>CM061229.1:125496090-128106090 GCA_030844895.1 Ambrosia x helenae
TATTATTATTATTATTATTATTATTATTATTATTATTATTATTATTATACCTATGTGAAAATAGTTATGGTAAAGTTGAATACAAATAAGTAAATAACAATATAAAAGATATTAAGACACATGGATAATATGATTAATGATATGCATTGATTACATGATCATTTATAATGAACATTTGTTGTTGACTACATAACTGATTAGAAAGCTACACTAAAGTGGATGGGGCACAATCGGCCAGGAATTTGGCTTGAGTAGCCCCTCGGCTACACTGTCCGGGCCTTGAGGCTTCCACGATTGGCTAGGAATTTCGGCTTCACCAAGCCGATTTGGTTTGTGTTGGTTTGAACGTTTGGACATTTAATTAATTAATTAATATTTAAAAAATTAGGCTACTTTAGGCTAGGGCATTTTCAGTGTTAGAGCTACTTTAGGCTACTTCAAAGTAAAAATGACGTGACACAGTTTCATTAGTTAGGATGGGGCAGGGTCGGCCCTGAAAATTCAAGTACCTGGGCCGAGCTGTAAAAATGGTGCCCCTTAGCCTTAGGTTTAGGCCTTAACGAAATAAATAAATGTAAACTATTTTTAAGCTACGATTAAAGTAATATCAAATTTTATTTCCCACTTAGGTTGTAGTCTAACGGTAGATGGAACAAACCCTCTTGAGGGTGTTGGGAGTTCGAATCCCACAAAGGGTGAAAATATAAATGGATGAAAGTTTGGCAATTAAAAAAAATTGTTTCATAACAAAAATAAAAGTAAAAGGAAGTCAAAACCAACCGGTAAAAAGCAAAAATAACTAAGTGTGAAGTCTCTTAATTTCATCTTCTTAATCCTCTCTAGTAATAAGCCTGCAATTTTTTTCTCAAACCATTTCATTTTTTTCTTTAATTCTTAACCTCTCTCAACGTTTCTTTACTTTATGTTTTATATAAAATACCATTCACTTTGATTAATACTTGCCGGAGGTCAATGTGCCCCCAAAAAATTGGGCCCGGGCGAGAGTCCTCCTCCTCCCCGCACCCTAAGACCACAGCCCAGTCCATCCATCGAGTTGGTGTATGAGTTTGATTACCCAACCAATTTAGAAATCTATGAAAAGTTAGATTCCTCTTCCCACGTCTCTTGCATCTAGAGTAAGAGCTTTTTTTTTTTTTTTTGACCAATTAAGAGCTTTTATTTGTATTGATGTTGTTGGCAGAGGATCCTTTAAATGTTTGTATAAAAGCGAAAACCTATTCAATGAGGTTTTTATCTTTGTTGAGAGCTTTTTTTAAACTAAAAGCCACACCTCATCCAAATAAGGTTATAGTCACGTACTAGGGTGCAAACGAGCCGAGCTGAGCCGGAGCTCAAACAAGCTCAAGCTCAAGCTCGATTAACTTATAAGAGCTCGAGCTCGGCTTGGTTCGAGCTTTGTTTTTAAAGTCAAGCTTAGCTCGTTGTTAGTTTCTCAAGCTCGAGCTCGGCTCAGGCTCGACTCGACTCGTTTAGTGTTTATTAGTTAATAAATTAAATTAAATAGTAATATACTCGTTTATGCTCGATAGCTTGATAAGTCAAAAGCTCGTCTCGATTCATTTATTAAACATCTTTAAATGTGGGTTAAATAGTATAAAATTTAATAAACCTCATGTTATATAAGGCTCGACAAGCCCTGGCGAGCTACATATGTCAAGCTCGAGCTTGAGCTCGATAAGTAAACGAGCTTGTTTTAGGCTCAAGCTCGGGTCGAGCTTGATAAAGCTTGGCTCATTTCAAGCTTTTTATCAAGCCGATCTCGAGTAGCTCAAGAGCTGCTCGGCTTATTTGCACCCCTAGTCACGTATATTAATGTACTTTGTTTTGACGGCTAATTACTTTTTATTCATCACCTAACTATTTACAATGCTTCTGTTAGCAAGCTGTTGAATAGAATTTGCACCTTTGCAACACCCAAACACTAGTTTTAACTGGGCCCTATTCTTTTATAATTCAAATCTTCGTCACTAATCCCAATCAATCGCTTGGTTCTTTGCTCGGTTTTTAAACCCACATGAATGACAATATTTTAACATCGCACAACAATCGTTCGAGCACTACTATTTTCCCGGTGTACTTATATTTAAAAAGTTTGTAAAAGAAAGTAAAATAGTATCTGTAACATAAACGGACCCATGACCTCTTGGTCTAGTTGTATGGTGTCCTTCCTTACAAATGTGAGCTTGTGAGTTCAAATCCTTGCAAATGCAAGGTTAGGTGAAAATAAGGTGGTATAAAATTTGCTGTTAAAAAAAAGTATCTGTAACATAACGAAATGGACATTTAATGTGTCTTCATATAATAAACAAATGGACAAAATTGTATCAAAATGTATCAAGTTTTTTTTTTTTTTAGAGAAATCATGCTTTTCTCAAGTATCCCATTTTAACTTGAGAAAACGGTCTTGTTAAAAGATAAATGTTTTTTTTTTTTTGTTTTTTTCCTTTTAATTATCATAGTTTTCTTCCTTGATTCCTCTATGTATCCTACTTTTTATCTATATTCATAGTTCTAATCGTGTTTTTTAAACACCGTAGTTATTACTAATAAATTAAAAAAATGATAAAATATTCAACACACACAGGCTAGTTTCCGGTTCATTATCCTAAACACTTTGCGTTTTATTTTAAACCTTTGTAATCATATGTTAGTGGTGACATTTGTAGGCATTTAATGGTTTACTTATGATTACTATATTATGTTATAAAGCATTTAGGAAGAATGATCCTAAAATTTAAGTAATTACAAATGTTTATATTTATGGTACAATAATTAAATGAGGTTAGTTTACGGGTAAAGTTGTCTTTTCTACACTTTTTAAATTACTATAACATTTGTAACAATTAAAGGGTGAGTTTCAAACTTAGATGAGAATTTGAAATCTTGAATTTTTGTCTCTTTAAATTACTATAACATTTGTGAGTTGTGTGTATATATGGGAAAATTACTAAGTTCTTTGTTCACCATCTTTAGACATCCCAAGAATCCCAACATATCAAATGTAGGCTTTTCAGTATTTGGTTCTAATTCGTATGTTGTTTGATATTTGTTTGTTTTAAATGAAAGAGACACGAAAACCTTCTGGAGAACCCATTAATGATCAATGACAGTGGTGACTTTCATTTTCAGTTGTGTGTTTACTTTTTTATATTTTTGCTTTTATGCATTGTCTTTATAGGTTTTGCAATTATCCAATTATGTTAGTATAAATGGTTTGATGTATCTTTTTTTATTTGAACAAAAGAATATGGAACAAGATATGCATAAGCCATCGATGGAGGTGCCAACCCCACTAATGATGATCAATATCGGCGAAGGTTTCACACTTAGGTGCGTGTTTTATTTTAAGCATTGTTAAATGAAATAATCTTAATATTAAAACCCACAAACTGGTCTTGATCATTTATAAGAATTGTCTCGATTCTTGGTATGTCATTCAGTTTAGAATATTTCATATCGTACCAAATGGTTTGGTTTACTTTTAATATTTGAAAATGTTTAGGCTATGTACTTCTTACATTGCAGTGCGGTTTTTATTTATTTAAGTTGTATTGTTTATATTAATGGATTATGTTTAACAATATAATAATTTGATTACTTTTTAAGTTTTAACTATATCTATTTTAGCTTTTTTATGCATTCTTTATCTAGATTTGATCAATTAATCAGTGAAACCAAACAAAATTTATGTTGTTTGCTTTGATAAACTAAGTTTGACATACGGTTTAAACTTAATATCGTTATAACAAAATCTTTAAACACACTTTAAAGGCACGAAACTATAAACATCTATATTGAATTGAAAACTTTAAAGATGACACATATGTATATAACTTTTAAATTCAAGGTGGACTGTTTTTTGGATTGATAAAGCTTTTCCGTGCAACAAGTTAAACTTTAAATTCAAAGTATGTCATAAATTTAGAGATAATTATAAAAAAGCACTACTTCAAACTTTGGCTTATATTGCTACAGTTAATACAGAAGCCAAATGACTTGAGCAAGAGTAACATCATAGATAATCACAACTTCGCAAACGGTTTGCAAGCATGGCATTTAATCTATTTTGCTCAATTTCTATCAATTCAACAAACAATACCTGCCAATGATCTCCAGCCCAGCTGGTTTGAGGTAGGGTGGGTTTTCCCTTAGGGGTTCCCATCCTGGGGGTAGGTCACAAGTTCGATTCATGCACACCACAAAAAATTCCCCGTGATGGTTTGAGCTTAGGCAAGGAGTACACCAGTGTGTGGGTAGGGATTCGAACTTGAGATCGTTAGGTTAGGGTTGTACAAGGATTTCCACTGAACTAAGCCTTTCAAAAAAAAAACAAACAATACCAAAATCATGTAAGCATCATGTTGTTGCAAAGGGAAGTCAAAACTCTAGCAAGGCTTGGAACAAGACATCGCGCACAAAAACTTCCACTGGTTCATGAGGTTAAAGGATATTATGATGATTTTCATCTCAAGCTAAATTTCCAGTTATTAGTCAACACCTTAATGGACCCAATGTTCGTAACCGATTTACCAAGTTAAATAACTGAAAACCCATCGGTTTTGAAATACCTTAATCGAAAGTTATGGTTATGACTCAAAACCAAATTAAACAATTAACAACTTGTGCACGCCCTAAAAGTCACCAACCAAAATTTTATAGTTCTCGTTGCAACGCGCAGGCAACCCAGTGTTACTTTAAATACAAAACGTTGCACAATAATACACAATACAATAATACAAAATACAACGCTACATCAATTCATTTCTTACTTAATATTATAAATTCAATGGGCCAATAAGAGGGTAGCTCGTAAGTGGAAACATCGTTGTTCATTGTTTTATAATGACGCCATTTTTGACCTTATTCACACATAATAATAGTTATATATATACAGTCATACACCTTAATATATATAAAATAAAAATTATTATATCTATATTAATTTATCGACACTTGAATAGTGTCTAAGTTCTACGATACAATACGCCTCTACACATTAGCTGCCAAAATTGAGAAGGCTTCTGTTGCTTTTTGTGTTTGGTTTTTTATTTTTTAATAGTTTTTAAAGGTAATATTACTAGAAGCAATATTTGTTGGATTTTGAAATAGGGAACATAGAAGTGATGTTTGGGATATTGGTTTGAGTTTAGTAGTTTTGAGACTTTTTGTTATTATTTTATTACTACTATATGATATTATAAGGAAGATAAAACTGAAACTTTTTGTTATTATTTTATTACTAAATAGGCAACCCAAGTGTTAACGCTGGTGTGAAATTTAATAGGTTGTGAGTATTTTTATAAAATCCACGTGAGCATAGCAGTCACTTAATGTTTATTTTTTTATGTCAACCAAACCTTCAACACAACAGGAGCTCCCGGCCTCCTGTAGCGAACCGCCGCCCATTGTGCGTAACATGTATACACAACAGCGACGCCCGCGACGAAGCGCGGGCCAACTAACACCTAGTAGAAATGAAATGAATGTCGTAAGTCTTTGCCAGAGAAACCGGCCGCCCCACTTGAACCTGAATCTTTAGGAACCTTCTTATTCCTCCTAATGATATACTTTGTTTTCTCTTTTTTTCTTAAAAATTCTACTTAAATTTATGGTGCTTAAAATTAAATCAATGGTATACATTTTACCGAATCTGGTCTTTTTCCTTCATAAAATACTAGAATAATTTTCATATTATTTAATTATTTAACTTTTTTTTGAACAATCAACAAAAACTTTCATTTCACCAAAGCTAGCGGGATACTAGCGGATACACCAAACAATCACCAAAAATAAAACGAACAAACAGAAAAAACAAGTTACCAGCCTACATTCAACAATGAAAACGCACACCACGACTCCCAATCTAAAGTCGAACAACCCGCCCTACTTGTCACCCGTAGGAAAACTCCGCGCCTTAATTTCGCCAAACACCATGTTAAGGGAGCATTGCTTATGATTAAAGGTCACTTCATTCCGGCACTTCCATAAACACCAAACTGCAATGTACACAATCGCCTGGATAGCCTTCTTTCTTTTCACCGAGCCACCAACATGCTTCTGAAGCCGCAGCAGGTCGAAAACTAAAACGCATAAATTGGGTCAATCCGACACCACTGAGACACGAGAGCCCACACAGCCTGAGCAAAACCACACGCCAGAAACAGGTGTTCAACAGATTCAGGAAAGTCACCACATAGAGGGCAGACATCAGATCCGATATTCACGTTCCTTCTTCGAAGCGCATCCTTGGTCGGTAGTCGCTTTAAACCAGCTCGCCAAATCAGAACTTCAACCTTCTTAGGAACCCATGAGTTCCTGTCCAGAATAAACGCTGCTGGAGCATAAGAAAGATCACGAATTCTGCGCTTCAAATCACTAACCGAAAATGGCCCCAACGAATCCGATGACCAAGACCAAGCGTCCGTCGAACCTGACAGACTAGGAATAGGGACCTGCTGCAGAAACTGCGTCAATTCAGCAATCTCTAAACCTGTGAACATACTCCTTTTCCACTCCCAAACCCAACCGGATCCCATAGAATTCACCCGTGCAGCCACTGAAACAAATTTGTTAGACTCCAATGCAAACAGTGCTGGAAACGCAGCAGGCAGCGGAGACGAACCCCACCAGCAGTCCAACCAGAATAGGATCCCCAACCCGTCACCAACTACCCCTTTAATGGCCCAACCCATATTGAAACCCACCCGATTAACCACCTCAACAGAGGCTGCAACCTGTTTCCACGGCCCGGGAAGCGACAGTTTTGCTGGAATAGAACACCAATTCCTCGAAAAATGATGAATCGCCCAAATAGCTCGCCTCCAAAGCGCATTAGGCTGAACCTTGAAGCGCCACCACCACTTCGCCATCAACAATAAATTAGTATCCCGTAACAACCCAAACCCAAGACCCCCGTATTCGATTGGAGCGATAACATTATTCCAAGCTACCCAATTCATCTTCGCCTTCTCCTCTGAACCACCCCAGAAGAAGACCCGACGCAGCCTATCCAAGTCTTCAATAACCCGAACCGGAGCCTTAAATAAGGAGAAATAATGTGATGAGCCGGTCGTCACGGTTCATACAAAACCTAAATAACCTAGGTAGCTAGGGTAAGTAGGGTATCGAATCCAAGGAGCATGTGGTTAGCGTCACACTAGCTGTTTGTTTAGTTACTTATGAAGATGTAGCGTTGTATTATGAAGTTCTTTCTAGTTTTCTCTTTTTGTTGGTTTTGGAGGGATGTTGGAATTTTCAAGTAATGAAAGCAACAATAAAATCTAGCTAACAATCACTCCCGGGTTCGGATATGCAAGTAACTAGGATTCAAGAGTTATTATGATAGATTTGCAAATTCACTTGTAAGAATCGCTAGGACAGAGAATCAAGACTTAGGCATCAACAAATAGCTACTAGGCCCTAAGTATGCTTCATTATCTAGTTCACCAAATCCTATATGTTGAGTTAAGGCATAATTGATAGAATTCATCTTATGAGCTTAAAAACACAATGGTCTCTAAACATGCAATAAGTCCAACCCAATACCAAGTCAATTAAGCACAACAATTAATTCATACAAATGATGTCACGATCACAAATAGATTTGCAAGATACAAAAACAATTAATTCGGGTGTTTTAAAGAGTTTTGCGTCAGATACGGACGTAAGTTACGCTGCTGGGCGTAGCTTACGCAGGGCAGTTTCGCAAATTTCTTGTTTTCTTCATAACTTCTTCGTTTCAACTCCGTTTTCGCTCATTTTCGCGGCCACGTCTTCGTATTTCCGCCCTCTTTCACATTATCACTTAATATCTTCCTTTAGAATCTATTAATTTTCTTCAAAATTAAATCAATCATCAAGAGTTTCTCCCGTGTGCTCGATTCTTCAAGATTTAGCTTATAACTTAGCTATTTTAGCACATAAAGCTTGTCACTCCTCATTCTCGGATAAGTACCTAATTCCAAGCAAACCTACACACAACAAACGATAAAATTACCAAATTAAACTACACAAATGTGATGCATCCGGCATCACGTCACACCCCCACACTTATTTTTTTCGTCTCGAAAAAATTATATACACTCTGCTCAAGACATTATCACAGACTAGCACCCCAGTCGCCCTATCATACCTTAGCTAAGGTCCAAAGTCATACTCCATTTATAGATCAGCATTAGATGTGTTATTTCATCAAGTCAAATTGATTTTCAATTGAAATAGAATTTACCCGACTAAATCTAGCATGCTTCCGGTTTTTATTTTCATGCAACACACCCCTCACAATTTTTCACTCCACTCGGTTTAATATTTGGACTAGCATGTAATGCGCTAGTATTAATCACTCAAAAACCAAGTATGCAACTCTGTTATCATAGGCTTGTATGACAATCACACCTCAACTGTAGGCAATGCACATATCTAAAGGACTTACGGGTTTTGGGCTTAGGGTAAAGGTAGGAAATATTTGGCTAATAAATGGTTAAAACGAAGACACGTACCGACCCATGACAATCTTTTATTCATACTAAACACAAAAACTAAAACTGCGGGTTATTTTCGACCAGTATTACATAATACTAACAACTTTTTTTCTTTATATATTTTTTTCACTCTTTTTTTTTTCAATCGCCTACTTTGGTATATCGGCTTTATGAATTGACTGATTTTTTTTTCAACGTATAAATACTAAACATCATAATAACTATACTTAGATTGTCAAGTAACACTGATGACACAAAGGTCGGTTCAAGAAACGGATTTGGGTTTAACAAACGAATAGGTAAAGGCTCAACATAGCTACTAGGGGTAATATTGTTGGTAAACAGGTTAATCACGTAGACAAATACACGGGTATCAAACGAAAAGGGTAATCCTAAATTGCCTTTATCATCTATGTGCATATCTAGTCTACAACCTCAGCATGTATCAAATCACACAAATTCTGCAACAGAGAAACATCTGGCCTACTCTCAACAAATGAAAAAAATATATATACAAGTCAATCTATCATCTAGTAGGCTCAAGATCTCACAAAAGTGGGGAAATGGGTTACCGATGTGTGCATGCATTTATTACCAATAGCTTGTTAAATCTAGTCAGACAATTCTAAACTTTTTTCTTAAAAAAATACCTGCTGAAAACGGTTCATACTACTTTTCCACAAATTAGACCATGACTAAGGATCTACTGGCAAAACAATCAATAAACAACTGGTAGGTACCGAAAAAGCTGCTTTAATGTCGGATTAGAATGCTCTTTTTTTTTTAGGAAAATTTTCAAGACATATTCAATTTTTTTTAGACACAAAAATAAATAAAAACGAAGTTTCCCCACCCCCACACTTGAACGACACATTGTCCTCAATGTGAGATAGGAATAAAATAAAGCAAAGCAAAAAAAAAAAATACAACAGTAGAAGGAACAGACTCCCCTGGATAAGCAATACGCATATTAGTCCGTTCAATTCCTTCCAATGTCGGCCGTATAGCATTTCATTCGCAGCCGATAACAAACCTGGAACAAAGAAACACGAAAGAAAAAAAAACAAACAAAACAAACAAATCGGGATTCCTGCAAACATTAGTGATTTCCAAATCGTCCTAACCCGAATGGAGATTGAGTACGGGCGGGACAATCTATTCTTGCAATTCAAATCAAAACAAGCAATCCCATGACTCCAACAAAATAAAACTGATTCAAACACGCTTAAAAATAAAAATTAAAAAAAAAAAGTTAAATAAAACAAATAAATATACAAAATATACAACAATCATACCTGATTCTCATTCATGGTGGCCTCAAAGAACATTTGCCTACCGAGTTTCCAATGTATGCTCGGTAGTTTACATGTCGTGTCCAAAGATGCTTGACTAGTATCGGCATGTAAAGATCATATGTTTTGCGAGTCCGCTTCAAAATAACTTGCCCAAAATCGTGCAAGCCAACCTTCCTAACCTTAGGCACCAAACTCACTAGCTCTTCTTGAGGAACCGTGTCTTCAGCAAGGTTTAAACATTCATTTTCTTATGTAGGAAGACTTGGAATCTCTTCTTTAGCCATGGTGGATTCAATCTTTAAATCTTCAACCACATGAGGGATTGGTGCGGTATTCATCTCCACAACCTCCTCCTCAACTTGTGACAAAATCCACTCTTGTTTTGTTTGACATTTTTCATGAGGTGATAAGGCGATATAAGCCTTATCCTTTCTTCTTTCATAGCTTAGAATGTCGTACTTATTACTGAGCCATTTTAGCCGACATTCTCGTGATTGATAAGGTTTTGCTAACTCTTTTTCGACTTTAGAAAGTTGCACTTTAAACGTAATCTTGTCAAGTCTGCTTTGATCTGCCTGAAGTTGCCGCTTATGTTCGGCGTTCACTAGTGTTTGGTAGTGTTGAAAGGTTGGGGGAGGGGCAAGCTCTTCATAGTACAAGACCGGGGTGTTCTCCCATATTTCATAAGCAATTAAATACCTTCTTGCTGCCTCCTTTTTCAATGCAAGCTTTAGACAATATTCAAAAGTGTGGCGCGGATCCCCACAAACCGCACATGTATCGCGATATGCATACATGGTCAAAACTTGAGCTTCTTTTACCTGCGAAAGAAAGATCCTGCACAGACAACTAGAAAACCCAAAGTGAAATCTAATAAATTTTTTTAAAAAAAAACTAAAAATAAAAACAAAGATTTTTTTATTTTTTTATTTTTTTGAATTTTAAAACAACTAAATATACACACAAACAAACACGCAATGCAACACTAAGCTCACTAGCTCCCCGGCAACGGCGCCATTTGATGAGCCGGTCGTCACGGTTCATACAAAACCTAAATAACCTAGGTAGCTAGGGTAAGTAGGGTATCGAATCCAAGGAGCATGTGGTTAGCGTCACACTAGCTGTTTGTTTAGTTACTTATGAAGATGTAGCGTTGTATTATGAAGTTCTTTCTAGTTTTCTCTTTTTGTTGGTTTTGGAGGGATGTTGGAATTTTCAAGTAATGAAAGCAACAATAAAATCTAGCTAACAATCACTCCCGGGTTCGGATATGCAAGTAACTAGGATTCAAGAGTTATTATGATAGATTTGCAAATTCACTTGTAAGAATCGCTAGGACAGAGAATCAAGACTTAGGCATCAACAAATAGCTACTAGGCCCTAAGTATGCTTCATTATCTAGTTCACCAAATCCTATATGTTGAGTTAAGGCATAATTGATAGAATTCATCTTATGAGCTTAAAAACACAATGGTCTCTAAACATGCAATAAGTCCAACCCAATACCAAGTCAATTAAGCACAACAATTAATTCATACAAATGATGTCACGATCACAAATAGATTTGCAAGATACAAAAACCTTTAGTCATATAATGAGTCTAATCCAATAACCCACTTAAGTGATAGGATTTATCTCACAAGTCTAAAGATAATGTTGAAGCAAAACTTAATTGACAAGATTCATCTCTATGGTTTAAGCATACAAGAACATACACAAGGTTCAACCCAACATCAAAAGCTAATTGATGGAATTCATCCCCATGGCTCAAGCACAACATAAGCATACACAAAGTTCAACCCAATATCAACTATTCATTAAGAACAACACTTGTTTCTTGCAAAATACAATCATAATAACAACATAACGAATCCAAAAACTTACAATCCTTCACCCGGAAGTGAAGGGAAACTTAACCAGACATGGTTTTGGGAGCTTGAATGATGATGGAGAAAATTGGAAGAATGGCCATTGAAGATCTTGGATGATAATAATGATATGGAATGGATTGAAGTGATGAAAAAACCACCAAAAACCGCCCCTTTGATTGCCCAAATCGCCCTAAGGCGGCTGGAGAAGAAGTTAGGGTTGCAAGACTAATTTTCGGGTGTTTTAAAGAGTTTTGCGTCAGATACGGACGTAAGTTACGCTGCTGGGCGTAGCTTACGCAGGGCAGTTTCGCAAATTTCTTGTTTTCTTCATAACTTCTTCGTTTCAACTCCGTTTTCGCTCATTTTCGCGGCCACGTCTTCGTATTTCCGCCCTCTTTCACATTATCACTTAATATCTTCCTTTAGAATCTATTAATTTTCTTCAAAATTAAATCAATCATCAAGAGTTTCTCCCGTGTGCTCGATTCTTCAAGATTTAGCTTATAACTTAGCTATTTTAGCACATAAAGCTTGTCACTCCTCATTCTCGGATAAGTACCTAATTCCAAGCAAACCTACACACAACAAACGATAAAATTACCAAATTAAACTACACAAATGTGATGCATCCGGCATCACATCATAATGTGTGGGAATAGCATTGAGAACCGACTTCAACAAAGTAACTCGACCACCATACGAGAGGGTCTTAGCCTTCCAAATGGATAATCTATTGCGGACAACCTCCAAGACCGAGTCCCAATGCTTGCACAGGTTCATATTCGCCCCAACTTGGAGACCCAAATATTTAAAAGGAAACGAACCAGCCTACAATTCAGGATGGCAGCCATGGATTGAACCTCTTGACTCCCAACACCCACACCAAAAACGCTGCACTTACTAAGGTTAACTTTAAGACCCGAAACCATGTAAAAGCACCTCATAATCCATTTCAAATTACACACATTCACTTCCGACCATTCACCCAAGAAAATTACATCATCCGCATATAGGAAGTGAGACAACACCAACCCTCCAGAACCACAATGTAACCCCGAAATAATCCAACATCACAGGCGCGTTTCATAATGCCGGTCAATGCCTCCATAGCAATCACAAAAAGAAAGGGAGATATTGGGTCCCCTTGTCTCAATCCGCGATGGCAAACAAACTCATGAGTAGGCGAACCATTTATAATAACCGAAGCCCGAGCCGAGGACACAATCGCCATAATCCACCTACACCATCTTGGTGGGAAATTCATTTGAACCAAAATTGACTCAAGAAAGCCCCAATTGAGGGAGTCATAGGCCTTCTCAATATCGACTTTAAATACCAATCCTTGCCTTTTTTTGACGATTCATCCAGCTAATCAATTCATTCAACACCAAAGGACCGTCCGTAATGTTTCTACCGGACAAGAAGGCCGATTGCTCGGGCGAAATTAATTTATCAATAACAAGCTTCAATCTGGCAACCAATACCTTAGAAAGGACTTTGTTGACACACCCAATTAGGCTAATCGGGCGGTAGTCCTGAAACCCACTAGGATCCTTCTTTTTAGGAATCAGCGCGATGAATGACTAGGCGCAACCGGGAGACAAGGCTGCCCTATCATAGAAATCATCAAAGAAGCGCACAAAATCACCTTGAAGTCCCTCCCAACACCTTTTCAAAAACTTGAAATTGAAGCCGTCGGGTCCCGGGGCTCTATCGCCATCACACGCCCACACCGCATCCTTAATTTCCTGCAAAGAAAACGGAGAAACCAACATTTAGGACACTTTATTTAATTATTTAACTTAAAGTATTTTAGCAATGTAATATGTATGATGTCACTCCTTTTTTGTAGTTATAAAACCTTTTACGTACTATCTTTGCTCTACGTGATCATTTAGGACACTTTATTTCTTTAGAAAAAGAAGTTGCTAGTTTGATTTATTTATATGTTTGAGAAGTAAATAAATATTGTTGATGCAAATCGTGGCGAGTATACGAAGACGAAGTTGAGAATCTTGACTGCTTACTTACTATAAAATAAAACATTGCTAGTCTTGCTAGAGTGAAAGAAAGATGTTTCCTTGTGACTAACCACTGCGTGAGATTGTGAGAAGAAGTGTTTATTTACGAGAAATATAGTTTATGTATGATAGAATAACATTTTCTCAGTCTCTTTATGATGGAGTGACACCCTCCTTGCTTTCCTTATGAGAGGTAAAGAGTTCGAGTTCTACCGCAGCAAAATGTTGTTGGTGGGCCGGGTTTTACCGCAGTGGGCCTTCGGGCGGCGGGTTTTCCACGGGAACTGGTGTGAAATTATTGGTGGACTCGGGTTACTCTCGGAGTACTTCTTTGTCCTGGGTACTTCGAGAGTGTTCGGAATTGATTTGTTGGTTGTTCAAAAAAAAAAAGTACTTATACCGACTATTGAGGATTTCAATGCATCTAGTATATCCATCGGTACGTTGAGTAACTATCCAAACAACGTGTAACTATAGTTCCACGTTTTTGTAATGTATTTGGTCACATGAGTATAACTATTTAAAGATGTTACTCATTTGATCAACCTAATAGTTAAATTGGTTGATCTAATTCAAAGATAGGCACTTTTTATTAACTTTTACTAAAAGTTAGAATTTGTTTTTAACTGTATTAATGTCTTGCAAACCTCTTTAGCATATAGAAAGTGGTGAGTAGCAATGTGGCATGATTTTCAAGGGATTACATGATATTTTCTGGTAAATTAAGTCCGTCTATGGGACACGACCTCAAATTGCTTCATTATACAACTTATTTTTTTATAAGCAATTGGATATTTTTTGCATATAAAAAATAAATAAAATAAACGGCAAATAGGTTAAAGCTAGACAGCCGGCAGATTTGGCTTGTAATGACTTGCTAGTTGCGAACCATTACTTGGACTCGGAATAAATCAACGCACACATTCGTGTTGGCAATTCTAGCTTTTAAATTATTCTATTCTTTGCTTTTCGTTCGTCCTTTTTTTTTTTTTTTAATATATTTAGTTTTTCTTTAAATATAAAATATTATTTTCTGTATAAAAACTAAAGCTATTTAATTATTTTTATAAAATATAAGAAAATTATGATCGATATGAAATAGTAAAATTTACTTGGTGAAAAGTTGTAATTTTTGTCTGAATTAATTGTTGTCTAGTGAAAAGTTGTAATTGATTAAGAAAAACTAATAAGCTAGGAACTTTGATTTTAAGTTGAAAACAATAATAAAAAGAAAGTAACCCCCTTCAGTTTTTCGGTTCAATGATTCACTCAAACTTGTTTTACCTAGCTGGATACCACATAGACATGGCATTGTTTTAGGTTTAATTAAGTGACAAGCAGAGACAAGCTTTTAATAATAACCTATGCAGTCTATTTACCAAACCATATGTGTCAAAAACCCGCCAAATGATCAACTGTTCACGATGCAGAAAAAATCGAATGTGAATGATAAAAGACAAGTAATTGCAACACACATGACTAGGGCTGTTTAAATCGCTCACCGCTCGCGAATCGCTCGTCGCTCGTTTGGAAAATGCTCGAAAAATGCTCGCTCGATCTTCCGCTCGGTTGTATATGAGCCGATCGGCTCGGTTCGGTTTGTAAATGAGCCAAGCACGAGCAAAGGTACGCTCGGCTCGGTTCGGCTCGAATAAAAATTTTATTTATTTAATAATAATTATACACACAATTTACAGATAAATTTATAGCTTTATATATAACAATTTATTAGATTTTACGTATATGCAAACAAAATATAACTAGCCCACCTAACTAAATAAAAAAATTAACACTGGATTTAATAGTAAAACCATAAGTCATGAGGTGACAGCCTTGACTTCTTTATGTTATTAGACGTCCATCGCTAATTGTCGCTTGATATCACACCTACGTCGCAATGCAACAACTATTCTACAACGTATGCTCATCACATCACCAGCCTCAATCTAAGCCTCATTCTTGGACACTAGGATCTTAATATTAGTGTTATCATCGGACATTTCGACCTTCGTTTTCACCCGAAAATGAAAACATCCCAATTTTATGATCGTCCATATTACTCTCTGCTCGATTCTCGCTCGGCGCTCGCTCGAAAAAATTACGCTCGAATAATGCTCGTTTGGTTTTTAGCTAGATTGTAAATGAGCCGCTCTGCTCGGTTCGGTTTGTAAACAAGCCAAGCACGAGCAAAGCTCCGTTTGGATCGGCTCGGCTCATGAACAGCCCTACACATGACTTATTTAACTAAATCAAACCACAAGTATCATTCAAATAGGGATGACAATCATACCCGAACCCGATGGGTAAACCCGAAACCCGACACATTTGGGACGGGTAATCGGGTATGGGTCCGGGTATGAGATTAGTTTTTAGTTTTTTTCGGGGTTTGGGACGGGTTTGGGATTTGATGATATACCCATTTACCCGACCCGATTACCCGATAAAGTATACCCGTTTACCCGATTAAATACCCGGTGTAATTTCCTATATATCGTTTTAAATATGTATTCATAATATATCTAATTGTCCATCTAGATTGTCATCTTCTTAAAAAAAACACCAATTATTTGTGTATAATATTTGTTATCTATATCTTTTAGTGTTTTTATATGATTTAACTATTTTATATTTATACATTGTAATTATTTACATACATATTTGATAATGCTAAATGTATTGGTTAGTAGTCACGCAATAGATACCCGACAGGTTTTTAGTCAGATACACCGAATGGATAAGTTTTTAAAATTAACGGGTTTACCCGAAACCCGCGGGTATACCCGATACAAACCCGACGGGTTTTGGGACGGGTTTGGGACAAGCATACATAATCGGGTATGGGGTTGGATTACCTAAACCCGTCCCAAACCCGACCCATTGCCATCCCTACATTCAAATAATGAAAAATAATCCAAAGACACTAAAGTAGATTAAGTTTGAGTTTCACATAAACGAATCGTCCACCCGAAAATGGTTAAAAGAGAATTAGCCAGTCATATTCATCATAGGATTTTTAATGGTTGTTGTGGATGTTAATTGCATGAAAGGATTAATTGGATTGAGGTTTTGAATGATAAAATCCGTCCTTGGGAGCTCCATCCAAGACGGCTAGGGTTAAAAAGATATTTGTTTTTGGGATGGTTTATCTTTAAATATGGTAAAAACCCAAAAATATTCAAACAAGAAAAGATTTCGACGCCACATGGAGCCATTTTTCACTTATTTTGGTCCAGGTGCCGCCACCTCTCTCAAAATCCCTGATGGGCGGCACTTTTGGCTCCACCTGACCCTGAAATTCCCAAACGGGGCGCCAAACCTTATTTTCTTCATAAAATCTTCGTTATAACTCCGTTTTCCTCGATTCTTGCGGCCACTACGTCTTCGTAATTCAGAGATCTATCACATCATCATTTAAATCTTCAATCAAATCCATTTTATTTTCCCAAAAATACATCCAACTCGTTCTAACTACCCGTTATTCAAATTAAACTCGAAGTAACCATGTTTTATGATATAAATCACTTAAAAGCACATAATTAATTACATCTTAACATAGTTAACTACACTCTTATCAATTCCCTGATTCATTCGATGGGTTTCTAGCCTTTCGTTTTCCCTGATTATATATGCTTAATCTCTTCTGGTTTATTTCAAGTTGATTGAGGGTTTCATGAATTTTTTAGTCAATTAGAGTTGGATGATGTTTGTATGCATGCAAGTATGACTCCACGTGCATCCTAGCTGCTGCTATCTTAGATACCTGAGAAAACATGCTAAAATGTGCCAACAACTAACTTGGTGAGTTCACATGTTTTAATGTAAGTAAATCTATTTGTCTGTAAAAACTCACATCTGTTTACTAATTATATCCCAATGATAGCTAGACATTAACAAGTTACTAAGCGTATTTAGACCAATGCTCACTGCTGGTAGTTGTTTGCCACCCGCCACCTCCCATCACACGGTGACAAATGTCTATGACAATATACACCTGCTCAACCTCCAGTTGACATAGGTGGGGCTTGTCAGACCCAATAGATCTATTCACATCTCCTCGCTATGCTTCACATACTATGGTTTATAATGTAAGGACTTAAGAATGGGAGTTACGCTACAGTAAACAAGTGCTATAATAGTACATGTGATCTACAATGTTCGTGTGTTTGTGTAACACGTTTCTCCCCCAACAAAAAACCAGTAAATAGGGGTCGTGAATATCACCTTAGCTTTACGTGCTAGAGTAAAACCAAACGTTATGTAAAATAGATATCCCACTACCGGAAACCTATCATACAACAACCTATAAGTGTTTGTCCAATTTTTGTGTTTGTCTAGTTAACCCATTGAATTCGATCAATGCCTTGGTTTGTGTTTTACAAAAGTGTTTGACTATGTTTGACCAAGTGTGACCCGCCGACCAGTTGGTGAACCGTTAAAGTGTTCATGTTTGATTAATCTAAATAGACCTAGAATTACATTACACACACAATTCATGCAATTCCTAGCATCTATCATGTCATGATCATCAATGCCTTGGTTTGTGTTTTTACAAAAGTGGACCCGACACAAGTAAACCACGTATGACCCGTTAAACCGTTGGTGATTAATTCATATTGCACATGACATACAATTAACCTATCATGCCAACTACATCACACAACATATATATCACATATACAAGTTCACATATGCAATTTCACAACTTATAACTCGAAAACACATTCAAATCATCCATAATCAATATTTCTTAAACCTGTGTTTTCTGGACAGATTTTAGGTTAGCAAAACCAATTTTTATAAAATATCAAACCAACGTTTTAAGCTCCTAAAATTTTATATGAACTCCCCATAAGTTTACTTGTCACTCCACTATTTTTATTTCGTGGCTAAAACACGTTGAGATTTTATGAAAAAATCATTTAGTATAGTTTTTTTCATAAAAATGAGTTGTTGATAGCCATTTGTAAGAAAAATCATTAAAAATCATAGATTCACCCAAACTAGATGAATCCACTTGGAAAATCTTGGAATCGCATGTATGTCACTACTGTCCAAATTTCGTGGCAGACGGACTTGTAAAACTCAAGTTATGCTCTTTTTAAGTTGACCCAATTTTTACATCCGAAAATCAGGTTTGATATCTATTCTTATAAAATCACAAAGAAGTATAAAAACTGGTCAAAACGTACAAACTAGGACTTTTTGAAAACCTAACATAATAAACAACGTTTTAGCATCAATCAATAATCAAATTAAGCAATTTAAGATCAAGATAACAGCCCTATAAGTCACAACAACAATTCTGTCAAAAATCTAAACCTTGCAGAACAAGTTACCTACAATTTATTAGTTATTGATAAAAACAACTTTAGATCAGATCTGGACTTTAGGTCTAATTGACAAAAAAAAACATGATTAAACATAATCAAAAGGATTGAAACAAGTAAAGGATTGATAATAGACCTCAAGCTCTTCATTCGGGTGATTAAAACACACCTAAAGCTCCAAGAATTGATTGATTACGGTTATGGCAGAGGTTATGAGTGATATTTTCCGTATGGAGGCTGTTATGAGTGATATTTTTCGTATGGAGGCTGTTATGGATCATTAGGGTTGTGGCTATGAGAAGAATGCTGTTAAAAACGTTTTTTTATAATAAAAACAACACTTGGGCCGACCTGGGCTTTTGGCTTGGGCCTGGTTTATTTTATTTATTATTTTTGTTATTCTTATGATGTTTTGGGTCTAGTACAACATATAACCCAATAACTAACCAACCCAATAATTCAAGGCCCGAATTACTTTCTCGGCTCGTCGGGTGTCGGTTACGGACTCGGTAACGCGTTTTGCTTAAATACACAGAATTGCACATAAGTTCACAAATAAATTCAGATAAGCACATAACTGCAAATAACATCAACAAATTATTCTACAATTATTTGTTTTGTTATTTCACCAATGTTCGGGGTCAGTTATTCATATGTATGTCTCGATAATTCACCAGATTATCTGTTCGTGTCATTTCCCATATATTTAACCAATTTAATTCCTCCGAATTAAACTAAATATATAAAAGTTAACCAAGTTCAATAGTAAATGTTTGTAGAAAATTAACCCGAATTTGCCGGGTGTCACAGATACCCATAAAGTACCAATATATTTGGCACCAATTTTGTTCAAATCTAGTATCGGTATTAAATACTAATACAGGTACGGATATTAAACTGATCTCACCGTAATGTAAAATGAATATGTTTTAGAGCATTTACATGATCTCTTCGATGAACCATTAACTTGTTGGACACACTTTGCAAATCTCTCTTTTTTTCCATCTATGGCGATCCATAGCAAATGACATATGCTAATCAATGTTTTAACTGGTTTTTATACCGTATTTGGTTGGGCTCAGAAGCGGTTCAATTGTGCCTAAGACACTCCATCCATAAACAATCATCACCACAAAGGACACTATATGAACCACAGTAGCCCACTACGAATAGGCAATAGCCTTGTAGTTTGTATATCTAAATTAATAGAGCATACCATTACTATGGTTGACTATGCATTTAATATTGTAATTAATATTGTAATAATTGTAATTTACTTGTGGCCAAAGATAGGCCCATGATGTAATTATAAATTAATGAGGAATGAGAAGAGATGGCAAGCATTGAGTCAAATATTCTTTCATGGTATCATTGTAAACCCTACCCAACCCCCGTAAACTTCTGTTGCCGCAAAGCTGCCTGCTGCCGCCGCTGTCTGCAGCTAGCCAGCCATATCCGGCCATCTTCTCCTTTCCTCTCACACTCCCTACTCTTCCTCATGGACCCCAAATCACCCCAAGACTCCTCTTCGGTCACTGACACAAACCAGCAGCCGTCCCCCACCATTAACACCAAACTTCACCCTGCCATCACAGTCTCCTCCATTAAAAACTTCATCCCTATCACCCTCAAAAGTGAAACCGGTCCATACCCCTTATGGTGCGAACTTTTTCGTATCCATTGTAGAGCCTTCCAAGTCCTTGATCACTTATCTCCTCCTAATACCACCACCAAAAACCCTAACCCAGACCTTTGGGACTTCCTAGATGCCATTGTTTTACAATGGATATACGGTACCATCTCAAAGGATCTCCTCAAAACCATTTACTGTCCAGGCAGTACTGCCTTTGATGCGTGGACTACCTTGGAGGGTTTCTTCCATGACAACAAGAATGCCCGTGCCATACAACTCATGCAAAAGTTTGCCACCACCCGTCTTGAGAATTTTTCGAACATGTCCGAATATTGTCAAGCCATGAAAACCCTAGCCGACCAACTCTCAAACGTTGGCGCACCTCTTGACAACAAACGCCTTGTTCTCCATCTTCTTGCAGGTCTCACGGACGCGTACGAAGGTATTTCTACCATCCTCCAACAAAAAGAACCGCTCCCTTCTTTTTATGAGGCTCGTTCTCAACTTTGCCGGGTTGAAAATGAAAAGGCCGAACGGTCCTTGTATGCCTCTCAAAAAGCCTCCCACGCCCTCACCGCCACTGCTGCCAAACAACCACCCTCCAGCCCTGCCCCACAAACTCCCGCCGCTGACTCTTCATCATACCCCAACCGCGGACGCGGTAGGTCAAGGGGGCGCGGCCGCGGCCGCTCATCTTGGCCCCGTGGACGTGGGACTACCCCATATGGTCAGTGGACATCCCCTACCACATACACATGGACCATACCCTATCCTTCTTGGTCCCCTTCTCAGTCAGCCTCACCATGGCCGCAGTGGTCACCATCATTACCTCCTTGCCCTTACCCTACCAACTCTCAATCACAGGCTCCAACCCAAGGTCAAGGTCAGGGTGTTTTAGGGGCTCGCCCAGCTCAGGCAAACCATGCTCAATACTCTCCCACGGACATTCAGCAAGCATTGTACACCATGTCCCTCAATCCTCTAGATTACTCACAGGGCGTCATGGACACAGGCTCCACCATCAGCATGGATCCTAATTCAGGTAACTTCCGTACTATTTTTAATACTAGCATGAATGAAAATATTATTGTTGGTGATGGCACGCGCATTCCAGTCCTAGGACATGGCCCACAAACCTTTAAACCACCCCTCCCACCATTTACCTTAAACCGTGTCCTTTATGCCCCTAAACTTATCCGTAAACTTATTTCCATGCGTCAACTCACCAGATTTAATCTTGTGTCTGTCGAATTTGACCCATTTGGTTTTCTTGTGAAGGACTACAGGACCCGGGCGCCTATAATCCGGTGCAACAGCAGCGGTGATCTCTACACCTTCAACAAAGACCTCCACTGCTTCTCCACATCTGTCACTGCTGCTCAGTCCTCCACACTCTAGCACCAAAGACTTGGCCACCCAGGCCCTGTTTTATTACAAACTTTAAAGAATTCTAGATCTATTTCTTTTTCGTCTTTAAATAAATCTTTGTGTGAACCTTGTGTTTTTGGAAAAAGTGTCAGACTTCCATTTTTTGCATATAATAATACTACTTTGCATCCATTTGACATTGTACACAGCGACCTATGGACCTCCCCTGTCCTTAGCACGGGAGGCCATCGCTACTATTTATTATTTTTAGATGACTTTACAAACTTTCTGTGGACCTTCCCTATCTCTAATAAGTCCCAAGTTTATACCATATTTGAGAAATTTGCCACCCTTGTCCAAACCCAATTCAACAAAAAAAAATTAAAACCTTTCAATGCGATAACGGTAAGGAATATGTCAACTCGTCCTTTAAAAACCTCTTTAATAAAAATGGCATCCTCTACCGTCTATCCTGCCCATACACCTCATCCCAAAATGGCAAAGCCGAATGCAAAATTCGGTCCATAAACAACATGACCCGAACCCTCCTCTCACAATCTCACCTTCCCCAAAATTTCTGGACACACGTGTAACACCCCAACCGATGGCGGAAACATCAGGATGTCACGTATTGATGATTGTTCAGTAGCTCATGGTAAATAATAAATTTCAATAATTGATTTAAATACATTACATACAATTGTTCTACAAGAATTTGTACATCAAAATGAAAAATACTAGATACACATCTTCAAGCATTAACTCTAATCTTCAAGCAAGCTATAACCTGAAACATGTTAAGTTTGAAAATATTTTGGGTCAACAAAAGTTGGTGAGAATTACATAGGTTTTGATAATCGAATAAAGCTTGTACAATTCAAGTGTCATGGCAAGTCTAGTCCATATGTGAAAACATACTAGCAGGTAAATCGAGTGCATAATCAACCCTTGTGACTTGAATATTGTGGTCCATCCCATACGCTCATGGTTCACTCGATTATGTTATGCGATAACAATCACCCACGCTACCTATGTAGGAGGTACACGTATCCGGGTGGGATTGTCAGTCCAATAAATCTATCATTGTATACCGTCGGCTGATCAATGTTAATGATTATGCTAGAATATTGTGCTTACCCTAGTCATGTTTAAGACATAATGCAACATAGAATAACACATAGACACTTTATGATTGAATTGTATATAGAATGTTGTAACATGTTTCACCCCAAAAGTAGTGAAATAGAAAAGGGGCTATGTAAAACTCACCTTAGCAAAATGTTAAGTCTCGTGAAAATAGAATAAGTGTAGCCCAACGATGCCAAGTATTACCCTATAATTAAGGTAATAAATATGTCTAAATCTTTCTAGTCTACAAATATTTTCTAGGGTTTCGAATTTGGGGATAAGTATTCGTTTGACTATTAATTATATTGTTTAATAAATAAAAGAAATTCGATAAATAAATAAAAAAAAGTCTTTTTGTAGACTTTAGATTAAAGGTGGTCACATTATAAGGTTTTAAGTATAAAAATAATTTTTATAAAATTATTTTCTTAAAAATAGAATATTTAGTCTATTTATTTCCATTTTGCTAAAATATAACTTTAATATCTAAAAATATTAAAATTAAAGAATTTTTAAATTAAAATTTGTATTTCTGTTCTATATGGACAGAAATAATTTATATAAAATTTTGGTGCAAAAATATTGAAAAATGAATTTATTATGATTTATTTATGATTTAAAATAACAAAAATCGATTAAAAATATTAAATAAATGATTTTTCGAAAATAAAATCATTTCTGGAATGTTTATTGTTCTATAAACTCAGAATAATTTTTGTGGAAATTTATAAAATCTTTTTGATATTTTTATAGAATTTTATAATTATAATGGAATAAACTTTAAATATTTATTATATATAATAAATAAATAATTTTTGGAAAACTACAAATTGTATGTTAAACTTTTCTATTAGAATATCATAAAATAATTTTTGTAGAATTTATAAAGAAGTTTTAGTATTTTAAAACCATTATTTAAAAATAATAGAGAATATATAAGTAATAAAGGTTTTAAAAAAAAGTTTGTGTATGCTATGGCTCGAACCCGGGTCTGAGACCGGGTGGAGTTTTATCACAAGCCCAGCCACCAACTGGGCTGGACCCTGAGAACGAATATTCTTGGCTTGAAATTAATTATATAGTTATACTTGAATCAGATTTATAATCCTTTTAAAGAAAAAGAATGGGACGCGTGATAAGGGACTCGAACCCTGGCCTGTGGCCGGTTCGTGTTCTAGACAAAAGAGGCCACAGCAACTGATTTGGTTCTGAAATAATTATATAATCATGTCTGCAGAAACGTGATTATCCCCAAATCAAAATGTCGAGCCCTAGTTTTTACAATAAACAGATTTAACGAACAATAACCCGATTAAACATAGGGTTATTGTTGTTAGGGGGCGATGAACAAAACCATGCAAAAACATTTAACTTACAAACTGTTCTCGTGATTTTTTTTTGAGCAGTCAAACTGAAAGTCAAACTTGCGAACAATTGATGCTTGAAAGGGTGTTTTTAGCAGAAATTTTGAGAGGGTAAAGAGTGATTGGCGAGTGTAGATGAAAAGTGAGGGTTCAATTTATAGTGAAGTGCTCGGGTGTTCGAAATGGTAAAGTTTGACTCGTTTAAAGAAGATGACGCGTGATTAGTCATGATTAGGAAAGAATTGATGGTGATTTAGGCGTGTATCAGACGTGAATCATTCATATCAATCAACATTCATGCCTTAAATGGATTAAAAACGCGGATTGATAAGCTAATTATGGAAGATTGTCATTACAGTTGACTTTCTAAGTCAACTGTTAAGATTCTAAGCATGTCATATATATAAAACGCGTGGAATAATAGACAGATATGTGGTGTAGCCCAGTTGGTTTGGTTGTGTGTGTCCTTGTGTGACCCGGCCTAGGGCACGGGTTCGAACCCCGGCCCAGGCAATTTTTTTTAAACAATTATTCCACTAATATATAAATAATATATGCTTATAGTATGGTACTAGGGGTCCAAAAGTATTACGAAACATTTTTTTTAAAGGGTACGAAAATGATAAAAATTGACGTTTTATTAATAACTGACGTACACAAAAATTAAATGCGAAATGTTACAACACGCCCTTGAAACAACCACCTACCTCCTCAATATCATCCCATCCAAAACCGCAACTACCAAACACCAACTCACCTATTATACCAACAACAACCAACCTATGACCACCTTCGGGTCTTTGGTTGCTTATGTTACCCTCTCATACCCTCTACCTCAATCAACAAACTTCAACACCGTTCGTACCCTTGTGTCTTTCTTGGGTACCCCACTTCCCATCGTGGTTACAAATGCTTTGACATTAAAACCAAAACCATCAACATCTCTCGTCACGTTCTGTTTGACGAGACCGCCTTTCCTTTTCAACATCTACACCATATCTCCCCCGCCACCGATTATGATTTTCTAACCAACCACATTCCACCTCAAATATGGAACCACCTCTCACCTCACCCGACCGCTAACCCTCTGTCCTCACATACATCAACTGCTACTACCCCCCATCCGGCCCAGACATCTCAAACTACCCCTGGCCCAACTCCACTTCCAGCCCACACGGCCCAAACACCTCACGTCCAGACCCCTACCTCTAACTCACAGTCCACTCCCTCACCGCCCAGCCCAACACAGCCCACTAACAACAACTCACAGCCCACTCCCTTCCCCACATACTCGCCGCCCAGCCCAACACACTCTAGCCCAAGTCCGCCTCCCACCTACGAACATACAACACAACCTGCCCAACCCCGTATGCAAACCCGGTCCATGTCTGGGATCTTTAAACCAAAACATCTCCTCAATCTCCACACCACTACCCTAATTCCCATCCCGAAAAACCCGACCATGGCCTTGTCCTCACCGGAATGGCGCAATGCTATGACTAACGAGTTTCATGCTCTTATTAAGAATAATACCTGGGAGTTAGTGCCAAAACAACCTGGCATGAATGTCATTCAAAGCATGTGGCTTTTTAAGCATAAATTCAAATCGGACGAGACACTAGAGAGATACAAAGCCCGACTAGTTTGTGATGGTCGGTCTCAACAGGTGGGAATAGACTGTGGTGAAACTTTCAGTCCGGTCGTCAAACCGGCCACTATACGGACTGTCCTATCTATTGCTTTATCTAACTCTTGGCAGGTTCACCAACTTGATGTCACAAATGCGTTTCTTCATGGCAACTTGGCAGAAACTGTTTATATGCACCAACCAATGGGATTTAGAAACCAACAATTTCCGGACCATGTCTGTCGATTAAAGAAATCTCTATATGGCCTCAAACAAGCTCCTCGTGCCTGGTACCAACGGTTTACAGACTATGTTTTATCATTGGGCTTCACTCACAGCGGTTGCGACGCCTCCTTATTTATTCTCAACCGCCAAGGTCACACTGCCTTTCTTCTGTTATATGTTGACGACATCATCCTCGTCACCTCATCCGCCTCTCTTCGCGAGGAACTCATGAGTTACCTGTCCAAGGAATTCGCCATGAAGGACCTCGGCCCATTAAGTTTCTTCTTGGCATCTCTGTCACCCGTCAGCAGGACACCATGTTTTTATCTCAGCAAACGTACGCCACAGACATAGTTGAGCGTGCCGGTATGTCCTCATGTAAGCCAGTTGCTACGCCTGTTGACACAAACTCAAAACTCAGCTCTCAATCCGGGGATGACTTTGAAAATCCCACTCTCTACCGAAGCTTAGCAGGGGCTTTACAGTATCTCACATTCACTCGGCCTGATATCAGCTATGCCGTACAGCAAGTGTGCATGCACATGCACGCCCCTAAGACAGGTCACTGGGATGCTCTCAAACGCATCATCCGAGACATTCAAGGCACACTCTCTTTCGGGCTTACACTCTCACCACACCGAGACCCCCAGCTCATTGCCTACACAGATGCTGACTGGGCCGGCTGCCCAGATACACGACGCTCGACCAGCGGCTATTGTGTATATTTCGGCGATAATCTTCTCTCCTGGTCCTCTAAACGCCAACCCATGATCTCTCGCTCCAGTGCAGAGGCAGAATATCGTGGGGTCGCCAATGTTGTTGCTGAAATCTGCTGGCTTCGCAATCTTCTTCTCGAGCTTCATCGCCCGCCCACAAAAGCCACTCTGGTCTATTGTGATAATGTAAACACTATTTACTTGACTGGGAATCCAGTTCAACATCAGCGTACGAAGCACATTGAGTTAGACATCCATTTCGTTCGTGAGCATGTACAACGTGGACAAGTTCGAGTCTTACATGTTCCGTCTCGCTATCAAGTTGCCGACATCTTCACAAAAGGACTTCCTCGGATTTTATTTGAAGATTTTCGCTCCAGTCTCAACCTCCGATCACCTCCGGCTTCGACTGCGGTGGTGTAATAGAGCATACCATTACTATGGTTGACTATGCATTTAATATTGTAATTAATATTGTAATAATTGTAATTTACTTGTTGCCAAAGATAGGCCCATGATGTAATTATAAATTAATGAGAAATGAGAAGAGATGGCAAGCATTGAGTCAAATATTCTTTCATAAATGTACAATTTGAAGTACGAACGTTGTCTTTTAATAGCAAGTAGCATACTAAGGTATAGGATTAGAACTAGGGATACACAAAGCGGGTTTTTTAGAAGCAGGTAGGAACCGGTGTCGATTTTGGTTAACAAAGTCAACACCCACGTTGGGTAGGAACCGATTCCGGTATGTTCGGTTTTTTTTATTAGGTTTTGACCAGTTTTTGTGGGTTTTGGCTGGGTAAAGGTGGAATTAGTTCCGATGATTCCGGGTCAATTCCTTTTTCTTAACTTGGGCCTAGAACTGGTATGTACCCACGGGCCAAAGTAGGGTAGGAATCGGTTTCGAGTTGGGTGTTCGGGATTGGGTCCGGAACTGAGTTTTTGGTGCATCACTAATTAGAACAATACAAAAAGACAAGGTCATAGCAATGGACCAATGGTTTGGTGCTTCGGTTTATAAAAACTAAAAAGTACAAAACAATTTTGTTCATGACATGTTCTGGAAAGCCGTATGGTGTGAAGCCCGTTTTGTTTAGAAAATTGGATGAAAAACTAGGCCCACTTTGTCGAAACGTTCATGTTCTCTCTCTCTCTGGGAGGTATGGTTATATGGTATAGGTACTCAAAACGGTTTTTTTAGGAACCGAACCGGTTTGGATTCTTACCGGTTCCTTTCTGAACCGATTTCGGTTTGGGACCGGTTTGGTTTTATACATGTTTCGTAGGTTTGAAAAACCGGTTTTGGAGACCGGTTTTGGTTCGGTTTCGTTTCGTGGACCAATTCATGCGCACACTTTTTTTAAGAAAAAGCAAAACAAAATTATTTTTTTAAGTAAAGTTCGACTTTTATTAATGCTTAGAATCTTTTTAAGGTGTATGATATATATTTGTATGTATAGAAACCTTTTTGTATAATTTTGATATATATATAATTTTTTTAAATAAAATTTCAATTAAAAATACCGGTTTCTCGTACCGGGTTTTTTTTTTTGAACCGAGTTGGCTAGAAACCGGTTCGGTTTGGGACCTAGATATGGGGAACCGATTCATTGACCACCGGTTCGTAAAAGGGACTGAAACCGGTCCGTAGAAGGGACCGAAGCCGGTCCGGGAAATACCGGTCCCAGACCGGTTCGGTTTCTCAAACCGGTTTTTTGTTCACCTCAACTGTGTGGGGGTTGGGGGGGGGGGGGGGGGGGTTGTTTGAGAGCTCTTTGTTTTACCCTTTATGACTAAACATAAACATTGCCCACACACATCTATGCCAAGAAGTATAGAGAGGCGTTTAGCACAAAACAATTTTAAAGACATAACTCTAATGACTGTATAACAATTTGTATACGATGTTTGACAAAAAATAATGGTAAAGAAAAAAGGGGAAACAGTTACACAAACGTTTTATGTAACATAATTAAGGTAAAATATATAAATCTTTATACCATTCTCATAGTTCCCTAGTACGAATATGTATATGGGGAGACTGATCTGCATTTTCTTATAAGAAATACTTGAACAATTTTTTTGTAATTACAATACCTTCTTGTATCTTGTGATTTATTCATGATTCATTTAATGAGAAACTAGAAAACTATACATGTAAATATTTGAAACTAAAGATAACAATTTAACCATTAAATAAAACTAGTAGGAATGCCCCCGCGTTGTCACGGGTTTTTTTTTTTTTTTGCCGCATGTTGTGTGTTCGGTATCACGTATTTTAGTTATGAAAATAATTTGGTAATATCTGATTAGAAGGAGGGGGAGGGAATTTAAGGGATAAAATGATAGAAAATGACCAAAATAGACCTGATTTAACTAGTATTTACCTTTTATGACTAAACATAAACATTACCCACACACATCTAAATGAAGAAGTATAGAGAGGCGTTTAGCATAAAACAATTTTAAAGACATAACTCTAAGACTATATGGTGTGCCCCCCTTTTCCCCAACTCCCCCAAGTGCCATATTAGCGCCACATCATTCTCCCCCTTTACTCCCCTAAAGTTTGGAAATGGTATTTCCCTAAACCCCCTTCAATTTTTATTATATAAAGTTTGATTAAAAAAAATAAACCAATCAAAGAGCTCGGTGTGGACGGTGCATTTTCACCGTTTTTCCCGAAAAAGAAACCGGGGGGGGGGGGGGGGCGGGTGTTTGGCATTCTCCCCGAGTCCACCTCACCTCCCCGGCCCAACTCCCCGCATGCACACCAAACGGTCTAATCTATAATCTATAACTAATAATAAAAGAATTGAACTTTGATGATGTGACATTTAATGAAGGCCTCAACCCCTTCTTGAATGTGTCACGTGGTATTATGTGGGATTTTTTAATTTTTGAGTTTTTTTTAATAAATCTATATATATTATAACTAGTAGAGTGCCCGCGCAATGCAGCGGGAAACCCAAACACTTCTAAGGGTGTGTATGGTTTTGTTAAGTTCGATTATTAGCCTCAATCAAAACTAAAATTAAAAGTCATCAATTAATCAATCTTATTAAACAATTGGTTCCTTGGTTCGGTTAGTATTGTTAGATTATCGGTTTTAGTTCGGTTTAGTTACTTTTGGTGAATAACAAAAACAAACTTTGGCTAAATTTTTTTGCTTAGAAGTACATGAAATGAAGGTATAAATACATGAAATAGAGGTAAAAAATAGCCGTGTAAACGAACCGAATATTCATGAGCTGTTCATGAACTTGTTTGGCGGACATGTCGTTTATTTAATAAACGAACAATCACAAACAAAAAAATTTGTTCGTTTAGTTAAATGAACGAACATAAAAAAAACGTTGAGTTTGTTCATTTATGTTCGTGAACGTCCGTTTATGTTCGTTTATTTATGTCTGTTTAAGTTTATTAATTACATACGCAGTTATATTTACATAAATACAAACATAAATTGGGCTTTAACTACTTGTATAAATATATAACCAATTAGTAATTAGGTTTTTTCAGTAATACAAAATCTTTCACATTTATTATGTTCGTGAACGTCCGTTTATATTCGTTTAGGTTTAAACGAATGAACATAAACGAACAAGAACATGACAAATTTCTTAATGAACGAACATGAACACAAAAATGTGTTTGATTATGTGTTCGTGTTCGGTTAAAATTAAATGAACATTCTGTTCGTTTACAGGCTTAGGTATAAAAGCTAAAAATTTCAAAACCCTCTCTATTTATACCGCCACTAAAATTCATAAACCTATCTACTCAGCTTCAAACCATATTAGAGTATAATTTGCTATATACTTATAATTTGCTATCTACTCAGCTTCAACAATAATTGAAACTCAACCGAAATCGAACAAAAACATACAAAAACCGAACATAAAATTAACCAAAACCGAGTTAACCTAATATCGGTTTTTTTGTACCCTAAGTTAACCAAAATTAACAAACCAAAACTGAACAATCATACATGTATATCCTTTATACATCCATTACATGTATTTATACCTTCATTTCATGTGCTTCTAAGCAAAATTTTAACCAAAGTTTGGTTTTGGTTATTAACCAAAATTAATTAAACCGAACTAAAACGACAATCTAACCAAATAGACTGAACCAATTAACTTGTTGGTTAACAAAATTGATAAGCCGATAATGTAGATTTTTGTTTAGGTTGAGGTTTATAACCTATCTGAACCTAACACAACCATGAACCATTAGAAGTGTCCGTGTTTCTTACCACATCGTGCGGGCATACTGTTATGAATATATTAATGGGTCTGTTATAGTTTAGCTAATTTGGGTTAACTAAGGGTACAAAAAGAAAACGATAACCAATTTTAAGTTAAATCAGATGTTTTCAATTTTCAATAGATTTTGGTTCAGTTTTTTTGGTTTGGCTTCGGTGAACGGTTTAGTTATTGTTCACTCATATATATCGTTAATCATGTAGCACATAAAGATTTTTTAAATAAAAAATAGCAATACTATACTCAAATTAAAGATAATAAAATGCTCATTATTATGATGTAATTTTTTTTTTTATAAAAGTATGACGTATTTAAAAATATGACTATTTAAAAATCATGGGGGTGGTTTGCTTAAAATAAGGAAAAGAAGTTTAAGTATAATTTAAATTACCAAAAGTTAAGTAAAGTTTAAGGAATTAAAGTGTAATTAAGATAGGGTATTAAAATGTAAATAATGTATGAATGACAATTTTACCCTCATTTTAGGGTTATTAATGAAAAATAAGTTCTTAACTTTTGGGTATCTTAAACTACCCCTGTCACACCACGCCTATGGCGGAAACACGTGGCGCAACGGTTCAAGAGTATTAAGCCAAGATTAATGCAAACCACAATAATAATTAAACAACGGGCATTTATTCAACGCCGATAATCATGTCAAATTATTCGTACATAATCATAAATTGTTTTTGAAATTAATAAGGAGACTCCTCCCTTTATCCCGAAGTCCATGGAATAAAGAGATGAGACCCTTTCATGACATTCCAACGCCCGACTTGGAGATTCCCCCGACCCTGCTTGCCACGTTAACCTTCATCAATCAATTACCTGAAAGATATGTTTGAAAATCGTCAATATATAAATATTGGTGAGTTCACAGGTTTTGATTTAATAAAACTTTATTAAGTGGGAATATCCTTGTTATGACATTTATAGGAGTTGCAAAGTCCTACAATTTACTTGAGCCTATAACCAAACCAAGACAATTAACAATGCCCCCGCCCCAAGTCGTTACTCGGTATTCCTACGACTTGATTTCAGAATACGTGCACCCCAGGCATACGCCGATGCAAAATCGACGCTATCGATTAGGGGTGGGCCTTGTCAGGCACCGATAGTACTAGCCAAATATTCCTTTGGTTTCTCTTTCCTGAATTAATGATTATAGTGGGGAGGTCTCAACCCCGAGTGGCGATCTTAACTCAAGTATCCAACCCGTCATACAAATCCCAACATATCTTTCCCCCGTAAAAACGTTAAATAGTTTAGAAATGGGGCCGTGAGACTCACCTGTAACTGTGCTCGGCTCAAAGAAGAAAATAGTAAAGTTTGTGATCCCGCACCTACAAATGTTCTAGGCGTATAAGTCACTACACCTATGGTGTATGTGCCTTGGCAAGTTGTACACCCAACTTCCCGACCACGTCTTTATCCCAATTCCCGTTTAATAGTTTCGTATCCTAGGTTCAATGGCGATGGATTACCCTTTCCTTACAAGTCATATATTATTCTTATTAATATTCTTTGTGACTTGTACAATATTATACTCGACGCGACACTACCCAACGTATAATTATTTTCCCATTTAAATAATTATACTTAGGATCGTTTCGCTCGATATAATATGATTTCTCATTACCCGACCCGACTCACTTTGCCACATATTTATTTTCCCATTCAAATAAATATGCCAAGTTCTTGTCGTTCGGTAGCATATTCTTAACGCCCGACTAGACTCACCACACCGTACATTTATTTTTCCCATTTAAATAAAAGTATCCATTTTTGTATAAGTTTTTCAAGTTTCAACCTTTGTTCAACATTTTTATTAAAATCTCTATTTTTATAAAAATCCTTGTGTTAATACAAGTCCATATTTTTATAACTTCCACTTTTATAAAAAATACACTTTTTATACAAAATACCCAAGTATGTTTACTAGTATTTACCAAATCAACCTTGGAAAATTATTACTTATACTTTTGACACCAAACTTTCCATTATTGCATTTTTGGACTAATAGTTTCTAAAATATTCATTTTAGTCCTCTAACTTTCAAAGTTACAACATTAGTCCCTTAACTTTCAAATGTTGCATTTTCTACTCTAACTTCCAAAGTTAGCATTTTTTTACCCAAATTAGTGGACTTTGAAGATCCATTTTCTTGATGCTTAGTTGTTTTTACTTCATTTCACTTTTAATGATCTTATAATCCATCCTAGATGTCATTATCATGTTTGTTCCATACTTTTATCCAAAACATCAATTTTTCACTCATTCAAGTGAGTGGACTTTGAATATGGAAACTTTTCATCTATGTTTATTTAACCCATTTTAATCAATTTTTGTCATTAACATATCATCTTATGATGATTAAGGTCATCCTTGATCACATTCAAGTCTTTTTCAAAAAATGTCCCAATCATCATCTAACTCAAAAGTATGTTCATATTTTTACATTTTCTTCAAATATTATATTAAAAATATCAAATCCAAGATTTATCCATATTATTGTTCATCCATTTTTATTCTAGTAAGACACATTATCTTCATGTTTCAAAACCATATCTTTACCCATCAATGTACAACTTGCTCATACAAGCACATAATATGAACATTTAAGAATAAAAACAATGTAGTACTTACTACTAGCTCAAGGCTAGGGAAGACAAAAATCTTGGACTTGGGTGAGGTTTAATGTGTTCTTCCAAGTGGGTTAAGCTCCAAGCTCTTGAACACACAAAGGGGGTTTTGAAGAATGATGATTTAGAGATGATTTGGAAGTATAAAAATTGAAAGAGAAATGTTAATGTGGGGGTGAAAACTTACGGCCAAGAGAAGAAGAAGAAGAATTTTTTTTTGTGATTTGCTTCAAGTGTTCTTCAAGTGGGTTATAATCCTCTTTCAAATCTTCCAAGATCACCAATATCTTGCTTGGATTGGATGGGGATCTTTGTATAAGATTATGGAAGATTTGAGATGATCACAATAATATTAGGGGTGTTTGGGCCGTGAGATTAGAGAGAGAGAGTGAGGGATTTGTCAATTTTTTTATCCAATGTTAACCCATGCATTAATATCATTGGGTATTCACTAATCATTTGGTTTTAAAGGAGGTGAAGGGTTAAAGGGGATCATTAAGAGTTTTTGCTTCTTGGGTGGGCCATGGCCGGCCCCTATGGGGTGTTTGGTGGGGTCCACTTTGCTAAATATTATCCCACATTATGTTTAAGTTAATCTCTTTCGGGTACCGTCCGGGTATTCTTGGGTTTTTAACCGTGTGTCACCCGAATATTAAAATACCATTAATATTCCTTAAATTTTGCCCAGTTAAACTACTGATAATTTATTTCGGCTTTTGTCGGGTGAAATTACGTGCTACGCGCGTATCGGGTGCGGTACGCGCACTTTATTCGTTACCGGGAGATTTGTACAATAACCTTTCACGTATGGCTTTGGGTTTCCAAAACTCATTATATTTTGTGAAAATATTATTTATTTTATATTCCGGGTGTCCGGAGTTCGTTTCGCTTATTTAATTTTTACCGGGTAATCGCCAGTGTCCGTACCGATAGATTTGCTTACGCATGATCCTATCATGCCTTGCTATTAAACTTATGCACTCCTATGCATTATTTGGAAACTTCTATCTTTCTAAGGCCTCGGTTAAACAGTCAGCACATAATTACGTTTAATTACGTTAATTGCGTTTAATTAATTAGTACGGAATTACCTTAATTTTGCCGGTTGTTACAACCCCTCACTTATGCATTATAATATAGTATAGATTATTTTAGGAAAAGATAAGAATTTAAAAACAAAATTAAATTTTCTCTCTAATGTTTTTTCCCATAACTTTTAAACGTTAATATCTTTTATATACAAGATTTTTTAAAGAAAAAATTACACATTAACGAGCGTTTTATATTCTTTCCAACGAGTACCATAGTGCTATATAAAAAACGGAGAAAAAAACGATGTTAATCATGTATTGACAAATCATTAATTATCTATAATCTATAATATATAATATATAACTATTAATAAAAGAATTGACTTATGATGATGTGGTATATAATGAGAAAACCTCCCACCTTTTGAATGTGTCATGTGGCATCATGTGAAGCTCTCTTTTAAATTATTTATTTTGTTTTTTTAAATAAAATCTATATCTATATTATTTTAAATTTCAAATATGTTAATTAATATCTTTTCCTTATTTTCCCTCACATTTTTAAATATTAGTGAACTATTAATTATTTTTTTAAAATTACAAATATGTTAATTAATATTTTTATCTTTATTTTTCTTATTTTCACATCACAATTTTTAAACGTTAGTAACTTTCATATATGACAATTTTAGAAAAAAACAATTTACACCAAATTAACGAGCGTTTTATTATCTTTCCAACGAGCACCATAATGTTATACAAAAAACGAAAAAAAAAGTTTTTTTTTATAGTGAGTTTTACGTTTGGTATGTCTTCATCTTTTATAATTTTTTTATTAAGTCATATTAGATTTTTCAACCTCTAGACTTTCCCGAGATAATCAGTTTTTTTTTTTTTTTTTTTTTTTTTTTTTTTTTTGGAAGAAGACTTTCATTAAAAAAAAACGGGGGACTCACAAATTAGGGAGCCACCACAAAATTACATCATGTACAATGGGTATACACCCCAATCCTTCCAATCTAAATCCTTAAAACTAGACCGGTTTTTGGCCCAACAAAAAGAAGAAGACTTAATACCCGCAACAATATCGACCACTTTATGTCTAGACTTGTGGAAAACAACACTATTCCGCTCCAACCAAATCATCCAACAAGTGATCATCATAATACCTCTCAAAATCTTCTTCTCCCACTTTTGCTTATTAGCAATGCATTCCATCTTCAGCAAATCAGTAATCGAGTCAAGACAAAAACCTTGTATGCGACACCAATCTCTAACTTTGGCCCAAACACCTTTCACAAAATCACAGTTCACTATCAAATGGAAGGCAGATTCATGCGCAAACTCACAAAACGGACATCTTGTATCCCGAATATTAATACCCCTGTTGACCAGAGCAAGACGTGTCGGAATGCGGTCTAATTCCAGCCTCCAGATAAAGATATTAATTTTACTCGGGACCCAAGGTTCCCATCTCATGAAACGGACCATCGGCGCATCATATTTCTGACCCAACTAGTTTTTGACAGCAGCGACTGTGAACTTCCCGCTGCTGCACTGGTTCCACACCCATCTGTCCCTATCCCCATTAAGCCGGACCTGAGAAACAACCGCCTGAACATCTTGAGCTTCAGAAATGGCAGCAGCAGAATCTGTATTGAACCTCCAACCAACCGCTGTACCAACTGAATCACCAATCTGCTGCAATCGATCCGCCACCCGAGCATTTTTATTCTGATCTTGACTGAATAAGCAAGGCCATCTATCCATAAACGGAACATCACCATACCAAACATCCTTCCAAAACAAAATATTCTCCCCATTCCCGATTTTACCCCTGAGACAAGACAAAAAGCTCGAACCATTAACCTCCAATCTGTCCAGCAAACGAACCACAGTTTTCCAACTACCCGTGTATCCGTTCTTCAAGGGAAGCAAGCGCCAGCGATTTCTACCCCCGTGTATACTCATAATAATCTTGCGCCAAAAGCCATTCTCTTCTGTCTTGAAACGAAAAGCCCATTTAGCCAATAGAGCTGTGTTCACGTCACTAAGTCTAGGTACCCCAAGTCCTCCTTCCTTTTTTGGTCTGGACACAATCTCCCAGGCTACCCAGTAAATGCCTCTCCCTTCCTTACACCCGGACCACAGAAATTTACGCATAATCTTTTCAATATTATCCACATCCGCCAAGGGAGCTCTATATAAGGAAAAATGGTAGACCGGAAGGGCTGCAAGAACCGATTTTAACAAAGTCAGACGCCCTCCAATAGATAGCAGCTTCGACTTCCAAGAGCTCAATCTGTTCCGAACAGTCTCCATTACCGGTTCCCAATTAGAAATTCGATTCATATTCGCCCCTACCTTGACTCCGAGATAAGAGAAAGGAAGCTTGCCAACTCGACACCCCAACGCATTGGCTAGAATGCCCACCTCCTCATCTCCAACCCCCAAACCAAAAATCACCGATTTGTGAAGATTAATTTTCAGCCCCGAGCATAAATAAAAAATTCGTAGTAAACGACTAGTGTTTCGCAAGTTTTCTTCATTCCACTTCCCCAAAATCAAAGCATCATCCGCGTAAAGCATATGAGTCACCACCGGGCCCCCACTGTTAATCTTAACCCCTTCCATAATCCCCATACTCGAAGCTTTTCTAAGAAGACAATCCAACGCCTCCATAACAATAAGGAATAAGAAAGGAGAAAGAGGGTCCCCTTGTCTTATCCCCTTTTGGCAATCAAACTCTAAGGTCGGAGCACCATTCACAAGAACCGCTGATCGAGCAGAGACAAGAATACCCTTCACCCAAATAACCCATTTCTCAGGAAACCCCATCTGCGACAGAATAGACAAGAGAAAATCCCAACTGACATTATCATATGCCTTCTCGAAATCAATCTTCAAAAGAAAAACCTGTTTACGATTCCTCTTAATCCACCCAATGATCTCATTCAACATAAGAGGCCCATCTAGGATATTTCTATCCTTAATAAAAGTAGATTGCGAGTCGGATATCACCTTCCCAATGACCTTTTTCAATCTAGTAGCCATCACTTTCGATATTATTTTACTAATCACTCCAATCAAGTTAATCGGCCTGTAATCTTTTAAACCCACCGGAGTCTTTGTTTTAGCGATTAACGTAATAAAAGAAGTACTGCACGCCTTACTAATGGAGCCGTTAAGAAAAAAATCTTCGAACACCTGCATGAAGTCGTTTTCTAAATGGCTCCAAAAGTGAGTTATGAACCTGAAATTAAAACCGTCGGGTCCCGGGGCCTTGTCTGGACCACACTCAAACGCCGCAGCTTTAACTTCTTCTCTAGAGACCGGGGCAATCAAATCATCGATACATTCCACCGGGACCTGTTTCAAGTTGTCACAAAATAAAGGAGGTCTATCTTTGAATTCTTTTTTAAAAAGATTCCTGAAAAACCGAAGCACCTCCCTCTTTACATGCGCTGGCTTTTTAACCCACTAACCATCCACCAAGATACCCGGGATAGCATTAGAAGCCCGTCTCCCTTTAATACATCGATTGAAATACCCGGAGTTTTCATCACCAAACATCGCCCAATTCACTCTAGCCTTTTGTTGAAGGTCTCTGTTTTTTCGCCACATATATTTCTCCACCTCAATTTTACTTTGTTCCCAAACCCAAACTTCCTCCTCCTCGAGCTCCCTAACCTCCATGAGCTTCTCTATGTTAGCAATATCATCTTTTATCAAAGCCATCTCACCCTCTTCTTTTTTACCGGTATCCTTCCACCACTTTTTAAGCGCATTCTTCACAAACGAGAGTTTCTTATGAAGCTTAATATCATAAGGCCCCTCCACTGTGCAACTCTCCAAAGCCTGAATAACAACCTGACTGCAATCGTCCCTGTCTAACCAAGAGTCAAACCATTTAAAAGGTTTGGCTCCATAATTAAAATCAGAAATAGTTAGCAATAATGGGCAATGATCCGAAAGTTCACGAGGGAGTGCCCTTAAAACCGCTTCAGACCATCTATTAAAAAACTCTTGGCAAACCAACACCCGATCTATCTTACTTAACTTGACATCATTCCCGGACCCTGCCATATAGGTAAAACTATTTCCCCTCATGACATACTCTTGTAAATTAGCATTATCAATAAAACAATTGAAATCACGGGCCATCCCCGAGTGAAACCTAGAGTTCTTCCTCTCTTCGGCACACCTCACCACATTAAAATCGCTAAGGAAAATCCAAAGACCACTAACTCCACTAATCAAATGAAGAAGACGATCCCACAGCAGACGTTTTCCATTGACTTTTTGAGGAGCATAAATATTTACTACATTCAACATGGTCCAATCCTCCACCAAAATACCCGAAGTAATAATAAAATTAGTATCCACAACCGAATTAACTTTCTGAAAATTTTTTGAGTTCCAAAGGTTCACCAGCCCTCCAGATTTACCGTTAGCCGCCATGACATCCATCCCACAATGACTATTAGTCCAGATTTTACCAAAATCAAAACCATTCCCATTATTCACCATAGTCTCTTGAATCGCCAAAAAATCGACCCCATTCTTACGAATTAACCTATTAACCCACAGAACTTTCCCTACCTTACCAATCCCTCTAACATTTAGAGATAAAAAGTTCATGACAGACCTGGTTGTAACCCTGCACCTTGAATTGAACCTCTAATCATATCGTCGAAACCAGCCATCTGAGCACCTAGGTTAATACCCAGGTTCCGAGTGCAATTAACCTCGTTCTCCACGTCATTCCCGTCCCCTTGATTGACTTCTTCAACATGACCCTCCAGCTGTTCGTCCTCATCCAATTGCTGATTGTCCACAGAGTCTTCGTTCATCAACACGTGAAAGGAGTTTTCAAGATGGATCGGCCGCCCATTACCTCTAGTTTTAACAACATGTTCATCCTGCCCCAAAATTAATGGATCAAGCCCAAAAGGATCAGACTCAACATTAAAAGTTTTGGGCTCCTTAACGGGCCTTTCATTGCTGCTACTATACTGCCCACCACTTGTCTGGCCCAACTCCTTTATTCTGTTAATTTTTTTCCTTTTTAATTTTTTAACTTGGTCCACCATAACTGACTCCTGAAAATTCTCCCCAATTAAAACAGAATTTGGAAATTCCAAATCACCATTCAAAACCTCCTCCCTATTTTCGGAAACTACTTCCTCGGGATTATCACCATTAATCATTTCCATATTTACTTCCGTATCAACCGCCTCCGGCGCCGGTGAATTTTCCGGCTGATCATCCGAAGTCGAAGTCTTGTCTTCCACATGATCTTCGTCGTTACCTTGATCCGAACCACCACCCTCCTCCTCCTTCGGGTCCAAAACAAACTCTTCCAGCCAATCGTTATGATCCTCCAATACCCAGGCCTTAAAAGTTCTTCCTTTCCACCTTAAGAATACCTCATCTTGAATCCGGTTCCCATGTTTAACCAAGACCCCGATGAATTGAAAAGACGCATCCATACCTACCCTTTCAACCCTAGCCGATTTTACGACCTCCCCGAACAAGCACCCCACATCATTTACCACCTTATTTTCCGAAATACACAACGGTATTCCAAAAACTTTCAGCCATGCAATCCTTTCAAAGTGTAACGGTTGACCTTCCCAAATCTCCGGAATGGAGAAGAGATCAGGCCGCCCGTTAATTTCAGTTAAAGCCATCTCGGCATGCGACTTAGACATAAACTCGATCAAAATCTGTAGTCCACCCAACACCCTCACAACTCCTTCATGAAGCTTCATCTCCTTCAAGATACGTTTAATACGTTGTAGAACAAACAGTGAGTTTACCCGCACAACTATCGTCTTCCCATGCAAACCCTCAAAGGCGTTTGTATCACTATCAACCTCCACCACATTGCTCTTCGAGACCCCAGCAAAAGCTTCTTTATAAGACATAAAATTAACTCCATTCTCCTTACTTGCAGAGTATCCATCCCCTACACCACCTTGACTTTTCGGGATCGGCTTCTCTACCGCAGGAGCCGGCTGTCTTATCTCCCCTTCTTCTAGAACAAACCTTGCCACGTTGCACTTCAATCTATAATCTCCCAAACGAATCTTGGACACATTCCTGGCCAGTTCCGAAGGATCTTTGACATCCAACATAGTCACAAATCCGAATCTTTTACCTTCTTTATTTCGTTTACGTGCAATATAGATATCAAAGATATCCCCCATCCCTCGAATAGCTACCGCCACATCCGCCCCGCTACACCGATCTGGAAGATTACAGATGAAGAACTTAGTGAGCCTTGCCTGAATACTCGCCGGAATAGGTTTCCGACGAGTCCCTTTGTCGACCATGAGAGCGTTTTTAATTGTGTATATGTTAATCCGAGATAATCAGTTAGTGACTGTATAACACATTGTATACGATGTTTGACAAAAATAATGGTAAAGAAAAAAGGGGAAACAGTTACACAAACGTTTTATGTATCATAATTAAGGTAAAATACATAAATCTTTATACCGTCCTCATAGTCCCCTAGTACGAATATGTATATGGGGAGACTAATCTGCATTTTCTTATAAGAAATACTCGAACAATTTTTTTTAATTACAACACCTTTTTGTATCTTATTATTTTGTGGGGTGGTGATATTTAAACCCCCAGCTTCTATTTTCACCCCCCAGAAGCGCCTCGCTTAGGCCTAAGCGAGGCGCCTGGGTGCTGAAGTCGAGGAGGTCTGACCTCGTACTGACCTCCTCGGCTGCAGCACCCAGGCGCCTCGCTTAGGCCTAAGCGAGGCGCTTCTGGGGGGTGTTTTATTTTGGTAGTTTTTTGGTGTTTTGAGTTGTTTTTTTTTAATTTAATAATTATAAAAAGTTATAAAAAAATTAAATGTCAGTTGTTATCCGAGAGATAGCGGTCAACGATGAAGACAACCTGAAAACAACCGGATACCATGGATCAGAGAGATTCAAGCTAATTAAACTCATATCTCAAGTCGGTGCAAGTTATGTTGTAACGAAATCATTCTCACATGAATATCCTACGTAAAGGACTAAAGCCACATATCTTGCCATTAATACCAACTGAATTTTACTTGCTTGCATGAAAAGTTCATTGTACGATGTCTTTTTTAGAGGACCTCGACTCTTGAGATGTTGCAGGTGTTTGAAAAGTTTGAACTGAAATTGAACTTTTCATGCAAGCAAGTAAAATTCAGTTGTTTTACTAATTTCATAGTCTTGATACTTTTAAACAATCGGATCGGCGCTAAACAATAGAAAGTAATTACAAATATTGCAAGAGGGTCACTATTCATATATAAAGAACATTAATCGGTTTCATCTTTGTTTTATTGAGTTCAACTTTCCATGATCTACCTTTATCATCTCAGAGAGATATCTGTCAAACGATGGAAGGGAACCCGAAACAATAAAAAGTAATTACAAAGAAGATGATCAAAGATGCTACAACATAACTTGCACCGGCTTGAGATATGAGTTTAGTTAGCTTGAATCTCTCTGATCCATGGTATCCGGTTGTTTTCAGGTTGTCTTCATCGTTGACCGCTATCTCTCGGATAACAACTGAAAAGTTGTCTCATTAATTCCAATTCCAATTCCACCGGTGCAATCAGAATCTGAAGAGAAGCTATCATCTCAGAGAGATAGCTTAAATCTCTCTGATCCATGATATGAGAGCATAAGAGAAGAGATAATAACATATGAGCTTCAACATAACTTGCACCGGATGATTGCCAATGAGATTGATAACTGGACAGGTTAGCCAGGTGTTTGTCAAAAAGGTAGAGCACACCACTAGAGCAAAAAGTTGTGTGTATGAATAGTGACCCTCCGGCTTGAGATATGAGTTTAATTAGCTTGAATCTCTCTGATCCATGGTATCCACTTTCAGAATCTGAAGAGAAGCTATCATCTCAGAGAGATATCTGTCAAGTAATTACAAGAAGATGATCAAAGATGCTTCAACATAACTTGCACCGGCTTGAGATATGAGTTTAATTAGCTTGAATCTCTCTGATCCATGGTATCCACTTTCAGAATCTGAAGAGAAGCTATCATCTCAGAGAGATATCTGTCAAGTAATTACAAGAAGATGATCAAAGATGCTTCAACATAACTTGCACCGGCTTGAGATATGAGTTTAATTAGCTTGAATCTCTCTGATCCATGGTATCCACTTTCAGGCTGTCTTCATCGTTGACCGCTATCTCTCGGATAACAACTGAAAAGTTGTTTCATTAATCTATAAATAAATCCTTACAAAATATTTTTAACTTAAATCTTTGAGCATACCACACTTAGAGGGTCACTATTCATACATAAAGAGTATAATCGTGATGTGATGGATTTTTATATTTGCAACTTAGTTCCTTTTTACCTGGTTGCAAAGGAACTTCAGGTCAGCCAGACCTTTGTCAAAAGCAAGTGAGATTGATAACTTCTCTATGGAAGCAACAAATTCAAAACAGAGGTAGGTTTGCCAGAGGGTCACTATTTATACATAAAGAGTATAATCAAACAAGGGTTGTTATCGGAGAGATATCGGTCAACGATGAAGGCAACCTGATAAAGGCTGAACACGAGTATAATCAAACAGCGATGTCAAGGGTTTTAAGACAAGGAAGATGAATTCAGTTGTTATCGGAGAGATATCGGTCAACGATGAAGGTGTTTTGTATGTATAAAAATTGTGAATAATTGTGAGAGTCGATATGAGAGCAATAATCCATCGAGAACTAGAGAAATAGAGAATAAGAGAAGAGATAATAACATATGAGCTACAACGACGTCGTATTTTGGAAGCTGAAGTTCGGAGAGAACTAAATATTCGGTTGTTGTTTTTCTTCTCTATACAGAGTGACGATAGGCGTTTTCGATTTCCAAATGAATCAACGACTTATGAAAGTATCAAGAATCGGAAATTAGTAAAACGATTTAATAAATCATTGCTCAGACGTTAGGGTTTGATAAACACAAAACTTATTATTTATAAAGCAACAAAAACACAAATCGTACCGTGAAATAAAGAGAGGCCCATTAGGAGTGCCGTGGAGGAAGATCGTCGGTTTGCTGTAGTCGATGATGGCGCAGAGGTTAGCGGTAACTTTAAATTTTGAATGATCGTCGGTTTGCTCTCAACGATGAAGGCAACCTGAAACGACATGAACATTTATAACCTTTCTGTACCTGTGGCCAAAAGAACCTGATAAAGGCTGTACACGAGTTATTTGGACTGTTGCTAAAATAGTTAAACAAAAGCTGAAATTATACAGTTATTTGGAATATTCTTGATCATTACAGTGAGATTGACTGTTATCGGAGAGATATCGGTCAACGAACATCATTCAAAATTTCAACTTCCGTTCAGGTGCTTAAGTCCACCTTGAAGACTGAATGTGACTACGCCATGTTTCACGTCATGCTTTCATCCTTCATTCCCGTTCAGGTGCTTAAGTCCAAATAACTGTATAATTTCGTTCAAGATTCTTTTGACAAACGTCTGGCTAACCTGTCCAGTTATCAATCTCACTGTCCAACAACTGAATTTTACTTGTTTGCATGAAAAGTAATGATCTGAATTTTACTTGCTTGCATGAAAAGTAATGATCTGAATTTTACTTGCTTGCATGAAAAGTAATGATCAGGAACATTCCAAATAACTGTTCAATTTCAGCTTTTGTTTAACTCATGATATATCCACCAAATCATTTCTTCAAGTTCATTTCACCAAAAAAGGCATAACTGTAATGATCAGAAACATTCCAAATAACTGTTCAATTTCAGCTTTTGTTTAACTCATGATATATCCACCAAATCATTTCTTCAAGTTCATTTCACCAAAAAAGGCATAACTGTAATGATCAGAAACATTCCAAATAACTGTTCAATTTCAGCTTTTCAGTTGTTATCCGAGAGATAGCGGTCAACGATGAAGACAACCTGAAAACATAGCTTCCATCGATGACAATTATCTCTCTGAGATGATAGCTTCTCTTCAGATTCTGATTGCATAATTGGAATTGGAATTGGAATTAGAATTAATGAGACAACTTTTCAGTTGTTATCCGAGAGATAGCGGTCAACGATGAAGACAATCTGAAAGTGGATACCATGGATCAGAGAGATTCAAGCTAATTAAACTCATATCTCAAGCCGGTGCAAGAGAGTCACTATTCGTATATAAAGAACATTAATTTATTCTGTTTCATCTTTGTTATTTTGATAATTATCGTATTTGCAACTTAGTTCCTTTGATTCATCATTGTTGTACAAAGCTGGATGTTCGTACGGGAAAACCAAAACGAGCAATAAACGAAGCGAAACGGGGAGATATAATTTTCTTGGCTTGGAAACAACTTAAAAGAACCAAAAATGAATTAAAATTATTTTTTGGTAACAGCCTAGCTTAGGCCTAAGCGAGGCAGGCAAACGCCTCGCTTTGACCAAAGCGAGGCGTTTAGCCTTTTTTAAAAAAAAAAATTAAATTTCTTTTAATTCTTTAAAATTATCTGTTAATCACCAAAAAATAATTTTAATTCATTTTTGGTTCTTTTAAGTTGTTTCCAAGCCAAGAAAATTATATCTCCCCGTTTCGCTTCGTTTATTGCTCGTTTTGGTTTTCCCGTACGAACATCCAGCTTTGTACAACTTTGATGAATCATTGTACGTGGTCCTCCGAGTAAACCTAACTCGCAACAATTGTTTTTAATTCATTTTTAAGTGTTTTTAATTACTTTTCGAGAAATGATAATTTTCAGATATTACAGATCAAGGTGTTACCAAGCATGTCAAGAAATGATAATTTTCAAATATTGTAGATCAAGGTGTTACCAAGCATGTCAAGAAATGATAATTTTCAAATATTGCAGATCAAGGAAAGAATGAAAATACGTGATGCACATACCGTGAGTGTAGTCCATTGATGTATTAATATATTATTAATCGCAAGTTTCAATACTAGATAATGCACGTAACTCCCTAGGAGTCTTGAAGACGAAATGAATTTTACAAGATACTTGAAACAAGGTATGGATACCATGGATCAGAGAGATTCAAGCTAATTAAACTAATATCTCAAGCCGGTTTGATATAGAGTATATCAGAGAAAGATTTAGTTGAAAGTGGATATAACTGGACAGTGATATTGATAACTTCTCTATGGAAGTTGCTACAATAGTTAAACAAAAGCTGAAATTGAACAGTTATTTGGAATATTCTTGATCATTACAGTGAGATATGAGTTTAATTAGCTTAAATCTCTCTGATCCATGATATGAGAGCAATAATCCATCGAGAACTTGAGAAAGAGAGAATAAGAGAAGAGATAATAACATATGAGCTACAAACATAACTTGCACCGGCTTGAGATATGAGTTTAATTAGCTTGAATCTCTCTGATCCATGGTATCCACTTTCAGATTGTCTGCATCGTTGACCGCTATCTCTCGGATAACAACTGAACAGTTGTCTCATTAATTCCAATTCCAATTCCAATTCTACCGGTGCAATCAAGGATGCTACAGGTATTTGGACTGTTAATCACCAAAAAATATGAGTTTAATTAGCTTGAATCTCTCTGATCCATGGTATCCACTTTCAGGTTGTCTTCATCGTTGTACATATACCTCCTTATCTAAAAGAAACCACATCATTGTACATATACCTCCTTAGCTGAAATTGGACGGTTATTTGGAATGTTCCTGATCATTACTTTTCATGCAAGCAAGTCAAGTCAAAAAAACATTTTTTTATATTGCTCTCATATCATCTCTCTCTATAACACTGAATGCGGTATGCGCGTTAAATTTCATTAAATGCGGCAACACAGGCAAGTCCTCGTCTGATAACAACTGAAAAGTTGTTTTACTAATTTCATAGTCTTGATACTTTTAACACTTATGCGTAGATCAAGGAGATTGATGAAGATATCATCAAGATGAGCAGGAATTGTTAACCTTCCCATTGATTTCAAGTATGTTGCCTTGATCGTTGACAGCTATCTCTCCGATAACAACTGACTTTTACTTTGTACGAAAATCGAGATCATCTCATTCCATGTTGCCTTTTCATGCAAGCAAGTCAAGTCAAAAAAACATTTTTTTATATTGCTCTCATATCATGGATCAAAGAGATTTAAGCTAATTAAACTCATATCTCAAGCCGGTGCAAGTTATGTTGTAGCAGTCAAGATTCCTATGCAAGCAAGTCAAAATTCACCGAACACACTACAATTATTCACTATTTTATACATACAACACAACCCCCGGAGTTTGACCGTACTGTTCTTCTTGATCTTGATCTTCACACTTACTTTTCATGCAAGACATTATTATAAAAACATTTTTTATAATAATTATATTAAAAAAAAAACAAAAAACTAACTAAAAACACCAAAAAAAAAAAAAATTGATCCTAAGCGCCTCGCTTAGGCCTAAGCGAGACGCTTAGGTCTAAAAATCAGCTTTTTCTGCCCCTCGTACTGACCTCCTCGAATTCAGCTTCCAAGCGCCTCGCTTAGGCCTAAGCGAGACGCTTGGGGGGGGGGGGTGAAAATAGGAGGGGGTGGGAATAGACCGAGCCATTATTTATTCATGATTCATTTAATGAGAAACTAGAAAACTATACATGTAAATATTTGAAACTAAAGATAACGATTTAACCATTAAATAAAACAAGTAGGAATGCTCACGCGCGTTGTCACGGGTTTTATTATTTTTTTTGTCGCATGTTGTGTGTTGGACTGTTGGGTATCACGTATTTTAGTTACGAAAATAATTTGGTAATATCTGATTAGAAGGGGGAGGGAATTTAAGGGATAAAAATGATAGGAAATGACCAAAATGCTCCTGATTTAACGTTGTTATTTAACAAAGTTTGCAAATTGGATGGATGTAGCACTAGATTTATAACCTTAGTGGCTTAGGTGTCAAAAATTCTTATTTTAGATGAATCTATCAATATCGAACAAACCACATAGACTAATTTAGCCATTTACTCCTAAGATTATATATAGCCTACTGAAAGATATGTATTTATTTAAGAGCCAACAAAGTCTCAAAATAGCAACTTTTCGAACCAGTAAGGGGCGGAAGGCGGATCCTACTGTGATAATCAAGAGAAAACTACATATATCATTTTTTTAAAATTATCCTCAAATCATACCACCAGTTTAAAATGTTACAATTGGAGTCCAAAGTACATTTTACAATCTCAATCCAAGCACATTAGGGTGTGTGTAGTGGTAGAGGGTTATGTTGGGGTTATAGGATTAAAATATTAAAAAGTAATAGAAAAGGTGTTATGTTGGGGTTATGGAAAAAGAGGGTGTAGTGGGAAGGAGGGTTATGTTGGGGTTATAAATGATTGGTAATGATTGGTTAATTATTGTTTTTTATTTAAATAAGAATATTTAATACTTAATAATATTTCATTAAAAATAAAAATAATAATAAAAATAAAAATTTAGACTGAAAGTTTATTAAATTAATAAAATAATAAAAAAATTATTTAGTATTAAAAAATAAAATTAAAAAAAAAATTTTGAATTTCAAACGGTTACTGTTCCAAACCGTTTGAATTTCAAACAGTTTCCCTCCTACTTCAAAGTTTGAATTTCAAACTTTGCCCCCCCAAACGTTTAAATTTCAAAGTTTGAATTTCAAACTTTCCCCCCTCCACCAAATCTCAGTCACACCTATAAATACCCCCTCCTCCCAAATCTCAGTCACACCTCTTCCCTCTTCCTCATCCTTTCCTCATCCTGAACACAATGAATAATATGGGCAGTTTTCAAGCAGGAGCTGCCGGACCTTCTAATGTCCGGCAGTATGCTCGCCGGGTCCGGGGACGGGGCCGGCCCCGGAGACTACCATTCACCTCCTCTCCTCCTCCTCCACAGCCTCCTCTTCCTCCTCCTCCTCCTCCACAACATTGGATTTATCACCCTCCTCCTCCTGCTGCGGCACCACCAACCTTTCCTCATCCTGAAGTCGATGATGACTTCACGGATGAAGAATGGGCCTGGGCCATGGATTATACCATGGCTATTAATGAAATGGACCGACTGAGAGTGTCGGCCCCCACCCCCCGAATTGCTGCTGCTATCCCCTCCCCCCACCACCAACCTATCCCCTCCCCCCACCACCAACCTATCCCCACCCCCCAGAATACCCCCACCCACCACCACCAACCTATCCCCACCCCCCATAATACTTGCCCACTCCACCACCACCAACCTATCCCCACCCCACCCCGTGAATATGGGGACCCAACTCCTGAGGACTTGGAAGCCCTCAGGGAACTTGAGGAGGAGGAGCGCCTTTGGAGCATGCCTTCCCCTCGTGGGGAGAACTACTACTTCCCCTCGGATGCAAGGTCCGATGGGAGGGACAGCTCACGTTCCCTATCCCCCGAGTACTACACACTCGAGGACTGGGACAACTACTCTCCGTAGTGGGAGGTTTAGGTTTTAATAAGTAATTTAGGTTTATATTATGTCTTTATGTAATGTCTTTATGTAATGTGTTTATGTAACGTTTTAATAAGTAGTTTAGGATTAGGAACTCTGTTTGTAATAAGTAATTTAGGATTGTAATTTTATGTGTTTATGTGGTTTAAATTTAACGTTAGTTCGTATAGAATGCCACTTATCAACGTTAGTTCGTATAGAATGCCACTTACTGTAGATCTGGTCAACGTTACGGTGGTTCGTTCCCGTGATTTGGTTGAACTCAGCCAACACATCCTGCCAAAAAGCCCGCCTATTGGTTGACGGAAGCTCCTTAACGTTTACCCACGCCCGCACTAACTCGAGTTGCTCTGTATTCGTCCAGGCTGCCATAGGTTTGGTTTTTGGTTTTTGGTTTGTAAAGAGTGTGTGTATGTATGAATTGTTTGTGTGTGTGAATTGTATATGTGTGTGTTTATGTTGTAGAAGATGAAGTATATATATATAGATAATAATTTAATAAATCAGTTTTTTTTTTTTTTTTTAATTTTTGGACCGTTCAACGGTCATATGCACGAGTCCCACGCCAAAACGCTCGCTATGCTGCTGCCGGACCTCCACCAAAACGCCACCATAGCGCCTAGGGGGACGGTGTTCCCGGTGCTATGGTAGGCTATAACGCCTGATAACTAAGCCACTACACACACCCTTAGTAGTCAAGAGTTGATTTTGTTGTTTTATGCTACTATGTGAAGAAAGGAAAAACACAAGGAATCAAAAGAGTATATAAATATAAAATATGTAATTTCTTAATTATTTCAGCATCAAACAACTTTTTTTTGAAAAAGCAGGTCTATAGCTATTAAAAGTAAAAGCATCTATTATACTCCTAAATAAAATTTATCTTATTCCCATCAAACAAACAACAAAAACCTTTAGTTTCTTTTTCAAAAGAATCCAAACTTTGAAACAGGACTCAAACACTAAAAAGTTGCATTTTCTAAATGTCAGAAGAATATAACACAAGAGGTGGAAAGGATCTTGGTTTGAACTAGGAGCTAGAACCCCAAAAAGGTGGTCAATCCACTGAAGTGAATTACAACGATCCGAAATGCCCGGGCCCATCGAAAGTAAACTTTCTCTACCTAGTATAAATACCCTCATTTGCACTCTCACACTCCAAACTACAATTTCTCTATCCCATTGAGGCGAGCCTAACGGCTGATTGTTTTGCAGGTCCTTACCCTCCTTCAATTCAATCAGCTCAGTAGTTCATTCATCCCATATCACCGAGGTCTAGTTTCGGATCTTCAATAACGATTTGTTGCGAACAACTAAAGTGTCACTTAAACTTCAAAATGTAACATATAATTATGATTAAAAAAGTTATGTTACATGAATAGACTAATTAATGGTAGTAGCACTCAATTGCTAAAAACTTAAAACCAATTGCGTGTTGTTTAAGGTTTAAAATTCAACTTTCAAAATTAAAGATAAGATAAAAGGATTAATATGCGTAACTTTTAAAATATAAGACAATAAAGATTCGAGTTCTTACAAATTCTTATAAAACTCCTTTCCCTCCCCTTTTCTCTTCTTGTCTATGTTACTACTATACATCCTTTTTTTTAACACCTAATTGGAATCACTCATGGACCACTGGAGTATCATCGTGCCACTAGTGTTACCACGCGATCATATTCCACCATCAAGTCATCAATTCGGGAGGAAACTTATAATTATGAGAAAACCCCCTTGTGAAATTCGAACCCAGGACGTTATAGTCCCTAAGTCTTATCCCACCACCAAAATGTCGTTGGGCTATAATGCCTTTGGCACTACTATACATCCTACTACTTAGAATAATCCGTGTATTCTAATTCCAATTTTAATTTTACAAGATAACATAAAGCAAACAATCATATTCTTTTAAACTTGTACTCCACATCACTAATCCCTTCACAAATAATGCCCAACTAGGGATGCTAATCAAACCCAAACCTGATGAGTAATTACCCGATACAAACTCGATGGGTTTTAGGACGTGTTTCAAACAAGCGTATCTAATCGGGTATAGGGTTGGGATTACCAAAACCTGTCCCAAAGCCGACCCACTGCCATCCCTAAACCCAACCTCAAATCGCAACAATAAAAAACTTTAGACTAAATTCATACTTTCATATAACCCAAAGGACCAAACATGCACATTCCTTTCTTTTATTTTTCTTTAACTAACATTTCTCTAAACCCCACCAATACCATATAAAAATCCTTTCTAGTCTAGTCGCACTTAAATTTCATCATTTTAATTTTATTCCCTCTACATTTCTCCACCCTTTCACCAACCCTAACAGCCACCAACCCCACCACCAACCACCACCATGGCTTTAGCTCGCCGGAGCACCACCCTCCTAAAACCCCTAACCACCACCACGTCACTCCTCCACCGCCGCCCCTTCTCCACCGACGACACCACCACAATCACCGTCGAAACCAGCGTCCCTTTCACTGGCCACAACTGTGAACCCCCGTCCAGATCCGTTGACACCACTCCTAAAGAGCTCATGAGCTTTTTCACCGATATGGCGCTTATGCGTCGTATGGAGATCGCTGCTGACTCGCTTTATAAATCTAAACTTATCCGTGGGTTTTGTCATTTGTACGATGGACAAGAGGCGGTTTGTATAGGTATTATTATTATTAGATCATTTTGTAATTATGTCATAGTTGAGGGTAGATTACGAAATATACAAATCGTATAAATATCGCCCTGGCAAAGCATATTAACACAAATATTATTTTTAATAAAATATAAAATTACATAGTGTAACTGTCATAATTACAGTTGCAAAATGCAAACTAGACGAAGCTCGCCAGCTACTCAAGATCGCCTCGATAAAAAGCTTGAAACAAGCTGAGCCTTATACAAAGCTCGTTTATTTATGGAGCCTGCCTGGCTTGTGAAGCTCGTCAGGCTCGTTGAACCTTATCGAGTCTTAGTGTGATATTAGTTTAATTAATATTTAATAATATTTATCCCTTGAATAAACGTGTTTGGTAAACGAGTCAATCCAAGCTTATTTAAACTTGTTTACCAGCCGAGTCCAAACCTAAAAATAAGCTTGTTTAGTAAACAAGCATGTGCCTGAGTTCACTTAACGAGCTCGCTAGCCTAAACGAACCTGTTATTTATATTATTTTTATTTAATGTATTAAGTATTAACTAATAAATAATAGCAGAGCCTGTGCCCGATCTTCACTTATCAAGCTTGCGAGCCTAAATGTTCCTATTATTTATATTATTTTTATTTAATGTATTAACTAATAAATAATAGCAGAGCCCGAGCCGAGCTCGAGCTTTGAAAACAAAGCTTGAACTGAGCCGAGTTCGAGCTTGGGCTGGCTCGCTTGTTTGCGTCGCTAGTCGTAACCGTGGTCTATTTGTAGGTATGGAGGCTGCAATCACGAAGAAGGATTGCATAATCACGGCGTATCGTGATCATTGCATATTTCTAGGGCGTGGTGGGACGTTATTGCAGAGTTTTGCAGAGCTTATGGGGCGGCAAGAGGGTTGTTCGAGGGGGAAAGGAGGATCGATGCATTTTTATAAGAAGGATGCGTGTTTCTTCGGTGGGCATGGGATTGTTGGAGCTCAGGTGCCGTTAGGGTGTGGATTGGCGTTTGCTCAGAAGTATAGGAAGGAGGATCATGTGACTTTTGCTATGTATGGCGATGGTGCTGCTAATCAAGGGCAGTTATTTGAGGCGTTGAATATGGCTGCTCTTTGGGACTTGCCAGCTATTTTGGTGTGCGAGAATAATCACTGTAAGGCTTTATGATTGGCTATGTTATCAGTTGTGATTATGTGAAAGTGTTAGTTAGCTTGGTTTGTTACACATATGTTGGAATAGGAATTAATTAATTCAAGCATTGGTAAATATTATCTTGAGGCTTAAGATGTGATGCATGTAGTTTAAGGCCCTTGATATGTACTACCTATGAGATATATTATTGGATTAGTTGTCTGGATTGGAGATTTGGAGTATAGTAGTATACAATTATTTCAGCATTAAATTCTAGACATAATAAGTACACCTACAGTTAGATGATCAAACAAAATAAAGATGTAATTTAATGTGTCTGCTGACTTTCTAACGCATAACTGGATAAGTTTGTAAGGTATTTTATCTTCTTTTTATTTGTTTGTTGTTTGAAAATTTTTTTAGGTTGGAAATTTACATATGGAGTCTGGAGTTAATTATGTACATTGAGTTATATATTAGTATCTGGGTGATAAGTTGGAATTGAAGCTCATGGAACTATTGATGTGAAACTAGATGGAGTTTTTTGAAATTCCATCTGCTGTAGTGCTGTGATTATATGAAACTATTAATAAGCTTGGTGACTTTATTGTATGCTGGTTTGGTATACATGTGAGTTAATTAAAGCATTCATAAACATCATGTAGAGCAGTATATACTTAAGATGAGTTGCTTGAAGATTAGGGGCCTAGATGAATTTATAACATCAAACACGTGGATATGTTATTAGATCAGTTGGTAGGACTGGGGTATACAAGTATTCAATTATTTGGCCATTGAATTATATACAAGTGTATGGTTATTTGGGCATTAAATTCTAGACATGATAAGGCCACCTACAAATTAGTAAATCAAACAAAGTGTAGAAAATAATGAAATGATGTCGGTGTACTTTATAACAGATAATTGGTACTTTATAACACACAGTTGGATGAGTCTGTGCAAGGCCTTTTACTTCTTTTTATTTATTTTTCTTATGAAAAAATAGGTTGGAATTTCACATGTGAAGTTAATTAACTACATTGAGTTATATATAAAGATTATGACTCTAATATTTGGGAGAGAAGTTGGAATTGATGCTCCTTGAACGAAGCATGTTTCAACTTTCAACTTTCAAGAGTTTATAGACATATCACGGGAGCGTGTTTGTATCTATGGATCATATTTATTAACTTGGAGTAGAAAAGTAAAATGTGTAGATATCATGGTTGCTCACTTGCACAACCATTGCATGTTATTGAGTTTTTTCTTTTTATGGATTTGGTTGCAGATGGTATGGGTACAGCTGAATGGAGAGCTGCAAAGAGTCCTGCTTATTACAAGCGAGGGGATTATGTTCCAGGATTAAAGGTTAGTTTGGTCTGTGTATTCTGCATTACAATTTTCTTTGTACTAGAATGTCATGTTTCATATCTCACTCGAGATAAATTGTATATTACAATACAAGGTTATCCTTATGTATCAACATTTTATTAGTAGTCATTTTGTTAACATGTGCTTAGACCATCTTAAGATGGATTCATATTTCTATGGAAGGATTATTATATATATTTCAGTTTTATGTTCCTAGCTGCTGTGTGATGCAGAACAATATTTTATTTCACATAGCTCAACACCTGCAGTTATTTCGACTCCATTACTCTTTTGCTTTTCCATATCTATAGAAGTGCTGCAACTTAAAATTTTATCTCATTAACACATCAATTATTTGATAACGGGATAGAAATGAATATAAAACCTCTGCCATTGAGAGCAAACAGATAAGATCATATGTGTTATTCAGAATTTCAGATGTGAAACAACAATCTATTTGGAAAGGATGGATGCCAAATAATTGATATCAAGCAGTTCTGGTGTTTAATTTTATTGATAATATTATTCATATCCCTGTATAGGTTGATGGTATGGATGCCTTTGCTGTCAAACAAGCTTGCAAATTTGCAAAGGAACATGCTTTAAAGAATGGACCCATTGTAAGTAGTCAAAACTTTTGTATGTTTTTCATGTCATTAAAATCTTCATAATAAAAACTGTTATCACATTTTTTCTGGTCTCAACTATACTGCTATCTGTACCTTTTATATTCGATTCTTGGTTATATATTCTCTGTTTTTCTTTTAGTTTATATAAAGCATCCAGTAAGTTTATCACAAGCAGTTATTTAGTACGGAATTGGTAATCACTTCGTTAACTTCATTTCAGATTCTTGAAATGGACACATACAGGTACCATGGTCACTCTATGTCTGATCCTGGTAGCACCTACCGTACCCGTGATGAAATTAGTGGTGTTAGACAGGTTTGTTCATCTTTTAACATATCTTATCAAGCAATTATTAGGTTGTTAATGTCATGTAATTTACCAATTTCAGGAGCGTGATCCTATCGAAAGATTAAGAAAATTGATACTTGCTCATGATTTAGCCACCGAAAAAGAGCTGAAGGTATTATGCTTCAATTCATATATCTATTTTTATGTGCTTTGTTTAAAATCATTTTCAAGCCGTTAAACTGTGTAACCTAACATGCTTCGTTATTTCTAATTTCCTTTTTCAGGACATAGAGAAACAAGCTAGAAAAGAAGTTGATGAAGCCATTGCTCAAGCAAAGGTAATATACCTGTCAAATCTATCTTTCTATCTTTTTAATTAATTTTGACCGTCATTTTACAATTGTTTTTCTTTGAAACTACAGGAAAGCCCAATGCCAGATGAATCTGAACTCTTTACCAATGTTTACCGTAAAGGATTCGGGGTCGAGGTATTCTTTCTCATTTCTTGTTAATCCTTTTTTTTTCCGAACGGTACTAACAAGCTCTTGGTTGTTGGGCCACCTCGATACCACAATGCCATTTTTAACAAAAAAAGGAAGCACTTTATTCCGTATAACCATCTCACAATCTCACATAGATAAACACCCAACTAATAAATACACCTGCTCCACAGGCATCTTAGTTACATGAACCTCCACCATGCTAGACTGATTTATACCACCTCTAATGTTTTGATACTTCACCTTGTGGCCCATGGTGCGACATGCATGCTGTGATGAATCGTCTGCCTTTGCAGAGTTTATTAGCATCCCACTTTGGTCAGTAAAGATAGCATACCCCAGCTAAACATTTTGGTCATCAAGAATAATTTACCCATGCTGTTTTTGAATTGTTACCGCCACCTTTCCTGTGCATGTATGGGCAACGCGGTCTTCATTTGTTGAGCTGACGTTCACCAGTTGGTTTTAAATTGAAGTTAATGGCACCTACTCAATTGTCAACGTCCTCTTCATACATAGACTACACCATGCTTGCTGCTCTTAGTTACGTGTTGAAAAAAACACCGAAATGGAAATGAACAATCGCAAAAGAAATATGTCGATCCGTATCACTCTAATACTTTACTACACAACTGTATACATGCGTCACCCAGATAACATTTACACCCGACTCACACAAGCACTAGCTCAACACAATTTTTTCCACAAATCACTGAATGGTGTATATAGCCCTACCCACGCCAAGACTCACCCACCCACCCCTGCCCTGACGGGGTAAGAATCTATCACAAAACTAACACAACCCCCTAAAATCCCATGCCCACCCTCTAGTCACTGATGACATTTACCCTAAGAGCACTCACATCCCATCCACCAAATGTATGTGAGTGTGTCCATCAAATTACATGGGGTGAGTGTAAGTATGATAGGGTTTCAGATCTGTGTTCTTTGATGTTATAATGGATAAAACAATAATCGAACAATATGAAGAAGAAAAAGGCGGGAAACTTTTATTATGGAGTTTGGGCGGGAAAAGGAAAATACAAGGTTCCAGGGCTGTGCCCTCTCTCTCTGCACAGCAGGAGCCTAATACAGCTAACAAACAAACTTAATCCCTATCCTTACTAGCTTATTACATGGCTATTTATACTAATACCAAACATATTCTAGAACATTCCTATAATACCCCTAATTATCCAGCTCATTCCCATCAAAGTGGTTGTGAGTGGAGGAGAGAGTAAATATTTGGTGGAAGCACTGTTCCACCCTAAATATGAAAAGCTACTGTTCACCTATATATATATTTTAATATTTTTGTAAGTAGTAGTGAGTGAGGAGAGAGAAAATGTAATGATAAAAGTATGATTATTTTAATTAGGAGAGAAAAGATTTAGGGGTGAAGTAGTGATTTTTAGTGTAATTTGATGGAGGAGATTTGGTGGATGGATTGTGAATGCTCTAAGTTTGCCCAGCCTTATCAAGTACAGTTTCAAATTTTGATTGCTGTTTACTGATGAATTAAACTTGTTAATATTCTTTTGCAGTCATTTGGAGCAGACAGAAAAGAACTGAGAGCTACACTTCCCTGATTGAAAAGCAAATATGAAATTTGAATCAAGCATCATACCCCCTTACTCCAAGAATAATGAGAGAACAGAAAGAGCAAGCAAATAACATTTTCTTTTGGTTTTGTTATGGCAAAAAATATATAACAAAAAAAGACTTGACATCCTTGGTGAGATGATTCTTTTTGGCAGCTATCATATGCTCTGCTATATATCCTCATGGAATTTTTCATATACTTTTTTTACTTGTAAACCTGTTGATTCTGTGAAGCTTGATTTTGTGTTTTTTTTTTTTTTTGGTGGTATGTTGTTGATTATAGCCTTATAGGTTTTGTGAATCACCAAACAAACATAAGCAAAAAAAAAAATTTGTTTATAGATTTTTTTTCCCATTAATAACATTTTTCATTTTATTAAAAATGGCAATTTACGTTAGGATTGCTGGCATGTGCACAAAACTCAACCTAATAAAAATAAACCTTCCGTTGGACTCTGTTCATGAGCCAAATAGCCTTTAGGGTCACAGATCTAAGATGCTTATGCAGGATTGCTAGATATATTATGAGGGACGGGGCGCCACTCGAATTGGTCACGTGTACCAACTATCAGCACGGTAACACCGCCGCCACCCATGCTGGTAGTGGTCATGTGAACCCTTTTGCGGGTTCTATTTACCGTGCTGGTAACCGTTTTTATTTTATTTTTATTTCTTTTTGTTTCTGCTCAGCCCGTTTGGTTTCAGTATTGTTTCATTTTCAACCGTTTGTTTTATAATTTTTTTTCCAAACATTAACCGTTAGTTTTAAAAATCTAAGTAAATGAAAAAACATAAATAAAAATATTTCATTAAAAACATAATATTAATAAACATAAAATAAAAATACATAAAACAAAGAAAAATAAACTTAAGGTTGGCGCAACAAGCGCCATGCCTTGACATTGTCGAATTTGTTGCCGTATCGAGCCTCATACTCATAGTTTGTGAAGCCGATAGACAACTCGTCATCGAGGTCCGGATCGTCCCTCATCGTTTGCTTGTAGAGGGTGGTCCACCTCGCACACTTGATATTTAGATCGTCCCACTTGACCTGGAGGTCTCGGATGGTCTTAGTGGTGTTGGTGCCCACGTTTTGGATAAAGTCTCTAAACACGTGAGCCCAAAACACATCCGGGGGGTAGGCTGAGCCTTCGTCCCTGGGTAGTTGTTGAATTTCGGGGTCGTTTGTGCGTCCTTGTGGCACACCACTAGTGCCATCTCTTCTTCTTCGGTCCACAGATTCATCTTGGTGGTGGGTTGGTTTTTTTTACGGTTTGTTTATGTGGGTTTTAACCCCACGGTTTGTTCTATTTATATCCAAAATTTTGAACGGTCCACTGTTAAAATTAAATTTTACTGACCGTTTGGTTGGCCTCAATTCAATTCAAACGACGGTTTCCAAGAATTAACACTTAAATTTGCTGACCGTTTGGTGGGACGGTTGTAATAGTATGAAATTCAATATTAATAACCGGTTTAAAAGTTTAAACCATGTGAAATGTTAAAAAAAAGTTTGGGTATTTAAATGAAAATTAAATGAAAGAATCAGTGGAGTGCTGCCTACAAAATAGTGTTTCAGTGAAGTAAATCAGTGAAGTGATGTGACAATACATGATTGGTTAAAATCAGTGAAAGAAAAATACAACCATACAAGTGTCCATTCCCCCTTACAAAAGTTATAAGGGTTAGGGGCGTTTGGCAACATCTGAATGGGTAAGTGCTGACCCAGTAAAAGGTCTGAATGGTTAAGAGGTACTGAATGATTAAGTGCTGAATCATTAAATGGTGTTTGGTTAGACATCTGAATGGTTAATAATAAATAAAAATATTCACATCATTTTTATAAAAAAAAAAAAAGAAAGAAAGAAAGAAAGAAAAGTAAACACATTATTCTTACAATCACACACAAGACACCCCACACACATTCTTTTTTATCTTCTTTCTCTTTAAACAAACAAACACATCTCTTTACTTTTGACACCTCAAGTCCACAAAACCACACTTGACACACAAAAAAACACACACACACACACACTCGGGTGAGACGAGAGGAGGAAGGGTGGGGCAGAGGCGGGTTGTAACACCCCAACGATGGCGGAAACATCGAGGTGTCACGTAGTGACGATTGTTCAATAGCTCATGGACTAAAAGTGTAAATTTGAATACATTGAATTGAATAGTTTATTACATTGAAAGAAATTACAATATACAAAATTCTAAAGTGGCAACTAAAACTGAAATACAATAACCCAACATCTAAGTAAAAATTCCAAAAGCTTAAAAGTCATCTCATAGATAACCTGAAACATGTACGAAAATACTTTGGTCAATACAAAATGTATTGGTGAGCATACCCTGTTTGAATACATATAGTAGAAAAGTGTTTCGCAATTCACGTGTTGTACCGTTTGCAAATATGTAATAAGTAGTATTAGTCAAAACCAAGCCTATGAATAATGACTAACACATGACTAACAATTTGAATAATGAATTAACAAGACAATGACCAAGATTCTCTCAACAGAGTCTCAAGGGGGTATACCATAGTACTATTCATTGAAATGCTAGGCCGCCCAGCGGTTAATGATTTTGACAAGCATAAATACACACCAAATCACATAAGGCAAACACACATGAGAATTGCATTAAGTATAAGAGTAACATTTATGCCAATGATGTTGTAGCCTAGTGGTTGCAATGGAGGTGGGAAGGTTTACCCACTTTGTGGGGTTCCTGCCCTGGGAGGTCACAGGTTCGAATCCCACTCAGAGTAGGGTTATTCTGAAATGAGGGGCTGGACCTTAGGGGGGCCCGGGGACCGGACCTGAGGGTGCGGGGCTTCGTTATGGGTGGTACCGTTGGCCGTTCAAAAAAAAAAAAAAATAAGAGTAACATTTGATAATAGTGTACATGAGTAGCCCCAAAATAGTAAAACATGAAAAAGGGGAAAGATATACTCACCTCGATTTTAGTGATGGACTTGTAAGTTATCAATACCTATCGATGAATTAAGCTTGAACCCTAAATGCGTATATCAACTTGACAAGAATTCCTAACGTCACATTCTGAATTTATGACAACCTAAGTAATAATATATTTCAGGATTAATTTCTTTATAGGACTAATGATCCTCCGGCGAAAAAAACCTTTACAACTGTTGAATCAATTACTAGGTTCATATTCAATTAAAAACAACTGACAAAGTCACTCAAATTTTGTAATTATATAAGTAACCTAAACGATTTAAAACCTTTTAGTTACTAACCCAATAAAGTCATTTAAATATACCACACCACCTTATTATATAACTAAATATTCTAAGCCACTATATATCTTGAAGATAAATATTTATAAAAAAATTTGCAAAACTACTAGGAACCACCAAATACATGGCCATTTCCATTAGCTCCACTCCATCGATTAGAATCAGTGGCAAAGAACATGGATTTTAGCTTTATGATTTAGTTAAGTCCTATGAGGGTTCTTATAAATTTTGACTACACTCGAGTCAACTGTTAGAGGTAAGAAGGGCTATATCAAATTTATTTTCAAATTTTCCAAAAGATAACGGGTACTCAGTCGCCGGAAATCCATGAAACGTAACCAGAATTCCGGTTACTAATTCTAAAAAAAAAAGTAATAATAATAATATTTGGTTTACTAACCTTGAATAAGAATTCGGATTAAATAGGCATCAGGCTTTGTTCGTGGTAGCCGGTAGACGCGACGGTGTACGGTGGAAAATGGTTAGGTGTGTGATGATGGCGGAGAGCGGTGAGTGACGCAGGTGGTTGTTACAGGTTCTTTAGTTCGGATTGATGGTGTTCTGCGTGGCTGGTTGCCGATAGTTCATGGTGGTTATGAGGGTGGTCAAAGGATGGACAAGCGACGGTGTCTGGTTCGAAAATAACGAACATGGCAACAAGGGTGTTAAGAGGAAGAAATGCTCCGATCGTTTTGTATACTCACAGTTGGATTTTATGAAGGGATTTAAACTCCTATTGAGTGGTCAGTCATGTGGGTGTTACTCTAAAACGGATGGCATAATTAATTTAGTTCTTGATTGCTAAGTTAATTTGATTAATTGGGTTGAATGTTTGTGGTTACAAAGAAATAAAAAAAAAACGTCTTGTTCATGCACATTGAAGAAGAGAATATGTTTTATGATTTTACCATTCTTTTATTTATTATGTTTTTTTTATTTGTCGTGAAGCATTTAGACAAAAATCCCTTTCCATTTTAATTTTAATGATCATGGAATATATATATAACAAAAACAAAAAAATAAGAATGTTACACGGGTGATCGGAACAGGAGACGAGCGGAGGAAAGGCGGTGGCGGGTTTCGTTTAATTGGAGCAGAAGACGAGAGGACAGGAGGAAGGGATGCACTTGTTCGTGGTTCAAGCTTCACAACAGAAACAACACAAGCTCTGATTCTCAGTCAGACTTTGTTTCAAGTCTGACCGGATAAGTGCCTGGGTCAGACACAACGACCCCTCATCTGACTGAGTCAGACTGAAGCCTCAGTCAAAGATGGTAAGAGGCAACCACACGGGGCCTTAACCTAGATACTTGAATATTTTATTAATGTAAAAAAATAATTAATTACACAGTTGGCATATATGGTTTACTTGCTATTTTCATACCATTTACCAATTATGTAATTACAATAAATAAGTACGCAAATGATAAAATGGGGTAAACTAGTCCTTAAGTACTAATTGTGCAATTAATACATAAAATTCTAAGGATTGATGGGGCACTGACTGGCTAGGGGTGGCCGGCTACCCCTAGCCAAACGATTACACCGCTGCCACTTTATCGGCTACGATCTATATAAGGTTTAACCGGCTAAGAGTAACCAACATAAATTCGAACGTGGTTCATTAATTTTGGACCATTGATAACGTCAAAAAGTGAAATGGTCAATTTTGTTTCTCTCTCTCACTATACACACACACACACACTAGCAAGGAAGCCGCGCGTTGCGGCGGAGTCGACAATACAGGGTGGAAACATAGATCAAACCTTAAAACGATTAAAAAAATCAATATATAAGGTGTATGTTTGTGTGTGTAAGCACTTGTGCTTTGTAGTGAGGTAATATTTTAAAGTCTACAAGGAGACATGATAGCATGCTACCCTAGTTGTTCCAAATGATTATGATTAAACAAAATCTAAATTGGATTCATTCTAAACTTCGGATCTAATTCCCAAATAACATTATACTTCTTGAGTCTAATTACTATTTTAATAATATATGTGATTTTATAAACACAGACTTTAAAAACTTTAAATTTTGATTGATAAATAATAATTTAAGATGTTTTCAAAATGTATTAAATGACTTTATGAATATTGTTTCAAAAGCAGTATCTTTCGAAAAAATTGATAACTTTTATATAAAAGGTAGTTAACCTTATTAATAATTTCTTTAACATGGAATAATGATTTTCATAAATAGTAAGGTGTATGTAGGGCCGGCAATTTTGTATACGAACACGATTACCTGACACGAACCTGAACGATCTTAACAGGTACAAGTATGGCTTTAACAGGTTTCATGTCCTAAACAGGTAGACACGAATTTACCTGTTAATTTTCGTGTCGGGTACAGGTAATCAGGTTTCGTGTATCGTGTCTTAACATGTTCGTGTATAAACAGGTCAGATATACATAATTTGCTAGCCCTAAGTATAATGTTCGCAAACAGGTACGCAAACATGTATTAACAGGTACGCAAACAGGTACGCAAACAGGTATTATCTAGGTCTTTGGTGAACTTTTGGAAATTTTGTCTCACTAAATAGGTTCGTAAACATGCGATTAGTATAATGGTCACAAACAGGTATTAACAGGTACTTTTCGTGTATACCTGTTAAAAAAATTAACAGGTTCGTGTATGAAAAAATAGACACGAAAATTTTTCGTGTCGTGTACAGGTAATCAGGTTTCGTGTATCGTGTCTTAACAGGTTCGTGTCTTAACAGGTCAAGTATACACGATTTGCCAGCCCTAGGTGTATGCAACCTTTAGAGCTTTTCTACATTCATAGCATGGTGAATTCAACCATTTCATTCAATATCACAAAAAATGTACAAATTGCTTTTGCAAATAGGGGTAGTATTAGAAGAATTTTCATGACATCTCTTCATATGTCATCTTAACTTTGGACAATTTGAACATATTTGTCCATGCCTCCTCCTTTATAATGTAGTGTGTGTGTGTGTGTGTGTATATATATATATATATATATATATATATAGAGAGAGAGAGAGGGAGATAAAGGTTTAGGTATAATGGTTATATTTTGTGAGAAGTGTGAGAAGAATTAAGAATTGATATGTAAACATCATATTTTGGATTAGGTATGATGTTTTGGGTTGTTTTTGCCAGATAAACACCAAACAAAACAATTTAAAACACAAAACATATATTTGGTGTTTAATTGTTATATTTGGTGGAGAATTCGAAGACCCGATTTTTCAGAAGTCCCATGATGGTGATAGAAGAGAGTAGAGAGAGAAGAAGATAGAGAGAGGAAGAGAGTGCACAGAGAGGAAAGTGTGATAAATGATTAATACAGATTTATTTTGATTTTTAATTACATAAGCATTTTTGTCTTTTTACAAAAAAGTTAACAGAAAAATGGATGACCGTTAGAGTGGTGAACTGAAAGTGTTAGAATTTACAAACTATTGGATGATAAATGCACTTTTAAACTATTAGATGGAATGTGTTTCACCTATGTGATCAAAGGTTTAATCCCCACTTTCATCATTTATGGTTTGGTATCCGGTGAAGATCGAATACGGGTGGCGTCGGTTTGAATCTGACGGGCGGCGAGGTTTTACCGAGTTCTATAACACTGTCATGCTTTCGGGCGGGTGGGGCTCGGGTTTTCGCGCATCGAGAGAAGGCGGGGGCTGTTGGGGGTCGAGTAGTCGATTTTTGGGCACGACGCCCCACAAGGGTGGTTGGCACACAGTTGTTCGCCGATAAAAAAAAATGAAAAGTGTTAAAACCAATAAACCACGTGAACACGAAAATTAAGGTTTACTAATTATTATAATAATAACTAGCTGATTACCCCGGGAGGGTCCCGGGGTTGAAAAATCTAATATGAGTTAATAAAAAATGATAAAAGAAAAAAACATACTAAATGTAAACTCAGTCATATGGATCGGCATTCAACCACTTGCTTCAAGCAAACCATGGATACCCTTTTCTTTTCTCTATAGTACAACACCCAATGCATGAGTTACAACCCTTTCTTAAGACTTGATCAACTCCAAATGGTATAGTAGATTATTTCTTAGTAAACTACCAAGTGAAAGCAAAACAGCACCATCAAGACTACCAGTGTTTTGTGCATAACTCTCAGCCTTTTGTCGATACATCAATGGTAGTTCCTTGACTCTCAAGTAACCCGACCCGATTCTGTCCATAACCGAATCTCTAACTTTCGAATCAACTGGGTTTCCAATCGCATTCGTTACATAGAAAGTGCAGGTTTGGAACAGGTGTACCTGATCCAGCCCATACTCTCTCTTTTTTTTGGCTGGATTTGATGAAAGTAACCCTACCATCATGGGAGTCAAATGATGCATCAAGACTTTTTCTTCACCTAAAGTCAACGCTTTCTAAACACAATATTAACAGACATGGTTGATATGTTGTAGCACATTTTTTCAATTTATATTACTGCACCTATGTCTTGTATAGATATCATACAAAAAAAAGAGTAATCCATAACTATTTTTGAAGACTTAAGATCCAATTTGACTCCAAAAATAAGTCAAAATTCAAATCTTTATCCTGTTCTATAAATGATAATATTATATCATAGGAACCACTACTTTCTGTAAAGGAAAACACAATCACCCATTAAAGTATAAATAACACAATTGGAATTTTATGATACATATTTTTACACATCAGGCACAATTCATTACAGCACAATAACGACATATTTGACCAGTAAAAGGGCTTCTTCTACAAGAGACAAACGTTCCTAAAAAAACATAAAAGACCTGCTCATGACAACTACAGATGTTGGAGTAATCCACAAAATACAAAAAAAAGGTTCCTAGTTCAGATCCCATTACTTTTTAAGATTAGCTTTTGGATGAGTGATTGAAGCACAGGTACATAATCTATGCCCCAGAGGTTTAAACTATAAAGTGTTAAAACCAATAAACCACGTGAACACGAAAATTAAGGTTTACTAATTACTATAATAATAATAAGCCTTGGTATTTGAATAGTAAATTTGCCATTTTTGTAATTATGTGATTTTTCATGGGTATTTTGGTCTTTTATTTACTCCATATATTCCCTCTCCATTTGTTTGCAGAGAGAAAGGGATACAGGGAGGTGGAAACCGGCTCCCATCACCGCCACCGTCACCGCCACCGCCACCGCCACGCTTCCGCCGTCATCCACACCACCATCACGAAAACCATCTAACATCTCTGTAACCACCACCGTCCACTGGTCTTTACTTGAAGGTACCTCAGCGCCTTAGCCATCACCACCGCCGTCCTCCGTTACACCGACAGAACCTACCACTGTTAACCACAAGGATGTCAGGTATCCGCCACCATGCATGGCAGCGTCGGTCGCATTTTCGTTCGTTACCAGTTTCATTGCCGGGTTTCATGTGGTGTTAGGGTTTATTTACCCAAACCAGATGCCTTTAACCCTGGCGATGGCCGTCCGGTTTGATGATGTGGGTTTTATTGGCATATAGCCCTAAATTTTGTAAGTTTCGATGTTAACTATTGTAACACCCCAACCGATGGCGGAATCATCGAGGTGCCACGTAGTGACGATTGTTCAAAAGCTCATGGTACTAAAATGTAAATATTATTGAATAATCCAAAATTTGTCTTACATGGAAATGGAAAATACAAAGTCTTAAATGAAATGTAAATAATGAAATAACTGATTAAAATAATGCACTAAGTATCTCTTGTTAAAGCACTAGATCAAACTGCACCTGAAACATGTACAAAATAGATTTGATCAACATATGAAATGTTGGTGAGCATTCCTAGATTTGATATATATAGTAGGTTAAAAGTTATACAATTCAAGTGCAAGCTACAGTGCAAATATGTAAACTATGTATCATACAAATGAGCGAAATCAACCCTGTGACTGTATAATGTACTGTATGAACTGTAGTGTACTTATCCAATAAATGGATAATAACTTAACAATGGCCACGGATTCTCCGATGAAAAAGGGGGAGAATCAATCTAGGCGGGTTGTCAATCCAAATAGCGCTATCCAATGTTAAGGTCGGCTTGTACCATGTTAATGATTTCACTAAGTACAAATGTATTCCACATGTATTGTCTAAGCATAAAGCACGTTGTAAGCAATGCACATAGTACTAGAATTGTATTTGTGAAAATGTAAAATTGTATTTGAAATTTGTAATAGTGTACATGAATCACCCCAAAAATGTATAAAAGTAAAAAGGGGATAGGAATATACTCACTGTTTACGTAATAGCTTGTAATGGAACTGGACAACGAAATATGCGTTGGAAATATTCCAAAGAATCAACCTAAAGAATTTAATAATGTGTAAGGAATAACTCTAGGATACATGGAATTCTAGGGTTTCGAATTTGGGGATAAATGCTTGTTTGATTATTATTAAAAATATTCGACAATTGAGAGAAATTTAGTAAATAAATAACCAAAAATCTTTTTATAAGTTTTAAATCTAAGATAGTCACAAGAATGTGTTTAAAGTATAAAAATAATTTTTACAAAATTATTTTCCTTAAAATAGATTTTTAAAATCTATTTATTACAAATTGTCAAATTTTAACTTTAATATTTAAAAATATTAAAATTAAAGAATTATTAACTTAAAAATTATATTTCTGTTCTAAATATTCAGAAATAATTTGTATAAAATTTTGGTGCAAAAATATTAAAAATTTGATTTATTATGATTTAATTATGATTAAAACTAACAAAAATTGATTAAAAATATTAAATAAATGATTTTTCAGAATTAAAAATCATTTCAGTAAAGTTTACTATTGTACAAACATAGGATAATTTTTGTGGAAATTAATAAAATTGTTTTGATATTTTAATGGATTTTTATAAATATAATAGTATAAAATTGATTTAATTATTATAAATATTAAATAAATGAATTTCAGAAAAATAAAAATTGTAGATAAAACTTTTACCTCAGTTTTGATAAATATATTTTTTTTAGCATTTATAAAAAGGTTTTAATATTTTAAAATGAATTTACAAGTTTAAATGCAATATATATATATATATATATATATATATATATATATATTCTTTGGTTTGTTTTTAAAAGTGAAAAAAATGGTGGAAAAAGGCGTCCCAGCCGGGTCTCGAACCCAGATGGTACCGGTCACAAGCCACAGTCACAACCACTTGGCCTAGGCCTGTGGTTGTGATTTATCTCAGTTTTAAAAACATAAATACTATATGTAAAACGAGTTTATCCCCAATCTACAAACCTTCGAACCCTAATTATAGCAATTGCTTGATTCACACATCAATAGCCCAATTAACCTTAGGGCTATTGATGTGTGAGTGCCGAAGGTCATAACCCACAAAAAAAAATTGTACTTACAACGTTGATATGAATACGATTGTTCGGTCAGTTTAAAAAGTCAAACGTGCTACAATTATCAAGAACAGAGGTTTGTATATGAAGAATTGAGGATTGGGGTAGGATATTCGGTGATGTGAGATGGTCCAGAAGCCTTTAATTTATAGGGAGATGTCTTGGTGTTCGAATTGGTATGTGTTGACCCATCCTTGAATACATACGCGTATAGTATTAAATTGGGCATCAATTGATTGTCAATAAACGTGTATCACAGTCATAGATGGCCGATAATTATGTGAACTTTCCTATTTTGGATCAATCATGCATTAAAGGGTGTTGATTAGTGGTGATCGCTTGCAACAGTTGACTTTTTCTAAGTCAACTGTTGGTTTAGTAAGTTAGTATATATTTAATGCGGGGTGGAGTTTAAACAGATATGAGTTGTAGCACAGTTGGTTTGGAGGTATGTGTGTGTGTAGAAGGTCACCGGTTCGAACCCCGGCTAAGACCTCATTTTTTTTGATTAACGCAGAAAAGGGGAGGAGGGCCTTGGTTGTGTTGGGCTTGGGGTCTGGGCCTGGGTGATTGGGTTGGGTATTTGTCTGGGCTCAGAACTGGGTTGGGTAAAATAAACAATTAGTTATGGTTATAGGTTATTATTATTATTACTATTATTATTATTATTATTATTATTATTATTATTATTATTATATATAAAAAAAATAAAATAAAAGAAAAGTGACGGATGTCACAGCATCCCCTACTTTTAGAAACTTCGTCCCGAAGTTATTAGAAACATAGAGTTATGGATGCTTTGGGTAAAAATTAAGGTAACTGTAGTTTGGAAAATTTGAGTTAAGGCACGACGTAAATTTATGGGTAACGGAGAGAATTGTTTCTAGAGATGTGAGTTAAGGATTGGATTATGTTCGTCTCGAGTAATAAGGAAGATAAAGATCTAGTAATTCACTAAGCTTCAAGTTTAGGAATCCTATGATGAATGTACGAGCTGATTGACTACAGAAAGACTAAATGAACTACCAAGTAAACAGAGTTTGTTCCTGGTCCGACTTCCAGTCTCACTTTCAATGCATCATTAGTGTTTGTATACAGGGTGTACCGCAGCTAACCCACCACACCTTTGATACCTTGAAAACGTACTGGACGCCTACCAAAAACTCCAATAGAATTTCACACTACCCTAACGCACCTGTAAATTCATGATTACGTTCCGGACCGGAATCATCAATTTACCTTACATTAGGGTTTTATGTCCTTCTATGATCCTAATTTAACACACAATACAGCAAATAAGTTTCACAAGAAGATGACACAACAAACACGTTGAGTTACAATGAGATGTTATCAATGAAATGAGGCCATGTAATAATGAGGTCAATTGCATTGGTGTTCAATGACTTGTAAGCATAACTGTATTTAAGTATGGGCTACCACTCGTCCGAGGAGCCCTTTAAATGAAATGTTTATCAGAGTTGCGTGGATAATACACACGTGCAAGTAAGTTTGTAAGTACTGCAACCATTAAGTGTAAGTGTTATCTTAGTGGCCTATAGAAATAGATTACGAGTATCATGAATAACTAAATGTTCAATAGATTGTCAAATTAAAGGAAAAATTTTCAAGTTTCATATAACAAACAATGATGTTTTTAGAAAAGCTTTGTAGGGTCAAGTATTAAGTTTTTAGTAGTTTGATTTTCATGGAAATCAAGTCCAAATGTTTCAATAAAATGTAAGGTAGAGTCTGGAACTTATACGATATAAAATAAACGAAATCGAATATGATAAATTTCCAATCTGTGTACGTATACAATAGTATGCAAGGAAATTTCTAGATGTTATATGCCTATGAGTATGACATAATTGGGTACAAAATGATAATAAGATCAAGAAAATGAAAACACGAGTATCATGAATAATTAAGTGTCCAGTGAATAGTCAAATTAAGAGGAAATCAAGTTTCACAAACAATGATGTTTTGGAAAAATCCTGTAGAATCAAGTATCAGGTTTTTAGTAGTTTGATTATCATGGGTATTTAGCTCATGTGTGAGAAGGTGAAGGATATGAATTTAGTTCTTGAGAGGATGATGAAAAATCTTGGAGCAGAATCAAGGTTGTGAGAGATAGTGAATGTGAAGATAGTTGATAAAGAGTCTATTTTATAGTAAGGAGATTATATGGCAGTGTAAATTTTGGGGTTTGGATCAAACGTTATAATCAAGTGTATAAGAAAACATGATTGTGGTATATGCCAAATATTGTAAAAATTTGAACAAGTTGAAAATGAGTGAGTGTTGATGGAGAATCTAGAGACTAGATATTATTCCAAAAAAAAAAAAAAATATTTTCAAAATTTGGTTTTGTACATAAGGCAAAAGTTGTTAAATAGTACAAGCTAAGTAGGCTTTGTAATAGTTTAAAACATTATATAGACAAACATAGAGGTGGTGGTATTGCCACGCCGTTGCCGATGGCTTCACAACCATTAATGGCGGCGGCGTTGGTACGGCACCTCCTCTGTAAATCGATTACACTTTTGGTTTGGTGTTTGAATGAGCGTTTGGTTCTTTGGTGTTTTATTTTGTTGCAATTATACTGTGGATTTGTTGCTGGTATCGGTCTTGGTGGATTTGTGGCTGGTGGATGGTAATGATGTTGGCAAATCTGTGTAAGGTTACTATTTTTATATGCGGCTGTGATGAGTATTTGTTTGTCGCAGAAAAATAGATGAAGATGGCGCGGCAAGGGTGGTGGATGGCAGGTTTATATCTGCAACCTCGCTCTACAGCCAGGTTTATTGAAAACTCTGAGCCTCAAAATGATCTAATTGATTTATTTGCTTTTGTATATCCACTTTCAATGTGTAGAAAAATATCTAGCCTCATTTTTTGGATTTTTTTTTGTTTGATTGCTTTGACAATATGTTTGATTTGTGTCTCTTTAGGGCTGTGATGATGATGTAGAAGTCATCTGAGCCTAAATCATAAGTTTTGGGTGTAAAACTTGATTTTTAGATGACAATGTGGTTTTAAGTTGTTTCTTGATCCGTGTTGCTGCTATGATATTGGCTAGACATAATATTCGAAGCTTAGATTGTGTTATGACTAAAGAAGCGTTTAAGGAGATCGGCCGGCCTACGCCAAAGCCCGTAGCGTTGGTTGATTTGTAAGGGGTTTTGTTGCTTATTTTGGACTTGGTGAGCAATAACACATGTACAAGATTATGTATCATGTTCGTATAAATGCATAATCATATATTCATACACGAAATCGGAGAGAAGTGATATAACTGAGGGTTAACAAAAATGAAACGAGATGATGTATCTGGTTCGATGATGGTGGTCCTGTGGTCGTCGGTGGTGCTCTGGTTAGGTGGTGGTGTTTGTGGGTATTGATGGTGACGGGTCCAATGGTGGGTGTTAGCTTCGGATCAGTGTGTTTTGGGCGACTTGGGAGGAGCTGTGATGGTTGTGTACGACAAAACGACTCCGGTTCACTCAATCACCCCTCATTTGCAGGTGCCCTAATCTCTATAACTTTTTTTTATGATAAAATTGTTTATTTTGTAACTGTTTCAAAACCTGCCTAACAATGCTTTCTATTTGAATATATATGTTGCGTTTCTTATTAAACCGATCGTTACAGGAAGCAGATGGATTTGGTAATGAGTTACAAGGTATTGATTATGTTCAAGTGTTGCATGATCAAGAGAGAATGATACAAGCCGAGTTGATTGAACTTGAATCTCGGAAATTAGAGATCCAGAATTTGAAACCCATCACCGATGAAGAAACGAGTTGATTTGAATGGATCAAGGATTGAGATACAGGAAGTAAGTTATGATGAGTTTCGTAGATTTTCATAGTATTTTGTAGGTTTTAAACTAAACATTTAGTTTTTTCCCCTATTATAGTCTATGAGTGTAACTGTAACTTTTACGCATTCGGATTCTGAAACCCTCTGTAAAGTTTCATCCTAAATCTCTCATTTGGTCGAATTAGATGGTTTTGTCCTTGGAGTCCTACCCTCGAGTTAACACCGAAAGAGCTCATGTAAGTTTCGCTTCTGCAGCTTTTTGAGTTTCGGTTGGCAGAAGATAAGAAAATCCCAGCTGCATATTCATTGGATAATATAGAGGCTAAATGTGTTTGCAGGTGGAAAAATGACTTGGATTCGACTGCCACTGCAGAACTGTCGAGGCTGCAGACCCAATTACTTGGTCTGCAACTTTCGAACTCAGTCGAGGCTGCATTACCTGAATGATGGTCTTTTGAAGGTAATAACATGATACACGTTTTTTTTTATATGTGAACATTTACACCTTTGAGAAACTATGAATTTTACATAATTGTTTTGCTAATAGGTAATTATTAAATTATGGACATAGATAGGTGTTAAAATATATTACTTATAATTCAATTACTATCGTATAATTGTTATCTCATGTTGGGCTGAGTATTTGGCAGGAAGTGTTGATGGGCTTGTTGTGTTGATGGGCTTGTTGATGGGCTTGAGTTTACTTGAGGTTTATGGCAATGGGCTTATCTGTGGTCTGGCCCATCTCGTGTATAGCTGGCAACGTATTTCGAGGTTAAATATTGATCGTTGGATTACTTTGTTTCTGGCCATTGGATTGCCAGCTGGAGAAGATTCCAGAGCTTATTATATAAACCTTTTCTCTCTCTGTAGACGTACACTAGTCTCATTATTTTCTTGTTTTTGTTGAGTCTGTATCCTCTCAGTAGTTAGGGTTTCAGTCATCGTCTTCATCAGTGATTATTGTTAATCACTGTAAGTCTGTATTAGTTTTGTTATCGTTTTCCTTAATGTTTGTATCTACTGATCTAACTAATCAGTAGATATAAGCAAAGTATTGTATTGTTTCTTTTAGGGTTCTTCTATTGTTGAACCCTAGGGTATTGGGGGGAAAGATTTCTGGGTTGGTTTAAATAAGATTTTGTCACCATTTTTGTCGCTATCTTTGTTGTTCTTGTTTTAGAGTTTGTGTTGGCTCTGTTATTGATTTGTATTTGTCTATTGAAACCCTAAAATTCTACATGGTATCAGAGCTGAAAGGCTCTTGATCTGGTCTTGGTTTTCTTGTATAAGTCTTCCGCTGGTCTTGTTGTGTATGTTAGAGATCTGATCTTTGTAGATCTGGTCTTTGACTCTCTCTGGTTTGATAGATCTTATCTGATCTTGTAGATCTGGTCTATCACCATTTCTTGTCTGTTATTTGTGTTTGTATTGCAGGTTTTGGTTGTGGTCAACTATTGTTGGCTTGGTTGATCTTTGTGGATCTGTTGGAAGTGGATGTTTAAAGCTACAGTTGCTCCCATAATCCAACACCCTAAGTGAAGGTGTTGGTTGTGGGTTGGCGAAACCCTAACTTGGGTTCCCCCTCATTGTGAGATCGTTCCTTCTTTTTTGTTTCTTGTTGTGTCTAGTGGCACTGACCGGGTTAGGTGGACCGGTGTTGGCCAAACTAGTTGGTATCTTGTTCTGTGTTGTTTGTTCTTGGTCTTGTGTCTTTGTCTTCTTTGTTCTGTGATTGATTGTTCTTGGTCCTGTGTTTTTTGTTTTCTTTGGGTACATATATAGTATATTAGTTAATAAAGGGCTTCTGTGCTAAGAACTGCGTGGGCACCTTTTGAGTGATGAACCCATGATCTGTAGCACTGACACAGTTTCGCCCTATTAGGTTCTTGATTGAGATAGCTACTGCTGTCTTTTGTCTTTCTGTTTGTTACTACTGTGTGGTTGATTATTGTTTTGTTGTGGTTGTGTGTCATTGATCATGGGAGATGTTGTTGATCCCAATGAGGGAGGTAGGGGGGTTCCTAATCAAGGACCTGATCCAACTTTGGTCAGTAAACTTGACATTAGTGATCCCTTGTACCTTCATCCGAGTGATACTTCTAGTCTAACTATAATCAGTATTAAACTAAAAGGTACTGAAAATTATGCTGTCTGGTCTAACTCTATGAAATTGGCTTTGCAAGCCAAAAATAAAATGGGATTTATAGATGGGTCCTGTGTTAAGTCTGTTGATGATAATGTCCTAGCAAGTCAATGGGATAGGTGTAATTCAGTTGTATTGTCTTGGTTGATTAACTCTGTGTGTGAAGAATTATATCTTGGTCAAGTGTTCTCCAAGTTTGCTAGGGATGTCTGGTTGGACCTTAGGGAAACTTATGATAGAGTTGATGGATGTGTTATGTTTAACCTGCATCAGAAAATTAATAGTTTGTCTCAAAATGGTAGTTCAGTTGCTGAATACTACCATAAGTTGAACACAATGTGGAAGCAGTTTGACTCTATAGTCCAGCTTCCCATGTGTACTTGTCAAGCCTCAAAGGAATTTAATGATTTTAATTCACTGATTAAACTCATGCAGTTCCTTATGGGTCTTGATGAAATATATCAACCAGTCAGGACAACATTACTCACTAGTGATCCACTGCCCTCAGTAAAGACAGCCTTTGCTGTGGTCTCTAGGGAGGAATCCCATAGAGGCACAAGCAGTGGGTCAAAAGGGACTAATGTTGCTTTTGTTGCTAAGTCTAATCAAGTTAATGATAATAGGAGAAGGTTCAACAATAATAACAGAGGGCCTAATCCTAATCTTAAGTGTACACATTGTAACATGATTGGTCACACTATTGATAGATGTTTTGAGATTGTGGGGTACCCCCCTGGTTTTAAAAGGAAACCCTTTAATCAGACAAATAAAACGGTTAACAATAATAGTTTTGGTAACAATAAAGCTAATGTGACCAATAACAATGTGTGTGCTAATGTTGCATCTAGTTCTAGTGCTGGTTCACCTTTTACATCTGAACAGATTTCAAAGCTGATGAGCTTGATTAGTGAGAAATCAGGAGTAGACCCTCAATGTTCTAATGTTGGAGGTGAGTCAGTGGTATTCAGTGGTTTTTCCAGTCTATCTGTATTAAACAAACTGTCTAAAGTGTTTAAAAACTTTTCTAGTTGTTCAAATATGTTAAAGTTTGCTTTATTTCTTGGTTGGTTAATGGATTCTGGGGCCAACCATCACATGATAGGAAATGATAAACACCTAATCAATTGGATTGATGTGTCTAAGTATAATGTTGAAGTTAAACATCCAAATGGTACAAATGCTAGAGTAACTAAGATTGGAGATGTTAAACTTGCTGAGGGTGTTGTCTTAAAAGATGTGTTTTATATACCTGATTATTGTGTCAATTTGATCTCTGTGTATAAACTGGCTAAGGATAATAAGCTAGATGTTTTGTTTAATGAGCATGCTTGTTCTGTCCAGGATTCCAACTCAAAGAGAATCCTGGTGACTGGTAGACAACAAGAAGGTTTATACTTTGTTGGTGATAATGTGAGTTTTAGTAGTGTTTGTTTTAACAGTGTTAGTGATCATAGTCTATGGCATAGTAGACTAGGGCACCCTTCTAGTCAGGTTCTTGCTGTGTTAAAAGATACACTTAACATTGGTGTGTCAGAGTCACAGCCTTGTGATGTGTGTCACAAGGCTAAACAAGTTAGGGTACCATTTCCTATTAGTGACCACAAATCAACAAATGTAGGAGATCTTGTGCATCTTGATGTCTGGGGTCCCTACAAGGTCACTAGTTGTGAAGGGTACAAGTATTTTTTAACTGTTGTGGATGATTATTCAAGGTCTGTGTGGGTTTACCTTTTGAAAAACAAAAGTGAAGTGTTTGAAAATCTTGTTAGTTTTTATGAGTTAATAAAAACACAGTTTCAAAAAGGTGTTAAAATGTTTAGGAGTGATAACGGTACCGAATTCATAAATAAGCAAATGAATGAGTTCTGTAATAAGAGAGGGATTCTCCATCAAACCACCTGTGTTTATACTCCACAACAGAATGGTGTTGTGGAGAGAAAACACAGGCATCTTTTAAACACGGCAAGAGCATTGTTATTTCAAAGTGGTGTTCCACTTAGGTTTTGGTATGATTGTATTCTTACTGCTGCATATCTTATTAACAGGCTCCCCTCATCCGTCCTAGGTGGTAAGTGTCCGTATGAGTTGATTCATGGGTTCCCCCCAAAGTTAAGTCATTTAAGAAACTTCGGATGTCTATGTTTTGAAACTATCTTTAATGATCCAGATAAACTTTGTAGTAGAGCAAATAAGTGTGTGTTATTAGGTTATTCTTTTCTAAAAAAGGGGTATAAAATCCTATGTCTTGAAACAAAACAAACTGTTTTTTCCAGGGACGTCAAATTTTATGAAAATATTTTCCCGTTTAAAACTGAGTTTAAAGAAAGTGGTTTTAATAATGTTCATCATTTGAATTTTTTCGATTGTTTTGAAAATGAAGTTTCTGAAAATGGCTTAGGTAGCGAAGGTGACACATGTCTTCCCGATGATGAAGGGGGGACCGGTAGAGCTCACGACTCTTCACCTGGGGGTCGATTAGATGACTCTCCCAGGGCTGCCAGAGAGGTAGACCATGAAGGTGGTCAGCCACCTGGTAGTACAGCAGGTAGAGGGACTAATCCCTCTGGGTTGGAAGAGTTGAATGATGAGACCATATCCTCTGAGGGAAATAAGACTACTAGTCTTAGACAGTCAAGTAGAGAGTCTGTTTTGCCTAAGAGGTTTAGTGATTTTGTTCTAGATAATAAGGTGAAGTATGGTATAGATAAGAGTGTAAACTACTCTAATTTGTCTTGTGAAAATTTGTTCTTTGTTTCAAATGTCAATAAAGTTTCTGAACCTACATCTTACTATGAGGCTTCAAAAGATCCGAAATGGGTTGAAGCGATGAATAGTGAGATGGAGGCCTTATACCGTAACAAAACTTGGGTTGTTACTGACTTGCCCCCTAATAGGAAGGCTATAGGGTGCAAGTGGGTTTACAAGGTCAAGTATAAGTCCGATGGACAAGTTGAGAGGTATAAGGCCCGGCTCGTTGCTAAAGGTTACAATCAACGAGAAGGTATAGATTTTGGAGAAACTTTTTCTCCGGTTGTCAAAATGGTTACCGTTCGGTGTGTTATTAGTTTAGCCGTTCAGAACGGTTGGTGTCTGTTTCAGTTGGATATTAATAACGCGTTTTTGTATGGGTCTATAACTGAGGATGTGTATATGGCACTTCCTGAGGGTTATTCGTCTAATAACGAGTCAAAAGTTTGTAAACTTGTTAAGTCGTTGTATGGGCTGAAACAGGCTCCTAGGAAATGGAATGAGAAACTTGTAGAAGTTCTTATTAAGATAGGCTTTGTTCAGAGTAAGTGTGATTACTCGTTGTTTGTAAAATCTGATAAAGATGTTTTTATAGTCTTATTAGTATATGTCGATGATATTGTAGTTACTGGTAATAGTGAGGTCGAAATTAATAAAGTAAAAACTTTTCTGAAAGAGAGTTTTCAAATAAAAGACCTTGGAAAGTTGAAATACTTTTTGGGTATCGAAGTTTTATACTCGGATGATTCGGTTTGTTTAAATCAACGTAAATATTGTCTTGATTTGTTAACAGAGTTTGGTTATTTAGGTTGTAAACCGGTTAGCATTCCTATAGAGCAAAATTACATTTTGTCTATGAAAAGTGCTAAGTTTGAGAAATATATAGAAGATATCACTGGTTTTCAGAAACTGGTTGGTAAGCTTATATATCTTTCTCTTACTAGACCGGATATAAGTTATACCGTTCAATTTTTAAGTCAATTCATGCACAAGCCAACAGAGGCTATTGTGCAGATTGCATTCAGGTTGTTACGGTATCTTAAGTCCTCTCCTGGGAAGGGTTTGATGTTTAAAAAATCAGACAACTTTGTGTTGTCTGCTTTTTCAGATGCAGACTGGGCGAAGTGTTTGCAAACCCGTAAGTCGGTCACTGGGTATTGTGTGTTCTTAGGGTCTAATCTGGTGTCTTGGAAGAGTAAAAAACAAAGTGTAGTGTCTCGGTCTAGTGCTGAGGCTGAGTATCGGGCTCTTTGTTCTACGACTTGTGAAATGGTTTGGTTATCTAATGTCTTAAGTGAATTGGGTATTAAGTCTAGGCTGCCACTGAACTTGTATTGTGACAGTAAATCAGCTATATCAATAGCTGAGAATCCGGTGTTTCATGAGAAAACGAAACATTTTGAATTGGATCTTCATTTCCTGCGTGAAAAGGTTAGTAATAATTTTGTAAAAATTATAAAGGTTGATTCAGCTCAGCAAGTTGCTGATATATTTACAAAAGGATTATATGGGTCTCAACATGATAATATGTGTAAGTGTTTAGGCTTAACTGATATGTTTAGTAATTGAATTAAGGGGGGATGTTAAAATATATTACTTATAATTCAATTACTATCGTATAATTGTTATCTCATGTTGGGCTGAGTATTTGGCAGGAAGTGTTGATGGGCTTGTTGTGTTGATGGGCTTGTTGATGGGCTTGAGTTTACTTGAGGTTTATGGCAATGGGCTTATCTGTGGTCTGGCCCATCTCGTGTATAGCTGGCAACGTATTTCGAGGTTAAATATTGATCGTTGGATTACTTTGTTTCTGGCCATTGGATTGCCAGCTGGAGAAGATTCCAGAGCTTATTATATAAACCTTTTCTCTCTCTGTAGACGTACACTAGTCTCATTATTTTCTTGTTTTTGTTGAGTCTGTATCCTCTCAGTAGTTAGGGTTTCAGTCATCGTCTTCATCAGTGATTATTGTTAATCACTGTAAGTCTGTATTAGTTTTGTTATCGTTTTCCTTAATGTTTGTATCTACTGATCTAACTAATCAGTAGATATAAGCAAAGTATTGTATTGTTTCTTTTAGGGTTCTTCTATTGTTGAACCCTAGGGTATTGGGGGGAAAGATTTCTGGGTTGGTTTAAATAAGATTTTGTCACCATTTTTGTCGCTATCTTTGTTGTTCTTGTTTTAGAGTTTGTGTTGGCTCTGTTATTGATTTGTATTTGTCTATTGAAACCCTAAAATTCTACAATAGGGAAATGTGTAGATGGAGGGGTTGAATAATGGTTTAAATCAGGTTACTTTAAAATGAAGCAAAGCACTTTTGGTCGGGTCAGTCGTAATGCAATTTTTGAATAAAATGACATCGGAAGTTTTTTGCTTAAAGATAAAGTTTAGGTGACCTTTGACCCATTTTGCATTTTGGCTAGCTTTTTGTTAGCCAGGTTGTTAATTTTACTTATTTTTTTTTATCTTTTAGAAGCAAAATATAACCAAAATTGATACGATGTCTCTTAAGATGATATATGGTAGACGAAATAGACAAAGTTAAGGCGTTTACACAGTTGCAGATTTCAAGAAGCAGACTATTCAAGACAGGGCACAGCGAAGAGATTATTATATGCAATGGATCGGCTGGGTTCCGTTAACGGCCGACGTGCTTCCACGTGGCAACCTGCTTCGACTTCAATGGCCACGATCAACAAGCCAAAACGCCCGGAGATCATCCCAAAATGCTCAGAAAAGACGCCATAGAAGTCGGCTGAACAGAAACCATCATCTCCACGAAACTCCATGTCCTCCGTTTAGTGACTTTAGGTGTCGTACGCGCCGGCCAGCTGACACGTGCAACCGTCTGTGGCGGCGCTCAGCCGTTGCTTCTCCGAGAGCTCCGCATTTTACTTCGGTGGTGGACGCTATTTTCATAAGTTTTGTTTTAATTCAATGCCATTTTGTGGATTTTATTTAGTTAAATATCCTTGAGTTGAATCAGGAAGTCCGAGGTAATCCAGAAATCCCGAAATCAGATATAGTTCAATCATGCAGAAAGGTTAGTGAGTGATTTCATCTGTGATTATAACTGGATATCAATATATCATGCTTATGTTAACGTTTTTTCATTGTTTGCAGTTATTGGATGAAAGACAGAGCATTAACGTGTGGAGGTATCTTCAAGCAATTGATACGAGGCCCGATATCACCGAGGGTTTAAAAAAGCTAAAATGCAGAACACTTATATTTAGAAGCCCTTCACATGACTGGGAAATTGGACAGACGCTATTGCGCATTAGTTGAGGTAATTTTGTTCAAATATTTACGGCTTTGATGGTTAACTGTACTATACACAATCTGACTTTGGTAAATGTATTTTTTGTATTGTCAATCAATTTTGGATACGACATGATTGCTTAAATTTAAAATTGAATTGACGCCGCCGCATGTTATGCTCGCTTTTGTGTTATCGTTTTTTGTTGGAACCGCAATTCTCTTCAACATAACATTGCTTTTGATTTTTTTGCAGGTGGTCCTCCACGAAGGCGTTGCTTGAGCGCTTTTAAAGGCGTTGTGGTGTTCATGGTTCTAATTTTCAATATGACTTATTGTTTTCACTACGATGTGTTAACATCTTACTACTATGAAAATTTCAGGGTTGGAATCTCCCTACCAACAGTAGAAGTTCGGTTTCAAAATCTGTTCGTAGAAGCCGATTGTTACGTTGGAGATAGAGCGCTTCCAACGCTATCTTGCTGTAAATATTGGGATTGCGTGAGTCAACCGTTGATTTGTAATGTGACAGGATGACACTTCTTTTGGGGCCGCCGTCTTCTGGTAAGACAACGCTTCTGTTGGCTTTGGCGGGAAGGCTGGATCCTGCTTTAAGAGACCAAAATGCAATAGAAATATATGTTCGCTTATTGATTTTAGGTATCGTTTGTCTATCAACTTTGGTGCTAATAGGGGTAAGCTCTATATCTGATTGGCGTCCAATGTGAGCTCTATAACTGGTTGGTGTCCAGGCTTTGTGTACGTTGATTTATACTTTGTCATCATCTGTTTTGTTGTTGAGTGAAGCATTTACATCTGTGAACAATTTGTTGGCTGCAAATGTTAATGTTAAGATACATTGTTTATGTTTGATATTCATGTTTACTTGCAAATGGTGACGTCTACTTTGATTACAGTCTATTGCATCAAATGTTTCATTTGTTGTTTTTGGAAACCAAATAATTGTGTTCATTAGTGTTTCTTTTGAAGTTGCAGGATAAAGTGGGGAATAGCGGGTCGGAAATGGAGCCGTGCACGAGTTCCATGCCTGCCTACAATCAGTTCAGGTTGGAAAGAGTTTAGAGGGAGCTACTATGGAGCGAGATCTGATGTATCTGTTTTGGTATGAAAGTTGATATGGGATTGATTTAGAATTTGAAATGTCGCAACGCTAATGTCATTATTTAATTATTTTCTAAACCAGACATTATTTAATTATTTTCTAAACCAAATCGACGCCGCCGCAACGCGCGGCCGGATAAAAACCTAGTTACTATAAATAACAATGTAAATGTAAAGGTCCATCAGGAACTCCGTGGGCCTTTGTAGACAAGTACTTTTGAAGTTGTAAGCGTTGTCACGGGTGTACCATTCAATGTACCGGTGATGTCTTGGTGCCACCAAACACGTTGGGTTATATAAAGTAATTCAACTTGATTATTTCATCAAAATATTGACGTAATTATTTTCATTCAGTAATAAAATGTATTCTAGTTATATCACAGAATCGTTTATTAAAAAGTTTAGCCCAAAAATAAAAATTTAAAACATTTTACAGTTATTTTTTGGTATAGTTAGTTTAAACTAGTTGTTAAACTGAGTGCATTGTCGGATCTAGAAATTAATTTCAGCAGTAACGTTTTTTTTTTTTTTTTTCATTTTAGTAGTAACATTTTTTAAATATCGTAAAAAACAATTTTTTCACTACGCGCGTGAAGTTGAGTAGCAATGGACGCGACACCTAGCTTCAAGCTAGGTCCGCCACCTGACTAAGTGGTCCTAATCATGACTTTTAAGACTTTCACATATACATATTTAAGGGTCCAAAAAATTGTATAAATAAATAGTATCACTCGGTAATTGTAGCGTACCACAAACTTACAAAAATGGCAACATGAGTGACCTTTTCTCAACTTCAAAACGACCCCCACTCTTAATAAAATTGTTTAATAAAATGATGCTTAAAAGATTGTATAAATAATTGTTATCATTATTTAATTAACATATTTTAATATACTAGTTGGGTATGTAGAATCTTATAGCCTACCCAGCCTCAAATAACAAAACCCGTCAACTCTTTAATCTAGGTATTTAACTTTTTACATTCTTCTATATCGTTGTTATTTTTTTTATAGTACGTGTATTATACGTACCTCAGACGGATGTGATCTTAATAAAAAAAATAGTTTCTCTATCTAAAATTCTTCTTATATCATAAAGTTAATAAATATTAATATTAATTCATTAAGTCTATAACATGTTATTACCAAGGGCTTATAAAACAACACCTAAGATAGTATCATAATTGATCATAAAAGTTCTGATTCAGGACTTATTGATGATCACAATTCAATTTCAAATGATGTACATTTAAAGCCTTAGCTACATATTTTGTATTGATTGTTACTATATATTTATAATATATTATTATTATGGGGAGGGTTATCTTGAGAACGCTAAATATTGTGAGAACCGTGAGAACAAGTAAAAAAATCAATCAAGGTCAATTTTTTTTAACACAAACATCATTATAATCAAAATACAACATTGATAAATGATTTTTCTTTCCAAATAATACATCTTTTCTTGCAAAAACACTTTTAAATTAACTTTTTACACATGTGTAAATGAAACAGTTTACACATGTATAAATTGTAAATTTACACATGTGTAAAAACAATTTATTTTCGTATACGTTTGAATTTTTACGCGTAAATTGTGTTTTTGGGATTGTATTTTAGTAATAAAGATAAGTGTAAAAAGAAATTTTGAATTTGAATGGTTTTAAATGTCGTTCTCACGGTTCGCACGAAATATAGGTGTTCTCAAATTAACTTTCCCCTTATTATTATTTCTTAAGTTCTGTTCATACCACCTTTGTTTTCAATTGACTACAAATAAAACTTTGCGTTCCATTTTTTGTTGTTGGTGGTGTGTGTGGCACAAGGAGGTAACGCACAAGAAAGAAATAGTAACAGTCGAGTAGAGGTGGTGTTTAGCGCCCAAGTGCCAACGTTACACTACTTTATCACCCTATTTCATAATTATAATACATAGAGCTGTTTGGTAAGGCTATTAATGAGCCTTGGAATCATTCAGTGCTGAATGATTCAGCATTCAGCTCATTCAACACATTTGTTTTAGCTGAATGGAATGATTAAGACTGAACCATTAAGGCTTGGGATGTTGCTAAACCATTAAGCACTGAATGAATCCATTTTTACTTCCCCACCAATGTGAGACAAAAAGACTAACCATTTAGATGTCCAACAAAACAGCAGTTAATGATTTCGCACTTAACCATTCAAATCTTCTTAAGCTATGGGGTGTGGAACCCTTCCTTCCCTCTTGTCTACATCAGCATCACGTCATTTCCCCATTCCCCTTCCTCAAACCAGGGAAATGATACCCCCTTCTTCCCCCTTCCCTTTTCCTTTTTTTTAATATTTTTTAAAGGGAAAAAGACAAAACAAAAATAATATTATTATATGATCAGGGTGAACAGTGGATTTCCACCGATCGTGCCGAAGGGGAGGGGGGGGGGGGAGGCGGTGTTCCCCAAAGGGGAAGGTGTTCACCTCAGCTCACCGATGTGTTTCACCGAACCATATGGCTCAGTCTTAACCATTCAGACTACTTAACGATTCAACACTTAATTAACTAAACAGTCCCATAGTCTAACGTAGTTTTATGATGTAACAGTTTTAATAGCCATAGTGAAAAAGAAGTTGAAAAGATAGTTGACATTATTTTTTTCATATAGTAGAGATAAAATAACAAATAATCAAAAATAGAATAATAGATACTTGATCTTATCAAAACACCTTTATAACTATTATTACCTGAATAATCTCAGAAGTTTGGTATATAGTTATTATTATTATTATAAAAAAATAACTTGTTAAGTAATTTGTGTATAATTTATAATGTTATCTTTTTTGTCTCTGAGGCGTTGTAAAAGAGTGTACGTGGTAAGTGGCATTATGGGTCCCACAAGAAATGCGGTGAACAGGCATATGTTAGCCGTCAATACCACTATCGGATCCTACCTTGAGTTGAAATATTAATCCCAATCAACGTATAATATCTGAAGCACGACGTATATAGGGTTGAGGCCTATCTTTGGATTCAAACGATCATCTTTGACCAAAACTGAGACGTCAAGATAGTCCTCGGCAGGACGTTACGTTGGGGATGAGGATGCACCATGGGGGCGATGTAGCCGTCTCAAACTGACCGGCATCTGGCATAGGACGAGCTTCACACCCCATGGTCTAAGGAACCTTTTGTTTTGATATAAAAATTCATATACTAACACAGTAACACATGTATCTTTGTTTTCTACACAGCTGGCACCATTATATTTCAACCTGGCAATTCCAACGATATATTTTTCATATTATTTTTTTCTTAACAAATATACATTTATTTTGATATTATTGTCTGTGTTAAAAATTACTAGAAGACTGCTTGCGTTATGCAACAAGAAAATACATACACTTCCAGAACGTGTATACTTCGGTCGTTTGATTATTATTTCAGCCAAATTCGAAAGCGAAGCAATCAGTTAGCCTATCTTATCAACCAATCGGTATTTGGTAAATTAGTTTGATTTATTCGGTTTTCATATGTTTTTAGTTCGGGTTCAGTTAACGATTAAGTTATTGTTCAGCCCTAAACATTGTTAGTTAGGGATCGACAAATGGTATCGATACCAAATTTCCCATACCGAATCATTTTAGAATCTGACTCTTTTGTGTTTTTTGTACGAGTACTTTTGGTACAGTACCAAAATTTATCGATTTTGCCTTCAAATATCGGTACCGTACAGTACAAAACCTTTTCGGTACCAGACTACCAGTACTGATACCCAATTTCGGCAAGTTTTGGTACCGGACTTTCAGTACTGATACCGAGTTCATCGATAATGTTAATCACGTAACATAACATTTTTTCATTATAAAACTATAGCAATACTATACTCAAATTAAAGAAGAAAAAAGTGTTTGTTTTTATGTTGAAATTAAAAAAAAATATATATTAATGTAGAAAAAATTTAAGGTCGTATAAAATCACGGGGGTAATTAGTTTTTATAAGAGGATAAAGTGTAACTAATAATTGATTAACCATAATATGCTTAAAGTTGAAAGATTAAAGTGTAATAAAGATGAGAAGATTAAAGTATAATTAGTGTTTAAGGGGGGACGGGGCACAACCATAAATGTTCACGGGTACCCTACTACCAGCACGTTAATACCGCCGCCGGTGGTGGTGCTAGTAGTGGATCCGTGGAGGGTTTCCGTGAGATTGTTAACGGATGGGTACCCATGAGTTTGTCTCTCCTCCTTTTGTCTTTTTCTCTATATGTTTTAGTGAAGTAATGTGCAGTGTATGATTGATAGAAATCAGTGAAGTTGAAAAAAACGAAGTAGAGCGCCCCGTCTCCCGTAATAAACCATAACATGGTTAATCACCCCAGGGACTCTCCTCTTGAAAGATCAACTCTCACAAAATCAACCGAGCAAACCTCAACACAGATATGATGTCATGGATTATTATTGACCTAGTATGCTAGAATCCAGCATCGACGCCATAGCTTGCATAGAACCTTCTATGTATATTTACTTTAACAACAATGATACTACTATACTAGTATACTCTCCATTGTTTCTTAGACTTGGAAGCCCCTTCCTGTTTACGAGTACGTGAACCTTATTTACATTCAATTTAATTTATATATATTAAATAGTAAAAGCTTTAAAGCAGTTTAGTAATTCTAAACTTGTAAGCTTGATGTTTGCATGTTTTTTGCGAGATTGAATTAAAATGTTCTGTTTGATCGTTCAAAAAAAAAAGTTTAGTAATTCTAAACTTTAAAATATATAAAAAAAATTCCCCCAAACTATAAAGACGTAAAACTCTTTTTTGTTTTTTTTTTTTTCAATCAATGGTCTATTTAAAGATCCTAGAATATTTCCTATATTTATTCACTTCTTACCATAACATGAAATGCTAATGTTTTTTTGATACACATTATATACAGTCTTTTTTTTTTTTTAAACCCAAAGTGATGAAGCATGTGAAATTTTAACTAATACCCTGAGTCAATCTGTACTAATTACCAATCCCAATTGACCATTGCTGAGCTCTCCCCGTAGGCTTCTTCGTTGGTTATATAGGTGTCTTAATTTAAATTTTACAAAAATTAATCAACTTTAATTTATCTGTCATTTAATAACTTTTACCAAGTGTCTAACTTCTTAAATTGAATTCAGCAATTTTGTTTTATCTATGAAACCATATATCCACATGGGATTGAGTTTCAAAATTCAAAAGGCTCAGATAAGTCAAATAAAACAATTCGAACTCACAATTTTTTTTAAAATTTTTTTTCTAAAATTACGCACGTCTTATAAGGTGAATTGGTAAATTGATAATCATTCAAATTTAATCACACAAATATGTTAAGTCAAATCAAAACTCAAAACCCACATTTATATTAAAGATACGTACATTAAAGGAAAAAAAAAATACACACCAAATCATTTCCACAATATACTTTTTTTTTTTTTTTTTTTTTTGAACGGCAAATTTCTTCTCCTTGTAGGACTTGAACCTATGACCTCCCCTTTAGGTGTTCCTAGAAGCTTTGCTTCTACCATTGGGCCACCAACCCCATTTCCACAATATACTTAACTTACCAATAAAACACCCTCATTTTTTTTTTTTTTGTAATTTTATTCACAAATAAACATATTTCTGCCATCTCAACTCAGCCAACACTTATTTATTCAGTGTTGAGCTGTATATAACTATATATATAATATATGTCTTTATATATAAAGACAGAAAGTCATTCACAGAAGTGAGAGAGAAAGTAAAAGCTATCAACACTCCCCCAATATTATTATTATCCCTCTCTCTCTCACACACATCTATCATCTTCTACATCTTCACAATGAACTAAATCCATCATTTCATCACACACCTCACCACAATGAGTCGTTTATTATCCAATCACCCTTCAAACGACGTCGTTCTCCTTCTCCCTCTCCTCCTATTATTATTCTCCTTCCCATTAACATGCTTCGGGATCCGTTATTTCCCATCCAACGGCCAACCCGAAACCCATTCACAACCCGATTTATTATTATTACTATCCGGGTTTACAGAAGCACCCGACTACCGTAACGGTGTATCCTGCTCACGTGACACCATCCACATATCAATGACCATCGATCTAGAATACTTACGTGGCACCATCTCCGCCGTCCATTCCGTCCTCCGCCACGCGTCATGCCCAGAAAACATCTTCTTCCATTTCATCTCAGCTGAGTTCGACCCGGCTACCCCACGTGACTTGACCCGACTCGTTAGATCCACATTCCCTTCACTCGCCTTTAAAATGTATATCTTTCGTGAAGACAGGGTTATTAACCTGATATCCTCATCCATCCGGGTCGCGTTAGAAAACCCGTTAAACTACGCCCGAAACTATCTGGGTGAGATACTTGACCCGAATGTCAACCGGGTCATATACCTGGATTCAGATGTTATTGTCGTTGATGATATATTCAAGCTATGGAATATTACATTACAAAAAAACCGGGTTATTGGAGCTCCGGAATATTGTCATACGAATTTTACTAATTATTTTACTGATGGGTTCTGGTCCGACCCTGTTATGCCACGAGTGTTTCGGACCAGGATGAGACGCCCGTGTTATTTTAACACGGGCGTGATGGTAATGGATATGAATAAATGGAGGAAGGGTGTCTATCAAAAGAAAATAGAAAGGTGGATGGAAGTCCAAAGGAAAAAAAGAATATATGAATTGGGCTCGTTGCCCCCGTTTTTATTGGTATTCGGGGGCAACATTGAGCCCATTCATCATAGGTGGAACCAACACGGGTTAGGTGGGGATAACGTGAAGGGGAGTTGTAGGTCCTTACATTCGGGTCCGGTTAGTTTGTTGCATTGGAGCGGGAAAGGGAAGCCGTGGGTGCGGCTTGATGAGAAGCGACCGTGTCCGTTGGACCGGTTGTGGGAGCCGTACGATCTTTTTAAAGGTGGACGTGACGGGAGAAGGAGAACCGTTGGATATGATGGGTTGGAGGGTATTTTGGGTAGTTTATTTGAGTAATAAATTTGGGGGATTTTTTTTTTTGTTTTTTGTTTTTTTTTTTTTGAGGGTGGAATCGGGTGGTTTCTATTTGGTAGGGACTAGGGAGTATTGATATTCTTTGCCAGCTGTGTACAGATATTGTTGGGGATTTAAATTTTGATTGGATGGATTGGTATTAAGGGCATTTTGGGCATGTGAATTACAAGGAATATTCAGATATATTATTTGTTTAATGTTTTATTTTTTGTTTTGTTATATTTAAATTTTAAATTTTGATTTAAGGGACATGTTGCCATGTTGATGATATTAAATGTATATGTATAGCTGTAAATAATTAATTGGTAATTTGGTACTACAAAAACAAAATACCAATTGTTTATTTTTTTGGGTTCATATATATGGTAAAAAGAAAGCTAAATTTTATAACTAAATCTAGTAAGCTATTTTGCTATTTTAGGGAGGCCGGTGGGCTACCCGTCTGAAGATACAACTGTGAGGTCAACGACTTAACTACTACCGCTGGTACTAGGGGTGCTGCTTGTTGAATACCTCTCCTATACCCCGATGGTGCTTCGTCTTTTCTTAGAAGTGACAAACATGTTTAAAACATGTGTAGGTATTAAAAAAAGATAATGACATTTTTTTTTACAGTAATGATGATGTGTATAGTTGAATTTCAATTGTAGAATAACCGAATATGTTGATGTGTATAATTGTTTAATCATATAAGCTAATTTATATTTATTTATAACTAAACAGATAAAAAAAAAGTTAACACGTTACTCTTGACACATAATCCACATAGGTTTTAATGAACACACATTGTTAAAACGTATTAGGTCATATTGATTGAGTCTTAAAAAGTAAACAATTAATGGGAATTTACTTTTAAGCATATTCATTTTAATCATTTGCCTTTTGTGAGTTTTTTTTTTTTTTTTTTTTTTTTTTTTTTTTTTTTTTTGAACGGCCAACAAATTGGAATCACTCACGGAACACTGGAGTATCATCGTGCCACCAATGTTTCCACGCGATCATATTCCACCACCAAGTCACCAATTCAGGAGGAAACTCATAATTATGAGAAAACCCCCTTTGTGAGATTCGAACCCATGATCTTATAGCCCCTAAGTCTTATCTCATCACCAAGATGCCACTAGGCTATAATGCCTTGGGCGCCTTTTGTGAGTTAATCCATATGTTTTAACATGAATTTTCACTAATTTTTTTTGGACGGCCAGTGATTCTCTCACTATACTTTTACATCAAAGTTAACAATTAATGAATTTTCACTAATAACTTTCTAGATTAAAACCAATTGGCTCATAAATATTTGGAAAGAAAAATACTTAAAAAAAATAATTATATCACCTAAGCTCATAAATCACATTCGTTTTATAAATTTATTTTGACAACACATTCTTTTTATATCTAATCAACTAACTTGACTGAATACAATGATTGAAAGCATGATGACAATCTGGAAAGTGTTATGCCAATGCTCATTGGCTTTGGAGGTGGCTATCGTTATCAACTAAAAAGAAAAGAAAAAAGATATAGTTATTAAAAGCTTTGTATTATATTATTCTATCTATGTTATGTTCATAGTAGAAAGCATAGAACTTTATCTTAGTCAAATTATTTAAATAATTTCAAAAAATAAATCAACGTATAGGATTATATGCTACTTTGAGTAGCCACTAAGGCAAACAAAATCATCCTTTTTAAATAACTTTATATTTTTATGTATATCTATAAATATTGCTATCAAGTAATTATATACAACTAACCGTTACACTTTCCACGTACAATTACTATCAACAACTTTAATGGGATACTTTATTGGTTGGTGCTAATAAATGCTATTAGGCTCCTCAAAACACAATGCTATTAGATTCCTAAACCATTCGTTTTTCACGTTAAAGATTTGGTTAGTTTGCATGAGCATAGTGGTGTTTCGGGGGTAAAGAAGACGATTCTTCACGGTATTATTATTATTATTGCTTGTTGGAGACTTGGAGAGCCAGGAATGAAAAGTTGTTTCAAGGTAAAGCTCCCAATGTGGTAGGCATGGTGGCGGAGATCAAGTCCTTGGGTTTTTTATGGTACAAGTATAGGTTTAAGGGCGGGTAGTTGATTGAAACCGGTGGTGTTTATTTGATGTAACGTGACTAATTATTATTATATTGTTCCCCACACGTGTAACCGTCACTTTTTGACAAAAAAAACCGATTTTGAGATGATCTTGTCCGTCCAAATTCGACGGTTATTTCTTAAATTAAATCCCAGCCACAATAAAGTGGTGGTTATAGCCAAAATTTGGCAGTTTTTTTTTTCATTAGCAGTTAAGGAGTTATTGAGTCTCCCTACAATAGTGGAGCATGACTCCTTGAAAACAGGGACATGGGCAGACACAATTGTTTACTCCTATATGATTTGTGCATTAATATAAACACCTCCCCCACCCCATAGATCTGCACGGTTGATTTCCCATCTACATTCGCAAATCCATATGTCACAACTCTCTCTCTCTCCTCTCATCACCTCTCTACGCTCACATAGTGCAAAAACCAAGAGGAAACAGAAATATAATTTTTTTTTCTTTCATACAGAGTTGGGGTATTTAGGTTGAAGAACCGTTTTAGTTGAATTTTCAGGTAATTTTGCTTCGTTACTATAGTTAGTTCTACTAGACCTAATTATTCACGATTTAGATTTGTAGCAACATTTATCACATATCAAATTGAATGTTTACTGATTTTTGTGTTAATTTTTATAAAAACAAGTGTGATATTAATGATTGTTATCGGTTTACTTGCAGGATTTTTCAAATGATGGCTTTACTGGAATATTTTATTTGTTTGAAAAAACTTAGTGTTCATTTTAAGTTTGAAGGTTCATATGTAGAAGTTTGCAGTCTGGACTAGGATCAGATTTTGGCAGATCATAGGACTTTAGAGATGGAGCTTCATACCAAGTGAGTTTATGTTTTCTAATGTTTATGATAAATTTTAAAGTGTTTATGCTGTATAGATGTCCTCGCTTCTGTTAATGAAAGCTGAATTCGATATGCATCTATGTCATGTATCACCTGTGTTCCAAAATTGTTTGGGATACCTACAATTACTTCACATACTTTTAACTTCAGTTTAGGGTTTAATTTGTTAGTGTACTCGCATATTCAGCGATTGATATTTCAATCCAGGGCAGGAAAGAAGAACGCAAAATCATAGCATCAATCTTGAGTGTTATGTATTAATCAATTTTTTGTATAGTGTAATTGGTGATACATATGTGTTTTCTTTTAAATATTTATGTTCTTTTCTTTTTCATCTATGTAGCCACACGCATGTAGGTGAATTTAGTGAGTTTGAAGGACGCTTAATAAAAGTTAATTATCCAGGTACAAGGTCTTTCTTTAACACATATATTATGGTATATATTTATAATAACTGTTGAGATGGTTATTTCTTAAAGTTTATTAGCATGTGTGTATTGAGATAACAAGAGCAACGGGGGCCATATAAAAGTGGTGATAGCACACACTTTCTTCAATTAAAAGGTGAATACATTGAGGCCACCCAACTACCAATACAACATTACTTGACAGGAAGAAAGATATAAATTAACAGCCTGAAGTTGTCTTTGTCTTAAACCAATTGAAGGCATGTATTTATAATTTCATAAATGAATCCTAATTGATAATCTTTGTATTTTCAAATTTTGGTGGCATCGACTAATGTATACATTTCAGGTTTGTTTATGTAATCCATGTGGTGATGGATTATATCAAGAATATTCCTACTCACATTCAAAAGGGGGTGTGATTGGAAGAGTGGTGAAGCAAGTATGGTAAACGGGATGTTGGGTAAGGGTTTAAAACAATTTGTTTTCATATGGGTCAAAGCGAGTCAAGTAGGTTGGTTAACCTGTGAACACCTTCTCAATCAGATTTTTTTTGCTTTCTAATTGTTAAGATTATTAATGCAACTATAGATTCTACTATTCCAAATGTTGCAAAACAGATGAGTTAGGTGAGGGGTTAAAATGGGTAATCTTTTTGTGTTGGTCAAAACGGGCTAGGTAGGTCAGTTTTAAATGGGTCAAACGATCATCTTCTTCTAAACGGGTCAATAGGGTTGTTCTACCAAAGGGCAAAATGAAACAGATTTCTTTCACGAGTCAACTTCCGGTAGAGTACATAAAGTCAAAGTTAATAGTTACATTTTTTAATCTAAAAACTTAGTAACTTGGCTCCCATACGTTTTTCATACATGCTTGCCATCTGATACATGAAATTCAGAACTTTGTTGGTTTCTTAAAGTGTTTAATCTCTCAAAAATCTTTAATGGTTGTATTTTTATTTCGTTGAATTTAAATATATCACCACCTCAAGTTCATATTGGACTAAAAGTGAGTGTTTCTTTGTTTTATTAAGGCATATTCTTTGATCAGACTTGATGATATATTGGAGAATTTGAAGTGCATATATTATGCTTGACAAAAAGGGGAGGTAATTTTTTTTTACAGTGACTTACCTAAAAATTATAAAGCTACTATGATTGTTTGACATCTAAACACGTACTTTCAAGTAATAAAGAATTAGCATTTTGGTGACAGGTGGGATGGGGTGTTTCATAGTTGGACTTATGTGCCTTTGAAACTGAAATCACATATAACCTTACAAATTATGATGCCTAACAGAAATACTATTTTTACATTTGAGTATAGTTCTAATGGTTTGAGTTCTTATTTTATAAAAAGTTTCCTAAGTAGAAATCATGAAAGGGTGTTATTTAGACTGAACTTGCACTTATAATAACATGAACATGAATTTGTATAAACAAAATGTAATGTGAGGCATGTACATCACAATCACAACTTATGATGCATTTATTAACCTTAATATCGTTTCATAATATTGTATATGTGCCATATACAAAGGAGACTTACTAGATTAGTTTTTTTTTTTTTTTTTTTTTTTTTTTTTTTTTTTTTTTTTTTTTGAAAACATGACAACTGATAATGGGTTTAGAATGCATGATGCACACTTTTGTTATTTAAATTAAGGATGGTGTTTTATGTACTTTTATTAGTAGCATACTTAACCTTTTTCGTATACATGAGCTATATAGTGAAGGTGAATGCTGTACTAATTTTCATTCCATTTGTATTGTTTTGCATGTGTCAAACGTGATAGCTATCTACCTCAAGGGAACCATGGTTTGGAGGATTATATCCCACTGATGAGAAAGTTCTACACGAGTCGTACAATCCCATATTACTGAACATCATTTTTCCATTTGTTTTAAATTAAAACATGAGTTATGTATACAGAGAACAAACAATATGGATTCTGAATTTGATGTCGAGGGGGTCGATTATGCATAGAAACAAGATGAATTTTGATAATTATGAATCAGATCCTTTGGCTGATTTTCAGTACCGGTACTTTCAAGACCGGTACCAGTACCAAGCTCATCTCTGCTGTAAAAAGCTTTATTTCCAAGTTATAATCAAAGTTATTGGGTGAACATACTCTATTTTTAATATTTGACACTTATTAGTTTTAATGTGCACTTATGTAGTACCTTGAAGTAGACATGATTCTATGAATTCATATATGCAGGTCAGAACACGGGTCAAAACGGTTACAGTATGAAGTGCGGGTCTGAACATGTTGGGCCAACCTATAATCACTCTTTTTGTTCTCTTCTTTAAAATTTGATATTATAAAATATGCAAAATATGACAATATACCTTCTCATGGAATTTTATGTATGCAAACATGTCCTATTTTATTACAGAGAAGTAACATCATAGGTAAGGTTGTCATACTATATATATATATATACTGAATTTCTTTACAGTCACTTATTCATTTGATTATTCTACTCGAAATTTCCTTAATCTTATACTAATAAACCAGTAAAAGTTCCCAATAATTTTAAATACCAATTATACCATCAGTTGTTTTGTTGATCAGGAACCAGATTTGAGTTTTTTTAGTCTAAGAAGAGGTGAGAGCTAGGCTACTGGTTATGTAACACGCTGACATTACTTAAGCTACTTCAATGCACACTCAAAGCAAGTCGTGTGGCTCATATAACCCCGCAAAGGCAGCGATCGTTATCAGCCTCACTCTTTGGAAGGACGTCACATGTATGACCTTCATAAGCATATAGTTCCTCTTTTAATACGTTTATGTTTCTTTTCTAATAAAGTTCGAAACTTCAATAAATTTCAGGGGTTACAAGCATCTCCTCAGAGTGTTGCCCTTTCATTTTTTAATGCTCGAATGCTTGGAGGCTTGATGATCTACGCCAAGCGGAAGCCAAATATTAAGCTTTGTTGTTTAAACAAAACCTTAGTGCATTTCTTGAGAAAATATATGAAATGATACATGGTAATTTGAAGAAAGAAATATCTCTGTTGCTTGCATTCTGTATCCAGGTAACTGTTAGTTTTTGGTGGGTTATAAATTGTAATCTTATATGATGCTCATCACTGTTTATGACGCCCGCTTGTATCTCATTCTTCTCAGTTTCATAATTAGTGTTTTATAGTTGAGTTAGTTTTGTTTATAATTGTTGATTCGTTGTGTGGTTTGAATTTGTAGGATAAAAGCTTTATATTTGTGTTGAAAACGTCTCCTGCTTCAGCTCCGCTACTTAAAGCTGCAGGTATAATGTTTTTTTAATTTGGTACCTCATTTAATCCTACAAAGACCAAGAATTTCATTGATAATATAAAACACTATGGCTGCAATATGATTAATGAAATGTAATCAACAATTCTTTTAAAGAAACCTTTCTATGGCTGCAATATGATTATGTGTAACAAGCAACATCATCTAAGAATCAAAACAGCTCCATGTGTCATTATTCGGGTCAGTTTTACGGTAATGCTATTAATTTGAGTATTGATTTTCAGGCGTTCGCTTATCCTTTTCAAAAAAAGGAATTGTCGTAGATAGGCTGGTTGGGGTTCAAGATCTTTGAGGAAACGGCGAGTTAAGCACCAAGAGGCTAGAAGCTTTGTTTATTTTGCTTTTGTTTTACAGGTTTTTTGCTTTGTTTCATTCATTTATTTTCTAAATGTGATTCATGCGTCTATATGTTTTGTTTAGGGTGTTGACAATAACGTGCGAGAGAGCGAGTCTAGCCAAGCAAAAATAGAAGTAAAATATTTATTTGTTTTTTATGTTTGTAAGATAGTTGCTTTTATAAAAGTAACATCTTGGTTGTTTCATGTAGTGTATTGTTGCTCATGGCCAAGAGGATGAGGCTATCTACGCGAAAGAAGAGGTAATGATTTTATTGATATGATTTTAGATATATTATTTTTCTAAATGATCTTCATCCGGTGTATGTTTCGTTTAGGGTATTGTTAATAACGAGCAACAGAGCGAGTTTAGCCAATCTAAGGTATTAGTATACAATGGTGACAACAATGTGCCCAACTCAACAGTTGTTGGCCATTCAAATGTTAAACAAACAAGATTGAGCTACAAGAAGAGGCTGAGAAATCATGTCGAAAAGCTGCAATGCGATTCCAAGAAGTAGATCATGTTTGTGTTCAATTATGTTAACCAACTTTCTATGTTTATGTTTCTGACTTTAAAACTACTTGCTATGTTGGTATGTTTTTTGGATTAAGACAACTTTCGTTTTGTAGGTTTTTGGTATTATATTTAAACTTTTGTAGTAATGTTAGTGTGGTTGGTATTAATGTTGTCACACATTTTGGTTCATACCAAGATTTCATATAATTTTTTTTTTCAATGGCTGATTTCATTAATAATATATTTTAACAAAACTTTTAAAATTGATATACTTTAAGATTATATAGGGATTAGTTATTGACATTCGCTTACTCAAAATGATAACATCAACCCAAATATACGTTCACACTTTCTAATCCCCGTTCGAAAACCCGTCCCAACGGACGGGTATCTCACTAGTTGTTTTTGGTTTGTTTGGTGTTCGGCTGCCTTCTCCGTCTTGGAGAAAGTGGTTGCTTTTGGTTGTTTTTAATGAAGTTCAATTAAAAAAAAAAAAAAAACTGTGAATTGTGATTTAGGCCCAATTAAGGTTAGCCCCGTTTTAACTGGCCCAATGATAAGCTGACCCATTAGAGTGATTAGCCCAATGATAAAGTGACCCATTAGAGTGATTTGAAACAAATGTCGTAAAGATAAGGAAATAAGCGGCTGAGTGGAATATATCCAAACAACAGATCCTTCCATAATCTGGTTTGATTTCCCCATCCTACCTTGTTCCTCAAAATGTTAGTAGACGAGCACACATATCAGTACATGAAAACCAAACAACAGATGTTCGTCACTTAAGTTCTTGGTTCACTTATAAAAGGAATGAACTTTAAAGTCTTGACCTTTTATTCACTTAACAAATGGGCTATCAACTTGTAGCTTCAATTTTGCACCAATGCTCCAAAACAAAATCATTTCGACATGGGTTTTCCCTCCATGCTGTTGCAATCAAAATGGGTTTTATATCCAATATTATTATATCAAATCATATCCTCAACATGTATGCAAAATGTGGCAGCATTCACTTCGCACGCCAAGTGTTCGATGAAATGCCTGAAAGAAACGTTGTAACTTGGTCTGCTATGATTTCCGGGTATGATCAAGCCGGACGAGCTTTATACGCGGTTGAGATGTTCTCCCGAATGAAAGCCGAGCAGGCGAATGAGTTTGTGTTTGCTAGTGCTGTTAGTGCCTGTGCTAGTTTGTTGGCTTGTAGTGTAGGTAGAAAGATTCATGCACAGGCTATGGTTGTTGGGTATGCAGGTGTTTCATTTGTGTCTAACTCGCTTGTTTCGTTGTACATGAAATGTGGCCGGTGTAGTGATGCATTGTCGGTTTTTCGGACCAGTTTTGAACGAAACGTTGTTGCGTATAACGCGGTTATTACAGGTTTGGTTGAACATGAGCAAGTTGAGAAGGCGTATGAGATGTTTAGACTTATGTGTCAAGAAGGGCTTATTCCGAATCGGTTTAGTTTAGTGGCGCTTTTGGGAAGTTGTAGTAAATCAAATGATAATTGGGTTGCGATGGAATTGCATTGTTTAGCGGTTAAACTCAATCTTGATTCGATAGCGTTTGTTGGAAATGTGTTAATCATGATGTACTCGAAGTTTAACTCAATAGAAGATGCTGAGAAGGTTTTCTGGTTGATCGTGGAAAAGGATATGATTTCGTGGAATACGTTTATTGCTGTGTGTTGTCATGCTCTTGATCATGCCAAAGGTTTGAGCGTCTTCGGTGAGATGATAAAAACACATAGTTTAACTCCTGATGATTTCACATACACGAGTGCTTTATCTGCGTGTTCGGGTCTTGCTTCATCTATTTACGGGAGACAGATACATGGAAATTTGATTAGGACAAGGTTGAACTATGATACGGGCGTCGGAAATGCACTTGTGAACATGTATGCAAAATGTGGTTCAATAAAACACGCGGTTACTACTTTTAACCAAGTGGGGTTTCGTAATCTTGTTTCATGGAACACCCTCATGGCTGGATTTGCAAATCATGGATATGGGGAACAGGCGCTTGAGTTATTTGATCGGATGATGAAATTAAAAGTGAGACCTGATTCTGTCACGTTTATCGCACTTTTAGCAGCTTTGAACCACACAGGACTTGTAGAAGAGGGTAAGTTTTACTTCAATGCAATGCAAGAAACTTATAGCATTGCTCCGAACGTTGACCATGTGTCGTGCATAGTTGACTTACTAGGCCGAGCCCGAAGGGTAAAAGAGGCTGAAGAGTATATGGAAAGATATTCTTTTGAACATGATCCTGTTGTTCTTGGGTGTTTACTGTCTGCTTGTCGGGTGCATGGTGATCTTGTTGTCGGCAAGCGCACAGCTGAACGTTTCTTGAAGATTCAGAAAGTTTCTACTTCACCTTACGTGTTGTTATCAAATCTTTATGCTTCGGAGAGCATGTGGGATGGTGTGGCAGAGGCGAGAAAACAGTTGAAAGATAGTTTAATGAAGAAGGAACCGGGTCATAGTTTGATTGAAGTTAAAGGGGCTGTGGAGAAATTTACTGTTGGCAGGATTTCTCATCCTCGAATCGAAGAGATTTTGGGCGTGCTTCAAATTTTGAGTTTTGCAGAAGACGGGTTTTCTTGTTGTGACTAATTTTTTTTGTGATTTCGTCGCGTTTCACTCGTTGCTAATTGGTTACGTTTAATATTGCTGAGCAGTATTATTGATCAGTTTTGAGATAGAATGCAAAAGGCGTATAGCATGATAGCATCTTTGTTAGACTTTGTTTTTGAGTGACTATGAGAACCCGTCACATGGGACCTCATCGGTAACCTGCTAACCAGCAGAGATCAGGTAAAACGAAGCTTGCACTAGACAGAGAATCTGAGAGTTTTGCTAGAGGAATTCAGACGTTTAACATGGTTCCACAGTAAGCGCCACTGTTTAAAGGCTTTGTTAGAAGATTTTGAGTATTGATTATTAATATGTACTAGGTTTAGACCTTACAATGGGTTACTATCAATAATATGCCTGTGTAGACCTTACCATGATGTCCTCCCTAGTGGGACTGCGGGACAAGGGGTTTGTGCCGGGGCAATCGGTTTGAAGAATCAATATGTGTTTTTGCATTTTGCTTTCAATACGTTTGGATCCTTTGCTCCTGAGGCAATACATTTTCTGGAACAAATGCAGAAAGTTGTCCATAGTAATTCATATAGCTCTAAGAAACAAGAGTTTGTCTTTAATCTAATAGGTTTTGTAATTCAGAAATGGGTAAGCTTTTAAATTGTTTAGTATGAGTATTATCTATTCAAACACTCGTAAGATATTAGACAAATTGATGACCTAAAGAGGGTTGTAGCCACAGGTGTAATACATACAAGAGGAATTAGTGTTTACTACTCACCATTTTGCCATTTTTCAACGTCTCTATAAACATGGGTATGACTCCAGGCTCCATTTTTGTTAAAAAATTTAAATATTTATTAACTACTCACCAGTATAATGATTAGCCATGCCTAGATGAGTAGATGTTGAAAAACTAAAATCGCCACAAATTCATTTAATTTTCTTCTATGTTGTCTAACCTCGGTATTTTAATACCCACATTTTTTAAAAACCGGAATCGGAGCCTCCCGACCCCGGATACATAGGGTATGGCTTTTAACCAATAACTATACCCGGGATCAAACCGGTTATAGCAATAATTGGTTCCGACTCTTAAATAAAAGTGTTGGAACCGGTTATTAGGGATGGTCTCATCAAAACGTCAAGTGCAATATAAAAGTGGGTTTCACAATATTTATTTAGATTGGGCTTACTTTTAAATATATTGGCTGCATTAAATTTGGGTTGAAGTGATAATCACCATACGGGCCTTATAAAAGTAGGCTTCGCAATATTGTTTTATTTTTAATTAAAAAATTGCGAGGAGTAATGGAAATAAATAATCTCAACAATTGTTTTTTGGTCGATAATGGTTCCAACTACGAAAATAACCACTAACGGTCCCAACTTTCGACATATTGACCACCAACGGACCCAAACTAACTCAGGCTAACTCCGTTAGTGTAATGCTGACGTGGCAAAATGATCCTACGTGGCATCCTAGGTTGCAAAATGATCCTACGTAGCATCCTACGTGACATGCTACGTCAGCATCACACTAACTGAGTTAGCCTCAGTTAGTTTGGGTCCATTGGTGGCCAATATGTTGAAAGTTAGAACCGCTAGTGGTTATTTTCGTAGTTGAGACCATTATCGGCCAAAGAGCAATAGTTGGGATTATTTATGAATTGTTCGGCCAAAGACCATTATCGGCCAAACGAACGAACACATACAAACTTCCCGCTGAACGGTTTGTGAACTGTTCGCTAAAACTTTAGTCCCTTTGAGTTTGATCCTATAAAATGTCCCCAAAAAGGGGCAGCGTCGTCCATAATTTTACAGTCATCCACCCTTGTTTTGGTTAAATGAAATTATGACATGTGTGGAAAACGTCCATATTTATTGTACCGCTCGTAGCTCCTATGATGTTTATGCTGGCGATGCCACTTTTACATCCATGTTATAGACGTGACCTTTTCCTTGGTGTTTTTTAGTTTAAAAAAAAAAAAACGACCCTAACTCTAACACCATCCATGACATCGGTCACAAAAACATCGTTAGAGCCACCTGCCTGAGAATGAATATAAGTATTTTCAGCACGTGGCATGATTTCATTGAACTAAACACGGAGACGGATCGGAAAACATGTGCATCGTGTTTAACGCAGTATTCTTGAGTTTAATAAACGAAAGAAAAAAAGGAGGGGGAATTAAGGAGAGAAAATAAAGGAAGTGGAAAGGAAATATTTAATTAACTAGTGTGTTTCCGAGTTCGAAAGAAATAAAAAGAAAATTAAGTATTTTATGTTTAAAAACTCTTTTTCTTTCAAATAGTCTCACCTCCTAGATAGAATGATCCAACTATGATTCCACATAAACAATCCTTCACTGATGGCCTTATGGTACTGGAATTCCTGCAAACAATAGAACGCTTTTGGATAGGGAGACGACTACGTAAGTAATTGTTTATGACAAAAACTGGGGTGAATGGGGTTACTATCAATGATAGCTTTTCAGATAAGCAAAAAAAGTGTCTCTCCATAAGGGATGTTCTCCCTTATATAGAGGATGCCATGCCACCACTACCCAAAACCCTAATCGTGATGGGCCGAGGCCTGATTAGGGTTGTCTCCACTACCCTAGCCTATATTAGTAAAGCGATTAATCAGGGCGATAATTATGGAAATCATGGAACGAATACCGCCTTTACCGCCCTGCACATTGACTGGTCCGTAATTGTAGGGGAGTGGATGACGTTACGCTGCTTGCGCAGCTGGGTGATAATTGCGCAACATCCTTTGTCCGCGCTGCTTAGGACTCGGGTTGGGTCGATCCGAGTAGTGGTTCAGTACCCAATCCCATAAAAAATTTCCTTCAATTTCCCTACCCTCCACTCGAAAACACACCGTAATAAGTGAAATTTTGTAGTCCTTCAAGTCAGCTGAATGGCATTTGAAAAGTGTAATGTTAGGTAAATTCAACCCACTGTCTAAAATAGCTTGTTGAACCTCAAATCATCATCAATATCTTTCTTTCTTCTTATGTCAGTGGTGGAAAATTGGAATGTTGAACCTTGGAAAAACAATGGTGGAAAATTGGAACCCAACCCACAAGGTACACTTTTCTGCACTTATCATAACTTGACTCAATTTCAACTTAGGTAATAATAAAAGTCTGATTGATATTACGGTCTCATCACTTCAATTTTTTTTTTTTAATCTTTTGCTATTAGATTGATTCATAGTGTTTGACTTCTTGCTGTTTAATTGGCTTATTGTTTGACTAGTTAGTTCAATTTGTTACCTTTTGCAATTAGGGTTCTTCAGTAGGTATCATTTCATATACTTTAAACCATACTTATCAAAGATGCAAGGCGCACTTAAGGTGCAAAGGCTGAGCCTTCGGCCTAGGCGTAAGGCGTTTAAAAAAGCGAGGGCCCAGGATCAGTGGGGTGCAAAGCATAACATACCATTTTTTGGGGGTTTTAGACATGTTTTAGGCTTGTTTGGGGCTAGTTTATGCTGGTTATAGCGATAGGCCATTTTTTTAACGTTTTAGACAAGTTTGCCCCGGAATTTGCAGAATTTTCAGGATTTGACCGCAGTCTGGCTGAAATCCGGCAAAAAAACTGGCTAAAATCTCTCGCGAAAGGTCACTGGAATGCCTGGATATCAGCAAGGTGTTTTTGCCTTGCCTCGCCTGAGGTTCTAGGCACGCGCCCGAAGGGCTTTGGGCAACACAGATTGGTCCATTGTTATTATTAGTTTATTATTCTTTGGCAATTAGGGCACGAATGTCTCTTGATTGGATCGATACTCTGATTTCATATGGTTAAATTGCCCTTCTGGTTTTAACTTTTAGGGTTTACAATAAAGATCTTTTGGTTTTAACGTTATCGTGATTGCTCATAATGCATTACTATTTATACCGTGGGTCGTAAACGTAAACACATATGAAATTTCGAAAAGAATGAACTCGATATCAATACAGTTGATCTCCTCCTTTCAAATGCAAAAAACCAGCAATGTTTTTGTACTTTTCTTAGCATAATTACAAATCTTCATCTGAATCGGAATTCGAATCACTTGAGCTGCTACTAATAAAATTTGGTGGCAACACCGGAAACTTCACTGACGGCCGGGTTGGTGACTTGGGCATTGGAGGCCCAACCGCTGCCGCCTCCTCTCCACCACCGTTTCTTGTCTTCTGCAGTTTTATAGCAATTTCAACACAAGCCTTATCAACCATTTCAAGAAAAGTTTTAACTATCACAAATAACTGAAACAGTTTTCTTCCTTTATCTTTCGAAGCCCCCACATGATAATATTCATTCGTTTTCTTCACAATCTCAATAACCTGTTCTCGTTCGTTCCTCAACACTTGAATTTCCCGTTCTGCCCTCTCGACAAACTTCTCCATTTCCCTCAAGAAGCCACGTCCACCACCGTCGCCGCCACATTCTTCCATTGTTTTCTTAATTTCATCCAAACGATCACTTAACTTCTCACATGATTTCAAAAGGGCATCATAGTCTATGGCAGCTGCTTTCTTGACATTAGAATACTCGGAACTTACTCCTCCGACGATAGGTAATCCAAGCATTATGTAATCTTTGCCTCTAGATGTATCACTCTTTAAGCTAGCGGTACTATGTCTTAAGCTGTGATTTCGATTAATCATGCATCGCTTCCCCTCTAGTCGAACAACTTCTTCAACAACAAAATGAAGCAGAGTTGTCTTCCCATCGCTGCTTTTAACATCAGATAACTTCAAAAGAGAATTTAGATTAAAAGCTTGAGCATTTCCCCTCGAAGTCCCTGCGTTCATTCGGTTTCCAGATTTTAGAATAGCTTCTAGAAGTTTAACAAAAAGCCCACGAGTTTTAAGCTCTCTGCAGGCTGCTTCAAGTGTTTGTAAAGTGTTCTTGATTTGGGATACTTCTGAGGTGTAATTTAACTTAAAAAACATAGCATTAAATCTAGTAAAAGCCGAAGGGACGGCTCTTAGGATGTGGTAAAGAAAAGATTCAGCGTCTGCTAGCCTCGTGATGTCTTGATCATAGTAGAGAATGAGTTCTTCTTCTTCTTTTGTTGGGCTGATTTTAGTGAGTTTTTCAAGGGTATCAATGTCTAATCCTTTGCCTTCAACAAGGCAATCAATGATTTCTTGCCTGGAAACAACTAATGATCGAAGAATTATTGCTATATTTTGTGATTTGCGGGTGTCAAGGATGAATCTTTGAGATGGTGGACCGGATTTCAGTTCGATTTTTGGAGTTGGCGAGTTGTTATCTCGTGGTGATTTTTTGTTTGCTGCCACGGTCCCGAAAAGTGCTTCCATGAGATCACCATCGAACCTGAATCATACAGGAAAGTGAGAAATCTAGGCAATTCTTTTATCTTCTAAATTAACAAACAAACGTATCCAGTAAAATCTCACTAAAAAAAGTAGGGTCTGGGGAGGGTTAGATGAGGGCAAGCCTTTACCTCTATCTCAAGAGATAGAGAGGTCGCTTCCAAATGTGACATCTGGCTCAAAAGGATCCCCTTTCCTCCCTACTGTTTTTTTTAAGGCTGAAAATAAGGTGCAAGGTCTGATTGCAGAATCATTAGACTAACTGAAAACTAGAAAAGTTGTTTGATACAACTTTGACTAAGTATTGATAGTTTTATCCCTTTGAATAATTTAAAGGGTAGATGAAAAGTGTGTTTTTATGAGGTTTAGGTACATGTGTGTTTATGTCCTAGAACAATTTTATAGTGCGGGTAAGAAGAGAAGCATTGGCACTTGGCAGTAAGCTGAGGCGGCTCTACCTTTTTCGGGGCTCGATTTTATTTTGGAGCAGTGTTGTAAAAGGCGGGCTAGGCGGTCGCCTAGTCGTCCAAACATATCGGAATAAGCCCCTAGTCGGTGATCTAGGCGTTTTGGGCATTAGGCGGGTCCTAGGCTGTGGCTTTTTTTAATTTTTTTATTTTTTTTAATTTTTTTTTTAAATTTCTAAGTATTTCTTAGTATTATGTGTGTATATCTAAGTATTTCTAAATATTATGTGTATATCTCAACATATTTTCAAAAAACACCTAAATTTGTGTGTGTGTGTATCTAAAATATGTATAAAAATACCAAAGCGCCTAATTCCGCCTAGTCCCGACTAGTCCCTAGGCTAGACCTCACTGCCTACGTAGTGCCTAGCGCCTTCTACAACCTTGTTTTGGAGTCATTTTCATAAAATAATTTAGATAAAATTTATATTCTAAATTAATATGCGTAATCAGTTTCTTCTAACAAAACCATAACTTTTCAAATAATGTAGAAAAAATTCTTCTATCCCACATTGATGAGGGAAGAAAGTGGTGAAGAAAAAGCTTTGAAGGAGACAGACCTCAACCCAAAATTTACAACTTTTTTGAAGTCTAAAATTTCAGGGGCCCATTAAATTAGTGGCTCTAAATCCCTTGTTTTCTTAAAGCAATTCGCCCATGACAGGTAGGTGTTTGTGGATAAACCTGAATGTGAACGCTTTGAATGGTTTGAGATTATATGCAGCAGCTAAGAAAGCAAAGCATTTGACAGTGCTGTTTTGTTAGTCTGTCTATACACGTGCATTTGCAACTACTACAACTCTATAACACGCCCAAGTATGGGCCTGCGAAAGGTATGAAAATTTACCTGAAGGAACCATTGTTCACCTGGTCCCACGCCGTAGGATGTCCCGCATTAGCGTTGACTTTGTCCCAATGCAGTGGCTTGAATTTGACCTGAGGTGGTGGTGGTGGCGGTTTTGATGAAGAAGCCACACTATCTGTTTTTGGCAGCAACAGTGGTGGTGGCGGTGGCACATGACTCTTTTTTTTCACCACTACTGGAGGCGGTGGTGGTGGTGGCGGCGGCGGCGGTGAAGGTGGTGTTGGTGGTGGAGACCGTGACGATGTCTGACTTCTAATCAAGATATCCTGTTTCCCAATTGTAGAATAATCATTTTGACTTTGAATTTCTTCTCCTGAAGGACAAACATGAGAACATGAAGATTTTCCTCTAAGTAAAGGAACTTCTTGAATTTTAACATCAAATTTCTTTGACTTTCTGCCACCAAGGTCAATTCCTGTCATTCTCTTTTCTTCCTCTTTCTCATTGATTCTTAGGACTTCTTTCTTAAAAATGGTTCTTTTATTCCCGTGATCGCCGTCATCCTCATCAAGACTCTTCCAGTAAAGGACATCTAATCCTTCTTCATCAACAATCACCCCTTTGATCCCTTCAATTCTTGTAAACTGATCATTCATCATCAAAACCGGCTCAATGGTATTGGTATCTCTGTTATTGTTTCCGCCTTGTAAATCCGTTTCTTCCTTTTCTTTTCCCTTTTCTTTTCGATAACGTCTATACTTCACAAGCAACAAGAACAACAAGCCTGATAAAACCAAAGTACTTGCTGCTGTTGCAGCAACCGCTTTGGCAACGGTTTTATTTGATGAACTTGATGGAGGGGTTGTGAAGATGGGATTAGGAGTAGGTGTCGTGGTATCAGTCGTTGGCGGCGGCAGCGGTGGTGGTGGTGGTGGTAGTAAAGGTGATGGTGGTGGTGGTGGAGGATGTGGAAGTGGAGGTGGAGGGAGAGGGAATGGATAAAACACTTGAATATTTTGAGGGGTGAATTGGGAAGATAGGTGTATAAAATAAGATAAAAATAAGAAGAGAAGCAACAATGGTGGAAATTGGATTGTGACAGCCATAGAAATGCAGAGAATCAGAATTTAGAAGGAATAATAATATGTTGAAGACAGGTTGTTTGATTTCATGAGAACTGAAGACTTCTGTTTTGGCTTAAACTATTTTTGGATTTGGTAATTTGCCTACTTGAGTTTTGATGCCACTTTCAAAAAAAGTAGTTGGGCTATTTCATTTTCAAATTATTTACATCAATAGGTGGGGTGATGCTTTCATGGGATTTTTGTAGGCTTACTAAAATACCCATATGCATTTTCAACTTCATCTTTATCGCGTTTGAAAGTTACCGTGTGATTCAGGTTACTGGAACCGGAAATCTATCAGAATGACTAAAATACTTTTGTATCGCGAGGCTTGACGTGTACTTTCTTTTTCTAGCTTGTTAAGTTAGAAAAAATGCATCAACACGGGCATTGGTAATTTTGAATAATGCAAATGTCACTTAATTTATGTATATAGGGTTGAAATGGTAAAGGTACAAAACTACTAATTGGACAATTAGGCATAATCATATTAATAACTAATATAATGTTGGTAAGAATAAGATATGTAAACTTGTCTCTTTCAGATTATCTGTACGGTTTTAAAAGTCAGAAGGGGGAAGAAATAGTCAAAATTAGATAAACCTCACCTTCTAATTAAAATGCTTATTATAAAAGAAAATGTTAATTGCATTGTTTATTTAAAATGTTGATCTAGAAATTACTTTGAAACATAGTTATATTTTTGTTGAATATTAAAGAAATGGACTAACAAACTGCTTACGTTGTAGAGGATAAAAAGAGAGTAAGAAAGACTCACGCAAAGTGGTTCACCTAAAATACATTTGATGATCCAAGTTGACCAACTTCACCACCCTACACAAAGTTGTTGACTCCTCAACCCAAGCGGGTCTCACATGGTCCCTCAAGATTTGAAATTTGGATTTTCATTATATTTTGTGTCACTTCAAAAATTGCATCTATAAGTATACTAGGTTTAAAAATTGTGTCTACTAGGTTAAAAAACTGTGTATTTCACAAAGTTTGATCAATGAAACATTAAACAATTTTTAATAAAGTGAAAAAAAATAAAATAAAGAACACTGTTTAGAGAAGAAATATTAAATAAATAAGGAAGAAAGCTAAAAAAATGATTTAATATAAAATTTTATGTAACACCAGTCTCCCGAGTCCCGTCTGCCTGCTCGTGGGTAATGGGCCTACAAATAAAACTGGATCCCATAGGGTGTCACATTTTAGATTAACAATACTCGAAGATTTAAACAGTGGAAACTTTTATCTTATTTTAAATCAAAAGCCAAGCTTTGTACAACAACCTAATCTATTAAATAGATTGTATCTATATGTCAGTCTCTTCCTTTTAGTCCTCGGTAACAGTTCCAGATGCCTTCTAGACATCTTATCATCAATCCTGCATAAAAGTGGGCACCTAGGATGTGTGTTCGAAAATATTTGAGACTCCGTATAAAATGGTGAGTTAATGAACATAATAGTATTCAAATCACAAGTTCATCGACTATGGCATCAAGCAGATATATCCATGGCAACCAGATAAGAACAAAGTGAGCACAATATGTTCACATAACCAGGCTATGTACACAAGGTCCAACACTTTGCGCGTTCGTTAGGTTCGTTTACAGCCCTAGAACCAGTTTAGTTTTCAAACCACCAAAAAATTACCATCCGATGCATACCAATGAACTGTACCCATGTTTAATTTTGAGTTTTAAACTCCGCATTATACCTAGCTTACCAAACTCCAAAATTCCTCATTTACGTAATTGAAGTATATTATTATGATTTTTGGTAACTAAAAGTTCTTATTTTATATTGTAGGAAATGAAAATTGTTATGTTTTTGTTCATGAGAATGACGATGACAAATATTTCGTCTTTTAAGCAGTAGTGAAGTTGATGCAATCAACACTCCAATGCCATCAACTTACTGTAGATGTTTATTTAACAAAAATTGTTGGAAAATTGATTTTTGATTATGGAATTATGTAGTTTTGAATAAAAATAAAAACTACTTAAGACTAGTCAACCATGTTGATCCGTCGGTACAACCGGTTGAACCGTTTCTGAACCCAAACCGATAATATATAAAAACCATTTATTAAAACATTTGTTTGATGTTGGAGTTTACGGGCCTGCCGAACTTTTTAGTCGGTATAAACTATTTGAATTTGTGATGGACGATTGGACTCTACCACCACTACCCCTTTATTAAAAGCAAAACGCGTCGATAGATTGACAGTTGACTAAGATGTTTTTCCTTCATGACATCGAAAGCATTTTCATATATGTGGTATTAGCTTATTTTAACTTGTATGTCCTATTAAGACTATAAAAGCTCCCTTTAGAGGTAACCCTTATTTTGATGATTTGAAACAAAACTTTTGAGTCTGGTCGTTAGCCTAAGATAAGTATTGTTCTAAGCTATTACTCTTCGCTAGGGGTGTAAACAAGCCGAGTCGAGCCTGAGCTTGACCATCAGGGTTGACATGTCATGCTTGAGCTAAGGCTCGATTAATAAACGAGCTTTGTTTTAAGCTCAAGCTCGGCTCATTTCGAGATTTTTACTGAGCCAAGCTCGAGTAGCTTGCCAGTGGCTCAGTTCATTTGCATCCCTACTCTTCGGCTATATGGTACATTTAGGTAGAGGTGGAATAAAAAAACTAGAACTAGGTTTTGAGGAACCGCTTATGGACTTGACCCTACCCACCGGGCATTTGAACTTTTGTTGTGGAACCGGGTATGAAACAGGTTTATAAAAACCAGGTGCGGGTAGGGCTTTCCATTAAAAATAAATAAATTGAAAAGAAAATGTAGTCGTAACTCGTAATTTATTTTTTGTATCATTTGTAGTTTGTGTTTTTGCTAAGATAAACTCTAAGAAAATTAAATAAAAACTATACTTTAGCAGGCGGGCAACAAGCTGCACCGTCACCCCTTTCTGAATGGTAAACCCTAACCTACTAAAAACAAATATTTAATTAAAAAAAATATTTTTTTAAACCGTTTATTTTTGTACCACGGCCCGTTTTCTCTTTAATCTTTAATCATACCGTGAAGTCATGAACCGATTCTAATAAATATTCATTTTGGGTCCAGATATCAAAATATGGGCAAATATAATTGGATAACGGACCCAAAAACTACTAGACCGATCTCTTTCGTTACAGGCTTACAGCCATTAGGGGCCCATTTAAATTGTTTGATTCTGTTTCTTAGCATAAATTCATTGCTTAAGTTTCTAGTACAAGTTACACCTGCCCCTGTGGCCCTAAATTGTTTGATTCTGTTTCTTAGCATAAATTCATTGCTTAAGTTTCTAGTACAAGTTACAACTGCCCCTATGGCCCTATTATAGGATATTATGGACCCGGCCCTTATTCATGCTCTCAATTCATTAAATGGATTGTTTACATTTATGATTTTGTACAAATATCATCTCTGGACCGTCTAATTTAATCGAAGCCCATCATGCACTTACAAGATAGTTTGTACAAAACTACAAATCTTGTTAAGAGTATCTATTAGGGCGGTTTTGGACCTTTTTTTTTTTTTTTTTTTTTTTTTTTTTTTTTTTTATGAGAGATGATGGATATCTTGGGGAACGCTAAAAACAGGTTGTGTTAGAGGGGAGGAGGAGAAAGAGGCGAGACGAGACGGCACCTTCTTGGAGCCGGTTTTGGTTGTGAGAAGGGCAAAGCTCGGGTTGGGTAGACTTGTACTTAGAGGTGCACATAAAGGGTATTTTTAATACTCGGTTTCGGGTATGGGCCGATTCCGGGTATAGTCGGGTATCACTTAGACCAAGTATTGAAAGAAACGGTTTTGGTTCCGATTCCGCTTCCTAGCTTATAAACCATATTTAGTGGACCTGGTTCCGGTGGGGAATGGAACTGGTTTTTCAATAACGGGATATAGGAACTATGTATGAAAAATCTGGCTATTCCGGATACTGAAAAAAAAACCGGTTTGGGTACCGAAAGAAAACCAGGTTATAATTATACCTGATTCTGGTTTTTTTTTCACCTCTACATGTGCTTATGTCGCCACCTTTTTTTTTTTTTTTATGGTAGATGCTCTTAGAGAGTCCAAAATTAATTATTATCCACAATAATAAAGTCATGATTCCAAAGAACGTTTCAATTCTAGTTCACATATCAATATGTTTATCCAGCGAACGCCATTGCCACAGTAGGCTACTGCACCCTGTGTGGCTGTTGGGGATACAAATATCAAGAGCTTTGAGGCCACCTCGCCGCACTTGGGAGACACCACCATCGTTCCTACCTCTCTTTAATGATCCAGGTGACAGAAAATTTAGCATAACCCGCTCTCCACAACCACCATTTCCATCGTGTAGATGGTAGCCTTGACCATTATCACTGGTCAAATCCCCAATTCATTTTTTTTTTTACAAAAAAACAAAAGAAACTGAGTCAAGACTGAATGAGTGACTAGAGACATTTTATGGTATTATTTCCTTCACCCAAATCCATACAATCTTCCATTGCACACAAGACATTCTAAATATCCAGAGTATCTATTCCTGAATTTCATCAGCTTTGCACTCATTGATGGGTTCAAGTTTCTTTTCCCTAAACACATACCAACAAGACCTACTCAAAAGCAATGAACTCTTTTATCTTCTTTTTGTGTTTTTTGATACAATGTTTTGAGAGTTTTTGGGACTGCTCACCTAAACCGCTTAAGACTACCTATTGTGAGAGGTGTGTGACGTGGGAAAAAATGTGCCACATAGGCGCCACACATAACATAACTAGTGGGCCTTTCACATTTCACACCCCAAGTAAGGTGTGTTGTGGCGGATCACGCCCACCTACAGCACCTTCAAATGGTCAGCACCACCATACAACCCCCCACCCACAAACACCCCTCCATCACACTTGCCTGCGCCCTATGCCCTTCCGACGTGGCAGGGCTTTAGCGCCCCAAAACAGACGGTCTTAGTAAAATAAGTTGTTTTCAGGAAGCAATTCTAATTTGATCATACCACACACCACAGTGTTCTCTAGGGCTGTAAACGAACCAAACGAACACGACATAGCCTTGTTCATGTTCGTTTGTTAAGGAAATAACATGTTCACGAATTGTTCATGAACACTTAACGAACAAGATTTCTTGTTCGTCTTTGTTTGTTAAGGAAATAACGTGTTCACAAACTGTTCATGAACAATTGCTGAACAAGGTTTTTGTTCGTGTTAGCTTGTTAAGGAAATGAACGTGTTCGTGTTCATTTGACTTTATTTGTTAAATTTAGGTATCGGACAAAGCGAACACAAAAAACATTAATGAACGTAGACGAACACAAAAATGCATTAATGAACAAAACCGAGAACAAACTAACAAATATTGAATTTTCAAAATTTCATCACGAACATTATCCACCAAAAAATATACTAATCTAATTACCCAATATACTTGACATAATCTTGATCGCATAATGTCATATAAAAACACAAAATTATCATATTAAACTTGAACTATAAAACATAAACGAACACGTTACCGAACGTTCACGAATGAACGAACGCGACCTCTGATCATGTTTGTTTGTTTAACTAAACGAACAAAATTTCGTGTTTGTGTTTGTTCAATTATTAAACGAACGAACACAAACGAACTTCCCGCCGAACATTTCACGAACTGTTTGCCGAACGTTTTGTTTGTTTATAGCCCTAGTGTTCTCTTTCAAAAGTAATCAACAACCATCCCAAAAACCCTAAGTTTCAACACCTTACTATATCATTAATCTGTTTTTCATTTATATCAAATTATCAATGGTAAATTTATGCAGTATTTCAATAAGATCAACTTCTATCATATCATATCAAATCAAAACCCTAAAAATGCAGTTGATTCAAAACAATAACAAGAAACATGTATGCTATAAAAAAAAACCTAGTCAATCAAAACAAACAAACCGAATAACGGGACAATCTGTATCTATATTATTCACTACAAAAAGAATAAAAATCAGATCATAATTGTTTTTATTTCTTTTTGCCTAACTTGTTGATCTTCAACTTAATCTTCAACCAATTGACACCTGCTTTCAGTTTCTTAGCAACCGATTTCGTCGTCTTCAATTTCTGACTCATTTTCTTTGAAAAGTTACTGCCGTGTTTCTTCGACGGTTTGCCCCATGGATTAACATCGGTTGATTCCATTGATGACGTAATCGCTAGAGGATCGGAGAATGGTGGATGACGTAATCTGTAAGAGATGAAGATATGTAGAAGATGTGAATGGATTATTGGGGTTTGGATTTTGTTTAGGTGGTGGCTTGTGGATTTAATATTTATAGGGTGCGTCTGTATTTTGACTTTTTTTTTATGTTGCTAATTTTGACTTTTGAGAGTTGATTAGCGTGTCGGTTTGGTTAACTTGAAGTAAACGGGGCGTACCGGCTCAGAAGCTATTCAGGATTGGTTCGGTAAAAACCTCAAATCAGCCGAGCCTTAATGAGCCCGCGCTCAAACCCGAGTCTGAAATATGACTTGTTTAGTTATCGAGCCTGAACTCAAGCTTTACATACAAAGCTCATATTGGCTCGCGAGTCTAAACAAGCCCAAAAAATGCTATATTGTTTTTTTATGTATGTGATTTATCCATTTGAACATATTCAATTTTACCTAATTACATTGGTGAGTTGAGCTAGAGCTGAGCTTTTGTTCGTTAAGCTATTGAAGCGAGCCCGAGCCGAGCTTTTAGCTCGTTAAAAATCGTTTTCGAATTATCTCGAGCCGAGCTCGAGTTTGCGCCTAGTCAGGCTCTAGCTCAGCTCGACTAGTTTACACCCATAGTTGATATAAGCCCGAATCATAATCGAAGTTGTCAGTTTAATTGGTTAGATGAATTGTTAGGTATCAAAGTATTGTTTGGCACATTCGGTGTTAAATGGCAAGTGTAACAGCCTGTGAAGATGGAAGAACGAAAACAACTTTCTCTAAATCTAGAATAACCATTCTAATTTTAATTTTCAAACCAAGAAAAAAAAAATAACATTTTAAAATAGGAAGAGATGAGATGAATGCCATGTACTAATGCCTAAACGACCTTCAAAAGAGTAAACCGTAAGCGTTTAGACATGTCAAACAGTTTGGATCCAGTTGGTCTACCAAAAAAAATTATACAACTAAATTAACTAACTCTATACTTTTAACAATCCTCACAAACTAGACCGCCGTATAGACATTCAACAATACCAACATTTAGCTAGAGTACCATGCATAAACCGATTAGTGTACAATCATGGGCGGAGGATATAAGGGGCTAGAGCCCCCCCCCCCCCCCCATGTGTTTGTTCAAGTTCCACTACTGTGTACAATGTACCACTATAAGTTCCAACTGTTACCATCCGGTTTGTCGTTCGATGTACATTGAATGTATTACACACTCTTATCGCGAATTTCTAAACATATCGTTGTCGATATATTTTATTAAGTGTGATATTATGAGAACAATCAAGACAACAATATGTCGAGATAACATGTTAACAGACTCAACACTTTAAATAAACTAGGGGTTGCACCCGCGCTCCGCGGCGGGCAACTCAGTTTTTAATAAATTTTGAAGGCGCGGTATGTGTACTTATGTGCATATCTCCAAGTCTCATGTCTTGATTGTCGTGTCTTCTAACCTAATTGTGTATACTTCTAAAGTCTTGTGTGTCGTGACTATTTGTCCTAGTCAATTAACTCATGTATATTTATATGTAAGGTTTACCTTTTCGAATTTGATTTTAATATGAGACAAATTAAGTTAAGGAAGATAAGAGTCCTGAAGATGCAGTAGCTTCATCCATTAACTATACCAGTATCGTGAATGTTACATTTATTTTTTAATAAGGCAATATAAGAGGCCTATGGTTGTTAATACACTCCGGCAACATCTTAAAACGATTGACGGAAAAGAAACTACAATCCTATAAATTATTTCCAGTTTCAAGGTAATTAAACTTGCATTCCTTGGCCCCATTTAATGTCACCTACAATCTAGTTAAAACCACAAAACACTAGGTTTAGCGACTCATTAATTGTGTCGTAAAAAAACACTTACTAAGAAAAATGCACAAGAAACATATGCGGATCGTGGTTATTCAAGGCAAGAAAACCATCTGACCATTCCTTCCACGCTTCGCGGCGGAAGTTTGTTATCGGTTTGACTTGTCGAAAAACATAAAGCCGAACACCAATACCGTACCGGTAGTGATATTATTCATTCGTAAGTGGTTTGATTCTTCACAGTACAACGATAACATCACTCTCTATACTCTATTGTAAAAAAAAAAAAAAAAAAACCCGATTTTGAAAACACCAACATATTATACACATTTTATTTCTTATGTTTTACATGTTAGATTTAATTAATTTTTAAGTAATTCAATAAGCTATATAAATGTTTAAAGATCTTGAAAGAAACCATTTATTTTGGTATTTCGGCTTTTTTAGTGTGAATGTTTAAAGATCTGAAAGAAACCATTTTTTAGTTATTTCAGCTTTTTTAGTGTGAATGCATTTCGTAAGAGTTAAAAAAGATATGAAAATAAGGCTTTAAAAGAAGGATAAAAAAAGTATGAAATGATCACTCCTTGTTTTCTCAAATAAATAACAAAATATGAGATCCCATGAAGACCGGCAGGTGTAGGTAACAAAAACCTGAAGACCGACACTATTGTTAAGTGGCGACAGTTTTTAATTATATATAGAATGCACTCGACGAGTGTATATTGCTATTTAAATAAATCTATTGTCTACTATGAAAATCTTAAGTGTTTGGTTTGGTTCTTGCAACTTGCAAGTTAGCCCTTTCTTAGTTTCTTGTTTTCTAGACAGATATTGGACTGGGCTAAAAGTTTGTGTTGCATTATGGACATATCCTTGTTGGGTAGTTTGTATGTAAACTCTAGAGACCCTAAAACTTTATGGGCCTGTGAAGTTGCCCCTTTTAACTAGCCTAAAGTTCGGCTGGGCATTTTTTATTATTTTTTTTATACTCCATGTTTGAAGAAACAACAGGTATGATTTATTCTGAAAGTGGATAAGTTTGGTTTTATACCCGTGTTCGCTTAAGGTATAATCTTTCGCTCACACGAATGACGAAACCGAAACCCTGGGAGATGAGAATGAGTGTATCGTGTGTGGTAAGAGTGAGTACACAAGAATATATGTGGTTCGGTCTAGAACGACCTACGTCCACTTGAAGGAGAGATATATTATTGCTCGGAAGTAATACAAAGTAATTACAAGTATTTTCTCTCTATGCTACTTCTTGCATGAAGTGAAGGATGTTTTGCAAAGGAGAAGACATCTCCTTTTTTTTTTTTTTTTTTTTTTTTTATAGGGAAAGGCATGGGCCAACCGGTTTGGCCCAAGAAGGGAATGGTTGATCTGAGCCTTGGTTCAGGCTGTTGAAATATATGATGAGTTTATCTAATTCATGTGTTATGATAATCTGATTATTTATTGTTGGGCTTGTCTATTGTTGGCATAATGTGTTTGCTTTATGGGCTATGTAAGCCTAGCCCATGTAAGCCCATTTATGTACACGTAGTCTTTTGTATCTGGGCTCCCACTTAAGTTTGTTAGATATTTGTCTCAGGGTTTAATGGTGATCGTTGGATGAGTTTCTGATCAATGGCTGAGATTACGATCCGTGTGATAGCTGGTGGAAGCTTCGAGAGGGACTATATATAGATTATTATTTCTCTCTCTTATTCATTCGTTCATTCATCTTCTCTGTATTCTCTCTAGGGTTTCCTTTGTATTATCTGTGCTTCTTGAGTTGTAAGGAAGACAGATTGAGTCTTGTAAAGAAGGTTAATCACTGTTGTGATCCTTCTGGTCAGATCGTGTGTTCGATCATTTGGTTTTCCCCTTTCCAGTCTGTAAGTGTTTGATTTGTACAAACATTCAAGGTCAACTGATCTAAACAATCAGTTGACATATTATTCATTAGAATGTCTCTTATTTTAGAGAGGTTCAGGGTATTTGGGGGGTAATATTTTGGTTTGGGTTAATAAGATTTTGTCACCTGTTTTGTCGCCTACATCTGTTTGTTCTTGGTTGATTCTGAGTTTGTGTTGGCTCAGATCTTTTGTATTGTGGTTTGGATCATAAAATTTTACACAGGCAGATGTCTTCGTGTTAGAAAATGGCGGGAAACATATGGCAATTAATGCTGATGTGAGAGAATGCATGACTTGGTCTGCAGAAAATCCACGTGGCGCAGTCTGATTGGGCACAGACGACGCTTCCCTCTGACACAGCATGGTTGACCACCTGTTGGCGTCTAACGTGACGTTTGGTAGCAGATAGACATGCTTGTACAGTGCTCTGACCAGAATTGTTCACAGCTGCATGGTGGAAGCATTGGAGCAGTCAAGTCACTATTCCCTATCAGTGGTTGTTGAACCACTCCTGACACATGTTGTCTGATTGGCGCATGCCATGTTCAGATCTGACCCAGTCTTCTTAATTCTTGATTGTCTGTACCTCGTACCAAAAGCTGAGGTTGGACGAATATTCCGCGCGTATATACACGCGCGAAGATTCCCTTTCATTGGTGACGTCATAGAGCTGAAGTCATCCCGCGCATGGGTTGGTTACCACGCACGAGATTGGTTCCGCGGCAGTCGGACTAGTCCTTTGTAGGCTTCTGTTCGCGGACTAGATTGCTGCGGAGTCTTTATGGAAGACATATTTTTTGGGATAGGGACGCTATCCACGCTGGGATTAGGTACCCTATCCCTTCAATGTGTGTACTCGTTAACAACTTGATCTTCTTCATTGATGCAGGACAATTGTAATCCGTACGTATCACACGATTTTAAAGCCAAAAAAAAAAATGAAAAAAGAAAATAAAGCATCATTTATTCAAGGGAAAATTTGATATATTATAAATCAATTTTCAAGGTTACAAAATGTTGATTTTTATGAGATTCTGATAATTTGTTATCAATAAAAAAAAGAAAAGAAATTAAACTATGATAATTATGAAACTAAACGTACTGACTAATCATTCACATTAACTAGTGACAACTCACGATTTGCATCTTTAGTTAAAATTTAAGAAATAAAGAAAAAATAAGTTATGGTTTATTACTGTTTTTTCAAGTTTCTTCTACACTCTCACCAATTTGCATTTGAATCGGGTAATTGATTTATCTGTCTCTTCTCTTGTCATATGTGGATACAATTACCGTACTTTCCATCGTTTGACATGATGTATAATGTATACAATTTCTATATTGTGATGTTTTGTTAGTGTGTAAAAAATGTCATGGATAGGAAATAAAGCATAACTTAAATATCCTTGTAGACCCATTTTCTCCTTTCAAACATCTTGTTTGATTCACATGTCTAGAACTAGTAGTCTAAAGTTTAAGTTCTAAAAGTCTTGATTAATTAATGACCGATCGCAAATTCAGCTCCATTTATTTGATGTACACCTATATCTTCCCAATAATTGATATATAACTCACTTTCATTCATTTAATACAATTTTTTTAGTTATTTTTGCACGTTTCCACTGGCTTTTTTGTTTTTGAACGGCAAAAATTTTGGACCATTTCTCGATTTGTGCGTGTCATCCTTGCGCAGGGGCCATGCTAATCTTCTCTGTATCGTTCCAATTTTATCGGATGTCCCCGAAGGGACACGTTTCCACTGGCTTAGATTAAATGGTTAATAGACCAATCACCAACCTGACTTTCAATTCAGCTTCATTTTTGTGTGTGTGTGTGAGGTTGATCATCATTTTACCTTTTTATTATTCCCCTAAAATTTCAAAACGTGACAAAAGGTTTTCATTTTACATATTGGTGTTAACTGTAGAGATTTTATTATGATGTAACTGAAATAAATTTACTGTTCATGTGGTAACTTATTTATTAGAGAATTAACAAAGTGTAATATCCAAATTTATAATTTGTAAGTTAACAATAGTGAGCAATTGCCACTTGGGTTGTAGCCCGGTTGTAAGAGGCAAAGCCTCTTTGAGTGACTAAGGTTTAAATTCTAAACAAGATGAAAAAATAAGGAGAAGATAAATTAGCCGTTAAAAAAATAAAAAATAAAAATGGGAGCAAATCTAGCCTAAATAAATATATGAAGACAAACATTGATGGTCAAGGCTTAACATGTTGGCCGACAGGGTCCTGACTTTTTTAATACATAAACTACATCATGTTTTTCCATGTCGAAAGAATCATTCAAAATAAATGAAGGGGTTTCGGTTTTCCATCATTTGAATTTTGAACACTCAGTTGAGAAGTTTATTAACCCGAATTTGATTGGGCCGGGGTCTCTCTGGATGCAACCTCTTTATTCGTAAGGATACAGGTAACGTTTGCTTACATCTCACGCTCACCTTTCTCAGTATCTACTTTTAGCTTTGCTAATTGTGGGATTTGCTAGGTAAGATTTGTTGTTGTTGTATTAATCCGAATTTGAGTCCGAACTTATTCAACTAAACCAACTTACGTGTGAAAGTAGATAAGCATGCTAAAGCTTGTGCAGAGAACCAACATGTCTTTATCCCTTTGGCCTTTGATACATTTGGCTCCCTAGCACCAGAAGCTATTCGTTTCTTGACTAGGGTCCAACGGGTCGTCCACAACAACAGTTCATCTCCAGGGGGGCAAGGATTTGTCTTTGGTAGACTAGGTTTCGCTATCCAAAAAGGGGTGGCGGCGCAGTTTGTTGTCCGTCTACCTTCTATTGTAATGTAACTTTCGTATTTTGTTTTAATGAAAAGTTAATAATAAAAATTTTGTTTTTACTTAAAAAAAAAAAAAAAAAAAAAAAAGCTATACCAACTAATTATGAGTAGTATCATTAGATTTATAGATGTAGTGGCGGATCTAGAAAAAAAAACTAGGGGTAACATTCAATTTTTTTTATTATTTTTTGCCGTAGTTTCATATAATGTAAACGAAACAAAGATAACAAAAAGATAATAAATAAAGTTAAATAAATACCTAATATATTTCTCCACTTCGGTTTTTGAAGGCTTGAAATCGAGCCATTACATCCTCTTCTTTCACCTTATCAAACCCTTTCGACCTCACAAATTAGAGCATTGTTCAAATACTCTTCGCTCATTCGATTGTGTAGATTCGTCTCGATTAGCTTCATTTTAGAAAAGCACGTTTCAACGGTTGCAATTGGTAAAACCAACGCTAACTTCAACACCCAACAAACCAAAGGAAAAGTTTCATGTTTCCTGTTTTCCATCATCACACGAGCAAGGTCACACATACCATTTAATTTTGCAAATTTACTATCTTCCTTTAATGTGTGATAAAAAAACCGTAAGAGCACCCGAAAGACACCCTATGTCATCTTTACTAAAATCATTCGGATACATGTCAGCAAATGCCACTATCTTAGATATGTCAAACTTAGAAAACGAATCATGATGACGTAGGTCCTAAAACGACAACGTTTAGACCCCTCGTCGAAAAGTTAAGCAAAATAAAATTGATTAAGAGGTTGCCTGACTTAGTGGAGCTGATATAAGGCAACTTACCTGCCATACGGAAGCCTCAGGGCAGAAAGTAAACAGTAAAAAACCTTGGAAATGCAAAAAGGGGATTTTGGCTTATTATCATAGCAAAGGACAAAACACCACACAGCTCCAAGCTTTGCTTTGGAAATGATAAAAGCTGAAAACATCCTAAAAGGGTAAAGTCTCACTGCAGGGAACTAAAAGAGGGTCAAACACAACCAGGTATGGTAAGGAAGCTACCCTGAGGGAGCTCCTGGGCAGAATTTCACTGCCTATATAAGGAGGCCCTTGGGTAGACATTCCACACACACTTCTCATTTCTTCTCTCTACTATTATACTCTCTACTTCATTATTTCCCAACTCCAAAAGAATACATACTTATTCTCACGCCGGAGTCCAAACGCAGGAGGCTCCCTCCTGCGTTAAGGCTAACGGTGTTTGCTACCTTTGTGCAGGTCCTTCCAGGAGCTCGGAGACCCCCAATCCCAGAACTAAACCTAAACCTCAACATAATATACCTTTAACCTACAATCCTAAGCATCTCCTAACCTAATACCGGTCATTTTCCTTGTTGTAGCAACAAGTGGCGCCCACCGTGGGGCTGTCGCTACTTTGAACAAAACTGTTGAGAGTTTCTACAGTCCCATTTGTTCCTAAGTAACCTCCTTTTGTGATGACTGGTGGAGATAACTGCCTAGGAGGGGGTCTTTCAGAAACTCCGGCCACTAGCCACACCTCAGGTGACGCTTTCGGCCATGAAACACCTGGAACGGACGGACATCAAGTCGAACCGTCTCTAGGAGACATGCTCAACTTCCAAACACCGCCGTCCTCAAGGGCTGTTAACTCGTCTCCTAGAGACGACTTGTTGTTGCCAGTTGAACGAAAGGACATCACCCCGGAGGGAGTACGAAGAAACTTCTTGCAACTCTGAGACCTCCTGAATGGTTACGTGTGAGAGGAAAGGTCCAGAGGGGTCAGAGTCAGGTTGTCTTACGACGAAGAACCCATTGTCACCCTCTCACCTGGTCCTCCGTTGCTGGGAACCACTACCTCGCCAGCAACCCGACGTGACAACACAAACCCTCACCCTTACCTGAACAGTCAGGGGGACATTTACCCAGGAGGATGAGGCCCTAGCAGTTCTGTGCTCTCCCCGGGGACCTCAATACCACTCCCCTATGAAGAAGCTTTGAGGTCATTACCACTGGCCAGCAACGTTGTAACTGCCTCCCTTGCGGGAGCAGGAAGTCTTGCTGGGGGGGTTTGTTATCCCTCCATGAACGATGTATCCTAACTACTCACAGCCTCAATACTTCCCCATATGGCCGGGAGGATATCCTTGGCAGTATCCGCCACCTCTGAACCAAGTACCAGTAACACCTCTTGCGGGAGGGCAGGGTCTGGGGGCCTCCCAACCCATGGTTCAAACTCCTACGGCCGAAGCTAGGGGCGAGGCTGCACCCTCAGAGCCGTACCGACCTAAGTCGTTGGAATGCTTCGCCGAGCATATAGCCCATTTTGATTTCCCCAATAAGATCAAAATGCCAGCCAATGCGAAAACATACGACGGTACAGAGGACCCTGATGACCACTTGAACGTCTTCTCCGGCGCAGCAACTGTAGAAAAATGGAATAATGTCGAATGCTGCTACATGTTCATGCAAACCTTGGTGGGACCAGCTCGCCTATGCTTCTGTAGCCTACCAACTCGAAGCATTTCCTCGTTTGATGATTTAAGGAGAAGCTTCACTTCAAACTTTAACCCCCTATGGAAGTGCACCAAAGATGCCGCCATATTGCACCAAATCCAACAAGGGGAGCATGAAAACCTCCGCAATTTCATCGAAAGGTACAAGAGGGAAGGTCTGTAGTATAGTGGTGCCACCGAAAAGATCCGAGTGTCAGGATTCATGGGGGCCATTCGTCCCAAAAAGTTACTAAGAAGGTTCCATGAAGATGTTCCCCAAACCATGGAGGAGGCATTCGAGAGGGCAGAAGCCTTCCTCAGGGGAGAAGAAGCATTAACTCGACAGGATTCCAGGAAGAGGGATCGAGGGAGCTGGAGAGACAGCTCAACAAGCTCCCGAAGACCTCTCTTCCAACCTTACAATGAAAAACGACCAGGAAGATCCTTCGACAATCAAAGGAACGAAGAGAGGAGACGATCCCCAAGGTCAGGAAGGTACCACGAAAGAGAAAGACAAGTTTTCACTGTTCTCACCAAGACCCCTCAGGAGATACTCTCCACAGAGGAAGTCAAGTACACCTTTCGACCTCCCAGACCTTTGTCCAAGCTAGCTAACAAGAGGGATGCCAGCAAGCATTGTGCCTTTCATAATGATACAGGGCATCACACAAATCATTGCTACCAGCTGAAAAAGAGGATAGAAGAGGCTGTTAAGTCCGGGGAGCTGGCTCACCTGATCAAAGACATCAAAGGAAGAAAGGATGAAGGGAAGAAAGACAAGGAGGTCAACATGGTCAGTCTTGAAGGGACCCAGCAGGCCAAGAAGGCTCGCACCGAGCCTTGGAACAAACAATACATCTGTCTTCCTCTGCTCCCGACGAACTGATCGTCACACCGGTAATAGTGGAAGCTGAACTGGATGGCTTCCCTATAGATAGGGTGTACATGGATTGCGGGGCCTCGTCAGAGGTGATGTATGAACGGTGCTTCGAATCCCTGAGCCCAGAGATCAAATCCAAGCTCAAACCATCGGACGCGTCTTTGGTGGGTTTCTCAGGGGAACGAGTACATCCCTTAGGGAAGCTCACACTTAGCGTCTGTTTCAGGGATGGAGACTTGTCAAGGACAGAAGAGTTGACTTTCTCTGTTATCAGGTACCCTTCAAGTTACAACGTCATTCTTTCTCTGTCAAGGACAGAAGAGTTGACTTTCTCTGTTATCAGGTACCCTTCAAGTTACAACGTCCTTATTGGAAGAATGGGAATCTCCACCTTTGGCGCTGTAGTATCAACAACACATGGTTTAATGAAGCTCCCCACTCCTAATGGAGTTGCAACCCTGAAGTCGACAGCAGAGGCTCTTTTGATAGCCTCCGTTGAAGAAACCAAAGGCCCCAGGGGGGCAGAAACGCCAAGCAGCGGTCCCATCCGGGAAGTTAGTATAAACCCTGCCTACCAGGAGCAGACCATTAAAGTAAACAATCTGCTTCCTGATAAGATTACGTGTGAACTAATTAACCTTTTGCAGGATAATCAAGACATATTTGTTTGGTGCCCTGGGGACATGACTGGTGTCCTTAGAGGTATGGTTGAGCACTCTCTTAACATAGCCCCCTCGTACAAGCCAGTCGTCCAAAAGAAAAGAAGTTTGGCCCCAGTCAGGAGCCAGGCTGCTTGTCAGGAGGTGGAGAAGCTGGTTGAGGCAGGCATCCTCAGGGAGGTCCAGTATCACTCTTGGGTAGCAAACCCGGTCATGGTTGCCAAACAAGACGGATCTTGGAGAATGTGTGTCGATTTCAAGGATCTCAACAAAGCCTGTCCTAAAGATTGCTACCCCTTACCCGAGATCGATTGGAAGGTAGACTCTCTCACTGGCTTCCAATATAAGTGCTTCTTAGATGCCTACAAGGGGTATCACCAAATTCAAATGAAGCAAGAAGATGAGGAGAAGACAGCCTTCCACACCGATAGGGGGATCTTTTGTTACAAAAAGATGCCTTTTGGTTTGAAAAATGCAGGGGCCACCTACCAGCGGTTAGTGGATCAAGCTTTCTCGAAGCAAATTGGAAGGAATATGGAAGCTTATGTAGATGACCTTGTCATCAAAAGCAAGTCTGGGGAGGCAATGATCCAAGACATCCGAGAAACGTTCGAAACCTTCGAAGAATAAACATGAAGCTCAATCCTGTCAAGTGCTCCTTTGGGTTCGAGGAGGGGAAGTTTCTGGGCCATATTGTTGGAAAGCAAAGCATCAAGGCAAACCCAAGCAAGGTCCAAGCCGTCCTTGATATGAAGTCTCCTACCACAAAGAAGGAAGTGCAAAACCTCAACGGTAAAATTGCTGCCTTAAAACGTTTCTTGCCTAAGTCCGCGGAAAAATCCTTACCTTTCTTCAGAACACTCAAAAATTGTGTTGACAAGAAGGATTTCCGCTGGACAACCGAGGCAGAGGCTGCCTTCCTGGAACTCAAGAAACACATAGCTTCCCTGCCCGAAGTGGCAACCCCTAAGGAAGGGGAAGTAATAACAGATTATTTGTCTGCAGGAATGGAAGCAGTAAGCTCAGTCCTCTTGGTTGACCGAGGTAAAGAGCAAGTTCCCGTCTACTTTGTCAGCAGAGCCCTCAAAGATGCTGAAGTTAACTACACTCCCATAGAGAAGCTTGTGTTAGCACTTGTACACACTGCCAAGAGAGTAAGGCGGTACTTCCAAGCTCACCCAGTAAAGGGCATCACAGATCAACCCATACGATCCATCTTAGAAAGACCAGAAGATTCGGGGAGATTGGAAAAGTGGGCCATTGGCCTAGGGGAGCACAAGATTGAGTACCTGCCAAGAAGAGCTTACAAGGGACAAGTATTTGCTGACTTTCTTGCTGAGTTGCCCACCCTGCAGGCAGAAGAAGAAATGAATGAGGTCGAAGAACAGCCTGACCTCAAGGGGAAATGGTGTCTTTTTACTGATGGAGCCTCAAGTGTAGAAGGTTCTGGGGCTGGTCTTGGCATCAAGGACCCCCACGGAACCGAGTACACTTATGCCCTCCGTCTGGACTTCCCCTGCACTAACAACGTTGCTGAATATGAGGCCCTCCTGGCCGGGTTAAGATTGGCAAAAAGAATGAAGGTGCAAGAGCTAAAAGTCTTCGTTGATTCGAATCTGGTGGTCAAACAAGTAAATGGAGGACACACAACCAAAGAGCCCTCAATGATTAGGTATAAAGACAAGGTCAAAGAGTTCATCAAGGAATTCAAAGTCTTCACACTAGAGCAGGTGTCAAGGACCAAGAATAAGCAGGAGGATGCCCTCAGCAAGCTGGCCTCCTTGATGTTTGCTCACCTAACCAAGAAGGTCCTAGTCGAGGTGCTGAAAGAACCATCCATTGATGACAAGGAAGTACAAGATGTTGTCACCGAAACAGAATCCACATGGATGACGCCCATTATATCCTACTTGAAGGAAGGGAAACTACCAGAAAACGAACAAGAAGCTAAGCGGATGGTTATAAAGACAAGGCAATATGTAATCGAAGACGACAAGCTCTACAAGAAGGGATACTTGGCACCCCTACTGAGGTGTGTGGGCCCCAATCAGAGTAACTACCTCATCAGGGAGGTACACGAGGGTATATGTGGCATGCATGCCGGACCTCGCTCCGTGGTATCAAAACTCATGAACTTGGGCTATTATTGGCCCACCATGCACAAGGATGCCTTTGAGACAATCCGAAGATGTGAAGCTTGTCAGCTGCAAACACCAGTGAAGACCAACCCCAAGCATGACCTTGTTCCCATCATCTCGGCATGGCCCTTCTACAAATGGGGAATGGACATTGTGGGTCCCTTCCCACAAGCTCCAGGAAAGTTGAAGTTCCTCCTTGTAGCTGTCGACTATTTCACCAAGTGGCCAGAGGTCAGGCCGTTGGCTACCATCTCGGGGAAACATGTGATAACTTTCGTATGGGAACAAATAGTCTGCAGATATGGGCTACCAGGGGAGATGGTGACAGACAATGGGAAGCAGTTCGCCAACAAACCCTTCAGCAGCTGGTGCTCCGAGTTAGGAATTAATAAAAATATTAATTAAAATATTTGAAATTTTAAAATAATAATTAACATTTAAAAATGTGAGAGGAAAATAAGGAAAAAATATTAATTAACATATTTGAAATTTTAAGATAATATAGATATAGATTTTATTTAAAAAAAAGAAAATAAATTTTTTAAAAAATTATCTTTTATTTAAAATAATAAATTCAATACTATCACCTCAAAGTGCCACATAGCACATTCAATAAGGGGTTGAGGCCTTCATTGAATGTCACCTCATAGAAATTCAATTCTTTTATTATTTAGTTATAGATAGATATTATTATTGTAAGTGCCCTCATCGTTCACTAAAATATGATCGAAAAGGCCTGAAGAATTTCCTTGGTAACTATAAACTGTATACAACTATCCACACTAAGTGTAAGCTGTAGAACGTGATGACCTTTGCCAGTGCCAAATTACCAATGTTATGGCCTTATGGGGCATACAAATTAATATTTATTGACACAGAAGGCTGCAAACCAGAATGTAACTTTCATCTTGTCTAGATTTATATTCATCAGAAATCTCAGATGTGGGAATAGGAGATAATATACATCCTCTCATTATTGCATTGTCCTTCTACAGAAAGGTTGAAAAAACAAGGAGTTTGGCACCAAGTTACTCTTATATTATTTTCCATTTTGAAGTCACAAAATTTTCCTCATAAATCAACCCCTCAATAGAGCAACAACTAAAAAAATTTCAAAGATAGCAGCAACATTCGAGCTTCTTATCTTGTTAAGGAGTAGGGAAGTAATAAGAGGTTTATAGATGGTTGTATGGTTCATAATTTACCACTAGAGACTTATTCATAATATGTGAATGATACTTATCAAATTATTCAAGTTACTTTATGAAATCTGTTTAGTTATTAGATGATTAAACCTCTATTGCAAAAACTTCTAAACTTTTCAAAATGCACCTACTAAATATATTACAAGAACTAAATTATAAAAATTAAATAAGTGAAAGCAGTTACTCCATTAGAAATACATGGCCATCTCTTGCTGAGAGATCTAATTTCTTCTTAAAGGCGCCAGGTGGACGCAAGGATTTGTTCTCGTCGGGAAGCTTTTGGGCACGTGGTAACAAATGTATTATTGTACGTACAAGATGCAATAAAGAATTCGGTCGAACATCCTGCTCGGCAAGATATTTTTCATCTTCAAGCTCGTTTTCCGAATATATTATTTTCACAGCCTTAGATGCTTTAAAGTCTGCCAAAAGAAAAGATCAAAATAGGTATCTCTATAAAATCTATATATATATATATATATATATATATATTATTAAAAAAGGACCAACCAAGCTTCTTAGTAGCTTTTCCTTTGACATATAAAATTGTCTCCTCAGCATCTATTGGAAGCTTGCTGTCTTTTCCTCCTAAGCTTTTCATTAAAATTTTTATTGATCCTTTTGTTAGCATCTTTCCTTTTTCTTTGAGTACCTAAAAACCGATCATTGTTCAAGTAATAACCACACATAAAAATCACCAGCCACCACCGTTACCCAACAACCCACCACCCTCCACCAACAACCACCACAGTCATCTAATAACTCACCACCTGCACCAACATCCCCCACCATCACATACCACAAACAATGACCATCACATCTTTTTCCTCATCACCGTCGTCTACCGCAAACCAACCACCACCACCGTCCATCTTCATCGTCATCACCATCGTCTTCGTCACATACCCAATAACCCACCACCACCATCTTCTTTGTCACCCCCCAATAAAAAAAAGATTCCATAATATAAACCTAATCTAAAGTATTAAACGTAAATTCACAACATAATAACGAATGAGGGGCAAAAAAAAGATACCTGAATGAAGATCCGAATCATCGTATCGGTTCCCTTTGAGAGCAATTTGTTTGTGTGCGTGTTTGTATGTGTGTCTTCAAACTGATTTGGGGGTATAAGCAAACTGATAATTAAAGGTGGATGCACGGCTCTTCAATTGAGCATTCAATCGCCATTGAAAGCTGATATGAATTAACAGTTTCAAAGAATGACATGGAATGAGTTGCATTACTCAGTTGTACAATTGCCATCATATGAGGTACATCGGGGCATAATGGAAAGAAAGTGGGTAAAATTTTGGGGATTACACATGTGACCCTTTATAAGCCATCTTAAAAAGATGGTAAAATTACCATTAAGGACATCTAATCTATAATGTATTATATAGTAGTATAGAATAGATGATTAATGATTTAATTCATTAAAAAAAGATATCTTTATTACTCGAGAAAATGAAAAGATGATTATTACAAGTATTCTAGATTATCTCTTTTTGTGCTATTCTTGCATGAGTTGATCCATCCCTTGTGAAGGGATAGGGAGCCTAATCCAATGGGAAGAGGCGTCCCTATCCCCATAAATAGAATTACTCGCGCCAGACTCTGGCGTCAGCGCGCTGCCAACATAACATGTGGTGCAGCGCGCGACCTCACCAGCTGATAAACAACGGATAACACCAGATAAGCGCGTACAACCACGCGCGGTATCCTCCCTTATCACTTTTGGTACGAGGTACAGAAGATAACAAAGTGAATATTCACAAGGATCTCTGACAGAGTACGCACCAAGGAGAAGGCGACAGGTGGCAAGGGTGGTCCAACCACCACTGAAAAGGATGGCGACGTGACTGTCCCCATGCTTCCACTGTCATCAACAGTGACAGCAGACATCCCCTGCCGACGTCAGGAGCATGGTCAATGACTGTAGCAAGGACATGGGCGCCGTCTGCCAATCAGGGTTCGCCACGTGTCCACATCGAGCAACAACCATGCTGCAGTATGACGTCATCCACAGTAATATGGTTTTCCCGCCATTTTTATGGGAAGCTTGGACCTGGGCTTTGACCGGGCCCAAGTAAGGATAACTTCTCATGGGCTTCTCTACTAAGCCCATGAGTTCTCCTATAAATAAAGAAGGACATCTCCTTGCAAAAGGATCCGAAAATATTCATTGTAACTTAGCATTACTCTCTTGTAACTCTCTCTACTTATTCATTAATAATATTCCGGCAAGTTACAGTGGACGTAGGTCATTCCTTGACCGAACCACTTACATCTTGTGCCCTTATTTACGTAACTCCCACACACACTTACACATCCTATTTTCACCCGGGTTTAACCAAGAGGTTTGGGTAAAGGATTACTCTTGGCGAACATAAGTATTAACCACACGGTGATTAGTGATAACCACCGTGGTACTTATTGTTTCTTCATTGACGCCATCCAACGGTTAGAACAGCTTTTTTCTTCATCTTTTAAACCCACCCATGGCTGAACCCAACCCTAACACTTCTGTCATCAACCAAACCGGGGACGTCGATGCTCAGTCCCCGGAAAACCAAACCACACCGCACACTGTCGTCAAAAAACCCACTTCACGACTCGAGCAGCCAGATCTCGAAATCCGTGACCTAGGCTCGGACGACGACAGTGAGGCCGTATCTGAGGAGGACCCAGACCAGTGGCTCCTCCGTCAGAACGCCAAAAGCGCTGCAATATATCAGCGTAAACTCCTGCAACAAGCCAAAAAGAAGGGCAAAGCCCTCACTTATGATACCCCGTCAAAAAAGGGGTACAAAAAGAAAGACTCGGCCACTCACGGTGATGGTCGTAGCGGGGAACTGGGCGGAGACGCCAGGGTTCGGGGCTACGCGAAGTCACGTGACGAACCGAATGGCTACGAGTCGTCTAGCAGCGATTCTGACCACAACGGAAAGAAACATAGCCACCGTTCACGTCACAACGACGAGGACGATGACTTGGTCAAGCCATTCAGGCCAAAAGCTTTTGCCGAAAAATCAAAATTCGTCGCTCGCATAGCGACAACCAAAATCCCAAGGAAAGCTAAGCTTCCTAGCAGCATCGGTAGATACGATGGCCTGCGTGACCCAGATGACCATGTGCACGACTTTGAGTGCGCAGGTATGTCGGTAGACTGGCCCGTTCAGGTTTGGTGCCATCTGTTCGCCCAGACCTTAACCGGCGCAGCCAGGGTCTGGTTCGATAACCTCCCCGCGGGGAGCGTTAAGGACTTTGACGACCTCACCGATAAATTCGGCAGCCACTTCTCGCACTTGCGCAAACACACAAAAGACAAGGCGCATAACCTATTATGTTGCCGATATGATCATGAGTCCATCGAGGATTTCATCGCTCGGTTCAACAAGGAAGCCTTGCAAATAGGCTGTGGGGAGGAACTTACACGGGCAGCGTTCATACACAATGTGCGCAGCCCAGAGCTCATGAAGTGCCTCACCGGCAAAGATGGTATTCCGGAGTCCTGGGATAAACTCATCCACTCCGCGAAAATATATGCCTCCTCCGAGAAATCCTTCAACCAGATGCACGGCTTCCAACCGCAACACCACAATAATAATAATAATAATAAACACAACAACAAATCTGTTTGGAGCCGCATCTCAGGCACCGCCGACGAGGGAAAGTACTCCCCCGCGGGCGATGCCCGCCAACTTATCATAACAAAACAAACGCGGGACCAACATGGACACTCCAAGAAAAACCACGATTGGACCCCGCTGACAAAGACACCATCTCAGGTCCTGAAAACGGAACAGGTCACGTTGAAAGAAGCCAATCCTCTGGGAAAACGAAGAAACGTAGACCGAAGAAAATTCTGTGAATACCACAATGACTTCGGTCACCTCACAGACAACTGTTATAGCTTGAGGATAGAGATTGAAGCCGCGCTGAAGTCGGGTCAGCTCGGTCACTTGGTAAAGAACGTTCACCGCACTGGCAAAAGTCACGCAGGTGACGAAAACCAAGGTGAGGGGTCGCGTAAGAAAATCCGTGACCTCAACACTCATGCCGCTACACTCATCCCTCGTCATCACTGTAACATGACAAGGCGTGGCAAAAACATCCAGCACGGGAAGCGCACCCGCGTACAACCACTTGACGACTCATGGAAAGAGGCCGATGTCCTCATGCCAAAAGTCAGAGGCGGCGCCTCCTGCACCGCCCCACTCGTCATAACCGCAGTCTTCGGATATTACCGCACGCGGTACATGTTCTTAGACGGCGGCAGCAGCACAGATATTATGTACGAGCAATGTTTTCAACAATTGGACGTAGAGGACAAAGCAAAGCTCGTACCGGTCAATGAGCCAATATCGGGTTTCATTCATGAGACCATCATGCCGCGGGGCATGCTCTCCCTGCCAGTCACGTGGTCCGATGGCACCCATGAGCGCACGGAGATATGCGATTTCATGGTTTTGCCAGCCACCTCCAATCATGATATACTCTTGGGTCGGGAAGGCATCGCGCGCTTTAACGCAAACGCTTCAACGGCGCACGAAAGGTCGGCTTTCCAACCAAGACAGGCATCGCCTTCATCAGAGCCAACAAAGACTGCCACACCACCGAGACCGCCAAACCTCCAAAAATGGTTAAGACAAATGCCCGCACTGAGCCGGAAAAATGCGCGCTCAACCCTAAATTTCCGGAGCAAACGGTGGTCATTGGCCATGAAATCTCTGAGACCGTACGCAATCATTTGAAACAGCTTTTAATCAGCAATATGGATGTCTTCGCGTGGCAACCAGCAGACATGGTCGGTGTTCCTCGCGAAATAGCGGAACACAGGCTCAATGTCTATCGCTCCGTAGAACCAATAGTGCAAAAGAAGCGCAGTATGGGCCCGGAGAAAACAAAGGCCATGAACGAACAAGTCACCGAGCTGCTCAACGCGGGCATCCTTCGCCCTATCAGATACCAAACCTGGGTGGCTAATCCTGTCATGGTCGCCAAAGCTAATGGATGGTGGCGCATGTGCGTCGATTACAAAGATATAAACAAGGCGTATCCAAAAGATTGCTATCCTTTGCCAGAAATCGATCTAAAAGTGGATTCTCTCGCCCCGTATCGGTTCAAGTGTTTCCTGGACGCATACAAGGGGTACCACCATATCCAGATGGCTAAGGAAGATGAAGACAAGACAGCGTTCCGCACGGACGCGGACATCTTCTGTTACACCAAGATGCCCTTCGGCCTGAAAAACGCGGGCGCCACGTTCCAGCGCCTAATGGACACGACCTTCATAAATGAAATCGGCGTACGGATTGAAGTGTACGTCGATGATCTTGTAATCAAAAGCAAGGAAGAAAGTGACATGCTTCGGAACATCCAGCAAACGTTCAATCAACTACGCAAAGTGCACATGAAATTGAACCCGGGCAAATGTTCATTCGGGATGGAAGAGGGCAAATTTCTGGGCGTCATTGTAACGCGGGATGGTTTCTGCGCTAACCCAGAAAAAGTACAAGCCATCGAAAGAATGCCCTCCCCCGTTTCCGTCAAAGAGGTACAGACACTGATGGGCCGCCTTGTCGCCCTCAACCGGTTTTTGTCAAATTACGCTTCAAAGTCGTTCCCGTTCGTGGACACTTTGAAGAACTGTTTAAAGAAGAGTAACTTCCGCTGGACACCAGAGGCGGAATCAGCATTCCGGGCAATGAAACAATGCCTAATGAACCTTCCGACACTAACAACACCTCTCCCTAAAGAACCGCTCACACTTTATTTATCCGTCACGGAGCGAGCAATAGGCGCGGTTCTAATGGTTGACCGCAAAGGCGTGCAAACACCAATTTACTACATCAGCCGCACGCTGTTGGATGCAGAAACAAGATACACAATCATGGAAAAACTGGTTCTCGCCCTCGTCCATGCATCCCGAAGACTGCGCAGGTACTTCCAAGGCCATCCGATAAACGTCCTCACGGACTACCGGATAAATGACATACTCGCCAAACCCGAACTATCGGGTCGCCTAGCGAAATGGGCTATCGAGCTGGGGGAGCATACGATCAATTACAAACCCTGGCCCGCGATTAAAGGCCAAGTCCTCGCGGACTTCGCCACAGAGATACCCGCAGACAAAGTCCAAGAATGCCAAGCGGAAGAATCACCCGCACCGGTACATGACCCGTCGCAAAAGTGGTCCCTATACACGGACGGGGCTTCTAATGACGACGGCGCCGGCGCTGGATTACGCCTCATCAGCCCAAATAAACATGAGTTCACATACGCCATCCGCCTTAACTTCAAAAGCACAAACAACGAGGTAGAATATGAAGCGTTGCTGGCAGGCCTCCGCATTGCGGAAAAAATGGGGGGCCAGGAACGTGGAGGCACACGTGGACTCATTACTTGTTGCGCGACAGATCAATGGATCCTACGATGCAAAGGACGAAATCATGGCCCTATACCTGGAACAAGCCAAGCAACTCATGCGACGGTTCGACTCATGCACGGTCGAGCACATCCGGCGCAGTGCAAACAAGCCAGCCGATGCGCTGAGTAAAATGGCATCCACGGTCTTTGAACATATGGCCAAGGAAGTCCGAATTGAGGTCCTGGACAAACCATCTGTTCCACCGCGACAAGTCAACGTCATCCAAACAGGCAACGCGTCCAGGATGACCCCAATCAAAGCCTTCTTATCCTCCGGCACCCTGCCTGACGACAAGTCAGAGGCCCGGAAAGTCAAACGCAAGGCTTTACAATACCAACTTGTAGACGGTACCTTGTACCGCCGATCTTACCTAGGGCCGCTGCTGCGCTGCGTAGATTCCGCAGACGCCTCCTTCCTCCTCAGAGACATACATGAAGGAACATGTGGACTACACGCGGGCCCAAGGATGGTAGTAGCGAAGTTGATGAACGCGGGGTACTATTGGCCGGGCATGCACGTGGACGCGGTCAACGAGTTGCGCAAATGCAACAGTTGCCAGCGCCACGCTCCGAATACCTTGCGCCCCAAGAACAACCTGGTGCCGGTTACAGCGGCTTGGCCATTTCAGAAATGGGCTATCGATCTGGTAGGACCATTCCCAACGGCCCCGGGCAATGTAAAATACTTAATCGTCGCCATCGACTACTTCACCAAGTGGGTCGAGGAAAAACCTCTAGCCAAGATTGACGGCGCACATGTCAAGAAATTTATTTGGGAGTTCATTATCTGCCGATTCAGCCTGCCAATGCAACTGGTAAGCGACAACGGCACGCAATTTGAAGACCAATCCCTCCCGGAATGGTTGGCTCAAATGGGTGTTAAACAAATTTTCACATCGGTCGCGCACCCGCAAGGCAACGGTCAAGTGGAAAGGGCGAATCGCACAATAGTAGAAGGCATCAAAGCACGACTCGGAACCAAGAGAACCGGGTGGGTAGAAGAAATCCCTCATGTTTTATGGGCCTACCGCACCCTCACTAAAACTAGCAATGGCGAAACACCATTCAGCCTGACATATGGTACCGAGGCGGTCATCCCCGCCGAAATAGGCTGCCCTTCTGCAAGAGTGTTAATGGCCGATACAAGAGACAATGACAAAGAACTCCGTTTGAACCTTGACTTATTAGAAGAGCGTCGCGATCTTGCTGCAATCAAAGAAGCTAAGTACAAGACACAGTTAGAGCGCTACTACAACAAACGCGTCAAAGAATCCGCGTTCAAGATCGGGGACTACGTTTTCCGCAACAACGAGGCTTCCAACGCCGAAAAACCCGGAAAACTAGCTCCTACGTGGGAAGACCCATACAAGATACAAGAAATACTTGGCAAAGGCGCTTATGCGCTAGAGAGGCTAGATGGCACACCTATCCCGCGATCTTGGAATGGCGCGCAACTACGACGCTGTTATTTGTAAAACACTTGTAAAATGGCTACACATGCCATCCTTATCAATGAAAAATGGTTTCCTATATCTGTATTTCTACTTGTTTTTTCCGCGCCAGGGTCTTCAAGACTTGGACAAAACCCTCCTCGGACCAACATCGCTAACTATCAAAGCCATGCAAGTCTTCAAGACGCGCTTTGAGCACGTCAGACTTGCACTAACTGGCGCACAGCACAGCACAACATCCTATGGTCTTCAAGACAGGTTTACTTGCCGGACGTAACTGACGCGCGAAACGTGTATGCGTGGAAAACCTTTGTCTTCTAGACTTGTAAAATACAAGTCGGACAAAGGAAGCGCACATCACACAAAAGCGAAGTCAATGGTCTTCTAGGCAAGGCAATCACGCGCCCAACTCGGACTCTCTGGCACAAGTCGCACCTCGCTACAGTCTTCAAGGCAAAGGTATTTTTTACACTTTGACGTCGGACTGTCTAGCCAGACGCGCGCCCTAACTTCTACTTACACACCGGGTGACGACTTGGTTAAATAAGTGCACAGAAGTTAGAGTGAGAAAGTTAACACGATATAACAAACCACAAAAATTTTTCATTAATTTAAGGGAATTAAAAACCCTTTCGTATTTACAAATAATTACAAGACATACATGAAGACGTCTATTCATCAGGCAAAGTAGAGGGACCCTCGTCAGAAGCCTTCTTGCGCATCTCCTCTTGGCGCCTCTACTCCGCGTCCCGCGCAAGTTCATCGGACCTCTCTATAAAATACTTAAGGGCAGCAGGAGGGTCCGCATTACGGTTACAGTCAGCAATCACTAGAAGGATGGGGAAGTCAACCTTTTCAAACTTGACTAGCTCCGCTTCATAATCCTCCTTCAAAGGCTTCCCGTAATGCTCCGCGAGGTCAAGGCGCCCTTCATTTTGAGCCGCCAAAAAGCCATCCTCGTAACCCTCCCCATACCCATAAGCTTGGGCGCTGGCAGCAATGGCAGCAACTTGATCGCCCAGCTTGGGCTCCTGCCAGAACCTCTTAAAGACCTGAGGAAAAATACAAGTTAGCAAATAAACATAATAAAGACAAGATCAATAACAAGGAAGAGCGCAAAGACTCACCCCAGCCATCCCATCAGTCATCAGCCAGCGGATGGAATCTTGCATTTGGGTCTGGGAAGTGACCGCCTCCTCCAACAATTGTTGGGCCGCCTCACACTCCTTGGCGGCCGCAACGCGGCCTTGCTCCGCAGAGTCAAGGTCTTGCTCCAAATCCTCTTTGGCGTGAAGGATTTGGACCCTCTCCTGCTCCAGAAAAGAGACGCGCTCGGTAGCCTTGATGAGATCAGCATCTTTAGACTCCAGCTCTTTGCGCTTCTCCACATACAAAGCGGTCCTCTCGGAGAGGGCCTTGCACTTCTCCTCCAACTTTCGGGTCGCCACCCGCTTTTCTTCCTGCGCTTCGGCCAGAGTCTCTTTCAAGCGCATAATCTCCGCATTGGTCTTCTTCCAAGACTCTGACCATTTGCACCTGTCCGCCGCCGCGTCCTCTTCAAGTTTAACGGCCTTAGCCTCTGCCTCATGGGCGCGGTGACGGTACTTGGAGATTTCAGCCTTAAAGGCAGCCTCTTTTTCAGCAAGGCCTGCCTTCTCCACCTCCAAGCGCTCGATGTCACGCAACACCGCCGCATCTCGACGGCGCAGCGAGTCCATCATAGATAGTTGAGTCGCCTGATTTACACATAAGGCAGACATCAGGTCAGGACGACTCAACATATCTTGGTGAGTGCGCTCATAGGGAGGCACCACCTCTCTTACAAACTCCTCCGCAGCCAGGGAGTTGGAGAATAATGTATTCTCCCTGACCGCCTAGCGAGGACGCCAGATGGCGTCGCCACCAGTCCAGCAGGAACCATCATAACTCCCTAATGGTTCCCTGCTGCCAACTCTTGAAGACTCACGCCGTGCTTCGCGCGGGCCCTCCTCAGTACTAGCAGCTACCTTCTCAGCCTCAGCCCTCCGAAGGGCTTCATCAACTTTCGTCTGCTTGCACGCCTCCTCTTGCTCTTACCAGAGCCTCTCCTCCACCCTAGCTGCCTCCACAGATGGAGACGTAGGAGGAGGAGTAGGGATGATCTTCGGCGCAACTGATAACAGAAAGCTAAACATGTTAAAAGCAAGACAAAGACAAAAGACTTAGAAAAGCAACGAAGCAATACTTACCAGGTGCCTTCTTCTTGATCAGCTTCTGGAACAGAGGCTGACGAGTAGGAGCAGCGCCGATACCCACAGAAAATATTGGCGCAACCCCGTCTTGCGCCCCACCACCGGAGAAAGGAGACTTCCCCTTGCTAACATCCTCAAATGTTGCCTTGGGGGCTGTAACTGTGTCAGAGGGTAGGGTAACACCCTCATCGCCAGTAGGCATGGCGGATGCATCCTTTGACACCCCGGCGCTGCTGGCAGTGGCGCCGGTGGCGCGTTTTCTCCTCTTCTGCAACTTTGAGGAATCATCCTCGTCCTCATCCTCAGACGCGGGCCCGTCTTTTCTGCGGCGCCGCCCCTTGACAACCTCCCCCACTGAAACGGAAGAATCCGAGTCAGAAAACGAAACAACCTTCACTGGATATTTGTGCTTCCGCGGAGCGTGTTTCCAACGTCCACGCCCTGCAGACGCCTTCATAGGCTGAAAAATCTCTACTGAGGAGTCAGTAGAGTCATCTCCGAAAATACTAGTGAGCAAAGGGTTACAAGACTCACCGGTAGTGTAAAAGGGCTGCGGCGTGCTAACGAGGTCCGGGTAGTAAAAACGGTTAACAAATTCCTCCAAACAAGAAACCTGACCCTCCGCCAACGGCCTCCACTTGATACCCTTCTCTTCGCGGGCAGCATAGAACTGGAACTTGCTCACACCTACAACAACAAACGGTTAGGAAAATATTACACTAAAGCCTGGAGAAAAAAGGAAACTACTTACCCTCCGGAGCAATATATGGCTCCTTGCCCTCGCGGAGATGGAGCCGGCTCATTCCTAGAAGGAAGAAGATGCCCTCCGTCAAATTCTTGAACTCCAACTTAGTAGCGTTGGAGGTAAGGGTGATGAACCAAGGCTGCTGCTTGTAATCCTTGGGCACAGCCATGTCCGCCACGCGCTGCCCATCCCCAATCACCTTCCAGGGCAGACGCACAGGGATAACACCCCTCTTCACGAAGAAGAACTTCTCCTTCGCCCAGTGCAAGGACTTGGGGTTGTGGGTGGCCATCGGCGGCACCCTAGGGCGTGGCTTGAATGAGAACCACATCTCATCACGCGCCAAAAAATAGAAGACATTGAACTTCTCCACAGTAGGTTCAACGTCAAGGGCGCGGCAGGATGCCTCAAAGTGTACTAACCTCAGCAGCCCGAAGACGGTTAGTTGTGTGGGCCCAACGCCATACTTCACCAGTGTGTCAATCTGGAAGCGGGTGCATGGCAGCCGAAACCCACACTTAGTGAAGTGGGCTTCATACAGGGCCAGCCGGTCACTCCCGGCGGTGAGGACAGTGTCTGTCGGAGACGGCAAGGTAGGCTCCCACTCCGGCAAGATGTCATACATCTTGCAAAATTGCTCAAAGGACTCCTGACTCCAAGCACAATATGTGTTGGTCATCAGTTTCCTTTCTTTTATCTTCCCCTGCTCAACAGTAACCTCCTCCTCCACATCTTCCACCACCGGTTCTTTCCTAGGACCCTCACCGGAGGGAGATTGACCCACGGATAAGTCAGACATTGAATAAGAAAAATGCAAGGTTATCGGAATCTGGAAAAGTGGTCGGAAAACTTGAAGATTCACCGGAAACTTCAAGAAAAACTTTGAAGATCAGAGAAACTCCGACGGAAAAAGGAGAAAAAATGGGACAATAGCAAGAACTGGGCAAGAAAGAAGCTTAAACTTGGAAGTTTCAACAATGAATCTTCAAGATCAGCAAGATCTTTGAAGATTAAACGGAAACTTCAAGAAGAACTCGCCGGAAAATAGAGAGAGAGTAGAGAATATGGAAAGCAAAATGAACGTGTAACCGTTCAAGGATACATGCATGATCCTTATATACCCACTGCATTTATGGCAGTGGGACCCACATGAGAAAAGCAACCGTCACACATTTTCAAATTACAGGGCCAAGATGACGACACGTGTCACGCACGCCATCAAACGGCTAATATCAACACGGGGAAACGATCCGGCCCACCACTCGCCGAATGAGGGACACGTGTCGGCAGATGTCACCAATTTGAAAGCTGTCAAACGCATGAACACTCACGCGTCTGACAAAACACACATGCCATACGACACGTGGCACAACCTCATCCACCAAGACAGCAAGAAAGGCGCGTGACGGCACACGCGCCTGACACCAGACGAAAATTGGTAACAGCACCACAATGATGTGACAACCAACAGTCAGCACAACAGACGAGGACCTGACACGTCAGCAACCCTTAAAGCTCCCATCAGAAGAAACTGATCATTCGACTTCCAGGCACATTAACTCCAATTTATGAGAGATAAATTTAATGCCAATGATTTTAAATTTATTACAACTCCAGACCCGCATCCAATTCCATGGCGCAAATTTGACGTAAAATCAAGAAAGACGTTCCCCGCCCAACTCCTTCACAGGTCATGGCGGAACACGTCTTCCTCAGCGCAAATTTGACGTAAAATCAAGAAAGACGTTCCCCGCCCAACTCCTTCACAGGTCATGGCGGAACACGTCTTCCTCAGCGCAAATTTGACGTAAAACTAAGAAATACGTTCCCCGCCCAACTCCTTCACAGGTCATGGCGGAACACGTCTTCCGCAGCGCAAATTTGACGTAAAGCTGGAAAAGATGTTCCCAGCCCAACTCCTTCACAGGTCATGGCGGGACGCGTCTTCCTCCGCGCAAAGCTGACGTAAAAGCAATAAAGACGTTCCCCGCCCAGTCTTTACACAAACTAGGGCGGGGCACATCCACACAAGCAGATTCCGAGAGTAACCAAAAGCAGATGAGCTGTCATCCGCGACTCGATATTTTGAGTCTAGCGCTCCACCTACTCTCCATCAGAGAGCAGGAGAAGCCCTAGACTAGGGGGACTTGAAGGGATAGGGAGCCTAATCCAAGGGGAAGAGGCGTCCCTATCCCCATAAACAGAATTACTCGCGCCAGACTCTGGCGTCAGCGCGCTGCCAACATAACATGTGGTGCAGCGCGCGACCTCACCAGCTGATAAACAACGGATAACACCTAGTAAGCGCGTACAACCACGTGCGGTATCCTCCCTTATCACTTTTGGTACGAGGTACAGAAGATAACAAAGGGAAGATTCACAAGGATCTTTGACAGAGTACGCACCAAGGAGAAGGCGACAGGTGGCAAGGGTGGTCCAACCACCACTGAAAAGCAGTCATATCATTGTACGTTGTCAGGGGTTATTGGACCACCCTTGACACGTGTTGGTTTCTGGTTGGTGCAGAGCTAGTTCAGCGTCTGACCGGATCCTCTTCATTCTTGATCTTCCGTATATCCTCGTACCAAAAGCTAGTTAGTCGAATATTCCGCACGTAGGTTTATGCGTGGAGATTCCTTTGTGATGGTGATGATGTTCAATAATCGAAGTGATTTTGCGCGCAGTCAGATGATCTCGCGCAGGCTTTTCCTGCGAACGTCGGGAGATTGACGTCGCTGTTGGAATATTGTTGATATCCGCAGATTGGGCTTCCGCAGCCTCCTTGTAGTTAATGTATTTTATGGGATAAGGTTATAATCCGCGCATATTACTATCTTTATACATGTATTTACGTGTATATTTGTATGTTTCTATGTGTATGTATGGATGTATATGTGTGTATATGTGTACACAAACACATACATAGACCTCTCACTTAACAATTAACACATTTGTTTGGATCAAGTAGGGGTAACTATTTAACTATGTTTTTTTTTTTTTTTTTTTTTTTTTTTTTCCATTTTCCGGACAAATTTTGGGCTGGCTAAAAGTTTGAGCTGCATTATAGATTTATAGACATCATTATTGGGTAAGTAGTAAAAACCAGAGGCCCTAAAGTTTATGGGCCTAAACAGTAGCCCCTTCTGCACAACCTGAAATCCGGCCCTATAACTTGCCAACCTTTGTTGACCCAAGATGGAATTGCAATAGTCGATGGATGGTCTATATCATTTGATGTGATGCCAAAGCAAAAAAGGATAAAAGACTAAAAATACTTTTCGAGGGCTAAGAAATTGTATTAAAAAAGTTAAATGTGACATCTAAGAAATTGTATTAGTGGCTAAGCTTGAAAAAAATACCGGTGGTGGCCAAAAACCACAAGACCAAATTTATTTTCCTATCGGTGGAGGCCGGATTTAATTCATATAAAAATCACCTACGAAAATCGCAAACTTTCACCACTGAGCCAAAAAACGGTGGGGGCCGGGACACCCTGGCGGTCGGGTCCTCATTATCCTTCGCCAATGGGTGACAATGCGCTATTGGATTAAGTGACAGTCAAGAAAAATATTTGAAATCGAGTAGCGATTTATTACTATTTTTTCACATCTATATATGAATCCGCTAATTGGGTTATAGTCACTCATCGTTTGTGGTTTGGTTACCATACATTTTCATTAGGGCGGACGGGGTGGTCCGTGATGGCCACCCCGTTATCGCTGTGATACCGCAAAACACCGCCCCGCCATATAAATCACGCCCGCTCACTTAAATATTTAATTTTTTTTTTAAATATAACACTATTTTTTTATTAATAAAAATGTAATGTTTTTTGTTTATTAAAAAAAAAAAGTTTAGTGGTGAAATGTGATAGAATGTGAACACCGTCACATCAGTTTAGTGATATAATGTGATAAAATAAGATGACAGAATCTGATTGAGTGTGATAGTATGAGAATGTGATGAATTTAAGACCACCCCTTGCGGCCTTATTGAGATGATGTATCCAATTTCTGCCTTATATGTTTTACATATGTAAGAAAAGAAAAGGTGTAGCATAAATATCCTGGTAGACCCATTTTATCCTTTCAACATCTTGCTCTGGGCCATATGTCTAGAGCTAGCAGTGTAAAAGTCTTGTTTAATTAAATATTGATTAAAAAAAATGAGCTCCATTTTTTTGATATATACGCATATCTTATCTTCCCAATAATTCATATATAGCCACTTTCATTTAATGCAATGACAAAAGTCTGTAATTGTTTTTGTATGTTTTTCCTGGCTTAAGTTAATGACAAAAGTACGTAATTGTTTTTGTGTGTTTCTCCTGACTCAAGGCTCCACAGTATGGGTTCGAATTTCACCAACCCGCTTTGGGGGTAATCCCGATCTCCATGCCGATAAGACACGCATATGTGTGTGTCATAGTTGTAAAAGGCTTAAGGTACACTTAAGGCACAAAGTGTGATCGTTAGGCCTAGGTGCGAGACGCTTGAAAAGCGAAACCTCGAGATACGCAAAATGCATAGCATAAACATACCATTTTTAGGGTTCTAGTCTTCTAGACATGTACAACGCTTGTTTAGGGCTAGTTTTGGCTAGTTCAAGGCTATGTTAGGTATCAGTCGGCGCAACGGAATCAAACACACAAATGGCACACACGATTATCACGCGATGAACAGAAAATAATAAACACGACACAAGAATTTTACGTGGTTCGGTCCCAGTGGGGGACCTACGTCCACGGGCTGCAACTAGGTTATTTCATTAAGCTCAAGGCACACAAGATTACAATACATGACTAAGGTATATATAGAGAACAATTAGGTTAAACAACTTAGAGACCAAGAAAACTAAACCGGGCATGGCCTATGTCTTCTAATGTCAACCCTAAAGCCTAATAAACCAAGGACTTCAGCAACCCAACAATCTCCCACTTGAAGGCCTTGCGAGGAACTCCAACCTACCAACAAGTAAACAACAACCCAACCATCTAGTACTCAGTAATTTCTAATCACACAGGAACAGAAGTCTTCCAGGTCCAGCTCCCAAAGAACAAACCAAACTCCAAACCTGTCCATGTATCCACCTAGCTGCAGCGGTCCTTCTCATCAGTAACCTGAAAGGCCCATTGAAGCTCCCAACAACTCCAATATAGTCATCAAAGACCCAGTCATGGCAAAACCCGCCATAGACACATCCTCAATCTCAATCAGCCCCTACTTACTCAAATCGCCAGCTCCAGAGACTCCAGAGGACAGAACACTCTCCACTAACAGCAACCTCCAGGAGAGATTTCATTCGGATCCTTGGTCTTCCAAACCTAACGTCGATTTACAAACTGTGTCAGAACACCCCATGTGCTCCCACTGTTACAAAAATCCCGTCCATGCTCAGACCTCCGAATACGCTCAAGCGGATTACCTGGAGTCCCAGAGTCCTTTGCTGTAAACTAAACTCGTTTAACTCTCGAATCAGCGAGCCAAGACTTTACTACACGGAAGTTGGTTCTCTTCTTCCGGTTGCGCAGCAATCTGCACACTTCAAAAATCTTCAACAATAGATTCACTAATGCTTCATTGAAGTAGGTAACAAGAAATGAAGCCAAATAGAATCTCGAACCAAAGAGTCTCACTACCTTCCACTGAGTCCCAATGTATCAAACCCAGACACATTCTCAGAAATAGAATTTCCTATCTATGACATCGACTCTAAAAAATGTTCACACCTCCATGCAGCCCCAACAAGTCAGCTACGCTCAGCTCCCACTGTCCCTGTTATCCCAACCCATGCCAAACCGACACTAATAAGTCAAACCCAAAACCCCACCTATATAAACCCCTAACACTCCAATCTTCCTCATTTCCCCACATCACTTTCTCTCTCTAACCACCCACACTCTCTCCACTCTCTCTCTCTCTCTAGGAATTTCCGGCGACCGGAGGTCGGCCGGCCGGCGAGGCAGCGGCGGCGCCGGCGGCTGTCCGGCGGCTTCCGGCGGCCTTCCGGCGACTTTCCGGCGGCCCTCCGGCGGCTTTTTCCGGCGCGTGACACCCCCACCCCCACTAATTTCGGTGCCCCGAACACGATGGTGAAGGCCGTTTTCCCTAAAACGAAGCGGTTTGAACGTTGGTACCATTCCGACGACTTTTCCGGTAAGCTCGTTTTGAGTTTTCTTTGTACAAACGTTTAGATCGGGTCTTTGGGGGACTCCTCACAAGTTTTCACGGAATTTCGTTCTCCGGCCACATTCCGGCGAGCCATTTCCGGCTGTTTGCGAGTTCAGGAGGGGCCGGAGTGGATTTTGGTCGGGTTCCGGTGGCACGCAGGTGAAGGACGGCGGGGGTAGTGGTGGTCCGGCCACGGTGCAGGGGGTCCGGCCACGGTAGTGGTGGTCCGGCCACGGTAGTGGTGGTCCAGCCACGGCGCAGGGGGTCCGGCCACGGCGGTGGTGTCCGGCGGTCGCGGGTCCGGTCAGTTTTGGGTTCGGGACTCGGGGCTCGGTTCAAGATTGTGCTTCCGGGTCAGATTCAGTTTTGGGTCGGGTTGTTGGTTCTCGATGGTAGCTCGGCTCGGTGTTGGTTGATGTCCTCGTTCGATGTCCGGGTCAGGTCAGATCTGGCTCGGTTTGCGTGTTGTCTTCAAGTTCTAGTCGTGGGTCAAGCATGGTGCTCTCGGGTAGATCCGGTCAGATTCGGGTTGGTCAACCCGGTCAACTGATGGTCAACGGGTCAGATTTCGGGTTCGGTCAAGACCCGGTCAACTCAGTAAACTTCGGTCAAGCGTTTCGGTATAACTAACTAGCAATTATTTCGTTATATTATTATTTACACATATATTTCTAAAATATATAAATATAAACGACTAACTCGCGAACGAACCGATAAAAGTATTAACGAAAAGTATTATGAGATAATATTTGTATATTAGTCGTGACTTGCGTTGTTGTTGGACTAAATTGATGGACTATACGTATAGATATATTTATATAAATAGTATGATTTATATAATAGTCACAACGTATAAAGTCTCGTGGGTTAGAAATGCGGATAAATATAATGTCGTCATTGTTTAGGTGTTGATTTTGGGAAATTGTAGACAACTTGTGTTGTCTGGTTTATACAAAAACAGAGGAAACTCTGCCGAAATTTTTATAAAATCCGAAGCGCGACAAGTGTGACATTATTGTGCGTTCTTATAAATAACTTTCCAAGCGTTTGACAAATGTAGTCATATACAAAATCACGACGTTTTGACAAATATTATTTGTAACAATAATAGTCTATTCCGGGAAATATTTCAAACAAATATATAGTCTTTTGCTACCAAGCGTCAAGGATGACGAGTTTTTAAAGGTTACTTGGTAACTAAAATATGTTTGTTGTTCGGATTAAAAGATGTATAAACGTTCGGTTTTATTTGGAAAACCTCTTTATAAAAAGCAAAGTCTTGAGATTTGTAAGATACTCGGATTCGGGAAAAGAAATAACAAATGTTATTAAAAGGATTTTAATAACTATATTATATTTCAGCAAGGTATATTTTCCGAAAATAACTATACAAGACGATTACATTTATCCGACTTACGAGACAAGCTATTACTCGGGATGAGTTATACGTTTCGTGGTATTAGTCCAACATGGTTTACACACGCAGAGTAACAGGTGCGCGACTTGGGTACTATGCCGTATGTGAACACATGAATTATGGTAAGTCACGATCGGTTCGTCGAGTTAAAACACTTAAAGACTCGGGTTAGTACACACGAGTCAAGATAGTCGAATAAACTATCTTCTAACCGGAAAATAAGCTAGGCTTATATATGATAGACTTTAAGGTGTCCTTTATTGGTAAATAGGGCACGAGGAAGTCGGTCAAAGCTTTGGATTTTATTTGCTAGCTAAGCATGGAAATTAAGGTGAGTTTCACGGCCTCATTTTACTGTTTTAACTGGGGGAAAGATATGTTTGTCAAAAGTTATCACATATTGAAATGTTTTCAAAGGTTAAAATGTGGTAAGTGGCATGATGAGTACTTGAGTTTTTGGTCGCCACTCGGGGTTGGGTCCTCGCTACTGTAACCATTAATTCAGGTACATGAAACCAAAGGAATATTTGGATAGTACTATTGGTGCCTGACGAGGCCCACCTCTGGTTGATAGCGTCAACCCGGTAAAGACAAGAGGTGCACGTATTCTGAACTTAAGTCGTTGGGTTCCGAGAAACGACTTGGAGCGGGGCATATTTATTAGTCTTGGTTTGGTTATGGGACTCAGGGGATTGCTTATCATCATAATTTGTAGGAGCTAGCTACTCCATACAAAGGCCACAAAATGTGCTGGATTTGCACAGGATGTAAAAATGTGCTGGATTTGCACAGGATGTAAAAATGTGCTGGATTTGCACAGGATCTAAAAATGTCGTATTTACGAAACTAAAACCTGTGAACTCACCAATATTTTATATATTGACGTCTTTTTAAACATATCTTTCAGGTAACTAAGTGCTGAACAGGTATGCGGCTAGTACGGTGGAATTTGGGATGTCGGACACTGGTTGGGGGTTTCATCTATTGTTACCTTCGGGTTGGAACATAAACGGAAACACCCCACTTTAAAACTTAATGTTTGTGGTTTTAAGTAATGTTTGAAACCAGGTACTCCTTCCGACATCTTAATATAATGATCTTTTCTAATTAAATATAGTTTGTGTTAATCTTGACTTTGATATGCTTTCGAGCGTCGCGCCACGTGTTTCCGCCATTGGCGTGGTGTGACAGAAGTGGTATCAGAGCCAAGGTTATAGCGAACTAGTATTTTTGAAAAATCTAGACTATAACCGGTGTTGGCTCGAAAACGATGTTTTCAAAAATAAAACACAACGAAATATTTTTAGAAAAGAAAGAAAATTGTACATGGATTGTACAAGGGGAAATTCCGACCGACTAGCCATGTGTGTCAATATATAAAATGTTAGAAAATATGGATATGAGTGTTTATATTGTGTAAAGATCCAATTTTCTAACTAGTGCTAGTTAACGCATATAAGTAGTACAGATAGCTTGCCTATAAGGATGTCGTGTCACACTTCACTTTAGTCCGCACTTTTGCATCGATTACCGATATCAACAAGCGGGGCGGAAGCGGTGGTCTACGACGAACTCACCCGCTTACCTGCGGACGGGATGATCGGAAGGGCTAACCTTTATCGTGCTTGTGGACGTTGTCGTGTTGCTGATGTTGTGAAGGCGAAGCTAGTCTAGGTCTTTTATTGTGTGAAATCTCTGTTTTGGATCAGGAAGCTCGGAACTAGCGGGCGCTAAAATTACCTGGCAACACCGATTATCATTACGGGTGCACACGTAATAATAACTTGTGGTGCACGGTAACCTTGATGGGCGCTAGGGCTGGGGTTGGTGATCGCTCCTTGTCTGGTCTATTCTTGTTCTGTAGGTTCAGTCTTAGCTTTTGATTGGCCAATGAGTTAAAAAGGGAGGTCTTGTTGATATCCCTTGATTTCGATCCTCGCAAACTGAATGAGCTTTCTTCAGCATTACCTCTAAGGTACGAACACGGAAGAGCTCGAACTTTTATTCATATGAGTAATCTGACGAAAACCCTCGCATCGGATAAGGACAGGAGACGAAAACTTCCTTGTATAGGAGTTTAATGCCTCCGCACAAAGTTCTTCGATGGAGCGGACATACGAGGATGCACTGCCTACCGAAGAGATGAATGCTTGGTACGATGCGTGGAATGCTAAACTTGGAAACCAGTGAAGACCGAGGGTGCATCCCTGCAAAACCAGTGCGTTTTGAGCACGGGACCCTGTGTGGATCAGTATTGAGACTAGTGGCCCGTGTGCTGCTGTATTATTACTGTGAGTAAGTCATTATTGATCTAACACATGCCCAAGTTGTCTTCGAGGGTCAGGCGTTCCTTCCCCTATTGGAGGGCAGAATCGTCCTTGCTGAGTTAATAGGTTTGATCATCTTTATCTAGAAGGCATGATAGCCCCCGTCTAAATCAACAATGTCGAATCGGCAAGATCCTAGTATATTTATTTAATGGGAAAATAAATATATGGTAAAGTGAGCCGAGTCGGGTGTTGAAAACGAAATATCGATCGGCAAGATCCTAGTATATTTATTTAATGGGAAAATAAATATATGGTAAAGTGAGCCGAGTCGGGTGTCGAAAACGAAATATCGATCGGCAAGATCCTAGTATATTTATTTAATGGGAAAATAAATATATGGTAAAGTGAGCCGAGTCGGGTGTCGAAAACGAAATATCGATCGACAAGATCCTAGTATAATTATTTAATGGGAAAATAATTGTACGGTAAAGTGAGTCGAGTCGATGGTTGTAAAGCGAAATGTCGAGTCGACCAGATCCTAGTATAATTATTTAATGGGAAAATAATTGTACGGTAAAGTGAGTCGAGTCGATGGTCGTAAAATGTAATGTCGAATCGACAAGACCCTAGTATAATTATTTAATGGGAAAATAATTATACGGTAAAGTGAGTCGAGTCGATGGTCGTAAAATGTAATGTCGAATCGACAAGACCCTAGTATAATTATTTAATGGGAAAATAATTATACGGTAAAGTGAGTCGAGTCGATGGTCGTAAAATGTAATGTCGAATCGACAAGACCCTAGTATAATTATTTAATGGGAAAATAATTATACGGTAAAGTGAGTCGAGTCGATGGTCGTAAAATGTAATGTCGAATCGACAAGACCCTAGTATAATTACTTAATGGGAAAATAAGTATACGGTAAAGTGAGTCGAGTCGATGGTCGTAAAAGGTAATTTCGAATCGACAAGATCATAGTATATTTATTTAATGGGAAAATAAATATATGGAAAGGTGAGTCGAGTCGATTATGGGAAAAATGAAATCTCGACTGACAAAATCCTAGTATAACTACTTAATGGGAAAGTAATTATATGGTAAGGTGAGTCGAGTCGGAGATAATTTTATCCAAGTCAGTTAATATATATGGAGACATACATATATATTGAATATAAGGTCACGACGTGCGTTTTGCGTCTGAATTCGTCATAATACTTGGGGAGTGAAACCACATTTCGGGAGCCGAAATCGTAAAGCGTGTGACTCGTAATTGTCAAGTGTCACAGAACGCTCTGGCTGACATTGAAATCCCCCTCGAAAAGGCAAATAACGGACTACTGGAAGTGGTCACGTTATTCTGTCAACTAAACTTACCCATGGGACGGCAATTCCATTGCTCATGTTGCAATGTTGAACGTCCGCTACCCTCGTCAGGACGACGAGACTGGTTGTCTATTTGGGGTGGCAATTGATGCGAAGTGTTTTCCATCAATCCCCATAGATATTGAGACGTTGCGTCCCTTTTGTCACGGTGTTTTATAAACTATGGTTGCGAGATCCATTCGTTATGGACAATGTGACTTGTCTAATCTCTTGTCGTATTCCGATACTCTCACTGCATGGCCTACCAGGAAGAAAGTTCACTGGCCTTGCTTAGGTGGCGGAGAGGCATTTCAGTTGATGACTATCGGTGCTAGGGCCAAAATAACATGCAAGAGGACCCTAAGGAGAAGGATGACTCGGCTGAATTGCCCGAGTCTGTATCGTTTTATTTTATCGTGGTGTCTCGATAAATCATGATCCTCCTACCTCTACTATTCTCGTTGTGACCAATATTTTGATATTGGAAAAGATGTTGGTTGGTTTCTAGGTCCTATGGATACTATTTACCACACATCTAATAGCTACGACGGGTCTAAGGTTTCTGCTGAGCCTGCTGTTGTTGCTGCTATCATTGTCCTACGGCTCAAGCGAATCATGTCGTCGTTGCTGAGAGTGTAGCTCATACTGAGTGTGTTGAGGATGTTTCTATGGCTTTTGTCAAGTTTGATGTTGCTGTTGCTTCGGAGGCTCCTACTAAGATCACTGTCGTTGACATAGACATCTATAAGACCCTTGCCAAGCCGCTATGATCATGTTTGTGTCACGATGGAGTTCGTTCCTGTTAACTCCATCTCCTTTGAGGCTTTCGTTGAACCGCTCGTTATCATTCCCTGGCTCCTGCCAAGACTAATGTTGGCGATGGTTCTCAGGTATGGTTGAGCCTGTCAATGCTGCAGTTGCCATTATTCGAGTGGCTTATATCGAGCATACAGTCATTCTCCCTAAGAACGATATCGGCTTGATAAGTCTGCTAAATTATGTGGAACCCATCGTTCCCATTTCTTTTATAATGACGGATGCCCTTATTAACCCAGTTGTTCCCACCAATAGGCCTATGGAGTATAGGTTGCTGCTGAGGATACGAATAAGGATTCCGTCACCATAAGTGAGCCGAAACGCACCGGGTGCGTGCTCACCATAATGGAGCTTCTTGTGGTTATGTATAGTGGACTCGCTAGGTTGTGTGGCATCCCGCTGTCTTGAGTTCATGTTGTGGCGTTACCCCTAGCGATTGTGCATTCTTGTAGTTGCACAGTTTTACGACTGCATATCCATGTGGTTGCGCTGCATTGACGACGGTGCATTCCTGTTGTTGTGCTGCTCCTGCAGGGGTGTAGCCTTGTTGTCGTGTTTCTCTGTGTCATGCGGTTCATGTTGCGGTACTACCTGGTTGACATGCTTCTCTGTTGTTGAGTTGTTCACGTTGCGGTGTTGCCTTGTTGTCATGCTTCTTTGTCGTCGTGTTGTTCCTGTGCGGTGTTCCGTTGTTGATGTGTTTCGCGGACGTGTTGCGATCATTGTCGCGTTGTCCGTACTGCCGTATCGCACCGTAAACGTATTGCTACAATTGTTGGATTGACTTGATGATGTGATAACCTGTCGTTTGATTCACTCTTGGTTCCCTTGGTATAAAGACATTACCCCAAACCCACGTAACCGTTGTTATGTTGCTGAATGGTTGTGTAGTGATGCCATCGATAATGTGGGAATTCGGGTGTCTAACGGACTTTCCAGTAGTCATACTAAGACACTCTAGTCCTAGTGTTAGCACATGTATCTCCCTAAAGTTCGAATCTCGTGGTAGTTTCAGTAATTGACCGAATCATGTGTCGATCTCTTTATGTGCTCGCGCGTTTCGTGAGCATTACCTCTTCAAGATCTAAGGCATCAGTGACGCCATGTCCAGCCTTAACCTTTTACGTGCATTTTGGTCGACTAACCACTCTCGAATCATGTCGGAAGGAAATCCCATGATCCAGACATGACGGGGTGAGGCTCGTCTTTGCGATAAAGGGATTTCAAATACATCTCGAACCTGAAGGGATCGAGTAAATGTGAGCGATATTATGACCCATACCTTTGGGCTAGTAAGAGTTGAAAGACTCAATTTATTATTGCTCATCCCAGTGGATTGTTTAACATCATACCTGCCAACGTGTCATGCCGATGACTACAGGAATAACAGTGTGGACCCACCCACAGCGTGTGCATTGGTGGAGTCCCCGGTACATGATTCGGAGGTCTTATGAAACCCTGAATCTAGAAGGGCATGTAGCATTGTCTACTCTATAAGGGTGCTACCCTACCGTGATGAGATCTTCGATCAACTCAGCCCTTCGATTGATGTTATCCTGCTAATGGTAGGTTTATCTTGTCTTGGTGTCGTTGCGTAGATTCTTGGGATTGTGGAACCCTTTCGACCTTGGGTCGATATGGGTGTTCCCAGTTATTTTACAGTAGCATTGCTCGTACTAGAGCAAAATCCCCTGTCCTTGGCAAACGCTGTTGGAGACACCATAGTAATGTGAGCTGCCTGGTTAGTGCGTTCAGTACCTGACTAATCAAGATGAGCTCGAAAGCTTACATGTTGCACCCATGTGTGTGACTACCTGAGTCGTTGAATGGGATGCCTTATTGGAAGGCTCAAGACTACTTCTTGTAGGGCGATTTCGGTCGTTGTATGTTTTAAGTGACGACTTTGGCGTATGAAGTCGCCAAGCCCCACACATGGAATGTGTGCCAAATGCATTCATTTATGACTCAATTTCACCTTTTTACCTTGAAAGGTCCGAAAGATGGAACCTTTGGCGAGTGAGGGATTCCAGTTTCAGGACTCCTTTCACTCAGATCACTGCATAGGATCGGATAGTCGGTTCGAGGGAGAGTGTCCTGTATTATTCAGAATTGACTTACTAGGTTGCTAATAATGATAGGACACCATTGCCCATGAGGCACATATAACATGACACGTACTGGATACCCTTGCTTTGGGTTGCTACAGGTGCTCTGGTTACCGTTTCGGTGGACACCAGCGTGTCGGGATGTTGTCAAGACCCTATCCTCTGTTTGTTACGGCAACCATATCATGATGATTCATATACATCATTCCCGTGTTTACCAATGTGATGAGGTGATGCGAGCCTCTAGACATTTGTGTTTAAGTCGGCTTAAATTCTCGTGTATTGTGGAATTGTACGGCCATATGTTGAATATACACTGTCTACTGTCTGGGGAACTGAGGGGTGAAAGTGACGCAAAAACTTTCGACCTCCATCAGTCCATATTAGGCGTCCTAGTGCCATTAACCACAATCGCTCATGTGAAAAGGTTGTAAGTTGGTGCATAGTGGATTTCGGTCCATGTGAGGACACAGGAATACCATCCACCACTATAAACAACCTTGAGCGTCCTCGAGAATGTCGACTTCTCTGTAATCCAGTAAGATCACCCGGTTAGTGAGATTCGAACGAGCAAACCTAATGGTCTTGTCGCCTGAGGTGTCCGGTGGCTGTTATGGGACACAGGTAATGATCGATTGCTGTTTGGAACCTTCTCATACCCTACTCGCTTGCAGTTATAATATGAGGCAGACGGATAGCCACCTATACTCTTGGAGAGTCGTGGCTAGACACTAGGTGCCAACGTTCATAATATCGGATTTTAGTAGTCATTCTACCCCAGGGTGTGCCAAACCTTGAACGCAAGTCGGGGACACTCAATTTGAGATGAGTATGGATTACCATTCTCGAACGAATGAATTATTGTCCTGGACGGACGTGTCCTGTGCGATACGAATGGTGTCGGTGGCAAATCAAATTCGCGTACTTCATCGCCAGAATCTCCTATGTGATAGGAATTATCACCCTAGTGTCCGGGATGTACTGCTCGAAGTCCTCTGGAGTGCATACGTGTACGTATCTAGTACATTGAATGACAGATAGAGATATACACATGACCTGGCTTGAGTTCAAGAGATGATCAACGAATCTGGTAGATTCAAATCTGCTTGAATAAGTGGCCAAACCGATCAGGAAGTTGTACTAACAAGACGTTGGCCTTAGGAACTTCGAATTGGTATAGGACTTTGCTGAGTGTTATACTCTGAAAGGGTGTTGTTAAGCACGAAAACGGTAATGGAGTGACTTCGCTTAGTACTCCAGTGACTCGGATATGTCAGTTAAAACTGGCCTTGCAACGGACAGGCTCGAACTATCGCAAGAGCTTAGTGGGACTCTTCATGAATCCCGCGGGTCTGACTCGAGGAAGCATTGTCAATTCCTCGACCGACAGGATTCAGGTCGACGCAAAGCTCTACTATCTCGGGAAAACCGATATTTGTGCCGGATTGCGATATCCAAGAGCTCGGTCGTGGCCGGCTCATGACATGGTGTTCGTTAGAACGCTAAGCGTGAACCTGGGTTCACGTAGAAAAGAGGTAATCGTGTGAGTCGCAAACATCCCGCCCTGTTCAAGGATACTAACGTATCGGATGACTTGAACTGAATTCCGGGACGGAATTCTCTTAACGGGGGGAGAATGTGACAACCGGCAAATTTCGTACAACGATTAACGTGATTCTAATCATGTTTTAGAAATAATTAACATGGTTTAAGGTTAATTATGGTTAGTTGAGCTAATATGAGTCCTACGATGTCCTTTTGAAAGTTCGTTGAAGTCTTGATGCCTTTAAAGAAAGACTTCGCGTGTTTAACGTAACGAACTGACATCAGCAAAAATTTGTCAAACTGGAATAACATAAGCTTATTCTATGAAAATACGACACGTATTTACTATCGATGCGAACGGATGTGAAATCGGCGTGGTAAACGGCCAAAAACGCAGCGTTTTGGAGAACGCGGAGAGGAACTGACGTGGGATTCGAACGTCAAAACGCGTGGTTTTAACCGTTATCGGGCTTTCGGAATAATTATTTATTATAAATAATGTTTCTTATTGAATTTCGAAAGTTATCGGATCATTTAAATGAAGGATAACACAACCGAGCCGATTAACGCGATTTTAACGCGTGTGCCGTTTTCATGCGTCGGGTGACGAAAATAATTATTAAATTGCTCGGCCTGGTGTTATTTATGACTGCGAACAAAAACCGAGTCCAGAAGCGATAACGGGCTAAAACGGAGCAGTTTGTACGCGACGTCGGGCTTGAAGTCCAACCCAAAACCCCACCTATATAAACCCCTAACACTCCAATCTTCCTCATTTCCCCACATCACTTTCTCTCTCTAACCACCCACACTCTCTCCACTCTCTCTCTCTCTCTAGGAATTTCCGGCGACCGGAGGCCGGCCGGCCGGCGAGGCAGCGGCGGCGCCGGCGGCTGTCCGGCGGCTTCCGGCGGCCGTCCGGCGGCTTCCGGCGACTTTCCGGCGGCCCTCCGGCGGCTTTTTCCGGCGCGTGACACCCCCACCCCCACTAATTTCGGTGCCCCGAACACGATGGTGAAGGCCGTTTTCCCTAAAACGAATCGGTTTGAACGTTGGTACCATTCCGGCGACTTTTCCGGTAAGCTCGTTTTGAGTTTTCTTTGTACAAACGTTTAGATCGGGTCTTTGGGGGACTCCTCACAAGTTTTCACGGAATTTCGTTCTCCGGCCACATTCCGGCGAGCCATTTCCGGCTGTTTGCGAGTTCAGGAGGGGCCGGAGTGGGTTTTGGTCGGGTTCCGGTGGCACGCAGGTGAAGGACGGCGGGGGTAGTGGTGGTCCGGCCACGGTGCAGGGGGTCCGGCCACGGTAGTGGTGGTCCGGCCACGGCGCAGGGGGTCCGGCCACGGCGGTGGTGTCCGGCGGTCGCGGGTCCGGTCAGTTTTGGGTTCGGGACTCGGGGCTCGGTTCAAGATTGTGCTTCCGGTCAGATTCAGTTTTGGGTCGGGTTGTTGGTTCTCGATGGTAGCTCGGCTCGGTGTTGGTTGATGTCCTCGTTCGATGTCCGGGTCAGGTCAGATCTGGCTCGGTTTGCGTGTTGTCTTCAAGTTCTAGTCGTGGGTCAAGCATGGTGCTCTCGGGTAGATCCGGTCAGATTCGGGTTGGTCAACCCGGTCAACTGATGGTCAACGGGTCAGATTTCGGGTTCGGTCAAGACCCGGTCAACTCAGTAAACTTCGGTCAAGCGTTTCGGTATAACTAACTAGCAATTATTTCGTTATATTATTATTTACACATATATTTCTAAAATATATAAATATAAACGACTAACTCGCGAACGAACCGATAAAAGTATTAACGAAAAGTATTATGAGATAATATTTGTATATTAGTCGTGACTTGCGTTGTTGTTGGACTAAATTGATGGACTATACGTATAGATATATTTATATAAATAGTATGATTTATATAATAGTCACAACGTATAAAGTCTCGTGGGTTAGAAATGCGGATAAATATAATGTCGTCATTGTTTAGGTGTTGATTTTGGGAAATTGTAGACAACTTGTGTTGTCTGGTTTATACAAAAACAGAGGAAACTCTGCCGAAATTTTTATAAAATCCGAAGCGCGACAAGTGTGACATTATTGTGCGTTCTTATAAATAACTTTCCAAGCGTTTGACAAATGTAGTCATATACAAAATCACGACGTTTTGACAAATATTATTTGTAACAATAATAGTCTATTCCGGGAAATATTTCAAACAAATATATAGTCTTTTGCTACCAAGCGTCAAGGATGACGAGTTTTTAAAGGTTACTTGGTAACTAAAATATGTTTGTTGTTCGGATTAAAAGATGTATAAACGTTCGGTTTTATTTGGAAAACCTCTTTATAAAAAGCAAAGTCTTGAGATTTGTAAGATACTCGGATTCGGGAAAAGAAATAACAAATGTTATTAAAAGGATTTTAATAACTATATTATATTTCAGCAAGGTATATTTTCCGAAAATAACTATACAAGACGATTACATTTATCCGACTTACGAGACAAGCTATTACTCGGGATGAGTTATACGTTTCGTGGTATTAGTCCAACATGGTTTACACACGCAGAGTAACAGGTGCGCGACTTGGGTACTATGCCGTATGTGAACACATGAATTATGGTAAGTCACGATCGGTTCGTCGAGTTAAAACACTTAAAGACTCGGGTTAGTACACACGAGTCAAGATAGTCGAATAAACTATCTTCTAACCGGAAAATAAGCTAGGCTTATATATGATAGACTTTAAGGTGTCCTTTATTGGTAAATAGGGCACGAGGAAGTCGGTCAAAGCTTTGGATTTTATTTGCTAGCTAAGCATGGAAATTAAGGTGAGTTTCACGGCCTCATTTTACTGTTTTAACTGGGGGAAAGATATGTTTGTCAAAAGTTATCACATATTGAAATGTTTTCAAAGGTTAAAATGTGGTAAGTGGCATGATGAGTACTTGAGTTTTTGGTCGCCACTCGGGGTTGGGTCCTCGCTACTGTAACCATTAATTCAGGTACATGAAACCAAAGGAATATTTGGATAGTACTATTGGTGCCTGACGAGGCCCACCTCTGGTTGATAGCGTCAACCCGGTAAAGACAAGAGGTGCACGTATTCTGAACTTAAGTCGTTGGGTTCCGAGAAACGACTTGGAGCGGGGCATATTTATTAGTCTTGGTTTGGTTATGGGACTCAGGGGATTGCTTATCATCATAATTTGTAGGAGCTAGCTACTCCATACAAAGGCCACAAAATGTGTTGGATTTGCACAGGATGTAAAAATGTGCTGGATTTGCACAGGATGTAAAAATGTGCTGGATTTGCACAGGATCTAAAAATGTCGTATTTACGAAACTAAAACCTGTGAACTCACCAATATTTTATATATTGACGTCTTTTTAAACATATCTTTCAGGTAACTAAGTGCTGAACAGGTATGCGGCTAGTACGGTGGAATTTGGGATGTCGGACACTGGTTGGGGGTTTCATCTATTGTTACCTTCGGGTTGGGACATAAACGGAAACACCCCACTTTAAAACTTAATGTTTGTGGTTTTAAGTAATGTTTGAAACCAGGTACTCCTTCCGACATCTTAATATAATGATCTTTTCTAATTAAATATAGTTTGTGTTAATTTTGACTTTGATATGCTTTCGAGCGTCGCGCCACGTGTTTCCGCCATTGGCGTGGTGTGACATGAACACTGTCAACCAAACCGATTTGCTCCTACAAATAACCATGTAGACAAATTTGCCCCAACCTAACTATTATCACAAACCCGGTTATATAATCACAGTTGATAACAATAATTGTCAAACCCCGAACTTAGAAAACAAATCCTACTTAGCCCGCAACCCAAACTAGACCAACAACTAAATAAACTTAATCAGTGGCTCCAATCGAATTCAACAAATTAAACATGCGGCTCAAGGATTAAAATAATTGGCACTTACCTTCGTCACCTCGTCTCGCAATCGTTCGTGCAAATCTCAGTGTGTTAACGAGCCTAAGCTCTGATACCACTTGTTAGGTATCAGTCGGCGCAGCGGAATCAAACACACAAATGGCACACACGATTATCACGCGATGAACAGAAAATAATAAACACGGCACAAGAATTTTACGTGGTTCGGTCCCAGTGGGGGACCTACGTCCACGGGCTGCAACTAGGTTATTTCATTAAGCTCAAGGCACACAAAATTACAATACATGACTAGGGTATTTATAGAGAACAATTAGGTTAAACAACTTAGGGACCAAGAAAACTAAACCGGACCTGACCTATGTCTTCTAATGTCAACTCTAAAGCCTAATAAACCAAGGACTTCAGCAACCCAACAGGCTATATTTACATATTTTTGTTATTCCTTAAATATTTACAAATTTTAAATATGTTTGCGCACGTGGTAGATAATCAATATTTGTAATGTGACCAATGATACTTCTAACTTTCACTTATGTTGCCAAGCGCAATCAAATTGTGATTGCGTCTACCCAAACTGAATAATTGTTGTTGTTTTTGTTATCTCAATCAGAAGATCAGAATATCTTAAATTGTTTTGAAACAACAAGGGTTTAAGTTAGAGGCATACAAAATTACTTTTTAATTTTTAATTAGAGAGGTATTGTCTTTGGCAGTAAATATAAAAGTATGAATATTGTCCATATGAATTATTATCAAGCAATAGATTATAATTTTGAGTTATTAAATTCAGTTAATCTTTTTTTTTTTAATCATTTTAGTTATAGAGATCCCATATGTTATGATGCAACTAAATAAATATGTGAGGTATAACATAATTTTAGTTATTTACCTGTTTTATTGGCGGCAATTTCTCTATAAATTAATAAACTCTAGACATAGAGCCATGGGGTATACCTAACATCAAGGGTATTAAGGGTGACATGACATTTTAACCGGCGTTGCACACCACTCACTCTTTGTGTTAAGTGGCATAAATTTGATTTCATGCCAGGGCGGTCAACTACGGAAGCAATTCATATCCTAAAGAGATTGATGGAAAAGTATAGGAAGAAAAAGCGGGACCTTCATATGGCCTTTATGGATCTTGAAAAAGCATATGATAGTATGCCACGTAAACTGATTTGGGATAGCCTGCAGAGTAGAGGGGTCCCTGAGAGGTATATCGACCTAATTAAGGATATGTATGGCATGACCGAAACTAGTGTTCAATCACCTATAGGAGATACTAATGCCTTCCCTGTGGGGGTGGGACTCCACCAAGGATCTGCGTTGAGTCTGTTCCTATTTGTAGTGGTCTTGGATGAGTTATCCAAGTCGATTCAGGAGACAGTGCTGTGGTGCATGCTTTTTTGCGGATGATATTGTGTTAGTGGCAGAGTCAAAACATAGTCTGAACGAGAAGCTAGAGGGTTGGCGTGCAACTTTAGAGGGCAAAGGTTTAAGGATTAGTCGTTCTAAGACTGAGTACATGTATTGTGGTTTTAGTGGTGCAACTCATGAAGGAAATACTCGAGTTACGATTGAAGGTCAAGTTGTCCCTCAGGCAACAAAGTTTAAGTACTTAGGATCATTTGTTCAGAGGGATGGGGAGCTAGATAGTGATGTCACACATCGCATTCAAGCTGGTTGGTGTAGGTGGAGGGCCGCCAGTGGGGTTTTATGTGACAAAAGGTTCCCAACTAAATTAAAGGAAAAATTCTATAGGGTTGCAGTGAGACCCGCTATGTTATATGGGAGAGATTGTTGGGCTATAAAAAAGACACAAGCTAGCAAGATGGACGTAACAGAAATGAGGATGCTAAGATGGATGTGCGGGCACACTAGGGTAGACCGAATAAAAAATGGGGTTATTAGGAAAAGGTTAGGGGTAGCTAATATATCAGACAAGAAAAGGGAGGAAAGATTAAGATGGTATAGGCATGTGAAGAGGAGGCAAATGACGGCCCCGGCTAGAGTTGTGGAAACCCTCATTGTAGAGGGAAAGAGGTGTAGAGGAAGACTCAAATTGACTTGGGATGAGCGGATTAGGCATGATTTGGTAGAGATGCACCTCTCTGAAGACATGGTCGAGGATAGGGGTTCATGGAGACACAAGATTAAGGTTAAGGATTATTAAGGAGGGTTAGGTTGTCTCATAAAGTGGTTCTAAGAGCATAATTATTTTATTTTATTTTGGGTTTTTTGGTAGAAAGCCAATAAGGGTGACTTTTTGGGTGTTTATGAGTTATGTTATTTTTATGGCATGTATACCTTTATTTGACTAGGTGACGCTTTCAATATTTCTCTAAATTCAGTAGTTTTTTATTAGTTTAGTAGTGTTGTTTACTTGTCAAGTGTGTGTTGTCGAGCCGGATGTCTCTCTGGAAGCAGCCTCTCTATCTGCCAGGATAAAGGTAAGGTTTGCCTACATCTCACCCTCCCAAGGCCCTACTCTTAGCTTTGCTAATTGTGGGATTTACTGGGTACGGTTGTTGTTGTATTTGTTAACATGTTAACGTGTTATTTTTAAACAAAAAAAACTACTAAAAAGTATGGTTATGTGAAGTTAACACTTAAGAGGATTAAATCTTTTCTTGGGGTGAAGTTGGAGTAAAATGAGAAAAAATGGGTGATATGGCATTTAGGTGGAGTCAACTAGTCAAGGAAAGTTAAAGGATAACCCAAAGGCCTTAGCTAGATTTTAGGGGTACCAATGATACATGGCAAGTGTTTACGAAGCTAAAATTATTTCAATTCGACCAATTTAGAGCTTCGCCTTCATTTCCCCATATATATTGGGGATCGATATTGCTTGGTTATTAAGAATTTTATGACTGTGTGTTCTCTAAATGCACCATACCGTGGTAAAACATTTGCGTACGTGGATCACCTTCCTGTGTAGAGTTGACATTTAGTTATTTGCTCGACGGTTAATGGTTGTGGTATTCAAATGCATAACTTGTAAGTTAACAAACGTACGTTTATCACTTGAGCAAATCTAGCTTTAGTAAATATATGAAGACAAGCATTGATGGTTAAGTCTTACCTACCGGCCGACAATATATAATCTCATGACTTTTAATGCTATGAATTTTTCATGTCTAACAAAATCAATCACGTGGTTTTGTTCATATTTTAATTGTCGGTTCGCAAGTTTTTTTTTTATACACATTTGACTCCAAATCTAAGCTGAACTGAATTTAAAAGCAATGTTTTTAAACCCGGACTAGAAAACGGACCCTCAGCCGGTCCGGGTTGATAGGTTGGACCGGCAATACACTGGCCCGATGGTTGAGTTGGCGACCCGGTGCTTGGACCGGAAAACCGGTTGGACGGACCGGGAATTTTGACGGTTTAACCGGGTTTTTTTGGGGGGGTTTTGATGTGGTTTTTGGGCCGGTTCATTGAGCTGGTTGGACCGGTGGATCTGCGGGGGCTCTAATTCGACGTCCGATCCGGTTTTAAAAACATTGTTTAAAAGTTATGTTTTGTTTTCGAATATACAACTAAATAGTTGGACGGGACCGAATTTGAATACATTCTCATTAATGTATGTGTTTTGGTTTACAATTTGAAGTTTTGAAATAAAATCCTAACCAAATTTATAGTACATGTATAAGAGTTGATCCAAAAGTTAGTAGAACCATGGATAACAAAGCTAACAAGGCTTAAGCGTAAAGAAGACTATAAACTTGGGCTATGAGTGGAGTTGCGAAGCCCATATGCGGCGGTTAAAAAGTTCTCAACGAGTTGAATCATGTGGCAAATATCCATAGGCGGTTTGACCCAACCTATAGACCCAAAGTTTATCATTTAGGGCTATGATTTTATCACTAAATATTTTTTTCTCAATTTTTGTGATTCGGAACATTTCCTTTTTAGTGCATAATGTGTAAATCACGGATTTACGCATTGATTTATATATTCAACTAGCTGATTACCCGGGAGCGTCCCGGGGTTGAAATATTAATTTAAATCGGTCAAGAGCGAGGAGAATTTTGAATAAAATCAATAACACATGAATGATGTGCACAACATAAAGATCAATTTGATATTACCTAACCTTAACGAACTTTTGGTCACTTGTATCATTTACCAAAATCATATAGACCTGCAAAGATGCTTCTGACAGAAGTCCATCAATGCTTAAAACAGTCAAATTATCATCCCATGTTAACTGGAGTAGGAATTGGTGCTTGATGATTGAATTTTCCTTGTAAAGATGCCTCAGAAAGCAAGCCTCCAATCAGTGGCGAAGCTTGGTTTACGAAACGTTGGGGGCCGGACTCAATTTTTTTCGATCGGTAGTGGCAAATCGGTGGGGGCCTGACTCAACCCAGACTCAATTTACCTATGAAAATCGCAAATTCCTACCACTGCGCCAGAAAACAGGGGGCCAGGGCCACCCCTGGCTCTTCTTAACCTTCGCCCCTGCCTCCAATGCTTATGTCAGTAGGGTTATAAAAATGATAAAAGTAGAAAACATACCAATCGTAAACTCAGTCATACATATCGTTAATTCCCATTTGCATTCACTGACCTGAACCTTGAAGCAAATGTGGCGATTCATAGCTCACTTAAGCAGTAGCTTCGGCTTTCTCTTCATACTCATGTGGTGGCTGAAGAGTACATATGAGGTTGTGGTCTCCATACACATTGTCTACACGGCCTGTTACATAAAAACACATCAGAATATAAAGAAAAGAAAAAAAAATGTTTGGAATAGGATTTTGAAGGTGGGAGCGAGAGACGAACATGTGGTAGGCCAGGACTTAGCAGCACGAAGCAATGGAGCAAGGCACACTGCGTATTCTCTAGAATACGGGTTGGTCCACTTATCAGCCATGAGGAGCTGTGGCGGGTGATGAGCACCCTGGAAACATAATAATTTTCTAATATTTCAGTATTTTCTACGCGAGTTTGTAATTTCGAAAACTTGGCATAGCCTATAAAATTTAATTACCAAATTTAAAAATCCCTATAAAAAGATCCTGATTTAATGTTCTAATCATTCAACAATATATATCTGTCTTTTGAGAATTCTGTTTGTTTATTATTATGCTTCCGCACTACTTCTATAAAATATGTTAAAAATGAAATATTAGGAATATATATAGTAAGATCCAGCCATTTAGGTTGTAACATAATGGTAAGAAGCAAAACTTATCTAGCGGTAAGAAGCTGCAAAACTTATTTTGGAGAAGATCCAAATTCAAGTCTTGGTCATGGTGTCAGTTTAGGAGATGTAAGTGTCTAACTTGTCAATACTTTAACCATCCATTATTCCTCTTTCTTTAGGGACCAATGTACTGAGTTCCTCATTTGTGTGGTTTAATTGAGACATTTATTGATCTTTTGACTTTAGGACCCATTATATTCCTACCTTTATATTTGTATTTCTGTGCAAGTGGCATAGTGAAGCTAGGGAGAACGTGGTACCAAAGCCCTTAAGCCCGTGGTAATGTATAAACCAAAAGCTGTATGGAGGAACCCTGTTGCCACTTTCGCTCAATATCTTTCTTTTCTTTTTCTACAACAATAGCATTTAGAGTAAATTCCTTTTGAGTCCCTGAGTTTTCTTGATTTTAACTACTTGAGTCTAACATTTTCATTTTTAACATTCTGAGTGCTTGTGTTTTATTTTTGTTATGGTTTGAGTCCAATTTTCTAACTCTGTTAGATTTTTTCTGTTAATATTTATGAAATGACCAAAATACCCCTACCATTAAAAATAAATAATTATTAAATATTTTACTTTATTATATTATAATAAATATATACATCTACACACTTCTCTCTCTCTCTCTCTCTCTCTCACTTCTCTCTCTTTCTGTCTCTCTCTCACTTCTCTCTCTTTCTGTCTCTCACTCTCTCACTTCTCTCTTTCTATCTCTCTCCTCTGCTCGATTTCCTTTCTTTCTCCCTCTATCGATCTCTATTCCTCTCTCTATAATAATGATGAAGCAAGGGTTGGAGTGAGGGTGGGGTTGAGGGTTCGGCCGTCGGAGCCTTCGCCAGGGGAGGAGGAGGAGACCTCTGGTCTCTTTCTCTCTCTAGTCCTCTCTCTCTTCAAACAAAAATCAATAGGAAGCAAAGGATTGGGTTTACCTTGCACTTGGATCTGACCCGATTGGAATCCTTTGCTTGATAACGGGTCGGGTAACAAAAGATAGGCCGAAGGGGCAGATTGACGAAGGTGGAGGTGGTTGTGGTGGTCGGTGATGGTGGTTTTGGTGGGTTGCAGGTGGAGGTTGTTGTAGTGGGTTGCAGGTGGAGGTGGCCGGTTGGGGGTTCGACGATTCACCACAGAAACAGAGGAACAAGATGGTCTGATGGTGGTTATCGAGTGGTTCGGTGATGAAGGGTTATCGGGTAGGAGGACTTACCGGAGAGGAGAAAAGTCGGCGCCAGTGATGGGTGTGTCTAGTCACCTGACCGGTGACCTTGGTTTCTCGGCTGCCATTGAAGTGTGTGTGTGTGTGTGTCTGTGTTCTTGTGAGTTACAGAGAATACATAGGGAGGAGGGAGGCCTTTTATAGGTGAATTAAATTGAGGGTGTTTGGTAGCTCAGGTGACGGAGAGGAGGAACAGATCTGGAATGAGTGATTGTCCAGCGGCGGTGATGGTGGTGCAGTGGTGGAGGTGCAGCGGTGGTGGTGGTTTGAAGGTGGAACAACAGATATGGATTTGGGGGTTAGGGTTTCATTATATTATATTTTATTTGTGCATTAAAGACTTGTACGTTATACCTTATGCATTACAGAGTTGTACCTATGTGTAAAATGACTGAGATGCCCTTATAGTTAACTGACTTGGTTAACGACGTTAGAAAATTGGACTCAAACCATAACAAAAATAAAACACAAGCACTCAGAATGTTAAAAATGAAAATGTTGGACTCAAGTAGTTAAAATCAAGAAAACTCAGGGACTCAAAAAGGAATTTACTCTAGCATTTATTATCGGACTCTTAAAAAGAGACATCATCTAGATCCCGGTAAACCTAAGGCCCTTAGACCCCCCTAGTGGGGCGCGATTTGCCATTTTTTTTCAAAAATAGCGCCCCCACACCGTTACAGGGGGCGCTATATACACAAAATAGCTGTTGGCGTTATATTAATAACGCTGAGTGACAATTGTTGCAACAAATAAAAATGGGACACGTGGCTTCAAACGGTAATGTTACCGTTTTTTTTGAACGGCTTAATTATTTTTTTGAACGGCTATATTTTTTGTATGGCTATTTATATATAAACACACAAATATATAAACACATAAAACACAAAACACAAAACACGTATTATCAATATTCGAAAAGAATGGGTTCCCCGCGTCATCATCTATTGCGAGAGAATATTATAGAGAGTTTCTAGGCGACGAGGGTTATTCCACAGACGAAGAGTTGGAGCAAGATGCCATTACGAGTGCGCTAGCGCTTTCGGCGCGGTATCTTGAAGAAACTAGTACGCCTACACCTCCAAAACAAACTAGGCAGTACTACGAACGAGATCGTGTATCGGCAAATGCTCGATTGATGAAGGATTACTTTGATGAAAACCTGACTTACCCCGACCCAAAGATCTTTAGGCGTCGTTTCCGGATGAGCAAACGTTTATTTCTACGTATATCCGGAGATCTTGAAAACGCGTTTTCGTACTTTAAACAAAAAGCGGATGCTAGGGGGATGTATGTATAATCATGCATAATATGATTTTAGAAGATGAAGGTAAAGCGATATGCCAAAATTATGTACCGGAAGCCGTTCAGGATCTACCGCAAGCTAATAGGCAAGAAAGAGTGCTCAACGCACATGAACTTCGTGACCATGAAGTACTTGACGCGTTAGCTGCGGATTTGGTCCAACAAGCGTGGTCGGTTCGGTATATTCCAAACCCAGGAGGAAACGAAGATGAAGAAGAAGAAGAAGAAGATGAAGAAGAAGAAGGTGACGAAGAAGAAGAAGACGAAGACGAATATGAAGAATCCGAAGATGAAAATTAATATTAGTTGTAACTTTTTTTTAATATTACTTGTAATTTTTTTTAATATTAGTTTTTAATATTATTTGTAATTTTTTTATATTTATTTGCATTTTATTTTAATTATTTTGAGTTAAAAGAAAAAAAATAATAAAAAAATCAACCAATCACAATCAGGAGCCTTATAAATAAAGCCCCACCACTACACCCCTTTTTCAGTTTCTCTCTCCACGCTGACTCAGCAGCCACGTGGACCAATCAGGAAGGGGGGCTTTATATATAAAGCCCCCCACTACGCATGGTCTTAACTACTTGCAATCACCCAATTATGAGGGTGTTTGTGATTGCGTTTTGAATCTGATTTTTAGATTATTGCGTTTTGAAAACGCAGATAATCAGTTTTTAGTGTTTAGTTTGCGTTTTGAAAACGTAGATAATCAGTTTTTTAGGCTACCAAAACGCAATAATCTATAAGCAGCTCCACCTCTGCTTTTCCAAAACGCATAATCTGTTTTGAATAATCAATCCCAAACACCCCCTAAATACGCTACAACCAAATTTACTATAAATTTCTTTTTTAATTCTGTTAAATAAAAGGGTGTGTAGTTACTTTAGTAATTATAACTATTCTCTCGACCCTCAGTCTCATTCAAGGCCGGCTCAACCGTTGTGTAGGCCGAAAGCAAATAATAAATTGAGGACCTTTTTTTTATAAAATTAGAAAAAGAATCATAAAATGTGAAGATAAATAGTAATTGCAGAAATCTAAGTATTTGCATGATAAATACAAAAAAAAAGGACTTGCAGACTATTAATCTAAAGGTTGTCAATTTAGGGCTGTTCAATTCGCTTGCCCCTCGTTCGAAAATGCTCGCTCGATCTTCCGCTCGGTTGTATATGAGCAGATCGGCTCGGTTCGGTTTGTAAATGAGTCAAGCACGAGCAAAGGTACGATCGGCTCGGTTCGGCTCGAATAAAATTTTTATTTATTTAATAATAAATATACACACAATTTATAGATAAATTTATGGCTTTATATATAAGATTCTATTGGATTTGACTCAGGATATGCAAACAAAATATAACCAACCCACTTAACTCAATAAAAAAAATTAATATTAGATTTAATAGTAAAACAATAAGCCATGAGGTGACAGTCTTGACTTCTTTATGTTATTAGTTGTTCATCGCTAATTGTCTCTTGATATCACACCTACGTCACAATGCAACAACTGTTCTCTGACGTATGCTCATCACCTCACCCTCCTCAATATAAGCCTCATCCTTGGACATTTCGACCTTAGTAGTCACCCGAAATGAAAACATCGAAGGAAACATCCCAATTTTATGATCGTCCATATTATTCTCCGCTTGATTCTCGTTCGGCGCTCGCTCGGAAAATTTGTGCTCGAAGAATGCTCGTTCGGTTTGTAACGAGCTAAGCACGAGCAAAGCTCCGCTCGAATCGGCTCGGCTCGTGAACAACCCTAGTTGTCATCGTGATTGTAAACAAATACCATGTATATCAAAAAATATTTTAAAATCTAGAGACCTAAAGTCATTGCTTTAAAATACTCTCCGTTAAGCTGGCCCTTATCTATTTTGCTTGTCTACGTTACTATACTCGATATGGCTCCCAAGTTAAGTTTATTCTAAATGCAATGGTTATCAACATTATTTCTAAAGTGGTAATTGATGATAACATTGTTTTTAGTTAACAACGTTTATAATCTTTATGTAGAGTTATTTTCAATATTTTCTCGTTTACATACAATTCATTTCCCTTTATTTTCAATGTAAAGGAAATAATTTTAAATATATAATATAAATGATAAAAGTGTATATTATAAGGGTGAAAACGAAACTAAAAAAAAAAACTACATACCAAAGTTGAAGGTCTTTATTGTAGATTTAATGAAGCTTAATCATATAACCATTGAGTATACAGGGTTGTGTTTACCATCTTTGACTCTTTGTAATAATGCCTCGATAGCTTTAAACGTGAAATGGTAGCTTCAAACCATTCTAAGAATGTATTTAGAAATCATGCACCTTTTTAATTAGGAAACATACATTTTAGCCTACATCAGATACTAATAGGAAGTTGTCACATACCTCAGAATGTGATATCACAAGCTGTACGAAACGTAGAAATATTCAAGAATAGGAATTCAAAGCTATCCGTAAGACTGTCCGTTGTGGGCCGCGAGCGAGCTTCGGCGCGAGGGAGGTTTCATCCCGGTGCTCACCCCCAGCCACAACAACCCCACGCAAACAGTCGTGGCGCGAGCACAGGCGACTGTGGTTGCGTGCGGTAACGGGAGAGAGAGGTGCTTTGGTCGCCCTGATGCTCACCCCAGCCACAACGGGATCAAGTGACCAAGTTACTTGAGAGTGAAGTTTGTGGCTCGCGCCTGCTCGCTCACGGCCGACAACGGATAGTCTAATGATTATGAATAATGATTACCATCTATTTTTTAATACCTCAATCATATTACGTATATATAGCTTCAAACGTGAAATAGTAGCTTCAATCGGTAAACCAAAGCTATTTTTTTTGGAAGGCGAATTTTCTATGTTGCGGCAGAGATTATCACAACTCCCAGAAGGGGAATCTCCTAGCCACTCTACAATGGTCAGACTATGCTGTCTTAACCGGGCCCACGCTGACGCGAGAGTGGCCGGCCCACAAGCGAGTCGAGGCTACGCATAAGGGACACTAAGGCTTCCACCCGGAAAATTTCCTGCCACCTGCCACTTGACAGATGTTGCACCCTTCACAAGAGGCAAACCTCTCTGGAGTAAATGCACGGTAATAGAAAACCGGAGGACCATCAGAATTGAACCTGTCACCTACAAGTAGGCTAGTTTCGACCATCACTTGGCAATACCCACATCTGCCTCCCATAGGATTCGAACCTAACTCCTCCAAAAAGAAAGCCGGTTCTACCACCACTGGGCTACACATGTAGGATTGCACACCCATACTAGCGTTAGCATAAATATCTTCTTAACATAATTAATATTTTTTAGCATAAATATCTTTTTAACATTAACATATTACATACTTAATATTTTTTTTATATATTTTACATAAAATAATGTGTGATGTTACATCACATCAATTGTGTAATATGTTATTACAAAATAAAAAATGTAATCCTAACAATCAAATAAGTATACAAAACTGTTAACATCACATCATTTCCCCTATTTTATTAAACCACACTCCGTAAAATATGATTTATCAACTTATCACCTTCCTTAATTACATTAAAAGTGCAACTTTTTTTAAATCTTCCGTTTGACCAAATAAACAATAACAATAATTCTAATAATAATATTCAGTTATATACCGGGAAGATGTCAGGAAACTCCAAAGTCACCCATGACCCAACCCGGTCCACACGGCGACACAACTTGCATGCCAGCCGCTTTCCACCGGACTTTACTCGCTCAATTCTCTTTTTCTTTTAACTGTCGTGATTGAGAGTTTTTTTTGATAAAATAGAGGGGTTTTTTTTTAACTTTTTGTGACTTTGGAGTATGTCAGGAAAGTAATTGTGAAAATGGGACTTTCGCAATCTTGCGAAAGTGATGACATGTATAATGAGGTGGACAAAAGCAAAGTGCATACGTGGAAAGGGTATATATCATCCGTCCACTTTGGCTGCTTTAATTGTTTTGGTTTGATGACATGGCACATGCACAATCTAAGATTGCGGAAATCAAATTTTTTTTTTTTTGAGTTACAATTGAGTTTATATTAATTATATATAGGTTATATTATTTTTCGTTTAGAACGTCCGAATCAATAGAACGTTTAAATCAATCGAACGATGTTTTGGCTGCAGCCATAGAAGCTCGTTGTTTCTTGGACCCGGGTGTAAATGTGCCATAGTTTTTTTTTTTTTTTTTTTTTTTTGGTGAGACGATGATTCAAAACTATTGTTTCTGCTTTGTGAGTTGAGAAATATTAAGTTGTGTATGATTTTTACTTTATCGTTCATTTGTTCATTTATAATACAAATGCATGTTCTTTCATTGATTTGATTTGATGGTACTATTGAATTCGGATATAAGTGTGAAAAAACTTTGTATAATGTGTTGCATGGAAATGGAAAAAAATATGTTGGTTGAATGTTTTTATGTTCGATTGATTCAGACGTTCTAAACGAAAAATAATATAACCTATACGTACAACTTCATAAATATTACAACTCCCTGTGGGCCCCCACTAATAAATCAATAATCTTCACTAACATACGCCGTACGCCGCTTCCTATATCTTATTTATACATCCATAAACTAAACTCACTGCTCATGCTCACAACTCACAACTCCAATTAATATTAATATCAACTAATATATATAACAAAATGGGTATTCTTCAGTTTAATCGCCGACGCTCAAAAGATCAAGAAACATCGCCGGAATATTATTCTTATTCGTTATCCTCGCAACAAAGTTTAGCATCTGTAGCATCATTAACATCAAAACAATCATCCATCACCGAAACCCATCAGTGCATCACCACCTTCAAAGCACACACCTCCTCTATATCCTCTCTTACTGTAGTCGGTAAACACCTCCTCTCCGGCTCTTCAGACAACCAAATCAGGTTCTGGCCTCGCGACGAATCACCTGCGCCAGGCCAGAACCTAATCGTGTCCGGAGAGAGCCCAGTTAAGGCTTTGCTGGTGTCCGGTGATAAACTGTACACCGGACACCAGGATAATAAAATATGTGTATGGAAAACCGAAAACGACATCGTTGTTGATGAGGGTAATAATAATAATAATAATAATAATAGGAAGTTGGTTAAAACAAGGTATGTTACAACGTTACCTACGTTAAATGATCGTGTAACGAAATTATTTAACGCAAAGAATTACGTTAAGATAAGGAGGCATAAAAGGTGTACATGGGTGCATCACGTGGACGCAGTGTCTGCTTTAGCTATGTCACGTGACGGTTCGGTTATTTATTCGGCATCATGGGACAGGACGTTTAAGGTATGGAGGACTTCCGATTTTAGGTGTTTGGAGTCCGTATGGAGCGCGCATGATGACGCGATTAACGCGATTGTAGTGTCGAAAGAGGGATATGTTTACACGGGTTCCGCGGATAGAAAAATCAAGGTGTGGAAAAAAGATGTCACGGAGAAAAAAACATAAGTTAGTGGACACGTTGGAAAAACATAAGTCCGCGGTTAATGCATTGGCATTAAGCGCGGATGAGTCGGTTTTGTATTCGGGCGCGTGTGATCGGTCGATAATTGTATGGGAAAGAGAAGGTTTTGGTGCCGATGAGCGGCATATGGTTGTGGCAGGGGCTCTAAGGGGGCATAATATGGCCGTATTGTGTATAACGGTTGTAGGGGATTTAGTGGTGAGTGGGTCAGCTGATAAAACAGTAAGGGTTTGGAAGAGGGGTATTGATGGAAAAAAGTATAGTCGTGTGTGTGTTTTAGAGGGGCATAATGGTCCGGTAAAATGTTTGGCTGCTGCTCCGGATAATACGGGTAATGATTCGAGTGGTAGCTCTTGTTTGGTTTACAGTGGGAGTTTGGATTGTGATGTAAAAGTGTGGAGAGTGTGGGTACCGTTTCTTTGATTTTATTAATTTTGAGAAATTTTTTAGATTGGGATATGTTTTTTGTAAATTTTGTTGTATACGGTAAGTTGATAGTTAATATCATTGATAATTTATATATTTTGCAGTGACATAATAGTTTTTGTTGTAAGAATTTTTATAATTTAAGTTAATGAAACAAATATTAATTCAAGAATTAAAACTTGTAAACCAATATATTTGTCTGTCAGGGTGCTGGAGCGGTAGAGGCATAGATGAGGCAAAACGCTTGTTAGTTACTCGATATTCACTTGTCAAAAGTTTGAATCGGTTTGATTTTAAACGAGTTCGAGTCTAAAAATAACTTATTAGTTTTTTATTAAGTTCTAATAAAAATAAATATATGTATGTATAATATGTTTGCGAAAATATAAATTGAAAAGTCCATTGAGTTGAGACATTTTTTTTTCTTTTAAAAAAAAATTACAATGTAAGAAACATGTTTTTAAGTATTTTGAGTAAACAAAATCAAAAAAACGTCGAATAGTTTTTTTTTTAAGTTTGTAACCGACAGGTTACATAGGTAACATAACAATTATGTTTTTTTTTATAAAAAAAAAAATCATTCGACGCTTTTTTGATTTTTTTTCTACTTAAAAACATGGTTGTTACATTGTGTAATTAAAAAAAAGTTTTGTAAAATGAGTTTTCAAAGATTTACTCAAACTCAAAATCTTCTCATTATATATAAAAGGTATAGTAAAAATTTAAACATGTAATACTAATGCATAGATTAACTAATAAATAACAGACGAACATAGCCTATGCTGAGCTGAGTTGAGCTCGAACTTGAAAAAATATGTATGCCCTGTGCACGAGCTCGGGATCAGGCTTGGATCAACTCGGCATAGACATGTTTACACCCCTAGGCGCCCCAACCCGACGCTTAAGTGGACTCACTGTGCCGAAGATGAACACGGCGCCCACCTCCTTGCATATATTCGATCTGGATTCAAAGATTAAGGAAAATTAATAATAAAAGTTCCATTGGCTCGGTAGAAATCCAGGATCGAAATGTAGATATGAAAGCTGCTATAGAATATATCAAGTTGACAATGGTGGTGGACTTATTTTAGTATTTTGACCATGTGAATGTGAGGAAAAGGAGAAGTGGCTTTGCTGTCAGTGGATGGATACTACTTTGACCGCTAGTTTTTAAATCAGGTGGCTTGTTTTTTTCTTAATGTCTTTTAGTTAGCTATGGCCTATGAATACAGTAATACACTTATCCGAACAAGGGATAAGCTTTCGAAATTATATGTTATTGCAACTATAAATTGCGAATCTCTATATCTAATCAGACAAGTATTTCAATATGTTTTTAAATCAACCAAGTGATTGTCAAGAGTTAGTTAACTGAGTTTTATTTTATTTTTTTCAAATAACGTACATTCCGGTTTTATATAACCCAATCTATAGATTCAACCCGTTCGAAACTAACTCATTTGGTTAACTAACAAGTGTATAATGCGCTACCATGTACGAAACAAGTCTTTAACCGAACTAAAAAGGCTTTCAAATACATGACGGAGTCACTGGGATACTACATAATAAGATTCCTAATGGCTTAACACACACCCTAAGACTATCCGGTGTGCAGATGAAGGAAGGGGGAGCCACATAGGAAAAAGGTGGGACGGAGACGGGGGTGGGGGCGGTGTTGGGACCGAGACGGGGCACGTGATTGGTGGAGGCATTGGTGGGTGATGGTGATTGGCTCGTCCTTTTTGTCTCGGTGAAGCCGGGGGAGACGGGGGAAGGATGGACGGGGGTAGGGGGCGGTGTAGCCCAATTGAGACAAAGGAAAAGAGGATGATAGGGGGTGGTGCCCCATCTGCAGAACTCCTAGCCTAAAACTTGTACAAAATGGATATTCAATTGCCACATCTTTTAATTGGTAAATTTTACGTAAGTAAATATAATCACTTACGGTTACCCTTGGTTAAATTAGTTTTGTTAGAGTATCATAATCAAAATTGAACCAACATATCAGCTATTCCCAAAACAAAAACCAAAATGATTGATTATTTGTTCAGTTAATTTGAGAGAGATTTATTAGGGGTTGGTGACCCAATGGTAGAAGCAAAGCTTCTAGGAACACCTAAAGGAAGGTCATGGGTTCAAATCCCATAAGGGGTAGAAATTTGCCGTTCAAAAAAAAATTGAGAGAGATTTGTAGATTATTTTAGTTAAGATCGATAGAAAATCCGGGTAGGGCGCTTGAATCGGGTACAACACCACCACCGCTACGAGTAGCTATAGTGGATATGGATCACAAGTAGTATTTACCGAAAAGAGGAGTGTGATTTGTGACCATTGAACCTTTGATCTCCCTATGTGATTCTGTGTTTCTAGCTGGGAACACCACCGCCGGTAGAGTGGTTCCCGGGTTGTGGTATGCGGGTAGTTGAGGTGGCACCGTTGGTTATAAAATTAGTGTAATTTGTATGGAAAATTTCTAGTCATCCCCTTAATAGTTCGATTAAATATCTCGATTGCCACTTAGAAAATAAATCCAGGATTTGTCATTGGATGTCACGCACAAACACTAAAAAACGAACAAAACAAATTGGACGATAATTAACTCATAATTTGTGTTATTATTATTATTTTTTTTTGAACATTCAAACGAAACTTTATTCCACCAAAACAGAGTACAAAACGGATCACCCAGGCACATTAAGCGAGTAGCTACCTGGGCCAACCCAAAATAACAAAAAACATTACATTAGACATTGAAGTACCTATAAAGCTAACACTGCTACGGCCCAAATACAACTTTCAGCCGGCCCAACAAAATTCCGCCTACCCACATCTTCTGTCCCCTGTTTAGCCGTTATCGAACAAAGAGAAATCCCACCATTTTTTCCCTTTCCAGCCCGTGCAGTTTACCCCGTTTCATCATCCACCAAAACGATTCGAGCTTGATGTCCTCCAATAGCACCGGTGTAGCCGTATTAACATCTCGAAACACCTTATCGTTTCTCATAATCCATATCTTCCAAATCGTAAGGCAAACAACAGCATAAACAGCCTTTGCTTTCTTACCGGTTCCGTTCGCGCCATTAAAGAACTCAATAACTTTGTCAATCGGCTCTTCTGTTTGTAAGCGTTGCACCTTCAGCCAATCCCCTACATTCCACCAAATCGCTCTTTCCCACACACATCCTGAAAAAATATGGTTAGTCGTCTCCAACTCAATCCCGCAGCGTTTGCATATACCATCCCCGACCTGGACTCCTCTATAAGATAATGCTTCAGCCGTAGGGATCCCATTCTTCAGGAGCCTCCAAATAAAACACATTACTTTGGGTGGAACAATCGTACTCCATCTGAACGAGGGGGCCTGCTGACCGCCCCATTTAGAATCAACAATTACCTCCCTGACCCGACTGACAGAGAATTCCTTGGCAGCCCCAGCAACCTCCCAACACCAGCCATCCTTTTCTTAGTTCAGCTTCTGACTACAAAGTCTTAAGTCTTAACCACATCCGATGCATCTCCCCCCATTCATTAGCCGACGATGGTAATCTGCTCCATGGAATATCCCACCACACCATCCCATTGATGATCCTATAACAATCGCTCACCATCAACTTCTTTTTCTTGCATAACAGTTTTAAAGCAGGGAAGTCCTCGTCTAGGCATGAGTTTGCGCACCATTTATCTTCCCAGAATCTTGCTGAATCCCCCCTTCCCACAGAGCATACAAACCTGTTCGCAACATCAATGCCTCGTTCCGAAAATGACTTTTGAATCGCTGAGATGTTAGACCAAACCCCTGCTAGAGTTTTCTTGCATGGTATGAAGCCTGAATTTGTCCTCCCCTCATGAAATGACTTAATGACCTTACACCATAATTGCTCGCCTGACATCTTGAATCTCCACCACCACTTGCATAACAAGGCGACATTTAAATCTTCTATGCTGCCCACACCCAACCCCCCTTTATTTTTCGGTTTTATGATGTTTTCCCATGCCACCCACCTTATTTTGTTCCTTGACGATGCCCCTCCCCACAAGAACTTTCTTCTAAGACCTTCAAGTGATTTTGTGACTCCCGTCGGTGCTTTGAATAATGAAAGGAAGTAGTTCGGAATCGCTCCCAGTGCCGCCTTGATTAAGACCGTCCTACCTGCAAAAGAAAGAAATTTTGCCTTCCAAGAAGACAATTTAGAATGAAACTTTTCAATTACCGGCTTCCAATTCACCAATCTTTTCATATTGCAACCCACCGGAAGGCCCAAGTACACGAACGGTAATTCGCCTTTCTTGCACCTGAGATGCCTCGCCATGTTCTCCACTTCCACAGCCCCCACATTAATGCCATAAATAAAGCTCTTCAATAAGTTTACATTCAGCCCTGACGTGATAGAGAAGCATCTTAGAATTCTGTTCAAGTTCATCACGTTCTCCTCCGACCACACACCCACAAATAGCGCATCATCCGCATAAAACAAGTGTGACAGTACCGGCCCGTCGTTGGGTAGCTTGACGCCACTAAAAGTCCCTTCCGTGACCGCTCTTGTCATCATGACATTCAACGCCTCCATCACCATCGTGAACAGAAATGGAGATAACGGGTCCCCCTGTCTCGGTCCTCTTTTAAGTTGAAATTCTTCAGTAGGCGAACCATTAACCAGTACCGCCGCTCTACTAGTTACTAGTAAGCCCATAATCCATAACTTCCACTTAGTTGGGAACCCCATGTGATGCATAATAGACACGAGGAACTTCCAAGACACGCAGTCGTAGGCCTTCTCGAAGTCCGCCTTAAACAAAAGAAGCTCTTTCTTGTTCCGTTTGGCCCATGTTACCAGCTCATTCGCAATAAGCGGGCCATCGAAGATATTCCTTCCTTTGATGAATGCAGTTTGTACCGGTGAAATAATACTCCCGAGAACCTTTTTCAAACGGCCCACCAAAACCTTAGAGATGATTTTCCCTATTACCCCAATGAGAGAAATGGGTCTGAAGTCGGAGAATACCATGGGATCAGAATTAATTAAGGACTGATATAATAATTATTAACAAACAGTTTGTATAAAACATAGAGTTAATAGCCATTTTCGTCCCTGAGGTTTGGGCCAGTTTGCCACTTCAGTACAAAAGTTTTTTTTTTTTGCAATTCCTTCCCTGAGGTTTGGATTTTTTTGCCAAATTCGTCCTTTTCACTAACCCAGTTAAAAAAGCTCGTTAATGTCAGGGGTAGTACTGTCTTTTTACCTCAGGGACGAATTTGGCATTTAAAATTCAACCTTACCTCAGGGACGAATTTGGCATTTAACTCTTAATTATATATATATATATATTATATATATATATTATATATACATTTTGCAAAAGTTTGCAATAGTGTTTCCGTCAAGTTTTAACGGCGCAAGGTGACGACGGTTACGTTTTCGTGGTGGAAGTTGGTTGGCCAGTTTTAACGGTGATCCTCGCAAAAACAAATCACCGACATGTACCTTATCTAGAGAGAGACAGAGAGCATGGAAAGACAGATGCACGACCATACGTGTTCCTTCCAGACCTCCCACCTTCTCTTACGACTCCTGTTCAACGCGAGCCGCCCCCACCACCACTTCGTACCGTCTACATCGTCGGTTCTTGTCTTTTGATTTGTCTCTCCCTACACCGCCGTTTGCCATCGGTTGTTGGGTTGGAGAAGACTCAGAAGAGGCGAGGGTGGCGTGGGTGGTTTATCACAGGGTCACGGCAGCTGAGGTTTCAACCTGAACCGGCGGCAACGAGTACGACCCTACCGCCACCGGCTGCTAGGTTTGCTCTTTGGTCGGAACAAACGTCACCGGTGATACATCGTTGACTCGACTAACTGACTGAGTCAACTCGGTTACTGGCTATGTCCGGTATGCCGGAACTCACCGGGTTATTTGCGGAACTCGCGTCTCGAATTAAAACTGTAAACTCAGAAACTGTTAATGAAGATGAATCTAATTATGTTTCAATCGCATATATTCCGGTAAATGGGAGGTTTTACGAGTCGGTGGATTGATCTCTGGTTATGACCGTTTGGGAGTGAAGGAATTATGTGATGATGTTTTGGGGAAAGTGAATGAGCATGGTGAATTTATCATGTTTTTGGTTTAGTTGATTAGTTATTACCAATCGTTGTTCATGTTGTGGACTATTGTGTGCTGAGTTTATGATGATGAATTATCACCAATTGTCTGTCATGTTGTAGGTTTGTTTATCAACGTTCAGTTACTCTTTGATTATTTCGTATGGCTTTAGGATCTGCCCATGTATTTCGTATGGCTTTAGGATCTGCCAAATTCGTCCCTGAGGTAAGGTTGAATTTTAAATGCCAAATTCGTCCCTGAGGTAAAAAGACAATACTACCCCTGACATTAACGAGTTTTTTTAACTGGGTTAGTGAAAAGGACGAATTTGGCAAAAAAATCCAAACCTCAGGGAAGGAATTGCAAAAAAAAAACTTTTGTACTGAAGTGGCAAACTGGCCCAAACCTCAGGGACGAAAATGGCTATTAACTCTAAAACATATTTTTTGAGATGACGGAAACAAAATTTGACATTTAAATTAGGGATAACGAAGTGGTCTACTTTAATGGATGAGACAAGGCCGGCCGGTTCATGAGAGATGTAGATGTGGAGACCAAGACGTATTTTTTATGTCGTTAGAGATGATATAAAAACAGGGTACGTCCATCAATTATAGATGCGAAACAAACTTAATTTAACCATTAAACTGTTATATTAAAACAATCACGACCATAAATTCGTCATTTTCGCTCCGTGATTACCACTCTATTTTTATAACCTTATATGATACGTTAACTATATGAAAACACGCGTTTTGATGTATAAAAACTAACTCAAAGCATTACGGTTGAATTAAAACATAGAGTAATCGAATTTAAATTGTACAATCTTAACGTATTTATATGTGACCGGCTCATATATAAGAAACGTACAAAAAAAAGCATAAAATGTGTATAAAGAGAAAATGACACATGTACGTATTCAAGAGGCATAGTCACATAAAAAGGTTGAATTCAACCTGTAGCTCATTGTGGCAGACTGGCAAAGGTGAAACGTAAAGTAAGTCGAATTTATACAGTCAAATGAAAACTCATTATATTTGACCCCACTCAATTCAGAGCTAAATATACGGTGAAACGTAGACCAACTGAAGAAATATATAAAATAAGCACAAAACGTATTATATTTGACCTAAATTGTTTGCAAAAAGAATTACTCGAAATGTAAACCAAATCGAATTTATACTCACACGTCGATAAAAAACACGTACATTAAATGGAGTAATACTGCAGGGGTTCAAAATGTATTTCTCAAGAGTTAAGAGGTGTAAAATGAAGTAATAGTGCAAGACGTAGACAAACTAAAAACATACATAAAATAATCACCAAAATGTATTATATTTAACCTGAGTTGTTTAAAAAAATAGTTTACTTTAAAAAGTTAAATAAACCAATTCAAATTAACTCATCTAATCTATATCTATACTATTATATAATGCATCCTAGATGGGCATCAAGATAATTTCACTACCATTTTAAGATGGCATATGAAGAGGCATAAGTATACATCTCTATGTTTTAGTCTCTTTCTTCCCATTAAGTCCCTTTATACAACATATCATGCCTATGGTACATGTGACTAATACAAGGTTAATATCTTCTCCACAATGTAACCCCCTTTATACATTAAAACATATATGATGTTATGAATTGGACTAAATTAAATAGAATTGAAGATTATGATTAATTTGCCAATGAAGAGTCATGACAATAAACAAGAACTTGTTAGAAATGCATTTATATAACCATTGGCATGACCTCATATGTCATTATGTTGTCATTCACACACAAAAGCATCCTCTCAATCACCATTTTGATCACAAGAATGCAGTCATTGCCAAGCTCTGATTAACACCCACTTCGAACATAAGGATCTCAAGATCGTCAATATACTGGTTATTTTTCTCTATTTCAATCAAGGTACGGTTATACGTTATATATTCTAAAATTCTATAAATGTTACTTAGTATTATATATATATATATATTCTATATCAAACTTATATATACACACACTATACACATTATATAATTTGTACATATAACTCTAAATCAATATTTTATTAATATATAGGAACATTGTAGACACTTTTAGACATATTATTATTTCTCTTAGAATTCAATTATGTATTTTTAGGTCTAGACATTTAGTCTCGATCTTTAGTGATTATTTTATAATTTTATGATGTTTTTCAATTAAATATAAATTTTGTACTACTCAAATTTATATATTTAAATCCATAGACTTTTTAATGATTTTTTTTACTCGAACATATACCTATATGTTTAGAAAATTATTAATTTAATTGCATTTAATTTTATTTAGTAACCTCTTTTTCTAATAATCCTATTCAAATATTATATTAATTAGAATTCTTCATAATGAGGGTGTAAATATACTTTAATGAATTAAAACATATATGATGTTATGAATTGGACTAAATTAATACACACACTATACACATTATATAATTTATACATATAACTCTAAATCGATATTTTATTAATATATAGAAATATTGTAGGCGCTTTTAGACATATTATTATTTTTCATAAAATTCAATTATGTATTTTTTGATCTAGATATTTAGTCTCTACCTTTAGTGATTATTTGATAATTCTGTGATATTTTCAATTAAATATATATTTTGGACCACTTAATTTATATATTTAAATCCATATACTTTTTAAGGATTTTTATGAATCGAACATATACCTATATGTTTAGAAAATTATTAATTTAAATGCCTTTAATTTTATTTAATAACCTCATTTTCTAATAATCCTATTCTAATATATATATATATATCTATAATACATTATAAAGGAATAGTGATGTACAACATAGTAATTTTGTACATCATCCAACTATTATAGCAACATGTACAAGTAAATTAAGCTTATATCACAAGGGTATAATTGGAACTTTGTGGAACATTAAGACACTTGCAAGGATATCAATGTAATTTTACTATGCTCTCCTACCTCACATCCTCAAAAATATTACATCCCTACCCTCACATTTATATTATTGGTTGTTACTTTATTGGCCCTTTATTGTTGGTGTAATAATTTTCATTTAAGGGGAAGGAACTCAAGGGACTAACAAGTTGTTTCTAACCATGGGTCTATAAAAGAAAACACAAAAGATGTTGAAAGGTACAACACATCCGCCTACATTATTCTCCTTACATTACATTAATATATGTCCGGAACTATACCTTACTGAGTGATGAAGGTATATGTTAGAAAAATTAAAGTGTGCATAAAGAAGAAATCTTTTAATGTCAAGTGTGTATTTAGCTTGTTGCTAATTTCCTACCGGTAAAAAAAAGCTAAATGGACAATGTTTTGTCAGAATTCTAGGAAGCATTTTGAGAAGGTTTTTGCTCAAAGGTATTGCTTTTTTCATTTACCTCCTTTCAAATCTGATATTCCTAATCACAATATTAAGTTATTAATATTTTATTTTTGTTACCAGGGACAATTGGTCTTATGTCTATTCCTTGGGAAAACTTATTGAAAAGCTTGCTAAACATCATTTGCATAATATGAAAAAGCTGTTGCTTTGAATCTGACACCTATAGATCCATTTTATAGAATGCATGCTTCATGTTTGAAGTTACTACAGTCATGTGGCAACAATGATAAAGAAGCTCAAAAGGTTTTATTCCATTTTCATCATACATTTAATCATACAACCAGGGATTGTTCTTTGTTACAAAACCAGTATTGTTACAATATCAAAATGGTCGTTCCCCTTTTAGCTAATTATATTTTGATTTATGCCATTTTTTTGTTAAAACACAACCCAAAACCGAATCATTTATAAGTAAATAGGTAAATTTGCACCTCTGAGTTCCATTTTATGAAACTCTTCATGTTATAATGGCATCCCACAATTAGTCAAATAGCTGTTATCACATTGCGTGGCGTAAGCAATTAAGCATGCCTTTTGGTCCAAAGAAGAGGACCGCCGAAAGGAAGAATGACACTATTTCTATAAACCTCATCAAACCCAGCCTGCAACTCATAGACTTGATAGACTCACCTCCGCTGGTTCAAACCATACTCGCCACACTACAACCACCTCACATAGTCACAAAATCAACCCTATGTGTGATTCATTCACCGCTGCAAAACAACTCTACTATTTCACTATTTCCTACCATTAATATTATTTTTTTTCACATTTAGTAACATGGACGGATTTGTTCATAATTTGGATAAGACATGAAAAGGACATGGAATTGTAATCTATAATATGATATCAAACATATTACCTATTAAAAAAAGACATTGAAAGAATATGGAATTGCAAAAGAATGTTTTAAAAAATAACAATTTAAACTCATGAAACATAAAGATAATAAATACCTCGCGGCGAAACATGGGTTTCTCACTATACATTATAAAGCGTTTTAGATGAACAATAGTGTAATTTTGAAGCGCGTACAAGTTTTAAGCAACATGTACAAAGGAGAGAAAGACATTTGAAAGGGGAAGATTGATCACTTGTTCATAAGTTAAGACACTAACTTGGGTAATTTGGGCAATTCCTTCTTGACAATAGTGATGATGAGTGAGAGAAGAAGAGGATAGTGTCTCTTCCTGTACTTCATTTATTATATCACTCGTCTCCTCTTCAATCGTCTCATGCTTGTAACCAACGTGTAACATTTCATCATCTACAACACCAAAATCGGTAACCAAGCTCGTCCTTTTGTTGTTAATTTGATTTTAATTTTGATTCACTGCATATTGGCTTTTGCAGATTCGACAGATTCTAAATCGGTCCCATGCTCTCATATTCACCTTTACTAACATCAAAGTATGCATCTACGGTACCATAGACAACATAATTGAATCTAATATAAGTCGGGACACCCGCCGCAACGCGCGGGCATTCCCACTAGTATATATAAAGGTAGACTTTTGATAGTTATTTAATTTACAAATTAACTATTTAGTTTTACACGCACTTTTATATTCATTTTGTCATATTCACTATTCTAATTATATAGAAATAGTTATTTTTTCGCATTATGTGATATTTATTTATTGAAATATATATAACTTGACATTTTCATACATACTACTGATTGGTGTTTATACTTAGACATAGTTTGACATTTTTGTAACTAGCGTAACTTGATAGATAATTCCTTTTAATATGTATGTAAAGTGATTTACGTTTTTTTATTTAGATTAAATGAATAGAATATTATATTAATTAGAATTCTTCATAATGAGGGTATGGGTGTCTCATTAGACGAAACAATCGCCAACATGAGAAATGACATATATACGTTCGGAGCATATTCGGGAATATACCACAAAATCGACCAGTTAGTACTACGGGATGGCAAACCCATTCCACACGCCATTCTTTATTTTTTTTTATGGTTTCATTTAGAGTATTTAGCTACTTTTTTTTTCAGAGACTGAAATCTTGTCTTCTGATTCATGTTTTCAGTATTCTCCCGCATCAATTTTTAATTTTTATTTGTGCTTTCAATATCAAAGGACTTCCACCAAAATAATTGTCACACAAGAATACATGATGACTTTTAGTTTAAAATTATTATATATGTAATAAAAGTTTACGGATGCAGCCCCGCCGCAACGCGCAGGTTTCTGCTAGTTTGATTTAAATGAACTTATACACAATTATTTTTTTATGTCTACATCAGCCATTTTTTGAGTAATGGGTTATGACTTCCGGCTAAAACCGATAAACATCATTTCATTGTTAATAAATAAACAAATATAGGATTACTTTGATGCAAAGCTAATACAATATATAATTAAGAATTTTAATATTTGCTTCCAAAAAAAAAATTTAAGATGATCCATTTTGAGTTGATAGTAAATGGGCTCACGTCACAAATGGGCTCGGTAGTAATACCCGATGTTTCACGTGGGTATAAATATCGTAAATGAGTCAGGACCCATGTGATCTCTTATCAAATAAGTGCAGTGCTTAATGTAGTGGGCCGACCCCTAACGAACACCTGCATTTCATTCTTTTAAACCACGTACTGTTATTATATACCACATTTTCGTTTCAATGGATATTGGATTTAAATAATCCAAAGTTTGACCATTAACTGATAATATTCCGAACAATAACGTTGGACCAGGATAATCCCAAGAAATAGCGGATACAGAATTTTTTTGTACGGAGGGCACAATATGGGTCAGTTAAAAAGGGGTGAAAAGACAACGATAAAAAAAACCTAATCATTAAATATTTAAAAATAATAATGACATACCTCGATTACAATTGTCCTCTACGTGTTTTCATCCTTTGGAAACACTCAATTGCATCTTCATTAGTAATGTTGAGAAGTTCGTCCACTTCTACAACACAGAAAGACAAGAGATAGGTCCGGGGTAGTCATACTACCAAATGGAATTTCACTTTAGGATGGTTCGTTTCTTTTTAATAAATTGTCAAAAAGAGTTTCTAAATGAAAAAAAAAAATGTTAACATAAACTATACAATTACACAAACAAAACATAAATCACAACTTGCTTAAAAGGGTAAAAAAATATGTGCCTTGTTTAACTTGATGCGAACATATTCAAATGATTAAATTACCAACAAATCAATTATCAAACTCAAAACTACAAATTATAATCTGTATATTTGTGAATTGGCAAAAAAAAATTGTATTAATATTATGTTATCAAATACCAATATTTAGAATATACAAAACTTAATTAATCTATACCCAAAGTTCAAATATCAAAATGTTCATATATCAATAATGCATTGCTACGCAATCTACAAAAGGAGATACATATCAATCCATTTATTAATTTATAGTTAGAGGCTCTCCATTTCCACACCTCCTTTTAACTTATGACTTATCCAATAAGTCATAAGTAAAAACAAAAGTGTTTGGATGGTTGTTTGAAAATTAACTTATGGTGGATTTTTGGCTTTGAAAAGGAGAAATTGAGAGAAAAATCACAAGTCACGATTTATCTATAATACATTATAAAGGAGGAGTGATGACCAACATAGTCATTTTCACCTCCGTACAACTTAACAAGCACCATGTACAATATATTTAAGCAAAAAAATTAAGGGTATTATGGGGATGTTAGTGTCAATTAAGACACTTAGAAGGTTAAAATAGTAATTTTAAGGTTTAGTTTTAGTTCAAAACTAAAATCTCATCCCTTTTCTGCCCATTCCTCCTTCACCTTCACCTAAACCTTCACCTTCAATGCTTTTCAGCTTCATAATACCCACTGATTAAGGTGGAAACTGAAACGTTTGTACTCCCCTTCCGTTTCCAATACCCCCTCGTTTTAAGAACTTCGCAATGGAAATCATCAAGGGGCAAACTCAGATACTTTAATTTACATCATCTTCTTCACTACGTTCAAGCAAAAGGTCCAAGGTATTTTTATTTGACATTACAATCTGATTCATCAAGATTTAGGGTTTTATGTTTTCTTTTATATATCATTGGAGTGGTTTTATTTTTTATCGATTGATGCTAGCAGGCTGGAAAGCACCGTTGTTGTCTCGTGCCTAGGGCTACAAACGAACCGAACGAACACGAACACGGCCTTGTTCGTGTTCGTTTGTTAAGAAAAATATGTGTTCACGAACAGTTAATGAACACTTACCGAACGAGATTTCATGTTCGTGTTTGTTTGTTAAGAAAACAATCATGTCCGTGTTCGTTTGTGTTCGTTTGTTAATTTTGTTCATGAACGCACATGAACACAAACGTACACAAAGAAGTGTTCATGAACAGAAACAAACACAAACGGACACAAATTAATTTTCTAATAAAATCGAATTCACATACATATATGTTTATTTATTTATTTGGGTTAAATAAATAAAAATAAAATAATATTAAGACAAATTATGAAAATTAAAAACCTTATTAAACTATCGAATATAAACAAACATAAACGAACACGTTACCGAACGTTCACGAACATAAACGAACGAACGTGGCCTCTGTTCATGTTCATTCATTTAACTAAACGAACGAAATATTTTGTTCGTGTTCGTTCGTTTATTAAACGAACGAACACAAACAAACTTCCCGCCAAACAGTTCATGAACTGTTCGCTGAAAGTTCAGTTCGTTTGCAGCCCTACTCGTGCCTATAGAGGCTAGCAAAATCATCATGAAAATCTAATTTGTTTTGAAATTCATGTGTTAGGGTGATTTTAGCTATAATTTGATTTTCCTTTTTGTAAGTTTCAGATTCATTCCTTGCATTGTATATACAAATTGTTTATGTTATCTTTGGTTTGAATCTTATTTTCAATTTAATCAAATTTTGCATTAGCTGTAACAAGTAATTTTAATGAACAAATCACATAACATTTTGTAGTCAGAGTCAGGTTAGTATATGATGGGCTTCTGTTTCATATTATTAGCTTCGTTAAATCGTTTGATTTTCTTTGTAACACGTCTTTTTTTTTTCTTTTTATTAATTACATATAAGAATATGTCCATGGCAGTTGTTAATATACTTCTATCACTTTTTCTACGCTCTTTTTTATCAAACCAATAAAAACAATGGAAAGACTATTCAAAAGTTTGTAAATGTTTGTATCTTACTGTAACGGTATAAGGTATAACAGTGTGGAGCTTTTCAGGTCTATTTACAGAGAATTTGTAGAAACCAGAGATAGAGGCATTCTTTAAAGATCTAAAGCACATCAGGTACCATTACGACTAGAGATGGCAATTTGATTCATTTACTATTGAGCAGGTGTTTTATACATGCTTTAGTTTTAATGGGTCAAATATGTAGAAAAGAAAACCAAAAGTACCTTTTAATTTTATTAAAAATGAAATAATATACTTTGGCATCATGTCTCTCAAAGTAGTTGTGTGGTTATTTCCAAAAGCATTTACAATTTTGGGCAAAAATGTCTTGGGACAACCCAACCCATACCAAGGAGTTTTGATGAGAACCTGTTTTTGACAAGTACTTAACATGGCTCTACTATTTGGCCACCTCTATATTCTCCCGCCTCTAATCATTAAATTGGTTCTTAATTTTGATAAGTTGTTGCTATAAGTGATTCTAGCATATACTTTAACATAAAGCACTAAAGAGTAACTTAAATAAAAAATGACAAGAAAAGCTATTTTCGGCATATTATTTGTTAGTTTCACCTTGCTTTTTGTTTATGCTTTTTACCAGTCTTTGTATGTTATAACACATGACATGGGCCACTTATTTAGTTTTGGTTAATTTATTATGCAAATATTCAATGATAATATGCTGAAGATTAGAATTAAGATTTGCATACAGCCACTAAATGTGAAAGAAATAATTTTACAAGGTTTAGGTCTATTATAGCTTTCTTTTCTTTTTTTACTGTTTTATGCTTATTTTCTTTCTGGTTCATACCATGTTAGATTTTGCATATTCGACTCACCAAATTATTTTTGTAGGAAAAAGCAGAGACTGAATTTGGAAGCAGAGATTGTATTCAGAAGACCGTTACAATGCTTTTGCTTAAAAGTTCGGCCACCACCTAGCTTTTTTAATGAAAGGGAAAGGCTAAAAAGCTCAGTAAAGAAGGTATGTAATGGGTCGGGTTAGGTTTACCTTAATCACCTTCTATCCATTTTTTTAAAATTATTAATATGTCAAAGAAATACTGAAACACCATTCAAAAATATCATTTGTGTTAGTCAAACAAGTTACTACTTAGAAAATACGAATACTAAAAAAAGCTTTCATGTGTTTTTGAGTTCAAATATGAACCTTCATCTTATTCAAAGCATGGGTGATAGGTTCAACACCTTTTTGCTTAGCTTTTGTGCCCTGAAACATAGCCTGGAAGTGGCATTTCTGCATAGCAAGAGTAACAATTTAAAACAATTAATTGGTGCAGAACATGAAACAAATGTTTCACCTTAAGTGCATGAAGCTTGGGAGTTTTATTTTCAAGAAACAAATATCTATGGGATAAAACATTTCTTTGTTTCCTTTTAAGCTTCTTTTTTTACGTTTTTAATATGTTAAAGAGATAATAAAATGAGGGTAAGTTGTTGCAATATATATGATTGAGTGGGCTGGTTTTCAGAAACTATTGGTAGAGCTGTAATATTAACAACCGGATAGTGTTGTAGAGTATGCTTAGTAATATTATATGATCATGGATTCATGGTTTAGAGAAACGGGCAAGGCATACGCCTCAAGGCGAGGCGATAAGAAAACTTGTATGAGGTAGCTCTTCATGGGGTTATGTATGTACGTATGCCTCTATCACTCTATGAGCTGAGGTTATAAGAAAATGTGTATGAGGCGCACCCCATGGGGTTATGCGTGTTTTTTGATGTTTCAGACTTTACGTGTCAATCATTTTATCATTTTATCTTTTATAAGATTTTTAATTCTTATATTTGTTTTTTATTTCCACCTCGGGCTTAGACCTCGATTCGCCTCGAGGCTTATGTCGCGTGAGGCGAAGGTAAAATGACACGAGATTCGATTCCGTTCTTTTAAACCTTGGCTATGATCTTCACAGCCTCGTAACTAGCATTTTTTTCATTAATTAGATCACATCAGACCCAAATTCATATAAAAATCATAAAAGCAAACAAAAAATAAACTATCTTTATTACTATCTTAGTATTTATAAAGTTTCAACTGCACATACGTATAAGGATCTGTTATGATATTCGTTTGTTGTTGTGTGCTGTGTAATCACTTTTGTCTACTAGAAACCAACAAATGTATGTTTTTGCATTTAGGCTGGTTTTGAATACATTTGACTCCCTGTATAAACGGATGTTTATCTTAGTCTTCATAGAGTAAATCAGTTGTCGTTTTCAACTAGGGCCTTCATGCTTAAACACACCTTTTCTTGTCATTTTTTTAATTTAAGTTACTCTTTTGTTCATATAATTAATCCATGAAATGTAGATGAAATTTAGATGAAAGCAGATTTATTGGTTATTTGTCGTTTGTTATAGCGTCTTAGGTTTAATAATACGCGGTGTTCAGGATCTGGTTAAGTAATGTGGTTTAAAAAGTTGACGAATCAAGTTGGGCAGGTTGGATGGATATGGCAAGATCTGCTTGTTTATATGGTTTTGACGGTTTGGTTTTGGTCTTGTGGCGGTTTAGAAGTTTTAGTCATTTTTTTTTTAATTTTTTTGAAACTATAATTTTGAATTAACTTATAAAGTATGGCCGAAGATCTTTCCTAAAATATAAAAAACAAATGATAAATGTTATATACATTTGGTTTCAAATTTCAAACCATGAACCGGAATGTGTGTGTGTAATGTATATATAATTATATATAACCGGACAAACTGGTTAAATCTAAACTGCATGTTCCAATTTGAGCTTCACAGTGAAACTGGTTTGGTAAAATTTTTTACAGTCAGTTCGGTTTGGTTCACCGTTCATACGGTGGGTTCCGAGTTACATATCGTCAAAACTAAACTGAGTTATATTTCAAATTGGTTCAACTAGCTGACTTTCTTTGGCTTGGGCGGTTACGGCGGTTGACACATGTAACTTATATTTTTATTTGCTTACCTTCAAATTATATGATATATGATAAATTTCTAATGTCAATATCTGGAGGTTTGTAAAATTCTGTCGGTTATCCGTTTTGAAGGTGCCTGCTGATCACAATCTATTTTGTTACTGTTTCAGATTGCTGCTATTGCCCGTATTCATAACGCACTGGCTTATACGACTCATGCATTCTTCCAGGAACATGGGTTTTTGTACGTGCATACTCCAATCATCACTAGCAGTGATTGTGAAGGTGCGGGAGAGATGTTTCAGCCTTTCAGGTCACAACGCTTATAAACGAGGTAGAAAAAAATAGAAAAACAACTAATCAAGAACCATCCACCTTCCCAAGAGGATGTGGATTTGGCTGCAGTTGCTGAAATAATGGCTGCAGTTGCTGAACTTACGAAAGCGAAAGAGAATCTTTCAAATCTTGAAGAGAGATTTAAAATGAAACCTGGGATTCCAAAGAAGGATGGGAAGATTGACTATAGTCAAGATTTCTTTACACGCCAGGCCTTTTTAACGGTTTCGGGTCAACTTCAAGTTGAGACTTTTGCTTGTGCGCTTAGTAGTGTGTACACATTTGGGCAAACTTTTCGAGCTGAAAATTCTCATACATCAAGGTATCGTGCTGAGTTATGGATGGTTGAGCCCGAGATTGCGATTACTGATACTAAGGTATAGTAAATAAGTAATTCACTTATGCACTTCTGTGTTGAAACTCAACGAGGATGGATTTGATAATTTGATATTGATAATTGTATCAAGTTGCATTTTGGGACCTTAGTTTTGCTTTGTCACCATTTCAAGCACACTGGAGTATATCTTAACCTTACTACATAGATAGGCCATAATAATACAATCCTCAAGTACCCTCGTATAGGGATGAGCATTTGTTATCGAGTATCAGTATCGTATCGATAGATTTAGTATTTTGGTACCCACTTTTTTAAAAATTCAATATCGATATTTTCTTTGTACCAATACCATATAGATAGAGCATGTTATAACGAGTATCAATATTGTACCAAACTGATACCATACCGGTATTTGGCATGGTATTCGATACCTACTTTTTCAAAGATCCATTATGTACCGGGACCGTTATGGTGCCAATCTCCTTTCTACCCTTGTATAGATAAATGGTACCATGCCATAAAACAGTTTAGGTTGTCCTGAGTTGTATAAAGAATTTTGATTTGGGAAAATCACCAAAATGGCTCGTTGATCGAGTGTTTTATCAAAATGGCCTTCTCCCGTCTCTTTGGAGAGACGGGTCACGGCTCCCAAAGAGACTGAACCGTCTCCGGAGACCTTTTGGCTACGACCAATAGAAATGCAACACGTGGCCGACCTTGATCCCGAAGACTGTGTGGCGTCTCGGGAGACGTGTCAGAGCCGGGCTCAAGCCGTCTTCGGCTTGGCTTGAGCCGTCTCCAAGGCTTCCTGAACCGTCTCCAGTCTCCAGCCGTCTGTCACACGGTTCACGAGACGAATTTTGACTTTGGAGAGACGGGTTCCCTTAATTATTTTCTTTGTTTTTACCGTTTATTTTATAATTTTTATAATTATTTTCTTTGTTTTTACCGTTTATTTTTCTTTGTTTTTACCGTTTTTACCGAGAGGAATCTTGACTTTGGTTTTATTTTTACTGTTTAGTTATAATTTTTTTTAATAATTTTCTTTGTTTTCAACTCTAAAAGTAAATATAAAACATAAATAAAAACATTTCATAAAATATTAAACATAATAATATGAAACATACAAAAATACATAACATAATATTTGGGCTGGTGGGTGTTTTTTTTTGTTTTTACCGTTTGTGTGAGTTGTGAGTTTTAACCACGGTTTTTTCTATTTATATCCAAAAAATTTGCACGGTAAGAAGGTTAAATTAAATAAAGCGACGGTTTCCAAAGCCGTCTCGGGAACCGTCAAAGTCAAGAGTCATCTCGAGAACCGTGAGACGTCTTTGAGCCGTCTCGGGAACCGTGAGACGACTTTGAGTCATCTCGGGAAACCGTGAGACGTCACCAATGTATATAAATACCCCACTTCACTTCACAAAATTTGTACCCTTTCTCTATCATCTATACTAAACCTTCATCAAACCTTTCAGCTTTCCAATCAATGACGTTTTTAAATCCTCCACTTTTCCAACCGAAGCCTACCGGCTTACGAAAATATTGTCCGATTATACTTGGATCGTTGTTACATCTGCGTACAGCTACTTGGATCGTTGTTGCATCTGCGCGTGGGTTAACCCGTGTAGAATGCCTCGAAGATGTGGTGGTCTACATTTTTGGCAAGTTCGATTTTTTGTCTATGTAGAGCACATACACCATTCAAACAAGGTTCAAAGCAAGTAAATTTGGGAAGTAATATCCCCTCCCTTACTGCTAACTACGTTCTGTGGTCGACGTGTGCAACGGATACGTCTCGGTGGACGACGTGTGCAACGAGTTTGTGTATTGTTGGTGTAATAGTTCAGTTTTTGTAATATTTGTCGTGTTACAAATTGTAATATTGTAATATTTGGATTAATAAAAACATAAAATATAAACATAAGATTTATTGGATTAATATTTGTATTATTTGGATTAATAAAAACATAAAATAAAAACATAAGATTCATTGGATTAATAAAAACATAAGATTAATAAATACTTAAATTAGGGTTACAAAAGTTAAATAGCTACGCGTTAAGATGGTCCCTCATCATTTGCCAAGCCGACACGTGTTTGAATTCTTTATGCTGCTTGGATTGATACTCTGTTTTGGTATATATGATGGTGATGTCTTCCGGCATGTCTGAAGGAAACACTTGAAGTGTTCGATAGTGGTACCCGTTGAAGAGCTGACACTTCGTGTTCAAGTCGTTCCATTTACGGCTAAGTGAGTCGATGGTTCGGTCAAACCCACCCACCAGCCGATTGTATTCGTGTAAAATACGATACCACTTGTTTATTTGGTGTGGGCTATCTTCGACGTGTTGCCACGCTAAAACCAGTGCAATTTCTTGTTCCTCAGTCTATCGTTGGGGTGCCATTTTCCTTTGTATGAATGAGACGACGGTGGTAGTGGTAGTGGAGGAGTCGGACGTGGTATTGGACGGAGATTGGGACAGAGACTGGTATATATAGGGGTGAGGTGGACAACCGAATCGTCAGACCGTCTCTGGACTCACCGGAGACGAAGAGACCCAAGACGAATCCGGAGACGTCATGGGTAGCCGTGGGGCAGACGTGTCATTATATTATTGGTTGGGACCCTAAGCCGTCTCGGGAGACGACTGGGGAAATGTGAATCGTTTCCACCGGAGACGTCTTTTGCGGGTCTGAGACGTCTCCGGAGACGTCTTCAGTTGGTCGGCTGTGTTTCCCTAAGACGGTTTGAGCCTGGCAGTCAGTGACATGTCTCTAGGGCCCACGGGAGCCGTCTTGGCGGCTCTGACACGTCTCCCGAGACGCCACACAGCCTTCGGGATCAAGGTCGGCCATGTGTTGCATTTCTATTGGTCGTAGCCTAAAGGGCCACCGGAGACGGTTCAGTCTCGTTGGGAGCCGTGACCCGTCTCTCTAAAGAGACGGGAAAGGGCCATTTTGGTAAAACACTCGGTCAACGGCCCATTTTGGTGATTTTCCCTTTTGAGTTTTTAGTTTTATAAATGATTTAAGTTTTAATATGTTTATAAAAACTTATAAACCGCTGATATTAAGAGTATGTTTGGCTCTCCTTATTTCCACCTCCTTATAACTTATAACTTTTTCAAAAAGTTAATAAGTTACAAAAAGTGTTTGGCAAAAGGAAAATGACTTTTTGTTTTAATTTTTTGTAAGCCTATGATAAGTTGTTTTGGAAAAGTAAGGGATGAGTGACTTTTTGAACCTCCTTATAACTTATTTGATGGTTATTTACCTACATGCCCTTATTATATCCTTACACATTCACTCTTTATACCCTTTTTGGTCATTTTACCTAAATAAGTTAAACCAAACACTTTTTTACAAACTACTTATCAACTTATTGTTTTTTCCCACCACATAAGCTAATCCAAACACTTTTTTAAAAACTCCTTTTTAAAAAGTCATAAGTTAATAAGTCATTTTAACAAAAAGTCCTTTTTGCCTCAAATAAGTTTATCCAAACATGCCCTAATAATTGTATTGAATTTGATCCAATAAAAGCAAGAGAGACTGTGAACATGGGCGAAATGAGCCTGCTTTTCTGGACTTGAAGATTGCGGTGAAAGTGATACGTATGATTAGCATGTAACTAGAGATCACCCCTCACAAAATGTAATAAGTACAACATTTGAATTCATCGAGAGAAATATGTAATGTGCTATGAATCTAATTCGCTAACACTTCGCGAAAGAATCATGGTCCCAGGTGTTGGCTTTCTCATGCATGTCTCTTTCACATAACTAATACTTATAATGTGTTCTTTTTAAAGTTTAATCTTATTTTTAATTTGATTGAGGCCGTTTAGAATCATATTATATGCTAATTCGTTTTACGAAAAGGGTCCCATTTTTAAGTTTGCTTTATACTCTTTTAAAAGATATGACGCCCCTACAAAAATATGAAGATGTTAGATGTGTTTTATTTCTTTGCTTGGGATTACCTGATAGTGCAGCAAAGATATAATAAAGCAGCAAGGTTTTTAGTTAAGGGTATGGCTGGAGATGAATATATGCAGCCTACAAAGGATATATACCAACTCCATGGAAAAGCATATATACCAACTCCATGCAAGATTGTGGACCACGAACTGCGACATCATTATATTACTATCTAATTATTGAGAGTATACATTTGTTTCTTTGTTTTGAGTTGTGAAGCACGTAACAATCATTCGGACATTTTGCATTATTTGGCTAAATAGATTTTTTTTGAAGCCTCAAAATCACTCAGCGACTTCTGTGTGAAGCCTCAATCCCAATAAGCGACTTCTATGAAGCCTCTAAGTCAATCAGCGACTTCATGTTTGAAGTCGCTAATTGATTCGGTGACTTCAGTGAAGCCTCTAACTCAATCAGCGACTTCACAGACAAAAAGCAGGAGTGGTGTAAGACATGGCAGACTCGTTATTGGGGAGAGGTAGAAGTCGCTAATCCATTCAGCGACATCACCAAAAACACTTTTTCCATGCTATGCCTACGAATCGCGCTTTCGAAAAAAATAAGTCACTTATTTATGCAAATGATTCCTTTGACAAATCAGGTGGGTGGGGGAAGGATCAGAAAAAAAAATGACGTTCCTTGAATTATTTTTCATGAGATGTAACAACTGAAAGTGGTTCTTCAATCTGATTATGGTACAATAGTTGATCCTACAAATATGGTATAATGATCTCAAGTGTTCATTAAAATTACTTTGGCGTGGGTACGTTTTTGGTGGATATGTTAGCTGGGTGGGGGTGGAAAGGGTAGCGCCAAGTGTGCGTTTTGGTGTGAGTTTTTATTTTCGGCAAATGGGTTAACATTGTGTGTTGGTGCTACCCTCCCAGGCTGCATATATCTTTCGCGTTTCTTCGTTTCGTGGTGTGTATTGTCTTTTCCTTCTTCTTGGGGTATTGTGTTCATTGCAGAGCGACCTTTTTTATTAGGTGAATGAAGTTTGTTTTTTGATGAAGTGTGATGAGTTCTGCACAGGATTTAAGTATGTAATGTGTTGATTTATTACAAGTGTAGCTTGATGATCATCAAAGGTGCAAACCGATTTGTTCATACAGCGGCTGCAGAAGTATATTAGCATGTCTTGATCAGAAAACTCTGCTCCTATGCAGCTTCCAGTTCAGTCTTCTAGCAAAATTAATTCACGTCGGATGGCGAATTCATATGGCGGATCAGCAACAACTTCGGCCCTGTTCTGCTGCACAAAAACGCTGCAGTATTGGTTGGACTCTTGGCGAATTCATATGGCGGATCAGCAACAACTTCAGTCGTGTTCTGCTGCACATAAACGGTGCAGTATTGGTTTTTCGCTGCGGTTAGTTTTTTGCATGGATTGTACAACCTTTTGTTTATGCTGCTTCGGATTTGCAGCATACTTTGCAAGCTTTGTTGGTGATTTGAGAAGATGCTTTGAATGGCAAAGTATTGTATGATGGAAGTATCGAAATCGTCTAAAGACAAAGGCATAATGGAATTAATTTTGTGGAGATCTGGAGATCTAGTTGCCTGAAGTGTGCCCGAGATTATAGTCGAAGATAGTAAAGTGCTTATCCTCTAATAGATCTAGTTTAAGCGAATCCGGATATTGGTTTTCATAGACTTTGGTTGGGAGACAGTAGCTTTGTACTCGATAGGCGAGAGTCATGTATGTGTGCTGTTTTCTTTACTCCCGGTTTTCTAACCTCTGGTTAAGAAACTTTTGTACTCGCTAATGTTTGGTTTTTTTCGTGGGGAATAAAATTATCCCATTCTCTGTTAAAAAAAAAGGAGTAATGGAAATAAATAATCTTAAGTATTGCTCTTTGCCCGATAATAGTCCCAACTACGAAAATAACCACTAGCGGTCCCAACTTTTGACATATTGGACACCAACGGACCCAAATTAACTGGGGCTAACTTCGTTAGTGTGATGCTGACGTGGCATGCTTAGGTGGCAAAATGATCCTACGTGGCATCCGACGTGACATCCTAGGTGGCAAAATGATCCTACGTGGCATGCCACGTCAGCATCACACTAACGGAGTTAGCCTCAGTTAGTTTGGGTCCGTTGGTGGCCAATATGTCGAAAGTTGAGACCGCTAGCGGTTATTTTCGTAGTTGGGACCATTATCGGCCAAAAAGCAATAGTTATGATTATTTATTTCCATTACTCCTTAAAAAAAAAGGTCATGTCATGGTTAATTGTGCCAGGGTGTTGCTAATGACTAGCTTTCGCATTAACCATAAGGGCCCTAACAACCCACTAAAAGTCTATAGATATACACCGGGCCCTTGTATTTCATTGGTTTGATACATTTGTGTATTATGTATGTGTATATATTGTATCTGATTGTGTGGCATACTCTATCGAAAAATCATGTGGAATAGAAACATATCCTCGTGCATAGGTTAAAGTTGTAGTGGGTCAATTGATATAGGTCATGGATGACGAATATTAAAAGTACGAGTCATCAAACAACCAGGACTTGGTTACCCCTTGCTACAATATTTTGTGGTCCCATATCTCTACTCCATTATAAAGAGGGAGCAATAGGTAATGATGTCTAACTTGGCAAAGTTAAGATGACATTCCAAAAGTCTTAAGTGTAATCTTTAAATTTTTACCCTATTTCTTCTATTTATACCATTGTGCAACCTTTAATGTCAATAGTATAATTGTCTTATACATAATATCTACCCCTTTAAATATGTAACCATCATTATAAAGACTCAATTCAATACTACAAATCCCTTCCATTCCCTCCTTTTAATTCCCAATTCAATAATATAAAAGTCTTATTATTTACTTATTTTATTGATCCGGACGTAATTGTTTTAGCCATAAAGAATTTGTTAAATAAACTAAGATTAAAGAGATATAATGGGAATCATGGGTTCATATGTCATATTTAAAAGGTTTAAAGAGTATGCAATTTTTTTTTTTCATTTTCCAGGGATATCTCATTTGGAGGCTGAAATTAAGGTAGAGGCGAAGAGTGAAAATGCAGGAATAGTCTTGAAGCCAAAACAATTCGTAGCTCAAATCATTCATGATAAAATAGAAATTAACAGGGTTCAATATACCAACTTGAATAATTAGAATCATAAATAGATGGTTAAACTAACATTTGGTTATATAATAATGAATAATCGGTTGAAAACGGTTTCAAATCATAGTGTATAGAACCAATCTATAACCTTTGGGTATGGTCGGGTATGGAATCGAGTACATGATACCCAGTTTCAGTTTTTTCAGGACCGATCATACCTCGTTTTTTTGTGCACCTCTACCCAAGAGGCCCATCTTTGCTAAACAAGGTTAACTACTAATACTTAAAGCTACAAATGAGTCAAGTTGTAACAAAGTTATATTTAGGCTCAAGCTCATATTCAAATCAATCAAGTCAAGCTTTAATTCAACAAGCGGGAATCATAAAAGCTCAAGCACCTAATTCTTATTCTTATCAAACTATTCAAGTTGTATGAACCAAGTTGTAAGCACTTAAGCAAATGATACAACAAAACAATGCCAAATTTTAAGTTGGATCAAATGGTGCAAGCTTCATCATGTGCTCTTATCATTATTTTAAAAAAAAAAATACAAAAAATCAACAGTTATTACTGCACATCCTAATTTTTGTAAGCTTGTGCTGGTGCACCATATGGATCATCGATTAAAATACTTGGTAAACTGTCCAAAAAGTTGATCTACTTATATAAAAACCTGCATTTAAGTTTCAGAACTCACAGGTGACGAAGCAGGTCAAAATGGGTTTGGATTAAAAAAAAGGTCATTTTTAGTACGGGTCGAAACAATCAGAGTTGGATTGACCCGAAGGATGGGCTGGTTAGGTTGGTTAACAGATCAAAATGTTCGAAACATGTCATATTTTACTACAGGCGAAAGTAGTCAAGGTGACCACCATTTCCTCAACACTTGTTGGCTTTCATGTATTCTTGGTAAGAATATGGGGTTAATTATGATTACTAAAACTAATATTATTAAACTAATAATATATATAAGTATGTTAATAGTTTTATTCAGGAGCATGCATGTACCTCATACATATGATGTGTTGCCAACCTTTTCTAATCTTTTACATATCCTTATTTGCATGATGCTGATTCAAGGCACTAAGCTCTGTTTATAAACCTTTTATTTATATCTAAAGATTTATATTGTTGCAATGATAATAGTTTTGTAATATACATCACAACTATCTTAAAAGAGGGAACAATGAGTTGATGGTTGACATGGCCTATTCCAACCTAAGCGAAAAGATGATAAACCATAACCTTTTTTGACCAGTTATCCAACCTGTCCATGTTTCCACCTTTAATATTAATATAGATGCAAATTTTGAAAAAGCACTTACTTTGGGCTTTCTCCTTGGCAATCAACTCTAAGAAACCCACTTTTTTCTACTATGTGGAGGCTGACAAACCTACCAAAGACCCCAAAAAAACACATGTTAGGTGATAAAATAAACCTTTTATTTATATCTAAAGATTTATATTGTTGCAATGATAATAGTTTTGTAATATACATCACAACTATCTTAAAAGAGGGAACAATGAGTTGATGGTTGACATGGCCTATTCCAACCTAAGCGAAAAGATGATAAACCATAACCTTTTTTGACCAGTTATCCAACCTGTCCATGTTTCCACCTTTAATATTAATATAGATGCAAATTTTGAAAAAGCACTTACTTTGGGCTTTCTCCTTGGCAATCAACTCTAAGAAACCCACTTTTTTCTACTATGTGGAGGCTGACAAACCTACCAAAGACCCCAAAAAAACACATGTTAGGTGATAAAATATTAGAATCTAAGATTCAGAATTTCAGATTTGACTGAAATAGAAATAAAACAAGATAGTCGGCCTGATTTGAGAGGCGCTAGTCTTCAATTATAAACGTACCTTAGATAGTCATAATAACAAGAGTCAAAACATCAAAAATTGATAATGAAACATGAGAAATTGCCATAGTATCCAAGTAATCAGCTTTCTTACTTCCTTACCTGCTAATACGAGGACCAATCTAGCCTAGAACATCATCAATTACAATTAATTTATCGCAATACTTCTAAATAAATCACAAAATGAAGCAAATCTTGTAACGTACTTGCATCAACAAATATAGTTCAATCGAAAGGAGCCATGGTGAGTTTGTTGAAGCTTTTGAAAACAAATGATGTCATACAACCTGTCGGGTAGTGTGAAGTTGAACTGAATATCATTACATGTGTTATGGGTCCCTCTGCTTCAACTGCTCAACATATGAATTCATGCTATAAGAGTAGCACACACCCATGCTAAACACAACCATAATAAAACCATTTAAGAGCTTGACTATATATACAAATTAGAAACAAACATCCCATACACAATTTTTAGAAATGATGGAATGAATGCATTTCAAAAAAGAAAAGAGAATGATCCAACCGAAGATACTTACGAAGGCGAACAAATAATCAAGAAGATAAACCATAAAAAGTGAAGCCTCATAATAAATGTAACCATAGGAAATCCATCATTCACACTGCATATAGCCAAATATAGAAGCAAAAGTTAGCAAATCATTCTATTATGTAGTTCTTTAAAGAGAAAAAGGTATACATATTTTGGTATCCCAGTTTGTCCCGTCCCTATGCCAACAGTAGATGAATTTTTTTAATGTTTTAGCCTACAATAGCAAACAATAAGCAGCAACAGGCAAAACCAACAAGGTGATTAAAAACTGAAAAAAAATAGAAAGAAAAAGGAATACAAGGAAATTCTAATGCTACTTTGAATCTTCAACCATATAATATCAATCACCAACAGAGAGTTCCTTTGATTGATCATTTGTTAGTATAGTTAAATTAATATGTCATCAAAAATAAGTTGGGGATATAAGCATATTAAAAAAATAAACACAACAAACGTAAAGAAGGACATACAAAGCTTTAGAAGTCACTGCGTTGAAAAAGTGAATCATCGGAGACCAAGAAAAATGCCACCGCTTTGGCGACAACCAAAAAGACGACCACTTTAACCATTTTAATCGGCGATTTGACGCCAACACCTAAAATCGGTCCATCTTTGATAGTTAAAATCACTTTATAATTCAAAATTGTTTCTCCGATGAAGAAGATGCTGAAGAGGATGTGATGTAGAACAATGAAGGGAACCAGCCTGTGATTTCTAGGATTGACAAGCTTTTATACGTATTTGCAAATGAAATACATCCCTGAAACGCTTCATATTTTGCAATTAAACTTTCATTAAGTGTTAAACCCTCAATTGATGCTAACTTGATAAATCTTAAAATTTGTATTGATGAATCGACATGGAAGAAGGCAAAGGATCATTGGGTTGGTTTGTTAGAAGTAGGGATGATTAATTATGTGACGGTTTCAGGGATGATTGGAATCCCAATTTATTTATTCGTGTAGGCAGGGCAGGGATGGAAGGGGTAACAAGGGAGAGTGAAGGGCAAGAACGGAATGAAATTGTAGGTTTTAACTAATATCAAGAGATAAAATTACACTAATAACCTTGTAAGTGTCTTAATATACCTCTAGGTGACTAATTTACCCCTATCAATTATGCTTTCTTAAGTTGTATATGTAGCTACAAAATTTGTACCCATAACAAAATTACAATCTTACCCATAACTCCTCCTTAATAATATAATATAGATATGTCAACATACCCATGATTAAGGCAATAATTGCAAATCAAAATAGATCATATGGTGAACTACCCATAAGATCAATAGCAACATAAAAAAATCATTCTCCACCAAAGTATTTGGTTGTATAAAGTTTCGATCACTATAACATACAAGAGTCGTGTCCGAGTTCGGTCACGAATTAATTCCATGTGTCAAGGACTTTCAAAATTGTGGTTTTGATCATTACACGTATACTCGCACTACTGACCGAGCAACAATTACACTGTGTCAAGGACTTTCAAAATTCTCCCTCCGAAAGCTCATAAATTTCTCTCAATGATGCCTAGACATGATCAATGTAAACTGCAATTATATTGAACTTTTAAAATGGGTGGTGGTAGGGCTGCAAACGAACTGAACTTTTAGCGAACAGTTCATGAACCGTTTGGCGGGAAGTTCGTTCGTGTTCGTTCGTTTAATAAATGAACGAACACGAACAAAAAATTATGTTCGTTTAGTTAAACGAACAAACATGAATAGAGGTCGCGTTCGTTCGTTTATGTTCGTGAACGTTCGGTAACGTGTTCGTTTATGTTCGTTTGTGTTCTATAGTTTAGTAAGGTTTTTAATTTTTATACTTTTTTATATTCTTTTATTTTTATTTATCTTAATGTATGTGTATTCGATGTTATTCAAAAGTTAATATATGTCCCTTTGTGTTTGGTTCTGTTTATGAACACTTCTTTGTGTTCATTAATGACTGTTTATGTTCGCATGCGTTCATGAACAAAATTAACAAACAAACATAAACGAACACGAACATGAGTGTTTTCTTAACAAAAACGAACACGAACAGAAAATCTCGTTCGGTGAGTGTTCATGAACTGTTCGTGAACACATAATTTTCTTAACAAACGAACACGAACAAGGCCTTGTTCGTGTTCGTTCGGTTCGTTTGCAGCCCTAGGTGGTGGTGCAGCTTGTCCGCCTGCCTGCTATCCTTATGTAATTTGCCCTTTATATATTAATTCAAAAGTTTAGTAATGTAATCATATATCGCTAATTTATCAAACTTATATCCCTCTTTATCATAATATCTCAAATTATACAATACTCAACCCTACTATTTTAGTCCATATATGTGTTTTGTTAACTATACTAATCGGCCCAAATTGATTATTTGTGACAAACAAACAAAGTGGCCCAGTACTCAAATAGGTTTGAAGGCACAAAAATTGGGTTAATTAGCTTGAGTCCAGCACGTTTGTTTATTTATGTCTTATCCTCCAATCAATTCTTCTAGATATGAAACAATTACGTGTAAACTCTAAAGGTTGTTACTTTGTTTTCTTTTATTTTGACAGATGGAGCCAATAGTTTCGATAGAGTTTTGTAACCAATTTTCGTTTATCAGACTTGATACCGCTGTTCGTTTCCAACAATAAGTACACATTATTCACATTGGATATGCTACGGTAATATTTTTCTATGTTTATGTTATCTTTTTACACTACAGAGGAAATTTTCAAGGTAGCGCGTGCATGCATTGTCTTCTACATCGTATACATTGGGTAACCCCTTGGTGTGACTTTCTAGAGTAGTTTTTAAAATTGTTTTTCTTCTCCATGACCCGGACAAGAATACTATTTGACACTTCAAAGTCAAAAGGATATCACATATATACTTTGCATCATGCAAGCAACCCCAAAGGTCTTGTTTGTGGAGATCAGTTCATCACTACATTGTTTTGTTGCATACTTATATAGATAAACCAACTTTGATGCTTTTCTAAGCAATCTGACCCATGATTGATGTGGAATTTTTTAAAACCTTATGATTTCCGTTACTTGTAAAGTTTGCAAGGAAAATTCATATATTTTATTTTTCCATTGTATGTGACATGCTTTGAGTTCGTTTACCTCTAAACTGTTTTTAACCTACCATAAACAAACTCAAGAAACCTGTTACAAAGAGAGTGGTAACATCCATTTTATCAAAACTAAACATGTTATATTTTTATATTTTGACGCCTTATTATAAACTAAGCCAGGTATAGCCCCATTTTATCGCCGGATATTGTTTGCTTCACCAGTCGATGATGGGTGGATGTTTAACCATGTTTTAGTACTTGTAATTATGTGTTTTTAAGTGATTTATATCGCAAACATGGTTACTTTGAGTTTAATTTGAATTGCAGGTATTTGGAGTGAATTGGATGCATTTTTGGAGAAACCAAACTGAATTGAATTGAAGATATTAAATTGTGATGTGATAGACTGATAGAGCTCTGAAGTATGAAGACGTGGCCGCAAGAATCGAATAAAACTGAGTTATAATGAAGATTTTATGAAAAACAAGAAAACTCACGCATGTTGGTATAGTAACAGAGCACCTTGCGCTGGTTACCTTGCGCCACCCCCATTTTCACATCAGAAGAACAACGCATGTTGGGGAGGGTACCAGCACACATTGCGCTAGTGCATGTCTGACCTTGCGCCCAGGGTTATATTGGTCACGAATTTGATGACCCCATAAAAAGATAACTATTCCCCTAAACGAAAAAACCATTAACTTTAGCCGTTTGGAGTCATTCCCAAAGTGTTTTTGCCTCAATTAATCACCGAATCATGCATTAAATCTCCAACAATATATCAATTGAAGATCTTGCTATAGAGATGAACGGCTAAATCTCGTGTAACTCTTTAGACAAACAGTTCATATGGTTTTCCACTTTTTCTTTTTATTTTCAATATTTGATAATGTTTTATTTGTGATGACAAACAATTAGAACATTATTGATGCATTAGTTTAATTTAAACAATTGATTGTGTTTTGAGTTCTTTTTTGTTTACAACTTGTTCGGTGTAACACTCCAACCGATGGCGGAAACATCGGGATGTCACGTATTGATGATTGTTTCAGTAGCATATGGTATATATTGAAATTTTAAATAATTTATTCATAACATAAGTATCCAAATGAAATGATGTCTAAAAATCCCAATACATAATATCAAGTAAAGCAAATAACTTCAAATAACTTCAAATAACTTCATAGTATTTCCTCATGCATACTCTAAGCCTCAGCTTCATTGTTACCTGAAACATGTTAATTTTAAAAATATTTTTGGGTCAACAAAAGTTGGTGAAAATTACATAGGTTTTGATAATCGAATAAAGCTTGTACAATTCAAGTGTCATGGCAAGTCTAGTCCATATGTGAAAACATACTAGCAGGTAAATCGAGTGCATAATCAACCCTTGTGACTAGAATATTGTGGTCCATCCCATACGCTCATGGTTCACTCGATTATGTTATGCGATAGCAATCACCCACGCTACCTATGTAGGAGGTACACGTATCCGGGTGGGATTGTCAGTCCAATAGATCTATCATTGTATACCGTCGGCTGATCAATATTAATGATTATGCTAGAATATTGTGGTTACCCTAGTCATGTTTAAGACATAATGCAACATAGAATAACACATAGACACTTTTTGATTAAATTGTAGATAGAATGTTGTAACATGTTTCACCCCAAAAATAGTGAAATAGAAAAGGGGCTATGTAAAACTCACCTTAGCAAAATGTTAAGTCTCGTGAAAATAGAATAAGTGTAGCTCAACGACGCCAAGTATTACCCTATAATTAAGGTAATAAATATGTCTAAGTCTTTCTAGTCTACAAATATGTTCTAGGGTTTCGAATTTGGGGATAGGTATTCGTTTGATTAATAATTAAATTGTTTATTAAATAAAAGAAATTCGATAAATAAATAAACAAAAGTCTTTTTGTAGACTTTGGATTAAAGGTGGTCACATTATAAGGTTTTAAGTATAAAAATAATTTTTATAAAATTATTTTCTTAATAATAGAATATTTAGTCTATCTATTTCTATTTTGCCAAAATATAACTTTAATATCTAAAAATATTAAAATTAAAGAATTTTTAAATTAAAATTTGTATTTCTGTTCTAAATGGACATAAATAATTTATATAAATTTTTGGTGCAAAAATATTGAAAAATGAATTTATTATGATTTATTTATGATTAAAAATAACAAAAATTGATTAAAAATATTAAATAAATGATTTTTCGAAAATAAAAATCATTTCAGAAATTTTTAATGTTTTATAAACTCAGAATAATTTTTGTAGAAATTTATATAATCGTTTTGATATTTTTATAGAATTTTATAATTATAATGGAATAAACTTGAAATATTTATTATATATAATAAATAAATAATTTTGGAAAACTAAAAATTGTATGATGAACTTTTCTATTAGAACATCATAAAATAATTTTTGTAGAATTTATAAAGCATTTTTGGTATTTTTAAAACTATTTTAAAATAATAAAGAATATATAAATAATAAAGGTTTTAGAAAAAAAAAAAAAAAAAAAAGGTTTGTGTATGCTATGGCTCGAACCCGGGTCTGAGACCGGGTGGAGTTTTATCACAAGCCCAGCCACCAACTGGGCTGGACCCTGAGAACGAATATTCTTGGTTTGAAAATAATTATATGGTTATATTTGAAACAGTTTTATAATCATTTTAAAAGAAAAGATAAAAAGTCGTGTGAAAGGGACTCGAACCTTGGCCTGTGGCCGGTTCGTGTTCTAGACAGAAGGGGCCACACCAACTGATCTGTTGATCAGTTGGTGATGAATTAGGTTCTGCAATATATTAATACTAAGGTCTGCAGAAACGTTTTTCCCCAAATCAATATGAACGAACCCTAGATTTTACAATAAGCAGATTTGACAAACAATAACCCGATTAAACATAGGGTTATTGTTGTTAAAGGGCCGATGAACAAAACCATACAAAAACATTAAGACTTACAAAAAGTTTCGCGCGATTAAGAGCGGTCAACCAGAAAGTCAAACTTGCGAACAATTGATGATCAAAATGAGTTTTTCAGAGGAAATTGAGGGTAAAGAGAGAGTGTTCGGTGAGTGTAGGTTGTAGTGAAGGCCTCAATTTATAGGGAAGTGCTCGGTTGTTCGAAATGGTAATGGTTGACTCGTTTTAAAGCATTGACGCGTAAATTGGTACAAAATTGGAATGTTATAATGATAATTACGCTTGTGTAATACGCGAATGAGTCAGACGCGTCATTCCTAGTTTACCATAATTGAATTAAAACGCGATTGGATGTTAATTTTAGAAGATTATCATCACAGTTGACTTTTCAGGTCAACTGTTATGATTTATGCACACCTTATAACAAAAACGCGTGGATAATAGACAGAATAGTGGTGTAGCCCAGTTGGTTTGTTGTGTGTGTATGATTGACCCGGCCTAGGGCACGGGTTCGAATCCCGGCCCAGGCACTATTTTTTTATACAATTATTTCACTAATATATTAATAATATATACTTATAGTAGAGTACTAGGGGTCCAAACGTGTCGCGATATATTTTTTAAAGGGCACGATAATGATAAAAAAAATTCGACGTTTTATTAATAATAGCTGTAACGTACATAGAATTCAATGCGAAATGTTACATTCGGTTGATGACAAAACTTAGTGGCGGGTTGGGTGACTAAAGATGGTTGACTTGATACTTTCAATTGGGCAGTTAATAGGGTTTGATGACAAGAACTTATATTTAATTGATTTCGAAAGCTATGTCTATGTAGCTTTCAATCTATATACTGAAAATTGTGTGAAACCTAGAACCAGAAATTTAGAGAGGGTTGCGTATTCTTTTATTGATATTTAATTTAATTAAGTTAAAGTTTTTATAAGTTTTCTTATTTATTTACAATCATTCAAAACAATAAATTAGTTACTTAGTTAATTTAATTTAAAACTACAATCTTCCACCAATTCCCTAAGGATCGACAAACCTACTCCATGTACTGCAGTATTTGTAGCTAAGGAGTTGTTTTTAATTTAGGTTTTGATTAGCACTTCGACACGCGATCAGCCGACAACTAGTTTCCTTGACGATGATCATCCGACCGAGTTTCTAGGTCTAACAACCTTCATTCTCTCCCGATTCCAAACCTCGCTGGTAAATTGCCTTTCACGAGAATCTATACTGCGTCGAAAGTGACCGGGATGACCATGTATTGAAGACGAAGAAAACCGTGGAGGTAGAGGACTGACCGAATGGGGTTAGCGAGCGACTGTTACAACCCTAACAGGAGAACTCATCCTAAAAGACTAGTCTGATGGAAGAGAGAGTCTACTTAGGTTATAAACCCCACAATAGTTGCCCATACAACCGACAGGAAACAAGTCTTATACTTTGTAACGAGACTTGTCCCATATGTTTGATATATAAGGAGACTATATGCAAAACATATTGTTTTCAACTATATGCAAAACCTATGTATTCTCACCAACTATTTATAGTTGACCCCCCCCATCTTTCCAACTTAACATGTTTCAGGTTTATTGCTAATGGAAGTTGTACAAGTCTTGGAACACCTAGGAGCTTTGGACCTAGTTTATATAAATCAACTTTTGTAATCATTATTTGTAAGGCAAATTGTAAATTGTTTAATATTATTCAACTTCCATTTAGCACCATGAGCTATTGAACAATTATCACTACGTGACACCTCGATGTTTCCGCCATCGGTTGGGGTGTTACAGATTGGTATCAGAGCCATGGTTATAGGGAATTAGGTTATTAGAAAAATAATCTAGTCTATAACCTTAGGATTTTAACTAGTACTTGCTTCTCTTACTTGCAACTTTACTTGTTTCAGTTCTCTATCTTCATCTTATTTCTTATCCCTACTTTAACCCCACAATTTACACTGCTACATAATCTCCTTACTATAAAATAAACTCCTTATCAACCATCTTCACATTCACTATCTCTCGCAACCTTGATTCTGTTTCGAGATTTTTTATCATCCTCTCAAGAACTAAATTAATATCCTTCACCTTCTCAAACATGAGCTAGTTACCCATGATAACCAAACTATTGAAACTTGATTGTGTGTTGCATCAAACTTAATCCTTAGTTATACATGAGAATTCGATTATCTACCATATTTGAACATTTAATACTAGAAGTCATGGAATATAAACTATTTGCTATAGACACACCTAGAGTCATTAACCTTGTCTAGGGCAACTCTATTACAACTCGCTTGCTATACTTGATACTTGATTGCTTACATGTACATATTATCAATTTGCAATTTATGCGCGTAACAATTGGTACACTTAATCAAACAACTGATAGAGGATGAAGTACTTGCTCAACAGTTAGTAGAGTACCAAATAACCTACTCAACGATTGGTAGAGGTCATCATGCCTGCTCAACAGTCGGTAGAGGCCCTACAACCTGCTCAACGACTGGTAGAGGCTATCGCACCTGCTCAACAATCGGTAGAGGTTCTTACTCACTGACTAGTAGAGGTCTTTTTTCCTGCTCAACAGTTGGACTTATTTTTGGATACATTTTATACGATTTAACCACAAGGTTAATTATATTATTTTACATGTGTGTGTGTCTAGAGTTATAGAAGGACACAAAACCCTAATGTAAGGTAAATTGGTGATGGCGGTCCGGAACGTAATCATGAATTTACAGATATGTTAAGGTAGTGTGAAATTCTATCAAGGTTTTCGGTAGATATCCAATTATAAACTCTAGTTAATTAATGGTCCATTTAACCTTAATGGCCATCTTGTGCATTCCTTAAAATCTTACCTTATCTCAGACCAATATCATTCCAAAAACTTGAAACTCTTACTCTACTCACCTTAGCTTGTACCAAATAACCACATCTCTTCCTAGCAACCCTCCTAAATAAACTCCGGGACGAAGTTTCTAAAAGTAGGGGAGACTGTAATATCGCAAAATTTTTCCCAAATATTTTTTATTAATAAATAGTGCTTTATTTGAGTTTAAACTATTGGTTGTTACAGGAAACGATTGATATATATTTTTTTTATCAAGTCTTAAATTAAAATAAAATGTGTAAGTATGACTTCAATTTTTTTTAATATCAATCATGCCATCCTAATTTTGTGTTCCTATCCACCATTAAATGATTAATAGACATTCAATCAAGATCTAAGAATTTTGGCCATATAGTTATTATTACTTTTTTTTAGTAACTACAACATTGAATGTAAACCAATTAGACATCTCATTTTTTTCTCTCGCCTATTTCGTAACCGATAAGTCAACCCCATCATTAAAATGGAAGCATCAAATAACACATATTTATTAACCTACGAGACCGGGAGTTTAAATCATAACCTCTATATAATGCCACCCAAAGGGCGACACAATCACAACCACCCAAGATCAATAACCTTGTCGCACCGCTACACCGCCACTGATTGAAAACATTTTTTTAGACCACTGTGCTCTAACCGCCACACTGTTTCCCCCTACGCCTTTCTGAACAAGAATCCCAAATAAAGCCACTGTGCTATGACCACACACCCATTGCTCTATATCCTTATCCTGATACTTTTTAGACTCCGTTTGGAACCGGCTCCACCGGTAGATACATCAGCTCCTTCTCCACCATCACCTAAGCGCCATCTAATATTGCGGTCATTCACTCGGATTCCTTATTTAACGTTCAACACTTGAGGTAATGACCCTTGTACCATCCTAAATAATGCATAAATAAATAACCTCGCATTTGATATTTATATGTACATATTAATACTATAGATGACATATTTCTATAATACTGTTGCTCGAAAACTTACAAACTTCTATTTAAAGTTAAATCTTAAATTCATGTGGCTATTAATATGTAAACATATGCATTTAATTTTGTATATGAACTTTGTGATATATGTAATTTATCTATACTATATTATAAAGCATGAGGGAAGGATACCAACAAAATTTAAGTAAATACTACATCTTATGCTTATGGTACAACAACTTAATGAAGTTAGTAAAAGGGTAAAATTGTCATTCTACATGAATATTTAAGTTGATTATGTAATAGAGTTAAACTTTAGAGTTTAATGTAAATCTAACTAATTTTTAATGAATAAGAAAGAAATCCAAAAGTCGTAAGAGTTACAAAAATCATATGAAAGCCAAAGAGTCACCACCCTTTAATTGCTTCTAATTCTCAATTATTTCAATTAAACCACTCATTATTGCTTTTAACTCAAGCAAATATATCATTATATAAACAAGTAAAACAATAACATTTGGTACTCCATTGATCCTTACTCTTTGTTTTTTTCTTTAATAGAAGTTTGTTCTCTATACAAAGTGTAATCAATCAATCAGGTATGTTTTTTTTTCTTAATCTTTAATTTATTGTAATTCATATAGTTTTTTACTTGTTTTATTTAAATATCACTCATATAACTTAGTGGTACATATGTTTTCATCGATCAAGGTTTATTGCTTTACTTGGTTCATGGATATTGGAGTTTTGAAGGGGATGATTTGCACATAATTCTCATGAAGAATGTTCTTCTTGTACATGTTATAATGGGTACCTGGATGACATGTATGGCCGTGTTTGGATTCAGATCTTGCAAAAAGACGAAACTTTCTGGTGAGAGTGGGAAGTTTAGAAGTTTTATGCACTTGTTATTGATTTATTATACGATAAGGCCTTAATCGTGTTAGTTACAAGTTTTTTTTATGTGGTCACTGTACGAGGAACAAGACAGTTTTATGGGAAGAAAATAGGTTGTACGACTACTATACCTTTTGTAATCATATTTCATGCACTACATGCTTATAAAAAAAGGACACGAATGTGTGACTTAACCCGTTTTCAAATCATTATACAAACAACCCATTTCAAATAGTAATGATGTTTACATTAATGTGCCTAAGGAAAGCGAATCACAAAGGTTGTGGTGCAAGTCAATGGGGACCATTTGATGATGACTGCACCAAATGGTTTAAAACCAAGTATTCAAACTCAGTTGTTTATGTATCTTTTGGAAGCATGGTGTTACTAACCCAACTAGAGATAGAGAAAATTGCATGGAGTTTACAGAAAATGGGTTTTACTTTCTTTATGAAGTTAAAGATTTATAGACACAAAATTTGCCAAAAGGGGTTCTTCATTTAACCACATAAGAAAAATGTATTATTTTTTGTGAGGGTTCTCTTTGTTGTTTTGGATGGTTGGTTTCATGTAGAACCACTCAAAGGAAAAAGTTCAGTTTCATGCATATACTCTTTCGTGTTAATGGGTTTGATAACCGGTTTGTTAGTATCAAAGTATATTTTTGATATACACACCTCTTGATTTAGATTACCAATATAAATACAATATAATATACCATGAGAGGGTTGTAAAGTAGCACAAAATGAGTATCGGGTACTACATTATCGTTACCGCTGCATTGCGTAGGTTTCCGACACTATGTGCTTCAATATATGTCACCCCGCCGCAACGCGCGGGCACCCCACTAGTTTTTATAAACCACTTCGGACAAAACTCTTACACTTAAAAGAAGGCTTTATTTTTGCTTAAATTTGAAATCATGTATATGGTAAAAGTTAATTTATTTTTATAAATAAATAAATAAGCTTAACTTGCATCTCCTGTATATACCTCGAATACCTAAGTCTTTTGAGTGTAAATAGAGTGTTTTATCTTATGGTGTGTTTCTAAAGTCATTTCTTAATAAACTCCGTATGTGTTTTTTGTTTAACAACTAAAAATGGTTTTTAGTAGGGTATTATATTGTTTACGAAAACAAGTATAAAAAAAAAGAGGATTTCTTTACATAAACATAAACTCTTAGATTTTAAACTAACCAAATGGATTATTGAACTTTTGTTAATAACTAATAAATATTAATATAATCAACATATATTGCACGAACATCATTTAAAGTTGTGACTATAATTGTATGCGTTAAAACTTTATTCCACTCCGACGGGTAGTTCACCATTTTGCTTCCACAATTAAGGTGCAACCATAATTCATTATATTCCGTTGACTTCTTGCAAGTTTATCATCACAAATAGGTGAGTTTACATAGTCCCTTTTTCTGTTTTACATTTTGGGGTGAAACATGTTTAAACATTTTATACACTATCATTTACTTATTCTTACATTGTTGAAACTTGTGATTCAATTATAAGCATTTTATACACTATCAATTACTCATTTTATCATTTGACTGTAACAAAAGGACACAGTACAATCATTAACATTGATCAAGCCGCCTGTTTAGATTATAGCGCTATAGGTCTGACAAACCCACCACCCCCCCCCCCGCATAAATTCAGGGATGATCGATAACAGTTACACTTTTACTAACTTGCGAGTTAGGTCTCAGTCGACACAAGGTTTGATTGTACAAAAGACGCATTGTTACATGTCGGACTCATATTCTATCATTACTCATTATTATACTTCAACTATGACTGCTATACAACATATTGTTTTCAACTATATGCAAAACCTATGTATTTTCACCAACTATTTATAGTTGACCCCCCCCCCCCCATCTTTCCAACTTAACATGTTTCAGGTTTATTGCTAATGGAAGTTGTACAAGTCTTGGAACACCTAGGAGCTTTGGACCTAGTTTATATAAATCAACTTTTGTAATCATTATTTGTAAGGCAAATTGTAAATTGTTTAATATTATTCAACTTCCATTTAGCACCATGAGCTATTGAACAATCATCACTATGTGACACCTCGATGTTTCCGCCATCGGTTGGGGTGTTACAACGATAATGATAAAAAAATTCGACGTGTTATTAATAATAGCCGTAACGTACATAGAATTCAATGCGAAATGTTACAGTCTCCCCTACTTTTAGGAACTTCGTCCCGAAGTTGGAGTTGGAGAGTCTGGTGGGAAAAGGTGTGGGTACTTAGACTTCATCTGGTCCTTGCGTTCCCAAGTGAACTCTGGACCTCGTTTAGATTCCCAACGAACCTTAACGATTGGAATGCGACTGCGCTTGAGTTTCTTGACTCCAATATCCACGATCTCAACGGGTTTCTCGACAATGTGCATATTTTCATCGATCTGCACATCTTCAAGAGGGACATGGAGGTTCTCATCTACTAAGCATTTCTTGAGATTCGAAACGTGAAAAGTTGGGTGAACATTGCTTAACTCAGGTGGAAGATCAAGTTTGTAAGCCACTTTTCCAATCCTGTCAAGCACTTTGAATGGGCCTACGTATCGAGGAGCTAGTTTTCCCTTTCTACCGAAGCGAATTACTCCCTTCCAAGGAGATACCTTAAGAAGTACAAGGTCCCCGACTTGAAATTCCAAGGGCTTACGACGTTTATTAGCATAGCTCTTCTGACGACTTCTAGCCTTGAGAAGATTATCCTGAATGAGTTGGATTTTATCTGTGGTTTCCTGGATCAGTTCAGGTCCAGTGATCTGGGCTTCACCAACCTCAGTCCAACAGACAGGTGAACGACACTTACGACCATAGAGTGCCTCGAAAGGAGCCATGTTAATGCTGGCATGATAACTGTTGTATGAAAACTCGACCAAGGGAAGATGAGAATCCCATGCGCCACCAAAATCAATGACACATGCCCTGAGCATATCCTCAAGTCTCTGGATGGTCCGTTCAGTCTGACCATCTGTTTGAGGGTGATAAGCAGTACTCGGGTTTAGCTTGGTACCCAAAGCGTCTTGTAAAGAATCCCAAAAGTGAAAGGTGAAACGACCATCACGATCAGAGATAATGTCCAAAGGTATACCATGGCGACATACGATTTCACTCACGTACATCTTCGCTAACTTTTCCACAAAATATTTCTCACGAATGGGTAAGAAATGGGTTGACTTGGTCAAACGGTCAACGATTACCCAAATGCTGTCAAAACCTTTGGGTGTACGAGGAGTTTAGTGATGAAGTCCATTGCTATGCTCTCCCATTTCCATACAGGAATTTCTGGTTGTTCAAGCATACCAGATGGTCGTTGATGTTCAGCCTTGACCTTCGAACAAGTAAGGCATTTTGCAACGAAAAGAGCGATATCTTTCTTCATACCAGGCCACCAATACGAATAACGAAGATCTTGGTACATCTTGTTAGCTCCAGGATGAATAGAATAACGAGACTTATGAGCCTCGTTCATAAGGAAGGTACGAAGATCATCACGGTCAGGAATCCAAAGTCGATTGAGAAAATAAAGTAGACCATCAGATTTGGTTTCAAGTTGAGTCTCAGCACCACAAGACATTTCCTCGTACATGTTACCTTGGGTGACTGAAGTATGTTGAGCCTGGAGGATACGATCCTGAAGATCAGTACGAACTCTCGCACAATGAAGTTTGATGCGCTCTTTACGACTGAGTGCGTCAGCCACAACATTCGCTTTGCCAGGATGGTAGCGAATCTCGCAATCATAGTCGTTAAGTAACTCAACCCAACGTCGTTGCCTCATGTTAAGATTTTTCTGGTCGAAGACATGTCAATAAAAATCATTCATCATTCTAAGTCGATTGAATATTCACCGCAAGGTGCTGTATCAAATTCCAACAATTCGATTCAACTGAAATGTCGACTTTAAAGAAACTCATCGACGAAGTATCAAAGGATTCATTGCCCACAATGGCCTGACATAGCAAGACTAGAAACAAGCATTACGAGCAACGTAATGATAAAACAAGTCACTAATGAAACAATTGTTTGATGCGAAGCCCTACAATGGACCTTCACAGGTTTAAAGAATTCAAACATGCAATAGTTGACACATGTACAAAAATGCGTGTCTAATTTGGTGAAAAGAATAAGGAATCAACAAAAATTAAATTCCTTTATGATTGAATGTTGAAGGCCACAAATACAAAAGAAGAGAGATGTAGATCGTACTCAAAAAGATATAACTAGGTTCTAAAACAGGAACCTTAGAAGCTCAAGAAACAAGATCATCAAGATCTTAAACTGGTTTAAGAAAAGCAAGGTCACAAATGACACGAACAGGGGAGAATCGACAATCACGTCCGTAACAACAAAATAATGAAAAACCCTTATCCATTATATATATATATATATAAATATATAACACAACATAATAGTATAGATACCCTCACGATAGATGTCTTTAGAATCATCAGGTGCCTGTAAACCTGCGATAACGTGACGTCTGCGTTATCGAAAATTTACCTCACCAGATCATCCTATTAACCTCCATCATAAGTTATATCACAAGCACCCGTCACATTCATATAATAACACGTATATATAATATGATACAATATTCGTCGTGTGCGCCACCTTTCCCGGTGCTCTTCTCGTCCGCATTCCAGCTTCACAGCATCATCAGCAAAACGAGGTGCCTCATCAAGACGTTTCTCACCCAAGGCTACTTTGACGACATAGCATACTCCGAACCCGGGATGCAAGACCACAAATGCTGCAACAATCCCTTTGCCGATTCGTCCAACAAACGTGACACGTGTGTGCGTTCCCTATACGTCCAAGCTTGAGTCGACAACCATTGGCGATACGTACTATATATACTTTAAGTAAATGCACACAGTATATAAACAAGTAAGTTGTTTCACATACCAAGAAACAATGACTCAGCTACTCTATGTGAATAACCACTCAGGTATCTAAAGCAATGACGCGCCAGTCACCAGTGAGGTATGCCTAACCACCACGTGTTATTATCCTTTCTATATACCACTATAGAAAATACCGACTTCCTATTCACATAAGAAAAATAAATGTTCCTTGCGCCGAAGGAATGTACGCTAAGCTAGTGTGATACACTAATAGTCACGCAACTGATTTGGCAACGGTTGGAATTCCAGTTCCTAGGCGTTCATACTAAATATTGTGTCTTAGAAATTTTGGTCCCTATCTCGAAACAAACTCAGGTTAAAGCCTAGATATCTATACAGACACCTAATTCGCTAAAACCTATGGCTCTGATACCAAACTGTCACACCCCAACTTTTTCCTCGTCGGATGCGACGTTTGGTGCCTTTGCCAGCGCAGCGGAAAGATGCATCTAAGACTCTGGTTCCCTGAACGCCATTGCTAAACCTCTAGGATTCCCGATCCCAACTGTCACCTACTCCAACCGTGCCGTTACCAAAGTTTAAACCTGAAAGACATACTTAAAAAGTCAACATATAATGCTGGTGAGTTCATAAGTTTTGCAAAATGTTATCAAACATTACCAAGTTCCAAAAGTGTTACCATGTTCACCCTGTCCATACTATAACAAATCGAAAACCAAAGTACGCTAGCTAGGCGTATGTTTTGTTACTACCACGATTGGAAAACCATTACTAACTCGAATACCAGATGTTGTGCCCGAAAAGTACCAATTGTTCCTGTTGTTCCTGTTTGAGACAATATGCACTCGCCCGACCCTCCAAGCCGACGAGCGGGGTTGGTCACTCCCAATAGCGCTATTCACATTTCCCCGTTGTGCAAACCCGCACATTCATGGTTCCCCCCGGGACTTCCAAAGATCGTGTAGTACACAATAGAAACCCATAGTATGACAGTAGTTACCAAATAATCGTTTTAACACATGTTTTCTCCCCCGAAAGTATGAAACCAGTTTAAAAGAGGGGCCGTAAACTCACGCAACCCGTTTCATTTTCCAAAACTTTGTTTCGTTTTAAGTTCCTCAGTTTTTCATAAAAGAAGCATGTCTTCCACCCCGGAAACATTTATAAAACAGTAAAAGGTGGGGTTATGAACTCACCTTAATTTCCGTGCTAAGCTAGCAAACGAAGCCTGAGACCTCGACCGACTTCCTCGTGCCCTAATTACCAACAAAGGACACCTTAACAGTCTATCACACATAAGCCTAGCTTATTAACCGCTCAAAAGGTAGTCTATCCGACTGTCTAGACTCGTGTGTACCAACACGGGTCTAAATACGTTTCAACTCGACGAACCGACAATGACTTAACTTAACTCCCATATATAACATAGCACCCAAGTTGCACACTTGTTACTATTTGTGTATAAACCATGTTGGACTAGTACCCCGAAACGTATATTATCCTGAATCGTAGCTCGTCTCGCAAATCATGTCAATGTATTTGTTTTGCGTAATTATATTTTAGAAAATACCCTTTGAGGAAATACAAATTTAGTTATTAAACCGATCAATGACATTTGTTACTTTTTCCCAAATATTGTTTGAAATCATCTTTATTGCTACGAATAATTAGTCCTTAAAAGCATTTCGATTTGTATATAATAATGCATTTGTCCAAAACACTTAGGGAAATTTATTTATAAAAATGGTAGTTCGTTACGCTTTAACTTTATAAAAATTTGGGCAGAGTTTCCTCTGTTTTTGTACAAACCAGACAACACCCGTTGTCTACAATTTTCCCAAAATTATCTTTCAAACACAAGTCACCAAGTCATTTTATCCAAAGTTTCGATTCACGAGATTCTATACGTTTCGATACCTAAATACACTTAATTATATAATTATATATATATACCAATATATATATATATAATATAGTCCGACAATATAGTCCAATTATATTTAGTCCGAGTTCGAAACCATAAGTCACGTCAAGTTAATCGTTTACCAATTCGTTCAATATTTAATATATATAGTTTCCGTTTATTATCCGGTTCGTTCGCGAGTTAAAACCATTTCCTCAATATCAATATATTTACAAATATATAATATTCATAAATATATAATATTTACAAATATCCAATATTTATAAATATACAAATAAAGTAATAATAACACGATTATAAGTATACCGAATCGCACACCGAGCCGTTTGACTGTGTGTTGACCAGATCTGACCGAACCGACCGCAACCGCGACTGAAACCCGAACTGGACCTGAATCTGACCCGACTTGACGAGACCCGTAACAGAGACCCGATCCAAACCGAACAGCGACCAGATCCAACAGACTCCAAAACCACGAGCCAAAGGCCACATCAAACCACTTGGTGAACACCAAACCGTAACCAGCAAGCACCCGAGTTGAACCCGCACCAAACCCATCTTGACCTGAGACCCGAGCTGAATCTGACCAGACCTTGACCCGAGCTAACACCCCGAACCAGAAACTAACCCGATCATCACAACTGAGAAACGAGACCCACTTGATGCCCAACCCACCGGAAACACCATAGGTCGCCAGACCCGAGCGGAGGACCACCAGGTCTATACCCAGTACCGAACCCAAACCTCCATCCGAAAGCTCCGAAGAACCGATGCCTTGAACAACCAAACTCGGCCACTCTAACCTTCACCCGAGCCCTCACCACCACGATACACCACCACCACGAACTGCCACCATATCAGGAACCAAACCTGACCATAAAACCTACAATTCCCCACTGTTTATGCTCGATTGGGCCTGGAAACACAGCGCCGCCGCCTTGGCTTCTATTTCTTGGTCATGGGGACCTATGCCGCCTTGAACCTTTATAAGGTAACCACCTCTTCAGCCGCTACCCTACTGAACCGGCACCCCTGATCTGTTGCATTTGAAGATGTTCACGGGCCACAACCCATCTTGGACCTGGAACCATGCGCCGCCACCACCATAAGGCTGGTGGTGGTCGGCCGCTGCTGTAACACGGTGGAGGGAGAGAGACGAGAGGAGATAGAGTAGCGAGAGAGGGGGAGGCGGGTTAGTGAGAGAGAGAGGTTTGTTTGAGGTGTGGTTGCAGAAAAATGAGAGGAAGAGGATGGACCTTAGCTTTTATAGCTAGGGTTTGTGTTAAGTGGGAACATACCGCGTATACGAACCCGTATTAAACGTATTACGTCTTGGTTTATATCTAGGCCCAATAATAAATTATAATAATTAGTCGGTTTTGTTCGAAATACAAAACCGAGCATAAATGTAAATATCTTCAATGTCCGACGCGTGTTTTCAGAACACGCGTTTAAATCGCGATAATTAAATCGGTCACAGTTTGGATTATAAAACGGTCAGTAAACTTCCGAAACTTAATAATTAGCAATATCTGAAATAAATATTTAATTTTAATCATAAAAATCACGTCAGTGTTGATCGGAAGTTGCCGGGTGTCACATTCTCCCCATGTTACAGAAATTTTGTCCTCAAAATTTGAGGCAGGATATCATCCAAGAACCAATGGTAGTACAACAAAATAGTCAACGGACTTGCCGGTACAAATGGCACTAAATAAAGTTTCAGAATCAACTGAATGCAAAGTGTAAACAACAACTCTGTCAACAAATACAATTGGCGCACCTCAAACGAAGCAACTAGTGCACCAACTTTTTCGTTACACACCACAAGGTGCGTCTGCATTTAAGGCAATAACAAACAAGTTGATGAAAGTGAGACATGTCAATAAAAATCATTCATCATTCTAAGTCGATTGAATATTCACCGCAAGGTGCTGTATCAAATTCCAACAATTCGATTCAACTGAAATGTCGACTTTAAAGAAACTCATCGACGAAGTATCAAAGGATTCATTGCCCACAATGGCCTGACATAGCAAGACTAGAAACAAGCATTACGAGCAACGTAATGATAAAACAAGTCACTAATGAAACAATTGTTTGATGCGAAGCCCTACAATGGACCTTCACAGGTTTAAAGAATTCAAACATGCAATAGTTGACACATGTACAAAAATGCGTGTCTAATTTGGTGAAAAGAATAAGGAATCAACAAAAATTAAATTCCTTTATGATTGAATGTTGAAGGCCACAAATACAAAAGAAGAGAGATGTAGATCGTACTCAAAAAGATATAACTAGGTTCTAAAACAGGAACCTTAGAAGCTCAAGAAACAAGATCATCAAGATCTTAAACTGGTTTAAGAAAAGCAAGGTCACAAATGACACGAACAGGGGAGAATCGACAATCACGTCCGTAACAACAAAATAATGAAAAACCCTTATCCATTATATATATATATATATATATATATAAATATATAACACAACATAATAGTATAGATACCCTCACGATAGATGTCTTTAGAATCATCAGGTGCCTGTAAACCTGCGATAACGTGACGTCTGCGTTATCGAAAATTTACCTCACCAGATCATCCTATTAACCTCCATCATAAGTTATATCACAAGCACCCGTCACATTCATATAATTACACGTATATATAATATGATACAATATTCGTCGTGTGCGCCACCTTTCCCGGTGCTCTTCTCGTCCGCATTCCAGCTTCACAGCATCATCAGCAAAACGAGGTGCCTCATCAAGACGTTTCTCACCCAAGGCTACTTTGACGACATAGCATACTCCGAACCCGGGATGCAAGACCACAAATGCTGCAACAATCCCTTTGCCGATTCGTCCAACAAACGTGACACGTGTGTGCGTTCCCTATACGTCCAAGCTTGAGTCGACAACCATTGGCGATACGTACTATATATACTTTAAGTAAATGCACACAGTATATAAACAAGTAAGTTGTTTCACATACCAAGAAACAATGACTCAGCTACTCTATGTGAATAACCACTCAGGTATCTAAAGCAATGACGCGCCAGTCACCAGTGAGGTATGCCTAACCACCACGTGTTATTATCCTTTCTATATACCACTATAGAAAATACCGACTTCCTATTCACATAAGAAAAATAAATGTTCCTTGCGCCGAAGGAATGTACGCTAAGCTAGTGTGATACACTAATAGTCACGCAACTGATTTGGCAACGGTTGGAATTCCAGTTCCTAGGCGTTCATACTAAATATTGTGTCTTAGAAATTTTGGTCCCTATCTCGAAACAAACTCAGGTTAAAGCCTAGATATCTATACAGACACCTAATTCGCTAAAACCTATGGCTCTGATACCAAACTGTCACACCCTAACTTTTTCCTCGTCGGATGCGACGTTTGGTGCCTTTGCCAGCGCAGCGGAAAGATGCATCTAAGACTCTGGTTCCCTGAACGCCATTGCTAAACCTCTAGGATTCCCGATCCCAACTGTCACCTACTCCAACCGTGCCGTTACCAAAGTTTAAACCTGAAAGACATACTTAAAAAGTCAACATATAATGCTGGTGAGTTCATAAGTTTTGCAAAATGTTATCAAACATTACCAAGTTCCAAAAGTGTTACCATGTTCACCCTGTCCATACTATAACAAATCGAAAACCAAAGTACGCTAGCTAGGCGTATGTTTTGTTACTACCACGATTGGAAAACCATTACTAACTCGAATACCAGATGTTGTGCCCGAAAAGTACCAATTGTTCCTGTTGTTCCTGTTTGAGACAATATGCACTCGCCCGGCCCTCCAAGCCGACGAGCGGGGTTGGTCACTCCCAATAGCGCTATTCACATTTCCCCGTTGTGCAAACCCGCACATTCATGGTTCCCCCCGGGACTTCCAAAGATCGTGTAGTACACAATAGAAACCCATAGTATGACAGTAGTTACCAAATAATCGTTTTAAACACATGTTTTCTCCCCCGAAAGTATGAAACCAGTTTAAAAGAGGGGCCGTAAACTCACGCAACCCGTTTCATTTTCCAAAACTTTGTTTCGTTTTAAGTTCCTCAGTTTTTCATAAAAGAAGCATGTCTTCCACCCCGGAAACATTTATAAAACAGTAAAAGGTGGGGTTATGAACTCACCTTAATTTCCGTGCTAAGCTAGCAAACGAAGCCTGAGACCTCGACCGACTTCCTCGTGCCCTAATTACCAACAAAGGACACCTTAACAGTCTATCACACATAAGCCTAGCTTATTAACCGCTCAAAAGGTAGTCTATCTGTCTAGACTCGTGTGTACCAACACGGGTCTAAATACGTTTCAACTCGACGAACCGACAATGACTTAACTTAACTCCCATATATAACATAGCACCCAAGTTGCACACTTGTTACTATTTGTGTATAAACCATGTTGGACTAGTACCCCGAAACGTATATTATCCTGAATCGTAGCTCGTCTCGCAAATCATGTCAATGTATTTGTTTTGCGTAATTATATTTTAGAAAATACCCTTTGAGGAAATACAAATTTAGTTATTAAACCGATCAATGACATTTGTTACTTTTTCCCAAATATTGTTTGAAATCATCTTTATTGCTACGAATAATTAGTCCTTAAAAGCATTTCGATTTGTATATAATAATGCATTTGTCCAAAACACTTAGGGAAATTTATTTATAAAAATGGTAGTTCGTTACGCTTTAACTTTATAAAAATTTGGGCAGAGTTTCCTCTGTTTTTGTACAAACCAGACAACACCCGTTGTCTACAATTTTCCCAAAATTATCTTTCAAACACAAGTCACCAAGTCATTTTATCCAAAGTTTCGATTCACGAGATTCTATACGTTTCGATACCTAAATACACTTAATTATATAATTATATATATATACCAATATATATATATATAATATAGTCCGACAATATAGTCCAATTATATTTAGTCCGAGTTCGAAACCATAAGTCACGTCAAGTTAATCGTTTACCAATTCGTTCAATATTTAATATATATAGTTTCCGTTTATTATCCGGTTCGTTCGCGAGTTAAAACCATTTCCTCAATATCAATATATTTACAAATATATAATATTCATAAATATATAATATTTACAAATATCCAATATTTATAAATATACAAATAAAGTAATAATAACACGATTATAAGTATACCGAATCGCACACCGAGCCGTTTGACTGTGTGTTGACCAGATCTGACCGAACCGACCGCAACCGCGACTGAAACCCGAACTGGACCTGAATCTGACCCGACTTGACGAGACCCGTAACAGAGACCCGATCCAAACCGAACAGCGACCAGATCCAACAGACTCCAAAACCACGAGCCAAAGGCCACATCAAACCACTTGGTGAACACCAAACCGTAACCAGCAAGCACCCGAGTTGAACCCGCACCAAACCCATCTTGACCTGAGACCCGAGCTGAATCTGACCAGACCTTGACCCGAGCTAACACCCCGAACCAGAAACTAACCCGATCATCACAACTGAGAAACGAGACCCACTTGATGCCCAACCCACCGGAAACACCATAGGTCGCCAGACCCGAGCGGAGGACCACCAGGTCTATACCCAGTACCGAACCCAAACCTCCATCCGAAAGCTCCGAAGAACCGATGCCTTGAACAACCAAACTCGGCCACTCTAACCTTCACCCGAGCCCTCACCACCACGATACACCACCACCACGAACTGCCACCATATCAGGAACCAAACCTGACCATAAAACCTACAATTCCCCACTGTTTATGCTCGATTGGGCCTGGAAACACAGCGCCGCCGCCTTGGCTTCTATTTCTTGGTCATGGGGACCTATGCCGCCTTGAACCTTTATAAGGTAACCACCTCTTCAGCCGCTACCCTACTGAACCGGCACCCCTGATCTGTTGCATTTGAAGATGTTCACGGGCCACAACCCATCTTGGACCTGGAACCATGCGCCGCCACCACCATAAGGCTGGTGGTGGTCGGCCGCTGCTGTAACACGGTGGAGGGAGAGAGACGAGAGGAGATAGAGTAGCGAGAGAGGGGGAGGCGGGTTAGTGAGAGAGAGAGGTTTGTTTGAGGTGTGGTTGCAGAAAAATGAGAGGAAGAGGATGGACCTTAGCTTTTATAGCTAGGGTTTGTGTTAAGTGGGAACATACCGCGTATACGAACCCGTATTAAACGTATTACGTCTTGGTTTATATCTAGGCCCAATAATAAATTATAATAATTAGTCGGTTTTGTTCGAAATACAAAACCGAGCATAAATGTAAATATCTTCAATGTCCGACGCGTGTTTTCAGAACACGCGTTTAAATCGCGATAATTAAATCGGTCACAGTTTGGATTATAAAACGGTCAGTAAACTTCCGAAACTTAATAATTAGCAATATCTGAAATAAATATTTAATTTTAATCATAAAAATCACGTCAGTGTTGATCGGAAGTTGCCGGGTGTCACAGGTTGCTCCTTGAAGTTGATCGAAAAGATCGTCAATCCTTGGCAAGGGATAACGATTTTTGATGGTGAGTTTGTTGAGTTCACGATAGTCGATACACATCCTGAGAGATCCATCTTTCTTCTTGACGAACAATACAGGGGCTCCCCATGGAGAAGAACTGGGGCGAATGAAACCTTTGTCAGAAAGTTCCTGCAATTGACTGGCAAGTTCTTGCATCTCAGAGGGTGCAAGACGATAAGGAGCTTTGGCAACAGGATTTGCACTAGGAACAAGATCGATCCTAAATTCAACTTGTCGAGCAGGAGGCAAACCAGGTAAATCCTCTGGAAAGACTTCAGGATAGTCCCGAATGATTGGGATGTCTTGGATACTTTTGCCCTTGTCTTTCTTTTCTATCACGTTAGCCAAGAAAGCCATATACCCCTTTCGTAAGTATTTTTGAGCAGTAGTACAAGACATGAGTTTAAGCTCACCACAAGGATTCTCACCATAGATCTTCAAAATATCACCAGATTCGAGAGGAATGCGAATAACTTTCTCAAAGCATAGGATTTCAGCACGATGGGTTGACAACCAATCCATGCCTACTATGACATCAAAGCTTCCAAGATGCATAGGAATGAGATCGATAGAGAAAGTATGTTCATCGAGGTTCAACACACAGTTACGAATAACAGAATCGATCGAGATAGACTTCCCATTAGCTACCTCTACCACTAAGGGTTCCTCTAGTGGCTTCTTATTGGGTGCAGGGTTGGCAACCACTGTAAAGTTTCGGGCCTTACGTTTCTTGTTAACAGAGTGCTCAGTCTTAATCTCCCTAGCCGGCTCTGGTGTAGCTTTGTTCACATCCTTCTTAGCACCTTTGCGAAACAGAGTACCATTCTTCACGTGATTATCAGTCAGTGTAGCCGCTAAACGTTTGGCTTCTTCTAAGGTGGCAGGATTCCTCCCCCATACCGTGTCCTGAATTTGCATAGGTAGGCCACCGATATACTTCTCGATGGCTATAGGCAGGGGAGTGACCTTATGGGGCAACAACAAACTGAGCTCGTGGAAGCGGGTATTATAAGCAAGGTTTTCCCCACTATCCTGAGCAAGGGTGTGGAACTCGTCCTCCAATTTCTAAACCTCGTTACGGGGACAAAACTCAGCTTTCATTATCTCCTTGACTTGATCCCAGGTCATAGCAAGTGCAACTTCAGCTCCGCGGGTGCGCTTTTCCTCATTCCACCAAGTGAGTGCTCGTTTGTGAAGAACACTCATGGCATAACGGACCTTAAAGTTATCGGGACACTCACTGTTAATGAAGGTATTCTCAATACCCTCGAACCATTGTAGGAGACCAGTAGCTCCTTCATCTCCACTGAACTTAGGGGGATTACAGGTATTAAAGTGTTTGAGAGTGCAGGCTGGGAGACCATTCCCGTTTCCATTCCCATTCCCATTGTGATTTCCATTGCCGTTTCCGTTTCCATTGCCGTTTCCATTCATTTAAATGACTTGGGCCAGTAAGTTAGGAACCAGAGTTGCGATCTGTTGTGCCATTTGTTGAGAAATGATCGCAGCCAGTTGGGCATCACCTCCATTGTTGTGGTTAGTGTCGTGGTTATGATTGTGGTTGCTGCTCCCTTCCTCATGATTTCCACCACTGTTATTGCGAGTGCTGCGACGTGGAGGCATGATTTGTAAGAGACACAATGAAATGAATGAGGTAATATAAGGAATGTAATCATTTATCCATTAATTAAAACGAATAAACGAAAACGTTAACTTATCAAAGATTCTAGATTCTAATAACATAATGAAGACATGCTTTAGCCTATAAGTGAACACTCATCCCGAGAATTCCCAGGTAGGCATCCGGGTCCCTCGTCTGATTGGGATATATGCGCAATGCCAGCCTAGACAGAAGACTCAGAATACAGGCGTTCACCCTTCCAGATTGCACGTGTTCGTTATTAAAATCTAGAACTTCAACGAGATCTCAAGGTGGTTCAGGCTAAGCCTGAGGATTTTGTCCTATTAATCTAATGGTGGACCAGGATTGCAACAGACGAATAAGAGTAGTCAACTTGTAAAGGCATAGGGTTGTATAAGGTGTAGGATAGGGATAAGATTAAGGAAGCAATTAGGGTTACAAGTAAGAGAAGCAAGTACTGTTTTAAATCCCTAAGGTTATAGTCTATATTATTTTTCTAATAACCTAATTCCCTATAACAAAGGCTCTGATACCAATCGGTAACACCCCAACCGATGGCGGAAACATCGAGATGTCACGTATTGATGATTGTTTCAGTAGCACATGGTATATATTGAAACTTTAAATAATTTATTCATAACATAAGTATCCAAATGAAATGATGTCTAAAAATCCCAAATACATAATATCAAATAAAGCAAATAACTTCAAATAGCTTCAAATAACTTCATAGTATTTCCTCATGCATACTCTAAGCCTCAGCTTCATTGTTACCTGAAAATGTTAATTTTGAAAATATTTTTGGGTCAACAAAAGTTGGTGAGAATTACATAGGTTTTGATAATCGAATAAAGCTTGTACAATTCAAGTGTCATGGCAAGTCTAGTCCATATGTGAAAACATACTAGCAGGTAAATCGAGTGCATAATCAACCATTGTGACTAGAATATTGTGGTCCATCCCATACGCTCATGGTTCACTCGATTATGTTATGTGATAACAATCACCCACGCTACCTATGTAGGAGGTACACGTATCCGGGTGGGATTGTCAGTCCAATAGATCTATCATTGTATACTGTCGGCTGATCAATGTTAATGATTATGCTAGAATATTGTGGTTACCCTAGTCATGTTTAAGACATAATGCAACATAGAATAACACATAGACACTTTATGATTGAATTATAGATAGAATGTTGTAACATGTTTCACCCTAAAAATAGTGAAATAGAAAAGGGGCTATGTAAAACTCACCTTAGCAAAATGTTAAGTCTCGTGAAAATAGAATAAGTGTAGCTCAACGACGCCAAGTATTACCCTATAATTAAGGTAATAAATATGTCTAAGTCTTTCTAGTCTACAAATATGTTCTAGGGTTTCGAATTTGGGGATATGTATTCGTTTGATTAATAATTAAATTGTTTATTAAATAAAAGAAATTCGATAAATAAATAAACAAAAGTCTTTTTGTAGACTTTGGATTAAAGGTGGTCACATTATAAGGTTTTAAGTATAAAAATAATTTTTATAAAATTATTTTCTTAATAATAGAATATTTAGTCTATTTATTTCTATTTTTCCAAAACATAACTTTAATATCTAAAAATATTAAAATTAAAGAATTTTTAAATTAAATTTTTATTTCTATTCTAAATGGACAGAAATAATTTATATAAAATTTTGGTGCAAAAATATTGAAAAATGAATTTATTATGATTTATTTATGATTAAAAATAACAAAAATTGATTAAAAATATTAAATAAATGATTTTTCGAAAATAAAAATCATTTCAGAAATGTTTAATGTTTTATAAACTCAGAATAATTTTTGTGGAAATTTATATAATCGTTTTGATATTTTTATAGAACTTTATAATTATAATGGAATAAACTTGAAATATTTATTATATATAATAAATAAATAATTTTGGAAAACTAAAAATTGTATGATGAACTTTTCTATTAGAACATCATAAAATAATTTTTGTAGAATTTATAAAGCATTTTTGGTATTTTTAAAACTATTTTAAAATAATAAAGAATATATAAATAATAAAGGTTTTAGAAAAAAAAAAGGTTTGTGTATGCTATGGCTCGAACCCGGGTCTGAGACCGGGTGGAGTTTTATCACAAGCCCAGCCACCAACTGGGCTGGACCCTGAGAACGAATATTCTTGGTTTGAAAATAATTATATGGTTATATTTGAAATAGTTTTATAATCCTTTTAAAAGAAAAGATAAAAAGCCGTGTGAAAGGGACTCGAACCTTGGCCTGTGGCCGGTTTGTGTTCTAGACAGAAGGGGCCACACCAACTGATCTGTTGATCAGTTGGTGATGAATTAGGTTCTGCAATATATTAATACTAAGGTCTGCAGAAACGTTTTTCCCCAAATCAATATGAACGAACCCTAGATTTTACAATAAGCAGATTTGACAAACAATAACCCGATTAAACATAGGGTTATTGTTGTTAAAGGGCCGATGAACAAAACCATACAAAAACATTAAGACTTACAAAACGTTTCGCGCGATTAAGAGCGATCAACCAGAAAGTCAAACTTGCGAACAATTAATGATCAAAATGAGTTTTTCAGAGGAAATTGAGGGTAAAGAGAGAGTGTTCGGTGAGTGTAGGTTGTGGTGAAGGCCTCAATTTATAGGGAAGTGCTCGGTTGTTCGAAATGGTAATGGTTGACTCGTTTTAAAGCATTGACGCGTAAATTGGTACAAAATTGGAATGTTATAATGATAATTACGCTTGTGTAATACGCGAATGAGTCAGACGCGTCATTCCTAGTTTACCATAATTGAATTAAAACGCGATTGGATGTTAATTTTAGAAGATTATAATCACAGTTGACTTTTCAGGTCAACTGTTATGATTTATGCACACCTTATAAATAAAATGCGTGGATAATAGACAGAATAGTGGTGTAGCCCAGTTGGTTTGTTGTGTGTGTATGATTGACCCGGCCTAGGGCACGGGTTCGAATCCCGGCCCAGGCACTATTTTTTTATACAATTATTTCACTAATATATTAATAATATATACTTATAGTAGAGTACTAGGGGTCCAAACGTGTCGCGATATATTTTTTAAAGGGCACGATAATGATAAAAAAATTCGACGTTTTATTAATAATAGCCGTAACGTACATAGAATTCAATGCGAAATGTTACATTCGGTTGATGACAAAACTTAGTAGCGGGTTGGGTGACTAAAGATGGTTGACTTGATAGTTTCAATTGGGCAGTTAATAGGGTTTGATGACAAGAACTTATATTTAATTGATTTCGAAAGCTATGTCTATGTAGCTTTCAATCTATATACTGAAAATTGTGTGAAACCTAGAACCAGAAGTTTAGAGAGGGTTGCGTATTCTTTTATTGATATTTAATTTAATTAAGTTAAAGTTTTTATTAGTTTTCTTATTTATTTACAATCATTCAAAACAATAAATTAGTTACTTAGTTAATTTAATTTAAAACTACAATCTTCCACCAATTCCCTAAGGATCGACAAACCTACTCCATGTACTGCAGTATTTGTAGCTAAGGAGTTGTTTTTAATTTAGGTTTTGATTAGCACTTCGACACACGATCAGCCGACAACTAGTTTCCTTGACGATGATCATCCGACCGAGTTTCTAGGTCTAACAACCTTCATTGTCTCCCGATTCCAAACCTCGCTGGTAAATTGCCTTTCACGAGAATCTATACTGCGTCGAAAGTGACCGGGATGACCATGTTTGAAGACGAAGAAAACCGTGGAGGTAGAGGACTGACCGAATGGGGTTAGCGAGCGACTGTTACAACCCTAACAGGAGAACTCATCCTAAAAGACTAGTCTGATGGAAGAGAGAGTCTACTTAGGTTATAAACCCCACAATAGTTGCCCATACAACCGACAGGAAACAAGTCTTATACTTTGTAACGAGACTTGTCCCATATGTTTGATATATAAGGAGACTTAGGGGCTGTTTGGTTGATTAAGTGCTGAATTATTAAGAGGTCTGAATGGTTAAGTATTGAGTCATTAAGTTGGATCTCTTAATAGTTAGTATTTTGGTCCCACGTTGGTAGGAGAGCCTCATTAAGGTTTAACTTAGTTCAGTGCTTGATGGTTCAGTGCTTAATGATTCAGCAACATTTCAAATTTTAATGGTTTAGCCTTAACCGTTCCATTCAGAAGCTGAAACAAACGCGCTGAATGCTGAATCATTCAGCGCTGAATGGTTCAGAGCCTCATTAAAAGGCTTACCAAACAGCCACATAATCGTTAAAATAAATTAGGTTAGTGATAAAAGATGATTTCATACAACAAAAAAAAAATAAAAGAGTTAATTGCAGTTTTCGTCCCTGTGGTTTGCCTAAACTAACAGGTTCAGCCTAGGCTTAACACCCTGAGTACCTGTGGTTTCATTTTCTAACACTTTACGTCCCTGAGACTAACGGCCGTTAGTTGTTCCGTTAGTTTTTGGTGAAATGACTATTATACCCTTAATTTTTTGGGTGAAATGACTCTTATACCCTCTCTTCCTTCTTCTCCAACCAACCCACCCACCCACCACCACCATCACCACCACCTGCAACACCCACCACCATCTCCACCACCACCACCACGTAAACAAAACTTACTATGGATAAAGGGAAAGAGGTTGGTGTTAACAAAGCGAGAGGCTTCAGGGCCACCATGGCCATCATAAACACCAGGATACGTGGCAGAAGGAGAAGTATACACCTGGCTCTGATCCTCAAGGTTGGAATTAGCCTGAACAACAGCGATTGAGAAATCACCAGATGCATGAGGCTTTAAATCGTTGTGCCATAATAATACGTCACCGCTACGTCGTCCTATACATCTCTCTAATGGCTTCACACACATCCACATCCGTAACATGTTTTCAATAATAATAATAATAATAATAATAATAATAATAATAATAATAATAATAATAATAATAATAATAATAATAATAATATCTATTGATTTGTTGTAAACGAGAGATTTGAAGGAAATATTGAGAGAGAAAGAGAGATAGATGTTTGTTGATTTTTTTTTCGCTAAACTGAACAAGATCTGCAATAATTCAGAGTAACTATAAGAGAAAACATATCTCTTAATTAAACCCAAATGACTCATGCTTTATAAACGGATTCAAGAAATATTGTAGATTGAACAGAAAAGACGAAAATAAAACAAATCTGACCTTTTTTAATTGTTTTGGATCACATTAGTTTGAGACAACTTTGGTCTTAGCTTTGTTAACACCATCTCTGTGGTGGTGGTGGTGGTGATGTTGCAGGTGGTGGTGGAGATGGTGGTGGTGGTGGTGGGTGTTGTTGGTGGTGGTGATGGTGGTGGTGGTGGGTGGGTTGGTTGGAGAAGAAGGAATAGAGGGTATAAGAGTCATTTCACCCAAAAAATTAAGGGTATAATAGTCATTTCACTAAAAACTAACGGTCGTTAGTCTCAGAGACGTAAAGTGTTAGAAAATGAAACCACAAATACTCAGGGTGTTAAGCCTGAGCTGAACCTGTTAGTTTAGGCAAACCACAGGAACGAAAACTGCAATTAACTCAAAATAAAAATAAACATTCAACAACGTTTAAAATCATTTCTTCTTTTATTTGTGACAAGAACAACAAAAAGCCGAAGACAATTATAATAATCCTTTCTTCCCCCTTTCAAGACGAAATCCTCTGCTCCCATTCTCTCGATTCAAATCCAAACCTTTCCCTCTTAATTCCTGATTTCAATGTTTATCATAATAATATGATGACATATCTGAATTCATCCACACCGATTACTATTATCCCCATTTTCCACTTCACCACCACCATCTAGGGTTTCATAAACCCCACCTTTTCCATTATTATTATCATTATTTTTATAATGTCAGATACATCCAGGCCTCAAGTTACAATCACCTTAGGTCGCACTGGTCAGGTATATATAATCAATCACCAATATTATTTACTCTCATATTAATTAATGATATAACTATAACTCTTCATTTTGTTATAAACTGTTGTAGAACGTACGGAGTTTGTTTTATTTGTTTTGTTTTTTTAGGGAATGTTTTTACGTTTTGGAAATTGATTTGTTTAGGTGGTGAAGAGAGCAGGGGAAGTTGAGGATAGTGATTTTGTTGGCAAGGTTCCGGCCCCTGGGGTTAAACGATCGGTTAGAGATAGGTTAGGAAGCAATGTGGATGCGGCGTATCGCGATAACAAACGGTTTGTTTGTTTGTTTTCTTACTCTCTTTTTGTTCATGCTTAAGGTTGTTATGAGTTATTGTTGTTTATTCATGTAAATGCATATTGTTAATGTCCCTAGCTAGGTGTTACATTGTTAGAGCCGTTTGCATTGTTTTATGTTGATTTTACATGTAAGGGCATTTTGGTAATTTGTTTGTGAGAATGAGCGCATTCGCATGATACTGTTCATGCGAATGGGACGAGGCTATAAATAGCCTTCTTGTTGTCAGTTTCTCACACTTTGTTACTTTTGCAAATATTAGTGAAACCTTTGCATATCTGAATCCGTGTGTTAGAAACGTTTGTGTTTATTGTTATTCCTTGATTGCTTAGTGTTTCTAACCAATTATCAAACACGTGTGCTTACTGCTTTGTTTCCGCCATCGTACGTGTGAAAACCTGGAATCTTTCTCGTATAGGATCTAATATGAATATCCGAGAGAAAACGGTCCTACAATTCACATTGAATTGGTTTGTTGAGAAATTTAGAGGCATGGTTTTGTGAATAACTTTGTTTTGTGGTGGTATGTTGCTAATGCTACTCTTATGATGCGTTATTTAGTCCTGATTGCTGAATATATTGTATGGAAGTTATTAATCATGGTACATGATACTAACAGAATCTGTTACTAGCAACTTACATCTGTAGATAATATGCAAATCTGTTTTGCTTTGTGTTTGATATTTGTGTCATTGTTAAATTTGTATAGGCAGCGGGGAGCGAATGGTGGCTTGACATCTGAAGCTAGTAATGGTGTGGATGGTAATGGGCTTGTTTTTTATAGTAGTTGTAATGCTTGATGAAATTTTTATTTAGTGAGAATTTTTTCTTTTCTGTACGTGAAGATACTCATCTTAGTAAAAATGATCTCCGATTCAAAATTTTGAAGAAAAGTGAAAGGAAGGATAAGCAGAAGAATGTGGACCTTCGAGATATGTTATTAAGAAAAGCTCGTCCCTCATCAGCTAACGTCAAAGTGCATGAGAGTCTGTCTGAGCAAAGAAACAGTAGACAGAGGGCACCTGAGCTTACACCTGAGCAAAAGGACGACAGAAGGTGTATGCCTGAGCGAAAAGATGGTCAGCGTGAACCAGGGGAGGTTGGAACAAGGGATGACGGACGAACGATGCGGGAAACAATTAAAATTGGACAAAAAGATGATAGAAGGCTCATATGGGATTCAGCTGAGGCTGGACCTAGAGATGATAGGCGGCTCATACGGGATTCAGTTGAGGTTGGACCAAGAGATGATCAACGGGTAATGGGGGTCCCGGTTGAGGTTGGCCCACGTATGCACAAGCTATATGATGACAGACGACCGAATCTAGATCCAACAGATAGTAGCATGCCAAGTAGACTTGCTTCAACAAGAACTTCAAGAACTCTATCACAGATGGACTTATCAAAGACTTCTTTCTCTTTGGAGACATTGGATCGCATTAGTCGCTCATCACAGCATAGAGTATTAGATAACTCTGCCAGTCTACCACCACCGCTGACGGAAGAGGCACTAAGAAGACCACTAATGAGGACGCTTAATGATTCCAGACCAGTGACATATGCCAGCGGGGTCTTCGTGAGATTTCAAGGCCCGTGGCTACCACATCTTTTCCCTTAAAATCAGCTATTTCTGATGTACCAACAAAATCTATGGGACTGTCCGTAGCTCCCCAGCTACCAATGGGGAGGATTCTGCCACAAAGTCAATATCCAGTTAAGCTACTAATCTTTTTGCTTACAGTTTGCACTTTTAGTTTTTCAACTTAGTATGCCACTTAGTGTTTTTACCCATGTAGCTCTTATTCAGCTCTTGATACTCATAAATTGCATGCTTAAATTATTTATTGTTACTGAATTTAATTACCATTTGCATGAACAAAGTCTGCATTAATCATATTTGGCTAGAATTTAGCCGCAAAATGCTCTGAACCTGTGCCTGAGAGCAGCCTGAAACCTCGTGCTTCAGGGCGCAGCGTATATGGTGCGCTGAGTTGTGCTTCAGCGCTTAGGCGTCCCAGGCTCGTGCCTTTGACAACATAGATATTTGAGCATCTTTTAGTAGTACTGTAAGATACGAGCCAAGAACATGTCTGTTATATTATTTATATTTTTTCCATTCATCATCTTAAAAATTGATGTTATGAACTTGAATCCATGGATATCTGACTGCTCCTTGACTTTACCCTGTTATTCTTGATCCTTCTTTCATTATGTGTTTCTAAACAGGTTTGCTATTAACCTCTAATTACTGCTTTAAGGATGCTTTGAGAGGAAAAACTCAAAATATGTGTGATTGTTAAGTTCGTGACTTTATTTGCTCATTATGTTTTCTAGGTTGAATATCTTACTGTGGAGGGATTTTTGCACTCATTGGGATTGGACAAGTATTTGATTTCATTTAAGGTTGAGGAGGTAAAAAGCAGTTCTAACTGATTAACTTCTTACATCTATCGTATTATATATTATCTCTTCGTAGAGTTACTAATGTGCAATATTATAAATAGACTTTAAAGAATCATGAATAATTTTGTTTTTGCTTGTAATATATACGCGTCAGTTGATCCACTTCTATGGTTGCTGCAACACTCCTAGTTGTCTATATTTACTTTCTATCAACTTAATTCCGTGGCTTTCAAATGTTATCTGAAATATATGTATACCGTTAGAGAGGTGGTGTTATGGGCAGGTTGGATAACACATCAAAATTTTGTCCGGATTGACATGAAACAGCTCTTTATGAGACTATGTTTTCCTAGATGCTTAATGCTTTTAATAAGATTACTAAAAATATAATGCAATATTAATAATTGCATCTTTGAAAAAAATGATTTAGTAGGTTGGACGCATTAAAAATATGCTTTGGGCAACTTTTGACGTGTTTTGACTTATACAACCTGTTTTATTTGTAGTTATTTATCTACCCATTTGACTCGTTTTCTTTGGCTTATTCTTATTTGTGCCTGTTTGACCTGTCAAGACTGCTGAAAGTGTAATCTTTATGTAATCTATAGGTTGACATGGCTACTTTGAGCCAGATGGGAGACCATGATCTCAAAGAGATGGGCATACCTATGGTAGTTTTCGTACCCTTGATAATATATATTACCTTCGTGTTGTTCATATGACATTTTTATTTCATTGTTTACGAGTCTCGTATGTTATGGATAGAATAGATGTTCCATTTGGGGCATCATGCATAGTTGTCATGATTCTGCTTGTATTATTACTTGATTGTCACAGATTATTATCCTTTATTTACAGGGACCGAGGAAAAAGATTTTGCTAGCTCTCCTTGCTCGCAACAGGAGGCCCCAATGAGCACCAATACTTGAAAATGGTCACATTATAAAGAGACTTAGTTGAGCGTTTGTAATCGACTCGATACAGTCTTTTGTTTTCTTCCTGGAGTGTTGTTGACCATTACAATTAGTGAACTTGAATTGGTTCGATGTAGTTTTTTGTTTTCTTGATCGAACTCCTGGATCTAAAGCAACAATAAGTATGTTTTGGATGCAGGAATTTTAGGTTTTGAAAAGGGGCCAACTATTCTGTGCCTTTTAACGGTGATGGATATATATATATAACTGGGGGTTTTTAAGACTTCTTTATTTATGCAATTTATTTATCCAAAAACGGTGTTGAATCATTTTAGCAGAATCAGTTTTAATTTATCCATGACCGTGATGATGCCGTTGTGGCCAATTTGGTGCCACATGAATATAAAGATCTTCGAAAAGCGAGTGGTACTAGTTTCGGACATCATTGATGCCATTAAGGAGTCCACATACTTTTGTCTCAGGGTTCGAGCGGGTTGGAAGTCCTTGACTCCAAATGGGTGGTATAAATTTGATGTAAACATGTTTTAATTCTTTGGTGTCGTTTGGTGGATTTCGTTGTTCAGGCCTTTCAAGCGTCCAGATGGGTGGTATAAATTTGATGTAAACATGTTTTAATTCTTTGGTGTCGTTTGGTGGATTTCGTTGTTCAGGCCTTTCAAGCGTCTTGTTAGAAGGTTTGCCTTGTTTGTTTTTTATAAAAGCTGGTTTGTTAAAAAAAAAATAAGAATCCGTTTTAAATTAATTGTAATTTTAATTGAGTTTCTAAACCATGACCATAAACGGGTTAGCCATCTTGATCCTTTACGACCCAAACATTATTAGCTCTATAGTTTCATGTTCTATTTTCGCATGTCAAAATGTTCATCCTCAATAACACCGACAAGAGAAAATTGACAATGTTGAACTAGATGGTCCGGTGCGTGCATTGCTGCGTGTATCGGTATGGCTCGTTGCGGTACCGAGACTCGCTATAATACTAAAAGGGAAACTAAAAAATTAAAGTTATGATTGGTCCTATAGGATGAAAAATCATAAAAATGGATATCGGTACCGGTTCCAATAATATTGAAACCGATGTTCTGTCGGTATCAGTTTGGTTCATTACGGTACCGTATAGTACTGACACTCGCTATAGCTTACAACAGAAAATACTTTATTTTGAATGTAACCTCGTTTTATAAACAAAATTTACACCTTGACAAAAAATTAAACAAAGCTGTGTATTAAAAAAATTTAATGAATAAAAGCTATTAGAAAAAATAAAACTAAAAAAATAAATATCTATACCTATAATAAACCAAAGCCATTTTAATGACATGTCACTCAAAGAGGGTATTCTCTTCATTGAGTGTGCCATGTGTCATCCTATGTGGCAAGACCTTTATTTTAGAAAAATAATAATTTAAAATTTAAAAACAAAATTAGATTTTTATCTCTAATGTTTTCTCTCATAACTTTTAAACGTTAATATCTGCTATATACAAGATTTTTTAAAGAAAAAAATTACGCCAAATTAACGAGCGTTTTATTATCTTTCCAACGGGTACCATAGTGCTATATAAAAAACGGAGAAAAAAAACGACTATTTTTTTGTAACCCGACAGGTATTGTGTCAGGTTTGGAATTAGTTTAAAAAAAATTGTGGGTTTGGGTCGGGCCTGGGATTAGGTGATACCCGACCCAATTACCTTTTTTTTATATTAGAATATGATAACTTATAACAGAGATTTGTTTAATAATAATAATAATAATAATAATAATAATAATAATAATAATAATAATATTCATTAATCATATATTGGCAGATGCCATTTTCATAGTTTAGATACTTTTAATTTTATTTACCTTACTTAGATTTCTCAACCCGGGACGCTCCCGGGGTATAAACTAGTATTGTATAAATATAAGGAGAAATGGATTTAAAATAAAAGTTTCAAAAAAGTCCCTTAAGTTTAGGTTTTTACATTTTTGCCACGTTGACTGTCTATTAAGTTTAGAATTTTACATTTTTGCCACGAAGGCTAACCAGGTTAGACCTCCTTTAGTTTTGAGGTGATGGAAGAAAATAAGTTGCACGTTGGGAGTATTATCGCCAATAGCCGATAGTTAGGAGTATTTAAATCCATTTCCCCTAAATATAAAGGGTGACCATGATCCTTAAAAGAAGAAAAAAAAAAAAAAAAAAACTATTTCATTGTTGATGTTGATTCTCTCCTACAATTTTAATCTATATGCGCTACTCCAATTCAGTTGAATTGAATTGAATCGAATCAATGATGACCAAAGTCCAAACGTATTAATGATGTGGGTAAAAGTAAAATAATAAAGATATACAGGTTTATAAAATAACAATTTTGTATAGTGTCAACAGGTTTGTAACATCGATTAATGAAATAAAACTATTAAATGACAACGCTCTAGCAGTATTCGATGACTTTTTTTTAGGGGAGGTTGCTGGTTGAATAATCGTTCATGATAAAATATCATGTGTAAGCCCAGAGTTTTACCACAATCCACAGTGTCCTTCAGGCGTTAGTTTTCCGGTGCCAGTGGTGAAGCTTAAGTCGGGCCAGGGCGGGCCTCAACCCCTAAACCTGCAGGCGTTGGTTTAACACACCCCCCCCCCCCCCCCCACCTTTTGTCTAAATAACCCATTACACATTTAATTTATTTAGCCTAAAGTTTGATAACCCATTTGATTAATCCATCAATCCTGATTTCTAAAGCCCAATAACTAACAAAAAATTATAAAGCCCACTAAATTAAAAAAACAAAACACCCGCCCCCATCCCCAAAACAAACCCTAAGCAGTAAACCAAACTGGACTCGTGCATGGGTGAGGGATGACTGAGGCATGGTGAGACTGCGAGAGGCTAGGGGTTGTGAGATTGGGGGATTTGTGGAATTGGGGCAACCATAACTTGACAGAGTTAGTGTTTTGGGGGCTTTGGGTTTTTGATTAGGTATACGATTTGGTTAGTGGATAGTAATTTGACAATTGATTTGGTATTATGGCATATGAGTTTGTTTTTTTTTGAAAGACAAATTTCATTAAACACAAACAAACGGGGGATCTTCAAGACGGAGAACCCACTACAACCAATTACATCACATCAATACTAAAATTTTTCCACTCGTTCTAACCCACCGAACCCTTATTACATCTATTATAAAACCAAATGAACCCCAGCGCTTTAATATCCGAAACAATTTCTGCGACATTCCTGCTTGTATCTTTGAGAATCTTCTCATTCCTTGCCTTCCAAAGCCGCCAACAAGTAAGAACCAAAATACCTTGAAGCGCCATCTTTTTAACCCCTAACCACTTAGAATATGAAACAATCTTCAAAATGTCATTAACCGAAAAGAAATAAAAATACGGAAGCTTGACCCAACTAGCGATCCCATTCCACACACCATTCGCCACAATACACGCTGTAAATAAATGATCTACACTTTCTTCCTGGTCTTCACACATAATACAAAGCGAACTCCCAACATTAATATTTCCTCTCAATAAGGCAATCTTAGTCGGAATCCTATCCTTAAGCATCCTCCACATGAAAACATTACATTTGATAGGCAGCCATTTAGTCCAAATATAGTCTTCAGTACTTGAATTATTCATGTTAGAATCCAACCACCTCTTTACTTCCACCACTGAGAAACCAGTAGCCGATCCATTACTCCAAACCCAAGAATCCCTATTAGACCCCAACGATTGAAGCCCAATCAAGTCCACACAATTTTGCAACTGTTGGGCCTCCTCTGCCGAATTGGGCCTCCGCTTCCAACTCCAATTTATCAATTGACCAGCCTCTCCTGTGCTTATACGTTCTCGCACCTTACACCATTTGTGTTTTTCCAATCGAAATAAATCTGGAAATAAGTATTTCAACGGTTTCTGATCAGCCCACGCATCTATCCAAAAACGTATATCATCTCCGTTTCCAAGTCTCCCACGAATCATATCCACACTACTAACCCCTCCCACCTTCAATCTCGAACTACTTTTTACCAACTTTGTCCACGTACCAGAGAACCTAGAATTATTTGGAAAAGTGTCCCACTTCCTCTTGGACCCATGAATAGCATCTACCACTCTTCTCCACATCGAACCACTTTCATGTTTATATCGCCACAACCACTTCACCAAAAAAGCTTTATTACAATCCACGAGCTTACGAATACCCAATCCACCTTTATTAATGGGCTTCGTCACCATATCCCAACACACCCAATGAACTTTCCTATTGACCTCATCACCACCCCATAAGAATCTCCTTATTAAACCTTCCAACTTATTAATAATCCCTATCGGCGCTTTAAACATAGAAAAATAATAAGAAGGTAAACTCTCCAAGACCGATTTTATAAGAGTTAACCTGCCACCAATAGACAAAACCTTCGATTTCCAACTCGACAACCTTTTTTTAAAAACGTTCACCACCGGTTCCCAATTATTTATCTTACTCATATTCGCCCTAACTTGAATCCCAAGATAAATAAAAGGCGTGATCCCTGCCCTACACCCCATCCCACTCGCCTTAATCCCCACCTCTTCTACACTCTTACCCACACCATATAATGTGGACTTATGAATATTAATTCTAAGGCCCGAACACATATGGAAGACACGCAACAACCTTCTAAGACAATTAAAATTCTCTTCCGACCAAATTCCCATCACCATAGCATCATCCGCATACAATAAATGAGAAACGACCGGGCCATCATTCGGAAGACCAACCCCATGAAACACCCCAACATCACACGCCTTTTTAATCATACCCGAAAAAGCTTCCATGATAATAATAAATAGAAAAGGCGATATGGGGTCCCCCTGACGAATACCCTTCCCACAATTAAACTCGAAAGTTGGCGAACCATTAACAAGAACCGAAGAACGAGCTGATTTAAGAATGCCCTCAATCCATCGACACCACAAATCCGGAAACCTCATCTGGCGCATAACCGATAATAAAAACTCCCAATTCACATTATCGTAGGCTTTTTCAAAATCAATCTTGAATAAAAATAACTCGGTCCCACTCCTCTTAGCCAATGAAAGCACTTCACTTGTAAGTAACGGCCCATCAAGAATATACCTACCCGCAACAAATGCCGACTGATTCTCACTAATAATACTATCCATAACCATCTTTAGCCGATTCGCCAAAATTTTGGATATCACCTTGCTCACCACCCCTATCAAGTTAATAGGGCGGTACTCCCCTAAGTTGACCGAATCCTTCACTTTAGGAATTAAAGTGATGAAAGAAGACCCGACTCCCCGAATAATCCCTGTAGCTGCAAAATTTCTCATTATAAGAAAAAAATCATTAGAGAAAACCTCCCAATACCTCTTAATAAATCTGAAGTTGAAACCGTCGGGGCCAGGAGCTTTATCACTACCGCATTGAATAACCGCTTCTTTAATTTCTTTCTCCTCAAATGGTCGAATAAGATTAACCGCCTCCTCATCACAAAGTACCTTCAAACCATAACAATTAAGCTTTGGTCTAGTCGGATTCTCCTCCACGAACTTGTTTCTAAAAAACCGAAGAACCTCCAACTTAATCGCTTTTGGCTTAGTCACCCACTCCCCATCTATACACAAGCCCGTAATACCATTCGACACTTTCCTACTATTAATCGCACCATGAAAAAATCTAGAATTCTCGTCTCCATCTTTAGCCCACCGAGCTCTAGATTTTTATTTTAAATCTTTTAACTTCAAAAATTCCAAGTGTTTCAAACGCCACTTCGCCTCCTCATACACCCAAGTTTCCTCTTCATTCCAATCTCTAGATTCCAGAAGAATCTCTAAATCGCCGATTTCAGACTTCAAGACATTCTCCTCCAACAATTCATTGACCTTTACTTTGTCTATCCAAGTTTTAATATTATCTCGAAGGATCCTGAACTTCTTCAATAAGATCACGTCTGGATCCCCGTCCAACACGAGATTTGCCATCGAGCTAGTAACAATATCATCCAAACCCTCTCTATGAAACCAAGAATTGAAGAACTTAAACGGCTTGGCTCCAAAATTCCGAGATTCAATCTTCAACAAAAGAGGACAATGATCCGAACCACCCCTATCCAACACCCGGTACTCCGCATTCGGCCACTCGTTATAAAACGTCCAGTCAACAAAAATTCTATCGATTCGGCTTAACTTATCTCCTACCATATAAGTGAATTTGCGACCCTTGAGACTATATTCAAACAAACCCGCAACATCTAAAAATTCATTGAACTCGTTCGAGGATACAACATCAAATCTAGAATTTCTTCGCTCTTCTCGATCTCTAACACAGTTGAAATCCCCCCCCCCAACTATCCAATACCCATCATCAACCGTAATAATGCCTTTCATAAGCTCCCAAACCGCTCGCTTATCTTGTAAACGTTGAGGACAATAAACGTTTAACCAATTAACCCTTCGACCATTACTCTTCAAATACCCAGAAATAAAAAGCAAATTCCTTTCTTTCCTAACAACGTCTTTAACAAATAACTTTGGATCCCATAGCGAAATAAGGCCCCCTGAGCGACCCGTAGCATCCACATACTCATACTCGACCTCTTTCAATCCCCAATACCTACTAACATCAATGTGACAACCTGCACCCTTCACTTTTCATAAATGTGCATAATTGGTTCCTCAACTATTTCAAAATTTTCATTTTTAACCCTCGTATTTTAATAGGACCAAAATTAACAATTTAATAAAACTTATAATTTTTATAAGTAAAAGTATGCACGTTTTATACTCACATCTACACCCGAGCACGTATGTTTCAGACCTTGATACTCAAAGCCCTTAATTTTCGGTCCTAAAACAACTTAGAAACAGAAGGAAACAAGTCTATAACTTAAAATTGATTAAATTAGAAAAATTATTTTTTTTAGCCCTCGCGGTCCGCTAAGACAGTTCTAGTCAAAGTCTCAGTCAAAGTCCCAGTCAATGTCCTAGTCAAAGTCTTAGTCAAACAGTCAAAGTCCTAGTCAAATATTCAATTCATCATAAAACCTTACTTTATGGTGTTGACCAATTTTAATGGCTAATTGAATCCAAAACTAGTATAAAAACCCACCTATGACCCATTACACTTTGCACCTCTAAATCAATTGTTTCAATTCGATTAAACTCTCCCTCATACCTTTCTTCTAGAGTATATTACTTCTACATTTGAAGCTTTGATTATAAGCTCTTGTAATTGGCGAATTGGAAGCTTGATATTTTTCCTATTCGGTTTCTTTTCTTCTAAATTGGACTAGTTTCGTTGTTGAATCTTTGGATTGCTCGCATTTTCACGCTCGCTTAGTCATCTAGTCATTTGGCGAAAGTGAGTATTTCCTATCCCTTTTTGCTTTTATTCATTTTTGGGGTGTTACATGTACACTTATACAAAATACAAATACAAGTTCACATTGTTACAATACAATTCTAGTACTATGTGCATTTGCTTACAAACGTGCTTTATGCTTAGACATTACATGTGGAATACATTTATACTTAGTGAAATCATTAACCATGTACAAGCCGACCTTAACATTGGATAGCGCTATTGGATTGACAACCCGCCTAGGTTGATTCTCCCCCTTTTTCATCGGAGAATCCATGGTCATTGTTAAGTTATTATCCATTTATTGGATAAGTACACCGCCGTTCATTTAGTACATTATACAGTCACAGGATAGATTTCGCTCATTTGTATGTTACATAGTTTACATAATTGCACTGTAGCTTTGCACTTGAATTGTATACCATTTTTTTAACTTACTATATGTATTAAAACTAGGAATGCTCACCAACATTTCTTATGTTGACAAAACCTATTTTGTACATGTTTCAGGTGCAGTTTGATCTTAGTTCCATAGCATTGGATTTTAGTGCTTGCTTTTAATAATTTATTCAAATTTCATGTTTTGTTCAGACTTATGTATTTTTCCCATTTCATACATGTAAGACAATTTAAATTATACAATAATATTTACATTTTAGTACCATGTGCTTTTGAACAATCGTCACTACGTGACACCTCGATGATTCCGCCATCGGTTGGGGTGTTATAGATTGGTATCAGAGCCATGGTTATAGGGAATTAGATTATTAGAATGCCTTTTAGCCTAGTCTATAACTAAGCTTACATTCACGAGTCCTCTCGTGTTTATTTCTCTTTATCCTATTATTTTCTTTCAAGATATTTTCGCTATGATTCTTTCTCGTTATTCTTTCGGTGTGTAGTTTAAAGAAGAAGATACTCGTATTTCACAAACGAAACGACATCACCAAGTTAGGAGTGACATCCATACCTTGGTGATTAGTTTCACTCATCTATATGTTATTTATCTTAGGAATATATCTTTGAGATAGGAGTGATATCCTTAACTTAGTGATTGGTTTCATTCCACAATCGTTTTCAATTTTGAAATACATCTTTGAGTTAGGAGTGAAATCCAAATCTCAAGGATCTATTTTTTCATCTCGCTTTTAATCTCGCTAAAGTTTTGGAATTCACTACTGATGGGGCACGTGCAATCTGGAAAGGTGAGCGCCTGTATCCTGAGTTTTCTGTCTAGGCCAGGTATTTCGTATAAATCCCAATCAGACGCGGGACCCGTATACCTACCTGGGAACTCTTGGGATGAGCATTTACTTATAGGCTAAAGTACGCCCCCACAAGTCACTAGGAAATTTCAAATACTTGAGTTGGTCAAAGTTTCCTATGGAAACAATTCCAATGTTTTATATCATTGATATTTATGTTTGTTTATCATTTGAAGATTCCATTTAATCACTTGATGTTTCATATGCCATTATTCATTGATCATTCGCTTTTGAATCCCTTATCATCATTACTAAAACTTTTGTTCGACATATTATCGCATTAAAGCTTACACTATTTCAGTTATGCTCATGATTTTTACACTATAAGGTATTACTCGTTTTGCGTTAAAACATTTTTACCCACGACTTAAGTTTTAAACTCTGTGTTTAACTTTGATCACATCCTGATTTTAGGAATGTTGCGTCATCAAACAGTTAAAAATGAACATGGTTTTTCCAAACTTATTATTTCAACCTGTTTTATACCTTCATGTTTACAAACTTACTTGATCGAAGTCACAGTATATCATATATCCTCACATACCTAATACTAATATTGTTGCACCCAGTCTCCTAAGCCATAGACAACTACCATTAGTTAGAACTTCTTAGTCAGGCTAAACTCATACATAAATGCCTACTTACACGATAGCACTAGTACACTACTTTCTAAAACGATTAATTTGACAGCTTATTCTATAAGTCTTTTCAAAAAGCCTATTCGCCAAATTAGAACACACTTTTCATACACCTTGTGCCTTGAAACAAATAGCCCGCTATGAGCCCAAAGAGATGCCTTAACGATCCTGCAAATAAATGATCTTTCAATGTATAAATTTCGTAAAAGTTTGAAAATTTAAAAGGTTTTAAGTTTACCCAGTCTTAACGGGTAACACTTCGATTTTCTCAACATTTCATAACAATTAAAAATTTCTGACTTTTCAACCCACAAGTTAAAGAAATGTTTAAATACAGAAAATTTTATTTTCCAAAATTCGTCAAGGCATCTGGGATCATTCACAACCTTCACATCATTTTAAATCTTGGTCTTTCGAAACACATTAGATTTACACACACTTCATGAAATGGTTTCATCTTGCATTTTATAAACTTGCATTGCATATTTTACAAATCAAATGTAAATCTGCATGTTTTCGTATAACGTATCCAATATATGTTTTCGGGAGGAATTTGCAACTAATAATATACCTTATAACACTTTTCAAACTCGACTTCTCGTAAACACATGAAAATGTGTACCTACGAAATCTTTTCAAGTGAATATGTTTTGAACTTAAAACATTCTTCGGTTTCCAAAAAGTTATCCTTATACCAGTAGACTATACGTCTGTTCTGCGCACTTTCATTTACAGTAAATTTCATTATTTTTTTACACCATTCTATTTATAGTAACATTCATACATTCTCTTATTATTTTTGTATTATTCTTTTGTTGGTAGTTATCTTCACGCGTTATTCGTAACTATTCTCGCACTAGTTATTAGTAGTTATTCTTACAACACTAGTTTTGAGCATTAATTTAACTCGTTTACTTTCATTTTGTGCAAATTGTGCGATTTACTCGATTTACGTTATGCTATTCTTTCAATCGAAATTTTATGTTATACTTATATACTTACATGAACGCATATTTGGTATGCACATATATTTTTTTTTTCGTTGTGAGCAAAACCCTGTTATACTTTGCATTATTTTGTTCATCATCATGACCAACGAACATACTAATTGATAGCTCGTATGAGATCTAAGCCAGTTCCCATGTACAACTCGGTTCAGAGTATTCCTCTAACCCAAGGGGAACAGTGTAATCCTCAGAGTTTATCAATATGGTTGTTTAGAGCCCAATGATGTGAACAAAAATTTACCGGTTAAGGGTGAACCCGAAAGGTGAAGAACTCCTAATCATGTCTTATACTTACACATTAATCTCATTACGGTTAAAAGGTGAACCTGAAAGGGGAAGAACCTCTAACCGCATCCTATACTTGAGCAGTATCTACTACTTAACACATTTTGGTTGCACGCATTGTTTCTTGTATTACTTATGTTAGTGTTATGGAAAAGCATAGCACCCTAGTGTAAGGTAAATCGATGATTACGGTCCGGAACGCAATCATGGATTTACAGGTACATGGGAGTGGTGTGTGATTCTACTTAGGCTATTGGTAGACAATGAGTACGAGTCCAAAGTATCAGTAGTGTGTGTGGGTTAGCTGCGGTACACCCTATATATAAGCACGAGCGATACTGCGGGAGCGGACTAGGAGTCTGACCAAGAACCTACCCATTACTATCTCTTTATTAGATCGTTGACTAATAACTAGCATTTTCGATAAAAATGTTCTTACACGAGCTTCAATTCGACTTCCTAGAGTCTTTCTCTGGACCATCCACACAAAAAACACAAACTTTGTATACTCTTACACTCTCTGTTAGTCGAAATCCTGTTGCACGTCCTTAATAAAGTTTGGTCAGAAACTTCTCTAAAGTAAGGGAAGCTACTATAACATTGCCCTACCCTAACCAGTTACATACTTTTCCCAAACCTTGCTCATTATAAACTCTTAATTCTACAACCTTGGGTCAAACTTTAAGGATTTTCAAACTCTTATTTTGGGTATTAAACAACTACTTCAAACTTTGTCAAATCATGGCTAATGCATTTCTTAAAATCTACTTGCCTTTTTACAAATGTCTTTTGTTTTATGGAAACCTTCACTTGAAAGTAATTTCGGGACGAAAATTTCTAAAGTAGGGAGACTGTGACAACCTGCACCCTTCACTTTTCATAAATGTGCATAATTGGTTCCTTAGCTATTTCAAAATTTTCATTTTTAACCCTCGTATTTTAATAGGACCAAAATTAACAATTTAATAAAACTTATAATTTTTATAAGTAAAAGTATGCACGTTTTATACTCACATCTACACCCGAGCACGTATGTTTCAGACCTTGATACTCAAAGCCCTTAATTTTCGGTCCTAAAACAACTTAGAAACAGAAGGAAACAAGTCTATAACTTAAGACAGTTCTAGTCAAAGTCTCAGTCAAAGTCCCAGTCAATGTCCTAGTCAAAGTCTTAGTCAAACAGTCAAAGTCCTAGTCAAATATTCAATTTATCATAAAACCTTACTTTATGGTGTTGACCAATTTTAATGGCTAATTGAATCCAAAACTAGTATAAAAACCAACCTATGACCCATTACACTTTGCACCTCTAAATCAATTTTTTCAATTCGATTAAACTCTCCCTCATACCTTTCTTCTAGAGTATATTACTTCTACATTTGAAGCTTTGATTATAAGCTCTTGTAATTGGCGAATTGGAAGCTTGATATTTTTCCTATTCGGTTTCTTTTCTTCTAAATTGGACTAGTTTCGTTGTTGAATCTTTGGATTGCTCGCATTTTCACGCTCGCTTAGTCATCTAGTCATTTGGCGAAAGTGAGTATTTCCTATCCCTTTTTGCTTTTATTCATTTTTGGGGTGTTACATGTACACTTATACAAAATACAAATACAAGTTCACATTTTTACAATACAATTCTAGTACTATGTGCATTTGCTTACAAACGTGCTTTATGCTTAGACATTACATGTGGAATACATTTGTACTTAGTGAAATCATTAACCATGTACAAGCCGACCTTAACATTGGATAGCGCTATTGGATTGACAACCCGCCTAGGTTGATTCTCCCCCTTTTTCATCGGAGAATCCATGGTCATTGTTAAGTTATTATCCATTTATTGGATAAGTACACCGCCGTTCATTTAGTACATTATACAGTCACAGGATTGATTTCGCTCATTTGTATGTTACATAGTTTACATAATTGCACTGTAGCTTTGCACTTGAATTGTATACCATTTTTTTTAACTTACTATATGTATTAAAACTAGGAATGCTCACCAACATTTCTTATGTTGACAAAACCTATTTTGTACATGTTTCAAGTGCAGTTTGATCTTAGTTCCATAGCATTGGATTTTAGTGCTTGCTTATAATAATTTATTCAAATTTCATGTTTTGTTCAGACTTATGTATTTTTCCCATTTCATCCATGTAAGACAATTTAAATTATACAATAATATTTACATTTTAGTACCATGTGCTTTTGAACAATCGTCACTACGTGACACCTCGATGATTCCGCCATCGGTTGGGGTGTTACAATCAAACCCTTCAAGCGATTCAAATTGAGACTCCTGTAACATAATGAAACCAACTTCATTCTCCATCTTCATTTTACGGCACCACGTACTTTTACCAGTCGAACCCAGTCCTCTAACATTCCAAGATAACACATTCATTGATAACCCGGTTGAAAACTTTCTTCTTGAATAACATGAGCAACCGAATCTTCAAACTTATCTATGTCCTCGGCACCTAAAACCTTGCCAAGGCTCACCGTTTCTAACACCTCTCCATCTATCTCAATAGAATTATTATCTTCATGAAAGTTCCGAACCTCCTCCCTTACTACCGAAGGAACCAACCCCGACGTCCCTTCTACCTGTACACTTTTCTCACTCCCATCACCATTTAACGCCCAAATGAACCTATCCAAATCATAAGGATCGTCCCCTTCCCTAGCTCGTTTCTTCGGTCTCTCCTGACCCGACGGCGAAGGAGATTTCTGAGCTCTCATTTTTTTCCGATAACCTTTCGTGTTCTTACCCTTATTTACCACAGCCTCACTACCTCCATCTCCCAAAGAATGATTGAGCAATGTTTCCTCAACCTGCCTCTGTCCCACGCTATTACTTTCCCCCCCAAGAGCATCAGAGCAACCAAACTGCTCTTCCACCCCATTAGCATTCTCTTTATCCACCATATCCTCATTCATATCAACCGGGCCTTCATCAACATGCAGCCCGGTGTCCTCCTCTGAACACACCGATAAATCCTCCACGCACTCCGGCACCCATTCACCACCCTCCTCTTCCACTAAAACTTCAAACCTCACATCCCTCCAAGTTACATCAATAACTCTACTAATTCTGTTAACGGCGTCACATAGAATCCCAACCATCACAAATGACAAATCCACCACAGACTCATTTATTTCCTCCTTCTGGATCACCTCACCAAATTTAGCTCCAATTTCGTTAGCCACCTCACTACTATAAGAGCAACCGGTAAACCATATATTTTAAGCCATGCAACTCGTTCACTCGGAATCACCTGACTATCCCAAACCTCCAATCTTTAGAAACAAACCTTCCATACGTCTTTTGAACGTAGAAAACCATCCATGCAGAAGTCCGACTCAAATACCAACATAACCCATAACCCTCCTCCAACGTATCTGATTCCCACCTTACCACAACCAATCAAGTCGAGCCACACTCTAAGCTTGGTCAATTTCTGAAGATCCAACACCCTACCCACAACACTACATCCATCCCACGGTAATTTCCCTTGAACCTTCGATTCAATTGACATCTCCATATTCTTCTCCGATCTCACCTGCTCTATGTTCAACAACGTATCTCTAAACGATCTTCCCCCTCCAATATCTTTCCCAGCCAGATTAACATTATCCGTTGGCTCCGTCTCCGCCCCATCATTAACCTGATCCGTCTTTTCCTGCACATCATTCACCGGAACCCACTATTTGTCGGCCTTCCAATTAAGTTTCTCCCCATCAACAAACCGAGCCAAGGCGATAAACAGTTTGTACGACCCAATCCATACGTCTCTCATACTAGCCTCTAATCCCACCGGATCCCTCACATTAACGAATGACACAAATCCGAAACGCTTACCAAGTCTGTCGAACTTTCTAGCGATATACGTTGCCTGAATGTTACCAAACCCCTTCAACACTCCCACTAGATCCGAAGATGCACATCCTCCCGGAAGATTTGACACAAAGAACTTTGTTACGACTTGATCTTTCTGTTTCGAAGTTTCTCCTTGCATATATCGTCTTCCTTTCCTTGCAGGGGCATCATACCATGTATTCTCCTTATACTTCTCTCTTGCCGCCATGTGAAATTCTGATGATCAAACCTTTTCGCCGTCGCCGCTCTCCTATTTTTTCTTTGGAAGGTTTTTCTATCTTCTGAAGTTTCGGCATATGAGTTTGTTAATAGGTTAGTTATGTGATTTTGGTTATTGATTTGTGAATTCATTGAATTAAGTTTGCATTATTGCACAATTTAGTTATATGATTTTGGTTTATTGATTAATGATTTCTAATTTTGAAGAAGTTGCAAGTATTATATTGATTTGTGAATTCTATTTTAGGTAATTAGGTGAATTATCATGGAAAAGCCGAAAACTATTCATTTTTTTAAAAGAAAGGTAAATGAAAATCAATAGGAAGATAGTAAACATCACAAAGCTCCATCAACATGCTGAGTTGTGATTCTTTGTTAGGAACTCATTCTTTCTCTCGCATTTTGTCTTCGTTTATTAAAAAAATGTTTTTTATATGTAAAACCGGTAAGTTAAATGATCGAATTTAGAGTTTTTATTTTTTGACCCAGCCTGAAACTTAGGTGTAAGAAATTTTTTTCGGGTCTCGTGACTTTTGCCCCCCCCCCCTAATTAAAAGTTCAAGCTCAGCCGCTAACCAGTGCAGTCTATGATTGCGAGCGTGGGTAACCTTTTGCCTATGGGTGTACCATGTTGACCAAGCTATGTGGAAAGTAAAAAAATAAAACAAAAAGGTTTACTTTATTAGTGAGATAAAACGTATTAGTTATGGTAAATAGGAGCAAGTTATCCTACATAGTGTATAAAAATGAGAAGGGTGAGAAAGATACTAAAAAGCACAATGAATCACAAACTATAACACAACTGTCACAAATTTAACACGATGGCAATAAATATATCAAAATGCCAAAGAAAAAAGACACAGTAAATCATAAAATAACACAATGACGAAAAAGAAAAGACACAATGCAACATAAAAGATACAATGATATAACACAAATTCTAAAAATTACAAGCTAAATATCCACAAAATTGAAAACCTAAAAACTAATATCGTAGGATTCGATGAGACGGTTCCAATGCCGCTAGAATGAGTTCAATCGGACTCCGTTTGATATCCTACTACGATTTCTTATTTTTCACTGTGTATTTGATCCTAACCCATGATAAAGATACCATTTATATACTTTTTTTTTTCAATAAATAATCAAATTTACAATCTGATTTGAACGGCGAATTTTGTACTATTTGTAAAACTTGAACCCAATACCTTATACATCAAAGAGTTTGATTTGCCACGGGACCAGCAATGTCATCTATATCTATATATGTACCAATTTAGAAAGTAGTCAAGTTTACAACATAACTAGTGGGAAACCCGCGCGTTGCGGCGGGACCATTAAACAACAAAAAATAGATTAAAAAAACGTTGAATCACACACACGCATGGCGGCAAGTTTACTCGCCATATTAAAAAAAGTTAAAAATTATCATAGAAAAAGTTAAGTCAAAATCGTAACAAATCCGCATAGAAAAGAAAATAACAAACTAAAAAAAACTGAAACGACTTGTTCGCCTATGTTTAGATGATTTGTACATTATCACAAGCAAGTCTGTTTTAAACGAAGTTTACATTGAAACGTATATAAAAATAGAATCAATAAAAGAACTTCTTATTTCTCTTTTTTCTAAACACAATATAATATTATAAAAAACAATAAGTTTGACCTATATCATATAAAATGATTTAAAGAAAAATATAAAACCACCTTATCTTATGAATAGTGCAACTTTATGTTGTTTAGTAGGGTAAGCTCTAATGATGTCAAATTATTCAAAGTTTTATAAACTATCTAATTCTATATAAAAGATTACAACAAAACATGTAACATTATAAATTGTTTGTAATATGTTTTATATTTCATATGTTCAAAGTATTTGTAGAAATAAATGTCATTAGCTATCATAAATATCTATTGACTCTTGAATTCATTTAGATTAAATATGGTTTTTATAGACTAATTTGCCCTCAAAATATAATTATTATGTGCATTGTGTGTTGTACCATAAGTAAATTAACTCATACCTCTTAAATTTTAAGAAGTCCTTATCAAATGCTTTATAATATCTATACATATAATAAACCAAAGCCATTTTAATGACATGACACTCAAAGAGGGTATTCTCTTCATTGAGTGTGCCATGTGTCATCCCATGTGGCAAGGGCTTTATTTTAGGAAAATAATAATTTAAAATTTAAAAACAAAATTAGATTTTTATCTCTAATGTTTCCTCCCATAACTTTCAAACGTTAATATCTTTTATATACGAGATTTTTTAAAGAAAAAAATTACACCAAATTAACGAGTGTTTTATTATCTTTCCAATGGGTACCATAGTGCTATATAAAAAACGGAGAAAAAAACGACTATTTTTTTTGTGTGGTTTTGTTCGTACAGGAAAAAAAACACAAAGTGTTCAGGTTATTCATTAATCATGTATAGACAAGTCATTAGTTATGTTCAAGCCAGTAAATATGAATTTTATTTACAACATGTGTTAGCATTGGAGTTGTACATTGTTTTAGGTTAGGTTTTGATATTAGAGTTATTATACATTGTTTAAGGTTATGCACTAACATTGGAAATACATTGTTAATTGTTTTAGGTTAAGTGCTACCCGAAGCTTTCCTGCATGTAACTGTAAAACACATCAGTCTATTTCAGATGTAAAATTGATATTTCAAATTAGATTTCTCAACCCGGGACGCTCCCGGGATATAATCTAGTAGTATAGATATAGATATAGAAGTATAGATATAGATATAGATATAGATATAGATATAGATAAATAGTTGAACGTTTATGAAAACAAAACAAAATTATAAATTTTACCTGATAATAAAGCTATGCACCTTTGAGCTTTGTCAGATTCGAAAATTTATAGAGCTGTGGGCTGGATTTAGGTAGCCCGCAAGCCCAAGGCCCATTAAATTTCGTTAACCGGGTGTTTTTCACCTTTTCCTATAAAATATCAATTGACCAAGCTAAGCACTATTCGTTTTCATTCGTTTTTGTTATAGATAGCAACTAGTTTTTAACAGCCGCGTTACGGGCTCGGGGTTGCAAAACCATGATAAGTAGTAACTAGTAAGTAGATGACGACTATGACCGAGAAAAATGAATAGGATAGGGAGTCTTGTGAATAACAAACAATTGTATTTGAGAAGATGGATGAATGATATTTGAGTTGAACTCCTTTCTATGTTTCTTATTATCATTTAAACATATCTTATTCAACCTTCTCTTTTAATTATTTAGGTGTAACTTGTAAGAGGTGTATAATTCAAGTTTACTGAAAAAACATGACTAGTCACTAGTAGAGGTGAGCAAATCGGTTTTTTTTTTTTACCGAATCGGTTTCGGTTCCAAACCGGTTCGCTACAGTACCAGTTCCTGGCCAAACCAGTTTCGGTTCCAAACCGGTTCGGTTTTGGACCGGTTTTGTCGAATCGTAAGACCGGTTTTCGGTTTCGGTTCTTAATTGGTTTTTTCGCGCACTTTTTAAAGTCGTATAAATTATATAAAATTTAACTTTTAATAACTTTTAGGGTTTTTTAAAGAAGAAAATTGAATATTAATACAAAAAAAAAAACAAAGTTTTATTTGTGTTTAGAGTAAAGTGCACGGATGGTCCCTGACTCCCTGTGGTTTGCCCAAATTTAAACTCTGCTCCTCAGCGTTTCGAAATTACACGTATGGGATCTGTGGTTTGTATTTTGTTTCATTGATGGTCCCTAACTTGGATGGAGGTTAAGTTTTTCAGTTAACTCCATGTAAAATTACTAAATTACCCCTCTTTAAAAAAACAAAATATTATAAACACACACACACTCTCTCTCTATGTCTCTCTCAACCACCTACACACCACCTCTTCCCCCAACCACCACCACCAATACCACTCGAACCGTCTCTGGCCTCCAATACCACCATCAAACAACAAACACAGATCCATCTTTTCCAATTCAGCACCAAAAAGCAAACCAGGGGCAACAATTAAAGAGAAAAACTAAGTTTTTGGGGGGTTTTCAGATCGATTGATGTGTGTACGAATACCGAATATTATTATTATTACACACACTAAAAAAAAACGAATAATCTGAAATGAGGAAACCTTATATCATACTGATGAGGATCCTTCTGACCTAGATCCACAAGGAAGTGATTCGCCTTGATCACACATTTCCGCCCGATTGTTCCGTACCCGTTCCTAAGCGGTGCACTTATCTTCTTCGATGACGACGACACCACCGCCTGTTGTTGAGTAGCCGACGCCTGAACAGGAGCTTGAACCGGTGTAGGCTGAACCGGGCGCTGCTGCATTGCCGGTGGTTGGGAACCAGAACCTGTGGATGTAACCCTAGGACCGGGCGGTGGTGCAGAACCTATGGTCAGGTTCATAACCCTAGGTAAAGACGATGGAGAGAGACAGGAGGACGACAGTGGCTGTAGAAAAAGAGGAACAGAGGAGAGAGGGAGAGAGACAGGAGGACGACGGTGGCTGTAGCGGTGACAGCGATAGAGGAAGGCGGTGAAGCTTAGGTTAGGGTTCAATCGACTGGTACAGGGGTGGTGTAGTCGTGGACCTTTCAGGTTAGGACAAATTGATGGTGGTGAGTTTCGTTAGGTTGGCAGTGACCATGGACATGGGAAACGTTAGGTGTTGGTGTTGGTGGTGGTTGGAGGAGGAGTGGTGTTGGTGGTTTGAAGAGGGGGTGGTGATGATGATGGTGGTTTGCAGAGGGAGAAGAGGTTTTTATTTATTTTTATATGGTGAGGGTATTTTGGTCATTTTACATGACTTAACTGATAAAATTTAACGACGTTAGCTGATAGGGACCAAAATGTTATAAAATGTCAACGTTGGGGACCATTGAAAATATATGGGGGCATACGTGAAATTTGGGCAAACCACAGGGACCATCCGTGCACTTTACTCTTGTGTTTATGGCCAAAAATGTATTTTTCTTAAACATGTTTTGGTTCGGTTTCGGTTTTTTACCGGTTTCGGCCGGTTTTTAGCGATACCGGTTTCGGTTCGGTTCGGTTCCGGTTTGTGTGCCGGTTTCGGTTCGGGTTCGGTTTCTTTTGACCGGTTTTTTCGTCGGTTTTCGGTTCGGTTCGGTTTGGGATTTTTTTAGTATCGATTTCACGTGAAACCGGTTTCGATTCGGGTCGGTTTTACCGGTTTTGATTCCCGAACCGGTTTTTTTATCACCTCTAGTCACTAGTGTATATTAAAATTATGGATAGCTATTTTATATTTTTAACAGCTCGGTATAGAACTGTTACTTGATTTGATTTTTAGGATTAACTTTTTACCCGAGTGATCACTTGATTTTGGCTTAAGGTGCCTTTTAGTTTCAATGGTTATTAATACAAATTGAGTTAAATGTCAATTTAGTCCTTGATGTTTATTAAAAATTGTCACTTTTATCCAAATCTTTTTTTTTTTGTCAATTTAGTCTTTGTGGTTTCATTTTTTGTCAGTTTAGTCTTTATGAACTAACAAAATTTGGATGAAAGTGACAATTTTTGACAAATCTCAAGGACTAAAATGACAAAAAAAATGAAACCACATGGACTAAATTGACAAAAAAATTTTTTGGATGAAAATGACAATTTTTTACAAACCTCATAGACTAAGAGGGTGTTTGGGATTGCGTTTTGAATCTGATTTTTAGATTATTGTGTTTTGAAAACGCAGATAATCAGTTTTTAGTGTTTGGATTGCGTTTTGAAAACGCAGATAATCAGTTTTTTAGGCTACCAAAACGCAATAATCTATAAGCAGCTCTACCCCTGCTTTTCCGAAACGCATAATCTGTTTTGAATAATCAATCCCAAACATCCCCTAAATTGACAATAAACTCATACAAATTTAATAAGTTTTATGATGATAAAAAAAAATAAATAGTTGATGAAAATATGATTTACAACCTTTGGCGTAAAGCTAAAAGGTGAACATATGATAGATTTGACACTTACCCGAATTTATATACATTTGGTGTTATCTATTTTCTTATCTCAATATTTGCAAATCATACTGACCGATCTCTTACAAGATCCTCTAAATTCATACGATATCTTTCCGAGCACCATTGGCTCATTCTACACCCAACTTTGATTACAATATATCAACTATAATATGGTCATTTTAATAAAGCTTGATATTTTGATAAATCTCATGTGAAAAAACCTTTCTAACATGTAGATTGTTTAGACACAATATTTTAGATTTTAAATTAAGAATTGCTTGCTCTTATACATTTAGACATCGATAAATTAATATCCTCAACATATGGATTAAATATTTTTGAAATGGTTACTGTCATGTACTCATGTTTCATATATATATTTTTTTATTAAAAATATAGTATAGTAAACATACACGTTATAGTTTTTAAATGATTAATTTTCTTCTAATTCTAATTCTACTATTATATTATCCCCTCCTTGTTTCTATTTTTTAAATATTCGGTTATTTATATATTAATGAAGGGATAAGGTACCAAATCCTGGTGCAATTATGGATAACTCTATCCCATAAAACAACTTAAGTCAAGTAGTCTGCGCAGCATCCGCGGAGGATCATGCGCTGACAACTCTCAACGCAGATACACGTTGCTGGTTACGAAGTACATGCGTAACAACCCTCAACGCAAAAGATGTTGCGACAACACATATCAGTGCGCGTGGCCGTCACGCGCAGACAAACATGCAACCTCGTATGCAAGTACGAGGATGTACGGAAGATCCTGTCAAACCTGGGCGCATGCTCAACTAACCAAATAGTGACGCGTGGCAGATTGATTTAACAACTCTGTCTCAAGCACAACGACGTGACAACATCCATGCTACACATGCTGCAGCCATGCTGCGTCAGAGGTACTGTACCTGCACAGTGCACTACACGTCACCCTGTAAAGGACCAGACGTCACATTAGACTCCCCCAACAAGGTCAACCTTGCTGCTGTCAAAAAAGAACTCACCTGCAACCAGCCTCATCGCGCCATGTAGCGTCATGACAGGGGATTATTCTCGTCCTCTCTCATCGGCATTAATTATCATTCGTCCTTATCCTAATTATATGGGCCGAAGGAGGCAAGGCAGGGCAAGCCTTTAACCCGGGCCAAGCCTATCGTCGTGGTTAAGGGTTAGTGATGTTTGGTCCATGCATGTCCTATATATAGGAGGTCACCGATCCATTGTATGAACATGTTGTCAAAACACATGATACCAGAACTAAATGATTTTATTCAAGATCCCAACCCTTAGAAATGTTTACACCCTGAATCAATAGATTCTACAAGAAACCCTAATTACAATGATCTTCTAATTATTCAACATCTATCTATAAGAATAATATCTAGATTGTAACTGGAAAATAACATACAGATTCGAGATGAATCTGATGCAAGACCTCACAAACCCTAGATAGACAGATGACTCGAAAAGATAAGAAAGATCTAACAACTCAGCTAAAACTTGTGAACAATGACGAACAAGAATTTATATAGGACTGATATCTGGTTCGGGAGAAAACACACCCAAACCAGCCTTGACCATTGGATTAGATAGAGGAAACACATCTTGATTAAATCTCCACCCTTGATGAGTTAAACACGGATCGCCAACTCAGCATCTTACACGAACCAGCTACATATCCTTGCTTATGGACCGGGCCATCTCGTAGCATCACGAACTTGGCCAACGTGGGCCAATGTTATCAGACTTCAACCTTGCTGGACTTCTTTTGTCAATCAATCTTCAGCCCATTATCCAAATAGCCCACCTACATCACTTATACAAAATATTCAAATAATTGTTATAAAAATATGTTTTATAAATTATGAATATTAAGATTACAACTTATCTTTCATTTTAACACCCCTCCTTAATCTTAATATTCTGATCAGCCAACAACCTTACTGAAACCCAAATGGGTCAAACATGCCAAGAGACACACAAATCTCTTCATGTTGACCAACACCCAATCCTTTGGTCATTATATCAGCAAGTTGTTTCTCAGTACATAATTTTATAGTCTTAATACTCCCTTTTGAAATTAATTCTCTTAGAAAAAATAGATCAACTTCAAAATGCTTTGTCTTATCAAAAACACTGGATTACCAGCTATAGATATAGCAGCACTGCTATCACAAAACAAATTTACAGGCAATTCAACCCGAATTTGTAATTCATTAAGAACATTTACCAACCACAAAATTTCACATGTTGTAGTGCACATAGCCCTATATTCAGCCTCAGCTGAAGATCTAGCAACTGTAGACTGTCTTTTGCTTTTCCAGGAAATTAGGTTTTTTCCAAGAAAAATGCAAAATCCAGTCACACTTTTTCTAGTATCAACACATTTAGCCCAGTCAGAGTCTGAATAGGCTGAGAGAATAAATGACGAACCTTTTCTGAACTAAACTCCTCTTCCAGGAGCTTTCTTTAAGTACCTCGACAACCTAAGTGCTATCTTGAAATGCCCTTTAGTAGGTTTGTGCATATGCTGGCTTAAATAATGCACAACATATGATATATCTGGCCTTGTATGTGCCAAATATATTAACTTACCTACTAACTATTGATAACTAGTAACATTAGTTAACTCAGTAGCATTTTCAGCACAAATAGCTGTCAATGTATAATTTGGTTCTAAAGGGTTATTGACTGGTTTGCAGCTAAGCATACCATACTCAGCCAATAACTCCATACAGTATTTCCTTTGGGAAAGACATATTGTATCCTTATGAGATACAACTTCTATACCCAAGAAATACTTGAGTTCACCTTAATCTTTAATAAGAAACTTATCTCTCAAACATGTTTTAATACTATTAATCTCATCTATACAATTACCAGTCAGAACTATATCATCAACATAAACAAGCAATATGACAGTTATTTTATCATTTATTTTGATAAACAATGAATAGTCACATTTACTTTGTTTAAAACCCAACTCACATAGAACTCCAACAAGCTTCTCATTCCACATTCTGGGAGCTTGTTTGAGTCCATATAGTGACTTGTTTAATTTGCACACTTTGGTTTCATATTCTGAATAATACCCTTCAGGTAGACTCATATAAACATCTTCATATAAATCACCATATAAAAAAGCATTATTAACATCCAACTGAAACATCTTTACGCGGGCTTGCAAACGTTGGAGCCGGGGTTCGAAACTTGCGCGGTTTGGGTGTTCTTATGGGTGGTTCTCCGTTCCGTCTAGCCGTTCAAAAAAAAAAAAAAAAAAAAAAAACTGAAACAACTTCCAATCATTTTGAACAGCAATAGAACAACACATTTAACTGTAACAAATTTAACAACTGGTGAAAAAGTTTCATCAAAGTCTATACCTTGTTTTTGACTATATCCTTTAGCCACAAGTCTAGCTTTAAACCTATCTATCTCACCACTAGATTTATACTTAATTTTATAAATCCATTTACAGCCTACAAGACTTCTACCCTTAGGTAAGTCTACAAGTGTCCATGTGTTATTTCTGTTTAAGGCTTCTATTTCCTCATTCATAGCTTTGACCCAATTAGGATCATTGGCAGCCTCACTAAAATTTCTAGGTTCTACACTTTTGTTAAGAATACTAGCAAATACTCTGTTTTCACAAGATAGATTAGCATAGTTAACCACTTTTTCTACCTCAAACTTCACTTTCCCTTCAACAATGAAGTCATCTAGCTTTCTTGGAAGAACAGAACTCCTAGTGCTTCTCCTTATGGTTTGAGTGTTGTGACAACCATCCCTTTTATTTTATCATTGATACAACTTTAGTCCTCCTTGTGTTTATGTGATTGAAAAACTAGCCTCATATTTTTCGTTTATCCCAAATAAATAAATTATCGAGTTATGTACTCTTTATTACATATATAAACACGTTTCATTTGAATACTTATAAACTATTTAAAAGAAATAAATAATAAATAAAGTTTGATGTTATTTATCAAGTTTTCAATTTTTTAAATATGTTTAAAATTTTTTTTACATAGATTTTATTTGTTTTAAAGTTAGAAAGTTTATAAGGTTTGGTTAAGTTGTTATAAGAGAATTATTAAGTTTTATATGAAAAATATCAAGGTTATGACTTCAGGGGCCATTTTTGTCAAAAACTGAAACTTTTGAAAGGTTTTTTCCCTCCTCTCTCTTTCACGATCGCCGGCAGGAAATTCCGGCAAGAATTCCGATCAAAATTCCGGCAAAACCCAAATCGTTATCAAGTGGCTCCGTTACACGATTTTCCAGCTATCTCCATCATTATCAACTGTTACAATAGATTTTAAGCGCGTTTAATGGGTTATAACTGTGTTTTAATCGGGCCTTTAAATGAAACCGTCAAGCTTTAAAATCAAGATTAGAACATTAAAATTTTCGAACAACTATATAAATCATTTATACCATTCCGTTTCTGCACCCTTACACAACAAAACCCACAAAAAAAACGAAGCTAAAACACGACGGAAAGCTTCTTAATCGGGCCCCTATTTTCGGACCTGTAACCCTCGGGTTCGAACCTCAAAACAACATGTGAGTCTTCTTTTCTTGTGCCATTTTGATCCTCATAGTGTTTTCTTCAAAAGCCCTCTGATTTCTGAGCCTAAGCAACATGAAATCGGATTATTGAATTTAGGGCCTAGGGTTAGGGTTCTTGTTTATTTGGGGAAGAAGATGATGTAAACTTACTTAGTGATAAATCGGATTATTGAATTTAGGGCCTAGGGTTAGGGTTCAAATATTGCAAATCGAGTCCCATTGCTTACAGGTTAAGCATATATTTTTTTTATTTATCATTTCTTTTATTTATATATTGAAATAAATACATATAAACTTAGAATATTCATAATAAATTCATTTTTGATCCAAAAATTATAAAAATTTAGGATTAGCATCTTGACACCATAAAGAAAATTACCACACTTTTATTTTCTGGAAAATGTCTCATTTTTATATTTTTATTGAATTTAATTGTTTTAATCATAATTAAATGATTAAAAATTCATTTTAAGTGATTTTAACCTCAAATTTTCTGGAGATTTATTTTTATGCATAATAAACCGTAATAAAATGTAATTTCTTATAAAATGATTATTTTTGTTATTTTTACTATTTTTAATCATTAAAACACTATTTAAACTCATTAAATATGTTTTAAATACAAATAAATTGAGAGAAATTATGGAAATATTATTTTTAGTATTTCACATCAGAAAATAATTATTTTTCATAAAAATAGCATCTTTTGATCATGTCTTGTATTATTAACATTATTTATGTTTAATTAGACATAATTAAACATTTATTTATTTACACTATTTAAACATTTATTTTATAAATATTTTTCTTATAAAATGGAAATGTTTTATGTTTGAAAATCTTAATTACCATTTGTTGGATCATGGTGTAACTCATGATTATTTAAACATTTATAAGATTACTTAGGATTTAGGGTTGGCCTCTATGCATGTATATATATATATATATAAATATATCTGTATGTTGTATCATGTTATACATCCACTATTTTATTTTATTTTATTTTTTTGTTTTTTTAGTGTTTAGTGATTGCCTAATTATTCATTAATATACAGTGTGCATTTTGTTTTTGTCGAGCCGGGGGTCTATCTGGAAGCAGCCTCTCTATCTCTAAAGATAGGGGTAAGGTTTGCCTACATCCTACCCTCCCCAGACCCTACGAATAGCGTCGCTATTAGTGGGATTTCCTGGGTACGGTTGTTGTTGTTGTTGTTGTTGTTGTTGTTGTTGTTGTTGTATTTACATTATTTTTGTGAAAGTAATTAACTACATTATTTTGTCTAAATTATTCAAACATAAGTTTTATCTAAATATTCAATTGGTAACAGTTATATTACTTAAACCACATTTACGAACGTTGGTATATTATTTTTAATATACAACTTTTATATTAATTCGAGTTATCATAAACACTTTAATTCCCCAAATCGACTTAGCAAACCCTAATGCCTTAGACCCTAGTTACCTTAGACTTTTTAGACATTTCCTTATTAGTATGCTTACACATTATAGGTTGAATTCCTCAGAATTCCCATTACTTAGCTCACGGCCTGCTTAAGTTGGATTTTGATCGCTTTCGCAAACTGTGAGTATATCTTTCCCCTTTTTCATGTTTTACACTTTTGGGGTGACTCATGTACGCTTATTACTTCACTCACTTAATCATGGTTTATTCTATATTCACAATCGCAATTCTTGTATGTGTTTTACTTGTTGATTCGCTGATAGTGTGTACTTATGACCTTAATCATTAACCGCTAGCATAACAATAAATAGTACTTAATTATTGTTATGTGTGAACGATTATTCACTGCCTACTATGAGCGAATACTATATATATGTGACTCTTGATTCATTGAACAAAGGTTTGATTTTGGGTGGCATTTGTACATAGCTTGAACACTAAATTGTAGACCGTATAACACGTGAATTGCGAAACTCTTTTTCTACTATATGTATTCAAACAGGGTATGCTCACCAATACATTTTTGTATTGACATATACTATTTTCGTACATGTTTCAGGTTATTTATGAGACGACTTTTAAGCTTTTGGAATTTTTACTTAGATTTTGGATTCATTGTATTTCAGTTTTAGTTGTCACTTTAGAATCATTGTATCTAGTATTTTTCTTTCAATGTAATAAACTACTTAATCAATATATCAAAATTTACACTTTTAATCCATGAGCTATTGAACAATCGTCACTACGTGACACCTCGATGTTTCCGCCATCGGTTGGGGTGTTACAAGTGCTTTGGTCATTGCCCTCAGAACCACTATTTTTGTCTCCACTAGGTGTCACATGCTCAGCCCTACCATCATTACTGACCTCATCATCTGCCTGTGAACTTGAGAGTTCATCAAGACTCTGATGATCAGCAAGAGGCTGCTGAGACCCATGTGTCTCTACCTCATTCTTACCTAAACCCCTTCCCTCATCATTGGGCAGTTCTTGTGAGGATGTTTTTGTTTCAAAGTTATCAAAAAAATTTAATGAATTCAAATTTTGTAAAACATTATCATCATATTTATCAAAAACTGTTTTATCTTTAAAAGGAAAAATGGTTTCATAAAATTTAACATCTCTTGAATAAGAGATGTTTCTTGTTTCTAAACTGTACACTTTGTACCCTTTTTTCTCATTTGAGTATCCTAAAAAAACACATTTTCCAGCCTTTTCATTTAGTTTATCTGATTCATTTAAAATGGTTGCAAAACATAAACATCCAAACAACTTTAAATGACCTAGGAAGGGCTTAAAACCATAAATGAGTTCATATGGTGTTCTTCCATTCAGCACAGATGAGGGAGTCCTATTTATAAGATAAGAAGCAGTTAAAACACATTCACTCCAAAACCTAACAGGAAGACCACTTTGGAAAAGTAAAGACCTAGTAACATTTAACAAGTGTCTATGTTTCCTCTCTACTATCCCATTCTGCTGTGGGGTATATGCACAAGTAGTTTGATGAATAATTCCTAATGATTTACAAAAATTAATCATTTGGTTATTCACAAACTCTAACCCATTGTCACTTCTAAAACATTTAACATCTTTAGAAAACTGAATTTTTAGTATATTAACAAAATCCTGTATATGACAAAATACCTCACTTTTGTTCTTCATTAAACAAACCCACACAGCCCTAGAATAATCATCCACTATTGTGAGGAAATATCTAAACCCCTCCTTACTAGCACCCTATAAGGTCCCCACACATCTAGATAAATTAACTCACCTAGATTAGTGGACTTATGGTCACTTAAAGGAAAGGGTTCCCTATGTTGCTTAGCCTTGTGACACACATCACAAGGCAAGTCTTCCTGTTTAGACACTTTGCAGCCTAAGACATCCTCTAGTTTTTGTAAAACTATATCAGAAGGATGTCCAAGTCTGCCATGCCATAACTCATATTGTTTATTAGTAATACCAACCTTATTACACAAAAAAGATCCACCACGGAAGTATAGACCCTCTAGTTGGTTACCAGTCACCAGGACTCTCTTGGTTGATAAGTCTTGAATGTAACAGTTGTTTTCATCAAACCCAACATACAAGTGATTATCTTTGACTAACTTATGTACAGAAATAAGATTCACACAATAGTCAGGTACAACAAACACATCATGTAAAGTTACTTTATCATTTAGTTTTAATGATCCTATTTTAGTAACTAATGCATTTGTACCATTAGGATGTTTAACTTGTATATTTAAATCAGACACATCAATGTAATCTGTTAACATGTGTTCACTAGTGACCATATGTTGGTTAGCCCCTGAGTCTATTATCCAACCAATCTTTATTTTATTATTCCCAACATTAAAACAAAAAATAGGTTTTGCACACACATTAGCACAAAATGGGGAAAATAAACTACCTGAAACATTATGACTCTGAGGAGGATCAATTGTCTTATCTGAAATCAAGCTTAAAAGTTTAGACAATTGATCACTAGTCAAAGTAGAAACAGGAATATTAGATTTTTCAGAACAAACATTATTGACAACAACCTTTTTTCCTTGATTTCCTCTAGGCTTGGCCCAAGGAGGATACCCAATCAACTCAAAACATTTATCAATTGAGTGTCCTACCTTATTACAGTGTGTACATTTTAAACTAGGATTATAATTCTTAGTTATTCTTTTTGAAAAATCAGTAGTTTGGTTTGCTTTAGACATAAAACCTATTGTTTGACCTTTTTTAGTTATATTGCTAGCATTTCTATGGGATTCCTCCCTAGAAACAATAGCAAATGCCTCTTTCACTGTAGGTAATGTATCTCTAATTAGCAAACTGGTCCTAACACTTTGGTACACACTGTCCAAGCCCATTAGAAATTGCATAAGCTTGATCATACTACTGAATTATTAAACTCCCTAGCAACATTACAAGTACATGCAGGTAACTGTAATATTTGATCTAATTGTTTCCACATAATGTTCAGTTTATGATAATATTCAGACACAGCCATACCATTTTGGTTAAACGAATTAATTTTCTGATAAAGATCAAAAACTACTGACCCATCTACTTTATCATAAGTTTCTTTTAATTCTAACCAAACATCACTAGCCAATTTAGAAAAAACATGTCCCATATATAAATCTTCACTAATAGAGTTTAATATCCAAGTTAAGACTATTGAATTACACCTATCCCATTGTCTAGCAAGAACAGGATCAGTTTCAAATTTTACACAAGACTTATCTATGAATCCCCATTTATTTTTAACTTGAAGTGCAAGTGTTAGACTATTAGCCCATACATTATAGTTTTCAGACCCTTTTAATTTTATTGATGTAATTGTAAGGTTACTAGAATCAGAAGCATGTAAGTATAGTGGATTACTAACATCTAACTTGCTGATCAATGTTTCATTATTACCAGGATCACCATTACCCAATAGGTTAGGACCCTCAATATTTGGTCCTTGTGGTGGCTCCTGATTATCCATACTTATAGTAATCAATTAACACAGAGATCAAACAAGCAGAACACACAACTAATCAGACAAACTCACAAATCAACAAACAAACAATCAAAGAATCACAAGAGAACCACAACAACACCTATAACACAGCAGTAAAAACACACACAATGGTGAAGCCTCGCTGGTGATCCAGATAGCCGGTTCCTCAAGGGTACCGACCCAGGTCCTCACGAGGGAGCCCCTAAAATCTAGACAATCCCTAGAGCTAAACAGGAAACTCAGTCCTGGCACAAGACTCCTTAGACAACAACTCTAAAAGAAGAAATAACAAAGACATGGAACAATCTCACCGAGTAATAATCCCAAGTTAGGGTTTCCAATAACTCGTAGTGTCAACCTTCTAGGGTTGATCACCAGAGAGCAAAGAAAAATATGCACTCCCACGAACAAGATCCAAGCACATCAGCTCCACAGATCAAAGTTCCAATCGTCACAGCGGAAGAGAAAACCCCAGATCCACACAAGTCACAGATCTACCAGGAGAATCAAAGAAATAACATCAAAATACCCAAAGAACTTAACCTAGGGCTCTGATACCATGTCAAAACACATGATACCAGAACTAAATGATTTTATTCAAGATCCCAACCCTTAGAAATGTTTACACCCTGAATCAATAGATTCTACAAGAAACCCTAATTACAATGATCTTCTAATTATTCAACATCTATCTATAAGAATAATATCTAGATTGTAACTGGAAAATAAAATACAGATTCGAGATGAATCTGATGCAAGACCTCACAAACCCTAGATAGACAGATGACTCGAAAAGATAAGAAAGATCTAACAACTCAGCTAAAACTCGTGAACAATGACGAACAAGAGTTTATATAGGACTGATATCTGGTTCGGGAGAAAACACACCCGAACCAGCCTTGACCGTTGGATTAGATAGAGAAAACACATCTTGATTAAATCTCCACCCTTGATGAGTTAAACACGGATCGCCAACTCAGCATCTTACACGAACCAGCTACATATCCTTGCTTATGGACCGGGCCATCTCATAGCATCACGAACTGGGCCAACGTGGGCCAATGTTATCAGATTTCAACCTTGCTGGACTTCTTTTGTCAATCAATCTTCAGCCCATTATCCAAATAGCCCACCTACATCACTTATACAAAATATTCAAATAATTGTTATAAAAAATATGTTTTATAAATTCTGAATATTAAGATTACAACTTATCTTTCATTTTAACACATGTTATGCTACACTATTTTTGCGTTTGTACGTTGGAGTCTTAATCGACTACCTAGCAGTCGCCTCCCTTCGTACGACCCTTTCATTCTTCTTCTTTTTTCTGGTTCGAAGTTTAACCACGAGTGTGTGTAAAGAATAGTTACTCACCAACACGAGTGTCAAACCATATAGTTACCTGCCTTCGAGGTAATTATACTTCGTTGTTTGTTCAAGAATTACTCATGTGAAAAAATATATTTATTATATTACTTATGTGGAAAAATATATTAATGCAACTTGGCTGGAGTAATATGTAAAACATGCTCACTTTAGAAGATATATTTTATTCATATTCGTACATCATAATTATTTTTGTATTAGAATAGTTATTAATTTAAAAAACCATAATCATAGAAAATCTTTAAATTAAATTTCGTGGGGCCCTTGTGCTTGAACGTCTGGTTAATCTAGGTTCATTGTTTATGTAATGTCGAGCTCTTTATATAAGAAAAATATAACATATCGACCCCGATAAACATATGTTCTCTTATCTTAGATTTTTTATTTCTATTGTAAAATTATATTAAATAATACACTATCTATTAACGTATATTTTATAATGTAGTAACAAATTGCTCGCTAATGATGTTGTAGCCTAGTGGTTGCCCTCCATTGTAGGGGCGGGGAGAGGCGGCCGACCCCCCCCCCGGATTTTCGCGCAAAAGTTTCGATAATATAGTATCCGTATAGAAAATTTTGAAAATATAGAGTTTCGACCTCCCGAAACTGGTTTTCGACCCCCCAAAACCAGTGACTTCCGAACCCCCGGTGACTTCTGACCCCCCGAACCTTCGGGTCAAGCTTCGCCACTGAATGGAGGTGGGAAGGTTTACCCACTTTGTGGGGTTCCTGCCCTGAGAGGTCACATGTTCGAATCTCACTTAAAGTAGGGTTATTCTGAAATGAGGGGTTGGATCTTAGGGGGGGCCCGGGGACCGGACCTGTAGGGTGCAGGGCTTCGTTATGGGTGTGTACCGTTGGCCGTTCAAAAAAAAAAGTAACAAATTGCTCAGCAGCAGCAACTTATAACTTCATTAGTTGTACTTTAATGTCTATCAACAATAAATTACTTATTAACAGTAACATGATTTTGATCCTCATCAGTAGTAACTATGTCTTCTGCAAGTAGTAAGCGTTCACATACGTTGGGAGACTCTTTAATATTACGTATACTCTTCCTGCAACAATATTTACGCATCATTAGCAAGCTGTTCTTTAACTAGCATTTAAAATTCAGTAGCAACTATTACTTCATTAGTAAATACTTGTGTTCTTCTAGCGGTTCCCGCATAACCTTCTCTAGGCAGTGGCGAAGCTTGGTTCTCGAATCGGAGGGGGCCAGACTCAATTTTTTTAATCGGTAGTGGTGAATTGGCGGGGGCCGGACTCAACCCGGACTCAATTTACCTACGAAAATCGCAAATTTTCACTACTGCGCCAAAAAACAGGGGGGCCAGGGCCACCATTGGCCCCTGTATAACCTCCGCCCTTGTCTCTAGGGACATTGCAGAGTCTCGTTTGTGACAAAATGTCATGCGCGAGCTTAGGAGTTTTACTATAGTGGGCATGTTTTACTTGGAATTAGTAATGGGCTAGGTCACCAACACTGTTTGCAGTCACGTGCGTAGATTGTCTTTTGCTTATTGGTGTACCCGGGTGACCGGACATTATTGAGCGTCTGAAAAAAAAAATTAGCATCAAAGTCCTTCAGCTAGCTATCCATATCGACCTTCTTTCCGTCATAAATGCTCTTCAATCAACATTTACTATCATCAATATAATGGTAGTAATTTGATTTTTTTAACAACAAAAGTCCGATTACCCAGGTAAACCTAATGGCAAAAGGCCACTCACGTAGATGACACTAGCGACCTGGCCCACAATTATTCTAGAGGAAACCCATCACTCAAATGCCCACTATGATACAAAATTTGGCTCAACCTATAATTTTTTGTTCTAGTTGAGACTCTAACCTATAAAACGCCATAGGGCTGTCAACCACCACAACGTTTTAGTATCATCAGTGTTTAGTATTTTGGTTAAAAAAAATCTCAATAAAAACCCTAGGCCAAAGCTTCCTAGATATTAGTGAAGAATTCAAATGTGTTGTAGACTTTTATACTTGAGAAAAGAATGTTTATAGTTTAGGAATTTTAATTTTGAAACCCTAAATAAATAAGAAGAAATAAAAAAAAACCAGAATGGAGGGGGACACATATTTTAAACATTCCATTTTGTTGATGAAACAAAACTGCATATTTATAGTTTATAAATAATCCCATGATATAAAAAATATAAAAAATCCATCGATAACTTCACCCAAACAATAGACAAATTGGATGATAAAATACTTCGATGTGGCCGTGTGACAAATGACATTATTTATTTAATTATTTTTATTTTCTTTTGCGAAGGAAAATCTCACCCCAAATGAAATAACTTTGTCTGCACCTAGCTTTCTTTTATGTTGTTTCAAAATGATTTACAAAGTTTTGATATAACTAAAAGAAAGTGATAACTTTCTATTAGAGTGGGATTGCTTTTAAAAACAAAAGTCAAAGTTAGAAACGTTATTGATCACATTTACAAACTACCTATTACATATTTAAGAAAATTATAGAAATATTTTACTATAAATAGGTGATGAACCTAGTCAATAACCTATGCATTTCACTTCTTGGGTTAAAACATTGTGATGAATAGAACTCTTGATGCGACTCACAGCCCACCATAAACTATTGATATCTTTAAATATGAATATATTGTAGCACTCAAAATTTGAAAAAGAAATCGTTCGTTAAATTATTTCTTTAGGTATTATATATAATATTCAAATTAATATAGTTAAAAACACAAATGTCGATTAAAGCTATTGTTTTTTTAACATTTATTTTTCACCAAAAACTTGGTGGAAAGCAAGGTTTTCTTTGTAATTGTAATTATACTAGATTATATATAATCACAACTTTGCTATGGTTTTTGCTACTGATAGTTTTAAAGTTAGTTTTTTAAATATATTCTACAGATTTTGCTACGAATTTCATTTGCAAGAGAAATCTCGTAGCTAAACTGTAGCAAAATATGTACATAGCTAATCCATAGCTAATTCGTAGCAAAAGTTGGACCAATTTTGTTTGTGGCAAAAATCCATATCAAATACATGTTTTTGTAGTAATGTAACGATAAGGCTCTTCAAGAGCCAAACCAAACTGAGTGCGGGTCTGCTTAAATTTGGTACGTTTACAGTATTGAGTGACTGATTCAGACTAAATTTATATGATTTTATATTTTAAGCTCTAATAAGTATAATCATATTATGTACGTTAATAACTATGAGCAATTTTGAATTTTTTTTTACAAACTTTATAAAACTCAAACTCATAGAAGAAAAATATAAATGTAAATATAAAATATTAATTTGTTATACCGAACGAAAAGGTAAAGAGATAGATTATTTTGTGAGCTTGAATTGGTGTTCAAAAAGTGAATAAACAACATGACTGATTTTATACACAAAGAATCAATCCATCCAATGATGGTCAAGCAAAGTATTATAATAAAAAATTAACATAACGCTAGATTTGTGTAGTTATTCCAAGTGATTAATTATACCCTCTTCTTTCTTTGACTTTTGTTCATCATATATACTGAGTTGTTCCCTTCTTTATGCAAAGAACATGAATATTCGTTTATTTTATTGCTAAAAGAGATACAATAGCTGCATGTTTTAAATATTTTTATAGTTTCCAAAGACTATAAATGCGCAAGTTACCGCCTTTAGTAGGAAAAGCTTCATGATAATATGGAGAAGATCTTCAACAAATATTGCTTTTAGCTATGTATAACCTCTTTCACTATTCCCTTTTTATAATAGCTATGTATAACCTCTTTCACTATTCCCTTTTCATAATTTTAGTTTTCATTTTTTATATATAGTGGTGAGATCCGATGCAAAATAAACTAACTTATTAAACGTACAAATAACTAGATGAACTAGATGAACTAGTGGTTTACCATATCGCGCGTTGCGCGATTGCATATTAGCCTGCAATACGTTAAAAAACGGCACCGGGTTTCTTAAAAAGTAACTGAAAATCATAACTTGTGTTTCGGGGTAGCGAAGGTAATCAATTACGGTTAAAAAAATTACGAATAGATGTAATTATAAAATCACATAGCCTACACTTTACATTAAACCTAGCGACCAAAAATATAAATCAAGTGATTATAATATAATAGACTATCTAATATAATAGGGCAAATAAGATTGCTCATAACAATGGTGCTTTATATTGCAAAAATGTGAAACTACTTCAACCAGTTATCTAATTACATGGCTTGTTCTTCCATGGATACACTATTATGTTACATCAACCAGTTTGTTGTATATGAAACTTGAGATGATGCAACTACTAAGTGGGTACCTCTTCGGCAAAGCTCTTTAGCAATGGAAGCATAAGCAACACATTATATTCAGCAAGGTCTTTATGACTCCAATATGAAACATTGGTTTGGCAAGCTCAAGACGGCCAAAATGACCAGGGCACTCCTCCATGGCAAGCTCAAGACGGCCAAAATGACCAGGGCACTCCTCCATATTAGAAGTATACGCTTCACATTTCACCTTCCGGACATTTACCTCTGCAAACCAAATAAAATGCAAAAACCATCTCTTTTACACTTATTGTGGAATTCTACTTAAGAGTAACTAATCGAATATAATGGTATTAAAAATAACGTAATGAACATAACACCATACACCACGGTTTTAGAGATAAGTTGATGTTTGAAACAAAGCGTACCTCTCATGCTAACCTTGCTCATACATCCTTTCAACCTGTGAATGTTCAAACGCAGCTTAATATTTGAAATAAAGCGGACCTTGCTCTCTTAAAAGAAAGTGGGTCAAATGGGTTGAAGGTTTCCCAAAAGTTAATTTTTAAAGTATCATGTGTTTCTTGCCAACCCACTTGACATGTAAATTTTTACATGTACTAAAATATCCATCTGTCCCATTACCCAACTCATTCTCTATTATCTTTTTATAACACTCATCAATGGCTTGGAATCCTGAGATGTGATGATTGGAAGATATGGTTTTGAAACTCTTACATAGCCCATTCTTTATACAATGAAAAACTCATGACCAATATGTATTCAATCTGTTCATATATGATGTTGTAATGTTATCGTACGTACCTGCAGTCCCTTAACAACAATGTGAGTTATAGTCTCCGTGTTTTCGTTATCTTGTCTTCTGGTTCCTGCAAGATGAAATCGGTATAAGTGTTCTCTTTGGTGCCAAACCAAGGTAACCAACAATAAGATAATCGTAATCCTATCACAGACACATAGTCAAAATACAACATTTAAAATTGAGACAGCCTCAAATACATAATCTGCCAGATTCCTATGTTAACTCCCAATAGTCAATTTAAGCAATGTTTGTAAATTATACTTATTATAAAACTCTATAAAACTTAACTAAAACAGAAGCAGGTACACCAAACTTGACGTTTAAAAAAAATACAAGTTGCAGAATCGTCGTCGTGACCCTAGTCTCAAATGAGAATGAAAACGAAAGCTTACAGTGTCTCGATACTAATGCCGTCTCCGACCTATTCGAAAGGTGAACACGCCTCCTGACTTGTAATTAGATTCTTTAATACTTAGCATTTGCACATATAAGATGGGATCGTGCAGAAAGAATGGAAAAATATGTCAAGCGGTTATAATCAAACTATTATAGATATCAAATTGAATTACTCAATTTCTAAGTTTCAATCAAAAGCGAACCTTGATTGTGATTTAAATTAAATACAACCGCATCTAGAATCAACTAATGCACTAATGCACCATACTTTATAGATTATAATATCATTAATATATTCCTTTGGTATCATGGAAACTTGTCAGCAAACTAATAGGGAAATTTTACACTATTCAAGAATATATAGTACTTATATAATTACTATATTAATTTATGAAGACTGTATTTGATAACCGTAAACTGTTAATTCAAACCTACATTTTACGCCAACTGTATCAGGCATCAGCTCTCTCCACCACTTTCTCTAGACACTTTTCCTTTACTATGCTCCTTTCTCTCTTTTCCTCTACTCTCAGCCAAAAAGCCTTGCAGCCATCAAGGAGCTCCGCTGAGGATTCGGAGAGATTCTGCAAATTTTGACCAAAGTCCAGTTTGAAACATTTAAAATGGTTTGGAATCCCAAAACCAGACCGAACCAGCTAACGACAGGTCAAAATCCTTTAAAAATAGTTCGTTTATCTTGACCGTCCGGAGGGTGGTCCTCAAGGCTACATCCTTGTGACCCTTCCAACGCATTTTCTCCATATTGCACCACTCAAATCCACAAGACTCCAATACCCAATCCACAAGATTCATAACAGCAATACTCAAATCCATTCCAACATATCCATGTTCAATATACCTACTCACTCAATTTTAATCCTTCAAATCCTAAACATGACCTAAAAAACATAACAAACCTCCCTTTCACCAATTACAATTACAACATCACCTAACGCCCTAACCCAAATTGTCAACACACAAAATTCAATAACTTTCACATTAACCTAATAAATTAAAGCATAATATTCAAACCCGAAGTTATCTAAACAAACTAATATCCATCTGAGCAAGTAATGATTCATTATCTAAACAAAATGATACCAACCATTTATTTCCGCGTTCCTTCTTAGTAGCTCCAACGTACGCTAGTTTCACAGTTGATGCCTTCTTTGGAAGCTCCGTGGCAGATTTAGTCATCCCCTGCCACTGAAAGCAATCAAAACCATCATTAAATCTATGTTATCTTCATTGTTCTATGAAATCCTAACAGTCATCGACATTCATTAAAACCCTAGAAACAGACACTGCATTACAGGAAAGAAATATATCAGATTTCAAAAGTTTTAAACATCAGTAGTGTAGAAGGCAAATCAAATTGAAGGGGAAAACATGAAATAAAGGGCAAAATTAACGATTTTTTATTCAGTTTCTCACAAAATTAGCGAAGCTGACAATTTCGTCACTGCCATACTTCATGCAAAACCGGCAAGTGTATCAAATTTCGAGGCAACATGCTCAATATATCCCAAACTACCAACACCTACACTCGAAAAACCATAAAGAGATTAAACAACAGATACGGGTCACATTGAAGCAGTCGGATAATCAACTTCAAAGCAGTCACATTAGAAATCAACTTCAAAGGTGGCTGGAGTTCCATCAAAAATCCATAATTTGACTTTTAAACTTGGATCTGAATGTCCATGCTTGCTATGGAACAAATTATTCGGTTTAATAACAGCCTTACCTGCTCTTAGTTTTATATCTAGACAAGCATCAGTCTGTCATATGCCTCCTCCAACTGCAATTAACATAAGAAAATGATGTTGAAATAACCTGAAACATCATATAGACATGCGAACAGTTGATACACAATACAAAACATGATGAACAGTCAAACATTAAACATTAGATATCAAAATTTCATGTTAATTGCTTATAATAAATGCTTATAATATAAGCAAACTCTTACTTATTTACTAAAAAATAATAATAATAACATGAGATAATATCCATCTCAGTATCAACATAAATACATATCCAAAATAATTTATCATATAATACTGCTACTTACAATACGAACAATTTCATTGCATAACCACAGGGAGTTTGAGAGAGATAACCTTTCATGTGCCAACGCCAAATAAACCGAATAATTTGTTCCGTAGTATTCAGTACCTTCCAGATATCCAAACATAGTCTATATCTCTACACGAACCACCGTCACTGCCACCGTCTTTTTCTCTTTATGAGCTTCACATATTGCCACCGATCTAGACTTACATCGCCTTCAATCGCAGGAAACCACAACCAGAAACCCTATATCTGCAGAGTTAAGGCGATTGAAATAAGGGGTAATCCGATGGGAGGGGAGCTGGGAGACGGTGGTGAGGGTGTTCTCTCCCTCTCTTACTTTATCTCTCTAAAATTTGAATTTAGATGTGTTAATGTGTGTGAATGTGTGGACTGAGAAACAAAAGAAAGTGTGGAGATACATGTGTCCCTTTCATGATGAAGAGACGACACGTAGTCATCAGGCCAACACGTGTCACAACAAAAAAAAATAAAAATTCCAAAAACATGGCATACAATATGACTCGAACCCGGGACAATTGACATGAAAAGGTGTTCACAAACCATTGAGCCAACTAATTAAGATGTTAATAGTATTCAAACTAAACATACTTATTGATACACAAAAATCGAAAAAAATAAAAAAATAATAAACTACTGTTCAAATCCATTGATCTATTATTATAGTTAAATTATTGTTAGTCATAGTTTTAGCAAGACCAATTACAATGAATTAGATTAATAATAATTACTCTAATTATTTGTATGATTTCCATGTTAAATATATGTGTACTTGATTTTAACACACACGTGAAAGCCACCAAAATGCAACACATGTATTTTAGGCGAGAAGGATAAATGTCCATATATAATCTGTATCAAGTTATATAATCTTGTATCATATTTTTGTAATTATGTATAGCATACAATGTTGTAAAAAACGCTAGGAGGTCCCTAGTCAGCTGACTAGGGAGTTGGGTGTAGGGGTGTTCAGAATTCAATTTAGATTCGAAACATTCGAAATTCGACTTAGTTTGATTCGATTACCAAGAATCTGATTCGATAATTAAGAATTCGAATTCGAGTCCAGTAAATCGAATACGAATTTATGATTTTAAATTCGATTCGATTCGAAATTCAAATTAAAACTATACATGTATATTTTTTTAAATATATATACACACATACACATTATTATATATACAAATTTACACATTGAAAAAAAAAGAACTTCTAAATTTTGGTCAAACTCTAAGGACCTATAGTGTTTACAACTTTTACCATAACCATATTTTACAAGTTTACTTTGTACATCACAAAACTATAACAAACTATACTCTATACTATTTTTACTATTCCCGTATTTAACATATTGTTGTTTATCAGTTTTGTAGATTTGTATTTTATATGTTAAAAATAATGAGTTTGTTTTAGTTTTAAAACTAAAACTAAAACAGTTTATTATTTATAGTGAATTTGAAATAAATAGAATTTATTCGAATTTGAGTTTCTTATTCGAATCGGATACGAATCGAATAAGATGAATTTTAAACGAATACGAATTCAGGTAAAAATATTACAAATTCGAGAAATTCGATTCGAATAATTCGAAAATTCGTTATTCGATTCATTGAACACCCCTAGTTGGGTGTACTCGGAGTACTTAGGGAGTATTCGGGGAGTACTCGGACATAGTAAATATAAAGAAAATTAATTATTGGATATAATATATATATGTCAAAATAAGCATAATTCAAGTCAAATACGCATGTTTTTTTTTTAAAGATCCATGTTTAAAATTCAAAATTTTCCGAGTACAAGGCCGAGTACAGGTTGTTTGACTGTGATGTGTGTTATTTGATTTGAATCTTCTATTTGTGTGTAACACCCCAACCGATGGCGGAAACATCGAGGTGTCACGTAGTGACGATTGTTCAATAGCTCATGGTACTAAAATGTAAATATTGATACATTGATTAAATAGATTATTACATTAAAAAGATAAACAAAGATACAATGATTCAAACTAACTATTTAAACTGAAATACAATAAATCCCAAAATCTAAGTATAAATTCCAAAGGCTTAAAAGGCGTCTCAAAAATAACCTGAAACATGTACGAAAATAGTATAGGTCAATACAAAAATGTATTGGTGAGCATACCCTGTTTGAATACATATAATAGAAAAAATGTTTAGCAATTCATGTGTTGTATACCTGTTTGAATACATATAGTAGAAAAAGTGTTTAGCAATCCTATGAAATTGAAATGAAATTTATATATAGTATGCGATATTGACAGTAGTATTGAAACACATAGCAATGACCAAGGTCTCTCAACAGAGTCACAAGGGGTTTATACCATAGTACTATTCATTAGAATGCTAGTCTGCAACGGTTAATGATTTTGACAAGTCATAGATACACAAAGTAACACACAGAAAACACACATGAGAATTGCACTTAGTGAAAAGAAATAGTAATTTGACATAAGGTACATGAGTAGCCCCAAACAGTAAAATAAAAAAGGGGAAAAACATACTCACATTCGTTAAATAGTTATGTCACTAAAGCGTCGTGAGTGTGAATTGGTGAATCCCGACGTCTCAACCTAAAAGTATGGTATATATATAAGTGTTTGGACTTAAATTAAGTCTAGGGTTTCTAGTCTAAGGCACTTAGGATGTCTAGTCTAATTTGGGGTTTAACTTGTAAATAACGATATACGTTGAAAATGAGACGTAAGTAAATATATATATACTTGATTGAAATAATATGACATATGAACCAAGGAGTAAATATGAATAATAATATTATAAGTTCATAATTGAAAGTTATGAACTAAAGTAAATGGTGGAAGTCACATAAATGTTAAATTATGTAACAACTTTGAATATTTTCAAAAAAAAATGTAACAACTTTGAAACATTAATTATTGAGTTAAATGCCAATTTAGTCCCTGAGGTTTGTTAAAAATTGCCACTTTCATCCAAATCTTTTTTTTTTGGTCAATTTAGTCCCTGTGGTTTCATTTTTTTGTCATTTTAGTCCCTGCGGACTAACAAGATTTGGATGAAAGTGGCAATTTTTGACAAACCTCAGGGACTAAAATGACAAAAAATGAAACCGCGTGGACTAAATTGACAATAAAAAAAAGATTTGGATGAAAGTGGCAATTTTTGACAAACCTCAGGGACTAATTTGGCAATTAACTCTTAATTATTTGTATTTATTAATTAAATACGACCAATTAATTAGGTTAGTGAAAGAAATTTTAAATAAGATAAATAGTTTAAGTTTATACAATAATATATTTATGAAGTCATAAAATGATCTAAATAATTTAGAAAATATTTTATAAATATTTTTAAATGACTTAATGAATATATAAACACATATTTATCATAAATTTCACATAAAAATTTAAAGTTAATCAAAATATCAAGAATTTTAATGAAAATAATGTATTATGACCCAAAATGGTCAAAACTAATTTTTAGATAATTTTACTAACCAAAAATGATTTTATATTATATTGATTGTCTATAACTTAAATAAAGAATTAAATTCGATAAAAGTGCAAAACTAATACAAATCAGGTAGCAAAAATCATAATCAGTATTCTAGTATAATAAATTGGTTTTCCACAAATATTTACATTAAAATACACTATATGTGATTTTTAATGAATTAAGCATGATTTAATCAAAATAAAATTATTAAAACTATTGCAACAGCCACAAAATCAGAATAGAAACTATTTACGAGTCATAAATATCATCTAGAAGCTAATGTTAGAATTTCATGATTTTTAGATAACATATGAATTAGTTATGAATTTTACAAGTTAATTATACTTTTAATTCAAAAATCCTAAATTGTTCATAAACACCCTAAAGCCCGAACTGGCAATTGAAACCCTAAAGTGTATGAATAGTCAAATAAATAAAATGCTATAAGAAATAGATATGAAGGAAAATAGTGAAAGTTGATTGAAAATACTTACGATTTTTGCTTGTTCGATTAAGAAAAATAAGAATATATGAGTTTAAAGCAAAAATCTCCAAAATTCTTGAGGATGATGATGATATGAACTCAAAAGATGATACAAAAATGAGAGAATGAGAGTGTTTGTGTGTGAAACTTATGTTGGGATATTGAGGAAAAGAAAGAGTAATTGAAAATATAATGGTGTTTAATATAATAATCAATTTGGTGATTAATACTAGTAATTTGGTTGACTAAAAACTCATGAAACTTGTTTTTGAGGTAAAATGATTAGTCATAAAGTTTAAAAGAAATTGGTAATTGTTTAATTGTGGTTAAAATATATGATACAAAAAATTGATTTTTGGCATAACTAACCTCTAGCCTTGGTTTCCTATAAAAGTCAAATGATAATAAGTTTAAAAAAAACTTTCAATATACGTATTTGATTAAAACGTAGACCCACTAGTAAATATGTAATGACAAAAAGAAACTCAAGCTTTTATTAATTTGAGAATAAACAAAAGTACATGGACTGGATTTGTAAATGTGATAATATAAGGACTAAATTTGTAATCTTGACAAAAAATATAAGGGGCGGATGTTACACTGTGGGTGTTGTTAGGTGGGTTGTTTTGTTTTGGATTTGTGGGTGTTGTGTTTTCGGTGCTAAGCGGTCAATGATGAGCTTTTATCGCTGTGTTTTATTAGGTTTCCAATCGATCAAACAGTTTGTTTACATTAGTTTATGAACAATGCTCTAAAATTTTGTGGGTGCTGTGTTTTTTAGAGCAAACAACATTCCAATAGCAGCCATAAGTCTAAGCCTGTTACTATTATTTCCTGTATTCCTGGGTGATGATGATATTTTTCTGAGCCTCCTCTGAAGCTATGGATGTAAGATGGAAACGTTATAACAACAATAAACTAGGTCGTCGTTGTACAACATAAAAAAACCAGTGCTGCGCTTCAGAGACTTCGGCGATGATAAATCAAGTTATCATTTAGGAACGCAAGAGCAATGATGAGTTGCAGGAGCGTCGTAATGAGTCGCTTAAGGTGATTGTGTGTTTTGGTATGATTTAATTATTGGTGCTTCCTTGGCTTTTGTGGTTTTTTGTCTGGCTCCTTTAATTGCTCTTTTTCTTCGTGTGTAGGTGTTAACGAGTATAATCCTAGTGGAGTATATGTGGCGGCTGCATTATTTAGCTCTAATTGCTTAATCAAGCATTAGTAGTTAAAGAAGGCACAACTTCCAAATATAATGATCCGAATGGAGCATATAATTGTGTTGGAGAATGTGTCATCACCAACCTATGTAATTACTCTGAAGCCGAATTATCTATACTTAAGAAAGATGACACTGACTGTGGCATTTTAAATATCAACGGTTATACTACCTAAAATTGTTTATAGTTGTTTTTAAGGTTTTTGTCAGTTATAGCTTTAGAATCAGAAGTTGTGTATGTCGCAAATTCGAATGTAGAGGCATTAGTGGTGGTTTTGGAATTAGAAGTTGTGTATGTTGCAAATTTGAATGAGGAGGCTTTGTATCATGGGGACATACGCAATCACTTTTGATTTAAATTGTTTGCGTAACATGTCATTGTTCAATTCTGATTTAAACATTGGTATATCGGCATCTTAAAATTAGCGTTAAGACTTGTCGTGCGCAACGCACGTTTGTTAATGCCACTAGTTATTTTTAGTTATGATCTTGCCATTAGTTTTATAAACAAAACGCTGTAATTTTTTTACATTAAAAACCTGTCAAACAAAATTACGATGTTTTATTTCATCTGATATTAATATATAATATATACAAGGAAACAAAAAATCCACCACTACTTTAGTTTCATCAATTTTTTTTTTTTTTGAATATACATTCCTGATGCGATTAATTTTATCTACGTGTTGAACCAAATTGATACCGTTAGACTTAACATCGATACTATTGGAACGATTATCAATGTTCGCTTTTTTGTTGTTTTCGATTTATGTATAAACACATATTGATATCCTTTGGGCATATCACGAATTTATTATTTGGGCTTTCTATTTCAGTAGCTATATTGTGTGACAATACCGTATCATACCAATGCTGTAAGAAATCGAACTGATACCTTTTGAATTTCCGTTGCAACAAGCTGGGAATTCAACTGGTTAATCTTAATCATTGTATTAGTGTGACTAATTACACAAAATCCGTCACATAGAAGACTTTTTACATGAACCGCCTTTTATATATATATATATCGTTCATTTAGATACAACATGTTCAAAAAACGAGAACCTCTTAAGCCCGTGCATAGTGTGTTTCAAAGAAAATGATAAAATTGAAAAAAGATGATTTATTCATGTACCTACTCTTTCTTTGCTTTTTTATTTAACTCTTCTTATTTTAAAAGTATGTTGAACAATGCACATATGCATTAATAGTGTCAAAAACATGATATCAAAACTTCTGAAACTTTATTAATCTCAAACTGAAAGATTACACTCAAGAATAAAACCAAAAACAATACAAGATCTTAACTCTCTACCTCACAACTCTCTGACCCAAAAGATCACAAACACCTACAGAGAGTGATTATACCAACTAAGATCTGAAACAAGATGTTCACAGATCCTTACAATCAAACCCTAGATGAAAACTAAGAGATGAAGTACAACTTTGAGAGTAAAGACTAATAACCGGAAAGAGGAAAAATAACAAATGATCGAAAAGTATCTATGAGAAGAAAGAGGAAAGCTTATATAGGTCAAAGCTAAAGAGTGAGAGAAAACACAAATCAAACGGTTGAGATTGATTTGTGTTTCTCTATCATGTGGCCACGATTCAATCAATTATAAAACACAGATTGATGACCTGGCAAGACTCAACAGATCTGGGCCAGTTATAACTAAGGCCCAGACTCTTCTGAGACTCCTGAATATGGCCTACTACTGAATAACAGCCCAAATACTAAATGTTTCGTCCATATCATTATGTTATCTACCAGCCATATATCCATGTCTATGTCAACACCAGAGATCCACATCAGCATCATCAGAGATCCACATCAGCATCATCAGAGATCCACGTCATCAAGCCATCCAATCCTGCAAACACACTTATGCAATATGTCCAAGTATCATGTTTATCAAAGACAAGAATCAAAACACTTTTGGTTATAAATTGATCCTATTATTTCAACACCCCTCCACAATTTGATGACCAAAAGGATTTTGCATCTTTAAGAACTCACACATTTGTTCATGAAGAGTTACACCAAGACCTTTTGTCATTATATCATCAACCTGCTGATCTGAACTTATCTTAGATGTTTCAATTAAACCTTTAGTGACCAATTCTCTTAAGAAAAATAAGTCTAACTCAAAATGTTTAGTTTTGTCAAAAAATACAGGATTAGCAGCAATAGATAAAGCTGCACTATTGTCACAAAATATTTTGACAGGCAACTCTACCTCAATGTTTAACTCAGATAACAGGTTTTTTAGCCATAATATTTCACAAGCAGTTGAACACATTGCTCTAAACTCTGCTTCAGCAGATGATCTAGAAATTGTAGGCTGTTTCTTACTTTTCCAGGATACAAGAGATCCTCCTAGAAATATACAGAACCCAGTCACTGATTTTCTGGTAATAGTGCACTTAGCCCAGTCAGAATCTGAGTAAGCTACTAAGTTAAAGTCAGATTGTTTCCTAAAAGAAATTTCTTTTCCAGGAGCCAGTTTCAAATACCTTAATAACCTTAATGCAATTTTTAAATGACCCTCTGTTGGACTATGCATAAACTGACTTAGATAATGAACAGCATAGGATATATCTGGTCTAGTATGAGACAGATATATTAGTTTTCCTATTAACTGTTGATAGCCAGTCACATTACTTAGTTTAACATATTTGTCATTGCATATATTGGTCAAGGTATGATTAGGTTCCAAAGGATTGCTAACAGGTTTGCATGCCAACATGCCATACTCTGTAAGCAAATCCATACAACACTTCCTTTGAGAAAGACATATATCTTCCTTAAAAGGAACTACTTCAAGACCTAGAAAGTATTTTAATTCTCCTAGGTCTTTAATTAGGAATTTTTCTTTTAAACATTCTTTAACTTCATTAATTTCCTTAACACTATTACCAGTTAATACAATATCATCTACATATACAAGTAACAAGATAGTAGCAGACATAGTTATTCTAAAAAACAATGAATAATCACATTTACTCTGAGAAAAATCAAGAGCACACAAAACACTAACAAGCTTCTCATTCCACATTCTAGGAGCTTGTTTTAATCCATACAAAGATTTGTTTAATTTACACACTTTAGTTTCATTTTCAGAGAAAAAACCTTCAGGTAAGGTCATGTAGACCTCTTCATTAAGATCACCATAAAGAAAGGCATTGTTGATATCCAATTGAAACATTTTCCAGCTGTGTTGCACAGCAATGGCCATAACTGTTTTTACAGTTACAAATTTGACCACAGGAGAAAATGTCTCATCAAAATCAACTCCTTCTCTCTGACTATAACCCTTTGCAACAAGCCTAGCCTTGAATCTTTCTATCTCACCACTAGATTTATACTTGATCTTGTAGATCCACTTACACCCAACCAGGTTTCTACCTTTGGGTGGATCAACCAAGGTCCAAGTATTATTCCTATTCACGGCCTCTATTTCATCACTCATTGCACTGACCCAATTAGGGTCAGCAGCAGCTTGTTTATAGGTTTTGGGTTCTGAAGAAACAATAAGTATCACGGTGATTATGACTAATCACCGTGTGGTTTATACCTATGTTAAGTCAAGATTAATCCTTTACCCAAACCTCGTTAGCTAACCCGTAAGGTGATCTAGTGAGTGTGGTGAATGTGAGCAAAGTGTGTGTGAACACGAGATGTAAGTGGTTCGGTCAGAAATGACCTACGTCCACTGTAACTGCCGGAATATTATTATAAGAGAGATGTTACAAATGACAGGGTTACAATGGTTGATTTCTGAATGCCTTTACAAGAAGAAGTATGTCCCTATTCATAGGCATAGTTGTGGGCCGAATGAAGAGGCCCATGGGACGAGTCGTCAGCTTGGGCCCAGTCGAGGCCCAAGTCCATGCTCTTCTTGAAAATGGCGAGAAACGGCCAATTACTGTTGATGACATCATGCTACAGTGTGGTCGTTGTTATAGGTGGACACGTGGCAGGTTTTGGGTGGTGACCAGTGATGTTGTCCTTGCTGCAGTGGCTGGGGCTGTCATCGGCGCCTGATGTGATGTCTGACAGTTGGCAAGGTATGTCTGTTGGTCACTGTTGATGGCAGCATGGGTGCAGTAGAGCCATCTGGTAGTTGTACTATCTGCCACATGTCCTTCTCTTGTTCGCGTGTGCTCTGACACAAATCCTTGTGAATCTTCCTTTTGTTATCTTCTGTACCTCGTACTAAAAGTGTTAAGGGAAGATTCCGCGCATGGCCATACGCGCTTATCAGATGTAGCTTGCTGCTTATCAGCTGCCTTAGCGCGCTATGCTACTTGTTGTGTTGCTTGCGCGCAGGTGGATCCTTGCGCCATAGCTTGGCGCGAGGATCTTGTTTATGGGGATAGGGACGCCTCCTCTTGGATTAGGCTCCCTATCCCTTCAAGTCCACCTAGTCTAGGGCTTCTCCTGCTCGTTGTTGAGAAGGTGGAGCGCTAGACTCAAAATATGTAGTCGCGGATGAGAGCTCATCTGCTCGTGGTTCTTGGAATTTATTGGACGTGCCTCGCCGTGGGATGTTGAAAGGCTGGGCGGGGAACGTCTTTTTCATTTTTACGTCAACGTTACACCGAGGGAGACGTGTTCCGCCGTACCTGTGTAGGAGTTGGGCGGGGAACGTCTTTTGTAATTTTACGCCAAATTGACGCTGGGAAGGACGTGTTCCGCCGTACCTGTGCAGGAGTTGGGCGGGGAAAGTCTTTTGTAATTTTACGTTAAATTGACGCCGGGAAGGACGTGTTCCGCCGTACCTGTGCGGGAGTTGGGCGGGGAACGTCTTTTGTAATTTTACGTCAAATTTGCGTCGTGGAATTGAATGATTGCTGGTGGTTAATGCGGGTCTGAAGTTGTAATAACTTTCAAATCATTGGCATTCAATTTGTCCCTCATAAATTGAAGTTAATGCGCCTGGAGGTCGAATGATCAGTTCCTTCTGATGGAAGTTTAATGGTTGCTGACGTGTCAGGTTGTTGCCTGTTGTGCAGACTGAGACATGTCACATCATTAACTACAAAAAGCAGGCGTGGTTTATTACCCTCACCTCCAACGCCACCAAGTTGGAGTTCAAGAATCTAACAGAGGGTATCTTTTTTCTTTTGGGGATGAGCCGCCTTGGTATCCGCGCGGGCAAAGAACCCTACATTGCAATAGAGGGTACGTACTTTCTTTTTCCTTTAGATTTTTGTGCAATTTTTCTGACTGTTTATTGTTGCAGGTGTTAACAAGTTCCAGTTTTACGCCGCCCGCGAGGAGAAGGGCATTAAGTGGAGGCCGGTGGCGGAGGGTCAAACTTCCTGTTTGGAGGCGTTTGTTGACCGCTTTTATTATCTTGACCTCTCCAGCGCGCCGAAACCCTACTACACAACCGGTGAGTCTTTGGATCCCTTCGTCACTAGCGTTTTCGGAGATGACTCTACTGATTCTTCAGTAGAGATTGTCCCGCATATGAACTCATCCGTGGGGCGTGGACGTTGGAAACACGCTCCGCGGAAACATAGGTATCGAGCCAAGGTTGCTCTTTCTGACTCGGGTTCTTCCGTTTCAGTAGGAGAGGTTGTGAAGGGACGCCGACGCCGGGAGGATGGGCCGCCTTCGGACAATGAAGAGGAGGCTGAGTCCTCTCAGTTGGAGAGGAGGAAAAAGGCGCGTCCGGGCAGCGCCGTAGCTGGCAGCTCGGCCGCTATGAAAGAGGTGTCTCCTGCTTTGACTGGCGAAGGAGGGAATGAGGGTGCTACCCAAATCCCTGAGTCAGTGGTGGCTCCGGAGACAGTTGTTGCGGATGCTGGTAAGCAGAAAACCGCCTTCTTTGCTGGGGATCAAGGAGGGAGCGCCCCAGTTTTTTTCTGTGGGGATTAGCGCTGCCCCAGCTCGACAGCCTCTGTTCCAGAAGCTGATAAAGAAGAAAACTCCTGGTAAGCAACGCTTTATTGTCCTGTGGAGCTTTTTATCCTTGAATTTCTTTTAACATTTTTTGTTTTCCTTTGCCAGTGGCGCCCAAGATCATCCCTACTCCTCCTCCTACGTCTCCATCTGCGGAGGCTGCTAGGCTAGAGGAGGAGAGGCTCTGGAGGGAGCAAGAAGCGGCAAGAAAGCAGGTGGAAGCCGATGAAGCCCTTCAAAAGGCTGAGGCTGAGAAGATAGCCGCTGCTGCGAGGAAGCAGGTGGAAGTCGATGAAGCCCTTCGGAGGGCTGAGGCTGCAAAGATGGCTGCTGCCAATGAGGCCAAACAAAAGGCTGAGGCAGAGAAGCGGGCGGAGGCAGAGCGTCTTCACCTCCTAGAGAAGCGGTTTCTGGAAGAGAAGGCGCAACTGCTAAGGCAGCGCGAAGAGAGTGAGCGCGCTGCTGCTGAGGCCCAAGAAATGACTCATGAATCTGATGGGGTCGAGAGGGCGCTTTTAGAGGAAGGCGCTGCTGGTGCTGGTGATGGCTCACGCCAAATTCGGCGTGAGTCTTCTAGGGTTGGTGGGGAGCCATCGGGAACTTACGATGGTTCCTGCTGGGCTGGTGGTGACGCCATCTGGCGCCCTCGCTGGGCGATCAGGGAGAATACCTTGTTTTCAAACTCCCTGGCCGCCCTTGAATTTGTTAGCGAGGTGGTGCCTCCCTATGAGTGCACTCACCAGGATTTGTTGAGTCGTCCTGAGCTCATATCTGCTTTGTGTGTAAACCAGGTGACTCAACTATCCTTGATGGATTCGCTTCGCCGCCGAAATGCTGTGGTTCAGCGAGATTTTGAGCAATTGGAGGCGGAGAAGGCAGGCCTTGCTGAGAAGGAGGCTGCCTTCAAGGCAGAGATTTCAAGATATCGCCGCCGTGCTCATGAAGCCGAAGCCAAGGTGGCGAAGCTTGAGGTGGATGCTGCTGCAGAGAGGCGTCGGTGGTCGGAGTCTTGGAAGAAATCTAACGACGAAACCATGCGTCTGAAGGAGACTCTGGCCGAGGCGCAGGAGGAGAGGCGGGCGGTGACCCGCAAATTTGAAGAGAAGAGCAAGGCCCTCACTGAAAGGACCGCGAAGTATGTGGAGATGCGCAAGGAGCTGGAATCCAAGGATGCTGCTCTTGTTGCAGCTACTGAGCGCGTCTCGTTTCTTGAGCAGGAGAAGGTCCGGATCATTAATGCTAAAGAAGATCTGGAGCGGGACCTTGACTCTTCTGATAAAGCGCGTGTTGCGGCCGTCAAGGAGTGCCAGGCGGCCCAACACTTACTGGAGGAAGCGGTTTCTGCTCAGACCCAGATGCAGAATTCCATTCATTGGCTAATGACGGATGGAATGAATGGGGTAAGCTCTTGTGCTTTCTTTGTTATTGATGCTTGTTTTTTGCAATTGATTTGCTAACTTTTTGTCTTCCCTCTAGGTCTTTAAAAGGTTCTGGCAGGAGCCCAAGCTGGGCGATCAAGTTGCCCCCATTGCCGCCGCCGCCCAGGCTTTTGGGTACGGTGAGGGTTATGCAGATGGTTTCGTGCATGCTCAGAATGATGGGCGGATTGAAGACGCCGAACACTATGGGAAGCCGCTGAAGGAGGAGTATGAGGCGGAATTGGCCAAGTTTGAGGAGGTTGACTTCCCTATTCTCCAGGTGATTGCTGATTGTAATGACAACGTGGATCCCCCTGCTGCCCTGAAATACTTCATCGACAAATCTGACGAGTTGGCGAGGGCTTCTGGCGGGAGTACTTCCGGAGCGCATGGCGAGTAGGCGCTGTACTTGTATTTTGTATTGTAGCTTTCTTGTAAATATAAAGGGTTTTTAAGTCCCTCTTTTATTTAAATTTTCAGTTTGCTATATCGTGTTTGTTCTCGCTCCAACCTTACTTATTTAACCAAGTCGTCACCCGGTGTGTAAGTATAAGTTAGGGCACGCGCTGGGCTAGACAGTCCGACATCTAAGTGTTGTACTTTTGCCTTGAAGACTGTAGCGGAGCGCGACTTGTACCATTGAGTCCGAGTTAGGCGCGTAGGAGCCTTGCCTAGAAGACCTTTGGCCGCGTTTTGTGTGGCGCGCCTTCCTCTTGTCCGAGCTGTGTATCAGCTCTAGAAGACAAGGGATTATGCGCGCACATGTGCTAAGCGGGCTGATAGGTCCGACAAGTAAATCTGTCTTGAAGACCATTACGCGTTGTCCAAGTGTAAGATGTATACGCCCGACGTGCCCAAGACGCGTCTTGAAGGCTTACTTTACTACATTGGTCCGCAGTTCTGGTCCGACAGGATTTTGCCTAAGTCTTGAAGACCCTGGCGCGGAAAAACAAGTAGAAACACAGATATATGAAACTTTTTCATTGATAGTATGGCATGTGTAGCCATGTTACAAGTTTACAAGTAACAGCGTCGCAACTGTGCACTGTTCCAAGATCACGGGATGGGGGTACCATCTAGTCTTTCCAACGCGTAGGCGCCTTTGCCTAGCACTTCTTGTATTTTGTATGGACCTTCCCAAGTTGGAGCTAGTTTCCCTGGCTTTTCAGCGTTAGAAGCTTCGTTGTTGCGGAAAACATAGTCTCCGATCTTGAACGTGAGTTCTTTGACGCGCTTGTTGTAGTATTGTTCCAGCTGAGTTTTGTATCTGGCTTCTTTTATTGCCGCAAGATCGCGGCGTTCCTCTAGTAGGTCAAGGTTTATGCGAAGTTCTTTGTCATTGTCCGTTGTTTCGGCCATTAATACTCTCGCGGTAGGATAAGTCATTTCTGCGGGAATCACCGCCTCGGAACCATATGTTAAGCTGAACGGCGTTTCACCGTTGCTTGTTTTTGTGAGGGTGAGGTAGGCCCATAAAACATGTGGCAGTTCGTCTACCCACCCTGTCCTCTTGGTTCCGAGCCTTGTCTTGATGCCTTCGACGATTGTGCGATTGGCCCTTTCCACTTGACCATTGCCTTGCGGATGCGCAACTGATGTGAATATTTGTTTTACACCCATTTGAGCCAACCATTCTTGAAGGGATTGGTCTTCAAATTGTGTGCCGTTGTCGCTGACCAGTTGCATCGGCAGGCCGAATCGGCAGATAATGAACTCCCAGAGGAATTTCTTGACGTGTGCGCCGTCGATCTTGGCTAGAGGCTTTGCCTCGACCCACTTGGTGAAGTAGTCGATGGCGACGAATAAGTATTTGACATTACCCGGGGCCGTTGGGAATGGTCCGACCAAATCGACAGCCCATTTCTGGAACGGCCACGCCGCTGTAACGGGCACCAAGTTGTTCTTGGGGCGCAAGGTATTCGGAGCGTGGCGCTGGCAACTGTCGCATTTGCGCAACTCGTTGACCGCGTCCACGTGCATGTCCGGCCAATAGTACCCTGTGTTCATCAATTTCGCTACTACCATCCTTGGGCCGGCGTGTAGCCCGCATGTTCCCTTATGTATGTCTCTGACGAGGAGGGAGGCGTCTGCGGAATCTACACATCGTAGCAGCGGCCCTAGGTAAGATCGGCGGTACAGGGTGCTGTCTATGAGTTGGTATTGTAAGGCCTTGTGTTGGATCTTCCGGGCCTCTGATTTGTCATCAGGCAGGATGCCGGAGGATAAGAAGGCTTTGATTGGGGTCATCCAGGACGCGTTGCCTGTTTGGATGACATGGACTTGTCGCGGCGGAACCGATGGTTTTTCAAGGACATCGACTAGTACCTCTTTGGCCATATGTGCAAAGACTGTGTATGCCATTTTACTGAGCGCATCGGCTGGCTTGTTTTCACTGCGTCGGATGTGTTCGACGGTGCATGAGTCGAACCGTCGCATGAGTTGCTTGGCTTGTTCCAGGTACAGGGCCATGATTTCATCTTTGCGTCAAATGATCCATTGATCTGTCGCGCGACAAGCAGTGAGTCGACGTGTGCCTCCACGTGCCTGGCCCCTATTTTTTCCGCAATGCGGAGGCCTGCCAGCAACGCTTCGTATTCCGCCTCGTTGTTTGTGCTTTTAAAATCGAGGCGGATGGCGTACGTGAACTCATGTTTATCTGGGCTGATGAGGCGTAATCCTGCGCTGGCGCCGTCGTCATTAGAGGCCCCGTCCGTGAATAGGGACCATTTTTGCGACAAGTCGTGCACCGGCGCGGGTGATTCTTCGGTTTTGCATTCTTGGACTTGGTCCGTAGGTATCTCCATGGCGAAGTCCGCGAGGACCTAGTCTTTAATTGCGGGCCGGGGTTTGTAATTGATCGTATGTTCCCCCAGCTCAATGGCCCATTTTGCCAGACGGCCAGACAGTTCGGGTTTGGCGAGAATGTCATTTATCCGATAGTCCGTGAGGACGTTTATCGGGTGGCCTTGGAAGTACCTGCGCAGCCTTCTGGATGCATGGATAAGTGCGAGAACCAGCTTTTCCATTATTGTATACCTTGTTTCTGCGTCTAACAGTGTGCGGCTGATGTAATAAATTTGTGTTTGCACTCCTTTGCGTTCAACCATTAGAACTGCGCCTATCGCCCGCTCCGTGACGGAGAGGTAAAGTGTAAGTGGTTCTTTAGGAAGCGGCACTGTTAGTGTCGGAAGGTTCATTAGTCACTGCTTCATTGCCTGGAATGCTGATTCCGCCTCTGGGGTCCAGCGGAAGTTGCTCTTTTTTAAACAGTTCTTCAAAGTGTCCACGAATGGGAACGACTTTGAAGCGTAGTTGGACAAGAATCGGCATAGGGCCACAAGGCGGCCCATTAGTGTCTGTACTTCTTTGACGGGAGCGGGAGAAGGCATTCTCTCGATAGCTTGTACTTTTTCTGGGTTAGCGCGGAAACCGTCCCGCGTTACAATGACGCCCAAAAATTTGCCTTCTTCCATCCCGAATGAGCATTTGCTCGGGTTCAACTTCATGCGCACTTTGCGCAATTGATTGAACGTTTGTTGGATGTCTCAAAGCATGTCACTTTCCTCCTTGCTCTTGATTACCAAGTCATCGACGTACACCTCAAGTCGTACGCCGATTTCATTAATGAAGGCTGTGTCCATAAGACGCTGGTATGTGGCGCCCGCGTTTTTCAGGCCGAAAGGCATCTTGGTGTAACAGAAGATGCCCGCGTCTGTGCGGAACGCCGTTTTATCTTCATCTTCTTTAGCCATTTGGATCTGGTGGTAACCTTTGTATGCGTCCAAGAACCATTTGAACCGATACGGGGCGAGGGAATCCACTTTTAGATCAATTTCTGGCAGAGGGTAGCAGTCTTTGGGACACGCCTTGTTGATATCCTTGTAATCGACGCACATGCGCCAGCCTCCGTTAGCTTTGGCGACCATGATAGGATTGGCCACCCAGGTTTGGTATCTGATAGGGCGAAGGATGCCCGTGTTGAGCAGCTCGGTGACTTGTTCATTCATGTCCTTTGTTTTCTCCGGGCCCATACTGCGCTTCTTTTGCACTATGGGTTCTACGGAGCGGTAGACGTTGAGCCTGTGTTCCACTATTTCGCGGGGAACACCAACCATGTCCGCTGGTTGCCAGGCGAAGACATCCATGTTGCTGATCAGGAGCTGTTTCAAGTGATTGCGTATGGTTTCGGAGATTTCATGGCCAATGACCACCGTTTGCTCCGGAAATTTAGGGTTTAGCGCCCATTTTTCCGACTCAGTGCGGGCATTTGTTTTGACCATCTTTGGAGGCTTGGCGGTTTCAGTGGTGTGACAGTCTTTATTGGCTCTGATGAAGGCAATACCTGTCTTGGTTGGAAGGCCGACCATCGCGTGCGCCGTTGAAGCGTTGGCGTTAAAGCGCGTGATGCCTTCCCGACCCAATAGAATATCATGATTGGAGGTGGCTGGCAAAACCATAAAGTCACATATCTCTGTGCGCTCGTGGGTGCCATCGGACCATGTGACCGGCAGGGAGAGCATGCCCCGCGGCATGATGGTCTCATGAATGAAACCTGAGATTGGCTCATTGACTGGTACGAGCTTCGCTTTGTCTTCTGCATCCAGTTGTTGGAAACATTGTTCGTACATGATATCTGTGCTGCTGCCGCCGTCTAAGAACATGTACCGCGTGCGGAAATGTCCGAAGACGGCGGTTATGACTAGTGGGGCGGTGCAGGAAGCGCCGCCTCTGACTTTTGGCATGAGGACATCGGCCTCCTTCCATGAGTCATCGAGTGGTTGTAGACGGGTGCGCTTGCCGTGCTGGGTGTTTTTGCCACGCTTAGTCATGTTGCAGTGATGACGAGGGACGAGTGTGGCGGCATGAGTGTTGAGGTCACGGATTTTCTTTCGCGACCCCTCCCCTGGATTTTCGTCGCCCGTGTTACCCTTGCCAGTGCGGTGGACGTTCTTTACCAAGTGACCAAGCTGTCCCGATTTCAGCGTGGCCTCAATCTCCATCTTCAGGCTATAACAGTTGTCTGTGAGGTGACCGAAGTCATTGTGATACTCACAGAACTTGCTTCGGTCCACGTTCCTTCGTTTCCCAAGGGGTTGGCTTCCTTCAACGTGACCTGCTCTGTTTTCAGGACCTGGGATGGTGTCTTTGTAAGCGGGGTCCAATCGTGGTTTTTCTTTGAGTGTCCACGCTGGTCCCGCGATTGCTTGTTATTGATGAGTTGGCGGGTGTCGCCCGCGGGGGAGTACTTTCCCTCGTCGGCCGTGCCCGAGATGCGGCTCCAAACAGACTTGTTCTTGTGTTTATTACTATTATTATTATGGTGTTGCGGTTGGAAGCCGTGCATCTGGTTGAAAGATTTTTCAGAGGAGGCGTATATTTTCGCGGAGTGGATGAGTTCATCCCAGGACTCCGGAATACCATCTTTGCCTGTAAGGCACTTCATTAGCTCTGGGCTGCGCACGTTGTGTATGAATGCTGCCCGGGTAAGTTCTTCCCCGCAGCCTATTTGCAAGGCCTCCTTGTTGAATCAAACTATGAAATTGTAACACCCCGACCGATGGCGGAAACATCGAGGTGTCACGTAGTGACGATTGTTCAATAGCTCATGGACTAAAAGTGTAAATTTGAATACATTGATTGAATAATTTATTACATGAGAAAACAAAGATACAATGATTCCAACTAACTATTTAAACTGAAATACAATGAACCAAAATCTAAATAAGAATCCAAAAGCTTAAAAGTGATCTCATAACAACCTGAAACATGTACGAAAATAATTTGGTCAATACAAAAATGTATTGGTGAGCATACCCTGTTTTGAATAAATATAGTAGAAAAATGTTTCGCAATTCACGTGTTATACCGTCTACAATTTAGTGTTCAAGCTATGTACAAATGCTACCCAAAATCAAACCTTTCGTTCAAGGAATCAAGAGTCACATATATATAGTATTCGCTCATAGTAGGCGATGAATAATCGTTCACACATAACAATAGTTAAGTACTATTTATTGCTATGCTAGGCCGCCCAGCGGTTAATGATTCAGGTCATAAGTACACACTATCAGCGAATCAACAAGTAAAACACATACAAGAATTGCGATTGTGAATATAGAATAAACCATGATTAAGTGAATGAAGTAATAAACGTACATGAGTCACCCCAAAAGTGTAAAACATGAAAAAGGGGAAAGATATACTCACATTCGACAATTAGTAACTTGACTAAGTGAGCGAGCATAAGCGAGCAAATCCAAATGTTTAACCTAAAGTTTAAAGTGTTCCCAAAATAAGTATTTAAACTTAAAAGTGTCTAGGGTTTCTATTCTAAGGCCCTTAGGATGTTAGGTCTATATTTGGGTTTTTAAGTTTATCGAACATGGCGAAAATTATGATTTTTTTTACTATCATGTGTTATAAAAAAAAATATAAGTTTGGTTTTTCTAACACATGCATTTTTCTAAGGTTAATAATATTAAGTTTAATTCATAAAAATATTTGAAATAATATTTAAGAAGTCTTTTATTATTTTTATATCAATAACAATTACACAAAATCATAAATAAACTAAATTCACTTTGAAAAATAAAAGTTTTTATGAAGAATCAAACCTACTGACTTAGAATTTCCCAAAATAATTTTGATAGAATTTTGGGGTTAAAATAGATTTATTATAAATTTTATTTGATTAAAGCTTATAAAAAAAATAAAAAAAATGATAACATATGAAAACGTGTTAAAACTGAGAAAAATGGTTATGAAAATTGTTCTAATATAATGGAAAATATTTCCACCAATTTTCATGACCAACGCATTATCATTGATGTAATATGAATTTAATATGGTTAAAACATATAAAAATCACTAAAAAATATTATATAATGCCTAAAATGTCAAAATGGAGTTCTAAACTTCCTAAACAGCCATATGAATCACCATGTCAAATTTCATAATTTGAAGGTCAATAATAACGAGTTATGAATTTTTTTTAAAGTTCAAAAGATTTTTTATTAAAAAAATCCCAAATACTCCTAAGAACATCCTAACCTTAGAAATTCAATTGAAGCCCTTAAAGACTATAATTGACCAAACAAACATAGGGCTTTTGACCTACAAATGAAAACTAAGAGTATTGCAAAAAGGAATTGGAAAAACTTACAACGTAGCTAGTCCAACTAAGAAGAAAAGAAAACTGAATAATAGAATAATAAGCTTCCAAATTCGCCAATAATACGAGATAATGATCAAAGATTTCTTCGCAGAGATGATAGACAAGAAGAGATGAATATTTGGTGGGATTTAGTAACAACTGAATTGTTGGTGAACTTGAAAATGGGTCAAGAAACTAGTTTTTATATTAGTTTTTGGCTTAATTCATCATTAAACAAATCATAAAAGCTACTAATGGTTGGAGTTTGAAAGGTTCAACATTTATCATCATTATGTTGAGCTTAATTGTGCATTAAAATCGAATTCGAAACAAAAATGACCATAATCAAGTCTAAGACTCGTAACAGCTGCAGAGGACGGGTGCTCGAGTGTAAATGTGAGTATAAAACGTGTATACTTATAATTATATTTTATCTTTTTAGACTACAAGGGTTAAAGATGAACATTTTAAAATAGTTGAGGGACCAATTGTGTTCATTTACAAAAGTTGAAGGTGCAGATTGTCACAGTCTCCCCTGCTTTAGAAAATTTCGTCTCGAAATTTGTTTCAAGTGGAGGTTACTATGAAATAAAAGGCGTTGTAAAAGTCAACTAGATTTTTCTTTAAAAATTTTCATCACTTACGGATTGTCAAAAAAAAAAAATTAAAATGGTTGTCTAACACCTCAAAGTAAAAGTTTCAAAATCTTTTGACAGTTGACCCGACGTTAGAAAGTTAAGAGTTTAAATGAGAAATGTTTTGGGAATTTGTAACTGGTGAGGAAAAAGACACTGATGAAGGTAGTCTCCCCTACTTTATAAAGTTTATGATTAAAGTTTTATTAGGGTACGTAACAAGTCGAAAATGTAAAAGTACACAAGGTTTGCGTGTTCCGTAGAGGTGGTCAAAAGAGAGACTCCAAGAAGACGAATTGAAGCTCGTGTAGGAACATTCTTATCGAAAATGTTAGTTGCTTCTCAACGATTTAATGACGAGGTAATTATAAATAATGGGTAATAGGTAGGTTCTTGGTTAGACTCCTAGTCCGCTCCCGCAGTATCGTTTATGCTTATATATAGGGTGTACCGCAGCTGACCCACCACACTTCCGATACATTGGACTCGTACTGATTGTCTACCAATAGCCTAAATAGAATTACACACCACCCTCATGTACCTGTAAACCCATGATTGCGTTCCGGACCGTAATCATCGATTTACCTTACACTAAGGTGTTATGCTTTTCCATAACCTTAACAAGAAATAAATGCGTGCAACCAATATGTAATAGCCACTGTAATGAAATGATGTTCAATCAAGACATGGTTAGAGGTTCTTCCCTTCCGGGTTTTCCCTTTAACCGTAATGTGAATAACATGTAAGTATAAGACATGGTTAGAGGTTCTTCCCTTTCGGGTTCACCCTTAACCGGTAGTTTATGTTTACATCGTTGGCTTTAAACACTCATATTGATAGACTCTGAGATTTACACCGTTCCCCTCGGATTAAAGAAATACTCTAATCCGAGTCGTACGTGGGCACTGGCTTAGATCTCATACGAGTTATCAACTAGTATGTTTATTGGCCATGATGAAAAACAAAATAATGCATAGTATAACAGGGTTTTGCTCAAAACATAAAAGAAAATATGCATACCAAATATGCGTTCAAGTAAATATATAAGTATAGCATAAAATTCCGACTGAAAGAATAGTATAACATAAATCGAGTAAATCGTACAATTGCACAAAATGAAAGTAAACGAGTTGAATTAATGCAAATAGTCAATGTGAAAATAGTCACAAATAACGTGTTAGAAATAACTATAAATAAAAATGGTGCAAGAATAAAATAATGAAATTTACGGCAAATGAATGTGCACGGAACGGGTGTATAGCCTACTGGCATGTGAGTTAAAATCTAGTAATTTTACATATATGCGTTATACTGTAAAAGACATTTAGCAACATTCTGATAAAAAGATATGTCCATTGTTTTGTTAAACCAAAAGTTTTGCAACTGAAAAAGTATAAGTGTAAAAGGTAAATTTTCGCAGTTTACTCGACTTTGTGATATTGTTGAAAGAATAGTAGTGATGCATGAGAATAAATTTTTAGAAATCGAAGTGTGTTTTAGATTCAAAACAGGTTCATTTGCAAAATCTTCGTAAATACACATTTTCATGTGTTTACGAGAAGTCGAGTTTGAAAAATGTTATAAGGCTTATTATTAGTTGCAAATTTCTCTCGAAAATATATATTGGTTATGTTATATGAAAACAAAGGGTTACATTTGTCCTTTAAAATATGCAGTACAAGTTTGTAAAATTCAAAATGAAACCATTTCATAAACTATGTGTAATTCTAATGTGCTTTAAAAGACCATGATTTAAAATGACATGAATGATAAGATTAAAGTATGTAATAGATTACCAACATTTAAGAAAATTCATAATCAACGAGATGTAGAAATAGATCCTTGAGATGTGGATTTCACTCCTAACTCAAAGATGTATTTCAAAATTGAAAACGATTGTGGAATGAAACCAATCACTAAGTTAAGGATATCACTCCCAGCTTAGTGGTTAAGTTTCTTTTTGAAGGAAATACTCTTTGAGGTGTGGATGTCACTCCTATCTCAAAGATATATTCCTAAGATAAATAACCTATAGAGGAGTGAAACTAATCATCAAGGTATGGATACCACTCCTAACTTGATGATATCGTTTCGTTTGTTAAATACAAGTGTCTTCTTCGTCAAGCAAAATACCGAAAGGATATCGAGAAAGAATAATAGCGAAAATATCTTGAAAGAAAATATAAGGATAAAGAGAAATATATACGAGAGGACTCGTGAAAGTAAGCTTAGTTATAGACTAGGCTAAAAGGCATTCTAATAACCTAATTCCCTATAACCATGGCTCTGATACCAATCTGTAACACCCCGACCGATGGCGGAAACATCGAGGTGTCACGTAGTGACGATTGTTCAATAGCTCATGGACTAAAAGTGTAAATTTGAATACATTGATTGAATAATTTATTACATGAGAAAACAAAGATACAATGATTCCAACTAACTATTTAAACTGAAATACAATGAACCAAAATCTAAATAAGAATCCAAAAGCTTAAAAGTGATCTCATAACAACCTGAAACATGTACGAAAATAATTTGGTCAATACAAAAATGTATTGGTGAGCATACCCTGTTTTGAATAAATATAGTAGAAAAATGTTTCGCAATTCACGTGTTATACCGTCTACAATTTAGTGTTCAAGCTATGTACAAATGCTACCCAAAATCAAACCTTTCGTTCAAGGAATCAAGAGTCACATATATATAGTATTCGCTCATAGTAGGCGATGAATAATCGTTCACACATAACAATAGTTAAGTACTATTTATTGCTATGCTAGGCCGCCCAGCGGTTAATGATTCAGGTCATAAGTACACACTATCAGCGAATCAACAAGTAAAACACATACAAGAATTGCGATTGTGAATATAGAATAAACCATGATTAAGTGAATGAAGTAATAAACGTACATGAGTCACCCCAAAAGTGTAAAACATGAAAAAGGGGAAAGATATACTCACATTCGACAATTAGTAACTTGACTAAGTGAGCGAGCATAAGCGAGCAAATCCAAATGTTTAACCTAAAGTTTAAAGTGTTCCCAAAATAAGTATTTAAACTTAAAAGTGTCTAGGGTTTCTATTCTAAGGCCCTTAGGATGTTAGGTCTATATTTGGGTTTTTAAGTTTATCGAACATGGCGAAAATTATGATTTTTTTTACTATCATGTGTTATAAAAAAAAATATAAGTTTGGTTTTTCTAACACATGCATTTTTCTAAGGTTAATAATATTAAGTTTAATTCATAAAAATATTTGAAATAATATTTAAGAAGTCTTTTATTATTTTTATATCAATAACAATTACACAAAATCATAAATAAACTAAATTCACTTTGAAAAATAAAAGTTTTTATGAAGAATCAAACCTACTGACTTAGAATTTCCCAAAATAATTTTGATAGAATTTTGGGGTTAAAATAGATTTATTATAAATTTTATTTGATTAAAGCTTATAAAAAAAATAAAAAAAATGATAACATATGAAAACGTGTTAAAACTGAGAAAAATGGTTATGAAAATTGTTCTAATATAATGGAAAATATTTCCACCAATTTTCATGACCAACGCATTATCATTGATGTAATATGAATTTAATATGGTTAAAACATATAAAAATCACTAAAAAATATTATATAATGCCTAAAATGCCAAAATGGAGTTCTAAACTTCCTAAACAGCCATATGAATCACCATGTCAAATTTCATAATTTGAAAGTCAATAATAACGAGTTATGAATTTTTTTTAAAGTTCAAAAGATTTTTTATTAAAAAAATCCCAAATACTCCTAAGAACATCCTAACCTTAGAAATTCAATTGAAGCCCTTAAAGACTATAATTGACCAAACAAACATAGGGCTTTTGACCTACAAATGAAAACTAAGAGTATTGCAAAAAGGAATTGGAAAAACTTACAACGTAGCTAGTCCAACTAAGAAGAAAAGAAAACTGAATAATAGAATAATAAGCTTCCAAATTCGCCAATAATACGAGATAATGATCAAAGATTTCTTCGCAGAGATGATAGACAAGAAGAGATGAATATTTGGTGGGATTTAGTAACAACTGAATTATTGGTGAACTTGAAAATGGGTCAAGAAACTAGTTTTTATATTAGTTTTTGGCTTAATTCATCATTAAACAAATCATAAAAGCTACTAATGGTTGGAGTTTGAAAGGTTCAACATTTATCATCATTATGTTGAGCTTAATTGTGCATTAAAATCGAATTCGAAACAGAAATGACCATAATCAAGTCTAAGACTCGTAACAGCTGCAGAGGACGGGTGCTCGAGTGTAAATGTGAGTATAAAACGTGTATACTTATAATTATATTTGATCTTTTTAGACTACAAGGGTTAAAGATGAACATTTTAAAATAGTTGAGGGACCAATTGTGTTCATTTACAAAAGTTGAAGGTGCAGATTGTCACAGTCTCCCCTACTTTAGAAAATTTCGTCTCGAAATTTGTTTCAAGTGGAGGTTACTATGAAATAAAAGGCGTTGTAAAAGTCAACTAGATTTTTCTTTAAAAATTTTCATCACTTACGGATTGTCAAAAAAAAAAAAAATAAAATGGTTGTCTAACACCTCAAAGTAAAAGTTTCAAAATCTTTTGACAGTTGACCCGACGTTAGAAAGTTAAGAGTTTAAATGAGAAATGTTTTGGGAATTTGTAACTGGTGAGGAAAAAGACACTGATGAAGGTAGTCTCCCCTACTTTATAAAGTTTATGATTAAAGTTTTATTAGGGTACGTAACAAGTCGAAAATGTAAAAGTACACAAGGTTTGCGTGTTCCGTAGAGGTGGTCAAAAGAGAGACTCCAAGAAGACGAATTGAAGCTCGTGTAGGAACATTCTTATCGAAAATGTTAGTTGCTTCTCAACGATTTAATGACGAGGTAATTATAAATAATGGGTAATAGGTAGGTTCTTGGTTAGACTCCTAGTCCGCTCCCGCAGTATCGTTTATGCTTATATATAGGGTGTACCGCAGCTGACCACCATGTGTCCCTGAATCAGACTTACCTAAGCCCCTTCCTTCATCATTGGGCTCTTCATGGTTACTAGATGTTTGTGTTTCAGTTTCAGTTTCAAAAGTATCAAAAAAGTTTAAAGAATTTAATTCAACAAATATGTTATCATCAAATCTTTGAAAAACAGTTTTATCCTTAAAGGGAAATATGGTTTCATGGAATTTTACATCCCTAGAATAAGATGTAATTTTTGAATCTAAACTATAAACCTTATATCCTTTTTTCTCATTTGAGTAACCAATAAAAACACATTTTTCAGCTTTTTCACTCAGTTTATTAGTCTCATTCAAAACTGTTGAAAAACACAAACATCCAAAAACCTTTAAGTGTCCTAGGAAGGGTTCAAAACCAAACATGAGCTCATAGGGGGTCTTTCCATTCAGAACAGAGGAAGGAGTCCTATTGATTAAGTAAGCAGCAGTTAGCACACAATCTGACCAGAACTTAACAGGTAAATTTCCTTGAAACAACAATGACCTAGTCACATTAAGAAGGTGCCTATGTTTTCTCTCAACAACCCCATTCTGTTGGGGTGTGTAAGCACAAGAAGTCTGATGGAATATTCCTAAGTTTTTGCATAAATTTGCCATTTGATTATTAACAAACTCCAATCCATTATCACTTCTAAAACACTTAATGGTTCTCTCAAATTGAGTTTTAACAATATTAACAAATTCTTGTATATTATCAAAAACTTCACTCTTGTGCTTCATTAGACACACCCAAACAGACCTAGAGTAATCATCAACAATAGTAAGGAAGTACTTAAAGCCTTCCCTACTAGCTACTCTATATGGTCCCCAAACATCAAGGTGAATAAGATCACCAACACCTAAAGACTTATGATCACTCAAGGGAAATGGTTCCCTATGTTGTTTTGCCTTGTGACAGACATCACATGGCAGATCTGAGTCTTTAGACCCAACATCACCTATGATGGATCCTAACTTATGAATAGCAACATCAGCAGGATGACCTAATCTAGCATGCCAAAGATCATATAGTTTATTAGAGACACCAACCTTATTACTAACATACGATACACAACAAAAATACAAACCCTCAAGTTGACTACCAGTCACCAGGGTTCTCTTTGTTGATAAATCCTGAATATAGCAATTATGCTCATCAAATCCAACATACAAGTGATTATCCTTAACAAGCTTATGCATAGAGATAAGGTTCACACAGTATTCAGGAACAACAAAGACATCATGTAACACAACATTGTTGCCTAATTTTAAGGTTCCAATTTTAGTAACAAGTGCATTTGTACCATTAGGATGTCTAACTTGTATATTTAAATCGGACACATCAATGTAATCAGATAACTCATGTTCACTAGTGACCATGTGTTGGTTAGCTCCTGAGTCTATTATCTAGCCCACCCTAACCAAACAGAACACAGGTTTAACACATGCATTAGCACAAAATGGATGATTAAACACACTACCTGACACATTGTGACTCTGTGGAGGGTCAATGCTCTTATCTGAAATCAGTTTTAAGAGCCTAGTCATTTGCTCACTAGTCAAAGAAGAAAGTTGAACATCAGGTTTATCACAGCTAGTGTTATTTGCATTCACCTTTCTATTTTGCATACCCCTAGCTTTAGCCCATGGAGGGTATCCAATCAGCTGAAAACATTTTTCAGTTGAGTGCCCAGTCTTATTGCAGTGTGTACATTTAAGGGTTTGTCCTACTGTTTTATCTATTTTCTTATTAGTATCAAAAGTTTGATTTGTGTTAGCAAAGAAGGCAACAGATTGTCCCTTCTTTGTTCCACTTAATGAATTCCTATGGGATTCCTCCCTTGATACTATTGCAAAAGCTTCTTTGACAGTGGGTAAAACTTCCTTAATTAACAAATTAGTTCTAACAGGTTGGTACACACTGTCAAGCCCCATAAGGAATTGCATTAGTTTTATCATGTTGCTAAAACTATTAAATTCCCTAGCAGCATTGCAAGTACAAGCAGGTAATTGCAAAATTTGATCAAGTTGTCTCCACACAATATTTAATTTGTGATAGTATTCAGCCACAGTCATGCCATTTTGACTAAATGAGTTAACTTTTTGATACAAATTGTAACACCCCAACCGATGGCGGAATCATCAAGGTGCTACGTAGTGACGATTGTTCAAAAGCTCATGGTACTAAAATGTAAATATTGATTATTGAATATTGTTTTACAACTTGTGAAATTAAATACAAGACAACAAAAATAAAGATAATTGATTGATTTAATCTAAGTCCAAAGTCCTATGTGAAGCGTCAAGCAGCTTATCCTGAAACATGCACGAAAATAATTTTGTCAACATATGATGTTGGTGAGTACTACTTAGTTTTGTACATATAGTATAAGTTTGAAAAGTAGTACAATTCATGTGTCTAGCATCACCAAGGCATTATGTAAACACGCAAGTAACCAAACAAGACAAGATCAAATGTAAAGTTTGTACAATGAAATTGATAATGAGCACCTCAACACGTGTGAGTCTAAAAGAGTACCATAACACAAAGTTATGTCTAAATGAGCACCGTAACATAAGTTACGTCTGAGTGTAAAGAGCACCATAACATAAGTTATGTCTAAATGTATGATTTTGTATGTAAGCTACGTTCATGTTCAAGCATAAGCACAAAGATAAACAAGACACGTATATGAATTGTAAATGAATAAAATGTATGTGTAAATGAATACGAAAGTTTTGTATACTTGTGCATGAATCACCCCAAAAGTTGTAAAAGCGGAAAAAGGGGATAAGTAATACTCACCTTAGCAGGGTGATAAGTCTTGTGTAATTGAATAAGTATATTCCAACGTTGCCAAGTATCACCCTATGTATAATGTAACAAATGAGTCTAAGTCTACCTAGTCTACAAGTATTTTCTAGGGCTTCGAATTGGGGAAAAGTATTCGTTTGATTAATAAATTAAACGTTTAATAAATGAAAGAAATTTGGTAAATAAATAAACAAAAGTCTTTTTGTAATTTCAAATTGGAGATGGTCAAAATATAAAGTTTTAAGTGTGAAAATAATTTTTATAAAATTATTTTCTTAAAATTAGAATATTTAATCTATTTATTTCAAATTGTCAAAATATGACTTTAATATCTAAAAATATTAAAATTAAAGAATTCTTGAATTAAAAATTGTATTTCTGTTCCAAATGAATAGAAATAATTTATGTAAAATTTTGGTACAAAAATATTGAAAAATGAATTTATTATGATTTATTTATGATTAAAACTAACAAAAATTGATTAAAAATATTGAATAAACGATTTTTCTGAAATAAAAATTATTTCTGAAATGTATATTGTTATACAAGTTTAGGATAATTTTTGTGGAATTTTATAAAATCATTTAGATATTTTTATTGAATTTTACAATTATAAATGAATAAACTTGTAATATTTATTATATATATTAAATAAATGATTTTTGGAAAACTAAAAATGGTATGTTAAACTTTTCAATCACAATAACATATAGTAATTTTTGTAGAATTTATAAGGAAGTTTTGGTATTTTAAAATGAATTTTAAAAATACAAAGGAAATATATAAGCTTAAATGATGTAAAAAAATAATGGTTGATCCTGCTGGGAATCGAACCCGTGTGCCTGGGTTTAACAACATCAGACACAACCACTTGATCAGGATCAGTGGTTGTGTTGAGTTTGCATCAGTTTAAAATAAATATACAGTTTTGTGTTAGTGTTCTTCCCCAATTCAAACTTTACGAGCCCTAGCTTCTTAAACGAATCAATTAACGATCAATAGCCACAGTAATGTTAGGGCTATTGATCGATTGATCATGAATAACAATACCCACTGATAAAATACAACTTACAAACACGATTGAATTCGAATTGCTCAGTCAACGCAAAAGGTCAAACGCGAGTAAAAGCTTCGATTATGCATCAGAATGTGTTTGAAAATAAAAATGAATGTATGGGTTCTCTTAGTCGCACCCTTTAGTGTGCAGATGCGAGTTCAATTGAATCAAAATCGAGTATTTATAATGTGTTGATGTGGGTTGATATGGAATGTTAATAATGTCTTTGACTCACTAATTGATTGTTGAAAAGATGGTCTTCACGCGTTAAATGCGTTAATGGTGTTATTCGGTCAAATGGAATGCATTAAATGGTGATTAAGGGCCACGAATTTAGCTGCTGATTTCCCCCTTTTTTTTGTTCCCTTGCGTCGCACAGTCAACAGGGAGGGAAAGGAAGAAGGTGGATTAGTTCTTAGATGGGGTTAAATAAAATTAGGTTTGGGTTTAAATCAGAAATGAGGTGTGGCTCAGGTGGTCATGCGCGTGTGTGTGTTTGCTGGCCGGCTCGGGTTCGAGCCTTGGCAACAGCAGAGTTTTTCTCTTCTTTTTTTTTTTTAATAGATAGGAGGTGGGCTTGGTCTGATCTGGGCCGGCTTCTGGGCTAGCTATTGGGCTTCAGATTATAAAAGGGAGGTTGGGTTTGGGTTGTGTTTTAGGATAGTGGGTTTAGTGAGTTAAGATGAATGGGTTAAAATGTATGGTTTAGAGTTTTAGTGTTTATTATTATCATTATCATTATTATTATTTTTATTATTATTATTATTATTATTATTATTATTATAAAAAAATAAAATAAAAAGTGACGGATGTCACACAAATCAAACACAACAGAACCATCAACTTTGTCATATGTTTCCTTAAGTTCAGCCCATACCTCACTAGCTGACTTTGAAAACACATGACCCATATATAGATCCTCACTAACTGAATTGAGGATCCAGGTTAATACAATTGAGTTACATCTATCCCATTGTCTAGCAAGTACATTATCAGTTTCAGATTTAACACAACTGTTGTCAATAAATCCCCATTTATTTTTAACTTGTAGAGCAAGTGTCAAAGCATTTGACCAAACAGAGTAGTTTTCTGACCCTTTAAGTTTAATAGTTATGATAGTCAAATTGCTAGAATCAGATGGATGTAAGTACAATGGATCACTAGCATCAAGCTTACTAATAAGAGTTTCAATCTGGTTAATAACTGCACCCCCTCCCCCAACAGGGGCATTAGGGTCCACATTATCACCCATATTGACTTAGTAAACAGATAAGCACACACAAGTACAACAATCACTACCACAGATTCACACAAACTACAAATAAGAACAAATAGCAACAACAGTAAGGAAAAATCAATCAAAAAACCCCAGACCAGGCGAAGCCAAGTCAGTGATCCAGATCAGTGGTTCCTCTCAAGGGCCCCACCGCAGGTCTTAACTTGGGAGCCTCTAGACCTAGACAGACACACTCAAACCACAACAAACAACAAGCAATGAGCCAACTCCGGTCCCCCTAACCCGGACAGTGCTCTCTAGACTTAACAATCAAAAAGTAAACAGATAGGAACGATCTCACTGAGGGATTTGCCCAAGTTAGGGTTCGCCAATAAAACTCGTAATACTTAACCTTCACTTAGGGTTAAGTATCAGAGAGCAAGAATAATAGCAAACCAAGATCCAAGCTATTCAGCAGTTCCAATAAGATCCAAGAAGTCTTGAATCAGGTCACCCAGAGTATACAGCGGAAAACCACACCCAGATCTACAACAAGATCGACAAGGATCCACAATCAATTAGAACCAAGATTTGATCTAAGACCTAGGCTCTGATACCATGTCAAAAACATGATATCAAAACTTCTTAAACTTTATTAATCTCAAACTGAAAGATTACACTCAAGAATAAACCAAAAACAATACAAGATCTTAACTCTCTACCTCACAACTCTCTGACCCAAAAGATCACAAACACCTACAGAGAGAGTGATTATACCAACTAAGATCTGAAACAAGATGTTCACAGATCCTTACAATCAAACCCTAGATGAAAACTAAGAGATGAAGTACAACTTTGAGAGTAAAGACTAATAACTGGAAAGAGGAAAAATAACAAATGATCGAAAAGTATCTCTGAGAAGAAAGAGGAAAGCTTATATAGGTCAAAGCTAAAGAGTGAGAGAAAACACAAATCAGACGGTTGAGATTGATTTGTGTTTCTCTATCATGTGGCCACGATTCAATCAATTATAAAACACGGATTGATGACCTGGCAAGACTCAACAGATCTGGGCCAGTTATAACTAAGGCCCAGACTCTTCTGAGACTCCTGAATATGGCCCACTACTGAATAACAGCCCAAATACTAAATGCTTCGTCCATATCATCATGTTATGTCACACCCTCAAATTTCCACATGCGGGGTTTTACCGCGAGGCGCGTGACACACCAGGATCCAAGTCAACGGTCACAATAAACGACATCTATATGATAATAAAACAACGTAAACTACCATTGAGTTTCAAAACCGTTCTAACACAGCGGAAGCAAAATGTATTATTACAACTTAAAATAAAACTCAAAGTCTGAAATGTTTAACAAAACATGCATATGATCCCTAGACGCCGTGAGACTCCGTGCGCCTATACTCAATGCTGCTACCTTAGCGACCTGAGAAAACATGCCAAAAAGATGTCAACATATAATGCTGGTGAGTTCATAGGTTTTTAGTTCGTAAACGTTTTCATGTGTAAAGCGATTTCTCATAAAGTGCCAAGTGTGCAAAAGTTCCAAGTAAATAACAAACGTTCCCTTACTACTACGACTGTGTTGCTAAAACCATTACTGACAAACGTTGCTCGAGTTGCTGCCCATGTGCCAAGTGTCAAGTGTCAAGTAGAGACAATATGCACCCGCCCGGCTCCCAGCCGTCAGGTGGGGTTCGTCACACCCGATAGATCTATCCACATTTCCCCCGTTGTGCCCCGCACATTCATGGTTTCAATAGGGACTTAGGTTTCGTCGTATAGTAAATAAGTGCCAAGCGCCAAGTTCCAAGTGCCAAGTGTCAATGTTTAAAAGTGTCAAGTGCCAATGTTTAAATATGCCAAATGCCAATGTTTAAAAGTGTCAAATGCCAAAATATGCCAAGTGCCAAACGTGTCACGTTTCTTAAAATAGTCACATTCCCAAAAGGCGTCATGTTTCTAAAAGCGTTGCGTTTCATAAGTGTTGTGTTTCAAAAGCGTTGTGTTTCAAAACATAAACGTTGTATTTGTAAAAACGTGTGGCATGCTTCTCCCCCGAGAGAAAAGTGTATAAAAGAGGGGCCGTGAACTCACCTTAGAGTGCGTCTTCTGATAATTAGAAATCCAACACGTGTATGATAATCCCAACTAGTGACAACCTATCAATGAGTTTACATGAGTGTGATGACTACTAACCCGAAGGCTAACTAGTCCCCGATTGTCCAGATCTTGACTACGTGTGTTAAAAAGTGTGTTTAAACGTTAACCGGACATCCCAGACCGACCCGACATCCCGTTGGTGACCCATTACATCAATTAGTCATGCACATAAGTTTAACACATAAGTTTCAAGCATAAAACACTTAGTTTGCATCAAAGATCTCATTCCGGACATCAGATGGTCGAATGTGGTTTTTCCCATTTCCACGGGCGTTTGAGCTACGTTCGCCCGTTTTTCCCACGTTTTGTTCCACGTTCGCCCGTTTGAGCCACGTTCGCCCGTTTTTCCCACGTTCGCCCGTTTTTCCCACATTCGCCCGTTTTTCCACGTTCGCCCGTTTTTCCCATATTTTATTCCACGTTCGCTCATTCGAACCAATTTTATTCCACGTTCGCCCATTTTCATCAGCATTTTATAAAACGCACCAAAACGCATCTAAACGGTCCGAAAACATCACGAAACATTACCAATCACAGCAGTCAACTATCATTAACATATTCCTACATAACCCTACCAATTTTATCCCGAAATCCGTCCGTTTTACAAGTTACCCGAAATAGCAAATTATGGAGATGTCACATCAAACGCATGCAATCTTTACCCAATTAGGAAACTTTATGAAATCAATCAATAATCAACTTAATATACTCAGATTATCATGAACAATAAACCCCCCAATCATATCCTTATCACTATCATCATGAACAAGCCATAGATTTAACCCAAAATCCCCAAAGTGTACATAACATCATCAATAATCAATTGTAACCTATCTCAATCATAAATCATCATCAATAACAGTCCTAGATCATTGTCATAACATCTATACAGCAATCAATCATCAAACAATGCATAACATCACATAAAACACCATTAACACATGTTATTTTGTATGAAAACTCATTGTTTATGAATAGGTTTTGTTTAGAAAGATATTAGGAAGGTTTTTATTCATGAAAACATGTTTGAATCAGATCTGGACTCTTGGGGTTTAATGAAAACGAATTGAAATGCTTTAAAATTGATTTAGAATGAAGAAGACACCTTAGATCTTTGTGTAGAAGATGTTTGTAGGTTAGATTATAGAAAACAAGGGCAAAAACTTCTTCCCCAATGTTTAAAGTTGCTAGAGAGTGTTTTGAGGCGTTTAGGGTTTGTGAAATGGTGAAAAATGACAAAGTGTGGTATTTATACTATGTCCACATTCGCCCCTTTTACCTGGGCGAATGTACCCTCCTTCGACCCTTTCACAGGGTCGAACGTACCCTGACTTGGTCGAATGAAATTCTTTCAATTCCATATCCCAGGTTCGCCCCTTTTACAAGGGTCGAACCAGAAGTATTGTCCAGGTTCGCCCATTCGATTGGTCGAACCAGGACTCACGTTTTTCTAGTTTTTCCAATTTGTCGTGTTTAACGCATTTAACGCACCCTACCATACGAGCATGCAACCTTAGTCTATGTTTAACATATTTAAGCACGAATGACTATCTACACATCATTTAAACACATCTAAGCATATAATCCACCATACGACAATTAGTCTACACATACACTTAACTAGTTTATGTAATTCACCAACAACGGGACTCGTATCGTGTGTGTGTGTGTGTGTGTGTGACTAACCCAATGATCTCCCGAATCATTGAACCCTGGACAATACGGACTGTGTTCCGACTCTACTGACCCCGTCAAGTATGTTTAATAAACGTTTTTCGCTAAGGTAGACTTATGTGTTTATAAAATGTTGACCCAAACATGCCGGGTGTCACATCATCCCCCTGTTGAAAGAATTTTCGTCCCGAAAATTTCCCGAAGTCAAAGAGAACGAAGCGACTAAAAGAAAAATTTTCCCGGTCGTCACATGTTATCTACCAGCCATATATCCATGTCTATGTCAGCACCAGAGATCCACATCAGCATCATCAGAGATCCACATCAGCATCATCAGAGATCCACGTCATCAAGCCATCCAATCCTGCAAACACACTTATGCAATATGTCCAAGCATCATGTTTATCAAAGACAAGAATCAAAACACTTTTGGTTATAAATTGATCCTATTATTTCAACAAATAGGGATGTTAAAATTGCTCGGTGCTCACCGATCTTCGTTGTTTGTTTGGAAAATGCTCGCTCAATTCCGTTCAATTGTAAATGAGCCAATCGGCTCGGTTCGATTTGTAAACGCGCCAAGCACGAGCATAGGTCTGCTCGGCTTAGTTCGGCTGAATATAATTTTTATTAATTTATTATATATACTATTATATATATACGCATTAATTACAATTATATTTATAGTTTTACACATACCACTATATTGGGTTTGACTCAATATGCATATATACAATTATATTTATAGTTACTGTCTCTGTCAACCCAATGATAATTTAACACTAAGTTTAATTATAAAACCTTAAATCGTGGAAAGACATGCTTGACTTCCTGTTCTCATTAGTTATCTGCCATCAATCGTCTCCCGCTATCAACCTAAGCCACAATGCGACAATTGTTGTCTGTAGTATGCTCATCGTCTCACCGGCCTCAACCTGAGCCTCATTCTTTGACAACTGGACCTCAGACTTAGTGTCATCCTTGGACGGTCAAACCCCAGTCATCACTAGGCAGTGAGAACATTAAAGGAAACATCCCAAATTTATGGTTGTCCTAAAAAATCGCCGCTCGTCGCTCGCTCGATGCTTGCTCTCGAAAAATACTCGCTCAGTTTCTGGCTCGGATTTAAACGAGCCGATCAGCTCAGTTTGATTTGTAAATGAGCCAAACACGAGCAAAGATCGGTTCGACTCGAGAACAACCTTATATGCATATGCATGCACCTATAGTTTATGTGTGCGCATGTAACATTAGACAAAGGAATACCGATATTATTTTTCCTTAAATTAAACCTTAAACATATTAATTGATATACATTCTAATCAATTTATAATATAAGAATTTTAACATATCAAACATTTTAAAAAGTTTGTAGGGTCTATATATAATATGTAAGAATTTAGAAACCTAATTCTCCCAAATCCATATGACATACGATACAAAAAAATATATTATATTTGTTTCGAAAAGCTAATTGCGTTGCTATAAAAGGTAAGATGGTTGTTACCACATTTGTCACTTCATTTACAAAATTTCTCAAGATATGGGAAAGGTTGTGTCTAATTTTACTTCTTCAACAAGGGATAGAAAGCATATAGATTCTTCAAAAACATCACCTAAAAAGATCAAATTATTCGGGTTTGAGATTGATCCTCACAAAAATGGATCAACGCTCAAAGGGTTAGGCGAACAAGAAGAAAGTGTTCCAACCAAGAAGTTGGAGTGCGCATATTGTTTCAAAAGGTTTCTAAATGCGCAAGCGTTAGGTGGCCATCAAAACGCGCATAAAAGAGAACGAATGAAGAAGCAAAGGTCACTATTAGAAGCTAGAAAAGCCATCATCGATCGTTACCTCCATACCTACGACCAGGGTATTAATAATGATGTTTTCAACATAAGTTTTCATGGTTATTGTACCGGTGAATTTAGTGAACCGGCTGACATTACTTTTGATTTGTACGATGAAGATCTAGTATCTTTTAAGGATACATACAATTCTTTTTACAATCAAACCACAAGCGCAAGAAGGATGTTTTGTTCATCATCAGGTAATTCAAAGCAAACTTACAAAGATTTGGATCTTCAATTGGCTCTAAGTTGATACTCCACCATGTAACCATACATATAAAGCACGTAGGTTACAAATTATTTTTGAGAATCTCCCGTTAATCTTTTCCTTATCTTGATGTAAAAAAATAAGTACGAAGAAGGTTAAACTCGTACCTGTATATGCTTTAATTATAATATACTTAAGTATTATTGTTTTGGCTGGTTAAGACATTTTTATATTGCTTTAAGTTATTTAAGTTGTTTGGTTGCAAACTAACTATTGTAGCTATTAAAATAAAATATTGTTTTTATATGATACATTTGGGTGATTTAGACTAATAGTTATTGCTTAGCTAATTATCTTTGAAGAGTGATTTCTAGCTTTCACTTTTTTTATGGTTTGTGAATAAAACCTTTAAGACAAACATTAAGAGGAGTGAGCTTCAAATTAAATCCACTTACGATCTTTTAAGTGTGTTATTTGGTTCCGGCTAGTAAGTTGCTAGTTGGTTCTCTTTTTATTTAAATCAAATCATGTTGTTGAGGAAAAGAAATGTTATTTTTTAGATGGAACTGAAATCAGGCTATATTTTCATGGGATGCTTAATTAAGGGTCGTTTGGTATTTTCTGAATGACCATTAAAAGTAGGGGTGTCAATCGTGTTAGGTTAATGGATTGGTGGGATTTGAAGGGTTGAAATGTGCAACCCTAACTAGACCCATATTGTTATTCGTGTCAAAGATTTTAAGTCTAACCCGACCCACATAAATCCGGGTCAACCTGAACACAACCCGTTTAACCCATATTTTTAAATGAGTCATACATATTCACGAGTTATAAGCGGGTTGTTGGGTTGTAATCGGGTTATCAATAACATATTTAGTGGTGAGTTTATAAGTGTGACAAGTAAATAATATAGTGGTGCAAAAAATAACACAATTGTAACTTACCATGTAAATAGAAATGGAAAAAACAGAAACAAAAATATAATAGTTTTTTTTTCTAGATACTTAAACGGGTTAACGCGTTTTTTATATATGTCAACTCGAACATGACCCATTTTTAATACGGGTCAACCCGAACCTGACCCGTTTTTTAAAACGGGTCGTGTTAGTTAACCCAAACCTGCTTTTTTGTGTCGGGTTTCGGACCGGGTCAATAATTGTCACCCCTAATTAATAGGCTCTCTTTTAATGGTTTATGGTCTCTTAATTGTTAAAAAAGTAACCTTAAGTTTGAATGGTTAAGAGACTATGGGGTTGTTTGGTTGATTAAGTGCTGAATCATTAAGATGTCTGAATGATTAAAAGGTCTGAATGGTTAAGTGCTAAATCATTAAGTTGAACCTCTTAATGGTTAATTTTCTTGTCCCACATTGGTAGGAGTCTCATTAAAGTTCAGCCTAGATCAGTGCTTAATAGTTCAGTGCTTAATGGTTCAGCAACATCCCAAATCTTAGTGGTTCAGCCTTAACCATTCTATTCAGAACTTGAAACAAACGCGCTGAATGCTGAATCATTTAGCGTTGAATGGTTCAAAGCCCCATTAAGAGTCTTACCAGACAACCCCTATATCTTAATAGTTACCTCTAGGGGTGCAAACAAGCTGAGCAGAGCCCGAGCTCGATCAGGCTCGAATTCGAGCTCGATTAAGTTATAAGAGCTCGAGCTCGGCTCGTTTGTAATTTCTCCGGCTCGGGCTCGGCTCGTTTAGTATTTATTAGTTAATATGTTAATTAAAAATAATATAAATAATAGTTCATTTAGGCTCGTGAGCTCGATAAGTGAAGCTCAAGCTCGGGGCTCGTTTATTAAATAACTTTAAATGAGTGGTAAATATTAAAAAAAAACTAATATTACACTAGGCTCGATAAGGCTCGACGAGCCTAACGAGCTTTACATGCCAGAGCCTAACGAGCTTCACATGCCAGGCTCGAGCTCGATAAATAAACGAGCTTTGTTTTAGACTCAAGCTCGATAAAGCTCGGCTCGTTTCGAGCTTTTTGTCGAGCCGAACTCGAATAGCTCGCGAGCTGCTCGGCTCGTGTGCACCCCAGCCCCTAGTTAGATCGGAGGCCCATAACAATAGTTTTTCAAAACTTTGTTGATTGTGTACACCAAAGAGTGGGCCCCTTACCATGATTTGGGTATGCTAAAATATATTTCTTGTTTTGGGCCTCTGAAAGCTATTTGTTTGCAGTAAAAGTGAGTCGTCAAGGATCAATGCAACAATGTAATACGATATTACAAATTTTCTTAAGGGAGATGTTAAGGAAATAAAGAGTATGGATTAAGTTAGTTGGCTCTGTAAATAGTAAGGGGTTGTTTGGTTGATTAAATGCTGAATCATTAAGAAGTCTGAATGGTTAAGATGATCTGAATAGTTAAGTGTTAAATCATTAAGTGTTGTTTTGTTGGACCTCTAAATGGTCAGTCTTCTTGTTCCACATTGGTAGGGGAAGTAAAAATAGATTCATTCAATGCTTAATGGTTTAGCAACATCTCAAGTCTTAATGGTTCAGCCTTAACCATTCCATTCAGATGCTGAAACAAACGCGCTAAATGCTGAATCATTCAGCGTTGAATCATTCAGAGGCTCATTAAGAGCCTTACCAAACAGCCCTAAGTGTATTTTTACTATTTGTAACTAATAAACATAGTAATACTCTTTTCTTTTGTTACCTTTTCAAGCTTCTCTCTAGATTAGAGTTCTTAAATTTTAGTGTGGATTTGATACAACTCAGAGTTTTTTGCTTGTGAACCGTATGCATTATATACTATTAATGAATAAACTAAATGAATAGTAATCTAAAATGAATAGTAACTATAATATTATTTTATTCATATTATTTTATTAAAAAACTTTATTATATTATATGCTATTAATATAAATAACATAATATTATGTAATTTCATTACAAATTTTATGTGTTACCTTATGTATAGATTTCTTTATTTTTTTTAATTTTTACAACCAAAATGGAATCTCCATTGTATAATTCATTGATTGATCAACACCTCATCTAAATCTCGATTGTAAAACGCGCAACGCGCGTGATTTTATACAACTAGTTATGATTTATGAATGATTCGAAGGTCAACAGTGGATGCAAAAGAGTACGGAATTACGAATGATTTGAAGGTCGAAATTGTAACCGTTTGTTGTACATACTGATGATGTATTGAATAATTTTCCTACATCTTGGTTGATTTGTAAATTTTTCGGTGCTAAAGGCAATTTCTAAAATTAGGCATAGAAGGTCCAAGACCTCAGCCGGTCGAAAACTCGCTCCTCTCATATCTATGTCCATTAGGGCTATAAACAAAACAAACGTTTGGCGAATAGTTTGTGAACTGTTCGGCAGAAAGTTCGCTTGTGTTCGTTCGTTTAATAAATGAACGAACACAAACAAAAAATTCCGTTCGTTTAGCTAAACAAACGAACATGAACAGAACGTGTTCGTTTATGTTTGTTTGTGTTAGATAGTTCATTAGGGTTTTTAATTTTTTATATTTAATTTAAGTACTTCAAATTTCTTAGTGGTAGATTATTTAACATATATTAGTGTATCACATGTTAATAGTATTTTAACTATTTTGATTAACTGTTATTTTTGGTGGATTAAACGAAGATTTCAAGTTCAATATGATACCTTTGTGTTTTTATAAGACATTATGTGATCAAGATTATGTTACATATATTTGGGTAATTTCGTTCGGTAAGTGTTCATGAACAGTTCGTGAACACATTATTTCCTTAACAAACGAACACGAACAAAAAATTTCGTTCGGTAAGTGTTCATGAACAGTTCGCGAACACATTAATTCATTAACAAACGATCACGAACAAGGCCTTGTTTGTGTTCGTTTGGTTCGTTTACAACCCTAATGTCCATTATTGGGTAAAGGTATGCTGTTGTGGGCTTATGGATCGGGTTGGACAAAAACGGTCCAGACCGGTTGAACTGGTGGCCCAAAGTTGGATCAAGCACAACGTCCGGTCTTCAACTTTGCAACTATTTTTGACAAGCAATTTAACTAAAATCAACACTATGAAACAATGATTCAGTCCATATAAATTTTATCAAAATATCATTCATTATGTAGGTAACAAATTGCACCATTCTTTAGAAACACATTTAAGCACTAACGTACACATATTAATTAAGGCCATTAGCAACATACAAAATGTAAAGAGATGTTATTTAACATTTAAACCCTTTCTTTGATCATGAGATACGAGAGAACCAAGGCAACGAAACCTCCAACCACCGCCGACGAAGAAACTATGGTGGCCACAGACGGTGCAGGAGCAGGAGCCATGTACATACCGGGCATGTTGGGATCTGTTAAAATGTTATACGTAAATTTTCTAATTCAATTACTATCTTATATTGGGCTTAAGTGTTTGGCAGGTAATTCTGTATATGGGCTCTATTGTGACTTGTGGGCTGCTAGGCCTTGTGGCTGGTATTGTTTCATGTGGGCTTGCTTACTTATGGGCTTCTTGGCCTGACTCGTGTTAGCTGGCGTCTTGTTTCGAGGAGTTATATTAGCCCTTGGATTGATTCAATCCTGGCCGTTGGATTGACAGCTGGAGAAGATTCCAGAGACTCATATATATATCTTTTCTCTCTCTGTATTACGTACACTCGTTTCATTTTTTCTTGTTTGTTGAGTCTTTATTCTCTCTGTAATTAGGGTTTCACGTCTTCGTCTTCATCAGTGATTATCTTTAATCACTGTAAGTCTGTATTAGTCTTGTTCTTGTTTTCCTTATGTTTGTATCTGCTGGTCTAACTAATCAGTAGATATAAGCAAAGTATTGTATTGTTTATTTAGGGTTCTTCTATTGTTGAACCCTTGGGTATTGGGGGGAACGTTTTCTGGGTTGGTTTAATAAGATTTTGTCACCGTTTTGTCGCCTACTTTCATTGTTGTTGATTTAGAGTTTGTGTTGGCTCTGTTGTTGTTTTGTATTTGTCTATTGAAACCCTAAAATTCTACATGGTATCAGAGCCATAAGGCTCTTGATCTGGTCCTGGTTGTTCTGTATAAGTCTTCCGCTGGTCTTGTTGTGTATGTTAGAGATCTGATCTTTGTAGATCTGCTCTCTGACTCTCTCTGGTTTGATAGATCTTATCTGATCTTGTAGATCTGGTCTATCACCACTTCTTGTCTGTTATTTGTGATTGTATTGCAGGATTTGTTTGTGGTCAACTATTGTTGGCTTGGTTGATCTTTGTGGAGCTGTTGGAAGTGGATGTATAAAGCTACAGTTGCTCCCATAACTCAACACCCTAAGTGAAGGTGTTGGTTGTGGGTTGGCGAAACCCTAACTTGGGTTCCCCCTCATTGTGAGATCGTTCCTTCTATTTTTTTGTTTCTTGTTGTGTCTAGTGGCTCTGACCGGGTTAGGTGGACTGGTATTGGCCAAACTATTTGGTATCTTGTTCTGTCTTGTTTGTTCTTGATCTTGTGTCTTTGTCTGTTTTGTATACGTATATAGTATATTAGTTAATAAAGGGCTTCTGTGCTAAGAACTGCGTGGGCACCTTTTGAGTGATGAACCCATGATCTGTAGCACTGACACAGTTTCGCCCTATTAGGTTTCTTGATTGAGACAGCTGTTGTTGTCTTTGGTTTGTTGTGTTGTTTGATATTTGTCTTGTTGTGTTTGTATTTCATTGATCATGGGAGATGTTGTGGATCCTAATGAAGGAGGTAGAGGGGTTGCTAATCAAGGACCTGATCCAACGTTGGTCAGCAAACTTGACATTAGCGATCCCTTGTACCTTCACCCGAGTGATACTTCTAGTCTAACTATAATCAGTATTAAACTAAAAGGTACTGAAAATTATGTTGTCTGGTCTAACTCTATGAAATTGGCTTTGCAAGCTAAAAATAAAATGGGATTTATAGATGGGTCTTGTGTTAAGTCTGTTGATGATAATGTCCTAGCAAGTCAATGGGATAGGTGTAACTCAGTTGTATTGTCTTGGTTGATTAACTCTGTATGTGAAGAGTTATATCTTGGTCAGGTGTTTTCAAAGTATGCTAGAGATGTCTGGTTGGACCTTAGGGAAACGTATGATAGAGTTGATGGATGTGTTATGTTTAATTTGCATCAAAAAATTAATAGTTTGTCTCAAAATGGTAGTTCAGTAGCTGAATACTACCATAAGTTGAACACAATGTGGAAGCAGTTTGACTCTATAGTCCAGCTTCCCATGTGTACTTGTCAAGCCTCAAAGGAATTTAATGATTTTAATTCACTGATTAAACTCATGCAGTTCCTTATGGGTCTTGATGAAATATATCAACCAGTCAGGACAACTTTGCTCACTAGTGATCCACTGCCCTCAGTAAAGACAGCCTTTGCTGTGGTCTCTAGGGAGGAATCCCATAGAGGCACAAGCAGTGGGTCAAAAGGGTCTAATGTTTCTTTTGTTGCTAAGTCAAATCAAGTTAGTGATAATAGGAGAAGGTTCAACAATAATAACAGAGGACCTAATCCTAATCTTAAGTGCACACATTGTAACATGATAGGTCATACTATTGATAGATGTTTTGAGATTGTGGGATATCCTCCTGGTTTTAAAAAGAAACCATTTAATCAGACAAATAAATCTGTTAACAATAATAGTTTTGGTAACAATAAAACTAGTGTGACTAATAACAATGTGTGTGCTAATGCTGCATCTGGTTCTAGTGCTGGTTCACCTTTTACATCTGAACAGATTTCAAAGCTGATGAGTTTGATTAGTGAGAAATCAGGAGGAGATCCTCAGTGTTCTAATGTTGGTGGTGAGTCAGTTGTATTTAGTGGTTTTTCCAGTCTGTCTGTATTAAACAAACTGTCTAAGGTGTTTAAAAATTTTTCTAGCTGTTCAAGTATGTTAAAGTTTGCTTTATTTCTTGGTTGGTTAATGGATTCTGAGGCCAACCATCATATGATAGGAAATGATAAACATCTAATCAATTGGGTTGATGTGTCTAAATATAATGTTGAAGTTAAACATCCAAATGGTACGAATGCTAGAGTAACTAAGATAGGAGATGTTAAACTAGCCGAGGGTGTTGTTCTAAAAGATGTGTTTTATATCCCTGATTACTGTGTTAATTTGATCTCTGTGCATAAACTTGCTAAGGATAATAAGCTAGATGTTTTGTTTAATGAGCATACTTGTTTTGTCCAGGATTCCAACTCAAAGAGAATCCTGGTGACTGGTAGACAACAAGAAGGGTTATATTTTGTTGGTGATAATGTGAGTCTTAGTAGTGTTTGTTTTAACAGTGTTAGTGATCATAGTCTATGGCATAGTAGACTAGGGCATCCCTCTAGTCAGGTTCTTGCTGTGTTAAAAGATACACTTAATATTGGTGTGTCTGAGTCACAGCCTTGTGATGTGTGTCACAAGGCTAAACAAGTTAGGGTACCATTCCCTATTAGTGACCACAAATCAACAAATGTAGGTGATCTTGTACATCTTGATGTTTGGGGTCCTTACAAGGTCACTAGTAGTGAAGGGTACAAGTATTTTTTAACTGTGGTGGATGATTATTCAAGGTCTGTGTGGGTTTATCTTTTGAAAAACAAAAGTGAAGTTTTTGGAAATCTTGTTAGTTTTTATGAACTAATAAAAACACAGTTTCAGAAATGTGTTAAAATATTCAGGAGTGATAATGGTACCGAATTCGTAAATAAACAAATGAATGAGTTCTGTGATAGGAGAGGTATTCTCCATCAAACCACCTATGTTTATACTCCACAACAGAATGGTGTTGTGGAGAGAAAACACAGGCATCTTTTAAACACAGCAAGAGCATTGTTATTTCAAAGTAGTGTTCCACTTAGGTTTTGGTCTGATTGTATTCTTACTGCTGCATATCTTATTAACAGGCTCCCCTCATCCGTCCTAGGTGGTAAGTGTCCGTATGAGTTGATCCATGGGTTCCCCCCAAAGTTGAGTCATTTAAGAAACTTCGGATGTTTGTGTTTTGAAACTGTCTTTAATGATCCGGATAAACTTTGTAGTAGAGCAAATAAGTGTGTGTTGTTAGGTTATTCTTTTCTAAAAAAGGGGTATAAAATCTTATGTCTTGAAACAAAACAAACTGTTTTTTCCAGGGACGTCAAGTTTTATGAAAACATTTTCCCGTTTAAAACTGAATTTAAAGAAAGTGTTTTTAATAATGTACATCATTTAAATTTTTTCGATTGTTTTGAAAATGAAGTTTCTGAAAATGACTTAAGTAATGAAGGTAACACGCGTCTTCCCGATGATGAAGGGGGGACCAGTAGAGCTCATGACTCTTCACCTGGGGGTCAATTAGATGACTCTCCCAGGGCTGCCAGAGAGGTAGACCATGTAGATGGTCAGCCACCTGGTAGTACAGCAGGTAGAGGGACTAATCCCTCTGGGTTCGAAGAGTTGAATGATGAGACTATATCCTCTGAGGGAAATAAGACTACTAGTCTTAGACAGTCAAGTAGAGAGTCTGTTTTACCCAAGAGGTTTAGTGATTTTATTCTAGATAATAAGGTTAAATATGGTATAGATAAGAGTGTAAACTACTCTAATTTGTCTAGTGAAAACTTGTTCTTTGTTTCAAATGTTAATAAAGTTTCTGAACCTACGTCTTACTATGAAGCTTCAAAAGACCCAAAATGGGTTGAAGCTATGAATAGTGAGATGGAGGCTTTATACCGAAACAAAACTTGGGTTGTTACCGACTTGCCCCCTAATAGGAAGGCTATAGGGTGCAAGTGGGTTTACAAGGTCAAGTATAAGTCCGATGGACAAGTAGAGAGGTATAAGGCCAGACTCGTTGCTAAAGGTTACAATCAACGAGAAGGTATAGACTTTGGAGAAACATTTTCTCCGGTTGTTAAAATGGTTACTGTTCGGTGTGTTATTAGTTTAGCCGTTCAGAATGGTTGGTCTTTGTTTCAGTTGGATATTAATAACGCGTTTTTGTATGGGTCTATAACTGAGGATGTGTATATGACACTTCCTGAGGGTTATTCGTCTAATAATGAGTCAAAAGTTTGTAAGCTTGTTAAGTCGTTGTATGGGCTGAAACAGGCTCCTAGGAAATGGAATGAGAAACTTGTAGAAGTTCTCATTAAAATAGGATTTGTTCAGAGTAAGTGTGATTACTCTTTGTTTGTGAAGTCTGATAAGGATGTTTTTATAGTCTTATTAGTATACGTTGATGATATTGTTATTACCGGTAATAGTGAAGTTGAAATTAATAAAGTAAAAACTGTTCTAAAAGAGAGTTTTCAAATAAAAGATCTTGGGAAGTTGAAATATTTTTTGGGTATTGAAGTTTTGTACTCGGATAGTTCTGTTTGTTTAAATCAACGAAAATACTGTCTTGATTTGTTAACAGAGTTTGGTTATTTAGGTTGTAAACCGGTTAGCATTCCTATAGAGCAAAATTACATTTTGTCTATGAAAAGTGCTAAGTTTGAGAAGTATATAGAGGATGTTACTGGTTTTCAGAAACTAGTTGGTAAACTTATATATCTTTCTCTTACTAGGCCGGATATAAGTTATACCGTTCAATTTTTAAGTCAATTTATGCACAAGCCAACAGAGGCTGTTGTGCAGATTGCTTTCAGGTTGTTACGGTATCTTAAATCGTCTCCGGGAAAGGGTTTGCTGTTTGAGAAATCAGAGAATTTTGTGTTGTCTGCTTTTTCAGATGCAGACTGGGCAAAATGTTTGCAAACTCGTAAGTCTGTCACTGGGTATTGTGTATTCTTAGGGTCTAATCTGGTGTCTTGGAAAAGTAAAAAACAAAGTGTGGTGTCTCGGTCTAGTGCCGAGGCTGAGTATCGTGCACTGTGTTCTACGACTTGTGAACTGGTTTGGTTATCTAATGTTTTAAGTGAGTTGGGTATTATATCTAAGCTGCCACTGAACTTATATTGTGATAGCAAATCAGCTATATCTATAGCTGAGAATCCTGTGTTTCATGAGAAAACGAAACACTTTGAATTGGATCTTCATTTCCTGAGAGAAAAGGTCAGTAATAACTTTGTAAAGATTATAAAAGTTGATTCAAGTCAGCAAGTTGCTGATATATTTACAAAAGGGTTATATGGGTCACAGCATGATAACTTTTGCAAATGTTTAGGCTTAACTGACATGTTTAGTAATTGAATTAAGGGGGGATGTTAAAATGTTATACGTAAATTTTCTAATTCAATTACTATCTTATATTGGGCTTAAGTGTTTGGCAGGTAATTCTGTATATGGGCTCTATTTTGACTTGTGGGCTGCTAGGCCTTGTGGCTGGTATTGTTTCATGTGGGCTTGCTTACTTATGGGCTTCTTGGCCTGACTTGTGTTAGCTGGCGTCTTGTTTCGAGGAGTTATATTAGCCCTTGGATTGATTCAATCCTGGCCGTTGGATTGACAGCTGGAGAAGATTCCAGAGACTCATATATATATCTTTTCTCTCTCTGTATTACGTACACTCGTTTCATTTTTTCTTGTTTGTTGAGTCTTTATTCTCTCTGTAATTAGGGTTTCACGTCTTCGTCTTCATCAGTGATTATCTTTAATCACTGTAAGTCTGTATTAGTCTTGTTCTTGTTTTCCTTATGTTTGTATCTGCTGGTCTAACTAATCAGTAGATATAAGCAAAGTATTGTATTGTTTATTTAGGGTTCTTCTATTGTTGAACCCTTGGGTATTGGGGGGAACGTTTTCTGGGTTGGTTTAATAAGATTTTGTTACCGTTTTGTCGCCTACTTTCATTGTTGTTGATTTAGAGTTTGTGTTGGCTCTGTTGTTGTTTTGTATTTGTCTATTGAAACCCTAAAATTCTACAGGATCCATGGCGGCAGCAGCCGCGACCATTGCAGCGAAGCAAATGACAAACAATGTAGCCGGAAATTTAGAAGTCATTGTTAAGTAATGGTGGTGTGTTTGTTGAAGAGTTTGTGTGTTGTGATTGATGGAAAATTATATGGTTTAATATATATAGATGTTATTGTTGATAGGTTTATCATATATGAACTGGCAATGGGTTTGTAGTGATCGATGATGAGTTGATGACTGCAGGCCATCGTGAAAACCCAAGCTAAGTGAAGTGGCATCGAAACACAAACTATAGACAAGGTCAAACGTAGTTATAATTTCACCGGAGAACACTAATAATTTTGATTTGGTTCACCTAAAAAGTAAAAACCATTTACTTTTTTGTTTGTATGTTATTGTATTTATATGAAAAGAAGTTATAACGTGTATTTTACATATATGTTTGTACTTTTACATGTTATATCTATTACTTTATCTTTTACAACATTATCATTCATTCATTTATTCATCAATCCCACCTATAGCAAAGTTAAGATAGGGTCTGAGAAAGGTAAAATGTAGACAGCCTTACCTTTACCCCTAAGAATAGAGAGGCTGCTTCCAGTGAGACCCTGGGCTCGATGAGGTTTGGTATCAAGCCTTGGACATATGGCAAAGAACACTTAGCAATCGGGGCAAACCCGATCGGTGCATGTACCCCTTTGTCTTTTGGCTATCCACGCCACCACATGATGCATGATAAACCGTCCGTCGTTTTTAACGTTATTTTCATGAAATTAGTAAAATAACGTTAAAACTAGTGCAATTTTACTTTTGCCCCCAAGGGCCACACATATATACATTATATGCGCACACCATAAGTGGGGTGTGATCTTTTCACGAAATAAATGTCCAGTTTTACCTTCTTGTAGTTTAAAAAAAATCTCTAGTGTTGAAGACGTCATTCGGGTCATCCCGGATATATTTTAACCAGTCTTGGCCCGACTTTGCTGACCCGTAAGTTCTATTCCTATTTCGATTGTATTAACGACTACCCATTTCAAATTATCTATCCGTTGCGTGCTCTGATACCAAATGATAGGAATCGGAACTAAGCATTAGTTTCATATTTTTCTTTTAAAAATAAATTTTTGAGTGGTTAATGATATGGAGTTTTATTCTATTTCCCGAGTATTATTGAAATGAGGAAATGGAACCCCCCCCCCCCATTTTGAACGACCAACTAAGCAAATGTCGGGTACTCCGTACGCGACTCTCAATGGCTAAAGGAGTCCTAACTGGCCATTACCCTAGACGGCCGGAGCCCCTAGCCCACCAGCCACTAGTTTTGAGGAAAACCCGACCATCCACCCTCCTAAAAGCACGACAACGGAATAATTTGTAAAACTCGGCGCTCTCAAGAATCGAAATTGTGACCATTTCAGCCACAAATCTTCTATAATTGAGTCTCGCATCACTCCATTATAAGGTGGTGGTTGTGTGGCGTTTATGTGATGCTAGGTTCAATCCCAAACAAGTTGCATATTGTCTATATATATTAATTCATAACTGACGGTGAAATAGTATATGAACGCATGGCACGATCGTAATTTCATATGTGAAGAAAGGGCAAAACGGTAGTTTTGCCTATCCCTTCTAGTTATTTGTAAGGTATTTAGGATTCATACACCACTTATTTAGAAATTATACACCCTGGCCCACATCACACCCCAATAAAAGGTTGCCACATACCCCAGAATGTGATGTCACACCCCCAGAAAGTGACGTCACATGGTGTATGAATTTGGGTTGAGTAACTTTTAACCATTCTCAAAAAAAATAAAAAAAAAATAAATAAAAAAATTGATATTGGTACCCCTGCTTTATCTCTCTGTCAATATAAGTAAAAGGTTAAGACTGAACGGAGTGGCAGCGTGAAAGGGGCGGGAAGGGGGGGAAACACCGCCGCAAGGGCAGCGTGGAAGGGGCGGGAAGGGGGGCGGGAGATGGTTCACTGGCGTGGGGCTTGGGTGGGGGTGAGGTGGCAGCTTCTTATTGGTCAGGTTTTTTTTTTTTTTTTTTTTTTTTTTTAACTTTAACACAATATAATATTATTTCCTTAGACTATAAGGAGTGGGGGGGGGCGGGAAAGAGGGGGATGAAGCGCCATGTGACACTTGTGGGACCCTTGTGGGGGGGAAAATAATTGTGGGGAGTGGAAGGGGGGAAGAGGGGGGGAAGGAAATAATATTATATTGTGTTAAAGTTAAAAAAAAAAAAAAAAAAAAACCTGACCAATAAGAAGCTGCCACCTCACCCCCACCCAAGCCCCACGCCAGTGAACCATCTCCCGCCCCCCCCCCCCCTTCCCGCCCCTTCCACGCTGCCACTCCGTTCAGTCTAACACTTTACAAAACATTCTTCACCCACCCACCCACCCACCGGGTGCTTTCAACTCAGGTAACTCCTTTTTATTAATCGTTTTTGTAGTTACTTATCAAGTGTTTCATGCCTTCTGTTTTCATTTTCAGTAAGATTCTGTGTTTTGATTTTCTTTATTTCATACACACATTCATTAGGGGATTTTAGGGCTAACAACTTTTCACTCTTTCTGCACATTTATTGGTGGAATTTATTAGGGCTTAGACCACATTTGGGGATGTTTGGATGTGTGTTTAAGGCGTTATTATGTGGGCATTAAGTTAATAACTAAAAGCTGCAATACCAAGTGTTGGAGGATATGGTGTTGATTGCTTCTTCTGTTTGATGGTGTTGAGTGTTTCTAGATTAATTATTTTAATAAGTAAGTGATAAAATAAAGCAAGGGTAAAGTATTTTTAACTCACTATTTCTGTTAGTTGCTGATTATATGGCTGTTTGTTTACAACTGAATCATAAACAAAGGTACATCACTCAAAGTAACACTATAATCTGACATTGGTTTTAAAAAGCGCGCTTAAGCGCACCTAGGCGCAAATCCGTGCGCCGCCTTATGTAACTCTAGGCGAGCAGTGTATGAAAAGCGCACGAAAAGCGCGCTTTTTGTACACATGATGTTTTTGTGCTTAAAATTGTTATACAATACATATAGCTAAAAAGGGTGTACATTTTAGTTAAATCATATATACCTTATTTGTATTTGTATTTTGAGTAAATAATGCTAAAATCCTATAACATATATAAAAAAAATTATATAATTGTCTCGCGCCTCATGTACGAAAAGCCCACCGCTTTTGCGCTTTGCACGTCGGTTTTAGACCTCGTCGCTTTTGTGCGCTTCGCGCTTTTTAAAACCCAATCGAATGCCCCAGCTATGCATTTAAATTAGATTAGGAAATGGTTTAATATCGTCACGTATGAACTTTTTCTATGAATCGTCGCCTATTATTTTGTATTTGGCTTATTTTCTCTGTGTCCAGTAAAAAACAAAAGTTATCTTAAATTGGTTATCACAGTTTGCAGACTTGCAGTATCCATCCCATAAAAACAGCCTCACATGGAAGATAAATGTTTGTCTAAAGCTCAACAATTGTCTTTGGATAGAATCACGACACTTCCTCAAGCCATAATAGAAACCATACTGTGTCTTTTACCAATTGAAGAAGCAGCAAGGACTAGCATCCTCACAAGGGAATGGAGGTACAAATGGACCACCATTCCTAAACTTGTGTTTCAATTGTCTACCGTCACCAAGAAAACAGCTAAAAAGAAGAAAAAATCTCACATAGCAAGTGCAAGGGAAAACATTGACATGAAGTTTAAACTTCTCTATGCTATACAACAGGTTCTGTTACTGCACCAGGGTCCAATACACGAGTTCTCCCTTACGATGGAAGCAGATGAAACCTGTTTCGAAATTGATCAAATAATACTTCATTTGTCAAGGAACCATGCTGTTAAGAAGTTCGAACTTGACTTGGGTGATTACTATGTATATTTTATACCCTTATCCGTCTTCTCATTGCATCACTTAACAGAACTATATCTTTCTTGGTGTGATCTTAGCAACATTCAGCCAATATTCAATGGAATCAATAGCCTTACAACCTTATCTTTACGTGGTGTAACGATATCTAAAAAAACTCTTCTACATCTTTTATCTAATTGTCCATCACTTACGCGCTTGTGTCTGGTAAGTTCATACTTGTAAGTGTATATCCATTCTAGCTGGTTTTCGTAAGTTATCTTACTATTTTAAGTCAATGCAGATTATATATGAAGAAAATCTTCTCGGTAATGAAATGCCCAGCATTATGGAGCTATTCAAGTGTTTACCTGTGATTGAACATCTGACCACTTGGGTTTATATTTTTAAGGTAATATTTATCCACATTATATATGATTTAAATAAAAAAATAAATAAAACCTCGGTTGCTAATCATTGTTTTTCCCTGTGGTTGAAGGCGTTTGCTCAAGTCTCGGTTCCAGATGAACCTCCAGCCTCACTAATCCACCTCAAGTACATTTTTATTGATTTTATGTGTTTTGTTGATGGCTATGGATTACCTTTACTTGCTTTATTGATCAAATGCTCCCCGAACTTAGAGACAATTAAGCTGGAGGTAAATAGTATATAAGTCTATCTTGTATATATTTGTGTTGATTATGATGCCAAAATTCACTAAGACAAGAATCTTGCTGTAGATTAGAGAGTGCGCAGTTGGTGATAAGATAGAGTCCGATGAATTGGAAGAACATTCACTTATATTTGAAAAATATTCTGATGTTTGGTTGGAGCATCTATATGAATTGGAGATCGAAGATTTCGGAAACTATAAGCCTGAGTTGGAGTTTGTGAAGTTTATCTTGGCCCGGTCACCCAATATGAAGAAGGTGGTACTGCGAATCTGTATGAGTAAGAACGAAGAGTTGGAGATGTTAAAGATTCTCTTACACACTCCACGCGCATCACCGGTAGAAATCATTGTAAACAATCGCTGCAAAGGCTAAAAAGGTGTTACTTATGACGATTAGGTCACTCAACTATGTCGAAAACTAATGTCGAGATCTACTATGATAATCTTGTATTGCTACTTGTTTTTATGGTTTCTCCTTGGCTGAAAACTTACCTAATGTTATGAAGTTGGAAGATTTACTTGGACTTTTGTTGCTGCAATCCTTGTATTTCCTAGATTTTTGGTAAGCCAACATTGACAAAGAGATGGTTGATAAGATTCAAGGCACTGGATATTGTTCAAAAGTTTTTTAGTTAAGTTTTGGTCTTAGTTTTCAGTGACTGATTACTTCGTCTCTAAATTGGGCCTTGTTAAAAAAATATTGAGTACTTGTTAGAAATTTAATAAAAGAATGCTACTCTAGGCATGGAAAGGTGTTTACTGAGTTTCTTTATTTTAGGCATGAAAAGAAGTCACCATTGGTCTTAGTTTCTAGTAACAAACTATTGCACATGTGATTGTGGCCTTATTAAAAAAAAAGTTGTAGGAATATTTATCAATTTTGTTCTCAAGCATCATTTCATTTATTTTTATGAGCTCTTGTCGGTAACTATTATCTTATAGTCATACAAAGTATGTTACCTAAAAAATTTGAATTTTGTACTCATTTTACTCTTCTATAATAACTAGTATTAAACCCGCAAGCATTGCTATACGCCTAACACTAAAAATATCAATATTCTTAGAAACTTTATTACAAAAATTAAAAAGGGTAAAATTATAAAAAACACTTATAAAAAATCGGTTTGACCGCCATATTTCCCGGTCCCACTGCCACTTCGCCAGTCCAACCTACGGTTCAATACGAACTGGTCCAGTACCCTGAACCAGTCTAGGCCCCAGTTCATTGTCCGACTGTTCGATCCGGTATGGATTTCAAATTTCAAAACACTATTTATTATATTTAATTTAGATATGTGGGTTAAATACCTTTTCATAGAGATCTTCCACATATTTTCACATCTAGGATTTACATATACAACATATAACACTTACAATATATATCACTGTCAAGGGGGAATTTCTTAGTATTTGTGTGATTTTTGATTTTTAGGTATTTCTAAAAAAAAAAATTGGGTTGCGCCATATATATGAAAGAGTATACAATAATCATGTATTTGCCGAACCAAATACCATGGTCTAATAATCAAGCATTCTGATTAACTTGGAACCACGTGCATCTAACGCACCTTTTACTAAGATCAACGTAGTTGTATGTAAACCCAGAGCAATAGCATGATGAACCAAAAAGTCTCCAGGACCTATTGTTAAGAATAGTGAATTACTATTCTCATTAACAGCATTTAACCAACCCGGCAACCATATGCTTCGACCCGCGTTGAATGCCGGGCCACTCGTTGAAGATAAAAGTATATCGAACCCATATGAAGTTTTACCATGAGCAGATTGTATCCATTGAGCAAATATAGGTTCTACTTGAATATTGAATATTAATGACGTAAAGCAGTGGCAGATATAGAAATTAATTTCAGTAGTAACGTTTTTCATTTTTTTTTTTCATTTTGGTAGTAACGTTTTCCAAATATTGTAAAAAAAAACAAATTTTCCGCTACACGCGCGGAGTTGAGTAGCAACGGACGCAACACCTAATTTCAAGCTAGGTTCACCCCTGACGTAAAGTGACGTCACGTTTATACCAATTTGTACTTTGTAAAATATTTTTAAACTGATGTAATTTTTTGTATACATTTTTTTTTAATTTTTTTATTTATAAAAGCCGATGAAGCCTAGCTCAATTGGTGAAAATTTGAGGAGCTAGAGTGGAGGTCATGTGAAGGTTGAGCGTTCAATTCTTGTTGGAATCATATTTACCACATGTGGGGGTTTCACCTCGGGAGATCCCCAATTCAGGTGAAATAGGTAATTAGTACAGGTTGGCCCAGGATGTTAGCCGGAGCTCTACCGGTTGCACCGATTGCCGTTAAAAAAAAGATATTTTAGAAAAAAAAAAAATAATCTTATGGGAGGTCGCGTGTGATAGTGCCAAGAATCAAGATATAGATAAATAGGTTTACACTTGATGTAAAGGTTTTGGAACTCAACTCAACTCAGGTATCCCCTTCTCTATGCTATCCTTAATTATTATTATTATTATTATTATTATTATTATTATTATTATTTGATTGATGAGTGTCTTCATTCATTTCATTTGATGCCTTCTTTTTGGTTTATTTTTACGCATTTGTGGATTCTAGGGCTTACAACCTTCTTCAAAATCAAATTGCTTGCTCATATCCTTTCCTTTAAATGCTTCTGATATGTTTTTCTTTTGTTTTATGTTATTATTATAATCATTTCTCTGTGTGCATAAGAAAATGATTATTCTCATCACAATTAAGAAGCTCGGCCATACCAATGTATTATTAACTTTTTCTTTAAATTGTGTTTTATTTGGCTATTTTCTCTGTGTGAATAGTAAACATAGATCATCATCATCTTAATTCCATTTTCACAGTTACAGTATCGATCCAACATAAACAGCCTGAGATGAAAGCCCGACGATTGGATACAATCACTACACTTCCTCAAACCATAATAGAAACCATCCTATGTCTTTTACCAATTGAAGAGGCAGCGAGGACAAGCATTCTCTCAAGGGAATGGAGGTACAAATGGACCACCATTCCTAAAATCGTGTTTAATTGTTCTGATCGGTGGAAACTAGGTGTGTTTAGAAATGCAAGGGAAGAGAAGGAGTTGAGGTGTAAAGTTTTGTGTGCTATACACCAAATTCTGTTGCTGCGCCAGGCCCCAATACTCGATTTCACCCTTTCGATGCCTGCAGATCACACCTTTTTTGAAATTGATCAAATCATACTTCATTTGTCGAGAAACCATACTGTCAAGAAATTAAAATTTCACCTTTTTGACTTGAAGGACACTATGTATTGTTTACCCTTATCTTTCTTCTCATCGTTGCGTCACTTAACTGACCTATCTCTTGCATATTGTGATGTCAACCATAAACCAATATTCAATGGATTTGATAGCCTTACAAACTTATCCTTAACCGGACTATCGATCTCTATAGAAAGTCTTCTACATCTCTTATCTAATTGTCCATCACTCAAGAGGTTGTGTCTGGTAAGTTCATATGTTTATGCCCATTCTCATTTGCTTTCGAAACCTATCTGAATATTTTAAGTCTATGCAGTTTTTAGTTGATGAACAAATTTCCGGTAAAAGTCCCAACATTATGGAGCTATTCAAGTGTTTACCTGTGATTGAACATCTAACCACTTGGGGTCAAACACAACAGGTAATATTTATCCACATTTTACATATATATAAATTGAAGGAATAAAATTATAACTTTGATTATTGATTGTTGTTTTGGTCTATGGTTGAAGTTGTTTTTTCTAGACTCTGTTCCCCAAGAGCTTGCAACCTCACTAAGCCGCCTCAAATACTTTTGTTTCAAAGAAATATCTCTTGATGAGCGCTATGCATATAATTTTGGATTGAGTTTTCTTCTTCTTTTGCTCAAATGCTCCCCTAACTTGGAGAAAATTGAGCTAGAGGTGAATAAGTCTATCTCGTATCCTATTTGTTTTGATTTGGATGCCAAAATTAACTGACACAACACTTGTTGTAGATTGATGAAGTGTCGTTTGAATCAGAACATTCCGATATATACGAAGAATATTCAGATGTTTGGTTGGAGCATCTGAATGAATTCAAGATTAAATGTTTCGCCAACTCTCAGTCTGAGTTGGACCTTCTATATTTTATCTTGCGCAGGTCACCCAGTTTGAAGAAAGTGATATTGCCAACCCATATTCGTGACAAGAATGAAGAGGTGGAGTTGTTACAAAGTCTCTTACGCGCCCCACGTGCGTCACCGGTAGAAATCTTTGTTGAGAATCGTTACAAAACCCGTAGAAATCCTTGTTGGGAAGCGCTGCAACGATGATGTTTTCACTCGATGTTATTGAGAAATAATGTTGAGATCTATGATGATTCTTGTATTGCTACTTGTCTTTCTGTAACTTTTTTTCTGATTAGTCTGTTAGGTTGAAAATGTACTTGATGTCAAAAGAGTAAACGATCTTGTAGGACTCAATTGGTTGCTGCTGCAACAAAACAACTTTATTGCATTTCTTGTGTATAACGCGTAGGGCTTAACACATTTACAGTTTTATTATATTTCGTTTATGATATGTCAGATGGTTTAACACGTTACAGTCTGTTTACAACCTGTTGGACCGTTGTGACTTGCCAAATCATTATGCCAAAAAAATTTAACTCTCATTTTACCCTTTTTATTAGTCGTTTATATTATTTATAATTACATCCTGTTTACAACTTTTTTACAATTTGTTGATAGCCAAAAGACAAAGGGTACATGTACCAATCGGGGTTGTCTCGATTGCTAAGTGTTATGTGTCTTATGTCTAAGGCACCTCTCTATATTCATGGAGTAGCTTTCGCTATTGGTGAGATTAACGATAATGTTTTATGGTTCTAAATTGTTAGAGAGGACTCGCAAGATTTCCTTTTTCATCTTTTTAAACACTTACACGTCGCTTAAGAGCTTATTTCTGGTAAGTTCATACTTGTATATCCTTTCTCATTGGCTTTAAAAACTTATCTGAATATTGTAAGTCAATGCAGGTTTTCACATCTTTGTGAATCATCTTCCTGGTGATGAAAATCCCAGCATTATGGAGCTATTCAAGTGTTTACCTATGATTGAAGATCTGACCATTTGGGGTTGTATGTTTCCGGTAATATTTATCGACATTATATATAATTCAAAGAAAAAAAAATTAAACTTTGCTTGTTGACCGTTGGTTTTTTTTTTTTTTTGCCTATGATTGAAGTCATTAGTTCAAGCCTTGGTTCCAGAAGAGCTTCTTCCAATCTCGCTAATCCACCTCAAATACTGTACTATCAATAATATGTGTTTTCTTGATGGCTAGGGATTGCCTTTTCTTCTTCTTTTGATCAAATGCTCTCCAAACTTGGAGAAAATTAATCTTGAGGTAAATAGTAAAAGTGTGTCTAGTATCCTTTTGTTTAGATTCTGATGCCAAAGTTCACTGACAGAATACTCCTGCTGTAGATTAATACTTATTTGATTGACTTAGAAGAATATTTTGTTATGTTGGACAAATGCTCCGTTATGTTTAAAAAATATTCATATGTTCGGTTGGAGCATCTGAATGTATTGGAGATTGAAAATTTCAATAATTTCGAGCCTGAGTTGGAGTTTGTGATGTTTATATTGGCCCGGTCGGTCACCCAATCTGAAGAAGTTGATATTGCGAACCCATGAGGTTGACAAGAATGAAGAGTCGAAGATGTTAAAAATTCTCTTGTGTGTCCCACGCGCATCACTAGTGGAAATAGTTGTCGAGGATTGCTATTAGATCACTCTTTAACTTTCTTGAGAACTAATGTAGGTTTATGATGATAATCTTGTGTTGCTGGTTGTTTTTCTGGTTAGTTCAAAAAGCTTCTGTTGGACTCAATTGGGTTGATGCAACAATAGATATGATCCTTATATTTTAGCCTTTTAGGTACAGACGTATAGTTGATAAGGGTGGATGTTGGATGGTGTTGCTTTTTTTTTTTTTTTTTTCAGGCACTAGAAGGGTCATTCATTGTCGTCAAGTTTTGGTCTTAGTTCTTGGAGACATAATATTCCTTCCATAAATAATGGCCTTGTTATGAAGTATTAAAAAAATTATTTAGGACTAGTTATTTCTGTTGTTTATTTTGGTGTTGGGATCTCTCTTGAAATGGTCTCTTTATTCTTAAGGAAAGAGTTAACGACTAGTTACATCACACCCTCCTCAAACCCTACCAATGGTCTCTTTTTTCCCAAAGAAAGAGGTAATGACAGATGACTACTTAGGTAGGACGAGGCATGGATTTTAGGTTTGAAAATTTGGTTTCTACAAGCCAAAGAGAGAGAAGGCCAAAGAAAAAAAAAAGTGGGTTTTTGGGTGGGGATCATCTCTTGGGGTGGGTGTGATTGGTGGGTATAGTAAAGTGGTGGGGGTCATTGGTTCCAGGCTACTTTAGGCTTGTGGTTTCCGATGTTGGCTATTTTAAGCTAGTTTGGGGTTGAAATGACGTGACGCAAGGAGATTGGTGCGCCTCAGGCTACACGGGGCATGTGCCCCATCCCCCCTTATATCACACCTTCCTCAAACTCTACCAATACTTTCGTTGTTTGTGTGATTTACTCGTTAGAGGTGTTGTATTTAGCACTTGTTTTAATAAATAAGTTAACTAAAGAATGCTACTTTAGGCACTAGAAAAGTGTTTGACCTTAGACCAATGTAATGGGCGCCAATGGCGGTGGTATGTATATTCGGACGTAATCCCGCAGTTGTATATATACATGTTTTTCGAGTGACATCAATGTTTTTTTCGATGGTGACTACATTAGACCCACCCAATTCCAGTTAAATGAGCTCAACTCTAATTTGTAAGTAGATACAAATATAACTTTTTACAAGCCCACTCCTCTATTGAGCCCATTACTACTTGAAAACCCAAAAAAAAAAAAAAGTAATAGTAACGTACCTGTGCGGCTATGGCGTTGTGCCTCCAACCGAACCGACTAACGCTTCCATTCCTTCAAACCCTATCATCATGAACGATTCTTGCATTTGTTACATTGAATAAGAGTTCTTCCAACAAGTTTCAGTTGAAGATGTAATGCAACGTTTTCAAAAGATAAAAACTCGTGGAACAACTGTAAGTATTGTTTTTTTTAATTCATATGACCATCGAATTTATAATATGCGTTTTTTTTAATTTTTAATGACGATATTTTTTATTATTGTATCATATTTTTATTATGTGGTCAACCTTACCTGACCCGAACCATTAAACCGACCCACCCGAAAATTTTTATGACCGGTTCTACCAAATTAGAACGTCTAAAATAGTGACATCATTAGAAAAAATTCCTATATCCGCCACTAATGGGCGCCAAACACCTGCCACCATATATGGGTGTTAAACAACATTACATAAAGGGCACTATGAGGTGTGATTGAGGGGCGGTAACAGCTTAAGGAGCGTAAAGACGTTGAGAGACGAGTCTATGTCTACCTTTAGTCAATCAATCACTTCACTTGATTTATTTTTTATTTAATGAAACCACTACACACTTTTGAGTGTTTAGTTAGTTAAAGCCTCACTGCCTATATGATAGTGACGTGTGAGATTTTTTTTTGTTTTTTAGTTAAACCACTACACGTAGTCTTAAAGATACAGGGATCTCATTACTTTTACGGTTAATGCATGTTGTAATTATTTTTCATATAACAATTGTTGAGTGCTTCGTATAAAAAAATATCAAATATAATCTTACTAAAGATCGTTCCTTTCTTATTCATTTTATTCTGCTATTAATTGATAGGTGATGTATACGAGCATATGTATTCAAAATGAGGGTATGTATAGGAGTTGTTCTTTTGGTATCCAGTATCCTATTGTTTTGATTCTGATGCCTAAGAGCATTTACAATAGAGGGTTTTAGGGGTTTTTAGAAGAGGTTTTTCATATGGTGTTTATTGTGGTGAAGGTTTTTGGTGAAGGTTTTTGGTGGAGGTTCTTCACAAGAAACCTTTAAAAACCTTAGAGGTGGGTCCGGATGGGGTTGAGATATTATTTTATTGAAATAAAATGATAAGTAATTAAAAATCAATGTAAAAGGTGGTGATGATGTGCCAATATTTTTAGGTTTTCTTATTGAGTGAGTTTTTTGTGTTTTTTAAGAATGAGTGTTTTTTTGATGTGCCAACTGAGTGGACAGGTTTTTAAGGGTTTTTAGTAATTCTTATTGTGGATGCTCTAAGTTTACTGACACAATACTCCTGCTATAGATTAATACTTATTGTTGTACCAAGATAAAGCCTGTTAAGTTGAAAGTACATTCTTTTAATTTGGAAGAATATTATGTTGAGCTAGAAGAATATTCTTTTATGTTGGAAAAATGTTCCATTATGTTTGAAGAATATTTATATGTTCGGTTCGAGCGTCTGAATGAATTGGAGATCGAAAATTTCAGTAACTTTAAGTCTGGGTTGGAGTTTGTGAAGTTTATCATAGCTCGGTCTCCCAACTTAAAGAAGGTGTTATTGCTAATCCATAAGGTTGACAAGAATGAAGAGTTGGAGATGCTAAAAATTCTCTTGAGAGTCCCACGTGCATCCCCACGAGTAGAAATGGTTGTTGAGAATTATTATTAGATCATTCAACTTTCTTGAGAGCTAATGTTGAGATTTAAGATGATAATCTTATATTGCTACTAGTTATTTTTTATGTTTAGCTCAGAAAGGTTTTCTCAGTTAGTTGATGCAATAATAGATATGATCTCTGTATCTTAGTTTAAAAAAGCTTGAGGCACTCCGAAGCATTTTGGTTCTAAAAGTCAAGGCGTAAGGCTAGACCTTTATAATAATATGGGTCAAACACTCAACACACCTAATGTATATTCCTACCTTACTATTTAAACATGGTACGAGAGACGTTCAGAAGCGGGTTAAGAGAAACAAGAAACATATTAGTTGATGTAAAGTAAAGCCAACTAGTTATTAAGAATGAATATTGTAGATGTAAAAAATGTGTCGATATCATACCGGTAAAGTAACGAACCGCATCGATACCGAGCAAAAACCCGCTGCGAAGAAGGTAGAAAAGAATGCTAAAGCTTGCGAGGAGAACCAACACGTTTTCGTACCCGTGGCTTTTGATACCTTTGGCTCATTGGCACCAAAGGCTACCCGCTTCCTGACCAAGGTCCAACGAGTTATTAATAGTGGGGTCTTGGCCCGGGTGGGCAAGGTTACGTTTTTAATAAATTATGGTTTGCTATTCAGAAAAGGGTGGTGGCGCACAGGGCGGTCTCCGAAAATGCTTGGGGTCCTCTAGGGCCTAGATCGAGTAATAAAAATGGTCCCCAAATTAATAAGTTATAAATAAAATAAGAAACCGATGAATTTTGGAAAAAAAAAAAAAAAAAAAACTTTCAGCTTTGGAAATAAAGCCTTCACAATCGCCGTTGTACTCCTGTTCTTTTCTTGTTCCACCAAAACACCTTGTTAGTTTAATTATTATTTGATTTAAGTATAAAAATGGGCCTAAAGTTTAGAAACGGGCTTTATATACAGATTACCCTTTAAAAAAGTCTATATATAATTTTAAATAAAAATAAGTTTGGGCCCCCTGGAATGATGGGCCCAGATCATCTGCCTACCCTGCACTAGGCCAAAGACGGGCCTAGTGGCGCAGCTTGTTACCCGCCTACCAATTAAATCCTATTTTTTGAAGAAAAAAAAAAGGTGCGTGTCGTAGTTTCATAGATAGATAAATAGGTTTACAGTTTAGACTTGCTCACATTCTTCACTAGTCACAACCGAAACTCAACTCAACTCAACTCAATTCAGGTATCTCCTCCTCCTCCTTTTAATCGGTTTTATCCTTAATTATTATCATTTTATTGACGAGTGTCGTCATTAATGATTCATGCCTTTTGTTTTCTTTTTCAGTAACATTGTTTCCTTTAATCGATTTTGTTTATTTCTGCACCTTTTGGGATTCTAGGGTTCAAATTACTCATATCCTTCAGATGGCTTTGATGTGTTTCTTTTGTTAATGAAACCAATAAGTTAACTGATACGGAAATTATTATAATCATTTCACTGCTCTTAACTGTTTCCAGATTATAACCATTTTATATAAACAAGTACCAGATAAAATTAAACAAAGGGTAAAGTAAATCAGTTTCTGTGTGCAGACGAAATTGGTTATTTTTGTTTCTGATTACATGGCCATACCAATGTATGAACTTTTTCTTTGAATTGCCTGATTATTTGACTTATTATATGTTGTATCTTCTTCGCTATTTTCTCTGTTTGAGTAGTTAACACAGATAATCTTAATTCCATTTTCACAGTTTGCAGTATCGACCCAGCATAGACAACCTGAGATGAAACCTAAACGTTTATCTAAAGCCCGACAATTGTCTAAAGCCAGACAATTGGATATAATCACTACACTTCCTCAAACCATAATAGAAACCATCCTATGTCTTTTACCGATCGAAGAAGCAGCGAGGACAAGTGTCCTCTCAAGGGATTGGAGGTACAAATGGACCACAATTCCTAAACTTAAGTTTTTTGACTCTAGCATTAACATATCAATTGAAAAGTTGCCTATTAAAAAACCAAGTAAAATGAAGCAGCTTGATTGGTGGAAACTCACCGATTTAGAACATAAAAGGAGAGAGATGGAGTTGAGGTATAAATTTTTCAGTGCTATAAGCCAAGTTCTGTTGCTGCGGCAAGGTCCGATACATGAGTTCTTCCTTTCAATGGATGCACAGGACACCTGTTTTGAAATTGATCAAATAATACTGCATTTGTCGAGGAACCATATTGTCAAGAAATTAACACTTGACTTTTCTGAATCAAGCTCATATGTATTACCCTTATCTTTCTTCTCATCGTTGCGTCACTTAACTGACCTATCTCTTGAATGGTGTGATATCAACCATAAACCAATATTCAATGGATCTGATACCCTTACGCACTTATCCTTAGCCAGATCATCGATCTGTGGAGAAAGTCTTCTACATCTTTTGTCTAATTGTCCATCACTTAAGAGCTTGTGTCTGGTAAGTTCATACTTCTATATCCATTCTCATTGGCTTTCAAAACTTATCTGAATATTTTAAGTCTATGCAGTTTTTACTTGATGAACAATTTTCCGGTGAAAGTCCCAACATTATGGAGCTATTTAAGTCTTTACCTGGGATTGAACATCTAACCACTTGGGGTTATATCACTTGGGTAATTATATATAAATTAAAGGAAAAAAAATTATAACTTTGATTGTTAATTGTTGTTTTGGTCTATGGTTGAAGTTATTTGTTCTAGACTCGGTTCCCCAAGAGCTTCCAACCTCACTAAGCCACCTCAAATACTTTTGTTTCAAAGAAATGGGTCTTGCTGAGCGCGATGGATATACTTTTGGATTGACTTTTCTTCTTGTTTTGCTCAAATGCTCCCCTAACTTGGAGAAAATTGAGCTAGAGGTGAATAGTATAACTGTATAAGTCTATCTTGTATCTTATATGTTTTGATTCGGATGCCAAAATTCAGTAATTCACTAACACAACACTCTTGTTGTAGATTGATAGAGAAGAATGGTATGATGCAGACTCGATTGAATTTGAAGACTATTCTGATATATTTGAAGAATATTCAGATGTTTGGTTGGAGCATCTGAATGAGTTGAAGATTGAAGATTTCTTTAACTTTAAGCGCGACTTGGAGCTTGTGAAGTTTATCTTGGCCAGGTCACCCAATCTAAAGAAGGTGATATTGCTAGCCTCTATAGCTGACAAGAATGAAGAGATGGAGTTGTTACATAGTCTCCTACGCGCCCCACGTGCATCACCTGTAGAAATCTTTGTTGAGAATCGCTGTTAAATGTTCTGTTACGGGCCACATGTGCTTCATCTGTAGAAATTGTTGTTGGTAATCTCTGCACTCCACTGTCATATTTAGATAACTCAAGTTTCTTGAGAACTAATATTGAGATTTATGATGATAAGCATGTATTACTAGTTTTTATAGCAACTTTTTTTTTTTCCTGATTAGTCTCTTTGGTTTGAAAACGTACTTAATGCTAAAAGAGTAAAAAATCTTCTCGGGCTCATTTGGTTGCTGCAACAAAGCAAATTTAATAGGGTGGTGGGTGTAAAGTTCGGGTAGGGGCTCAGTTAGGGGGTAGCCGTTCAGCTACACCGCTCCTTGCCCCTCAGGTACTATGGTTTGGGTAAGGTTTTCGGTTTAGGGTACCCGATGAAGAGTGTGTGTAGGTGAGATATATATATATATATATATATATATATATATATATATATAGAGAGAGAGAGAGAGAGAGAGAGAGAGAAATATGTGTTAAAGCGTTCTTAGACTTTTAGGATAGTAATGAGTTGACAATGTGTGATTGGTTGAATCTAGGTGGCCACACCGCTCCACCATCTATTGTTTATAACACCTCGGGCGGTTTAACCCTTTCACATTTTTATTACATTACAATTCGTTTATAACATGTTAAGACTGTTTAAGCCGCTTATAATCTATTCACAATCTGTTGGACCGTCTTGACTTGCCAAATCATTAAACTAAAGTCTTTGAACTTTCATTTTACCATTTTGATTAGTTTTTTTTTTTCCTTATCATTACATCCCGCTTACAACTTCACAAAATGTTCGTTAATCTGTTTTCTGTTCTGAAGCAGCCACATTGCTCGTTCATATTTTTTTATTCATGCATCTATTCAAACACTTAGTACAGAGTTATAAATTAACATATAAAATCAAAATATGTTCCATCAATAGCAAACTCGGTTCATCAATCTGCGTACAACTGATTATTAAAAGTTAATTGAAACAACTAAAATCTTCGGTTGCAGTTGGTAGTCGATAATCTACGAATCATAAAGCAACTTGTAATTACACAGGAATTTAATCCATAGATAAATTGTATTTTGTTTGCTATCTTGTTTCCTTTCCTCGAAAAATACTTGATCTTGCTCCGGTAAACCCGAGTAGTCTTTTTGCTTGAAAAATACTTGATCATGCTCTGGTAAACCTGAGTAATCCGGTCGCATGTTTGCAAAATACGTTTTTTTTTTTTTTTTTTTTTTTTTTTTTTTTTTTTTTTTTGGATCCCAAAGGATCCATCTTTTTCTACCGTACTCAAATTTACACTAGCCTTCCCAATCTACCGTATTCGCCTTAATTCTACTACTATACCAAAGAAATCACAAGACTTTAACATCCGACACGATTTCCACCACGCTTCTTCTCTTGCTTGAAAACACTTTCTCATTCCTTGCTTTCCATAAACACCAACGCATTAAAATAGCAATACCATATAGAACCTTTCTCTTCACACTCGAGCCAGCCGATTGTCTGTGAATCTCTAATACGTCCTTGACCGAGAACAAGAAAGGATTAGGAATACTGCACCATGAGGCTATACCTTGCCAAACACGAGACGAAATAGCACAAGCCGAAAAAAGATGATCTGTCGTCTCTTCGTAATAACCACAATAGACACACGAGCAATCACCCACCCTAATGTTCCGCCTTCTAAGCGCCATCTTTGTCGAAATCTTGTCCGTAATATCCCTCAACATAAAAATATTACACTTGTTTGGGATCCACTTACATCATTTGAATACCTCTATATTATTTGTTGAATCGCCACTCTTCAACCATTTCTTGATCTAGCCATCCTCTACATCAAATAAGCGAGTGCCGACTACCAATCTTTAACACTTCATCACCTCTCTTCTCTGATAATCCAATTCCGGGTATTTAGTCCAAGACCAAGACATGGCCTCGTTAATATTTCCAACCCCAATTCTATTAGCAATGAAGCACCACTTATCCCTTTCAAGACAAAACAACGAAGGAAATAAGTCTTTAAGCGGAACTTAAGCAACCCAAGAATCAATCCAAAACCGTATTCTATCCTCGTTACCCACTGTCCCTCGAAGCATATTGTTAAAGCTCAAGTCTTGAACCTTCACCCTATAACCAACAGTCATCAAACTAATTCATGTACCCAGGATGATATGATAAATAATAAAATTTTTAGAAATGTAGTGGGGGAAAGTGTGCAATCTCAAAGTATAGGGGTGCTTTGGTTGATGGCAAAGATCTAGAGGGTAAACTTGTAACAATTCAAAGTATGAGTGATTTTTTTAAAGTTGATGTGTCGGTTTGGAGTAAGACTATGAGGTGTGGGGTCGGCTTTGACCTGGCCTTGGTGCGTCGTACACCGCCCAAAACATCCCTCTCCGGCTTGATCGGTCAAATTCAGACATTGAAGACGGACCATTGTGATTGGTTTGTGATGATGGTGGGGCCAAGTAACGGGTATGACAGTTAGTTTAAAAAAAATATTCTCTTTTTCCCTTTAAATTATACCTAAACCTCACGTATTTTTTTAAAAAAAAACCTCTCAAATCTTCACATTTTTTTAAAAACATCTTCTCATTTCTCTCCATATTTAAAAAAAAAAACACGGATCCTTTCAACCCATTCAACCAAAATAACCCGAACACTCCGAACCAAACCCCAATCGAAACGCGAACCAAAACGCGAACATCCCTGTGGGTTTTAGCGGATGCTATCAGCGGAGGTTCCGTCCACGTTTTTGAATTACCAATAATCCCTCCAACGCTTTTCAACAACTAAGTCAAATGCAAATGCGGCAACTTTTGCAATCGAATTTGTTCAATCAAATGCAAATGCAACCCATGTTTCCTACTTCTTTTACACCGACTCAACCATCTCCTTCACCACCACCAATAGGTTGAGTGGGCCTCGTCGATGTCAATGATGATGTCATTCCGGAAATGCAACCCTGGCCACTAACAAATATAGCTAAATCTTTTTAAGTTTCGTTTTTTTTCTTGTTATTTCGGTATATGTTTTTTTTAAAATTTTAGGTGTCATTTTTTTAAATTTGTAATCTATACTATTTTAATGTTATGTGACTTTTTTAATTTTAGGTGTATAACTTATTTTAATTACATAGTTTTATAATGTAGAATAAAAAAAAATTGATCAATAGGAGTGGAGGACTACCCAAGGAAGACCACCCCACACCTTTAGGTAGTCCCAACCTTGTCATCTTTTGAGGGGTCTCATTTTTTGCTAACGTGGCAGGTGATCCTTCTAAGATGATCATCTCCCACACCTTATAGTCTAAGAACCACAACGTCAAAAATAAATGGGGGTGCAAACGAGCCGAGCCGAGCCTGAGCTCGACTAGGCTCGAGCTCGGCTCATTGGCAATTTCTCAAACTCGAGCTCGGCTCGGGCTCGGCTCGTTTATTATCAATTAGTTAATATATTAAACAAAAATAATATAAGTAATAGTTCGTTTAGACTCGTGAGCTCGATAGGTGAAGCTCAAGCTCGGGGCTCGTTTACTAAACAACTTTAAGTGAGTGGTAATATTATTAAATATTAAAAAAAAAACTAATATTACACTAGGCTTGATAAGGCTCGACGAGCCTAACGAGCTTCACATGCCAGGCTCGAGCCCGGGCTCGATAAATAAACGAGCTTTGTTTTAGGCTCAAGCTCGGCTCGTTTCGAGATTTTTATTGAGCCTAGCTCGAGTAGCTCGCGAGCGGCTTGGCTCGTTTGCACCCCTAAAAATAAGATTATATGAATGAATTATGTATTGTTATAAATATTTTTTCTTACATCGTATCATATTTGGTACTTAACCCAGTATAGTATACGAGTCTTAACCTAGTAAAATTAATAAAACCGTAACAAATTTAATAAAACATTGAATGTAAAGGAAACAAAAGGATTAAAACATTGCTAATGAGGTAGTGCTGGAGTGGTTGGAGAAAAACTTGGTGTCCCTTGTGACCCATGTTCAATTCTCACTCTTTTTATTATTTTCTACGGCATCCAGGCAATGATGGTGACAAACGTACCAAAGAGCGTTTAATCCTGAGCCGCACCCCAATTTTCACCCGACTGTTATTTCAGCGAGGAAAGTCAACTTTTCACTTGCTCACATTCTTCACTCACAATTCACAACCGAAGCTCAACCCAAGTCAGGTATCTGCTCCTCCTCCTTTTAAATCGGTTTTATCCTAAATTATTATGATTTGATTGATGAGTCTCTTCATTCATTCGTTCATTGATACCTTTTCTTTTCTTTTATTTTTCAGTATGATTCTTTCTTTCTTTCGATTTCGTTTATTTCTACGAATTTTGGGATTCTAGGGCTTGCATACTTTCAAAATCTTCATATCCTTCAAATGGTTCTGATATGGAAGCAATAAGTTAACTGATAGGGAAATTATTATAATCATTTTAATGGTCTTAAGTGTTTCCAGATTATAACCATTTTATATAAACAAGTAACAGATAAAATTAAAAAACAAAGGGTAAAGTAAGTTTAACTCTTTATTTTTGTTGCTGATTACATGACTGTAAATAAATTAGTAATTAACAAAGGTTGATCCACTCAAAAGTATGAATTTTTTCTTTGAATTGCCTGATTATTTGACTTATAACTTATTATGTTGTATCTTCGCTGTTTTCTCTGTTTGAGTAGTTAACACAGATAATCTTAATTCCATTTTCACAGTTTGCAGTATCGACTCAGCATAGACAACCTGAGATGAAACCTAAACGTTTGTCTAAAGCCCGACAATTGGATATAATATCCACACTTCCTCAAACCATAATAGAAACCATCCTATGTCTTTTACCAATTGAAGAAGCAGCTAGGACAAGTATTCTCTCAAAGGAATGGAGGTACAAATGGACCACAATTCCTAAACTTGTATTTTCGCGTACTACTGTTAAAAGGTCAACCGAAAAGATTCCTAGTGAAAGACCAAGTAAAATGACGGAGCTTGATTGGTGGGAACGAGGTGGCTCAGAACATGCAAGGACCGAAAAGGAGTTGAGGTGTAAACTTTTCTATGCTATACACCAAGTTTTGTTACAGCGCCAAGGTCCAATACACGAGTTCTCCCTTACGATGATTGCAGATAAAGCCTGTTTTGAAATTGATCAAATAATACATCATTTGTCGAGGAACCATACTGTCAAGAAATTAACATTTGACTTTTATTATTCATGGTCATATATTTTACCCATATCTTTCTTCTCATCGTTGCGTCACTTAAGTGACCTATCTCTTGAATGTTGTGATATCAACGATAAACCAATATTCAATGGATCTGATACCCTTGCAACCTTATACTTAGCCAGACCATCGATCTCTGGAGAAAGTCTTCTGCATCTTTTGTCTAATTGTCCATCACTTAAGAGCTTGTGTCTGGTAACTTCTTCATACTTGTATATCCACTCTCGTTGGCTTTCAAAACTTATCTGAATATTTTAAGTCTGCAGTTTTTTACTTGATGAACGACTTTCTGGTAAAAGACCCAACATTATGGAACTATTCAAGTGTTTACCTGTGATTGAGCATCTGACCACTTGGGGTGAAATAAATCAGGTAATATTTATCCACATTATACATATATATAAATTGAAGGAAAAAAAAATATAACTTTGATTGTTAATTGTTGTTTTGGTCTCTATGGTTGAAGTCATTTTTTCTAAACTTGGTTCCCCAAGAGCTTCCAACCTCACTAAGCCACCTCAAATACTTTTGTTTCAAAGAAATGGGTCTTGCTGAGCGCGATGGATATACTTTTGGGTTGAGTTTTCTTCTTGTTTTGCTCAAATGCTCCCCTAACTTGGAGAAAATTGAGCTAGAGGTGAATAGTAGTATAACTGTATAAGTCTATCTCATATCCTATTTTTTTGATTCGGATGCCAAAATTCACTGAAACAACACTTGTTATAGATTGATGAAGTGTCATTTGAATCTGAAGACTATTCCGATATATTTGAAGAACATTCAGATGTTTGGTTGGAGCATCTGAATGAATTCAAGATTGAATATTTCGCCAACTCTAAGTCAGAGTTGCAGCTTTTGAATTTTATCTTGCCCAGGTCACCCAGTTTAAAGAAAGTAATATTGCCAACTTGTATTCGTGACAAAAATGAAGAGGTGGAGTTGTTGCAAAGTCTCTTACGCGCCCCACGTGCATCACCGGTAGAAATCTTTGTTGAGAATCGTTACAAAGCCGGTAGAAATCCTTGTTGAGAATCGCTGGAACGATGATGTTCACACTCGATGTTATTGAGAAATAATGTTATGATGATTCTTGTAAAGATCTTCTAGGACTCCATATTCTGATTAGTCTATTTATATTTTGTTGGTATGCTATAACACCCTGGTTTTGGAACCGAAATTTTTCGCATTTTTATCGGTCATATTCACCTAATAAATATAAATAAGAATGTAAAATTTTTTTTGAAAGGTTAATTTCTTTTAAATCCTGTGGTCTGTGGGACTTGAACCCAAGACGTTCCACAACCTAGGTGTTTTAAAGGCTTTGCCTTTACCAATGGGCCACCATACCGACACGAAACCAAACCCGATAGTTATGTTCAAACATTTAAACGAGATTAGAATTATTATTCTATATGCAAATGCGTGCGACGAGTTTGAAACCAAAACCTGAATAATTATATAAAATACTAGGTTATCTCCCGGGATAGGCAAACACCTTGAGGGAGCACCCGGGTATTGAGGCGGGGTTGGCTATCGAGTTCACGCATGTGGATTATGCGGCGCGATACCGCAATAGTTTCGATCATGTCGAGGCATGACAACTGTTGCGTCAAGTTTAAGTTTGTTTTATTTATGTTTTAACTAGATTATATCCCGGAAGCTTTCCGGGATATATAAATCTAATATGATGTGATAAAATATGTGTTATGATGTAATATATAAATTAATGTATTATAATATGAAAAACATTAATTTTAATCACGTGAATAAGAATAAAAATGTATATTAAAAAGAAGATGTATGTTTGGATGAGGAGCAGAGCTAGAAACAACCATTGCAGGGCGTGATTAAGGCGGTAGTCTTGAAGGTGTGACTTGTTTTTGGAAAGGAGTGGTTTTAACCTGTTATGCACTTGATGAAAATAGAATTTCTAGTTTGAACATGATTAATGACTTGCCTAGACATGATTAATGAATTACCTGAACACATTATGTTTTTTTCCTGTATGAACAAAAGCCGACAAAAAAATCGTTTTTTTTTTCGTTTTTTGTGTAGCACTGTGGTACTCGTCGGGAAGATAATAAAACGTTTGTTAATTTAGTGTAATTTTTTTTTAAAAAAAAAATCTCGTACGTAAAAGGTATTAACGTTTTAAAATTGTGGAGGAAACTTGAGAGAGAAACAGAATTTGGATGGAAATAAGGAGGATGGCCTCTTTGAATGTCATGTAGAATTTCATGCTTTGAAATATTAATATAAATAGATATTTTTTATTTTATTTATGTTTAATATTAATATAGTTATCTTTTTGTTTATGTTTTTTATCTAACTAGTGGGTTTCCTGTATCGCGCGTTGCGCGATTGTTTCCAGCTACGTTGCATAGATGTAAATTCTAGCTAACATGTTCACGATATTTTTTCCATACATGGAACAAAAGTGTTAAAACTTGGCACACAACATAGTTGATACAACATGTGTTACTAAGTGTATCATTTCTGGATGCGTTGCGGCTTGTTAAACCAAATCTTTTTCTGTCGGTTTGACATGTACATTTGCGCTACCGAGATTATTATGCTAAGAAATAAATGCAACAACTTTTTTCAAGGTCCAAATTACAAAAGAAAATAATGACGACCATGTAGTTTGGAGTTGCTTATCAATTGTCTCCACGTAAAGACTTCTTCCCTTTTGCTCTGAGCTCTTATTTATTTCAATCCTTTCCTGAAACTTGCAGTACATGACACAGGGTTAACAAATAACATTCTAAGCTGTTTGAAAATTAATAATAAAGTGATAAATATACAATGAATTCTGAACAGTAAACTCCATAACTGTAAAAATAAAAAACTTATTTTAAAACCTGTGTCTAACCTGCTTGACCGTTTGACTAACAAAAACTCACAACTATACATTTTGGAAACAAATATGGGTCCAACTACATTTATATAACCACAAATCCTAACTGATTTTCCCTAATCCCCACTACATCCCTATGTATGATTCCATACCTTAGATTTATCCAAGCGCTTACAACTATCATAAATAAAGCATCTGAGGCATAAGAATGATGCAATAATACTATATACTATTGTATTTACCTTAATCAACACTTGTTTTTACTCCAATGTGACATACTTAACCCATGTATCCCTTTTAAAATCTCAGTTATGTGTCTTAGTAGTTGAACATAAACTAATGTGGGTTGCTCACTTTCTAATAACTAATCTTGTCATCTTTTGAGGGGGTCCTATTTTTTGCTGATGTGGCGGGTAGTCCTTCTAAGATGAGCATCTCCCATACCTCATAGTCTAAGAACCACAACATCGAAAATAAGTAGGAGTGCAAACGAACCGAGCCGAGCTCGACCAGGCTTGAGCTCGAGCTGGATTAACTTATAAGAGCTCGAGCTCGGCGCGGGCTCGGCTCGTTTATTATCACTTAGTTAATATATTAAACAAATATAATATAAGTAATAGTTCGTTTAGGCTCGTGAGCTCGATAAGTGAAGCTTGAGCTCGGGGCTCGTTTACTAAACAACTTTAAATGAGTGGTAAATATTACTAAATATTAAAAAAATATTACACTAGGCTTGATAAGGCTCGACGAGCCTAACGAGCTTCACATGCCAGGCTCAAGCTTGATAAGGCTGGGCACGTTTCGAGATTTTTATCGAGCCGAGCTCGAGTAGCTCGCAAGCGGCTCGATTCGTTTGCACCCCTAAAAATAAGATTATATGAATGAATTATTTATTGTTATAAATATTTTTTATTACATCGTATCATATTTAGTACTCAACCCAGTATAGTATACGGGTCTTAACCTAGTAAAATTAATAAAACCGTAACAAAACTAATAAAACATTTAATGTAAATAAAACAAAAGGATAGAAACATTGCCAATGAGGTAGTGGTGGAGTGGTTGGGGAAATACTTGATGCCCTTTGTGACCCAGGTTCAATTCCCACTTTTTTCATTATTTTCTATGGCATCCGGGCAATGATGGTGACAAACGCACCGAGGAGCGTTGGATCCTGAGCCGCACCTCGGTTTTCACCCGACTGTTACTCCAGCGAGAAAACTCGTGTGGAGGCAATACGGTTTCTAGGAGAACACCATAACCAAGTCTGAGCACATGCCCGATTAAGATAACGTAGTCTGAGACAGTCCTTGACTAGGGTTGTCGCAGTGTGACATTGGTCACACATATGAGAGCATGTTTGACACTCCTGATTTCCACTTCCTTATAACTTATAACTTTTCCAAAAAGTTAATAGGAATTATTACATATATCCCCCTATTTCAAGTACTAATTACATATTTAACCAATCAAAAAATTAAATTACATATTTCCTCTTATTCTTGTTAAATGACACAAATACCCTTAATTAGTTAAGATACACCTTTTTTCCTTCGATCCACAACCTTCATGTTCGAAACCCAATACGCTAACCACTCAACTGGCGATTATAATCATCTTCTTTAGAACCGGTGACGGGGATCCGAAGATAAGTTGCATCCGACAACGATAATTTGGCACTCTCTCTGGTCACGACCGGCGAACTACCAAACTCGCAACAAGAATAGTTAGATCTGGCGACTGAACATCTTGTTCGGAACCATCATGTTCAAAATCCGGCAACGATAATCCTTACTGGTGAACTCCAAACCGGTGATAAGAACCATCTCCCTGATGCGTTTTTTTTTTTTTTTTCATTTACATGGTTCATTGGTTTGTAGAACCTAATTTTGGGAACAAAATATATACTAATTTATATAAATGACATTCGATTTGTATATATGAATATATCTACTTTTATAGCTGGTGGGGAAGAATCAAGGTTTAAACTATTTTTGTTTGTATTTCATTTACTTTAATGATGTTTGTAAATTTTGGCGGTTGTTTGTTTGTATAGTTAGATAACACGTGGATGTGGGGCTTAATCGCATGATTAAGGGCAAATTGGGGAATGGGAGACAAATTCGTTTCTGGTTAGACACTTGGATGGGCCCCGAGCCATTGAAGGATGTGTACCCGGTCTTATTTGCTCTTGAAAAACACAAGAAAGTGGTGGTGTATGAATGGTTAGTGGTGGGGAGGGGGCTGCATCGGGAGTCAGCTGGGGTTGGGTTCGCGCGCCGAATTCGGTACAGGAGGTGGAGCTGAAACAACAATTAGAAATTTCTTTGTTGCAGGTGCGATTGAATGATAGTCATGATGAGTGGATATGGGATGATGGGAGGTCTGATGGCTTCTCGGTTGCGGCTGTAAAGAGATGGTTGAAAGGTGCGGGGACTACGGCTGGTCAGTTTGGTTTCACATGGAGTAAGTGGGTCCCAAACAAATGTAACATATTCATGTGGCGGGCTTATTTAGATCGGCTTCCAACTAAGTCGGCTCTCTTGCGAAGAAATATTCCGGTTGCTAACCCGGTGTGTGACTGGTGTGACTGTGATAATGAAACAATTGAACATCTTCTCACAGGTTGTGTTTTATCTACGGGTGTGTGGAATGCTATAACTAATTGGTGCAGGATACCGGGAATTTATGCTTTTCATGTCAAAGACTTAGTGGAGATGCATGATTATTGTGGCTTGGTCGGGAACAGAAGGATGGTTCTTCACGGGATCATTATTATTACTTGCTGGAGGATGTGGAGGGCTAGGAATGAAAAGATTTTTTCGAGCAAGGAAGCAAAAGTTGTAGAGATGGTCGCGGATATCAAGATTTTGGGTTTTTTGTGGTATAAACATAGATTTAAGCGAGAGGTGGTGGATTGGGATAGGTGGTGTAGATTTGATATAATGTAAGGAGTTTTGTTCTTGTGGTTTTTGGGTTCTATTTCCGCCTTGGAGATAGTTTACCGTGTTTCTTGGTTTAATAAAAGTTAATTTAAAAAAAAAAAGATAACACGTGGATGTAGTTTTTGGCATAATAACTTTACATAATTTTATTTGTATTTGATTTTGGTAACAAGAGGCTTGATTCAATGTTTAAATTCATCAAGGTTTCTAATTTTTGTATTCACAGTAGTTTTGTTCACGTTTATGTCAAGATGTTTATGTTGGTAAATAAGGGTAAAATCGTCATATCTAGTATGTTTTTAAAGAAATAGGTATATTTGATATTTTTAGCTTTTAGAAAGGGGAAATATGTAATTGAATATTTGGGTTGGGTAAATATGTAATTTATAAAGTTTGTAGGGGGTATATGTAATCGCCCCAAGTTAATAAGTTAAAAAAAAAATGTATGGCAAATGAAAAAATGACTTAATGTTTTAACTTTTCATTTGCATATAATGAGTTGTTTTGAAAAAGTAAGGAATGTGTAACTTTTTAAACCTCCTTATAACTTATTGATTGATATTTACCTACATGTCATTCTTATATCCTTTTTAGTCATTTTAACTAAATAAGTTAAACCAAACACTTTTTTACAAAATAACTTATCGACTTATTGTTTTTCTCCATCACATAAGCTAATTCAAACATTTTTCTAAAAACTCATTTAAAAAGTCATAAGTTGTCCAACAATTGTAGCCCAGTTGGTTGAGGGCCTAAAGTTTCCTATGGAAGACTTGAGTTCAATTCCCACTAGCTACATTTGGAAGACATTGGTGGATGGAAAATGAGGGATGACCCGGCCATTTGCTTAGGTTCGAGTCCTGATCCCGACCGGTTTTACCGATTATTTCACTGTTCTGCCTTTAAACGGATGAGTTGTCGTCATTTTAACCAAAAATCCTTTTAAGTTTAAGTTTATCCAAACATGCCAAAGTCATGGTTAAAAAGGGGTAGAAACATTACAACTCTACACTTGCTCCCATTCTTCACTCACAATTGAAGCTCAACCTCAAGTCAGGTATCTCCTCCTCCTTTTAATCGGTTTTTATCCTAAATTGTTTGATTGATGAGTTTCTTCATTCATTCATCCATTCATGCCTTTTCTTTTCTTTTGTTTTTCTGTATGATTCTTTCTTTCAATTTCGTTTATTTCTATGCATTTTGGGATTCTAGGGCTTACATACTTTCAAATTGCTTGCTCATATCCTTCAAATGGTTCTGATATGTGTTTCTTTTGTTAATGGAAGCAATAAGTTAACTGATACGGAAATTATTATAATCATTTTAATTGTCTTAAGTGTTTCCAGATTATAAACAAAGGGTAAAGTAAGTTTAACTCGTTATTTTTGTTTCTGATTACATGACTGTAAATAAATTAATAAATCAGTTTCTGTGTGCATTTGAAATTGGTTATTTTTGTTTCTGATTATTTGACTTATTATATGTTGTATCTTCTTCGCTATTTTCTCTGTTTGAGTAGTTAACACAGATAATCTTAATTCCATTTTCACAGTTTGAAGTATCGACCCAGCATAGACAACCTGAGATGAAACCTAAACGTTTGTCTAAAGCCCGACAATTGGATATAATCACTACACTTCCTCAAACCATAATAGAAACCATCCTATGTCTTTTACCAATCAAGGAAGCAGCGAGGACAAGTATCCTCTCAACGGAATGGAGGTACAAATGGACCACCATTCCTAAACTTAAGTTTTTTGAGTCTAGCATTAAAATATCATTTGAAAAGCTTCTTATTAAAAAACCAAGTAAAATGAAGCAGCTTGATTGGTGGAAACTCACTGAATTAGAACATAAAAGGAGAGATATGGAGTTGCGGAGTAAATTTTTCAGTGCTATAAGTCAAGTTCTGTTGTCACGACAAGGTCCGATACATGAATTCTTCCTTTCAATGAATGCACAAGACACCTATTATGAAATTGATCAAGTAATACTGCATTTGTCGAGGAACCATACTGTCAAGAAACTAACACTTGACTTTGATGATTCAAGCTCATATGTTTTACCCTTATCTTTCATCTCATCGTTCCGTTATTTAACTGACCTATCTCTTGAATGGTGTGAAATCTACGATAAACCAATATTCAATGGATCTGATACCCTTACACGCTTATCCTTAGCCAGAACATTTATCTCTGGAGAAAGTCTTCTGCATCTTTTGTCTAATTGTCCCTCACTTAAGAGCTTGTGTCTGGTAAGTTCATACTTCTATATCCATTCTCATTGGCTTTCAAAACTTATCTGAATATTTTAAGTCTATGCAGATTTTACTTGGTGAATATTCTTACGGTTATCCACCTAACATTATGGAACTATTCAAGTGTTTACCTGTGATTGAACATCTAACCACTTGGGGTGAAATAAAACATGTAATATTTATCCACATTATACATATATTTAAATTGAAGAAAAAAAAAATTATAACTTTGATTGTTGTTTTGGTCTTTGGTTGAAGTCATTTGTTCTAGACTCGGTTCCCCAACAGCTTCCAACCTCACTAAGCCACCTCAAACACTTTTGTTTCAAACAAATGGGTCTTGCTGAGCGCGATGGATATACTTTTGGATTGCCTTTTCTTCTTGTTGTGCTCAAATGCTCCCCTAACTTGGAGAAAATTGAGCTAGAGGTGAATAGTAGTATAAGTCTATCTCGTATCCTATTTGTTTTGATTTGGATGCCAAAATTAACTGACACGACACTTGTTGTAGATTGATGAAGTGTCGGTTGAATCTGAAGACTATTCCGATATATACGAAGAATATTCAGATGTTTGGTTGGAGCATCTGAATGAATTCAAGGTTGAATATTTTGCCAACTCTAAGTCTGGGTTGGAGCTTCTATATTTTATCTTGCGCAGGTCACCCAGTTTGAAGAAAGTGATATTGCCAACCCATATTAGTGACAAGAATGAAGAGGTGGAGTTGTTACAAAGTCTCTTACGCGCCCCACGTGCATCACCGGTAGAAATCCTTGTTGAGAATAGTTACAAAACCCGTAGAAATCGTTGTTGAGAAGCGCTGCAACAATGATGTTTACACTCGATGTTATTAAGAAATAATGTTATGATTAGTCTGTTAGGTTTTTGAAAACGTACTTGATGTTGAAAGAGTAAAAGATCTTGTAAGACTCAATTGGTTGCTGCAACAAAACTGTATTGTAATTCTTGTGTATAACGCATAGGGCTTAACCCATTTACAGCTTTATTGTATTTCGTTTATGATATGTCAGATGGTTCAACCCGATACAGTCTGTTTACGACCTGTCGGACTATTTGACTTGCGAAATCATTATGCCAAAAAAATTTAGACTCTCATTTTACGCTTTTTTATTTGTCGTTTTATTATTTAGATCTTGTTTACAACTTTATTACAATTTGTTAATTACGTTTGTTAATCTGTTGTCTATTATTCATTAAAAGTTATAATTTTGGTGGTTTGCCTCTTCTGATGCAACCACATGTAAAACTAGTTGTTCAAGTTGTTGATATGTGTGGTTTATGTATGAAGAGGTAAGGTCAGGAATAGACCTCTGAACCATCTTGAATGGCAAATTGCCATGTGCTTACCCGTTTTAATACTAACATTATTGATTATTATGTACCGACTCATTGGCCAGGTTCATCGCCATGTAGCTTGGGACTTGTAGAGAAAACCCCTAACTGAGCTTGGCTCACTAAAGTTAGGGGGCCTAATGAAAGGTCCATAGACTTCCTATATAAAGATATATTTTTTTTCAAAGGTATATAAAGAGATATTTACCTTAATTATTAGGCATGACGTGAAGTCAAGAACACTCATTTTTTTCTAACCCGAATAGGAGAACTTTCTCTACTCTAATGTCTCTCAAGTACTTATTTTCTCTATCTCTTATGATTACAAATTTAGACCTGAAAAGATGAAGTGCACTCACATCTTCACCTTCTACCTATGATTCAAACTTGCTTAACTTAAGATTTCATATAGCAAGAAACAAACATGTAAAATCAAAATATGTTCCATCAATAGCAAAGAAGGTTTAACAATATTCTTACAACTGATTATTAAAAGTTAATTTAAACAACTAAGGTAGCGTTCGTTTCACGGAATGAAAAGGAATACGAATGTAATTAGATTCATAAGACTAAGAGGTGTGGGGGCGGCATTGGGTCGTCGACCACGGCTTGGGCCGGCCAACACCGCCCCCGCCGTGGCTAATCCGGCTACTCTTGGACGAAGTGGACGGGCTGCATCTATTGGTTGTTTGTGATGGGTGGGCCACATTCAACGGCCACATGACCGTTAACATTTAAAAAAAAAATAACTCTATTTAAACAAATCAATCAACCATTTTTTTTAAACAACCTACATGATGTAGGCTACATCTTCCTATGCTCTTCTACTCTTCTCATTTTCTTTCAAATTTTATAAAAAACCAAATGGATCCCTTCAACCAATATAACCCAAAAAACCTGAACACCCTGAATCAAAACGCGAACTTACAGATAACTTTTAGTGGGTGTTATCGGCCCGAAGTTCCATCCTTATTTGCGAACTACAACCAATCCTCCTCAAATGCGTTTCAACAACTAAGCCAAATGCAAATGCAAATGCAACAACAACCATTGTTTACTACTACTTTTACACCAACTCAACCAAGTCCTACAACACCACAAGTACGTCGTCCTATGGGGCTTGTAGACGAGGAAGATGATGATGAGGTCGAACTTGTTCCCGAAACGCAACCATCACCACCGCGTAACAAAGGCAAAGGCGAAGGGTGGTGAGAAATTGCCTAAGAAACCATGGACGAGAACCGAAATGGAGGCGTTGGTCAAAGCGTGGCTAGAAACATCGACGTGCCCAATTGTTGGTAATTAATTAACTTAATTTTTTTTATTACATTTTGTTTGCATATTGTTTAAGTTTTACTTTTGTACTAATAATAAAACTTAATACATTTACTTTTCATAACAAAAATTAGGCACCAACCAAAATGGCACCGGCTTTTGGAGGAAATGTACCGAGAACTTCCATAAAAGAATGGAAGCACCGAAGCCATATCGGAACTTAGACTCGGTTAGCGGAAAATGGAGGAAAATAAATAAGGCGTGTACGTTATTTGTCGATTTGTATAATCAAATCAAGTCGCACTCTCCTAGCGGATACAACGAAAGTATGATTTTTAACGATGATATGAAGAAGTGGAATGATACGCAATCGTCTGGTTTCAAATTTGTTCGGGTTTGGGAACTTTTGAGGAACGAACCAAAGTGGGCGACGGTCCCAAACCCCGTTGTAAAAGCAAAGCGTAGAAAGACAAACGCTAAAGCTAAAGGTTCACAAGAGGGAAGCTCGACTCATCAAATGGATTTCGACATCAATGAGGAAGCGGAGTTTAATATGCCGATCGAGGAGGCTCATCGTCCCATGGGTTTGTCATTTTTTAAAATTTATTCGAGTTGTGCGTTTTAAAGTTATTATTAATAATCTAACTTGGGTTAATTAAATAGGTCGGGATAAAGAGAAAAATGATGCGGCCGTCAAAAGACAAAGCGGGTCGGGGAGCGGCAGCGCATCGAAGATTGACCTTTTGTTGGCTCAAATTGAAGCTTTCAATCGAGTGAATGAGGAAAAGCTAAAGGTAAAGAATGAAAAGCTCAAAATCGAGGAGGCGAAGGTTTTAGCGATCGACACAAGCTCCATGCCCGAAACGAGGCGTTGAGTTATTGAAAATTTACAAGAAGACATCATTACCAAGTATAGCTAGACGTTTTTTATGTAATGTCGACTAGGGCTGGCATAACAGGTTACACGAACCTGTTAAGACACGAACCCGTTAAGACACAAACACGAAACTTGTAAACACGAACACGACACAAAAATAAACAGGTCTTAACGTGTCGACCTGTTATAGACACGAGACCTGTTAAGGCCAAACATGAAACCTGTTAAAATCGTGTAGATTCGTGTCAGGTTATCGTGTTCGTGTCTACCTTAGTATTATTCGACTTTCTTTTATTTGTAACGTTTTTTTAATATTATGTCACTTTAATTTAATTTTATTTATTTTAATTATTTAGTTATTTAAAAATTAAAAATTAAAATTAATTGGTGACCAATACAAGTGAAGACTATACCCACACCCTTATATAGTCCTCAAAATAAAACTTCCCAGACCTTGTATCCACCACACTAGGGGCGGCAATTACTGACACGACCCGAAAACCGACCCGAACCCGACACGGAAAAAAACAGGTTTGGGTCAAGTAACACGACCCGTTTAAAAAACGGGTTGGGTTCGGGTTGACCCGTATTAAAATGGGTCGGGTTCGGGTTGACATATATATAAAATGGGTTGACCCGTTAACCCGTTTAAGTATTTAGAAAAAAATCTATTATATTTTTATGTTTATTTTTTCATTTCTATTTACATGGTTAGTTATAATTGTGTTATTTTTAGCACACTATATTATTTATTTGTCACACTTATATACTAACCATTAAACATTTTATTGATAACCCGCTTACAACCTAACAACCCGCTTATAACTCATGAACATGTATGACTCATTTAAAAATATAGGTTAAACGGGTCGTCTTCGGGTTGACCCGGATTTATGTGGGTTGGGTTAGGGTTGAAATATTTGACACGAATAATAATATGGGTCGGGTTCGGGTTGCACATTTCAACCTATCAACCCGTCAACCCGCAACCCGTAAACCCGCCAACCCATCAACCCGACACGATTGACACCCTACACCACACGCACGTAGCATAAATCTACTTGTAAATTATCTACCCATACACAAGCCAAATTCCCGCCGCTGCCACTGCGAGACCGAACTCAACTAGAAACTAAAAAAACAGCGAAACAAATTATAAATCCTCTTTACAACCAATTCATATTTTTCATCTAAAAAAAAAAAAAAAAAAAAACAAACAAACAAAATATTGGGATTTGGGGATGTCTCTCATAGCATAACTAAATTAGGTTTTACACACATTTTCAGTCAACTCAGGTATGGTATCTCCTACTTTTCATCGTTTTTTTTTTTTGGTTGTTAATTAATTACTTGGGGATTTAGGGCTTTCAACTTCAGTCTTTGATATCCTTTATGATAATGTAAATCAACGTTTCCTGTTTGCACTGTTGCTAATTAGTCGTTTAATTTACTAAATAAGAGATAAATAACCAAATTTAACAGGGTAGGGTATATATATGCTCTTTTCTTTTATCGGGTTATATTATATTTTATATAATTGGATACTTAGGGAGTGTTTGGATGTGTCTTTAGAATGTTATCATATGATATTGTATAAATAAATGCTGCAATACAAAGTGTTGGAGGAAATACTTTTGTTGTGCTTCAAACAGAGGAATAAGTTAGTTATAATCATTTCAGTTTATTATTTATTATATACACAATTTAACTCATACATTTTTGTTGCTGATTGATTGATTGTTTATAAGCTAATCATAAACAAAGGTAGATCACTCAAAATAACACTATAACCTCATATAGAGTTCACCATATAAGTCACTTTTAAAGCGCACATCCAAACACCCCATCTATCAATTTGATGGAGTATAAGAAAATTGCTTAATCTCGTCACATGTGAACCCTTGTTATGACGCGTAGCCACACCAATGTATCAACTTTTCTGCGAGTCGTCACTTATTATGTTGTATTTGGTATGTTTTCTATGTGTGAATAGTAACAGAGTTCTTAAATACATTTTCAAAGTTTGCGGTTTTGATCCAACAAAAGCAGCGTAAGATGAAAGCTAAACGTTTGTCTGAAGTTCAACAATTGGATATAATCACCACACTTCCTCAAGCCATAGTAGAAACCATACTATGCCTTTTACCAATTCAAGAAGCGGCAAGGACGAGTATCCTCTCAAGGGAATGGAGGTACAAATGGACCACAATTCCTAAACTTGTGTTTTCGCAGTGGTTTACTGTTAAAATATCAACCGAAGAGGAGAAACTATCTCTGTATGATGAGAACCAACCGCATTGCTACAAAGTCGCAAGGGGAAACAAGGACAGGAGGTGTACACTTTTCAGTGCTATACACCAAGTCTTGTTACAACGCCAGGCTCCGATACATGAGTTCACCCTTTTGATGACTCCGCTTCAGAACTCTTTTGAAATTGATCAGTTAATACTTCATTTGTCAAGGAACCATACCGTCAAGAAATTAACACTTAAAGTTATTGACTCCTCTTCTTATTGTTTACCTTTATCTGTCTTACCATGGCATCACTTAACAGACCTAAGTATCCAATCTTGTGCTGTCAACCATAAACCTATCTTTAATGGACCTGGTAACCTTACAAGCTTATCCTTGAACTACGTAACAATATCTAGAAGAACTCTGCTACATCTTTTATCTAATTGTCCTTCACTTAAGAGCTTGTGTTTGGTAAGTTCATACTTTTATATCTATTCTCATGGGCTTTAATAACTTATCTGAATATTGTAAGTCAATGCAGGTTATATGTGTGCATCATCTTCCCGATGATGAAAATCCCAGCATTATGGAGCTATTCAATTGTTTACCGGTGATTGAAGATTTGACCATTTGGGGTTGTATGCTTCCGGTAATATTTATCCACGTTATATAATTCAAAGAAAAAAAAACTAAACTTTGTTTGTTGATCATTGGTTTTTTTTATTTATTTTTCCCAATGATTGAAGTCATTAGTTAAAGCCTCGGTTCCAGAAGAGCTTCCAATCTCGCTAATCCACCTCAAATATTGTACTATCGATGATATGTGTTTTTTTGATGGCTATGGATTGCGTTTTCTTCTTCTTTTGATCAAATGCTCTCCAAACTTGGAGAAAATTAATCTAGAGGTAAATCGTAAAATAAGTGTATATAGTATCCTATTGTTTTATATCTAATGCCAAAGTTCACTAACACAATACTCCTACTGTAGATCAATACTTATTGTTGTACAGAGATAAAGCCCGTTAAGTTGGATGTACGTTCTGTTAACGTGGAAGAATATTCTGTTATGTTGGATAAATGTTCCGTTATGTTAAAAGAATATTCATATGTTCGGTTGGAGCATCTGAATGTATTGGAGATTGAAAATTTCAATAATTTCGAGCCTGAGTTGGAGTTTGTGAAGTTTATATTGGCCCGGTCACCCAATTTGAAGAAGTTGATATTGCTAACCCATGAGGTTGACAAGAATGAAGAGTCGGAGATGTTAAAAATTCTCTCACGTGTCCCACACGCATCACAAGTGGAAATAGTTGTTGAGGATTGCTATTAGATCACTCAACTTTCTAAGAACTAATGTAGGTTTTTGATGATAATCTTGTATTGCTACTTGTTTTTTCTAGTTGGTTCAAAAAGCTTTTCATGGACTCAATTGGTTGATGCAACAATAGATATGATTCTTGTATATCTTGATTTTAGCCTTTTAGGTACGGCGCATGGTCGATAAAGGTGAATGTTGGATGGTTTAGCTGTTTTTCTATTTTAGGCACCGGATGGGTCATTCATTCTCGTCAAGTTTTGGTTTTACCGAGTTCTATAACACTGCCGTGCCTTCGGGCGGGTGGGGCTCGGGTTTCCGCGCATCGGGAGAAGGCGGGGGCTGCTGGAGGTCGAGTAGTCGATTCTTAGGCACGGCTTGTTCGCCGATCAAAAAAAAAGTTTTGGTTTTAGTTCCTGGAGACATAATATTTCGTCCATAAATAATGGCCTTGTTACGAAGTATTAAAAAAATTTATTTAGCACTTGTTATTTTTCTTGTTTGTTTAAGGACTACCTACGTGGCTACGTCACACTCTCCTCGAACTCTACCAATAGTTTTACTGTTTGTGTGATTTACTAGTTATAGTTGTATTTAACACTTGTTATAATAAATAATTTAACTACAATATGCTACTTTAGGTAAAGCAGGTGCCACCAACGTAGCGGGCACCAAACACGTGCCACCATAACTGGGCATTAAACAACATTACATAAGGGGCACTATGGGGTGTGATTGAGGGGAGACCAGCTTAGCGAGAGTGAATATGTTGAGAGACGGGTCTACGTCTACCAATCACTTCATTTGATTTATTTTTTATTTAATCAAACCACTACACACTTTTGAGTGTTTAGTTAATTAAAGTCCCACTGCCTGCGTGATAGTGACGCGTGATTTTTTTTTTTTTTACTTTTTAGTTAAATCATTACACATAGTCTTAAAGATGTGGAGATCTCATTACTTCGACGGTTAATGCATGTTCTAATTGCTTGTCATATAACAATTGTTGAGTGCTTGTTATAAAAAAAATAACATATAAAACAATTTATCTAAAGATCTTAGCTTTCGTATTCATTGTATTCTTCTATTAATTGACTAGTAGGATTGTCCGCGCGTTGCTGCGGGTATTTTTAGTCATCTAAGGGTGTGCATGGGTCGATTTGGCTTGATTCGGTTTTTACAAAAAATCATAACCATATCCATAACAAACTTCGGTTATGGTTATTCGGTTAAGAATTCGGTTATAGTTATTCCGGTTATTAACCAAAAAAAAAAAACTAAAACTAACTTTAGGGTAAAGTATAAAATTAAAAGTCAATGGGTCTAGGAAAACCGAAACCTACAATGTTGTACTTAGTTTGTGCTATTTTGTACAAGGCAATCAGACTACATTTTCTAGTTATACTACCAATGTGTGATTCCTTTTAATAAGATATTAACAAAAAACATACTTAACCTTTGATTATAATTTTAATTCGTCACAAAAAGAGCATTACGTCAAGATCATTTTGTTAATAACATACTTTTATTATAGTAAAAACCTCTACATAGTTAATGTAAAACATAAAGTTAACATTACAAGTACGGTTCGGTTATATCGGTTAACCAAAACTTCATAACCATAACCATAAGCGATCAGTCGGTTAAAGAAATTTAATAACCGTAACCATTGGTTTTGTTGGTTATCGGTTAAAATCGATTTGATTATGTCGGTTATGGTTAGATTATCGGTTATGGCGGTTAATTTGCTCACCCCTAGTGTCATCCATATTATTTGCTTTAGGCATCAACCATGATGACTTCCTAAAAAAGGCTTTCAAATATAAAATTGCTTCAAACCGAAGCATCTTGATTCGGTGATCTGACGCTGCAGTAATTCAAAATCATAGTTATTAGCCAAATTTTTCGTTAAAGCATCTATTATCCACAGGTGTTTTCTTAAAGAAAAGAAATCAAATTTGTGTTTTTTGAAAAAAAAAAAAAAGATAAAAATAATATGTATGTTGTATATTAAGGGGATGGGTAAGAAGAACTTCGCTAAACTGTGATGTTCAAATGTCCGCGTAATAAGACATTTAATTTATCATAAACAACATTTTATTAGAAAAACAAAATAAATCAATACATGTAACACATTAGATATGTACATTCAACATGACAAGCTGTACAATAATTATTGTGATTACGTAGTTAACATGTCATTATCTAGATCATATAGCGCAATAAACCAATTGAATTTATGGACTATGGAGAGTTACTTTAAAAGAGTAACTAAAGCAAACAGTAGCAAATCAAATAATCTCCCTAGAGTTTGATCTTGTAGCTTTATGCCTCAACCATGATGACTTCCTAAAAAAGGCTTGTAGATCCTGATTAACTCTAGAACGACCAAACATTCACATTTAACCACTCACCCAACATCAAAAATTGCTATGAATTTGCCTCCAGGCATAGAAAATTACCTATTGTATCCTCGCATTCAAGAAGCCTGACAGCATGGTGCCCTCCAGTTTTGATGTAACACCCCAACCGATGGCGGAAACATCGAGGTGTCACGTAGTGATGATTGTTCAATAGCTCATGATACTAAATGAAAGTTGAATAATATTAAACAATTTACAATTTGTCTTACAAGTAATGATTACAAAAGTTGATTAATATAAACTAGATCCAAAGCTCCTACGTGTTCCAAGATCGTACAACTTCCAATAGCAAACAAAACCTGAAACATGTTAAGTTGGAAATATGGGGGGGTTAACTATAAATAGTTGGTGAGAATACATAGGTTTTGCATATAGTTGAAAACAATATGTTGTATAGCAATCATTGTTGAAGTATAATAATGAGTAATGATAGAATATGAGTCCGACATGTAACAATGCGTCTTTTGTACAATCAAACATTGTGTCGACTGAGACCTAACTCGCAAGTTAGTAAAAGTGTAACTATTATCGATCATCCCTGAATTTATGCGGGGGGATGGGTTTGTCAGACCTATAGCGCTATAATCTAAACAGGCGGCTTGATCAATGTTAATGATTGTACTGTGTCTTTTTGTTACAGTCAAATGATAGAATGAGTAAATGATAGTGTAATTGAATCACAAGTTTCAACAATGTAAGAATGAGTAAATGATAGTGTATAAAATGTTTAAACATGTTTCACCCCAAAATGTAAAACAGAAAAAGGGGCTATGTAAACTCACCTTAATAATAGTGTTGAATCCCTTGATATAGAATAAATGTGGCACAACGATTCCAAGTATTACCCTAAGTTCAAAGCAATAAAATAAGTCTAAGTTTTCTAGTCTACATATATTTCTAGGGTTCCTAATTTGGGGATTGATAAAATTATTTTCATACTTTAAACTTATTATTGTGACCATCTTTAATTTAAATTTACAAAAAGATTTTTGTTTATTTATTTATCAAATTTCTCTCAATTATCAAACAATTTAATTATTAATCAAACGAGCACTTATCCCCAATTCGAAGCCCTAGAATATATGTTTGTAGACTAGATAGACTTAGACATATTTGTTACCTTAATTATGGGTAATACTTGACATTGTTGGGCAACACACTATTCTATTTTTCAAGAGATATAACATTTTGCTAAGGTGAGTTTTACATAGCCCCTTTTCTATTTATCACCATTTTTGGGGTGAAACATGTTACAACATTCTATATGCAATTCAATCATCAAAGTGTCTATGTGTTTTTCTATGTTGCATTATGTCTTAAACATGACTAGGGTAAGCACAATATTCTAGCATAATCATTAACATTGATTAGCCGACGGTATACAACGATATATCTATTGGACTAACAATCCCACCCGGATACGTGCCTCCTACAAAGGTAGCGTGGGTGATTGTTATCGCATAACATAATCGAGTGAACCATGAGCGTATGGGATGTACCACAATACAACAATCACAAGGGTTTATTATGCACTCGATTTACTTCTAGTATGTTTTCACATATGGACTAGACTTGCCATGACACTTGAATTGTACAAGTTTTTATTCGATTGTCAAAACCTATGTAATTCTCACCAACTTTTGTTGACCCAAAAATATTTTCAAAATTAACATGTTTCAGGTAACAATGAAGCTGAGGCTTGAGTATGCATGAGGATTTATCATGAAGTTTATGTTTGAAGTTATTTGAAGTTGTTGCTTTGTTTGTTATCATGTATTTGGATTTCTAGACATCATTTCATTTTGAATATTTATGTTATGAATAAATTATTTAAAATTCAATTTATACCATGTGCTACTGAAACAATCATCAATACGTGACATCCCGATGTTTCCGCCATCGGTTGGGGTGTTACACCTAGCGCATACGCGTTTGACAGTTTTAGTCAACCACAAAATCCTTGGCAAATGCAAATGCATCAACAACAACAACTTCATATGCAAATGCAACGCCTGAATCAAATGCCAATCTTCCCCTCGAGACCTCAATCACAATCCGAACCCGGACACGATTTCATATCCTTAGGCGTCGATGACGAAGTTATACCCGAAACTCAACCAACCTAAAAAAAAGACACCAAAGGGGAAAAACGTGCCATTGAAGGAAAGGCTAGTAATAAGGCGGATGATGTCGGCGATCAAAGACAAGATCGCGAACAAGTGGCTTGAAAACGAATGCTTTAGATGTTTTTTATGTATTTTTCTTGTTATTTTTTAAATTTCTATGCATTGTAGGTTGTAAATTTTTTAATTTAATGAAGTTTATCTTTATTTTATTTTTTACTGTTTTTTTTATTTTTTACGGTTTTTTTTTTACGGGTTTTTACATTTTAAAAAAATAATAATTATGAAATATAAAATATATAATTAAATAAAAAGGAAAAAGAATTAAAAAAGGAAGGGGAAATGGGAGAGTTGGGGGAAACAATTTCCAAACTTTAGGGGAGAAAATGGAGAAATGATGTAGCGATGTGGCATTTGGGGCAGTTGGGGGAGTTGGTCTCCACACCATATAATCTAAGTGTATGTGTAGTGGGGGTTTTATGGGGCTCCATTAGGTTTTATAGGATTGAAATATTAATAAAATATTAGGAGGGCCCCATGGGGCTTTTATGAAAAATATATGTGTAGTGGGTGAGGGGCTTTATAAGGCTCCATGAGCATTAAAATATTATTATTTGATTGAGTGTAAAAGAAGAGGGTGTAGAAATTGATTAAAAACATGGAGCCCGTTATAATCATGGAGCCCTTGCCCATGGGGCCCCCATAAAGCCCAATGGAGCGGTATGCCCTAATATATTATATTTTGCCTAATAAAATGATTTATTAGCTTTTTAAAAACAGATAAGTTAATAAAGTGTTTGATTAATAAAAAATGCTTTTTTACTTTGGCTTTATAAAAAGAGGTAAAAAAATTGTTTAACAAAAGTCACAAAAAAAAAAAAAAAAACGAGTAAATTGCCAAAATGGCCCCTCAGGTTTGGCCCAGATTGCTTGTTTGGTCAGTTATCTTTTTTTTCTGCCAAAAGCACCCCTCACAGATTGAAAATTGCCATTTTGGCCCATATTTAACTGAGTTATTAACGAGGGACAAAAACTCAGTTAATTCTGAGGGGCATTTTCGTCCTTTCATGTTCTTCCCCTAATAAAAGCCTAAGGTTTAAGTTCTTCTACTTCTTCCTCTCTGCTCATCCTCCCTGCTCATCCTCGTCGTTCAACAATGATGAATGGTATTAGAAATTCGGTATTCAAACATGAGGATATTTCCATTTTTAGGCATTATTTTAAAGTTCCAGGTGAGGATTTAGACTTTGGGTTAAGACCATTGAATGGTGAAATTGATTATAATGTAATCATGAGCGGACTTCAGCTGCTGTCAGACTTGAATTGGCGGCTCCTGTCAGTTGCTGACGTGATCTATATTGGGATGCCCCAACTTCATTTGATCATGTTTCCTCTATTATCACTAATAATAATAACTCACTACACAAACACACTTCGGCTACCCCTGTTTCTTCACCCTAAACCCCTGTTTCCTCTGCTACCCCTGTTTCTTCACCCTAAACCCTTATCATAATGGCATCATCATTGCAACCAATCAATCTTAGCAAAGCTGAGAAGGTGGCAGTTGAAGCAATCATGGAGTTGTCTACCCGTCCTCCAAATGTTCTAATGCCCCCAGATACCTTTGATCGGTTAGCTGAATATTGTGGCCATTTGTTGTCACAAGAAAAGATGCAACTGGACAATGATCAAGGTACATCAGATGGAGAATCTTTGAAGATGAAGAGGCTGTCTGAACTAGGTGATCAAGGTACATCAAAAACACTAAAGTTCAAGTTACGCCGAGTGGGGGGTAGATGGGAGCATGCTCCAAATAGCTAGATGTGCAAGTCTTATTGATGCATATATATAGTGATCAGGGATGAATATATATATGATGCCCCTTTTTTTGTATAGGATTTGCAAAAAATTAATTGATGCATATATATAGTGATCAGGGATGAATATACATATGATGCCCCTTTTTTGTATAGGATTTGCAAGTCTTAACTGTATAGGGTTTAGGTTTATGGAATATGGATGTCTATTGTAATGCACAATGTTGCAACAGAGAGTAGTATGTTTAGTATGTAATGTACATTGTGCAATGTTGCTATGACTGTAATGGTAATCAATGTTGCTTTAGTTGCTATGACTGTTTTGATCAATGTGCAATGTGTTTGTTATGTTTGCAAGCATACATTACAAATGGGTCAAAATGGATGCTTTAGTATGTTTCTGTTTGATCAATGTGCAATGTCTTTGTTATGTTTGCAAGCATACATTACAAATGGGTCAAAATGGATGCTTTAGTGGGTTCTGTTTTGATCAATGTGCAATGTGTTTGACTGTTTGCAAGCATACATTACAAATGGGTCAAAATGGATGCTTTAGTGGGTTCTGTTTTGATCAATGTGCAATGTGTTTGACTGTTTGCAAGCATACATTACAAATGGGTCAAAATGGATGCTTTAGTGGGTTCTGTTTTGATTAATGTGCAATGTGTTTGACTGTTTGCAAGCATACATTACAAATGGGTCAAAATGGATGCTTTAGTGGGTTCTGTTTTGATCAATGTGCAATGTGTTTGACTGTTTGCAAGCATACATTACAAATGGGTCAAAATGGATGCTTTAGTGGGTTCTGTTTTGATCAATGTGCAATGTGTTTGACTGTTTGCAAGCATACATTACAAATGGGTCAAAATGGATGCTTTAGTGGGTTCTGTTTTGATCAATGTGCAATGTGTTTGACTGTTTGCAAGCATACATTACAAATGGGTCAAAATGGATGCTTTAGTGGATTTCTGTTTGATCAATGTGCAATGTCTTTGACTGTTTGCAAGCATACATTACAAATGGGTCAAAATGGATGCTTTAGTATGTTTCTGTTTGATCAATGTGCAATGTCTTTGACTGTTTGCAAGCATACATTACAAATGGGTCAAAATGGATGCTTTAGTGGATTCTGTTTTGTATGCTTTAGTATGTTTCTGTTTGATCATTACAAACCTTGGATTGTTACAAAAAAACATAAATTGAACATTTGCAAACAAACATTACAACTTGAACAATAACTGATCATTACAATAAGAAACACCATACATTGAGTTCTTATCATTACAAAACAACCAACATTGAACTAAAACATGATAAAATACATGATGATTACAAACCAAGTCATCCATAGATAAGTTTTCAGCTTCTTGTTCTCGGATTTGAGTGTCCCAACCAAGGTCTGCAATGCTGTGTTGTTGAGTCTCAGTTCTTCATTCTCTTCACTATCATTGCTAGTACTAGGAATCTGACCCAAGGGTAGTTCAGCCCAACAAACAAAACCACAGGTCCTCCCCTTCTTGTTGCAGCAGAAAAACCGCCTACCAGGGTTTGCAGAGGTGGAAGACACACGTATGATAGTAGGAGCTCCACATTTGCAGAATATCATCGTCTATGATTTGGGAATTAGGGTTTGTATGATATATACTATCATACGTGTGTTCAGGATCGAAATCCACAATAGTATATATTAATCGAAATCGAAACCTGTATGATTTGGGAATTAGGGTTTGTATGATTTGGGAATTAAGTTTGAATTGAGAGGAAGAAGAAGAAGGTCAAATGATGAAGAAGAAAGGTTTAAACGTGGTTTTAAAACATTAGAACATGAAAGGACGAAAATGCCCCTCAGAATTAACTGAGTTTTTGTCCCTCGTTAGAAACTCAAAAAACTCAGTTAAATATGGGCCAAAATGGCAATTTTCAATCTGTGAGGGGTGCTTTTGGCAGAAAAAAAAGATAACTGACCAAACAAGCAATCTGGGCCAAACCTGAGGGGCCATTTTGGCAATTTACTCAAAAAAAAACTTACTTTTAAAAAATAGTTTTTGGCTTCTTAAACATACAATTACTAATCTACCGTTACTCTTTAACAGTTTTACCTATGATAAAACCTATTATTCACACAGACACATAATCCATAATTGAAAGAAGTGTTGCCAGTGTTTTTGTGATGTTAAGGTACTTAAAAATAGAAATGAGTTGGTAGCACAAGATTGAGTTTTTTTTTAAGGAGCGACTACTTTTATTCAACTCGGCACTTAACAAGACACTAGGACCAAAAAACACAAAGGAAATTACAAAGAAAAACTACACTAGTCGTTCCAAGTTAAATCCTTTCTTAGAGATCTATTCTTAACCCATAAATAGCCAAGCGATTTGATATCTTCCATAACTTTGAAAACTCGCTCTTACTTGTAACTTTGGTAGCACAAGATTATTGATGAGTGCTAGATTAGATTAGGAGTATTGGATTTAAATAATATCAACTATTAGAAATTGGCTGTTACCAGTCCGAACTAAGGAAATGTGTGCTGACGGTTCAAACTTTTAATATATTGGCCACCAATGGATTATTACTAACAGAATACTAATTGATTCTAAACGAAACATATTCGTTAGTGACCAATGTATTAAAAAGTGGGACCATCAACACATATTTCATTAGTTAAAACCGATGATTGCTAATAAGTGATAGTTAGAACTAGTTAAATCCAATCCTTCAAGAGATATGCCTCGCCTAGGGGTGTACAAAATGCTCGCGTCTCGCTTGAAAAATGCTCGAAAAAAGCTCGACTCGAAAAAGCTCGTTTTGTTATCAAGTCGAGCCGAGCCGGCTCGATTACAAATCGAGTTGAGCTCGAGCTAGGGGTCTTCTCTTGTGGCTCCGCTCGATGGCTCGGTTCGTAGCTCGATAAACATCTTTTATATACTTAATAATACTTTATATTAAAAAATAAAATATGAAAAATAATAGAAAAAAACATAAATTATACAAATAATACTTTTAGTATGTCTTTCATTCATTAAAATATTATAAAAATAAAAAAAATACATGTATATGTGTAATTCTATTTTTATTTTTATTTTATAAATATTTTTAAAAAGATAACGAGCCGGCTCGAACCAGCTCAAGCTCGGCTCGAAAATTTACGAGCCGAGCTCGAGCTCTGCTTTTCAGCCCGACCAAAAAAACTTAAATGAGCCGAGCTGGCTCGTTTAAGATCGAGCTCGAGCTCAAGCTTAGCCTGGCTCGGCTCAATTACACCCCCAACTATAACCGGAAAATCCTAAAATTAAAATATTCAATAAGGTCAATTTATAAACCCATCATCCCACCTACTCACTCATATTTCACTTTACCCATTTTCCCTAAATCGGTAACCTAAATCGCTGCTCGCCCAGGTTCGTGTTTTCTTACTTTCACACTTGCAAAATTGAAATCACCTTTTGAATGTTGAAATTAGATGTTGAATGTGTAGTTAAATGCTAGCTATTTAATTACTTATACTTGATTAAAATATGAAATTCAAAGTTAGAAGCTTGAATAATACTTGAATTTTCGTTACTTCATTATTGATAGATTTTGTTTGAATATCCTCACCCAATTAACCACACCAATGCATCAACTTTTTTTTTGTTTGAATCGCCTGATTATTTATTAGACTTATTATTATGTTGTTGTATTTGGTCTATTTTGTTTGTGTCTTGTAGACTTAGCTCCTCTAAAATAAATTTTCCCAGTTCCGGTGTCGCTAAAAAAACAGCATGAGATGAAAGCTAAACGTTTGTCTGAAGCTCAACAATCCGATTTAATCACCACACTTCCTCAAGCCGTAATAGAAGCCATACTATGTCTTTTACCAATTGAAGAAGCGGCAAGAACAAGTATCCTCTCAAGGGAATGGAGGCACAAATGGACCACAATTCCTAAACTCGCGTTTCGTCTGTCTACTGTTAAAAGACCAAGTGAAATGGAGCAACCTGGATGGTGGATGCATGTATCCAGATCAAAATATTTTAGGTTACATAAGGCCTTGAGGTGTAAACTTTTCTGCGCTATACACCAAGTTCTGTTGCTGCGACAAGGTCCAATACATGAGTTTATCCTTTCAATGGATGCACAGGACACCTGTTTTGAAATTGATCAAATAATACATCATTTGTCGAGGAACCATGCCGTCAAGAAATTAGCATTTTACTTTCATGATCCCAGTTCATATAGTTTACCCTTGTCTTTCTTCTCATCGTTGCATCACTTAACGGACCTAGTTCTTGATTGCTGTATTATCAACCATAAACCAACATTCAATGGGTTTGGTAGCCTTACAAGATTATACTTAAGCTATACGAGGATCTCCAAAGAAAGTCTTCTACATCTTTTATCTAATTGTCCATCACTTAAATGGTTGAATCTCGTAAGTACTAAGTACAAACTTGTAATGTATATCCGTTCTCATGGACTTTCAAGACCTATCTGAATGTATTGTCTTTGCAGGGTCTACCTGAAAAAGATTTTCTCGGTGATGAAAAACCCAGCATGATGGAGCTATTTAAGTGTTTACCTGTGATCGAACATTTGAAAACTCGGGCTTATATCATTCGGGTAATATATATCTTACATTATACACAATGTAAATAAAAAACAAAAGTTTAAAATTTGGTTGTTAATTGTTATTTTGACCTGTAGTTTAAGTCATTAGCTCAAGCTTCAGTTCCAAAAGAGCTTCCAGCCTCACTAATCCACCTCAAATACGTATGTATAAGGCAAATGTGTTTTGTTAACGGCTATGGATTGCATTCTCTTCTTGTTTTGACCAAATGCTGCCCAAACTTGGAGAAACTTAAGCTAGTGGTAAATAGTATAAGTGTACCTTTTATTATATTTGTTTTTACTATGAGGCCAAAGTTCACTGACACACTACTCTTGATGTAGATTGATAATGATTGGGAACTGAGAATGATGTAGAGTCCGATGTGATGGAAGAATGTTTCATGAAGTTGGAAGAATACTCAGATGTTTGGTTGGAGCATATGAAAGAATTGAAGATTGATTTTTTAAGAAACATTATGCCGGAGCTGGAGTTTGTGAAGTTTGTTATGGCTAGGTCACCCACTCTGAAAAAGGTGACATTGCTACCCTCGATGGTTGATAAGAACACAGAGTTGGAGATGTTAAAAGTTCTCTTAAGCTCTCCATGCCCATCACCGGTTGAAATCGTTGTTAGGAGTCGCTGAAATGATTTATAATGACGATTAGATCACTCAACTTTCATGAAAACTAATGTTGGCTTTGTTTTTTCTGTATTTTTTTCTCTTTTGTTGAAAATGTACCCATGTTAAAAGGGTCTGAAAGATTTTCTTGGACTCAATTGGTTGCTGCAAGAATAGATATGATCCCCTTATGTCATTGATTCTAGGTAAGGTAATACTAAAATAAGTTTGAAACGACCCATGTCCAAACCCGACGGTCGACCGAATCAACCAAACCATCTTTTTCGATAATCGAATCAATTGACATGTTATTTTTTTAGAGACTGGTCGGTTATAGGTACAGGTTAAGCTATAACCTAACAACCACGCCTACGGGCTACAACCAAGATATTCTTTATTGATTTCTACTTCACTGATGAAGAATTGATAAAAGTTAGGGTTATCAACTTGTTTCCTAAGAAAACAAAGAATAAGCTATAATTAAATAAACGGGTCAAGCTCGCCCCGCCCCTTTCTATCTTCAATTTAATTTACGCTCTAGTTCATTTAATGAAAGAAAATAAAGGAAATAAAATTTTGCTAGTGTTTAATAGTTTTTTTTTTTTTTTAAGTAAATGAAAGGATATTAGCCCAAATTTCATCGTTCCGATTTAAAAGGTAACAAAATTTTGTTTAGTAAGGTGAACTAGGGAACACATCATTGTTTGTGGCTAAAGTCAGAAATGGTAGTCCGAAATCACAAATTTAAGGTGAACTAGGAAATCTTATATGACGCTAAGATGACAATATGGAATATGGATGCTCTAGTAGTCTAGTAAAGTGGGTAGCCCAAACTATAGCCATATCTCGATCTGTCTCCTATGGGCCGGCCCATTAGATACCCAAACTCAAAAGGTTTTAGAAAGAAAAAAAAAACCCGCTCAGCAAACAAACAAACAATTTTTATTTTTTTTTTGAAAGTCCAACAACAAACAAACAAATTAACAAACAAACTGTGACACCCCTCTTCCCTACTGCCCTGGTACGTTTTCCGTCATTTTTTTCAGTTCTTTTTTTTTTTAAATTAGTTCTCAAGGTGAGAAAATAAGTGTCGCTATCATCATTTTGGTTAATTTTAGGTTATTAGAAAAATTGCTTAAAATGTTTTTCTTTTTTAATTTGGTTATGAGTGTTTCCCTTGAATTCTTTGATCATAATATATAGAGATATTACAACAAAGTCTCCACTAAGTTAGGGAGGTTTCCTAAATACAATCAATCTATAATAATTGCTATAATCATTTACTATAATTACGGTCATGCTATTACACCCCCGCAGTCGAAGCGAAGGGTGGACGAATGCTGAGACTGGTCCGAAAATCATCAAAGAGAACACGCGGGAGTCCTTTAGTGAAAATATCTGCAATCTGGTGACGTGATGGTACGTGAAGAACCCGAACACAACCTTTCTGGACTTGTTCACGAACAAAATGTATATCGAGCTCGATGTGTTTGGTACGTTGATGTTGTACCGGGTTGCCAGAGAGATATATTGCGCTTATGTTATCACAATATACTAAGGAGGCCCGTGAGATGGGATGATGAAGCTCGAGCAAGAGATTACGAATCCAGCATAATTCAGCAACAACATTAGCAACGCCTCGATACTCAGCTTCAGCACTGGACCTGGAAATGGTGGATTGACGCTTGGAAGACCAGGATATTAAGCTGTCACCAAGGTACACACAGTAGCCAGAAGTAGAGCGTCTAGTATCAGGACATCCTGCCCAGTCGGCATCAGTATACGCAACGAGAGACAAAGACTGAGCAGGAGCAAGATGAAGGCCAAATTCGGAAGTGCCCTGTATGTAGCGAATAATGCGTTTGAGCGCATTCCAGTGTGTAACTCGTGGTGCATGCATATGCATACAAACCTGCTGAACCGCATAAGAAATGTCGGGTCTGGTGAAAGTCAAGTACTGAAGTGCACCAGCCAAACTGCGGTATGTAGAGGGGTCTTCGTATAGAGGTCATGTATCTGCCGAAAGCTTAGACTGAGTATCCACAGGGGTGGCAGCGGGCTTGCATGAATCCATTGCCGCCCGATGGATGATATCCCGCGCATAAGCCTGTTGAGACAAAAACATCGTGTCTCCCGAACGAGTGACATGTATACCCAGAAAATAAGACAGAGATCCCAAATCCTTTATAGCAAATTCGCCTGCCAGAGTCTGAAGGATATGATGACGAAGGCTGTCAGTAGAGGTGGTGAGAATGATGTCATCAACGTATATAAGAAGATACGCAATGTCCTGCCCATGCTTATAGACAAAGAGAGAGTTGTCCGACTTGCTCTGACGAAAACCCTGAGAAGTAACAAAGTCTGTGAACCGCTGGTACCAGGCCCGAGGGGCCTGCTTGAGGCCATAGAGAGACTTCTTCAGAAGACAAACATGATCTGGAAAGTCACGATCACGAAAACCAATGGGCTGATGCATGTATACAGTTTCCTGTAAGTTACCGTGTAGGAAGGCATTTGTGACATCCAGCTGGTGAATTTTCCAAGATTGTGCCAGAGCCAGAGACAGAACGAGTCGGATAGTGGCCGGTTTCACAACCGGACTAAAAGTTTCGCCACAATCAATCCCATGTTCCTGTTTACGACCATCACACACTAAACGAGCTTTGTAGCGCTCGAGACTGCCATCAGACCTGTACTTATGTTTAAAGAGCCACATGCAACGTATTATATTCATATCAGATGTGCGAGGTACAAGTTCCCAGGTCTTATTTTTAATAAGGGCACTAAACTCATTGGTCATGGCATTGTACCACTCTGGAGTGGTTAAGGCAACCTGTGGGTTTTTGGGAATTGGGGCAATATTGGCAGTGTGAAGGCTAAAAGGCTGTTTGGGTTTAGAGATGTCGCTCATGGAGCGGGTGTGGATGGTGCGTGTGGGTGGGGGATTTGGTGGTGGTGGAATTGGGGAATTGTTGTGGGTTGTGGCAGGGGATGTGACGGTGGGGTCGGAGCTGGTCGAAGGGCCAGTGACGGGAGGAAGGGTGATATTGGGTTGAGGTGGAGTTGGGCCAGAGGGCTGGTCAAGTGGTGGGCTAGGTGCGGTAGAGGGCTGAGCGGTGTTTGGGCCAGAATTAGTGGGCGGTTGTGGCGTTGGGCTAGGGGCGGGAGAAGTGTGAATGTTGTTTGGGCCTGAAGTGGTGGGGAATGGGTCAGAAGGAGTGGTATAGGTGAGGTTATGTGGGCCGAGTATGTTGGGTGGGATGGCAGTGGAGTGAGGTGTAGATGGGGTCGTGGAGGCATTTGGCCCAGGAGGATTGGTTTTAGGCGATTGTTTGGAAAGATGATCCCAAACAAGTGGGTTTATTGTGGGATTGAGAAATTCATAAGAGGGAGATGAGGTGGGTGTTTGGATGGCGTAAGGAAAGATAGTTTCCTCAAAGTGTACGTGTCGAGAGATGATAAGTTGGTGGTTGGTGAGGTCTAGACATTTGTATCCCCGATGGTTAGATGGGTAACCAAGAAAGACACATGGGTTGGACCGGTAGTTTAGTTTGTGTATGGTAGTAGAAGGGGTAAGGGGATAACAGAGACATCCAAACACACGAAGGTGTTCTTATTCGGGAATGACTCCGTATAGGATAGAGGTGGGTGAACGGAAATTGGAGGTTTTGTTGGGAAGGATGTTAAGAAGATAGGTGGCGGTTTCAAGAGCATGGTGCCAAAAAGATGGCGGTAGGGATGCTTGGGCTAAGAGGGTACGGATCATGTTATTGATGGTACGGATTTTACGTTCGGCTTTCCCGTTTTGTGACGATGTGTAAGGGCATGAAAAACGAAATTGCATACCGTTTGAGTGACAAAAATTGTAGAAATTATTATTGGCATATTCTCTACCATTGTCACATTGAAGTTGTTTGATTGTCCGCTCAAACTGTGTGCGGACGAGGTGGCGAAGTTGGGTGAAGGTTGTGAAAACTTGGGATTTATTGGCTAAGGGGAAGGTCCATAGGAAATTGGTAAAGTCGTCTAGAAACAATATATAATATTTGTGACCCCCCGTACTAAGTATAGGGGAGGTCCAAAGATTACTGTGTAAAATATCAAATGGCAAATGAGTAACATTAACGGAATCATAAAACGGTAATCGTACACTTTTACCAAAAATGCAAGATTGACATAAAGTTTTATTACATTTGCCATAATTAATAAAAGACGACAATTTTAAAGATTGTAGTAAATTGTTCCCAGGATGCCCTAGTCTTTGATGCCATGTAAGAGATATTATTTCCCTTGAATTCTTTGATTGAGGTACATCATAATATATAGAGATATTACAATAAAGTCTCCACTAATTTAGGGAGGTTTCCTAAATACAATCAATCTATAATAATTGCTATAATCATTTACTATAATTACGGTCATGCTATTAATGACTTGTATGAATCTTTCACATAAAAAAGAGGACTTGGATTTTGTACAAGGTCCCCAAACCATGCAATCAAACTTGAACCGAACAGTTAGTTTGTAACAGTTAGGTTTCTGTTTTCTGTAATAAAAAAACTTTTACTCCGACTAACTATTTGACTCACGCCCCATTGTTTGACCTAAAACCCGTCAAACCACCGCTAGTTGCAGCAAACACCCATCGGACTGCTCACTGTTCCACGATCGACTGTTGTGACTGCTCGCATAGGTTAGTGTGTCTCTGTTTTGGTGAAGGTTTAAAAAGAGTGGAATCGAGCCTCTAGGCGTTTTCTTTTCGCTAGGGGTGCAAATGATCCGAGCAGCTCGCGAGCTACTCGAGCTCGGCTCGGCAAAAAGCTCAAAACGAGCCGAGCTTTATCGAGCTCGAGCCGAGCTTGAGCTTAAAACAAAGCTCATTTATTTATCGAGCTCGAGCCTGACATACGAAGCTCGTTAGGCTCGTCGAGCCTTATCGAGCCTAGTGTAATATTAGTTTTTTTAATATTTAATAATATTTACCACTCATTTAAAGTTGTTTAGTAAACGAGCACCGAGCTCGAGCTTCACTTATCGAGCTCACGAGCCTAATTAAACTATTATTTATATTATTTTTATTTAACATATTAACTAATAAATACTAAACGAGCCGAGCCCGAGCCGAGCTCGAGCTTTGAAAACAAAGCTCGAATCGAGCCGAGCTCGAGCTCTTATAACTTAATCGAGCTCGGGCTCGGCTCGGCTCGTTTGCACCCCTACTTTTCGCCTCATGAGGCGGAACCAAGGCGGAATAAAAATATAAATAAATAAATTATATATCGTGTGAAACGTGAAATACTTGACACAGGAAGTCTAAAACATCAAAACACAAAATAAAATAATTGACACTAAAAGTCTAAAATGTTGATCAGTCCTGAATGTACATAATGGAAAACATGATAATAATAAATAAATACCTGATTAGCCAGTGAATCCAGAACCTCAGTAATGGAAGACACCATCATCTTGATCGGGTTCCCTTTAGTGTGTACACTAATGATGGCTAATGATCACAAAGTGATCGAATGAGAGAGAGGTGGATGGCGGCTACATTAGGTTATGGTTTTATTAGAGTCCAACCTAATACCTCTAGTTATCTCTCTATTTATACACACAGGGACACCCTAATTAGGTTTAGTAAGGGTAATTCCGTCCATCAAAGAATCACCAATTATAAACATAGGGATATTATAGTAATTGATCGATATAATATAAATGATAATGATGGCCATATAATAAATATAATAATCATAATTTATATTTATTCTAACATTCTCCCACTTGGCCGAGTAATCATTTATTATGAGTATTACGTAACTCTGCAGAGATTAATACTCATTTTAGTTCTAAACCCAAAATGTAACAGAGAAATACAGCCGTTAAGTCTTTATTCGACTTAGGACCCCCATTAATCATACTACACCCAAATTTAAAACTTAACATTAGGATCAATTAACGTTATGCCCTTAGTAGATTTGTTATATTATTGTCTTTATGCCATTATGCTAGCTTAGCATACTAATAGACAAACAAATCATAATGAGGAAAATTAATCGTTAGTCATTAGTCATAAGTCATTCATAGTACGATATGCAGTTGTACATGGTCATTAGTAATACCCTTTTCTCTTAGTTGGCCCGTTAGTGAGACTTATGGGTGATAGACCTTTAGTTATTGGATCCATAAGCATATCATGAATGCATTCGATACAAAATTCGGATTTCCTCTATTTGTTCTTAATCATAAGCGAACAATAATTTCGTATCGAACTCTAATGCAGCTCCTCTCAAACTGTTACTGTTCGAGAAATTAGGGCAGCTGAATTTATCACAGTAAGTCTTCAATTTAGTATTTATATGGAGTTAATAAGTTATGAGTCATCTGATAAATTTACCAACAACATTTAATGACCATTCTGTTGTGATCAGCAACACATTATGTCATGATAACTTAGGTTGTTGTTACAGTTACTTATGACTCCTCCATAAGATAATTATGTCTGCTAACGTTATGATATACCCCGAAATTGACACTTGATTTCCTTTGAATATAACAAAGTTAGAGTAAGAGTAGTCAATCACTTTAGGTTCTCACTTCTTCTTTAGATTATAGTCTCTTGTTTCTTAAGGATATTGTAATGTTCCATTAGATGCTTTTCATCAATCTAGACAAGTCTAGTATCAAGCAATACGAACAATATAATAAACAAGCATAGACTTAAATTTACACCAGTCTTCTAATTAATGAAGCATAAGGTGATAATATCAGGTTATCGTATTATCCTCTAAAAGAGAGCAATTTGTATGTTACATACTTAAGGACCCGCTTAGAGTAAAACTTATGGGATGAAACTAATATCCCGTTGGGTCTATCTCGGTATATTTTGATTCCTATTACGTAAGAGGAATCCCTGATAGTCATCATGTCAAAATTATGCATGAACAATGCTTTGACTTAGGTAACATATACTTGTCAAGAGAAACGTCATCTATGTAAGGACAAGTTTTCATTAGTTGCTCCCACTCATCTTGAGGTAGGTTCTTTAATCCACTTAGTTCTTGATAAAGAGAATTTCATTATGATTCCAACACATTTTATGCTTGCATCAACCCATACATGGATCTTATTGACTTACAGACTAAGTGTTCTTAACCTTCAGTTTAGAACTTTCAGGTTGCTTAATGAACATGTAGGTCATCGTTATGGAAAGTTGTCTTAATGTCCATCTAATGTGGCTCTTAATTATTATGAGCTAATAGGACGGTAATGATCCTCAAAGAAATCTTTTGTAATACAGATAAGAAGATTCTTTGATAATCTAATCCCTCCTTGAGTATAATCTCTTACAATCAATTTTATCTTACAACGTTCCCGTTCGGATCTGGTTTAATTATGAATACCTTTAGGTTATTCAACCAAATCCCAAACGTTATTCTAAATTATGGAATGAGTTATGCTAATAATAGCTTTATTCCATTTAGAAGATTGATTGATACTAATGATTTGATTAGAAGAGGTAGAATCAGTAAACTTTCCAAACATCCATTTTTTGTGTTAGTCAGGAAGGTTACATAATCATCAAATTTAATGGGCTTTTAGACCCAGATGACCTCCTGAGTTGAACATTGGGTTTATTATGATACAAACTTAACTTTAGTTAGGTGTTTTTATTTTCAGGTATATAAGGAGCAATATTAGTTTCTAAGTGTGTAAGAGTTGGTGCAGTAAGGTGTACAAGAGGAATAATCGAAGTTAAATTCGGAGTTAAACTTAATGAGTCTCGAATTTTAATGAGTCTCTCCCCTGCATCTTGTACTTCCGAAAAGTCATAATAAGGACTTGTACTGCTCCCACTTACCTTAGAGATCTTCATGAATTCAGCATGCTTAAGATCTAACATTTGGAAGATCCATAGATTTTAATAGAGAAAACAACCTAATGATGTTTATTGTCGTTTCTCTTAATGAGGATTACTTTAGTAAGAAATCTAAGTTCGTCCATATTTAGGCATCCACAAAACTTTGTTAGGAGTACGTTAAATGCTAAGGAGACAAATTGTGATAGAGCGTTGCCCAGTGCAAGAGGTGTAATTTGAGGATAGATCAAATTTCCGTTCCCCCCACCTCTGTAACTTTTGCAAGTCATAAGTAGGACATCTAATGCTCCCACTAATCTTTTAGGTCTTTTAGTACCTCCACATAATAAGTTTTAACGATGCGTGTGAACGAAAATATTTCATATATTTTAAACTTGATTTCCCTTATCGTCCAAATTTCATAAGAGATTTTAAGGACATACTTAGAGGGAATATTATTAAATATATATGAATTGATTTCTTTAATACTTTGGTTTGTAGGAAACGAAATAGATACAGTTAGATATTTATCTAAGCTCCACTAATTTCATTTAATTATGACTTGTGATGGAAACCCATTTATTCCTTTCGCCATTTAATGTTTAGGGCGTTTAACACATGCTTTAAAATCACTGAGAATGAGATTTGATAGCCAAACATCCTTTAGTGACCTGGTCATGATTTCTCATGAAATTTTGGTCTTAGTGGATGAATTGCATGAGTCTCATTTTCTTTTGTTAAATTCTCATTTTCATGATAACAAAAGTTGTGAATAGATTATTGGATCATCTAGTTTTATTTCATAAGGTTTCTATTCGAAATAAGGTTTCTATTCAGATAATGACAACAAACAATATAAGAGTTTAACTTAATAGTGGCTTTGGTTTGGTCATTAAAACCTTGTAACTATCAAAAAATTGTAGAATTTGATTTTAGTATTGATACTAAATTCTGAGTAATCTCAAGAATATCGTAAGGTATCATAAAGCTTCAACGCTAAGATCAGTTAATAATGGTTAATAGACCCTTAATTTTGCCACCAACTCTCATCTTAAGTATTTGTTGAATTCTGGTAAGGAAACGTATAAAACTAAACTCAACCATCATGTGTTAATTGGAATTCATTAGCATTTGTGGAGTTAAATATCTTTAATTAGGCACTACATATCTTAGCCAGTTGTTCTCTTTACTTATGGGTAATCTCATTTCTTATGCCTATTCTTAATGGCACAGTTTTGTTTAGTAAGACTTTCCCTTTTGAGAAACTTATAGCTGAAAGTAGTACTTCTATTTTGTTTCCAGACCTTAGAATTATCCTCTCTATGGTAATTATTCTTCCTCTTTTAGGTTTAAAGGTAGTAAGGTGAATAACATCAACTTTTCTAGTTTAATGCGTTTCTTTTCCTGTTCGTAGTTTGCTATCAACACACTCATTTTACTTTGATATTTCTGAGTGTTATAGTTGATTCATAATGCATCTAATCGTACTGATGGAAAAGTCCTAATGCACTAGAAATTTTATTGATTTCCATGTATAACCCTTTAGCTTTATGGGTCATGTTAATCAATGTTAAGATGTATTCACAGATGCCATTTAACCATAAAGTTAGATTAATTTATTTCATGCTTCTTAGGAATTCGTTATATTCTTTCATTTCCATAGATAATACATTAGTCTTAGGAATTTCAGAATTTTTAATAGCTCACCTGATAGGAATCAGTAAAAAGCGTTCTTGATTACCATAAGAGACATTTTGTGTATTCCACTTTCTTATGCTCAATGTTATTCTGTAATACTTTACCAGATAGAGCGTAGGAATGTTATGTCTTAAGAGGTAATTTAAGACTTAATAAGAACAAAGTTTAAGCAAACTCTTCTTAGTTTTGATAATTAGAGTGGATTACTTAATTGAGATAGTAATTTACAGAAGAATGTGAGATTAGTTTCGAGTTATGGGTATTGATGTAAGGCAGACTTAGATTATGATCATTATATTAATGAATGATCATTAATTGTGAGGATCAATTTTTTAATGAAGACGTGATAATATCATAACACCAACATAAGCTACTTAAATAACATGCTCTAGCTTTGGCTATACGCTATTTATTTAAGTATTAAGTTGCTAACAGTGAATGTAACACATCACCTTTGGGCAGAAGTGAGACACTCAAAGTTCTAATGCAATACGCTCAGTTCACCAACATAATTTGTTACACATCACCTTTGGGCAGAAGTGAAACCTTTGGGCGGAAACATCGGGATGTCACGTAGTGATGATTGTTCAGTAGCTCATGGTGAATAATAAATTTCATTAAATGATTTAAATAAATTACATACAATTGTTCTACAAGAATTCGTACATCAAATTGAATAAAACTATGCACACATCTTCATGTATCAATTCAAATCTTCAAGCAAGTAGAACCTGAAACATGTTAAGTTGAAAATATTTTGGGTCAACAAAAGTTGGTGAGAATTACATAGGTTTTGATAATCGAATAAAATTGTTGTGCAATTCATGTGTCATGGCAATCTAGTCCATATGTGAAAACATACTAGAAGTAAATCGAGTGCATAATCAACCATTGTGACTGTTGTATTGTGGTACATCCCATACGCTCATGGTTCACTCGTTTATATTGCAGTAACAAACACCCACGCTACCTTTGTAGGAGGCACGTATCCGGGTGGGATTGTCAGTCCAATAGATCTATCAATGTATACCGTTTGGCTGATGAATGTTTATGCTAGAATTGTGCTTACCCTAGTCATGTTCAAGACATAATGCAACATAGAAATACACATAGACACATTGATGTTTGAATTGCATAAATAATGTTGTAACATGTTTCACCCCAAAAATGGTGATAAATAGAAAAGGGGCTATGTAAAACTCACCTTAGCAAAATGTTATGTCTCGTAAAAAAAATAGAATAATGTGTTGTGAATGTATGCGAGGCGAATCCCAAAGACTCAACAACGTAGCTAGTCCAAATTGAAGAAAACGAAAAAGAAAGATGTTACAACATGTTGATCAGTCCTGAATGTACATAATGGAAAACATGATAATAATAAATAAATACCTGATTAGCCAGTGAATCCAGAACCTCAGTAATGGAAGACACCATCATCTTGATCGGGTTCCCTTTAGTGTGTACACTAATGATGGCTAATGATCACAAAGTGATCGAATGAGAGAGAGGTGGATGGCGGCTACATTAGGTTATGGTTTTATTAGAGTCCAACCTAATACCTCTAGTTATCTCTCTATTTATACACACAGGGGACACCCTAATTAGGTTTAGTAAGGGTAATTCCGTCCATCAAAGAATCACCAATTATAAACATAGGGATATTATAGTAATTGATCGATATAATATAAATGATAATGATGGCCATATAATAAATATAATAATCATAATTTATATTTATTCTAACATAAAACAGTCTTGATAGTCAGATATTTGTCTTGTTGTAAGTAATACTTGTATATGGACAAGGAATAACTATTAGTGACCTGTAGCAGGATATGTATAAGAAGCCTTTGGCCAAAGTGGTGATATTTAGGTGGTGTAGAATTAGAGGGCGTGTGTGTCATACTGTCATATATGTACACGCTTATGTTCAGTAGCGTATAAAAAACATACAAGTTGTTGCAAGTTTCAACATCAAGAGTTGTTCTTGTGGAGGAACTATTTGTATTTTGTTGACAATATTTATGGTTGGTTCCTCTAAATTACCTGAGAACAAAGGTAATCAGTTAAGAGGAATATAAGTTATTTAAAAGACTCTTCTTGCCTAAAGATAAATATTTGAAAATTTAAAACTTATTGCTGTAAATCTGATTATTAGATTTATTATGTTGTATTTGGTCTAGTTTCTCTGTGTCTAATAAATTGAGTACATCTTAAATTGATTTTCACAGTTTGCAGTATCGATCCAAAAAAAAAAAAAAAAAACATAGGGCGATGAAAGCTAAATCTTTGTCCCAAGTTCAACAATTTGATTTTTTGACCGCACTTCCTCAAGCCGTAATAGAAACCATCCTATGTCTTCTACCAATTGAAGAAGCAGCAAGGACGGGTATCCTCTCAAGGGAATGGAGGTACAAATGGACCAAAATTCCTAAACTTCAGTTTTGTCTGGCTAATGTTAAAAGACCAATTGAAATGGAGGAGCCTGAATGGTGGAATCATGTATCCGGCTTAGAATACGCAAGGAGAATGAAGTACTTGAGGTGTACACTTTTATGTGCTATACACCAAGTTTTGTTGCTGCGACAAGGTCCAATATATGAGTTTAGCCTTGCAATGGATGCACATGACACCTGTTTTGAAATTGATCAAATATTACTTTATTTGTCAAGGAACCATACTCTCAAGAAATTAACATTTTTCTTTCATGGTGTCCATGCAAGTGTGTATGGTTTACCCTTGTCATTCTTCTCGTTGGATCACTTAACGGACCTAGTTCTTGAACATTGTGCTTTCAACCATAAACCAATATTCAATGGATTTATTAGCCTTACAACATTATCTTTAACGAACGTAAAGTTCTCCAAAGAAACTCTGCTGCATCTTTTATCTAACTGTCCATCACTTAAGAGCCTGCGTCTGGTAAGTGCATACTTGTATATCCATTCTCATGGGCATACAATGCTTATCTGAATATTTTAAATTTACGCAGATGCTAGATGACATCGATTTTCTCAGTGATGAAAAACCCAACACTATGGAGCTATTCAAGTGTTTGCCTTTGATTGAACATCTGACAACTTGGAGTTATATCATTCCGGTAATATTTATTCACATTACATCATCATCATCATCATCATCATCATCATCATACTCAGTTAACCCCACCTATAGCAAAGCTAAGGTAGGGTCTGAGGAGGGTAAGATGTAGACAGCCTTACCTCTACCCCTAAGAATAGAGAGGCTGCTTCCAGTGAGACCCCCGGCTCGATGTGGTTTGGTATCAAGCCTTGGACATAAGGCACATAACACTTAGCAATCGGGACAAACCTGATCGGTGGATGTACCCCTTTGTCTTTTGGCTATCCACGCCACCACATGATGCATGATTAACCGTCCGTTGTTTTTAACATTATTTTCACGAATTTAGTAAAATAACGTTAAAACTAGTGCAACTTTACTTTTGCCACCCCAAGTGTCACACATATATGCATTATATGTGCATACTGCAAGTGGGGCGTAAGTATTTATTCACATTACATATAATGTAAAAAATACAAAATTTAAACGTTGGTTGTTAATCGTTGTTTTGTCCTATGATTGAAGTCGTTAGTTCAAGCTTCGGTTCCAAAAAAGCCTCCAACCTTATTAATCCACCTCAAATATGTTTGCATAGAAGAAATGTGTTTTGTTGATGGCTATGGATTGCCTTTTCTTGCTGTTTTGACCAAATGCTGCCCAAACTTGGAGAAAATTAAGTTAAGGGTATAGTTTAAGTGTATCATGTTTCCTATTTGTTTTGCTTATGAGGCTAAGTTAACTGACACAAGACTCTGGTTGTAGATTAATTGTGCTTGGGATGATGAGATAGACTCTGTTGTGGTTGAAGAATGTTGTGTTAAGTTGAAAGAATATTCAGATGTGTGGTTGGAGCATCTGAATGAACTGGAGATTAAATATTTCTCAAACTTGAAGCCGGAACTAGAGTTTGTGAAGTTTATCATGGCTAGATCACCCGCTCTGAAAAAGGTGATGCTGCTAACCGATATGTATGACGAGAATGAAGAGTTGGAGGTGTTAGAAACTCTCTTAAGAGCCCCACGCGCACCACTAGCTGAAATTGTTGTTAAGCATTTCTGAAAATGATATATATGGTGACGATTAGATTACTCAACTTTCTTCGGAACTAATGTTGGATTTTTTAAGTTTATTTGTAATTCTTCTTATTAGTATTTCGTTGAAAATGTATCAATGTGGTCTGAAAACCTTTCTTGGACTTGGCTGTTGCAGCAATATATATGATTTTTGTATATCCTCGATTTTAAGTATGGTAATATAGACATTGGTTTATAAGAGTTGGTGGTGTTCAGTTTTTTATATTTTGGGCGCGAGAAAGAGCTAGATATTCTAGATTTCTAGTTAGTTTTGGTCTTAGTTTCACGTGACTAGTTATTTCTTCTTGAGTAAATTACATTTTTGTGCTTTACGTTTACACCAATTTTTATCGGACGTTATTTAGCTTCAAAAATGTTAGAAATCTACATCTACATCTACATCTACATCTACATCTACACTATATAATAAAAGAAAACACATGAGGGACACATGGCACTCCCTCATGAATTCTCTCATTTTATTATTTAATTTAATACAATAAATTCAAATTTAATTATAATAATTGATTTGCAAAAGCATATTATAAATTTATTAAAATGAATTTTATTTATTATATTAATAATCATAGTTGTAACCGAAATCATTAATAAAAGAAAACACATGATTCTTTTTACAATATTTGATCTTTATATATCTACATCTACATAAAAGAAAACACATGAGGGACACATGGCACTCCCTCATGAATTCTCTCATTTTATTATTTAGTTTAATACAATATATTCAAATTTAATTATAATAATTGATTTGCAAAAGCATATTATAAATTTATTAAAATGAATTTTATTAATCTATACTATTTAATAAAAGAAAACACATGAGGGACATATTTTTTTAGTGTAGATTCGTTTCAATCTTTAGTTCCATGCTATTAATTACCACATTTTTTTTATTGTACAGTAAAATTGAACCAATAAATGTCATTATGTTTAAGGACCTTGATGTTAGAAAAAAAATGATTATACACTCAAGGTTATAAATACTTTGGCTTTGAAATAAAGTTGATGTCAAATTCCAAAATGAACAATACTCGATTGGGATGATTTAACGGATGAGAAGATACTTTTAAATTAATTTCATTTTTTTTATATCCTAGCCTAAACAGATTTACCTTTATTACTTTTTGATTTTTTTTTGTTTTGTTGTATCTGCAGTCTTATAAGGTAATAGCCACGGTATGGAAGATATATTTTGGAATGTTTGAAAACAGTTTTATGTGAATAGAAATGTTTTTTACAATAAATCATTTAGGGGCTGATGAATATTTAATATTTTTTCGGTTGTAAAGGCAACTTTTTTTATTTTAAATAAAATATGTAATCTAATTTTCTCTTAATTATATTTTAAATTTATATATAATATATATAATTTAAATTGTTCAGCCCGTGTATCACACGGGTACATAACCTAGTCTTACTTTATGTTCAAAATTCTGTCTAAGTCGTTTTTACTAACGTGAATTATATTTTAGGGTTAAATAACTTAAATTTAGTCATTTGCATTGTACATGAGGGCAAGCTAGTATTTTTACCCTATTTACCTATAATTTTTTTTTTATTAAATTATATATTTCCTTTAAATATAAATATAAACGTAGGATTTGGTTCAAATGAAAATCTTTGGCCAAATTGAGAACTGAAAAAGACACTCTGAACCACACGTTTCTTTAAGACAATTTTTTTTTTGCTTAATCATATAGGTTTTTTACAAGAATATTTTTTTTTATTTTTCATAAATGTACATTTGGATTTATAAGACCACCTTAACTTTACATTTGTAAAGACCTTAAAACCCACATTATTTGTAGCAGTACACTTTCTAGTCATGCCATGACTCAGAATAAGTATTAAAATATTAGATAAGTCGGTTTTAGCGGTTCTTTAAATAACCGCGGTTTTAACTTAAAGTTTTAATTTAACCCGGTTTTATATAATATTTAAAGTTTTAACTTAATCCGGTTTTAGCGGTTCTTTAAATAGAACCGCGGTTCTAAACCGAATCGAACCGGGAACCGTTTTCACCAAAATTTAATAATCGGAACCGAACCCTAAATACAAAAATACAGTTCGGATCTAGCGGTTCTGTGTCGGTTCCTCAGTTTTAGCGGTTCCAAACCATGAATTGCTCAGCCCTAATACAGAGATTAGGATACAGATGAGATCCGATTAATGCTATCCATTTACCCATATGTCGTCAACTACTCATTTGTTTACTTTACCCATTTTAACCTAGACTAGATCGGCCGGTAGGTGCAGCAAACAAGCCTCAATCGAAGTGTCATGCTCTCGCACAGGTTCGCATTATTCTTACTTATTCAACGTTGAATGTGGAGACTTGAAATTCGTTGTTGAATTTGTAGATGCTACTTCAATTACTTATTATACTTGATTCTATAATATTCAAACTTTAATATCTGATTGTTCATTACTTGAATGTTGATAAATAAATGCTGCTGGTAATGTAGTAGTATGCTACTTGAAGTTACTTGTTGAGTTGTCAGCCTTTAAAGTACTTTAATTATCCACAAGATTAATCCCTTAATCTTAAGTTAATAGTGAAAGGAAGAACCTGACCATAGATCTCGTGTTGCCGAAAGATAATAATCGAATGATTGAAGCTTAGCTACTTTTTATAATAAGACCGGTTTCATTTCACTCGTAGGTCTCATTAAGTTTCCTTGTGCATGTTCAAGAACCTGATCAAACGCTGAAAGCCTGAAACGCGAAGTAGGTAAACCGCACATTTACAAAATCCCATAGTTGTCAAAGGCGCTAGGCGCACTCAAGGCGCATAGGCCTCGTCTGAGGCTTAGGCGCGATGCGCAAAAAAAGCGAGGGCATGAGATAAAAAAAAGCGAACAAAGAAAATATATTAAAATAATAATTTTTTCATCTAGTTAGTATCAAAAGTTTTAAAATATTGATGTATTAGTGTATAGAGAAGTTTTCCTTAAATAAAAGTAGAAATCTGGCTGGAATCTAGCCATAATTTGACGAATTTGGGAATCTAGCATAAATCTGCGACTAAACCATCACCTAGAGAATTAAAGCGCAATTTCCTCGACTCAAAGCGCAGACGCATTGCCTCGCCTAAAAATGGGCCTAGGCGCAAGAGGCGATGGCTTTTAACAGCTATGCAAAATCCAAAGTGAAACAAAAGAGTAAGAATTAATTTGAAACATTTACAAGAGAGCTATGAGCGAATGGAATAAAATATCTAGATGGAAATACCAACACATACCGCAAACTCTGAAATCTGCACGCTCAATCTTTTGCCTGATAGATTGTGGATGTACAGTTTTCAAAAAGTATATAAAGAGAAGAGTTAAGAATTAGAATGAACAGATAAATCACAAGAAAGTAAAATACCATCATTTTGGATATCAATCTAAAACAACAGTGCTCAAACCTCAAAGACAAACAGCAAAGTTTAAAGTAGCATTTATGCTTGATCAACACAAACTTAAAGACTTGTTTTGCCCTCTCAAATTGACACTTCTTTTAGTAACATAGACCTTCGTTAACCCATTTATGACATATGTAAATCTGCTAACAACTCTATTATAATTTGTTTAGAACCTGTTCATCGATCTTCGACCTATTTACAAACCGCAACTCATTTTCATTTGTCAAATCATAAACCTAACTTTTGTAAACTTTTACCATAACTTTCTTTTATTATCACCTTTTCATTTTATGTTTTAGTAACTCACATAAATCTTAAATAATTTGATTATGTTAGTTAATTTGTGTATTATTATTTATGAAAAATTACTAAATTAATATATGGAGGTATTATTTTAAACAAATAAGTAAATACATATTCTAAATGGGCCTAAATATGAAAGTAAATAAACTGAAACAGTGATAAAGTTTATCTTATTACTATATCAAAACTAATACAAAAGTGTAACGAAACAAATTTTTTTTTTACAACTAATGCAGTTTTTTTTTAATCTCAAACCAGAATGAAAGAGATGTCTGGTAGATAAAATGATAAATAGGCTTACATTTTTTATTCACTCACCCTCTCCGAGTGTAAACATGAACCGTTGAATCTTCAGCAAGAACCTGTGATGTTCGTGTTCACAGCTGGTTCGTCAAGAACATATAGAATATTAGAATCCTAACTTGGCGAGTTATGAATATCTTCAACTAATAAACCCCATTGCAGCAATATGAAAAGATATGTGAGATCTAGAATTTCTATTTAGATGGAGAGAATTGTTGCATTGGTGTTAGCCACCTGAGTTGATCTAAGAAGTTCTTTTAATCAAGGAATCCTAATGCATATTTTCATAACAGCACCCAATCTATAGCTTTATACACAACATTTCTTGACCTTTCGGAGTGTTGCACATTCTGTCTCTTGACTTATATCAATTGGTTTGCCCTGAAAACAAATAAACACACGAGAATAAATCAGTGAATAGAGGCTGCAGTGCAATGCGCTTGAGGAGATGGTTTTGATGTGTTTGGATATGTATTTAGAAAGTTATTACGGATACTTAAGGGGTGTTTGGATCTGTGTTTAGAAAGTTATTATGTGACATTAAATAAGTAAATAAAAGCTGTGATACAAAGTGTTGGAGGAGATGGTTTTGGTGTGCCTCTTTTGTTTAAAGTTGTTATAACCATTTTTGTTGCTGATTATATGATTGCTTATAAGTTAAATACTTAAATCGTAAACAAAGGTAGATCACTCAAAGTAACACTATAAACTGTTTCATGAGCTAAATCACCTTCAAAATGTGTGTCCAAACCACCCTAACTATAAAACTGAAAAGGTATAAGAAATTGGTTTACACTCGTCACACTGGATACCCCAATTAAGAAACATAGCCACACCAATGCGTGAACTTTTTGTTTGAATCGCGTGATTATTAGACTTATTATGTTGTGGTTTGTCTGTTTTCTTTGTGTGTGGTAAACTGAGTTCATCTTAAATTGCTTTCACAGTTTCCAGTATTGATCCAAAAAAAACAGCGTGAGATGAATGCTAAACGTTTGTCCGAAGCTCAACAATCCGACTTAATCACCACACTTCCTCAAGCCGTAATAGAAGCCATACTATGTCTTTTACCAATTGAAGAAGCGGCAAGAACAAGTATCCTCTCAAGGGAATGGAGGTACAAATGGACCACAATTCCTGAACTTGCGTTTGATATGTCTATTGTTAAACGACCAAGTGAAATGGAGCAGCCTCAATGGTGGATGCATGTATCCAGGTCAAAATATTTAAGGTTACATAAGGAGTTGAGGTGTAAACTTTTTTGCGCTATACACCAAGTTCTGTTGATGCGACAAGGTCCAATACATGAGTTCTTCCTTTCAATGGATGCACAGGACACCTGTTTTGAAATTGATCAAATAATACATCATTTGTCGAGGAACCATGCCGTCAAGAAATTAACATTTTACTTTCATGACCCCAGTTCGTATTGTTTACCCTTGTCTTTCTTCTCATCGTTGCATCACTTAACGGACCTAGTTCTTGATTGCTGTATTATCAACCATAAACCAACATTCAATGGGTTTGGTAGCCTTACAAGATTATCCTTAAGCTTTGTGAGGATCTCCAAAGAAAGTCTTCTACATCTTTTATCTAATTGTCCATCACTTAAGTGGTTGAATCTGGTAAGTACTAAGTACAAACTTGTAATGTATATCCGTTCTCATGGACTTTCAAGACCTATCTGAATGTATTATGTCTCTGCAGGGTCTACCTGAAGAAGATTTTCTCAGTGATGAAAAACCCAGCATGATGGAACTCTTCAAGTGTTTACCTGTGATTGAACATTTGAAAACTTGGGGTTATATCGTTCGGGTAAGATAATCACAATATATAATGTAAAGAAAACATAAGTTTACACTTTGGTTGATAATTGTTATTTTGGCCTATAGTTGAAGTCGTTAGGTGAAGTTTCGGTTCCAAAAGAGCTTCTACCCTCACTGATCCACCTGAAATACGTTTCTTTAGTACAAGTGTGTTTTGTTGACGGCTATGGATTGCATTCTCTTGCTGTTTTGACCAAATGCTGCCCGAATTTGGAGAAAATTAAGCTAGTGGTAAATAGGATAAGTGTATCTTGTATTCTGTTAGTTTTTATTAAGAGGCCAAAGTTCACTGATACGCTACTTTTGTTGCAGATTGATACTGATTGGGATACTGAAAATGTGATAGAGTCTGCTGTGTTGGAAGAATATTCAGATGTTTGGTTGGAGCATTTGAATGAATTGAAGATCGAATTTTTCTTAAACTATAAGTCTGAGTTGGAGTTTGTGAAGTTTATCTTGGCTAGGTCACCGAGTCTTAAAAAGGTTATGTTGCTAGCCTGGATAGCTGATAAAAATGAAGAGTTGGAACTGTCAAAAATTCTCTCAAGCGCCCCACGCGCATCACCAGTTGAAATCGTTGTTAAGAATAGCTACAGAAAGATTCATGATGATTAGATTACGAAACTTATTTGAGAACTAATTTTAAGAGTTTTTTTAAGTTTTTCTGTAAGTTTTTTCTGGTTAGTCTCTTTTGTTGAAAACATATCCATGTTAAAAGGATCTAAAAGATTTTCTTCGACCCAATTGATCGCTGCAAGAACAGGTATGATCCTTGTACATCCTATATATGAAGTAATGTAATATTTGCATTGGTTATTGTTTTCATATATTTTAGGCAGGAGAAAGGGTTTAGATATTCTCGTCAAGTTTTGGTCATAGTCTTGAATGTTTCGTCTCCAACTCTCCATTAATAGCTGTAGAAAAGGAAATACAAAGATTCAAATGAAAACAATCTTGGAAACCTAATGAAAACAATCTTGGAAACCTTCTGTATGATAACGACGAGTCATCTACGCAATATTGGTTTTTTAACAATAACCTTCAAGACTATGACCAAAACTTGATGAGAATATCTAAACCTGTATGGTTTAGATCAATACAGGTACATCCTGGACTTTAATAAGGTAATGTATTGTCGAACTTGGTTACTGTTTAGATGGGTGGTGTTATTGTTTTCTTATATTTAAGGCACGAGAAATGGCTAAATATTCATAAGTTTTACTCTTAGTTTCTAATGACCAATTACTTGTGTTTGGCTGGGCGGGGGTAAGCATGCGTGTGTTGACCTCACTGAGGTGTCCCCATTGGTGGGGCTGAGAGACAGTGGTTTCGTTCCGGGACAGACGGTTTTGAAGGCGGAAGCTAGGAAAGTTGCTAAGCACGAGGTAACATGTTTTGAGAATCAAGACGTGTTCATTCCGTTTGCCTTCGACACATTTGGATCCCTAGCCCCTGAGGCGGTTCACTTTTTGGAGCAGGTGCAGAAGGTGGTCCACAGTGGCTCGCAGAGCCCAATGAACCAAGGGTTTTAGTAGAATATGCTTTGCGATTCAAAAGGGGATAGCGACTCAGCTTGTTGCTCGCTTACCCATTATCCAGATTTAATTTGGTTTTTTTTTACTTTGGAATGAAAAAATCATACACTAACTTGTATTATTCTACTTAAAAATATTTTAACTAAAGAATGCTACAGTAGGCATGAGAAAGGTGAGAATTTCGTAAAAAGATGAAACCTATTTAAAAAATATATAAAATGAAGGTAACACGTATGATTTTTTTTTAATATGTTGTAAAGATCTAGAATGCTAAACTCGGTAAACTCTATTGTGATTTCTAGTTTGTCTTGAAACAACGAATTCAAATATTTAAATCGACTCATATATTTAAATCAACAAAATTTAGTTGGAATGACTAGACAACCATTACTAGCGATTGATCAAACAGGCTAGGCGGGATTTTTACAATCATGATTAAAAAAAAGCGGGTAGCCGAAGTGCCAAACCAAAATCATATCTTAATGATCTGTTTCCCATGGGCCGGCCCATTAAACTCAAAAAGTTTTAAAAGCCCGCCCTAACCAAACACTCTCTACTCTCTAGTCAATTGTCTTCCCTAATCCCTACTGTCTCTCTCTGGTACGTTTTCCATCATTTTTTATTTTATTTTATTTTATTAAAATTAGTTCTCAAGCTGATGAAATAAGTGTTGCTATCATCATTTTGGATTAGGTATATATATTGTTGTGAGGAAATTACATAAAGTTACCATTTGTACGGTGCATTATTAGAGAATTAATACGTTTAACAAGCTCTTTTGAAATTGCTTAAATTAGTCGACAAATTGTGATTATTTTTTAATTTTAGCTTTTTATATAACCAGGTATGACTTTTCTGGCCTTTAGCCCCTGGTTAGTAACGGCTTGGTTTAAATTTTAACAATTCGGTTTCTGTTTTCTGTAATAAATAAACAACAATTACTAACGAACCTGTTATTTTGCGCTTCACGCCTCGCGCTTAGACCTTGTCGCTTTTATGCGCCTGCCGCTTTTAAAACCAAGCGCTTAGGTTACTTGAAAATTGAATTTACTTAGTGAATGTAGCATGTTAAAGACTTGATATTACTTGTTGAGTGTTTAGATGCTCGTCGTATCCTAGTCATTTACTTAATTCATGAAAGTAAAAATTTGATGGTTGACAAGCAAATGTTTGTAGTAAATTGTAATGTAATATGCATATTAATCAATGACCTAGTCAAGTTGATAGACATTAGGACAAGGCATATTAATCAATGACCCGTAGCAGGATATGTATAAAAGGCATTGTGAATCCCCTCAACCAAGTGGTAATATTTAGGTGGTGTAGAATTAGGGAGTGTGTGTGTGTCGTATATGTAGGCGCTTATGTTTAGTACCGTATAAAAAGCATATATATGGTTGGTTCCTCTAATTTACCTGAGAACAAAGGTAATCAGTTAAGAGGAATGTAAAGTATTTAACAGACACGCATGAAAAGAAGAACCGGACCAGATATCTCTTCTTGCCGAAAGATAAATATTTGAAAATTTAAAACTTATTGCTGAAAATCTGATTATTAGATTTATTATGTTGTATTTGGTCTAGTTTTTCTGTGTCTAATAAATTGAGTTCATCTTAAATTGATTTTCACAGCTTGCAGTATCGATCCAAAAAAAAAAAAAAAACATAGGGCGATGAGAGCTAAATCTTTGTCCCAAGTTCAACAATTTGATTTTTGACCGCACTTCCTCAAGCCGTAATAGAAACAATCCTATGTCTTCTACCAATTCAAGAAGCTGCAAGGACGGGTATCCTCTCAAGGGAATGGAGGTACAAATGGACCAAAATTCCCAAACTTCAGTTTTGTCTCGGTAATGTTAAAAGACCAATTGAAATGGAGGAGCCTCAATGGTGGAATCATGTATCCGGCTTAGAATATGCAAGGAGAAAGAAGTACTTGAGGTGTAAACTTTTCTGTGCTATACACCAAGTTTTGTTGCTGCGACAAGGTCCAATATATGAGTTTAGCCTTTCAATGGATGCACATGACACCTGTTTTGAAATTGATCAAATAATACTTTATTTGTCGAGGAACCATCCTCTCAAGAAATTAACATTTTTCTTTTATGATTTCCGTACGAGTGCGTATGGTTTACCCTTGTCATTCTTCTCGTTGGATCACTTAACGGACCTAGATCTTGAACATTGTGCTTTCAACCATAAACCAACATTCAATGGATTTATTAGCCTTACGACATTATCTTTAACGAATGTAAAGTTCTCCAAAGAAACTCTACTGCATCTTTTATCTAATTGTCCATCACTTAAGAGCTTGTGTCTGGTAAGTTTATACTTGTATATCCGTACTCATAGACTTCCAAAACTTATCTGAATATATTGTCTATGCAGCTTCTATTTGAAACAGATTTTCTCAGTTATGGAAAGCCCAGCATTATGGAGCTGTTCAAGTGTTTACCTGTGATTGAACATCTAACAACTTGGGGTCATATCATTCCGGTAATATTTATTCACATTACATATAATGTAAAAAATACAAAATTAAAACGTTGGTTGTTAATCGTTGTTTTGGCCTATGATTGTAGTCGTTAATTCAAGCTTCGGTTCCAGAAGAGCCTCCAACCTTATTAATCCACCTCAAATATGTTTGCATAGAAGAAATGTGTTTTGTTGATGGCTATGGATTGCCTTTTCTTGCTGTTTTGACCAAATGCTGCCCAAACTTGGAGAAAATTAAGTTAAAGGTATGGTTTTAGTGTATCATGTTTCCTATTTGTTTTGCTTATGAGGCTAAGTTCACTGACACAAGACTCTGGTTGTAGATTAATTGTGCTTGGGATGATGAGATAGACTCTGTTGTGGTTGAAGAATGTTGTGTTAAGTTGAAAGAATATTCAGATGTGTGGTTGGAGCATCTGAATGAACTGGAGATTAAATATTTCTCAAACTTGAAGCCGGAACTGGAGTTTGTGAAGTTTATCATGGCTAGATCACCCGCTCTGAAAAAGGTGATGCTGCTAACCGATATGTATGATGAGAATGAAGAGTTGGAGGTGTTAGAAACTCTCTTAAGAGCCCCACGCGCACCACTAGCTGAAATTGTTGTTAAGCATTTCTGAAAATGATATATATGGTGACGATTAGATCACTCAACTTTCTTCGGAACTAATGTTGGATTTTGTAAGTTTATTTGTAATTCTTCTGATTAGTCATTTCGTTGAAAATGTACCAATGTGGTCTGAAAACCTTTCTTGGTATATCCTCGATTTTAAGTATGGTAATATAGACATTGGTTTATAAGAGTTGGTGGTGTACAGTTTTTCTATATTTTAGGCACGAGAAAGAGCTAGATATTCTAGTCTAGTTTTGGTCTTAATTTCATGTGACTAGTTATTTTTTCTTGAGTAAATTACATTTTTGTGTTTTACGTTTACATCAATTTTTAACGGACGTTATTTAGCTTAAAAAATGTTAGAAATCTTACTTTATGTTCAAAGTTCTGTCTAAGTCGTTTTTATTAACGTGGATTATATTTTAGGGTTAAATAACTTAAATTTAGTCATTTGCACTGTACATGAGGGCAAGCTAGTATTTTTACCCTATTTACCTATAAATTTATTTTATTAAATTATATATTTCCTTTAAATATAAATATAAACGTATGATTTGGTCAAATTGAGAACTGAAAGAACCATTCTGGACCACACATTTCTCCAAGACAATTTTTTTTTTTTGCTTAATCACAAATTTTTTACAAGAATATTTTTTTTTATTTTTCATAAATGTACATTTGGATTTATAAGACCACCTTAACTTTACATTTGTAAAGACCTTAAAAACCCACATTATTTGAGCATTACACTTTCTAGTCATGCCATGACTCCGAATGAGTATTAAAATATTAGATTAGTCGATTTATATTTCCATCCATTTACCCATGTGATTTTTTCTAGGGGTGTAAACGAGCCGAGCAAAGCTCGAGTCTAATTGGACTCAAGCTCGGCTCGGTTCGAGCCTACAATCTTGAGCTCGAGCTCGGCTCGCTATCAAAATCAAAAGCTCGAGCTGAGCTCGGCTCGGCTCGAGGTGATTTGAAAACAATCTCAAACGAGCTCAAAGCTCGGCTCGAGATCGCAAAAGCTCGGCTCGCGAGTCTTATTAAATGGGCCTATGAAATAAGGACTTGAGCTTTGGAGAAGTGGGCTATAAATTATAAGAGATATATAAATAACTTATATGTTTGGGCTCGTTTAGGCTCGCGAGCCCAATCGAGCTTTGTATATAGGGCTCGAACTCGAGCTCGATAACTAAACGAGCCATATTTCAGGCTCGAGCTCGGGCTTGGGCTCGTTAAGGCTCAGCTCGTTCGAGCTTTTTACCGAGCCGACCCCGGGTAGCTCTCGAGCCGATACGTGTCATTTACACCCCTAATTTTTTTCCCTTGAAACGGTAAATCACCTAGTTTTAACCTAAATAAATAAATAGGGCACCCAACTGCTGTGAATCCTCCTCTCGTCCTCAGCTGCTCGCCCAGGTCTTTTCTTTTCTTAAGCTTTGAAACGTAAATACTTTTACTGTTTATTACTTCATACTGTTAATAATTAGACGCTACTTAATTTTATTTCAATGTTTATTTCTGTTGACAATATTATATGGCTTTTAAATGGATACTTGGGAGCGTTTGGATGTGTGTTTACACAATTATTATGTGACATTAAATATATAAATATTAAGGCTGCCACCAATTTTTAGTCAATTAGGATAAAATTTCCCCACTGTTGATTGCCTAGTGTTTAATGAACTGATTGATGAAAATTACTTTCTGAACCTCCGACTAGCGATTAATTGGAAGCTGGGCCGATTTTTACAACCATGGTGTTTAGGCTATGGGGTGGTGCCTCATGCCACATCATGCTTTTAGGGCACTATCAAGTGTTCCGCCAACCCCTTAATGGGCGTGAGAAGGGAAGAAAAGGGGGCCCACCTATAACAACCAATCATTTTTAACGGTGGCTCTAAACCACCCCGTGGGTGTTAAGGGGGGGGGGGGGGGGGGCTGTTGCTCCATAGCTTAAATGTCACATACGTGGTGCTTTAAATCCCCAAGGGGCTTTATTCAACACCCCATAGCCTTATAAGTCAATTAACAACACATGATATCACTTAAACTAACATTATAAAGTATAAACTGGTATTGTCTTCGTCAGTTAAATCACTTTCACAACATACGTCCAAACACCCCGACTGTAAATTTGAACGAGTACAAGGAAATGGTTTAATCTCGTCACGTGGGAAAACCCAATTAAGAAGCATAGCCATACCAACGTATGAACTTTTTCTCTGAATCACCTGATTATTAGACTTGTGTCGTATTTGTCTATTTTTATGTATATGTAGTAAATATAGTTCAAGTTAGAGCGATTTTCACAATTTGCAGTATGATCCAACAAACACAGCCTGGGATGGAAGCTAAACGTTTGTCTCAATTGGATATAATCACCACACTTCCTCAAACCATAATAGAAACCATACTATGTCTTTTACCAATTGAAGAAGCGGCTAGGACAAGTATCCTCTCAAGGGAATGGAGGTACAAATGGACCACAATTCCTAAACTCGTGTTTCTCGAGGACACTATTAAAGCACCAAGTGAATATATTAATCGGAAGCAATTATCTGACTTAGACATTAAAAGGAGAAACAAGGACATAAGTTGTAGACATTTCTATGCTATACTCCAAGTTCTATTACTGCGCCAGGCCCCAATACACGAGTTCAACCTTATGATGACTTCAAGTCATACCTTTTTTGAAATTGATCATGTACTAGGTCAGTTGTTGAAGAACCATATGGTCAAGAAATTAAAACTTGACTTTTTCCATTCCTGTTCGAATGGTTTACCTTCATCCGTCTTCTCAATGCATCACTTAACCGACCTAGATCTTGAATATTGTGATATTAACTATAAATCGACACTCAATGGATTTGGTCGCCTTACAAGCTTATCCTTAGACAGAGTAACGACCTGTAGAGAAACTCTTCTACATCTATTATCTAATTGTTCATCTCTTAAGAGGTTGTATCTGGTAAGTTCATACTTGTACATCTATTATTCTCATGGCTTTCAATACTCGTCTTAATATTTTAAGTCGTTGCAGCTTACATATGAAGAAGATTTTTTCACTTCTGAAAGACCCAACATTATGGAGCTACCCAACATTATGGAGATATTCAAATGTTTACCTGTGATTGAACATCTCACCACTTGGGGTTATGTCACTAAGGTAATAGTTATCCACACTATATTTAATTTAAAGAAAAAAGGTTAAATCTTTGGTTGTTAATTGTTGTTTTTGCCTTTGGTTTAAGTTGTTCAATGTAGACTCGGTTCCACTAGGGCGTTCAACCTCACTAATCCACCTCAAATACTTTTGTTTCGAAGACCTGTGTTTTACTGACGTCTATGGATTGTCTTTTCTTGCTGTTTTGGTCAAATACTCTCCGAACTTGGAGAAAATTAAGCTAGAGGTGAATAGTACAAGTCTGTTTCGTATTCTATTTATTATTGATTATGATGCCAAAATTCACTAACACAACATTGTTTATGTAGATTGATACATTTGACATGATTGATGTAGAGTCGGTTAAACTGGAAGAATATTCCTTTATATTTGAAGAATTTTCAAAACTTTGGTTGGAGCATCTGCATGAATTGGAGATTAAAAATTATAGGCACTTTAAGCCGTTGTTGGAGTTTGTGAAGTTTATCCTGGCTAGGTCGCCCAATCTGAAGAAGGTGATATTGCTAACCTATAGGGTTGACAAGAATGAAGAGTTGGAGATGTTAACAATCCTCTCTCACGCCCCACGCGCGTCACCGGTGGTCACTGTTAAGAATCGCTGCCTTGAAAATGACGATTAGACTGCGCATCTTTCTTGAGAACTAATGTTAATATTCATGATGATAATCTTGTATTGCTACTTGTTTTTCTGGTTATCTAATCTTTTAAATTTTATATACTTTTCTCTCTTTCTACAATGCTTCTTCATACAGGGGCGGCCAAAAATATGGAATGAGAACAAATGGAGAAACCAATCGTCCAAACCAACGGAGATCCATACCCTTATGCTTAAAAAGATGAAAAATGGGTGTGAATCTTGACATACTAGAACAACCAACAAGACAATCTAAGTTCAAATGCCCAACAAAAAGGGTCACAAGTGAATCGATACCAGCATAAGGCAATAACCAATCCAACAATGGGTATGCTAATAACTAAAATATTAAATACATACATTACATTTTTTTACGAAGCAAAACTAAAATACTAAATATTTGGAAACCTCCACAACTTAAAAATGTATCCGAGAATCAACCAACTATTTATCAGTTAAAAGTAGAGGTGTACAAAATACCCGAACCCGAACACGAAAAAAAATACCCGAACCCGACCCTACCCTAGGGTATTTTAAAACCCGGGTATTTATTATCAAACAAAGGCATTAAATAAAGACGATGAATTACTCCATAATCAACGAAGACTTAACTATCTATGTTTTTTTTTATCACTTGTACTTAGGGGTGCTTAACGGGTCGGGTTCGCAGGTTGGTGAGTCCAACCCGACCCAAACCCGAAATTTTTACATGAACCCGAACCCGACCCGAACCCGAAAATTGTGACATACATATGAACCCGACCCGAACCCAAACACAAATATATATAAAACATTTATGTTTTATTTATAAAATCTCATACCAATTTCTATTTTAAGTTATAAGTGTAGCATAAAATACCTAACCAATTTAATTTATAACATAAAACATATTGTAAAAAAACAATATATAGTATAAATAGGTTAAACGAGTCAACCCGTCAACCCGCCCGGGTTGACCCGAACCTGACCCGAACCCATTTAGACTAAACCTAAAACCGCTAATTTCGTGTTAGGTTCGGGTCGTGTCGAATAGGGTTTTTTATACTCGAAAATAATAAATACAAACAACTATAAAAAAGAAAAAACACACGGATAGGGTTTTTTATACTCGAAAATAGGTATATAGTACCTTCGGGTGGGTATACCCGAAACCGGGTATTGAAAACCCGAACCCGAACTAAACCTGGTATATAGGGTATGGCTTTTCATGAAAATACCCTACCCGAACCCGACCCGGTTATTTCGTAATACCCGGTTTTACCCTACCCGGTCATACCCGAACCCGGGTACGTAACCGAACCCAGGTATTCAAAAAACCCGGTTTTGCGCACCTCTAGTTAGAAGGGTCTAGGGCCGGGTTGGTTACCAAAAATCCTAGTTTTCCCTTATGTAAAATTAAGGTCTTATCTAACTTGGTAGTTTAGGGGCATACCAAGCCCACTAAAATATCAAACATACCCAACAAACTTCGATATATCAAAATACACCTTTTTCAAATAACTAAAAACTCACATATGACTAGGGATAGCAGAATAATCCGAACCCGGCGGACATTTCCGGAACCTGAAATGTTTAGGACGGGTATACCCGAAACCCGACGGGTCCGGGTTCGGGTTATTTTTTTTCGGGTTCGCCTACGGGTTTGGTATATAGTGATACCCGACCCGATTAGCCTATATATATACACACACACACACCCGATTACCCGCTAGAATACATGATACAATTTATCTATAATATTTTCTTTCCTTATATATATATATATATATATATATATATTGTAAGTGCGTCTTTTTTGAGATTTATATACTATAAAGTTTATCTATTTTAGTTATTTGAGACATTTTATGATGGTGAAGATACATGTAACTTGTTGTATATTTTGGTAAAATAAAAGGTATATCCGATACCCGTGGATATTTTCTAATTAAAATCATAACAGGTATTTTTTTAACAAAATAATGGGTATACCCGATACCCGACGGGTATTGGGGCGAGTTTGAGACATGATTTTACAAACGTGTACAGGTTTAGGATTACCAATACCCGATCCGACCCATTGCCATCCCTACACCTGACGTATTTTACTAAACATAATTTTAACTCTTTATTTAGGTTAATAATCATATTATTCATAAAATTAAAAAAATCATAGTATTTCAATCTTATATAAGAAAAATATATATTGAAACTATATAGATATAATAAAACAAGAGTAAATTGCTTGGTTGGTCCTTGTGGTTTTCAGATCTTGCATGCTTGATCCTGAAACTTCACTAATTACAAACTTAATCCTAAATGTTTACAACTTATCACATGCGTGTTCCCGTACGTTCGTCTTTTATAACATTGATAGTCCTTGCCATGGATGTCTGTTAGTTTTGATCGTTAAATCTATATAAAATGACTATTATACCCCATTACTAGAGGACAAAACACTTCAAAATAAATACTAAAAATACGTAAAACTTTAAGTGGGCACACCCCAATCCACCTTTCTTCTTCCCCACCCGCCCTTCTTGTTAGCACCTACCACCACCACTATCGCCACCATCCCTTCTTCAACCCCCACCCTTCTCCACCACACCACTATAACCAGATCTGATCACCATTGTCAAGCACCATCATCACCATCTTCATCACCACTGTCACGCATCATCATCAACATCATCATATCATTAATACGTTATGACCACCGTCAAAACCCCAACACTACCCACAACCACTATCGCCCAACTCTGAGGAATACCTTCAGCTCAACACTGCTCACCCGTAACACTACTACCATGAAGTTGTTGATTTCATTCTCTCACTAATCCCAACCCCTATTCCTTCTCAAACGGACCGACAAAAACCTAATGTTCGTAATCTGAAAGTTTCAAAACTATTTAAGGAACACCTTAAGATCTACATCTCGCCTGTTCTGATGAAACGAGGGAGGAGATGGTAAGGGTGGGGTTGGTGTTACGCTGGTGGTACAATGGTGGTGGTACAGTGGTGTTGTTGGACAATGGTAGGTGGTAGGTGGTAGGTGGTGTTGTTGAAACAAGGGATGAGAGGGTAGGGATGAGCTTGGGACGGTATCGGTACCAAACCGATACCGATCCCGACAATACCGATACCAAAAAGTTCAAAAAACCAATACCGATACCGAACACATACGGTACGGTATTGGTTCGGTATCGGTACGGTACCGGTATGGTATCGATATTTTACCTTAAAATACCGATACCATACCGATCCCGTACCGATACCGATAATACCGAAACCGAAAATCCATAAATTTGGGTACCGATACCGATCCCGAAACCCCTCAGTTCGGTATCGGTTCGGTATGGTATCGGAATCGGGACGGGATGGGATGGGATCGGTATTCAGCCTTGTATGCTCATCCCTATAGGAGGGTGTGGTTGGTTGTATATATAAGTTTTTAATTTAGTTTTATCTATTAATTAAGTTTTTTAGTTACTTTAATATAATATATCCTTCAGACTTTTGTAATATATAATTAAGGGTAGTATGGTAATTTTATACGGACTTAACTAAAAAATTAACGACGTTAGCTCATAAGAACCATTCATATTATTAAAATGCAACCTTTGGGCCCACTTGTGAACATGTTTCAAACCATCAGAACCAACCGTGTAATTTTTAAACCATGAGAATCATCTTCGCAAGATCAGCAAAATAAATATTAAGGGCATGTTTGGATAAACTTATTTGAGTCAAAAAGGACTTTTAGTTAAAAGAACTTATTAACTTATGACTTTTTAAAAAGGAGTTTTTAGAAAAGTGTTTGGATTAGCTTATGTGGTGGGGAAAAACAATAAGTTAATAAGTTATTTTGTAGAAAAGTGTTTAGTTTAACTTATTTAGGTAAAATGACCAAAAAGGGTATAAAGAGGAAAGATCTATATATATATATATATATATATATATATATATATATATTGCAAAGGGATTAATCCTACATGTCATACTCTTATGCAATCTCTCCTTTGAGAGATGCCACATAGGATGTGATGTGGCAACTTTAAACCAATTAAAAAAAGAAATAAATATGATTTAACCTAATCTATTATAATCTTTAATCTAATATATTAAATACATAATCTACTAAATCTAAATATTAAACCTTTATTATTTTATCTCTCGTGTTTCCTCCCATAACTTTTAAACGTTAATATCTTTTATATACGAGATTTTTTAACGAAAAAAATTACACCAAATTAACGAGCGTTTTATTATCTTTCCAACGAGTACCATAGTGCTATATAAAAATTGGAGAAAAAAATGACTATTTTTTGTAACCCGACAGGTATTGTGTCGGGTTTGGGATTAGTTTAAAAAAATTGTGGGTTTGGGTCAAGTCTGGGATTAGGTGATACCCGACCTGATTACCCAAAACAACATACCCAAATACCCGAACTACATACCCGATCATATACCCATGAATTTTTTAACGCATCACATAACCTTTAGACTAATGCGTTCGATATTTCAATAATTAACTTTTTTTTTCTTATTTCATGTTAGTTGTTTTTAGAATGATCGATTACAAACTTCCGAATTCATTTGTAATGGCACTAGATTTATACCCCGGCGCAGATATTCGTTTTTTTTTATATTTGAATATGATAACTTATGGCAGAGATTTGTTTAAAATAATAATAATAATAATAATAATAATAATAATAATAATAATATATTTTATATGAGCTGTTTTTATGTCTTCTCTGTTTTTTTTTGTTTTATTGTACACATTTATTGGGGGATTTTAGGGCTTACAACTTTCAGTCTTTCATATTCTTCGTCCTTGTGCTGTGTTCTAAGGCAAATAAGTAACATGAATTTACGTTTTTCCCGAGTCTCATTAAAAAGGAAGGAAAGGTAAGATTAAATTGTTGATAACTGTTAATTTTTCAATTTCAAAAGAGTGTGTTTCTATGGTTTTGATGTGTTTCCTTTGTTTAAAGTTGTTATAATCACTTTGATGGTGTATGTGGTTTAATCTTTGAGTAGTAAATGTAGTTCATATTATTATTGAATCGATTTCCGCAGTTTGCAGTATTCATCCAACAACAGACGTGTGACATGAAAGCTGAACGTTTGTCTTTGACTACACTTCCTCAAGCCGTAATAGAAACCATACTATGTCTTTTACCAATTGAAGAGGCAGCAAGGACTAGTATCCTCTCAAGGGAATGGAGGTACAAATGGACCACAATTCCTAAACTCGTGTTTCTTGAGGACACTGTTAAAGGGCCAAGTGAGGAGAAGCGGTTGTCCCTGATTGATTGGGATGAAACAAATCCCGAGTCTATGCTATACATGAGGTGTAAACTTTTCTATGCTATACACCAAATTCTGCTGCTACACCAGGGTCCAATACATGAATTCACCCTTTCGATGACTGCAGATGACGTCTTTTTTGAAATTGATCAAATCATACTTCATTTGTCGAGGAACCATACTGTCAAAAAGTTGAGACTTATTTTTTGTGAATCCAGTACGTATAAATTACCCTTATGTGTCTTCTCGTTGCACCACTTGACGGACCTATATCTTGAATATTGTGATGTCGATATTAAACCAATATTCAATGGACTTGGTAGCCTAAGACACTTAACGTTAAACAGAACATGTATCCCTAAAGAAACTCTTCTACATTTGTTATCTAGTTGTCCATCACTTAAGAGCTTGTGTGTAAGTTCATACTTGCGATACTTGTATATTCATTCTCATGGGCTTTCGAAACTTACCTGATTTTTTAAGTTTATGCTTGAAAACCATGTTGCCGAATATGGAAATCCCAGCATTATGGAGCTATTCAAGTGTTTAACTAAGATTGAACATCTAACTACTTAGGGTTATATCTCTACGGTATTATCTATCCACATTAGTATATATATTAAAGGACAACCGTCGGCGCAATAGCCGACTTCTCGGTTTTCGACTTTCTTCCACAAGCTTTTCGTCTTCTGATTTTGACCACAGCTTTGTTTCATACGACGGAATTACCATGTTGCCCTTCCAGCTTCAACACAGACATCCATCACCAGACCACCGTGCTGACGACGCCATGGTGCTACTCTCGTCTGTTGTATAGAAACGCTGCCGCAACATCCTTGTGCTGTGGATTACTTGACACAGCGGCTGCGTGTCGATAGGGTAGGCAGCTGCGACGGCGATTTCCGACAAACACGATACTGACGACGGGATTGCATGCCTCGATCTACACAACGTCCCGCATACAAGGTCCAGTGTACAGGGTTTCCACGTAGTGTACGTTTGTGGTGATAATTGTGGTGTCGTTTGCTGGGTTTTGTAGGGTTTCGAAGAGTTTTTTTTTTTTTTTTTTTGGGTGAATGAATATGGAGAGTGAAAACCCAAGGTTAAGACCATGCGTAGTGGGGGGCTTTATATATAAAGCCCCCCTTTCTGATTGGTTCACGTGGCAGCTGAGTCAGCATGGAGAGAGAAACTGAAAAAGGGGTGTAGTGGTAGGGGCTTTATATATAAAGCCCCTATTAATATTTTATTATATCTTTTAAATTAAAAAAATAATAAAATAATAATAATAAATAGAGAGTATGAGGTGTCAACTTCTGATTGGTGGGGGTATTTTGTTTCAGGCGTTATTTTAGTAACGCCAAAACCACTTTTGCAAATATAAAGCCCCCCTGTTTCGGTGTTTGGGGCTTTATACTAAAAATAGAGCCCCCAATGAAACCCCACTACACTAGGTCTTATTGGAGAGAGATTTTGCTACCTGTACAAATTGAAAAGCAAATGAATTGCTTTTGCTTTTTAGAAGAGATGGGAAGCGATGTTGTCACGTTGTCTGAGAAAGAAAGAAAGTAGAGTAGATTGTTTAGGTAAAAGGAGGTCATCACTATTTCTTTTCTTTAATTTTCAGATTATTTACTTTTCTAAGTATTTATTTATTATTTACTTAAAGACTTCTTATTGTGTGTTAATTTATGACATCGACCTGAAAAGAAGACTTGAATCTAAATATGTCCGTTTCAATTTTAGGTTGAACTTGTAAACCCGTTTAGCTAAACAGGTCGGGTTCGGGTCAACCAGACAACTTGGCGAATTTACCTTTTTAGCCTATTTATACAACACTTCGGTCTTTACGCATTAAGATACCAAGGAGCAAATGACATATACTGCGGAATATGAGGATTTATCTCTTTAACATTTGTTCACCATCTAAAACAAATGAATATGAATAGGTGTATCAATTTGCGTCATGTATTTTACGTTGTCGCATCTATATGTCCTACACATATCCCCGTGCTACGCACGGGTGTAATACCACAACATGCTTCGCAATAGTTAACTTTAGTTTTTTCCACTTTGGCCACTAAAATTCATGCTTTCGTTTTCCTCGATTTTGCACTTTATTTTTTTACAATTTGGCCAATAAACTATTTGGCCAGTAACTTGAGTACTTTAATTTTTTTTTTTCCAATTTGGCACTTTATTTTTTATCCTTCACATTAGTAGCTTTCAAACTTTAACCACCTAACTTTTAGCTTTTAGACTTTGACCACCTAACTTTTAGCTTTAAGATTCCAAACTTTGACCACCCAACTTTTTGAAAATTGTATAGAGGTCTTTACTAATAGCAAACAACTTCTAGCAACCTTCGCGCAAGACGCGGTCGAATAGCGGTGCATATCCCGTGCAACCCGTGTTGTTACGCGGTGGAATAGCGGTGTATATCCCGCGCAACCCGTGCGTAGCACGGGTCCAGTCTACTAGTTATATATAATTTGTAAAAATAAAAATTAAAGCTTTGGTTGTTAACCGAATAACCGTTGTTTTGGTATATGGTTGAAGTAGTTAGTTGAAGACCGGGTGCCAGGAGAGCTTCCCCCCTTACTAACCCACCTCAAATACTTTTGTATCGAAGAATTGGGTTTTGGTGATGGCGGTGGGTTGACGTTTCTTGATGTTTTGCTCAAGTGCTCCCCAAACTTGTTCATTATTAAGAAAAAACCAACATACTATTACAAATAAAAAACATAAACTTCTAATTGGAGTCCCTGGTTAATAGTTTTTGAATCTGCCACTGTTTGTTTTTCGGTACCCAAAACGTTTCGAATATTTACTTCATTATGATTATATCATTCGATTAGCAATGGTTTATATTATAACTTGATTTAATTTAATTATCACCTATTTTTTTAATCGGCGAACAACTGTGTGGCAACCACCCTTGCGGGGCGCCGTGCCCAAGAATCGACTACTCGACCTCCAACAGCCCCCGCCCTCTCCTGATGCGCGGAAACCCGAGCCCCACCCGCCCGAAGACACGACAGTGTTATAGAACTCAGTAAAACCTCGCCGCCCGTCTTTATGATATGACTTGTTATCTGGTTAACATTGGTTTATATCATGACTACTTGTTATCCATTTATTATTAAGTGGATAAGTATGAATTGATTTTACCGGCCAATTTTGACCCGAATTTTTTGACCCGCATTCTTTTAACGCAACTAATTTGTGCCCCCGTCAAAAAAAAAATTTCTGAATCCGCCACTGCCTGCACGGAGTCTTTGATGTCTTTATTAATTGCTGACAGTTGTACAAGCATTTTTCTTTTTTAATCATATATTGTATTGTTGTAGTTCTTCCTTGTTTAAGTAAAAGTAGCATTGAGATCCGAGATTCACAAGCTTGATGTGAGGAGTTTTTGATGTTAGTAAATTTATATTCGGGTAAACGAAACCCAGATCTACATAGTGTTTCCCCATAGATGGCTTTTTAGCTCCAATAGAACAGATCTGAGAGTTTTGACTTTTGATAGAGAAGAACAAAAAACAAATCCCAGATCCGAAAAGTATTCCACCAGAGATAACCTTTTCAGCTTCGATAGAGCATATCTGGAGGTTTGGAGAAAGAAAAAACTAAGTGTAGTTCGTTGCCGGTCCCACGGATGGCGCCAATGAAGAAACAATAACCGGAACGGCAGTCCAGTCGGTGTATGCCTCGACGGTGTTGAATAGTGGAACCATAGCTCAGCCTTCGTCTTCTCCGGCGAGATCCAGACCTGTAAGTGAGAAAGGAAAGGTGGGGCGTGGAGGTGACTGCTAGGAAACCACGAATGGAGTCCAACGTACAGACACAAAAAGTGATGGCGGCGACGACAACCATGTGTTATCTGGGGGTAATCTCCTGTGTGATAACTTGTGCCCTAATGAGAGGTGAAGACCTCTTATATAGGGCTTCTCATGGGCCTTAATGGGCTGAACATCATGGACCCCTAACTATTTGGGCACATAGCCCATTGGCACCAAGCCCAGTTAGGGGGTTACCTCCACACCCCAATATTAGTAAATAATATAACAAGTAATAAAGACGGTATGTCGGGTCAAGCACCATACCTCTACAGATGGGTTTCTGTCTAGATGGTTTGAATTAGAATAGGTTCACATCAGAATAGATTAAAAAAAATTTAAAAATTAAAATAACAATAAAAAATTTAAAATTTAAAAGTAAAAAAAAACAAAAAAAAGTAAAAAAAAAAAAACAAAAATAAATTTCAAATAAAATTTTAAAGGATCCGAAATATTTCATTTCGAACCGGGCCGGTTAACAATCCGGACCGTTTGGACCCGATCGTGCTCATTATCGGACCATTTTGACTTGACCTGGCCCGTTAATAACCCGAACCATTCCGACCCGACTGACCCGTTATCGATCCGGATCGGGGCCGGTAACGACCCGGACTATTTAGACCCGACTGGGCCCGTTAGCGACCCGAATCGTTTCGACCTGACCGGATCCGTTATCGACCCAGACCGTTTCGACACGGCCGTGCCCGTTAGCGACCGGAATCTGTTTCGACCCGATCGGGCTCGTCAACGACCGGTCCCGTTAGCGACCAGGACCATTTCGAACCGGTCGGGCCCGGTAGCGACCCGAGCTGTGTCGACCTGACCGAGCCCGGTAACGACCCAGGCCGTTTCAACCTGACCCGTCCCGTAGAGACACAGACCGTTTCGATCCGACCGGGCCCGGTAACGACCCAGACCATTTCAACCTGACCGTCCTGTAGTGACCCAGACCATTTCAATATGACCCGTCCCGTAGCGATCCGGACTGTTTCGACCCAGCCGGGCTCTGTAGCGACCCGGACCGTTTTGACCCGATCGGGCCCGGTAATGATGTAACACCCCAACCGACGGCGGAAACATCGGGATGTTACGTATTGATGATTGTTTCAGTAGCACATGGTATAAATTAAATTTTAAATAATTTATTCAGCATAATAAATCCAAAAGTGAAATGATTGTCTAGAAATTCAATACATAATATCAAATAACAAAAACTTCAAATAGCTCCAAATAATAACTTCATGTATAATCCATAAGCAAACTCAAGCCTCAGCTTCATTGTTACCTGAAACATGTTAATTTTGAAAATATTTTTGGGTCAACAAAAGTTGGTGAGAATTACATAGGTTTTGATAATTGAATAAAAATGTTGTGCAATTCATGTGTCATGGCAATCTAGTCCATATGTGAAAACATACTAGAAATAAATCGAGTGCATAATCAACCCTTGTGACTGTTATAATGTGGTACATCCCATACGCTCATGGTTCACTCGAATATGTTATGCAATAACAAACACCCACGCTACCTTTGTAGGAGGCACGTATCCGGGTGGGATTGTCAGTCCAATAGATCTATCAATGTATACCGTCGGCTGATCAATGTTAATGATTATGCTAGAATTGTGCTTACCCTAGTCATGTTCAAGACATAATGCAACATAGAAAAACACATAGACACATTGATGATTGAATTGCATAAATGATGTTGTAACATGTTTCACCCCAAAAATGGTGATAAATAAAAAGGGGCTATGTAAAACTCACCTTAGCAAAATGTTATACTTCTTGAAAAGATTGAATAATGGTGTTGCCCAAACAATGCCAAATATCACCCTATAATAAGGTAATAAATATGTCTAAGTCTATCTAGTCTACAAATGTATAAGTTCTAGGGCTTCGTATTGGGGATAAATGCTTGTTTGATTAATATTAAAAATGTTTGATAATTGAGAGAAATTTAGAAATTAAATAGACAAAAATATTTTTATAAAATTTAAATTTAAGATGGTCACAAAAATATGTTTAAAGTATAAAATAATTTTTACAAAATTATTTTCTTTAAAATAGAATATTAATTCTATTTATAACAAGTTATCAAGATTTAACTTTAATATTTAAAAATACCAAAATTAAAGAATTATTAGTTTAAAATTTATATTTCTGTTCTAAATATTCAGAAATAATTTGTATAAAATTTTGGTGCAAAAATATTAAAAATTGAATTTATTATGATTTAATTATGATTAAAACTAACAAAAATTGATTAAAAATATTAAATAAATGATTTTTCAGAATTAAAAATCATTTCAGAAAAGTTTATCATTATATAAACCCAGAATAATTTTTGTGGAAATTTATAAAATTGTTTTGATATTTTAATGAAATTTTATAAACATAATAGAATAAAATTGATTTAATTATTATATATATTAAATAAATTAATTTTTGAAAACTAAAAATTGTGAGTGAAAATTTTTCATCAGATTATCTTAAAATGATTTTTTTAGAATTTATAAAAGAGTTTTGATAATTTAAAACGAATTTATAAAATTATAAGTATTATATATATTTTATATGATTTGTTTGATTAAAAAGGAATAAGGAAAAAGAATGTGCCATAGCCGGGACTCGAACCCGCGTGGCTTGGTTTGTGGGCACCAGACACAACCACTTGTAGGGGTGAGCATTTCGTGGTTCGGACCCACAGGAACCTTGGACCCGACCCACGAGAACCTTGGACCCGAACCTTTTTAAATATATGGGTCGGTTTCTGGTTCTAGATTTATATGAATTATCGGTTCCGGGTCGGGTCGGTTCCAAACCCACGGTTCTAATATAAGAACCACAAGAACCGTTTGTATTTTAATTAAAAATATAAAAATAATCTTTTTTAGTCTTTTCACTATTCGTTTTTTACGTTTTATTGCAATCGGTTTCATGTAATGTTAATACAATATTAAAAATATTATTTATAATAATAACAATGTATTTTTCTTGAAATATTCTTCGGCTTAATGGATATGCATAGATGTGATATATTATATAATATATATTATATCAAAATTTGAAGTAAATATTTATATATATCGCTCTGATGTGTGTGTGTGTGTTTATTATGTATACATAACATATTCACATAATGTTTCTATTAATGAGAATGACAAAATTGTTACGAAAACATAAGTCGAGAAAAGAAAAATGACTTAAAAAAACTCATGGGCTATTGATAGACTGTCCGTTGTGGAAGCACGAGTAGCATGACGCGAACGAGGTTTCAGCTCCCGTGCTCACCCTCAACCACAACAGCCCCACGCGAATAGTCTCAGCGCGAGCACAAGCGATGGTGGTCGCATGGGTTAACGGGAAAAAGTGACCTTTGGTCGCGCCGTTGCTCACCTCCAGCCACAACGGGGTCAAGTGACCGGATTACTTGATAGTCACGTCGGTGGCTTGCGCACGTTCGCTCGCGCATCCACAACGGACGACCTTAGAACCATATGGAGGAATTCTTTTACGAGCATGGTAAAAGAATAGGAATATGTAAATCCTCTAAAAGTGGCTATTGCATAAAAGGGTTCTAGGGGGTCAGACCATTTTACCCGACCCATGAGAACCTTTAGGACCCGGAACCACATAGTCTTTTAAGGTTCGGTTCGTGGTTCCTAATTTCAACAATAAAAGGGTATACGGTTCTGGTGGGTCCGGGTCGGGTCGGTTCGGTTCCGGACCCTTTGCACAGCCCTAACCACTTGGTCCAGACCAGTGGTTGTGTTGATTTCAGTTTGATTAAAAATAAATATTATATGCAAAATCATGTTTATCCCCAAATTAAACCCACGAGCCCTAATTTTTCCAATCGTTTGATTCACACATCAATAACCCAATTAACCTTAGGGCTATTGATGTGTGGATGCCGAAGATCATAACCCATCAAAAACATTATACTTACAATGCAGTATCGAGCACGATTGGACAGTCAACTTGAAAGTCAAAACGCGATTGAAATATCAAGAACAGAGAATAATTATGAAGAATTGGAGGTTGAGAAAGATGTATTGGCGAGTTGTGATTGTTCAGCAAGGTTCAATTTCTAGTACACAGGCCTAGATGATCGAATTGGCAAGAGTTGACCATGAATTGAATATGGTACGCGTAATTGATTAATATGGTATCAATTGATTGTCAATAATCGTGTATCTGAGTCATAATAGGCCGATAATTGTGTTGGAATACCAATTACAAATCAATCACGAGTTAATGTGATGATTTTGGTAAGTCCCGTCTCCACAGTTGACTTTCTAAGTCAACTGTGAGAGTCTTGAAACTAGTGATATAATTATAATGGACCGGGTTTGAAACAGATATGAATGCTAGACCAGATGGTTAAGTTGTTGTTGTGTATTGGGCCGGCTTGGGCGCGGGTTCGAGTCCCGGCCCAAGCAAATCATTTTTTTTGTTAATTAAAACCTATATATAAGTATATTATATATAATAAATATCATATTAGGGTTTCCAAAATGCAACAAAAATAATTAAATGCACACATTAATACTGGAACTTGACGTTTTTATTAAGAACGATGTGTAACGTACAAGTATAATTGCGTAATGTTACAAATGACCCAGACTGTTTCAACTTGACTCGTCCCGTAGTGACCCGGAACGTTTCGACCCGACCGGGCCCGGTAGCGACCCGGACCGTTTCTACCCGACCGGGCCCGGTAACGACCCAGACCGTTTCAACCTGACTCGTCCCGTAATGACCCGGACCGTTTCAACCCGAACGGGCCTAGTAGTGACCCAGACCGTTTCTACCCGACCGGGCCCGGTAACGACCCAGACCGTTTCAACCTGACCCGTCCCGTAGCGACCCGGACTGTTTCAACCCGACCGGACCCTGTAACGACCCGGACCGTTTCGGCTTGACTGATCTCGTTAGCAACCTTGACCGTTTCGACCCGACCAGTCCCGTCAACGACCTGACCATTTCGATCCGAACGGGTCGATCAACAACCTAGACCGTTTTGAATCGTTCAAGCCCGCTAACGACTCGAACCGTTTCGATGAGGTCGGTCTCGCTAATAACCCGTGTTGTTTCGACTTGGTCATCCATTAACGACCCGAACGGTTTCGAACCGACCGGGGTTATCAACAAATGCAAAAGATATTTTTTTGTTTTGTTTTTAATGACATTTATTTCTATGAGGCATCACGCTTTTGGTGTTGGGTGAGCTTTAATTTAGATTTGTATATGGTTATCTAAAGAGTAAATTGCCAAATTCTTCCCTGAGGTTTGACCAGCTATGCTACATCGATCCTGGGAAGAGGATAGCGGTTCTTGACCGTGAGCTTGTTTAATTCTCTGTAATCGATGCACATGCGATACGATCCACCCTTCTTCTTGACAAATAAGACTGGAGCTCCCTAGGGTGACGAGCTCGGTCGGATAAATCCTTTGTCAAGTAGTTCCTGCAACTGGTTGGATATTTCTTGCATCTCAGATGGAGCTAAACGGTACGGCGAATGGGCTACGGGAGCAGCTCCGGGAATAAGGTTGACACGAAACTCCACTTGCCTCGGGGGTGGCAATCCTGGTAGATCTTCGGGAAACACTTCTGGAAATTCCCTCACGACAGGGATGTCTTCGATTCTCCTTTCCTCTGGTTTCTTCTCAATCACGTGCACCAAGAATGCAAGATGGCCTTTCCGCAGACACTTTTGGGCTTTAATGCAAGATATGAGTCGCAACGGAGTCTTCCGACACTCTTCTTGAATGGACAAAACCTCTCCGTTCGGCAACGGCACTCGAATTATTCTGGCAAAACAAACGATTTCGGCTCGATTCTTCGACAACCAATCCATCCCAACTATGACATCGAAACTTCCTAGTGTAACACCCCAACCGATGGCGGAAACATCGGAATGTCACGTATTGATGATTGTTTCAGTAGCACATGGTATTTATTGAATTTTAAATACTTTATTCATAGCATAATATCCAAAAGAAACATTGTCTAAGAACTTGAAATGCTAGTACATAACATGAAATAAATCAAACAACTTCAAATAACTTCTTCAAGCACACCCTAAGCTTCAGCTTCATTGTTACCTGAAACATGTTAATTTTGAAAATGTTTTTGGGTCAACAAAATGTTGGTGAGAATTACATAGGTTTGTATATTGAATAAAAAAATGTTGTACAATTCGAGTGTCATGGCTAGTCCAGTCCATATGTGAAAACAAACTATCAGGTAAATCGAGTGCATAATCAACCCTTGAGACTAGAATACTATGGTCCATCCCATACGCATATGGTTCACTCGATTATGTTATGTGTTCGATAACAATCACCCACGCTACCTATGTAGGAGGTACACGTATCCGGGTGGGGTTGTCAGTCCAATAGATCTATCATTGTATACCGTCGGCTGATCAATGTTAATGATTATGCTAGAATAATGTGCTTACCCTAGTAATGTTTAAGACATAATGCAACATAGAATAACACATAAACACTTATGATTGAATTGTAAATTGAATGTTGTAACATGTTTCACCACAAAATAGTGAAATGGAAAAAGGGGCTATGTAAACTCACCTTACTGTTAGGATGGAGACCCTTATATATAAATAAAATGCGGCTCGTGTATATCCAAATATCACCCTATTTCAAGGTAATAAATAAGTGTTGGGGAAAACTTAATAAGTCTAAGTTTCCTAGTCTAAAGTATGCTAGGGTTCCTAATTTGGGGATTAATAATTGATTTATGATTAAATTTGAATAATTGTTAATAACTTAATAAATAAAGAAATAATTAATAAAAAATATTTCTGACCAATATTAACTAAAGGTAGTTGTATTATAATGTAATAAATGTGAAAACAATTTTTATAAAATTATTTTCTTAATTAATGAATATTTATATATTAATACTTATTTGACAAAATATAGACTTAATATTTAAAAATACTAAAATTTATAAATTTCGAATCAAAAAATTATATTTCTGATCTAAATGATTAATAATAATTTATGTGAAATTTTGATGTAAAAATAATGAAAAATGAATTTATTATGATTTATTTATGATTAAAATAACAAAAATCGATTAAAAATATTAAATAATTGATTTTTCTGAAATAAAATTTATTTCAGAAATGTTCATTGATTTATAAGTTTAAAATAATTTTTTTGGGATTTTATAAAGTCGTTTTGATATTTTTATAGAATTTTGAAATTATAAATGAATAAACTTGTAATATTTATAATATATAATAAATAAATAATTTTTGAAAAACTAAAAGTTGGATAATAAAATTTATCATCTGAATGACTTAGAATAATTTTTGTAGGATTTATAAACTATGTTTAGTATTTAAAATATATTTTTAAAAAAAATAATATTGAATATATAATTATAAAAGAAAGCAAAAAAAATAATTTTAGTTGCCAGGACTCGAACCTGAATCCCTGGCCGGCTCGATGGTCTTAGATTCACAAGCCAGACCAACTGGTCTGACCCTGAGAACGATTAAAACTTGGATTTAATTGTAAGTATAGGTTATTTGGGTGAGTTTATAATTATTGGAAAATAACTAAAAAAAACACGCGTGCCTGGTCTCGAACCAAAGGCCACGCTGCTGGGCAACAAGGATACTAACCATCTGATCTACCACAGATGGTTGTTTTATTTTGTTACATAAAATAATATAAGCATACACGATTTCCTATCATCTTCCCCAAATTGAATACTTATGAACCCTAACTATAGCAATTGATAAAAGCAGCGATCAATAGCCCCTGAAACATTGGGGCTATTGTTTATAATATGCCGATTAACAAATAAAATGAATGAATTGATGCTTACATTGAGTAATTGTATATGATTGATTCGATAAAGCTCGAAAGCAAAAAATGAGATTGAAACAGCTTGAGTGGATTGTTTTATCAGAAATTGGAGGTGAGGAATGATTTTTCGGTGGTGTTAGGCTTCAGAGGGAGGTCCTATTTATACTACTTCTAACGAATTGAACGATTTTGGATTTAAACTCTTGGGTGAACGAGTCGCATGCTAGTAATCAGGACTTCGGGTTCGTTTTATTTAAAATTATGGTAAGGATAGGGCCGGATTTGGTGCTAACCAACTCCATACAACTGATTATCACAAGATTCACGGAATTCGTTGGTTAATTCGAATGGTTTGTTGTGGGTGTTGACTTTATTAATCAACTAATATGGAATATTATCATGCTTATACATAATTCGCGTGGAAATTCATCACAAAGAAGCTTGTGGCTCAGCTGGTTGTTGTGTTGTGTGGTTATGTGGTGGACACGGGTTCGAGTCCCGGTTCACACATTTTTTTTTCGAACATTAATCCCATATAAAATATATTTTTATGAATATATATGATTATACTAGATTAAAAATGATGGAAAATACTTTTAATACTCATAAAATGTCGAGATTCGAAGCTTTATTGAATAACGTCCTTATTACAAACTAGATAAAAATGCGAAATGTTACACCTAGCTCGACAGGTAGGAGGTCAATACTGACCTCATGATCTCCTAGTTTCAACGCACAGTTCTTAAACACTTCATCAGACTCGATTGTCTTACCGTTGGCCAATTCTATTGAGTAATGTGTGTGCAACTTATTTGACTCTAATCCAAGGGTGTGTTTAAAGTCGGTTGACACAAAACTTAAATCAACACCGGTATCGAAAAGTACAGAAGCATCATGATTGTTTACGAAGAACGTACCCGTAACGACGTTAGGATCCTCGCATGCATCATCTGCTCCCATGACAAAAGCCCTGCCACGAGCTTGGCCTTTCAGCTTGGGGCAGTCTTTCTTGAAATGGTTAGTAGCTCCACAATCGAAACATCCGGGTTTCCCATCATTGTTCCCAACTGCCTTGGACCGGCACTGCACTGTGGGATGTCCCATCCGCTTGCACTTCTCGCATTTGATGTTGTCACACGTCCCCACGTGATGGTACTTGCATTTGTTGCAGAGTGGGTGGGGCCCGTTTTAATATTAGAGTTATACATTTTAAGGTTAAGCGTTAACATTGGAGATACATTGTTAAAATTGATATTTCATATTAGATTTCTTAACCCTAAGACGCTCCCAAAATATAAATCTAGTGAAATAATAAAAGCAACAACCAATATAAGAAATAAAAATGGTGCATCATAAAGCAAATAAGGAGTGCAGAAGCCATAATTGATAAAAAGCAAATCAATTTTCATTGTGAAGTTCAATAAAAAAGTTTAGCAATTAAATCGTTACATAATTGATTTGGCGTGTGTGCTGCATATCATATTATAAAAGCACTTACACAAACATTAGTCAAACGCCCAAACAGAAGCCGGGGTCACGGTGGTAGACTGGTGGTAGTCATGGTGGGGAGTGTGGTCAGGGCGTCATTGGTTCATGTCGGCAATGTTGTTCTCGTTTTTTTAATCTAAATGGGCTCCTACATAATGGGTAATTAAGTATTGGCCTATTGGCTAATGGGCCTAACATATATAAAGGGATTTGGAAAAGAATGTACCCTCCTAGAAAATTGGGACCGTGCCACAGGTCCTCCAAGCTCCCCTAATGAGTCGGCCTTGCTAAAGTTATTTATAAATCCGGTTAATATGATTTCAATTTAAGTTTTTCCGGGTATTCGATTCGATCTAAACGTTAAGGGCTGGGATATAACCGTTTATTTTGCGTTCATTCGCGTTTGATTTCTGTTTGTGTTTGTCCGGTATGTCGCCGGAATTACGCAGGAATCCTTATCCTTGGTTGGCTAAAAACTAAAGTAAAAGATAAAATATAAAACTTAACATACTTCGTATGGAAAGTAGGACAGGAAAGAAAATAGGTTTCATGTATTTTTGTGACAGCCAACAAATCTTTAAATGGGTTACTGGCGAAACTCACTACATTGGAATACGTTCGCCAACCGAACCGATTAAAACCCACACGACCACACCTAGGGCCGAAGCCTGAAAACACTCGCCCGAAATCACGACAATGCCGTAAGGTAAAACCGTTCAGTTCAAGGATCAAAGTAGCGGTTAGCGCCTAGTCTCCCATCATCATCAGGTGCCGAAAAAAAAAATAATGGGGAGGGCAAGAATCGAACATGAGTCATTAAGTACACCAAGTCTCTCCCCCAACCACTCTCATGGGCGGACCTAGAGCTTGGTTAAGGGGGCACCTTTAACCAATTTTTTGTTAGTGCAATAGTTACGTAAAAATGTTAGAGTGCTTCCCATGAAATTTTGCATTCACTTCCCTTAGAACCATTTAAATCTATGAGCATTCACCGAACAAAGGGGTTCAAGCCAGACAAACTCCTTTTAATACTGTATCCTTGAGGCTGCTTTGGCATTGCAACTAGAGGTGTACAAAAAAAAAAAATCGGTTCGGAAATTGAAACCGGTAAAAACCGTCCCGACCCGAACTGCTACCGGTCAAAACTGGTTCCACATGAAACCGGTACAAAAAAATCCCAAACCGAACCAAAACAGGGGTTAAAACCGACAGTAAAACCGATCAAAAGAAACTGATCGAAACCGGTACCGCAACCGGTTTAAGAAAAATACATTTTTGGCCTTAAAACACAAATAAAACTTTGTTTTTTAATTAAAATTCAATTTCCTTCTTTAAAACCCTAAAAGTTAAATTTAATGTAATTTATACGATTTTAAAAAGTGCAAAAGTGAACCGGACTATAATCGAAACCGAACCAAAACCGGGTAAAAAACCGATTTTGTGGCCCACCAAATTGGTTCCAAACCGAAACCGGTACTATAGCGAACCTATTTAAAACCGAAACCGGTTTGGCAAAAAAAAACTGATTTGTACACCACTAATTTGCAACATATGAGTGTTGGAGAAGATAACCTATTTGTTGTGATACATGTGTTGGAATGGGCTTTATTTATAGTTTTATTTTATACCTATGAGCCCATATTTCTATTTGATTCATGTTCAGCCTGTTTTAACTTTGGAAAAGATTTTATTTTTATCCGAGTTACTTTATATGAAGGTAAAAAGCATATACGAAGGTAAAAATGTGTTATGAATTAGTGAAAAATATGCAGAGTGGCAGTGAAAAATATTTTTATTGGTAGTGAAAATATGTGTTACGTTTACGATTAGTTTGCCTATCAATTTATTTAACTTAACCTAATATATTTTAATTTTTTATGGTTTTCTTTTATTTGGTTTATTGTTTAATTAACCTTACGGTTCAATCTCTAGTGCGGCTTATAAACATTGGTTATAACTACATTTAAAAAAATGAGAACCATTAGAGAACAACTTTAGATATATTAGATTTTTATTATGCATTTGTTATAATGTTTGACGTACATTGGTTGATTATAAAAATTTTACTTTGATTATCTTTTTTTTTATATATATGAACCGATTTGATTTGAACTTGACCGGAAAATTTTTATATAGCGATAGATTTACTTATGATCCTATCATAAGAAAACTTAAAAAATAGAAATGAAAGTGAAACAACGTCGTTTTATTTATACCATCATCTAGTGAAAGCACAAATGCTCACTTAATTCCTTCCCGACATCTACTACCACAATAACCATAAGTACCATCTAATCTCTCACTACATATTTTTGTTTAGGTAGTGAATGACCGAAGATAAAAACACAGCCACCACAAAGATTTCAATTCCCACACCTACCTGTCAAAAACATGATAATGAACATAAAACATAAACTCTTATTATTAACAACTCAAGATCTCAAACAAAATACATCTCAAACCCAAAAAACAACTCTAAACATCAACTCTCTACCAATACTAAACCAGATCATAAACACGACGATCTGTACACAAGTTTCACTCAAGGTCTAATGGGAACAACCTCTTGACAAGAAACAGAGAAACCCTAGACTGAAACCCCAAGAGGAAGAGAGAAAATATTTTAGAGAAGAAGAAAAGAAAATATATTTTGACTTGATAATAATAGAGGGAAAACAAAGATCTCTGCTGAACATATGATAAAACCCCTAATTGCCTTTGAGTCTTTATGGTTTGAAAGATATTTTTGTAAGGGAAGGAACTGTTGCTGTTGTATATCCGGACCCCTTATTCGAGACTGGAGCCTTTTATAAGACCAACATCAAGTGCACCGACTAAAGACTTAACAATCATGGGTTGTGGGCTCCAAGCATAGGCCAACTGGCACAATATGTGACACCCGGCAACTTCCGATCTACATTGACGTGATTTTTATTATTAAAAATTTAAATATTTATTTTAAATATTGTTAATTATTAAGTTTCGGAAGTTTACCGACCGTTTTTACAATCGAAACTGCGACCGATTTAAATAACGCGGTTTAAACGCGTGAACTGGAAGCACGCATCGGGTAACGAAAATATTTATATTTTTGCTCGATTTATTATTATTTTTAATTTCGAACAAAAACGACTACTTTTTATAATTAGTTATGGAGCCTAAATAGAAACAGAGACGTTTTACGTTTAAACGAGTTCGATACGCGGTATACACTTACCTCACCCTAACCCTAACTATTTAAACTCTTAATCTTCCTCTTTCCTTCATTTCTTTCAGCCGCCTCTATCTTTCTAAACCCACTCTCTCTCTCTAAAACCAAGCTCTCTCTCTCTAACCCATCTCCCTCTCATCTCGTCCCCCTCTCTTCTGCCAAGTGAAGGCCGACCACCACCATGGATGGTGGTGGCGGAGCAGTATAATAACGCGACGCTGTAGTCAACCGGACGAGGGCGGCGATTTTTATTGTGGTCGTGTTGTGAGGTGACAGCGGCGGAGGTTGGTTAGGTGGGTTTTGGTCGGGATTCTGTGGTGGTTCAAGACAGATCTGGGTGGTTGTAGTCCGGTTCAGGTGGTGCTCGTGGTGGTTGTGGTGGTTCCGACCGGCGGTTTCGCTCTCGGGTCAGGTGGGTTTGGTTTTAACTTGGGTCTCGGGTCTTGACTGTTATCCGGGTCTCAGGTCTGGTCGTGTTAGGGGCTTGGGTGCAGCAGGTTCTTGGCTCGGGTCAGTTGTGGTTACTCAGGAATCGGGTGCAGCGGGTCGAAGGGTTTGGGTTTTGGTCCGACTCGGTTGTGATGGTTTTGGCTCGTGGCGGTTCGATGGTGGTGGCTCTTTATGGTGGCTCGAGTCAAGGTTGGACCAGTTTCGGTTTTGGGTTCATGTTCGGGCTCGGTCAACAACTGGTCAACTCAGTCAAACCCGGGTCAAACGAGTCAGATCTGGTCAAACATACTGGTTCGGTCAAATGCGCAGTCAACGGGTCAGACTCGGCTTCTGTCTACGCGTCATCCGAGATAAAGTGGCGTGTCGGGTCTCACGTATGCGAATCGGTATACTTTAATTTGTGTTTGTTATTATTATTGTGGATATTATGAATATTTATAAATATATTGATATTCTTAAAATAGTTTTGACTCGCGAACGAACCGAGTAATAATAATAAACGGTAACTATATATTATACCGGACAATTGGTATTGGATATAAAAGGCGTGACTTATAAAATCGATATCGGACTAAATTGGTTTATATATATATATATATATTGTCGTGTCTTTATATAAATAAGTGCAGTTTATATAAAAGCGTCGAAACGTATAAGTCTCGTTTGATTGGGAATTGCGGATAAACAAATTGCAGTCTTGTGTTTTGAAGTTGATTTTGGGAATTTTTAGACAACTTGGGTTGTCTGGTTCGCACAAAAACAGAGGAGACTCTGCCGAAATTTTATAAAATCCAAAGCGCGACTAAGTTAATACCGTGGTGTATGTTTTTATGAATGAATTTCCAAGTGTTTTAATAAAGGTATTTATGTAAAATTGCGGCGCTTTGACAAAGATATTTGTAACAAAAATAAGTAAATTCCGGACAATATTTTGAAACATGAAACAAATATATATATAGTTTTGCCAAACATCAAGTATGACGAGCTTTTAAAAGGTTTTCGCCAACGAAACTATATTTATTATTCGTATTCAAAAGTATATAAACGTCTGATTTACTTGGGAAAGCTTTATGCAAAACAAAGTTTTGAAATACTTTAAATGTCGGATTTTGGGAATTCATGTAGCAATTATTATTACTTGGAAATCAATAACAATAAGAATTACATTTTGCAAAGTGTATTTTCCTAAAAATAAACGTACAAGACAAATGCATTTATTTGACTAACGAGACGAGCTACGGCTCGGGATAAGTTATACGTTTCATAATATTGGTCCAACATGGTTTATACACGAATAGTAACAAGTGATTAACTTGAGTATTAAGTCGCATAAAACATATTTAAGTCACAATCGGTTCGACGAGTAAAAACACCTAACGTCTAGCTAACGTTCTTATGACATAGTATTAACGGGAATGATCTTTTCAGACTTATGGAAACTCTTTTATAAAAACTTGTGGAATTTTTTTTGAAAAACTTATGAACTCACCAGCCTTATGTTGACTTTTTAAGTATGTCTTTCAGGTTTAAACCTTGGTAACGGCACGGTTGGAGTAGTCAGCATATTGGGATTGGGGTTCCTAAAGGGTTAGCAATAGCGTTCAAGAAATAAGAGTCTTAGATGCAACTTTCCGCTGCGCGACGAAGCTACCAAACGTCACAACCGACGAGGGAAAAGTCGGGGTGTGACACAATAAGCCCAACCTTCAAACTGAACTGGTACAATAAACCTAAACTTCAAACTCCTATACTGCTGCAAGCCCAATAAGCTAATCCACTGGCCCATCAACACATCAGATGTATACGAGACTTCATCCTGCACGACGCTTATGCAACATGATAAAATACCTTTGAATAAAATATCAAGTACAAAAATTGAAATAGGAGAACTATTATCTTCAACACTACCACACCTACAGACCCATTAACCTTCACCATCAACTTCTTTAGCCAAGTGATATTAGAGATGAAGGTCATGAGCTTCTTAATGCAATCCACAGCGACACCTTGAAAATAACGTGCCGCAATTGCGAGAACAGCGTCATACCCGGCTTTCATCTAACAAAATAAATTTAAAATTAAGAAATCAAAATATCATTAACAGAAAAGTAATTAAATTATTAAGGTTTCTTTTATAACTAATAAAATAATATTGGAAGAGTTGAACATACGAAGGTAACTTTTTCTTTCTTTGGTGCAACTGGAACTGGGGGGTTATCATTGTTTGAATCATTCTTGATGTTACTCAAACCAGCTTCATCTTTAACACCAGCTTTGATGACCAGGACATTTCTTTTCATATGAGATTTGAAGGTAGAAAAGGCATGATGGTAAGGTAAAGTGGAGAGAAAGATGTTAGACTACTCATTTTTATGCAAGTATTTTTTTTTGAAAATGTATGAAATGATGGAGAAGATATGATGTTGGTGATCTCTATATATAGGACAAATAATAGGGTTTTTTGTATTATATTCTCTCTCTCCTCCTCTAGTATTGGAAGTAAAATTTGTATTCGTATCATTTTAGAATGATTTTCTTATTCCAACTTTTTAGGGTTTGTTGGTTCAATTGTAGCACCTGTGAGGTTATAATGTCTGTCACCATTATCACGCGCCTACTGCCCATTCCCTGTAATGTGCTAGAGGAATTAACACATTTTATTTATATATCTAATATATCTTGTTCTACACTTCTACTTAACGATATGGGTTTTTATTCAACGTAGTGTTTTGTTTATTTATCTTAATTTTTAGGTAAATATATTACTCTAAGACTATATAATGATACGAATCATCAATACAAATTGAACACCAAAAAAAAACACCAAAAAAAAACACCCAACGACAATCTCAAATAACTAGACAGAACATAAACCATACTATGCTCAAATTCATAAACAGTAAGTGCAGTAACTTTATTCAACAAGAAAGATATGTAACTAGAAATACTACATTGCACATTTAATCCAAAGTTGGTTATTTTGTGAAAAACACACTTGGTTATGTTGTTAATAAAATCCACACGTAGCAGCGCGTATAATGCGACACTCAGTTTTAGCTAAGCGTCATGAAACTATGAACTGCCATTTTTATTTTTATTTTTCAAGTTTTCTTAAGAGGTTTTTAAAAAAAAAACCATATAAAACACTTACCCAGTCATGATTATGCATATACAAAAAATACAAATAAAACAAGAACCTAACAAGGCCAACAAAATCAAGTCTACACCAAACACCACCACTCAACCATTACAAAGCATCAACTAGATATCCTGCTTACAATCTCTCAAACGCTTACAAAAGATACACGATCTATGTTAGATTAAATAAATCTAAACAAGCAAGAGACTTGTAATATAATCAATATAAACAACCCTTAACAGATGATTCTTGAAAAAACATGAGTGAGAAAGAAGACTGACTTTAAAAATGTATAAAATATGTATTATCATGACTGATAAGCGACAAATAAACCATTTCATCAATTTTAATGAATTCAATATCTAGGAAACGTTTACAAATTTCTAGATCCCTTAAAGAAAACTTGGATTTTAAAAAATATCTCCTTTTTTTTAAATTATTTTTATGATTACATATGACCAACTTATTATTTATAAACACAAGTAGTAAAATAGTTCCAGACATTCTTTTACAACTAACACTTGACAACAATTTAGAAAGAAGCTATAGTTCAAATAGACCGCAAAAGGCTGAAAACCATTTTAACTAACTCAATATCTCTCAACAACAGGACTAGACGTACGAACTAATATAAACAATGATCATCAACTAGAAGATAAAAATATTAGAACAAATCTAGCCCAAGATGTGTTTAACCAAATATATTAAGAAAAAACAAAACACGGAGTTTAACAGCCATATTCAGAAACAATCATATTTTGATTAAGGCAAGTGAATCACTTGATTCAGCAAAAAACCTATCAATCATGCAAACTACATATTATAGAACACAACAAAACAAGTTCTGATTAACACCAAATCACACGATTTATCAATCAAAACATACAAGACATTTTTTTTATTATTCATGTTGATAAAACCTTGTAAAGAATGTAAACACTCATTTGATTAAAAACTTTAAATTTTAGCTAATCAAATATTTACAACTTTACTAACAACAAGAACCATACAAACTGAATCACATAATTCATAAACATGTAAGCACCGTTACAGCCTAAACGAAATCCGATAACACTCAAAATCACAAGATTTCAATACCAGAATAAAGTCTTCCACACAGAAGAACACACACAAGGCTGCAACACCTACAAGATGTAAAACACAAAGAGATACCAACCGGAATCCCTTTCAATCTCTTCTCTAACCTCTACGGTTCAAACCACCAATAAGACGAAAGACAAAAACACTAACACTAACATGATCTAACGGACTTCCTAAACCTACAACTAGTAGATTTTATTCAAGAAACCTAGATTTAGCGTCAATACCAGAGATTACAAGAGAAGAGAAACACAAATTGAAACACACAGGTAACCAAATCAAGCACCATGTTTCAATATGAGAATTATCAGCCAAAAAAACATCTAAGAGAATAAGAACAATTACATGATTTTACAATTAGAAAGACATCCCACAAAGGAGTAAACAAGGCTGACAAAAAACACATAAAGTCTTGTGAAGAACTTAAAGACTAATTTGCATTGATAAAAAACATTTACAACTTCACAAGAAACATATCAATAGAAAACTTGTAAAGAACCTAAAGACTAATTTGAATCAATTCGCAAAAACTTTTACAACTTCACAATTAATACTCAACAAATATTGAATCACAAGATTCAACACACAAGTCTCAAAACAATAAGAATCATAAATCATATGACTCCATCAGACTAAAAAGACACAGCCAAACAAGCACTGATTGAATACAAAATCACATGATTTGCAACCAGAAAATCTCACAAGAGACAACATACAAGGCTGTTAAAAATATAATCTTGACATCAGCTGGTTAAAAATACGTCTACCACATGGTTCGACTAACCACACAACAAGATTATACACATATTACTTATAGACCACACAAAACAATCATGATACGAGTTCAAATAACAAAAAACCCATCAAGACACGGTCAAAGCCTATATTATAACAATGAATCACACGATTCAAAACTAGTAAACAAAGTTACATAGTTAACAAATATTTGAGAACAAAACTTAATATTACTACTACTAGTAGCATATAACAAACAAGTTCTCAACATACACACATCATCTTAAAAATCTCTCAACACCTAGAGAATTAATGTCAAATAACAAGATTGGTAAAACCTTCTCAACATGCTCAAACAGAGACTCAACACAAGAATCTATAAGAGTAAAAAAGACGACAAACAGTCAACCATATAAAAACAACCCAAGAACAGGGTAACACCAAGTTAGAACAATGATTTATACATTTTCTAATCACTATACTCAACAGACTAACACGAGGTTTAAAAAAAACAAGCAACAACTTTCTTGAAACTTAAACCAACTTACAGACTAACCAAGAAACTATAAGAGTCAAAACACATATAACAATCACTAATAAAATACTTGCACCAATCAATATCAACACAGGTAATATTATCAATAATAGCGCATAGACACATGGCAGACGAAACCTCGTCAGTGTCAAAACTCCTGATTCATCACTCAAGGGTGCCAAAACATGTCTTAACGAGGGAGTCTTTTTATGAAAAATTTAATCACACCTCAAGCACACACAGTACCGTAAGAACTCCAAGTTATTAACACAGAATTTAACCAATCATCAACAGACTAAGACAACACAAAAAACACATTGTTAAGTCTCGCCCACCGGTACTCCTAACCCGGCCAATCGACTTCTAGACACAACTACAGAAAATAACAACAACGTAAGGGAACAATCTCACCAGGAAACACCCAAGTTAGGGTGACTTCCTACAAAGCAGCCAATTCTGATCAGTCACCAACTGACCAGATACAGCCAGAGCTAACCAACTCCAATAAATTTTCTGATAGACCCTTCACCTTCTTGAGCTGGATCAGATAAAAAACTCAGCGAAAGACACATAAAACCATGTAACCGTATTCCAGGATCTTGATTGAATCAGCTACTCGACCACCAGTAACATCCCACACGAACAGATCAAGAACATTCAGTTACTCAAATAGACCAGATCCGACTGAACCGAAAAATCAGATCAAGACTGAACCATAAATCACGAACAGCGGTATACAACAGAATCGAGATCTAAAAAGATTCAATCAACCGAGAACAAGATATACATAGATCAGAATCTCAGATAAAACTAACATGACCTGGTATATTAGTTAAAGCTGACCACGTTTTAAATCAAACAACAGATCTTAAGCGGAACTGAAAAATCACAAACAAGATATTGAAGACACAAAACCAACGGAAAACAAAAAAAAATCAAGAACAACAAAACAGACATAATTAACACAGCGGAAAACAAACGAATATCAAGCCTCATGCTCTGATACCATGTCAAAAACATGATAATGAACATAAAACACAAACTCTTATTATTAACAACTCAAGATCTCAAACAAAATACATCTAAACCCAAAAAACAACTCTAAACATCAACTCTCTACCAATACTAAACCAGATCATAAACACGACGATCTGTACACAAGTTTCACTAACTGTCTAATGGGAACAAACTCTTGACAACAAACAGAGAAACCCTAGACTGAAACCCCAAGCGGAAGAGAGAAAATATTTTAGAGAAGACGAAAAGAAAATATATTTTGACTTGATAATAATAGAGGAAAACAAAGATCTCTGCTGAACATATGATAAAACCCCTAATTGCCTTTGAGTCTTTATGGTTTGAAAGATATTTTTGTAAGGGAAGGAACTGTTGCTGTTGTATATCCGGAACCCTTATTCGAGAAGACAACTGGAGCCTTTTATAAGACCAACATCAAGTGCACCGACTTAAGACTTAACAATCATGGGTTGTGGGCTCCAAGCATAGGCCAACTGGCACAATAAGCCCAACCTTCAAACTGAACTGGTACAATAAGCCCAAACTTCAAACTGCTATACTGCTGCAAGCCCAATAAGCTAATCCATTGGCCCATCAACACATCAGATGTATACGAGACTTCATCCTGCACGACGCCTATGCAACATGATAAAATACCTTTGAATACAATAACAAGTAATAAAATTGAAATAGGAGAACTATTATTTTCAACACTACCACACCTACAGACCCATTAACCTTCACCATCAACTTCTTTAGCCAAGTGATATTAGAGATGAAGGTCATGAGCTTCTTAATGCAATCCACAGCGACACCTTGAAAATAACGTGCCGCAATTGCGAGAACAGCGCCATACCCGGCTTTCATCTAACAAAATAAATTTAAAATTAAGAAATCAAAATATCATTAACAGAAAAGTAATTAAATTATTAAGGTTTTTTTTATAACTAATAAAATAATATTGGAAGAGTTGAACATACGAAGGTAACTTTTTCTTTCTTTGGTGCAACTGGAACTGGGGGGTTATCATTGTTTGAATCATTCTTGATGTTACTCAAACCAGCTTCATTCTTAACACCAGCTTTGATGACCAGGACATTTCTTTTCATATGAGATTTGAAGGTAGGAAAGGCATGATGGTGGGGGTAAAGTGGAGAGAAAGATGTTAGACTACTCATTTTTATGCAAGTATTTTTTTTTGGAAATGTATGAAATGATGGAGAAGATATGATGTTGGTGACCTCTATATATAGGACAAATAATAGGGTTTTTTGTATTCTATTCTCTCTCTCCTCCTCTAGTACCGTAAGTAAAATTTGTATTCGTATCATTTTAGAATGATTTTCTTATTCCAACTTTTTAGGGTTTGTTGGTTCAATTGTAGCACCTGTGAGGTTATAATGTCTGTCACCATTATCACGCGCCTACTGCCCACTCCCTGTATTGTGCTAGGGGAATTAAAACATTTTATTTATATATCTAATATATCTTGTTCTACACTTCTACTTAACGATATGGATTTTTATTCAACGTAGTGTTTTGTTTATTTATTTTAATTTTTAGGTAAATATGTTACTCTAAGACTATATAATGATACGAATCATCAATACAAATTGAACACCAAAAAAAAAACACCCAACCAATGGCGGATCTAGATTGAAATCTTAGGGGTAATGTTAAAAAAAAAAACTGTATTTTCATACAATGTATAAAAAACGATAATCTCTTTCAGTATTTGTAGAGCCGTTAACCTATTATATTTTTTGCACCCGAATGTATACATTTTGGTCTCAATACCCGTATCCGAAATTAACTGTACTCAATTTATTCCAGAAAAACTTTAAACCGGTTATATGCTATACCCGCCCGGTTATATGCTATACCCGCCCGGTTATACCCTATACCAGTTTTTAATACCCGGCAAAATACCCGAATTTTTAAAGTATAATTATGTGTACTTTATAACTTTTATATTTTTTTAAATACATATTATAAAGCTAATAATTTGTACTTCGGTAAATTTCTGTTATTGTAATTTATTTTTATTTTTCTACAAATTACAAACCAAATATAATTTTAAATGAATTCACTCTTATGTAAACTAATATAAAAACTTCCTTTTTAAAAGTGGTGTTAATACCTGGTCCCAAACCTGGGTTAAGTACCCGGTTATACACGAACCCAATCATATCCTACTCCGGTACATATGGTATGATTTTTCTCCTTAATACCAGTACTGAACCTTAATCGGTTTACCCGATTTTTCTATACCCGTGGATACGCAAACCGGGTTCCATACCCTGAACCGGTATTAAAAAAATCCGACATATGCACATGTACCTTTAACTAACTAATTGGACATAAGCCTTATGGACTTCTATCTTATAATTAATAAAGGGAATTGGTCAATGGGTTATGGACTTAAGCGTTCTATTTTTTTATGGTGAATTGATAATAAATCTTGGAGAGTGGGTTTTAAAAAATTGAGAGGTAACGTTAATATACTTTCAGGGGAGACGTAATACAAAAAACGTAAAAAAGTAAAACAAAATTGCACCACGCCGATAAGGTTGAGGGGTAGCGGATGCTACCCCTAATTATAATATATGTCCGCCACTGCACCCAACGACAATCTCAAATAGCTAGACTGAACATAAACCATACTATGCTCAAATTCATAAACAGTAAGTGCAGTAGCTTTATTCAACAAGAAAGAGATGTAATTATAAATACTACATTGCACATTTAATCCAAAGTTGGTTATTTTGTGAAAAACACACATGTTGGTTATGTTGTTAATAAAATCCACACGTAGCAGCGCGTATAATGCGACACTCAGTTTTAGCTGAGCGTCATGAAACTATGAACTGCCATTTTTATTTTTATTTTTCAAGTTTTCTTAAGAGTTTTTTTAAAAAAAAAACATATAAAACACTTCCCCAGTCATGATTATGCATATACAAAAAATACACTTAAAACAAGAACCTAACAAGGCCAACAAAATCAAGTCTACACCAAACACCACCACTCAATCATTACAAAGCATCAACTAGATATCCTGCTTACAATCTCTCAAACGCTTACAAAAGATACACGATCTATGTTAGATTAAATAAATCTAAACAAGCAAGAGACTTGTAATATAATCAATATAAACAACCCTTAACAGATGATTCTTGAAAAAACATGAGTGAGAAAGAAGACTGACTTTAAAAATGTATAGAATATGTATTATCATGACTGATAAGCGACAAATAAACCATTTCATCAATTTTAATGAATTCAATATCTAGGAAACGTTTACAAATTCCTAGATCCCTTAAAGAAAACTTGGATTTTAAAAAATATCTCCTTTTTTTTTAAATTATTTTTATGATTACATATGACCAACTTATTATTTATAAACACAAGTAGTAAAATAGTTCCAGACATTCTTTTACAACTAACACTTGACAACAATTTAGAAAGAAGCTATAGTTCAAATAGACCGCAAAAGGCTGAAAACCATTTTAACTAACTCAATATCTCTCAACAACAGGACTAGACGTACGAACTAATATAAACAATGATCATCAACTACAAGATAAAAATATTAGAACAAATCTAGCCCAAGATGTGTTTAACCAAATATATTAAGAAAAAACAAAACACGGAGTTTAACAGCCATATTCAGAAATAATCATATTTTGATTAAGGCAAGTGAATCACTTGATTCAGCAAAAAACCTATCAATCATGCAAACTACATATTATAGAACACAACAAAACAAGTTCTGATTAACATCAAATCACACGATTTATCAATCAAAACATACAAGACATTTTTTTTTATTATTCATGTTGATAAAACCTTGTAAAGAATGTAAACACTCATTTGATTAAAAACTTTAAATTTTAGCTAATCAAATATTTACAACTTTACTAACAACAAGAACCATACAAACTGAATCACATAATTCATAAACATGTAAGCATCGTTACAACCTAAACAAAATCCGATAACACTCAAAATCACAAGATTTCAATACCAGAATAAAGTCTTCCACACAGAATAACACACACAAGGCTGCAACACCTACAAGATGTAAAACACAAAGAGATACCAACCGGAATCCCTTTCAATCTCTTCTCTAACCTCTACGGTTCAAACCACCAATAAGACGAAAGACAAAAACACTAACACTAACATGATCTAACGGACTTCCTAAACCTACAACTAGTAGATTTTATTCAAGAAACCTAGATCTAGCGTCAATACCAGAGATTACAAGAGAAATGAAACACAAATTGAAACACACAGGTAACCAAATCAAGCACCATGTTTCAATATGAGAATTATCAGCCAAAAAAACATCTAAGAGAATAAGAACAATCACATGATTTTACAATTAGAAAGACATCCCACAAAGAAGTAAACAAGGCTGACAAAAAACACATAAAGTCTTGTGAAGAACTTAAAGACTAATTTGCATTGATCAAAAACTTTTACAACTTTACAAGAAACATATCAATAGAAAACTTGTAAAGAACCTAAAGACTAATTTGAATCAATTCGCAAAAACTTTTACAACTTCACAATTAATACTCAACAAATATTGAATCACAAGATTCAACACACAAGTCTCAAAACAATAAGAATCATAAATCATATGACTCCATCAGACTAAAAAGACACAGCCAAACAAGCACTGATTGAATACAAAATCACATGATTTGCAACCAGAAAATCTCACAAGAGACAACATACAAGGCTGTTAAAAATATAATCTTGACATCAGCGGGTTAAAAATACATCTACCACATGGTTCGACTAACCACACACCAAGATTATACACATATTACATATAGACCACACAAAACAATCATGATACGAGTTCAAATAACAAAAAACCCATCAAGACACGGTCAAAGCCTATATTATAACCATGAATCACACGATTCAAAACTAGTAAACAAAGTTACATAGGTAACAAATATTTGAGAACAAAACTTAATATTACTACTACTAGTAGTATATAACAAACAAGTTCTAAACATACACATATCATCTTAAAAATCTCTCAACGCCTAGAGAATTAATGTCAAATAACAAGATTGGTAAAACCTTCTCAACATGCTCAAACAGAGACTCAACACAAGAATCTATAAGAGTAAAAAAGAAGACAAACAGTCAACCATATAAAAACAACCCAAGAACAGGGCAACACCAAGTTAGAACAATGATTTATACATTTTCTAATCACTATACTCAACAGACTAACACGAGGTTTAAAAAAAACAAGCAACAACTTTCTTGAAACTTAAACCAACTTACAGACTAACCAAGAAACTATAACAGTCAAAACACATATAACAATCACTAATAAAATACTTGCACCAATCAATATCAACACAAGTAATATTATCAATAATAGCGCATAGACACATGGCAGACGAAACCTCGTCAGTGTCAAGACTCCTGATTCATCACTCAAGGGTGCCAGAACATGTCTTAACGAGGGAGTCTTTTTTATGAAAAATTTAATCACACCTCAAGCACACAGTACCGTAAGAACTCCAAGTTATTAACACAGAATTTAACCAATCATTAACAGACTAAGACAACACAAAAAACACATAGTTAAGTCTCGCCCACCGGTACTCCTAACCCGGCCAATCGACTTCTAGACACAACTACAGAAAATAACAACAATGTAAGGGAACAATCTCACCAGAAAACACCCAAGTTAGGGTGACTTCCCACAAAGCAGCCAATTTTGATCAGTCACCAACTGACCAGATACAGCCAGAGCTAACCAACTCCAATAAATTTTCTGATAGACCCTTCACCTTCTTGAGCTGGATCAGATCAAAAACTCAGCGAAAGACACATAAAACCATGTAACCGTATTCCAGGATCTTGATTGAATCAGCTACTCGACCACCAGTAACATCCCACACGAAGAGATCAAGAACATTCAGTTACTCAAATAGACCAGATCTGACTGAACCGAAAAATCAGATCAAGACTGAACCATAAATCACGAACACCGGTATACAACATAATCGAGATCTAAAAAGATTCAATCAACCGAGAACAAGATATACATAGATCAGAATCTCAGATAAAACTAACATGACCTGGTATATTAGTTAAAGTTGACCACGTTTTAAACCAAACAACAGATCTAAAGTGTAACACCCCAACCGATGGCGGAACGTCGGGATGTCACGTATTGATGATTGTTCAGTAGCTCATGGTGAATAATAAATTTCATTAAATGATTTAAATAAATTACATACAATTATTCTACAAGAATTCGTACATCAAAATGAATAATACTATGTACACATGTTCAAGCATTAACTCAAATTTTCAAGCAAGTAGAACCTGAAACATGTTAAGTTTGAAAATATTTTGGGTCAACAAATGTTGGTGAGAATACATAGGTTTTCGAATATAGTAGATAACAATAGTTTGTACAACAATCACTGTTGTATAATGATAGTGTATGAGTCCGACATGTAACAATGCGTCTTTGTACAATCAAACCTTGTGTCTACTGAGACCTAACTCGCAAGTTAGTTAAATGTTGTTACTGTTTTCGATCATCCCTGAATTTATGCGGGGGGATGGGTTTGTCAGACCTATAGCGCTATAATCTAAACAGGCGGCTTGATCAATGTTAATGATTGTACCGTGTCTTTTTGTTACAGTCAAATGATAGAATGAGTAAATGATAGTGTAATTGAATCACAAGTTTCAACAATGTAAGAATGAGTAAATGATAGAGTATTAAATGTTTAAACATGTTTCACCCCAAAATGTAAAACAAAAAAGGGGTTATGTAAACTCACCTTAGTGTTAGAATGATGACCCTTGTTATATAAGTAAATGTGGCTCGTGTGTATCCAAATATCACCCTATTTCAAGGTAATAAATAAATGTTGAGGAAAACTTAATAATTCTAAGTTTTCTAGTCTAAAGTGTGCTAGGGTTCCTAATTTGGGGATTATTAATTGATTTATGATTAAATTTGAATAATTTAATAAATAAAGAAATAATTAATGAAAATGTTTTCTGATCAAAATTAACTAAAAATGGTTGAATTATAATGTAATAAATGTGAAAATAATTTTTTTTATAAAATTATTTTCTTAATTTATGAATATTTAAATATTAATACTTATTTGACAAAATATAGACTTAATATTTAAAAATATTAAAATTTATAAAATTTTGAATCAAAAATTTATATTTCTGATCTAAATGATTAATAATAATTTATGTGAAATTTTGATGTAAAAATAATGAAAAACCAGTTTATTATTATTTATTTATGATTAAAAGAGAAAAAATTGATTAAAAATATTAAATAAATGATTTTTCAGAAATAAAAACCATTTATGTAATGTTTATTGTATTATAAGTTTAGGATAATTTTTGTGGAATTTTATGAAATCGTTTTGATATTTTTATAGAATTTTATAATTATTAAAGAATAAACTTGTAATATTTATAATATATAATAAATAAATGAATTTTGAAAAACTAAAAATTTTATAATAAAGTTTAACGTTTGAATAACATAAGATAATTTTTGTGGAGTTTATAAATCATATTTGGTATTTTAAAAGTATTTTTAAAAGTTAATTAGAATAAATATAAAGTAAAAGGTCTCAAAAAAATTTGCTGCAGCTGCTAGGACTCGAACCTGGCTTCAGGCCGGTTCAAAGGTTTTATCACAAGTGTGGCTCACCACTGAGCCACACCCTGAGAACAATTCAAAACCAGAATTAAAAATATTTATCTTATAGCTGTTATGAGTTATCTTCCCCAAACTATACCCTAATCGTATCTATGCCCAATTGAGCTTGATTTAGGTTACAAAAACTCAATTAAACAGAGGGCTTTTAACCCTTGAACAATTACGCATCAAAGGACTTACGAATTATAATGGGAATTGGAGGGAAGGATCGTGGCCGGAAAAACTCGGCTCCGGCGAGTACAGGAGCACGACAGGGACGACAGTTGAAGTGAAATTGAGGGTTGGGAAATGCTTCTGCCAGTGTTCAGGGTTGATATGTTGGTTCTATTTATACTCGACATCACGTGAACGAGTCTGTTGACTTAATCTTGGTCAACTGTCGTGACTTTAGGGCCGGATTTCAAGCTATTGACGAGAAGAAAACGTGTGAACAGGGTCGGGTATGAGTTAAGGATGCATAGGAAGCATTAATTTGGTCAACGCGTGATTTGTGGGGTTTCCATGTATTGGCCGGAAATCCCGTCGGAAGCCACGAAGAAGAAAGGTGGGATGGGGCTTGGGCTGTGATGTCTCTTGGGCCAGTGTTGTGGGCTCAGATCCTTGGGCTCGGGGAGTGAGTTTGGTCCGAAGAAAAACATATGAATTGGATTGTTTCTCTTTTTTTTATAGAAATAATTATTTAACAAGGTGATATATATATATATATATAAATATATAAATTTGTGAGTAAAAAGAAAAGACATAGACATATTTGTATAGAATTTATAATTGGGATAAAGATAAAAATTAAGTGCTTTCATATTAAAGTTTGGGGAAAATTTTGCGATGTTACAGTCTCCCCTACTTTTGGAAACTTCGTCCTGAAGTTTATTAAAAACACAGGGTTGAAGGTGATGGAAATAATTGTGATTTGGAAAATTTGGGTTATGACATGAATGGAATAAACTGTCTCGAATAGTTTGGATAGGAGGCGTGTTATGTGTGAGTTGATTGACTAAATGATCTACCAGATAACTAGAGTTTTACCTTTGGTTATCACCCGAAACCTTGATAGAATTTCACACTACCTTAACGTACCTGTAAATTCATGATTACGTTCCGGACCGCAATCACCAATTTACCTTACATTAGGGTCTTGTGTCCTTCAATAAGCCCAAACTTCAAACTGCTATACTGCTGCAAGCCCAATAAGCTAATCCACTGGCCCATCAGCACATCAGATGTATACGAGACTTCATCCTGCACGATGCTTATGCAACATGATAAAATAACAAGTAATAAAATTGAAATAGGAGAACTATTATTTTCAACACTACCACACCTACAGACCCATTAACCTTCACCATCAACTTCTTTAGCCAAGTGATATTAGAGATGAAGGTCATGAGCTTCTTAATGCAATCCACCGCGACACCTTGAAAATAACGTGCCGCAATTGCGAGAACAGCGCCATACCCGGCTTTCATCTAACAAAATAAATTTAAAATTAAGAAATCAAAATATCATTAACAGAAAAGTAATTAAATTATTAAGGTTTCTTTTATAACTAATAAAATAATATTGGAAGAGTTGAACATACGAAGGTAACTTTTTCTTTCTTTGGTGCAACTGGAACTGGGGGTTATCATTGTTTGAATCATTCTTGATGTTACTCAAACCAGCTTCATTCTTAACACCAGCTTTGATGACCAGGACATTTCTTTTCATATGAGATTTGAAGGTAGGAAAGGCATGATGGTGGGGGTAAAGTGGAGAGAAAGATGTTAGACTACTCATTTTTATGCAAGTATTTTTTTTGGAAATGTATGAAATGATGGAGAAGATATGATGTTGGTGACCTCTATATATAGGACAAATAATAGGGTTTTTTGTATTCTATTCTCTCTCTCCTCCTCTAGTACCGTAAGTAAAATTTGTATTTGTATCATTTTAGAATGATTTTCTTATTCCAACTTTTTAGGGTTTGTTGGTTCAATTGTAGCACCTGTGAGGTTATTCTGTCTGTCACCATTATCACGCGCCTACTGCCCACTACCTGTATTGTGCTAGAGGAATTAACACATTTTATTTATATATCTAATATATCTTGTTCTACACTTCTACTTAACGATATGGTTTTTATTCAACGTAGTGTTTTGTTTATTTATTTTAACTAGTAGATTGCACCCGTGCTACGCACGGGGATATTCACCGCTGTGTCCACGACGATGGCGAATGATGGTGGCAAGCGGGCCTTTTGGAAGGCGGACTGACCTATGTCCCGCAGGAGGAAGAAGGCGGTGGCATGTTCTCTTCGAAGTATCGATTGTACAAAAAATAATCCGCTTCGTTACATGATTTCTTTTTCATGTAGATGGATATAGGATCTATGGGGCAATTATTTAAAAGTACATTTTGTGCTTGTGTCGGGTTTGTTACCTGGAGTCGGAGATATGGTGCTTGTGTCCGATTGGTGGTGTTGTCGAGGTGTGGAAACGGCAGGTGACGGGTGTTGCGTCTAGTATGGGTGGTGGCGGTGGAGAGTGCACAAAGAAAGAGAGAATAAAGAGGTGGAGAGTGTGCACAGAGAGAGGTCTCAGAGAGGAAGAAGAAAGTTTGTGTCAAAAGTGTAAAAGAAAAAAGTTTAGTGAAAAAATACAAAGAGGGTAAAGTAGCATGTTGCCTAAGATGTTGTGGTTTAATATATAGAGTAACTTTTAGGTAAATATGTTACTCTAAGACTATATAATGATACGAATCATCAATACAAATTGAACACAAAAAAAAAAAAAAAAAACACCCAACGACAATCTCAAATAGCTAGACTGAACATAAACCATACTATGCTCAAATTCATAAACAGTAAGTGCAGTAGCTTTATTCAACAAGAAAGAGATGTAACTAGAAATACTACATTGCACATTTAATCCAAAGTTGGTTATTTTGTGAAAAACACACATGTTGGTTATGTTGTTAATAAAATCCACACGTAGCAGCGCGTATAATGCGACACTCAGTTTTAGCCGAGCGTCATGAAACTATGAACTGCCATTTTTATTTTTATTTTTCAAGTTTTCTTAAGAGGTTTTTTAAAAAAAACATATAAAACACTTACCCAGTCATGATTATGCATATACAAAAAATACACTTAAAACAAGAACCTAACAAGGCCAACAAAATCAAGTCTACACCAAACACCACCACTCAACCATTACAAAGCATCAACTAGATATCCTGCTTACAATCTCTCAAACGCTTACAAAAGATACACGATCTATGTTAGATTAAATAAATCTAAACAAGCAATAGACTTGTAATATAATCAATATAAACAACCCTTAACAAATGATTCTTGAAAAAACATGAGTGAGAAAGAAGACTGACTTTAAAAATGTATAGAATATGTATTATCATGACTGATAAGCGACAAATAAACCATTTCATCAATTTTAATGAATTAAATATCTAGGAAACGTTTACAAATTCCTAGATCCCTAAAAGAAAACTTGGATTTTAAAAAATATCTCCTTTTTTTTTTTAAATTATTTTTATGATTACATATGATCAACTTATTATTTATAAACACTAGTAAAATAGTTCCAGACATTCTTTTACAACTAACACTTGACAACAATTTAGAAAGAAGCTATAGTTCAAATAGACCGCAAAAGGCTCAAAACCATTTTAACTAACTCAATATCTCTCAACAACAGGACTAGACGTACGAACTAATATAAACAATGATCATCAACTAGAAGATAAAAATATTAGAACAAATCTAGCCAAGATGTGTTTAACCAAATATATTAAGAAAAAACAAAACACGGAGTTTAACAGCCATATTCAGAAACAATCATATTTTGATTAAGGCAAGTGAATCACTTGATTCAGCAAAAAACCTATCAATCATGCAAACTACATATTATAGAACACAACAAAACAAGTTCTGATTAACACCAAATCACACGATTTATCAATCAAAACATACAAGACATTTTTTTTTTATTATTCATGTTGATAAAACCTTGTAAAGAATGTAAACACTCATTTGATTAAAAACTTTAAATTTTAGCTAATCAAATATTTACAACTTTACTAACAACAAGAACCATACAAACTGAATCACATAATTCATAAACATGTAAGCACCGTTACAGCCTAAACAAAATCCGATAACACTCAAAATCACAAGATTTCAATACCTATTTAAAGTCTTCCACACAGAAGAACACACACAAGGCTGCAACACCTACAAGATGTAAAACACAAAGAGATACCAACCGGAATCCCTTTCAATCTCTTCTCTAACCTCTACGGTTCAAACCACCAATAAGACGAAAGACAAAAACACTAACACTAACATGATCTAACGGACTTCCTAAACCTACAACTAGTAGATTTTATTCAAGAAACCTAGATCTAGCGTCAATACCAGAGATTACAAGAGAAGAGAAACACAAATTGAAACACACAGGTGACCAAATCAAGCACCATGTTTCAATATGAGAATTATCAGCCAAAAAAACATCTAAGAGAATAAGAACAATCACATGATTTTACAATTAGAAAGACATCCCACAAAGGAGTAAACAAGGCTGACAAAAAACACTTAAAGTCTTGTGAAGAACTTAAAGACTAATTTGCATTGATCAAAAACTTTTACAACTTTACAAGAAACATATCAATAGAAAACTTGTAAAGAACCTAAAGACTAATTTGAATCAATTCGCAAAAACTTTTACAACTTCACAATTAATACTCAACAAATATTGAATCACAAGATTCAACACACAAGTCTCAAAACAATAAGAATCATAAATCATATGACTCCATCAGACTAAAAAGACACAGCCAAACAAACACTGATTGAATACAAAATCACATGATTTGCAACCAGAAAATCTCACAAGAGACAACATACAAGACTGTTAAAAATATAATCTTGACATCAGCTGGTTAAAAATACGTCTACCACATGGTTCGACTAACCACACAACAAGATTATACACATATTACATATAGACCACACAAAACAATCATGATACGAGTTCAAATAACAAAAAACCCATCAAGGCACGGTCAAAGCCTATATTATAACCATGAATCACACGATTCAAAACTAGTAAACAAAGTTACATAGTTAACAAATATTTGAGAACAAAACTTAATATTACTACTACTAGTAGCATATAACAAATAAGTTCTCAACATACACACATCATCTTAAAAATCTCTCAACACCTAGAGAATTCATGTCAAATAACAAGATTGGTAAAACCTTCTCAGCATGCTCAAACAGAGACTCAACACAAGAATCTATAAGAGGAAAAAAGAAGACAAACAGTCAACCATATAAAAACAACCCAAGAACAGGGAAACACCAAGTTAGAACAATGATTTATACATTTTCTAATCACTATACTCAACAGACTAACACGAGGTTTAAAAAAAAACAAGCAACAACTTTCTTGAAACTTAAACCAACTTACAGACTAACTAAGAAACTATAACAGTCAAAAAACATATAACAATCACTAATAAAATACTTGCACCAATCAATTTCAACACAAGTAATATTATCAATAATAGCGCATAGACACATGGCAGACGAAACCTCGTCAGTGTCAAGACTCCTGGTTCATCACTCAAGGGTGCCAGAACATGTCTTAACGAGGGAGTCTTTTTTATGAAAAAATTTAATCACACCTCAAGCACACACAGTACCGTAAGAACTCCAAGTTATTAACACAGAATTTAACCAATCATCAACAGACTAACACAACACAAAAAACACATAGTTAAGTCTCGCCCACCGGTACTCCTAACCCGGCCAATCGACTTCTAGACACAACTATAGAAAATAACAACAATGTTAGGGAACAATCTCACCAGAAAACACCCAAGTTAGGGTGACTTCCTACAAAGCAGCCAATTTTGATCAGTTACCAACTGACCAGATACAGCCAGAGCTAACCAACTCCAATAAATTTTCTGATAGACCCTTCACCTTCTTGAGCTGGATAAGATCAAAAACTCAGCGAAAGACACATAAAACCATGTAACCGTATTCCAGGATCTTGATTGAATCAGCTACTCAACCACCAGTAACATCCCACACGAACAGATCAAGAACATTCAGTTACTCAAATAGACCAGATCCGACTGAACCAAAAAATCTGATCAAGACTGAACCATAAATCACGAACAGCGGTATACAACAGAATCGAGATCTAAAAAGATTCAATCAACCGGGAACAAGATATACATAGATCAGAATCTCAGATAAAACTAACATGACCTGGTATATTAGTTAAAGCTGACCACGTTTTAAACCAAACAACAGATCTTAAGCAGAACTGAAAAATCACAAACAAAATTTTTACCAAAAACTTTAGATCTGAACAAGATATTGAAGACACAAAACCAACGAAAAACAAAAAAAATCAAGAACAACAAAACAGACATAATTAACACAGCGGAAAACAAACGAATATCAAGCCTCATGCTCTGATACCATGTCAAAAACATGATAATGAACATAAAACACAAACTCTTATTATTAACAACTCAAGATCTCAAACAAAATACATCTCAAACCCAAAAAACAACTCTAAACATCAACTCTCTACCAATACTAAACCAGATCATAAACACGACGATCTGTACACAAGTTTCACTCAATGTGTAATGGGAACAAACTCTTGACAAGAAACAGAGAAACCCTAGACTGAAACCCCAAGAGGAAGAGAGAAAATATTTTAGAGAAGACGAAAAGAAAATATATTTTGACTTGATAATAATAGAGGGAAAACAAAGATCTCTGCTAAACATATGATAAAACCCCTAATTGCCTTTGAGTCTTTATGGTTTGAAAGATATTTTTGTAAGGGAAGGAACTGTTGCTGTTGTATATCCGAAACCCTTATTCGAGAAGACAACTGGATCCTTTTATAAGACCAACATCAAGTGCACCGACTTAAGACTTAACAATCATGGGTTGTGGGCTCCAAGCATAGGCCAACTGGCACAATAAGCCCAACCTTCAAACTGAACTGGTACAATAAGCCCAAACTTCAAACTGCTATACTGCTGCAAGCCCAATAAGCTAACCCACTGGCCCATCAGCACATCAGATGTATACGAGACTTCATCCTGCACGACGCTTATGCAACATGATAAAATACCTTTGAATACAATAACAAGTAATAAAATTGAAATAGGAGAACTATTATTTTCAACACTACCACACCTACAGACCCATTAACCTTCACCATCAACTTCTTTAGCCAAGTGATATTAGAGATGAAGGTCATGAGCTTCTTAATGCAATCCACCGCGACACCTTGAAAATAACGTGCCGCAATTGCGAGAACAGCGCCATACCCGGCTTTCATCTAACAAAATAAATTTAAAATTAAGAAATCAAAATATCATTAACAGAAAAGTAATCTGTCACACCCTCAAATTACCACTTGCGGAGTTTTACCGCGAGGCGCATGACAAACCAGGATCCAAGTCAACGGTCACAATAAACAACTCTATATGAAATACATAACATTCAAAAGACATAGTTTTTGTAAACTCAAAACCAGTAGCGGAAGCATAAAACATGTTACAAACCATAGACCCAATGGTACCAAGTGTTTATTACAAAACATGATCTAAACCTAGACGCCAATGCAGACCCGTGCGCCTAGTTCCATTCATTGCTACCTTAGCGACCTGAGAAAAACATGCCAAAAAGACGTCAACATATAATGCTGGTGAGTTCACAGGTTTGTTCAATATGTTACCAAAACGTTACCATGTCCATGCTATATCAATGTTACCAAGTACGCTAGCTAGGCGTATGTTTTATTACTACTACGATTGGAAACCATTACTAGACACGTTTAGCAATGTTTAGCATGTTTAAGCAGCCCGAATGTTCAGCATGATACCAATGTTCCTGTTCGAGACAATATGCACCCGCCCGACCCTCCAAGCCGACGAGTGGGGCAGGTCACGCCCAATATATCTATCCACATTTCCCCCGTTGTGCATCCCCGCACATTCATGGTTTCCCCCGGGACTTCCAAAGATCGTATAGCAATATAAAGTTAAAAACCATAGTATGACATATGTTACCAAAATAGTTTAGCGCATGTTTTCTCCCCCAAAAGTTAAAGCAGTAAAAGTGGGGCCGTGAACTCACCTTAATTAGCGTTCTTCGGTTTCAAGTAAAGATGTTAAGCCCTTGATAATCCCTCTACCGGAGATCTATCAAAATGTTCACATAAGTGTTCCGACTAATAACCATAAGATTATCTAGTCCCTGATTGTCCAGATCGTAACCAAGTATGTTTTAAAACGTGTTTGAATGTTTAACCGACACACTAGACCGACCCGACATCCCGTTGGTGACCCATTACCCTAACTAATCAAGTACACATAGATTACACACAAGGTTCAAGCATAAAACACTTAGTTTGTATCAAAAATCTCATTTCTGCATCAGAACGGTCTAACCAATCAGTTTTAAGTCTCCTTCGCCCGTTTTCAGTCTCCTTCGCCCGTTTTACTACGTTCGCCCAACAAAAACCCAAGTTCGACCCTGGATTCCCTCCTTCGCACCTTCGATCGGTCGAAGGAGGCCAGGTTCGCCCCTGTTGTGCAAATTTTCCTAAAAACGCTTCAAACACATTCAAAACGACTCGAAACATCATCAAACATAGCAGTCAAGCATGGGTAACTTATCCCTACAAAACCCCACCGATTTCCCCCGATAATACGCCCGTTTCAGCCCTTTCCCAAAATGGTAAAAATTATGGAAACATCACTATCATGCATGAATAATTTACCCAATTTGGAAACTTTTGAATTCGATTCATATTCAACTTGAAATGCTCAGTTTGTCGAGTGTTCGATCTTTTCTTATCAGTTCTATTGATCATAAATATCATGCATCAAGTCTAGATTCGTTAAAACCCCCAAATACCCATAATATCATCATTTATCCAATCCTAACCCTAAACAACAATAATCTAGCATCAATAACAATCCTATATCATGTTTCTATCATAGATACAGCAGCAAATCATTGAACAACACATAACACCACATAATACACAATTTACATATGTTTATCACCATGAAAACCTATGTCAAATGATAATGTTTTGATTTAGAAAGATGTTTAAAAGGTTTTTAATCATGAAAACACCCTTAGAACAGATCCGGACAATTAGGGTTAGATGAAAACGAATTAAAATGCTTTTGAAAAGGTTTAGGATTAAGAACACACCTTGGATTCTTGTTTAGATGTTGTAGATAGGTTAGATTATGAAAAAGAAGAGCAAAAACTCCTTCCTTAGTGATTAAGATCGTTTGAGAGTGTTTTGGGACGGTTAGGGTTTGTGAAATGATGAAAAATGACAAAGTTTGGTATTTATACTACTTCTCCTTCGCCCCATTTCAATGGTCGAAGGTGGCCTGTAACACCCCAACCGATGGCGGAATCATCGAGGTGTCACGTAGTGACGATTGTTCAAAAGCACATGGTACTTAAAGGTAAATATTATTAAATAAAACCCAATAATTGTCTTACAAGGAAATGAAAAATACAAAGTCTTAAATGAGATAGAAATAATGAAATAACTGCATAATAAAGCGCTAAAAGTTTCTTGATCAAACTGCACCTGAAACATGTACAAAATAGGTTTGGTCAACATAAGGAATGTTGGTGAGCATTCCTAGTTTTGATATATATATAGTAGATTAAAAGTTATACAATTCAAGTGCAAGCTACAGTGCAAATATGTAAACCATGTATCAAACAAATGAGCGAAATCAACCCTGTGACTGTATAATGTACTGTATGAACTGTAGTGTACTTATCCAACAAATGGATAATAACTTAACAATGGCCACGGATTCTCCGATGAAAAAGGGGGAGAATCAACCTAGGCGGGTTGTCAATCCAAATAGCGCTATCCAATGTTAAGATCGGCTTGTACCATGTTAATGATTTCACTAAGTACAAATGTAATCCACATGTAATGTCTAAGCATAAAGCACGTTGTAAGCAATGCACATAGTACTAGAATTGTATTGTAAAAATGTAAACTTGTATTTGAAATTGTAATAGTGTACATGTAACACCCCAGAAATGTATAAAAGCAAAAAGGGGATAGGAATACTCACTGTTCACGTAGTAACTTGAAATTGGACTGGACAACGAAATAGGAACTTGAGATTTCTCCCAAATGATTAACCTAAAGTATTTGATAATGTGTGAGTGAAATAACTCTAGGATACTTGTATTTCTAGGGCTTCGAATTGGGGATAACGTTTATTTGTTTAATAAACAAATTGTCTAATAATTATGAGAAATTTAATAAATAATTAAATAAAAAGTCTCTTAATAAAATTTGAATTTAGAATGTACACAATAAAGTGTTTGAAGTATAGAAATAATTTTTATAAAATTATTTCATTTAAAATAGATTTTTAAATCTATTTATTTATAAATATCCAACATTTAACTTTAATATTCAAAAATACTAAAATTAAAGATTTCTTATTTTAAAAATCATATTTCTGTTCTAAATGATTAAAAATAATTTGTATAAAATTTTGGTGCAAAAATGATGAAAATTGGATTTATTATGATTTAATTATGATTAAATCTAACAAAAATTGATTAAAAATATAAAATAAATGATTTTACTGAATTAAAAATTATTTCAGTAAAGTTTATCTTTATAAGAAGTCAGGATAATTTTTGGAGAATTTAATAAAGTTGTTTTGATATATAAATGGATTTTTATAAATCTAATAGTATAAAAATGATTTAATTATTATAAATATTAAATAAATGAATTTCTGAAAAATAAAAATTATAAATGAAACTTTTATATCAGATTAAACAAATGTAATTTTTTTAGAATTTATAAAATAGTTTTGGTATTTTAAAAAGAATTTAAAAGATTAAAAGGTTTTTAATATATAAATATATGTAATTGTTTGTTTTTAAAAGAAAAGAAAAGAAAAGAAAACAAAACCGGTCAGAGCCGGGACTCGAACCCGGGTGACCTCTGTTGTGGACCATGGTCACAACCACTTGGCCTAGGCCGGTGGTTGTGATGATTCTGGTTTAAAAATAAATATATGCACGATGCGAAATCCAGATTATCCCCAAATCACTACGTATGAACCCTAGAATCTGCAATAATGCAATTCACTCATCATTGGCCCAATTGATGTTAGGGCTTTTGATGAGTGAACGCCGGTGAACAAGACCCACAAAAGAAATGAGACTCACAGTGTGTAATCGTGTATAAACGTCGGGTCAAAGCAAAAAGTCAACCACGAACTCGTTAACTATAATCAGAGTTAAATAGAGAGAATTGGAGGTTAAGGGAGATGAGTGAGCGAGTTGTTAAGGTTCGTAGCACCTCTATTTATACTGAGGATCATTGGTGGGTTCAATTGGAAGGTTTGACCTACAATTGAATGTATACGCGTATGAATTCAAAATTGGTCAACGATCCGATGTTAATTGACGTGTAGACGAGTTGTAATAGGCCGGTATTTGTATAAATTTGCCAATTATAGATCAATCAAGCATTGATCTTGATTGATCATTCAAACGCGTCCAAGCAGTTGACTTTCCAAGTCAAAACTGCAGGTTTTAAAAACGCGCATAAGATAAATAAGTGTCCGGGTTTATTCCAAGTAGATGGTCAGCCCAGTTGGTTAAGTGTGTTGAGTGTGTGGCTTTGGCGCGGGTTCGAACCCCGGCCAAAGCATAATTATATTTTCTTTTTTTACAAACCAAGGGAGGGGGTTGGGCCTTGGTTAATGGGCTTGGTATAGGGTTTGGGCTGGGATAGTTTATGGCTGGGCTTGTGTAGGCTAGTCTGGTGGGCCTCAAACATAATTATTATTATTATTATTATTATTATTATTATCTCATAAGATTAAACGAACCCGAATTTAACGTTCAAAAATAATAAAAATGCCACGTTTATTAATTGCGATAAAACGTACAGATAATTAAAAGAATACAATGAAAAGTGACGGATGTCACAGCATCCCCTACTTTTAGAAATTTCGTCCCGAAATTCCTTCAAGTGGTAGTCTCTGGAAAGAGGTGAGGATACTTAGACATCATTTGGTCCTCACGCTCCCAAGTAAACTCTGGGCCTCGTTTGGATTCCCAACGGACCTTGACAATAGGAATTCGGCTTCGCTTAAGTGTCTTGACGTCACGATCCATAATCTCCACAGGTTTCTCTATGAAGCGCATCGATTCGTCGATCTGAATATCCTCTAAAGGAACATGGAGGTTATCTTCAGCCAAACACTTTTTGAGGTTAGAAACATGAAACGTTGGATGAACATTATTGAGCTCTGGTGGTAAATCGAGCTTGTAAGCCACCTTCCCAACTCGTTCAAGGATTTTAAAAGGGCCTACGAATCGTGGTGCAAGTTTCCCTTTCTTTCCAAACCGAAATACACCCTTCCAAGGTGAAACCTTGAGAAGTACCATGTCTCCGACTTGGAATTCTAGAGGCTTGCGCCTTTGATCGGCATAGCTCTTTTGTCTGCTCCGAGCAACTTGTAAGTTCTCACGAATGCGGTGAATTTTGTCTGTCGTTTCTTGTATCAGCTCGGGACCGGTGATTTGTGTTTCACCAACCTCGCTCCAACACACAGGGGAACGACATTTGCGACCGTAGAGTGCCTCAAATGGTGCCATGTTAATACTGGAATGGTAGCTGTTATTATACGAGAACTCAACCAAGGGTAGGTGCGTGTCCCAATTACCACCAAAGTCGATGATGCACGCTCGAAGCATATCCTCCAATGTTTGGATGGTTCGTTCAGTTTGGCCATCCGTCTGTGGGTGATAAGCCGTGCTAAGATTTAGTTGTGTACCAAGTGCGGACTGAAATGTCTGCCAAAAGCGAGAAGTAAACCAGCTATCACGATCGGAAATAATGTCTAGAGGAATACCATGACGGCTGACAATCTCACTGATGTAAATCTTAGCCAGTTTCTCAGCTGTGTAGGTCTCTCGAATGGGTAGGAAGTGAGCAGATTTGGTCAAACGATCGACAATAACCCAGATACTGTCATGCCCGCGAGTGGTGCGTGGAAGCTTCGTGATGAAATCCATAGCAATGTTCTCCCACTTCCACACTGGTATTTCTGGTTGCACAAGTAAACCAGATGGACGTTGGTGCTCAGCTTTGACTTTAGAACAAGTAAGGCATTTAGCCACATAAAGAGCTATGTCCTTTTTCATACCGGGCCACCAATACAAAGTACGCAGATCCTGATACATCTTATCTGCACCAGGGTGAATGGAATAACGAGACTTATGGGACTCGTCCATGAGGAAGGTACGCAGGTTGTCACGATCAGGGATCCAAAGACGGTTCATGAAATAAAGTAAGCCATTTTTGGTTTCCAACTGATTTTCGGCTCCACACGACATTTCTTCGTACATGTTGCCCTCAGTAACAGAGATATGTTGGGCTTCAATGATGCGGAGTTTGATATCAGACTGGACCTGAGCACAATAAAGCTGGGCATGACCTTTACGACTAAGGGCATCGGCTACAACATTCGCCTTGCCAGGATGGTAGCGAATCTCGCAGTCGTAGTCGTTTAACAACTCGACCCATCGTCGTTGTCGTATGTTCAGATCTTTCTGGTTGAAAATGTGTTGAAGACTCTTGTGGTCAGTGAAGATCACACATTTTGTACCATATAAATAGTGACGCCAAATCTTAAGTGCGAAGACGACCGCTCCGAGCTCAAGATCATGGGTAGTGTAATTTTTCTCATGGTTTTTCAGTTGTCGTGATGCATATGCTATAACCTTGCCTCGTTGCATGAGAACACAACCAAGGCCTTGATTAGAGGCATCACAGTAAACCACGAAATCCTCACTAGCGTCCGGTAGGGTGAGGATTGGAGCATCACACAGTTTCTGCTTCAAAGTCTGGAATGCTTCTTCCTGACTGGGTCCCCATACATATGGTTTATCCTTATGGGTCAAGGAAGTGAGAGGTAAGGCAATCTTGGAAAAGTTGAGAATAAATCGACGATAATAGCCCGCTAAGCCAAGAAAGGATCGAACTTCCGTGGGGGACTTGGGTGTAATCCAATTCTTAACAGCCTCAATCTTAGCTGGTTCCACGTGTATACCCTTTTCACTGATAATGTGTCCCAAAAATTGAACCTCTTTAAGCCAGAATTCACACTTGGAGAATTTGGCATACAGTTGTTCATTCTTCAAAAGACTCAAAATTTGTCTAAGGTGTTGCTCGTGGGCTGATTTGGTCTTAGAGTAAATGAGAATGTCATCGATGAAAACAATTACGAACTTATCCAAGAAGGGTTTGCACACGCGATTCATGAGATCCATGAAGACAGCGGGTGCATTCGTTAGTCCAAAAGGCATAACCATAAACTCGTAGTGCCCATAACGTGTACGGAAAGCTGTTTTTGGGATGTCGTCTTCATGGACTCGTAGTTGATGATATCCCGAACGAAGATCGATCTTTGAGAAACAAGTCGAACCTTGAAGTTGATCAAAGAGGTCATCAATGCGAGGTAAGGGGTACCGGTTTTTAATAGTGAGTTTATTCAACTCCCGATAATCAATACACATACGGAAAGATCCATCCTTCTTCTTTACAAATAAGACTGGAGCTCCCCAAGGTGATGAACTGGGACGAATGAAACCCTTGTCTGCCAACTCTTGAAGTTGACTCGCAAGTTCTTGCATCTCGGAAGGTGCAAGGCGGTATGGAGATTTAGCAACGGGCGTAGCACCAGGTACAAGATCAATACGAAATTCGACAGGACGCACTGGTGGAAGTCCCGGTAGATCATCAGGAAAAACTTCGGGAAACTCACGAACAACAGGTACATCTTGAATACTCTTGTCTTTACCTTTCTTTTCCACAATATGGGCCAAGAAAGCTACGTATTTCTTGCGTAGATATTTCTGTGCTTGGGTGCAAGACATGAGTTTAAGACCACTGGATGGTTTCTCACCATAAACCCGTAAAAAGTCACCCGATGCGAGAGGAAACCGAATAAATTTCTCAAAGCAGACAACTTCGGCATGATGTTTAGAAAGCCAATCCATACCCACAATAACATCAAAGCTTCCCAATTTCATGGGTATAAGATCAATGGTGAAGTCATGTTCGTTGAGGCTAAGAGTACAACCCAGAATGATAGAATCGATTGAGATGGGTTTACCATCTGCGACCTCGACTGTGAAAGGCGCTCCTAATCTAGAGCGAGTGTGAGATAATAGAGGTTCGAATGCTAATGACACAAAACTTTTATCCGCACCAGTATCAAATAAAATTGAAGCATAACGACCATCAAGTAAAAACGTACCATTCACCACGTCATTTGTTTCCTGAGCTTCTGTTGCATTGATGTTGAAAGCTCGACCACGAGCCACTGGGTTAGCCGCATGGTTTGCTGGGACAAGTGCTGGACATTGGTTCCTGAAGTGGTTCGGATCACCACAATTGAAGCAAGCTCGACCATATGCTATAGGTTGTGGGTTTTGGCGAGCTGGTTGAGGGTTAACAGGTTGAGCATTAATAGGTTGAGGTCGAAACGTAGATCGACATGTGGCAGCTACATGACCATACCTACCACAGGTGGTACAGTGGCGGCAAGGGAAATTTGCGGGGTGATGGTACTGACAGGTGGCACACTTGGGTAAGTTTCCACTATAAACCTTCTTAACAGGAGGAGCCTGAGCCATTGGAGCCTGGGCTATTGGAGCCTGAGTTACTGGGGCCACAACAGCATAGTTTCTACCCCTGGACTTCCGCTTCCTAGTGTTGGAACCGTTATTGTCTACAGCAACTCTTGATGATTCAGTAGTAGGGGTGGGGGTCTTCTCAGTTGATTTCTTGGTTCCTTTCCTAACCAAATTTCCCTTTTTGACGTGCTTGTCAGTCAAGGAGGCTGCAAGCTGAATGGCTTCTTCCACCGTAGTGGGTCTGCTTCCAGTGACTACATCTTGAATTAGGTCAGGCAGTCCCTCAATATACTTCTCGATTGCTCGAGAGACCGGGGTAACCATGTGTGGAACCAAAATACTGAGCTCATGATAACGAGTGTTGTATGCAAGATTTTCACCACTGTCCTGTTTTAACCCATGGAACTCTTCCTCTAGCTTCCTCATTTCGTTCCTAGGGCAGAACTTGGCGATCATAAGTTCCTTGACCTCAGTCCAAGACAAGGATAGAGCAACATCAGCGCCCCGATTACGCTTCTCACCATTCCACCAGGTCAATGCCCCCTTTTGAAGGACACTGGTAGCATAGCGAACGCGGAGGTTATCAGGACATTCGCTGTTCACGAAGGTACTTTCCATACTTTCAAACCATTGGAGGAGGCCAGTAGCACCCTCCTCTCCAGTGAACTTCGTGGGATTGCATGAGTTGAAGTGTTTGAATGTACATCGGGATTGAGTTGCACCCTCAGTATTGGTACTGTTGCTGTTCTGGGTTAACTCACTAACAAGATTCGGAATCACTGCAGCAATTTGCTCAGCGACAAGAGAAGCAAGGCGACGATCAGAACGTTGTCCAGAGGCACGAACAGTGCGTTGGCTAGCATCACGGAGCATACGGCGAGCAGACATCTACAAGGCAGTCAATGAAAAAGTTATGAGATTAATAAATGTAAGTGTAATATTGCATAAGAGTTATGATCACAAGATATCGTATGTGAAATAAAGGTATATCATTTGAAATATCTGTATAACATGTTTGGATTGCCCTTGTCTAGCTATAAAGCCCAACAAGAACGTTGACTTTTCAAAGAAATTGAGCCCAATGGTGATCAAAGAAGACATGCTTTAGCCTATAAGTGGACACTCACTCCAGGAATCCCCAGGTAAGCATAACAGGTCCGTAAATGGATTTATGCGCTATGCTTGCCTATGCCAGAAAACCCAGTGTACAGGCGTCCACCCTTCCAGATTGCACGTGTCCTTTTTCACACTCATTAAAGTTCAACAACTTTGAAGGAGCAAAATAAGAGTAGGTATTATGCCTAAGAGTGTCTTCATGAAAGGTACTGCTCCCGCTCCATGATGATGTAGTCTTTCCACTCCTTGTAGGACACCATCTCTATACGTCATGATGAAAGATGAGGAGAAAAGGAGAAGAAAGGGAAAGATTGAGGAAGGAAAGTGAAGGGTAATGAAAATTAGGAAGTGTTGTACCTGAAAGTTGAAATTCGGTTATAGTCTAGGCTAAGAGGCATTCTAATAACCTAATTCCCTATAACCATGGCTCTGATACCAATCTGTAACACCCCAACCGATGGCGGAATCATCGAGGTGTCACGTAGTGACGATTGTTCAAAAGCACATGGTACTTAAAGGTAAATATTATTAAATAAAACCCAATAATTGTCTTACAAGGAAATGAAAAATACAAAGTCTTAAATGAGATAGAAATAATGAAATAACTGCATAATAAAGCGCTAAAAGTTTCTTGATCAAACTGCACCTGAAACATGTACAAAATAGGTTTGGTCAACATAAGGAATGTTGGTGAGCATTCCTAGTTTTGATATATATATAGTAGATTAAAAGTTATACAATTCAAGTGCAAGCTACAGTGCAAATATGTAAACCATGTATCAAACAAATGAGCGAAATCAACCCTGTGACTGTATAATGTACTGTATGAACTGTAGTGTACTTATCCAACAAATGGATAATAACTTAACAATGGCCACGGATTCTCCGATGAAAAAGGGGGAGAATCAACCTAGGCGGGTTGTCAATCCAAATAGCGCTATCCAATGTTAAGGTCGGCTTGTACCATGTTAATGATTTCACTAAGTACAAATGTAATCCACATGTAATGTCTAAGCATAAAGCACGTTGTAAGCAATGCACATAGTACTAGAATTGTATTGTAAAAATGTAAACTTGTATTTGAAATTGTAATAGTGTACATGTAACACCCCAGAAATGTATAAAACCAAAAAGGGGATAGGAATACTCACTGTTCACGTAGTAACTTGAAATTGGACTGGACAACGAAATAGGAACTTGAGATTTCTCCCAAATGATTAACCTAAAGTATTTGATAATGTGTGAGTGAAATAACTCTAGGATACTTGTATTTCTAGGGCTTCGAATTGGGGATAACGTTTATTTGTTTAATAAACAAATTGTCTAATAATTATGAGAAATTTAATAAATAATTAAATAAAAAGTCTCTTAATAAAATTTGAATTTAGAATGTACACAATAAAGTGTTTGAAGTATAGAAATAATTTTTATAAAATTATTTCATTTAAAATAGATTTTTAAATCTATTTATTTATAAATATCCAACATTTAACTTTAATATTCAAAAATACTAAAATTAAAGATTTCTTATTTTAAAAATCATATTTCTGTTCTAAATGATTAAAAATAATTTGTATAAAATTTTGGTGCAAAAATGATGAAAATTGGATTTATTATGATTTAATTATGATTAAATCTAACAAAAATTGATTAAAAATATAAAATAAATGATTTTACTGAATTAAAAATTATTTCAGTAAAGTTTATCTTTATAAGAAGTCAGGATAATTTTTGGAGAATTTAATAAAGTTGTTTTGATATATAAATGGATTTTTATAAATCTAATAGTATAAAAATGATTTAATTATTATAAATATTAAATAAATGAATTTCTGAAAAATAAAAATTATAAATGAAACTTTTATATCAGATTAAACAAATGTAATTTTTTTAGAATTTATAAAATAGTTTTGGTATTTTAAAAAGAATTTAAAAGATTAAAAGGTTTTTAATATATAAATATATGTAATTGTTTGTTTTTAAAAGAAAAGAAAAGAAAAGAAAACAAAACCGGTCAGAGCCGGGACTCGAACCCGGGTGACCTCTGTTGTGGACCATGGTCACAACCACTTGGCCTAGGCCGGTGGTTGTGATGATTCTGGTTTAAAAATAAATATATGCACGATGCGAAATCCAGATTATCCCCAAATCACTACGTATGAACCCTAGAATCTGCAATAATGCAATTCACTCATCATTGGCCCAATTGATGTTAGGGCTTTTGATGAGTGAACGCCGGTGAACAAGACCCACAAAAGAAATGAGACTCACAGTGTGTAATCGTGTATAAACGTCGGGTCAAAGCAAAAAGTCAACCACGAACTCGTTAACTATAATCAGAGTTAAATAGAGAGAATTGGAGGTTAAGGGAGATGAGTGAGCGAGTTGTTAAGGTTCGTAGCACCTCTATTTATACTGAGGATCATTGGTGGGTTCAATTGGAAGGTTTGACCTACAATTGAATGTATACGCGTATGAATTCAAAATTGGTCAACGATCCGATGTTAATTGACGTGTAGACGAGTTGTAATAGGCCGGTATTTGTATAAATTTGCCAATTATAGATCAATCAAGCATTGATCTTGATTGATCATTCAAACGCGTCCAAGCAGTTGACTTTCCAAGTCAAAACTGCAGGTTTTAAAAACGCGCATAAGATAAATAAGTGTCCGGGTTTATTCCAAGTAGATGGTCAGCCCAGTTGGTTAAGTGTGTTGAGTGTGTGGCTTTGGCGCGGGTTCGAACCCCGGCCAAAGCATAATTATATTTTCTTTTTTTACAAACCAAGGGAGGGGGTTGGGCCTTGGTTAATGGGCTTGGTATAGGGTTTGGGCTGGGATAGTTTATGGCTGGGCTTGTGTAGGCTAGTCTGGTGGGCCTCAAACATAATTATTATTATTATTATTATTATTATTATTATCTCATAAGATTAAACGAACCCGAATTTAACGTTCAAAAATAATAAAAATGCCACGTTTATTAATTGCGATAAAACGTACAGATAATTAAAAGAATACAATGAAAAGTGACGGATGTCACATGGCCTCCTTCGACCCTTACACAGGGTCGAATGAGCCCTGTCCTGGTCGAAGGGAATTCTTTCAATTCCACTTCCCAGGTTCGCCCATTTACAAAGGGTCGAACCAGACAAATTTTCTCCTTCGACCACTCGAAGTGGTCGAACCAGAACTCCTTTTTAACTAGTTTTCCAGTTTGTCATGTTTAACGCATTCTAACACATCTTAACACATAAGCATGCATCCTTAGTCTATATTTAACATATTTAAGCACAGATAATCGTTTACACATCATTTAAACACATCTATGTATATAATCCACCACACGATCCATAATCTACACATATACTTAATTAGTTCATGTAATGTCACCAACAACGGAACCGGATACTAGTGTATTACCAAAACGACTCCCAATGATCCTCCTGGACAATCCTAACTTGACCCGACTCAACTAACCCAGTTAAGTCTGTTTATAAACGTTTCTCGCTAAGGTAGACTTAGATGTTACTAATATGTTTAAGCCAAACATGTCGGGTGTCACATAATTAAATTATTAAGGTTTCTTTTATAACTAATAAAATAATATTGGAAGAGTTAAACATACGAAGGTAACTTTTTTCTTTCTTTGGTGCAACTGGAACTTGGGGGTTATCATTGTTTGAATCATTCTTGATGTTACTCAAACCAGCTTCATTCTTAACACCAGCTTTGATGACCAGGAAATTTCTTTTCATATGAGATTTGAAGGTAGGAAAGGCATGATGGTGGGGGTAAAGTGGAGAGAAAGATGTTAGACTACTCATTTTTATGCAAGTATTTTTTTTTTGGAAATGTATGAAATGATGGAGAAGATATGATGTTGGTGACCTCTATATATATGACAAATAATAGGGTTTTTTGTGTTCTATTCTCTCTCTCCTCCTCTAGTAACGTAAGTAAAATTTGTATTCGTATCATTTTAGAATAATTTTCTTATTCCAACTTTTTAGGGTTTGTTGGTTCAATTGTAGCACCTGTGAGGTTATTCTGTCTGTCACCATTATCACGCGCCTACTGCCCACTCCCTGTATTGTGCTAGAGGAATTAACACAGTTTATTTATATATCTAATATATCTTGTTCTACACTTCTACTTAACGATATGGGTTTTTATTCAACGTAGTGTTTTGTTTATTTATTTTAATTTTTAGGTAAATATGTTACTCTAAGACTATATAATGATACGAATCATCAATACAAATTGAACACAAAAAAAAACACCCAACGACAATCTCAAATAGCTAGACTGAACATAAACAATACTATGCTCAAATTCATAAACAGTAAGTGCAGTAGCTTTATTCAACAAGAAAGATATGTAATTAGAAATACTACATTGCACATTTAATCCAAAGTTGGTTATTTTGTGAAAAACACACATGTTGATTATGTTGTTAATAAAATCCACACGTAGCAGCGCGTATAATGCAACACTCAGTTTTAGCTGAGCGTCATGAAACTATGAACTGCCATTTTTATTTTTATTTTTCAAGTTTTCTTAAGAGGTTTTTTTAAAAAAAAACATATAAAACACTTACCCAGTCATGATTATGAATATACAAAAAATACACTTAAAAAAACACTTAAAGTCTTGTGAAGAACTTAAAGACTAATTTGCATTGATTAAAAACTTTTACAACTTTACAAGAAACATATCAATAGAAAACTTGTAAAGAACCTAAAGACTAATTTGAATCAATTCGCAAAAACTTTTACAACTTCACAATTAATACTCAACAAATATTGAATCACAAGATTCAACACACAAGTCTCAAAACAATAAGAATCAAAAATCATATGACTCCATCAGACTAAAAAACACAGCCAAACAAACACTGATTGAATACAAAATCACATGATTTGCAACCAGAAAATCTCACAAGAGACAACATACAAGGATGTTAAAAATATAATCTTGACATCAGCTGGTTAAAAATACGTCTACCACATGGTTCGACTAACCACACAACAAGATTATACACATATTACGTATAGACCACACAAAACAATCATGATACGAGTTCAAATAACAAAAAACCCATCAAGACACGGTCAAAGCCTATATTATAACCATGAATCACACGATTCAAAACTAGTAAATAAAGTTACATAGTTAACAAATATTTGAGAACAAAACTTAATATTACTACTACTAGTAGCATATAACAAACAAGTTCTCAACATACACACATCATCTTAAAAATCTCTCTAACACCTAGAGAATTCATGTCAAATAACAAGATTGGTAAAACCTTCTCAACATGCTCAAACAGAGACTCAACACAAGAATCTATAAGAGTAAAAAAGAAGACAAACAGTCAACCATATAAAAACAACCCAAGAACAGGGCAACACCAAGTTAGAACAATGATTTATACATTTTCTAATCACTATACTCAACAGACTAACACGAGGTATAAAAAAAACAAGCAACAACTTTCTTGAAACTTAAACCAACTTACAGACTAACCAAGAAACTATAACAGTCAAAACACATATAACAATCACTAATAAAATACTTGCACCAATCAATATCAACACAAGTAATATTATCAATAATAACGCATAGACACATGGCAGACGAAACCTCGTAAGTGTCAAGACTCCTGGTTCATCACTCAAGGGTGCCAGAACATGTCTTAACGAGGGATTCTTTTTTATGAAAAAATTTAATCACACCTCAAGCACACATAGTACCGTAAGAACTCCAAGTTATTAACACAGAATTTAACCAATCATCAACAGACTAAGACAACACAAAAAACACATAGTTAAGTCTCGCCCACCGGTACTCCTAACCCGGCCAATCGACTTCTAGACACAACTACAGAAAATGAACATAAAACACAAACTCTTATTATTAACAACTCAAGATCTCAAACAAAATACATCTCAAACCCAAAAAACAACTCTAAACATCAAATCTCTCCCAATACTAAACCGGATCATAAACACGACGATCTGTAAACAAGTTTCACTCAATGTCTAATGGGAACAAACTCTTGACAAGAAACAGAGAAACCCTAGACCGAAACCCCAAGAGGAAGAGAGAAAATATTTTAGAAAAGACGAAAAGAAAATATATTTTGACTTGATAATAATAGAGGGAAAACAAAGATCTCTGCTGAACATATGATAAAACCCTTAATTGCCTTTGAGTCTTTATGGTTTAAAAGATATTTTTGTAAGGGAAGGAACTGTTGCTGTTGTATATCCGGACCCCTTATTCGAAATGACAACTGGAGCCTTTTATAAGACCAACATCAAGTGCACCGACTTAAGACTTAACAATCATGGGTTGTGGGCTCCAAGCATAGGCCAACTGGCACAATAAGCCCAACCTTCAAACTAAACTGGTACAATAAGCCCAAACTTCAAACTGCTATACTGCTGCAAGCCCAATAAGCTAACCCACTGGCCCATCAGCACATCAGATGTATACGAGACTTCATCCTGCACGACGCTTATGCAACATGATAAAATACCTTTGAATACAATAACAAGTAATAAAATTGAAATAGGAGAACTATTATTTTCAACACTACCACACCTACAGACCCATTAACCTTCACCATCAACTTCTTTAGCCAAGTGATATTAGAGATGAAGGTCATGAGCTTCTTAATGCAATCCACCGCGACACCTTGAAAATAACGTGCCGCAATTGCGAGAACAGCGCCATACCCGGCTTTCATCTAACAAAATAAATTTAAAATTAAGAAATCAAAATATCATTAACAGAAAAGTAATTAAATTATTAAGGTTTCTTTTATAACTAATAAAATAATATTGGAAGAGTTGAACATACGAAGGTAACTTTTTCTTTCTTTGGTGCAACTGGAACTGGGGGGTTATCATTGTTTGAATCATTCTTGATGTTACTCAAACCAGCTTCATTCTTAACACCAGCTTTGATGACCAGGACATTTCTTTTCATATGAGATTTGAAGGTAGGAAAGGCATGATGGTGGGGGTAAAGTGGAGAGAAAGATGTTAGACTACTCATTTTTATGTAAGTATTTTTTTTTTGGAAATGTATGAAATGATGGAGAAGATATGATGTTGGTGACCTCTATATATAGGACAAATAATAGGGTTTTTTGTATTCTATTCTCTCTCTCCTCCTCTAGTACCGTAAGTAAAATTTGTATTTGTATCATTTTAGAATGATTTTCTTATTCCAACTTTTTAGGGTTTGTTGGTTCAATTGTAGCACCTGTGAGGTTATTCTGTCTGTCACCATTATCACGCGCCTACTGCCCACTCCCTGTATTGTGCTAGAGGAATTAACACATTTTATTTATATATCTAATATATCTTGTTCTACACTTCTACTTAACGATATGGGTTTTTATTCAACGTAGTGTTTTGTTTATTTATTTTAATTTTTAGGTAAATATGTTACTCTTCATGTGAGACACAATTGTAATGTATGAAATAAAATTTATATAAATTTTAAGTACACGTAAATTTAAATAAAAGTATACACAAGTTTTATTAAAATAAAGAAAATATACAAATATTTTATAAATTTGTAAATATCTCCTTGTATACACTACAACATGGCTCGATATAGCATCCCACGACAACGTGCGGGATCCAGGGCCGTCTCCCACACTGTCCCTATAAACGACCACCACGGCGGGACGTTTGCTATAACATGTGGCGGTACTATAACGAGCACTTCTACACAACAAATGTGCCACGTCGCGAAGCGTGAGGTAACTAATACCTACTCTATATACATTAAAGGAGGCTTGATGTAATTTGTATGAATTGTGTTTTTCATATAAATAATAAATAAATGACATACGGGGAGATGGTGATTGTAAATATCAAATAAAACCAAGATCATGAGTAGTACGGAGATATCATCAAGAAACGTTTTATGTTGGCCCCATGATCGTGACAGAGGGAATATCATTAGTAGGGTTTAGATTTAAAACGCTGATTTGGAAAGACTGGGTTGTATATCCGTTGTACATGATGTAATGGTTGGCGGTGGTCCTCGCTTTGAGGACCTCCTGCTCGTTTGAATGAAGTTCACTTTTCAAAAAAAAAAAAAATCATTAGTAGGGTTTATATGTTGGTCCACAGTGGAGTGGAAGGGAATAGAAATAGTTAATGCATGGGTGGACTTTTTATTTGTTTGCTGAGGTGGATTTCTCATCCTTTCGGTTGATAACTAATACTTTTAATTTCCAGATTTCATTTTAATATTGTTTGTTTAATTATAAGGTTGGAGGTATGAAGTAGTGTACTAATAACATCCCCACACTATTGACCTAACCTAACGAGCAATCGTGCACAACAAATGCGCCCCGTCACGAAGAATGGAATAACTAAGACCGTATTTTATATATTAAAGGAGGCTTAATGCTTGTATGAATTGTGTTTTTCATATAAATAATAAATGAAATATGGGGGAGATGGTGTGTGTAATATCAAATAAAATCAAGATCATGAGTGGTACGGAGATATCATCAAGAAATGTTTTATGTTGACCCCCGATCGTGACAGAGGAAATATCATCAGCAGGGTTTAAATGTGTTGTCTACAATGGAGTAGAAGGGAATACAAATAGTTAATGTAGGTGGACTTTTTGTTTGTTTGTTGAGGTGGATTTATCCTTTTGGTTGATAACTAATACTTTGGAGGTATGAAGGAGTGTCCTAATAACATCCCCACACTATTGACCGGACATTATTGAGGGGAACTATTAGCGGATCGTGAGTGCAATAACGAGAGTCGATAGTTAACAGAGAAATTTGATCGGTCCCACTTCAGTTTACCTTTTCAACACTTAAAAAAAATAAAGAGTGTTCTATTAGGCTATATGGTGTGGAGAGCAACTTTCCAAATGTCACATCAGCGCCACCTCATTTTCCCCATTTCCTCCCCAAAATTTGGAAATGGTATTCCCCCAATTCCCCTTCATTTTTTTATTATATAAAGTTTGATTAAAAAATAGGCCAATCACATTATTCGGCACCATCAGTGGTTATCCGCCGTTTTCACCGAAAATCAAAGGGGGGCGGTATTGCCGATCGGTGAGGTGGCCACCTCAACCCCCCGATCATGCCCACCGATTCCATACCGTTTGGTCTTATGAGTCTTTAAATTATTACTTGCATGTTAGGGGGTGGGCCTCATTGAAACTCATTACTTATGTGGCGTTGATGTGGGGCAATGAAACCCCTAATTAAGAGATCCAATCCAAACCACCCAACCTAACAAGTGGGATTCGGTCGGTATTGTTTCAGTCCATTAGATGTCGTACTCGCTATACTGCCTTGAATACCAATACCAATTAGAAAAATTTACATCCAAACATACATAAACATACATACACACACGCGCGTGACAGAAGGAATATCATCCGTAGGGTTTATATGTTGGTCCATACTGTAGGGGTGTTCAAAACCGGATATCCGAAAATTCGGATATCCGAATTTCGGATATCCGAAATTTTCAAATAGCTGATTTCATTATCCGAATCCGTATCCGAAATTTCGGATATCCGATCGGATAGTGAATCGGATATCCGAATATCCGATTTTATTATAATATATTTTATTTTATATGTTTTATATATAAATTTCCGGATAGTTTCGGATATTTTTCGGATATTTCGGATATTTTCGGATATATTTCGGATATTTTCGGATATTTTCGGATATTTGGATATTTCGGATATCCGATAAAATTTTTTTATAAATTTTTGGATATTTTCGGATATCCGAATCCGAATCCGAAAATTCGGATATCCGGTTTTTCAGGTAGTTTCGGATTCGGATATCGTATATTTCGGATCGGATTTTCAGATTCAGATATTTTTGAACACCCCTAGTCCATAGTGGAGTGGAAGGGAATAGAAATAGTTAATGCATGTGGACTTTTTGTTTGTTTGCTGAGGTGGATTTCTCATCCTTTTGGTTGATAACTAATACTTTTAATTTCCAGATTTCATTTTAATATTGTTTGTTTAATTATAAGGTTTGGAGGTATGAAGTAGCGTCCTAATAACATCCCCACACTATTGACCGGACATCATTGAGGGTAACTATTAGGCCACAAGGGTGGTTTATAACTTATCATATTCATCACACTATCACATCTAATCAGATTCTGACATCTCATTTTATCACATGCATCACTAAACTCATGCGGCGGTGTTCACATTCTATCACATTTTATCACAAAACTTTTTTTTTAAATATATAATAACATTATATTAAATAAAAAAACATTATATTAAATAAAAAAAAGATTACATTAAATAAAAAAATTACATTAAATAAAAAAAATTAAGTGAGCGATGGGTAAGGGTCCTCGTACTCGATATCTAAACCACCCACGTGTTCCGTTAGATCAAATCGAAGCTGATAGTGGACTTGTTCATCCCGCAACTCCAAAAGAACATCATTTGAAATGTTTGCTGGTATATCCGTATCCATAACGTAATCTGGAGATATTGTGCGCCCCTCTTCCTTTATGATCATGTTGTGCAATATGACACACGCATACACAACACTACTTATTTTCGTTTGTTCAACCAAACGCACCGGGCGATCTATTATGCGACATTTACCTTTCAATACACCAAACGCCCGTTTAACGTCTTTTCTCGCAGATTCCTGTAACTTCTTAAACAATATTTCTTTTTCGATTGTCGAAAACAAGTAAGCTTTCACAAAAACTGACCAAGCGGGGTAAATGCCATCGACAAGATAGAAGCCACGTCTATATTGTCGTCCGTTCACCGTAAACGGACACGTCGGGGCGGTTCCTCGCAATTGCTTCGGGCAACTTCTCCACACGATGTGGGTACAGTCGATTTTACTGATCATACCGGGAAAATGCCATTTAGCTTCATGCGCGGCGAACAAACGTGTAATGTCATGTCGAGTCGGTCTTCGGAGATACTCTTTACCATATAAATCAATAATAGCATTGAAAAAATAGTGAAGAGACTCGCTTGAAATTCTACTATACATATTGAAATATTCATCATATTCGTCAGGAACGTTACTGGTAGCAAGTTGGCGAATCGCGGATGTGCATTTTTGTATCGCCGTAAAGCTCATTTTCCCCCTAGCATCATACCCTACTTGAAACCATTCGAACTTAGCTTCGATGTCCCCGGCAATCTTTAAAAATAATTCCTTTGATAAACGAAAACGATTTTTAAACACCTCGTCGTTGTACTTTGGGTTTTCTACAAAGTAATCATTCATCAAAACGTCACTTGCCCCCCACCGATCACGCTGCACCATTCTTTTCTTTGGGCGTTCCGTATTTCACGGTGCGCCGCTTCGCAAACCATTGCAAAAAACTCCATCGAAGAACCCGACGAGTCGGAAGAACTAGACGACTCGAGTGGACACAAGGGGCCTTCCATTTGATATATATATATATATATATATATATATATATATTTATATATATTTATTTTGGTTCGTATTGTTTTTGGTTGAAAATGATATATATATATATATATATATATATATATATATATATATATATAGGGTTAGGATATTTTGGAAACCCATCCTTATTCGGTAAACTCTGGAAACTCTGACTTCCCAATTTTTTTATTTTTTTGAAAAAAATAGGGCAAGTAATATACATGATTTTAAGCATTTTGGGCCAAAAAAAAATTAAAAAAGCGCCGAGTAGTTTTTTTTTTTTTTTTTAAATAAAAGTTTGACTAACACATGTTAAGCGATAATAACAGGTGTTAACCATGTGTTAATTATATGTTAACAGTAGACATTTTTTATTTTAAAAAAAAAACCGTTCGGCGCTTTTTCGATTTTTTTGGCTCAAAATGCTTAAAAAAATGTATATTACATACCCTAAAATTTTCATAAAAAAAAGTCGGGAAGTTAGAGTTTCCAGAATTTACCATATAACAAGGGTTTTCTCTATATACTTCCACTATATATATATATATATATATATATATATATATATATATATATATATATATAGAGAGAGAGAGAGAGAGAGAGAGAGATTTGGGTTGAAATATTTTTTTAGGCCCCAAAACGGTCAAATGACCGCTGGCCAACGGTCAAATTTTGGCCAAACCAACGTGATGGCCATCGCGCTAAAACACTTCGCGGCCGTGAAAGTTTCAAGGGGGCGGTGTTTCGCGGTCACCACGCCATCACGGGGTGACCATCATGGACCACCCCGGCTGGCCTTAGCGGATCGTGAGTGCAATAATGAGAGTTAACAGAGAAATTTGATCGGCCCCACTTCAGTTTACCTTTTTAACACTTAAAAAAATAAAGAGTGTTCTATTATGAGGCTTTAAATTATTACTTGCATGTTAGGGGGCCCTCATTGAAACTCATTACTTATGTGGCGTTGATGTGGGCCAATGAAACCCCTAATTAAGAGATCCAATCCAAACCACCCAACCTAACAAGTGAGATTCGGTCGGTATTGTTTCAGTCCATTATGATCTCTTACTCGCTATACTAACATGAATACCAATACCAATTAGAAAAATTTACATCCAAACATACATAAACATACATACACACACGCATATATGTATGCATTGTAGGATCAACTTTCGGGTCACCAGACAATCACGAGCTTTACTGTTTAGAGTGCGGAATCCACTCGTCCAGGTGCTTGGGGAATGTGTGATGAGACAACTTTATGATTAGGGTAATGATTGATGGCTTTTATACCTTTTATACCTGTCCTACTCGTCCAGGACCTTAGACATGAGTAGCAGACAAACACACGAGAAGCTGGGGCGAGTAGCTAGCTACTCGTCTGAAACACAGACGATTAGCTAAGCTACTCGCCTGTATCAAAAGCTACTCGTCTGCAGCATCCAATCATGCCAAAACGGCTTGCAAACACACCCAAGCACCCGTATTACATACCAAACATCACTTTACTAGGATAGGGACATCGTGTACTAACAGACTCCCCCTTGGACCTAGCTAGTATGATTACAAAGACAAACTTCGGATTAACCTAGCCAACGACCTATAGGGACCTATCACTAGCTGAGGACATACAAATGGTGCACTTACATGTATTAACACTAGGGCTACAAACGAATCGAACGAACACGAACAATGCCTTGTTCATGTTCGTGTTTGTTTGTTAAGGAAATATATGTGTTCACGAAACGCTTAACGAATAAGATTTTTTATTCGCGTCCATTTGTTAAGAAGACAGTCGTGTTCATGTTCGATTGTTAATTTTGTTCATGAGCGCACATAAGCACAAACAGACATTCATGAACAAAAACGAGTGTTCATGAACAGAAATGAGCAAAAAAGAACACAAAGATTTGTTCATGAATGGAAACATACACAAACGGACATATATTAAATTTCGAATAAGATTGAATTCACATTACGTATATTTACATGCTATAATTTGTTTATTTATTTAAGTAACATAAATAAAAATTAAATAATATCAAAACAGATTATAAAAATTAAAAGTTCTATTAAACACAAACTATTAGCGTATCAAAGTTGATGATTTCATTCTATACAATGTCCCACATATATAGTACAAGATTGCTCCTTAATTATAGGAGATATTAATTACAATTTAAAACCATTGACTATTCTAAATATACATGTGTGTCAATACGCCCCCGCAGTTGAAGCATCGGGTGGACCGATGTTGAGACTGGACCGAAAGTCTTCAAACAAAATGCGAGGAAGGCCTTTGGTGAAGATATCCGCTATCTGATGTCTGGACGGAACATGAAGAACTCGAATGTGCCCACGCCGTACCTGTTCACGAACAAAATGAATATCGAGCTCAATGTGTTTAGTGCGTTGGTGTTGCACCGGGTTGCCAGACAAATAGACGGCACTAATATTATCACAGTAGACAAGTGTTGCACGTGAAAGAGGATGATGAAGCTCGAGAAGCAGATTGCGAAGCCAACATATATCTGCAACAACATTCGCAACGCCCCGATATTCAGCCTCAACACTGGATCTTGAGACAGTAGACTGACGTTTGGAGGACCAAGAAATGAGGTTGTCTCCCAAGTAGACACAATAACCAGACGTGGAGCGGCGAGTATCCGGGCAACCGGCCCAATCAGCATCCGTGTATGCCAGTAACGATAAATGAGGAACCGGACCAAGAAGTAACCCGTGATCAGATGTGCCCTGTAGATAACGAATATGGGTAGGTTGACTGTTGGTGTGCGAAGCAGTCCGGCCAGAATAGGTGGTGTTGTTCCGACCCCGACCGCGGCCCCGACCACCACGCGAGCGGCCTTGACCTCGGGCTGAGTTAGACGAAGGCTGAGAGGTGTTATGGGAGTAGGTCGAAGTAGTGGTATGTAAGGCCGTAGAAGCTGACTGCGAACCTCGGGATACTTGGCGTTTTTTCTTCAATTCTTCCTGATTCAGACGTGACCGGACATCGCTGAACGTGGGTAGCGGGTCACGGTTCTGAAGGACAGTAGAGATACTGTCGTATTGTTCCGTCAAGCCAGTGAGTACCTGCAAAACAAGCATACGGTTATCGACAGGAGCGCCAACTGCAGCGAGTTGGTCGGAAAGTTGTTTGGCATGATCACAATAGTCTCCCATGGAAGCAAAATTTTCAAGAGACAGATTGGCGAACTCTTGACCCAGAAAAACTGCTCGGGTGTTTTGATTGTCTTGAAACTCATTCTCGACGGCCAGCCAAGCATCCAGCGCGGTCTGACCGGGCTGAATGATAATACGAAGAAGAGGCTGAGACACGGTGGCATAAATCCACTGTTTGACTAGGGCGTCCAGCCTAGTCCAGAGATGTTCGGCGGCGAGGGCTGCTGCCTCAGCCTTGGCAGCAGCAGCAGCATCCGAAGACGTCGCTGCGGACGTGACCGGTGGTCTGGGTGCGAGATGATCAGCCACCTCATACGCCTGGCAGTGAACTTGGAATAGAGTTTTCCAGGTTCCATAATGTGTTGAGTCTTTTTCGAGAACGATGGGAATGTGCGACTTGATGTTAGTCACTGTGAGTGCGGGATGAAGAGAGGTTGAGTCCATGAGGGGTGAGAGGAGGGTGATCAGAGAAGGTTTGTTGGAGAAAGAAGAAGGGGATGGCTAGAGGAGAAGAACCTGCAGAGCAGCAGCGGCGGCAGGCAGTGGGTTTAGGGTTGGATCGTGTGGGATAGGGCTGATACCATATTAGCGTATCAAAGTTGATGATTTCATTCTATACAATGTCCCACATATATAGTACAAGATTGCTCCTTAATTATAGGAGATATTAATTACAATTTAAAACCATTGACTATTCTAAATATACATGTGTGTCAATACAAACGAACAAAAACATAAGTACATAAACGACCACATTACCGAACGTTCATAAACATAAATGAACAAACGTAGATCTGATCATTTTTTTAAACTAAACGAACGGAATTTTTTTTGTGTTCATTATTTATTAAACGAACTTTTCTTGAACGGTTCATAAATTCTTCGCTAAAAGTACAGTTTATTTGCGGCCCTAATTAATACGTTGAAACAACATATATACTCGAAATTTTTGTGGAATGTCGTGTTAAAAAACAAAACTGCTATAATAATGAAACAAAGAGATTGTACGTCAACCATTTGTATATCATTATGCATGAATTGGTTCTGAATGAAATAATTCTAATTTAATTAACTATTAAAAGAGAGAAGAAAAAAATACGCATGGGAGGGTTTGAACACCAGTTCTTTGGTTTATATCGCAACACAACTATCACAATATCACACCAATCTTGTTCAAATAAATTATACTATCTATTTAACGATCTCAATTTGAATAGTGGAGGACGTCTAACTTGCGCCGCCGTCTAACTCTTTATATATTTTTATGTATCTAAAATCTAAAGTTTATTATATTTACAATCCAGTACTTCAAGGTTTTTATGTAGTTACGATCTTTTCGTTTTTTTTTTAAATTAATTAGATTATATTTAGTGTGGTATTTTAGATTTGATACAATATGCTTATACTTTATGTTATTAGTTACTAGAAATTTAGCTTATGTACACATATACATGTTGTAAGTTGTAACTGTCACTATGAATTCGAGTTTGTCTGTGTTTATAAGTCACTTGATGTTACAAAAGCGTTTTGTTATACGCTTTCTTCCACTTTTGGTGGTCTTTGGGTTGTTAGTTGTTGCGTAGAAAGTTTTCACACACCCCTTTGGTCTCACGGTTTTACGCCCTCATGCTCTACGTTTCAATGTAAATTTAGTTCATAAATAAATCGGGTTGATTGTAGTATATAATTTATCGCATCGTGTACGAGGCCGCCGCAACGCGCGGCGGGTAAAAAGAACTAGAAACATCGGCATTCAAGATGAAAGTTGTAAGCTTTGCGGTACAGGTTCGGAATCATCGATGCATCTTTTCGTGGACTGTTATGTTGCAGCTAATATATGGAACAAAATCAGCACATAGTGTAAGATACAACCAATATTCGCATTCGAGATGAAAGATTTACTAGAGACACACAAGGCTAATGGATTGGGAAAGGTTAAGAAAAAGGCGATTCAAGCGATGATCCTCACGGCTTGTTGGGTGATATGGAAAAAGCGAAACGACAAAATCTTCAACGGGAGAAACGCATCATTGGAAAATATAATGAGCGACATACAATTGATATCATTCAATTGGGTGCGGAATCGAGCAAAACTTGAAGACATCGACGGGAACAAATGGAGAAAATTTGAAATTTATAAATCATGAAATAGGTATAACTTGTAATCGGGTATTGTTTTATTGTCCTCTAACTAGCAACTTGCTATTAGTTGACGTGTACATATTGGGCTTGAATGAAATGAAATTTGCCGTTCAAAAAAATAAACAAACAAATGATTAGAAGACCTAAAATATTCCACATGAGAAGGTGAGGAAATTAATAATCAACTATATTATATGAATTGATGGATCACCTTAAACATTAATTAACCATTCATGAGAGCAAAGATGTCACAAAGTGCAATTACGCTATGACCCCTTCTAGCATGTTTGGCTCTCCATTTTTTCACATCCTTATGCTTTTTTCAAAAAGTCATAAGTTAAAAAAAGATGTTCGGATGATGGTTTGAAAAAGAATTTTTGGGCTTTGAATAAGATGAAAAGGATGTGGAAAATGAGATAAGTCATAAGAGCATTCTCATCCCCTCCACCAAATTTCACCCATCAAATTACACTAAAAATCACTACTTCACCCCTAAATATTCTCTCTCCTAATTAAAATAATAATACTTTTATCATTATATTTTCTCCCTCCTCACTCATAACTACTTACAAAAATATTAAAATATATATAGGGGTGAACAGTAACTTTTCATATTTAGGGTGGAACAGTGCTTCCACCAAATATTTTCTCTCTCCTTCACTCACAACCACTTACACTCACCCTATATAATTTGGTGGACACACTCACATACATTTAATGGACCGAATGTGAATGCTCTAAGTTACACAAATTTATGACTTTTGAGACCAAGGAGAAAAAGAGATAAGAAGATGAAGAGCCTTCATACCGGTAACATATTAATGACATTAGGGGTCCACCTCTTAAACCGGCCAACATACTACAATTATGTGCATACACAATCAAATTAGAAATCACAAATAGGCTTGTCGATAGACCGTTTGAGTATATTTATCGTGTTATACAACATAATCTTTTATATAGGCTACTAGATAATATCTCGAAAGCTTTCCGGGATAGACAAATCTAATATGAAGTGATATAATATATGTTATGATGTAAAATAGAAATTAATGTACAACAATATGAGAAAACAACAATTTTAATCATATGAATAAAAATGAAAATGTATATTAAAAAAAAGATGCACGTTTGGTTGAGGAGCAAAGCCAAAAATAACCATTGTTTGGCGTGATTGAGGCGGTGGTCTTGAAAGTATGACTTTTGTTGTAAATGAGTGAATTTAACCTATTGTGCTCTAGATGATAATAGAATTCCTATTTACTGATTTGAACATGATTAGTGACTTGCCTAGACATGATTAATGAATTACCTGAACACATTGTGTTTGTTTTCCTGTATGAACAAAAACCCATAAAAAAAGTCATTTTTTTTGTATAGCACTATGATACTTATTGGAAAGATAATAAAAATTTTCTTTGTTTAATTTAAAAAAAAAAAAATCTCGTATATAAAAATTATTAATGTTTAAAAATTATCGAGGGAAACATAAAAGATAAAAAGTTTTTTTGAAAGAAATTATGGAGGGGTGCCACGTGGAGGATGGCCACATTAAGAAAATAAGTGAATTAAAGACATAATACATGCATGAAGATATATAACTAGCTAGGTGGGGATGGGAACAAATGTATGGAATACATAAGGATAATGGCACGTATGATTCCCGTGCCCTTCATCCTTGTCCACAATGACGGAATGAAAACACAAAGATGGCCGCCATTCGAGTCGTACAATAGCATTTGGGCGGTCTCAATTGCATGTCATGGCGGTCACAACAGCGCGTCATTGTTATGTATTAATCAGAATCAATAACTAAGAAATTAGAGAGAATCTAAAAGAAATTTAGAAAGACATTTAGACTAAATTAATATTTCATTTCATACCAATATCTAAGTACGAATGACTATCGAATAGTCTTACAAATAAGATAAGGAAAGATATGCACCTAAAAAAGGAAACCACTGATTAGTGGACTTCATAATTAACTAACTAACTAATACTAAAATAAGAACAACTCTTGTAGGTGGGCATGCATGGTACGCAGTGGCGGATCCACTCTTTTAGTAGGGTGGGCATGTGCCCACCGTCCGACGGCGGAACTAAAGGGAGATCCGGGCTCTGTTGACTCTCCGGCGAACCGTAATATTGGGTATTTGCAGTAGCTTTATGTTAGATTGGTTAAAGAAAGTGAAAGTAGAGATTAGTGTTGCCGTGTTGGTTGGTTAACATCACCAAAAAGTGAACAAACAAAGATGTAAATGGAGGTTATGCTTTGGGAGTGAAGATTGGAGAAGACAAAGGTTCTTGTAAGACTACAAGGGAATAAGACAAATGAATGAAGTACTAATTTACAATTTAGTCTTTAAAGTTTTAACATTTATTTTGAACAACCCTTGATATTTAAGGGCCGATTGTTCCATTCAATTAATAAAATTAGTACTAACTATTATCTTCTATCTTATCTATATTAAATATCCGATAATTTTTTTAATTTTCTTTTACTTCATTACTTTTTTGTTTTATTCAGCTATTTCATGAACGCAGTGCAAATTCTTAAAGTTAACCCAATCTAAGATTTTTAACTTTATTTTGTCTTTGAAAATAAATTAGTTTTCCATTAAAAAAATGTACTTCTATCTTTGTAAATAATTTATAATGTTATTATATAATTTAAATTAAATGACTTTTCAATTCAAATAGGTTAACAATTGTTCAAAATTTCACCAATGTAATTTCGATTTATGGTCTCAATGAATAATGGATCGAGTAATTGGAGAGTGTGATTATCGTCGAAACTAAGAATTGGCACAAAAAGGGAAGGCATTTGATCTTTTTTAAAATACATGTTTATCGTATTATTAAGTAAGTAAATATGAATAGTTTTAAATATCTTTAAGTAGATCTATATGCATTGGTTTTATTTGATCTATTTTAACCCACCTTGTTTTAGTCCAATCTATATGTGCCCCCCGTCAAAAAAAATTCTGGATCCACCACTGATGGTACGTGACCAAAAATGCACGTATCAATGAGAACATCAAAGGAACAACAAGGCTATCCAAGAAGGTGGATCCTGAAAAAAAAATTCGTTTATGAAAAGTTTCAAAAAGATTGTCATATATAAATTAACACAAATATAAAACAATCTAATACCCGCCTTTGCATAACACAACCATTAGAAGGGTAACAACAATCAAGAATGGTTTTCGTTGGGACACCAACTACGAAACATCCAAGAGCGCGAGAAAGCGCATAAGCGGTTGCCCTGACATTCAGAAATCAGAAGCTGTTTATTGGCCCATTTCTAGATTTCAGTATTAAAAAAAGCCTTTAACTCTAACCATCTTTAACTCATACTAGACTAGCTGATTACCCCGGGAGGGTCCCGGGGTTGAAAAATTTAATTTTACGTGATAACCTATTGCAAATGGCTCAAGTTAACTAACCACAAAATCTCTTAATCATTGCATGTTCATAGTATTCTAATCAGTAATAACTCATATTTCCTAATCTAAAACCTAATCAGTAATCATCTAAAGAATCACTTATGTAAGCTACAACTATTCAAAAACCCATCACATCTCTCTAATTTCTCACATTCTATTGGCTCTTATAATTCCTAACCTAATCAACTAAACAAACACTTAAGTTGGAAGTTGTAACCATTGCATCTCATTATGCCACGTGGCATAATCAAGAGATGGTTGAGGCCACCATTGAACGCCACGTCAGCAACTATCAATTCTTCCCGGGGTTGAAAAATATAACCATTCTAATAATACTAATACTAATAGTAATAATTATTACTCTTGTAATTAAATAAATAAAAAAATAACTTTGCTATAAACTGACACCATGTGTTGGGCTGATTTTCAACATCGTAGATAAGAACCTGGTTTAAAAAAAAACATGATTAATGAATAACATGAACACTTTGTGTATTTTTTTTCCTGTATGAACGAAACCCCACAAAAAATAGTCGATTTTTTCTCCGTTTTTTATATAGCACTATGGTACTCGTTTTAAAGATAATAAAACGCTCGTTAATTTGGTGTAATTTTTTTCTTTAAAAAATCCTGTATATAAAAGATATAAACGTTTAAAAATTATGGGAAGAAATATGAGAGAGAAAATTTTAAATTTATTTTTAAATTCTTTTTTCCTAAAATAACTCAATTTAATTAAAAAAAAGAAATAATTTAAAAACACTAAAATCTTTCAATTATGATGCCACGTGTCAGTTTCATGGAGAGGTTGAAGGCACCATTGCACGCCACGTCAGCAATGTTCAATTCTTTTATATATATTAATAGATTAATAGATGCTACATCCTCCACTTTGTCTCATTTCACACTAGTCTGTTTCAACGAAATGGTTTAATGCCTAATTTTAACTCTACCTCATCCTTTTAACTTTCGCTCTTTTGATTCAGTTAACATGTTAACTTAGTGCCACTTTCACGGCTCTTAACACGGGAAAGTGTGGAGTACAATGAAAGTTAAAATGTCACATCACCATTAAAACTCTTGATATTAAGAGTATGTGTAGTGGGCACGTTATATGGCGTTTTATGCCACCATAGCGCCGGGAACACCGCCCCCTCCGGCGCTATGGGGCGTTTTAGGGGTGGCAGAGTGGTGGTGATAGCGGGCGTTTTCAGCTGACATTCTTTTTATTATTATTATTATTATTGTTGTTGTTGTTGTTGTTGTTGTGTTTGTGTGTGTGAAGAGGAAGAGAAAGAAGTGAAGAGGAGGAGGAAGAAGAAGAAGAAGTGAAGAAATGAAGAAGAAGGAGTGAAGATGAAGGAGAAGAAGATGAAGGAGAAGAAGAAGTAGGTGGGGAAGGGTTAGGTGGGGTGGATTATTATTTTTTATTTTAATTAATATTATTTTTAATAGTAAATCTTATTTTTTTATTATTGTTTTTTAACTTAATAAATTTCTTTTATTATTATTATTATTATTATTTATTATTATTAGGTATTTAATATATTCTTATTTAAATAAAAAAACAATAATTACCCAATCATTTATAACCCTCACATAACACTCCCTTCCCACTACACCTCTTTTTCCATAACCCCAACATAACCCCCTTTTTATTACTTTTTAATATTTTAATCACATAACCCTTACATAACACTCCACCACTACACATACCCTAAGGTATACTATGGCCTTAGAACATCCTAATAAATTGAAAGCAAACGTAGAAAGGAAAAAAATAGAATTTTTTTAGGTCACGAGCTGTAAATATAAAAGGGTGTGGAGAATTGCATATTAATTTACGGAACCAAAATACGACCATAGTTGTTTCCTGAAGAATTAGACGGAACAATGTTACAAAATGTCCCGCACTTAGTAATTTTTCAATGACAATTTTTGCATAACATCGAACTTTTTTCGTTTAATACCTCTCTATTAAGCGTAATTCTTAGAAGCATAATGAAAAAGTGGCCATCTTTAACCTCATTCATAGGGACAAAATGTATCTAAGCTAACATACAAATAAATCGGTAAACTATTCAGGAAAATACGTTATATTCTATATATAAAATACTAAATACTAAATACAAATAATATAAATAATAGTCTCGTTTAGGCTTAAGTGCTAGCTCGAGCACGATAGGTGAAGCTCGAGTTTTGGCTCGTTTACCAAACAAACTTATTTTTTGGCTAAGAATCGAGCTCGTTTAAGCTTGACTCATTCAAGCTTTTTTCGAGCTAATCTTGAATAGGTGATGAGTAGGGCTTTTCAAAACGCTCGGCGCTCGCCGATCGCTCGGCACTCGTTCGGAATTTGCTCGGAAATTGCTCGCTCGATTTTCCGCACGGTTGTAAACGAGCCAAGCACGAGCAAAGATCTGCTCGGCTCGGTCGACTCGATATAATTTTTATTAATTTATTACATATATAATTATTATATATATACACATTAATTACATTTACATTTATAGTTTTATATATGTCATTCTATTGGGTTTGGCTCAATATATGCATATATACAATTATATTTATAGTTATTAGCCCAGTCAACCCAATGATAACTTAACACTAAGTTTAATTGTAAAACCTTAAGTCGTGAAAAAACATGTTTGACTTCATATTCCTATTAGTTGCCCACCATCAATCATCTCAAGCTATCAACTTACGCCACAACGGGACAATTGTTATATGTAGTATGCTCATCACCTCACTAGCCTCAACTAGAGCCTCATTCTCGAACGGTCGAACCTCAGTCATCACTAGGCAGCGATAACACTAAAAGAAACATCCCAAATTTATGGATGTCCGAAAACACTGGCTGCCCGTTGCTCGCTCGGTTTCCGGATCGATTGTAAATGAGCCGATCGGCTCGATTTGGTTTGTAAATGACCCAAGCACGAGCAAAGGTCCGCTCGGTTCGGCTCGGCTCATGAACAGCCCTACTGGTGAGTTTACACCGTTAATTATAATTCTTTCGACACAATAGATTTTTTTTTTTTTTTTTTTTTTTGAAATGCTTCGACACAATAGATATAACATAAATGTTTGACGGTACATTATGAATCAAAGTATCTAATACAAATAAAACATCGACTTTATACTATTTGTAACTATTTTAAATGAGATGATACTTATTTTAACTGAGATGCTATTATGATATAGTCTATACATCTAATAAAACAAAGTCCATTAGGACACTTGTCAATCCCACATTGTGCCTCCAATTACATAGCCAATCAATTTGTGCCAAGTGTCCCATTGTGAGAATTTATAAAATTTTCGTTTTTTCTAAAAATCAAAATTCATTAATTATATTAAATTAGGTAATTATATTAAATTAGGTAATTCATTATGATTTGGTCAAAGCTTCTCAATGAATTAATTAACTTCCCTAAAACAATTTAAACTCAAAATTCATAGAGAACATAATACAGAGAGAGAGACACGCAGAGATCTAGAGAGAGAAAGTGATGAACGAACCGATATTGGAAGAAGCTTATCATGTAAGTTCATTGTTCTCTGTGTCAGTGTTTTCCAGAACCGTCTAAAGTGCACGCCATGTCTTTGCAGAATTCTAGTAAGGTGATATTAATATTTAGTGTCAATATGAGTGGCTACTTCCAAGGGTATGCCCAAATGATGTCCTCGGTTGGTTGGAGAAGAGACAATGTTTGGAGCAATGGGTATGGTGGAAGCAAACCGTGGGGTCGCACGTCCATGTAATACCGAATTAGGTATTTGTTTTAAAGATTAATTTATAGATTAATCCAAATTATTTGTCTACACTATAACACGTTATAGCCTCATCTCAGTGTCCATTAATTTTTAATGGAAAACATCTGACTTGCCTTTTCAGAAAACTTTTCACGTGAAAAACCCATTGAATGACTACAAACCGGTTAAAATCAGCAGAGATTGCCATGTATGTTTAATGTCGCACGTACATAATTACATACATAATTGTTGGATCAGTTTGCTCTTTTTGCTAAGTAAGAACTTGCTATCTTGACACTTAAGTGTTTAGCAAGTCCTTGTAGATCAGATTATAAGCACAGCGGAATGTATAAGTTAAAGCAACACTTTTTATACTAAGGCAGAGTTATTACTCCCCCTTGATGATTGAAACTAATAAATGACAAGTATTTATTATGAATCCAAGCAGTAAATGAGAATTAGATACTTAGACAGATTCACAATAAATACTGAAATGGAATAGAACAGTTGAGAGTGTTTGAAGGATTTTTCTATTAAAATCAATGTCTAAAATAGAAGGTTGAAGCCTCCTATTTATAGACGTTTACATATATGTATCTTGCCCAAAAAGCAAGTACAGAAACAACAGAAACAAGTTGCACAAGTTGCAACATTGAAACTAACAAATACAGCTAAAAGTAATAATAAACAATAAACTACTGATGCAAAAGGGCGGTGGAAAATATCTGATGCTAAGTGCTGATGAATGACAAACTACTGATGAGTAGTCTGTCTTCAGTACTTCTGAAGTGAACTTGTCTGGTTTGGACTTCAGAACTTCTGATGAAGTTTCTTCTTCAGCACTTCTCATATCTTCTCTTCAGTAGTTTCTTGTCTTCACTTCAGTACTTCTATACTTAGCCAAAATGACAGAAGTGAATTAGACTAAGGTTTACAAAAGTGGTTTCACCAATCCTCTTTGTCCTAACAATCTCCCCCTGGATTGATGAAGCCAAAACCTTACTAATTCCTTATGTTTTTCTTCTGTCTTGAACAATCTTCCATATCTCTTTGTACATGGTGTTCTTGAGCTGGTTTAACTGACCATCAGATAGAGATCCTCTCTGTGGTTCTAGATGTTGAATTGTGAGCAGGTCTTGTGTTGACAGTTTCTTCAGATCACTGATCTTCTTGTAAGCCCTGCTTGAGAGGTCTCTTCTTGTCAACAATACTGAGTTGTTATTAGTAAGTGACCATCTGATGATAGGTATCTTTGACTTGTTAAAGTCAGAAGAATAGGGAACCAGACTTGTCCCTTGGGTTGATGGTCCTGAGTGCTGGATGTTTTCAGTTTCAGATAGCCTCAGGTGGGATTCTCTTCCTTGTTGTTGTTGCATATCAGGCATCTGAACAGTTGGGAGATGGTGTTCAGTCACTACTCTGGTATGCAGCTTTTCTTTGATGGTCTTTTGTATTTGGTAGGCAAAAGTGGAAGGATCCCTGAATTGAGTTAACAGAGGTTTCTCCTCAATGTCAAAATCTGAATGGACTATTGAACTTCCTTCAAGTAGTACCATTTTGAAGTCAGTTTTGACATTGTCCTCTGCCTTCTTCTTCTGAGTAGCAGTTCTTCTTGATACACCAGAAGTTCTAACTACTGATCTTGAAGGATCAGCAGTTTGAAACTTCTCTGGATTTGCAGCCTTGGCAGCCAAGTATTTTCTGTAAGTATCCATTAGTCTTTCTTCTTTCCATCTGGATACTGAGGCTTTTGAACCATATCCTTCTGCTACTAACTCTTCTATTATCTAGGCTCTCTTGGCCTTTCCTTCTTTGCTTGTGGCCATTTTGTCTGCAAGCAGTTGTGCTCTTCTTGTCAGCTCTTGCATAGAGAGTCCTTTGAGTGTAAAGGCTTTAGTCTTGCTGTTCTTGGTAATGTAAGACACCAGTTGTTGTCTTTTATCTTGTTCAGCAATCTCATCAAGGCTAGCCTGCCTTTGTAGTTCAGCTTCATAAGCCTGAAGTTTTTCTTCATGGCTTAAATCTAAATCATCCCTTTCTTCCAGAGTTTTCCAGATCTGATCTTCTCTGGCCTTCTTGTTGGCTGCAATTAAGCTCTTCTCTAATAATTCAGCTGATTGAGAGATAGGAGAAGGGTTTAGTACAGTCATTGTTGTAACAGTTGTAGGCCTGATGGGATCAGATGTTGGTTGAATGGGAGCAGTGGTTCTGGAAGGTTCAGTTGTTTGAGGTTTGGAAGTGTTAACCTCTGATGTGTTGACAACTGCTGATGGTTTGTCAACTACTGAAGGATTGTCTTCAGTACTTTCTGATTCTTCATCAGAAGTTTTGTCATCAGAAGTTTCTTCATTGTGCCTTAGGGATTCTTCAGATGTTTGGGTCTCATCTTCTTTCTCTGCTGCTTCAATTTCTTCTATTGAGACACCAAACTGTTTGGCCAATTTTTCTTTTCTGGCCTGATCTTTTTGATCTCTTTCAAGGATGGCCACTCTTGCCCTTATCCTGGCTTGGAATGACTCCTTAGGTTCCCTGATCTTCTCCCCCTTTTTGGATTCATCAATTTTAACCCTTGAAGCAGAGGGTTGGGAGAATTGTCCTTGAAGATGAGCAATCTGTTTGCTATTGAAGTCTAGTCTATTGGACAGATCATTCATCTTGGTCTTGATCACTCCAAATTGATTTTTGATGGACAGCTCCAAGTCAGCTGTATATGTTTGGAAGTGATTTCTGATGAGTGTATTCATCATGTGGTACAGGGGACCCTCTGGGCTGCATAGCTGGTTCAGGTCTATGCTTGTTTGCCCAGGGAATTGGGTAGGCATTTGTTGTGAAGGGGGTGTTTTTGGGAGATCCTCATGTTGTACAGAGGATGCCACTCTAGGGGTTTTAGGGATTGAGTGGGCTTTAACCTGTGCAGAGGTGACTGGCTTCTTGAGCCTGGATACCCCTGAAACAGGACCTTCAGAAAGTGCCGTCAATTCAGTAGTTTGTGTGTGTGAAACATCATCCAAATTAATGGAATCATCTGAATCCCTGATGTTGCCCTCAATGAGGACTGTCTCAGTTAAATCATGAGCTGAGCCCAACTTAGTTCTCTCATGAACCTCTTGTTCTTGGTACTGAGGATTTCCTACTTCAGGCATTAAGCCTTCATCAGTAGTTGCCACATCTGAGGTCTTAGCTATGTTACTTCTATCCTCAGATCCACCACTGGGTGGTAACTGAGTAGTAGCAGCCTCAGATGCCCCAAGAGTCTCTAAAATTGGGCTTAAAGACTCTGGTCCACCCTCATCTCTTGGGATAGGGCTAGAGATGTCCACATCCATGTCTGATGTAGTAGTTATGTCCCCTGTTTGTTGTGGTTGTAGGGGACTGACATGATCAGATGGGACCTTCTCTTTTAGCCCAGAGAGAAGTTTGGCAATTTCTATTGCCTCTTGTTCAGAAATTTGTGGGGTTGGTTCAGTAGTTTGGGCAATAGGTGAAAGTTGTTGTTCAGCAGTTTCAAAAGAAGAGTGTGTTTCATATGTTTTTCTAAGTCTTTTTCTTTTGAATAAAATGGTTATGGGTGCTCTTGGTGGGGTTTGAGATGGATGAGACTGAGAGGGTGTTTCAGTCTCACCTATTTGAAGAGCAGAATGCTCATGAGCATGTTCAGGCATCTCAACCTCCTGAACAGCTTTTCTTTTGGGTTGGTGGGGTGTAGTTTTTGTTGGCTTGGGCTTTTTGGCTTTTGGTGGTGTGAGTTTGGAAGATGTGGGCTTCAGGGGGACTTGTTGTTGGTCTCCCTGATCATCTTCTGGCCAGGCAGCCGGTTTGTTATGCCTTGAGTATGCTTGTGATGTTAAAGGATGTAAAGTTGAAATTTTTCCCACAAGCACCTCATTACCCAGTTCCCCTATTATGCATTGCATAATGAACCTTGGGTATAACAAAAACTTTTTCTTGGTATTATTGTGATGTAACACCAACTCATTGAAGAATAGTTTTGATGCCCTGAATTTAGTTTCATTCACAATGGAATGAAATATTGGTTGAAAAGTGGAGGGCATCTGGTCATAAGACCCTGTTTTTGGACTCAAACACATAATAATATAATGAAACAAAAGCTTGTATTTTGGTTCAAAATATTTTTTAAAGATTGTAGCATGGGAGAGAGTACCTTGATAACCACACTCAGTCATGGTTAGGTGAATATCAGTATTAGCAACATGGTCAGGGGCAGTTACATCATCCAGACCCAGTCTTGTTGCCAGTGTGGCCGGTGTGATGGTCAGTGGTTTCCCTTTTATTCTTGAGTTGAGGGAAATGACCTCATCATCCGTTGTCACCGTCTCAGCATTTGCCCAGAACTCATTCAGAGTTTCAGTGTGAATTGGTGGGTTTATTGTGAGAGCAGTAAAATATTGGGATTTTACAACAAGATCAATGATCTCATCGTATTGGGACCAGCCTTCTTGTTTTTCAAGAAAGGCCCTTTGATTGTGTCCCTGTTTTAGAACTAGAGCCATGTGGTTTGGGTTTTGATCGAACAGTTGATTTGCAGGTTTAGGTTATTGAGAGAGTTTTTGAGAGAGAAGGAGGGATATTTTGAGTTTGAAAGGATAAGTGTGGAGAAAAAGGTATTTATCAGAAGTTTTAACCGCTTGAATCTTCTTTATTAGAAGTTTTTGAACCGCCTTTGGTTAAAAATCTCTTTATCAGAGGTTTTAAACTTATTAGGTCAAACCTCTGATGATGGGAAAAGTCAGATTTGCCCTTTTGACTTAAACTGCTGATGAAGGATTACTTCATCAGTAGTTCCTATTTTCTCTTCAGTAGTTTTAACAGCTGATGAGAAATATTTTTATAAATACTTTAATTCATAACTTCTGAAGGTTATTTTATCAGAAGTTACACACTTTTCAGAAAATTATCCCCATACTGATGTTTGTTCATCAGTAGTTTCTCTCATACTGATTTTTGTTAATCAGTAGTTTCTCTTTTTGTTTTTCAGAAGTTTTGTTTCAGACTTTTGTCTTTTTGTAAGTGAAAACCAGAAAAAAGAAAAGGTAAACAGGATGGAATCAGGGGTGGAAGGAAAAGAAAAAAATTTTTTTGATGTTTTATGCATAACAGTAGTAGATAGAAGTGATTGATGTAGAAGTTTGATGTAGAGTTGGGTAGAATCAAGTGTTAACTTGGATTCTAACTGATATGCATATATGTTTTTTTTAAAAAAAAAAATAAAGTAAACACTTACAAATTTAGCATTCCAAGCATGGATACTAACTTCTGAAATGTTGATGTGTCAAGGGGCTTAGTGAAGATGTCAGCTATTTGATTAGCTGTTGCTACGTGCTTTACCTCAATCTTGCCTTTTTCATAGCAATCTCTTATGAAATGGTACCTGATCTCAATATGTTTGGTTTTTGAGAACTGTACCGGATTTTGAATGATGCTAATGGCAGATTTGCTGTCTACAAACAAAGGTGTCTTGGTTTCTTTGATTCCATAATCAAGAAGTTGATATTGGAGCCATTGTATCTGTGATGTACAACTTGCAGCTGCAATGTATTCAGCTTCAGCAGTTGAAGTTGCAACAGATGTTTGCTTCTTTGATTGCCATGACACTAGACAGTTACCCAGGAATTGACAACCACCAGATGTTGACTTTCTTGTCATCTTACACCCTGCATAGTCACTATCTGAAAAAGCTGATAACTTGGTATTGCCTGAGGCAGGATACCAAATTCCCAGTGTTGGAGTTCCTTTCAGATATCTGAAAATTCTTTTGACTGCTATAAGGTGTGATTCCCTTGGTGCTGATTGATATCTAGCACAGACACATGTTGAAAACATAATATCTGGTCTAGAAGCAGTTAAGTATAAAAGGGAACCTATCATGCATCTGTACATGGTTTGATCAACCTGTTTTCCTTGATCATCAGGTTCAACTTGTGTGATTGGTGTCATGGGAGTGGAACATGATTTACAGTCATTTAAAGAAAATTTGTTCAATAATTCTTTAACATATTTTGATTGATGTATAAAAGTTCCATTTGTTTGTTGCTTGATCTGCAGTCCTAGAAAGTACTGCAGTTCTCCCATGGTACTCATCTCAAATTTTGATTGCATGAGTTTCTTAAAATCATCACACAGTTTTGTGTTTGTTGAACCAAAAATGATATCATCAACATAAATTTGAACAAGTAAGACATGATTTCCAACATGTTTAATGAAAAGAGTTTTATCAATGTCATCTCTTGTAAAGTTATTTTTGAGTAAAAAGGTGGAGAGTGTATCATACCAGGCTCTTGGAGCCTGTTTGAGCCCATAAAGAGCTTTGTCTAGTCTGTACACCCACTCAGGATGAGAAGGATCCTCAAACCCAGGTGGCTGACAAACATACACCTCCTCTTTTATTTTTCCATACAAAAATGCACTTTTCACATCCATTTGATAAACTTTAATTTTGTTGGAAATGGCATAGGCCAGAAATAACCTGATGGCCTCAAGCCTTGCAACTGGAGCAAAGGTTTCATCATAGTCAATTCCCTCTTCTTGAGAGTACCCTTGAACTACCAGTCTTGCCTTGTTCTTGATTATCATACCAGCTTCATCTTGTTTGTTCCTGAAAACCCATCTTGTGCCAATTGGTTGCTTGTTTGGAGGTAAGGGACAGATTTCCCAGACCTGTTGCTTGTTGAACTGAAGCAGTTCATCTTGCATAGCTTGCACCCAATTATTGTCTTTGAGGGCTTCCTGGTACTTCTTTGGTTCCAACTGTGAAATAAAAGCTGAAAATAGGCAAAAGTTGGAGAGCTGGTTTCTGGTAAGAACACCTGAAGCTATATCACCCATGATTTGATCAAGTGGATGATCTCTGTGTTCAATCAGTTGTTGTAAACCACTGACAGGTGTAGGTGGCTCTTGTTCTTCAAACAAACTACTGAGGTCTATAATATCTGGTTCAGCAGTTTTAGCTTCTTCAGTAGTTGCAGGTGCTGAAGCAGATGTTTGAGTTTGGCCTTCAGTATTTGTTTGATCAGAAGTTTGAGAAACTTCTGATGGTGTTATAGTTGACTTAATGACTGTTTGAGGAGTCCATGGTGTAGGATCCTCATCTTCAAACCTTTGATCACCATAATAAGTAGGTTTGGAAGAAGTAACAGTCTTTTCAGGTCCAAAGTGAAAGTTGTCAAGGTCAAAGAGTTCAGCAGGATGTGCTGGAATAAGAGTGTGTTTTGACTCATTGAACTTGACATTCAATGTTTCTTCTACTATCCTGGTGTGAGAATTAAAAACCTTGTAGGCTTTTCTAGTTGAAGAGTAACCAAGAAAGTAACCTGAGTCAACTTTGACAGCAAACTTTGAAATAGATTCCTTTATGTTCAAGATGAAACATTGACACCCAAAAGCCCTGAAAAAGGAGATAAGGGGCTTCATCCCATGAAGAACTTCATAGGCAGTCTTGGAATGTCTCTTGACCACAAGAACTCTATTCTGAACATAACATGATGTGTTAACTGCTTCTGCCCAAAAGTACAAGGGTAGTCCAGAATCAGCTAACATTGTTCTTGCTCCTTCTATCAATGTTCTGTTCTTCCTTTCTACTACACCATTTTGTTCAGGAGTTCTGGGAACACTGTATTGTCTAATAATCCCTTTAGACAAACAGAATTCATCCAGAGTTTTGTTCCTGAACTCTGTCCCATTATCACTTCTAATGGTTTTGACATATAGAGAATATTGTTTCTCTACTTGTAGAATGAAGAACTTGATGATTTCAGCAGCCTCATCCTTGGAAAATAAGAAGAATACCCATGTGAATCTTGAGTAGTCATCAATGATGACTAAGCAGTACTTCTTTTTACCAAGGCTCATAATCTTGACAGGTCCAAATAAGTCCATATGGAGTAGTTGAAGACATGCAGTTGTTTTTGATTCTTCAATAGACTTATAGGAGGACTTATGCTGTTTTCCCTTTAAACAGGATACACAGTGTTCTTGACACTGGTATACTTTCAAAGGTAGACCTCTGACCAAGCCCATTTTTGTGACTTTATTTATGGTTTTAAAGTTCACATGGCCAAGTCTCGTGTGCCAGAGATCTGTTTCTGAAGTTGATGCCCTTGAGAAGAAACAGGCAGTGTTGTTCAATACTTTGTCTTTCTCAATGTCCACTGCATAGACATTGCCACATCTTTTGGCAATCAGCAAAGTATGATCTTCAATAATCTTCTCTATCAACTTCTGGCCTTCTGGTGAGATGATCTTGCAGGCTGTCTTTGTGAAAAAGGAAGAATATCCTTTATCACACATTTGTGACACACTCAGCAAGTTGTATTCAAGGTTTTCCACCAGATTGACCTTGTCAAACTGTATTTTGCCAGAGGAGACATTGCCATGTCCTAGCACATATCCCTTAGCATTGTTCCCAAAGGATACATATCCTTCTCTTTGGCTGATAAAGTTGTTTATCAGGTATCTGCATCCAGTCATGTGCATAGAGCCTCCACTATCAACATACCATATGCTGTTTAAGCCCCTGGAAACTCTCTGCACATAAAAGCAAATTAGTTAGATCTAGGAACCCAAGCCTGTTTGGCTTTGGGTTTGCTCTTGAGAACAGTTACAGTTTGTTCTTGACCAGGTTGAGAAATCCATGTCTTTTTGGCAATGGATTTTTCTTTAAGAACCATGGTGGTATCCTTTTTAGGACCACCATCAACCTTGGTCATCAGTAGTTCTACCATGTTCATTAGATTTTGTATCTCAGCAGTTTGTGAAACTGCTGATGATTCTGGTCTAACTACTGATAAGGAATTTTGAGAAAAAGATTTTGGTTGAGATTTTATCTTTTTCTGAGAAAAGGTGTTTTCAGGTTGTTGTTTCTTGGGTTTAAAGATTCTTTCATAATCATTTCTGATTTGATTTCCCACAACCTGTTGTTTAAATTTTTGATTGAACTGAATTCCTTTTCTGTATCTACAAAATTCAGTTTTGTGGTTGAACAGACCACAAATTTCACATTCTTTTGCCTTTTGTTTTTTATCTAAAGGCAAATTTCTGACATTTGTGAAGAGATTTTGCTCATCAGTAGTTTTCAGGGTCTCAACTCCTGATGTAGATGAAACTACTGATGGCTTGTTGTCAGATTTTGTTAATACTTCTGAAGTACTTTCTTTAAAAATGCCAGGATTTCTGTTTAGAAAGTTTTCATGGAAAGATGTGCATTCTTTCCCTTCAGAAGTTTCATTTGAAACAATTCTTCTCCCATCTTCAGTAGTTTTGGAAGAAAAATTTGTTGGTGTTTCAACATGATGGTATCCTATGCCAAACTTAACATTTGAAGCACTTTGTTTGTTTAGCAATAATTGATACCCCTTACAAGATTCCACCCATTTTTCACATGTGATCCTGGTGTCAGCAAGCTCTTGTCTGACATCTCCCAGGTCATTTAGCATGATTTTGATTTGTGCTTGGGTTTCAATAGCAGAGTCAGTTAATTTAGAAACTTCTTTTGTTTTAGCACACAGTTTTCTTTCTAAATCACATTTTATCTGTGTGTATTTTCTTTCTAAATCATTGGCTTTACCTTGTAAGTGCAGATTTGTCTCTCTTATGAGAGCAAAAGTTTCTTTGCAAGAATTTGAGCAAAGTTTTGTCAAAGATTCTTTTGATACCTGTGACAATGCAGATTTTGAAGTACAGCCTTCAAATGCCATTAAGGCAAAGTTCTTTCTGCCATTGTCTGGTTCTCCCCAGTTGATGTCAAACACTTTGTTGTCTGCATCAGGATTGCACTCTGTGGTGTCAAAAGGAAGACTGCTCCAGTCAACATACCCTGAGGTGAAAAGACTTTGTTGAGAGGGTTGTTGAGGCTGTGGAGGATGTTGAGCAGCTGGAAAGGGAGGGATTGATTGTTGGCTCTGCATCTGTTGAGCAGGCACTTGAACATATTGTACTTGTGGCATGTATTGCTGTTGAGGAGCTTGTGCCTGTACAAAATGAGCACTCCCTTGAGTTCCATTATTCCTATTATAATTGGGGTTATAGCTATTTCCAGATTGTGATTGGTTAAAGCTAGAGCTTCTACACTCTCTAGCAAAGTGTCCCAACTTCTGACACTTGTGACATCCCAGTTTAGATTTGTCAAAACCAATTTTTGTATTACTGGTCAATCCTGGAAATTTCCTTCCTGACCTTTTATAAAACTTGTTAGTTTTAATGCTTAGCATGGCCAGTTGGTGTAATATGTCCATTTCTTCTAAGTCATCACTGCTAAAGTTTTTCAAACCATCCATGATAAAAACATAGATTATCAGCAGTTTGCTTTGGTCATTATTGTCATAACCTGGGAAAGATCTTTCTGATGAGATCCCAGTGGTTATGTCAATATTGTCATAAGATCCATAGGAACAAGTTGGTGAATCTTGTCCCAAAAGTGTTGTACTACCTGGTAGGTAGTCATCAGCAGTTTTACCAGATGATTGTAATTTCTTCTTTTGATCAATTTCTCTCTCAAAAGTAAGTAATCTCCCATGGAGTTTTGTTAGAGTGAGGGAGCTAAAATCTGGTGAGGATCTTAAAACAATGGAGTATGTTTCCCATTTGTCAGGTAAAGACCTTAAAAATCTATGTAGCATAGACATTGTTGTATAGGTCTGACCATTTAACTTTAGCTCAGATATTAATGAGGAGAATCTTTCAAATTGTTGAGTCAAAGTTTCCCCATTAATATGAGCAAATGTTTCATATTGTTGAGCTAAAATCTCTCTGGTGTTGGCAATCACCTCTTCAGTTCCTCCAAACTGTTCTTTAAGACAATCCCAGAGTTCTTTGGCACTTTCACAATGTAAAAGGCCAGAGTATATCTCATTTGGGAGAGCCATTGCCAACATAGAGAATGCTTTTGCATCTAGCTCAAGTTTTAGGAAATCATCATCTGTATATTCTTTAGGGTCCTTAGGGACCTTGACATTAGTTTCAAGATTAACATTTACTGGTTTGTGAGGCCCATATATCACAGATCTCCAACAACCTGTGTTGGTTTGTGACAAGGTATGTGCCATTCTCTTTTGCCATATGTTGTACTCATTTCTCACAAGCATGGCAGGTTTAGTGGCAGAACCAGTATTATGTGGATCCATTTTAAAGAGTATAGATTTGTCAGATGACTCTTTTAAGTGATGGATGTTGATAAAAAGTGAACTTTTGATCTTTTTATTGAATATCAATAAGAGCTTTGTGTCTGATTCTCAATTTGTTAGATTGATATGTGATCAGATAAACCAAAGCTCTGATACCAATTGTTGGATCAGTTTGCTCTTTTTGTTAAGTAAGAACTTGCTATCTTGACACTTAAGTGTTTAGCAAGTCCTTGTAGATCAGATTATAAGCACAGCGGAATGTATAAGTTAAAGCAACACTTTTTATACTAAGGCAGAGTTATTACCCCCCCTTGATGATTGAAACTAATAAATGACAAGTATTTATTATGAATCCAAGCAGTAAATGAGAATTAGATACTTAGACAGATTCACAATAAATACTGAAATGGAATAGAACAGTTGAGAGTGTTTGAAGGATTTTTCTATTAAAATCAATGTCTAAAATAGAAGGTTGGAGCCTCCTATTTATAGACGTTTACATACATGTATCTTGCCCAAAAAGCAAGTACAGAAACAACAGAAACAAGTTGCACAAGTTGCAACATTGAAACTAACAAATACAGCTAAAAGTAATAATAAACAATAAACTACTGATGCAAAAGGGCGGTGGAAAATATCTGATGCTAAGTGCTGATGAATGACAAACTACTGATGAGTAGTCTGTCTTCAGTACTTCTGAAGTGAACTTGTCTGGTTTGGACTTCAGAACTTCTGATGAAGTTTCTTCTTCAGCACTTCTCATATCTTCTCTTCAGCAGTTTCTTGTCTTCACTTCAGTACTTCTATACTTAGCCAAAATGACAGAAGTGAATTAGACTAAGGTTTACAAAAGTGGTTTCACCAATCCTCTTTGTCCTAACAATAATTCATGCATATATGATATACACGCACTAACACATATATTATTTGTTCGAATGCGTATGTTTCAGGAGTTGCCTCAAGATATTGGAGAAGCTCTATGTGAATTGGAGAAGCTCGAATGTGTATGTATAATTTACAATATGCTCATTGAGTTCGAGTGTGTATCATTTCGTAATTTAATTTGATTTTCAGGTTAATGTTCTATGGCATGGATAGGTGGCTCGATATTGATAACATATCATACGAGGTAACAATACAAAAATTATCTCATTTTAATCAAAATTATTTTTATATCACATTAATAACTTTCTTCTTTCGTAATATTAGTCAATCTTCGACAAGTATTTAGGCATCCCCTTTCATTCGCAAACTTTAGTTGATAATTTTAATTTTTTTTTTCTGATTTGTTTTTGTTTTTTTATCAACAAATTTGTTTTTTTATCAACATATTTTTTGGTTGTTTAGACTGCTCGGGTTTGCATTTGGGATCATTCGGTGTTTGATTAGGCGGCTTTTAATACACGAGTTTTTTCATCTCGATATACAGGACGGGCAATTATTAGCTTCAATCCCAGAGACGGTTCACCTCACGGTAAGAGTTTCTAATCTTCTTTATTTAGTTGTTCATCAATATTTCCCATGCTCATGTTATGAATTACATTCAATTTACCTCTAAAACGATTATTAGGTTCAGTTATAGATAATAATAATGTATTGTTTTTGGATTTATGCGTAAATTTATAAAGAAAAAAATGGTTTGGAAAACAAAGTCTTCAATTTGGGTCGTTTTTAAAAGGTGTTGTTAAAACGGCGTTAGTGGCAATTTGTTAAATGTGTCATATTCCAAGGCTGTTTTTTATGTTCATGCTTTGTATGATAGAGATATTGATAAATTGAAGATATGTCACGTTTTCACGTTTTAGTCTTTTTACTTCTTTTTTTTTTTAAAAAAAAAGCAAAAAAATGAGAATTAGAAAGGAAACTGGCGTAAATTAGGAACTCATTAAATTTCCTTATTACATTCAAATTACTCACTTCCTAAATTTAGTGTAATTTATATTGGTAATAAATTACATTTTGAATTTTGAATTTCAAAATTCAAATTAAAATTAAAAATATTTAAATTCGAATTATACAAAATTTCAAATTTTGAGTTTTGGTTAATAATGGTAAAAATTACACATACTAATTATCCTTTTAATTACACATTTAATAAGATTCAAAGTTTCTACATAAGTAGTGTCAACTCTCCAATTAATACATTAATTGATCCTATTAATTGTGTTATATTATTCTAATATTAGTTTAGCTTATATTGGTAATTAGTTAAATATCGAATTTTGAATTTCAAATTTCAATTTTCAAATTCCAAATTAAAGTTCGAAATATTTAATTTCGAATTTGACAAAATTTAAAATTTGAATTTTGGTTAATAATTGTAAGAAATTACACATATCTATCTATACATCTAATAAAACAAAGTCCATGAGGACACTTGGCACTCCCTCATTTCACCTCAATTGAATGATTTTCGATTTTTAAAAAATAAATTCTTTTATAAAAACATAACTCTTTTTTGAATTTTAAAAATAGAATAGTCATTAAATGTTTTTTATTTTAAAAAAAAATTAAAAATCTGGATTATAGTGTTTAGGAAAGTTATTAAACACTTTGACCGAAACATTAATGAATAATTTTCGATTATTAAAAAATAAAAAATTTTATAAAAACATTAATGACTCTTTTTTGAATTTTAAAAATAGAATAGTCATTAAATGTTTTTTATTTTAAGAAAATTAAAAATATGGATTACAGTGTTTAGGAAAGTTATTAAACACGTTGACCCAAACATTAATGAATGATTTCGATTTTTAAAAAATAAATTTTTTTTATAAAAGCATTAATAACTCTTTTTTGAATTTTAAAAATAGAATAGTTATTAAATGTTTTTTATTTTAAAAAAACAAAAAATGTGGATTATATTGTTTAGGAAAGTTATTAAACACGTTGACCGAAACATTAATGAATGATTTTCGATTTTTAAAAAATAAATTCTTTTATAAAAACATGACTCTTTTTTGAATTTTAAAAATAGAATAGTCATTAAATGTTTTTTATTTAAAAAAAATTAAAAATCTGGATTATAGTGTTTAGGAAAGTTATTAAACACTTTGACCGAAACATTAATGAATAATTTTCGTTGATGTAAAATAAAAAATTTTATAAAAACTTTAATGACTCTTTTTTGAATTTTAAAAATAGAATAGTCATTAAATTTTTTTTATTTTAAGAAAATTAAAAATCTAGATTACAGTGTTTAGGAAAGTTATTAAACACGTTGACCCAAACATTAATGAATGATTTCGATTTTTAAAAAATAAAAAACATTTATAAAAACATTAATGACTTTTTTTTGAATTTTAAAAATAGAATAGTTATTAAATGTTTTTATTTTAAAAAAATTAAAAATTATGGATTATAGTGTTTAGGAAAGTTATTAAACACCCGGCTGTGGAGTAGTCCGGGAAGCAAAATGTGGAAGAAGATTTACACAATGTGGGCTTAGCAACGATTTCGCAAATATGGAGCGTATAATTAGCATTTATCGTGAGTTACACAATATTGGAAACATCTAATGTTAATAATTATGATTACCATTTAATTAATAACCTATAAACATAAAATTATTAATCATATATAAATACATTTATAAATTTATTTTTAAACATTCAAAATCAAAATTTAAAAAAAAAATCCAGTTTTTAAAATTAATGACATTTAAACACAAAATAAATGCTGAATTATTTGATTTGTCACATTACTATTTTTAGCGTATAAATAGCATCTATAAGGTAATAGTCGGTTAAAATTATTGAGTAATGCTCCTTTTACTTATACATGGGTCACTTTAGATAATGTTCCTTCCTATAAACGGGTCAAATAAGGTAATAGTCGGTTAAAATGTTGTTTTAGTGGTGTAGGTTCATGTTTGTTTACTTATAAATCGGTCGATTTGGGTAATGTTCAACTTTTCCAATGGGTCAAATAGGGTAAAAGTCGCCAACAGTGTGTTTATGGTATTTTGATTAGATTGATGTTCCTTTTAGTTATACATAGGCCATAGGTGAATTGGGGCAATCTTCCCTTTTCTTAACGGGTCGATTTGGGTAATGTTTGCCTTTTCAAATGTGTCAAATAGAATAAAATATGCTCGAAGCTTTTTTAGCGGGTCGATATGGGTAATGCTCATCTTCTCAGACGTGTCAAATTAAATTGTGAAATTTAGGTGGTAGTTAGTTTCTTATTTTCATTTTTATTACTTTCTTATTGTTGAATATGCCATAAGTCTATTTTTAACACATACTATTTAAGTCGCCTTATTCAGGTTGGATTGTATTTAAGAAACCCTGTATTCTCACATGGCCAGCTTTATGTCGCATTGTCAAGAGTTAAAAGCAGGGCAGACGTGAAGTTACTTATACTTGATGCTGGTGGGAAAGTGATGACTAAAACAAAAAATGTGGTTTATAAGGAAATTTTCAGCGATATTTGAATAAATGTGTATTCGTTGCTTTTAAATTTTAATAAAATGTTTCGACTTTATTTTTCTTATACGTTATACTACTCCAAATAATCGTACGTTGTTGAACTGCGTGTCAACGCGGGCAAATATCTAGTTTATTAATATACCTATAATATCTGCATTAATTTTATGGAAACTAAAATTAATCTAAACAATATATTTTGTATTCTGTACAACATTTGTAGTCCAGTTGGTTGAGTTTCTAAAGTTTTCTATGGGAGGTTTGGGTTCAATTCCCACTAGCTACATTTGGAAGACACTGTTGTGCCTTCGGGCGGTTGAGTGGTCGAGTTTTCCCGGGAATTGGTGGCAATTGGAGGTTCGGGTACTCCCGAGTACCTGATTCGCCAAAAGGGTGCCCGAAAGTGCTCGAAATTGATTCGTTGGCCGTTAAAAAAAATATTTTGTATTCTACTCTCTCTCCTCCTCCTGTAGTACCGTACATAAAAATGGTATAATTTTAAAATGATCTTCTTATCCACCTGCTAGGTTATTCTGTCTGTCACCATTATCACGCGCCCACCGCCCAGTCCCTGTACTGTACTAGAGCAATTAACACATGTTATTTATATATATCTAATGTCTTGCTCTACACTTCTACTTAACGATATGGGTTTTTATTCAACGTAGTGTTTTGTTTATGTATTTTAATTTTTGGGTAAATATGTTACTCTTCATGTGAGACACAAATTTAATGTATGAAATAAAATTTATATAAATTTTAAGTACACGTAAATTTAAATAAAAGTGATACAGAAGTTTTATTAAAATTAAGAAAATATACAAATATTTTATGAATTTCTAAATATCTCCTTGTATACATTATAACATCGCTCGATATAGCATCCCACGACAACGTGCGGGATCCAAGGCCGTCTCCGAGAACTTTAAATAAATTTTAGGCCTGGGGCCGCAACAATTAATTAAACCAAACCCATATAATTATATAATTTTGGGTTGGGTTGTTTTGATTGGTTTAAAATTTTAGTTATTTTGGGTCTGAGTTAATATTAAAAAAATGATCATAATAGCACACGACCTATATATATATATATATATATATATATATATAGGGTAGGGATCCTAAGAGAACCAACCCCTATTTGAGAACTGAGAGAACCATTCTGGGCCACACATTTCATATAAAGGCAAAAAAAAAATTTTTTTTTTTTTTTTTTTTTGCTTTAATCGCACATTTTTATGCAAGAAAAAAAATTTTTTATTTTTTTTTTGAATTTTTTTCATTTATACATATGTGTATATGTCAATTATACATATGTGTATATAGCAATTATACATATGTGTATATAGCATTTTTCAGCTATACATATGTGTATATTTCAGTTATACATATGTGTATAATGCAATTATACACATGTGTATACTGAAAAAAATAAAAATAAAAATTCCTTACATATAAAGCAGCGATTTTTGCAAAAAAAAAAAAAAAAAAAAAAAAAAAAAAAATTGCCTTAGAGAAATGTGTGGCCCAGAATGGTTCTCTCAGTTCTCAATTTGGGGAAATGTTCTCATTTGAACCAAATCCTATATATATATATATAGGGTAGGGTTCAAATAGGAACCATACCTTAAGTAGGAACCATAGGAACCAATCTTAGCCATTGATCTCTAATGGCATGATTGTAAATAAGTAAAACATTAATTAATTCTTTATTTAAATCAAAGGGTATTATTGACTTTTGTTATATGATTATTAATAGGTTATTATGTATGCATTGTAACTCACTACTATTCCAAAATAGGAAGTTAATTAATTAATTAATTAGATTATATATTTAATTAATTATATATATATATATTTAGTTATTAAATTATTTTTTACAAACGTTTTGTTAATTTGTTTTTAATTCATCATCATTATCGACATATATAAACTGGTGTACATCAGTTTCTTTTTTGTTTTTTTTCATTTATCATTATTATCGTTGACACAGATATACATTGATGCATATCAGTTTCTTTTTTTTTCTATCATTCATCATCATAAACAACAACACAGATATACATTGGTGTATATCAGTTACTATTTTTTCTTTCATTCATCATCATCAATACAGATATACATTGGTGTATATCCGTTTTTTTCCAGCTTACATAACTATAATTTGGACACACATATACGTTGGTGTATATCTTTGTAGAAATGTAAGTTAAATACATCAGTGTACACCATAAATAAATGTTGAGGTTTCTTCGTTTTTGTATATGAACAAAATATACATTGGTGTATACCTCCTAAAAACCCTCTCCTTCTCGATTTACTGATTTAGGGATAATATTAAAAAAAAATTGGATCCTAAAAACCCTCTCCTTTTCCAGCTTACATGACTATAGTGGTATGAAACTGTAATTGTTTAATGATATTTACTCACGTTATTGGAAGGAAGCACGTTCAATAAGTTTTATTATTTCGTGCAGTATGAATTGCTTGATGAAATGATGGACTTTGGTTATCCTCAGTACACAGAAGCTACAATTCTTAGTGAGTTTATCAAGACCGATGCATATAGGATGGAAGTTTCACAAAGGCCCCCCATGGCTGTCACAAATGCCGTGTCTTGGCGTAGTGAGGGAATACATTACAAAAAGAATGAAGCAGGGCTACTTTTGAAATTTTGTTAGGTAATTACTGTGATCAGCTAATACATATACGTATTTTTTTTATCGATGTTTTTTTTTTGTTATGGTTGAGAGATTTAAGGAAACCTAATAACTAATGACAAGGAAATCGCATATAAAAGGAAAACTGCCATATAAAAAAGTTCTCAATTAAATAAAAAGTTAATATTTAATTATGTAATTACACAAATACCCCCTAGGTCAAAATAAAAAATGGATGACTCAGATTGGTTTCTAAGTTCCTAACTAGGGTATTGGTTCCTATTTGATCTTATTCCAATTCCTATATATATATATAAATTAAAAAAATCGGGCCTTTTGGATTTTCGGGCTTGGAGCCGTTGCCCACACCACCCCTATCAAGGACCACCATGGCGGGACGTTTGCTATAACATGTAGCGGTACTGTAACGAGCACTTCTACACAACAAATGCGTCACGTCGCGAAGCGTGAGGTAACTAATACCTACTCTATATACATTAAAGGAGGCTTGATGTAATATGTATGAATTGTGTTTTTCATATAAATAATAAATAAATGAAATACGGGGAGATGGTGATTGTAAATATCAAATAAAACCAAGATCATGAGTGGTACGGAGATATCATCAAGAAACGTTTTATGTTGGCCCCATGATCGTGACAGAGGGAATATCATTAGACTATCAGGAGTGGGGGCGGGAGAGGGGCGGGAAGGGGGGAACACCGCCGCCGGTAGGGGCGGGAACGTGGCGTGGGGGGTGGGGCGGGAGGGAAAGCACCGGCGTGGGGGAGAAAGGGGAGGACACGTGGCATGCTTCGGTTGGCCCAATTAATTATCATGTTACCGTTAAAAAAAAATATTACCGTTATTTACAACGGCTAGTATAAAAAAAATTATTATATATATATATATAAACAATACCATCTTCTACGCAAACACACACTCCTTTTTTTCATAAAATCCTCTCCAAACTATCATATTTTTTCAAAAAAAATTGGAAGATGTCGGGCGACTCTTCGAGTTCAGACGATTTGTTTGATCAGCTCGCTTTGGATGACTTGGGCGAAGGTGCCGCAGAGTTGTTAATGGCGACCGTTCAGAACGTCGTTAAAGCTATAGCGGACGACGAAGGGACCTCCGAACCACCCAAGCGTAGAAAGTATATAGTTCGTGAACGCCAAACCGGAAATGAGTCATTGGTACGTGATTACTTCTCACCCGAATCAACATACGATGAAAGAAGTTTTAGGCGGCGTTTTCGTATGAGTCGTAATTTATTTTTAAGAATAACAAATGATTTAGAGAATAATTTTGAATATTTCAAACAAAGGCCCGATGCACGTGGTCAGATGGGATTTACCGCGATGCAAAAGGTCACAGCCGCGCTTAGATCATTGGCTTACGGAACCTGTTCCGACGTAATGGATGAGTATCTAAGGGTGGCCGAGCGAACGGCTAGAGAAAGTACTCAGTTTTTTTGTGCGGGCGTCATTGATTTATATTTAAAAAAATATTTGAGAAAACCAACATTTAGTGACGTCCAACAACTTTTAGAGTTTCACGAAGAAAAACATGGTTTTCCCGGTATGCTCGGGAGTATAGATTGTATGAAATGGGAGTGGCAACTTTGTCCAACTGAGTGGCAAGGCCAACACGCTAGCGGTTTTCATAAAACGCCGTGTATGATGCTTGAAGCGGTTGTGTCACAAGATCTTTGGAGCGTATCTGGTTGATCATATTTGGAGTATACCAAGAGATTACCCATCTGATGAAGACGATAGCGATAACTAACGTGTATTTTTTTTTATGTTTTTTTTTAAAATTTCATGTATTTTTTTATTACTTTGTAGTTTATTAGATGAATTAATATTATGTTTTTTATGTTTTTTTTTTTAATTGTGTTTTATATTTATTAAAAAAGAAAATTAAAAACAAAAAAAAAAGAAAAATAAATTTCACATGTCACTTCCCCCCCCCCCCTTCCACTCCCCACAATTATTTTCCCCCCCCTCAAGGGTCCCACAAGTACCACATGGCGCTTCATCCCCCTCTTTCCCCCCACCACTCCTTATAGTCTTAGTAGGGTTGATATGTTGGTCCAAAGTGGAGTGGAAGGGAATAGAAATAGTTAATGCATGGGTGGACTTTTTGTTTGTTTGCTGAGGTGGATTTCTCATCCTTTTGGTTGATAACTAATACTTTTAATTTCCAGATTTCATTTTAATATTGTTTGTTTAATTATAAGGTTTGGAGGTGTGAAGTAGCGTCCTAATAACATCCCCACACTATTGACCGGACATCATTGAGGGTAACTATTAGTGGATCGTGAGCTCAATAACAAGAGTTCACAGAGAAATTTGATCGGCCCCACTTCAGTTTACCTTTTCAACACTTAAAAAAAATAAAGAATGTTCTATTATGAGGCTTTAAATTATTACTTGCATGTTAGGGGGGCCCCTCATTGAAATTAATTACTTATGTGGCGTTGATGTGGGCCAATGAAACCCTTAATTAAGAGATCCAATCCAAACCACCTAACCTAACAAGTGGGATTCGGTCGGTATTGTTTCAGTCCATTACGATGTCGTACTCGCTATACTAACATGAATACCAATACCAATTAGAAAAACTTACATCCAGACATACATAAACATACACACACACGCACGCATATATGTATGTATAGTAGGATTGACTTTCGGGTCACCCGACAATCACGAACTTTACTGTTTAGAGTGCGGAATCCACTCATCCAGGTGCTTGGGGAATGTGTGATGTGACAACTTTATGATTAGGGTAATGATTGATGGCTTTTATATATGTCCTACTCGTCCGGGACCTTAGACACAGGTAGCAGACAAACACACAAGTAGCTGGGGCGAGTAGCTAGCTACTCGTCTAAAGCATCCAATCATGCCAAAACGACTTGCAAACACACCCAAGTACCCATATTACATACCAAACATCACCTGTACTAGGCTAGGGACATCGTGTACTAACAAACTCCCCCTTGGACCTGGCTAGTATGATTACAAAGACAAACTTCGGATTAACCTAGCCAGCGACCTATAGGGACCTATCACTAGCTGCGGACATACAAATGGTGCACTTACATGTATTAACACTGGTGCTACAAACGAATCAAACGAACACGAACAATGCCTTGTTCATGTTCATGTTTGTTTGTTAAGGAAATATATGTGTTCACGAAACACTTAATGAATAGGATTTTTATTCGTGTCCATTTGTTAAGAAGACAGTCGTGTTCATTTCGATTGTTAATTTTGTTCATGAGCGCACATAAGCACAAACATACATTCATGAACAAAAACCAGTGTTCATGAACAGAAATGAGTAGAAAAAACACAAAGATTTGTTCATGAATGGAAACAAACACAAACGAACATATATTAACTTTCGAATTAGATTGAATTCACATTACGTATATTTACATGCTCTAATTTGTTTATTTATTTAGGTAACATAAATAAAAATTAAATAATAACAAAACAGATTATAAAAATTAAAAGTTCTATTAAACAAAAACATAAGTACATAAACGAACACATTACCGAACGTTTATAAACGTAAATGAACGAACGTGGATGCATGTCATGAAAGAGTGTCATTAAAGAGTGTGTCATAAATGCGTGTCAAAAAAGCGTGTCGTAAAGGAGTGTCATAAACGCGTGTCATTAAAAGATGACACGCGCCTGCATGTCATAAACCTTTCTTGACATGTTCTTCCTTGACACTTTTCTGTGTGTCATAAACACCCTTTTATGACGCGCAATGCGCGTCAAGAAAGGGGTATTTTTCTAGTAGTGGTTCATTTTTTTAAAGTAAACGAACGGAATTTTTTTCGTGTTCATTTATTTATTAAACAAACTTTTCTTAAATGGTTCATAAATTCTTTGCTAAAAGTACAATTCATTTGAAGCTATAATTAATATATTGAAACAATATACTCAAAATTTTTGTGGAAGGTCGTGTTAAAAAAACAAAACTGCTTAAAAGTAGATATAATAATGAAACAAAGAGATTGTACGTCAATCATTTTTATTTTAAATGAGATGCTATTATGATATAGTTTATTAATATTAATATACCTATAATATATTAATATCTGCATTAATTTTATGGAAACTAAAATTAATCGGAACAATATATTTTGTATTCTAGTAATTGAATAGAACTAGACAAAATTTCAGTATGTTCAAATAAGCAAAAATGTATATATGCTGTTAAATATTGCTTTTTTTTAAAAGTAAATTTTTCCATAGTAAACTAGAAAAGTAAGAACTTTCTCATTCAATAATTAATTAATTAATTAAACAAACAATGAATTACAGCCATCCTAGAATGAAAATTATCAAACCTTCCAAGGGTGACGGGCACTACCATGCATGATTGTTGGAGTGCTCTCCCCTCACACATGAGACACCATCACCATCTTCATAGCATGATTGTTGTTTCACATGACAGGTATCACGATTGTGATGTGTTGGTGTGTGTCTAACGGTTATATGACCATTTGGGATGTTTAATAAAAAAGACTAGAGCTAGCTTTGATTAATTTATTTTTAGTTAATACCAAAATTATCAGAAGTTATTTAACTTCCTTTGATTTATATATCGGGTTACTGAAACGTACCAAGCTTGTAATAAAAAAAACAAGACTATATATAATTATTTTGTATTTTCACTGCTAGCTAGCAAAAGTTATCAAAAGTTTTTATTTAACTTCAATTCGTTGGATACATAAATCGGCTTATCAAAAGTTATTACGAGCTTAACTTCATATTTAGAAAAGACTTTGTTTTCCAAGTGTTTTTATTTGGATTTCCCCTAAATCCATTTATGTATTTATACATCTTTGTTATAATGTGACAATGGCATTGGGATATTATAAGCTTCTTCAAAACGGTTTGGTTTTATTACAAGCGTGCTTACATATTCACATAAACATTCCCATAATCGTTAGTATCGACAATACTAATTCTCAATTGTGAGTAATAGTTACCAGTTTGTGAAATATTTGATACTTGGTCTATTTGTATAAAACATAAATTTAAAACCAAAGAACACAACCTCACAACCAAAAGAGGCTAGACCAGACCCTCTTTAATCTTTAATCAGTCTATGAACAATTATTTAGAGGAAAACATTAAGATACTTCAAAAAACTATTAAAAAAAGCCCTGATTCTGAAATAAGGGTTAGTATCTACCTTCCTGGATCCCTACACAACAGAAAAAGAAAAAAAACAAACAAACAAATGGAATAAGAATCATATGCATAATCAACTATATATGTGATTAAAAAAGATTGTTTGGTACTACTTGATGACACAGCCTTCCTAGTACTTTTCAAAAGATAACAAACAATCAACCGATTAGATACAACTATATAAAAAGGGGGATATTATTTACACAAGAAGGAAAAGTTAATTTTCACAGCCCTCTACGGCCCGTATAGGGCTCTACGGGCCGTAGAGGGTGTCAGTTAATAAATGCTCAACCCTCTACGTCCCGTAAAGCCCTATACGGCCCGTAGAGGGGAGTTTGGTGGGGTGCATTTAAACCTATACGGGCCGTAGAGACCTCTACGGCCCGTAGGCTGTACGAGGTACGAGGTGATTGAATGAAGTGTCTGACATTCAGTGTGTCAGTCTGAAAAGTCTCTGAAAAAGCTAACCCTATACGGGCCGTAGAGGGCTATACGGCCCATAGGAAACCTGGTTGTTGGGAGCATTAAACCCTATACGGCCCGTAGAGGCCTCTACGGGCCGTAGAGGGTCCAGATATATTCTTCTTCCTTGTTTTCTTTCTTCAGTTAACGAAAGAAAATTTAAAAACGCGGTGCACAAAAATCCGATCGATTCCAAGCTACCACGATGTCTTCGGGTCACTACAGTAATGTTTCGGATGAATGGGAGTATTCGTTTAGCCTATCTCACGTCTCGGAAAGCCTTTTCGGAGCCGTGGTGGAACGTGGTGAGGAGGAGGTTAGCTCCGTTGTTCGCTATGGTGACGGGAATGCACTACCCGATTTGAACCTGCTGCCCGATTTGAACGAGGAGTACGTAGAAGAACCGGGGTCATTTTACTTGCCTCCGCCAAGTCATCCACAGTACGAGGGAGGTGATAACGGTGGCGAGGAACCTGTCCCGGATGTTTCGTACGAAACGAATCAGGTGTGTTTATGAATTTGCACTTGTTTATAATTTAGACCCGTGTATATTTAGACTCGTATATTTAGGGTTTGTGAGATATTTAGACCCGTGTACATATTTAGACTCGTATATTTAGTCCCGTACCTAAATTTGTTTTAGGGTTTGTGAGATTTGAACTCGTATATATTAGTTGTTATTTGAACTCGTAGGGTTTGTGAGATTTTGAACTCGTAGGGTTTGTGAGATTTTGAACTCGTATATATTAGTTGTTATTTGAACTCGTAGGGTTTGTGAGATTTTGAACTCGTAGGGTTTGTGAGATTTGAACTCGTATATATTAGTTGCTATTTGAAGTCGTATATAAATTTTGCAGGTATTCAGGTCTCTTAAAGACCTCGCAGAGTGGGTTTATCAAAGAGCAAAAGAAAATGGTTACATTACCGTATTCGGACGTACTGTTTCTGATGGCAGGGGGCCGAATAGGAGGGTAACATCGGCATGGATACGATGTGACCGTAGTGGCGTACATCATAGTGTAGCCACGGTTCGAAAGACGGGCAGTAAAAAATGTAATTGCCCGTTTCAACTAATAGGGAGATACCACTCCGGCCACGATGGTTATATTTTGGAGGTCCAAAACCAAACACATAATCACAAACCTTTCCAACACATCGAGGGTCACGCGTATGCTAGGAGGCTGGGTCCGGCCGAGTTAAAATTGGTGGATACACTTTATTTTCAAAATGTTACACCAGTAGACATACATTCGGCCGTTAGAAAACAAAACCCGGATAGTCACTGCATCTTAAGAGACATACATAACACAATAACTAAGGTTAAGCATTTGTTATATGGGGGCAGGACTCAAATGCAGGTATTATTATTATTATTATTATTATTATTTTTATTATTATTATTATTATTATTATTATTATTATTATTATTATTTTAATTATTATTATTATTATTGCTATGCAGGTACTCGAAGCCACATTGGTGGAAAAAAAATTTGTTTACTTCACCCGGAGGAATGCCTCGACAAATGCGATCGAGGATATTTTGTTTGTCCATCCCACCTCGCACAGGTTATGGCGTGCGTTCCCGCATGTGCTGATGATTGATGCGACCTACAAAACGAACGAGCATAAACTTCCGTTTATTCAAGTTGTGGGGATGACATCAACATCCAAGTCGTTTATTGTCGCCCATGCATTCATCTCCCGTGAAAAAAAAGATAACTACTTGTGGGTGATACAAAGGCTTAAAGAGTTGCTAGAAGATAGTACGGAGCCCCGTGCTATAGTTACTGATTGTGAGAAAGCCTTGATGAATGCATGCGACATTGTATTTCCAGCAGCTTCGAAGTTGTTATGCAGGTATACATGTTGTTATTATTATTATTATTATTATTATTATTATTATTTTTATTTTTATTATTATTATTATTATTATTATTATTATTATTATTATTATTGTTGTTGTTGTTGTTATGCATTCAGGTGGCACATTCAACGAAATATACTGAAGCACTGCAGACAAGCCTTTGGAGATGAAGATTGGAAAATATTCGTGAAATCTTTTAAGCGATTATGTAGATCTTCATCTCCGGCATTTTATCAGCACTGGTTAGACCGATTCTACAGACGACTATGTCAAGACGAACGAACTGGTACATATTTTATTAATTTAGTTTAAAACGCATACACACATTAACAAATATCTTTGTTCTATCTTTACAGATGTTTTTAAATATATAGACCGGGTCTGGCTCCGTGACTACAAAGAAAGGTTTGTTTCTGCATGGACAGACACAAACTACAACTTTGGTCAATATACGACCAACAGAGCTGAGAGCCAGCATTCACGGTTTAAGATGCAGATTAAGGGGCCGAACAACTCGCTCCACAAACTTGTGATGATTGCAGACGATGTGGTAACGTCACAAGAGAGGGCAATAAATCACTCGTTTGAAGAGAGTTTGTCTGTGAAAAAGGTGCACCATGACATACCGATTTTTGAGGACCTACTCGGTAAAGTTTCCCATGCAGCGATCGAGAAGATGATAAATGAGATAAAAAATATAGAGAAGTTGAGGAAACGAAAAAAGAGTTGTGGTCACCAGCTTTTCGCGAGTTCTGGGTTACCGTGTGCATGTCGATTAGATTCGTATATAAATAAAGGTAATACCATTACTTTATTATTATTATTATTATTATTATTATTATTATTATTTTATTGAATACGGGAATAAAAATTCAGCTGTCCGAAATAGACGTCTTCTGGACACGACTGAATTACGAACCGGAAGTAGTATGGAGCGAACCTGACCTTGCGAGTGAGTGGGAAATAGTCAAAGAGACACTGCTGTCTCAATCACCACGCGTTCAGAGAAATATGTTGTCAAAAATAAAGTCGGTGGTAAATCCAAGTATGACTGACACTCAACCTCCTGAGGTACAAAAGAATACTCGTGGGCGCCCAACTACAAAATCAAAGAAAAAAAATCAGCAGGAGGATGCGCAAGAAGACGTTAGTATTATTATTATTATTATTATTATTATTATTATTTATTATTTATTATTGTTATTATTTATTATTATTATTATTATTATTTATTATTATTATTATTTATTATTATTTATTATTGTTATTGTTATTATAATTTTATTGTTATCCATTGTAGGAAGACGAGCCTGTTAGGAGACGTAGGCCATCAGACCCAGGTAGAGATACAATGAGAGTGTGTAGCAAAAAGTATCCACTCTTAAGAGGGGACAGGTACATAAATAACTATTTATACATACATACATACATACATACATATATATACAGTACACATCCCTAATCATGATTTCCCAATGTTTGGCTGTGACAGGTATAAATTTGTGCTTAGAGCATTTAAGCATCAGATTGATCCCCTGTATCGACGGTTTGTCACGCATATTCAAGATGTTCAGCCAGACGGTAACTGTGGGTTCCGATCTGTAGCTGTGGCTTTGGATAGGGAGGAGGAAGACTGGGATTTGATCCGCCACATTCTTAAAGAAGAGTTGATGGGTCAATACCATGAGGACTGGTACGAGATTTTGAATGGATTCGACGATAACGCGTTCGCCCGCATATACTCGTCCATAGATTGGAGGGGACTCGGGAATGCACCACACTCAAAATGGATGGAGATGCCTTTGACTGGATTAGTGATTGCTCAGGCATTTGGTGTGGTCCTTCAATTCTTCAGTCCTCTTGGAGCGTGCACATTCTTCCCTATTCACATTCATCCTGAAAGCGTGATACAACATCGGGTCATTTCGATGGCCTTCGTGAACGGCAACCACTTCATAATGCTTAAGCTAGCAGACGACGCTCCGATGCCTTATCCGAGCGGAGCATGGAGGCGTTGGGTAGATGTAAATCACAACCCATGGTTAGCACTATACAGGGATCGTCTTGATGAGGGGCGTAGGCTATCTCAAACAGATCCAGAGTGGTTTGACCTAACAGGTTGTCCTGATTCTTCTAATAGTTCGGTGTAAATTTGTTTTTATAATGTATAATGATTTATTAAATACATTTTTTTATTTTTTATTATTATTTTACATATACAATATGAAATGAAAACGTTATTTTATAAAAAAACCTATACCACCTAATTAAAACTAACAAAATTAAAAAAAAACAAAACTTGAATTGGGCCGTAGAGGGCCCTATGGGCCGTAGGTAATTTTTATCTACGGGTCGTAGGGCCCTCTACGACCCGTAGGCTTCTGGAAAATGCTCGTAGACACCATCTATGGCTCGTAGAGGCCATTGAGCCTACGAGCCGTAGAGGCTTCTACGAGCCGTAGGCAAAAAGTTTTGATTTCTAAAAACTTTATAAAGTTTATAAAAAGTTAATCAGTAGTTTTTTAAAACAATTTGGAGTCTACGACCCGTATAGGTCCCTACGGGCCGTAGACGAGGATTTTTTTTAAAAAAAAAAATGGCTTTTTAGTTATATGTTATATATAATTTTTCTGGATAATAAACCAGCGAACTGGTAGCCCAGATGGTCCCCATTGTGTGTATAAGTGTGTATGTGTATGTGTGTGTGTGATACTTGATAGCCATCAGATCGATTCACGTCCCAAACGTTTTTTTTTAATTTTGTTCACCTACGGGTCGTAGAGACCACTACGAGCCGTAGGTAAACAGTTTAATTTTGTTTACCTACGGCTCGTAGAGACCCCTACGGGCCGTAGGTAAGTTATTAAAACCCCATTTGAACAGAACGATCTGTTCATTTCTCCACAACAAAAAAAAAACCCAACCCTAACCCCCTCTGCCCCCTTTCTTCTCCTATCGCCACCACCACCCTAAACCACCACCACCACGACCGGCCCACCACTGCAACCACCACCACCACCCGAATCCGACCATCAAGACCCTAATTTCAACCCGGATCCATCCCCCATTTTCGAAACAGGTTATTTTTTTTTCAGTTAATTATAATTAGTTTTTATGTTTTAATTAGTTAATTGTTATACATTATTGTTGATGGTTGTAGATAATTGTTAGATTTTAGTTTTTTTTTTTCATTTTTTTTCAGTTTTTTTCAGATTTAGGGGTTTAGGGGTCGTCGTGGTGGTTTGTTGATTGGGTTTGTTGTTGATTGTTGTTGATTGGGTTTAGCGAGTATAATGTTATTAGTTTTGGCGATTCTTTTGAATCGCCAAAAACTATATAGTTTTGGCGTTTCTTTTGAATCGCCAAAACTAATATAGTTTTGGCGTTTCTTTTGAATCGCCAAAACTATATTAGTTTTGGCGATTCTTTTGAATCGCCAAAAACTATATAGTTTTGGCGATTCTTTTGAAACGCCAAAACTATATTAGTTTTGGCGTTTCTTTTGAATCGCCAAAACTATATTAGTTTTGGCGATTCTTTTGAATCGCCAAAAACTATATAGTTTTGGCGATTCTTTTGAATCGCCCAAAACTATATAGTTTTGGCGATTCTTTTGAATCGCCAAAACTATATTAGTTTTGGCGATTCTTTTGAATCGCCAAAAACTATATAGTTTTGACGATTCTTTTGAAACGCCAAAACTATATTAGTTTTGGCGTTTCTTTTGAATCGCCAAAACTATATTAGTTTTGGCGATTCTTTTGAATCGCCAAAAACTATATAGTTTTGGCGATTCTTTTGAATCGCCAAAAACTATATAGTTTTGGCGATTCTTTTGAATCGCCCAAAACTATATAGTTTTGGCGATTCTTTTGAATCGCCAAAAACTATATTAGTTTTGGCGATTCTTTTGAATCGCCAAAAACTATATAGTTTTGGCGATTCTTTTGAAACGCCTTAATTATAGAAACGCCATAACTAACTATATATTCTTTGATTTTGCAGTTATGGCACATTTTGTAGACGAGCAGTACATGGGCGAGGAGGAGGAGGAGCAGCAGCAGGAGGAGGATGAGGCCGCGGTGCAGGCGGGGGCTGACATGGCAGGGGGTGACATGTCAGGCTATGAGCATTGCATTTTTCTGCGAGTCGATTACGCGGGTGCCAGATTTCATAGGATGAGGAAGAAGAAGATTGTGCCGGCGCGTGGGATTTCTTGGGCCGCGCTTCGGGAGTGTAGGGGTGCTGAGGCGATTGCCCGACAGTGGATCCCGGAAGGGAGCCCACTGGACAGGTTTTTCGACGACTTTTGCGCGCCGTCCCATAGGCCGTTGGTGATAGAGTTTCTATCCACCTTTCGGTTTCGCCCGCCCGGTGCCGGATCGTCGGACGCCGGATCGTCGGGCGCCGGATCTTCAGGCCGCCCACCGAGGGATATTGAGTTTTCCATACTCGGCGTTGAGTATGGTTATTCTCTAGATGAGTGGGCTACGCACCTCCGGTGGTACACTCGCGACGACCTTGTAGAGGTATTAATATTATTTTTATTTTTATTATTATTATTTTTGTTTTTGTTCTTATTCGAAATGTTAATGTTAATGTTAATGTTCAGGATGTCTACACTAGGGCGGTGACTACTGTCGCTGATGACGACCTCTATGCGTGGTGGCCCACCATTGGCGGTCCCGAGTTCGGCAACCCGGCAGAGAAGTATTATTATTATTATTATTATTATCATCATCATTATTATTTTTTTTCAATATCTTTGTTCTGATTATTATTACTATTATTATGCTGTGCAGGGATAGGTGTGACAGGGCATCCAACATTCGTCACCCCGTAGTTCGTTACATTCACCGTTGCATTACTTATTCCCTAACGGCACGGGGGAATAGTAACGAGCGGGTGACGAAGACGGACCTGATGTACCTGCATTGCATACTCACCGGCAAGCCGATTGCCTTGCATCGGGTCATGGCCGAGTTTTTTGCCGCCTTCCCCCATAAGCCGTTGAAGGGAGGCCTCCCATGCGGGGGGCTCATCAGCAGGATTGCTGAGCGCTGCGATGGCGTGAAGTATTACGGTTATGTTAACCGTAATCGGTTTCCGTCACTACCGCCCAGGTATTTCGGTTATTAATGTTGTTATTATTATTATTATTATTATTATTATTATTATTATTATTATTATTATTATTATTATTAATGTTAATGTTTTTGAGTTTCTTTCAGCCCATTAGGTCTACAAACGATGAAGGGTATGCTTTGTGCGGCGAAGAAGGCGAAGACGCCGATCATGATGAGTTCCACTATCTGATTGGTACCGGTGGCGTGGAGTTTGTGCATGAGCCGTTAGTACATCGGGGCCTTAGAGGTATTATTATTATTATTATTATTATTATTATTATTATTATTATTATTATTATACTTATTATTATTATTATTATTATTATTACTATTATTATTTGGGAAACTTGTAGACAACTTGTGTTGTCTGGATTGCCTAAAAACAGGGGAAACTCTGCCCAATTTTTTTATAAAATCCTGGAATATTATTATTATTTATTAATTATTTATTGTTATCCATTGCAGGTGATGCTGTGGAGGTCGGGTTGCAGTTTGTGCATGAGCAGGAGGAGGGCGGTCTTAGGGACGTCGAGATGCCTCAGCAGCAGCCTGAGGACTTGCAGATACCGGCGCGCGTTTATCACTCCCTCAGGTTGCCTCCTGATGTTAGGGCGGACGTTCGTGCGGCTGCCGAGGAGGCTGTCGAGATGCGTGCATGGCGTCAGCAGATGGACACCTGGCGTCAGCAGCAGGACACCTGGCGTCAGCAGCAGGACACCTGGCGTCAGCAGCAGGACGCCGATACGCGTCAGTGGCGTGATCGGCAGGACGACGCGATGCGCTGGTTGATTGCTGGCCAGCAGGATATGTATCGCCACCTAGGCATGCAGGCTCGTGTCCCACCGACTTTAGGGACCAGCACGCACGAGCCCGTGACGTCCTCCCAGCAGCCCGACACGTCTTCGCAGGAGCCCGGGACCGCGCCGCCGACTGACTCTACGATGTTTTATTTCTGATCATCTTATGTATTTAAACAATCTTTATTTTGAACGCCTCTGTTAACTTTTAGTTTTATTTTGTTGCGTATATAAACGATTAGTTAACTTTGTGTTTATATTGGTTTATGGTAGACGACGTTTGTGTTTATGTTTTGGTTTATCGTTTATATCGAGACGACTTTGTGTTTATATTGGTTTATGGTTTATATCGAGACGACTTGTGTGTTTGTGTGATAATGTCCGCAAGATCGAACCTCGTAGAGTTACTGTTATGTTTTTTTAGCCTTCTACGGCCCGTAGAGGTCTATACGGGCCGTAGGTCACACAAACCAAACTTATCCTTCTCATCCTTGCCCTCCATTCTGCTAAAATAAGTTTTGATTCTTCTATGGGCCGTAGGGACTTCTACGGCCCGTAGGTAATCATTACCAATGATTGACAATCATTCAATCATTGTGATGATTACCTACGGGCCGTAGAGGCCTCTACGGCCCATAGAACAAGAAAAAATGTGGTATACGGGCCGTAGAGCCCTCTACGGCCCGTAGAGGGTTGTGTGGATAAAAATTTTGCTTGTGCAAATAGTGGGAGCCTATAAAAAATGAAAGAAATAAGCATTAAATATATGATCGAAACATCACCTTAAACATTGCCCCACTTAGGAGACCATAAATGAGACCACACATTGCCCCACTTAATAGACCATAAATGAGACCAAAGGTGATTACATTAAAACCCCTATGACATCACCACTCCAACCACCATGCTATAAGGGGGACTTACGGGGTGCCATCCGAATTAACTACGGGTACCCACTATCAGCACGATAACACCGTCACCACTCACGTTGGTAGTGGTCCGTTGACCGTTTTACTGCCGTGCTGGTACCGATTTTTTTTTTTTTTTTGAGTTTTATATATACTATTTTTGTGTGTTTATATATACTATTTTTGAGTTTTATATATACTATTTGTGTGTTTTATATATGCTATTTTTGTTTTATAATTTTTTTACCGTTTGTTTTAAAATTTAATTAAATAAAAAAAACATTAAAGATAAACATAAAAAACTAAAATTTATTACTATTAAACATAAAAAAACTAAAAATAAAATACATTAAAAGAAATAAAAAAAAACCTAGGGTTAGCGCAACAGTTGTTATGCCTCGATATGGTCAAAGCTGTTGTCGTATTGAGCCGCATAGTCCACATGCGTGAACTCGATAGCCGACTCCGGTTCGATGCCCAGCTCATCCCTCAACGTGTTCTCGTACAGGGTGGTCCACCGATCACACTTTATGTTGAGATCGGCCCACTTCCGCTGCAGGCTCACTGTTGTCCTGTCATTGGTGCCGACGTGGAGATTGAAATCGGACAGCAGTGTTGGATATATAGGATGTCCGATGTAATTAAAAGTCGAGATCAACGTAACCCGAACCGGTACGATCCGAAGAGTTACACGTTGGTACACGAATCAGGTAAGTTCACGCGTTGGTGGATTATTATTTATGAAATAATAATTATTTTAGTCTTGAGGGATTTAATATTAATAAGATTAATATTAAGGAGTATCTTGAGGGACTTAATGTTAATAAGATTAATATTACGGAGTATTAAGATATTTAGCATGGGGGTTTATTGCAAGTTGTTGTCTTATAAAAGGAGGGTTAAGGAGTAAACCCTAATGCACACTTTTGATAAAACAACAAACCCTTGCCTCCTCTTCTTGGCTTTTGTGGCCGCCACCAAAGAAAAGAAGGCCGCCGCCTTCTTCCTTTTTTGTTCGGCCATCAACCACAACAAGCCACCACCTTCCTCTTGCAAGTGTTGTTTCCCGGTTGGTTCGTGCTCGGTTGTGAACTTCCTACTAGCGAGGATTCGTTGTAACCCGCGTGTTACAATTCCGGTGTAGTCGTCAAAGGTTGATTACTAAACCCCCTATGGTTGTTTATTATTTATTTGTTTATACGCGTTTAACTGAGATCCTGATTGGGAATATTTTATTAATCGGATTAATAAAATTAATTAACAATTTATATATAAAATCGGCTATTATATATATTGTATATATAATCCGTTTTTGTTAAATATATAAACCGTTTCCGCTGTGTATACGATACCATGATTCCCAACAAGCAGACGGTCCCAAAATTCCTCCATGTGGGAACCTGAGCCCGAGGCCCTCAAGCGTTGATGTTGTTGAAGAACCGGGTCGTCCGAGGCGTCTTTGTAGCATATCACCAAGGCAATCTTTTCTTTGGAGGTCCAACGAGTCATCTTCGTGTGTGTTTGTTTGTTTATACGGTGGTAAAAGTGTGTTTTAAACCCCACAGTTTGCTATGTTTATATAAAAAAAAATTCGAACGGTTTGGTGGAACGGTGCCAATGCCATTGAATTCAATTGAACGGTTTCCAAATTGAATTCACTGACCGTGAGGGTGTGAGACGGTTGAAATAGTAAAAGTAATTAATATTTAACCTTTAAATCGTGTGAAATAAAAAAAAAGTTTAGTGAAATTATAAAAATAAAATAAAAGAATCAGTGGAGTGTTGTCTCCAAAAAAATGTTTCAGTGAAGTAAATCAGTAAAGTGATGTGACAATACAGGATTGTTAAAATTAGTGAAAAAAAAACTAGTTATGCACCCCTTCCCCACTCACAAATCAAGTAACAAATCCTTTCATAATAACATTATAACAAAACATAACAAATGAAAATTATTATTACCTTGACTTGAGATCTCCTATCCTCGTACCCGCTTCATCACATACCTCGTGATGTCAATTAAACAATCAACATCAGTTTGTTTACTAATATTTAATAATGTTTACCCCTTATTTAAGCTTGTTTACTAAACGAATCCGAGCCGAGTTTCATTTATTCAACTCCGATTCTATTATTTATATTATTTTTATTTAAAATATTAACTAATAAATAGTAAACGGCCTGAGCCAAGAAATTTTTAACAAGCCGAGCTCGAGCCCTTATAAGTTTTTCGAGCTCGGGCTCGGCTCTTTTGCACCCCTAATTTTGTTGGGTATTTTAGGGTGTAAACGAGCGAAGCCGAAGCCTGGGCTCGAGCTCGGCTCGACAGTAAAACCCAAGAGCTCGAGCTCGGTTCGGCTCGGCTCGAAATAATTTTAGAACAATTTTAAAGGAGATAAAAGTTCGGCTTGAGCTCGCTTCAAAGCATAAATGAGCCAAAACTCGGCTCGCCAATGTTAAATAGTAGGTGTACTAGCTATATATAAAATAATTATAATATAAAATTTGTTTGGGCTCGTTTAGGCTAGCGAGCCTAAACGGTTTTTGTATGAAAAGCTCGAGCTCGATAACTAAACAAGTCATATTTCAAGCTCGAGCTCGGGCTCATTAAAGTTGGGCTCGTTTAAGGTTTTTACCGAGCCGATCTCGAGTAGCTCTCAAGCCGTTGCACATCATTTACACTCCTAGGTGTTTTGTTAGTTTAGTTGGGTTTAGTATTAGTTAATTCGAGTTTGATAAATATTTTCCGAGTGATAACGTTGTAACGCAAAATTTATGTTCGGTATCATAAAATTTATTTTAGTAGTAACTTAAAATTTGTTTCAGAGGTAACGTTTTATAAAAACCGCAAAAAAGTTTTTTTCCTACTACGCGTGAAAAAACGAGAGGTAACGGGCGCGGCTCTTAGCACAAAGCTAGGTCCGCCCCTTGATCGTGGAAGTACTGTAGGCTTATTGTTATTGGTCAGGTGGAATGGACTGAGGTTAACTGAAGGAGTACATACGGTTTTGTGTGGCTAACGGTCGGGAAACAAACTGACCGGAGTCAGTTCCCTTCCTTTTCCGTTTACTCCTTCTTCTCCGTCTCTCTCTCTCTCTCTCTCCTCTGTCACTCTCTCTTTCTTCGGCACACATTTTTTCCGATCAACAACACAGATTCCATCCAAAGATTCAATCTTTTCCTTCATTCATCTTCTCCGGTCAAAGACTGTTGCGCCGCCGTACATGGTGTCTCTCTGCCTCCTCCCCTAAACCTTCACCTCCGCCAGTTACCTTTCTCCTCCCCTGACCTTCACCAGTGCCGGTTACCTCCGCCTCCTCCCCTAGCCTTCACCGCCGTCTGTACTTCCAGCGGCTCCTCCTTTAACCAACACCAAACGGTCATATTTTCGAACCTTGCCAGCCAACCCACCTACAGTCCATTCGCCCATCCCGACCACGTCTGCCTCTTTCGACCTTTTTTTTTCCAGATTCGACCCAATCCTTACCTTCCCTCGACCCTTTTTTCTCTCATTCGACCCTATCATCATCCTTCCTTCGCCCAAAAAAAAAAAAAAAAAAAAAAAAAAAAAAAAAAAAACGCTACTATTGTGTGATTGGTTGAGGAGAAAATTCTTGGATGGTGACATTCACATTGGGAAAAAGAAGCTTTATTACAATCTTATAATAATAATAATATTATAACAACAAATAATAATATTAATAAAGTTGGGGACCTTCGGGCCATGGTTTAGGTGCGTCGTGATTATCCGGGGAGTAGGCAACGGCAACTTTTAGTTGCCCTGGTGTGATCTTGGAAGATAGCGTATGCCCACTCACCTCGAGTCGGGTTTTGGGAGTTATGTCGCCATCTGTTAGAAGGCGGCGGTGTTCTGTTGAAACGGGTGTACCTTGCGTTTCTGATGCAGGACAAGCCTGCCCTTTTAAATTTTTTCATTCTTGCAAATTTGGTATATCAAGTAGCTCCCGGCTGCTTGCTCACCTTAAACGGGACCATTTTGGGTGGGATGATGGTAAAAACACCTTGCGGGATGCCATTTCCGGGGATTTGGGCCTATTTGGGGAAGTTGTGGACGCCTTGCAGAACCTTAATCAGTGGTTATGTGGCCAATGCATGGTCTTGCATGCTCTCAATAGGGGGTGTCATCATGAAGATGGTGTCGCCAAATTCTTGCGAAATGCTGATGGTAAGGGTGAATTTATCATAGGGATCCCTAAGCCCAGCCAACCAACAGTCGAACCCGCTACCGAACCGGATATTGGTAGGACGGTGGTTGTAGATATCAGTCTTCTGGAAAGACTTTTTGCTATGAGGATTACTACAGTTAAGAGCATCCCCTCGTCTTGTCGTCTAGCATTTGCGCAGGCCTTATCCAATACATTGGGTAAGGTGGCGGCTTCCCCTGGATCGGTTGAGGCCTGGATCAGGTTGTTGTTACTGCCCCGTTGCACGTTACGCACTATCCGACCGTCTTCCAGGCAGGAACGGAGGTCTGGGAATCGTAAATCCTTGCAATGCAGTAGCATCATGCGCTCCTTAGCAATTTGGAAAGATGGTGAGGGCATGGAGGGGCTTATTCTTCCCCTTCTTTCCCAATCGAATGAAGAGCCGGCTAGAGGGCCAGTCAGCCAAAATGAAGCGGAGAATGGGGATAATATCAAACAATGTCTGAGGAAGGTTGCTGATGGTCACTTCACAGCCGCGGTGAAGGTTTTGTGCTCTTCTGGAGTTGCTCCAGTTGGAGAGTCCACCTTAAAAGCCTTGGTTGATAAGCATCCGGTTAGGGATCCCCCCAGTTGCCTCATGTCTTGCCCAATAAAGATGCTCTTCAGGTTAACGCTGAATGTGTGTTGGAGAATATCCGCTCCTTCCCCAAAGGAACTTCTTGTGGAAGGGATGGCTTGAGAGCGCAACATATTCTGGACGCATTGTGCGGACAGGGGTCCTCTCCGCCATCCGCTCTTCTTGTGGCCATCACTGAGGTGGTTAACATCTGGCTGCGAGGGCTGTGCCCGAAGATTCTGGCGGAATTCATTGCCTCTGCCCCCTAACCCCTTATTAAAGCCCGATAACGGAATCCGGCCCATTGCTGTCGGGGGTATCTGGCGAAGGTTGGTCTCTAAAGTTGCAATGCGTAAAATTGGGAAGGAGATGTCGGCTTACTTAGGGGACTTTCAATATGGGGTCGGGGTCCCCAATGGCGCAGAGGCTATTCTCCACAGTGCGAATAGATTCTTGAATGCGTTCCGTGACGACGGATCACTAGCCATGCTCACTGTGGATTTTTCGAACACTTTCAACATGGTTGACCGGACAATCCTTCTGCGCGAAGTCAGTATCCGCTGCCCGTCTATCTACCAATGGGTTCAGTTTTTATACGCCCAACCTGCCAAACTATATGTAGGAGATACTTGCATCGGGGCCTACACAGGGGTCCAGCAAGGGGATCCTTTAGGACCTCTTCTTTTTGTCCTTGTCTTGCATCGGCTGGTGCTACAGGTGGAAGAACACTGTTCCTTACCCTTCCATGCGTGGTATTTGGATGACGGCACGATTATAGGCAGGGCCGAAGAAGTAGCTAAAGCCCTAGACATCATCCGAGCAGAAGGTCCCCAGTTTGGGCTTATGCTTAATATTAAGAAGTCGGAGATCTTTTGGCCAACATGCAATGGTATTAAAGCGAAGTCTGGTATTTTTCCTAAGGAGATCGGAAGACCACAGACAGGGGTAAAGCTTCTAGGGGGGGCTGTTAGTCGTGATGGGGATTACATTAGCTCAATGGCAGTCAAGAGGGCTCAGCGCGCGGTTGGACTGATGGGCGTTTTGCAGAAGTTACGGGAACCCCAAAGTGAGCTCTTATTGCTTCGCTCATGTATGGGTGTGGCTAAACTATTGTTTGGGCTTCGAACGTGCCAACCGACCTTTGTTGGGGAGGCAGTATCCATTTTTGACAAAGGTCTCCGAGGTGCTGTTGAGGATATCGTTGTTTGTGGGGGAGCTTTTTTTGGGGATCTTCAATGGCGATTGGCGTCCTTACCGATCAGCTCGGGGGGCTTGGGCCTGTGCTCGGCGGAAGATGTGTCCGCATATGCGTATGTGGCTTCTAGGGCGCAGTCTTGGAAGCTACAGGAACACATACTAAGGAACAGCGGGGTGGTTGGGATGGACGATGATTATAAGCTCGCACTGGACAACATTCGCAGCTCTCTCCCCAATGTAGATGTGGGCGGCTTTACAGATAAAGACACCGCCCCAAAAAAGCCTCAAAAAATCTTGGCGAGTGCGTTTAACTGTAAAGCTATGCAGACTATGGAGGAGGAGTTTAACATGTCTCCGCGCCAGAAAGCGGTGTTTGAATGTCTTAAAGAGGCCCATGCTCAAGATTTCCTCACTACACTCCCAATTGACGGACTAGGGCAACATATGTCGGCTATCGAATATCGGGCGGTCCTCAAATACCGACTGATGATTCCCATGTTCCCCGTCGACGAACCGTGTCCGATCTGTAAAAAAACACGCTTGGACAAGTTTGGAGAACACGCCCTACATTGTAAGGAGTTACCAGGCTTTAAATACAGACATGACCTGGTTAGAGATGTTCTATGGGATGTTTTACGAAGGGCAGGGATTTCAGCCAAAAAGGAGGCCCCCGTGAATTTCTTGACGGACCCACGTGACGGGCGGTCCACATTGAGGCCAGCGGATGTTCTTGTGTTCGGATGGGCGCAAGGCAAGCATGCGTGTGTTGACCTGACTGGGGTATCCCCATTGGTGGGACTTCGGGATTCGGGTTTTGTGGCTGGGCAGGCAGTTTTGAAAGCTGAGGGCAAAAAGTGGATAAACATGAAGCGGCTTGTCAAGAGAACCAGCATGTGTTTGTGCCCTTCGCTTTTGATACTTTTGGAGCGCTGGCCCCGCAAGCAATCAAGCTCCTCGATCGCGTGAAGAAAGTTATGCAAAGTAATTCCCCAGCTGCTAAGGGCCAATGTTTTATTTTCAATAGAGTAGGTTTTGCAATACAAAAAGGGGTAGCGGCGCAACTTGTAGCCCGTTTACCTACGTATCACTTGTAATTGGTTGTCTTTAGTTTAATGATATTTGAAAGTTACAAACGGTCGGGTTAAAGGTGACCGGGGAAGAACTGGTGAGCAGCTGGCCTAGTGGGTAGCATTCAGACAATGTGTAGCCATTTTAGTGAGAAGTGGGTAAAGAGTAAAGACATGGGGTTTTCATAAAATAAGGGTATGAAAAAGAGAAGTGGGGGTTTCATTAAATAAGGTGTCATAAGGTAAAAGGAGTTTTTTCCCAAATAGAGGGAGTTGGAAAAAGTATTTAAATTGGGTGGTTCTAAAAATAATTACCAAAATGGGTGAACCAAGGGCAATATAGTCCATTCAACTCACTAACCCCTTATTTTCATCATCTCCTAACCGACCACCTCACAATTTCTTCGGCAGACAATTTTTCTGGTGTACCACACATTGGGAACAGTTGGAGGAACAGAGACTACCATATAGACGAGAACAAGACGGTGTGTGACGACGTACGACAGAGTGAGGCGGCGTATAGAAGAAGAAAACGATGTTTCCAACGGTAAACAGTTCACTGGATTAGGTATTGTTGCTCCAACGCCGGCGTTTTCAAATAAAAATCGTCGCTTCTGTCGTATAGGAGAAGAAAATTGTTACCTTCTCCGATCACCCCTCTGACTCCGGTGACCAGCTCCGACAACCTACAACAACAAATACTAAACCCACAACCCTCTCGGCTCCGGTGACGTGCTAACTGTAATGAATTAACCAATTGAAATGGGTAAAATGAAGTTTCATTGATGATTCCTAGAGAAAAAAAAAGGAAGGGAAACAGAGTACAGGGAATGAGAGAAAAGGCATAAGTAAGATCTAACAAATTTGTCTATCTCATGAAAACTCAATAATAACATTAAACAGTGGTGTAACTGAATTCTGTAGGTTTACTATTAGGTAGTGGAGCAAGTTTTCCCTAATCTAGATATTAATGCTTGTGTTTTTCTTGTTATCTTCATTGCCCCGTTATGTTTCGCCGGAATCTCGCCGGTGGTGACGGTGGTTGTCGTAGAAAACATCAAAGGTAGTATGTGAGAGGGTTATTCTGATACACTTGCACATACTAACATTCCTACTTCTTTAATGGTGGTGGAATTCCTGCTTCTTTAATGGTGGTGGACGAGCCATTCGTTGGAAAAAAACGAGGTACATCGGAAAAATTGTATGGCCGGAGAAATTGTGAGGTGGTCGGTTGGGAGATGATGAAGATAAGGGGTTAGTGAGTTGAATGGACTATATTGCCCTTAGTTCACCCATTTTGGTAATTATTTTTAGAACCACCCAATTTGGTAAATACTTTTTCCAACTCCCTCTATTTGGGAAAAAACTTAGGTAATTTTATTACCCCCTAACTATTTTTAATTAAATAAATACGTATTCTTTTATTTCACCACAATTCTTAAATTCTAATTTTAGTTTATACTTATTTCACTTTTGCGGACAGTGATATATATAAGAAGAGACGATCACTAAATTTACTAATAAACAAGTTATTATTATAAAGTTATGTCACATATTTGTTTAAAATTGATACTGGGGTGACTTTTATGTGTAAAATATTTTTAAGAGACTTTTGTGAGGAAAAAAAACAAAAAATATGGTGTTTTATTTGTGGAAAAAAAAATTAAGTGACTTTTGTGAGAAAAAACATAAATCATAGTGTCCTTTTATGATATTTGTTGTATGAAAACAACCATTATCTATCTTTAAAATGCAAGCTTTATCTTTGTTTTAAAAACACACTCAAATCAACCTTTTGCTTTAGGTTTTGTTGTGAGAATCAACCTTTGATATAAACTCATTTATGTGTTATTGTTAAGTCTCATCACATGCCAAACATTTGACAGTAAGAATATTAGAGGTTAACGACACTAATGGTGGTGGTTAGGGTGATTCCGATGACTGAAGCGCCGAAGTAGTAACATTAATGGTGATTTCATGTTGATGTCGTGGCGGTGTAATGGTCGTAGTTACAATCAATAACGGTGGTCTTTGATGATAGTTCTACTATGGAAGACAACCATGGTGATAGTTGTCTTGAATGCTAATAGGTGTTTTTCTAAACCAAAATGGGAAACCTCCGATTTAAAGATACATAAAAGGTTGTTTTATGTAGTTTTGTCTTGTTTATTCATGTTAGACTAGATATAATCCACATATAAATTCGGGCCAACCTTGTTAATAAGTTATATAAATATAGAATACATCTCTATAATAATAGACTGAATTACAAGTTTTGTCCTTTATGTTTATACCCGATTACAATGCATGTCTTTTACAATTAAAACTGATTGGTTTTGTACTTTATCTTTCAAAATCATGCACATTATGTCCTTTAAGCCTAACTCAATTTATTTTTGACGTTAAATTATATCATGTGACCTGCACATGAGGGTAATTCAGTAATTTTGTTCAGATTAAACCTTTGTCCCACTCAAGTCTGAAGAGATTAAGCCACATCTCCTTTAACGGTGCCGAAATAACCACGGCCTAACCAGAAAGTTACCTTCAATCCATTACCAACAACGCCTTTTATGTGATAGCTTAATGGTTTTCCAACGAATCGAGCTTTGTTAAAGAGTATCATAATGTTCTTCCAGGTGCCTGTTAAACCGGTCTTCAATAGGAAAGTAAAGCAACACCTTCTAGACTTATGACATGCATCTATAACCCTTTTCCACAAACATCTTTCTTCGCTTTGATATCTCCATAACCACTTTGCTAATAAAGCCTTATTCAAATCTTTCAATTTTGATAGACCTAGGCCGCCATGTTTTTAAGGAGTTGTAACCTTATCCCAAGCTACCCAAGCAAACTTCTTATCGTTTACTCGTTTCAGCCCATAGGAACCTTCTCATGATTGCTTCAATCTTCTTTATAACCTGCAATAGAGCTTTGAACAAAGAAACGTAACAAATTGGCAAACTGTTTAGAACTGATTTTATAAAAGGCATGCGGCCCCGGTAGAGAGAGCAAAGGCCCCGGTAGGCCCGTCATTAAGTGTTTTAACACCTAGAAAAGCCCCTTCAACTTTGTTGATCATGCATGATAAAGCCTCAATAACAATAATAATAAAAAAAAAAGTAGGCAAAGGGTCACCTTGTCTAATGTCCTTCTCACATTGAAATTCAAATATTGATGACCTATTAACGAACACCGAGGAACAAGCCGACCTTAAGACACCCTTGATCCATTTACACCACAAGTTTGGAAAGCCTATTCGAGACATAATGGAAATGAAAAGGTCTCAATTAACGTTATCGAAAGCCTTTTCAGAATCAATTTTTAGTAGAAAAGACTTCTTTTTTATCTTCTTAAGCTATCCCAAAAGCTCGTTCACAATAAACGGCCATAAAGTATCAATCTGTCTTTTATAAAGGCCATTTGTGTGTCTGATATCACACTTCCCATCATTGATTTTAAACGATTTGCCAATATTTTAGAAACCACCTTGCTTATTATCCCAATCAAATTGATAGGTCTATATTCTTTTAACCTATTGGATCCTTTGTTTTAGGGATGAGAGTTATGAAGAACGAATTGCAACCCCGAGAAAACTCCCTCGAGTCATGAAAATAGTTGATTATATCTACGAAGTCGACTAAAAAATATCCTCAAATTTTTTAACGAACTTGAAACAATTATCGCACTCCAGGTCCGTCCTTTTCTTCCATCCAATAAGTTACCAAATCAGACTTTGTAACCAATTCACCCTCGATCAATAACCCCAAAATACTATTTTTTTCCCTTTCTTCCATTAATGTTGCCATGGAAGTAGGCGGAGTTATCATCCCCATGCATAGCCCACATAATCCTTGATCTTTGTATTAGGTCATTGATTATGTTTTGTTCCAAGACTTTCAACCACTTATTGCATTCCAACCAAACCTAATTTTCGTTTTCATTTAATTCTCTTATTTCCCTGGTAATATACAATTATTCTAAGAGGGTGTTTGGGATTGAGTTTGGAGATGCAAAAGTGCTTTTGGTCAAAAGTGCTTATTGGCTTATGAATTTTTGAAAAGGAGTTTTAAAAAAAGTGTTTGGATTAGCTTTTGGGATGAGAAACGTCAAAAAGTCAATAAATTGTTGTTTTTTAAAGTGTTTCGCTTAACTTATTGTGAATATTGGTTGTATGGGTGATAAATTTGTAATTTTTTTCTAAAAGTCAAAAGCCAAAAGCCAAAAGCCAGGATTTCTAACTTTTCAAAAACAGTTTTTCCACCCTTAAAAGCTAAAAGCCAAAAGTCAAAACAGAAAGTGCTTTTGGGTTACACAAACAGCTTATTGACTTATTGGCTTTTTGGAAAAGCTAATAAGTCAATAAGTTGTTTTGAAACTCAATCCCAAACACCCTCTAAATCTCTTCTCAAGCACTCCTCTTCCTCATTTTCTATAGACCCGCACCTCATCTTTCCGTTTCTTTAAAACACCTCTAAGACGTTGGAACTTTAAAAATAATCTTAGATCTTTAAAATTGGTCATCGCGCTTTGTTGTTTTCCCCTTGTGATTTACTACTAGAGGAAAATTTCGATTTCGATTAACCACAAGAACATTTGTTAGAACACTTTAACAACCATACATATCACTTCTAAGATTTTTCTTTGGGTGTTATATACTATGCAATGCGACACAATACACGACAAGTTCAAATAAGAACCAAAAAATATGTCAAGAATTGCAGGAACCGCGTACTATTAGAGGTGAACAAAAAACCTGGTTCTAGAACCGGAACTGGTGGAACCGGCCCGTACCGGTTCCTGTTCCGGCCCGGCCAATAGTGGAACTGGTTCCGGTTCCTCTTAAGAACCATAGGTTCCGGCACCGGTCCTTCCATTTAGCCAAAAAAAACGGGCCCGAACCGGGACCCATCCTAGAACCGGTTCCAAAATCTGTTCCAACCTTAGAATTGGCCAAATTCGAATTTTTGAATGTTGGGTTCGACTATAACCGTTATATAGGCGTTTTTTTCAACCAAAATTACCATTTTGCCACCCTTTTTAGTATATATAGGTTTTGGATGATCACAACACTCAAAACACACACAAAAAAAAAAAAAAAAAAAAACATGAAAAAAGCATCATTTGCTGAACGAGGTTGTTTCAAGCTCGGGGCATCGCGGATGGGGATCCGTAAACAAAACTAAACTCAATTTAAATTTACTTTCACTATTGTGTAATGTTTCTTATTTCGAAATCCTAAAAAGGGCCGGCCCTGAAAATTCAGGTGCTCGGGCCGAGCTGTAAAAATTGTGCTCCTTAGCCTTAGCTTTAGGTCTTAACAAAATAAAATAATATAAACTATTTTTTTAAGCTACGATTAAAGTAATATTAAATTGATTGATCAAATTTTATTTCTCACTTAGCTTGTAATTTGACGGTAGAGGGAACAAACCCTCTTGGGGGAGGTTGAGAGTTCGAATCCCACAAAGTATGAAAATATAAATCGTTAAAAAAAATGAAAATATAAATGGTTGAAAGTTTGGAAATTAAAAAAAAATTGTTTCATAACAAAAATAAAAGTTAAAAAGGAAGTCAAAATTAACCGGTAAAAAGCAAAAACAACTAAGTATGAGCTCTCTTCATTTCGTTTTCTTCATCTTTTCTAGTCTTATACTCATTAATAAACTTACAATTTTTTTTTTCTCAAACCATTTCATTTTCTTTTTTAATTCTTAGCCTCTCTTAACATTTTTTTACTTTCTGTTTTATATAAACTATCAGTAACTTTGATTAATACTTGATTAACAATTTTGTGGCTTAAATATACAAAAATCCATCGAATTAAAGACATCACTGTTAAGAAAACTTGAATTGCAGAAAGGTGAATGTGCCCCCGAGAAATTGGGCCCGGGCCGGGAGTCCTCCCCGCATCCCTTTAAGGGCCGGCCATGCCTAAAAAAATAATAAAAGTCGTATTTTATGTTTATTTTTTCTCATCGGCTTATATATATAGACAAAAGATCAAATACAAACAACTTTTTCGTACGAACTGTACAAATCAAAGGAAAAACACGAAAAAACACGCGCGGGCCATTTATAACTAGAGTAATTATATAATTACTCTAGTTATACTCTAGCTATATAACTAGAGTAATTATATAAGGGAAAATGGAATTTAATAATCCCAACTTTGGGGGGTTGGAAGGCAGCAGTCCCAACTTGAAAGTTGTAACACAGCAGTCCCAACTTGTCAATCTTTTTTCTTTTAATGGTCCCAGACTAACTGAGGTTAGTTTTCTCTGTTAAGTGTCACGTAGGCATCCCACGTGGCAGTCCACGTGGCAAAATCTGTCCAGTTAGAAAAAAAATGTGGGCCCTACAAATGAACATGTGTCTTTGTCTTTTTTATTTAATATATCAACCTATATATTATACCAATCTATATACACATACATACACTGATCTTTTAATCTGATAACCCACACACATCGACCACCACCACATGCCAGGACAACCAACTACCCACCCACCACCACCACAACCATCGCCACCAACCACCTGCCAGGACAACCAACTACCCACCGACCACCACCGTTCAAACTCACTCCTCTCTAATCTGATAACCCACACACATACACTGATCTTTTAGAGAGAGAACCGGGAAAGAGAAAGGGGCCGGAGGGAGGCGGAGATGCGGCGGAACGACGGCCAAACAACACCAACACCACCCATCTTGTACTCTTTACCCAACCCTATTATAGAGAGAGAGAAAGCTGAAGGGAAGTTAGAGAGAGAAAGAGAAACCAGATCTTTACTTTAGAGAGAGAAAACCGGGTAGAGAGAGCGAAGCAGAGAGAGAGGAAGAAGATGCGACGGCGGTGGCGACCTATTAGGGTTCGTTAGATTGAGTTGGTGGTGGTGGTCAGCGGCTTCAGAGGAAATTAGGGTTACGAACATGAAACCCTTTTAAGAAGAAATTGAAGGGGTCGAAGAAGGGCGTGTGTATTCTTATGTGAAGAACACAGATTTGAAGATGTAGGGTGGTGTTTGTGGTGGCGGTGTTTGTGAAGAACACAGATTTGAAGAATGGGGTTTGTATTCTGATGTGAAGAACACAGAGGGTGGGGGGGTTTGGTGGTGTTTGTAGTGGTGGTGTTTGGTGGTGGTGGTGGTGGTTGGTGTTTGTGAGTTCAGGTGAGGAGGATGAAGAAGAAAGCTATTGTATATGTGTGTATATATATTGTATAATTAATAGATTTTTTTAATTGAAAAATAATTATATTTGATTAAAACATGTGGCCCCACCTCGTTTTTTGACAGATACAACATTCTTGCCACGTAGGACTGCCACGTGGGATGCCTACGTGGCACTTAACTGGAAAAACTAACTGAGGTTAGTCTGGGACCAACCAAATAAAATGGTTGACAAGTTGGGACTGCTGTGGTACAAGTTTCAAGTTGGGACTGCTGCCTACCAACCCCCCAAAGTTGGGATTATTATATTCCATTTCCCCATTACATAATTACTCTAGTTATATAGCTAGAGTAATTATATAATTACTCTAGTTATATACGGGCCCGCGTGTTTTTTCCTTTGATTCGTACAGTTCGTACGAAAAAGCTATTTGTACTTGAACCTAACCCTATATATATATATATATATAGACAAAAGATCAAATACAAACAACTTTTTCGTACGAACTGTACGAATCAAAGGAAAAACACGGAAAAACACGCGGGCCGTATGTAACTAGAGTAATTATATAATTACTCTAGTTATATAGCTAGAGTATAACCTTAAATAAGATAACGAGTCAAATGTATCAATATACACTGATGTATAATTATACACTGGTAAGAATGGTAGTATTAAATACATATATTATACACTGATGTATAATTATACACTGGTGTATAAATAGTAGTGCTAATCAAATGTATCAATATACACTGATGTATAATTATACACTGGTAAAGAATGATAGTATTAAATACATATATTATACACTGATGTATAATTATACACTGGTGTATAACAACTAACAACAAATCTTTTCATCGTCTCTCTCTCTCTCTCTCTCTCTCTCTCTCTCTCTCTCTCTCTCTTTAAAAAGAAGAATCGATGATGGTGACAGGGGATGGAGGTCCGATGTTTTTGGGTGGTTGAGGGGTCCGATGATGTTCCTGCAGGGGGAGGATATCTGATGGTTTTTGGGTGGTTGAGGGGGTGGGGGGCTGAGGGTGGTCTGAGGGGTTTGCAGAGGACGACGGAGGGACGATGGTGGTGGTGGGGTTTGCAGAGGACGACGATGTGGTGTTTTTTGAGGGCGGTGGTGGCTGAGGGTGGTCTGATGGGTTTTGCAGAGGACGGCGGAGGGGCGGTGGTGGTGGTGGGGTTTGCAGAGGACGACGACTGAGGGACGACGATGGTGGTGGTTTTTGAAGGCGGTGGTGGCTGAGAGGTGGTGGATCTTTTTTAGAGAAACTGATTAGGATATTGAATTGGGTGAGTTTTTTTAAGGAATGTTATTCGTATGAAGTTTTTATTAACTTCCAAATATAAAACTTTTATTTAAATCAAAATATAATATATAATTGTTTAATTACATAACTACCCCTTAGATCAAGATCATAGATGAAGGGCTCAGATTGGTTCCTAAGTTCCTAACTAAGCTTTTGGTTCCTATTTAATCTTTTTCCTATATATATATATATATATATATATATATATATATATATATATATATATATATATATATATATATATATATATTATATATAGGGCAAGGATTAAATAAAAACCCTTCCAAAATGAAGAAACCCATTAAACCCAATGTCAACCATTGATCAATCTAGATCAATGGTGAGGATCAAATGGTTAATATTATAATAGTGAGAAGTACAAAAAAGGGCATATGGGTAATTTGACAACCCAAAGGTGTTGGTAACTGCATGGATCTGCACATCAGTCACTTCATACCCTCTCTCATTCAATAACCTCTTTCCCTCTCACTTACTCGTATACCATCATCCCAAATTCAAAAATTCATCCCTGTTCTCTCTCCATTTGAAGGATCATCAGACTCCTTCATCCCTGTACCCTTCATACTCTCTCTCGTTCTTCTTCCTCAAACCTTCATCCCTGTACACTTTTTGTCTCCGTAAACGATGAAATCGTTTATGTGGACGTTATCTTCCTTTAGCCGACGATTGGGGTCTAAGAAATCATCTAAAAGGTACGGTGCTCGTTGTTTTCTGTCCGTTTACTGTTTAAAATTGGGGTTTCTCGTATATCCTACAAGATATTCATGAAAAATCAGGGATATAAAATTGATGGTGTAAAAACAGATAAATAATGGGGATTTTTTCGACTTTCATAAGTAGAGTTGTTATCATTTATTATTTATTTAGTGGATAAGTGGATTGTAGTTTTTAAAATGTGATACCCCTCGTGAAAGCGTAACAAATATAATGTTTGGGACAGGAGGAAAAGAAAATTGGTTGTTTTGTCTGATGACACAACAAGAAGCCGGCATGGAAAGGAAATTGGATTATCAGCTAGTGAGTTTGAAGATGTAAAACGTCATCTAGGTAAGTGTTACAGGGACTTATGGATAGTAATGAAGATAAATTATTTTTTAATCTTAGTAATGTAGTTATAGGCTGCTGTAAATTTATTTAGAGTTCCATTTTTTTAAAATATGTAGACTATGACTCGGATACGCCACTTATCAACCTAAAGAGGCTGCGTAAAGGAGTTGGCAAAGCTTCGGCTCATAATGATGATCCAGGGCCGTCGACGGTGCAAACTTCCTATAATGAGGAATCCGGACCATCATCGAATGAAGGTTCTGATAATGATTATTCAGGAGGGTCAATTGCGGTGGAGTCTGATGATGATGATTCAAGTGTGCAGCCACAGAAGGAAAAGTTGTCCTTTTTCTCTAACCGCCGTCGTCGTCAAAAGGCGAAAACCAAAGGTTAGGTGTTTTGTGGTTTTCCAATATATTTAGTGATATATGGTTAAAAATAGGTGTTATCGTCTCGTTTAGCGATAAGTTGCTTACATTGGTATTTGTATGTTATGTAAAAACAGACACAAATATAGCGTTTGGTGAAACTCAGACAAGAAATAAAAAAGGTGTGCTGATGTTGAACACTAAATAGTTATGTAAATTGATACTGGGTCAAAGTTAGTTTGAACTAATAACTGTTACATGTGTAACAGATAAGCAGCCAATCCCTGTGTGTGATCTGTCTTCGTCTGCACCGGTTAGGATAACACGAGCAAAAACACGAGCATTAGAAGTTTCAGCGAAAATAGACAGGGGGGAAAAAAGAGAGAGCATTGAAGGCGAAAAAACGGAAGAAGGTAGACAAGACATGGAATGATGCGCTTGAACCTTGTAGGCAACGCAAAAAGTCAAAGTTGAATGAATGGCTAGGGATACGTACTAGATCATCACCAACACAGTTAACAAGATGCATAAAGATTCTAAGTGACGAACAACGTTTAGCAGTGAAGGATATGGGGTTGGGAAGGTTGCTAAATCTAAAAATGGATGGGATACCTGCGAAGCTAGGGCATTATGTTGTAGATAACTTCAACCAGGAAAGTTTAGAGTTGACTGTGCCATCTGGCAAAATTTGCATTGATGCTGAAGTCGTGCACAAGGTCCTTGGGTTACCGATTGGAGGGGTGTCTTTCAATGCGTTGGAGCGTAGGGAAGCGCATGATGAAAGCATAGCCCAATGGAGAGAGAGGTACCCACCAAGCAGATTTATATCTGCTAAGCAAATGGTAGACATGATTGAAAAGGAGTCAAACGGTGAGGATGATTCTAATTTCCGTTTGGATTTTATAATGTGCTTCTATACTATCATGATTGACTGCCACAAACAAGGCAGTCTGAAGGATAACATACTCGAGTATATTACGGATGACTTGGATTTTGCTGGTATGGACTGGTGTGAGTTAGTAGTTGAGGTACTAAAGAATTGTAAGAATGGTTGGAGACGAGACAGTTTTGATCCACCTTTTACCGGGCCACTTACATTTTTAACGGTATGTTGCTATTTACGCATGTTAAGTTTTAATTAGTTTCTTATTAGTGACACTGTTTGTTTACTTGTTACTAACCAATTAAGCGATCTTCAATTTCTAGCTTTTATACGTGGATAGTTTTAAATGTAACGGGCTTGATGTTGATACTTCTTTGGATCCTATGAGTTTCTGGACATTCCAAAGGTTAAGAGACCGAGAAAAACTGGAAATAAATGGAGGTGGTTTTGGAAGGGGAACGCTAAAAGCTTTGTCTACATACGACGATGTGAATGTCGGGTTAGATCAACCAAGCGTCCAGGTTGGTAACATTTAATGTATTACCAAAAGATAATTCATGAACTACATTTGATTGTATCCTAATCATCCTATCATAAACAGGGGAGGGTATCAGCGGTTGTGGATTTGCTAGATGTGATGATTAGAACCAAAAGAAGGGCTGAATTCGCCATCAGTAAGTTATGTGAAGATTATCCAGGTAGAGAAGAAGTTGTTGCAGTGAAGTCAAGGTACGATGCTTTTATTAACGAAATTGTGAAGGCGAATGTGGATTCATCTATTGCGCGCGTAACAGCTGATGCACAAATCGGCAATGTGTTGGACTCAATAAGTAAAGGGAAAAGCATTGGAGTAGGTAAGTCAGTTCTTTATATCCTCTAAATTATTTTGTAAACAGGGAAATCAGTTGAGTATACGTTTTCTCAAATGCCCACAGACATATTTTAATTTGAATCCTATTGTGTAGGGGAGGATGATTGTTTGAACTTGGGTGATACGGCCCTGCACAAGTCGTGTGACAACCGTCACCCTCGTCTTTATCTGATTAACAATAATAGCCCTTTGAAATATTTCTATTATAGTCCCTGAAAGTTCGTCGTTTTCAAATTTAAGTTTAGAACAAACTAAAAATTTACTATTTATATTGTTTTGGATCGGGTATAAGTTTCAATCAAATACGTGTCTTGAAACGTCTACGCAATGGATGTTATAAAAAAAATTCCAAGTTTTATAAAGTTTCTTAAAGGTTAAAAACATTTGGGGTTAAGTTAGCTAAGTTGGTTAGTTTTTATAAAGAGAAAAATAACTAAAATATGATAAACTTAACTATATTAACTACAGGGACCATATTTGCAAATCTCCCAAACTTTTTAAAAAGAAAAAAAACCCCTCTCTGTTCTGATCGTGGTCCGGCAGGGAGTTCGCCGCCGCGACTTCTCCGGCGACAACCCATCTTGCGTTTTAATGCGTTTGGAAGTTTCTAATTGAGTCTGTTATGTTTCTCCATCATCACTAAACCTGTTCCAAGCGTTTTAGAATGCTATTTATCACGAATTTAAAACATCTAGGTGTAACCGTCGCTTCATTATAACCCAATCAAGATCTGTGCAAAACGTTTATAAATTAATGATAGGATTGCGTTCAGACATCATTTTAGAACCTAAACCCTCTGTTATCACATCTTAATCACACAAAAAAATCCATGAATCGATACCAACAAAGGTGCGCGGCCGTTACCCATCGAATTCCTGCAAAACAACTTTGTAAGTTCGTTTTGTTTGTGCCATATCATTTATCATTCAAGTTACAGCATTAACCCCATTGTTTTAGCAACTAATCATGTTACAATCGGGTTATTAGATTTGAGGTTAGGGTTAGGGTTTTGGTAGGATTTGGGGAAGAAGATGACTTGGTTATATTGTTTAAGTTTATTTATTATTCAATAACTTCAAGAAGAAGTCTTGTAGCAAACTGGTAATGTGTGTGTGGGGTTATCAAAGAGACTCGGGTTCGAGTCCCTTTACACCCATTTTGTTTTATTTTACTTATCATTGTTAATATTTTTTTTATTATATATATATAAATCATATTAGAATACATATAAACTTGTTATATTCATAATAAATCCATTTTTGCCCCAAAAATTATAAAAATTTAGGAATAGCTTCTTAACACCTCATAGAAAATTATTCCCCTTTTATTTTCTGAAAAATGTTTTATTTTTATATTTTTATTAATTTAAATTGTTTTAATCATAATTAATTGATTAGAAATTCACTTTTAATGATTTTAATCTCAAAATTTTAGGTTAATTATTTCTAAGCATTCTAATCTGAAATAAAAATTATTGGTTCAGAAAACATTTATTTTTATTGATTTTCCTATTTTTTTATCAATTAAACATGACTTAATCTCATTAAATCAGTTTTAAATATAAATAAGTTTATAAAAATTATGAGAAAATCATTTTCACTAATTTACATCAGAAAGTATCCATTTTCTATAAAAATAGTATTTTTGGATCATGTCTTGAATTATTAGTTTTATTTGTGTTTAATTAGACATAATTAATCATTTATTTATTTATACTATTAAATATCTATTTTATAAATATTTTTCTTATAAAATAGAAATGTCTTATGATTGAAAGTCTTTATTATCATTGATGGATCTTTGAGTAACCCATAACTATTTATTTCAATATTTATGATTATTGTATTTATTTACAATAATTAGTTAAAGTAATTAATTATATTATTTTGTCTTAATTATTCAAACGTATTGTTATCTAAATATTCAATAGGTAATAATTTTATTATTTAAACCACATTTACAACCTTTCATATATTATTTGTGATATACAACCGTTACATTGACGCGACTTATCATAAAAAACTCTATTTCCCCAAATCGACTTAGCAAACCCTAATGCCTTAGACCCTAGTTACCATAGACTTTTAGACTTTTCCCTTATTAGTATGCTTACACATTATAGGTTGAATTCCTCGGAATTCCCATTACTTAGCTCACGACCGCTTAAGTTGGATTTTGCTCGCTTTCGCAAACTGTGAGTATATCTTTCCCTTTTTTTCATGTTTTACTCTTTTGGGGCTATTCATGTACACTATGACTAAATGTTATTCTTCCACTAAATGCAATTCTCATGTGTGTTTGCGTTATGTTAATTTGTGTGTCTATGACTTGTCAAAATCATTAACCGCTGGGCGGCCTAGCTTTTCAATGAATAGTACTATGGTATACCCCCTTGAGACTCTGTTGAGAGAATCTTGGTCATTGTCTTGTTAATTCATTATTCAGTTGGTTAGTCATGTGTTAGTCATTATTCTCAGGTTTGGTTTTGAACGGATATTACTTATTACATAATTGCAAATGGTACCGCACATGAATTGCTAAACACTTTTCTACTATATTTATTTAAACATGGTATGCTCACCAATACAATTTTTGTATTGAACAAATATTTTTCGTACATGTTTCAGGTTATTTTGAGACGCTCCTTTTAAGCTTTCGGATTTATATTTAGATTTTGATTTATTGTAATTCAGATTAGTTAGCATTTAATCGTTGTATTTCATTTCATTGTAATAAATTATTTAATCAATGTATTCAAATTTACACTTTTAGTCCATGAGCTATTGAACAATCGTCACTACGTGACACCTCGATGTTTCCGCCATCGGTTGGGGTGTTACAGATTGGTATCAGAGCCATGGTTATAGGGAATTAGGTTATTAGAATGCCTTTTAGCCTAGTCTATAACTAAGCTTACTTTCACGAGTCCTCTCGTATATATTTCTCTTTATCCTTATATTTTCTTTCAAGATATTTTCGTTATGATTATTCCTCGTTATTCTTTCAATATTTTGCTTGGCGAAGAAGACGCTCGTATTTCACAAACGAAACGATATCATCAAGTTAGGAGTGGTATCCATACCTTGGTGATTAGTTTCACTCCTTTATATGTTATTTATCTTAGGAATATATCTTTGAGATAGGAGTGACATCCATACCTCAAAGAGTATTACCTTCAAAGAAACTTAACCACTAAGCTGGGAGTGATATCCTTAACTTAGTAATTGGTTTCATTCCACAATCGTTTCCAATTTTGAGATACGTCTTTGAGTTAGGAGTGAAATCCACATCTCAATGATCTATTTCTACATCTCGTTGATTATGAATTTTCTTAAATATTGGAAATCTATTACATACGTTAATTTTATCATTCACGTCATTTTAAATCATGGTCTTTTAAAACACAACGGAATTACACATACTTCATAAAATGGTTTCATTATGCATTTTATAAGCTTGTAGTGCATATTTTACAAATAAAATGTAAACCTTTTGTTTTTCATATGACGTAACCAATATATGTTTTCGGAGAAAATTTTTTTTGCAACTAACAGTAAGCCTTATAACATTTCTCAAACTTGACATCTTAAAAATGTGTATTTACGAAGATTTTTCAAATAAACCTGTTTTAAATCTAAAACACATTTCGACTTCTAAAAAGTTAATCTCGTGCATTACTACTATTCTTTCAACTATATCACAAAGTTCTAGTAAACTGCGAAAATTTATCTTTTACACTTGTACTCTTTCAGTCGCAAAACCTTTGGTCTAACAAAATATTGGACATATCCTTATCAGAATGTTACTAATTGTCTTTATCATATAATGCATACATGTAAACCTAACTAAATTTAGACCCTTATGTCAGTAGACTATACGTCTGTTTTGCGTACTCTCATTTGCGTAAACTTTATTATTTTATTCTTGCACCACTTTATTCATAGTTATTTCTAACACGTTCTTTGTGATTATTTTCACATTGACTATTTGCATTAATTCAACTCGTTTATTTTCATTTTGCGCAATTGTGCGATTTACTCGATTTATGTTATACTATTCTTTCAGTCGGAATTTTATGCTATATACTTACATGAACACATATTTGGATGCATATTTTCTTTCTGTTTTGAGCAAAACCCTGTTATACTTTGCATTATTTTGTTCATCATCATGGTCAACGAACATACTAGTTGATAACTAGTATGAGATCTAAGCCGGTGCCCACGTACGACTCGGATTAGAGTATTTCTTCAATCCGAGGGGAACGGTGTAAACCTCAGGGTTATCAATATGGGTGTTTAAAGCCAACGATGTGAACAGAAGTTACCGGTTAATGGTAAACCCGAAAGGGAAGAACCTCTAACCATGTCTTATACTTACATGTTATTCACATTACGGTTAAAAGGAAAACCCGGAAGGGAAGGACCTCTAACCATGCCATGATTGAACATTATTTCATTACAGTGGCTATTACATATTGGTCGCACACATTTGTTTCTAGTATTACTTAGGATAGGGTTATGGAAAAGCATAACACCCAAGTGTAAGGTAAATCGATGATTACGGTCCGGAACGCAATCATGGGCTTACAGGTACATAGGTGGTGTGTGATTCTAATTAGGCTGTTGGTAGACAATCAGTACGAGTCCAAAGTATCGGGAGTGTGGTGGGTCAGCTGCGGTACACCCTATATATAAGCATAAACGATACTGCGGAAACGGACTAGGAGTCTAACCAAGAACCGACCCGTTACCCATTACTACCTCTTCATTAGATGGTTGACTATTAGCTAGTACTTCCGATAAGAACGTTCTTACATGAGCTTCAATTCGTCTTCCTGAAGTCTTTCCCTTAACCATTCACACAGAAAGCACGAACCTTGTATACTCTTACACACTCGATTATTTGGATACTTGCCACATACTCTAATAACATATAGTCAGAAATTTTTTCTAAAGTACCTCTGCCCCTCATCCGTTACACATTTCCAAGATTTTTTTCTCATTTAAACTCTCAACTTACTAACCTCGGGACATCTGTTAAAGATTTTGAAACTTTTATCTAGGATATTAGACAACTATTTTAAAACTTGTCAAATCATAAATGATGAAATTTTTTCAACCTACTTGACTTTTACAACGCCTCTTGTTTCTTAGTAACCTCCACTTGAAGGAAATTTCGAGACGAAATTTTCTAAAGTAGGGGAGACTGTGACAACCGTCACCCTCGTCTTTATCTGATTAACAATAATAGCCCTTTGAAATTTTTCTATTATAGTCCTTGAAAGTTCGTCGTTTTCAAATTTAAGTTTAGAACAAACTAAAAATTTACTATTTATATTGTTTTGGATCGGGTATAAGTTTCAATCAAATACGTGTCTTGAAACGTCTACGCAATGGATGTTATAAAAAAAATTCCAAGTTTTTATAAAGTTTCTTAAAGGTTAAAAACATTTGGGGTTAAGTTAGCTAAGTTGGTTAGTTTTTATAAAGAGAAAAATAACTAAAATATGATAAACTTAACTATATTAACTACAGGGACCATATTTGCAAATCTCACAAACTTTTAAAAAGAAAAAAAAACCCCTCTCTGTTCTGATCGTGGTCCGGCAGGGAGTTCGCCGCCGGCGACTTCTCCGGAGACAACCCATCTTGCGTTTTAATGCGTTTGGAAGTTTCTAATTGAGTCTGTTATGTTTCTCCATCATCACTAAACCTGTTCCAAGCGTTTTAGAATGCTATTTATCACGAATTTAAAACATCTAGGTGTAACCGTCGCTTCATTATAACCCAATCAAGATCTGTGCAAAACGTTTATAAATTAATGATAGGATTGCGTTCAGACATCATTTTAGAACCTAAACCCTCTGTTATCACATCTTAATCACACAAAAAAAATCCATGAATCGATACCAACAAAGGTGCGCGGCCGTTACCCATCGAATTCCTGCAAAACAACTTTGTAAGTTCGTTTTGTTTGTGCCATATCATTTATCATTCAAGTTACAGCATTAACCCCATTGTTTTAGCAACTAATCATGTTACAATCGGGTTATTAGATTTGAGGTTAGGGTTAGGGTTTTGGTAGGATTTGGGGAAGAAGATGACTTGGTTATATTGTTTAAGTTTATTTATTATTCAATAACTTCAAGAAGAAGTCTTGTAGCAAACTGGTAATGTGTGTGTGGGGTTATCAAAGAGACTCGGGTTCGAGTCCCTTTACACCCATTTTGTTTTATTTTACTTATCATTATTAATATTTTTTTATTATATATATATATAAATCATATTAGAATACATATAAACTTGTTATATTCATAATAAATCCATTTTTGCCCCAAAAATTATAAAAATTTAGGAATAGCTTCTTGACACCTCATAGAAAATTATTCCCCTTTTATTTTCTGAAAAATGTTTTATTTTTATATTTTTATTAATTTAAAATTGTTTTAATCATAATTAATTGATTAGAAATTCACTTTTAATGATTTTAATCTCAAAATTTTAGGTTAATTATTTCTAAGCATTCTAATCTGAAATAAAAATTATTGGTTCAGAAAACATTTATTTTTATTGATTTTCCTATTTTTTTATCAATTAAACATGACTTAATCTCATTAAATCAGTTTTAAATATAAATAAGTTTATAAAAATTATGAGAAAATCATTTTCACTAATTTACATCAGAAAGTATCCATTTTCTATAAAAATAGTATTTTTGGATCATGTCTTGAATTATTAGTTTTATTTGTGTTTAATTAGACATAATTAATCATTTATTTATTTATACTATTAAATATCTATTTTATAAATATTTTTCTTATAAAATAGAAATGTCTTATGATTGAAAGTCTTTATTATCATTGATGGATCTTTGAGTAACCCATAACTATTTATTTCAATATTTATGATTATTGTATTTATTTACAATAATTAGTTAAAGTAATTAATTATATTATTTTGTCTTAATTATTCAAACGTATTGTTATCTAAATATTCAATAGGTAATAATTTTATTATTTAAACCACATTTACAACCTTTCATATATTATTTGTGATATACAACCGTTACATTGACGCGACTTATCATAAAAAACTCTATTTTCCCCAAATCGACTTAGCAAACCCTAATGCCTTAGACCCTAGTTACCATAGACTTTTAGACTTTTCCCTTATTAGTATGCTTACACATTATAGGTTGAATTCCTCGGAATTCCCATTACTTAGCTCACGACCGCTTAAGTTGGATTTTGCTCGCTTTCGCAAACTGTGAGTATATCTTTCCCTTTTTTTCATGTTTTTACTCTTTTGGGGCTATTCATGTACACTATGACTAAATGTTATTCTTCCACTAAATGCAATTCTCATGTGTGTTTGCGTTATGTTAATTTGTGTGTCTATGACTTGTCAAAATCATTAACCGCTGGGCGGCCTAGCTTTTCAATGAATAGTACTATGGTATACCCCCTTGAGACTCTGTTGAGAGAATCTTGGTCATTGTCTTGTTAATTCATTATTCAGTTGGTTAGTCATGTGTTAGTCATTATTCTCAGGTTTGGTTTTGAACGGATATTACTTATTACATAATTGCAAATGGTACCGCACATGAATTGCTAAACACTTTTCTACTATATTTATTTAAACATGGTATGCTCACCAATACAATTTTTGTATTTAAACAAATATTTTCGTACATGTTTCAGGTTATTTTGAGACGCTCCTTTTAAGCTTTCGGATTATATTTAGATTTTGATTTATTGTAATTCAGATTAGTTAGCATTTAATCGTTGTATTTCATTTCATTGTAATAAATTATTTAATCAATGTATTCAAATTTACACTTTTAGTCCATGAGCTATTGAACAATCGTCACTACGTGACACCTCGATGTTTCCCGCCATCGGTTGGGGTGTTACAAGTCGCCATTGACACGATCAAAAACGAGAAAAACTGAGGGCACGTCGGACGACGGAGGGGCGTTTGAGAGTCCAATTCTTAGCCAATACAGGAAGACCCTGCATGACAGTGCCAAATACAATACTGGTGGTATGTCAGGAATTGGTGAGAAAAAGGCCGCCTTAAAATGGACACTTCATTAACATGTGTTAACAGCAGATGCTTATGTAATTAACATGTGTAACAGGAAATGAAGATCTTGCAAAGAATTTAACAAGCGAATTTGCAGAGGTGTGTGAAGATGGGACACATGATAAGAAGTTAGCAGGAAGCGATGGAACACAACAAAGAGGTAATCAGACCACACACCGTCTAAATCTGTTAAATACGCACGGTGTGAACCAAGTCAAAGTGGGGGGTATTTTACTAATAATATTTCCTTAGATGTGCACGATGAGTTAGACGATGTGGTACCAAATGCTACTGAAGAGGAATTAGTGGTAGAAACAGAAAATGATGAACTAGGTATACCTGAGTTGTTTTTAATAAACCTGTACATCATATACAACAAATCAAAAAAAAATAAAACTGTTATTCTAATGTGTTACTAATGTTTCAGGAGTGGAAGTTGAGGTGCCCACCAACAACGAAGGGCTAGGTGTGCATTTAACAAAATCCTAAAAACTTAAGTGTGTGTTTTTCTGTTGTTGTGACGTATGTTACATTATGTTAAGGCGGGGATCTAACCAAAGAAGTGGCGGTTGAAGAAATTCAAGATGACAGTGTCGGTGGGGTAACACCAGTAGATGTGCAGATGGAAGATGACAAAACAGGTATGTTTGTGAAAGTTTCAATATTTCACAGTAGTAAAGAAGGTCACACAATACTCAGATTCTACTGGCAATCTTATATTTAGTGTCAGGATGTGAAGGGATTTGTACAGCTGATGCAGAAGTGTCCACATACAAGAATGATGGGCGAGGTATGTTGTGTAAGAGTTCGTAAGTGCATACATTCATATGGAATATTTGTAATCTTACCTATGTTGTTACATGATGTGAAGCAGACTCCCAAGCAAGCGCAGAGGCTGCGGCCCACACCATGGATGCCCCAAGTGAGTTTTTTGATGCTGCGAAAGAAGATGAACAAGCACAACAAACAGGTAATGTACTATGATTTTATGTAAAAGGTATGGAACTTGTTAGATAGACAATGATGAACGGGGACTTCGATTTTACAGGCCTTGGGGTGATAACACCTACAGAAAACTTACCGGACAGGTCAGGGTTGGGAGATGGAGTTCACAGCTAATGAAGGAGGTCAAGACACAGGCGCGGGTACGCTACAGACAAATGAAATATATTACTACCTTTGCCACAGTCGTCAAGTAATGTGGTTTAACTTACATTTACAGGATGCTCCTAGATACTTCCATATATGACGAGATCAGATGGAAATGATGCACCAAGTTTTAGCTTTGGCCTAACACAGCCAGAAGAAGAAGGTCAGCGGGGTTCAGTTTGAGTTAGGTTTTTAACAAAATTATGAGTCTAAAATGTTACGTATGATACAGAATTTTTGCTCCTTCTCCAAAAATGGGAACCGGAATGAACGCGCCATTTTGTGAATCAGTTACAAAGTGCAAGTTCGTGATAGGATAATTCAAACCTATAAACAGATTCAGAGTTATATCTAACAATGGTTTGTGACGTATGTTACAGGGTCTGCTGGTGTGGGTCCGCAGGCAGAATCTAATGTTTCGGACTTGCCTGCAATGCCAGGTAGGGTATGGTTGGTTTTTAAACCATACCTCTGGTAAACATGCATACTGATGTACCGTGTTGCATGTGTTACAGAGTGTGCAGATACGTCTGGGGAGCAAGGATTGGATGCAAGCAAGGCACGTGGAAAGGAGAAGGCCAATGATAGTATGGGTAAATCCACACCGCTAATTGTAATTTAATAATCTGTTTCCTATACATGGTTAAACATATATAGAAAAATGTTGCAGATGCGGATGGAGTTGGTGCATCAGTAAGCGATACCACAGCGGTATATCCAATGGTGTCTCCTATTAGTTCATATGACGCGCAAAACAATATATACAATGAGTATGGTTTGGGTGGAAAAATGGATGATGACCATATGACGCTGGCGATGCGTCAACAGGCGATTGCAAAGATGGATGCAGCCAAGCGAAACCCCCTACGCGAAAGGAATGTGACTTATGTTCATAAGTCACCTTTTCACATAAGGGGGTTTGATTTAACAGAGGGGGTGACAAAGGATGACGATGCTATGTGGAAGTATGTTTACATGGACGAGGACCCGCTGTATATGTTGTGTGGTGAGGATGCCCGGAGGAGGGTGGCAAAACAGAATAGGTAACGTTATGCATCAATATGCTTACCAACGATTTTTTTGTCTTTTGTAACATGTGTAACGTATCATTTCTGTTTGTTAATATCCAGGCTAGAACGCGGGGAGGTCGTAGAGAACGTAGAAATACCTCAAGAAGAAGTAGATAAGGCACTTGCCAAGTAATATAATTTTTAGTTTTTAAGTCCAACATAATTGTTTGTAAAAGTGTTAAAAACTGCCTTCTAACATTGTCTTTGCTGTGTGTTTATAGTGAGGTGTTATTTAGAAGCTTAACTCATGTGGAGGCAACGCGTAGCATGTTCAAAACTTGAAGCCGGGCATGCAGGTGTTAGATGCGATAATAGATTGTTGGGTTGACGTATTAAACTACGAGGAGAGGTTGAAATCGGAAGCGTCATCTCTTCGCTTGTTTGTGAACACAAAGGCAGTGGTATGTTAATTCCAAAACATGTAGTTTTGCATGATTATTAATTTATATATCTATTCTTATCTTTTATATTTATATATCAATTGTTGGTTGTTAAAATACAAAAAATAGATTCCATGGATGCTTAATGACAAGAACTGTGATGAGAATAGACGGATGACAAGGTTTTCGGCAGCTATGGTCGCTTCGGTGCCATCTTATGAGAAGAACCATGACTTCAAGAAATTTGATATCGTCTTCTTCCCTATACTTGAAAGGGCCCACTTCTACTTGTTGGTATTCGAGCTGAAAAACATTGCAATCATCCTCATTGATAATGACAAAAAGCGAGGGAGCGTAGCTGCAAGGATCACATAGATTTCCACAAGAAAGATACGGTCCATAAATACGTAAGTTGTTTTTTGTGGTATCCAATGTTTTGCTAGCCTTTGTAACATATGTAACAACCTGTTAATTTATTTGCAGAAGCACATGTTTGTGACGTTTCTAAAAAACATGAATCATCCGAAGGCAGCTTTGATTGGAGGGGCAGAGATACACAGGTTGGATGTGGAATGGGCTACGGCTGGCAATGCCACCGATTGTGGTGTCTACCTGATGAGACACATGGAGAAGTTCATGGGGCTTAATGTGCCTTTTGACTGCAATTTCAGTAAACATTGGCGCGCCAAGGACGGGAATAAAAGAAATTGCGGACGAAGTATGCGGCACATATCTTGCGTTCAGCGGTTAATACAAAGAAAGGGCAGGTGGAGGTGTTGGATCAGTTTGCTCTTGTTTGCTAAGTAAGAACTTGCTATCTTGACACTTAAGTGTTTAGCAAGCCCTTGTTTGTCAGATTATAAGCACAGCGGAATGTTATAAGTTAAAGCAACACTTTTTATGCAAAGGCAGAGTTACAACTCCCCCTTGATGTTTGAAACTAAATAAATGACAAAGTATTTATTATGAATCTAAGTTGTAAATGAGAATTAGATACTTAGAGAGATTCACAATAAATACAGAAATGGAATATAACAATGAGAGTGTTTGAAGGATTTTCTGTTAAAAATCAATGTCTAAAATAGAAGGTTGAAGCCTTCTATTTATAGACGATTACATGCATGTATCTTGCCTGAAAAGCAAGTACAGAAACTCCAGTTACAAGTTGCACAAGTTGCAACATTGAAAGAAACAAATAAAGCTAAAAGTAATATTAAACAACAAACTACTGATGCAAAAGGGCGGTGGGAAATATCTTCTGCTAAGTGCTGATGAAGGACAACTACTGAAGAGTAGTTTTGTCTTCAGTACTTCTGAAGTGAACTTGTCTGGTTTGGACTTCAGAACTTCTGCAACTTCAGCACTTCTTCATATCTTCTAATCAGCAGTTTCTTGTCTTCTATTCAGTACTTCTATACTTAGCCAAAAATGACAGAAGTGAATTAGACTAAGGTTTACAAAAGTGGTTTCACCAATCCTCTTTGTCCTAACAATCTCCCCCTGGATTGATGAAGCCAAAACCTTACTAATTCCTTATGTGTTTCTTCTGTCTTGAACAATCTTCCATATCTCTTTGTACATGGTGTTCTTGAGCTGGTTGTACTGATCATCAGACAGAGATCCTCTCTGTGGTTCTAGATGTTGAATTGTGAGCAGGTCTTGTGTTGACAGTTTCTTCAGATCACTGATCTTCTTGTAAGCCCTGCTTGAGAAGTCTCTTCTTGTCAACAGTACTGAGTTGTTATCAGTAAGTGACCATCTGATGATAGGGATCTTTGACTTGTTAAAGTCAGAAGAATAGGGAACCAGACTTGTCCCTTGGGTTGATGGTCCTGAGTGCTGGATGTCTTCAGTTTCAGATAGCCTCAGGTGGGATTCTCTTCCTTGTTGTTGTTGTTGCATACCAGGCATCTGAACAGTTGGGAGATGGTGTTCAGTCACTACTTTGGTATGCAGCTTTTCTGTGATTGTCTTTTGTTTTGATAAGCAAAAGTGGAAGGATCCCTGAACTGTGTAACAGAGGTTTCTCCTCAATGTCAAAATCTGAATGGACTATTGAGCTTCCCTCAAGTAGTACCATTTTGAAATCAGTTTTGACATTGTCCTCTGCCTTCTTCTTCTGAGCAGCAGATCTTCTAGATGCACCAGAAGTTCTAACTACTGATCTTGAAGGATCAGCAGTTTGAAACTTCTCAGGATTTGCAGCCTTGGCAGCCAAGTATTTTCTATATGTATCCATTAGTCTTTCTTCTTTCCATCTGGATACAGAGGCTTTTGAACCATATCCTTCTGCTATTAGCTCTTCTATTATCTGGGCTCTCTTGGCCTTTCCATCTTTGCTTGTGGCCATTTTGTCTGCAAGCAGTTGTGCTCTTCTTGTCAGCTCTTGCATAGAGAGTCCTTTGAGTGTAAAGGCTTTAGTCTTGCTGTTCTTGGTAATATAAGACACCAGTTGTTGTCTTTTATCCTGTTCAGCAATCTCATCAAGGCTAGCCTGCCTTTGTAGTTCAGCTGCATAAGCCTGAAGTTTTTCTTCATGGCTTAAGTCCAAATCATCCCTTTCTTCCAGAGATTTCCAAATCTGATCTTCTCTGGCCTTCTTGTTGGCTGCAATTAAACTCTTCTCTAATAGTTCAGCTGATTGAGAGATGGGAGAAGGGTTTAATACAGTCATTGTTGTAACAGATGTAGGCCTGATGGGATCAGATGTTGGTTGAATGGGAGCAGTGGTTCTGGAAGGTTCAGTTGTTTGAGGTTGGGAAGTGTTAACTTCTGATGTGCTGACAACTGCTGATGGTTTGTCAGCTACTGAAGGATTGTCTTCAGTACTTTCTGATTCTTCATCAGAAGTTTGGTCATCAGAAGTTTCTTCATTACACCTTAGGGAATCATCAGAACTTTGGGTCTCATCTTCTTTCTCAGCAGCTTCAATTTCTTCAATAGAGACACCAAACTGTTTGGCCAATTTTTCTTTCCTGGCCTGATCTTTCTGATCTCTTTCAAGGAGTGCCACTCGTGCCTTTACTCTGGCTTGGAATGACTCCTTAGGTTCCCTGATCTTCTCCCCCTTTTTGGATTCATCAATTCTAACCCTTGAAGCAGAGGGTTGGGAGAAGTGTCCTTGAAGATGAGCAATCTGCTGGCTGTTGTAGTCTATTTTGTTGGACAGATCGTTCATCTTGGTTTTAATCACTCCAAATTGGTTCTTGATTGACAGCTCCAAGTCAGCTGTATATGTTTGGAAGTGATTTCTGATGAGTGTATTCATCATGTGGTACAGGGGACCCTCTGGGCTGCATAGCTGGTTCAGGTCTATGCTTGTTTGCCCAGGGAATTGGGTAGGCATTTGCTGTGAAGGGGGTGTTTTTGGGAGATCCTCATGTTGTACAGAGGATGCCACTCTAGGGGTTTTAGGGATTGAGTGGACTTTAACCTGTGCAGAGGTGACTGGCCTCTTGAGCCTGGATACCTTTGCAACAGGACCTTCAGAAAGTGCCGTCAATTCAGTAGTTTGAAATTGTGAAACATCATCCAAACTAATGGAATCATCTGAATCCCTGATGTTGCCCTCAGTGAGGACTGTCTCAGTTAAATCATGAGCTGAGCCCAACTCAGTTCTCTCATGAACCTTTGTTTCTTGGTACTGAGGATTTCCTACTTCGGGCATTAAGCCTTCATCAGTAGTTGCCACATCTGAGGTCTTAGCTATGTTACTTCTGTCCTCAGATCCACCACTGGGTGGTAACTGAGTAGTAGCAGCCTCAGATGCCCCAAGAGTCTCTAAAATTGGGCTTAAAGACTCTGGTCCACCCTCATCTCTTGGGATAGGGCTAATGATGTCCACATCCATGTCTAAAGTAGTAGTTATGTCCCCTGTTTGTTGTGGTTGATGGGGACTGACATGATCAGATGGGACATTCTCTCTTAGCCCAGAGAGAAGTTTGGCAATTTCTATTGCCTCTTGTTCAGAAATTTGTGGGGATGGTTCAGTAGTTTGGGCAATAGGTTGTTGTTCAGCAGTTTCAAAAGAAGAGTGTGTTTGATATGTTTTTCTAAGTCTTTTTCTTTTGAAATGAACAGATATGGGTGCTCTTGGTGGGGTTTGAGATGGATGAGACTGAGAGGGTGTTTCAGTCTCAACAATTTGAAGAGCAGAATGCTCAAGAGCATGTTCAGGCATCTCAACCTCCTGAACAGCTTTTCTTTTGGGTTGGTGGGTTGCAGTTTTTGTTGGCTTGGGCTTTTTGGCTTTTGGTGGTGTGGGTGTGGAAGATGTGGGCTTCAGGGGGACTTGTTGTTCTCCCTGATCATCTTCTGGCCAGGCAGCCGGTTTGTTCAGTCTTGAGTATGCTTGTGATGTTAAAGGGTTTAAAGTTGAAATTTTTCCACAAGCACCTCATTACCCAGTTCCCCTATTATGCATTGCATAATGAACCTTGGGTACAACAAAAACTTTTTCTTGGTATTATTGTGATGTAACACCAACTCATGGAAAAACAGTTTTGATGCCCTGAATTTGGTTTCATTCACAATGGAATGAAATATTGGTTGAAAAGTGGAGGGCATCTGGTCATATGACCCTGTTTTTGGACTCAAACACATAATTATATAATGAAACAAAAGTTTGTATTTTGGTTCAAAATATTTTTTGAATATTGTTGCATGGGAGAGAGTACCTTGATAACCACACTCAGTCATGGTTAGATGAATATCTTTGTTAGCAACATGGTCAGGGGCAGCTACATCATCCAGACCCAGTCTTGTTGCTAGTGTGGCCGGTGTGATGGTCAGTTGTTTCCCTTTTATCTTTGAGTTGAGGGAAATGACCTCACCACCCATTGTAACCGTCTCAGCATTTTCCCAGAACTCATTCAGAGTTTCAGTGTGAATTGGTGGGTTAATTGTGAGAGCAGTAAAGTATTGGGATTTGACGACAAGATCAATGATCTCATCGTATTGGGACCAGCCTTCTTGTTTTTCAAGAAAAGCTCTTTGATTGTGTCCCTGTTTTAGAACTAGAGCCATTGTGGTTTGGGGTGTTTAATCGAACAGTGAATTTTCAGGTATAGGTTTTGAGAGAGTTTTGAGAGAGAATGAGGGATATTTTGTGAGTTTAAAAGGATAAGTGTGTGAAAAGGGTATTTATTAGAAGTTTTAACCGCTTGAATCTTCTTTATTAGAAGTTTTAAAACCGCCTTTGGTTAAAAATCTCTTTATCAGAGGTTTTAAACTTATTAGGTCAAACCTCTGATGATGGGAAAAGTCAGATTTGCCCTTTTTGACTTAAACTGCTGATGAAGGATTACTTCATCAGTAGTTCCCATTTTCTCTTCAGCAGTTTTAACATCTGATGAGAAATGTTTTTATAAATACTTTATTCATAACTTCTGAAGGTTATTTTATCAGAAGTTACACACTTTTTCCGAAAAAAAAAAATTATCCCATACTGATGATTTTTGTTCATCAGTACTTTCTCTCATACTGATTTTTGTTTAATCAGTACTTTGTTTTTCAGAAGTTTTGTTGCAGACTTTTGTCATTTGTAAGTGAAAACCAGAAAAAAGATGGAAAAGGTTAACTTGAAATCCACCAAGGTAAACAGGATGGAATCAGGGGTGGAAAAAGGAAAAAAAAAAATTTCATTTTGATTTCACCATGATAAACAGGATGGAATCAAGGATGGAAAAAGGAAAAAGAAAATTTTGATGCATAACAGTAGTGATTGATGTAGAAGTTTGATGTAGAGTTGGGTAGAATCAAGTGTTAACTTGGATTCTAACTGATATGCAGAAAAAAAAAAAAAAAAAAAACACTTACAAATTTAGCATTCCAAGCATGGAAACTAACTTCTGAAATGTTGATGTGTCAAGGGGTTTAGTGAAGATGTCAGCTATCTGATTAGCTGTTGCTACATGCTTCACCTCAATCTTGCCTTTTTCATAGCAATCTCTTATGAAATGGTACCTGATCTCAATATGTTTAGTTTTTGAGAACTGTACCGGATTTTGAATGATGCTAATGGCAGATTTGCTGTCTACAAACAAAGGTGTCTTGGTCTCTTTGATTCCATAATCAAGAAGTTGATATTGGAGCCATTGTATCTGTGATGTACAACTTGCAGCTGCAATGTATTCAGCTTCAGCAGTTGAAGTTGCAACAGATGTTTGCTTCTTTGATTGCCATGACACTAGACAGTTACCCAGGAATTGACAACCACCAGATGTTGACTTTCTTGTCATCTTACACCCTGCATAGTCACTATCTGAAAAAGCTGATAACTTGGTATTGCTTGAAGCAGGATACCAAATTCCCAGTGTTGGTGTTCCTTTCAGATATCTAAAAATTCTTTTGACTGCAATAAGGTGTGATTCCCTTGGTGCTGATTGATATCTAGCACAGACACATGTTGAAAACATAATATCTGGTCTAGAAGCAGTTAAGTATAAAAGGGAACCTATCATGCATCTGTACATGGTCTGATCAACCTGTTTTCCTTGATCATCAGGTTCAACTTGTGTGATAGGTGTCATGGGAGTGGAACATGATTTACAGTCATTTAAAGAAAATTTGTTCAATAATTCTTTAACATATTTTGATTGATGTATAAAAGTTCCATTTGTTTGTTGTTTGATCTGCAGTCCTAGAAAGTACTGCAGTTCTCCCATGGTACTCATCTCAAATTTTGATTGCATGAGTTTCTTAAAATCATCACACAATTTTGTGTTCGTTGAACCAAAGATGATATCATCAACATAAATTTGAACAAGTAAGACATGATTTCCAACATGTTTAATGAAAAGTGTTTTATCAATGGCACCTCTTGTAAAGTTATTTTTGAGTAAAAAGGTGGAGAGTGTATCATACCAGGCTCTTGGAGCCTGTTTGAGCCCATAAAGAGCTTTGTCTAGTCTGTACACCCACTCAGGATTGGAAGGATCCTCAAACCCAGGTGGCTGACAGACATACACCTCCTCTTGATTTTTCCATACAAAAATGCACTTTTCACATCCATTTGATAAACTTTAATTTTGTTGGAAATGGCATAGGCCAGAAATAACCTGATGGCCTCAAGCCTTGCAACTGGAGCAAAGGTTTCATCATAGTCAATTCCCTCTTCTTGAGAGTACCCTTGAACTACCAGTCTTGCCTTGTTCTTGATTATCATACCAGCTTCATCTTGTTTGTTCCTGAAAACCCATCTTGTACCAATTGGTTGCTTGTTTTGAGGTAAGGGACAGATTTCCCAGACCTGTTGCTTGTTGAACTGTAGTAGTTCATCTTGCATAGCCTGCACCCAATTATTGTCTTTGAGGGCTTCCTGGTACTTCTTTGGTTCCAACTGTGAAATAAAGGCTGAGAATAGGCAAAAGTTGGAGAGCTGGTTTCTGGTCAGAACACCTGTAGCTATATCACCCATGATTTGATCAAGTGGATGATCTCTGTGTTCAATCAGTTGTTGTAAACCACTGACAGGTGTAGGTGGCTCTGGTTCTTCAAACAAACTACTGAGGTCTATGATATCTGGTTCAGCAGTTGCAGCTTCTTCAGTAGTTGCAGGTGCTGAAGCAGATGTTTGAGTTTGGCCTTCAGTATTTGTTTGATCAGAAGTTTGGAAAACTTCTGATGGTGTTGTAGTTGACTTAATGACTGTTTGAGGAGTCCATGGTGCAGGATCCTCATCTTCAAACCTTTGATCACCATAATAAGTAGGTTTGGAAGAAGTAACAGCCTTTTCAGGTCCAAAGTGAAAGTTGTCAAGGTCAAAGAGTTCAGCAGGATGTGCTGGAATAAGAGTGTGTTTTGACTCATTGAACTTGACATTCAATGTTTCTTCTACTATCTTGGTGTGAGAATTAAAAACCTTGTAGGCTTTTCTAGTTGAAGAGTAACCAAGAAAGTAACCTGAGTCAACTTTGGCAGCAAACTTTGAGATAGATTCCTTGATGTTCAAGATGAAACATTGACATCCAAAAGCCCTGAAAAAGGAGATAAGGGGCTTCATGCCATGAAGAACTTCATAGGCAGTCTTGGAATGTCTCTTGACCACAAGAACTCTATTCTGAACATAACATGCTGTGTTAACTGCTTCTGCCCAAAAGTACAATGGCAGTCCAGAATCAGCTAACATTGTTCTTGCTCCTTCTATCAATGTTCTGTTCTTCCTTTCTACTACACCATTTTGTTCAGGAGTTCTGGGAACACTGTATTGTCTAATAATCCCTTTAGACAAACAGAATTCATCCAGGGTTTTGTTCCTGAACTCTGTCCCATTGTCACTTCTAATGGTTTTGACAGATAGAGAATATTGTTTCTCTACTTGTAGAATGAAGAACTTGATGATTTCAGCAGCCTCATCCTTGGAAAATAAGAAGAATACCCATGTGAATCTTGAGTAGTCATCAATGATGACTAAGCAGTACTTATTTTTACCAAGGCTCATAATCTTGACAGGCCCAAATAAGTCCATATGGAGTAGTTGAAGACATGCAGTTGTTTTTGATTCTTCAATAGACTTATAGGAGGACTTATGCTGCTTTCCCTTTAAACAGGATACACAGTGTTCTTGACACTGGTATACTTTCAAAGGTAGACCTCTGACCAAGCCCATTTTTGTGACTTTATTTATGGTTTTAAAGTTCACATGGCCAAGTCTCCTGTGCCAGAGATCTGTTTCTGAAGTTGATGCCCTTGAGAAGAAACAGGCAGTGTTGTTCAATACTTTGTCTTTTTCAATGTCCACTGCATAGACATTGCCACATCTTTTGGCAATCAGCAAAGTATGATCTTCTATAATCTTCTCAATCAACTTCTGGCCTTCTGGTGAGATGATCTTGCAAGCTGTCTTTGTGAAAAAGGAAGAATATCCTTTATCACACATTTGTGACACACTCAGCAAGTTGTATTCAAGGTTCTCCACCAGATTGACCTTGTCAAACTGTATTTTGCCAGAGGAGACATTGCCATGTCCTAGCACATATCCCTTAGCATTGTTCCCAAAGGACACAGATCCTTCTCTTTGGCTGATAAAATTGTTTATCAGGTATCTGCATCCAGTCATATGCATAGAGCCTCCACTATCAACATACCATATGCTGTTTAAGCCCCTGGAAACTCTCTGCACATAAAAGCAAATTAGTTAGATTTGGAAACCCAAGCCTGTTTGGCTTTGGGTTTGCTCTTGGGAACAGTTACAGTTTGTTCTTGACCAGGTTGAGAAATCCATGTCTTTTTGGCAATGGATTTTTCATGAAGAACTATGGTGGTATCCTTTTTAGGACCACCATCAACCTTGGTCATCAGTAGTTCTACCATGTTCTTTAGATTTTGAATCTCAGCAGTTTGTGAAACTGCTGATGATTCTGGTCTAACTACTGACAAGGAATTTTGAGAAAAAGATTTTGGTTGAGATTTTATCTTTTTCTGAGAAAAGGTGTTTTCAGGTTGTTGTTTCTTGGGTTTAAAGACTTTTTCATAATCATTTCTGATTTGATTTCCCACAACCTGTTGTTTAAATTTTTGATTGAACTGAATTCCTTTTCTGTATCTACAAAATTCAGTTTTGTGGTTGAACAGGCCACAAATTTCACATTCTTTTGCCTTAAGTTTTTGATCAGAAGGCAAATTTCTGACAGTTGTGAAAAGATTTTGCTCATCAGTAGTTTTCAGGGTCTCAACTCCTGAAGTAGATGAAACTACTGATGGCTTGTTGTCAGTTTTTGTATATACTTCTGAAGTACTTTCTTTAAAAATGCCAGGATTTCTGTCTAGAAAGTTTTCATGGAAAGATGTGCATTCTTTCCCTTCAGAAGTTTCATTTGAAACAATTCTTCTCCCATCTTCAGTAGTTTTGGGAGAAAAATCTGTTGGTGTTTCAACATGATGGTATCCTATGCCAAACTTCACATTTGAAGCACTTTGTTTGTTTAGCAGTAGTTGATACCCCCTACAAGATTCCACCCATTTTTCACAAGTGATCCTGGTGTCAGCAAGCTCTTGTCTGACATCTCCCAGGTCATTTAGCATCATTTTGATTTGTGCTTGGGTTTCAATGGCAGAGTCAGTTAATTTAGAAACCTCTTTTGTTTTAGCACACAGTTTTCTTTCTAAATCACATTTTATCTGTGTGTATTTTCTTTCTAAATCATTGGCTTTGCCTTGTAGGTGCACATTTGTCTCTCTTATGAGAGCAAAAGTTTCTTTGCAAGAGTTTGAACATAGTTTTGTCAAAGATTCTTTTGATACCTGAGACAATGCAGATTTTGAGGTACAGCCTTCAAATGCCATTAAGGCAAAGTTCTTTCTGCCATTGTCTGGTTCTCCCCAGTTGATGTCAAACACTTTGTTGTCTGCATCAGGATTACACTCTGTGGTGTCATATGGGAGACTGCTCCAGTCAACATACCCCGAGGTAAAGAGACTTTGTTGAGGGGGTTGTTGAGGCTGTGGAGGAAGTTGAGCAGCTGGAAAGGGAGGGATTGATTGTTGGCCCTGCATTTGTTGAGCAGGCACTTGAACATATTGTACTTGAGGCATATATTGCTGTTGAGGAGCTTGTGCCTGTACAAAATGAGCACTCCCTTGAGTTCCATTGTTCCTATTATAATTGGGGTTATAGTTATTTCCAGATTGTGATTGGTTAAAGCTAGAGCTTCTACATTCTCTAGCAAAGTGTCCCAACTTCTGACACTTGTGACATCTCAGTTTAGATTTGTCAAAACCAATTTTTGTATTACTGGTCAATCCTGGAAATTTCCTTCCTGACCTTTTATAAAACTTGTTAGTTTTAATGCTTAGCATAGCCAGTTGGTGTAGTATGTCCATTTCTTCCAAGTCATCACTGCTAAAATTTTTCAAATCATCCATGATAAAACATAGATTATCAGCAGTTTGACTTTGGTCATCATTGTCATAACCTGGGAAAGATCTTTCTGATGAGATCCCAGTGGTTATGTCAATATTGTCATAAGATCCATAGGAACAAGTTGGTGAATCTTGTCCCAACAGTGCTGTACTACCTGGTAGGTAGTCATCAGCAGTTTTACCAGAAGTTTGTAATTTCTTCTTTTGATCGATTTCTCTCTCAAAAGTAAGTAATCTCCCATGGAGTTTTGTAAGAGTGAGGGAGCTAAAATCTGGTGAGGATCTTAAGACAATGGAGTAGGTTTCCCATTTGTCAGGAAGAGACCTTAAAAATCTATGTAACATAGATACTGTTGTATAGGTCTGTCCATTTAACTTTAGCTCAGAGATTAATGAGGAGAATCTTTCAAATTGTTGTGTCAAAGTCTCCCCATTAATATAAGCAAATGTTTCATATTGTTGAGCCAAAATTTCTCTGGTGTTGGCAATCACCTCTTCAGTTCCTCCAAACTGTTCTTTAAGACAGTCCCAAAGTTCTTTGGCACTTTCACAATGTAAAAGGCCAGAGTATATTTCGTTTGGGAGAGCCATTGCCAACATAGAGAATGCCTTAGCATCTAGCTTAAGTTTTAGGAAATCCTCATCTGTATAGTCTTTGGGATCCTTAGGAATCCCTTCTTTAGTTTCAAGATTTATGTTTACTGGTTTGTGTGGACCATATATCACAGATCTCCAACAACCTGTGTTGGTTTGTGACAAGGTATGTGCCATTCTTTTCTGCCATATATTGTACTCATTTCTCACAAGCATGGCAGGTTTGGTGGCAGAACCAGTATTATGTGGATCCATTTTTAAAGAGTATAGATTTGTCTGATGACTCTTTTAAGTGATGGATATTGATAAAAAGTGAACTTTTGATCTTTTTATTGAATATCAATAAGAGCTTTGTGTCTGATTATCAATTTGTTAGATTGATATGTGATCAGATAAACCAATGCTCTGATACCAATTGTTGGATCAGTTTGCTCTTGTTTGCTAAGTAAGAACTTGCTATCTTGACACTTAAGTGTTTAGCAAGCCTTGTTTGTCAGATTATAAGCACAGCGGAATGTTATAAGTTAAAGCAACACTTTTTATGCAAAGGCAGAGTTACAACTCCCCCTTGATGTTTGAAACTAAATAAATGACAAAGTATTTATTATGAATCTAAGTTGTAAATGAGAATTAGATACTTAGAGAGATTCACAATAAATACAGAAATGGAATATAACAATGAGAGTGTTTGAAGGATTTTCTGTTAAAAATCAATGTCTAAAATAGAAGGTTGAAGCCTTCTATTTATAGACGATTACATGCATGTATCTTGCCTGAAAAGCAAGTACAGAAACTCCAGTTACAAGTTGCACAAGTTGCAACATTGAAAGAAACAAATAAAGCTAAAAGTAATATTAAACAACAAACTACTGATGCAAAAGGGCGGTGGGAAATATCTTCTGCTAAGTGCTGATGAAGGACAACTACTGAAGAGTAGTTTTGTCTTCAGTACTTCTGAAGTGAACTTGTCTGGTTTGGACTTCAGAACTTCTGCAACTTCAGCACTTCTTCATATCTTCTAATCAGCAGTTTCTTGTCTTCTATTCAGTACTTCTATACTTAGCCAAAAATGACAGAAGTGAATTAGACTAAGGTTTACAAAAGTGGTTTCACCAATCCTCTTTGTCCTAACAGGAGGCTGCCGCAGCGCTTAGGAAGTAACCGGAGGGGGTCGGTGAGCAGCATGTTTTAACTGTCTTTTGGGATGCATGTATGACATTTATTTACTAAGTAACCTACTGCGTCTTTTGTGTAGTTTAAACATGCCCCAGTGTATGTGTAGTTTAAACAGTACTAACCTGCTAGGCCGATATACATTCTAATATTTTGATGGGGATACTATCTATGAATGTAATATATGTTAACCATATACAGCATCTTCTATCTGTAATTTAAGATCGTAATCTCGGGCGGACATGGTTATGTTTACTGTTTTCCATTATCATCAATGTATGTCATGTTACATATGTTAATGTGTTAAAAATGTTTCCGATAGTTTGAGTAGGGTTGTAGATGGTTTTTAGGATACCACATAATACACAGTTAAAAGTTTATTCATAACAAGACACATTCTGTTACATACATAACACACAGTACCATCAATGTATGTCATGTTACATATGTTAATTTGTTAAAAATGTTTCCACTATTTTGAGTAGGGTTTGTGTTTCTTTTTAGGATACCACATAACACACAGTTAAAAGATATCAACAACATGACAAACATTCTGTTACATACATAACACATAGTTCGATGGTCAAACAGTTTACAAGGGGCACTTCCATGTCGTGCCTATAAAGTAAATAGAAAACAACACATACACTGAAATAGAGAAAACATAAACGTTGTTAGTTTGGCCCGAATCATGGCGAGAAAGTACCATACTGAGCTCCGAAGCTCAGCTCAGACTGTTCACTGTCCTCACCTTCCCACGGATTGTGGTTTGCCCACCGAGCGAGAGTCTTTGGGGAATTTGGACACAAAGGACAACCACAAAACTCATGGTCGTACTCAGCTCCTGTACATTCCCCACCTATTCGTTTTACGTCCGCTTTAGTTACCGAGTACGCAGTCGTGCTTGACCCTTCCCCATCAATGTCCATATCTGCATCTCGTTTATAGGTTACGTTGTTATCAGAATCATCTACCATCGTGGTGTCGTTGACCCCTTTCTTACGTAGTTTCGTATCTTTGGAACTAGCACCATGTTGTGCACCATCAGCGCCTACTTCTTCACTGAGTTTCATTAAGGCAAGCGCATCAGTTTCTTTGGAAGTTACCTCATCTTCATTTTCGATCTTTTGGCGTTTAGCTGCATGAGTGTTTGAAGGGCTCTCCATTTGATTTGCAGATTTGTTATGCAAATTTGCCATGTAAGGGGTGGAAGGTAAAATAGGGGTGGATATAAATAGTAGGGGCCATATATAGTTTATTTAATTGGGGGTAGGTTGGTAGGTGGTAAGAAGTAAATTTGTGGTGGTTGTTGTATTTTACCTTTATGTCAAATCACTATTAAAAAGGTGATAGTGATAGAAGTTAAGTTAATATTATATTCTCTTCTTTTTGTACTTTGTACTTCTCAAAATATTATTATTTTTATCACACTTAAAAAATATCCTATTCCATACCACAACTACCCTTTAAAAAGGTGAGAGTGGTCAGGCCTTTTTGGTTTCCAATGTAGCCAACAACTCTTGTAAAACACACAATAACATTGGCATAAAAACCACATTTCATGCTACATTATAAAACACAAAATGGCATGTCTAGTGGATAAATTGTTTACATAACCATAAGTTAAAAAAAAAAAAAGACAAGCTAGTGAGCTGGGGGTGCAGAATTGAACATGACAACCATGTTACACACGTAACAAAACAGTTCCTGCATCTGGTTGTAACTGTTACCAGTGTATAACCTGGTTCAAAAAGGTAGATGTGATTTATGCTCCCCCCCCCCCCCCCGGAGTACCCTAGATCATGTACTAGGCTTGGCGGCCGCGTGCCGCCTCCTCCTTGGCCCTTTTCATTGCCGCAACCTTCTCGCAGTTCCTTGCATCATGATCTGTGGCATATTGGTGGCAGTTGTTGCATAGACGCGGCGCTTTGGGCATTTTGGGACGCTTTGATATGGCCTTCTCACCAGGACCAGCCAATCTGCGATGTTTCCCACAACCCTTGTTGCGTGCAACAGAGGGATTGGCAACAACAATGTCAACATCAGCCGGTTGGCCAATTATGTCCTCGACAACAGCTTCATTGTCTTCAGGGGGTAGTACAGAAATAGATTCCCTTGATAACAAGTTGAGTTTGATTGATTTCAACTGCTCAACCAAGTCCGCTAACAAGCTTTCATCTGTCCTAGCAACATCGACACATTCAGTTACAAGTTCAAGAATCTCATTCCTAAGTAGAGAACCTGGATGGGTGTCAACACCATAACGGCTGCAAATGGAGAAGACTTTCTTCGGTAGAGTATCACGTAACCATCTATCAGCAACGTATTGTTGAGGGATGCGGTCAACTTTCTTAATCATGTAAGTCGCAAACACATGGCGGCAAAGGTAGCCAAGACGGGTAAAACACCTGCATGAACATTCTGCCGTTGCATCCAGGCTATCAAATCGCACCTATTTCAACAACAAAAAAAATAGTTTACATATGTAACAAGGCCAGTTTTGTAAACTGAAATAACAGAATGGAAAGGCTGGACTGGGGAAAAAACAGAATTAACAGCAGAGCCCCTATTGCTTTTTTTAACTATACACATATATCTGTAACACATGTAACAGAATTTTTTTAACATATGTAACAAAACAATATTCTAATAGTTTTCAGTAAACTAAGTACTAGTAGCTTCAAAATAGGGTACCTGGAAAACATTGGTGACATCACGACACTTGTCAAGTTGTGTGACAGAGATTACGGCAGGCATGTTGTCTTGTTCGTCAACATTTGATATGTAGCAGGAAAACTTCCCCTTCACTATCTCCTTCTTTACTTCATTGAAGACATTATTTGTGTATAGACTAAAGGCATGCTGCTCAATTGCTAAGTCAGTAGACCCAACAAAGACTGTCGAGGAGGTTTTGTACTCAGCAACCCGCTGACGGTAGCGCTGACTATCTAGACGAGATTCATAACACAACATAAACTGAACGAATGTGTTTGCACTGGTTGAATTGACTTTAAACGAACTGTTGGAGCTCTCGCTTCTTGATGTTGTTTTCATCAAGCAAGACATTGGAATTTCCCTAAAATAGGCCGGCACCCATAATTCCTTCATTGCAAACATATCGCTCAACCACTGATTTTCTTGAAGACCAAATGTCTCTATTAGCGCATGCCATCGAGCTTCAAACGTCGCCGGTTTAATGAAAATGTTCCAAACCAGTTTATGAATGCAAGACCGAAACTCAGTGTTTTCCAAAACAGCTCCAGCCACCTAGGTGCAAGCGTATAAAAAAACAAAACCAAAAAAAAAAAAAAAAAAAAGAAAACTAATAAATTAGTAGCCGACTATATGTGTATTTACGTATAAAACGAAGGCAATAATAAAATAGAAAACATTACCTTTGTAGGTAGTTTTTTTATTATATGCCACATACATAGCCGATGGCGAGCCTCAGTGAACACTTGTGGTACAGCCTGCATCATTGAAGGGTCTTGATCACTCAAGACTACACGAGGCTGTGAACCATGAGCTTTTAAAAAGCTTTCAAGCAACCACACATACGAATCTATAGTTTCATTAATTATCAATCCTGCGCCAAAAGTAACGCACTGTTTATGGTGGTCCACACCAGTGAAAGGCACAAACACCATGTTGTACCTGAAACATTATATAAAGATACGTATGTTAAGAAGTCACTAACACTGACTGCAACAAAAGTTGTAACACACGTTAAGCTATGGAATAGTTCAACATACTTGTTTGTGTTGCAGGTTGCATCAAAGGCTAAAACATCACCGAACGCCTTATAGTTCAGTTTCAAAATTTCATCCGCCCAGAAAACAGAGTGTAATTTACCATCGCGCACAACAAAGTCGTAAAAAAAATCTGGCAAATTTTCAAGCCGATCACGCAAGCGATCAAGGAACAATGACGAATCCCTTTCACCGATCCAAATTCTTAGTTGGTTACTAAAATTCTTGAAATCAACCGCAGTACCATTGACGTTATGGTGGCCGCCTTTAAGAGACACTAAGAACCTATGAGCTTTCACGGGGCCAACACGGTTTAGACTCATATTATGAATAAACTGTTTTGTCGAGAAAGAAAGTTTCCGAGAAATCTTAGCAAGATCAAGGTTATTTTTATCCCAAAGCTGATGATTATGAACATCATTGAAACGAATAACTTTAAAACAAGAACCACCACAAGTAATTGACACTAACACATGGGCTTGGCAGTTGGAAAGGCTGAATGAAGTTCTACGCGGTTTAACAGAAGATTCGTCTAGAGTGTCAAAGGTTTTATTAACCTGAGGTTTACCGTATTTGCAACAACGAAGGTACTTGTGTGTCGGGGTACCCAACCAAACCTTAGTTTGTCCCTTCTTAACTGAAAAGCCAGCTTGTTGCGCATACTCCTTGTACATGGCCATTACTGCCTCGAACGTGGGGAAAGTCTGATCAACAACAGGCACGTACCGGGGGCTCACATTCGGGATCCAGAATTGGGTCCCATTAGGGGTTGAAATGACATAGTACGGCTCGATATCCTCAGCTTCACCTGTGCAAAACAAGTTAAGTTAAAAAGTTTTAAAAGTAAAATCGTTTATATAAACTGTTAAGATAACAGCAAACAACAAAGACAAAAAGTTAAATGAAAAACACATAATAAAAAAATAGCATATTAACAAATACTATGCGAGGGGTGCAACAGCAAACGTGTGTTACGTACGTTAACTTTGGATATTCTACTTGTAATCTTGTGTGTAAGACAAAAAACAATAATGAGTAGGTTAAAAAAGATTCATCAACACATAAAAAACAATATTAACAGCTACTGTGCGAGGGGTGCAACATCAAAGGTGACTATTGGGAAACATTAGTCAGCACAAAAAACTCTAAAAAAAACACGTAATGCTTCATCAAAACAAAAGTCCATGCATTGTAGAACAACAAACAAAACACAAACTAACAAACTATTTATAGTCACATGTTTTGCAAAAATAACTTACCTATTACATCCCCAGCTTCATAGTGATTTCCATCAACGTTCATTAACACAGATGACGAACCAACATTAAGTGCTGTACAAAAGAAACAAAAATAAATCTTATCAGCTTAAAAAAACACTCATAAGCCTACGCAAAAACATATGAACATAACTTGTGACTGTATCTTATCAGAGGGTTTAAGCAAAAAAATTTAATCGATGTTGATTAAAATATGTACAAACCTTCTGATCCATCATCGTCGCTTTGTTGCTCTGATTCCGATGCAATATGGGAAATTCCTTGAAAAACAGCCGGTCCATAATTATTCCCATGATCAGGGCTTAATAAATGAGGCGGATCTCCTTGATTCGATTCCATAACATGAAGAGTTAATGAGGGGAGAAGAAGATTCAGGGAAGTTAATGAAGGGAGAAGAATATTGAGAGGAGTAAATGAGGGTTGAAGAAGAAGAAAATGGGGGGAAAGATATGGGGGTGTGTGCAAGTAATTATGGAAGGTGACCTTGATGGACAAGAAGTAGTAGATAGTTGGCAGATTTTGAAGATATGGTGGCTTGTTCATTGACTAAAATACCCTTCTCCAAAATAAAATAATGATAAATGATATGATGATGTGTCACAATGAGAGCCACATGTGGGGTTTGTGGGGGTTTCTTCATTTTGGAAGGTTTCTTCCCAATACTTAGCCTATATATATATATATATATATATATATATATATATATATAAAGGATGAGCATACAAGGCCGAATACCGATCCCGTCCCGTCCCGATCCCGATACCGAACCAAGGGGTTTGGGATCGGTATCGGTACGGGATCGATATTGTATTGGTATTTTAAGGTAAAATACCGATACTGTACCGTACCGTATGTGTTCGATATCGGTATCGGTATTGGTTTTTTGGACTTTTCGATATCGGTATTATCGGGATCGGTATCGGTTCGATACCGATACCGTCTCGAGCCCATCCCTAATATATATTGAAGGGGTAGGGACCCAAATTTACTTAGGCCCTACCCGAGGCTCAGGCCCAAAGACCAGAACAGGGCCGTAAAGCCCAAAAGACTCCAGCAGATCAGCCGGAGGCGGATCCATTATGGCGGATCACGCCCGTCACATGGCGGGCGTGCTACCAATGCTTGCCCCGCCTCAAAAGGTGAAACCGCAAGGGGACACGTGGTGATAACAGGCATGCTCGTACAATACGGTACGAGCCAATCAGAGTACAACGACGTGTGGCAAGGAGCATGTTGCACGATCAACAAGTAGGAGAATTACACGTGCCCCGGGCAAACCCGTAGGGAAGAAAAAGTACAATTCCTGCACACAGTAGCCAATGAAAGGCATGGGACCACCTCAACAAGGATCTCCACTAACGTGGGGCTGCAGAGGGACAACAGTACACTCGGCAGCCAATCATATTCGATCAGACCTGTGACCGATCATACGACTCCACGTCAGAGGAAACGGTACGAACAATCTATATGATTTATTACCTGTCGAATATTATGTCATATTGGGCCTAATCTTGGGCCGATGTGGAGGCAAGCCCTTAACTGGGTCTCGGCCCATTGGGTAAGTTAAGGGCAGATGTTGAGGCCCGTGTGGAACCTATTTAAGGAGCACTTCGTCTCCTTAAAGAGGCCATTCAGAAATCCCTGAAAAACACACCAAGGCCGATTACGTTTTTGTGTCTGCTAAGTAGATTCCTTCGGGATTCGAGGCGGTCGCCCCACATCGGTATACTATGTTATTTCAGGTCTCCAACCGGCAGAGAGTCATTTGTTCTAGCGAAAGATCAGACTTGTAGAGACAAAGCCTAACCCCCACCTAGAAGGTTAGAGGTATTTGTTTCTTCATATATATATATATATATATATATATAGGGGATGGTTCATTTTAGAAGAGGTTTTAGTGCGAGAAGTGCGAGAAGAAGATAAATAATTCATTTTTATCATTTAAAAAAAATAAAAATATAAGAAAATCATTTAAATGTGTTGTTTATTCATCTATCTCGAAAATAAAATAAGTATATAAAGTAATTTAATTAATTTATATAACCTACATATGTACAAATTTTGTGCAGAAACATTACCTACGCATAATGTAACACACGTGTAAGAAATAGTTTAAACCTGAAAAAAACATTTGATTGCATTTATAAGTTTTTGTATATATAACATAAACAATGATATATAAAACACTTGTAAAGTCTCCATTGATGTTTCAAAATTATTGTACATCTATTTACATGTTATAGCCAAAATTACTTTGATTTTTTGTTATGAAGCTCTAGTATACATACAATTTTCGTTGTGGTATATATAATGGTCAAGTAAACTAGTACTTTAACAGATTTTAGTATCTTTTTTATGACAGCCCTAAAAACGGTTACCCTTACCCGTCAGTTGAATTTTGGTTGATTTGGATACCCGCCACTACATACAGCTAGCATCGCCAAATGTCAATAAAGTTGTATCACAGGAACAAAGAATGTCACAAGCAGCTCGAGATCAGCTCCCTAATCGAGCTAGTCTAAATGAGCTTGATCATTTAAATAGTGTTTAATAAACAAGACCTATGTTCAGAACCTAATACACCAATGCAATTATGCAATGGGTGCGGAATGGTAATAAGATCATAATCTTTACCTTAATAATCATGTTCTTAATACAAAATATTGATAAAACCAACCCTATGTTTGCCAATAAGGGTGAAAGTACCTCAACACAAGCTGAAATCTCTGTACCAAAATTTCTAAACATCCCTACTGTTGAGGAATGCCCACTCAACCAAGTTTAATTAAATCCTCATCATGCTCACATATCTTTGTTTAGAAACCGATACTTAGTTCTTTTTCGTTCATCTCGTATACATGGTCTCTTGCATCAATTAGAGCACTCTGCAACATACTTGATTTAGGTCCAGCAGTAGAAGTAAAGATAGCAAAATGGGGAGGTTGATGGTGGGTTGGGTAGCAGGTCAGAATGCGTCAATACTTTTTATAAGTTATTATTTAAAAAAATGTATTATTTCGTAATCTTCTTTTTGTGTGTGTGTGTGTGTATATAAAATGATGTTACAAGGGTTTCATGCATTACAACTAATCTTTGTTCCATTTTACCCATGTGACGTGTTAAGAGATATTAGCAGTGTTGTAAAAATCGGCCTAGGCGGCCACCTAGGCGCTAGGCGGTGACCAAAAATCAAAATAAGAGGCTAGTCGAAGATCTAGGCGTTTTGGCCATTAGGCGGCCCTAGGCGGTGTTTTTTTTTATTTAAATTTCTAAATATTTCTTAGTATTATGTGTATATATCTAAGTATTATGTGTATATATCTTAACATATTTTCAAAAAACACCTACATTTGTGTGTGTGTGTATATATAAAATACGTATAAAAATACCAAAACGCCTAATTCCACCTAGCCCCGACTAGTCCCTAGGCTGGACCTCACCGCCCGCCTAGCGCCTTCTGCAACATTGGATATTAGCGAGCCCATTCATAAGTAAATGGGCCTATCCCACCTCTTAAGTGAAAGTCACATTAATTTGTGATAAAATACCTGCCCTAACTTTGTAAGGAAGTTGCTAGCAAGATTCAATGATGTGAGTCTCACATCTTCATTAGCCTTCAATGCTTGAGAAATTGAGAAAGCCCCTTCATCCTGTTGGAAAATCAATTCAAAATGTTGGAAAAGTTATTTGCGTGAATCAAAAACAAGCTTTATCAAGATGAAAACGTATTATGGGGAAGGTGGTTCATACTCTAATTTCATTGAATCCTAAATCAAGTGACACGAGAGCTTCATTGACCACCTTCAGGCTGCGAGCTAGGGACTTGGCACCCTGCATGAACAACTTGCTATTGGCCTTTTGAATAAAAGTAATAATACAAAATGTCATTTAGAAATATGTACCTCATCACTAAGCCCATTAGCCCGTAGATCCAAAGTGGAGATTGTATTGTTGTATTTTAAAGTATCAGCTATGAATTCTGCACCTTTTGCTCCTATCTGTTAAGATCAGATGAAATTTGTCCTATGAGTTTGTTTATGGATTCTATAACTTCAAAAACGTGACAATTTTGACCCATTTACTTATGAATGAGTCAAAACATATAATGTTCCATCTCAAATGGATAAACAAATTTAGCTAAGAATAAAATAGGTTAAATGTGTCAAAAGTCACCAAAAGTGCATTTTAATGAACACAACCTCTTAAATCATTTTATCCAAATATGTAAACTATTATTGTGAGAATATAGTTTTTGTAGTCAGATGTCGCACATTAAGTATTAATAAAACTTATTGACAGAAAGTGCTTACCTTGCACCACCCAATCATGAGAGTTTTTATATTTCCATGAAATTTGAGAATGTCAGCCAAAGCTTTTGCCCCATCTGGTCCAATGGGATTATAACCAAGTTCAAGCTGTTTACATGATAAAAGAGATTAAGTTTGGTTTTCTAAGGATAGTAAAATAATGCTTCCTACATCCCGTGAAATTACAAGATCTGATTTAATACAAAATTAGTCAAGCATTTTGATTGTTTAAAAATATCCTCAAATAATGACACGGTAATACATTCAGAAATTTGCAAGGATAACCATATGCAAATAGGTAAACTTGAAAATGTAATCATTGCAAAATTCATTGGATGAGGGAAGTGAATCAGGCAAGACCGCAAGAAACTTACAGCTGTTATCACGTTGTTATCTTTAAGAACTTCAGCTATTGCAGTGATCCCTTTAGCATGGATGTCATTTCCTCCCTGTGTACATAATGGTTATTATTATCATTAAATAATTTAAATTGTACTTGTAATAAGGTAAACTTGAGCTCTCTACTCACCAAGTCTATGTTTGTTATTGAACGATTCTCCTTTAAAGCCTCAGCTATCTTCTCAGCTCCCTACCACATTTTAAGAATTACAAAAATAAATAAATAAATAAATAAACAGTAAAGTGTTAATAAGAGAATTTGCTTAAAGTTTTAAACTAACAAGGGATGAATATGATACAAACGGGCTAAAATAGTCCAGGGGCGTCCAGGTGATGCCGAAATTAATACGGGGGTTAAGGGTAATCTTTAGTGAGTAACTAGTTTCCTGGTCAAGATTTTAATCAGAATATAATTTATTTTGTTGACTTTGGGACAGCCTATAATTTATTTCTTCTGTCATCTTGTTTTCAGTTTGAGCAATAAACGGAAGTTTTATTTGTATCAGAATACCTCGTCTTTAATGTCATTCATGTAAACATTCAGCCACAGCAAGGATTTACTTCTTTTGATATATTCCGCAACATGAAATGCGCCTTTTGAGGTTATCATATTGTTGCCAATGTCGAGAGCTGTGAGTTTTCCTGCACATGAACTTATACATGTCAACTTAACACAATGCATAAAAATGGAATTAAAAGAGAAAAAATAAAAATAAGAACGGAAAATTATGCATTAAGATTTAAGAATCAAACCTTTATGTAAAGACAGCCCAGCAATCAATGCACGAACTCCTTCATCGCCAATGGAGTTCCCGTGCAAAAACAGTTCCTGCATATGCATTAAATTTTTTTCACATTACTTTTGTCATCGTGTCCGATATGAGAGTTCAAGTTCATATAAGATCTTGAAGCATGTGATATAAGAACTTAAACCAAGAAAATATCAACTTTTTTAAGTACCCTTAAAGCTTTGTTACCCTCAAGCCCTTTAGCAAGTGCAGAAGCCCCTAAAGCACCCCCATAGTTTCCACTAGGATGATAAAACATGTGAGTTACAAAATAACCATGAAATATATTTTTGTAATCATAAAATTTTCTACCCACTTTAGATACAAGCTTTGTAAAGATTTATTCTCAAGAAGTGCCTCAGCAAGGCCAGAAAATCCCTGTCCACAAATCCAAACAATAAGTAAGAATTACACAATTAACTTAAAATATACATGTTTACATAAACACGAAAAGAGACTTACAGAATAGTCGATTAAATTGTTGTTCAGTTCAAGTGTACGCAAAGTTGAGTTTTTCTTTAGCATCCCAGCAATAGCCTTTGCTCCCTGCAACAAGGACATACATTGGTGGCTATTAACATCTAACCATGAACTCATAGTTGGAAGTTTGGAATTGAAGTTAACAAAAAGGAAAAAAGAAAAAACTAACCTCATCCCCTAGCCCAGTACTATTCAGCTGGAGCTTCTGAATACCATTATTTTCCGCTAGAATATCACTTAAAATCTGCACAGATTTATATCTGTATGTTAAAATGTCGAAACTACAAGAGGAAAACGTAAGAAAATGATCATATCCAAGACCAGCTAATACTAACAAATTAGTCCACCTTTGCTCCTTCATCACCAATATTGTTTCCTGATAGGTTAAGTGTCTTCAGGGTAATGTTTGATTGTAGAACACCATCAAATGCTTTAATTGCTTCTGCAGTTATTCCATTAGCAGCAAAATTCACATCTTCAGCAACCTGAAAAACAAAAAAGTAAGGATGTCATGCCATAAATACAGAATTTTTATCAAAGGGCTATGGTTATTACATACTAAGCTTGGCATGATATGTCATAAATACAAAGTTATAATACTTCAAAGTTTAGTTGCTGACTTCTTGTGTTATTTACATAAGAAACTAATATGATACTCTCTAGTCTCTCCATCTCAGGATGATTTTATAACTTTAATTTAGATGTTTAAAACACTATAATTCATAATGTAGTTACTGGTTACAACTTTATAGAAGAGTAATTATGGCAAATAACATAAAAGGATAACAAGATCAATTAGGCACATATACATAGAAATATCTCCTGGCAGTCACGTGTAGCAAATATTAAGTCCTAAGACCGTGAGTTTGTGCTAATGAACTTCATTCATTATAACAAATATTTTAGCATATGAAGCTATGAAATAAATAATGCATATTAAGAATGAGCACGATCTTAAAATCTTGCCTGGTTGTACGCTAAGCTCTCGGCAAGGTAAAATAGCCCTTCGTCTCCAAAGTTACGACCTGCCAAAATGGTACGAGATTCAAATATCAGAATCTTTACAAAGAGAGCATAAAAACAATATGAAACATTGTTATATGGTGTTAGTTTACAAATACCTGACATATCAACAATACTGAATGACCTAAGTTCTTTGGCAAAATCATTAAGTCGGACTTTGGATTCCCTTTCGATTTTCGCACCAAAATTAGGTAACAAGTTTGTCCCAGCAGCAAAAGACCATTTCACTCCTTCAGTTGGTTTCTTCTCAGCAGCTGGAGCTTTTGCCTGCTTGGGCATCATCAGTTTCTCCACCAACTTCCACATAACTGTCAGCTGAAGACATACTTAGTGAACCAATGAGAAGTTTCTATCTTACGCATAACTCATATGCAGAAAACATTAGTATCAACGCTTGATAATATGCTTAATCCTCTAGCCTTGGTTTAAAAGTGCGCACATCAGGAGCGCACAATGGACTGATGGGATCGCATCAACTGCAGTGTTGCGATACAATTCCATGCTGCACATGTGATGCGGTCTGATGCATGATGCGGCACATTATGAAGTTGACCAATATTCAAACAAATTAGACCACCTATTGCAAAGAATCCTGATTTTATTTATAAAAAAAAAAAATCAAACCATTGCTAAAAAATTTGACAATCGATTCAGCAATGAGTTTTGAGTATCTGAACAAATTAGACCATCGATTAAACAAATCCGACCAGAGTCCAAACATGAAAATATTCTACATTTTAGTGTCGCATGCGTATCTCACATCAACTTTTGGACCAAAACGCATAAAAGCGGCACACGCTTTTTAAAACCAGGCCTCTAGCAAAGAATATATATTTTTACAAACCTAATTCCGCTACTGATTTAAGTTCTTCAAAATTGACAATATCTAAACTAGAACACTATAAGGTCAGGTGAGATCATACACCTTCAGTACCATTACTTAGCAGATCAAATCAAACCTAAACTTCATTTATTCATGACAACTCTACAGTATCTGTACAACTTAAATTCTCTTCTAACACATATACCTCATTTCCAACAGAACACATCAATAATTATAATAATAATAATATTCAATAACAGAAAACATAACAAACGAAAAGCAATACCAAAAGTGACGACAACGAAGCTTCCGACAGGCAACACAAAGGAAGCAATCTCCTTCACCGGAACAGCGGTTAACGGCGGTGCTGCCGACTGCGACTCTCTATAAACTCTCCTACTTCTTCCTGACCGTCCAGAAGAAGGAGTCGAATCGTTTCTTACTGAAAACGTTCGGAATTGCAAACGACGTCGTCGTGAACTGACATATTGCGGTACAGATGAAAACACTAGCCGCCGGCGAAGGAGTAGGTAACCGGACGGTGTTAAGGCGGTGGCTGTGGTTGGGTTAGGGTTAGAGTAGATGGAGAGAGTTGAAGCACAATCCATTATTATTATTAGTTAATGAATGAATGAAGAGAGCGAATTAGGGAAATGGATAGAAGACGAAGACGATGATGATGATGTGTACAAAATGTGGTTTGGGTCAAAATATGGGCCTTTTTGATGATAAGTTATGGGCCGGCTCACTTTCGAAATGTGGTCTGGATCAAATCCAATAGTGTTCCGCAATAAATTATGTAGTGATTGAGATGTATAGTATAGAGGTGAACAAATCGGGTTTTTTGGTGGAACCGGTTTCAATTCCGAACCAGACCGTTACAGTGACAGCTCCATCCGGAACCGGTTTTGGTTCCGGTTCCGTTCCGTTCCGCCCCTGGTTTTGTCGGTTCCAAAGACCGCCTGTTTTCGGAATTGGTTCTTGCGCGCACAATTATATATATATATATATATATATATATATATATATATATATATACTAGCTGATTACCCCGGGAGGGTCCCGGGGTTAAAAAATCTAATTTTACGTGATAACCTATTGCAAATGGCTCAAGTTAACTAACCACAAAATCTCTCAATCATTGCATGTTCATAGTATTCTAATCAGTAATAACTCATATTCCCTAATCTAAAACCTAATCAGTAATCATCTAAAAAATCACTTATGTAAGCTGCAACTATTTAAAAACTCATCACATCTCTCTAATTTCTCACATTCTAATGGATCTTATAATTCCTAACAGAATCAACTAAACAAACACTTAAGTTGGAAGTTGTAACCATTGCATCTCATTATGCCACGTGGCATAATCAAGAGATGGTTGAGGCCACAATTGAACGCCACGTCAGCAACTATCAATTCTTCCCGGGAGCGTTCCGGGGTTGAAAAATATCATTCTAATAATACTAATACCAATAGTAATAATTATTACTCTTGTAATTAAATAAATAAAAAAATAACCTTGCTATAAGGTGACACCATGTGTTGCAGTGTTGCGCGATTCTTTCTCCTAGCTTCTCTTGATGAAGTATATCTAGTAAAATTCCAATGATAACATGGCGATTGGGCTGATTTTCAACATCGTAGATAAGAACCTGGTTTAAAAGAAAAATCATGATTAATGAATAATATGAACACTTTGTGTGTTTTTTTTCCTGTATGAACGTAACCCCACAAGAAAATAGTCGATTTTTTCTCTGTTTTTTATATAGCACTATGGTACTCGTTGGAAAGATAATAAAACGCTCGTTAATTTGGTGTAATTTTTTTCTTTAAAAAATCCCGTATATAAAAGATATAAACGTTTAAAAATTATGGGAGGAAACATGAGAGAGAAAATTTTAAATTTATTTTTAAATTATTTTTTCCTAAAATAACTCAATTTAATTTTAGTAATTGGGAATTTTTAATTAAAAAGGAAATAATTCAAAAACACTAAAATCTTGCAATTATGATGCCACGTGGCAGTTTCATGGAGAGATTGAAGGCACCATTGCACGCCACGTCAGCAATGTTCAATTCTTTTATATATATTAATAGATATATATAGGGTCAAGATCCTGTACAAAGTGTGTTTTGTGTGAGAAGGGTGAAAAGGTGTTTTGGCCATTAGATCATTTTAATCTATGGTGTGGATTAATTGAGTGGCATTTTGGTAATTAATGTTATATTAGTAATAATAAATTAGATGGCTGAGGGGTATTAAGGTAAAATCCTCACCAACATTTAATTCACAATTAAATTAAAATTTGTTAATAAAGAGGAATATTCAATCAATTCTTTCACCTCTCTTTGTTTCTCCTCTCTCTCTATCTACGCCACCTACACAACCGCCATTCAACAGCGTGGTGTTTCCACCGACCGAAAAGTTGACGTGTGTGTTTTAAGGGAAGTTGATTGGCTAGAGGCTGTGGTTTTAACAAGAGTCATAAGAAACAAGGGGAGAGAGAAATTAATCATGGATTCTTTGTATTTTGTTCACAGGTCTTGAGTTAAATCACGGCTAGTAATTTATTATTCAATGGATTCTTTGTATTTTATTCTAGATCTTCATTCATATTTAGATTTATAAAAAACAACTAAACAACTTCTTCAATGAGAAATCTGATTGTTCTTGTTTATGTGTTTTATCGAATGTTGAAAGGATGGTGTTTTAGATCGATCATCATCTTGTGTTTTAGGGTTTCATCATCCATGTAATTATTATTGTGTTTTATGTTCATATAAACCCGCGTTGTATTTTGCCTGGTAGTGTGTATCGTATGTTGTTTTAATCGGTGTGTTTTATCTTCAAAGAAATTGTCTTTGTGTGTTTTTTGTTTATCAAATGATGTTAAAACACAAAGTTGATCCGATAGTGTTTTTTGTTTATCAAAATGGCGTTAAAACACAAAGTTGATAAAACACACTGGATTGAATAAAATACAAATGTTACTGTATAACAAAAGAATATGATAAAAAACAAAATACATCAGTGTGTTATAAAACACCATATGGATTAAAACCATCATGTTGGTGTTTGTGATACTATAGATGAATAAAAAAAAGAAAAGATATAATCTTCATAAAAAAAGAAAAGTGGAAGGAAGCAAATGTTCAAGTCGAGGAGAGAGACAGAGGGGTATTAAATTTGGAGAGAGAAAGAGAGAGATGGGGGATTTATTATATTAATATTTTTTTTAATATTAAGTCAAAATTACTAAATTGCCCAAAGACCATGTGCCACGTGTCACAACTAGAAGCCTTCTTACCCTTCTCACATATTTTGGTCTTTGTATAGGAACCTATATATATATATATATATATATATATATATATATATATATATATATATATATATATAGGGGAAAGGGAAAAGAGAAACCCTCTAAAACAAGAAAACCCTCGGAAACCTAACTAGTGGACCACATTGCACCACATCACCCATTAGAAAATATATTATTTTATGTCTTGAGGGGTATATTAGACATTTTATCTTTACCCCCATTTATAAGTTTGAATAGTTTTGTTCTCCCTCCTATATAAACAAGATCTCTCCCTCTCTCACACACATACTCTCTCTCTCTCTCTCTCTCTCTCTCACTCTCTCTTCTCTCTCTCTCTCTCTCTCTCTAACAATCAGAATTCTTTCACCACCCCCCAATACCAGAGCTGCCGCCCCTCTCCTCCCCTCGTCCCTGGTCATCACCGTCGTCGTCGTCCCTATTTCCACCGCCACAGCCAACACAGCTTCATAATATTATCACACCCCTGTTCTAAATCATGGATCACAACCTGCTAACGGTTCTCCTCTGCTTCACTCCACCACCGCCGCCGTCGCCATGAACTCTGGCCATAGCCCATCAGCGTTGGAACGAAAGGTAAATGCTCTGTTTTTGCGTTATTCCTGACGTTGCAGCTTGTTTACGTTTCTTTGCATTTTATAACAATAGTGATTTCACTTTATGGTCGTTATGGATGGGAAGTAAGAATTTTCTTTACAGAAGTAAGAATTTTTAATATAATATTGTAAGGGTAAGTAAATGAACTATTAAATATGAATGTGTTAAACCCCTTTCTCTGTCGTTATGGATTATGCTTCAAAAAGTGAAAATAGTTTGTTTATTTTATTTTTATGGTATTCATAAAAAGTGGAAATAGTAAGAATTTTTAATATAATATTGTAAGGGTAAGTAAATGTAAACTATTAAATATGAATGGAAATAATATAAAGATTCTCTTCAACATTAGTTTTAAATGAGCATTCATTACTTAGTGTGTTTATTTTAATTAAAAGCAATTTTCATAAGTTATTATTAATTAAACTTTTTCATGAGTTATTATTATTAATATGATTTTTTAACAAAAAGTAGTGATTACGAAGTAGTTGCATATGTTACACATTTTCAAAAGTAGTCATGCTAACTGCTAATGATTAATCAGTAGTTGGTTTAACACATTTTCAAAAAGTCTCATATTATTGGTTTTGAAAATGTATGTTTGCATCTGTTTCGTATGTAACACCATAACTAATCATGTTTACACGTAGGTAGCATACATTAACACGTAGGTTTACATATTAATTAACTTTTTTTATATGTTATTATTATTAATATGTTTTTATAATCAAAATTGATGAATTTTAATGTCTGTTAACATATGCAACAATATGTCTGCTTTTGTTTTTTACCAGTATGTGCATGTTTGTATGAGTATTATAATGTGTGGAATGTATGTTTGCATCTGTTTCCAATATTTTTGCACATGTTTCGTATGTAACAACAAAACTATGGTATAAATTAGTTTCTGATTTTTTTACCAGATACAAAGGTTTGATTTTTTTACTTTCATCAGTTACACGTGGGATCAAATCTATGTTGCGTTTGTTTCGTATGTAACAGCAGAACTAAGTTGGTATAAATTAGCTTCTGATTTTTTTACCATATATTGATTAAAATAAAAGTCAGTAATCATTGGATCAAATCTATGTTTGCGTCTGTTTCGTATGTAATAGCAGAACTAAGTTGCTATCAGTTTCGTATGTTTGATAATCTTTGATAACTAAATGTATAAAACAATGTTTTTTTGTATCAGTTTCGTATGTTTTTTTGTAATCCAGTTGGTTAACATACGTTAAGCGGGGGTGGGGGGGTCTTTTACATGTAAATTGATGATTTTTGTTTTATTTTTGCAGGTGAGCATATGTTTTGCATTAAATATGAAGATGATTATCAAGAATGAAGTGTGGACAATTTTTTTTTGTTTATGATAGTTTTTTTAGAATTTGTTGAATTTGTAATGACCGTTTTGTTTGTTTTTAGCACTTTGTAAGTGAAGAAACACGTTTAAGAGAATGGTTCGACGGAGAACCTTCCGTATGGTGGTTCTACTGTATTTTATAAAGAGAGTGTGATTATAAAATACGTGTGGGTCTGTAGGCAAGACCAAGGATTTACGAGACTACCAATTAGAATAGCCGAGCCTCTAATCGTTAGTATAATAAACAAGGGGGGTGAAGAAGGTACGAGGGTTCGTATTCTTCTTGAGTGAAAGTGTATTGGATATTCGATGCCAATAAAAGGAGAAGAGAGTCCTCCTTTTATCGTACCGAGATGCCCTACTTTCTCAGCCCATCCTCTACCTTTAATGGGGCCCGGCCCAGGTAGAGGAGTCTCCATAATCCGGCCCAAGCCTTTAGGCCCATTTGGTGCAAGTGGGTTTTAGTAAAGTGGGATGCTAGGGGAGATGTTACCGTCCTGACGCATGTACACGTGGCGCCCAGTAAGTGGACGCTGATGGGCGGTTGACACGTGGTGCTCGCCCATTGGTGGATCCAGGCGGTAGACGCTTTATACTTTTCCAGGATTTCAAGACGGACAGAGAAAGTCTGCTTTGTCAGGAAGATATCTTGGTTGAGAGGCCGCCACGTCATCGCCTTTTCTGCTCGTCAGACTGGGGAAAGTCTTTGATTGGAGAGGAACTCTGACGGGCTGCCTGTCGTGTCAGAGATATTTGCTTGGGGCAGGGGTGAGTCCCAAGGCTGCCCCAAAAGGTATCTTCCACTTGTAGTGACGCTTGTCAAGGAAGCCTTGAGGTACATTTGGCCCGCCCCTGAAAAAGGGGCGGGTGTTCATGCGCCTGGCGTCGAGTGCACCGCTGACGTAAAACGGGCGGGTGGACGCCAGGTGTTCCGCCGACGTGGATCGTGAATATAAATGCAAGCGTCGGGCGGCATAAGCATCGCTGACGTAGAACGGGTTTGTGGACGCCAGACGTTCCGCTGACGTAAAACGGGCGGATGGGCGCGAAACGATCCGCTGACGTAGAACGGGCGGGTAAGCGTCTGGCGAAGCCTGTTCTAAGTGGGCGATGGTATGATATTTGTAATGTTTTAATACCATATCCCTTCAGTAAGAAACAATTCTTGTATACATTTGAATGTTTTTTGATCTATAAAGTTTTTAGCACTTTGTAATGACCGTTTTGTTTGTTTTTAGCACTTTATAGGATAAATTACAATTTTCGTCCTTTAAGAATAGGGCATTTTTCATTGGATGTCCTTTCGCGTTTCAATTGCTGTGTTTAGTCCTTAACGACCTAAAATCATTACATCACTTGTCCTAAGGGCCTAACCTGGTTAGTTTTTAACGTTAAGTCAGGTCATGTGGGGGGCACGTGAGGGTATGTTCGTCATTTCATTTCCCCCCTTGGTTCTTCAACAAGAAACCTTATATGATTGCCCTAATTTTAAAAAAAACCCCATTTTTTTTTTATCAAAACTCCCAATCTGTGGAATCCTCACCCAGCACCTCTTATGGGATCCTCACCAACACCTGAACCACCAAAATACACCACCAGTCGACAACCCCAGAACCCTAATCGGTACAGGAAACACTTTATTGCAGATTAAATGGGACTTACCGAAAGTTTGACAGGACATTAAGTCGTGTCACCGGAGTATCCTTTTGTCGATCACCACCTCAATCATCGCCACCAACCAACCTTATGGCTGATTTGATTAACTCGACGGAAGTTTCCACCCATTTCAGGCATGACGACTGGAATTCGTAAAGGGGTGGCGATCTCAATAGGATATTATTATTCATCACCAGCTGTTGTATTGAAACAGAGGCATCATGATGAAATAAGCATCCTCTGTTGTATCTTGTCAAGAACATTAGGTATTCTGAATTGTTATGTTAGTTATTGTTTATGTTCATCAAGTGTATACCTACTTTTGGATGTCATTTATTTCACTTGGCCTCTGTTTCTTCTTCAAAACATATTACAGATTTGAATCCTTTGTCACCAATCAACCTTATGGCTGATTTGATTAACTCGACGGAAGTTTCTGGATGCAGTAAGTGGAAGGGTTTTGTTCCGGGTTGTTTTTGGTTTGGGTTGGGTTTTGTTCTCGAGGTGCGGATTTTTCCGGTCAGAAGTAGATATAGGGTGGTGGTGGTGGTGGTAGGATGTTGGGTGGTGGATTAAGCTATTTTGAAGAACTTGCAGATTCATCCATGGATTGTATTTAGAGAGAGAGGGTAGAGAGAGAGTCAGAGAGCTCTGTTTTAGAGAGAAGGGATTTATTTTATTTATATATAAGTGAAATTACTAGACTACCCTCATGTGCAAGGCACATGATCAGATTTAACTCTAAAAACTAACCAGGTTAGGCCCTTAGGACATGGAGTGTAATTAATTTTAAGTCGTTAAGGACTAAACACAGCAAGTGAAACGCGAAAGGACATCCAATGAAAAATGCCCAATTCGTAAAGGACGAAAATTGTAATTTATCCCACTTTATAAGTAACAAAATGCCTATAACCATATCAATTCTCGTTACGTATGCAACAATTCTGGTGCTGGTACAATAAAACGAAAAAAAAATATGGTCTAATAAAAAAAATATGAGACCAGAGTCTGTGCAATTTTAACGTACGCAACACTGCATATGTTACATATGTAACATGACGTGCTGACAGATTTAGGACCATGGTCACAAAAGTATGAGAGAGATGATGTGACATGTGTGGGGTCCACTTGTCATATGTGCTTTTTCAGAAAATGGCATTTGACCATTGTGCCCTTTTTTGTCCTCTACCTTATTAAATCTATTAAAATAATATGGAATTAATCTAAGCCATTGATCAATTTAGATCAATGGCTCTCATAAGGTTTACAAGGTTTACTCATTTTGAGTGGGTTTTTATTTTAACCACCCCTATATATATATATATATATATATATATATATATATATATATAGTGGAAGTATAGGAAGAACCCCCCCCCCCCAAATGAAAAAAACTCTAGGAAACCCATCCCTTGGCCCATGTTATGCCACATCATCAAAGACAATTTCACCTTATATTATATTAAGAAGGGCACAATGGACAATTTAACTCTACCCCTTCTCTCTCTCTCCATATATATATATGTTTCCCCCTATCTCTCTTCATTTTATTTTCAAATTCAAATCAAATCACCCTCCTCTCTCTACCCTCCCCTCTCTCTGTCTCTCTAGAACCACCACCACCACAACCACCACCACCACCACCACCGCCACCTACCATAACAACTTCTTCTCCATTTTCGTTCAAACGAAACGGAGAATTGAAACGAAACAGAGCGGCTCTGAAAAAAAAACATTGATAATATCAAGAGCAACAACAACAAGCTTAACAAAGGGTTTAACTGCTTCCATCTAATCAAGTCCCTGAAAATCACCTTTACCGAAGTCGTTTTGCTCACACGATCCAGAAATCATAACCATGGGAAAAGTATTAATAAAAGGCGTTGGAGAGACCGGCTAGATCGTGGACACAACTGGGTCCAGAAACAGTTAACAGGATACCGGGTCAACCGGTTAAGTAGCCGTAGGCAGAGGCGGCGTAACGGGCTGATTGTTCGTTGTGGAAGGCGTAACCAATTGGTTGTTCGTTGGGTGTCATCTTTATTAACAGGTTCGTTTCAGATTTGATTTTCTTGGTTTCTTGAAATTTTTAATTTTGCAGTGGGTTTCATATTTTGATGTTGTTTGATTGAAATGTGTGATCTATTTTGTTGGTTAGTGACCACTGTCTTGGAAGATTGGAGGTATGTGATTTGGTGTGAACCTAACCTGACTTTAAACATTAGATGGTTTGGTTTTGTGTTTGAACTAGTTAATGAAACCAATATTAAAATCAAAAGAAAAATGGTGATGTGGACGATGCATTGAACAATAATAATGATAAAATCAAAAGAAAAAAATGGGGATAAGATGAGGCTTTTCCAAAACAATATTATGTATAATATTAAATCTTTTTGATTTTTTTATTATGTGTAAAAAAACATGGCTTAACGGACAATAATAATGATAACATTTTTTCGGGATGGTTTTTGGTTGCATACTAAGTGTTTGATCAAATGCTTGAATGAAAATGTTATTATTGTTACACATGACATTTTTTGGGATGGTTTTTGGTTGCATACCAAATGTTATTATTGTTACACATGACACTATTTTAGGACGATAACATTTTTTTTCGCTTTTTATGTATATATATTTTTTAAAACATTTGACTTATAAAACTGGGGGCATACAATATGTTTGAACCACTTAAAATTGGGTAAGTAGCTTATTTGTGTCAAGTAGGAACCACTTAAAATTGTACCGTGATTTTAGTCAACCTTTTTAATGTTTTCGTTGTGAATATGAGTATTACCTAGATAAATATGTTAAGACGTGTGTTTAAAACTGGGCCATACAATATGTTTTGAAAGAGACCAACTAACGTGTGATGCTATTTTTTGCGATCCGAGTCTTGTATGCTCACACACGTTAGTGATGCTAACACATGCTAGTATATGCCCAACTAACAGGTGTTAGGGTCTATATGACATACGTTATTTTCGGTAAAACATATGTTTTAGAATATGCTAACACATGCTACTGATGTCTTTTATTATATTATTATATATTTCATTAATATGAGGATAATTTTTTGGTATATGCTAACACATGCTAGTATATGCCTAACTAACAGGTGTTAAGGTTCATATGCCCAACTAACAGGTGTTAGGGTCCATATGACATACGTTTATTTTCAGTAAAACATATGTTTTAGAATATGCTAACACATGCTACTGATGTCTTTCAGTAAAACATATGTTTATACACATGTTAGTGATGCTAACACATGCTAGTATGCCTAACTAACAGGTGTTAGGGTTCATATGACATACGTTAGTATATGCCCAACTAACATGTGTTAGGGTTCATATGACATACGTTATTTCAGTAAAACATATGTTTTAGAATACAATACACATGTTAGTGATACTAACACATGCTAGTATATGCTAACTAACAGGTGTTAGGGTTCATATGACATACGTTAGTATATGCCCAACTAACATGTGTTAGGGTTCATATGACATACGTTATTTCAGTAAAACATATGTTTTAGAATACAATACACATGTCAGTGATGTCTCATTATGTGTTTTGGAGAGCCCAACTAACACGTGTTATCTTTTTTTGTAGGTGAAGAGATGTTTTTGTGTTAAAGATGAAGATGAGTATCAAGAACGAAGCATAGCTAGATCTTTTTTATGTTGTTATGATAATTTTTTTTGAAAATTCACAAATAATTATGTTTGTATGAATCGTTTTTTGATATGTTTTATTGTTCATTGTAATGATCGTTTTTATCATTTCTTAAATAAATACACATTTTATGTATTCTTTTATTATGTTCTTTTAATATATGTCTGTTAACACATGTTAGCAATGTCTCAAACGAGGTCAGAATTTTGTATCACAACACTAACGTACGTTAATATTCGTGCTGGAAAAAGTGCCATAAAGTAGTGATGTGTTGGTGAAAACACCTTGTTAATATGTTAGTTTTGTATATATTTTATTCTTTTATTGTGTGCTTTTAGTCGGTCTTAGTTATTTATTAGCGCGCATGTGTTTTATAGGTGTTCGTGGATAATGAGCTCAAAACAAAAGAATTTTAATCGAGACACGAACACTTAAGAGCAGGTGTTCATGGACGTTAGAGCGTTGAAGAGCAACTTTGGATAAGCCAAGAACACCCGAGTCGGAGGCTTGACTAATAATAATAATAATAATAATAATAATAATAATAATAATAATAATAATAATAAGAAAAAGAAAAGAAAAAAAAGAACGTGAAGTGTGTGAAGTGTGGGTTCACATTTCATAAGCCCAAAAGGCTTTTGTGGTATTATCATTGGTCTTTTGACGGCAACTGGAGGGGATATACGATTTATAGGATTTTTTTTGGGTGGTGATACAATTTTTGAGGGGGTTCTGTTTGGAGGTCTCGCACAAAAGGAACAAAACAAAGGGGAGGCATTCACGCGACCAAGATGCAAGGCTAAATCTTTGTAACTTCTTCTAGACGAACGGTTCGATTAGGTTTTATACTTTTTATGTTTATTTAAGTATTGGATTTTGTTTTTGCTTGTGATGACAAACATCTTAAACATTATTGATGCATTAGTTAAGCAAACAATTGATTTGTGTTTTGAGTTCTTTCTTTACAACTTGTTCGGTTGATGACAAAACTTAGTAGCGGGTTGGGTGACATAAAGAGGGTTGACTTGACGCTTACAATTGGGTAGATAATAGAGTTTGATGACAAGAACCTGTGCTACTGTTAATTAACTAATTTCCAGGACCATGTCTATGTGGTTCCCAATCTATAAACTGAAAACTGTGTAAAACCTAGAACCTGAAGTTTAGAGGGAGTTACTTCTTTATTCTTATTGTTTTTTGTTCAAATCTCTTAATCAACTTTTCAAGCACAACACCATTCTACTTTATAAAATATTATTTTTAATTAATTAGTTTGATTGATAAAATTGCTATTAACACTAACCACATACTCCTCGTGGTTCGACAACCCTACTCCCTATACTGCAGTCCTTGTAGCTAAGGAGTTGTTTTTAAAATATTTTTTGATTAGCACTAGACACGCGATCAAAATGGCGCCGTTGCCGGGGAATCGGTGCGCTTAGTTAGATAGTTTTGTTTTAGTTTTTATTTATTTTCTTAAAAATCCAAAAAAAAAAAATAAAAAAAATAAAAACCAAAAATATTTTCTTTTTCTAGTCTTTTAGTTCAAGTTTTTGTTTTCTTTAGTTCAGTATTACGCGTGGTTTGCTTGTTTGTGTCTGTGCAGGTAATTCAGTTGCATGCATCATACACGTTATTCAAGCAAGACTTCACCACTAATTTACGATCCGGAAATTGAAAAGACAGCTAGAAAGAACAGAGCCATTCATCAAACCCGACCAACACCAAACATGAGCCATCCCAGTAACCAAGATAACCAACCTCCACCGAACCAACCTGACCCAATACCACCACAACCAAACCCATTGGGCAATATGCCTCCACGACCATTTCAAACAGCATCAGCTCCAATACAACAACAACCATTCCCACAATTTAACCCAGACCCGAACGCTGGTGGTTCTAGACAATTTCAGCAAGGCCATCAAGAGCATGACGAGTGGGACGAACATGATGAACATGATCAAGCTTTTGAAGTCCCACAACAACAACAACAACCCAACCACCCATTAGCCTTAAATCGACAACCACCACAAAACCGAAACCCAAGATCTAACAAAAATAGAGCAACGGATTCACTTCATGGAGATGACAGTATGCATGGTACAGCGGGCACTTTTAATGGTAGAGTTGCTGATTGGGATGGAGGAGTTGCTGATGATGGATACTACATGAATCAGGATCAGTTTGACTATGATGAGCATGATGAGTTTGGCCCACAATATCAGCAGCAACATCAGCAAGGGTTTAATATGAGGGGGCATAATCAGGGACAGAGAGGGGTCCCTCAGAATCAACCAAGAAATCAACTGCGAGGGAATGGGCAGAGGCAATATGTAGATGGAGTACCTCGGGTGAACTACAGACCTCCTGTAAATGGCGTTGGGAGCCATTTTATTCCAGTGGCCACCGAGCACACTTCACCTGTAGTACCACCTCATCAGAATGGAAGAAACTTTGAGGTTAGACCACAATATTTGAATCACCTTCCGAGTTTCTATGGTAAAGCAACAGAGGAACCCTATCTACATATTGCAGAATTTGTGAGTATTTGTAACACCATTGGGGGCCATGGGTTTAGTCCGGATGAGGTGAGGTTGATGATGTTTCAGTTCACCCTCAAAGATCAAGCGAAATTGTGGTACCATTCATTGCCTGCTGGGAGTATATTCACATGGCAAGAGCTTCAACAGCAATTCTTAGAGGAATATTATACTATGACTCGCACTACTGAGGCTCGGGAGGCTATTAGAACTTTCCAACAACACTCGGGGGAACCATTTCATGAAGCCTTCACGAGGTTTAAGGAGTTGTTAAGGAAGTGTCCACATCATGATATACCTATGTGGGAACTGATTAAGTCGTTTTATGACGGCTTATTACCCGAGGATGTGAGAGATTTGAACGCCAACAGTAATGGTACCTTTTTGACTAACCATGAGGATGTGGATTGGGAGTACATGGAGAGGTTGGCAGTGACATCAAAGAGACAGGCTCGTGCTAGTAGAAGAAGCCGAACAGGTGCAACCAGGGGTGTTGATGCAGAAGCTGAAAAGAGAATAACAAGCTTAGAGCGACAGATTGCACAGTTGACAGCTGGTAGAGGCGCAGGAAGGAGTGATGGAGCAAAGGCAGCTAATTCTTTTACAGTTTGCTCCATTTGTGATGATCTGGGACACATGGATGTTGATTGTCCTACTCAACAAGGGAAATCTGAAGAAGTAAATCAGCTTTATGGACAACGAAAGCCAAATGATATGAATTCTAATTCATATCACCCAGGTTTGCGAAATCACCCTAATTTTAGTTACAGTAATACTTCTAACCAGTTGAATCCTCCATCACAGGTACCTAATCAAAACAATCAGAGAGGATATTCAGGCCAAGGGAATTACAACAACCAAAGAAATTATCAGCAAGGATCTGGAAGCAATCAAGGAGTTCTCAAGGCAACTGGAGAAGTCAAGGAAATCAACAGGGTGGCTCTTCGGGACAGGATGGATCAGTGAGAGAGATGTTGACTGAGTTTATGAAGTCAACAGGAGAATTCATGAAGTCAACGGGCGATTTCATGAAGGAGATCAGAAAGGACAACGAAATCAGAGACAAGGAGTACAAGGCCTTGGCAAAGCAAGTTGGCCAAATTGCTGAAGAGATGTCCACCATGCGTCGAGATCCAGGTAAGTTGCCTAGCACCACTGCAGTGAATCCAGCACATCAGGCATCAACCACGAAGAATGTGCACATCAACGCAGTAAGTATTCTCTCGAATTCTGAAGATGAGCAGGAAACGTTTTCACAATCAAACATTAAAGTCAAAAATTTGAAAAAAAGGTTTTGTGAAAAGTTTTTTGAGGAAAATGTGGATGCGGCCAAGGATAAGTGTGGGAAAGTAAAATTTGCACCATTCCCTTCGGCCTCATTAGCACCAGAAAAAATAAGGGCTTTAAGTAAACGGGACCCATCGAAGGACGGGGGGTGGGAAACCTTTAAACAAGTTAAAATTAATTTACCATTACTTAATGTCATTCAAGAAAGTCCAGCTCATGCTGAAAATTTAAAAGAATTAAGCACCCAAAAATCGGCACAACAAGCTGCCAAAACAGTTTGTCTTACCGGCGCATGTGCGTGCCGCGTTATCGGGTACAGTTCCACCCAAGCGCCAAGATCCGGGAGCGCCCCTTATTTCAATACAAATAGGGGAGCTTAAGGTTGATAGGGCACTTCTAGATCATGGAGCTTGTGTTAGCATTCTCCCGGGAAGTATGTATGATCAACATGAATTTGGTCTATTACAAAAAGTTGACACCACAGTGGTGTTGGCTAATCAAAAACCCATACGTCCCAGGGGAATGTTAATTGATGTGATAGTTAAGGTGGAAGACTGTTACTACCCGGTGGATTTCTTGGTGCTAGATTGTGAGAAAAATGTTAAGAGTACACCACACACAGTTATTCTTGGTAGACCGTTTTTAGCAACTGCTCATGCAGTAATCAACTGTGCTGATGGAATGGTAAGTATGAGTTTTGGGGATAAGAAATTGAGTTTAAATGTGTTTTCAACTGTTACTGACCCAAAAACCGAGGAGGTGTGTTATATGATTGACAGGATGGCAGAGATTGGTGAGAAGCCAAAGAAGAAAAAGAAGAAGAAGAAGAAGAAGAAGGCTAAGAAACCGCCTGAATTGGAACAAGAAAATAACGGGTCAACAAAAGAGGATTCAATGCTGAACATAAGTTATGACCAAAATGAGTACAAGCAGAATATGTGCTTGGAAGCTGAGGGAGGCAAGCATCCCGTTCGACCACCATAAAAACTATATCAGGTTAAATGGCATAAGTGGATGGATTTGGAGGCTTAAACGTGGTTGAGGTTGAGTTTGGATGGTGAACCGAAGATGTGGAAGTGTTCGGGACGTTTTGTATGGCTAAATGAAGTTAAAGAGGAATTTTGGATAAGCCAAGAACACCCGAGTCGGAGGCTACTACTACTACTACTACTTATAATAATAATAATAATAATAATAATAATATAGTACAAACGTAAAGCCAAAAATAAAATAAAAGAAAAGAATGCAAGAATGGATTTGTTTGGTCAACATAAATGCAAGAATGAAAAGTCAAAATGCATTTATTGCAATTATGAAGGAAGCAAAATTAAGGCTTTTCGTTCAAACCGTAGGGGGGCGCAAAAACAGAAAGGAAAGGGAAATTGGCAGAGAATAACCGCCGTAAGGCCTGAGGATCCAGCCATAAGCTACGGAGAACAATAGGATTTTTTGGAAAGTTTGTTTTCAATGTGATATAAGGAAATATTATGGAACCCTAATAATTATTCAGCCACCAAGCCTCTATGCACGAAAAAATAATACATCTTTTGGAGATTTTGGAAGCTACAAACATCAAGATTCACCATCATTCATCCATACTTTCAATTCTAATCATCATGTTCGGTATCATTATTCATACTTTTGAGTTGTTTCTTGTTATCATGAGTGGCTAAACATCTTGTAATCACCTCCGGGTGTATGGTTTATTTGTGAAACCTTAAGTCTTGTTTGATTTGGTTTATGGATTGTTTTTCATTTAGTTGAAGAATATTTGTGGTTTTTATCATTTAAGCGATTCACTTGTTTTCATTTGCTTATCTTTTTATCATTCACATTCGGTTTTTCTTGCATCGTGAGTAGTTTGATAATTTAGAGGGTAGGTGATACTTGTGGGTTGGTAATTGAATTGTACAGGTTATTATTAAAAACTTGTGTTCGGTTATCACTTGATTTGAACCGTCCAACAAAACTATGTCTATGTAGTATCCAATCATTTAAACAAGAGTAAGGTGGACCATTAACCAGAAACCTGGAGGGGATTACTTCTTTTCTATTATTGTTACAACTTCTTAAATTCAATTAAAAACGAAGTGTGTGAAGTGTGGGTTCACATTTCATAAGCCCAAAAGGCTTTTGTGGTATTATCATTGGTCTTTTGACGGCAACTGGAGGGGATATACGATTTATAGGATTTTTTTTGGGTGGTGATACAATTTTTGAGGGGGTTCTGTTTGGAGGTCTCGCACAAAAGGAACAAAACAAAGGGGAGGCATTCACGCGACCAAGATGCAAGGCTAAATCTTTGTAACTTCTTCTAGACGAACGGTTCGATTAGGTTTTATACTTTTTATGTTTATTTAAGTATTGGATTTTGTTTTTGCTTGTGATGACAAACATCTTAAACATTATTGATGCATTAGTTAAGCAAACAATTGATTTGTGTTTTGAGTTCTTTCTTTACAACTTGTTCGGTTGATGACAAAACTTAGTAGCGGGTTGGGTGACATAAAGAGGGTTGACTTGACGCTTACAATTGGGTAGATAATAGAGTTTGATGACAAGAACCTGTGCTACTGTTAATTAACTAATTTCCAGGACCATGTCTATGTGGTTCCCAATCTATAAACTGAAAACTGTGTAAAACCTAGAACCTGAAGTTTAGAGGGAGTTACTTCTTTATTCTTATTGTTTTTTGTTCAAATCTCTTAATCAACTTTTCAAGCACAACACCATTCTACTTTATAAAATATTATTTTTAATTAATTAGTTTGATTGATAAAATTGCTATTAACACTAACCACATACTCCTCGTGGTTCGACAACCCTACTCCCTATACTGCAGTCCTTGTAGCTAAGGAGTTGTTTTTAAAATATTTTTTGATTAGCACTAGACACGCGATCAAAATGGCGCCGTTGCCGGGGAGTGCGTGCGCTTAGTGTTTTTAGTTTTAGTTGTCTTTACTTTTAGAAAAAAAATTAAAAACAAAAATATTTTATTTTTTTCGTGTTTAGTTTAGTTTAGTTTAATTTTTTTTTTTTTTTGTGCAGTGCTACTCGGTTTTCCTTGTTTTTGTCTATGCAGATCAGTTTGAGGATCTTACAATGAAAAGAGTTTATTCGTCATGTATAGGTTGCGGTAGTCCAATTCACACGCAATATGATTGCCCTGAGTTCCGAGAAAAGTTTGAAGACAATAGAAGGAGAATATATGAGTTGGATGTTTATTATGACGATGTGCAAGATTATTATCCAACTTGGGAAGATTATCGTCGAGACAACATGGAACATTATGCTCAGCCAGATCGAAGTTACAATAACTATGAATCTGAGATGCCACATTTTTCAAGTTACCAGGAGGAGTATATCGATTATCACCATGAATACCCTCAGGCCACATACGAGGATGTTAATCAATGTAACCAAGAGGATTATTATGGATACTCGCAATCAACTTTTCCTCAAGGTTATCATCAAAATCAAGGCCGAATTCCTTCGTATAAAGAAGAAGAGGTTTCTCAAGATGTTGAGCTAATGTATCAGTCCAAAGAGGATGAACAACTTGCTCGAGCAGAATCGTTGTTATCCAATATCGATGATTTGTTATCAACACCCAATCTCTCAGATCAACAACGAATCGACTACTTGAGTATGAAATGTGAGGTATTATCGATAAAGATACAAGTAGAAGAGTCTCTCTCACCATTGTCTGATGATGTAATGAATTATTCTCAAGTTGGGGATGAGGTTATGGAGATTAATACCACACTGATTCCCTCACTTGTCAAACAGCCACAAATGGAGCAGATTCTCATCGAGAATGAAATTGAAGAAAAGGTTGTTGATTCTCTAGAGCATGAAGTTGAAAGTTCAGACCCAGTCAAATATTTGGCACCTCTCAAAGAGCCACAGACTGAGGCTTTGAGGATGAATATTAGAAGGGTGAGATTGCAAGACATTGGGCATGTGATCATGAAATGGCTACTCTGCAACAACATCTACTCAACATACATGCTAATCATCGTTAAGCTGGCGTGGATATGGCACGTTAACTACCGAGCCTACACTGGAAATGCGGTAGGCAAATGTTCTTTGAGACCACCATGAATGAACATTAGGTATGATTTTTGTATATTTTGTATATTTATTTGTTTTATTTTATTTTATTTTTTTTATTTTATTATTTTCGAGTGTGTTCGAGTCAGTTTTATTTTTGTTGGAGTCATGGGATTGCTTGTTATGATTTGAACTGCAAGAATAGATTGCTCCGCCCATACTCAATCTCCATTCGGGCAGGGGCGATTTGGAAACCACTAATGTTTGCAGGTATCCCGAATTGTTTGTTTGTTTGTTTGTTTTTCTTGTTTCTTTGTTACAGGTTTGTTTATCGGCCGCGAATGAAATGCTATACGGCCGACATTGGAAGGAATTTAACGAACTCATACGCGCATTGCTTATCCAGGGGAGTTTGTTCCTTTTACTGTTGTATTTTATTTTTAAAATTGTTTTGTTTTATTCCCTATCTTACATTGAGGACAATGTGTCGTTCAAGTGTGGGGGTGGGGAAACTTCGTTTTTATTTATTCTTGGGTCTAAAAAAATCAAAAAAAAAAATTGAAAATTGAAAATGTCTTGAAAATTGTTCTTAAAAAAAAAAGCATTCTAATCAGACATAAAGCAGCTCTTTCAGTACATACCAGTTGTTTCTTAGATTGTTTTGGTAGTAGATCCTTAGTCATGGTCTAATTTGTGGAAAAGTAATATGAACCGTTTTCAGCAAGTGTTTTTATGGAAAAAAAGAGTTTAGAATTGCCTGACTAGGTTTAACAAGCTATTGGTAATAAATGCATGCACACGTCGGTAACCCATTTCCCACTTTTGTGAGATCTTGAGCCTACTAGATGATAGATTGATACATATATATTTTCATTTGTTGAGTGTAGGCCAGATGTTTCTCTGTTGCAGAACTTGTGTGATTTGATACATGCTGAGGTTGTAGACTAAATATGCACGTAAATGATAAAGGCAATTTAGGATTTCCCTTTTTCTTTTGATACCCACTTATGTGTTATGTGTTGACCCATTTACCTAAAATCACCCTTAGTAGCCCATGTTGAGCCTATACCCTTTCGTTTGTCAAACCTATAAAGTTACCCAAATCGACCCGTTAACCGTTGTTAAGAAATTGATGACATCCATTGTGCTCTATGTTTATGTTCAAGTGTTCGATCTATGTCAAGTTGTGAAAAAAAGAAGAAAAATATGTGAAAAAAAAGAAGAAAAAGAAAAAAAAATAGAAGTATGTGTTATGGGTCAAATATGCCCAAAGTTGTGTGATTATTGTATTATGGTGCTTAGTGAATAAGGATGATCATTCAAGTGTATTGAACCTTTTGTTTTGAACCCATTGTTAGCCAAATTATCCCACCTTTACCTTAAGCCCAAAACCCGTAAGTCCTTTAGATACGTGCATTGTCTATAGTTGAGGTGTGATTGTTATACAAGCCTATGATAACAAAGTTACATGTTTGGTTTTGAGTGAATGATACTAGCGCATTACATGCTAGTCCAGATATAAACCGAGTGGAGTGAAAAATTGTGAGGGGTGTGTTGCATGAAAATAAAAACCGGAAGCATGTTAAGTTTAGTCAGGGTAATTATGTTTTTAAGTGGAAATGAATTTGACTTGCTGAATTAACACATCTAATGCTGATCTGTAAATGGGGTATGACTTTGGACCTTAGCTGAGGCATGATGGGGCGACTGGGGTGCTAGTCTGTGATAATGTCTTGAGCAGAGTATATATATAATTTTTTCGAGACGAAAAAAGATAAGTGTAGGGGTGTGATGTGTTGGTGAAAACACCTTGTTAATATGTTAGTTTTGTATATATTTTATTCTTTTATTGTGTGCTTTTAGTCGGTCTTAGTTATTTATTAGCGCGCATGTGTTTTATAGGTGTTCGTGGATAATGAGCTCAAAACAAAAGAATTTTAATCGAGACACGAACACTTAAGAGCAGGTGTTCATGGACGTTAGAGCGTTGAAGAGCAACTTTGGATAAGCCAAGAACACCCGAGTCGGAGGCTTGACTAATAATAATAATAATAATAATAATAATAATAATAATAATAATAATAATAATAAGAAAAAGAAAAGAAAAAAAAGAACGTGAAGTGTGTGAAGTGTGGGTTCACATTTCATAAGCCCAAAAGGCTTTTGTGGTATTATCATTGGTCTTTTGACGGCAACTGGAGGGGATATACGATTTATAGGATTTTTTTTGGGTGGTGATACAATTTTTGAGGGGGTTCTGTTTGGAGGTCTCGCACAAAAGGAACAAAACAAAGGGGAGGCATTCACGCGACCAAGATGCAAGGCTAAATCTTTGTAACTTCTTCTAGACGAACGGTTCGATTAGGTTTTATACTTTTTATGTTTATTTAAGTATTGGATTTTGTTTTTGCTTGTGATGACAAACATCTTAAACATTATTGATGCATTAGTTAAGCAAACAATTGATTTGTGTTTTGAGTTCTTTCTTTACAACTTGTTCGGTTGATGACAAAACTTAGTAGCGGGTTGGGTGACATAAAGAGGGTTGACTTGACGCTTACAATTGGGTAGATAATAGAGTTTGATGACAAGAACCTGTGCTACTGTTAATTAACTAATTTCCAGGACCATGTCTATGTGGTTCCCAATCTATAAACTGAAAACTGTGTAAAACCTAGAACCTGAAGTTTAGAGGGAGTTACTTCTTTATTCTTATTGTTTTTTGTTCAAATCTCTTAATCAACTTTTCAAGCACAACACCATTCTACTTTATAAAATATTATTTTTAATTAATTAGTTTGATTGATAAAATTGCTATTAACACTAACCACATACTCCTCGTGGTTCGACAACCCTACTCCCTATACTGCAGTCCTTGTAGCTAAGGAGTTGTTTTTAAAATATTTTTTGATTAGCACTAGACACGCGATCAAGTAGGAGAGAGGTGACTTGACAAGTGTCAAATCAACCTTTTTAAACCTAGGATTTAGAAAATTAAAGTGGCCCACTTGCTTATTTAAGATTACCTTAATGCCCTTATTCCAATATCTATACTATCTTATAAAGCATTTCACAAGGACCTCTTAAATTTTAAGTAATACAACTATAAATGCTTAAAGTACAACACATAATGCATGCATTAACTAATTTTTAAGGGCATTTTTGTCTTTTCAAACATAAGTTGCATATATACCCTTTATTAATTACAGTTTCCCCCCTTTATCTATACCCACATATTCTGATTACTTTCATTTCCCCCCCTTATCTTTCCTCACAAATGCCTCACATCTTATTTTTTTAAATCTTTTGCTTATATCTATAAATATATTACGTTTTAAAAAATTCTGAACATACTATTAAAACGAGCGTATTTTTGTCAACGTATTGATGTAAATTTTATTCGATATCGAGATGCCTAATATAATGTACAAGTAATCATGCATTAACGTACAAGTCCTTTAGAAGTGGCCATAACAACTACCCCGGTCAAGAAAAATACGAACAGTAAGAGACAGCAACCGCAGCGGTACGAGAGACGTCTCTTTATTTTTTATGACCATGATATTATCTGTGTCTCTGTGGTGGCTGCTTGCGGAGGAGTCACGATCTCGTTTGATGCCACGGCTACTGGAAGTAGAGAGCAACAAATTGAAATTGAAATTGAAGCTCTTTTTGAGAACTTTGGTTTGGATATTGCCACTGCATTCTGACTTCTTTAGTGCTGAGTATGATGAGTATCCAATGATTATGCTATGCAACCAAATAACCGAGAATGCCGCTATTAAGTACCTACATCGTCCAAGACATGATCAAAACTCCAATAAATGCACAAAGAGACCAGCTTGCCTTCCATATCTTTTTCTGTACAAAAAAGAACAGACAAGTGGGATGATTAAAAACGTCCAGCCCGTTGTTAGCACGCAGCTCAATATTTAAATTCGTTTCCTGCAAATGATATTGTTTTTGTAATTTAACACAACACGAATCGAACACAAATTTGTATACTAACCGAAGCTTGTTATGCTCAGCTCGTGGGACCCGTATTAAACACGCAATCGCTAGGTCGTCTAGGAGCCCAGATTCAGAGGTGGTTGAACCCTGGTCCGTTCCCTACACCCGTTCTTGGACTTGTGTGCACGCGGATTTATATCATGCCGAATACAAAGTTTTGACCGGGGCCAAATTTTCACGCTCCCGCTACTTTTTTTAAACCAGCAACGACTCCAATAAATGCACAAAGAGACCAGCTTGCCTTCCATTTCTTTTTCTATACAGAAACGAACAGATCAGTGTGTATATGATTAATGTTACAAAGTAAATAATAACTCAATTCAAAACCTCATGTATTTTCAAGACTCCAATTTTACAAACAGGTCCCCAATGAACAACCACCACCATAGCTACATATAAAAACACTAACTATATTATCACTAACATCATAATATGCTATAGATACATAAAACAACACACACACAGACATGACACTAACTATATTATCACTAACATCATATATGTCACATTCCAGTAATCACAACCTAAACACCCTCTTCATCATCATTAACCTTAAATAAATTAACCTCCTAAACCATAACACCTAATTAAATTAAATATCAAAGACAACCTTGCTTCCGAATTCGATTCTTCCCGCTTAAAAAATACCAGGGATGTTAAATCAAACTCGAAAACAACCACCATCTTCTTTATCATACATCAACCTTCATTACTTGATCACTTGAAAGATTATTATTATTAACTTAATAACTATAAATGCTTAAAGTACAACAATTTATAAAATAGACACTCATTCCACAACAATTCCATCTACGTATCATCAAAAAACATAATTATCAACTTATACAGTTTTCCCCCTTATCTATACCCACATATTCTGATTAGTTTCATTTCCCCCCCCTTATCTTTCCCCACAAATTCCTCACATCTTATTTTTTTCAATCTTTAGCTTATATCTATGAATATATTACGTTTTAAAAAAAAATCTGAATATACCGTTAAAACGAGCGTATTTTTGTCAACGTATCGATGTAAATTTTATTCGACATCAAGATGCATAATATAATGTCCAAGTCAATCATGCATTAATGTACAAGTCCTTTAATACATTACAAGTCTCATGGCAACTAAGGAAGTTAAAACAATAAGAAAATGCAAAATTTTGAAATTTGGGCAGTTTTTTTTGCGGGAAGATAGTGGGGTGCTGAATAACACATGCCCATGTTTTCACTCAACTATAAAAGAAACCTACTGTCTAACAAAAAGTATACATTTTCTGGCCAAAGTTACTGTGTTGTTCACACTTGCATACATGGGCATGAAGATTGTTATCAAAAAAATCCAGCACTCTTTCAATGTAAGTTAAATCATAACCTTATACTGTTGGGTTCTTTCTTTAGTCTAAAATTGTAGTTAAAAACATGTTTATGTTTTTTTTATACAAGGATAAACCTATTTACAAATGTGAAGTTGTTGCACCCATTAACAATGGTCAAGATCGGATCAACAATGAGGATGAAAACACTGAACCGTCTGCCAAAACAGTTTCAGAAATTAAGGTTTGTGTACTAAACTTTTAACCTATGCTCACAAGCATTCTATTCAAAGTGCTGATTGCTTTAGACTAAAACTGTAGTTAAAAAAGATGTTTTAATGTTTTTTTATACAAGGAGGAAGCTACTTACCAACGTGAAGTTGTTGCACCCATTAATAATTATGAACATCAAATCAGCAATGAAGATGAACATATTCAAACATCTGCAAAAATTGTTTCAGAAATTAAGGTTTGTGAATTGATTCATAACATTTTATCAAAATATTTGCTTACAAATAAAAATTAATTTTGCAGGAAACAAAGGGGACATATTCATCAGCTTGTGTGGCACTTCTAAATGAAATAAGAGAAGCAGTAATATCAAACAGTTTTCATGTTACATATAATTTTTAACCTATTACTAATTTATTAACATTGTTATGACAGAAGCAAAAGGCTATCAAATTTAACAAGAGGTTGGAAAATATTGCTAAGTGGAATTGGGGGGAAGTTATATATGTGAGCAGCAGCGAGGAGGAGCCTGAAGAGGATGTGACTAATACTGCAGACTCAATGGCGTCCATTTAAACTTTAGTATTAATTAATATCTGCTATGTTTTTTAATGTTACTTTGAACCTTTTTTAGTAAGTAGAAGAGCGTTAAGCCTATATCAATATCTACTGCGTTTTTTTAGTCTTTGAATCGTGTTTTATAATTTTTAGTGTTATACAAGTGACTTGAATCATATCTCTTAGCTATTATTAAGATTATTAATTATTATGCCACATTATACTTTTATCAACTATAAATACAGATTTATACAGATGTTTGATCTGTATGAAAAAAAATTGGTTCAGAAAAAAAAAAACCCAGCTGGTCATATAACGATGTAGATGACAACAATTTTGAACAAACCTGAATAAGAATAAGCATTTTGCGAGTCTGGGAAAAGATAAGAACATGGTGACCTTCGGGAATCAGATAATCCTGCAACATAAATCACAAAAGAACTATCATTTGTGCTATGAAACACACATTTAATAACAGCTTAAGATTATTTGATAAAGAATGATAAACCAGAAAAAAAAATATAAATATTTTATATGTGTATTGTCTCAGAAGTCTCTGGTATATACGATATTTTGTATGGATATTTAACAAAATCCTAAAATCCAGCTATTTTATAGCTATATTTAATCCCTAATCTGGTATATACGCTATTTTGAATTTTGAATGGATATTTAACAAAAGGCTAAAAATCAGCAAATTTTATAGCTATATTTAATTGCAAAAAAAACATTAGTCTCGCTATTTTTCCCTTTATGAAGATGCCAACTATGATGTATTGTATGAAAACAAGACTAAAAAAAAATCTTTATAAACATAAAAATAAAAATTAAAAAATATTAATAAAGGATTATTTTTTATGATTAACTTATTATTACTATCTATATATGTTTTGGTCAGGTTAAAACAGTAGGAAAAAACAAGCCGGAAATCAGAATTCCTTATCTACAATTGATTGATCCTAAATTTTAGGAAGTGGGGGGAGTGGGAGAGTGGTTTATTTTTTATGATTAACTTATATTACTATCTATATATGTTTTGGTCAGGTTAAAACAGTAGGAAAAAACAAGTTGGAAATCAGAATTCCTTATCTACAATTGATTGATCCTAAATTTTAGGAAGTGGGGGGAGTGGGAGAGTGGTGTACATAAGAATAAATCAAAACAATAAACATATTCAACAGACTCAAAACACTTTCTATGAAAATATTTATTCATAATAATTAATAAAGTCTTAATATACATAAAAAAAACTATTATTAGTAATGATAATAAGAACATTATTTGTAAACTATTAATACCTATTACTATCTTCTTGTGTTTGGGTCAGGTTAAAACAACAAGAAAAAAAAAACTGAACTAAAAATAAGTTAGCTACGTTTGATAGTCATATATTTTAGGAAGTGGGGGGAGTGGGGGAGTGGGGGAGTGGGGTGAAAAATTGTATAGTATATATTTGTGGTCGCTGCATCTTAGGTTCTCTACAAACTGGCCAGATTTCCACTCACAATTTATGGTACTTTTGCTCTCCCTTTCTTTCTCAATTTAATCATTTTTTTATTATATCCTAATATCCTAATAATGGTTTAATTATCTATTGTGAATGGAAGAACAGACTCTTGGATTTCTCTAGGATTATTCCCCACACATCTATTTCAAGGTACCTTGTCTATGTTATCTTCTATTGTCATATATAGACCCTTTTGTAGCATCAGTTAAGCCTATAGTTATCTACTGTTTTGCTGATTATTAAGTTCTCCATCTTTATTTTATATCCACTACTTTATGGACGAATAATTACTAAATTTATCATTCTTCTAAACATGTTTATAGATAATTCCTATTTTGTTAAAATATATTTCACCACATAATTCAAATATAAAAGTTATATGATCATACAACACCTTTTGAAGTTAATTAAAATAAATAAAACTGAAATACCTGCCATTGTAGACCATTTCCTTTAGAAGCTAAAAATCCAATTTATCATGTTTTGAGCCCACTAAAATGTAGGTTTAAGCCCCTGGAAAAATAGAACATGTAAAACTATTAACCTATAAATTTGATACTCACATATCTCTTATATTGTTCAAATTTAAAAAGATTTGGGAATTGATCATGATATTTGGTTTTCATCTGATTGAAATCTATTTAAGTTTTAGGATATCTAAAGTGGGTAAAATTTCTTCTATTCAAAAGCTTGCCATTTAATAAAAAACCACCATAAATAAATCAAATTTTATAGAATTTATTTTACTAGATTTGTTTTACCTTATGAGTCTGCTAGAGATGAAATATTTCTAATCCTTTTTGGTATACTTCAAGTCACATTAATCCAAATGTAAGCTCTGCAGTAAATTAAACAAAAAATGAACATTAGCCCAAATCATAATATAGTATACAAATCAGCAATGTTTAACCCAATATTTAGCCCCAACAATCAAAAGTTTTATAAACTACTACCAAAATCGTAACATAATCATTAGCTAACTAATACTTATTTTTTATACACGAATTCTGCGTGCGTGTTATGTGATGTGTTTTCTTATTTTTTTTCTTTGTTTTACATTAGTTCCCAAACGTGATCATGGTTGCGCTTCCGTATATGCTTGTACTGTATGAGATTATTGCAAGACTTCCCGCAAAGGTTGTCACTCAGTGCAAATGTGTGTGTACTCAATGGTTAGCAGAGTTGTCAACACAAGACTTTACAAGGGTTCATTGTCATTACATGCGTACATCGGCTGACCAAAACATTATCCTTACTGGTCGTCGAGCGTGTGTGTTTAGTTCATTGAATCCTAGCTGCGTTAACTTTGCCAGATCCATAGACATTCATATCCCGTTCAACGCTAAACCGCAAAATTTATTATTTTTAGCAAGTGTAGATGGAATGTTATGTCTTTGCCTTAAGAACACTTGTGAATTAGTTGTTTGGAATCCACTAACCCGTGCATACAAGAAGCTATCAAACTCTAACTCTCAAGGTTTCTACAAAGTCCTTAATGATGCTATTGGGTTCTTCGTTGACTCTTCTTATGACTACAACATTATACACATAAAGCGACGAAGAGGTATATTGACGATTTACATATATTCACTTAGATCGGGCTCATGGAAAACATGTCGTTTTCTTAAAAAATGTCCCTACCGTGATTTAAGTTATAATTGGTCGCACGGGACTTTGTGTAAAACCGGTTTGTACTTCATAGTATCTCAATGGTGGCTTGCTGGTGACGCGGCAATACTTCGTTTTGATGTGAACTCGAAGGTGTTTTCTGAAATATGGTATCCTAAGGCTTTGGGTGAAGGAGCTAGAGGTAGTTTAGTGAATATAAAAGATGAACTTTTTATGTATCTTTATAGCGGATTCCATGCCCGCAAGCTTGAATTCTGGAAGATGAAAGATGACATGTGGACCCGTGTGTTTGTTTTTCCTGAAATCGCCTATATTCCATTAGCACTATCATCCAGCATCACATATCTGAAGTTAGACGGAACATGTATTGCTATAACTCAATGGGGAGAAGTTTTTAAATTGGATGTAAGGTCGAATGGTGTGTGGTCATGTTGTCCTCTCATGTTTTATCAAGCCTTACATGGTGCAATCTACACCGAAACCATTGTGTCGCCGGGTTTTTAGTGTTCTTATGTCGTTTCTTTCATTTGCTATGAAGCTATTGGTGTTATCTTTTTTTTTTTCAGTCATGTGTACTTTTCTAACTATATGACTTATGGTTCTTAGTTATGTTTGTTTTTTTTTCCATTGACTTTACATCATGTGAGATGCACGTTTAAACTATCGTATAGCATAGATTAATACATATAGAATTTAAAGTCAAGTTAGATGCTTCTGCCATAACGTATACCACATGAAACCATTAATGATCAAAAAAACAATAATAAAACAGTAATGATCAGAAAAAACAATAAAACAGTAACGATCAACAACAATAATAAAAGAACAAGTTCACGAAAAGACCAGAAACAAAACTAAAATTTGCCAAACACTATAAACTTATTATCACAGCTTCAACTTGTAAATTAGAGCATACAGATAACATATGAACTTATCACCACTTAACATCAACAGATTCAAGTTTAACAAATAACATATGAAAACAAATCAAGATTCAGATAACTCCTAAATTAGAGCATACAAATTACCATAGTTCTTTTTCGCAGAATATAAAGTAAAAAAACAATAATAACAAAGAGAAAATTTTTTCTGTTTGTTATCAATGTGACTAAATTTTGTTTTGTCATATAACATAAAAATTGTAGGTCTAACTGATAATGGCTGTCCATTCCATTGTTGACTCTTTTTCATCTCTCACACACTACGGAGTTTCGTATACTGTTGCCTTCGTTTGGGTTGAGTTTGTTTTATCTATTGTCGCTGAAAACAAATTATTAGTTATCTTTCTTGATCAAGTCGTAAGTGCCCTTTTCCTTATTTTTAAATAAAAATCTGTTTGTTATTTAAATCACCAAAAGCCTTTTCTCTGTTCAGAGACAAAAAGTAGCCACATTCATCCCAGCATCTTTAATGCACTTTTATGATGATGTGAATTTGGTTGGCAATGTGTTTGTACTAAGTGGTTTCCTAATTGAAAGCTTCGAATATAAAGAGTGGCCAAAACATGAAAGGCACATCTTGGTTCATGGTGACTTCAAAATCGTTATTAACGAATACACAAGACTTATTCCATTTTTGAGCCATGTCCCAAAAGGGTTCCGTTTGTATCCATTAGTGCCGTCTATCAAAACTCTTATGCACGACAGGAGATCAATTAAACTAATTGTTGGTACGTATAAGTTGTTCGTTACATGTATATATTTATATACTATGGGTTAATTTTTTATACAAAATATAAAAATAATTATGCTCGTTGTAGATGTTGTAGGGAGAATCGTCACGGGTGAGCGAATAAAGGGTCGTTATCATTTTGTTATTCTTCTTCAAGATGTGACGTAAGTTTTTAGTTGTAAAAAGTTTTAAACATCTTTATATTGCTTCTATATAATTAACATTTTTTTTCTAATAACAACTATCTGTTTCAGTGGTCACATAATGCAGATATCTTTATATGACTCAGGGAAGACCAATATTGTAAAAACTTTTAGGGAAATAAAACAAAAATCTATTATGTATGTGTCTCGGGTCAAGTTGATCCGTAGGGCTGAATGTAAGTTATACTTTACATATAAAACGTTTTTTAATTACTTTAATTTATTGCGTCATATTGTTTACTTACACCAGTTATGTTCAACTTTTAGGGAATGTTTTATGCTCTACGGATTTAAGTACGGTCGTGTTTGAACCAGATATGCCTGAGGCACGTGATATAAGAATGTTCGGTTGTCGTTGTTGGAGTCCGTGTTCATGTTGAAACACTTTTGAGCTCTTTTAGTTTAATTCACCAGTTATTTTTTTTGTACGTTAGTATTTGTGTTTTGATTTTATGCAACCTTTCTTAGTACAGTTCACTAATGATTTTATTTTACCTTCGTATTTGTGCTTAGATTTTGTTTACGATTATATTGTTAATATGGGTAAAAAGCAAAATTATGATACAAGTCGCATGAAAAAAGTGCAAAAGTACTAACCATCAATAGTGCAGCAATTTCATTCTAGAAGTTGTATGTCAACATCCAACCAAGCTAAGATAACTGGCATTTGGGTTTTCAAACGCATGAACCGTTGTTCCAGACTATACACAAAATCCAGCCACATCTCGAGAGCCACCTGTACAAAAACATCCATCAGCAATCAACAAGCAATTTACCCAAATGTATCATGCCGAAAGACAGCCAATCACAATACACATGCACTTAACTTTAAAAACATATATGCCTTCTGCTACAATCTCAATAAAATAAAACCCCAAACAAAAAATTAAAAGTTAAAAAAGTAGGTTAAACGGTTTAAACTGCAATGTGACCCAAATTAAACACTTATAAACAAATAATAACCATGTTTCATTAGTCGAACAAACAATATTGTTAGTGAAATCTTAATCGAACATATATAAAAAAAAAGCACCATCTGAATGTTCATCAAAGAATATACTATACTGACATGGTTTTTATTATTAAGCAAGTTATCAACAATGTTTTGTTTATAAAAAAACTATAAGTTACAAACTCTTTGGATAACTATAGTAACATAGAATGAAGTTAAATTAGAATATGAGTGATACATGTAACTAAAACGATGAATCGCAAATGAAATAATAAACGGGTAAAAATTCAGTGAAGATGGTATCAACAGTCAAAAGATACATAAACAGATGAGCAACAATAATCAAACATTACGCTGGAAATTCTACGAACACTTGGCATGCACAATAATTACCTAACAATTGACTAAAACCGAACCAAATCACTAACACCTACATCAAATGCACAGAACATACATAACAAAGATAATAAGCGAAAACATTCAAGGAAAAAATATCACACTGCGAATCATTTAAAAGAACTAACCAAGTATTATACCGAGGTCCATGCTATTGGATCGCTTTGTCATGTAACCGGCCAGTTGGGCCGGATCTATTTAGTTTTCTTCTCCGATCAATACCATGAAGCTGACCGAGTGACCGGAACCATCACTAAGTGAAGAACAGAGAGAAAGAAACGGCGTGAGTGTGAAAGATGTTAAATCTGCAACCAAGCTAAACGAGAAAGTGGTTCCAAGTAATTATAATTATAAAGAAATGGAGTGAGTGTGAAAGATATACAAAAGTCAAAAATCGTTTTGTTGAGGCGGCCACAACTTCAAGGACTAGGGTTATGGGTGGGGGAAGAAGAAAGGGGAAAGTTAAGTAAATTGGGTTTTGCATTTATTAAAAAGCCTCGTTATATTTGAAGTGTTAACATACTTAATTTTGTTTATCCTATAAAAAACAAGCCAAAAAGTGTTTAAGTAGGTTTTTTTTTTTTTTTTTTTGAAAGGTAGTAGGTTACTTTTTATTTATGAATGGTTGATGGTTGTTTTTAATTATTTGGTTGGATAATTTTTGTATTTTTCTATAATTTATAATACCATGCAATTTTTGTGTACTCATGTTTCATATTTATATATTTGAATGATCTTGCCAAACATATTCATGAACTTAATATGTGTTTTCATATTTGTATGTTGGTTTTTTATTATTTTATGTCAGGTGGTTCGAGTTATTGAGTTTTATATTCGATCAGTCTCAGGAGGATTTATCAAAGTTTTGCAAAGGTATGATATTTATTGTTAAAGTATTTATTTATCACGTTACTTTCAGTTGTCACTTGTACTTGATAATTCCTAAATATAGTATGATTGTTATTATTTAATTTATAAGGTATTCACCAAGTTACAATGACTAACGGAGATCCAAAAGATCGTAATGATGTATCTACCTCAACTGCATCTACGTCGGCTGAAAAACGAAAAGAGTATAACAGGCGATATTATGCTTCACGCAAAGAGAATAACAAAGCATCTAAAGTTTGCAATGGTGATGTCTCTCAAAGTGGTTCATTAGTGTGTTCAACAAGTAACAGCTCATCAGAAAGGATACCACTAAGAACTTTACAATCTAATGGTAGTAGTCAAATGACACAAATGCCAATAGAGAATGTGTCATGCTCGTCATCTACAAAAAGAAAGGATCAAAATAGACGATATTATGTTAGATGCAAAGAGAATCGAAATCGTACTTTAAATGGTAGTCAAATTACCCAAAATCCAACTGCTGAACAACCAACCGTCCGAGATGAGAACATAGAAGAGGATCCGTATAATTTTGTGTACAATGGTCTACCTAGAGATCATCTCATCTTAAGGGAAAAAGATCCATGTTCTCATTGTGGAGCAAAACGATTCAGTTCAGAATTCCCCACTTTTTGTTGCATGAACGGAAAAACCAAATTAGCACCTACAGAAATTCCGGCTGAACTGTACCGACTTTACACGTCGCAAGATGAAACTGGAAAAATGTTTAGGAAAAACATACGTGCTTACAATACCAATTTTTCTTTCACATCAATGGGGGTGACATTAGATGACACACTGGCTAATATGAAAGATGGTGTATATACCTTTCGTGCACATAAAGGAATATATCACAAAATCGACCAATTAGTCCCCAGGGATGGAACACCTAGGTACTTACAGTTATATTTTTATGATCCTGATACCGAGTTAGATCATCGACTCCAATGGCCAAATCTTGATCGAGATATTACTAGAATCTTGACGCGTGTTCTTGCTACAAACCCATATGTGGAGACATTCCGAAGTCTTTCGGAGCTAGGTCCTCTCGACAACTATAAAGTCACTCTAAATGCTTCAGTGGAGCTTGACCAAAGGGTGTACAACCGACCCACAACATCCGAGGTCTACATAACATTATTTTACTTTAATATATTAATAGTAACACTAAGATACCATACATGGATACTTATTTATAATTATTATTTATATAGGTTGCTGGCATTTGGGTTGAAGGGAATGACAATATTACTGCTTACAAAAGAAGTATAGTCGTGTACGGTAGGCATGAACATAGTCAGACTATTCAGCCGTACTTTGGAATTTATGATCCATTGTCTTATCCTCTATTTTTTCCTAATGGTGAGTCGGGTTGGCATCCTAACATACCACGTCATGGAGAACTAATCAACGAAGTTCGCAATGAGCATGAGAATAATGAAGAAGACATGGAAGGTACCAACAAGTTAACTATTTTTATTTTATAGTAAATTGTATTAATAATATTCTCAACTGGTTGTTTTTAAAACTATACAGAGGGTAACAAACGAGGTCCTAGAAAAAACGTCGCTATGCGAGAATACTACTGTTACAAGTTCCAAATTCGCTCCACCGAGAATTTGCTTTTATTTGGTGGTAGATTGTTACAACAGTTTGCCGTTGATGTTTACATAAAGCTTGAAACGTCTCGATTAAAATATCATGAAAACAACCAGGCTACGATAAGAGCAGATTTATACCAGGGTATTATGGATTGCGTCCATGCTGGTGAGGTTCATCCACACAAAGTAGGACAACGGATTGTCTTGCCTGCATCTTTCATCGGGGGTCCACGAGACATGCGACGCCGGTTCCTAGATGCTATGACTTTAGTTCAAGATGACGGTAAGCCTGATTTATTCCTTACGATGACGTGTAATCCTCAATGGCCCGAGATATGTGATAATTTAAAACCGGGCCAAACTGCACAAGATCGTCCAGAGCTTGTTTCACGGATATTCCGTGCTAAATTAGAGGATCTTAAGGTGCAACTCTTTCAGAAACATTTACTCGGAGAAGTTAAGGCATACGTTTATGTCATTGAGTTTCAAAAGCGTGGTTTGCCACATGCACATTTCCTCCTTATTATGCACTCGCAATACAAGATTAGTAACCCAGACCATTATGATAAGGTCGTGTGTGCAGAAATCCCTGACATGGTATGTTATCCACAACTGCACGAGGTTGTTGTAAAGCACATGATTCATGGTCCATGTGGAAATCTACGAAGAGATAGTCCTTGCATGCAAGGTGGTCCAAAAGTATGTCGTTTTCGTTACCCGAGACAATTTAATGAGCAGACAACACAAGGAGACGATGCATATCCATTGTATCGAAGGAGAAACAATGGAATAACGGTGGACGTACGAGGAAAAACTCTTGACAATAGATGGGTTGTTCCTTATAACCCAAGTCTTTTAATGATGTTCAACTGCCACATTAATGTCGAGGTTTGCTCAAGTATAAAATCTGTGAAATATTTGTTCAAGTATGTTTACAAAGGACATGACAAACAAGTTATTCAAATTGATCCAGACGGACCAGATGTTATCAATGAAATAAAGAGATTTCAGGATGCACGCTACATATCACCCCCAGAGGCTATGTGGCGTATTTTTTCTTTTCCCCTTTCTCAAATCTATCCTGCTGTTTTATCCTTGCAACTTCATCTCCCGAATAAGCAGATGGTTAGATTTAGAGAAAATGATACCATGTCGAACATTATTAATAGGGAAAGAGATAACGAAAGCATGTTGACAACATTTTTTCTGAAAAATAGAGAGGATGTAACGGCAAGGCAATATTTGTATAAAGATTTCCCAAAACACTTCACATGGAATGGGGCCAAACGTTCTTGGAATCCTCGTATACTTAAGCCACAAAGAGGTCGTATTGTTTCTGTTAATCCAGCGGAAGGAGAAAGGTATTACTTACGTCTACTTTTATCAAATGTCAAGGGACCCACTTCTTTTGAAGATCTTCGCACGGTTAATAGGTTCAGGCACACGACATTTCGACAAGCAGCTCTTGAGATAGGCCTAATAGAGAACGATGATAGTTTGTCGCAATGCCTCACCGAAGCTTCTCTATTTCAATTTCCAAATGCTCTTAGAAGGTTATTCGCAACCATAATGATTTTCTGTGAACCCGGGGATATTCGTAAATTGTGGAATGAGCACTTTGATGCACTATCTGAAGATCACCGATTACATTGTCAAAGTGTGGAACGCGTTCGAAATATGGTTCTTACTAACATTAGGGTCATCCTACAGTCCATGGGGTAAAAATATCGATGATTTCGATCTTCCAAAACAAATAGAAGACCACTTACAATATGCAGCTCACCGTGAGGTACAAGAGGAGTACGAGATTGTTGTGGAAACTGAACACTTACATGCCAAAGATAAGCTTAATTTAGACCAAAAAAGAGTGTTTGACGAGATCATGGCGCATGTGGATAATGATCGTCCAGGTGTTTTCTTTATAGATGGTCCGGGTGGAACGGGAAAGACTTTTCTATACAAAGCTGTGCTAGCTCAAGTTCGTTCACGCGGCCATATTGCTCTTGCGACCGCTTCATCAGGTGCTGCAGCTAATAATATGCCAGGAGGGAGAACGGCTCACTCAAGATTTAAGATTCCCCTCTGTGTTAATAAAAATTCAATGTGCGGCATAAAAAAACAAAGTGGGGTAGCTGAACTAATAAGGTCCTCTAAATTAATCATATGGGATGAGGCGTCTATGGCAAAACGACAAGCAGTAGAGGCAGTTGATCGAACATTACAAGACATTATAGGTGTTAGGCTTCCATTTGGGGGCAAGATAATGGTAATGGGAGGTGATTTCAGACAAGTGTTGCCGGTTATCAAACGAGGAACCAGGGCACAAATTGTAGACTCCAGCATACGAATGTCTCCTCTTTGGTCAGTTACTAAAAAAATGCAGTTAACAATAAACATGAGAGCATTGAATGATCCTTGGTATTCTGGTTTTCTCTTAAGAGTCGGTGATGGAACTGAAGAACCAATAGAAGGAAACTATATCCACATACCAAACGACATGACAATTCCATTCACAGACAGACAAAACTCTATAACAGAACTTATCAATGCCATTTTTCCGTCACTTGAAAAGAATGTATATTCTTCTGCTTATATAATATCAAGAGCAATATTGTCCACTAAAAATGATAGTGTTGACGAGATTAATGATCAAATGATTGATATGTTTCAAGGAGAGGAAAAGGTGTACTACAGTTTTGATGAAGTTGAAGACGATCGCCACAATTTCTATCCGGTCGAGTTCTTGAACTCGCTAAATGTTAGTGGTTTGCCGCCTCATAAACTTCGCTTAAAAATCGGCTGCCCCATAATATTGTTAAGAAATATCGATCCATCACATGGTCTATGTAATGGCACCAGATTGATATGTAAAGGTTTCCAGCGCAATGTTATTGATGCAGAGATAGCTGTCGGGCAACATATGGGAAAGAGAGTATTTCTGCCAAGAATACCTTTATGTCTTTCTGAGGATGACATGTTCCCATTCAAATTGAAAAGAAAACAGTTTCCAGTTCGTCTGAGCTTTTCCATGACAATAAACAAAGCTCAGGGTCAAACAATTCCCCATGTTGGTGTATATCTTCCAGATTCTGTATTTTCGCATGGTCAACTTTATGTGGCATTATCAAGAGGAATATCACGTGAAAATACAAAAGTGTTAGTACACCCTGCCAAAGATTTCAGACGAGACGGAGTATACACCTCAAATGTTGTCTATCGGGAGGTGTTACAAGATGGATGAACTGCTTTTGAACATAAAGGTAATGATTTTTAATGCATTTTGTAGGTTTAAGCAAATAAATTATATTTATATTAATTTACAACATATTTTTGTGTTATCAGTGATGAGAGAAGGACAAGAAACTCCTGGTATATGTTTTTATAACAATCTCGATGATGAAGAACGACTGACAAGAAATTTGGATGCGGACATTGAAATGTGCAAGGCTTACGACTAATTTACAACTCACGATGATGCAAGTGGTTGACAACTAGATTTTATTTTAAATTTTTATGTCTATGACTACTATTTTCATATATGTGTGTACGTTTATTCAGACGCAAGTATGCAACAATGGTTTTTATACATGCTTGATACTTTTCTTATGCCAATTGTTATTAAATTGATTGATATATGTAAGTCTAATGAGAGTGCTATCCACCGCAATGATGCTACAACAAATACCATACGAATTTAAAATAAGTACCACAATGTAAAATGTCACTCCCGCCGCATCGCGCGGGTTTCCTACTAGTTTTATTAAAGTGGCCCACTTGGTTTTGATTATTAAATACAAATTAATTAAGGACCATTGATCAAACTTGATCAATGGTCACCATAGGGTTTACAAGGTTTTTTCAATAGATAGAGTTTCCATATTATCTACACCCTATATATATATATATATATATATATATATATATATAGTGTTAGGTTATTTTCAGAAGAGGGTTTTAGTGCGAGAAGAAACCTAAATCTTAATTTTTATTACTAATGGTTCTGCTAAGATCATTTATTACATATTTACCCAACTTAAAAAGTCAATTACATATTTCCCCCTCCTAAGGCATACACAAGTTGCAAATCAATTACATATTTCCCCTTCCAAGGGGAAAATATGTAATTGATTTTTAGGGCTGGGTAAATATGTAATTAGGAGGTTTAGCAGGGGGAAATATGTAAAAAATCCTTTTTATGTACGTACCTACAGCGTGTTTCATTAAAAACAACATTAGTACATTTCTATGTGGAATTCTCTAATTAATTATTGTTTTTAAAGAAAATGATTAATCTGTAAAATTATTTTTATCTCTTTTCTTTCTTCCACTTCTCTCTTACAAAATATCACCAGGCCTATTCTAGCGAGATATTGTCCGCTTTAGTAACCTCCATGATCTTTTTTTCTAGACCAAGTCCATACATCATCCAAAACACGCTAGGCATGAACTAAAAATACCTGACATCTTCTTTGTGGCTTTTTTGGTTACCGATGTGGGACAAAGATCATATCAATACACATTTTCTCACAAGGCTTTGTGTCGCTAAAAGAGATTCCAAGTTTTCTTCCACATTGAGATGTTAGTGGTCTATGTGAGACAATTGACATTAATAAATCAGTCGAAAATAGTCTTCGTCCTTACAAAGAAAATTTTGGTTTATTTCTTACATATATATTTTTTTTAAGACAAATGCTACTAATACTTTATTGCACCAGTAATCCTTAATTATTTCCCCTTCATATATGCTATTGATTATGATACCGTTGTTATAACCCAAGTCATTCTAGCGAGCTATTGCTTGCTTTGATATCTCTTATCACATGAACGTGTTCATGGACCATACTTCAAAACATGCCCGCTACTTAAGGTTAGGCTTAAACTTAAATAGCAAATATGTCCTCTATTAGTGGTCGTTAAGACATCATATAGTGTTGCTCTTATGTAATTGTATATTCCAGAATATACGACCAATGTAACTTTAGTGAAACTAAATTATGTGACCGTAATATGTTTAACTAGGAGTTATGCGCTTATGTGATGTGAGAATGTGAGATGACGTGGATGTAGCAAGAGTCTAATTCATATTCATATTTCATAATGTGGAGTGATAATTATCTAGTTATAACTAATAGATAACATGAAACCAATGCGATAAAATTAACACACATTCGAACTCTTAGTCCGAAATGAACAATTAAAAAGCTAAAAAAAAAAAAACAATAAATCCCCGCTTTAAAGAAGGCCCATAAATATAAAACGCAACCATTTTCTATAACAACGAATTTTTTAATCCTCTAATATGTAAAACTTGAATCCAAAACTTTCAAACTTAGGCGTTCCTAGACTCAAGAAACAAAGCATCACGAGTTAAATGGATTAAGTTATAAAAGTAGCCGCATAAGTATTAATGGGGTGTTTGGGATTGATTATTCAAAACAGATTATCCGTTTTAGAAAAAGCAGGGGTGGAGCTGCTTATAGATTATTGCGTTTTGGTAGCCTAAAAAAGCTGATTATTTTCCTTTTCAAAACGCAATAATCTAAAAATCAGATTCAAAACGCAATTCCAAACACCCTCTAAGTAAAGAATATAATTATTAGGCCTAAAGGGGCGCAACTAGATTCCTGTTTTCACTTAACTGATTTAACCAATCCTGCACTGCCACATCACTTCACTGATTTACTTCACTGGAACATTTTTTTGTATGCAGCACTTAACTGATTCACTTCATTGAAATCTTTATTTTTTATTATTTTTTTAAAGAAACATTAATTAAACATATTATTAAACCAAATAAAATAAAATTACATAATATTCCATAAAATAACATCAATACATGACATCAAACCATTATTTAAAAACGTAAATAAATAGTAGAAACACGACTATATTATAAAATGTCCTCTCATAGCTCTCCAAACCTCGACCCTCAGGTAGTTATCATTGTGTATGTTTCGGTATTGGTTACGGGCTTCTTCAATCAATTCATCTTCGTTTAACCCCGGATTGGCGTCCATCGCATTAACGAATAATTGTTGAAATACTGCGCACTTCGACTTTAAAGATACAAACTTTCCATATATCACGTCCGTTGAACGATTGTTTTCACCCATTTGTTCATTGAATCTTGTGACAACCGCTTTCCAAAAACTTTTGCGTTAGCTCGGGTCCTTGCTCTTGAATAGCAATATAGCTTAGCTATTCACCAAGGCGAGTTCGTCCTCCAAGTTCCAAATTGGTTGTCGCACACGGTTTAGCGATGGCGGGATTGGATTTGGATTTGGGTTTTGGTTTGCCATTTGTGATCAACTTGAAGATGGAAAATTGATAAAAATTGGATTTGGTTTTATACTAAATTAACGGTCAAAAAATTGTTACCGTTTTATATTAAATTCATTCAAACGGTCAAAAAAGTAATAAAATAAATACTAAAAATCGACCGTTGCAATTATTATTAATGGTTACCAGCCCATTAACTAGAACCAGAAAACGGTTCACGGGACCCATACCAACACGGATGGTGGCGATGTTACCGTGCTGGTAATGAGGTACTCGTGCCGAATTCTGGTAGCGCCCTGTCCACCGTTATTTTCTAAAACCCCAATAGTCTAAAACCCAGCTCTTGTTATACCTTGGAAAAAATATTATTTGGGATAAAAGGAAGAAGGCTGTGGATAATAAACAGGTACAAAAATGGCGACTGCTTCTTCTATAATAATCTCCTCAACAATTCCACTTTCTTCTTCCTTAAAATGGGTTTCAATTCCCATCCTTCGTTACCCAAATAACTGTTATAGCAAACAATCCAGCCTCCATAAAAGCCCCTCTACATATTCCTTAAACCCTACTAGAAGAAACCCTAAAACACTAATTGTTAAAGCTGCTGAATACAAATTCCCAGACCCAATTCCTGAATTTGCTGAAGCTGTAAGCATACCCAGTTTACGTTTTATGTTTTGTTTGATTGTTTTTGTAGAATTTTAAGGGATGCATACCAAGTGTTTGTTGAAATGTCTCTGTGTGTTTGGTGGTTTAGGAGACTGAAAAATTCAGGGATCATCTTATTGAGAAATTGTCAAAGAAAGATGTTTTTGAAGATTCTGTTGATGAAGTGGTCGAAATCTGTACCGAGGTATAATTGAAGGAGCCACTGCTTTTCATGTGTATATTTGCAAACATTAAGATAATAAAGTTAAGATATTTAAGTGTTTTGCATCTAAATATGGCTTATATTTGAGTTGGGTTTGTGAATAGATTTTTGCAAAGTTCATGAATGAGGAATATGGTGGCCCGGGAACACTGTTGGTTGATCCTTTTTGGGAGATGGCTGATACGATAAACGAAAGTGATTTACCTGGAGGGCCACAAGCTGCTCGTGCTGCGGTTAAATGGGCTCAAGATCATGTTGACAATGATTGGAAAGAATGGAATGGAAATTAGCAAGGACCATAGTCACATACCATGAATTAAACGCGGTTGATTGGCTGATCATGTCAGCTGCATCATCTGTCGGTTCGACTGAGTAAGATTGATCTTAAAGAGGCGCAGAGTGGCAACAAGAATATGGTCACTTGGTGTGCGTTTAATGGGCTAGTCTGTTGTATCATCGTAGAACTAGAACATTTTTTGTTTTCCTACTGTATGTTATGGAACAAGTCTTTTGTGTAATAGAACAAGTTTTGTAGCTCAATGATTATACTTTGTTGACAGAGCATCCAACTACAACTTGACCAATCTCATAAGGCCTGAGTTGATTAACCTATTTAAGCCTCACATTACACGTATTTTTGGCAGATATAATGGGTTTTTACATGACCATGTGGATAAAAAAATTGTTTATTGATACTATCTATGGTTAGATTGACCCATTCAGGCAGATTCATACTGAGAATCTTGGATCGAGATCAAGACCCGCCATTGTCATTTATCCGTCACCAATTTCTGTCTTGCACATCTCCACTGTCCCAGCAAAACAGTTAAAAAGAATACTATTAATCACTTGCGACGAGTTAGTGGGGAAGTATGTGGCGTTGATGTGGAGGAGAGTGTCTACGAACATAGGGACTAGGGAGTGAGGTTTAGCTTGTGGCTACGGATGGCTACAAACAGTAGAAAGGGGAAGACTCCTAGAGAGGTGAGGAGACGTTCTTGAGTGGTTCGTCGAGGTGGGTTCCTTAGCCGACGTGGCTTCATGAGCTTCTGACACCGCCCTTGTGATCTTGTAGGTGGGTGGTGGGGTCAGGGGCGGATGTAGTTAATGGGGAGGGGGTGCGGACGTTGCGGCTCAACTTCGCGCGCGTAGTGGAAAATTTGGTTTTTTTTTACGAAATTTGAAAAACGTTGCTACTAAAATGAAAAAAATGAAAAACGTTACTACTGAAAAATGTTTCTAGATCCGCCACTGGGTGGGGTGGGTGGAATGTTAGGTTGATGGTTTAGGGAGTAAGGTAGAGGGGTGGCATAGGTGGTAGGTTGTTGGGTGTTGGTGGGGTTGAGAAGTTGGAAAAAAAAGGTTCAAACTTAATGGGTAGCCATGTTATGTTAAGTAAAACAAAAGATAAATAACCAATCCAATTATTTTATTTTATTTTAATCTGATTATTATATAAAAAATAAACAATTAAACTCTCTATTCCGTAAGATAATCAGGGGCGCAAACGAGCCGAGCTGAATCCAAACTTACACTACTCGAGCTCGGCTTGTGACATAGCAACTATACTTTATTATCTTTATATCTTTGTAGTCAAAACATGATTATTATTTAAAAATATATATAAAAAAACCCTGATTTACTTAACAAATAACAAGGCTTCCAATTGGGCTCAAAACAAACCAACCCACCCACCAAATCGTCTATCTCCGATCGTTGCACTCAGCCGCCGTCGTCACTGCACACTAAACACCAACAAGCTGGTATCTTTTTATCTTTTAACATTTTTTATTATTTCCCACTTTAATTTCCTCTATTTCCTTATACTTCAAATGTATAGTTTTTAATCTTTATTGTCCAAGATTGTTTCAAGTTCAGTTTTTGCATTCAAACCTAACCTAATTAGTTGTCTATACACTTGAATAATGTAGTTGGTAGAACAAGATTAACGAAAAATCTAATCTTGATCTTTATTTAGGTATTTCCTTGTTAGAATTTATAATAATTTTGTTTTGTATTTTTTATTATTTTTTTTTTTTTTTGTATTGTATTAAGCACTTATATAAGGAGAACATGTTTAGTTGGTGATAGGAAGAATTTGTTGTTATAGAAGGTATGGTGAGGATTTTGGGAGAGAAACTACTTCCTAATGAACTCCTTATTTAACGCGTGTTCATCGGCTTTATTTTAACAATTTCTGCTAATTCAAGTTAGTTCTGTGATGAATTTCCTTCATTTGGTTATGCTTCAAATATTGGTATTTATGTCCAAAATTGTTTCAAGTTCGGTTTCTTCTTTTAAGCGAAACCTAATTATTTGTTGAAACACTTGAGAAATGTAGTTGGTAGAACAAGATTAAGGAAAAATATTAACTTGATGTTATCGTTGTTCGAATTTATAGTAATTTGCTTCGTATTTTCTTGTTCTGGGGGTGTTTGGGATTGAGTTTGGAAACAACTTATTGACTTATTAACTTTTTGAAAAGCCAATAAGTCAATAAGTCATTTGGAAAAGCACCAAATCCTGGCTTTTCAAAATGACTTATTGACTTATTGGCTTTTTCAAAAAGTTAATAAGTTGTTTCCAAACTCAATCCCAAACATGCTCTAAACAATCATAAAATGAGAACATGTTTAGTTGGTGATAAGAAGAGTTTGTTGTTAAAGTATGGAGAGGAGTTAGGACTTTGTGAGAAACTAGTGTTAATTAGGGCTGTACACGAGCCGAGTCGAGCCGAGCCAGGCTAAGCTCAAGCTCGAACTTAAACGAGCCAGCTCGGCTCGGCTTGTTTTTTTAGTCGAGCTGAAAAGTCGAGCTCGAGCTCGGCTCGTAAATGTTCGAGCTGAGCTCGAGCTGGCTCGAGCCAGCACGTTATTTTTTTATAAATATTTATAAAATAAAAAACAAAACAAAAATAAAATAAAGTTACACATATACATGTATATTTTTTATTTTTCTAAGTTATGGTTTATTGGATTATTAAGAGGTGAGGTAGATAGGTAGTATGAGAGGGGCTTTCAAAATTTAAATTTTAGAATTGCGTTTGGAGCCAAAATATATTACTTTCATCTATATATTAATTACACATACACAAGCCTGAGTCGAGCCATATGTCGCGCCATTGAGCCGAGCCACGAGATGAGCCATCAAGCCGAGTCACGAGCTGAACACCCCTGGCTCGAGCTCGGCTTGATTACAAAACGAGCCGGCTCGGCTCGAAAACAAAACGAGCCTTTTCGAGCGAGTTTCGAGCGAGCCTCGAGCCGCGAGCTTTTTGTACACCCCTAGTGTTAATGAACTCTTTGAATGGTGGTATTGATTGTCGGTCTAAAATTGTTTCAAGTTCAGTTTTTGCTTTTAGACGATATATAATTACTTGCCGAAACAATGAGAAATGTAGTTGGTAGAAAAATATTGAGGAGAATTCTCAAATTGATGTTGACTAATTTAGGTATTTTTTTTGTTCGAATGTATAATAATTTGATTCGTATTTATTTTTTAAAAAAAAGTTATAGAAGAATTTGCTGTTACAGGAAGTATGGAGAGGACTTTGGGAGAAGCTATGTTGTAATGTACTCCTTATTTAACGTGTGTTCATCGGCTTTATTTGCAAGGGCGACTGGCAATCTTGTTGCAAGATGTTTGTCTAGTGGAGTCATCGGTTTATCCTTTAGAAGAAGAATTGATCATCATGCTGCAATTGTTACCGCAGAAAATGGATTTCTTTTGACAAGGTTTCGAGCTTCTTGTTATTCTACTCGTAAAGCCACTGGTACTGGTAAATCTAAGACAAAGAAATCTGATCCTAAAGCAAAGAAAATGTTGGGAGAAGAGAAGAACGCTTTCTTTGTTGTCCGTAAAGGTGATCTTGTTGGAGTGTACAAGAACTTAAATGAGTGTCAAGCTCAAGTTGGATCCTCGGTATGATCTTTTTTAACGAATCATTGTCAATTGATGTCTTCGTTTGTGTGTTTATGTTTGAACAGTTTAACGTAGATATTTTAAAAGGCTTAACGGATCATATGCATCTTTGTGATCCTGATAGGTATGTGATCCACCTGTCAGTGTGTATAAAGGCTACACCATGCCCAAGGAAGCCGAAGAATATATGATTTCTTGTGGGCTTAAGAATGCACTTTATTCAATCAAGGCTGCAGATCTAACAGAAGAGCTATTTGGAAATCTTGTGGCATGTCCTTACCAGGTAAAATAAAAAAAAAATGTAAATGTGGAATTTTTTGGATAGTGTTCACTTGATACCGTTTTAGTTAAGATAGATAAATGTCGCAAATAAATGGTTCTTGTTGAATAAACATATCACGTCTTGTTGGTCGGTGGCAACCTAAATAAATTTATCTTTTCTCTGCAGCAACCACATTTTGCCTTAGGTGAAACATCGAGTGACCATTTATCGAAAAGAAAATTTCCGGAAGTTTTGGGATCCCAAACTGGGGTAAGTTAAGTGCGGTGTTACGATTTACGAACAATAACTTGATTTTTTTTAGTAGACATCTTTTCGGTAATAAAATAACTAAAGGTCAGCAAGAAGCATACTTGTTTTAGTTTTTAATTGCTAATTTTTCAAATGTTATAAGACAGCCGGTTTTGGTTTTTTAATTGCTAATTTACCATTTTTCATGCTTTTACCTTTAAAATATCAATTTGTAGAATTGTTCTTCCTTCTCTACGTTTTATCATTGATAATGTTTTGTAAATAACTTGCAGGAAGCCTTTGGATTGACATCTATTTCAACTGATCCTGCAAGGAAGCTTGCTAAGTCGGAACATCAAGCAACTCAAGCTGTAACTAATACCTAGAGTCATGATAGTGATACGTGATGAATGCATGAAAACTAATTTAATTTTTAAGTTTGAGTGCTGAATTTCCGTCAAGCCCACTTCCTATTCTTTTACTTTTCTATATATAAAGTCACAACCTATGTTGTCAAAAGCGCACTAGGCGCAGAAGCACAGGAAAACCGTTGCTCCTGGAAAGGTGTGGTTTCAGGCCAAATTCCGGTCAAAATATGTCTAAAATCTCTAAGAATGGTATTTTTATTCTATGCGCCCAGCTTAAAAAAAGCCCTCGGTTTTTAAGCTCCCAGAGTCCGGGTTAGGCCTATGCACCTTGACAACATAGGTCACAGTTATCAAGCATTCTCATACTATTAGATTTTGGTGTAGTTTAATTGGTATATGACCTAACTGCATAATTGTTTTACAGTGCACTTGTATTCTTGAGTTTGATGGTGCGTCTAAAGGAAATCCCGGGCAAGCCGGGGCAGGAGCTGTTTTAAGATCTAATGATGGAAATTTGGTATAACCGTATAATTGATTTCAGCATGTATTCTTGAGTTCTTTCTTCTCTTATCATACTCGATAGTAGCTTATAGCTCTAGCTTTATTGTTTTTTATAGATTTGTAGATTGCGTGAAGGATTGGGTATTGCAACCAATAACTTTGCTGAATATCGAGCTCTAATTCTAGGGTTGAGATTTGCTCTTAGCAAAGGGTTTACAACTATACGAGTCCTGGGTGATTCCAAACTCGTTTGCATGCAGGTACCTTCTGTGTTCTTGAATAAATAATGCTGCAACATTGGATGATGTTTATACTAAAAGAAATTTGATAATACAGGTTCAAGGTCTATGGAAGGTGAAAAATCAGAACATTAGCAAGTTGTATGAAGAAGCAAAGAAACTAAAGGATAAATTCCATAGTTTCCAGATCGATCATGTTTTAAGGGTAAAATTGCACGTTTCATATGCTTATTTCACCTGGTTATTATATTATTGTTTCAGTTTTCTCTTGTGACAGATGCATGATTTATATCTTATTACCCTTTGTAATATGTTTTAATTTTTCCGTCTCTTAGGACTTGAACTCTGATGCAGATACTCAAGCAAACTTAGCTGTGGATCTTGCAGGTGCAACTTCTTTTCTCTTTTTATACGACATTGGTTTTTAGTAGAGGCGGCAAGACAGGTTGGGCGGATGGGTAACCACAGAGGGGTTGGGTTGAAACTGATATTTTTAGTACCGGTCGTTACGGGTCGGCTTGGTTGACCAGCAGGCACTATATTTCTTTTTATCATTTTCCATAAATAATGAATGCATATTATGATGATTCAAAGTCGAAAACAATTTTGTATACAATAATAATCTATAGGAATTGCCACCTCTAGCTTGTAGTTATGTTGACCAATGCTTATGATGATATACTATGCTGCTGCAGTTGGTCAGATTCAGGAAGTTGACACATAGTGCTGGCATGGCAAAACAAAACAAAAAGCAGCTGCAAAGGCATCGGTGTACAAGCTTAGATTACATTTTTACCACACAGTTACCCTTCAACCCAAGTTTTTAACGAGCAATCAAAATCTTTGCCTTCGGTCATTATCTGTAGATTTAAACGATTGATTGTCTAAGCTAGTTTCCAGTTAAGCTATTTTTCAACTTTTGGGGCATACCGTTTTGTCACTTGTCTGGTATAAGTTACTATATGTAGTTGTAGACCAGCAGATGGGTTTGCGCATTGGATTAACTTAAATGTTTTGTTCTACTTTCTTGCATAATAGTTGGTAGTAAATTGGTGTCTTTTTGTGCCTTGCATTGGGTGATTGCATTTGTATGAAGACGGTAATATGATTCATTGCATTTGCATTGGTCTTTTGTATGTTTTGTCTGAATGGATTATGCTAAAATGAATAAACCTTCTTTTATTTGCAAAATAAAGGGCATTTTCGACAAAGTAGTTGTAGCTGGAGTTGCAGGCTCGAACCTAGGTTGTTGCTATTGATTGTAACATTTCCAATGAAGGTATCATGTTAACTAAGGTTTTACATGAACAAGACGTATAACTTCACTAAAATCGAATGATGTGATAGTGTTGTTTCTAGTCAAAAGTTATATTGGACATAGGCCATAATTATACTATGAGCATGTTTGGCTCTCCTTATTTCCACCTGACCACCTCCTTATAACTTTTTCAAAAAGTTAATAAAAGTGTTTGGCAAAAAGAAAATGACTTTTTGTTTAGAGCCCTAAGAACTAAGGGTTTGTGTTTAGCATGATAGGCTTTGCGATTCAAAAGGGGATAGCGACACAGCTTGTTGCCCGCTTACCCACTATCTAATGTAACTTGTTTTGTCTTGGTTTGAAATTAAAGATTATTTTTTATTTTAACTTTTTATTTGCCTATGATAAGTTGTTTTGGAAAAGTAAGGGAGGAATGACTTTTTGAACCTCCTTATAACTTATTGATGGTTATTTACTTACATGTCCTTATATTCTTATACCTTCTCTCTTTATACCCTTTTTAGTCATTTTACCTAAATAAGTTAAACCAAACACTTTTCTACACAATAACTTATCAACTTATTGTTTTTCCCCACCACATAAGCATCCAAACACTTTTCTAAAAACTCATTTTTAAAAAGTCATAAGTTAATAAGTCCTTTTAACTAAAAGTCTTTTTTAACTCAAATAAGTTTATCCAAACATGCCCTATATAACAATTACAAACAAGGTGAAAAGTGGTTATTCTTTATTGGGCCACCTATTAATTTTTTTTTTCACGTATACATGATGCATGTGAACAAAGTCATAAGAGAATGACATGTTCATTCATTGCAATTATATAAATTTTCTTCGAAATACTGAAGCTATTTAACAAAATTCTTCGGACTTATCTAAACCATTGCATGATCTGAAAACTATAAGTTTTGGTAAATCGACAATAGAAACGAAAACCAAACTGATTCATAGCGAATGATATTGCTACTATCGGAATGGTTATAGGTACTAATTCTTATAGTTTTCAATCAATTTAAAACACGTGTCAGTATTCTTTTGAACATATCAACATTTTAATTTTTTTAGTTTTCTTTTTCGTTTACTATATTGAGTGTTCGTACAATGCCAAAACCGTAATAAACCAAAGCGATATTGTTCGAATTTCCCGCCGCATCGTGCGAGGTGTTTCACTAGTTTAAACAATAAATCAATTAATATGGGATAGAGTCGTAACTAAATGATATTATAAAACCTGAAACATAATAGAGATGCCAACAATAACATACAAAGACCTATTAAGGCGGAGGGGACATCTATCTTGGAATCCTCTTAAACTCGTGAACCAACCAATAGGATGATGCCACCTCATTTGAACTCATTCTAAACCACTTCATCCTTAAGGCTATATATGGTGTGGAGCCAGGGAGAGGTTTGTGAAAATGTCAAGTGGGCAGTGGAGGGATGTGAACACCCCCCCCCAACCCAACCCAACCCAAAAAAAAGGCCTGGCATGTCAAGATTGTAGGATTCTCCACGTTTGTCATGGACCGAATGGTGTTGTGGTTTTTATGATGTGGAGGATGGTTATGGGGTGGGGGATCATTACCACACCGACAACCTAAAAGAGGGGACACACATCTAGTTGAACCCACCATCTAATAATATTACGTCACGTCACCTCAAATACAATTATACAAATATTAAAGAAATGTAGCTTTGAACCTTGTGTACATCAACATCCAATACATCAATCTCTAGCGGGTTCATGAACTCGAACTTGAAGCCGCATAGCGAACCCATGGTGGTTGCGCGATGTTCCATTGCAACCCGTGTGGATCCACAACATTTAGTGGCCAACACCCTTATAGAGGTGCACAAATCGGGTTTTTTCAATACCCGGTTTCGGGTAGGGTCGGGTATTACTTCGACCGGGTATTGGAAGAACCGGTTCCAGTTCCGGTTCCTAACATAAAAAACTATACCCGGTATACCGGTTCCGGGTATACCGGGTATTGGAATAAAAACGGGTACACTGTGTATTGAAAAAACCCGGCTATGCTGGATATTGAATTCTTTTTATACAATCACGTCGAAGGGTAGTATGACTTAGATGATTATAACGCGGTTATAGAATTCTTTGGATGATACGGGTCAATCTTGGGTTGTCGAAGTGGTCAAATGGCTACCCTTCTTGAATCACGAAGTGACCCATTCCTTCCCGGACCGCCTCAACATCAAAATGCCAAATAGTCCCGTCGCTTGACATATACTTTTTTGGGTCATGAACTGGGTATTAGGAAAACCCGGTTCCGGGTATTAAAAAAACCGGGTACAAACCTAGTCCGGTTCCGGGTACGGGTACGGTTTTTTACATAGAAATCTATACCCTATGCGTACCCGACGGGTAGGGTCGGTTCCGGTTTTTTTAATACCCGGTTCCGGTTTTTTTTTTTCCGGTTCCGATTTCGGTTCTGTTTTTTTGTGCACCTCTACACCCTTAATCTGAAATGGACAACTAAATAGTAAATAGTTTAAAACTAAAACCCAAAAATCCCCACACTATAAACAAGGCCCACAAAATATATATAACGCTAACTGGGCTAAAGAAATAAACTGTGGGTCACGTTCAACATTAGTTTTAAAAGCCCAAAACAAACCCGAAACCATAAATAGGGTTTCAAGGTCTCAATAATATTGTACCCAGCAGCAGTTCTAGGGTTTTAGACCTCATTTGTTCTACCGTAATCTTAATCTTTCACCTGTATCTGGTAATCTTTTCTTTTCTTTCTTATCAAAATTTAATCTTTTTATGCCCACAAATATGTATGTAGGTTTGTATGCACAAAACTGTAGTTTTTATTTAATTAGGGATTGGATTTATTGTTGATCTGTTTTAGGGTTTTGCTAATTACATTATGAAGAACCCCATTAGGAACTAGCTTCTTAAATTATTATTTTCAAAGCTGTTTTATTAATTTAGTAGGTTGTTTTGTTTAAATTTTTCTGTTTTGATATTTATTATATTCTATATTTTGTTTGCAGCATTTTGGCATAATTTGTAGACATGGTGCAGTATAATTTTAAGAAAATTACTAAAGTACCCACAGGGAAGGATTTTGTTGATATAGTACTCAGTCGAACGCAGCGGCAAACGCCTACTGTCGTTCACAAGGGCTATGCGATTAATCGTATTCGCCAGTTTTATATGCGAAAAGTGAAATTCACTCAAACGAATTTTCACGAAAAGCTTTCTACGATTATTGAAGAGTTTCCGAGGCTCGATGATATACATCCTTTTTACGGTGATCTTCTCCATGTTCTTTATAATAAAGATCATTATAAACTTGCCCTTGGTCAGATTAATACTGCTAGAAATCTTATTAGTAAAATTGCGAAAGATTACGTGAAGTTGTTGAAATATGGCGATTCGCTATATCGGTGTAAGGCTTTAAAGGTTGCTGCTCTTGGTCGAATGTGTACGGTTACAAAAAGAATCGGTCCTAGTTTGGCGTACCTTGATCAAATTAGACAACACATGGCGAGGCTGCCGTCTATTGACCCCAACACTAGGACGATATTGATCTGTGGGTATCCGAATGTTGGGAAAAGTTCGTTTATTAACAAAATTACTAGAGCCGATGTTGATGTCCAGCCATATGCTTTTACCACGAAGTCTTTGTTTGTTGGTCATACTGATTATAAATACTTGAGGTATCAAGTTATAGATACTCCAGGGATTTTGGATAGACCGTTTGAAGATCGTAATATTATTGAAATGTGTAGTATAACAGCGTTAGCACATCTACGAGCTGCAGTCTTGTTCTTTCTTGATATCTCTGGTTCTTGTGGGTACACAATCGCTCAGCAGTCGGCACTTTTCCACAGTATCAAGTCTTTGTTTATGAACAAACCTTTGATTATCGTCTGCAACAAGACTGATTTGCAGTCACTTGAAGGGATATCTGAGGATGACAAGAAGTTGGTTGAGGAGATGAAGTCAGAAGCGATGAAAACTCTAATTGGCCAAGGCGGTGAGCCTAGAGAAGGTGCTGAAGTGCTTTTAACAATGAGCACTTTGACTGAAGAGGGCGTGATTGCTGTTAAAAACGCTGCTTGTGAACGGTTATTAGATCAAAGAGTTGAAGTTAAAATGAAGTCTAAAAAGATAAATGATTGTTTAAATCGTTTTCATGTTGCTGTTCCGAAACCACGTGACCAAAAAGAAAGACCGCCTTGCATACCACAAGCTGTTCTTGAAGCGAAAGCTAAAGAAGCTGAAAAAGAAAAGAAAAGGCTTGAAAGGGATCTTGAAGAAGAAAACGGCGGTGCGGGTGTTTATTCTGCTAGCTTAAAGAAACATTATCTTCTTGCAAACGATGAATGGAAAGAAGATAACATGCCCGAAATTCTTGATGGACATAATGTGTATGATTTTGTGGACCCTGATATTTTACAAAGGCTCGAGGAGTTGGAGAAAGAAGAAGGTCTTCTGCAGGAGCAGGACGACGATGAGGTGGACATGGACGTAGAGGATTTGACCCCACAACAGCAAAAGGAACTAGCTGAAATCCGGAGAAAGAAAAGCATACTTATCAGAGAGCATAGAATCAAAAAGAGCACTGCAGAAAGCCGGCCTATTGTGCCAAGAAAGTTTGATAAAGACAAAAAGTTCACTTCCGAGAGAATGGGTCGACAACTGTCATCTTTGGGACTTGACCCGTCTAAAGCAATGGAACGGGTTCGAAGCAAGTCCAGGGGACGTAAGAGGGAGAGGTCGACTGATCATGGCGGTGATGACATGAATGTGGATGATGATGGTTCAAATAAGAAAATGAAGTTGAGGTCATTGTCCAGGTCGAGGTCAAGGTCAAGACCGCCAACAGATGTGGTAGTTCCTGGTGAGGGATATAAAGATTCTGCTCAAAAGATTCAGGCTTTTAAAATGGGTAAGAAAGCTGTTTACAAGAGGAACAAAGATGCTCGAAAGGGTGAGGGTGATAGAGTCATTCCTAATTTAAAACCTAAGCATTTGTATTCTGGCAAGCGGTCCAATGGCAAAACCACTAGGCGTTGATGATGATGTCAAAACTTTATGTTTTATGGTAAGTATCGCTTATGTTTAAGCTTCTATATAAATATATAAAACAATTTGTTATGATCTCTGATGATCATTTGGTCTTTTCAGGAGAGGCTTACCAGTAAAAAGAGCGATGATTTGAGGCCTGGATGAATGCCACCATCATCTGGTAATATCTAGGGAGTGGGAGCCTATAATTTTGCAAGTCTTTCGCTTTGGATTTTCTTTTTTTCTAGTGTCTGATTATAAAATTTTGAACTTCTGGATTTTTGGTGATACGGCTCGGAACTTGAATTATACACTAAATGTTTTTGTTGGAAGTATTTTGGTAGTTACAGTCATAGTTTGAGGTGAGTTTGAGATATTTTGGTATACCATTGCTGGCCTTTTCTTGGTTGTAAACATATGTTTATGAAGTTTAAATACACTTAATTTAATAAAAATATTTAAGAATGTCATTATTTCAACTTAAGGGAAGATGTTAGTTTTTGCATAATGCCATATACAAGTACTGAATACTCATCTTTCTGCCTACCTTTATACGTTGATCGCCTGTTTTGTTTTGTTCGATCGACCATGATTCATGTATAACACTGAATGAACAACATAATTGGTGTTGTTTACCCTGAAGTTACTGACTTATCTCATCTATAGAACGAAAAATATATCGGCAAAATACTATTTTTCATCACCCAAAATGTTACATAGCAAGATATTAGACCGAACTTACATCACCTCTATGTACAAAACATTACACTATTAGTTCACCTAAAAACGCGCCATCATGATCACATTCTGTCCGTTTACACCCTTGCCGATTACACAGGAAACAAGGTTGTCGTTGGCGTCTTCTGATCATGTTTATCCTTGGAAATACACTCTTATCATTTCAAAATTAAGTATGTAGACTCAGGGGCTGTTTGGTAGCCTCTTAATGAAGCTCTTAACCATTCAGCGCTGAATGATTCAGCATTCAGCGCGTTTGTTTCAGCTTCTGAATGGAATGGTTAAGTCTGAATCATTAAGATTTGAGATGTTGCTGAACCATTAAGCACTGAACTAGAGTTGACCTTAATGATGCTCTCCTATCAATGTGGGACAAGAAAACTAACCATTCAGACCCCTTAACCATTTAGACATCTTAATGATTCAGTACTTAATCAACCAAACAGCCTCTCAATAATGTTGTGTAATTTTCCAGCTAAAAACATCTGATTATTTGGCTTTCACCTGATTTTGTATCAATGATTGATTGTTAAATGTCTTTTCTGCCCCCATGACAAAATCCTATTGTTCATCTGTGTATTCAGCTGGGATGGGACCCATTTTGATACCTCTACATTTATTTGTCTACACATTTAGTTTTAAATTTTTATATAATCCGTGTGATCATTCTTGGCCATGACATACCCATCACAAACACATACCAATTATATGATTTTATGGCAGCTTGTATATATGCACTGTGGACCTGTTTTTGTGTACCCCATCTTAGCTAGTCTCTTTGTAACTATGCTTTGAGTTGTATCGTGTTAAAAGACCAAACTACCCTCGATAAGTTGATCATGGACATTATTAGCATATTTTCTACTTCAAATCACCCTAACAAACCTTATGAAGAATAGATTGTTGTTTACATGTTCTTGATTTCGGTTACTAAAAGGCGGCAACTTTTAACTCCACACTAATATACATATTTCTTCAAAATTAATACATATCTGTTAGTGTTGTTGCTCACTTGCTCATCCTTTTTTAAAAATGTTCTTAAATCTTAACTATACAGATGTGTTTCTTTTTTCATTTTTAATCTTGTTGATGCAAACATATTTTTTCAACACCTATGATCAGCCTGCAATTGCAGCCTCAGAGATACTCTGCAACGACGGACGCCATGATTTCGACCTTGAAAATGATCCAGACCTTTGCTTGATTGTTCTTTCATGTGTCATCACCTGACAATTCATAATAAAAACACATAAGAATCAAATAAACTTCATCATTTGACTTTTCAAGTCAAAGTTACATTTTTTTTATAAACATGATATATATTCATATATTCCTATACTCACCTTGCTTGTATTATCCAATTCTGAAGTTGTTTCATCTTCACCATGATTTTCCTTTCCCTTTTCCACCATTGTTTCTGTTTGCTCCTTCTTCGCTTGTCGTTTCGCTCTTAGCACCTTCATAACTTCTGTAGAACAAAATAATATTCAGCCACCAAACATAACTCAAAACAAATATCCAAAAAAAAAAAAAAAAAAAAAAAAAAAAAAAAAAAAAACTGACCATGAGAGGTGACAAGACGATAAGCTCGGCCCAGAACAAGAGTGTCACTGGGCCGAAGCAGCTTAACGCGTGTAAACCGAACCGTTTTACTCCCGGATTCATCATGACTCTCCCCACCAGGTAGTGGAATAATGAGAGAAACATAATGTCCAGGATTCATCTTCATGACTTGACTAGCAGTTACTGACCAATACATCCTCTCAATCTTTCCTGATGGATGTTGTATGACTAAAGCAGCTGCATCTACTGCTTGACAATTCCCCATCTTTAATCTATAATATTCAAGAACAAAGATGGAGGAGGGTTGTTTTATAAAAAAAGATGATAAGGAAATAATGGTTTTCTTTTGATACCATATACCACCACCACCCTTATATAATATGCTCAAATGGCATTTTTGTAAATAGTTGGAAAAAAAAACTTGTTTGAATATAATTATTATTCTTTTTGTCTTTGACTGGAAATGACTTGGAAGGGTGAAATTTTTTGAAAATAATAGGTCGCTCTCTCTCCAACGAACTTGTGTTGTGTGTGACCTTTTTTATTATTTTATGTATTAGTTTATTAATTAAGTCATATCCCTGTTTTGATTTTAATAATATATATATGGTCTATTAAACATTTGGACTAATAATGACACCATGATTATATTTAATGTTTTGTTTTTATTTTATACAAATAATGAATCTTGTATAGTGTTAATGACTCTGAACATGTTGCTACAAATTTTTATTTAGACAATTAGCTAAATATTCATTTTGGAAAATTGATGTGTTTATGGTTTGGTTTGGTTTAATTTGATTTGATTTATATGCTTGTTGATTAAAGTTTTAAAAGATTTTAATAGTAATAATTGTAGATATTATATGATGTTTATTGATAATAATTTGGTAGTAGAAGTTTGATCATGCATTCATGTTACATGTTAAGGTTGATATCTTTTCAAGCAAAGTATTTTGTCTTACTATTAAAGATGCCTCTTTATACAATTACGTACTATTATTTTATATGAGGCTTTAACTGATATTAAATCATTTTTAACACGTTTATTAGATATTAGCAAACTTTTAATAACTTAAGAGAAGGTCAAATACGAATGCCTAGGAGAAAGTGATATTTAACGTCCTTAACTTTACATGACATCTTTAACGCATGGTGACGCTAAAGTATACTCCAATGCCTTATCATATAAGTTTTACACATAGAATATTAACTACCATCAATGATTAAGGACCACCGGTAACTACCAAAAGATTATTGTATGAAATTATAAAATCCCTTTGTGGCTTTGTCATTGATCCATTGGTAACTATCAACCAACATTCGATGGTTTCCTTTTGTTGGTGATAAGTCGGTTGCTACCAAACCCAAAGGCTGCCTTACAACAACACAAGTTCGATTCATACCAATTAATAACGAACCTTAAGGATACGGTTCATATAGGATTCATACCAAACATTGAAAACTAGATCAAATATGTACATGCACCGTGAAGACATAAATTACACTTACTCGCTAGGAATGAGCAAATGGTATCGAGTACTGATACAAGTACCCACTCTTTTTCGTTTTTCGATACCAATCTGGTACAATGCTCATCCTTATTACGCACGTGGGAAGGTGGGGAGGCAGAGTGCCCTAATGTCCATATTCTAATGAAGTGAATCGCCACTAGTCATTGTTTGATTAGGGCTTTGATGGTCGAATTAGGTCAGGAAACTAATGTCATACGAAACAATAAATCACATATTAAAAACCTAGGAACAACCAAACTTCAAAAGACATACAAATAGTGGATAAAGCCTTACTCACATAGCTTTCGAGTTTGAGTTCTGAATCTCAAATCTTAAGTTCCTAACGTCTAACTTCCAATTCTCACCACTCGCCAATACCTACCACCCTCTTGCCTTGGTGGGTCCGCCATTGCATGCACTGGCGAAGCATAGTAAGGGCGGGGAGGGGCGGCCGACCCCCCCGGATTTTCGCGCAGAAGTTCCGATTATATAGTATTCGTATAGAAAATTTTGAAAATATAGGGTTTCGACCCCCGAAACGGGTTTTCGACCCCCGAAACTAGTGACTTCCGACCCCCCGGTGACTTCCGACCCCCCGAACCTTCGGGTCAAGCTTCGCCACTGACTGCATGCAAATTTGTAAAGTTAATTCAAAGATCAAATACATATAGTTTTTTTGTAAGAACTGTGAGAATCAAAGGAGGTAAAAAAAATTTATTTTTTTTTTAGAAATTTTTTTTCCCATGTGCTTATTCTTTCTAGATGAATAATACAAAAAAAAAATTAAAATTTTTTTTTTAGTGTAATTACGTCATTAAGTTAAATACATTAGTTTACACTAGAGTAATTATGTAATTACTCTACACCAATTTTTTTTTTTTTTTTTTTTTTTAGTTTTCAATACTATAATACATGTTTAACAATATGGGAAAAAAAATTTTGAAAAAAAAAATTAAAAAAAAAATACCCTCCTTTGATTCTCACAGTTCTTACCAAAAAAACTATTTGTACCGGATCTTTCCCCTATATATTTAAACAAAAATATATATATTTTAAAAAACGAGAGAGATAAAATAAGAAACTCCACGTCAAAAGTTAAAACTAGAATGAATTAAATTTTATCTTATCGTGTGATTCCCAACCCCATTTACTTTAATATATAAGTGATTGTTAAACACACTCATATTAGTTTATACCATAAGTTAAAGATTCGATACTTCTTATTTTCATTATTTAATGATGGACGAAGACTTAACATTAGCTAGGAAATGGTGCGCCTGCCGGCAAGGACCGTAGATGGTGGTGAAATCCGACGTGGCAAAATACATGTTTTGGACGGACTTGGTCGGCGTTGTCGACGGTGTCAATAGTTACTCTTTTGGACCCAATTTATTTAAGTGATTAAATATATGGTATTTGTTACATGATGGTGTATTTTATTTTTAAAGAAGCATGTTACTATACATTTGGATTTTAAATTATGAACAACGATTGTTTGTTGGCCGGTTTACTCGGACCGTGATGGTGAAATTATTTATTATGTTTTGTAGCAAACTTTTGGCGTTTTCTTCATTATTTTCCCATTTGTGAATGGGAAACGAATAACAAGATGTAGATGAAGCCGTCCTCAAATTATATCTATATGGGCATTCAATGGATAATGATGTTTATGTATATGTTGCTATTGGTTGTGTGTCGAATACAACAAAAAAAAAAGTTGATAAATTGAAGTTATCATGACTCAAAGATTCGTATGAATGAAAGTATGGTTTATGGTTTATGTCTCCACGAATATGTATTTATAGATTATACCAAAATATTTAAATGTATATATGATTGTTATTAAATTAAAAACGGGGGGGGGGGGGGGGGTTGTTGTAATTGAGTTCTTCCAACGTCCACTTCATCTATAACTTTAACTAAACGCAGTTCGTTAATCAAAGTTGATTTGCTACTCTAAGCACAAGCGGTTTTGATCTTAGTGTGCAAGTTGTGATGATGGTAGTATCAATTATAATTAAACACACCCGATGATTCGGAAAGTTTAAATAGGTTGTATTATTTATTCTATAATGAGTTAAAATTTATAAACAAACACAAATCATTATCTAATGTTGAGGAACTTTATAAGCAAAATTAACAAAGTGATTAGTTTTATTAATAATCTGTTCCCGAATTAAATCCATGTTTACTGTATTTGTCGTAGCTTAGTTTGAGAAGAAATTTTTTATGTGAATAAGAGAGCTATTAAAGTAAGAGCATATAAGGGGCCCAACTCTTTTTTTTTTTTTTTTTTAACGGCATCTCGCTCAGGGGTATACATGAGCATAGTCCGGCCGACGTGGGATTCGAACCTAGCACTCCATGGTAGGAAACAGTCTAAGCCTGAAAACCTCCCACCTCACCTGCAGCAAGTGGGAATCAAACCTGGCTCTCCAAGAAGAAACCAAGTCTTTTCCACCACTAGACCACAGGGTCATTGGCAGGGGCCCAACTCTTAAGGCTTCACTTTGCTTAATTATTAAATTAAAGATACATATAATAAGTTACACATAATGATTTTATTTTCGCTAAAACTCAATCCAACTATAATATGTGTATGTCTTTTGAACATCGCACAAGAAATGCGTGTCAAAATGTTCCCACATGTTGGATTATAGACCAAAAACGATATATATATTTTGTTACGAAAGGCCACAAATATAGAATGTGTTTTAGGCCTTAATAATGTTGAGTCGGCCTTGACAGTTATGAATGTTTTTAAATAATTAAAAAAAAAACAACCCCTTTTTACCCTTGCTTGACGTTTTCTTTACTACTAAACTAATTTTTGTAACGGGATTGGATTCTATGGAGTCAAAATTGTACAAAATTGTTAGGGTTCCTAGGAAAACTATGACTAATGAACACTAAATGAGGAACAAGAATCTTAACAAATTTTATGAAATCTTTGACTATGGCTTATAGTAAAAACAAATTATCTAAAAACCTCTGATGTATACACTCATAGTAGTCCCATGTGAGATGTCGGGACCTCACAATATTTTACTAATTGTCCCAACATCACCCACGCAAAACACTTAATTTAATTAATATGTTCGAAATTTAAAACACAAAAAAAAAAAGACATTAAAAATATGTGTCATAAATCTTTTATCTTTTTGAACAAACTAAGAGGGTGTTTAGGATTGCGTTTTGAATCTGATTTTTAGATTATTGCATTTTGAAAACGCAGATAATCAGTTTTTAGTGTTTGGATTGCGTTTTGAAAACACATATAATCAGTTTTTTAGGCTACTAAAACGCAATAATCTATAAGCAGCTCCACCCCTGCTTTTCCAAAACGTATAATCTGTTTTGAATAATCAATCCTAAACACCCCCTAACTTACTTGTGAATACTCATATATTATAATAAACCTTTTGTTATTGTGCGTGTTATTGTAGTGTTTGTAGTTGAGCAGTGCATAAACTCTTTTAATTTAATATAATAAATACGTTTAAACGAAATTATAACTATTTTACCATGAATAGTGGTAAATTATACACCAATCATATGTAGTTTTTTTCATTTGTACATTTTGATCACAAGTTTTATGGATATCACACACTGGCTAGGGTTACCGTGTATTTATTACATTCACTATAATAATTGCACTATGAGTGGTTATATTTTTTTTAAACGTCCAACAAAATTCTTTATTCCATAAAATGCTAGTAAGACATTCACTATAATAATTGCCAACAAAACTCTTATCCGCTTCGTCATTGCCTCCCAAAAAAAATTTCGACGAAGACTTTCTAGGCTGCTTATAATCCGTGCCGGTGCCCGAAAAAGTGAGAAATAGTAAAGCGGCAATGAGTTAAGTACCGATTTAAGAAGTGTAATCCGTCCCCCATATGATAATGTCTTGGCCTTCTATGCCGATAAACGTTTCTGGAACTACATGTGCACTAGAAAATTTATTTAGAAGGTCATAGTAGAAGAAAATACAAACTACATGGCACTATAGTCAAAGCTATTGTTTATATAGTTTATCTATCAAATCAATTAGTTTAGTTTTTTTGGAGAAAGAAATCAATATAATAGAAATTAAGCTTTATATCTTATATATATTTTAAAAATTCATGCAATAGCACCGGATGCTTTTTCTGAAAGAGGCTTGACATGATTATATGGTCACGAAGGAAGGCATTCATCCATATGAATTTTCTATTTCAAGTCTATTTTTAAATTAATATGTTTTTCTGATGTGTTGTACCCTTAGTGGGACAATATGTTTTGAAGGCCTTCACTTGTCACAACCATGGAATGTGCAAACTATTAGTATTATATATGAGTTGCACTTCACTCCTTATAGTTTATATGCTTGATCTATATACCACTTTATCCATCTTTTTTCTCAAATTAACTTTTTTTTTAAATAATAATAAGAAAATGATGGGCCCCAGAACTTTACAACACCCATTTTGACCAAGGTCCTTCATTTCTAAATACAAAATACTATTTATTTATTTATTTATTTATTTAATTTTATTTTGGGGGGGGGGGGGGGTAGTTTTTACCCTCGTATTCAAACTAGTATGTATAATGTATTAAATCGCACAAATGTTTGAAGTAAATTTCAACTTCATACATTTATTGTGCTTCCAAAACTCTTTACAAACCATAAAGCCGAATTCGACAATAGAACAAGTGGTTGGATGTATTAGTGCCAACTTGGCCTCTATGAGGAAGATGTGTAATAACAGCCTAACAAATTTTACACATTCAGTCTATATCAAACTTGAATACTTGAAGTGAAGATGGTCTCATGATGTGCTGTATAGGGTTGAAAGTGTAATTCATAAGAAGACAAGGGTCCACCTAATTCATTTATAATTAATATATGTGTTTTGAACATATTCTGTCTTTGTGGGGACAACATAAATTAGGTCTTGATTGTCTTTGCCTCGTCTTTAAAACATTCTAAATTTCATGTTAAAACCACTCAACCAAACTAGATTGGAGTTAAGAGACATCTTCTTCTAAGTAGGTATCCTGTCCCTTTTTGTTTAATGGACTGTCTTATAAAATGCGATTGTACACACACATTCTTCCCCCTATATAACAATGTCACAATTAAAGATTTGGGTTTAATTAATTTTATGATTTAGCATAAAGAATCAAATAGGTTAATACAAGTACAAAAGTACATCTAATATCTAATCAGATCATGCTAATGAAGTTTCCTAGCAAGATACGATGCACATGATTAAAAATGTCAAATTTAAATTAAATACATGTTTGGGAAAATTCAAATGACTAGAAATTAACGCGTAAAACCAGAAGTCACATATACCATACACGTTCCATTATCATCGATTAATCCCTATGGAGAGGTCCAAGTGCCGATTGTGTCGTGTTTAAGAAAGAATTATTTGGTGCAAATCCTATTTAAATTAGAAAATAAATTAAGACATCGATGCCTATTGATGAGTTAGTCGATCTTTATGTTATTAGTTTTACAAGGAAACATCAAACATCATGCAAACATGCATGCTTATGTGTTACTTAATGAGGTCTAAGCTAGTAATACCCTAATAAAGACAAAATAACATTGTAAACAAAAGTAGGTCTATATTTGATTCATAAGTTTGCTTATTGTTTCAATATTTTTTTTTTTTATATTAAACTTCTTAATTTATTCATTATATCCATATATAAAGTAGGAATATTAGAAAAGAAAATAGCAATGGGTCCGATTTTGAGTGATCAGATACTTTGGAACTGAAATAATTCTAACAGAAATTGACGAGTCATACCACTTTTTAGGAGTTCCATCAGTTCACTCAAAATAGAATTTGTGTGTTGTGACCCTTTGTTATGAGTCGTCTTGCTCTTTTTTTTTTTACCCTTTGTTATTGATTGACATGAATATCTTCTCTTCTTTATTAACAGGCTTTTAAAGATCACTAAATGGTATAAATAAATTATCTTCTCTTCTTTATTAACCCTATCTTGGTTATTTTAAAAAATAAAAATTTAAACTTTAAATTTAGAAAAAGGGTAAACTGCTAAAATCGCCTCTGTGGTTTGGTGAAAGTTGTCACTTACGTACAAACTTGATATTTTTTGTCATAATTGTGCTCTGGTTTTAATTGTTTGTCATAATCGTACACTGGTTTTAAATTGTTTGTCTAAATCGTCCCTTGACTTAATTTGATGGAGTTAGTACCATGGACGATTTAGACAAACAATTAAAACCAGGGTACGATTATGACAAAAAAATCTCAAGTTTGTACGTAAGTGACAACTTTCACCAAACCACAAGGATGATTTTAGCATTTTACCCTTTAGAAAATAGATAAAAATGATTTATAATCAAATATTCCAAAAAAAACTGGAAAGTACGTAAGACCAAAATGTATATTACATTTAGTTTTATAACGCTAGAATGCTAGATTAATTTTTCTGATAGTGTGTGTGTCTGTGTGTATGGATATACGATTGACATCATCTTCTAGTTGCGAGTTGTACATATCGAGTTTGTTAGTACCCTAAGAAACGAAACACAAGTTAGGTCTTTGTTTCTTGTGAAGTTTAGAACCGTCAATTAGCAAAACACTGAAGGTATTGATCTCATGTGATTGAATGAGTTTTAATTCTTTCTACGTATGTTAGCATAATCACAATTAAAAATCAATCGTTTATTTAATTAGATGTTACAAATTCGTATTAGGTGTGTTTTATACTCTAAAGTCATGTTGAAGTAATTGAACTTTTTCTTTCTCTCGGTGCCAACTTAATCCACACATTTTTTTCTCTTGTCTAAATTATATTATAATAATGATGAAAATCACTACATGTTTTGTTATGAAGATTTAAGGATAACAAGTTCAATGTATGACAAGTACAAGTACATCTTCGTCTTCTCTGATCATGTTTATGAAGATGGTAGGAGGTTTCCTAAGAATATACAAAGCACATGACAACTATTATTGTGTGTTTTCTAAACCTGTGTTCATTTGGATAAAAAGAAATGTATCTTTATACCCTCAAGGTGGATAGGTTAATTAGAACAAATAGTGATGTTCACTTATTTTATATTTTGGCCATTTTTTTTTTGTTTTTTTTATTAACTTTTTTTTTTCCATTTTGACCACCAAAATGTTTTCATATTTTCTATTTTGGCCACTTTTTTTTTTGCTTTTTTTATTAACTTTTTTTTTCTCATTTTGACCACCAAAATTTTTTTAAGTTTTTTTTACCTCATTTTGGCCACACAATGTTTTTTTACTTTTTGTTTAAGTTTTTTTTTCCCGTTTTGACCACCAACTTTTTATTAAGTTTTTTTTTCTCATTTTGGCCCCCGACATAATGCGTTTTTATCCGATTTCACACGGGTTTGGTTTTTGTTCGTTTATTATCTATATATTTAACAACCACGAAATGAATAACTGCTTCACTCTAACGTACGCAGCCGGCTACCGACCACATCTACCGTGCGTCATCTCCACCATGTGCTGCGGACCGCGGGAGATTCCTGGTATTCTCCGCGTAGCCACTGCCACTTTTGTATTTTCTCATTGTCCACGGTTAGTCTCAATGCCTTTGTCGGTTACCAAAATCCGCATTAACACGTCATGTGAAAAACGCGTAACGCGCGTATCACCGACCACATCTATTGAATTTACAATCAAATATATCGTCCGATAATTACAAAATAAATGTAATAAATAAAAAATAATAATTCAAGTTTGAAATGTTAAAAAGCAAAGAAACTCTTGATCATGATTCATGATTGCTAAGCTAAGCTAAGTGGAATGTTCAATACCATGCTTAGAGAACCAATTCATTAAACAAACAAAAGTAGTGTCCTTCATCTACAAAGGAACCACTAATTTTGAAATAATAGTATGAATAGTAATCAAATATTGGGGTAGGTTTTATTTCATTTGTATCGATATTTGTTGGTGGGAAAAATAATTGAAAACATCATGTTGAGGAATATTGTACCATTTCAATACAATTATGATGAGATCTTTGTGATGATTTTATATGTAATTATGTATCATAATATAAATTATTTTATGACTGTATAACGGATCACATCATATCTTGGTTGTGCTATGTTAGTATGATGACAATGCAATCATTTATTAATGTATGCAATAAAATGATAAGTTTTTAACGGAAAATTATGAAAATAGATATAGTTTCTCGAAAGTAGACCCTTTGCCAGCCTTTTAGTAGGTACAATTGGGCACTGGGGTGGTGGCCCAATGGTAGAACCAAAGCTTTTAGGAACACCTAAGGAGGAGATCATGGGTTCAAGTCCCACAAGGAGTGAAATTTGCCGTTTAAAAAAAAGGTACAATTGGGCACTAAAATTTAGGATTTCTAGAAGTGGGGTACCCTTAGCCGGCTTCTGGCTAAGATGGTTAAAGGTTTAAGCTAAGCCGACACAAGTAACAAGAAGAGGTGTACAAAAAACTGGTTTGAAAAATAAATTGAAAAAAAAATGGAACGGTTTTATAGAAACCAAGTTGGGCCCGACCGGAATCTCTGGGTTGTGTATCGGTTGCCCTTCCACCACCGTAAACCGGTTTAAAATCCAATCCTAATCGATTTAGATTAGTTCAGAGGTTCACTCAATGAAACCGGATTTTTACCTGAACCGATTTGGAAAAAAAAAAACGCTTTGTATGTCACCCAAAAAAACCGGTTGGGTAAAAAAATGACCTGGTTTTAACGATTTGTACATCTCTAGTAAGAAGGCACGTGTCAGTAAAAAGTTTCTCAAGTAAAGGTTCCGCCTAAGCCGACTGGCACACCCTCAACCAACTCTTTTAGACGGTTGAGCTGGGTAAACAATATTTTGAAGTAACGGCTAAGCAGGCTCAACCGTCAAAATAGGTGTTAAAAGGAGAGTACCTTTTGATCAACTATGTCTAATCTTGTAGTTTTTTTAACTGCTTCACCAATATATTTGATAATGATTAGAAACAAAAACTAGCCAAGCTAATAACAACAATCAACAGCTCTGCAAGCAAATAATATCGGTCCCATATCTTAATTGGCTCGGTCACTATATATCCAATGGTCTCTCTTAAAAGTAATCAGATTAGTTTGTGGATGTGAGGAAAAACATTCCATCAACATTAAATTTTGACAACTAAGAAGAAAGCCCACATGATTTTAAATGGTCAAAAGTATTCATTGATATCTTTAGAGACTTGGAACTCATAACCTTAAAGTTATAGAGATCAACTGTTTGTACAATTCAGTCAAGTAAATGCAAAATTCAGTTGCTTGGCTAGAGAATAATATTATACAATATTTATATATAATCCTGAAAGATGTTATGTTAAGACTATCACCTAAATGGTTAACTACATAATATAAGCGTCCATACATACATATACACTCAAACTAACAAACCGAACAAGTGTGAGAAGCATCTAAACTCAAAAGACAAGAGTCGTCATGACTCGTGTGTAAGGATTAATTAGTGAATATCATCCTAATTGTTTGTTGAAGTGTCACTAATCTTGCATGTCTACAAGGGTGACCAATCAATATTTGATGCCGACAATGGCCGCAGCCCACGGGCCACAGCCAGAAGCGGATCCTTAACTCCATAAGCCCGGATCAGTCTCTTGTCTCTTGGTAACTCAGTCTGCTAATTTTTTTGTAAGTTCTTACATTATTCATTTACATATATGGAACTTTGATTAGCTATGTATTTGAGCTTTTGTTGCACATTTTTTAGTTTTTGTTTAATTCATATTCTTCTTGTTTGATTTTGTTTGCATTCACATGACCCATTATTGACCCAGCCCATTATGGGACTTCATTTTGATAACTGGTAAAGACAATTGTCGTCAAGTAAAAACTGTTTGTGGAATCTGGATGTGAATATTTTAACGTGCAAGAAGAAGATTATTTATTTTGATAACAAGCAAAGAAACTTGTTGTCAAATACAAAATTAAACAGGAAAAAGTTTCATTACAAGGCGTTTTGTTTTGTGTTTTGAGTACTACAATGAGGATTTGGTTCAAATGAGAACCTTTGATCAAATTGAGAACTAAGAGAACTATTCTGGACCACACATTCTGGACCACATGTTTCTTTAAAAAGACCATTTCTTTTCTTTTCTTTTTTTTTGTGTGTGTGTTGCTAAATCGCCAATTTTCTTGCAAGTTTTTTTAGCTATACATATCTGCATATACGTGTCTAAAACTACAAAAACTAGTGTTGTAACATATATGTACATATATGTTTTTCAATGATTTCACATATATGTATAGAAAGAAAAATTGTGGGTAAAAGTATGCTATTTTAATGTACAAACGTGTTTATACGTGTTAAAATTTAAAAAATAAGTATCATACATATATGTTTGACAATATACACATATGTATAAATGAAAAAAAAATCTTGCAAGAAAAGCTGCGATTTAGCCAGAAATTTTTTTTTTGCCTTAGAGAAATTGGTAGTCCTAAATGGTTCTCTCAGTTCTCAAATATGAGTTGGTTCTCTTAGAATCTCTACCCACTACAACGATTCCATGTTTCCAGAATGTTTCGAAAAATTAATGAAAAGAGATTTTTCACTTACCTTGAGGAGAAGACCTTTGAATACCTTAGAAGAACTTGGAACAAGTCTTCACCAAGAAGAGGTCAGGAAGACCTTTTTAAGTGAAAGGTCTTCCAAAAAACAAACAATCTGCAGATCCCAAACGTTGCGCGTCTGCGCAGCGCAGACAAAAGAAGTCAGAAGTGATTCTAAGCAAAAAACAAACAACCCCTAAAAGTTTTCCAATGTCTTCTCCTATGTAGGTGGGAGGACAAAACTTGAATGATTTATAAGGACCGTTCCTTGCTTATTGTTTCTGTGGAAAGAGACACTAGTGATGAATCAGAGAACAATATTCAAGAATAAAACTTTTATTGATTCTTGAAGACGTTATGAAAAACAAGAAAACATGACCCTTATTTATACTAGTTCAATAACCAATCTTAACCTATTCAACTTAGGAAAGATAATATTAAAACAATTCAAACTAGACTTATCTAAACAAACTAGATAATGATTAAACAAAATAAATACTAGCTAATTCAAATAATAATTTCTCAATTATTATTTTACTTGTTTTAGTCCTTCGACTTTAGATCTCCATCAAAACCGCCCCTTGAGATCTCCCGAACCACCTTTACGATCAACATTGCAACTTTCAACAACTAGTACTAGCGGGTGATCGACGTCGCCATCAAAACTCTACCCGAACATCAGTTGTATCTTCCGAACTTGATTAAACTCTACCCGAACATCAGTAGTATCCCCCAAACTTGATTAAACTATACCCGAACATCAGTAGTATCCCCCGAACTTGATTCAAAATGAGAAAACATGAACGAAATTAGAATCGGGAGCTTTAGGATCAAGTGTGTTTGTCCAGAATCGCCCAAAACTGTGGTTTGTAAGGTTGTAATTCGTAACTCTAGGTTAATGGGTTATATTGGTGGCTGAAACAACCAAATCTTGGGATTTCTCACTCCGTAGTGTAAGCTGCACCGTTCTCACCGCCCTTCAACTTCCTACCATACGCCATATCCCTAGCTAGCTCGGCTTAAGCTACGCCAAGGCTTCTTTGGTTCCATGTGCATTCCGCTTACATCTTTTCGAGTGTTGACCTGAAATGCATAAACGAGTAGAAAGTAACAACGCTCCACACTAATATATTTATAAAATGATCTTGTTAAGCATAAAATTAATATTAGCATGAAACTTGTTTTAACATAAGCATGTTCAACAAATGCCTCAATCCACGCTGCCATATTAGTTTGTTCATTTTGCAGCTAAGTACGACCCATTGAAGACTTTGGTTTGAACCCATTTACTATTATATATGTAACGTTATATTTAGTTAAATGCCTCAATCCACGCTGCTATATTAGTTTGTTCATTCCAGAAAAAAACCTTTTGTGAATAATTTGATGTGAAAGAAGATAAAGACTATATGAGTGTGGGGACATCCCGGATAGTCCTACACCGTCCCCACCTCCGTTAGATCGTCCAAATCGTTCCATACTCGATGTTTAGGACGGACCTCAATTTTTTTTTATTAATATTAGGGCTTGTACATAAAGCTTTGTGGGTTGTACATTGAGTTTGAAAAGAGGGGATGACTAGCCAAGTCCACTTGCAGAGAACTACCCTCTTAGATGATGTGGCAACTGACGTGACAGGTAGTCCTCCCTTGAAGGCCTATCTTCACACCCACCAACCTAAGATCATTGATGATAATTTATTTTAATGACAGGTAAAAAAATGTAATCAAAATAAAATTGTAAAAGGTAAGGTCCAATCACATATCATTTGTTTTGTGTTTCGAGTATTACAACAATGTCATGGGTGAACTTCAAATATACATTATGAAATATGATTAACATCCTTTGATAATTTTGGGTGTGATTTTAACATGGTAAAGTTGGGTTAGGTGAAACTCGACAACTTTGTCGAGAACGTCCCAGCCACCCTTATGAACGCTCTTAATGAATAACTCGTGTTCTGAAAACCTTCATAAAAGCATTCAACAACATAATTGATAAATGCCTCATAAAATCATAAATGGTTGGTCTATACTTATTGTTCTTCTCCAACTGCCCACTCGTCAACTTTAACCTCAACATTACCATTCCATACTACCAAAAAGTATGAACCAAATTTACCAAAACAAGATGCCCCATTATTTCGTTTTTTTGTTTTTTGAATGGCTAAAGTTAGGGGTGCAAATGAGCCGAGCAGCTCGCGAGTTATTCAAGATCGGCTTGATAAAAAACTCGAAATGAGCCGAGCCTTATCGAGCCCGAGCTGAGCTTGAGCCTAAAACAAAGCTCGTTTACTTATAAAGCCCGAACCCGAGCTCGAGCCTGACATATGAAGCTCGACGAGCCTTATCGAGCTTGAGTGTAATATTAATTTTATTAATATTTTATACTATTTACCCCACATTGAAAGTTATTTAGTAAATGAGCCGAGCTTTTGACTTATCAAGCTTATTATTTATATTTTATACTATGTACCTATGGATTACAAATTGAGCTAAGATGTCTAATATGTCATGGGAGTCATGGGTAGATTTGATAGTATTCGCATGGTAGTCGTTTGTTATTGGGTTTGCTTGGGCATTGTTCTTTTGTTTGTTTGGTTTTTGTCGGATTGTTTCTATGGGATTGTTCCCGGTTGTTTTTTTGTGTGCTAGTTTCTTGCTAGCCGGTTGAATAAAAGTTTTGTTGGTCGTTTAAAAAAAAAAAACTAATAAACACTAAACGAGTCGAGTCCGAGCCAAGCTCAAGCTTGAGAAACTACCAACGAGCTCGAGCTTTGCTATATCAATCGTTAGCTATTCATAAAATTCAACAAACGTTAACAATTGACGATATTCATCATCGAAACTGATGTCATTTATTGGTGTTCCATACATTGATTGCAGCGCTGTTGTTTTTTTTTTGCTTTTATCAAGATTGAAATTTTCAACAAAATCAGGTTTTCCAAACTTCGAATTTTGTATTTTTCAACTTTTATCGTCGGTGATTAATTTTTTTTTTTAAGGGCAAATTTCTACTCCTTGTGAGACTTGAACCCATGATCTCCCACTTAAGTACCATTGGGCTACCAACCCCAATGGCCGCCAGTGATTAATTAGAACATTGGCAGATTCATCCAACAATATTAATGATTATGTTTCAAGCAGGCTCATCGAGCCGCAAGCTCGCAAACCGAGTTCGTGCTCAAGTTCTTAGCTCGGTAGAGGATATCAACTGGTAAACAACACTAGGCAATGAGCTTTTAATAGATTTTATTTACTTCAAGCTTTTAAGAAAAAACTCATACTCAATAAAAAGTTTTGTTTGGTTTAAGGAGCTTGAATCTTTTAGGTTAGAGAAAAAACTATATATTGAAAAGCTACTAGTACTAACGTTTCGGAAAATCTCCTACTACCTAACAGCTTTTAATGAGTAAATGATAAAAATACCCATTCTATTTCTATCATAAGAAAAATAAAAAAAACATGCATACAAGCTTTTAGTTAATGCCAATTTGGATCATTTTATACATTTTATTAAAAATTCTAACTACTATGTCAAACACCAAAATATATTTAAAAAACTACAGCTATCAACTTTCAGCCCCTAGTTACCAGACACCAGCTAACTTTATATCATATTAGCCTTGAATCATTGAATCCCCACCTATATGCAAAGATGTAAACATGATATTTGAATATTTAGTACCCATAAATGACCTCAACAAAGTTAGTGCATTTACCAACTACCCCCTCCCAAAACATTAAACCTTGCATTTAACCCATTGTCACTATATAACCAAGTCCATATCATGTGAATTTTCATCCTTTCTATACACTTTTTTATCATTTTTGACATTTGACTTTGACTAGTCTGCTACCATGGCAACCACAGGAAAGCTTGATGTTGAAGTGAAGGTGAAATCTGATGCAGATAAGTTCTGGAATGGCATCATGGACTCTGCCAACATCTTCCCTAAAGTCTGCTCTGATCTCTACAAAACCGTTGAAGTTATCGAAGGTGATGGCCGCAGCGTTGGATCCGTCCGCATGGTTCACTTCGCCGAAGGTATAAAACAATGTCATACATTTTGATACAATTCACTAAACCACAACCCAAACTGGTCAATAAAAATATGTTGATCAGTTTTGTATGTATGTAATGGAAAACATGATAATAAGATAACGATGACCACAAATAAATATAATAAACATAATTTATATTTATTGTAACAAAATATAGAACTGTAACTAACAAGTTGTTTGGTTATGAAACAGGATCGCCGATTGTGAAATCGTCGAAAGAGAAGATTGATGAGCTTGATGCAGCAAAAAAGAAAGTGGCATACAGTGTGATTGATGGGGACATGATGCAATACTACAAGAGTTTCAAGGCTACTCTTGAGGTGATACCTGAAGCAGAAGGCAGCATTGTGAAATGGCTTTGTGAGTTTGAGAAAGCAAGTGATGAAGTTCCTGATCCTGACATGATCAGAGACTTTGCTGCCAAGAACTTCAAGGAGATTGATGATTATCTTCTCAAAGCATAAACACAAGTTGTTATAAAAGTCAAACTTTTGTTTGCTTTAGAATAAAATGCAGATAATACTGCATACTCGTTGCATTTACTTTATACCTAAGTTGACATATCTTTAGGAACAATATTAATCAATCAATAAAGTCTATTATCTATAATATTAAGTCCCAATTTTTTTTTTCTTTTTTTTTTTTTGAAATAATGAAAATACAGAAATTACATCAGTCTATGGTGTGGGAGATGCATTATGCACCTCAATTCCGCTATCTTTTGAAAAGAAAAGCTTACTTTTCAATTAAATAAAAGGGCAAAGCATACATTAGGATGAGACAAACAACAAGTTACGTCGCAACACCCTTACAATATAAAATATGAGGACCAAATAATTGATCCCAACAAACTACCTAGATTATTCAAGTTTTATAAATTATTAATTCGTAATGTAAGAAACTAGATACATGAACATAAAACATTAAAAGGTATGACAACGTCCTCATCTTCTAAATACATCATCACGATTTTTAAACAACCATAACTTAAACATTAAATTAAAAAACATATACCATAAAACTAGTATTTTATTCTCTTTTAATTTGAATATGATATTGCTAAACTTCATATTTTATTTTTTAATATAAAAAAATTCATTAAAACTAAAAAAATATTAATAAATTGTTAATATTTCATTTATTTAACTTGTAAAATACACAAGTTTCTAATCTAGTATTCTAATAAAATCTTAATGGATTAACACTGTCGTACGTGATATTTACTACACTCCACAAATATCCAATTAAATAATTTATATCGCCACACCTCTTGTAGTGTGGTGGTAAAGGCGTTGGGGTTCATAAAAGGGGGGGGGGGGACTCCACTTAGACTGTATGGTGTGGGTTGGGGGAGTGAGCTCGGGGAGCTGACATGTCAATTTCCCCCAAGGGGAACACCGCCCCCCCCCCCCTAAAAAATTTCGGTGAGTTGGGGGAATTTTCCCCTTTCTCCCCTTGCATCCTGATTGGTTCTTTTCTTTTCTTTTTTTTTTTTATTAAACTTTATATAATAAAAAAATGAAAGGGGAATGGGGGAATTAGGGGAATACCATTTCCAAACTTTGGGGAGAAAATGGGGGAAATGATGTGGCGCTGATATGGCACTTGGGAGAGTTGGGGGAAAAGGGGGGCACACCATATAGTCTTATGTTTTTTTTTTTTCACTTCACTAATTTTCCTTAATCCTACACTGTCACATCACTTCACTGATTCACTTCATTAAAACACTATTTTGAAGGCAGCAATTCATTGAAATGTTTTTTTTTCTATTTTTTTAAATAAACATTAATTAAAGCTTGTTATTTGTGAAATCTAATATCCTGTTATTTTAAAAGCTCCTATAAAAACTTTCTATAATATGAACTTAATTTGGAAAGTTCCTATAAATAAACATTAACTCAGAAAGCCGATTAGCCAGCCCATTACAGGACAACAGGCCCATTAGCCCATTATTGAAGTAAAAAAAACAAAACAACGATTAGAGACTTCATGGTAATCAACCGTGAACTATTTCACGGAAACCCTCCACATATTCACTACTAGCACGGTGGTGCTACCATGCTAGTAGTGAGATCCCCGTGAACAATTCTGGTTGTGCCCCGTCCTCTCTAATAGGCAAAAAAAAAAAGTGTATTTAATAGGGGATGAAAAAAGAGGTGTAATAAAATGGTGTAAGAAAGGGTGTATAAAATAAGGGAGGAAATTAGACGTTAAAAAAATAATTTATATCAATCAAAAGGATATAGTATCAAGGTTAGAGTTCTGCAAATTGATTGCAGTGGGTTCTTTTTTTTTCAACAAAATCAAGTTTTCCAATATGTAATTTTGACTTTTTTTTAAACGCCGTTGATTTATTTATGTGCAAATAATTTTCTGTTTAATGACATCATGTGTGAATTAGAATATTGGCAGATTCAACAAAGAATGTTAATTATCATGTTTCAACCAGGCTCGTCGAGCCACAAGCTCGCTCTATTTGCAAACGAGCCGAATTCGTGCTCAAGGTCTCAGCTCGACAAAGGATATCGGCTAGTAAACAACACTATTTTCATTTGATATTAGCTTTGTGATGTGGTGGTAATTAACTTGGTGTATTAACATAGAGGTCACTAGTTCACTTGTTTTTTTTTTTTCATTAAAAAAAAACTAACATCGGATGAATTTGCCATTCAAGGTGTAAACAAGATATTATGGGGGCAAAAATTACCAACTACTCCCTCTAAAACATCTGATTGGTAGACGTAAAGAGTGTTTCGTCCCTAATGTTTAGACGCATGATGTCACACCCTCAAAATCCACTTGCGGAGTTTTACCGCGAGGCGCATGACAAACCAGGATCCAAACCAACGATCACAATAAACAAGTCTAAAATGAACATAACGCAATTTCAAAACAATGTTTAAAATTCCCGTTTACAGCGGAAGCTTATTCAAAACAATATCCAATAGTAAACCAATGTTCAACGTTTGTAAAACCATGCAACCCTAACTAGACGCCGTGCAGACGCGTGCGCCCTAGTCCAGTCGTGCTACCTTAGCGACCTGAGAAAACATGTAAGAGAATACGTCAGCACAAAAATGCTGGTGAGTTTACAGGTTTTGTAATCCAAGTACCAAGTCAACCTGTCCATACTATAACAACTCGACAACCAGTGTACGCTAGCTAGGCGTATGTTTTGTTACTACCACGATTGGAAAACCATTACTAACTCGTAAACCAAATGTGTGCCCGATGTAGTAAACCTGTTGTTCCTGTTGTTCCTGTTTGAGACAATATGCACCCGCCGACCCTCCAAGTCGACGAGCGGGGTTGGTCACTCCCAATAGCGCTATTCACATTTCCCCGTTGTGCAAACCCGCACATTCATGGTTCCCCCCGGGACTTCCAAAGATCGTGTAGTACACAATAGAAACCCATAGTATGACAGTAGTTACCAAATAATCGTTTTAACACATGTTTTCTCCCCCGAAAATGTGAAACCAGTTTAAAAGAGGGGCCGTAAACTCACCTTAAGTTGCGTTACTTTGTAATACGAATAACTCAGCAGCTATGCTAGTCCCGTAAAGCGGCGACCTAACATATGACAGTTACAAGCACTTAGACTAATAACCCGCAGGTTAGTCCCTAGATGTCCAGACCATAACCAAGTTCGTTTGAAAACACCGTGACTGTTTAACTGACCCAAAGTACAAGACTCGACATCCCATTGGTGACCCGAGACTCCCCGTGTTATGTTTACGCTCTCAAACATACAATCATGCAATCACACTTAACATACGTTAACGCACAACAAGTTATAACACATAGCTCACGTATCACATAATTACATCCAAACATATGTTACCAAGTTATTAGATATGTTACGGGGTTCCTAGCATGTTCCTACAGGTCAAATCAGGTCTCGGAATGCTAATTTACACTTACAGCAGCAGTACACGCGATTAGGAAAAGTCAACTAGCATTTAGGTTGGTCAACTGGCATTTAGGAAGGCTAATCGCCTCTATTATAGGCGATTAGGGCTATACCACATGTAATTACTAGCAATTAGGGCTATACCACATGTAATTACTAGCAATTAGGTCATAAGACATGTATCTACTAGCAATTAGCTCATAAGACATGTATCTACTAGCAATTAGCCCCTACTCGCATGAAACATAGGCGATTAGCCTCCTAATCGCCCCTAACATAGGCGATTAGGGTTGCTAATCGCCAGTAACCCAGTTGTTCCGGTTTTTCGCGCGTTTAACGCTCCAAATCAGATCCAGAACGTGTGTAACCATCCAATATCATCCCAACAACTATTCTAAACATGTTTAAACTAAAATCCTTCGTTTTGCCTCGTATTATCAGCCCTGCATGCACCCATGTAGTCCAAACACCATACACATAGCACGAATCATCACCTTAACATGCACAACTATAACCCTAATGAACAATTACTCAGATTTTATTATCATGACATCAATATTATTCTGAAACTAACTTAATAACATGTTAATCACTCATCTTGAATCATAAAAACCCTAGATATTAATCATAAACACACATAACACATGTATGATTGTTAGAATCTGATTAACAACACTTATTAACGATTTTCAGAAAGCTTTTTCGTTTTAGAACAGGTCTGGACCATTAGGGATTGAATAAAAACGTTTATAAAGATTGCATGTATGGAAACCAAACCTTAGATTTGTGAAAGAATGATGAATTAAGCTTGAAACCTTGTGTTTTGATCAAAAATCGCGTTCCAGAGGTTGTGTGTGTGTTGGGGCGAGTTATGGGACGACTAGGGTTTGTATTATGAAGTTTAGGAGGTTAAACATTGTATTTATAGTCGTTTTTAGTCGTCCAGCACGTAACACGCGATTGTGCAACAGTTACATGCGATTAGGAATGCTAATCGCATGACATTACATGCAATTGGGCCTAATCGCATGTAATGTTCCCCTAAATGCATGCCCTATAGGCGATTAGCCTCCCTAATCGCCTATAGGGGTTGGTTCGATGTATTTTGCGCGTTAAACCCCGTTTTAACATATGTTAACACATATTCACATACCGACAAGTCATATAATGATTGTAAACACATAACACTTGCAAATACACATATTCACACTCGTTCACCAATTCCCGGGACTCGAGACTTGTATGTTCCGTATGACCTGACGATCCTACAAATCGTCACCATTTGTACACTTGGTTAAGGACTGACATCTAACGAACCTCTAGACCAACATCCAATGATCTTCTAGACTAAACGATAGTTCCCGAACCATAACCCGACTTAACTAACCCAGTTAAGTGCAATATACGCGTGACTCGCTAAGGTAGACTTTCATCTAGACAACGTTGTTAACCAGAATTTGCCGGGTGTCACACATGAGATGTTTATTTTGACAATTATGCTTGGTCAAATGTTTATTTTGGCAATTATCCCCACAATCAAAACTAACATATTGGAAGTAACAATCTGCAGAAAGAAAAAGTAGAAAATATATAGGTTTATTTAATATGAAAACATGCCTTTAAATGATTTAATCCTCCTAATGAATAGGTAAACTCAAAACTACCTAAACTTAGTCCATGCAACAATACAATGGATCTTTTATTTTGATAATTTCACACCTAACTTCACTGCATAATTCATTATATAAAATCCTAAATAATTAGCTGGACCCAAATGACCCATGACCCGTCTGACTCGATCAAGATCATTCCCAACAATGGCAACCACAGGTAAGCTTGATGTTGAAGTGAAGGTGAAATCTGATGCAGATAAGTTATGGACTCTGCCACCATTTTCCCTAAAGTCTGCTCTCATCTCTACAAAACCATCGAACTTGTCGAAGGCGATGGCCACAGTGTTGGGTCCGTCCGCATGGTTCATTTCGCCAAAGGTATAAACCATAGTCACACATTTTGATACAATTCAGTAAACTACAAGTTTTTAATGCATGTTTAAATAAAATGCAGAGTATACTGCATATCCTTTGCATTTACCTAAGTTGACAAGTGTTTATGAACAATATTAATCTATCAATAAAGTCTATTATCTATAACTGTAAGTCCCAATTTCTAGAATTAATGAAAATACAGAAATTACATTTGACGCTGACCGATACATGGGCAAGTTGACCAGCAGTCTATGGTGTGGGAGATGTATTCTGTTCCTCAACATCTTGCAAGAGAGGGGCTGTTTCATTATCCAACTTCGAGCTCACACTCGAGTCTGCTATCTTTTGTTCTTGGGCTTTTCCCCACATCACAGTATAAAACCCGACGACAACAATAATTGATCCCAACAAACTGCATAGATTATGCAAGTGTTATAAATTATTAATGTGTAAATGTAATGTAACCATAGTTGTCAAAGCGCCTAGGCGCACTCAGGGCGCATAGGCCGAGCCCGGAGCCTAGGCGCATAAAAAACGAGGGCTTTTTATAATTAGGCGCATAGTATAAAATACATTTTTTGGGGATTTTAGAGATGTTTTAGGTTTGTTTAGGGCTACATTAGGATGTTTTAGGGTTGTTTAGGACTTGTTCATAACTCATTTAGGATGTTTTAGAGGTTTAGGCAACTTTTAGCCTGAATTTGGCCGGAAATCAGCCTGAAAACAGCCCCGATAGTACACCTCAGTGCCTAGGTGCGCGCCTCACAAGGCGCAGCGCACTTGGTACGCCTGGTTGCGCCTTGCGCCTAGGCGCGCTTTTGACAACTATGAATGCAACAAACTAGATACATGAACATAAAACATCGAAAGATATGAAAGCATTCTCACCTTCCAAGATAGAAACCGTCGCCTAAGAAGATGACACCAATCAAATTCGCGATCACAATTCCAACCGGATGGAACATAGCTACAAAAAGCGGGCCCCTCCTTCGTACACACCATGATTGAACTGTAACTAGAAAAGCATACCCAAATATCCCCTACATTAAAAATATAAAAATGTCATGCCATGTCACACCACGAAAGATTAACTTTCGCATTGAGCATGTCTACTCACCGAGAAAAGGACGGAAAACAGTCTCGAATAAGGTTGTAAACTGAAGCTACTTAGGCCAGTTTCCACAATCAAAGAAGCTGCGCCTGATAAAACGGTGCAGATAAGACAGTAAGAAAACATCAGAGTGATCACTGCAGGGTATTTCTTGAGGACAATTGCCTGAAGACATCAATAAAAATGTCGTTAGCAAGAAGATTGTAACAATACACAAATGGTAATCATTTATCAGACATTAATGTACAGTCTTACCTGTGCAATGATATACATAGAAGCAAAAACGGCATCAATTATTAATAGTATTCCTCCAAGTACCCAATTTGCTGATGGCCCGAGAAGATGCAATGAGATCTTTGATTTTAATGGAGAAGATATGATTGGGGGGCCTTGGTAAAGAGTCATGATGATAGCCCCTGCAATTGACACTACAGTGCCGATGAATTTTGCTTGTGTTGTTAAGCGTTTAATGTCGAAAACTTCCATCCTAAAACCAGCAATCTAAATCAAATTAGACTTGATGTTTACAAGATAACATTATGTTAGATAGCAGCAACATGAATAGATTTTGGGAAAATCACCAAAATATATTTTTATTTAAGACACAAACATCAATATATTTTTTTCATATATTTTAGTTCTTCTCAAAATTATTTCTACTCCCAAGTTTTTCTATGTTAAATAACGAGATAAACTTCTCCATATTCTTACATCTTTTGAAGTTGGATCTTATACAAATGGAAGTTTTAGTATTTACAAATACCATCGACACAAGTTTTAGAGTTAATTTCTTTGGTCTAAAATTTGCGATGCACATATCTTAAAGGTAACTTCTTTGTTCGGGTTGTTTCTCTCAACTTTTATTATTTTTTTTAGTGTGCCTAAGAATGCAAGATCTGTATTATTTTGAAATAATTGATTTAAAATAATGTAATTAATTTTGTAATGATTCAAAATATATATACCAGAAACAAAATATATGTTTCTTCTTATTTTTATTTTTTTTTATTTTTTTTCAATAAGTTAGCAAAATTTGTTTTGTGTCAAAATCAAATTCACCATATCTTTATATATATTTTTTCGTAGCTTTTCATGATATGCTTTGTATTCTTTATGAAGGGGTATGTAATTATTATGTTGAAAGTCTTAGTAAAGAAATGAAATATAATACCTTTTATATCTAAACTCCTTATAAAATTCAAATATTCTCTTTATTTTATTACGGGTTAATGCAAACTCAACGAATCCATTTCTGAGTTTTTTTTTTCTAAATCATACGTAAATGGACATATTCGTATATTTAGATGAAGATGATTTTTACTCGTTTTTTAAATATAATATATGGTTATAATAAACACTTGGGAATTACAAATTCTTTTAGTAATATAGCTATACTAGTATTTTGCAAAATTAAAATGACCCACTATTTAAAACTAAACAAATATTTACCTGTCTTGTTAATCATCTAACTTATGGAGTATATAAAACATTGAATGTAGTTATAAACCAAAACAATTGAGTCAAACGTTTTGTTCTAATGAGATAAATACTACATTTTATTTTAAGCGATCGAAATTCATTTCTATAAGGAAATTCTTTAACATTCATAATAGTCATGGCTTTGACTCTTAATCAATCTTGAAAATAAAAAGTCGACACTAATCTCAAATCATCGTACTTAGGTTCGAGCATAGTTCTTTGACTCTCGTTGATTGTTTTTGCAAGTTCATCTAAGTCAAGGTGAGTATATCTTTCCCCTTTTTACTGTTTTACTCTTTTGGGGTGACTCATGTACTATTATTATTAAACTTATGTATACTCTTTACAACGCAATGTGCTCTTTGATATGTTTTGTGTGAATTGTATGAACGATTTGTCAAAGTCATTAACCTTTGGGCCGCACCTAACAATGAGTAGTACTACGAATTATATCCCTTGGTTACTTACGTGAACGAGTTAAGTCCTTGGTCATTGTTATGGTTTTTCTTGAACGATGTGAGGCTTGATTTTGACCCTTTTACATATTACAATATCATAGCACATACATTGCGAAACTCTTTATCTACTATATGTATTCAAAACAGGGTATGCTCACCAATACATTTTTGTATTGACAAAATTATTTTCGTACATGTTTCAGGTTATTTGAGATGCATTCGTTAAGCTTTCGGATTCATATTTAGATTTTGATTCATTGTATTTCAGTTTAGGTGACATTTAGAATCGTTGTATTTCATTTCAATGTAATAAACTATTTAATCAATGTATCAATATTTACACTTTTAGTCCATGAGCTATTGAACAATCGTCACTACGTGACACCTCGATATTTCCGCCATCGGTTGGGGTGTTACATAGGCGCCAAATCAGGAGAGCAAAACGAAGCAAAACCTCCTCATTGTGAGATCCGGATACACCGTTATCCGATGCTCGCTATGTGAGCCTATTAATTTGGAGGATGAGGACGAGCAGGAGGATATTCCTAGACCACCCGGTTGAAGATCAAAAAAGGGTGGCAAGGCAGAGTCGTCTTCGGGAGGTGGTGAGTTGAAGGAAGATTTTGAGGAAATGAATCGACGACTACAAGATATTTGCGACCTTGGCCAAAGACTCTTGGAAACTATGCACCAAAGAGTGATCGAGAATAAAAAGTCTGTCGACATCCAAGAGGCGAGACAAAGGGAAAAGGACATTGAGTTTTTGTTCAGATTGATCGACCACCTCGAGGGAGACGCTCTACGCCTTGCACAACTTAATAGGCAAGAAATTCTTGCAAAATATAACCTCTAGTGTGTTTCGTTTTTTTATGTTGCGTTTTTTTTTATAAATTTGTTGTATTTTTTTAGTTGTTTGAATTTAATTAATATAAGTTGTGTGTTTTAATATTATTTTTAATTTTTTTATAACATTTGTCTTTTTTTTTTTTTACATTTTAGTTAAATAGTTTAAAAAATAATAAAATAAACAACCAATCAGAAAACATGGGCCTTATCTTTTTCCCACTACCACTACACCCCATTTTCACTTCAAGCCTAATGCTGACTCAGCTGTCACGTGGACCAATCAGAAACAGGGGCCTTATCTTTTTCCCTTCCTCACTATACATAGTCTAATTGTTGAGTTCCACTCCTATTTTTTAAACGTACATAACTTTTCATACGACATTATTTTAAAAAAAAAAATACACCATAAAAACAAGCATTTTATCCTCTTTCATTTGCCTACTCTATTGCTATACTTTTTTTTAAAAAAAATTGCTAGGTTGATAATTTGCGTTTAATCATGTATAACTTGCGTTTTTTTGTCAGATATAACTTGTATCTTTTTATCAGGTATACCTTTGCGTTTTATCTAGTATAACTTGCGTTTTTTGTCATATATAACTTGGTTTTATAATGTATAACTTGTGTGTTTTTGTCATATATAACTTGCATCTTTTTATCAGGTATAACTTACGTTTAATCTTTGAGTTGTTAAACGATGATATCTACTTATTTATTTTCATTTATTATTTGCTTAAATCACATTTAATCACCACTTTCTGTATTTCACTTGCTTATTTAGATAATAATCTTCAAATGTTTAGGTAAAAAACTTTGAGAACTACTAGTATTCAGATGTGTTTATGTTCTGCAACAAGGTTGTTAACCTGACGAGATTTATCGTTTCTGCATTTTCATTAATTCATAAAGAAACTACCCATCTGAACTTCTTTTTATTACTTTCATTCATTTTTGACAGATTACAATGACAAATAGTTCTCAGTTAATGTATAGAACAAGCTAGTTATGAACAATGGAAAAAGTGAAGAACAGAGCACGATCAAGCTATCAACCCATCGATTTTTTTTAAAGTATAGCAATAGGGTATGCAAATGAAAGAGGATTAAAAGCTTGTTTTTATGGTGTAATTTTTTTAAAAATAATGTCGTATGAAAAAGTTATGGACGTTTTAAAAATGAGATAGTGTAATAAATGTGATAGAATGTGATAAAATGAGAAAACAGAATCTGATTAAGTGTGATAGTGTAATAAATGTGATAAATAGCCAACCACCTCTTATGGCCTAAGACCATGCGTAGTGGGGGGCTTTATTTATAAAGCCCCCCTTCCTGATTGGTCCACGTGGCTGCTGAGTCAGCGTGGAGAGAGAAACTGAAAAAGGGGTGTAGTGGTGGGGCTTTATTTATAAAGCCCCTGATTGTGATTGGTTGATTTTTTTTATTATTTTTTTAATCTTTTAATTCAAAATAATTAAAATAAAAGACAAATAAATATAAAAAAATTACAAATAATAATAAAAACACACAACTAATATTAATTAAATTAAAAAAAAACAAACAACTTAAATAAATTACAATACCAAATTAATTATTTTTTAATCTTGCGCCCACTACCCGACCCCATAGGCGGTACATCAGCCCACTTAGGACTATGTCTCAACATCTCCCATATCCTCAAATACGGGAACGGCCCGCGGGTATCTCTCATCTCGTCCAAGGCCCTGGCCAACAAACCGTCATCACCTTCCCCGCTGGCCCTGTTGTCCTTGCAACGTTGGTAGACCTCCGAAAACGAGTGACATTTATTTTTAATGTCCGACCACTTTCCAGATATCGAGTCGTGCTCTCGATACTCCCCCTACCCATGGCCGCAAAAAATAGCTCTCGAATCCGTTGCCAAAACACCGGGGTATGTTGATAGTTTGCTGCAAAAAAAATATCATACGATTAAAAACAAAAAAAATATATATATATACTAAACCAACATTTTAAAAAGTATATATATATATGTAAACAAAAAAAATACTAAACCAACATTTTAAAAAGTATGTATATATATATATATATATATGTAAACACAAAAAAAATACTAACCAACTTCCGGGTCCTCGGATATGTCGAGCCAGGCTCGCGCTAACTTGAACTCCTCATCTCTTTCCCAACGTTCCTGTTGCTTTTTTTGACGAGGAGCGGTAACGTCTTTCTTTTTATGCGAGCGTCTCCCACGCCCACGCCCGCGCCCCCTTTGAGAACCCTCGGGTTCGTCTTGAGTTTCTGGTACGGAATCAGGCTCCTCTTGAGAAGGTTGAACATAGTTTGGTGGAGGAAAAAATTGAGCGGGCATGTTTGGGCCCAGATAAAATTGACCGGGCATGCCAAGAAGTTGCGCGTATTGCATTGTGTTCGCGTCAAACTCGCCCCAATTGGGTGGCAGCGGAGTAGTAGTGTTTGGCCTCGTAGTGTTTGGCCTCGCACCCGGTCGACCCGGGACCCCGAACGGTGAACCATATGGATACATGTTTGTGTTGTAGGTTTGTTTGTGTTGTGGTGTGTGTTTTTTAGTTTAGTTGTATGTGTGTTTGTGTTTATATTGTGTGTGTATATATATAAAGTTTAAAAAAAATAAATGTTAACCGCTCAAAATAAACGTTCAAAAAATTAAATGGGGGCAACGGTCAATTTTTTTGACCGTTTGATTTCTGACCTCGTGCCACGTGTCCATTTTTTATTGGTTGAAGTTTTTTAGTTTAGGCGTTATTTTTATAAAGCCCCCGGTCAAATTTAACATATGATGCCCGGGTGTTATGGTGTGCAGGGCGCTATATTTCAAAAAATTGCAAAAATAACGCGCCACTACGGGGTCTAAAACAAATTGTCTTAAAGTCTAGCTACATATTTTTGTCATTTTCTTACCTCAAAACACCACCATGATACCAATGCAAACTAACACCCTCCTTCGTTTTTTTTTTTCTGGCGACATCTATCTCCAATGAATTTTTTTTTTTTCATGCGTATTCCATATCATGTGTATTTTCATCCTCTCTATACTCTTTTTTCTTAATCACCTTCACATTCAACAACTCAACAGTTTCAATCCTCTTTTACTTTTGACTTTTGACCTTTAACTAATCTGCTATCATGGCTGTTGGTTCAGGCCCTCACAAAGTCAAACACTCACAATCAAAACTAACATATTGGAAGTAACAATTTGCAGAAAGAAAAAGAAGAAAATATATAGATTTATTTAATATGCAAACATGCCTTTAAATGACTCAATCCTCCTAATGAATAGGTGAACTCAAAACTACCTAAACTTAGTCCATGCAACAATGCAATGGATCTTTTATTTTGACAATTTCACACCTAACTTTACTGCATAATTCATTATATAAAATCCTAAATAATTAGCTGGACCCAAATGACCCATGACCCGTCCGACTCGATCAAGATCATTCCCAACAATGGCAACCACAGGAAAGCTTGATGTTGAAGTGAAGGTGAAATCTGATGCAGATAACTAGATATGTACTGGAATGGCATCATGGACTCTGTCACCGTCTTCCCTAAAGTCTGCTCTCATCTCTACAAAACCATCGAACTTGTCGAAGGCGATGGCCACAGTGTTGGGTCCGTCCGCATGGTTCATTTCGCCAAAGGTATAAACCATAGTCACACATTTTGATACAATTCAGTAAACTACAAGTTTTTAATGCATGTTTAAATAAAATGCAGAGTATACTGCATATCCTTTGCATTTACCTAAGTTGACAAGTGTTTATGAACAATATTAATCTATCAATAAAGTCTATTATCTATAACTGTAAGTCCCAATTTCTAAAATTAATGAAAATACAGAAATTACATTTGACGCTGGCTGAACTATCCATGCGCGAGTTGACCAGCAGTCTATGGTGTGGGAGATGTATTCTGTTCCTCAACATCTTGCAAGAGAGGGGCTGTTTCATTATCCAACTTCGAGCTCACACTCGAGTCTGCTATCTTTTGTTCTTGGGCTTTTCCCCACATCACAGTATAAAACCCGACGACAACAATAATTGATCCCAACAAACTGCATAGATTATGCAAGTGTTATAAATTATTAATGTGTAATGTAACAATAGTTGTCAAAGCGCCTAGGCGCACTCAGGGCGCATAGGCCGAGCCCGGAACCTAGGCGCATAAAAAACGAGGGCTTTTTATAATTAGGCGCATAGTATAAAATACATTTTTTGGGGATTTTAGAGATGTTTTAGGTTTGTTTAGGGCTACATTAGGATGTTTTAGGGTTGTTTAGGACTTGTTCATAACTCATTTAGGATGTTTTAGAGGTTTAGGCAACTTTTAGCCTGAATTTGGCCGGACGACAGCCTGAAAACAGCTCTGATAGTGCGCCTCATTGCCTAGGCGCGCGCCTCACAAGGCGCAACGCACTTGGTGCGCCTGGTTGCGCCTTGCGCCTAGGCGCGCTTTTGACAACTATGAATGTAACAAACTAGATACATGAACATAAAACATCGAAAGATATGAAAGCATTCTCACCTTCCAAGATAGAAACCATCGCCTAAGAAGATGACACCAATCAAATTCGCGATCACAATTCCAACCGGATGGAACATAGCTACAAAAAGCGGGCCCCTCCTTCGCACACACCATGATTGAACTGTAACTAGAAAAGCATACCCAAATATCCCCTACATGAAAAATATAAAAATGTCATGTCACACCACGGAAAATTAACTTTCGCATTGAGCATGTCTACTCACCGAGAAAAGGACGGAAAACAATCTCGAATAAGGCTGTAAACTGAAGCTACTTAGGCCAGTTTCCACAATCAAAGAAGCTGCGCCTGATAAAACGGTGCAGATAAGACAGTAAGAGAACATCAGAGTGATCACTGCAGGGTATTTCTTGAGGACAATTGCCTGAAGACATCAATAAAAATGTTGTTAGTAAGAACATGGTAACAATACACAAATGGTAATCATTTATCAGATATTTACAGTCTTACCTGTGCAATGATATACATAGAAGCAAAAACGGCATCAATTACTAATAGTATTCCTCCAAGTACCCAATTTGCTGATGGCCCGAGAAGATGCAATGAGATCTTTGATTTTAATGGAGAAGATATGATTGGGGGGCCTTGGTAAAGAGTCATGATGATAGCCCCTGCAATTGACACTACAGTGCCGATGAATTTCGCTTGTGTTGTTAAGCGTTTAATGTTGAATACCTCCATCCTAAAATTCGCAATCTAAATCAAATTAGACTTGATGTTTACAAGATAATATTATGTTAGATAGCAGCAACATGAATAGATTTTGGGAAAATCACCAAAATGGCCGCTTCGACCGATGACTTTTGTTGTTTTTTACGGACACTTGGCACGCATTGGTTAAACTGAATGGTCAGGACGGCCATTTTGGTGATTTTCACATAGTTTTGTTACCTGAATAAGGCGGCGAGTATGAAGGTAAAACCTGGGATGAGATTCAGCAACGTCGTTCCAAGTGTAGCAGAGGAGTACGAGACACCGGTATAACCACACACCTGAGCAAAGAAACTTCAAGAAATAAACAGTCAGTTAGAAAACACGGGTGATGTAACCTAAAGACAATATATATAAGAAATTTAAGAATGTAACTGTCAACTAACTGAACTGTATGCTGTGATGCTGTCATATGCCCACTCAAAATAGTAGCAACAAAATATACACACTCTTGGTGTGTCAATCGTGTCACATGAATCTAATTATTCAGTTCGATTCTAGATATGTAAATCCAGAAATTTGTAAACCGTTTTAATAAGGTAACATCTGAGTTACTTGTTTGTATTAATAGCTTGAGTCCTTTTGATAGTTTTGGTGTGTTTGATGTTTCAAAAGTTCTATGATTAGCCGAAATGTATCCACAACTTTAGAATTTATAATTTTGTTATGCATATGTAACGACGTTTAAATTACTTTTGGCTTTTTTTTTTGTTGATTAATTTTTGTATTATTATTTTTGGTATACGAGTCGACCCGACCCACCTGATAGAAAAACGACCCAGGGGCTCAGAGATTCCGCACCCCATAAAAAAATTTCTAGGTACACCGGTGTCAACCCCATTTAAAATGAGTAATAACTAGTGACTTCATGACGATTTAGGGTATGTTTGGCAAAACTAGCTGGAGGCTGGTAGCTGGTAGCTGGAAGCTTTTTAAATATATTTTGGTGTTTGGTAGAGTAGCTGGAGCTTTTAATAAAATGTATAAAATGACCAAAATAGGCATAATTAAAAGTTTGTAAAGAAGGTTTTTATTTTATTTTTAAAATATAATAGGTATTTATGTCATTTATTAATTAAAAGCTTGTAGCTTGTAGCTAGTAGAGTTTTTTTTAAAAGCTACTACTAGTAGCTTTTCACTATAGAGCTTTTTCTCTAATCTAAAAGCTTACAGCTCCTTCAACCAACCAAACAAGGCTTTTTATTGAATAAGAGTTTTTTCTTAAAAACTTGAAGCTTAAAGCTCCTAAAAGCTCTTAAAAGCTTATTGTCAAACAATCAATCACCCCAACTAAAATAAAACTTTTTTGTAGCTAAAACAAACAAACAACAAAGGTAGTTTACTAACTAACATAGTATGTACATACCCAAGAAGACCAACAATTAAAAATCCAGCAACGATGTTAAAGCTAAATGGAGGACAATTTGGCGATCTGAAAGAAAAAAAAAACACAAACAATTAACAGCAAGTGCTAAGAGATAAACCAGAAAAAAAAAAAAGAAGATAATATTAATTACCTTTTGAAGACATTAGAAAAAGGAAGTAGAATGATGGAAGCAATGGCGTTGGAGTAAAAGATGAAGGAGTAGCTAGACATGCCATCTGCAATGGCTGACTTGCTGACGATCATTAATAACACTTGAGCAACCTGTGTTGCCACCATGCCACCGTATTCCTTCATCTTTTTTTTATTTTTTCCGGTCACCGGCAAATAATATTTGAATAAGTCAACGATGTATGTATCTTAATTTGTTCTGGACCACTAGAAACGGTACCTACCCCCTTTTTTTTTCTAGAAGGTGTTAGTTTGTTAGTGTTACTAGATTCCTAGATTTGATGGGGAGTTAGGTAGAACTTTACTAGTGTGAACTAGGGTGTTCAAGAAAATCCAAATATGAAATATCCGAAAATTCGTATCCGTATTATTTGATATTTTGGATAATTCGAAATTTTGGATTTGGTTTTGGATTTGGATACTATTTTTACAAAAATTCAGATAATCAGTTTATCCGAATCCGAAATATTAAAATATATCTATATTATATATATATATATAATATTATTTATATTTATAATATATATTTAATACGCTCCACTTACGGTGTGCGCATATAATGTATATGTGTGTGGCCCTCGGGGGGCAAAAGTAAAGTTGCACTAGTTTTAACGTTATTTTACTAATTTCGTGAAAATAACGTTAAAAACGACGGACGGTTAATCATGCATCATGTGGTGGCGTTGATAGCCAAAAGACAAAGGGGTACATGCACCGATCGGGTTTGTCCCGATTGCTAAGTGTTGTGTGCCTTATGTCCAAGGCTTGATACCAAACCACATCGAGTCGGGGGTCTCACTGAAAGCAGCCTCTCTATTCTTAGGAGTAGAGGTAAGGTTGTCTACATCTTACCCTCCTCAAACCCTACCTTAGCTTTGTTATAGGTGGGATTAACTGAGTATGATGATGATGATGATGATGATGATACTATATATTTAATCCATTCCAAGTTAATCATAACATTAAACTAACATATTACGTCTTTCCCGTATCCAAAATATATATATATATATTGAATTTTTGTTTTAAGCATGCTCGGTTTTAGACTTTTCGAATAAGGGGAAGGGATTTTTTTTAAGTTTCGGATTATCCGTTGGATTATCCAAATCCGGATCCCAATATTGACTATCCGAAATTTTGGATTATCCGATTTTCGGAATTTTCGGATATCCGAAAATCGGATAATCTGACTTTGAACACACCTAGTGTGAAGCATAGGTTTTTAATGTATGATTTGATTGCCACTAGGGTTGTGGCCCGGTGGTAACTGGCTTTGTCCACTTTGGTGAATACCCATGTTCAATCCTGGTTGGGGGTTTGAAATTTGGTGTATAATGTAGGATAAAATTTTGCTGTTAAAAAATGTATGATTTGATTTCAACTATTTATTGTGGACCAGGTTACTCGTAATGGTATTAAGAATATGTTGACACCCTAACAAATATACAAGTCGTGTAAGTATAAATGAGTAGTATATTCTTTTTTAGAGATAACTATACAGATAGTCCTTATGGTTTATAGAAATTAATATCTTAGGCTACTAACTTATTTTATTTTATTTTTTAACATTTTAAGGGTTTATGGTTTGAGTTTTGTAACATGTTGGGGTACTAAAACCAACTCCGTTAGTTTTTCTAGTTAAGTTTTAACAAAATGAGTAAAATGCCATATAATAATTAGATATTCTTGTAATTACCTCTATTTACAAGAATATTTTTTGCAATTATTGAAATTAGGATTATCTATTATATTATTAAAAACATAAAAAAGTTACTTATAAATATATATTAAATTAAATAATTATACTATATGTGTTTTAGTATGTATGTTTGTAGAAAAATACGTTTATCCATATAAACCACCGTCGATAAGCCTAAATCGTATATGTCATCAAGCACCACGTCAACTATCATCTCCAATGTCATTGCTGCCATTAGTTATCTATATTTAAAACACATAAAGTTGATGTGATGCTTGATGAAGATTTATCTATAACTATTAAAACACAAATAGTATAATTATTTAATTTAATATACTTGTATAATTTAAAAAATTTAAATAATATTAATAGATAATCTTATGTATTACGAATATAGAAGACCTTGTCAAATACAGATAACGCATGGTATCAATGGCGGTGGAGATAATTTAATTTAGTATATTTTCATAATTTATAAATTTTATGTATTAATAATACTAATAGATAATTTTGATTTCAATACATTACAAAAAAATATCCTTGTAATCAAATAGAGCTAGTTATAGGAATATCTAGGTATTATAGGGCATCTTAGTCATTTTATCAATTTAACCCAGAGATCAACCATATTACACCGATATAGATAGAACTTAAAGGATAGAATTTGTAAGAAATAATGATAGTTACTAGAAATCGTTTCAACTCCCTAAAAAAATCAGAATTACAATGATGGTAAATTCTAAAGTTCGAATATAAAAGGTAGTAGCTCGGATCCCATTCAAGTCATGATAATGAAGGGACTTCCGTATCTATCTCCTAAGAACTGTATAGAATCCATTATTGTAATTGAATCCGAATATTAAACGATGAGAATATCGTATCGATTTGTGACTCTAGAAATGTTTGCTGGAAGTTTGTAAACCTTTCAGAAGAAAAACGATTAGACTCACAAAGTATGTTTAAATCGTCTTTATATAAGAATAATATTCAGTCTGTCTCCCATTCTAATGAGGAACAAGATTAGAAGAATATTCATAGTATAAAGAAAAATATCAATCTATACCCAAAAACCTTTAATAGTCATACCAGAAAAATACAAATAATCCATGTATCTGAATTAACATGACTATAGCAAGAAAGATTAAAACGTAAATTTGAATTGATATGAGATTGATTTCCTCGTAAACCAATAGAACTTATCATGTCTCGATGACAAGTATTTTGGTTCTAATTGTAACATCCTTATAGATTAAGGGTGTAAAGGACAAGATCACTCAAATTTCGGGGACGAAATTTCCTAAGGGGGGAGAATGTAACACCTCGAGGTGTTACGGGTCTCGTTAACGGGTCGGGTCATACCCGACTATCCTATTATTTAAATTATAATTATTTAATTTAAATTATCGTGGCCAAACGCTCCCTATTCGGCATTTAAAATTACAGCTAAACACCCTTGTGCAGCCTAATAACCGTTACCAAACACCCGAGTTTCAGTTATTATCCTCGTTGCCAAACACCCCTTGTTTTATACCTTCTCTTAAACCTTGCTTGCCTCCTTCCTTGTTTGCAGACTCACGAGAACACAACCACACACACACCTTTGTGTGTGTTCTGTCAACCACAAAGCAGCAGCAACCGGCCACCACCTCCGGCGCCGCCGGCGTCTTCCTCTCCGGTAATAACCACCCCTTCAACTCCTCCTCTGTTTCTGTTCCGAATAGAACCCGGTAACCCTCTGGTCAACCAAACCCAACCCAATATAACCCGATAACCACCTAGTTCTTCCCTCTGTTTCAGTTAATCGAAGTCGGACAGTCACCGGTTATGGTGACTGTCACCAATAACCACCTATCGAACCCATCTTTCTGTTTGGGATTTAACCGGTAACCATCGGAATCATCTAGTCACCCAAACTGAAACCATCCTTATGTTCCTGATAATTATCCGATTATAGACCTCCAAACCATAGTTTTCAAGCCACCCGGTCATCTCATGTTCGTGTTCCGGTGGGACTCCGGCGAGTTCTTCGGTTACCGAACCTGTGTCTTCTGTTGTGAATCCCGATAATCAGTTAGTTTACCCGTTGTTATTGTCATCGGGTCCTGATAATAAACCATAGTATTCTTAATCGAGTCCTACTCACCCTCTATCAGTTTATCAGCACACACACACATCGATATGCGTGTGTAGTGTCGTGTTTGTAAGCAGAAGATAAGATAGAGCTGGATACGATCATTACTGGAGCTCCGATAGTATTCCGGTCAGTCTCCGGTAAGGTCCGGCTAACCTCCGATTGAAACACCCTAAACCTTTTTAGCTGAAATACGCAGCGGAAATATGAACCAGAAAATTTTCTTGCTTGATAAAACATTCTTGTATGTTTTGAACCCATATCTACTAAATATTATAGGTGTTTCATATTTTCATCTTTTATTGTTTTTTTTTTACATCAAATACAACTCATCTTTATTAGTTTACGTGACCATGACCGCGACCCCGTACAATTCGTGTCCTCACCCGATCTCCAGCTATTTCTTCCTCTGTGAGCTCGACCAGACAACCTGCAACTACCACATAACCATTTCGTTAATTCATTAAGTGACTTCATGCAAATATTCACAATATGGAAATAACATCAACAATACTCATTGGTCATATCCAAACGCCTTTTTATAAGTTCGGATCCGGTCTCCGGATTCTATCCTCCAATTTCCATGCATTCATACTTACATACCTGCATCTTTATTCTTCCTTCATGTATTCTCAAGGACAAACAAGACGTTTCCGAACCTATACTCAATCTACACATAACGACCAACCTTTACATACAAAAACACTTTAACACATTCCCGGGCATAAGCAAATATGCACACATTCTATTACTCTAGCATCCAACACGTGATAATTCCACTTACCAAACAATTTACCATTTGTGTGACCTTGGATAACTATACAATTAAATCTAATAGTCACACCCATGATTACATGTATCCATCTATATATATATATATATACACACACACATATCAATACATACATTTTACCATTCATTCTTATGCCATATTTGTTAATCTTGGATTTGTTTCATGCTTAATTACCCTCACTTCATTTATCTTTGCTGCCCATTTAGCCCAACTACTTTCGTTGTTGTATAGTGAACTATACCCGTTCACCAACAACGTCAATTTGTTAACCTTACTATAAATTACCATTTCATACTTGTTTCTCATTCTCTATTTATACATAAACATACAATTACAAAACCAAGAGTTTGCATCATAAGTCACTTACCTTTGCCCGTAGGAGTGTTTTTGCCTTATACGCGTTTGACTTATAGTCCCAAGCTTTTCACCTAGCTCGAGATCATATCCACTTGACCCGTTGACTTTTAAGCTTCTTGTACCTAGCTTACTTTCAAGTCAACATGTCGTGTTAGAATACTAATTTGGAATTTACCTATTCAAACATTAGTATTCATTCTACATCATTCAAACATGACATCAATACATTCAACAACTAGTTCTATTAAATAAGTCTTTCCATACACTACCCGTTTGACATGTTAGTGAAAATACTTGAATGAACTAGTTGGTAAGTGTTCTTAGACACTTTTTGAATGCCACATAATACACTATTCTTTCCCTACAATCCGTACTCCAAGACTACTACAAGCGTGTACATTCTTACACCTTTTCTTTTTAAAGATTACATTATAAATGTGCAGCGATTTTCTGCGCAGCTGCTGTTCAAGGTCGTTTTCCCCTTCTAAACCTCGGAATCAGATCTTGACTATCAAATACAAAATGTGCATCATTCAAAGACCTTTCCAGGCGTATAAAGAACACCTCCTAACGATTTTTCTATGATTTTATATGAATATTTTAAGATCAGGTCAGAAACATAATTCTAACCAAACAGCTTTGCTGTCAAAACAGAAATGTCAACTTTACATGCTGTTTTGACCCACTAAAACTCAGAATTAGCTTCTCATGACTAAATATGAAATGTAATATGTGCACCAAGCTTTTCAACGATATAAGGCTCGTCTTTTAACTCCTAATAACGAATGAGATATGCCCCTTACAAGATGACTATCTAGGGCTGTCAAAAGTGACGAATTTCATACAATTTTACACCATTTGACCCAATTCAAGTTTCATGTAAGCATTGTATCAAACACTTCATGTGCACCCTTTTTGCTAGTGAATTCTAAGCCTTATGGACTTCTCAAACTTTGCCATTTAACTAGCTAATCATCAACAACATCATTCTAACCATCATGCTTAGCTATTTTCAATTTCAACTTGTAATTTTACCAACACATAAGATTCATGCAAGACACATGGAATACAATTCCTCTACAATCCATGCCTAAAACATATATTTCCTACTATTTTAGTAACATCAAAGCTACTAATCAAAACCAAAATCATCATCTTTGAACACAAGCAAGCTTCCAACAATTTAACTCATTTATAAACCATTAAGAATGATCAATATCACTAACAATCAACAATATAACGGATTTAACATGTTTTGCTCAAAACCCACATATGGGTTTTGAACCCTACAAGAATTTGGGGTTAGGGTTCTTACCAAAGCTTATTCCTTGAAGATTAACCCTCTAGAACACACTCTTCATCTATTACTTCAACCCCTTGCATCAATTTTCTTCAAATTTAGGGATTTAGGGTTAGTTTTAGAGTTCAAGAAAGCCCTTTGGGGCTGCTCACGATTTCACCCCAAATGGGTGTTTTTACCATTTTAATTTTGACCCAAAGTTACTTCTTTTGTCCCTCAACTTTACCCCAATATTATTTTTTATAAAAACTAACTAATCAAGTTAGTGTCTAGTATTTTTTTGCTCCTTTATATAAATAATAACATCCATTGGGTTATTTCCATATTAGAATAGAACCCACATTCTTATTGTCTAAGTCCCGTTTTATTATTTAGCTAATCACGCCTAATAGCGTAATTAAGCAAAACGGATTTTTGGGGTGTTACACCGATCTCATACCAACGAGTATCCGGGAGGTCCCAAACCCAACATCTTAATCTGATATGATTCAGATTACAAATCTGAAAGGTATAAATCTTTAACAGTTATTATATATATGTTTTGGTATTAATATTTAATACCCGATCATAATACTGTTTTTGTACTAATTGCGAGGTACCAATGGAAACTACATTAATCACTGAGTCGACTCGGTGACTCGGTCAACACCCGGAATAGAACCCGGTCCAATAACTAGACGAGGATTATTAGAATTATACGAATATATATATAATACGAATACGTACGGACTTGATAATAATAATAAGAGAATAATAATCATATATAAAATATATATTTATATATACTAGAAGGAATGCCCGCGCGTTGCGGCGGGTGTCTCGATTTATATTATATTCAATTATGATGTTGATTACGAACCACAACCCGGGTTTACGACATTTTACTTTATTCAACAAAATATAGTATCAAAAATATTAGCACAACAAACCAAATAAAACTTTGTAGATAATTATAGTGGCAAAAATATTAGTATTATCTAGAGATTGATTTCCACTGCTTGGTGCCATAGTTCCTTTTTTTTGTCATCTTAGATTCAGATAGCCAATAAAAATCACCAAATAATAAAAGCGAAAATAGGAAATATGATTACTGTAGTTATGCTAAGACACCACATGAAAGTGAGATTGTGAGAGTTCGTTAAATATTATAGAAACTACAAATATATGCACACCGGGTTGACGAATCAAAAATAGAAATTAATAGCATCACTTAGCACAAGACAATCATCAACTACTATAAAAGGTATAAAAAATTGAACAACAAACGAATAATCGAATAATTCACGTTGATATTAGCAAGTAAATCTAGGTATCAAACCTGCTGGTTGCAAGAGAATTCCTTTGCCAATCTTATGCGCATACTTCATGAAAATTTGCTTTTATAATCATCATTCGCGTGTAACGCATCCTAGAGGGCCCAACCGCCGCAATACTCGTAAATTAATAATCGTTGACCATGCTCAGAACAAGTAACCCATGAGTTCAACAACATTTGCATGCCAAATTTTATCAAATCATTAATAAGATCAATAAACTCTTCCTCCTTTTGTCGACTGATTACCTTTTTGTCCCAACTTCTTCACAGCAAGCAACTAAATAAAAACACGAAATACAAAAGTTTTGCAGCTTTAGATATGAGATCAAATGTGTAAAAGAAAAAAAGAAGTCAACAAATTAGAAATCAGGTCAAAGAGTACCTCATACATGTTTTTTGTAACCATCTTGAAATTCTGCACCCAAATTAGCAAAAAAAAAAAAAAAAAAAAAAAAAAAACTCCAAATTAAATATAGATATAGATAATATAGATATGGCTTTTTTTTAGGAGCAAAGAATTAAGACGGTGATAGGAAGGGGCTGTAAATTGGGCTAGGGGCCTATAAAAAAAAAAATCCACTAAAGGTTGAATTATTCATTCACCAATATTATATTAAATCAATTAATTATTTATGTAATTAAGCTAATAAGCTAACCTCTCTGTTGTTGTTATTTATGTAGTTGAGGGACGATCTTCAAGAATGTGTGTATATTCTTCAAGAATATGTGTAGTAGGTGCTAGTGGATTAGGCTGTGAACTTCTCAAAGACCTTGCCCTCTCCGGTTTACCAATTCCCTTTCAGGTATATCCTTCCTTTCATTGCCATTCCCCCAATTGAATCAACTTCTTCTTCTTAAACCAACCAAGCCAAGCCATTTAAAAAATCTAGGCATAATTTATGATGTTCATAGGCTCTTCACAATCTTACATTTAAGAAATTTATTACATTAATGGTTTTTTGATCAATCATATACCATGGGGGTAAGGTTGGAATAAGTTTTTAAGTTGTGAGTATGAGGTTATGATAAAATTACAATTTTAACCTTCTAAGTGTCTTAATTGTCACAATTATGCCCAAAATACCCTTAAATTTCTTGCTTAAGTATGTTGTACATGTTGCTTTTTAAGTTGTATGAAAATGTAAATGACAATCTTGGCCATCACTCCTCCTTAATAAGATAACTAGTAGAGAACCCGCGCGTTGCAGCGGGGACGCGACGAGAATTCAGTGAGTATCGGGGCACCTAATATAGCAGCCGGTTAAACTAAAATACAACTATAGATTGTTAAACCTCATAATTACATATATATGTGTGATATGTCTGTCTTTCTGAATTTTAAAAATAATATCTCACTTGTTCTTACTCATTGGTGTATTGCATCTTCTTTCAACTTTTGTTTGAATTAATTTATGTTTTGTTAATGCTACCCTCCGGTCTTAATCATAATCGTTTATTGTTCATCGCATACCATTTTTATAGATATGGTAAGATATAGTTTGACATTTGAAATTCAAACAAACTGCTTCACATATTCAAAATTGACATGTTTTTCACTAAATATTGCAACACAAATGAACCATAAGGAAAAAAAAAAGTTAAAAACATTTACATGTGACAGACATGTATTATTCAATAGTGAGTCTCTTGGTACAACCTTGAAAAGAATATGATGTATATTATAAAAGAGGGAAAAAAAAAAACAATATGCACCATAAATAAAAACATGTGAAGGAACTTTTTTAACATGAAAGAACACTTGATAACATGTGGGTAGTATTCACAATGAAATTGCAAACTCTTTTTCATGATATCTTAATTGTATTCATTTCTTTACAGGCCTCGCACCATAAGAAGACTTCAGGTTAAACCTAAATAGTCTCATCAAAGGCCATCGCCTACCGAAGCCAAAACATCCAAAAAGTTCACATACAAATAATCGTAATCATTTCTTTACGGGTGGGTCCCCAATTATATGACATAAGAATATAAACAAATGACTCGAAACATTCAGCAATGACTACAAGTCTTTACTACACTTGAAATGAAACATCTCTCCACTTGGTGCAACCTTGCTACCTACTGATGATTCTAAATCCACTACTGTTGCTCACATCATGCCACATTAACTTGTCATTTTAGATGTAAATAATCCATGTAGGGAAATTAATAGTAGGGCCATTCACGAGTCATGATCTCCAAGGAACTATCTTCTTCGGACAAATGAAGCCATTAATTTAAGGCAGAATCCTAAGATAACAAAAAACGCCATGTTATACAATGAAAATTTCAAAACTTACTAATTATGATTGTTCGGTAGCAAGTCGTTTGATCACAACCTGCAAGAATATCTCACACTCAAATTACCATAAACAAGATTAAAAAAATGCTTCAACTAAACCCTACAGTTGCCCATAATATGTACACATCTACAATGCGTTCAATTTTCAGCCTAAACAAATATAAATTAGTAAAATTAACAACCACAAATGTGGGTAGCCTGCATAAGAATAAAATCAACAAAATTAGCAACCACAAATGTGAATCTAGTAAAGAATAAGAAAGATACTTTGCATAAGAATAAGATCAACAAAATTAGCAACCACAAATGTGAATCTAGTAAAGAATAAGAAAGATACTTGACAGTATAGACGGCGGATAACCTACATATATGAAAGTAATGAAGGAGATAGCTAAATAGGGTTTTGTGAATATGCTAGGATGTAATTAGGGGATGATTCGATTGGCTGTAACGTACGACAGTTGTACAATGGAGTTAAAGTTACTGGTCTCCATTCAAGAGCATGTTAAAGGTGCATTCAAGAGATGGTTAAGGGGGTTTCAAAAATAATAAATTGGGATGACTTGCATTAGTTTATTGTATTATTGCCATCAAAGGTTGTACAATATGGGCATAAATGGAAGAAAAGTGGTAAATTTTAGGCAATTACACTTGTGACTTTTAATCTCCTATCTTAACTTTGTCAAGTTGTACATCTTACTTTACTTGATTAGTCATTATTAATTAATAAATGAATCACAAGCACTTAAGAAATTTGATTAGTGTAGAGAGGAAATGCTTGTATGATGAAATGAGGGAGGGTAGTAAGGGAATGAACTTTGAGTTGTAAACTAAAAACAAAGGATACAATTACTATTATAACCTTCTAAGTGTCTTAATATGCCTCTAGGTGACTAATTTACCCCTATCAATTAAGCTTTACTAAGTTGTATATGTAGCTACAAAACATATACCAATGACAAAATGACAATCTTGGCCATTACTCCTCCTTTATAATGTATTATAGATATAACGATTTGATATATAAAACGATATACTAGACTCGGGTTAATAATAATATGCTCTGCCGAACCATCATCCGGGTAAGTTCGTGTCTAGAGTTCTTTAGGTTCGTGTGCCAAGCTGTAATGGCCAGCTTTATTAGCTACGAGTGCCAAGCTGTAATGGCCAGCTAGATTTAGGATGTCCGTGTCGTGTCAATAATAAACCCCGGGTTTAGGACTATCTAATATATACCGAATTCTATATGTATAAATTGTATATATGATATATATCCTAAGTATTACAATCTAACAAGTCTCACGCGTAACACGTATCGATATATATATGAAATATAATTATAATAGGAAGACTAAGCAGAAGATATAACGCAAACCTGTGAGTATCGTGAACTCCCCACTTTTACTGTTTTATTAATGTTTTCGGGGGAATACATGTCGTTTAAAAGAAAACATAATAATGCTTTACATAAAAGAATGATTACTAATAGAAGTTATATAATAGAAAGGGGATAATAGAAACGACAAGGACAGTACTGATCGGTATATCGCCATTTCCTTTCTTGTCCAAATAGAGGACAAGAACCAATCTTACCCGAGTAGAGGGTAGGAATAATTATATTTACCACAAGCAGAGTGGTACCATCGATAGGAATGACAACTAATAGAATATAATCGGAATAATATATTAGAATTGACATATAATCGAATTGGTATAATAGAATATATTTTCCCCTCAGAATTATAACTGTAAAGCATGTTTATAAAAGAATGTTATAAAAGAATTATCAATAAACGAACTGGCCATTCGCTTTATAAAATACACGACTTCACCAACTTTATGTTGACAGAAACTATTTTTGGCATGTGTTCAGGTAACCCAACAGATATGATGACGTGGATCCTGGAAGACTAAAGACTGTTATTATCCTGAATTCCGCTGCGTAGCTCCGATAACCCGACCCGATGACCCGACTCCGACAGCCAGAGTCGTTACAATACATCACCTAATTAACAAAGCATATACGACTAGATCCAATTTGGTGTACATATATAAAGACATCAGCTAACAAAGCATATACGACATGCTTAAGCATATATGAGTGGTAAAAGATATTACATGACACTAAGGTATGTCTCTCGCTCCTTAAACCTTCCAAACCAAATCAATGATGACAAATGAAGATGGATTTCACATAGTAATAGAACATGATGCTTATCATATTGAAATAGTATATGGTTTTAAACTCTCTAAAATCTGCTTTGTTTTTTAAAAGCAATGGTGTTCCAAGGTTACATTCGATAATAATGATGATGATTATTATTATGACATCGAATTAGTATATGTTTGTAACACCCCACCCGTTTTAGGGCTGACGTATCACTTACAGTAATCAGAATTCAAACGTCATTCTATTGAATACAAAACATTAAATTCTTTTACAGTAAAAACAACATTAATTTATGAAAATTCTTGTGTGTCTTTATCCCTTGAGCCCATCCTTCGAAGCTTTCCATAATAAGTCTTGAACCTAACGTACATAAAACATATATGCACGTCTGAGTAAAATTTACTCAGTGGGACAACAACCCGTACACATAAGTTGTTGAGAGTCCATACCTTAATTGCGGAATAAAACCCTAAATAACCCGTGGATGCGGAATAAACGTTGCAAAGCCTGGAGCTCGATTTGCTGTCGACGAGTTGGCCGACGAACTTGCAGCAGCGTCCGCAGCGGTAAGAAAAACGAACAACAGAGGTGACTTGAAGGGGAAATCGATTGTGAAAAAAAAAGAGTTATGTGTGCTCGAACACGAGAATGAGAATCACTATATAAAGGGCTTAACACACGGTTTCGATTTATGGAAAACTCTTGGGTTAAGGCCGATGATTGGGTGTCGTTAAGGAATGATTTCCACAGCTAATCGCAAGTAATATTGTCTCGCTAATCACTGTATCAGACAAGGAGTTAAAATGGTAAGGTTTCATTATTGATTTGGATGATTTGAGGGTACTCGGACTCGTATGGGGTAAGACCGGATTTTCCGCCAGAAAATGTGGCAAGGATGGAGTTATCAAGTGAGTTATGACAATATTACACCTTTCCCTCTTGTATGTTGATTGTTTTATAACAAACCCTCACCTTCTATTCTTTTCTCTTTTATATTAATAACACTTTAAACTACTTAAAATAAATATACATAATAATTAATTAGGATTTATATAACTAGTCTATAAATAATAAAGGTTTTTTTTTTCTTTTTTATAGACCTTTTTTTTAAGTGACAAAAAGAATGACATTTAATAATACATATTTTAGAGTTTAAAAAAATAAAAATAAAAAAAAATCCGGATGTTACAATGTTATCGAATTAGATTTCAATTATGACGCAATAATAATTCGATAACAGATACTAATTCGATGTCATAATAATAATCATCATCATTATTATCGAATGTAACCTTGAAACACCATTACTTTTAAAAAACAAAGTAGAAATTAGAGAGTTTAAAACCATATACTATTTCAATATGATAAGCATCATGTATTCATGTTCTATTACTATGTGAAATCCATCTTCATTTGTCATCATTGATTTGGTTTGGAAGGTTTAAGGAGTGAGAGACATAACCTTGTTAGGACATGATTGACGCGTGGATCGATTTAAAAAGCGCTCGTTTTCACCTAAATATGGAAAGTGATGAAAATGGGCGCGGATTGATGGAAAAAAATGCGGTTCTTATTGCCAAATCGTATCCCTAGACCATAAAAACTGAGTCTGAAAGCTGTACCATAGTGAAATTACACATCAAATTGACGCCTGGATCGATTTAAAAATCGTTCGTTTTTGCCAAATATGGAAAGTGGTGGAAATGGTCGTGAATTGACGGAAAATAGAGTGCAATTTTTTTTTTGCCAAATCGTATCCCTAGACTATAAAAATCGAGTCTGGAAGCAGCACAATAGCGAAATTACGCACCAAATTGACCTGTGGATCGATTTAAAAATTGCTCGTTTTCGCCTAAATATGGAAAGTGGTGAAAATGGGCGCTAATTGACGTAAAAGAAAGTGCCTTTTTTTTGCCAAATTGTATCCCTAAACCATAAAAACTGAGTGTGGAAGCTGTACAATAGTGAAATTACGCACCAAACTGACGCGTCGATCGATTTAAAAACCGCTCATTTTCACCTGAATATGGAAAGTAGTGAAAATAAGCGTGAATTGGCGAAAAAAAAGTGCGATTTTTTTGTCAAATCGTATCCCTAGACCATAAAACTGAGTTTGGAAGCCTCACAATAGTGAAATTACGTACCAAATTGACGCGTCGATCGATTTAAAAATCGCTCGTTTTCGCCTAAATATGTGAAGTGGTGAAAATGGGCTCAAATTGACAGAAAAGAAAGTGTGATTTTTTTTTTTGTGAAATCGTATCCCTAGACCATAAAAACCGAGTCTGGAAGCTGCACAATAGTGAAATTACGCACCACACGTCGTTCGATTTAAAAATCACTCGTTTTCACCTAAATATGGAAAGTGGTGAAAATGGGCGCGAATTGCTGGAAAAGAAAGTGTGGTTTTTTTTTTTGTTTTTTTTTTTTGCGAAATCGTATCCCTAGACCATTAAAACTGACTCTGGAAGTTGCACAATAGTGAAATGACGCACCATATTAACGTGTGGATCGATTTAAAAATAGCTCATTTTCGCCTAAATATGGAAAGTGGTAAAAATGAGGGCGAATTGACGAAAAAGAAAATGTGCGATTTTTTTGGCAAATCGTATCCCTAGACCATAAAAAGTACTGAGTCCGGAAGCTACACAGTAGTGAAATTACGCGCCAAATTGACGCGTCGATCGATTTAGAAATCACTCATTTTCACCTAAATATAGAAAGTGGTGAGAATGGGCGCGAATTGACGGAAAAGAAAGTGCGATTATTTTGCCAAATCATATCCCTAGTCCATTAAAAACCGAATCTGGAAACTGCCTAGTGAAATTACGCACCAAATTGACGCGTCAATCTATTTAAAAATCGCTCGTTTTTGCCTAAATACGAAAAGTAGTGAAAATGGGCGCGAATTGACGGAAAAGAATGTGCAATTTTTTTTGCCAAATCGTATCCCTAGACCATAAAAGCTGAGTCTGGAAGCTTCACAATAATGAAATTACGCACCAAATTGACGCGCCGATCGATTTAAAAATCGCTCATTTTTTTGCTTAAATATGGAAAGTGGTGAAAATGGGCCCAAATTGTAGAAAAGAAAGTGCAATTTTTTTTTTTTTTTTTTTGGCGAAATCATATCTCTAGACAATAAAAACCGAGTCTGGAAGCTGCACAATAGTTAAATTACGCACCACATTAATGCGTCGATCGATTTAAAAATCGTTCGTTTTCACCTAATATGGAAAGGGGTGAATATGTGCGCGAATCGACGGAAAAGAAAGTGCATTTTTTTTGCCAAATCGTATCCCTAGACCATAAAAATTGAGACTGGAAGCTGCACAATAGTAAATTACGCACCAAATTGATGCGTCGATCGATTTAAAAATCACTCGTTTTCGCCTAAATACGGAAAGTGGTGAAAATGGGCCCGAATTGACGGAAATCAAAGTGCGGTTTTTTTGCAAACTTGTATCCCTAGACAATGAAAATCGAGTCTGGATGCTGCACAATAGTGAAATTACGCACGAGGTTCGATTTCCACTCTACTCATTTTTTTATGTGGCATCCTGGTGAAGAGCAAATACTGGTGGCGCTGGTTCAACTTAGATGGGATGCGAGGTTTTACCGATTATTCCACTGTCCTGCCTTAGGTGGGTGCAGATTGGGTTTCCACACATTCGAGAAAGCCAAGGGGCTGACGACGGTCGAGTAGTCGACTTTCAGTCTTTGACCACAACGTTCTGTGTCACGGTGATTGGCTGTAAAAAAAAAAAAGTGGGTTGGTTTTCTATATTTTTTCTTCAACTTTTCTTGAAAAAAGAAAGAAAAAATGAGAGACGACACTCGGTTTTGAAGAATTTAGGGATTTTTAATAACCTTGTTCATCATTTCCCTTAATCATCAACCATAGACAACAACAGATCCCAAATTCTTTAACAGATCCTCGTAATTAACCTCCTCCAGATCTCGATTTCGTCACATAAACACCTCTGGATCTAATCGAGCTCTCTAACGGTATTAGAACCGAATCAATCATGAATCCTTTTTCTTCTGGAACGCGTTTAAGGTATTAAGTTGCTTCTTCCCTACTAATCTCATGTTTTAGCCATTTTTCTTTCTTGTTTTTAATTATTGCTATTGTTTTTTTCTTAAGGTAGTTAATAATAATAATTTGTATATAGTATAATAATATGTTGTACACGAAATTTGAACAGTCTAGCACAAATATATACACAGCCAACAATGCAAACCCATACTATAGTAGGAAGGATAGTGTGTTAAGGTTGAAGTTGGATTATTAGGATCCATGTTGAAATGGTTGGATTGTGAGGTGGAGGAGAAACTGAATCCAATACGTAATGTTTCGGAAGTAAGTTCTTTTTCGATATCTTTACTGGAAGGAATAGATGATCTGCAAGCAGGTGAAGTATATGGACCTGTTTGTGCTAATTGCCAAGTGATGAAATGTTTTAGTTCTAAGATAGAGTATGAGCTTATGTTTCTGTAATCATTAAGCATCAACCTTGACAGTCGGGCCATTCATGAAGGGTTGGTTGTACATAGCTAACTTGCTCTATCGACTGCACTACATGTTTGATGTTTCAGTACGTAGAAATTTAGCTAGCAAGCAAAACAACAGTTGTGTTTTATTCATGCTGTTTCCTTTTTTATTACGTGTGAGGTTATCAATATGTAATAACATGTTATTCGGTTGGATGTAAATGAGATTATTGATCCACTGTAGGGACATGATCCGGGCAATACGTGCTTGCAAAACTGCTGCAGAAGAGCGTGCTGTTGTTAGAAAAGAATGTGCTTCTATTCGTGCAGCAGTTAGTGATAATGATAATGAATATAGACATCGTAACTTGGCAAAACTTATGTTTATTCACATGTTAGGATATCCCACTCATTTTGGCCAAATGGAATGCCTGAAATTAATAGCAGCTCCTGGCTTCCCTGAGAAACGAATAGGATATCTTGGACTCATGTTGCTTCTTGATGAAAGACAAGAAGTTTTGATGTTGGTTACCAATTCACTAAAACAGTATGCTCCCCACTTTCTCTTTTATTTTACACACACAAACACACATCTTGTTTAAGAAGGAATGTCTAGTCATTTTGAACTCAATATTGTCATCATCTGCAGAGATCTTAACCATACAAACCAATATATTGTGGGACTAGCTCTTTGTGCTTTGGGGAACATATGCTCAGCGGAAATGGCACGTGATCTTGCACCTGAAGTCGAAAGGTTGCTGCAATTTCGAGATCCGAATATTCGGAAGAAAGTAAGTCCATGAAAAATTGAAAATAGACAAAATGGACGTGATGCATTTCATGATCCTTGAGAGTATATCATAAAATTCTCACATATTACTCTTCATTAGCTTCATACTAACATAAGTTTTTACATCGTACAGGCAGCATTATGCTCAATAAGGATCGTAAAGAAAGTGCCTGACCTTGCAGAAAATTTTGTGAACCCGGTTGTTTCATTACTTAAAGAAAAGCATCATGGAGTTCTGTTAACTGCAATACAGCTCTGTGCAGAACTCTGTAATGTTAGTGAAGAAGCTCTTGAGTATTTTAGGAAGGTAAATTGATTTCACTTGCTCGTGTCTTTTTTTTCTTTATTTTACCCTTTTTTAGTTTTGTAATATACATTTGTGTCAAGAACAATTGCGTATGGTTTCTACCTGCAATCAGTCTTATTAAAGCCCTTTTATTTGTTTTTTTTCCTTTGGTCTAGAAATGCACAGAGGGATTGGTGAAAGTTCTGAAGGATGTTGTGAACAGTTCATATGCTCCTGAGTATGACATTGCTGGTATCGCAGACCCTTTTCTTCATATAAGATTGCTTCGCCTTTTGCGTGTTTTGGGCCATGGAGATGCTGATGCAAGCGATTCTATGAATGACATTCTTGCTCAGGTCAGTTTTTTATCATTTATTTATGGCTTTTCATAATTCCATGTCAATTTTGTGTAGGAATTTAATGGATTTTATCTTTTGCCAAATATAATGGAAAACTGTCGATTGATAATGTCTTTTGATGATCTTGCTATGAGTTCTCCTTACATTGCTCATGCTGAGTTCCCTTTTTAGGTGGCAACAAAAACTGAATCGAACAAGAATGCAGGGAATGCAATACTGTATGAATGTGTAGAAACCATAATGAGCATTGAAGATATTAGCGGCCTGCGTGTTCTTGCAATCAATATTTTGGGGCGGTTCTTGTCTAACCGTGATAATAATATCAGGTGAGCGGGCTGTGTGTTCTTTTAGTTTAATGCCTATGAATATCTTATTGTGGTACCAAGAATTAAAAAAGTTCTCTCTTTATACAACGATTTTGCCTGCCAGTTTGTGCACATGGCATTTATTTTGGGTAGGTTGTATGATCTATTCAAAGGTGGAGAAACATGAAATCTTTGGTTCTCCAGATAATTATTTGAGTGACTGCCTTTTGTTTTTATATGTTCCATTGTAGAACCTAAACTGCCAATTTAGTCTGTAAGACAGGTATCATGTATTAAATTACCTGCAAACAAGAATGTTCTTCATCACCGGCCCTTTTCTGTTGAAGTCGGGAACTGTTTATCTTATTGCAGAAGAATATCCATGATTAATTGTGATTTTTAGACGTTTCAATATTTGAATTCTGAAGTAACAGAGCCATGAGCATTTGAATATGTCTTACTGCTAGATTTCCTGATTTATAATAGTAAACTGTGAATCCCACATGGCAGATATGTTGCATTGAACATGCTGATGAAAGCAATTTCAATAGATGATCAAGCAGTGCAGAGACATCGTACAACAATCTTAGAGTGCGTAAAGGTAATTTTCTCATTTACAAGTAGACACATGTTTGTTTTGAAGCTACACAACTTGCAATTAAAGAGCGGCGTTTCAAGTTTCAACTCTCTGGGATTTTGTGTGATGCTTCAGATGAATTATTGCAAATTTATATCTACTAAACCATATTGGACTTTCATACGGTGGTTATTTTTTATTTATTTAGGATTCAGATGCTTCAATTCGTAAAAGAGCTCTTGAACTTGTATATCTTCTGATGAATGAGAACAATGTAAAAGCTTTGACTAAGGAGCTGATTGATTATCTACAAGTAAGTGACGAGGACTTCAAGGGAGATCTGACTGCCAAAATTTGCTCCATTGTTGAAAAGTATGTTCAGCTTTTCATTCTTTATTGCAATATATTGTTTGGAACAATATAGTTATGTTCTGTTATTTGCAACTACCTAATCACTTACCTGGATGGGATACCAAATAACTTACGCAATTTTATCTTTACAAATGAAGAACACTTTTTCTTTGTTGTTTTAGGCTTTCCCCAGACAAGATTTGGTACATTGACCAGATGCTTAAGGTTCTCTCTGAGGTATGCATTATTAGTATCCAGTAAGGAGAATCCTAGGTATAAATTGTAATCCATGTTGGGTGTTGTCACATTGCATGGTTTGGATATACTGTAGTTTAACATGTGCTTAATGGACTACTAACTTTGTATTCTGTCGTTAGTAGGCTGGAAATCATGTAAAGGATGAGGTATGGCACGCTCTTATTGTTGTGATAACCAATGCTTCTAACCTCCATGGATATACAGTACGCTCACTCTACAAGCTAATCCAAAAATCAGCTGACCAGGTACAGCTAATACATAATATGTTTTACTGGTGTTTTCTCTTCATACGTACTACTTAATTCTTGGATATTGATTTATATTATGTTGCTTCCAAAAACAGGAAACACTTGTTCGTGTGGCTGTATGGTGCATCGGAGAATATGGTGATATGTTGGTAAACAACGTTGGAATGCTTGATTTGGAGGACCCTATAACTGTGAGTTTGCTTTACTATAACTGTATAATTTTCAATTTTCATTTCATGTTAAATATTCAGTTCCTATATTAAACTTGGTATGTCAACTCTTTTCAGAATGCTTATTAATTTGAGTTGTTCTAAACAGGTAACTGAGAATGATGCTGTGGATGTTGTTGAAATTGCAATCAAACGCCACACATCGGATCTTACCACCAGAGCTATGTGTTTGATTGCTTTGTTGAAGCTATCATCCCGTTTCCCTTCTTGCTCACAGTAGGTTATTAGTTTGATCTAGGAAATCAAGCAATCCATTTTATGTAATGTCTGATAGCGTAGTTGTTCTTTCAGGAGAATAAAGGATATTGTTACCCAATCTAAAGGAAGCCTTCTACTTGAACTGCAGCAGAGATCAATCGAATTTGAATCCATAATTGAAAAGCATCAGAATATAAGGTATGGACTTGTACTTTCCGTAATTCTTAGAAAAGTCTCTGAAGCGGTTTATAATATCAATAATTTAGCCCCCAGGCATGTAGCTTAGTTGGTTTAAGGGTGGAGTGTTTTTGCAGCCTTAACAAATATTAATAATTTATCTAGTGTAATAATGATGCATGCTAATGAACATGTGAAGGTCTGCCCTAGTTGAAAGGATGCCGGTGCTTGATGAAGCAACTTTTAGCGGAAGGAAGGCTGGCTCTATTCTAGCACCATCTGTTTCAACTTCACTAAGTTCTGCCAGTGGAGTTGCCGCATCAGCGGCCGCTCCTTTGGTAGACTTGCTTGATTTAGGAGCAGATGAACCTTCAGCTGCTGCACCTACTTCTTCAGGTGGCAACTTTCTTCAGGATCTTCTTGATGTTGGTACACCCCCCTTGACATCACAATCAGGTTAGCATTTATTATATTCTACAAAGGTATTTGCTACAAAACTGAACAAAGAAAGTAATTTACCAAGGACTAATTACTTGACTCATGAAACAGAACCACTCCGTTGTTGAAAGCAGATATAACATATGTTTGTTTTACCTTTGTATCAGGTACAACCCAGGCTCAAAAGAGCGGCACTGATGTTCTGCTGGATTTACTGTCAATCGGGTCACCACCTCCCCAAAACAGTTCAGATGTACCTGACATATTATCATTAAGTCAAGATAATAAAACTTCAGTTAGTCCATTAGATAGTCTTTCATCAGCTACAGGATCAACTGTACAAGCACCAGGTATGATGGATTTGTTAGATGGATTCGGTCCTAGTCCTCCACCAACTAGTAAGTATTTGCTAATTCGTAACTCTTTAAAGAACACCTTTTTTTTTAAATTTTTTATTGACCACCGTTGTTTCATAACAGAAGACAACGGTCCTGCTTATTCGCCAATAGTTGCTTTTGAGAGCAGCTCTTTGAGGTTAACGTTCAACTTTTCCAAACAACCTGGAAATCCGCAAGTCACCCAAATTGAAGCGGACTTCACAAACAAGTCTTCCGATGTTTATACAAACTTCATTTTTCAGGCAGCAGTCCCAAAGGTAATCATCACCCCTCATTTCAAGTGGATAATTTTGTTTTTTTTGATTGATCTCAACATGAATATAACTGTTTTGAACTCCACAGTTTCTTCAACTGCATCTAGAACCTGCTAGTAGTAATACTCTTCCTGGAAATGGTAACGGGTCAATAACTCAAAGGTTACGAGTTACCAACAGTCAACATGGCAAGGTACTATTCACTTTCACATTACTTGTTTAGTTTTTATTTTTCACTGTGTAAATCATGAATGCTGTTTACATCAGAAATCAATCGTTATGCGCATAAGAATAAGCTACAAACTGAACAACAAAGACGTGCTAGAGGAAGGGCAAATCAGTAATTTCCCTCGTGACCTATGAAACTGAAGCTCCTTCGAAGAAATTGATCTGCCATTTTTTGTTACGAGGACATGGATGTAATGAGGCCTGGTTGCAATCTGGATTATTTTAGTCAATGACCGACCCCGAGGGGACATTAAGAAGGAAAAATTGCGGGTAACCAAGTTTTGTGATATAGAGGGAGGTGTGAGGTTTAAAATGGTTTGAAGTGTTGATTGTTGAAGAGAGATTACAGGTTGTGTAAGATAGGCATGGAGAGATCCTTTGGAAGCCAAACACATAGGTGTAGCTTCTATGTAATGTTTGTGTTTCACTTTTTACGACCCAATGGAAGTTTTTGGTTTCTTTCTTTTTTACCATAATTAATATTCATATAACCATCACTCATTAATATTTTGCAGTGATGGCCTAATGTGTCGTCATTTTGTATTTGGGCTCGCAATTCATGTCTTCCTTGGTTGATAAGCTTCCATATTGTAACCCTCCTAGCCCAACGGGTTGGTCGTATTATTAAGGAAGGGTGAGGAGTTTGAAATATTAGAACACTAGTAGGGAATGCCCGCGTGTTGTCGCAGGTAGTGTATGTGTTTCTTTTTTGCACACGTTGCGTGGTAGGTTTCACTCAATTGATTTTTGGTTAAATAAAAATGAAGATGGCCTTTGATCTTTAGGATCCCAAATACCAACTTCTCCATATTCTTCAAGAATTAAACTCACCTTCTCAACATGGCCTTTGACTTTAAGGGGTATACTCCAGTGGGTTTTGATAAAAGACTTTCAGTTCCATGCTCAAAAGAGTGCATATTTACTTATAGTAAATCTAGTTTAGAATGTTACAAAAGTAGCTTGAAATGAGCTGATGATCACCTTTAAAACAATTTAATTAAAAGAGCTTTACTCTTTCTTATTTACAGATTTAAAAAGTAATATTTACGATAATAATAAATATTTCAACCCACTTGACCCTTTCGTTTGAAACTTCATAAACGCTTTAGTATTGATATCCATCGTGCTATAGAACTAACAGTTGACTATTAAAATTAAAAACAAAAAGTTTCAAACATTACACTATAACGCTAATATTCAAGCAGTAAGAAAAGAAGAAGCTTAGAAATTCAAAATGCCAATACGGGTCATACTTACCTATAATGGATCAAACGGGTCAAGCTCACAACTTTAACTAAAATGGAAAAGTTGATTGTCGAGTCATTTGATCATCATATCCTTGAAGCAACTATCAATTTTTGTTTAAATTGATATTGATACTACATGAACATGTGTAATGACCCGGGATGGTTGTAACTTGTAAGAACAAATCCATATATAAGTTGAAAGTTTCAACTCATTTACCTATAAATGGGTCAATATAGGTTATGTTTATCTATAATGGATCAGACATGGCAAGCTCACAGCTTTAATTAAAGGAAAAAAAAAACTAACAACTGATGTATACCATCTAACTACTCCATGTGTGTTTGTAACCTGAGGTAGTGAAGTCACATACTCAAGGCTGTCAGCGTTATGAACCGGAGGCGGTGGCTGCTTCGTTTGTTTTGTTGTCTGCGGGTAATTAACCATAGGAAGTGTTGAGCGCTTCAATGTTTTAGTTGTCTTTGTGCTTATAACTGAACACCAGTTGGATTCTCTATAGTTTCGCTACACTTGTATAGACCTGTAAAAACAGCCAAAATGGCTGCTATATTTATTATCTTGGCAACCATTAAACTATCCCTTTGTAGAAGGCAATAATAACGATTCCAATTAAAAGGGCCATTCAAAAAGGCTGCCATATCAGAAGGTTAGTTGTTTTGGGTTGAAATCTTTCTATTCAGTTATTAGTAATATATTTTGCGAGGCTTACAAACCAAAATAATACCAGCCACAAAAGTTGAGAATATACTTCACTTCATTATGTAACAATACCACAGAACACCATTAAAGCTGAGTAAAACCAATGTTACCCATAAGGTGGCATCAAATATCGGTTATGATATATAGGAAGGGCTAAGGTTACACGTGTTCATCCGTTTTCACTGTCACATTGGCATGAACTCTTAGTCATTTTTTTTCACCTTTAATGTGTAAGTTTTTATTACCCACCAATTAAAATAATATTTAAAATAAATAAATAATGAGTAATGATTTCATAAGTTTTCATTACCCATTACCTTTAATACGTAATTTTTTATGATATTCTAGCTCTAGTATAAAGTTAATATGGCAATGTAAATAAAAATAATTATGTTGTAAATAATTTGGATCAGTAATGGACCATTGGAGTATCATCGTATCACCAGCTTAACATATCTATCTTCACTAGGCAACAATGTCTGTACGCCAGTTCAAGAGGTAACCCATTAAATCTGAGAAAAACCTCCTTGTAAGAATCAAACTCAGGATTAAATGGTTCCTAAGTCTTATCTCACTCCTAAAATGATACTATGTGACTAAGCTATATGCCATGGGCTAAAGCAAACTATAGTTAAAGTGTAAATGGTAATACCCTGTAAGAAAAACAAATACAAGGTATATTTAAAATATATTTTGGACTAAACTCTCATCTTTGTCTTTTTCTTTGATATTTTTTTTTTATTTTCATCCAAAAAAGTTTTTCTTTCTTGTATTTGAATTTTCATGGTTTCAAAATCTTATTGTTTTTATCCCCTTCGATAACCCATTCATAACCCATTCAATTTAGCTATAATATCAACGTTATTTTTGTCTTTTACTCGGTAACACTAAGCTTAGTTAGGTCTTTTACAACACCTAGAAGATTCAAAAGTCTAAGTTTATGTGTAGTGGGCTTTATGAGGGATTTATAGGGCGTTTTGGCCACCCATAGCGCTAGGAACACCGCCCCCTTCTGACGTTATGGGGGCGTTATGTTGCAGCTTGTTATGTACATAACGAGAGAGAAACATTGACAAACGAATTATTATATTATTAATGGTGGGAGAGATGAAGGGGTGGTAGGAAGGAGGGTGGTGGTGGTCCGGCAGTAGCATGGTGGTCCCGCGAAGGGTAAATCGGGAAATGGGATCTGAGTGAATATGATGATGAAGATGTTGATGATGAAGACGATGGTGGTTGTGATGGTTGTACGTGACGGTGGTAGCTGTGATAGTTGAAGACGGTGGTGGTTGTGATGGTGTGAGTGTGTGGAAGAAGAAGAAGAGTGGGGTGTGTGTGAGTAGTAATAATAATAATAATAATAATAATAATAATAATAATAATAATAATAATAATAATAATAATAATAATAATAATAGTAATAAACAATGATTATCCAATGATTTATAAAGCTTCATAAAGCCCACACACCACTACACACATTTTTTTCCCATAAAGCCCCTTTTAATACTTAATTAATATTTGAGTAAATTCGTTTTTGAGTCCCTGAGTTTTGTTGATTTTAACTACTTGAGTCCAACATTTTCATTTTTAACATTCTGAGTGCCTGGTTGATAATTCTATAACCATTTGAGTCCAATTTTCTAACTCTGTTAGATTTGTTAGTTAAGTATAAGGATATTTTAGTCATTTTGCATTTAGGTACAACTCTCTAATGCATCAAGTATAATGAACAAGTCTTAAATGCATAAATAAAAATAATATATATATATATATTAAATATTATAACACAAAACACACACACACACACACACTCTCTCTCTCTCTCACACACACACTTTCTTCTCCACCACACCATAAACCACCACCATAACCACCACCACTACACCACATCGATCTGAACCCTAATGCCCAAACAAAAACGGGTCTGAACCATAAACCACCATAAAGTTCTCTCTCTCTCTCTCTCACACACACACACCTGCACACACCGGTCCACTACTGCACCACTTAGCCACCACCAGTCAACGGCTGCACCACCTAAACACCACCTTACCGTTCCAGAAACCTACATCCCCCACCACCTCTCACCACCATAACAACCCACCTCTCACCATCATAACACACCGGTCCACTGCTGCACCACCTCCCACCACCAATCGGAACCCTAACCAGTACCTGCAACACCAATCGGAACCCCCACCTCCCACCACCAATCGGAACCCCCACCTCCCACCACCAATCGAAACCCTAACCAGTACCTGCAACACCAATCGGAACCCCCACCTCCCACCACCAACCGAAACCCCCACCTCCCGCCACCACTACAACCCACCTTATCTTACCTCTGCAGACACCACCATCGATCGAAATGCTAACCACCTGCAACACTACCCCCAAACCTCCGTCCACCTGTACATCCGTCCCTTCACCAACCTTAACTGATGTCGTGGCTTGTTTAGTTTCCAAACTTTCAGATCGGTTTGCAGAGAGAGAGAGAGAGAAGTGAGAGAGAAAGGTGAGATCTGTTAGAGAAGTGAGAGAGAGGTGAGATCTGTTAAATAAAAATTGTATTTAATAATTATTTATTTTTAATGGTAGGGGTATTTTTGTGACACCCGGCATGTTCGGCTTAAACATATTAGTAACATCTAAGTCTATCTTAGCGAGAAACGTTTATAAACAAACTTAACCGGGTTAGTTGAGTTGGGTCAAGTTAGGATTGTCCAGGGTACAATGATCTGGAGGATCATTGGGAGTCGTTTTGGTAATACACTAGTACCGGGTTCCGTTGTTGGTGACATTACATGAACTAATTAAGTATATGTGTAGATTATGGGTTGTGTGGTGGTTTATATACATAGACGTGTTTAAATGATGTGTAAATGATTATCTGTGCTTTAATGTGTTAAATATAGACTAAGGATGCATGCTTATGTGTTAAGATGTGTTAGAATGCGTTAAACACGACAAACTGGAAAACTAGTTAAGAAGGGGCTCTGGTTCGACCACTTCGAGTGGTCGAAGGAGAGGAAAATTGTCTGGTTCGACCCATGCAAGTGGGCGAACCAGGGAAGTGGAGTTGAAGAATTCCCTTCGACCTGGACAAGTCTCATTCGACCCTGTGAAAGGGGCGAAGGAGACCACCTTCGACCAATCAATTGGTGCGAAGGAGGATCAGTATAAATACCAACCTTAGTCATTTTTCATCATTTCACAAACCCTAACCGCCCCAAAACGCTCTCAAACGATCTTAAACACTAAGGAAGGAGTTTTTGCTCTTCTTTTTCATAATCTAACCTATCTACAACATCTAAACAAGAATCCAAGGTGTGTTCATAATCCTAAATCTTTTAAAAGCATTTTAATTCGTTTTCATCTAACCTTAATTGTCCAGATCTGTTCTAAGGGTGTTTTTATGATTAAAAACCTTTTAAACATCTTTCTAAAACAAAACCCTATCATTTAACATGAGTTTTCATAATAAATAACATGTGTTAATTGAGTATTATGTGGTGTAATGTGTTATTCAATGCTTTGCTGCTTTATCTATGTTAGAGACATGATGTAGGATTGCTTTTAATACTGATTGATTGTTGTTTAGGGTTAGAATCGATTGGATGATGATATTATGTGTAAATTGGGGATTTTGACGAATCTAGACGTAACATGTGGTGTTTATAATCAATAGAACCCATAGGGATGGTCGGATGATCGATAAACTGAGTATTTTAAATCAAACATGAGTCGATTTCAAAAGTTTCCAAATTGGGTAAAGATTTCATGCATGAAAGTGACGTTTCCATAATTTTTGCCATTTTGGGAAAGGGCTGAAACGGATATGGTTTGGGGCAAAATCAGTGGGGTTTTGTTAGGATAACATAATCATGTTTGACTGCTGTGATTGGTGATGTATCGAGTCGTTTTGAATGTGTTTTAAGCGTTTTTAGGCAAAATAGAACAACAGGGGCGAACCTGGCCTCCTTCGACCAGTCGAAGGTGCGAAGGAGGAATCCCAGGGTCGAACCAGGCTTTTCAGTGGGCGAACATGGCAAAACGTGCGAAGGAAACATCAAACGGTCGAACGAGAGGTAAAACGGGCGAAGGAGAGTAAAAAGGTGCGAAGGAGGCCTTAAACTGACTGGTTCGACCGTTCTGATGCAGAAATGAGATTTTTGATACAAACTAAGTGTTTTATGCTTGAACCTTGCGTGTAATCTATGTGTACTTGATTAGTTAGGGTAATGGGTCACCAACGGGATGGCGGGTCGGTCTAGTGTGTCGGTTGAACATTTAAACACGTTTTAAAACATACTCGGTTATGATCTGGACAATCGGGGGCTAGATAACCTTATGGTTATTAGTCGGAACACTTATGTGAACATTTTGATAGATCTCCGGTAGAGGGATTATCAAGGGCTAAACATCTTTACTTATAATTGAAGAACGCTATCTAAGGTGAGTTCACGGCCCCACTTTTACTGCTTTAACTTTTGGGGGAGAAAACATGCGCTAAACAGTTTTGGTAACATATGTCATACTATGGTTTTAACTTTATATTGCTATACGATCTTTTGGAAAGTCCCGGGGGAAACCATGAATGTGCGGGTTTGCACAACGGGGGAAATGTGGATAGATCTATTGGGCGTGACCTGCCCCACTCGTCGGCTTGGAGGGCCGGGCGGGTGCATATTGTCTCGAACAGGAACATTATTGTGCTGAACATTACGGGCTGCTAAACATGCTAAACATTGCTAAACGTGTCCAGTAATGGTTTCCAATCGTAGTAGTAATAAAACATACGCCTAGCTAGCGTACTTGGTAGCATTGATATAGTATGGACATGGTAACACTTGGTAACTCTTTTTGAACAAACCTGTGAACTCACCAGCATTATATGTTGACGTCTTTTGGCATGTTTTTCTCAGGTCGCTAAGGTAGCAACAACTGGATCTAGGCGCACGAGTCGGCACGGGCGTCTAGGGTTTAGAGCATGGTCTTCATTAAACATTTGAACTATATTTTTTTGGGTTGTAAACATTTAAAGCTTCCGCTACAGTTTATGCTTTTATAATTATATCTTTTGGGTTTTGTGTTATGCATATAGTGTTGTTTATTGTGACCGTTGACTTGAATCCTGGTTTGTCATGCGCCTCGCGGTAAAACCCCGCAAGTGGAATTTGAGGGTGTGACAGATTGGTATCAGAGCCAATGGTTATAGTGAACTAGGACTGCATTTAGAGTCTAGTCTATAGCCGAGTCGCACACACTAGACGGTCACATACTTGTGTCGGTTTGGAACATGTACTAACTTTGTCGGGGTGTCGTTACATTATCATCACACTTCTCTGTTACATCATCCGTTTTTATTTGGGTTTTTACCTACTCTTGTCTTCTTCTTCTGGATTGAAGGAGGAGGGGTTGATTTGTTGGTTCTTGCACACACATGCCTTCTTACACTTGCACCTATTGCTACATAGGCGACAATGTTCGGTGACTAGGGTCTAGATTAGGGGCACATCTGGAGGACCATGTAGAGCAGTTTATCATTTCGGGTGCACACGAAATAATAAACTGGGATGCATGAAAATCCCGATGGACTTCGAGTTTGGATGTATAGTCCTGAATTTGTCCCTAGGTTAACTCTTGAAAAATTTCTAGTGGTTGACACTGGAAGTGAATCTGAATCTCTCGATTTCTTGGTTTGTTAGATCATGTCTGGTGCTCGTGGTGGTGGACGTCGTGGCGGTGGTCGTGCCGGAGGCGGTGGTCGTGGGAACATCAACATGACCCAAGCTGAGCTGAACAACTTGCTCCAGCAGCAAGTGAACATGGCTATGGCTAATTTCCAGGCCGGGATTAATGCCATGGGTGGTGAGTTGATTTCTGTCGACCTTGCCTCATTTTTGGGTTTCGTGTCCTTTCGTTTGTGTTTTACTCGTGTACCGTGTTTCAGGTGTTGGTGCCAATCCACCCCCACCTCAGTGCTCTTATAAGAAGTTTAGGGACTGTCAGCCCCATAACTTCGCTGGAACTGAGGGAGCGGTGGGACTGCTCCGATGGCTAGAGAAGGTGGAATCTGTGTTTGTCATGTGTAACTGTCCTGCTGGGGACCGAGTGAAGTATGCTACTGCGACATTTGAGGGGCCTGCATTGTCGTGGTGGAATGCTACTACTCAGAATATGGGGTTGGGAGAGGCTATTGCTATGCCTTGGGCGGAGTTTGTGCAGCTTTTGAGAGGTGAGTACTGTCCGAGGGAGGAGATACAGAAGTTGGAGCATGAGGTCTGGAGTTACAAGATGGTTGGGTCGGAGATTGAGGAGTATACTGTGAGGAGGAACGAGCTGGCGGTGTTGTGTCCTGACTTACACACACCCGAGTACAGGAGGATCGAGCACTATGTGTCTGGACTAGTGCCCGAGATTGCTGGGTTGGTGGCTGCTGGGAATCTTCCCACTATTGCTGAAGTTGTCCGATCAGCTCATCGGATGACTAACCTGAAGGTGGCGGAAGGCGTTTTGCCACCCAAGGGTACTACTGTGAAGACTACTGAGGGGAACAAGAGGAAGTGGGAGAGTGTGGGGAAGAGTGTGGTGCCAGCTCAGCCGGCAAAGAAGTTTGATACGTCTGGGTCTTCTTCTGGGGCGAAGACGGGTGGGTATGTCGGAAAGCATCCCAAGTGTAACAAGTGTGGCTTTCACCATTCGGGGAGTTGTGATCGAGCTCGTTGTCATCGGTGCCATCAGTTGGGACACCATGCTAAGGATTGCAAGGTGGCGCTCACCCCAACTCAGACTCCTGCGGCTACTCCTGCTCCTGCTGCTCAGGGGACTCAGGGGAGGCAGGGGTGTTACAACTGTGGTGACACGGGACACTTCAAGCGTGATTGTCCCAAGCTGAAGCAGGGCGATAATGGGAGGGGCGGAAACGGTAGCGGTAACGGGAATGGCGGCGGAGGCAGGACTGCGCGTGCTTTCGTCATTGGGTCTGCGGAGGCTAGGCAGGATCCAGACACAGTTACCGGTACGTTCCTTCTCAACAATCGCTATGTTTCTGTTTTATTTGATTCTGGTGCCGATAAGAGCTTCGTATCTGTGGATGTTAGTCAGTTGCTAGATATAGTACCCACACCTTTAGAGGCTAAGTACTTGATAGAATTGGCTAATGGTAAGAACATCGAGGCGACTCATATCCTTAGTGAGTGTCACTTGGAACTGTCGGGTCTGTCATTCCCCATTGACCTTATGCCTGTACCTCTGGGTAGTTTTGATGTCGTGGTTGGCATGGATTGGTTATCATTGTATCGTGCGGAGATCGTTTGTTTTGACAAGGTCATTCGGATCCCTCTCCCCGATGGAGAGATTCTTTCGGTTCATGGCGAGAAAAGCGGTGCCCCGCTGAGTATCATTTCCAGCATGAAAGCCCGTAAGTATCTTCGGAAGGGCTGTTCGGCCATTCTGGCACTTGTTAACGTTTCTACTGACGATGAGAAGAAGATCGAGGATATTCCGGTGGTTCGTGACTTTTCTGATGTGTTTCCTGATGATTTACCTGGTCTTCCTCCCCATCGTCAGGTTGAGTTTGGTATTGATCTCACTCCGGGCGCAGCTCCTATTGCCCGAGCCCCGTATCGTCTTGCACCTCCCGAGATGCAAGAGTTGTCCAGCCAGTTGCAGGAACTCTTGGAAAAGGGTTTCATCCGACCGAGTTCTTCCCCGTGGGGAGCTCCTATTTTGTTTGTGAAGAAGAAGGACGGGAGCCGTCGTATGTGTATTGATTACCGTGAGCTGAACAAAGTGACCATCAAAAATCGTTATCCTCTTCCTCGCATTGATGATCTCTTTGACCAGCTTCAGGGCTCCAGCTATTATTCGAAGATTGATTTGCGGTCCGGTTATCACCAGTTGCGCGTCAGGGAAGCTGACATTCAGAAGACTGCCTTTCGCACTCGTTATGGCCATTTTGAGTTCTTGGTCATGCCTTTCGGTCTCACTAACGCACCGGCGGTGTTCATGGATTTGATGAACCGCGTTTGTAAGCCTTACCTTGATAAGTTCGTCATCGTGTTTATTGACGACATTCTGATCTATTCCAAGAACTAGGCGGATCACGAGGAACATTTGCGGTTGGTCTTGGAACTTTTGAGACAAGAGCAGTTGTATGCTAAGTTCTCAAAGTGTGATTTTTGGTTGCGTGAAGTTCAATTCCTAGGACATGTGGTGAATGAACTGGGAATTCATGTCGATCCGGCTAAGATCGAAGCTATTAAAGACTGGGAAGCACCAAAGACGCCATCTGAGGTGCGGCAATTCCTGGGTCTTGCAGGTTACTATCGGCGTTTTATCGAGGGATTTTCGAAGATCGCTCAACCCCTCACTGCTCTCACCCAGAAGGACCGAAAGTTCGACTGGGACGAACCACAGGAATCAGCATTTCAGATGCTGAAGCTTAAACTTTGTTCTGCACCCATCTTATCCCTTCCTGAGGGTACGGATGATTTCGTTGTGTACTGTGATGCTTCCATACGAGGTCTTGGTTGCGTATTGATGCAGCGCGGGAAGGTTATTGCTTATGCTTCTCGTCAACTCAAAGTTCATGAGAAGAATTACACTACTCATGACTTAGAACTGGGTGCAGTGGTCTTTGCGTTGAAAATCTGGAGACATTACTTGTACGGTACCAAGTGTGAAGTTTACACCGATCACAAGAGTCTCCAGCATATTTTCGACCAGAAGGTGTTAAACATGCGGCAGCGTCGTTGGGTTGAACTCTTGAACGACTACGACTGTGCGATTAAGTACCATCCTGGCAAGGCAAACGTTGTGGCGGATGCCTTGAGCAGGAAAGAGTCGGCGAAGCCTCGGCGTGTCCGAGCCTTGCAGCTTACCATTCATTCCTCCTTACCTGACCGGATCCGTTCGGCTCAGGTGGATGCCTTGAAGGAGGAAAACCTTAAGGCCGAAACGATGCACAGTGCGGACAAACACCTTGAGCTTAGGTCTGACGGCCTACACTACTTCGCTGGGCGTGTTTGGGTTCCTTTACTCGGGGGATTACGGGAGCTTGTCTTGGACGAGGCTCACAAATCCCGGTATTCTATTCATCCAGGCTCCGATAAGATGTATCAGGATCTGAAGATACTTTATTGGTGGCCGAACATGAAGGCTGATATAGCCTCCTATGTGAGCAAATGCTTGACCTGTGCTAAGGTCAAGGTGGAGTATCAGAAGCCGTTTGGTCTCCTACAGCAACCTGAGATTCCAGAATGGAAGTGGGAGCGGATCACGATGGATTTCGTCACCAAACTACCGAGATCACCAAGTGGCTGCGACATGATTTGGGTGATCGTCGACCGGTTGACGAAATCGGCACACTTCATACCTATTAAGGAAACGGATGGACTCGAGCGGTTGGCTCGGCTCTACCTTAAGGAGGTGGTTTCTCGGCACGGGGTGCCTGTTTCTATCATTTCTGATCGTGATTCCCGCTTTGCTTCGCGTTTCTGGAAGGCTCTTCATAAGGCCTTGGGTACTCAGCTGGATATGAGTACGGCTTATCATCCGCAAACTGACGGGCAGAGTGAGCGGACGATACAAACACTGGAGGACATGCTGCGGGCATGTGTCATCGATTTTGGCAAAAGTTGGGAGATTCACCTGCCGTTGGTGGAATTCTCCTACAACAACAGCTATCACTCTAGCATCAAGGCAGCTCCGTTCGAGGCTCTTTACGGACGGAAATGCCGATCACCACTTTGTTGGGCCGAGGTGGGCGAGAGCCAGCTCACTGGTCCGGAACTGGTGTACGAAACTTCGGAGAAAATCGTACAAATCCGTAACCGTTTGGCTGCTGCACGGGATCGTCAGAAGAGCTATGCCGATCGCCGTCGCAAACCGCTAGAGTTCCAGGTTGGGGACAGGGTGCTTCTGAAAGTTTCACCATGGAAGGGCGTCATACGCTTTGGAAAGCGTGGCAAGCTTAACCCTCGCTACGTCGGACCGTTCGCAATCCTGGATCGGATTGGGCCGGTGGCATATAGACTTGACTTACCGGCAGAGCTCGGTAGTGTGCACAACGTCTTCCATGTGTCTAACTTGAAGAAGTGTTTGGCTGACGAATCTCTCATTGTACCACTGGAAGAGATCAAGGTGGATGATCGTCTTCGCATTGTGGAGGAACCTGTCGAGATTCTGGATTACAAGATTCGTAGCCTTCGGCGGAGTAAAATCCGCATCGTTAAAGTTCGTTGGAACTCGGATCGTGGACCGGAGTTCACGTGGGAACGAGAGGACCAGATGAAGGCTAAGTACCCTCATCTCTTTCCGAAGCGCGCGTTCGAGTCCAGGCATGTTACTGCTGAAGCAGAGTGAATCTCGGGGCGAGATTCCCTTTCAACGTGGGGATGATGTGACAACCGGTAACCTTTCTTTTCGTTTTCTTCCTTTTCGTCTTTTTCATTTTTGGGCTTCGTGCAATTTTCGGGACGAAAATTCTTTCAACGTGGGGATGATGTGACACCCGGCATGTTCGGCTTAAACATATTAGTAACATCTAAGTCTACCTTAGCGAGAAACGTTTATAAACAAACTTAACCGGGTTAGTTGAGTTGGGTCAAGTTAGGATTGTCCAGGGTACAATGATCTGGAGGATCATTGGGAGTCGTTTTGGTAATACACTAGTACCGGGTTCCGTTGTTGGTGACATTACATGAACTAATTAAGTATATGTGTAGATTATGGGTTGTGTGGTGGTTTATATACATAGACGTGTTTAAATGATGTGTAAATGATTATCTGTGCTTTAATGTGTTAAATATAGACTAAGGATGCATGCTTATGTGTTAAGATGTGTTAGAATGCGTTAAACACGACAAACTGGAAAACTAGTTAAGAAGGGGCTCTGGTTCGACCACTTCGAGTGGTCGAAGGAGAGGAAAATTGTCTGGTTCGACCCATGCAAGTGGGCGAACCAGGGAAGTGGAGTTGAAGAATTCCCTTCGACCTGGACAAGTCTCATTCGACCCTGTGAAAGGGGCGAAGGAGACCACCTTCGACCAATCAATTGGTGCGAAGGAGGATCAGTATAAATACCAACCTTAGTCATTTTTCATCATTTCACAAACCCTAACCGCCCCAAAACGCTCTCAAACGATCTTAAACACTAAGGAAGGAGTTTTTGCTCTTCTTTTTCATAATCTAACCTATCTACAACATCTAAACAAGAATCCAAGGTGTGTTCATAATCCTAAATCTTTTAAAAGCATTTTAATTCGTTTTCATCTAACCTTAATTGTCCAGATCTGTTCTAAGGGTGTTTTTATGATTAAAAACCTTTTAAACATCTTTCTAAAACAAAACCCTATCATTTAACATGAGTTTTCATAATAAATAACATGTGTTAATTGAGTATTATGTGGTGTAATGTGTTATTCAATGCTTTGCTGCTTTATCTATGTTAGAGACATGATGTAGGATTGCTTTTAATACTGATTGATTGTTGTTTAGGGTTAGAATCGATTGGATGATGATATTATGTGTAAATTGGGGATTTTGACGAATCTAGACGTAACATGTGGTGTTTATAATCAATAGAACCCATAGGGATGGTCGGATGATCGATAAACTGAGTATTTTAAATCAAACATGAGTCGATTTCAAAAGTTTCCAAATTGGGTAAAGATTTCATGCATGAAAGTGACGTTTCCATAATTTTTGCCATTTTGGGAAAGGGCTGAAACGGATATGGTTTGGGGCAAAATCAGTGGGGTTTTGTTAGGATAACATAATCATGTTTGACTGCTGTGATTGGTGATGTATCGAGTCGTTTTGAATGTGTTTTAAGCGTTTTTAGGCAAAATAGAACAACAGGGGCGAACCTGGCCTCCTTCGACCAGTCGAAGGTGCGAAGGAGGAATCCCAGGGTCGAACCAGGCTTTTCAGTGGGCGAACATGGCAAAACGTGCGAAGGAAACATCAAACGGTCGAACGAGAGGTAAAACGGGCGAAGGAGAGTAAAAAGGTGCGAAGGAGGCCTTAAACTGACTGGTTCGACCGTTCTGATGCAGAAATGAGATTTTTGATACAAACTAAGTGTTTTATGCTTGAACCTTGCGTGTAATCTATGTGTACTTGATTAGTTAGGGTAATGGGTCACCAACGGGATGGCGGGTCGGTCTAGTGTGTCGGTTGAACATTTAAACACGTTTTAAAACATACTCGGTTATGATCTGGACAATCGGGGGCTAGATAACCTTATGGTTATTAGTCGGAACACTTATGTGAACATTTTGATAGATCTCCGGTAGAGGGATTATCAAGGGCTAAACATCTTTACTTATAATTGAAGAACGCTATCTAAGGTGAGTTCACGGCCCCACTTTTACTGCTTTAACTTTTGGGGGAGAAAACATGCGCTAAACAGTTTTGGTAACATATGTCATACTATGGTTTTAACTTTATATTGCTATACGATCTTTTGGAAAGTCCCGGGGGAAACCATGAATGTGCGGGTTTGCACAACGGGGGAAATGTGGATAGATCTATTGGGCGTGACCTGCCCCACTCGTCGGCTTGGAGGGCCGGGCGGGTGCATATTGTCTCGAACAGGAACATTATTGTGCTGAACATTACGGGCTGCTAAACATGCTAAACATTGCTAAACGTGTCCAGTAATGGTTTCCAATCGTAGTAGTAATAAAACATACGCCTAGCTAGCGTACTTGGTAGCATTGATATAGTATGGACATGGTAACACTTGGTAACTCTTTTTGAACAAACCTGTGAACTCACCAGCATTATATGTTGACGTCTTTTGGCATGTTTTTCTCAGGTCGCTAAGGTAGCAACAACTGGATCTAGGCGCACGAGTCGGCACGGGCGTCTAGGGTTTAGAGCATGGTCTTCATTAAACATTTGAACTATATTTTTTTGGGTTGTAAACATTTAAAGCTTCCGCTACAGTTTATGCTTTTATAATTATATCTTTTGGGTTTTGTGTTATGCATATAGTGTTGTTTATTGTGACCGTTGACTTGAATCCTGGTTTGTCATGCGCCTCGCGGTAAAACCCCGCAAGTGGAATTTGAGGGTGTGACAATTTTGGTCATTTCATAAATATTAACAGAAAAAATCTAACAGAGTTAGAAAATTGGACTCAAACCATAACAAAAATTAAAAACAAACACAAACACTCAGAATGTTAAAAATGAAAATGTTGGACTCAACTAGTTAAAATCAAGATAACTCAGGGACTCAAAAAGGAATTTACTCTTAATATTTTAATCCCATAAAGCCCCATGAAACCCTCCACTACACATGCCCTAATAATACTACGTACCTTTAGGGTTTTATACGAGAGTACTCGACTTAGGGCCTGTTTGGTTAATTAAGTGTTGAATCATTAAGATGGTCTGAATGGTTAAGAGTTGAATCATTCAGCATCCCTTATTAGCTTAATGGTTTAGCACTTAATCATTCCATTCAGATGCTGAAACAAACAGTCTGAATGCTGAATGATTCAGACCTGAATGGTTAAAAGACTGTTTAAGAGGCTACCAAACAGCCCGACTCTTATAAAATAGGTTCTAGTCAACCAAGTCTAAGCTTATTGAAATACATTTTGTTCTTAATAAATATATAAGAAAACAATTTTTAATTGTAAATATACATTATCATAAAAATGAATTTTAACATCTCAAATTTGCTTTTTACAACTGGCTTACAACCCAAGTGGCAATTCACTTCGTTGTGAAATTAGAAGATTATCTATATCATACGTCATCTCATGAAGTTAATTTATATACCGGAAGAGGAGTTAATTTTTATTTTTATTATGCATGAAAATATGATTTTGAAAATATGGAAAATAATATACAAGAAGGGTTTCCACTCTAGCCATGTGCAAAAACTCCATGAACCACCAATATTAACGTCAATAATGGCCTTCACATGCATGTATAACTTGATGTGATACTATCATTTATGTTAATAATAATAATGATATAACATATCACATTAATATCTTTCAAACATTTAAGACGTATACAAATAAGTTTGATTTTAGTTATGTCGCGACTTAGTCTATTGTACAGTCAAACTCGGATAAATATATATGAACAACAATGAAAAATATGTGAAGTATTTACAAACACAAATCAACTATTTGGAGGAAGACAGAGACAAAAAAACAATGGTTTCTTACATAAATGACATGGAAATTTTGAATTGTATCCATTATATAAAAATATTTATCAAACACAATATAATCTTGCCATAAATAATAATAAGTATATATATATGGCCTTAAAAGTATATAAAACAAGGTACGTAAAATACGATATGACCATTTACTAGGGAGTTCTATGATTGATAAACATCATATAGGGCTTGAAGCACATCAACCTGTAACTTAAGATGCGTAATGTAATTCGCGGTATGAACAAAAAGTTGATCTGTATTCAACTCGTTTCCTCCCGGTATAAGCTTTTGCAAATTCTTCACCTTTCGAAGCACCATCGTGTTTGTTCTTCTTGATCTTCTTCCGTTTCTTCCCATTCTCAAACTAGATTTTACTTTCATGAATCTATAGTTGTTGTCCATCTTCAATGTCATGATGTAACAATTAATGTGTTGAAATTAGCTCTAACAAACTTGATTATGAATCTTGTAATCACAATGAATCGGTTGTGAGAGAGATATAGGGTTATGGTGTATTGTTTGTAATAGGAAATGGTGTTTATATACGAAAGAATGATGGGTAGGAGGCCAGAAGAATATGAACCAAGCCAAAACATATGGATATGAGTTAAACTTGAAAAAAAGATCTAATTTTTAATAACTTAAACAAGATTTTTTTAGTTTTATATGTGTTTATTATTTTATTTCTTTTTAAGTTTTATTATGTTAATTTATCTTTTAGCATGTTGATCATATTGGAATTAATAGTTGTAACTTGTAAGATATATTAGATGGTTGAGTTATTTTATAAAGGCTACAAAAAATGAGAAGGGTGAGAAGGATACAAAAAACACAATAGATAAAGAAATATGGCACAATGAGCCACAAAATATAACACAGTGTCAAAAAATATAACACAATGCTGAAGAAAAGAAACACAATGAATTGAAAAAATGACATAATGATGAAAATAAGAAAAAGACACAATTGTACATAAAATACACAATGATATAATGCATATTCTAAAAACTACAAGCTAAAACCCCAAAAAACGAAGACCTAAAAACTAACGTCGTAGAGTTCGATAAGACGATTCCAATGCCGTTTGAATGAATTCAATCGGAATCCGTTTGATACCCTTTCTACGACTTTCTATTTTTCTTTCACTGTGTATTTGATCCTAACTCTATATTAGATAACTGACAATATATGGGAATTAATTTTGGCTTGTTTTCTACAAAAATTTAGAGCTAAAAACAATATTGTTGAGGAGTAAGTATTTTCAAAACTATTCAAGTAGTTGCCACCTCAAGATTTTATGGCAAATTCTGCAAGTTGATTTACAAATCTGAAAACATAACATTATTTTTTCAAGTTTTTTGAGTAACTGGGTCGTAAAACCGTGATAATTATGTACCTTGAAACCCACGTATATATTAACCCGTAATACATGATTATAATGGATATTTTCATTTTCTATTATCTCTTTTTACACTCTTAGTAGCATTTGAAATTTAATTAATTTAAAAAATATATATTATATACAATAGATATTTGAATATATTTCACTCAACAATGGGTATGTTTGGCAAAACTAGCTGGTAGCTGTAGTTTTTTAAATATATTTTGGTGTTTGACAAAGTAGTTAGAGTCTTTAATAAAATGTATAGGAAGATTACCTATACAAGTGCAAATTTTGTATAGGAACATTACCTACACATAATAATACATGTATAGAAAAAAGTTTAAACTTAAAAACATCTAATCACATTAATTTGGCGGGTTTTTGTATATAAAACATTAATAATGGCATATAAAAATTAAAACTTAAAAAATATATAACAATCATTAAAAAAAAGATTTTGGTTTTTTCGCACACTTATCGAACTAAGCCACTCTTCTTAAATTAACCTAACCCTATATATATATATTCGGTTGAAAGTTTGATTCCAGTTATATATACAAATATAGTGATACTAAAAACAAATTAGGTGATATCAATAAAAAGTTACGATAAACATACTTTAAAGCGAAATATATAATGAATGAGTCACACAAGTAATCATTATCATCATCATCATATTCAGTATATCCTCACTAATAACAAAACTATAATAAGATCTGAGAAGGGTAAAATGTAGACAACGTTACCTCTACTCGTAGGAATACAGAGACTGCTTCAAGTGAGAGCTTTGGCTCGATGGTAGTTTCGCATTAAGCCTTAAGCATAAGGCACATAACACATAACAACCGTGACAGAGGCCGATTGATGCTTGTACCCTTTGTCTTTCGGTTATCAATGCTACCACATGATTCATGATTATCCGTCTGTTGTTTTTAACTTTATATAAAATAACGTTAAAAATGTAATTTAATTTTTGCCTCAAAAGGGCCCAAAGATATATAAAGTATATGAGCACATTACAAGGAGAAAGTGTCTTAAGTTTTACCTAAATAATTTCCATTGGGGGAATACAAACCTATACAAAAGACGTTTTTACATTTATGCATCTTCCATCAAGGTACGATTTTCATTATTCTTTTGGAAACAAAGCTCTTTTAACTTATATGACGAGTCAAGATCAATATGAGTTGCCAATTCACATGCAAACATGGGCTCTACGGCACAATCATCACATTTGAACCATAGCCCTTTATAAAATGTAATTATGAAAACTTTATAAAATGAAGGGTTAAATGCCATTTTCGTCCTTGAGGTTTGTTTATTTTTGCGAGTTTCATCCAAAAGTTTATTTTTTCTCATCTGAATCCAAAAGTAATTCTTGTTGGTTTCGTCCAATTGGTTAACTCCATCCATTTTTCGGTTAACTTTTTGTAAAAAGACCAAAATACCCTTTTACATTATTTTTGTTAGAAAGTTATACTACCTACCCCCTCTCTCTTCTCTCTCTACTGATAATGTAAAACCCCAAAAGTTTGCAATTGATGGCTTCATTCTCTACCTCTTCGTGTTCGTTGACTGTTTATTATATCACCAATTGGACTCGGGTGTTGGGCGGGTTCGAATCCGGGTTGAATATGTGAACTGGTTTAATCGGGTTTAGTTAACCAAACTATAAAAGAGATGGCGACTAAGTGGTTGTGTTTGAGGTTGTTACCGAAAGGTTCGGTGTAGTGATATGGATGAGGATTGATAGTCGATGGTTGGAGAAGGGATAGCATCAACTTAATAGTGTGGGTTCTAAACAGGAGATGAATGATATTTGGAGGTGATGTGGGAGGGTTGAAGGTTGTGGGTTGATAGTGGTGAGGTCGGTTGCTGGTTGACGAGGACGATGACCGGCCGACAGGCTCAACCAATCACCGGTGACAGTTAATAGGGAAGGAGAGGATCGTGGGTGGTTGTGGTGTCGGTGGAGCGTCGATTGGAGGGTTGGTTGTCGTGTAATTTGTCGTGTTATTGAAATTGACGTTATGGTAAGCCAGTAAATAATGGACTTTGGTTGTTGACTACTAATAATGAATAAAGAAATAAATATGGAAATAAGGTAGTTAGCTGGAGAAGGGCCACCACAACCACCGTAGCTTACCACTCGTTTCTTCGTCTTCCATCTGTGTAATGATTGATCAGTTCATCAATTTTGTCATTCGACCTCCCCGGTACCTACCTACTTATTATTATTATATAGACAATATTTGAATTGACAACTTTGCCCCTCAGTTAACTGAGATTGACTAACGGAGTTAGGCACTTGGATGGAACCAGCAAGAATTTGAAAACTTTTGGATTCAGATGAGAAAAAATAAACTTTTGAATGAAACTAGCAAAAATGATCAAACCTCAGGGACGAAACTAGCATTTAACTCTAAAATGAACAGTCTTTCTCATTTCTTCCTTTATAAAATGAACATCTTGTTTTTTCAGCTTTTATCGATCACCATTAAACAACCTAGCTTCTGATATAAGAAAATTTATCGGCCACCCAATACTTATATATTTTCACTTGATAGAACTTTTATGTAAAACCAACAAAGGTTAATTTATTAATTTTCAAACACTCCTGGACTAATTTGGTTAACGAGTTCATAAATCACAATTTAGATATGTTTGACTGAAATTATTAATCTCTTATAATGTTACGATATAATAGTTAGTTAGAAGTTTATAGCCACATTTGTAATAGTTAGAAGTTATAGGGACTGAAGTTGTAATATGCTAAAAGTTGTAACCGCCATGTAACAGAATTATAAATACAGCTAATAAGAAGAGGGATGTACGTTTGAGCTGTTAATTCCCTATCTCTCTGATTTTTCTCTTAACATTGGTATCAGAGCGGTCTTCTTCTCGACCTCTCGAGCCATTTCTCAACCGTCACCGGATTCTTAACAGAATTCTAACTACCACCACCCTCCACCGTCGTAAACCACCGTAAACCACCATCTTCTCCGACCAATTTTTCATTACTCTGTTTTGTTTCATCTATTCTTTTTCATTTCTAAACCAGAATTGATTATTGTTAATCAATTCATTCCGTAGATCGGTCAATTCGTGACTTGTCTATTCCAACCCTTACAATTCAATTCTCTTATTCGTTTAATTCTTTCATTTCAATCATAAACAATGACAACCAGAACCAAAAGCAGTGAACAAGAACCTGATGTCATCAAGAAGACTCTTGATGAACATGCAGTAACACTTTTAAGAGTGGATGCTCAATTACAAAAAAACGATACAAATTTTGCTAACATCAATACAATGTTAACAAAATTAACTGAAGAGATTGCCAAAATCAGTAGTGGTGGAATACTAGCCGCTAATAAAAGTAATGATCAAGAAGGTTCTAGTTCAAGAACAGACAAACATGATCAACACAAGATCCATAGAGTGGGTAAGATTGATTTTCCGAAATTTGATGGTGATAATGTTGATGACTGGCTTTATAAGTGTGAACATTTTTTCTCAATTGATGATACTTCCTGAGAATTGCAAATTTAGGTATGCAGCTATCCATTTAGAGGGTAATGCTGTTAAGTGGCATCAAAGTTTTATGAAAACTCAAAGGGTACCTATTTCTAAGATTTTATGGAAAGATTATACTGAAGCAATTGTGTCTAGATTCTCTACTGTATTGTATGAGGATGCTATGGGGGTACTAACATCAATCACTCAAGAAGGAGGGTTGGAAGATTTTTGTGTACTGTTTGATTCTTACTTACTCAAGGTTTCAATTCCTGAAATCTATGCAGTAAGCATCTTCTTGAAGGCTTTGAAGCCTGAAATTGGGGGCCATGTTAAGATGGTTCAACCAACTACCATGAAACAAGCCTATCACCTTGCAAAAATACAAAATGCCACCAACAAATCCCTACAAATGTCTTCTTACAAACCCTACAGACCTTATAATGATAATAATAGTAACAGAAATAAAACACTTATAATCCTACTTTCAAACCACCTGTTAGCACCAATCACCTACCCTTACTTCCTAATCCTCCTCCTATAAAGAAACTGCCCTTTAATAATGATAATAATAATACCAGATATAAAACTTTAACCAAGAAGGAAATAGAAGAGAAAAGAGCCAAAGGAGAATGTTTTGGCTGTGGGGAAAAGTACACTCCAACTCATAAGTGTAAACAGAAGCAATTGTTTATTCTTGAGATGGATAGGGAAGAGGATGAATTGGAATTTATGTGTGTTGAGCCCCAAGATGAAAACCAACCTGATGAAATCCAACAACAGCAATGGAATGAGCCTCAGATCTCAATTCATGCTATGACAGGTATTCCATCTTTTTCAACTATGAGAATCATTGGAACTATTGGTACAAGACAACTGCATATACTCATAGATTCAGGGTCTACTCACAATTTTATTGATGAGAAATTTGCAAGAAAATTGCAGTGTTTTAGGAAAAAAGTATTGGGAATGAAAGTGTCTGTGGCAAATGGAAAATCCATTGAGTGTGGTGATATGTGCCCTGATTTTGAATGGGCCATACAGGGTTCATGGTATAAGACTGATGTGTTAGTATTACCATTGCAAAGTTATGATATGGTGTTGGGTATACAATGGTTATTAACACTAGGTGATATAGTCTGGAACTTTAAAGATCTCACCATGAAGTATCAAGTGGGTAATTCATGGCATGAGTTAAAAGGCTATGCAAACAATGAGGTGTCCTTATGTTCAACAGAGAAGTTGTATTCTCTTTTGGGACAAGGGGAGTCAAGAATTAGTGCACAACTACTTAATTTGCAGGTGAATGAAGATGCTGAACAATTTCAGCATAGTACAAGAGTAATGGAAAGATGTAAGATAGAGGAAATTGATCAATTGTTGGATCAATATTCTGAAGTCTTTCAAGAACCAGAATGATTGCCTCCAAAGAGGGCTTGTGATCACAAGATTATGTTGCAGGATGAAGGAATTGTAATTAATGAGAAGCCTTATAGATATCAGGCCTTACAAAAGGATGCCATTGAACAAACAGTGAAGGAGATGTTGGCTTCTGGGGTGATCAGGAATAGCATCAGTCCTTTTGCATCACCTGTGGTCCTAGTCAAGAAGAAGGATGGGTCTTGGAGGCTATGCATTGACTACAAAAAGTTAAACAATGCCACAGTAAAGAACAGATTCCTTATTCCCCTCATTGATGAACTTTTTGAAGAACTACAAGGGGCATCTATTTTTTCTAAGCTTGATCTTAGGTCTGGCTATCATCAAGTTCGTATGCATGATGATGATATATAGAAGACTGCTTTCAGAACACACCAAGGTCTATATGAATTTCTGGTAATGCCCTTTGGCCTTACTAATGCACCAGCCACCTTTCAATCCCTAATGAATTCCATGTTTCAACCTTTTCTCAGAAAATTCATCTTAGTTTTCTTTAATGACATACTCATCTATAGCAAGAACTTGACAGACCACCTAAACCACTTGCAACTGACACTAAACCTTTTCAAAGAACATCAGTTATTTGCCAAGAAATCAAAATGCAGCTTTGGTGGCTCTACTGTTGAATACCTTGGTCATTTAATATCAAAACAAGGGGTTTCTATAGACCCTAAAAAGGTGGCAGCTATACAAGAATGGCCTACTCTTAAGAAGGTTTTTGGGCCTTGCAGGCTATTACAGAAGGTTCATTAGAGGTTATGGTATCCTGGCCAAACCTTTAACTGAACTACTTAAAAAGAATGCTTTCAAATGGTCACCACAAGCTGCTACATCCTTTGATCATCTCAAAACAGCCCTTAGCAATCCACCTGTATTAGCTTTACCTGATTTTGACACCCCCTTCATTCTTGAAACTGATGCTTCCTCATTAGGTATTGGGGCTGTACTTATGCAAAAAAGTCATCCAATAGCCTATATCAGTAAAGCTCTCTCCCCTAAACAACAAACACTTTCAGTGTATGAGAAAGAGTTATTAGCCATCATGTTTGTTGTTCAATATTGGAAACATTATTTGGCTGATAGGAAGTTTTTAATAAGGACAGACCAAAAAAGTTTGAAATTTTTGCTTGAACAAAAGGTCACCACACCATTACAACATGTTTGGCTGTCTAAGATGATGGGTTTGGATAATAAGATTGTGTATAAGCAGGGGAAGGATAATGTTGCTGCTGATGCACTCTCAAGAGTTCAAGGAGCCTCACTATTTCCTATCACCTTATCTACTTTTGACCCTATCCTATTGAATAAGGTAAAACAATCTTGGCAAGATGATCAAGATGTACAAAAGATTCTGCAACAACTGAAGGAGGGCAAAACAGTCAAAAAATACAAATGGGATGGTCAGTTACTAACAAAGAAGGACAGGGTGGTAGTGGGCAAAATTTCTGAGTTGAGACATGAGATTCTGCAATTGAATCATAGTTCAGCTTCTGCAGGGCACTCAGGAGTGTAGGTCACAATGCAGAGGATAAAACAGTTCTTTATATGGAAAGGAATCAGTAAAGATGTGAGAGAATTCATCAGGAACTGTGACATATGTCAGAGGGGTAAAAATGAAACTGTGGCATCACCAGGTCTGCTACAACCACTGCCCACCCCTCAACACATCTTCACTGATATCTCAATGGATTTCATTGGAGGACTTCCAAAGTCAGGGGCAAAGACACCATTTTTGTGGTTGTGTACAGACTAACTAAGTATGCCCACTTTATGGCTTTGGTTCACCCTTTTACTGCAGCTACTGTGGCTCAAGTTTTTCTGGACCATGTTGTAACACCCCGGTTATAGGGCCCAGAATTTTTTCGCACTTAGAGTACTATAACAACACGTTTATACACGAAATCAAAAACCGAATCAATATATATAATTATTATTCGTATATACATGTTACGAGACCAAACTAAAACGCGTTAACGAACCTACCCAAACCCAATTTGATTAGTCATAGGGAGGACACTTGTCCTCCCCACAACTTGACAACACCTTATTAAAAACCAATGGTGTGTTAATGGTTTTGTTAAAAACCATTACTTAATCCATCTATAAAAACCCTCCAAACAACCCAATTCTTTTCCTGATGAAATTATAACACACATTGCACAAGCAAATAGAGAGAGAAAGAGGAGGAGCTGGGCGGTGGCCCTTGGCCGCCTACGGCGGAACTCCGGCGAACCCCTAGCGGCAGACCCGACCCCAACCACCCCTACCTCTTAACCATCTCACACTCACTCCACCCTTTTTATTCTAGAGATAGAGGGAGCCGGACAGAGAGAGAAAGCAGCCGGAGGAGGATCTCCGGCCACCGTCCACGGTGGCACAACCCCAATCACCTTCAACCACCCCAAACCTCTTATTATATACACCCGATTATCTAGAGAGAGATAGAAACTGAAGAGAGAGAGAACTGAGCAGAGAGATAAAGACACGAGAGAGAGAGAAGAGAGAAGAGAGAGAGGGAGATCAGCAGAGTAGGAAGAGGGACACAGAGGAGGAAGAAGACGCCGACGGCTGGTTCCGATAGAAAAGCGACGGCGGCGGCTGAAACACCCCAACCGATGGCGGAAACATCGGGGTGCCACGTATTGATGATTGTTCAGTAGCTCATGGTAAATAATAAATTTCAATAAATGATTTAAATAAATTACATACAATTGTTCTAAGAATTTTGTACATCAAAATGAAAAATACTAGCTACGCATCTTCAAGCAATAACTCTAATCTTCAAGCAAGCTATAACCTGAAACATGTTAAGTTTGAAAATATTTTGGGTCAACAAAAGTTGGTGAGAATTACATAGGTTTTGATAATCGAATAAAACTTGAACAATTCAAGTGTCATGGCAAGTCTAGTCCATATGTGAAAACATACTAGAAGTAAATCGAGTGCATAATCAACCCTTGTGACTGTTATATTGTGGTCTATCCCATACGCTCATGGTTCACTCGATTATATTATGCGATAACAATCACCCACGCTACCTTTGTAGGAGGCACGTATCCGGGTGGGATTGTCAGTCCAATAGATCTATCATTGTATACCGTCGGCTGATCAATGTTAATGATTATGCTAGAATATTGTGCTTACCCTAGTCATGTTTAAGACATAATGCAACATAGAAAAACACATAGACACTTTGATGATTGAATTGCATATAGAATGTTGTAACATGTTTCACCCCAAAAATGGTGATAAATAGAAAAGGGGCTATGTAAAACTCACCTGAAATTCACTGTGTAAGTATTTGCAAGTAGCAAAAAGTCTGAACTTGAATTAATTGAACTCTTGTATCCTATTACAAACAAACGATGCCTTAAATTCTAATGCAAATACGCTTGTTTCATTTATTGATTGTAAAGATAGTTTATTCAACTACCAAGACTTGCATTGTAAACAATACGCGTCTTAATGTGTGTATGACTTAACGAACCGTTAGTAATTTGGTTTGGATTTCTTGAAAATATATGCGTATGTATAGTTATTGGAAATAAATAAGTTATTGAAGTTATTGGTAAAGACATATTTTGTATAACGAAATTATATTTACGTAGTTTGACTCTAGTGTTAATTCGTCTCGTATTTTGGGTAGTAAATATATGTACTCGTTAATAAACATAAATATTTCTATTTTTGACGGCGTAAGATTTGAAAATTAGAATTTATTTGTAAAAACATAATCTCGTCTATACATAATCATAAACTTGAAAGGCCGATTTGGTTCTTATATTTTATAAAAATTTGGGCAGAGTTTCCTCTGTTTTTGTAAGAAACCAGACAACATAATTCGTCTATTTTAACTCAAAACATCAAATGCCCAATTTCACAAAACACAACATTATTTAACAAAGCTATTTTACACTACGTAAGGTTAACTTATTATAAATCTTACGCTTAGACAAGTATTACATTTATATAAGTGTAGTTCGAGTTGTTAACTCGCATGAACATAAGCTCGTCGTTATCCGATTCATCCAAACTAACGATGAAATAATCTTTGTTATAATTCATTCGGTTCGCTTAAGTTTTCGCAATGTATAAATTAATATATATTTACAACCTAATAAAAAAATAGTTAAACGAAAGTCATGGCGCGTTATACCTTCCTGCGAACAACTCTCGAATCGATACGCATTCGCCTAGAACTAGAGCTGACCAACTTTGACTGTTGACGAGATTGACCAGCTTTGACTGCGACCAAGTGTTTGACCAGATCTGAAGCGTTTGACTGATGTTGACTGTTGACTAGGTTTGACCGAGCCCGAACACGAACCCAAAACCGAATCTGACCCGATCAACTACACCCGACTAGAGCCAAACTTTAGCCGGACCAAACCCGAGCAAAAACTGTTCCGGATCAGACCCGACTTGAACCCGGATTTGGAACTCAAGGCGACCACCATCAGGAAATCAACGAGACCCACACCAACAGATCTGACCCGTAGCCAAGACCAAAAGGACAGACCAGAATCGCTGTTACTCGAGCCGCTGCTGCACTTGGCCACCACGAGACCAGAAAGAAAGGGAATCAAACTGACTCGGAACCAAATCGATCAAAAAGAACAGACCTGGGACCTGAACTGAGCGACATGAAGCTTCCCGTCACTGTTGTTGCTGCTGCTGTTTTAAAAGGTCAAGAAAAAACGTCGCTGTGGTGGTGTGGCTGAAGGGAGGGGCGGCGGCGTAGATTGGTGGTTGTTATGGTGGTCGGCAGCGCGCATCAGAGAGAGAGAGGGGTGCGAGTTTTTTAGAGAGAGGGAGGAGAGGAAGTGGGCGGTGGCTGGTGGTTGTTGTTGCTAAAGAAAGCAGAGGGAGGGGTGGTTGCTGTGGCTGACGCCGCCGCGTCAGAGGGCCAGAGTGGTGGTCGGCGGCGGTTTTGAGGGAAAATGGGAGGCAGGGGTTGAGAGTTGGAAATGGATGTAGTGAAAGCTAAAGGGGCGATATATAGAGGAGTAGGGGTTAAAGTGATGGTGTCTAGGGTTTTAGTGGAGAAGAAGATGGATGGAGGTGGAAGAAGATGAGGTGATTAAATAGTTAGGGTTGTTGTGTGGGTTAAGTGGTTGGGTATTGCGTATCTCGGTCTCGTTTAAATTACGTAACTTGTTTTAATCGTTTAAAATACATATTTTGTTAAATTTATTTATATAAACCGACTTAAAACGAATAGTTGGACCATATATTTGTTATAATATATTTTTAGTCGCGTTTTATTTATCATGAGCAGTTATTGTTTCTAATAATAATAACGACAATTACATATATGTTTTATAAGTTAATGTCGTGTAAGAACGTATTATTTGCTAACGAGATATTAGTGTTAACGAATTAAAAATCGTTTTATGAATAAAATTATTATTATATTATTCGGGAAACGCTGGGCGTTACAGTCTCCCCTACTTTAAGAAACTTCGTCCCGAAGTTATTAAAAACACAGGGTTGAGTGTGATTGGGTAGAAGTTAAGACAACTATGGTTTGGAACAATTTGGGTTAAGGTACAACGTGAATTTATAAGTAATAGGATAATAAGTTTCGAATAATTTGGGTAAGAGTTTTGATATCTGTGAGTTGATTAACTATGGAAAGACTAAATGAATTACTAGGTAACTAGTGTTTATAATTGATTATCTACCGAAAACCTTGATAGAATTCCACACTACCTTAACGTACCTGTAAATTCATGATTACGTTCCGGACCGCAATCACCAATTTACCTTACATTAGGGTTTTGTGTCCTTCTATGACTCTAAACACACATGTAAGTAATGCAATATAACATTGTGATTGAATCTTTGTATCAATGAGTCTAACTGTTGAGCAGGTTAAGGACTTCTACCAGTCAGTGAGCAAGAACCTCTACCGATTGTTGAGCAGGTGCGATAGCCTCTACCAGTCGTTGAGCAGGTTATTAGAACCTCTACCGACTGTTGAGCAGGCATGATGACCTCTACAATTCGTTGAGCAGGTTATTAGAACCTCTACCGACTGTTGAGCAGGCATGATGACCTCTACCAATCGTTGAGCAGGTTATTAGGTACTCTACTAACTGTTGAGCAAGTACTTCATCCCCTACCAGTTGTTTGATTAAGTGTAACAATTGTTTTTGGCTTAACACATAAGTTGCAAACTGATAATACATACATGTAAACAAGTTGGTAAATGCATCAAGTATCAAGTATAGCATGCGAGCTGCAATAGAGTTGCCCTAGACAAGGTTAATGACTTTAGGTGTGTTTATAGCAAATAGTTTATTTTCCATGCTTCCAAATACCATGAATAATCAAATGTTCGGGTAGATAATCAAATCCTCATGGATACCTAAGAATCAAGTTTGATGCAACGGATAATCAAGTTTTCAATAGTTTGGTTATCATAGGGATCAAGTTCATGTTCAAGAAGGTAAAGAGTATGAATTTAGTTCTTGAGAGGATGATGAAGAACTCAAAGTATCATCAAAGTTATGAAAGATAATGCGCGTGAAAATAGTTTTATAGGTTTTCCAAAGAGGCACAAATAGTATGGAGATTATTTAGCAGTATGAATCGTGGGGTTTGAATCAAATATTAAAATCAAGGGTATGAGGAAACATGATTGCGGTATTTGCCAAAAATTTGTAATGGTTCGAACAAGTTTAAAATAAGTAGGTGTCAATGGAAAAATTGTAGAGTAAATTTTGTTCCTATGGATGGAAAGATTTTATTTTCAAAATTGGTTTTGTATATAAAGCAAAAGTCATTAAATTGTACAACTAAATTGATTTAGATCAAAATATTTCGACGAGTCATAGGTTTTAAACACGATGTCGGATTTCAAAAATCAAGAATTTGTTCAGACGTTTTGTATAATAGGCTTCGAGTATTACATAAAAGAAATCATTCTTAATAGATTAAAACATTTTTATCGTAAATCATTTGCTACGCCAATAAACTATTCAATAAAATTTTAAATTTAACAAATAAGTTTGTGGAAATAAAAGACTCTTTTAAAAAAAATATTTATTTGTTATAGTTTGTGAAATTCCCAAGTGATGAAAGTTTGGCAAAATTCAGTACTCTTTAGTTTTGGTGCTACAGTATCTCCTATACACAGATTATAAGGTTACAGTTTTAAACAAGGATTTTTTAAAATCTCAAATGTGATGAAATTTTATGGTTGATGGTATTTTCAAAATATACATATATATACACATAAATAAAAATGTAAGGGGGGGGGGGGAGTTTAAAATAAAATTGGCCAGAAACATCAAAGATGATAGATTTATGTATGATGTAAAGGGAAACATATGATTTGAGTTAGATGTTAAAAATAATTAGACTTATGGATAATATTATAAGTTTGTAAAATGAATTAGGATTGTGAAACCCAGAAATGATTCATGAAGTTTAAGCTAATGAGGGAATTATATAAGAAGAAAATATATTTGAATTGTAAAAATTTTAAGATTCAAAACTTAGATTTTATACGGGAGTGAGGGGGGTATAAATGAAAATGAAACACAAAGATTGTAAATATCTAACCCCGAATAAACGAAAATATTGGCTTATCAAAACAGATCAGGTCTAAGCCCAACGAATTTGCCTTAATAATCTAGAATTACGTTAGGATTGTAGCAAGTAAGTGAAAGAGAGTATGCAAGACTAAGTTAGGCTAATAATAAGGATGAGGATAGAGATAAGGATAAGGTAGAGCTACAAGTAATTGAAGCAAGTACTGGTTAAAGTCCTAAGGTTATAGACTAGATTATTTTTCTAATAACCTAATTCCCTATAACCATGGCTCTGATACCAATCTGTAACACCCCAACCGATGGCGGAAACATCGGGGTGCCACGTATTGATGATTGTTCAGTAGCTCATGGTAAATAATAAATTTCAATAAATGATTTAAATAAATTACATACAATTGTTCTAAGAATTTTGTACATCAAAATGAAAAATACTAGCTACGCATCTTCAAGCAATAACTCTAATCTTCAAGCAAGCTATAACCTGAAACATGTTAAGTTTGAAAATATTTTGGGTCAACAAAAGTTGGTGAGAATTACATAGGTTTTGATAATCGAATAAAACTTGAACAATTCAAGTGTCATGGCAAGTCTAGTCCATATGTGAAAACATACTAGAAGTAAATCGAGTGCATAATCAACCCTTGTGACTGTTATATTGTGGTCTATCCCATACGCTCATGGTTCACTCGATTATGTTATGCGATAACAATCACCCACGCTACCTTTGTAGGAGGCACGTATCCGGGTGGGATTGTCAGTCCAATAAATCTATCATTGTATACCGTCGGCTGATCAATGTTAATGATTATGCTAGAATATTGTGCTTACCCTAGTCATGTTTAAGACATAATGCAACATAGAAAAACACATAGACACTTTGATGATTGAATTGCATATAGAATGTTGTAACATGTTTCACCCCAAAAATGGTGATAAATAGAAAAGGGGCTATGTAAAACTCACCTGAAATTCACTGTGTAAGTATTTGCAAGTAGCAAAAAGTCTGAACTTGAATTAATTGAACTCTTGTATCCTATTACAAACAAACGATGCCTTAAATTCTAATGCAAATACGCTTGTTTCATTTATTGATTGTAAAGATAGTTTATTCAACTACCAAGACTTGCATTGTAAACAATACGCGTCTTAATGTGTGTATGACTTAACGAACCGTTAGTAATTTGGTTTGGATTTCTTGAAAATATATGCGTATGTATAGTTATTGGAAATAAATAAGTTATTGAAGTTATTGGTAAAGACATATTTTGTATAACGAAATTATATTTACGTAGTTTGACTCTAGTGTTAATTCGTCTCGTATTTTGGGTAGTAAATATATGTACTCGTTAATAAACATAAATATTTCTATTTTTGACGGCGTAAGATTTGAAAATTAGAATTTATTTGTAAAAACATAATCTCGTCTATACATAATCATAAACTTGAAAGGCCGATTTGGTTCTTATATTTTATAAAAATTTGGGCAGAGTTTCCTCTGTTTTTGTAAGAAACCAGACAACATAATTCGTCTATTTTAACTCAAAACATCAAATGCCCAATTTCACAAAACACAACATTATTTAACAAAGCTATTTTACACTACGTAAGGTTAACTTATTATAAATCTTACGCTTAGACAAGTATTACATTTATATAAGTGTAGTTCGAGTTGTTAACTCGCATGAACATAAGCTCGTCGTTATCCGATTCATCCAAACTAACGATGAAATAATCTTTGTTATAATTCATTCGGTTCGCTTAAGTTTTCGCAATGTATAAATTAATATATATTTACAACCTAATAAAAAAATAGTTAAACGAAAGTCATGGCGCGTTATACCTTCCTGCGAACAACTCTCGAATCGATACGCATTCGCCTAGAACTAGAGCTGACCAACTTTGACTGTTGACGAGATTGACCAGCTTTGACTGCGACCAAGTGTTTGACCAGATCTGAAGCGTTTGACTGATGTTGACTGTTGACCAGGTTTGACCGAGCCCGAACACGAACCCAAAACCGAATCTGACCCGATCAACTACACCCGACTAGAGCCAAACTTTAGCCGGACCAAACCCGAGCAAAAACTGTTCCGGATCAGACCCGACTTGAACCCGGATTTGGAACTCAAGGCGACCACCATCAGGAAATCAACGAGACCCACACCAACAGATCTGACCCGTAGCCAAGACCAAAAGGACAGACCAGAATCGCTGTTACTCGAGCCGCTGCTGCACTTGGCCACCACGAGACCAGAAAGAAAGGGAATCAAACTGACTCGGAACCAAATCGATCAAAAAGAACAGACCTGGGACCTGAACTGAGCGACATGAAGCTTCCCGTCACTGTTGTTGCTGCTGCTGTTTTAAAAGGTCAAGAAAAAACGTCGCTGTGGTGGTGTGGCTGAAGGGAGGGGCGGCGGCGTAGATTGGTGGTTGTTATGGTGGTCGGCAGCGCGCATCAGAGAGAGAGAGGGGTGCGAGTTTTTTAGAGAGAGGGAGGAGAGGAAGTGGGCGGTGGCTGGTGGTTGTTGTTGCTAAAGAAAGCAGAGGGAGGGGTGGTTGCTGTGGCTGACGCCGCCGCGTCAGAGGGCCAGAGTGGTGGTCGGCGGCGGTTTTGAGGGAAAATGGGAGGCAGGGGTTGAGAGTTGGAAATGGATGTAGTGAAAGCTAAAGGGGCGATATATAGAGGAGTAGGGGTTAAAGTGATGGTGTCTAGGGTTTTAGTGGAGAAGAAGATGGATGGAGGTGGAAGAAGATGAGGTGATTAAATAGTTAGGGTTGTTGTGTGGGTTAAGTGGTTGGGTATTGCGTATCTCGGTCTCGTTTAAATTACGTAACTTGTTTTAATCGTTTAAAATACATATTTTGTTAAATTTATTTATATAAACCGACTTAAAACGAATAGTTGGACCATATATTTGTTATAATATATTTTTAGTCGCGTTTTATTTATCATGAGCAGTTATTGTTTCTAATAATAATAACGACAATTACATATATGTTTTATAAGTTAATGTCGTGTAAGAACGTATTATTTGCTAACGAGATATTAGTGTTAACGAATTAAAAATCGTTTTATGAATAAAATTATTATTATATTATTCGGGAAACGCTGGGCGTTACAGTCTCCCCTACTTTAAGAAACTTCGTCCCGAAGTTATTAAAAACACAGGGTTGAGTGTGATTGGGTAGAAGTTAAGACAACTATGGTTTGGAACAATTTGGGTTAAGGTACAACGTGAATTTATAAGTAATAGGATAATAAGTTTCGAATAATTTGGGTAAGAGTTTTGATATCTGTGAGTTGATTAACTATGGAAAGACTAAATGAATTACTAGGTAACTAGTGTTTATAATTGATTATCTACCGAAAACCTTGATAGAATTCCACACTACCTTAACGTACCTGTAAATTCATGATTACGTTCCGGACCGCAATCACCAATTTACCTTACATTAGGGTTTTGTGTCCTTCTATGACTCTAAACACACATGTAAGTAATGCAATATAACATTGTGATTGAATCTTTGTATCAATGAGTCTAACTGTTGAGCAGGTTAAGGACTTCTACCAGTCAGTGAGCAAGAACCTCTACCGATTGTTGAGCAGGTGCGATAGCCTCTACCAGTCGTTGAGCAGGTTATTAGAACCTCTACCGACTGTTGAGCAGGCATGATGACCTCTACAATTCGTTGAGCAGGTTATTAGAACCTCTACCGACTGTTGAGCAGGCATGATGACCTCTACCAATCGTTGAGCAGGTTATTAGGTACTCTACTAACTGTTGAGCAAGTACTTCATCCCCTACCAGTTGTTTGATTAAGTGTAACAATTGTTTTTGGCTTAACACATAAGTTGCAAACTGATAATACATACATGTAAACAAGTTGGTAAATGCATCAAGTATCAAGTATAGCATGCGAGCTGCAATAGAGTTGCCCTAGACAAGGTTAATGACTTTAGGTGTGTTTATAGCAAATAGTTTATTTTCCATGCTTCCAAATACCATGAATAATCAAATGTTCGGGTAGATAATCAAATCCTCATGGATACCTTAGAATCAAGTTTGATGCAACGGATAATCAAGTTTTCAATAGTTTGGTTATCATAGGGATCAAGTTCATGTTCAAGAAGGTAAAGAGTATGAATTTAGTTCTTGAGAGGATGATGAAGAACTCAAAGTATCATCAAAGTTATGAAAGATAATGCGCGTGAAAATAGTTTTATAGGTTTTCCAAAGAGGCACAAATAGTATGGAGATTATTTAGCAGTATGAATCGTGGGGTTTGAATCAAATATTAAAATCAAGGGTATGAGGAAACATGATTGCGGTATTTGCCAAAAATTTGTAATGGTTCGAACAAGTTTAAAATAAGTAGGTGTCAATGGAAAAATTGTAGAGTAAATTTTGTTCCTATGGATGGAAAGATTTTATTTTCAAAATTGGTTTTGTATATAAAGCAAAAGTCATTAAATTGTACAACTAAATTGATTTAGATCAAAATATTTCGACGAGTCATAGGTTTTAAACACGATGTCGGATTTCAAAAATCAAGAATTTGTTCAGACGTTTTGTATAATAGGCTTCGAGTATTACATAAAAGAAATCATTCTTAATAGATTAAAACATTTTTATCGTAAATCATTTGCTACGCCAATAAACTGTTCAATAAAATTTTAAATTTAACAAATAAGTTTGTGGAAATAAAAGACTCTTTTAAAAAAAATATTTATTTGTTATAGTTTGTGAAATTCCCAAGTGATGAAAGTTTGGCAAAATTCAGTACTCTTTAGTTTTGGTGCTACAGTATCTCCTATACACAGATTATAAGGTTACAGTTTTAAACAAGGATTTTTTAAAATCTCAAATGTGATGAAATTTTATGGTTGATGGTATTTTCAAAATATACATATATATACACATAAATAAAAATGTAAGGGGGGGGGGGGGAGTTTAAAATAAAATTGGCCAGAAACATCAAAGATGATAGATTTATGTATGATGTAAAGGGAAACATATGATTTGAGTTAGATGTTAAAAATAATTAGACTTATGGATAATATTATAAGTTTGTAAAATGAATTAGGATTGTGAAACCCAGAAATGATTCATGAAGTTTAAGCTAATGAGGGAATTATATAAGAAGAAAATATATTTGAATTGTAAAAATTTTAAGATTCAAAACTTAGATTTTATACGGGAGTGAGGGGGGTATAAATGAAAATGAAACACAAAGATTGTAAATATCTAACCCCGAATAAACGAAAATATTGGCTTATCAAAACAGATCAGGTCTAAGCCCAACGAATTTGCCTTAATAATCTAGAATTACGTTAGGATTGTAGCAAGTAAGTGAAAGAGAGTATGCAAGACTAAGTTAGGCTAATAATAAGGATGAGGATAGAGATAAGGATAAGGTAGAGCTACAAGTAATTGAAGCAAGTACTGGTTAAAGTCCTAAGGTTATAGACTAGATTATTTTTCTAATAACCTAATTCCCTATAACCATGGCTCTGATACCAATCTGTAACACCCCAACCGATGGCGGAAACATCGGGGTGCCACGTATTGATGATTGTTCAGTAGCTCATGGTAAATAATAAATTTCAATAAATGATTTAAATAAATTACATACAATTGTTCTAAGAATTTTGTACATCAAAATGAAAAATACTAGCTACGCATCTTCAAGCAATAACTCTAATCTTCAAGCAAGCTATAACCTGAAACATGTTAAGTTTGAAAATATTTTGGGTCAACAAAAGTTGGTGAGAATTACATAGGTTTTGATAATCGAATAAAACTTGAACAATTCAAGTGTCATGGCAAGTCTAGTCCATATGTGAAAACATACTAGAAGTAAATCGAGTGCATAATCAACCCTTGTGACTGTTATATTGTGGTCTATCCCATACGCTCATGGTTCACTCGATTATGTTATGCGATAACAATCACCCACGCTACCTTTGTAGGAGGCACGTATCCGGGTGGGATTGTCAGTCCAATAGATCTATCATTGTATACCGTCGGCTGATCAATGTTAATGATTATGCTAGAATATTGTGCTTACCCTAGTCATGTTTAAGACATAATGCAACATAGAAAAACACATAGACACTTTGATGATTGAATTGCATATAGAATGTTGTAACATGTTTCACCCCAAAAATGGTGATAAATAGAAAAGGGGCTATGTAAAACTCACCTGAAATTCACTGTGTAAGTATTTGCAAGTAGCAAAAAGTCTGAACTTGAATTAATTGAACTCTTGTATCCTATTACAAACAAACGATGCCTTAAATTCTAATGCAAATACGCTTGTTTCATTTATTGATTGTAAAGATAGTTTATTCAACTACCAAGACTTGCATTGTAAACAATACGCGTCTTAATGTGTGTATGACTTAACGAACCGTTAGTAATTTGGTTTGGATTTCTTGAAAATATATGCGTATGTATAGTTATTGGAAATAAATAAGTTATTGAAGTTATTGGTAAAGACACATTTTGTATAACGAAATTATATTTACGTAGTTTGACTCTAGTGTTAATTCGTCTCGTATTTTGGGTAGTAAATATATGTACTCGTTAATAAACATAAATATTTCTATTTTTGACGGCGTTAGATTTGAAAATTATAATTTATTTGTAAAAAGATAATCTCGTCTATACATAATCATAAACTTGAAAGGCCGATTTGGTTCTTATATTTTATAAAAATTTGCGCAGAGTTTCCTCTGTTTTTGTAAGAAACCAGACAACATAAGTCGTCTATTTTAACTCAAAACATCAAATGCCCAATTTCACAAAACACAACATTATTTAACAAAGCTATTTTACACTACGTAAGGTTAACTTATTATAAATCTTACGCTTAGACAAGTATTACATTTATATAAGTGTAGTTCGAGTTGTTAACTCGCATGAACATAAGCTCGTCGTTATCCGATTCATCCAAACTAACGATGAAACAATCTTTGTTATAATTCATTCGGTTCGCTTAAGTTTTCGCAATGTATAAATTAATATATATTTACAACCTAATAAAAAACTAGTTAAACGAAAGTCATGGCGCGTTATACCTTCCTGCGAACAACTCTCGAATCGATACGCATTCGCCTAGAACTAGAGCTGACCAACTTTGACTGTTGACGAGATTGACCAGCTTTGACTGCGACCAAGTGTTTGACCAGATCTGAAGCGTTTGACTGATGTTGACTGTTGACCAGGTTTGACCGAGCCCGAACACGAACCCAAAACCAAATCTGACCCGATCAACTACACCTGACTAGAGCCAAACTTTAGCCGGACCAAACCCGAGCAAAAACTGTTCCGGATCAGACCCGACTTGAACCCGGATTTGGAACTCAAGGCGACCACCATCAGGAAATCAACGAGACCCACACCAACAGATCTGACCCGTAGCCAAGACCAAAAGGACAGACCAGAATCGCTGTTACTCGAGCCGCTACTGCACTTGGCCACCACGAGACCAGAAAGAAAGGGAATCAAACTGACTCGGAACCAAATCGATCAAAAAGAACAGACCTAGGACCTGAACTGAGCGACATGAAGCTTCCCGTCACTGTTGTTGCTGCTGCTGTTTTAAAAGGTCAAGAAAAAACGTCGCTGTGGTGGTGTGGCTGAAGGGAGGGGCGGCGGCGTAGATTGGTGGTTGTTATGGTGGTCGGCAGCGCGCATCAGAGAGAGAGAGGGGTGCGAGTTTTTTAGAGAGAGGGAGGAGAGGAAGTGGGCGGTGGCTGGTGGTTGTTGTTGCTAAAGAAAGCAGAGGGAGGGGTGGTTGCTGTGGCCGACGCCGCCGCGTCAGAGGGCCAGAGTGGTGGTCGGCGGCGGTTTTGAGGGAAAATGGGAGGCAGGGGTTGAGAGTTGGAAATGGATGTAGTGAAAGCTAAAGGGGCGATATATAGAGGAGTAGGGGTTAAAGTGATGGTGTCTAGGGTTTTAGTGGAGAAGAAGATGGATGGAGGTGGAAGAAGATGAGGTGATTAAATAGTTAGGGTTGTTGTGTGGGTTAAGTGGTTGGGTACTGCGTATACGAGCCAGTTATTGACTCGGTCTCGTTTAAATTACGTAACTTGTTTTAATCGTTTAAAATACATATTTTGTTAAATTTATTTATATAAACCGACTTAAAACGAGTAGTTGGACCATATATTTGTTATAATATATTTTTAGTCGCGTTTTATTTATCATGAGCAGTTATTGTTTCTAATAATAATAACGACAATTACATATATGTTTTATAAGTTAATGTCGTGTAAGAACGTATTATTTGCTAACGAGATATTAGTGTTAACGAATTAAAAATCGTTTTATGAATAAAATTATTATTATATTATTCGGGAAACGCTGGGCGTTACAGCGGCGGCTCAGTTAGGGTTCCAATTAAGGCTATGAACAGGTATGAACCAAAGATCCTTGGATTTTCTATAGAAGTTTAGATTAAGATGATTATTGATGTTGATGATAATCTGTGATGATTGAAGGATGATAGTGGGAGTCCGATTAGGGAGGAGGTTGGATTGTGGTGGCGGTAGTGTACTGTGGTGGTGGTCACGCGGCGGTAAGTGGTGGTCATGGGTGTTGGTACCATGGAGGAGACTAATGGAGTTTAGGAGAAAGTGTTGACCTGGTCAACCGACCAATCAACTCAGTCAGAATGAGAGTGTGACGAGAGGTATTAAAACCGACCTACCTTCCAATTAGTGTTACTATTATCGGACAACACGTGTGGGACCTTAATGGACAAAGTTAACCGAACCCAATCCGACAAACCGAGTTAATAATACATCAGTTATACATATATATAAAACCCATAAAACAATAGATATGAATTAGATAAGTTGATATGAGATAGTATGAGATGAAGTGTATAATATACATGAATAATACAAAGACATTGACAACTAGAATATTAGAACATGGGTACAATATACAAGACATTGGACCTTAGGAATTTAAGACATGTCTTGTGGATATAAGATGTAAAGGGTAATAAAATGGACGATTTGACTAATCACTGAAATATGGAAAGGATGACTAAGAGATCGAACCTTAAAATATAGTAACTAAACACAATAAACAAAGTATAGTTTGGTAGTAATACAATGGGAAATAGGGGAACTTTAGATGACCATACGTATACATGTATACTAATAGACAAACGCTTGGAAGTTAGAGAAGTATAAATACTTCACTCAAGGTGAACGGCTTGATATATAAATGAACTATGACAATATATTACGCAAATAGATAAAATTACAATCCGACAATTAGTACTAAGTCGAACAATAAAGACTAAAGGTCCTAGAGTTTACCCACACGTGTAACCGCGATATTGGTTACACGCGCTAATGTTTATGAACGTTGAATAGGATATTGCCAAATGATCAATAGATGGAAGCTTGACGTGGGATATTATGTGACCGTGTGAAACGCTATCGAGGTGAGTTCCGTGAACCACTCCCCTTTTTATGTTTTACTATTTTGGGGTGAATGCATGCTTCCTTTTTATAAACTGTTGTGATGTGACAAGATACTGGCTGCCGGATTATACTGACACTCATTAACTCAGAGGTGAGCCGCTTAATATATGGGTAGTACTACTTGGGGAATCCCCCACGCACAGTGGACTCGGGACATTGGGCCCGGGAAACCCTCCACTGAGGCCTGCGGACCGTTGCGGCATATATTATGCCTTGTAGATCTATAATGGCAGTAGATAGATCTAGCGTTAGGGTTGAGGGGTCGCTTGTACATCACGTGTATTGAACTGTATTGAACTGTATGAACTTGTAAACTTGTTTATGAAATAATAAAACTATTTTGGATCCACTTATTTACTTACACGACTCACCAGCGTAATTGCTGACCCAAAACTCTTTTAAGCATGTGTTCAGGTACTGCAAATGGATGGATGGCAACCGCGAGGTATATGCTTGTTAGTAATGGATCAGAGGTTATCTGGTTAGAAGATTCGGCTATATGTATTGCGGATTAGAGCACCTAGAGATATGTACGGATAGAGATTGGATCGACTAGTGGATTACACTCCTCAACTGCTTCGACGACCGCCACGCCTCGTCCCTGCATTAGAATTTAGTTATATTTTTATATTGTATTTGTATAATTTTTGCGACCAAAGGTTGTATGAATATTTAATATTTGTTAACGTTGCTTCCGTTGTGCAAGTCTGTTACCAAACTGTCGTAACGTCCAACCCCCTCCTGGTCGGGTTGTTACACATGTTTTCAAGCTGCATGGGTGGCCTAACACAATTGTGTCACACAGAGATCCCATATTTGTGAGCAACTTTTTGAGGGAGTTTACAAGACTACATGGTGTTTCTCTGGCTTTATCAACAGCCTATCACCCACAGTCTGATGGCCAGACTGAAGTGGTTAACAGGTGTGTTGAAGGGTACTTGAGATGCATGACTATGCACAGCCCAAAAGACTGGATGAAATGGTTATCTCTAGCTGAATGGTGGTACAATTCCAGCTTCCATTCAACCATTAAAATGAGTCCATTTGAAGCCTTATATGGGTACCCTCCTCCTACATTCATTCCTTATATTCCAAAGGACTCTAAGATTGCTGCAGTAGATGATCATTGTAGAGACAGAGAAGAGATGGTGAAGGTCCTTAAAGAAGCTCTAGACAAAGCCAAAAATAGAATGAAGTAGCAATGTGATCAGCACAGGACTGAGAGAAGTTTTCAGGTGGGAACTTGGGTGTTTGTTAAGATTCACCCCTACTGTCAGTCAAACTTGAGATACAATAAGCACTCAAAGCTATCTCCAAAGTATTATGGACCCTTCCTCATCCTAGAGAAAATTGGTGCTGTAGCCTATAAACTGGATCTTCCTAATGATGTCCTCATTCATCACACCTTTCATATTTCACTCCTCAAACAGGCTAAGGGTCCTCCTGTGCAAATAATTCCTCTACCAAAAGAACCTAGATTTCACTATCAACCTGCTGCTGTATTGGAAAGAAGATGGGTTAAGAAAGGCTACAAGGGTTCCTATCAAGTATTGGTACATTGGGCTGGTTTGTCTCCTACTGAAGCTACATGGGAGGATCTACAAGAACTGCAGCTGAGATTCCCTGAGTTCAACTGTGAATTAGAGTCTTAAGGACAAGACTTTGTTATAGGGGGGATGTATTGTTACGATATAATAGTTAGTTGGAAGTTTATAGCCACATTTGTAATAGTTAGAAGTTACATGGACTGAAGTTGTAATATGCTAAAAGTTGTAACCGCCATGTAACAGAATCATAAATACAGCTAATAAGAAGATGGATGTACGTTTGAGCTGTTAATTCCCTATCTCTCTGATTTTTCTCTTAACATATAATATTCGCAATTAACTAATTTCAATATTTGGATTAAAACGCAATACACTTTCATTTGTGATTATGGCCGATTATAATAATTTAATAGTGATTTAAAGCCTTTTTTAGTATAAAAATACAATGTCGGTCAAATTTAGCCGTTTATGGCAAGAATCAACCAAATGCAACCTCAAATCCTTGGCTTACGTACATGTTGTCTCATGCTTTGATAAAGGCTTTCGAGGGGTAATTGAAGACATTGTAGTTTGTGGGGTTCATATTTTGGAGACCATTAGTGGCGGGTCACGATTTTGCCGATGGGGCTTGATGGGTTGGGTCTTCTCTCGGTTCAAAATGTTTCCGTCTATGCATTTGTAGCTTTCAGATCTCAGTCCTGGAAGTTGTAAAATCACATCTTACATAGCAGTGGGGTTGATAACATAAACCTGGATTATGCCTGGTTTTTGGAACACCTGCATGAATATCTCCCTGATTTTGATCTTGGCGGTTTCTCTAATAAGGACACCGCCTCCAAAAAGCCACATAAAACTTTGGCGAATGCCCTTTATTGTCAAATCGCACAAAGTCTTGGAGAAGATTTACGTTTGAGTCCGCGTCAAAAAGCCGTCATTGAATGCTTAAAGAGGCCTCATGCTAAAGACTTTTTAACTGTTGTCCCTATTGAAGGTCTGGGGCAACGAATGTCAGTTGTAGAGTACATGGCAATCCTTAAATATCGCTTGAAGATTCCCATGTTCCCAGATGACAAAACTTGCCCGGTCTGCCGTAAAACATGTCTTGATAAATACGGGGAGGATGCGCTCCACTGTAGAGAGTTGCCCGGGTTTAAGTACCGGCACGATTTTGTTTGAGGCGTGTTAATAGATATTCTCAGACGAGCAAGGATCATGGCAAAGAAAGAGGTGCCAGTAAATTTTCTTACAGACTCGGGGGAAGGAAGGTCCACGTTGTGTCCGTCCGACTTGCTAGTGTTTGGTTGGGAGGGCGGGCGGAAAACATGCATGTGTGGATCTTACATGTGTGTCTCCTTTAGCTGGGTTCTGGGATAGTGGGTTTGTGCCCAGGCATGTAGTCATGAGAGCAGAGTAGAATAAGGTGGCAAAGCACACAAAGGCATGCGAAGATAATCAACATGCTTTCATTCCTTTGGCCTTTGACATGTTCGGCTCCTTGACGCCGGAGGCGGTTCGATTCCTGATGAGAGTTCAATGGGTGGTCTTTAGCAACTTTTCGACTCCCTAGGGGCGTAAATTTGTTTTCAATAGTTTAGGGTTCTATATTCAGAAACGGGTGGCGGCGTAGCTTGTTGTTAACTTAATTGTGGAGTTTTCATGTGCTCCATAATTAAAAGGGGAAACTATAAATAAAAATCATAGTTTCCCCTTTTGTGCTGTCAACTTCCTAGGAGGTCACCCATCCTAAGTACTACTCCCACCTAAGCACGCGTAATTGTGGAGTTTTCATATGCTCCATAACCGAGTAAGCCCAAAACGCGTTTGTGATTTAAGAGGCTCGACATTACTTATGAACCAAAATCTTTTCTGTTCACAGACGATGTGGGATATGCCTATGGTGTTACAATCACCCCCTCCCTTTCAGGGACTCATCGTCATCGATGAGGTTTGCCCCACCATCCCGGATGGATGTATAGAGCCGATGAGTGTGGTAGCGGATGAAATTCGTACGTTGGCTGGTCAAATTCGACCGTTGGCTGCCGACCGTTGGCTAAACTTGGTATTTTTGGCAACCATGGAAAAAAATAGGGGTGCAAACGAGCCGAGCCGAGCCCGAGCTCGACCAGGCTCAAACTCGAGCTTGATTAAGTTATAAAAGCTCGAGCTCGGCTCGTTTATAATTTCTCAAGCTCGAGCTCGGCTCGGGCTCGGCTCGTTTAGTATTTATTAGTTAATATGTTACATAAAAATAATATAAATAATAGTTCATTTAGGCTCGTGAGCTCGATAAGTGAAGCTCGAGCTCGGGGCTCGTTTACTAAGCAACTTTAAATGAATGCTAAATATTATTAAATATTCAAAAAACTAATATTATACTAGGCTCGATAAGGCTCGAAGAGCCTAACGAGCTTAACATGCTAGGCTCGAGCTCGAGCTCGAGTTCGATAAATAAACGAGCTTTGTTTTAGGCTCAAGCTCGGCCCGAGCTCGATAAAGCTCGGCTCGTTTCGAGTTTTTTGCCGAGCCGAGCTCGAGTAGCTTGCGAGCTGCTCGGCTCGTTTGCACCCCTAGAAAAAAATTTCAAATCGCACAAACAATCAAAATTTTTTACTCTTCACTCTCTACAAATGGCTTTGGTATGGAATGATTTTTCTTCGTCCGACTCGTCTGAAGAAGACGATTTGTTAATGGAAGTGGGAAGGATAACGATTGACTACTTGATGGTCTCGAAGACGAAGAAAACTCGTGCTAACAAGACAACCACCGCTTGATCGTGATAGAGAGGGAGAAAACGAAACTTTGATACGACACTACTTTAGCCTGAAGCCCGTGTACAATGAAAAACATTTTAGGCGACACTTTCAAATGAGCAGGCAATTATTCATGCGCCTATCAAATGATTTGTAGGAGCCTTATCCTTTTTTTCTACAAAGAGAATACGCAAGGGGCCGACTAGGATTCACCTCCGTACAAAAATGCACAACCGCTCTTCAGCAACTAGCATATGGGCTTTCATCGAACGCAATGGATGAGTATATTGCCATATCCGAAAAAGTTACGCGCGTGTCGCTTTGTTTTTTTTTTGTCAAGGTATATATCTATATATATTTTAGTTACCTTCCACTTATTGTTTAAACTTTTATTTGCAAATATCGTTTAAAATACATATCTTTGCGTAGGGATCATATCTATTTACTCACGAAGATATTTGTGTAAACCAACAATGTATGATATTCAACGCATATACGAGGTTCATGGTGAAAAACTTGGGTTTCTCGGAATGCTTGGCAGTCTCGATTGTATGCATGTTGGTTGGGCTATGTGTCCTACGGCTTGGCGAGGTCAGTTTCATCGAGGTGATCACTTTGGACCAAGTATTATACCTAAAGCGGTGGCCTCGCATGATCTTTGGTTTTGGCATGCTTTTTTTTTGGAGTTGTTGGGTCAAATAATGATCTAAATGTTATCGACCAATCACCTATATTCGATGGTTTCATCGATGGGGTTGAGTCGCCCCAATTGTTTTATGCTAATAACATAAATTTCAAGTACGGCTACTACTTGGTCGATGGTATTTACAACGAATAGGCGACACTTATTCAAGCTTACTCGTCTCATCTTGAAGACAAACACAAGTACTTTACAAAGAAACAAGAATCAACAAGAAAAGATATTGAAAGAGCGTTCAACGTTCTTAAAAAATATTTTCTTTAATTGCCAACCCAATAAGGATTTGGACACGAGAGAGGATAATGGGCGTCATCTATACTTGTATTATTCTACATATATTGGAGGACCAAGGCATGGCGATATGTCAAAATTACCAAGGTGATATCCCACATTCCCAAACGACAATTGCTGTTATTCAAAAACTCGACAACATAAACGATATCAAGAACCGTGAGATACACGGAAACCTTCGTCATGAATTAGTCGAGCATTTATGGGCTAAACTTCCCGATGATCTTGTATTAGATTAGTTTTAGTTTTTTAATAGTTTGTATTCTTGTAAATATTAATCTAACATTTTTAGTTAAGTTTATTTTTGTATTAATATTATAAATTATACAAATTTAGAAAGCCTAAAAAAATTTAAAATATCGGATAAAGCCACTGCTCACCTCTAACCACAACAGGATCAGGTGGGCGACTAGCAGCTTTATCAACCTGCCAAGTAAGCACTGACATAGCGCAATATAAAAAGATAAAGTTATGGCTAGAGGTGAGCCACAACACATAATCTTATTCTTTTGCCTTGCTGGCTTATTAGGGAATTTAGGAGTACTCTTTTATCAAGTGGGTACTTCAATAGTGCTCGGAATTAATTTTTAGTGCATTGTGCCGTTCAATGTTTTTTTGATCCAAAACAGATTGGTTTCTTTTATCATGATTAGACTATGTGTTAGTGGTTAGAGGTGAGCCAACACTTTATCGAATTATATTGTGTCATGTAGGCGTCCATGTGGCAATGGCTCGCAAGCGCGGGCTGATAGCTTGATCACGTTGTGGGTCAAGGTGAGTGGATATTTTTTTTACCAAATAAATAAATATAAAAAATAAATATTTTACATAATATTTTTTAAAACATTAAAAATATATTTTTTTACATTAAAAATACATTGTGCTTAAAAAAATATTTAAATACACAAACAATCTGAATCCTATCTTTTTCTTCTTCTTCCTTTTAGTTTCTTCCTCTCCAACTTCACCACAATCTTCTTTTATTCTTCCTTTCTTCCTCTTCCTCTAGAACTCATCTTCATTCTTCTAACATCAAAAAAAAAAAAAAAAAAAAAATACTACAATACACAAACAAACAAGCCTGATTTCTCCTCGCTAGCATACGCGATCCGGCTCGCGTCTGCTCGCTTACGCAGTCGTTGACGTATAGGTGTTGTGATACCCGCGATCCACATGACTCGGCTACCCGGTCGCGGCTGCTCACTCGCGCCCCACAACACATATTCTTACACTCAGATTTGTTATACAACAATTAAACACATATTCATCATGGCATTAACACTTGTTAATTCGTGCCTAGTATTAATGTAGTATACCCCTAATCTTTGTGATTCATTATGGCATTAACACTCAAGTCCCCCACCCATGTGTGCGCCATGAGTCGAGGGCCATGACCATGACAAGTGTCCACCTATGATATCTGCTTGGGGATATAAAGTTTAACATAAGGAAAATTCTTAGGTGACAATAGACTATCTTACATTATTATTGTTATTGTGAATAGAATAAATCAACAACCTTAACCAATTAAACAAACATATTAGATATTTACCTTTTATTTTATCAGATAATTGATCCAATAACTAAAGAGTATAGATACGTGTTTATTTTGTCATGAGATCCCAGCTAAGGGCAAATCTTAAGAAGGGTCAGGTGCCCCGTCCCCCACTATCGGTTTTAAAAGACATGTGAAGAGACAAAAGATGCCACAAAGGCGCAAGAAATATGCAAATCCTGCACCACGTGGGCGAATTTTATTGGGTAGATGGTTACGTTGGTATAAAAAATCAATGACTCAACGAGCCAATTTGTTGATTATTTTCCTAAGATTGTGTGCAATGGGGTAACACCCGTAATGATGTAGTTGTGTCCCTTTGTTAAACACTACTCCAGCCTTGCATTAAGGGGCGTTAAGCCTTCAGATCATTAGCAGCTCAACAATGGTGAATGCCTGAAATCCCATTTGGGAGTGCTGATTTAATAATGTCACCCCACTAAGCCCATTTTCTTTTTCAAGTTTTTAAATTTTAATTTAATAATCGTAGATCATGAAAGCTAGTGAAATTATTACATTATGCAGTAAAAACAAGTGAAAGAAATCGTCTTATGATGTGGAAGTGACTTAGCAGACACTTTATAACATTTGTTAATGTTAATTAAAAAAAGTAAACCATTATACATAGCTTGGCATTAATGCATCCAAACACATCATATGCATAACCATAAATATTGTAAAGTTTTATTTTTTTAAACACATAATTAGAGATAAAACTATCAAAATTATGAATTTGCTTTTAATTATTTTTACAATTTTTAAATATAGCAATATTATATTCAAATTGAATATAAAAATGCTCAAATTTATGGTATGAGTTTCAGAAAAAATGACGTGTAAAAGGTTATTAAAATAAAAAAAATCGGGTGAAACAAATACAAATCAACAATATGTGAATATTATCCTTTTTGCTCCTCTTTGTCAAAACTTATGTGAAATGGAGTCTACATGGTCACACTTCTCATCTTAGTTATTGATTACCATTAATAAAAGGTAAAAAGAAATTCTTAAACTTTTTAAGTCTTGTAGGTTTTTAATTAGTAGACCAGATTTTAAAAAGAATATATGAAAATAATAGCAAATTCAGAGTTTTCAACATGAAGTGTCCAACTGTCCATAAAAGGGTGTTGGATATTTTAGTGTAATTGGATTGACTGTGTTGATCAATATGTTCATAATAATACATCATATAGGTATAGTGGTGCGGAGTGCACGCCTATTTGAATTTATTATGAACTTATGGGTGAAGCCCCTAAGGAACGGGGGTCCGAGGGCAGCGCCTGATGTGTCGTAAAACACATCTATTCTCCTATGTATTTTAAGTTATAATTGAGTCTTTTGTATATAGTTTTTAGTAGTTTTAGGCGTGTATTCGTTTGTTGGCCTATTTTTATCATTGTATAGTTTTTGAGTCATTTTTAGTACTTATTTATTTATTTTATATTTTTGTAGGTGTTCATGAACGTTGGAGTGGAAACGAGCAACTTTGGTCGAGTCAAGAACACCCGAGTCATAATACTATAATACTATAATAATAATAATATTTAAATGAAAGGAAAACAATACCATGACTTTGAAAGTCATATGCTACGGCCCAAAGTTATTAGGAAAGGCGGCGCAAGAAAAATTCTAAGTGGAGGAGGCACACGATTGAATAGATTATTACTATCATTCATTCTACAATTGGGGAGTCGCACAGCAAAAAAAGAAAAGTGGAAGAACCGGCCATAAGCGGTGACGAGCGAAAGGGCACGGAAGGAGAAAAGGCCACGGGCACGTTAAAGATCAATAGCCAACGAGCCTTGGGTTAGGTTTAGTTTTCGTTGATTATTTTTATAGACATGGTTAAAACTATTTTTATTTATTTTGTGATGTTTATAAAGATTATGAACTAAATATTTTATGGTTGCTTAGGTTTATGAACTAGACACGTAATTTGCAGTTTTTAATGATTCTTGGTTTTTAATTTTGATGTGTAGGATTACATGATTTTAATTTTATTGTTGGATTTGATATATGTGTGTTGGTGTTATTTTTATTTGAAGTTTGTTTATTGGTTTTGTGGAGCTAGGCATGTAGAGATGCCCCCTAGGTCTTGAAATCAATCTAGTTCGTCAACTTAGGTTAGCGTGCTAGTATTTGGAGTTGGAGTACGACACAAGTATAACAAACTAATATAATAAATTAACTAAGACGTGCAGTCCATTCTTGAGGGTGAGAAATCTAACTCGAGTTTGCTAGGTAACTAACTAGGCATTGTTCGGTAGTTGGCAAGCGCTAGGGCGGGAGTCGCTACTTGTCCGTGTTTAGAGTTTTCCTAGGTTTTCTTCAGTAGAGTTTAAGTCTGCTTCATAGTTTGAGGGTTTTAATCCAGGAGAGGTTTTAATCTGATTTCTGTGGGATTTTGGTACGCTAGGGCGATCCAGATCCATCTTAGCATTTCTACACTTGTCCCGCCTTGAGTCTAGTGAGCTATCTTTGACAGGAGGTTTGTTAGATAAGAATAGGGTCTCAAGTTAATTACCAGATTTATGATTTATTGCTAGTGTCTAGGGATTTTACCTAAGTAACCAGCCTTCTTCCTATCCGATTTCTCCAAGTCCCTTGTTCCTATAAGCAACTAAAGTTATTTTATTTATATTTAGTTTCTTTTAAGTTTATAATTAGTAGTTTAAAATACCCCCACATAAGTATATATTTATTTAGGCTAGTATTCGGTATAGGTTGTGATCTAGAGTTGCATTCGCGTCTTTGGGTTCGATACTCGGTCTTATCTGTTTACTACTTTGCGACCGGTACACTTGCCGTGCGTGTGTAGTTTTTAGGTGAGTCGTTTTAATTAGAACTTGTGTTATTTATATATATACATTTACACACATCAAGTTTTTGGCGCCGTTGCCGGGGACGCAATTGGCATTCTGGATAACTTCCCAAACCGTTTGTCTGGTCTTTTAATTTGTAAATAGTTTTTGTTTTTTCCTGTAATTATTATTTTTTATTTTTTATTTGTTTTTATTCGTAATATATATTTTTTTTAACATGTGTGAGATCTGTGGAGGGCCCCATTTTACTATAAAATGCCCAAATTCATCGGGGTATTCCGCAGATTACTATGCTAACACGTATTTGCAGCCGCAGCCATATCAGTCATACCAGCCTTCACATCCACAGGCTAACCGGTGGTTTAACCCTGCAACATCTGAGTCACTAGATAGAATAAAAAGTCGGCCTGATCGTCTACAAGCTAAGATGTATGAGGAAAGGCATGGTGGGAGCTCGTCAGAGTATCCACCTAGCCAACATTTTTATCAACATCCCGATTATCGGGATGTCTCGTCTCACACTAGACCCGATTTTGCCGCCTTACTTGCTAAACAACAGCTCATGCTCGAGGATATTGATTCTTTGCTATCCAAGCGCACCGACTCTTTGAGGGAACAAGATGCGGCACTTAAAAGGCTAGAGGCTCAGGTGGATGAACTGAAGACCATAATGGACGTTGAAGTCCCACCTCCAGTTCAGCAGGTTTATTTCACAAATGATGACCCAGACGAGATGGTAACATTTACATTACCTGATTGTATTAGTCCCGTTGCTGAAACTGTTTGTCCTTACTCATCTGATTCTGTGCATGATTTAACTGACCCATATGATTCTTTACACTTGTCTTGTGAGGATGATATTTTGCAGGATTCAGGGTTAGAGCCAGAGACCATAATGGACGCCTTAGTCCCACCTTTGGTTCAGAAGGATGAGCAGCCTTGCCAGATCTCTAGTTCAGCAGCATACCCTTGGGAGGCAGATGTCTGGAGTGATGATGAGGAGATAGAAAGGATAGCTTGGGACGCGCATAGGAAAGCCATGATGGAGAAGATAGGGGAGGCTGAGGAAGATATGGATTTTTCAGAATCCACAGGCTGGCTGTTTGAGGAAGAAGTGGTGGAAGAGGAAGACACCACTGACCTGCTTGAAGAAGCAGCTGATGGGGAAGCAGAGTTTGGTGACGAGTTGGTTGATTTGACAGCTCCAGAAGTGGACAAAGAATTTGAACAAGTGTCACCAAACAAGGAAGATAAGAAAGAAGCAGTGGTGGAAGAAGAAGAACACCACAGCTGGCCCGTGCAGGCATTGGATATTACACTGCTACTAGTGCCACCACCATGGCCACCACCACGGGAGAAGGCGAAGAGGCATCTGGACCGACACAGGGTGAGGGTCAGGAGTTGCAGAGACAACAAGTCCCCTCATTACATGCCAAGAATAAGGTTTGGTCCAGGTAAATTTAAATATTGGTGGTCCGACCCATTTAAATCCGATAAAATAATTTTCAATTCCACTAATTTAATTTTTCTAAATAATATGGACCGGGTGGAATTAAATGGGTTGGATCGGGTCCAGATAAAAGAGAAGCCCCCTGATTAAGTTTAAGTGTGGGGAGGCTCTGTAGAGTTTGTAAATTTATATGTACACCTATTTATTTATTTATTTTTCTAGCTTTTCATTTTTTTTATTTGTGGTCTGTCAATCGGTAGTGGTTCATAGGTTTTATTTTTTATTTTTTGTGTCTTTGAGTCTGTTTGCAGGTTTGCGTGTTTGCTTAGGTAGAGGAAATTTCACCATGAGCGGATCCCATGTTTTATCGTTATATATATATTTTATGAATGGGAATTTTGGTAGAGGTTTGGGTAATAAAAGAGAATTTTTCTTAAAAAAAAATAATAAAAAAAAATTAATTAACTTTCTGTGAAAAAAGATTTTTCACGTAATGTGAGGAGTCTGGGCTGACCTGTTCGCCTTATGCGACCAGCTATTACCCCGGAAAGTTATATTCTTTTTTCTCTTGCAATGCGTGTTGTGATCACCAGTGTCCTTCACGTTGAGCGAGAACCAGATTTTTTTTCTACCCATTTGGTTCTACCACCATTCACCGCCATTTTGCCAAGCAGGTACGTTTTCTTGTTTGTTGTTAAATTATGAGTCTAAGTCAGTAGTTTGAGTCTTTTTATTTTTGTGTGGTTCGATATTATGCCCGGGTTTTGTTTGTTTTGTTTTGCGCAGGTTTGGATTGCACCACCCGTACTCAATCTCCATTCGGGTGATTCTGAAGCTGTTTATCATTTATCAACGAAAGCCCGGAGTTTATTATTGTGTCAAAGCCGATCGCGAATGAAATGCTATACGATCGAGCTGGATTGGACTAAAGTTTTAGAGCTTACAAAGAAAAATGAACCAGCTAAGTCTTTTCCAAATTGCCCTCGTCTTTTCATTTTTGTATTCGGAATTTATTTTTTGTTTTGAGTCGTTTTCTATTCCTACATTGAGGGCAATGTAGAATTTAAGTGTGGGGATGGGAAACTGTCGTTTTGTCTGTATACAGAGTCATTTTGAGTCAAAAAAAAAAAACAAAAAAAAAAAAAGTCCCTGATTTTGAAGTTTGCATTATATAAAATATGGAAAATGATAGGTAAAGTTAGGTGTCCGGTTTTCAAATAGTATGTATAATAAGAGATTAAAATTGATTGAAAACGTGTCTGATTTGGGATATGTGGGTAGGCTCGGCCGGTAGAAAGGTTTCCTTTGAAAAAGTAATAAATTAATTATGTTAGGCTATTTTGTGGGTTCTCATCTAGGAGAAACGGGGAGACCGAAACCGCCAAAAATAGTATAAGAAGCACCGTTATAAGTAGAAAACCGTTAGAATTTCTAATCACTTAAAAAAAAATTAGAAATCAAAGCAAAAATGCTGAAGCTTAAGGTGCCTGGCCACTGGGATAGCGACTTGGATTGGTCACACCCTCTGAGTTAAGTATGCTGAGATGAAAAAAAAAATGCTGAAGCTTAAGGTGCCTGGCCACTGGGATAGCGACTTGGATTGGTCACACCCTCTGAGTTAAGTATGCCAAAAAAAAAAAAAAAAGATTTTAAATTCTCTTGGTTTTCTACATAAGACGGTTGGGAAATGGTCAATTGGTCGTTCCTTTAGCTTCATAAGCTTGAGGCGGGATTAGTAGGAACTGTGGCTTCCTTCGAGTGAGACCCTAGATAGACTAATCAACATGAACTTAACATAAATAAAAAGGGGATTGGAAACCGGTGTGGGTTTAAGAGGATCAATATACCTGCAATCGCAATCAACACGTTAGTAGATTATTAATTAACCTATGTTTTGAAACTGGATGTAAACCTAACTGTGATTCCATAGCATAATTCTTTTCAGGGACGAAAAAGGTTTAAGTGTGGGGATGTTTGATGTGTCGTAAAACACATCTATTCTCCTATGTATTTTAAGTTATAATTGAGTCTTTTGTATATAGTTTTTAGTAGTTTTAGGCGTGTATTCGTTTGTTGGCCTATTTTTATCATTGTATAGTTTTTGAGTCATTTTTAGTACTTATTTATTTATTTTATATTTTTGTAGGTGTTCATGAACGTTGGAGTGGAAACGAGCAACTTTGGTCGAGTCAAGAACACCCGAGTCATAATACTATAATACTATAATAATAATAATATATAAATGAAAAGAAAATAATACCATGACTTTGAAAGTCATGGGCTACGGCCCAAAGTTATTAGGAAAGGCGGCGCAAGAAAAATTCTAAGTGGAGGAGGCACACGATTGAATAGATTATTACTATCATTCATTCTACAATTGGGGAGTCGCACAGCAAAAAAAGAAAAGTGGAAGAACCGGCCATAAGCGGTGACGAGCGAAAGGGCACGGAAGGAGAAAAGGCCACGGGCACGTTAAAGATCAATAGCCAACGAGCCTTGGGTTAGGTTTAGTTTTCGTTGATTATTTTTATAGACATGGTTAAAACTATTTTTATTTATTTTGTGATGTTTATAAAGATTATGAACTAAATATTTTATGGTTGCTTAGGTTTATGAACTAGACACGTAATTTGCAGTTTTTAATGATTCTTGGTTTTTAATTTTGATGTGTAGGATTACATGATTTTAATTTTATTGTTGGATTTGATATATGTGTGTTGGTGTTATTTTTATTTGAAGTTTGTTTATTGGTTTTGTGGAGCTAGGCATGTAGAGATGCCCCCTAGGTCTTGAAATCAATCTAGTTCGTCAACTTAGGTTAGCGTGCTAGTATTTGGAGTTGGAGTACGACACAAGTATAACAAACTAATATAATAAATTAACTAAGACGTGCAGTCCATTCTTGAGGGTGAGAAATCTAACTCGAGTTTGCTAGGTAACTAACTAGGCATTGTTCGGTAGTTGGCAAGCGCTAGGGCGGGAGTCGCTACTTGTCCGTGTTTAGAGTTTTCCTAGGTTTTCTTCAGTAGAGTTTAAGTCTGCTTCATAGTTTGAGGGTTTTAATCCAGGAGAGGTTTTAATCTGATTTCTGTGGGATTTTGGTACGCTAGGGCGATCCAGATCCATCTTAGCATTTCTACACTTGTCCCGCCTTGAGTCTAGTGAGCTATCTTTGACAGGAGGTTTGTTAGATAAGAATAGGGTCTCAAGTTAATTACCAGATTTATGATTTATTGCTAGTGTCTAGGGATTTTACCTAAGTAACCAGCCTTCTTCCTATCCGATTTCTCCAAGTCCCTTGTTCCTATAAGCAACTAAAGTTATTTTATTTATATTTAGTTTCTTTTAAGTTTATAATTAGTAGTTTAAAATACCCCCACATAAGTATATATTTATTTAGGCTAGTATTCGGTATAGGTTGTGATCTAGAGTTGCATTCGCGTCTTTGGGTTCGATACTCGGTCTTATCTGTTTACTACTTTGCGACCGGTACACTTGCCGTGCGTGTGTAGTTTTTAGGTGAGTCGTTTTAATTAGAACTTGTGTTATTTATATATATACATTTACACACATCAGCACCCCTGGGAGCAGGGTCCAAGGGGCAGAGCCCCTGGCTGGGGTCGAGCTGTATCCGGTAAAAATGTCTCAGAAAATTAAATTTCGAAAATACACGGACTAATTTTGGCAATGTTGAAACCATTGGAAAACTGCCTAAAAGGCAGTTACTGGCCCCAAATTATCATTACGAATTCTTCTCCTTCTTGGTCAATCTCTCTGGTTCTCATAATCTCAATCACAACATACAGAAAATTCTCAATCTCTGATTGTATCCGGTTGAATATTCGATAGAACCGTCGAATTGATTCAATCTGAAAGCGATCACGTGCCTTCGGAGATTTCTGTTATCCGTTTTTGTTCGTTTGTTACGGTTATTCCCCAACAAAGGGCAACGATAAGCCCTTCAAATTTGAGATTTTGCACTTTTGGATGACCATGAATCTTAAACTTAAGTACATGTATACATGTAATTAGGAGTTGTCTGAAATTAAAGGAGCTACAATTAGGGCTGCAAACGAACTGAACTTTCAGCGAACAGTTCATAAACTGTTCGGCGGGAAGTTCGTTTGTGTTCGTTTGTTTAATAAATGAACAAACACGAACAAAAAATTGTGTTCGTTTAGTTAAACGAACGAACATGAACAGAGGCCGCGTTCGTTCGTTTATGTTCGTGAACGCTCGGTAACGTGTTCGTTTATGTTCGATAGTTTACTAGGGTTTTTAATTTTTATAACCTTTTATTTTCTTTTATTTACCCAAATAAATAATACATGTGAGGTAAATATGTTTCGATAATTTAGTTATATTTTGGGAAATCTAGCTGATTTCTTAAGAATTATATCTTATTTCAAAGTTAATATACGTTCGTTTGTGTTTGTTTCTGTTCATGAACATTTCTTTGTGTTCGTTTGTGTTCATGAACACTTGTTTATGTTCATTAATGTTCGTTTATGTTCGTGTGCGTTCATGAACAAAATTAACAAACGAACACGAACACAAGTATTTTTTTAACGAACGAACACGAACAAAAAATCTCGTTCGGCAAGTGTTCATGAACTGTTCTTGAACACATGATTTCCTTAACAAAATATTGTGGGTTTGTGTATTTCATTTAAAAGACCCGAAGTAGCAAAGCCTTGGGTAAAAATAGTACTTGAGGCAGTTATTGTGGTTAAATCATTTTTTCTTATTTTGAAATAAGGTACTATATGAATAAGGGAGAAACTCCATGAAAGAAAAATGAATGATTCATATAAATCACTTAGTGGGAAATGGCCTGAATAAATCCAACGAGTCATTAATAAGCCTGTTAGACATAAAAAAGTAGCTAGCACACGAACAAGGCCTTGTTCGTGTTCGTTCGGTTCGTTTGCAGCCCTAGCTACAATAAACCCTACAATTACATAATCTTGTAATTCACCAAATGGATGTTAAAACTGCCTTTTTGAATGGTGAATTGGATGAAGAGATTTACATGAAACAACCTGAAGGTTTTGTCATGCCTGGAAATGAACATAAGGTTTATAAATTGGTGAAATCTCTTTATGGCCTGAAACAAGCCCCTAAGCAATGGCATCAAAAGTTTGATGGTGTGGTGTTGTCTAATGGTTTTGCATTAAACCAAGCGGACAAGTGTGTTTATAGCAAATTTGATACTTCTGGAAAATGAGTAATTATTTGCTTATATGTTGATGACATGTTGATTTTTGGTACTGACCAAAATGAAGTTGATAAAACTAAGAAATTTCTGTCATCTAAGTTTGATATGAAAGACATGGGGGAGGCAGACGTGATTCTTGGTATTAAGATCATATGTGGAGAACATGATATTACTATCTCTCAATCACATTATATTGAGAAGATGTTGGAAAAGTTTAATCACAAAGATAGTTCTCCAATGGGTACTCCTATGGATCCTTCTGTAAAACTCGTACCTAATAAAGGAGTTGTTGTGAATCAACTTGAATATTCAAAGGCTATTGGATCTCTCATGTATGCCATGATTAGTACTAGACCTGATATAGCTTTTGCTGTTGGAAAATTGAGTAGATATACTCACAATCCAAGTTTGATTCATTGGCAAGCAATAAATCGAGTATTTAGGTACTTGAAAGGAACCATAGATTTTGGTTTGACTTATACTGGATTTCCTTCTGTTCTTGAAGGTTATTCAGATGCAAGTTGGATTACTAATTTGGAAGATCATTCTTCCACAAGTGGTTGGGTATTCCTTCTTGGAGGTGGTGCTATATGCTGGGCATCAAAGAAACAAACTTGCATCACTAATTCAACAATGGAAGCTGAGTTTGTGGCATTAGCATTAGCTAGTAAAGAAGCTGAATGGCTAAGAAATTTGATTTATGAAATTTCATTGTGGCCGAAACCGATATCACCATTGTCTATCAGATGTGATAATGAATCTACCTTGTCTAAGGCATATAGTTAAGTGTATAATGGAAAGTCTAGACACTTAGGTGTTAGACACAGCATGATACGTGGGCTTATCACGAATGGTGTGATATCTGTGGTGTTTGTGAGAACTCAAAACAATTTAGCCGATCATTTAACCAAAGGGTTAAGTAGAGATCTCGTGAAAAGGTCGGCTATAGGGATGGGATTAAGGTCCACTAGAAATCTCTGATATTAAGATACCCAATTCCCATCTAGTACAATGCTAGATGCAGAATTCAATGCGGAAAGCTTAATATGTAGAGATTGGAACACATTAGAAGATTCATCCCAAGGTATGTGTTCAGACCTGCAAGTTAAGGAAGTTGAATGTATATATTCTTAATAGCTTTTTTGACAAATTGTATTGCAGGTGCAAGACTAAAAGAGCTACCTATGTAAGTATGAAGTTTAGCTGCTTCAAAAAGCTGGGACTTGGCTTTGACATGCTTATGAAGGATAAGGACATAGGCTAGTAAAACATTATGTCAAGATAGAACTACTATGTATGTAAACTTTTGTGTACATTATCTTTGTGTATTCAAGATGAGTTCCCAGGGTTCAATCCTAAGCGACACCCTGGTATTCGAATATTCAGAATGTGTAATGTACTAATGTGAAATTCAATTGTCACGATATTTCATTTAAGCAAAAGTTTGAATGTTTGAGATTACTTGTTTTAGTTAATCAAGGATTACACTAAAATAGGGGAGGATTGTTGGATATTTTAGTGTAATTGGATTGACTGTTTGACCAATATGTTCATAATAATACATCATATAGGTATGGTTGTAACACCCCAACCGATGGCGGAAACATCGGGGTGCCACGTATTGATGATTGTTTCAGTAGCACATGGTATAATATAAATTTTAAATAATTTATTCAAACATAATATCCAAATATAAAATGATGTCTAAGAATTCAATACATGAAATCAAATAACAAAACTTCAATAACTTCAAATAAAACTTCATGTTAAATCCTCATGCTAACTCAAGCCTCAGCTTCATTGTTACCTGAAACATGTTAATTTTGAAAGTATTTTGGGTCAACAAAAGTTGGTGAGAATTACATAGGTTTTTGATAATAAAATGAATAAAAATGTTGTGCAATTCATGTGTCATGTCAATCTAGCCCATATGTGAGAACATACTAGAAATAAATCGAGTGCATAATCAACCCTGATGACTGTTATAATATGATACATACCATACGCTCATGGTCCAATTGAATATGTTATGCGATAACAAACACCCACGTAACCTTTGTAGGAGGCACGTATCCGGGTGGGATTGTCAGTCCAATAGATCTATCAATGTATACCGTCGGCTTGTACGGAGTTAATGATTATGCTAGAATGGTGCTTACTCTAATCATGCTCAAGACATAATGCAACATAGAAAACACATAGACACATTGATGATTGAATTGCAATGATAATGTTATAACATGTTTCACCCCAAAAATGGTGATAAATAAAAGGGGCTATGTAAAACTCACCTTAGCAAATGTTAAACTTCTTGAAAAGATGAAATAATGGTGTTGCCCAAAATAATGCCAAGTATTACCCTATAATTAGGTAATAAATAATAAGTCTAAGTCTAATTAATTTATAAGTGTATCCTAGGGTTTCGATTTGGGGATATCCAATTGTTGAATTTAAATAAAAATGTTAATTAATAAAGGAAAATTTGATAATTAATAAAAGAAAGTCTTTTTATAAAATTTGAATTTTGAATGTACACATTAAAGTGTTTGGAGTATAAAAATAATTTTTATAAAATTATTTTATTTTAAAATAGATTTTTAAATCTATTTATTACAAATTGCCAACAATTAACTTTAATATTCAAAAATACCAAAATTACAGAATTTCTATTTTAAAAATCATATTTCTGCTCTAAATATATAAAAATAAATTGTGTAAAATTTTGGTGCAAAAATAATGAAAATTGAATTTATTATGATTTAATTATGATTAAATCCAACAAAAATTGATTAAAAATATAAAATAATTGATTTTTCTGAATTAAAAATTATTTCAGTAAAGTTTAACTTTATACAAAGTCAGGATAATTTTTGGAGAATTTAATAAAATTGTTTTGATATATAAATGGATTTTTATAAATATAATAGTATAAAATTGATTTAATTATTATAAATATTAAATAAATGAATTTTTGAAAAATAAAAATTGTAAATAAAACTTTTGACTCAGATTTAATAAATATAATTTTTTTTTAGAATTTATAAAATAGTTATAATATTTAAAAATGAATTTATAAGATTAAAAGGTTTAATATATATATATATGTATTAGTTTGTTGTTAGAAAAAAAAAAAAGGAAGCAAAAATAAGGCAGTAGCCGGGACTCGAACCCGGGTACCTTGTGTTGCAAGCCATGGTCACAACCACTTGGCCTAGGCCAGTGGTTGTGATGAATCCTGATTGAAATTAATTAAATACATTATATAAAACAGAATTTATCCCCAAATCGTATGAACGAACCCTAGATTTTACAATCAGACAAATCAGACATTATGAACCCGATTGTTGTTAGGGCTTTTGTTGTTTGATTGCCGACTAATAAAACCCACAAAAAAGTAGAACTCACAGTGTTGTTTTATGTTTGATTGCTCGGTCAAAGCAAAAAGTCAAACAGCGTAGAGAGATAATTATTTAGAGTGTTTCAGAAGCAATTGGAGGTTGAGAGAGAGATGTGAGCGAGTTGTGAAGGTTCATAGGTGATCAATTTATAGTGAGGATCAGTGGGTTGGTTAATTGGAAAGTTGACCCTCGATTGAATGTCAAGCGCGTAGAAATTTGAAATTGGTCAACGATTAGTTGTTAATAACGTGTAATACAGCTCATACAAGGCCGGTAATCGTATAAGTTTGCCTAATTTAGATCAATCAAGCATTGATCTTGATTGATAATCAGACGCGTCCAAGGCAGTTGACTTTCACGAGTCAATTTGCAGGTTTTAGAAAACGCGTATAAAATTAATATGTGTCTGGGTTTATTCCAAGTTGAAGGCTTGGCCCAGTTGGTTGTGTGTGGTGTTGACTTGGGCTTTGGCGCGGGTTCGAACCCCGGCCAGAGCAGATTATTATTTTTTGATATATTTATCACACAACCCTATATAATATAATATATATATAAGGTATTAGGGTTCCACAAATGCGACAAAAATAATAAATGCTAACGTATAAGATAAAACTTGACGTTTTTATTAATATCGAGCGTGTAACGTACAAGTTTAAATGCGTAATGTTACAATGGTGGTGCGGAGTGCACGCCTATTTGAATTTATTATGAACTTAGGGGTGAAGCCCCTAAGGAACGGGGGTCCGGGGGCAGCGCCCCCGGGAGCAGGGTCCAAGGGGCAGAGCCCCTGGCTGGGGTCGAGGGACTAATTTTGGCAAAGTCGAAACCATTGGAAAACTGCCTAAAAGGCAGTTTCTGACCCCAAAATTTCATTATGAATTCTTCTCCTTCTTGGTCAATCTCTCTGGTTCTCATAATCTTAAACACAACATACAAAAAATTCTCAATCTCTGATTGTATCCGGTTGAATATTCGATAGAACCGTCGAATTGATTCAATCTGAAAGCGATCACGTGCCTTCAGAGATTTCTGTTATCTGTTTTTATTCGTTTATTACGGTTATTCCCCAACATAAATTTTAATAATGTGGTCTCTAAACGATAGTTGGAAACCAACAAAAAAAGAAGTATATAAACCAACAGATTACTTAAAGAATATGAAGACAAAAAAAAAAGACAGTTCTTTTCGATCGAATTAAAGTTGCATAGAACACAAACAACAATATAGAATAGGTTAAGAATTGAGATGTATATGGGACCCTCTTGTCTATATTTTTCCAAATCATTCACTAAAGTAAATTTTCTATGTTCTAAATCTAGCTAAGAAAAGTTTGGTTCTTACGCTCTGGCCGTTTGAATATCAAATTGTCGGCTATTACGGATAATTGCATCTTTATGTATAAAGAGGTACAATATATGTATATCTATCTATCTATACATATAATAAACCAAAGCTACATGACACTCAAGGACGCATTCTCTTCTTTGAGTGTGTCATGTGTCATCTCATGTGGCATTGAGATATTTTAGGAAAAAAATAATTTAAAAACAAAATTGGATTTTTCACCCTCATGTTTCATCTCATAATTTTTAAACGTTAATATATTTAATATACAAGATTTTTTAAAGAAAAAAAATACACCAAATTAACGAGCGTTTTATTATCTTTCCAAAGAGTACCATAGTGCTATATAAAAACGGAGAAATTTTTTTGTGGGGTTTTGTTCATACAGAAAAAAAAACACAAAGTGTTCAGGTAAATCCTTAATCATGTATAGGCAAGTCACTAATTATGTTCAAATCAGTAAATATGAATTTTTTTTCAACCAGAGCCGAATATGTTAATAGAGTTATATGTTGTTTTACGTTACGTATCAATATTAGTATGTTAGAGTTGTACATTTGTTTAGTCTTTAGGATAGGTGTTAATATTAGAGTTTCATTAAAGTTCTACATTCTTTTAGGTTATGTGTTAGCATTGGAGTTGTACATTGTTTTAGGTTAGATATTAATATTAGAGTTATACATTAGTCTATTTTATATATAAAATTGATGTATCATATTAAATTTCTCAACCCGGGACACTCCCGGGGTATAATCTAGTTACTTTTATATATATAGAGAAAGAGGAGGCATAGGCAAATATATCCAAATTGTTCAAAGTTAAGATTGTATACCAAGGGTCTTTTACAAGTCTTTATTTTTTTGTTATTTTCTTCCTTTTATACCCTCATGTACAACCTTTAATACTAATTGTATATATCTCTTATGCACTCTTTGTATCCACATGAAGATGTAACCTCTTCATAAACACCATGAACACCCAATTGAATGTTGTAATCCTTGAAACCCCACAATACTCTCCACCTTCACTTTCTTCGTAACTAAACGTGATTGAATTTAAGAAATTGAATGTTTGTTCACCTGTTGTCTTTCCGAATACTCCCCTCTTCAAAACCCTCACTGCCTCTCATGCTCTCCCCGGTTCTTCTCATCTAAAGAAAATCCTCTACACACTTTGAATGATGAAAGGTAACCTCTTTCTAATGGGTGGATTAGGAATTTATATGGTGCGTTCTAAAACTATTTGGTGGCTATGGTGGTATAGTGAAATGAATCAGATGGGGTAAGATAGAGTTTCGATTCTTTGCACCAGCATAATCATCACCTAGCGACAAACGCATACGGGCTTGTGTTATTGTTCCGTCGCCTGTATCATCGTTGATGTTGAGTATGAATGCTCTACCGTCGTTCTTAGTGAACACATATCGGGACATCGATGGTGTTGGTGCAAGTAGTGGTGATTCTTTTGTTATGCTATTAATCTGATTCAACCAGACACTCCCAAAGGTACCACTTATACGACTGATTATACAAATTAGCTTATGAATATTAGATGATCTTTTGTCTTAAGCCATTGCTGATTATCTGAGATCCGTTTTGTTTTGATTGAACTAGATGATTTATGCAAGTAAAAGTAATCTCCATGATGAGATTTATTTAAACAAAAATAGTAACCTTGGCAACATAAGCTTTATATAATTCTACCATTTTGTAGTTGTAATACTGATTTTTGTTAACATGTTAAAATATTCCAGACATGGTCGAGTTAACTACAGATACTTCTTTATCCATTTTCTATAAATAGTGGATGCACTAATAAGATTACAAAATTTGTAATACTGTTTTTTTGTTTTTGTTACTTATTCACTTATTCTTCTAAACAGAGGATTTGTTTTCTTACACTTTTAGTGTTCATGTATTGTTACAAGGTCCTCACATGCTCCTGACAATCTTTCATATTGGGTTGACATGAAAAAAATTAGTTGGTGTGTGTAATTACGACAAATGCTTAACAGAATTTTGTTTTAAAGTAACATTTATGATTTGGTTTTATTTTGTAGAGAATTGCCCTTGCATATTCATTTTTGGAATCCTGGAAATTGCAACGGAAGGTGCACAAGCCAAGGAACTACCACCTGCTCGTTTCTTCATATACAAGTTGTACTTATGGCATTGGTATGTTCCACAATCGAGTGTTTATGGGAGTATTTTTTTTATTTTTTTATTGAATTAGAACAGTCTACCTTTAATAATATTATATACATAGTTTTTTCTAAGTTAAACTTTTGTTTCTTCATATACACGTTTTTTTTCTAAGTTAAACTTTTGTCTAATAATATCATTAATATGTGTAATTTGTGATCGTATAAACCATAACACGTTTTCTTCTAATGGATATATCTTCCACCTTTAGGTATGTATGATGTATGAGTGATTTAACGGTTGGGCCACTATTTGTACTTATTATGACGGTGGTGGCAGATTGGTTTATAGATTGTATCTATTTTGAATTGAAGTGTTTTTGGCACTTGTAGTCATTACCTATGAACATGTCGACTTAATTTATTGTGTTATTTGTCTCAAATGAGTTGATTCCTGCTCATACTCTCTACTTGAATCTTAGTCCTTTTTGCTTTCCGTTAATGTGTAGAAATACAACTACAAGGAAGATCAGAAGCTAAGACTTCTAAAATCAAAGGTTTGGAAACAAATTAATGGCTCAATGAAGGAAGAAAGGGTGTAACACAACGTGCTGGTGAGTTTCTTAGTATTATAAGACAAGATTTAGGTACAATTTAAAAAGAATCATTGTAGAAAAAGAAGGATCGAAATCAGGTTGTCGTTTTTTATGCTGCACTAGTTAGAAAAAATTATTGGAATATTGCAATATTAGTGGATCTAATTTGGTACCCATTTTAAGGTGTTAAAAGAGTTTTATAGTGCAAAGGAATTATAGATTTCACTTTGAGAATAATAAAAAAGCCAAGTTGCAAAGCAAAGCTTGATGCTATGCCCGGTGATCTTGAGGTAATGCATTTTCTCAGTTGGGATAAAATCATTTGACCAAAAAACTTTCAAAGATTTTGACTTTCTTTTTAATTTTAGCGAGGAAGTAAAAAAAGTAGAAAAACTTTTAAAAGAAAACAATAGTAGATTTAATATGTTCCCACTAACCATGGGATATAACAAACAAATAAGAAAAAAAAATTGAATTTGGCTGTTATTTCTCATTCTGAATTCAGAAAAGGTCTCTTTGACCTAATAACTCAAAGATTATTGAATTTTTGGTAAAGAAAAGAAAACAATTGTTGATTTATAATGTAACTCAACTCAAGATTTGATCTTTATACATTTTCATCTACCTGCCAAAAAAAAAGATTGTACATTTACGTGTCATTAGTAGGGTCTTTGCCAGAGTTGACCATAGTTCTGATCAAAAGTGATTGCAGATGGAGTGGAGTGGAGTGGAGTGGAGTGAAGTGGAAAGGCAGCCATCATACAATGACTGAGGCAACAACGCGGAAAAACGAAGAGCATAAGCAACTATAAATCGTGAGTGGGCAATGGCGTACACATTCTCTCATCAGGTAAACTCAAATCACACTCCCTTGTATGGTTGACAGTTGAATTTCTTCTATGGTTTGAGCCCTCAATTGATAAAAAACATATTAAAAAAATATATCAAATCCGGTTTTTAGTTACCTTTTATGGCAATTTTCCCTATCTACCAAGAGAGTACTTGTGACAACATACGTCATTATCGACACACCGGATACTATTAACAAATGGATAGCAACCAAGAAGTTGGGTACACCTAATTTGAAGATCCATGTGTTTGATAAAGCAAATCATATGCTGGCAGAGATGATCTTATGGATATTTGTATTTTTTTTTTTCTGTTAATATTTTTGTAACGTAAGTATGTGGTTAATTCCATTTGCTTGTTTGATAGTTTATCGATCACATTTCCCTATGGATTTCTTAAACTTATTGTCCAATTTCTACTGAAACCTTTATCAAATAATGGATTAGCATCCACTTAGACATGTGTTCGAATCAATTAAAAGAATTTAATTGAATCGTAACCAAGTAATGGCTTAGTTCACGTGTGTAACTAAATGTAGCAAAGAAAAAATGGACACGTGTCGGATTGTAAAAATGATATTATGGTGTAGAAAATTTTGGGCAACATATGTGAAAAAAACACCATACTTCTAAAAAAAATTATGTAAACTCTACCTTATCTCAAGATTCAAGGTAAACTAAAATAAAAAAAAAAAAAAGCATACCACAATCTCTATCGTCATCAGTATCCCAATAGCGGTGAAGTCAACGCAATCCCATTCTCCACCTGCTCAGAAGACCACCATTCTGCCAACGCTTTCCCAGACTGTTGCTGCCCGTTCAACAATCCTTCAAATGATCTGCTAACCCCGGACTCCTCACTCGAACTCCCCAGAGCCTAGGTTTACCAAACAATCTGGGAGGAAATAAATCTAACTCGGCAGCAAGAATAGCGATTTAGAACATTTAGGCTCTGTTTCATAAAAATTTTAACAATATAGTAAGAAAATATAACATGTACTGTGGTATCGCCTTATTTCCAAATTCATTCTAAGTCAGCAGCTCCACGTATGCACGAGTCAATCACTTTTCAAATGAGCAGCTCCACATCCGGGTGAATCAGTAGCCACATCAGCCACACCCGCAATCTAAGATTGTGGGTCTACCAAAATCATAAAGCTGTTTCTAACATGCATCATAAACACCAAAATCTTTAAAAATTACACTATGTCTAACATGCATCATAAACACCAAAATGTTTAAAAATTACACTATGTCTACAAAAAAAAAAAAAAAAAAAATCAACAAATTAACAACTTCAAAGTACTTTCTAATAAATATAGGTTGTTCTTTATCGAATGTAAAAAAAAAATATTTTCTTGGTTTATTGTTATCTATATTGAAAACAGGCTTGATCATTGAAGGGATATGGCCTCGAATCCTGGCGCGGATAAGGACCCTATCCAACAAGATAACTCAGAGTTATAAGATGTCCATGGTTTAACCCATGAGCACTAAACATAAAGACATGAAGATGAGGTTAACAGAGCTCCGCGGAGTGTCCCATGCGCAGGATCAATCATCTACGCAGGCCTCTTCACATGTCACGACGGGGGTTCTCACCAAACCAATCACAAGACGACGCGTGGTAGGGTTGGCCCAACAACTCTAACCACCAACAATGACGGTGCATCCCCCTGCTCCCACCATGATGCGCATGTCACTGTCCAGCTTTACGTCAGATGCATTTCAGAAGATCAGACTGGCGCTGTCAGAAAAGCATCAGCCTGCAGCCACTCCTGTTGCGCCACTTAGACCTATGGTAGGGCGGTACACTCTTTCTCTCTCTTCAGCATTAATTACACCCAGTCTTATCTTAACTACTTGGTCTGATCCTAACTGATTTGGCCGAAAGGAGACAGGCCTATAACCCGGGCCCAAGCCCATCATCGTGGTTATGAGTTAGTGATGTTTGACCCACACATGCACTGTATAAATGAGGTCTCCCCTCCTCGTATAGGCATGCAATGTTGCACTTAATAAGCCAACACCACTTTTGTGTCTGTACATTAGAATATTATCGATTACTTAGTAGTCGCCTCCTTTCGTACGACCCATTATCTCCTTTATTTTCAGGTTTCGGTTCGAGTCACGAGTGTGTGCAAAGGATTAACCCTGCAGCAGCCACGAGTTCAACACAATATTCACCTCAGTTGAGGTAAGTATAACTCGTTGTTTCTTCATTGTCCCAACTTAGGTTAAAACTATATTAGATTACTCAATCCCGATACCTCCTAAAGGTTCACCCATCACGAGTCGATATTTGTCGTTTCGGGAAGTCGGCTGAGACAAACAATGCCAAGTGGAGGATGTTACATATGCTATAGTTTTCTCAAAGAGTCAATTTAAAGGTCCACCTTTAGTGTTTCAAGAAAACTCGAACATGATGTTTTGTTGAGTCTAGAGACCGACAAAAGAAAATCTAGATGCATCTATGAAAGTAGAAATGTGACTATTCATATTTTTAGGGTTTGCATGGCCATATGAAGTGCCTCTTATTGAATACGTGCATGTAATGTAGAAGGAGTTGTGCAAATCAAATGGGCCACAAAAGACACCCTGTATGTGAATTGGCAATTCATATTGATCTTGACGTGCACATAAATTTGCTATTAGTTAACAAACAAAATGTACCCAAATTGATTTGATAATTAGATGATTAAGACAAAAATGGATTCTTGATCGTAACTGTTTGAATTAGAGGCTAAACAATAGATGAACAGAAGGATTAGAAACTAGCTAGCATGTAGGACCATATGGTCTCGGTCTTCCCTAGCGTTGCATTAAAGCATGTTTCGTTAATACGGATACAATTTTAAATTAGTTTGACACGGTCTGAGATAGTGATGTCAACAAACTAGAAACGACGAACAAACCCAAAATCTGAAAAAAAAAAAAAAAAAAAAAAAAAAAAAAAAAAAAAAAAAAAAAATTGGGGACAGGTATTTGGATATGAGATCATTTTAAAAAATTGCGTGGCTATGGGAAGGATATGTATCGATCAGATAATACCCAGTCAACTACCTTCAACATGCATACTTGTTTAGGGTTGGGTTATTCTACAAAGGCTACAAAAAATGAGAAGGGTGAGAAGCCACTAGAAAATGACATATGTCCAAAGGATTAACAAGTGGGAGGGGTAATTTTGTCAAAAACATATGCACATGCAACAGTGGCGGATCTAGACCAAGATTTCAGGGGTAACGTTACATAATATTCACGGATAACGTAATATAAAACGCGTAAAAAACATTAAAAATACACTACGCCAAAAACGTTGAGGGGTAACGTTCGTTACCCCTGCTCCTTCTCTAGATCCGCCCCAGACATGCAAGTCACATGCCATTTCCACCTTCATTTTTAAATGCCCGTAACTTTTTTATACGTCATCCGTTTTTAAAAAAAATTATACCATAAAATTGAGCGTTTCTTTTATCTTTAATATGAGTACCATATTGCTTACTTTAGAAAAAAAAATTCAAAACCCACTTGCGTAAGACACAATAGAATGTAAAACACAATGAACACCAATTAAATATAGGGTATAAAACACATTCAAGAGTCTAGTAAAACACAATGAACGACATACTAAAGACACAATGAATAGAAGACTAAAATACAATGAATACTTTTGAAAAAAAAAGTTGAAAACCCAGTTGCGTAAGACACAATGGATGACATACGAAAGACACAATGAACAAAAGACTAAAATACAATGAATACTTTTGAAAAAAAAAAGTTAAAAACCCAATTGTGTAAAACACAATGGACGACATATAAAAGACACAATGAACAGAACACTAAAACACAATGAATAATAGACTTAAACACAATGAACATAATAAAACACAATGTACACCTAAATACAAAACTTATTTGCGTAAAACATAATTAAAAGCATACTAAAAACACAATGGACAAAGTTAAATCACGTGTAGACTAAAAAAACATAAATAACATATTTATAAAGCACACATGCATACTATAACACAATGAACGAGCAGAAAGACACAACGGAGAAGAAAACCCATTTAGCATGAATTTTTTTTTTCAATTTTAATGTAGCAATGTGGTACTCATATTAAAGATAAAAAACGCTCGTTAATATGGTGAAATTTTTTTGAAAAAAAAATGTCGTATGAAAAAGTTATAGACGTTTTAAAATGATTGGGGGAATTGACATGTGCATTGCATGTGGAGAGAGAAAGTCAACAAATGTGGTTTTCCTTTTATGCCCTTCCTCTAATTTATTATTTATTTTTTTCAAACAAACTAATCTCAACCATTCAAATATATGATCAATGGATCACAATCCTTCTCACCCTTCCTAAAAAAAGTGTCTTGTGTATTTGATCCTAACCCTACTTGTTTAACCAAACATGAATACATTTTCTTTTTATTTTTCTTTGCCTATATGTATATAGGGAAAAATTAATTTGAGAATACCTATATTTTGTGCAAACCGTGAGAACGGCATCTAAAACCATTCAAATTCAAAAAAAAAATTTTACACTTGTCTTTATTACTAAAATACAATCTCAAAAACACAATTTACGCGTAAAAATTCAAACGTACACGAAAATAATTTGTTTTTACACATGTGTAAATTTGCTGTTTATACATGTGTAAACTGTTTCATTTAAACATGTGTAAAAAGTTAATTTTAAAGTGTTTTTGTAAGAAAAGATGAATTATTTGGAAAGAAAATTCATTTATTAATGTTGTGTTTTGATTATAATGGGGCTTGTATTAAAAAACTTGATTTTGATTGATTTTTTTACTTGTTTTCACAGTTCACACAATATTTAACGTTCTCAAGATAACTCTCCTCAGTGTATATAATAGAGTAATTCGTTCATTCAAAACTTTTTAATTATCTATATTATATTATTAGACCATGTAAAATGGCAAGTGAAAATTTTCAAGTGAGGCATTAATCAACACATGGCATGTGGGACCATTAAGAGATTCAAATTAGGATGGGGTGTAATGGTAAGGTGAAAATTTTCATGAAGCATCAATCATTTAATATTAATTATTTATTTTTTTATTTAATAAAACTTTGAATTTGATTGGCCGCTACATACAAAGTTTGTTCTTGATTGGTCCAAAAAACAAAAACCACGCCGTGAAAATTTTCTTGGTGGGCTTGAAAACGCCCCAATTCAGGAGGAGGGGGCGGTGTACAAATCAGGTGGGGTGTTTTTTGACCCAAAAACGTCCCAATCTTGCTTCCATTACACATGGTCTTAAGGAGTCATGTACAACATAGCAATTTGCATTTCCGTACAACTTAAGAAGCAACGTGTACGACATATTTAAGCAAGAAATTTTAGGGTATTATAGGGATAGTTGTGACAATTAATGTAACACCCCGCCCGTCTAGGGCTGACGTGTCACTATAACGGTAACATAATTCAATACATCAATCCATTGAAAATAAAAACTTTACAATTTCCCAATAAAATTTTAAAGTATAATAAAAATATTGATATTTTTTTATAAAAAATCACTGTGAGTCTTTCGTTTCCATGAGCCCACTTCCAAGTCTTCTAGATTTTCCTGATCCTAGCGTACTTAAAACACATATGTACACCTGAGTAAAATTTACTCAGTGGGACAACAACAATACAGTTCCTAACAATATCTACGTATACGTATATAAACAATCAGTGACTCGTTCAGTGGTTCATATTCAATGGTTCACTTTCAGTAGCACATTCAGTAGCACGTTCGGTAGTTCACATAACACATTCAGTGGTCACCTTTCGGTGATATCAGTAGATTCAGTGGTACAGTCAATATTTATATACAAAAAATACTATGTAATATATCAATCAATATTGAATTTGAATTTTTGACTACGAAGTAGTAAAGAACCCAGACCCATCATGCAATGTTGTTTAGAGTCCATACCTTAATCGTTCACATTCAGAGATGACTAACTAACATTATTCTTGAAAATCATAATGAAACAAAGACAATTTTAGTCGATAGATTTTGTAGCTTGCATCTACGGTGGGATATACCAAACCATGAAATAACATGACTTAACTTTATAGGTAAAAGGTAAAACACCAAATTAATTAGATATAATAAAAAGACAAATATTATTTTAGACAGTTTCGTTCGAAAAAAAACCAACTGATGAATGATCATTTATTCATTTTGACCACCCATTTAATACATTTTAAACACAAATAAGTAATAACAATATGTATCAACCTTTTTTTTTTTTGAACGTTAACTTTCATTCAAAAACGGCAAGTCCTCAAAGCGAGGACCGCCACAAGCCACTTTCAACATATACAAAGGGGAACAACGCCACTCATCCCACAAAAGGTTTTCAAACTTCGACCTATGCTTTAACCACAAAAATGAAAACGACTTAACGCTAGCCACAACATTTGACATTTTAGGATCAATAGCTTTAAAAATCTTCTCGTTTCGCGCTCGCCATATCTCCCAAACTGTGATGACGATAATGCCGTGGATGATCTTTTTAATCCACTTACCACCTCTAGCACCTTTGTACAGTAGCATAAGATCCCTCAGGTTGGTCACAAACATAGAAGGCAAATCACACCACCTACCTATCCTGGTCCACACTCCTGACGAGAAGCCGCAATCGGCGAAAATGTGGTTCGCAGATTCATTTTCAGCACCACAGAGTCTGCAGGTCACTTGGTCGAACAGCACTCCCCTTTTGCTCAATGCATCAACAGTGGGAATTCTCCCCATATCGGCCCTCCACGCAAAAACGCTACATTTCGATGGGACCCAAGAGACCCATTTAAACTTGAAATTCACATAAGCATCTCTATAGTCTTTTATCTTTTTCCGCACATCACTAACAGCGAACGAGTTGCTTCCATCCCATAGACATTTATCTGTTTTGCAAACCAACCGGATCTGGGCCAGAAAAGGAGAAAGAACAGACCATTCTTGAGCTTCGGCTTGGGAGAACATATCGTTAAAGTCAATAGGGAACCAACCACCCTCCTTCCAAACATCCTTAACCATCGCTGATTTGTCTTTGGACCTGTTAAAAAGAAGGGGGAACCTTGATTTCAGGTCCGTGTCCCCCAGCCAAGCATCCAGCCAAAACCGAGTTTGTTCCCCATTACCGACATCGTTGCGAAAAAACTGAATGACATTCTTGTCCCCAATTTTGAGATTTTCACAGCTCTTGATGATACTAGCCCAACATCCGCCCACCCCTCTTCTACAAGGAAGCCCATACCAATTCCGTTTAGTGACATGGCAAGCGCTAACAACTGATTTCCAGAGCGCATTGTCTTCGTTTTTAAAACGCCATATCCATTTTGCAAGAAGCGCATCATTCATATCTTTCAGTCTACCAATACCCAAGCCCCCTTTGTTCTTATCTTTTGTAATAATTTCCCAGGCAACCCAGTGAATCTTCCGAATATCTCCAGCCCCCGACCATAAAAACCTCTTCATAAGGCCTTCCAATTTGTCGATAATACCCAACGGGGCTTTATACAATGAAAGGTAATAAACAGGGAGAGATTCTAATACCGAATTGATTAGTGTAATACGACCACCGATTGAGAGAAGCTTGGCTTTCCAGGATGAGAGGCGGTTTTCAAAAGCTTCCACAATGTGCCTCCAATTCGAGATCTTGTTCATATTGGCGCCCACCTTTATTCCTAAGTACTTAAAAGGAATAGAGCCGACCCTACAACCCAAGACTTTGGCCATGTTCAACACCTCCGAATCAGCTCCACCAAACCCGTATATGCTAGACTTGTGAATATTGATTTTGAGCCCCGAACAAAGATAAAACACCCGGAGAATCCTAGCCGTGTTCTCAATATTTTCTACTGACCAATCGCCCATAATAAAGGCGTCGTCGGCGTAAAATAAGTGAGACACTATAGGACCATCTTTAGATACACAAACGCCTTTGAACATGCCACATTGCACCGCTTTCATAAAGAGGCACGAAAGCGCTTCCATAACTATAAGGAACAAGAATGGAGAGATCGGATCGCCTTGCCTCAACCCTTTACCATGTTGAAACTCAAAAGTCGGGGCACCATTGACTAGGACGGACGACCTAGCCGATACCAATATGCCTCTAATCCAAGTACACCAAATCTCCGGGAACCCCATTTGCGCCAACATAGAGAGGAGAAAGTTCCAATTGACGTTATCATACGCCTTTTCAAAAACAATCTTCAGGAAGAACGTCTTGTGTTTCTTTCTTTTACACCACCCCATGATCTCATTAACAATCAATGGCCCATCAAGAATATATCGCTCCCCCAGAAAACCCGATTGAGTTTCTGAGATAACCAAACCGATCACCTTCTTGAGTCTTTGCGCCAACACTTTGGAAATTGTTTTACTGATCATACCCACTAGAGTGATTGGTCTATAATCTTTTAATCCTATGGGATTTTTTGTCTTCGGGACCAATGTGATAAAGGATGAACCACATCACCTCTTAATCTTCCCTGTTTCGTGAAACTGGCGAAGGATGTTAACAAAGTCATCTTCAAGAAGACTCCAAAATTTCCGAACGTATCTAAAATTAAACCCGTCCGGACCTGGAGCCTTGTCCAACCCACACTCAAAGACAGCTTCTTTTATCTCCGATCTAGAAAAAGGAGCCGTAAGACCAGCCACCACCTCATCTGGTAATTTTTTAATATCTTCGCACACAAGAGTCGGACGATGTTTCAAACTTTCCGAAAAATGGTTTCTGAAAAATCTTAAAATTTCCCGCTTGACCAAGGCTGGCTTAGTGACCCAATCCCCGTCTACTAGAAGACCCTGAATTGTATTGGACGCCTTCCTGCTATTAATAACACCGTGAAAAAAAGGCGGTATTGTCGTCTCCAAATCTGGCCCATCTAACACGAGCCTTTTGAGATAAGTCTCTAGCCAAGCGCCATTCATGTTCAGCGATCCCTTTCTTACATTCTGTCCACACCCAATCCTCTTCCTCCTCTAAGTCTCTATCCTCCATGACAGTTTCCAGTCTCTCTAGATCATCTTTCATATTTTTTAGTTGTTCCCCTTCTGAAATCTCAACCTGATTTTTCCACTTCTTCAGCGCAACCCGAAGAGCCTTGAGCTTTCTTGAAAGAATAGTATCCGAGTCACCTGTGAACTGAGAATCCCGAAGAGTTTCCTCAACCACCTTCTCACACCCTTCTCTGTCAAGCCAGGAGTTAAACCACCTAAATGGCCTAGCTCCATAGTTTTTGTTGTCTAAAGTGAGCACCAGTGGCGTGTGATCCGATAGGTATCTCGGAAGAGCCCGTAAACATGCCTCAGGCCACCTGTTAAAAAAATCAGAGGAAACCAAAAATCTGTCAATAAGGCTCAACTTACTCTTTCCTCCCCCCTTACCGTGAAGGTATGTGAAACGCTTCCCTTTCAAACCATACTCCATCAAGTTGTTGGTGTCAATGAAAGCATTGAAGTCATCGGCCACCGTTTGATCAAAGAACGTGTTCTTTCTTTCATCCCTATTGCAGACTGCATTAAAGTCACCCATTAAGACCCACAGGCCCTGAACACTACCCAGAATAACCATAAGACTCTCCCACAAAGCTCTTTTATCAGCCGGTTTTTGAGGGGCATATATATTCACGATGTTCATCACTGAATCATCTTGAACCACATTGCCTGTAACAAGGAGGAAGTTTTGGTTCTTTGTCACTGCCCTTTTCCTAAAAACCTTCGGATCCCACATGGTAACCATACCCCCCGAACAACCTTCGGCATCTACATACTCAAACTCGAAATTAGAATTCCCCCAAAAATTAGCAAAATTAACTAACTGAGAATCCCTACAATGGGTCTCCTGAAGAGCCACCACCGAAGCCCCATTCTCCGCCTTCAATCTTTTTACCCATGTCGGTTTACCTTTAACACCAATACCCCGAATATTTAAAGACAGAAAATTCATACCTTACTGAATTGTACCCCTTCCTCAACAATGGCCTTTTTAATTAATTCTTCACAACCAACCAATTGAGCTCCTAGGGTGGAACCCATTGAAACAGTAGCATCCGTATCTTTGAGAACGTAGAGCGCCGGACTAAGCTGCTCCAAAGTAGCTTCCTTCTCTCCCTGTACCGGCTGTTGGTCTACTTCCTCTGTCGCGTCTTGCCTTAACAATTCATCAAAGGGTTGTAATTCCATCTCTTGTTGTCTAAGCGTAGTGACAGACCCCTCTCTGTTAATAAAACCCTCATCTGGAGAAGACACCCCTTGCTGTACCACTGTTGGTGTAATTTTAGTCTTCACAGATTTTCTAAGGGCTTCTTCCACCTGGACCGGCCCAATGAAGTGGACCAGATCAAACGGATCCTCAGGGTCCAAAAACTTGTTCCTTTTCTTACTGGGCCCATCCGAAGACTTCATGGTTCGTGGGCTAAGGCCCAATTTCTTTTTAATTTTAAATCTTCTCCTCTTTTTCTTGGTCGGTTCAGAAATAAGGAAAGTGGACCCACCACTCGAATTACCAGGTCCTGAAGTCAACCCATCATTCTCGCAATCATTGCCTTGAAAACCGTTCATACTTTTAGTAGGTTCCGAAGAAATAGGAGTAACCGAATCCACATTAATTGGAGCTTTAAAACTTCCTGAAAAGTCGGAACCGTTCAATCTGTTTGAATTCCTCCGGTCGCCTGAAACTTCTCTATCACCGGAAACTGGGACTCTATCCTCGCCAGAGAACGGATGCTCATTTTCCTCTGACTTGCTACCCTGCTGTGACGGATTGACGGATAGAAAATCCGGGATCCAATCCCCGTTTTCCTCAACTACCCAAACCTTGAAACTCCGATGTCTCCACAGAACTTTAACTTCTTCCTTGATCTTTCTCCCCGTCCCCACCATAACTCCAACATATTCAAACGAAAGGTCTCCACCATCTTTTTGCACGTTAGCTTTCTGGACTATCGTACCAAATTTACTTCCCACAAGATCGACAGTAGAGTTACAAAGAATGTTTAGAGGAATGCCTTGTCTTTTAAGCCAAGCCAGACGATCGTAAGGAAAGATTTGTCCTTCCCATATCTCTACGGAGAAGAACCAATCTACCCTAATTACCGCCTTACTCAAAACCTTTTCCGTCGTAGCACGGTCTTCAAACGACATTAACACAGAAAGACCTCCCAAGTAATGTAGTTTCCCACCGTCAGGACTTGTCTCCTTGAAGAAACTGCCAAACGACTTTAGCTTCTCAAAATCAAGAACCTTACCCACCAAAGACCTTCCCTGAAAATCCGTAAATTCGTTGATACGATCATCCACACGGACCTCAACCTGAACAGATTGAGTTCCGGTGAGGATATCTCTGAACGAACCTTCACCACGGAAGCTATCATTCCGAACTGAACTTTCTTGTTGTCTATGCTCTTTGATCGGCTCCTTATTCTTTGCCGCCGGAATGTCAGAATCATGTCGTCTAGTATCAACCTCACCTTCTTCAAGTGTGAACAACGCCACATTGAAACAAAGATGAAAGTCCCCCATTCGAATAGAACTCATCCTCTTGGCCAGGTCTGCCTTGTCTTTGACATCCAGCATGGAAACGAAACCGAAGCGATTCCCATATTTGTCTCTTTTCTTCGCTATGTAGATGTCATAGATATCCCCATATTCCCGAACAAACTTTGCTAAGTCATTCCCGCTACACCGATCTGAAAGGTTGGAGACGTAAAACTTTGTTAACCTGCTCAAGTACTTCGCCGGAATACCTCCCCGAAAAAACCATGGCCCCTGAACCTAAAATACTTATGTATCAACCTTTTAAAAGAAACAAACTACCATAAAATAAAAGTAACTACGTTTTCAAATATAAGTCTACAAAAAGGATATAGTGTCATAATAAATGTTTGGGCTTGAATGCATACACACTATATATCGTATAGAACCATATAATTAAAAACAACTTTCTTTAAGGAAAAATCCCAAATTTTGTTATGCGTTTTGTGCCTTCAAGAAACTTAAGCCGACCCCGGTACTAATATACATTTAAGTACGTAACTTCAAACTGATTATCATACAGTTAATATCGATCGTATGGCATGGTCCCAAATCCCACAAAAGTGTCTAGGTACCATCTTTATCTTGCCGACAACTTTTGCTTCCATTTTTGGATATATATACTTACACACACGTAGGAGTGTATGGAAAATAAACAAAAAATTCACCAATCATTGATCCGAAAACAAATCAAGTAAATAGATTAAACTGTGCACAACGTACTTATATAATAAAGCCTATAACCGAATATTTTATTTTATTTTGAACATTTATAACCGAATATTTATATAGCAAGTTTATATATTTAGATATGGCATTCGGCCAACGATATTATTTCAATAAACAGAATGGGTGTAAACAAGCCAAGCCGCTCATGAGATATTTGAGATAGATTCATTAAAGGATAGAATCAAGCTGGTCATTTTAAACAAACCCGAGCACAAACTTCACTTATCGAGTTTGGATATAGGCTCGCAAGCCTAAACAAGCCTATTATTTACGTAATTTTATGTAAATATGTATTTACATAATTTTATTTAAATATGTATTTCCATAATATTTATTATGACATATACAATTATTATAAAAAAATAACTAAAAAATATGTAACATGCAATAAAAGTTAAATTATAGATGCATATAAAAATAATTATAACTATATATAAATAAATAATACACGATCTTAGCTCAATCTAAAAAATTACGCACGAGCCGAGCTCGAGATCAAGCTCATGTCTCCTTTACACCCCTAAAAATCCATTAGGTGATTGGATATATTATCTCATTCTGTGAGTGATTTGTAGAGAATGTATATATGAAGAGTGTGGGATGAAGAACATGAGTCATGTTTATGGATGAAATGATGATGTGATTCATAGAAAGACAGCTTGAATATTTGAATGGTAAACTGAGTGCACACATGGATTGACAATGAAATCGGTCTGTAACGGTGTTTCCTTTTTGGTGGTGGGAACGGAACGCACATGCTTCCACATGCCCTCTTCTTTCATCTATGTCCTGCATGGACCCCGATATATATCTCTACCACATTTCATTTCATATCATATAATGTATACTAGCTATAAATATATTAACTGTTTAAAACAGTTGAATTTGATATTACATTGAAATTGTTTATATGCTATTGAACATAAGTTTTAAGTGTTGTTTACTTTAGCTCTTAACGGAACAGATGTTTGAATCGGTTAGACATTGCTCATTCAGACTGTTTGTTTGCGAACAGATGTTTGAATTGGTCGTACATTTGCTCAGAATGGGTAAGCATTATACTGAATCTGAATGGTTCAGACCTCTTACTGGTTTAGCACTTACTCATTCAAAAGTTGCCAAACAGCCCCTTAGAGTGGGTTGGTTAACCGAATGTAATGTGTGTTCGAATGAGAGTGGGAGATTGTCGTTTTAGCATCGAAGAACTATTTACTTTCCTTTTATCATATCGACATGTATAATTGTTGAAAGTACGAATCAGGTGTGTTTATGTATTTGCACTTGTTTATAATTTAGACCCGTGTATATTTAGACTCGTATATTTAGGGTTTGTGAGATATTTAGACCCGTGTACATATTTAGACTCGTATATTTAGTCCTGTACCTAAATTTGTTTTAGGGTTTGTGAGATTTGAACTCGTATATATTAGTTGTTATTTGAACTCGTAGGGTTTGTGAGATTTGAACTCATATATTACTTGTTATTTGAACTCGTAGGGTTTGTGAGATTTGAACTCGTAGGGTTTGTGAGATTTGAACTCGTATATATTAGTTGCTATTTGAAGTCGTATATAAATTTTGCAGGTATTCAGGTCTCTTAAAGACCTCACATAATTAAAATGATTTAAAAAAAAAAAAAAAAAAAAAAAAAAAAAAAACCCTCTCTACGGGTCGTAGAGGCCTCTACGGGCCGTAGAGGGTGCCTAAGACTGGTTTATGTTATATTAAAATTTTCCAACTAAGAAACCAGCGAACTGGTAGCCCAGATGGTCCTCATATACGAAATAAGACTTTGTGTGTGTGTGTTTGTGTGATAATGTGCCTAAGATCGAACCTCGTCCCAAACGTTTTTTGTTTTTTTTTTTTTTGTCTACGACCCGTAGAGGCCTCTACGGGCCGTAGGCATCATAAAACATCCATCTCTTCCTTCTTCATTCTCAAAAATTAATAAGACTTCTTCTACGAGCCGTAGAGGCCTCTACGGCTCGTAGAAGGAGTAAAAAATGGGCTCTACGACCCGTAGAGGCCTCGACGGGCCGTAGAGGGTTGTGTGAATAAAATTTAACCTTGTGCAAATAGTGGGAGCCTTAAATATTATCAAGGCGTTTAAAATCTAAAAAAAAGTTTTTATAATCCATTGTTTTTCTTGATAGATGTGACATTTTGACATAAATGAAAATGAATAGAAATTATAAAGTGGTTTATCAAGCCATTTTAATATTAGTAAACATAAGTAGTTAGATGGATTTTTTTTTTTTAAAATGGATGGTTGACTGCTGGTTAATGTTAACCAACTCATATCGGCTTTTGGGCTTTAAAATAAGTCGCTAGAAAAACAAAGGAGCCTTCTTTTCACTTGGTAGTTTGTTAGGCCAAATTCCAACAGCTTGGTTGGATTGTAATTTATAATTGGGCCGGATTGTTCCACTTCCATCTAAGGCACGAATTGCGTACAATTGTCTGTAATGATTTATATTCTAATAGGCCCAATGACCAAAAAAAAAGAAAAAAAGTAATGCTAAGTTCATAATTTTACACTGAGATCTGGGAGACATCTTATCACCATATTATGTCCTTTGGAGACGCTAGTTACCTATTCAACGAGCTAAATGTTAAACACAAGGGCAACTCCATTTGTAACTAAAAAAATCAAGGGATTTAAACATGTCAAAAATTGAATGTCCCATTAAGCAAAATGACCAACTACATATAACAACTTTGCAAAGTATGTGAAGAGAATTTTTTTAAATACATTATTTTACACGACTTTCTTATATAATCGTGTGGGATGCAAACCTCCTCTATAGACATCTTCTTTGGTACAACTTTCTTTCCTTACCAATGTGGGGTGTTTGTGTGTGTGTTTTTTTTTAAGTTTACATATCAAAGGGTAGGCAGGGCCGGCCCTGAGGGTGGTTCGGGTGTTTGTGTGTGTGTGTTTTTTTTTAAGTTTACATATCAAAGGGTAGGCAGGCCCGTATTTTCTACTCGCCTCAGGCCCAAGGATTTTTTTGGAGATTCTCGGATATGACGCAGAAAAGTTGTCCATCCCATGTGGTTGATGGTTCAAATCTTATGGTGGATAAATGTGTATATTAAGGAGTAGGATTAGAGGATGTGTGATAGATGTGCCCAGTGGCGAAGGATGTTGATGGTCAGGGGTGGCCCTGCCCCCTCCCCCCCCCCCCCCTGTTTTTTGGCGTAGTGGTATAAATTTGCGATTTCCGTAGGTAAATTGAGTTAGGGTTGAGTCTGGGCCCCGCCGATTTGCCACTACTGATCGAAAAAATTGAGTCCGGCCCCTCCCGATTCGAGAACCAAGTTTCGCCCCTGGATGTGCCTGAGTTTGTTTCGGTACAACATATTATTGAAACGTGTATCAAGTTGAATCGTACTTCGAAGGTTATCAACACGGTATATGCGGTGATTCTTCTTACTATGTGGAAGCTTTGGTTAGGAAGGAATGAAAAGTTATTTAATGACATCAACAAATCAACTCCTTTATTACTTGAAGAGATCAAGCTGGAGTCTTTTTGTGGATGATTAAGAGGGGGCGACATTCGGATCTGGATAAAACAAAGTGGTGGGATTTTTCGGTGTATAACAATGGGTAATAGCGTGATTTAGGTGGGTCGGGCGAGTTCATTTGGGTATGTATGCTATGATTGTTAGTGTTTGGGTCAAGTCTTTTATGTCCCAGGTAGCATTTCGCTAAATGAGTTTGTGGTGTAATTGTGGCATTTGTATTTTGGTGATGATGAAATAAAAGTGCTCCGTTTGATCGTTAAAAAAAAAAGAGTAATCATTCAAAGAAAAAAAGATTAAAGTTTACATTTTTTCTTATATTGGGAATTATATTTTATAAATTTATTATTAGTAAACAATGTGTATCATATGAAGGTATACGAATAAATTACTTTGTTTAACTCCTCAGCTATAAATTAACAAATTTAAATAAGGAAGGTTGTTATGATAAAAGGATTAATTTATATGTCAAGCTGGAATTAAATATAAATTACACAGATGTTATTTTTTTTATTTTACCTTTATGTTTGTTTACTTCAACTCAACAAATGAAAATTTTAGATTGGAATGCTTTGTGTAATTGTTCTTTTGGATTGATTTAATTGCAAAAGGTGTTTTGTGTTTGAATGAAATTTACCTTAAAAAAAATTCTCAACAAATGTAACTTTGATTTCTTTTGTATTTATAAAAAAAACAATGACTTGACTAAAATGTTTTCAATCTACTAAATAAACTTGTCAAGTTAAAATTCAATAGAGAATCTAACTTTTTATTTGTCTACGATAAATATACCTTCTACCTGTTATCTTTTTTATAACGGCAAACTAATTTACTTATAGGGTCTTAGATACTTATATAACTACACTTTTTGGATAGAGATCATAGAAGGGAGATATCTTATCACCACGTGATGTCCTTTGCGAACACTTGTTACCTATTCAACGAGCTAAATGTTATAGCTAGTTGGATTATTGATGAAGTTTTTAGGCTTGGATCAAACACAACTACACAAAGGCAACTCCATTTATATATGGAAAATGGCAGGCATGCACACCTCTTCTACACACATCTTCTTTGGTACAACTTTCTTTCCATATCAATGTCGGGTGTTTTTTCTTTTCTTTTCTTTTTTTTTTTTTTTTTTTTTTTTTTTTGTAAGTTTACATAACAAAGGGTGGGTATGTCGAAAAGGTGTCCATTCCATGTGGTCGATTCAAATTATATGGTGGATCAATGTTTATATTTAGGAGTAGGATTAGAGGGTGTATGAGTAATCATTCAAAAAAAAAAAAAAAAGTTTAGAGTTAACATTTTTTTTCCTATTCACTAATCGAGAATTATATTTTATAGATTTATTATTAGTAACAAATTTAAATAAGGAAGACATACGAATAAATTAATTTGTTTAACTCCTCAACTATAAATTAAGTAACAAATTTAAATAAGGAACGTTGCTATGATAAAAGGATTAATTTATATGAAAAAGTGGAATTAATTAATTAAATATTTGTTTGATACAAAATTAACCAAAATGTTAATTTTTTTATTTTACCTTTATGTTTGTTTACTTTAACTCAACAAATGTAGTTTTGATTTGTTTTGTATTCATAAAAAAACAGTGACTTGGCTAAAATGTTTTCAATCTATACTATATAAACTAGTCAAGTTAAAATCCAATGGCAAATTGCCAGATTCTTCTGTATATCTAGAGTTGAGGAGGGAGATGTGGTTGTAAGTTAGAACAATCACTCTATACTTAAAAAAACAGAACAAAAAATAAATAAATAAACCACAATGCAATTACAAAGAATTATTGAGCCTTACATTCTGCTGGCATCACTTTATATCTTATTGTATCCTTACAATAAGAGTAAAACATATGTTTACTCCTGGCCCAATTCAAACCAGTTATTTGTTGCTTGGATAACCTTGCATACTCTTCTCCATCCACCGGATCCAAGCTTGAAACCGTTGTATTCTTTATACACCCTGCAATCGCTTTTGTCGAGTTTGTTTTCTGCATTGAACAGCCAGCCATTTCCAGTTCTCCCAATGATCCCACGAATGGCGCGTACTTATAGTTCACAGGGGACTTTCCACCGTTGGTTGCCCAATCTGAAGCGTCCCATATGGTTGCGTATAGTGACATTGGCTTCGATGGGTACACAGATGAAATCGCTTGGTTGTGGATTACCTCTCGCACTGGCACGTTGTCTACTAGATACCTGAAATAGATTATAAGACACTTATAATTATCTGATTGTAGTCTTTCTATATAAACAGATTTTAAAAAAACATACACAATGTGGTGGTTGTTCCAAAGGATGGAGTATTGATGAAACTGTTGTGTAGGGTCAAACCATAGATAAATCTTTTCTTCTCTTCCAGTTTTGACACTTCCATTTCCATACATATTTGTTTGAAGAACCCATTTCCTTCGATTCGCTGATCCAAGCAATTCAAAGTCAATTTCGTCATGGTTTTGAGGAAATTCATCTTCATTTGACATCTGAACAGGCATACATGCCACAAAACTAAAGTAAATCATACCATAATGAGTGAATGAAGTACTAGTTTAATTAAAAAAAAAAGGAATATGACTTACATAGAAAGCTAGTACTACTCCTGAAGTAAAACCTGCTGGCATCTTGATTGCAGCACTAAAGAATCCATGATAGTATCGGTTATTTGAAATCAATCCAGAACCTATGTAAAGAAATGAAAACACTAATAAGAATCATAGGTTGAGTAGAAAAAAAAAAAGCAATGGTTAAAGACTATTTACAAATGTTTGATAAATTATAACCTGTGGTTTTGTCTAATATAATGTCAGCATATGATCCATTGCTTGTCAAATGAACATTTGATGTTCCAAATAGTGTGGACATCCCTTGGGTGAAGGGTATACGAGTGAAACGGTCTGTTAACCGCTCAACTGGCGGTGGCCGATAAAATAGACCTCGAGATGAAACGGGGAAGAATAAACTGTTAAAGATAACAAGACACAAAAGAAAAATGGTGTCTTGGAGAAAAGCCATGGTTAGAGGAGTAGGTAGAAGGTATGATATGTGTGTATGTTTAGAAGTTTTTATTAGGTTTATATATATATAGTGGTGAGTGCATTGAAGGAAAATATTTTGGTAATTATTACTTATTGCTTGGCTGTTGTAAAGTTGGATGTAGACAGTGGATATCCCTCAATGATTCATGCGGGCGATTTGAAATTATGTTTACTTGATTTGTGACACCTTGGAAAACTCTCACAATTTTGATTATGTTTTGTATACCTAGAGATGTTGGGGCATAAACTATAAAGACCGCTCTCAGTCTCAGTCAAAACGAAAACATATATTGATTGGAATTCGGACTATAAATTAAATTGTGCATAACCGTAAATTACTCCTAATTAAAGCTTAAAATTTAAAATTGCTATCAATCATAACCATAAACATACTCTAGCAGAAGATCATGTACGTTATTTAAAGTAAAAATAAATATGGCTTTTTAGCCAAAAGATCAAACACAAAGTGAATTATTGTACAAAACGTACGAAGTGAAGGAAACAAAAAAAAAGTGTTATCGCGTTTTTTGTAAATAACGACAACCACATTTTATGTAGTGTAATTACATAATTACTCTAGTTATGTAAAGTTGTCAATACGCCCCACTTACGTGTGCGCATATAATGTATATATGTGTGGCTCTCGGGGGGCAAAAGTAAAGTTGCACTAGTTTTAACGTTATTTTACTAATTTCGTGAAAATAACATTAAAAAAGACGGACGGTTAATCATGTATCATGTGGTGTCGTTGATAGCCAAAAGACAAAGGGGTACATGAACCAATCGGGTTTGTCCCGATTGCTAAGTATTATGTGCCTTATGTCCAAGGCTTGATATCAACCCACATCGAACCAGGGGTCTCACTGGAAGCAGCCTCTCTATTCTTAGGGGTAGAGGTAAGGTTGTCTACATCTTACCCTCCTTAGACCCTACCTTAGTTTTGCTATAGGTTGGATTAGCTGAGTATGATGATGATGATGATGATGATGATGATGATGATGTAAAGTTGTCGATATTTACAGTTATGCCACCGTGTGTTTCGTTCATTTTCTTCACTTCGTACGTTTTGTACGTTTATCCCATTTGTACTGGTTAACCAACATGTTTTCGTTCCCCTGGCATTTGATACATGGGTTTTTTTCGTATGTTAGGGTTTGCCGTCCAGAAAGGGGTGGCGGCGCAGCTTGTTGTCTGCATGTTCGCTATCTTGATGTAATTTTTCGCGATTATTTGTTAATAAAAAGTTATTTTATTTAAAAAAAAAAAACTTTAATCATGTTCATTAAGAATGAATCTTCCAATAAATAATTTAAAACAAAATATATACTTACCATCGGTTAATGATGATATGCGTTTCAAGTTGCACAAATTATGTACATAAAATATTTGGCTTCGAATGTAACCAGATTGTAGAATCCGGGGATAATCTGACAGTGAGAAATTATCGTTAGCTTAGTTTTTTATTTTTAGAAGTTAAGATCAAATGACAATGTGAATGCTTGAAAACCCACAAAACTCGGGTTTAATACGGTTTATTTACGTCAAGGGCGTTTCAAATATAAATCGGTGAGACCTTTCATGATTCCAAAGAATCTCAGTCTTCTCTCCATAGAGGGCCCTGCATAGACATCGAGGTCGAACTTCGATGTCCCATAAAGTTTTTTCATTATTTTTACTACAAACATAATTTGAACTCAATACATTTCCCATAATTCACACTAACCCAAAGGATCATTGACTATTGTTATCTTAGTTAAGACCAACTAAGGCAAGATATGAATATATCATGACGTTTGCACGTACGTCCACATCATCAATATAAGTTAAAAGATCAATAAAGTATTTGTAACCCAAAGTAGAAAAAGAAACATAAGCATTAACCAGCCACCTTGGATTTTTGAATCGTGTTTTAGGTCAACTTCTATGTTGATCGACTCGGGGTGCTTGGAATTCTCTGAGTGGATTTGTTAACCAAATTCACTGATCGAATAGCTAAGGATTTTGGGATTCACTATTTAGGATATTCCTGTCCAAAAATAAATTACAAACTACTTTTACGATACATACCATACATTATCAATGAAAAAAAAAATCCATAAAACAGTCTAAACAACAAATGGTGGTTGTGTTGTGTGATCCATCAATATATAAGCTATGTGATATGTCGCACATACCTAAAAGTGATGTTCACTACAACAATTTGAGCAATAGCGACGACACCAAGTCACCACTAATACTGACGCGGGTCATCGCTAGCTGCTATTGCTTTGAACTATTAGCGGCGACATGATAGTCATAATTTTTTTTTTTTTTTGTAATTTTTTTAACCTGCTTTGTACACATAATTAACCTGTCAAATTATTTACATAAACATCACAAATTTGACGTCATCACCGTAAAATCATTTACATAAAGTATCTTAAATACATAATTGTCGCAACTACATATCATAATCATCATCATCATTGCCATCATCCTCTTGATCATGTTGATTTTCAAAGTTCGGTGTCTCAAAACTTGAACTAATCATCCGCATCATTTCGTCTCTAAACTACGGGTTTTGCATAAAACTCGCAATTTGGTCCTACAACAGTATCAACACCAATCAAATTAGCGTACTAGCTAATATTCCCATCTTCTATATTTTATTAACTCTTATTAATGCACGTGTGTGCGCGCACACACACATATCTATATTATATTATAAAGCATAGCAAGGATTCCAACCAAATTTAAGTAATTACAAAATTTTATTCTTATGGTACAACAACTTAATGAAGTGAGTAAGGGTGCAAAATAGTCTTTTTACATTAGGATTATAAAGATAAATGAATTATTAGATAAATTGATAAATACAATTAAATTGCTTTAAATTATATAATAGTAATATCTTATCATATTCTAGTAACATGATAATAATTAAAAAGTAGAAAGTGAAGAGATGCAACTCCTTATAAAATTTAATGATTAGTAATTACTTGAGAAAACTAAAAAGACAACAAACTCTTATAAGTTAATTTTCTTTGTTCATAAAAAAATGGTTAGACGAAGGTAAATGTCAAGGGAAAGCAGCTAAGCAAGATGTTTTCCGTTTGAATACATCGAAAGAAGTGAATGTGTTTTTGGCAAGCAAGGTTACTCAAGTATTGTATGTTTTTTTACTTTGGTTATGTTTTTATTTTTGGATTTTTTTTTTTTTTGAAAGGCAAATTTCTTTTTAATCCTTGTGGTATTTGGGACTTGAACCCAAGACCTCCTACAACCTAGGTGCTTTAAGACTGATCAGTATGGAGACGGGGCACCACCCCCGTCCCACACTTTTGGTTTGTCCCAGACTTGCTACACCCCCACCCCCCCGTCCCACCTCTCCACCCCCCCCCCCCCCCGTCCTCACCGAGACAAAACGGACGGACTAATTAGGAATTTTCTTTCTTTTCTTTTTTTAATTGAAATTTGGGTAATTTTTGGCCAATCAACAATTTAATAATAAAGGGGAAGGGGGGGGGGGAGTTGTCTCCACACCCTTGGCTTGTTCCAAAAAATTGAACAACCCACTTATCCTATGTGGCAAAGAGACATCCCATTTTGGGTGTCTCCACACCCACTAGCCTAAAGGCTTTGCCTTTGCCAATGAACCACCACCCCATTGGTATGTATTTTTGGATTTAGTTTTATGATTTATTTTTGTTCATACAAGACATTATTTTCTACTCTTGTTCTGATTTGATGATGTTGTAGGAGCTTCAACTTTTATAAACATATATATGTATGTATTGTGGTATATATTCTTGACATCATTTTTCTTTCTTTTCAGTTTGACAAACGCCTATTTTGCCTTAGCCATTATAACATCCTCAAATATAATAAGAGATTTAGATTAACTATATTATTAAATCATGTATAGATAATTATATTATCGTGGGGAGTTAAAATGATGTACATAAGTTAACTTATTTACATATTTAAATAAGTTCTTTCTACTGCTTTTAGTAACCATACATTAGTTTCTTGTTTGATGCTTTTTGTCATCCTCTAAAGTCCTACAAATTGATTTTGTAGCACACTGTATGTGTAACATTACGCATTTATACTTGTACGTTACCATCGTTTTGAATAAAAACGTCAAGTTTCTCATCATTATTTACCTTTCAAAAATATTATTGCAAAGCATTTGGAACCCTGATATTATATTATTGATATATAATATACACATATATATATATATAATAAATTGTCAAAAAATTATATGCTGAGGCCGAGGTTCGAACCCGAGTCCTCAGCCGGGTCACCCAACACACAAACCACTTAACCAACTGATCTACACGACAGTTATGTTATTTTGCCTATCTATTTTAATTATATAATGTGTTTATATGATGGCAGTTGACTCAAAAAAGTCAACTGTGTCAACGGGATTCCTTAATCACCTCATTCTCACGCGTTTTTGAACCCAATTTGGTATAATTGCATGATCTTCTGACTAGGACGCGTCTTATACAAGGTCAATTATCATTAATCGTTTCCAAATTTGCTTCAATTAGCCGCACCATCATCAATGACGAGTCAACATTTCCAATCGTGCAATCCAACCCACCTCCCTATAAATTGGACCTCCCCAAACCTTCTACACTTGCCGAATATTCACTCTAAATCCTCAATTTCTGTTCTAACATCATCGTTCGAAGTTTTTCTTGCCCGTGTTGACTTTTTCTGTTGACAGGACGATTCCTACGAAATCGTGTTTGTAAGTAATGATTTTCATATGGGTTTTAATCTTCGGCAATCACACAACAATAACCCTATGCTTAATTGGGTTATTGTTGTGTGAATCATTGAATTGAAATATCTAGGGCACGATCAAACACGAATTGGGGAAGAACAGTTTTTGCAATGGTTTTATATTTAAAAAGAACGGGAATCAAACACAACCCCTGATCTAGATCAGGTGGTTGTGTCTGATGTTGTTAATCAAGATCACGCGGGTTCGAGTCCCCTTGCAACCGGTTTTACTCTTTTATTTTAAAACAATGATAAATCAATTTCTATTATTGTATATAATTAATTTAATCAAGAATCAAACGTTCTCAGGGTCCAGACCAACTGGTCTGGGCTTGTGATTTAAAACACACGAACCGGCCAAAGGCCCGGGTTCGATTCTCGGCATCAACAAACATATTTTTTTTGAACTTATATATATATATATATATATATATATATTCCTTTATATTTTTAAATTCATTTTAAAATACTTAAACTCTTTTAAAAATTCTACAAAAATTATATTGTGTTAATCTAGTGAAAAAGTTTAACATACAATTTTTAGTTTTCAAAAATTTATTTATTTAATATATATAATAAATAAATCAAGTTTATTCTATTTTATTTATAAAGTTCTATAAAAATATCAAAACGATCTTATAAATTTCCACAAAAATTATTCTGAGTTTTTATAACAATAAATTTTTCTGAAATGATTTTTATTTCTGAAAAATCATTTATTTAATATTTTTAATCAATTTTTGTTAGTTTTAATCATAAATAAATCATAATAAATTCATTTTTCAATATTTTTGCACCAAAATTTTATATAAATTATTTCTGATTATTTGGAACAGAAATATAATTTTTAATCTAATAATTCTTTAATTTTAGTATTTTTAAATATTAAAGTTAAATTTTGGCAATTTGAAATAAATAGATTTAATCTTTAAGAAAATAATTTTATAAAAATTATTTTTATACTTTATACATATTATTGTGACCATCTTTGATTCAAATTTTATAAAAAGACTTTTGTTTATTTATTCCTCCTTTTATTCAAACATTTTATTTATTAATCAAACGAGCACTTATCCCCAATTCGAAGCCCTAGAATTTAGATTTGTAGACTAGATAGACTTAGACATATTTATTACCTTAATTATAGGGTAATACTTGGCATTGTTGGGCAACACAATATTCTATTTTTCACAAGATATAACATTTTGCTAAGGTGAGTTTTACATAGCCCCTTTTCTATTTATCACCATTTTTGGGGTGAAACATGTTACAACATTCTATATGCAATTCAATCATCAAAGTGTCTATGTGTTTCTATGTTGCATTATGTCTTAAACATGACTAGGGTAAGCACAATTCTAGCATAATCATTAACATTAATCAGCCGACGGTATACAATGATAGATCTATTGGGCTGACAATCCCACCCGGATACGTGCCTCCTACAAAGGTAGCGTGGGTGATTGTTATCGCATAACATAATCTAGTGAACCATGAGCGTATGGGATGTACCACAATACAACAGTCACAAGGGTTGATTATGCACTCGATTTACTTCTAGTATGTTTTCACATATGGACTAGACTTGCCATGACACTTTAATTGTACAACATTTTTATTCGATTATCAAAACCTATGTAATTCTCACCAACTTTTGTTGACCCAAAATATTTTCAACTTAACATGTTTCAGGTTCTACTTGCTTGAAGATTTGAATTAATGCTTGAAGATGTGTGCATAGTATTAATCATTTTGATGTACGAATTCTTGTAGAACAATTGTATGTAATTTATTTAAATCATTTAATGAAATTTACTATTCACCATGAGCTACTGAACAATCATCAATACGTGACACCTCGATGTTTCCGCCATCGGTTGGGGTGTTACAGTATGAATGATAAATCAAGTCATTTGTTTTTGTCTCTCAAATTATTTCATTATTGGTTATTAAGAAGTTTGTTGACTGCCTATGCGGGCCAATTTAAATGCATGAGAAGGACGTGTTATGATTTATAAATTGGTAGAGGTCGCACAAGAATTTTTGTCTGAAGCTGTCACAAGAAGCCAACCACATGTAAGCGTAGTTACTGTTCACATGTACATATGTTTGTGTTTTACGTCTTTTTTCATGATCATTAAATTGATAAATGAATTATTTGATAAATTGATAAATACATTTAAATTGCTTTAAATTATATAAAAGTAATATCTTATCTGTAACACCCCAACCGATGGCGGAAACATCGAGGTGTCACGTAGTGACGATTGTTCAATAGCTCATGGACTAAAGTGTAAATTTTTGAATACATTGATTAAATAATTTATTACATTGAAATAAAATACAACGATTCTAACTGCCAACTAAATTGAAATACAATGAATCAAAATCTAGATATAAATCCGAAAGCTTAAAGAATGCATCTCAAAACAACCTGAAACATGTACAAAATAATTTGGTCAATACAAAAATGTATTGGTGAGCATACCCTGTTTAAATAAATATAGTAGAAAAGTGTTTAGCAATTCATGTGCGGTACCATTTGCAATTATGTAATAAGTAATATCCGTTCAAAACCAAACCTGAGAAGAATGACTAACACATGACTAACCAACTGAATAATGAATTAACAAGACAATGACCAAGATTCTCTCAACAGAGTCTCAAGGGGGTATACCATAGTACTATTCATTGAAATGCTAGGCCGCCCAGCGGTTAATGATTTTGACAAGTCATAGACACACCAATTAACATAAAGCAAACACACATGAGAATTGCATTGAGTATAAGAATTTGAAACTTGATTAATATATAAGTACATGAGTCACCCCAAAGTAGTAAAACAGTAAAAAGGGGAAAGATATACTCACTTTCGCTAGGCGGTAATATTACTAAGCGCCGTGAGTGGTAGTGGTTAATCCCAAAAGTTCAACCTAAAGTTTCAAGTACCCATAATAAGAGTCTAAACATAAAAAGAGTTTAGAATTCCTATGAAACCAAAGATTCTAGATTTAATTTGAGAATAATTAGGATTTTGATTAGCGGATTAATATTCATTATTTAATCAAACTAACCAATGGTTATATGTTATAAACTGTGAAAACAAGGTACGACATTAATTTACAAGTTAAAATTATGAAACAGTGAGTAAATTCATATGTTCAATAAAAAAAAAAATAGTTCATTCGATTAAGTGAATGATACAATTTCATTTGTAAAAGAATATACATGTTTTCAGTTTGTTCTAGAAACAATTATGACTATATTTTTTTTATCTACAATTTATAGAAGCATATGGTTTTTATTTAAAGCAAAACATAGTTATTCAAAATAAAACATTGTTTCGCTGGCTTTGGTTAAAAAATGAATAAATAAAACAACCTGGCTAGGAATTTAAATCATAAACGTTAAAAGTAATACCCGTAGTTAAGCGAGTAAATTTCATAAAAGCATAAATTTGTTTTAAAAAGATATGAGAAAATACTCTTTAAAATTCCAACTATTATTCTCGTTCAATAAACATAGAAGATTAACAAGAGTTTAGGAATTCTAATCGACAATATTAGATGAGTAGAGAGAGTGGTATACGATTACCCTGGATTGTTGCACGATTCAATACCGAAGGGGCTCGCCGGAAAACAAGCGACGACGATTAACACGATAAAAAAATAACGGTTTAGGAAGAAAAAGCGTTGAGTATCGTGTTGCTTAACGACCATACCATTAGTATTTATATAGTTTTAATACTCGTTTTCAATTTAAGGCAACCCCGGTATTTCCGGTCGTAATTAATAATTTTAATTCGGGGGTTTCGAAAATTAATACGCGTATCATGATTAATTCGAGATTGTGGTTGACTTGAGTAAGTTTTGTGTTGATTTCAAGGCTTGGCCTGGGTTGACGAAAGTTGCCGCAAATCTCTCTGGTTTCCATGACTAGAGGTTGAAGATGAAGTTTATTATTTTTTTTCATCCTTCGAATAATTACGTTTCTTGGCCTTAGTGTTGTTTTAAATATCATATATTCATTTTCTTTTGTTTTGGCCAAAACCTCAAGATCAAACGCACGAAAGGAAAATTTGTAATTATTATTGTTATTATTTTTACACAAAAATACTAATGACAACTATTAAATATTTTTATTAACTTTGAAAGCGACGAAAACTTACAGAGACTAAAATAGAAACATTTAAATATAAAAAGAGCTATAATCGACAACATGCTAAAAGATGGGGGTGACGATTGTCCCAGTCTCCCCTACTTTAGAAAATTTCGTCTCGAAATTATTTTAAGTTGAGGTTTCTATGAAACAAAAGGCATTGTAAAAGTCAACTAGATAAAAAAAAAATTCATCATTTATGATTCGACAAAATTTAAAATAGTTGTCTAATATCCAAAGTAAAAGTTTCAATATCTTTGACAGTTGACCCAAATTTAGAAAGTTGAGAGTTTAAATGAGAAAGGTTTTGGAAATGTTTAACTAGTGAGGGGCAGAGGTAGTAATGAAGCAGTCTCCCCTACTTTAGAAAGGTTTCTAACTGAACTTTATTAAGGTACGTAACAAGATTTCGAATAACAGAGCGTGTAAGGGTATACAAGATTTGTGTTTTCTGTGTGGGTGGTCAAGAGAAAGACTCTAGGAAGACGAATGAAGCTCACGTAAGAACGTTCCTATCGAAAATGCTAGCTATTAGCCCACCGTTCTAATGAAGAGATAAGTATGAAGTAATGGATAGGTTCTTGGTCAAACTCCTACTCCGCTCCCGCAGTATCGTTTATGCTTATATATAGGGTGTACTCGTACTAATTGTCTACCAATAGCCTAAGTAGAGTCACACACCACCCCCATGTACCTGTAAGCCCATGATTGCGTTCCGGACCGTAATCATCGATTTACCTTACACTAGGGTGTTATGCTTTTCCATAACCCTAACATGAAATAAATGTGTGCAACCCATATGTAATAGCCACTGATATAAAATTATGTTCAATCATGGCATGGTTAGAGGTCTTTCCCTTCCGGTTTTCCCTTTAACCGTAATGTGAATAACATGTAAGTATAAGACATGGTTAGAGGTTCTTCCCTTTCGGGTTCACCATTAACCGGTAACTTCTATTCACATCGTTGGCTTTAAACACTCATATTGATAACTCTGAGGTTTACACTGTTCCCCTCGGATTAAAGAAATACTCTAACCCGAGTCGTACATGGGCACTGGCTTAGATCCCATACGAGTTATCAACTAGTGTGTTCGTTGGCCATGACGATGAACAAATAATGTAAAGTATAACAGGGTTTTGCTCAAAAACAGGAAAAATATGCATACCAAATATGCGTTCATGTAAATATATAAGTATAGCATAAAATTTTGATTTGAATATAAATCGAGTAAATCGCACAATTGCGCAAAATGAGGGTAAACGAGTTAAATAATGCTCAAAAAACAGTGATATAAGAATAACTGCTAATAAATGGTGTGAGAATAACCACAAATAACGCGTAAGAATAACAACCAATAAAGGAATAATGCGAGGATAATTCGCAAACATAATAAAATAATGTAAGAATTAAATTTACTGCAAATGAAAGTGCATAGAACAGACATATAGTCTACTAGCATGAGATTTTGAATTTAATAGTTTTGCATATATGTACTATACGATAAAAGACATTTAGCAACATTCTGATGAGGATATGTCCATTGTTTTGTTAAACCAAAAGTGTTGCGACTGAGAGTGTCCAAGTGTAAAGAGGTAATTTTTCGTCTATAAAAACGTAGTTTGTTCGAACTTTGTGATATAATTGGAAGAGTAGTAGTAAAGCATGAGAATAACTTTTTAAAAATCGAAGAATGTTTTAGATTCAAAACAGGTACACATGAAAAGACTTCATAAGTACACATTTTTATGTGTTTACGAGAAGTCGAGTTGGAAAGTGTTATAAGGCGTATTATCAGTCATAAGTTTTTTTTTTCTGAATACATATAATGAATCCGTTGTATTAAAACAAAAAGGTTTATATTTGATTTGTAAATATGTGAAACAAGTTTATAAGATGCAAGACAAGATCATCTAAATCAAATGTGTTTCCAAAAGACCAATACTTAAATAGCAAAAATGTTAAAAGTCAATGTATTTAACATGAATAGACTCCTAATGTAAAAAGTTTGAAGTTTCAAAATAACACGAATGTGAAAAAGATTGCAATATATCATTTCTGAAAATATACCACTTTAAGTTTTAAAAGAATGATCGTGTCACAGCAACTGATATAGTAGGGTTTGTGAGTAACGTGTAAGTTCCAAGTCTTAAGCGTCAGCTGGTAACCTAGCTTCAAAAACCCAGTTCAACGTTGAAAGTCCACTATGCACAATTTCTCGTGCTACGTTGATTGAGTGAATCAGCTCGGTATTTGATAATTTTGGTATAAGTTTATGGGTTGTTTGAAGACAATGGAGAATCTGATTTGGTTTGGATTGATTCTCCTTGATAGTGTTTGAAAAATTTGGGTTTTGTGTTTTTATGCGATGGCAACATGGGGTCAGTTGCTAAGGTGATCGTTTTGGAGAGTAGTGTACTGGTGTGTGTTGGGTAGATAGGAATTGAAATTGTTGTGTATATTGTAGAGACACAAGGGTTTAGTTTAGAGATATACCGTGACATCGGTCGAGTAAGTCTGTAATCATGATGATAATAATAAGATGATTAATAAGTTTGAAACCACTTCGTTTTTAACTGTGCAACATTCAAGAATCAAAATGTGATCAAAGTTAAACAATAAGCTTAAAATTTTTGAGTCATAGGAAAATGTTTTTGAACATGAGAAATGATGCTTTATGAAAGTTACGAAACATAAATGAAATAGTGTAAGTTTTAATGCGATATAATAGCGCATAGAAGTTTTAGTAATGATGATGTAAAGCGAATGATCAACAAGAGATAAAACTCAAAATCCAAATGTTAAACAAAACTTAAGAATCAATAATGGGAAACTGAAAAATGCACTAATAGCGAAAGCTACTAATAGAGAAACTCAAAAGACATAATAAATTCCTTATAGAAAGTTATGATGGGAGTTTCAAACAACAAATGAAAATACCAATAATGGAATGTGATACTGAAAAAAATGAAACTGGTGACTAGCCAAAGAAATTGAAATATTATTAGTAACTTGTGGGGAGTGTACTTAAACCTATGAGTAAATGGTCATTCTTCCCGATTGTACGTACCCCGTCACTGGTAAATTTCAAAACTTTTAGCGAGACTTTTAAAACGAGGTGTAGAAATGGATCCTTGAGATGTGGATTTCACTCCTAACTCAAAGATGTATTTCAATATTGTAAACAATTGTGGAATGAAACCAATCACCTAGTTAAGGATATCACTCCCAGCTTAGTGGTTAAGTTTCTTTTTGAAGGAATAATTCTTTGAGGTGTGGGTATCACTCCTATCTCAAAGATATTTATCCCAAAGATGTAAAATATATAGAAGAGTGAAAGTAATCACCAAGGTATGGATGTCACTCCTAACTTGGTGATATCGTTTCGAGTGTCTTCTTCTCCAAGCAAAATATCGAAAGAATAACGAGAAAAATCATAGCGAAAATATCTTGAAAGAAAATATAAGAAATAAGAGAAATATACACGAGAGGACTCGTGAATGAAAGCTTAGTTATAGACTAGGCTAAAAGGCATTCTAATAACCTAATTCCCTATAACCATGGCTCTGATACCAATCTGTAACACCCCAACCGATGGCGGAAACATCGAGGTGTCACGTAGTGACGATTGTTCAATAGCTCATGGACTAAAGTGTAAATTTTTGAATACATTGATTAAATAATTTATTACATTGAAATAAAATACAACGATTCTAACTGCCAACTAAATTGAAATACAATGAATCAAAATCTAGATATAAATCCGAAAGCTTAAAGAATGCATCTCAAAACAACCTGAAACATGTACAAAATAATTTGGTCAATACAAAAATGTATTGGTGAGCATACCCTGTTTAAATAAATATAGTAGAAAAGTGTTTAGCAATTCATGTGCGGTACCATTTGCAATTATGTAATAAGTAATATCCGTTCAAAACCAAACCTGAGAAGAATGACTAACACATGACTAACCAACTGAATAATGAATTAACAAGACAATGACCAAGATTCTCTCAACAGAGTCTCAAGGGGGTATACCATAGTACTATTCATTGAAATGCTAGGCCGCCCAGCGGTTAATGATTTTGACAAGTCATAGACACACCAATTAACATAAAGCAAACACACATGAGAATTGCATTGAGTATACGAATTTGAAACTTGATTAATATATAAGTACATGAGTCACCCCAAAGTAGTAAAACAGTAAAAAGGGGAAAGATATACTCACTTTCGCTAGGCGGTAATATTACTAAGCGCCGTGAGTGGTAGTGGTTAATCCCAAAAGTTCAACCTAAAGTTTCAAGTACCCATAATAAGAGTCTAAACATAAAAAGAGTTTAGAATTCCTATGAAACCAAAGATTCTAGATTTAATTTGAGAATAATTAGGATTTTGATTAGCGGATTAATATTTATTATTTAATCAAACTAACCAATGGTTATATGTTATAAACTGTGAAAACAAGGTACGACATTAATTTACAAGTTAAAATTATGAAACAGTGAGTAAATTCATATGTTCAATAAAAAAAAAATAGTTCATTCGATTAAGTGAATGATACAATTTCATTTGTAAAAGAATATACATGTTTTCAGTTTGTTCTAGAAACAATTATGACTATATTTTTTTTATCTACAACTAGTGGGAATGCCCGCGCGTTGCTGCGGGTGCGTCTATTTTGTCGCCTCATAGTTGTTAGGGTTTGTAGTGTGTGTAGTCTAACCTTTGTGAGTGATTTGTTTTGAGACCGCTAAGCTATAAAAAAAATATTTTGTGAAGAAAGTTAATCGTGTAAAAGCGTCATGATTAATGAAAGAAAAATATGACATTTTTAAAAGTAGTAAAGCACAAGTGTTGACATGAAATTTGTTGACAATTTGTGAAAGGTAAAAAGTATAAGAGTACTTGTAGGCGGGAAGAGTTGTTATTTTGTACTCGTATTTTTGTTAAGTTACCAATCTCTTAGCGGGAAGAGTGACTTTTGTAAGATTAGTTTGTAAAAAGGTTTGCACATGGTGAAAGTTAACTTCTTTTTAGACTCCTAAGCAGCGATTAAGAAAAAAAAATAAAAAAATATTTTGTGAAGAAAGTTGATCGTGTAAAAGCGTCATGGTTAATGAAAGAAAAATATGACATTTTTAAAAGTAGTAAAGCACAAGTGTTGACATGAAATTTGTTGACAATTTGTGAAAGGTAAAAAGTATAAGAGTACTTGTAGGCGGGAAGAGTTGTTATTTTGTACTCGTATTTTTGTTAAGTTACCAATCTCTTAGCGGGAAGAGTGACTTTTGTAAGATTAGTTTGTAAAAAGGTTTGCACATGGTGAAAGTTCACTTCTTTTTAGACTCCTAAGCAGCGATTAAGAAAAAAATAAATTGCCTTTGAGAAAATTTGTGGTATAGAATGGTTTTCTCAGTTCTCAATTTAGGAAAAAGGTTCTCATTTGAACCAAATCCTATATATATATATATATATATATATATATAGGTAGAAAAAATTAAGAAAGAAATAAGTAAATATAATATATATTATGTTTAGACTCACTTGTCAACATACATAGACAATATTAGTGGTGGCGAGATGTTTGATAAGGTTCGGCAAGTGATTAAATGATTCAATTGAAGCTGACCGTTTTTTCGTGCAATTTAAAACTTAAAACAAGCAAGGATGGGTTGGGTATAGGTGCAAACATCTTTGTTCATTGTACACACAATTATATATAGCTAATGCGCTATTATGATTAAGAAAACATAATTATCATAATAACAATCTAAGAAGTTTTATGAATTATAGTATCTTTCGCTTGTTTGGCCCGTTCGACCCATTTGACATGCTCCCGCTTTCTATTTGATTCAATCGAGAGTAAACACAAGAAAACATAATTAGACAACTAACGGGTCGAGCCAAAAAGAACACAATCGGTTAAAAAAGATGATGGTTGAAGATGACATATATATCAAGTATATATAATCATGGAAATCCAGAAGCAAAGAGACATTGATGATAAAAAAAAGTTGCATACAAACTTCAAATTACAGTAATCAATCCTAAGAATTTAATCAACACCCATTTAACGCTTTTTTTTTTCTTGTAAACCATCAACACATCAAAATCAAATCTGCATATTTAAACCTTGGGTTACAAAAATTGGCACAAAAAAGTTTTGTTTCTAGATACAGATAGTTGCAGGAGACGAAACTCTATATGGTTTCTCAATAGTGAAAATATTACACATTTTTTTATATATAACTAATAGGAAGAAACTCACCACATTGTTTTCTGAGGTAAATCCAGGAGGCATGACTTATAATCCACATCTTGAGGCATGAATTGTTGGACTGCGTGAGAAAATTAAGATAAGATAAGCTACAAAAACCAGTCACGTCAATATTTTATAATCATGAGTGTGACATTAAGGACCTAAACCAAAGCTTCAATAGGCTCTTCGTCAATGGTAAGAACTTCGGTGCAAGCATCTAGGGCATATTTTACTCGATCAAGCCTGACTAAAAGCTTACATAACCCAAAATGGAGATGTATATTGTGCGCCACATGATCAGCGCCTAAAGCAAGGGCTGTCTTGTTATTATTAATGCCCAAATATAAGATAATAAAATAAATACACAAATAACCTATGTACAACCAAAGAATATTAATGTACAATCAAAGAAACCCAAGAGACACTATATAGAAGCAGCAATTCTGTAACATCGCAAAATTTTCCCCAAAATTTTAATACATAAAAAGCCCTTATATATATATATATATTTTTTTTATTACACCTTTATCATTAATATTATACAAATGTGTCTAAGTCTTTATTTATCCTAACTCACAACTTATATACATACATAAATGTATATAAATAATAATAATAATAATAATAATAATAATAATAATATGATTCTAAATTCTTTTTTTTTCACATACAAGATTTTTTTTTTTTTTAAATAAAGCCTTGAGTCAAATAGTCAAAGTCCTAGTCAAAGTCTTAGTCAAACAGTCAAAGTCTTAGTCAAATAGTCAATTCTTCATAAAACCTTACTTTATGGTGTTGACCAATTTTAATGGCTAATTGACTCCAAAACTAGTATAAAAACCCACCTATGACCCATTATACTTTGCACCTCTAAATCGATTGTTTCAATCCGATTAAACTTTCCCTCATACCTTTCTTCTATAGTCTATTACTTCTACAATTGAAGCTTTGATTATAAGCTCTTGTAATTGGCGAATTGGAAGCTTGATATTCTTTCTTTTTCGTTTTCTTCAATTTGGACTAGCTACGTTGTTGAGTCTTTGGGATTCGCCTCGCATACATTCACAACACATTATTCTATTTTTTTTACAAGACATAACATTTTGCTAAGGTGAGTTTTACATAGCCCCTTTTCTATTTATCACCGTTTTTGGGGTGAAACATGTTACAACATCATTTATGCAATTCAATCATCAATGTGTCTATGTGTTTTCTATGTTGCATTATGTCTTGAGCATGATTAGAGTAAGCACCATTCTAGCATAATCATTAACTCCGTACAAGCCGGCGGTATACATTGATAGATCTATTGGACTGACAATCCCACCCGGATACGTGCCTCCTACAAAGGTAGCGTGGGTGTTTGTTATCGTATAACATATTCAAGTGGACCATGAGCGTATGGTATGTATCATATTATAACAGTCATCAGGGTTGATTATGCACTCGATTTATTTCTAGTATGTTCTCACATATGGGCTAGATTGACATGACACATGAATTGCACAACATTTTTATTTTATTATCAAAAACCTATGTAATTCTCACCAACTTTTGTTGACCCAAAAACATTTTCAACTTAACATGTTTCAGGTTCTATTTGCATGAAGATTTGAATTGATGCTTGAAGATATGTGTATAGTTTTATTCAATTTGATGTACAAATTCTTAGAACAATTGTATGTAACTTATTTAAAGTATTTAATGAAATTTATTATTCACCATGAGCTACTGAACAATCATCAATACGTGACATCCCGATGTTTCCGCCATCGGTTGGGGTGTTACAGATTGGTATCAGAGCCATGGTTATAGGGAATTAGGTTATTAGAAAAATAATCTAGTCTATAACCATAGGATTTAACCAGTACTTGCTTCTTTTACTTGCTATTCTCTATCTCCCTCCTAGTTCTTATCCCTACATTAATCCCTACGAGAAGGTTGCTTTCCATCACTGGATCCACTCTTAGACTAATAAGGCAAAACCCTCAGGTTTAACCTGAACCACCTTGAGATCTCGTCGAAGTTCTAGATTTTAATAACGAACACGTGCAATCTGGAAGGGTGAACGCCTGTATTCTGAGTCTTCTGTCTAGGCTGGCATTGCGCATATATCCCAATCAGACGAGGGACCCGGATGCCTACCTGGGAATTCTCGGGATGAGTGTTCACTTATAGGCTAAAGCATGTCTTCACTATGTTATTAGAATCTAGAAGTTTTGATAAGTCAACGTTTTCGTTTATTCGTTTTAATTAATGAATAAATGATTACACTCACCTTCCTTAAACTAAGCTCAAAAATCTCAAAATTTTACAGCTTAAATCAATCTCATTTCATAACCATCCATGGATTTCACAATCACACTTCACCTTACCATCTTAGCCACTTTTTAAATATTCAACACCCTACCCAAATCATATAATCTCCATACTATAAAATAAACTCTTTATCAACTATCTTCACATTCACTATCTCTCACAACTTTGATTCTGCTTCAAGAATTTTTCATCATCCTCTCAAGAACTAAATTCATATCCTTCACCTTCTCACACATGAGCTAGTTACCCATGATAACCAAACTATTGAAACTTGATTGTGTGTTGCATCAAACATAATCCTTAGTTATACATGAGGATTCGACTATTTGCCTTATTTGAACATTTGAAACTAGAATTCATGGAATATAAACTATTTACTATAGACACACCTAGAGTCATTAACCTTATCTAGGGCAACTCTATTACAACTCGTATGCTATACTTGATACTTGATTGCTTACATGTACATATTATCAATTTGCAATTCATGTGTGTAATAATTGGTACACTTAATCAAACAACTGATAGAGGATGAAGTACTTGCTCAACAGTTAGTAGAGTACAAAATAACCTACTCAACGATTGGTAGAGGTCATCATGCCTGCTCAACAGTCGGTAGAGGCCCTACAACCTGCTCAACGACTGGTAGAGGCTATCATACCTGCTCAACAATCGGTAGAGGTTCCTACTCACTGACTGGTAGAAGTCTTTTTCCTGCTCAACAGTTGGAATCATTTTTGGATACATGGTTTATCATATTATTTTACATGTGTGTCTAGAGTTATAGAAGGACACAAAACCCTAATGTAAGGTAAATTGGTGATTGCGGTCCGGAACGTAATCATGAATTTACAGGTACGTTAAGGTAGTGTGAAATTCTATCAAGGTTTTCGGTAGTTGACCAATTATAAACCTTAGTTATCTGGTAGTTCATTTAGTCTTTCAATAGTCCATCAACTCATTCCTTTTGGGACTCCTAAAACTTAAGATTCTTATTCTCCTTGCTATTTCAGATGAACCTAATCCAACCCTTAAAACTCACACATATCAAAACTCTTACCCAAATTATTCGAAACAGTTTATTCTGTTACCTATAAATTTATGTCATGCCTTAACTCGAAACTTCCCAAACCACCCTTGTCCTAATTTCTACCCAATCACCTTCAACCCTGTGTTTTCAATAAACTTCGGGACGAAGTTTCCAAAAGTAGGGGAGACTGTAACATCGCAAAATTTTCCCCAAAATTTTAATACATAAAAAGCCCTTATATATATATATTTTTTTATTACACCTTTATCATTAATATTATACAAATGTGCCTAAGTCTTTATTTATCCTAACTCACAACTTATATACATACATAAATGTATATAAATAATAATAATAATAATAATAATAATAATAATATGATTCTAAATTCTTTTTTTTTCACATACAAGATTTTTTTTTTTTTTAAATAAAGCCTTGAGTCAAATAGTCAAAGTCCTAGTCAAAGTCTTAGTCAAACAGTCAAAGTCTTAGTCAAATAGTCAATTCTTCATAAAACCTTACTTTATGGTGTTGACCAATTTTAATGGCTAATTGACTCCAAAACTAGTATAAAAACCCACCTATGACCCATTATACTTTGCACCTCTAAATCGATTGTTTCAATCCGATTAAACTTTCCCTCATACCTTTCTTCTATAGTCTATTACTTCTACAATTGAAGCTTTGATTATAAGCTCTTGTAATTGGCGAATTGGAAGCTTGATATTCTTTCTTTTTCGTTTTCTTCAATTTGGACTAGCTACGTTGTTGAGTCTTTGGGATTCGCCTCGCATACATTCACAACACATTATTCTATTTTTTTTACAAGACATAACATTTTGCTAAGGTGAGTTTTACATAGCCCCTTTTCTATTTATCACCGTTTTTGGGGTGAAACATGTTACAACATCATTTATGCAATTCAATCATCAATGTGTCTATGTGTTTTCTATGTTGCATTATGTCTTGAGCATGATTAGAGTAAGCACCATTCTAGCATAATCATTAACTCCGTACAAGCCGGCGGTATACATTGATAGATCTATTGGACTGACAATCCCACCCGGATACGTGCCTCCTACAAAGGTAGCGTGGGTGTTTGTTATCGTATAACATATTCAAGTGGACCATGAGCGTATGGTATGTATCATATTATAACAGTCATCAGGGTTGATTATGCACTCGATTTATTTCTAGTATGTTCTCACATATGGGCTAGATTGACATGACACATGAATTGCACAACATTTTTATTTTATTATCAAAAACCTATGTAATTCTCACCAACTTTTGTTGACCCAAAAACATTTTCAACTTAACATGTTTCAGGTTCTATTTGCATGAAGATTTGAATTGATGCTTGAAGATATGTGTATAGTTTTATTCAATTTGATGTACAAATTCTTAGAACAATTGTATGTAACTTATTTAAAGTATTTAATGAAATTTATTATTCACCATGAGCTACTGAACAATCATCAATACGTGACATCCCGATGTTTCCGCCATCGGTTGGGGTGTTACAAATTCAAACAGAGAGCAAACACAAGTCTTTCTTTTCGGGTAGACGGGTTATTTCTTTCTGTACACACTTGACTCTTCTTGTATACACTACCACATATACAATGACAAACAAACATCCGACCCCCTATATCCATGGACAAGCCTGCTTATCTCTTATTCTCGTCCTGCTTTTCCTCGCTCTCTTTTTTTTTCTTAGTTTGTTCTGAAAACATAGGAAAAGGCCGCCATATACAAGAAGTGCATGAAGTGGCACCTTAGGCAAAGGGGCCTGCCTCAGGAGAAACCACCCACTTTAGATCGCATCGCCCTCCACCATTTGAAGCATCTTCCCTACCGCCTCGACCAACCCATGCCTCATCGCCTTTAAAACTAAGAACCCAACCCAGCACATTTCATTTTTAATGATTGGCGAACCTGACTTTTGCAACCAAGAGTCTAAGCAATTTATGAGAATTGAAGATGTTTTGCTAATGGTTACATGAGAATAATATGAGGCAAAAAGAGTGTGCCTGAAAAACAATCTTCAGACCATTTATACATATAGTGAAATTATAAAAGCTATATTTCAAGAGATCTAATGTTAGGTATGTATTACAGGAACTTTATGACCTCCAAGTTCAAGAAAACAAATAAAAACTAAGGAAACACTTTATATAGGAGTATGCACGTACAGAAACCCATAGTGCGATACGAATACGAGCAATACCAGCAATCTGAAACAGTAACAAAATAGATTGTGATCAGCATGCTCCTTCAAAAAAGGATAACCAACAAATTTTTACAAACCTCCAGATATTGACATTAGAAATTTATCATATAACTTGAAGGTAAGCAAATAAAATATAAGTTACATGTGTCAACCGCCGTAACCGCCCAAGCCAAAGAAAGTCAGCTAGTCGGACCAATTTGAAATATAACTCGGTTTAGTTTTGACGGTATGTAACTCGGAACCCACCGTATGAATGGTGAACCAAACCGAACTGACTATAATTTTTTTTTACCAAACCAGTTTCACCGTGAAGCAGAAATTGGAACAGGCAGTTTAGATTTAACCAGTTTGTCCGGTTATATATATACATTACACACACACACATTCCTGTTCATGGTTTGAAACTTGAAACCAAATGTGTAAAACGAAATGGCCGTATAACATTGATCATTTATTTATTATATTTTAGCAAAGATCTTCGGTCATACTTTATAAGTTAATACAAAATTATAGTTTCAAAAAATTAAAAATGACTAAAACTTCTAAACCGCCACAAGCCCAAAACCAAACCGTCAAAACCATATAAACAAGCAGAACCGACCCTATCCAACCAACCTGCCCAGCTTGATTCGTCAACTTTTTAAACCACATTACTTTGTAAGCCCAAAACTTTCATCAAAATCGGCAGAACCAGATCATGAACACCGCGTATTATCAAACCTAAGACGCTGTAACAAATGACAAATAATCAGTAAATCTAATTTCATCTACAATTCATGTATATATTATCTGTCTTTGAAAATAACAAATAAACATAGCAATATCCAACAAACCAGCATACATGTTCGTCAAAGTTAGACAAAAAACAATCGGCCATGGCATTGAGATTATCCACATTAAGATCAGAAATACGTTCATGCGCCAATTTGTGTACAATTTAAACATAACAGAAGTTATTCTGCCTCAATTATAGCATGCAATGATGCAACAAATAAGTGTAGAAGGAACTACAAGCCACAATAGGCTGAATAGTCTACGCAGAAGGTAAAGCAAAGACTAACATAAAAACGATCATATGCAAGCAAAGATAGATATAAACTTTCCTGTCCAGAGCTGGAGATGGTTACAACTATTTGATAGAGAGCCCATTTTAACTCCTTTGCTGCACTTAAAGCCTTCAAATTTATATTCGGACTCTGATATATATATATATATATAACAAAATCAATGATTCAATTTTACAATAAACAAGTGGTAAGATACAAGAAAACAATAATACCTTCTGATTGAAACACAATTTACACTCCTTTTACAATCAAATTAACAGCAATGGAAGCGAGTATCCAAAATCTGCTCTGATGAAAAGGAAAATCGGCGACGATACTTGATGTTGCATTCACTGATATACCTATGATGGGAGCTTCAACAGATCAAATTTATGGGTAAGAATTGGTAACGGAGGTATTGAAGCAATTAGAGAAATTGAATGGAAATTGATGGGGGCGATTGGTTTAGACATTAGAAAAATTGAATGGAAGCAGAGGTTTCAATTGATATAAATGTGAGGGTAGGGATGTAATATGTTTTGAGGATGTGAGGTAGGAGACCATAGTAAAATTACATAGATATCCTTGCAAGTGTCTTAATGTTACCAAAAGTTCCAATTATACCCTTGTGATATAAGCTTAAATTACTTGTACATGTTGCTATAATAGTTGGATGATGTACAAAATTACTATCTTGTACATCACTCCTCCTTTATAATGTATTATAGATTTATAGAAGCATATGGTTTTTATTTAAAGCAAAACATAGTTATTCAAAATAAAACATTGTTTCGCTGGCTTTGGTTAAAAAATGAATAAATAAAACAACCTGGCTAGGAATTTAAATCATAAACGTTAAAAGTAATACCCGTAGTTAAGCGAGTAAATTTCATAAAAGCATAAATTTGTTTTAAAAAGATATGAGAAAATACTCTTTAAAATTCCAACTATTATTCTCGTTCAATAAACATAGACGATTAACAAGAGTTTAGGAATTCTAATCGACAATATTAGATGAGTAGAGAGAGTGGTATACGTTACCCTGGATTGTTGCACGATTCAATACCGGAGGGGCTCGCCGGAAAACAAGCGACGACGATTAACACGATAAAAAAAATGACGGTTTAGGAAGAAAAAGCGTTGAGTATCGTGTTGCTTAACGACCATACCATTAGTATTTATATAGTTTTAATACTCGTTTTCAATTTAAGGCAACCCCGGTATTTCCGGTCGTAATTAATAATTTTAATTCGGGGGTTTCGAAAATTAATACGCGTATCATGATTAATTCGAGATTGTGGTTGACTTGAGTAAATTTTGTGTTGATTTCAAGGCTTGGCCTGGGTTGACGAAAGTTGCCGCAAATCTCTCTGGTTTCCATGACTAGAGGTTGAAGATGAAGTTTATTATTTTTTTTCATCCTTCGAATAATTACGTTTCTTGGCCTTAGTGTTGTTTTAAATATCATATATTCATTTTCTTTTGTTTTGGCCAAAACCTCAAGATCAAACGCACAAAAGGAAAATTTGTAATTATTATTGTTATTATTTTTACACAAAAATACTAATGACAAGTATTAAATATTTTTATTAACTTTGAAAGCGACGAAAACTTACAGAGACTAAAATAGAAACATTTAAATATAAAAAGAGCTATAATCGACAACATGCTAATAGATGGGGGTGACGATTGTCACATTATCATATTCTTGTAACAAGATAATAATTAAAAAGAAGAAACTGAAGAAATACAACTCTTATCAAATTAAATGATTTAGTGATTACTTGAAAAAACTAAAGAGACAACAAAGTCTTATAAATTAATTTTCTTTGTTCATAAAAAGAATGGTTAGACAGAAGGTGAATGTAAAGAGAAAGCAGCCAAGCAAGATGCTTTCCATTTGAATACATCGCAAGAAGCGAATGTGTTTTGGCAAGCAAGGTTAAACAAATGTTGTATGTTTTGTCTCTATTTTGGTTATGTTTGTATGTACTTTTGGATTTAGTTTTAAAAAAGATGATTTATTTTTGTTCATACAAGACATCTTTGTCTACTCTTGTTCTGATTTGCTGATGTTGTAGGAGCTTAAACTTTTATAAACATATATATGCATGTATTGTGGTATATATTCTTGACATCATTTTTCTTTCTCTTCAGTTTGACAAACACCTATTTTGCGTTAGCCGTTATAACCTCTTAAAATATAATAAGAGATTTAGATTAACTATATTATCAAATCATGTATAGATAATTAGATCATCGTGGGGAGTTAAAATGAGGTCATTGTTGATAATGTTTTTTATATATAATATAGGGTTAAAACTCGTGAATAAAGTAAGATACAAATGATATGGTCAATAGAAAAGCACAAAAATCAGCAGCAGCAGCAGCAGCCAACTACCACAACCCATCCTTCTGCAACCATGAGAGCACCTCCACCATCCTCCTTCTCCATCACATTCGACCCAATCCCTGAGTCGATAGAAGCAACACGAACCCTCCTCTCTCTTTCTTTCTCTTTCTCCCTCTCTACCTTTACCTCCCCTCACCAAACTCTTCCGTAAATTCCGGCCTACAAAACCCACCCAACAAACTTGGTATAACTTATAGTACTACATCCAGAAATTTGGGTTTGAAAGCGGCTCAATAGCGGCCGCCAGAAAATATTGTGGTGCAATTCTTTGGAGGACAAGCTTCTGGTAATGGTTTCAGGCTACGGTGGTGGTTTCCCCTCAAAATCCTTCTGCACAAATTTAAATTAACTCCAAGAGTTGGATCCCCTTCAGTCAATAAATACAAAATCCTAATATGAAGTATTTTAATTTTACCTCTTTCAAATCCGAGACCCATATTTTACATTTTGATCTTCATCACTAATTAAATGGATGTCAAATGAACAAATTTTTGAAATTTGACTTTTTGGTCACTGACCCACAATTATCTTGGAAGAGGTTTTATTCTAGCGAGATGGAGATTCTGATGATTGTGACGGTGGTGTTTTACGAGACAAAAAGAGGATAAATAAGAGGGTTTCGGGAAAGAGAGAGAGGTAGTGGTGCTGTGTTACGAGAATAAACAAGGTATCGCCGTGGTTGTGATGATGGTGTTGGTGTTAGTGATGGTGGTAGCTGTGAATATGGTGATAGTGATAGTGATGGGTGGTGACAAAATGTTAAAAAAAGAAGTGTAAATGCCAGTTTTGCCCTCACTTGGGATCCACGCCGCAAGGCCAAAAGATTTTATGTATAGTGAAAACACTTGAACTCTACCATGCACTATAAACATGGATATACATTAAAATGCAACGTTACTTATAAATCACTCAATTTTCTATATAAAAAGGTTAATGCTAAAAGACAAAGAATACAATGTTTTAAAACTTAAAGGACGAATTTCATCAATTTTAAAACTAAAAAGCAGCCACTAAAAATAAAAATGGGTGTAAACAAGACGAAATGATTTTTCCTAAATAAAATTCACCTAAAGAGAAAATTGCTCGAATGGTCCTTGTGGTTTGCACTTTTTTCACCTATAGTCCTCAAGTTTTTAAAATTACAGCCATAGTCCCGAAACAGTGAATTTTTTTAACTCGGATAGTCCCTGGAGCTAACTGAGGTTAAATAATCCAGTTAAATGGGTGTGAAATTACAAAACTACCCTTACTTTAATAAAAAATAATATAACACTAGTGGGTCCCACACTTCATCTTCTTCACCTCATCACCTCCACAAACCACTACCACCCATCTCCACCCTCCACCACCACCGACCCCCATCTCCACCCTCTTACACCTCATCACTTTACATCCACAAAAACCTCATATATATATATATATATATATATATATATATATTATCCCTTTCTCCTATACATCTTATCCCTATATCTAAAACTCTCACACATAATACATATATAAACACACTTTACAGTACATAGAGAGAGCTGGAGAAAGAGAAACCAAGGAGAGATAAAAAAGAGACGGTGAGCTGATGGTGCTTAGCCACCACCCAGACGACGGCGTATGACGGCGCTCCGGTGGAAGCCAAGTGGTGCTTCCAAACGACCCAAACCCCCCACCTCCCAGGTCTCTGACCGGTCGGCGTTACTGGGTTTAGAAACCGATTAGAATAGGACCGGGTATAGGGTACCGATTGATGATGGTGGTTCGATGGTGACTAATTCAGGTTAGGGATCGGACAGTCGACGGTGAATGACTGGTGGTTGTGGTGACGACCGGCTGTGGTGATGATGAGGACCGAGTGATGGTTACCCAGGAAGATGATGAAGGGTTGATAGATGTAGTCTAAGGGATGGTCAACACCCTGGTCAAGTTAACCTAAGTCAACCGACTAAGTCAAGTGGTGATGGATGTGGCTGTGGTGATGGGTGGGGGTCGGTGGTGGTGGGCGGTGGTGGTTTGTGGATGTGATGAGGTGAAGAAGATGAAGCGGGGAAAATGAAGTGTGGGACCCACTAGTGTTATATTATTTTTTATTAAGAAAGGGTAGTTTTGTAATTTCACACCCACTTAACTGGATTATTTAACCTCAGTTAGCTCCAGGGACTATCCGAGTTAAAAAATTTCACTGTTTCGGGACTATGGCTGTAATTTTAAAAACTTGGAGACTATAAGTGAAAAAAGTGCAAACCACAGAGACCATTCGAGCAATTTTCTCTCGCCTAAACTGCGACACACTTAAATCATGATTTTCCAATTAGCCCCCTTCTCCTACACGGCACACACATGGTAGTAGTGGGTTGCATCACACCCTGACCACCAACAACCACCACATTACGCCGTCGTCTCCCTCACTCAATCCATCGTCACCACCAATCATCATCATCATCATCACAATCCATTTCACTTACATTCTATGCATGGACATCCAAGAACCCCAACCCAATTGCAACCCACTCAAGAGAAACAAACCCTCAACCCCCAACTGCTGCGATGACGATCGTACGGCCGAACTTGAACCCACATCGGATAAGAGTGTGGATGATCATTCCCCTAGTGGTAAAGACTCAGAAGATAATAATAATAATAATAATAATAATAATAATAAAGATAATAAAGCACAAGACTTTGAACTCATGGAGAAATCAGACCGTGAAATTGCAGAGAGTATTGCAAGGATCAAGAGAAATCTGCAGACAATAGGTGTCAGATTGCCTGATGGAGGTGAAAAGTTTAGGGCTAATCTCCTGAGACATGAACTTGAACAAGAACGAAGAAAGAAACTTCAGTTAGAGAAGGTTTGGCTCTCTGTGTTTAGTCTTTCTTTTATGTCAATGCATTGGTTTTAGATGTTATAATATACAGACTGTTGATGGGTATGTGTTTATAAGAGGGTAATTTTAGTTTTACTGTTAATATGTTGTGTTTGTTGCTTGATTATGTGTCTTTTAGCATAAAGCATGAATGCGTTGGAATAGCGGATTGATATTATACTGTTTTTGGTTTGTTGTTGTGTTTTTTGTTAACAGGCTGAGAATGGATGTGATGAGGCGATACAGCTTTCGGATCATAGTGATGACGGTAAGATTAGTTTCACGGTTTTGTTAAAGTTGATGTGTGATATAATATATTTCAGTCTTTGTTGATGTTGGGTTGGTAACATGCGTCTAAAAGAGAGATGGGTACAATTTTTTATTTATTTATGAGTGTTGCGTCTGTCTATTTTGTTTGCGGGCGATTAGTTGGACTGGTTTTGTGTAGGTGCATCAAATGGAAAAAAGAAATCTGAATCAAAGTTTGCCAACCTTTTTCGCAAAAAGATGGAGGGAGAGGTATGATCCTTTGTTAAACTTGAATTATTATTATTACTTTTTCTATTTTCTTAACACATGTATTTGTTTATTGATTAGCAAGAAGATTCTAGGACTGTATGTGCATTCGATAAAGATTTAACTTACATCAATCCTTGTCATGGGCGAAAATTGAGGAGTCAACTTTCGGGTAAGGGAAGATCCAGGATGGGTTTATCTTCTCCACGATCCATGAAGACTTCTTTAGTAGATGATAAGAAACAGATGGACTCCAACGATGAAAACAAAGATGGCGATTCTAAATCCGTTTCAGAGTAAGAAGAGTTATCCCTGTAAATATTTTTATGATGTGTTATCGTCTCCTTCAAATGGCCTTAGAATTTTAATTATTTTTCATCATCTATATCATAGTTGTCAAAAGTGCGCTGCGCCCTGCGAGGCGCGCGTTTAGGCGCTGAGGAGCACTATTAGGGTTGTTTCAGGTTGATTCCTGGCCAAATTCAGGCTAAAAGTTGCCTAAACCTCTAAAAATCCTAAATAAACTATGAACAAGTCCTAAACAACCCTAAAACATCCTAAACAAGCCTAAAACATCTCTAAAATCCCTAAAAATGTCTTTTATACTATGCGCCTAATTATAAAAAGCCCTTGTTTTTTATATGCGCCTTGCGCCTAGGCTCGGGCTCGGCCTGTGCGCCTAGGCGCTTTGACAACTATGATCTATATAATTGTCTATGTGATCTATTTCAGCTTATAACTGGTTCTTGTATATATCTAGTATCCTTAAGTTATTGTATTCCTTTGGCAGGCCAAACTCTCCTCATGATCCACCCTCAAGGAATTTGAGGCCTAGATCTGTAAGTCACTTCCATTGTGTATACGGTATATGCATGATTATATTTTTATTATATGAGACGTTAGTTTCATATGGGGTTGCTACTTTAGCATTCGAACAAACAGACTTCCTTTCTAACTTAGGGTTCCCGATTGAGGGAAAAAAAGTAGAATATATTATATATAGGTTATGTCCGGTATAATGATAGAACCTTATGTTTCACTTAAAGATAACTATTTGAATTAAGTAAATCTAACCATAGACTCCTCTTTTTAGCAATCTAAATTTCTAAAGTGTAAGTGTCTGGATATGACCCCCCCCCCCCCCCCCCCCCCCACCCCAATGACTGCTAACTTACATGCAAATGGAATAGACGAACATGTGAGGCCATCTTGAGGGTATATGTGGTGATTTCCCAGCTTTTAATTTCTAACCGTCTTCTTTTTTCAACAGACACGGGCTTACCGTTTAGTGGATGAGGAGCCTGAGATTCAGAAGTTTACGCTAAATTTGGATCCGTGGTAGGTCTTACTGGTTTCTTACATTTATTTGCTTATGCTTAGTGATCTAAGATAAAAATGTTTTAATTCATCATATTCAAATTTCAGCATGAAAGATGTTAAAATCTACTACCCATCAAGGGATGACCCGGATGCTGTTGAAGTTGATTACCCTGATATGGCATGTCTTGCTCCTGAAGCGTGCATTTCATCGATTATTATGAATTTTTATATACGGTTAGTGCTTTTTGCTGTACAAGGCTTCCATTCACTTCAGGATTTTTTGAGTCCCTACATGTCTACTCTTTTTTGTATCTAATATCTTATTTGATGGTTTCCTTTTTTTCTTTTGAATAGATATCTTCAGCAGCAATCATCTTACTCAGAGAATGCAACATGCAATTTCCATATCTTCAACACATATTTTTATAACAAACTTGAAAAGGTATGTTATTTTCCATCGTGGTCTTCTTGAACTAGTGAACAATAGAATGCTTCTGGCACTTACTTGGTTTCAAAAAGCGCGCGAAGCGCATCTAGGCGCCAATCTGTGCGCCTTATGTAACACTAGGCGAGCATCGTACAAAAAGCGCATGAAAAGCGCGCTTTTCGTACACGAGGTGTTTTTTGTGCTTAAAATTGTTATACATGTAGCTAAAAATGTTGTACATTTAAGTTAAATCATATATAAACATTATTTGTATCTATATTTTGGGTAAATGATGCTAAAAAACTATAACATATATAAAAAAAATTATATATATTCGTCTTGCGCCTCGCGTACGAAAAGCCCACTGCTTTTGCGCTTTGCGCCTCGGTTTTAGACCTCGTCGCTTTTGTGCGCTTCGCGCCTTTTAAAACCAAGGGCACTTAAATTTACAGTATACGACTATACATGCTGAGAAGGGATGCCAGTTGATATTAATACTAATAAATATATGAATTTTCATAATATGTATCTAGCCATAGTGCACGTTGTGATTGTTGTCTGCTGTCTGCATGAGCTTATTGTAAAAATATTATCAGATTATAATCCTCTTGATATTGTACAATTGGAGAAGTACTTAGAAAATATGTATACTTTGGGAGTCAGGGTAAGTACTGAATCTCGTAAAGAGATTGTCTGTATTATCCAGAACTTAAGTCATAGGACTCTGCGCTGTATTTAATGGGACTCAACTTTGTCCCTAAATATTATGCACTCAGTTTTCTGCTGTGTTTCTTATATTTTTCAGACCTAAAAGAAATTTTATATAATGAAAGAAACCTAAGCATGACTGTATACTTCAATGGCTGAGAGGGTTCTAATGCATGATTCCTGTACTTCTTCACTTTAACCCGTCTTCTAAATGGCGAATAACTAATGTTTTTTTTTGGTAGCTGAGCTACAAGGAAGATTCCTTTCTCAAGTTCAGAAAGTGGTGGAAAGGTGTGAGCTTACTTGAAAAAGCATACATTTTTCTGCCTGTACATGAAAGGTAAGCTTTTGAACTTGTATAAAGCATTCATGATTTCTCCTTCCTAAAATTCAAAAGATGCCGATTGTCATGATTCTAATAGGATTATTAACATTTATAGCATAATTGCTGGCATTCCTCTGAGAGCTGTGATTGTCAATGCTTGAATGCTTTGATCGTTAAACGCTCAAAAAGTATGCGTGATGTAGTTATTATGCATACCATATGCCATATGTGTATGTGTGTCAGTGTGTGTGTGTGTTTCTACTAAATGTTTTCTTCAATTGTGCAGTGCTCATTGGAGCCTGGTGATAATATGTCTCCCTAGCACGGATGATGAACTAGGCCCAATTTTGCTTCATCTGGACTCGCTTGGACTACACAACAGCAAGTCACTTTTTGATAATATCAAAAGGTATATAATATATAAATGTCAACAAGACTTGCATGATTATAGATATCATGACTAATGGAAAATACATGCTGTTGGAAATCATTTCATAATCATCATCCAATCTTATAGGAAAATACTGACATCAAGTCATCAATATGACAGGAAATTGCACATGTTCTAAGTTGTGGTTCTATTACATATTTTCAAATAACATGTTTCTCAAACGCATATCCACAACTTGAAACACATATGTTCGTACTTCGTACAACTTTCAGTTAACTTGTTTTTGCTGTATACTATTCAAATTCTAGATATCTTAAAGAAGAGTGGAGCTATATAAGAAAATCAAAAAGTCCTGTAGACCCATCCGTTACAGATGAAATCTGCGAAAATCTGGACTATAGAGTGGATCACAAAAGAGTTACAGTAAGCATTTTCATAGCTTGAGTTCTTACATTATTTAAGTGTTTTTAGTTATTTCATCAGAGTATTTTTGTTGTATTTATGTCAGGTTCCACAGCAGAAGAATGACTACGACTGCGGGCTCTTTGTCCTGCTTTATATGGAGCGTTTTATCAAAGAAGCTCCTGCGAGGTTCAAGAAGAAAGACTTATCAATGGTACATTTCTATACATGGTTGACCTTTTTACTTCGATGTATTTTATTTAAAATTTACTCGTAAACTTTGAGTTATGCCGACCATTACACCTCACTTGCCAATAAATGTATATTTATTATCAGTTTAGCAAACAATGGTTTCGCCCTCAAGAAGCATCGAACTTAAGGGCTAAAGTTTTTGATCTGCTTGCGGAAGAGTTCAAGAAAGCCAAAGAGAAGGAAACCACCTCATCTCCCAAGAGTTAGGCACAGTTGAAGTGCTATGTTTGGTTTAGTTTCCAGGAGCAGTATGGTAAAAGTTGAGTTGTTAGATGTATATACATTATTTGTATAGGAAGGCTTAAAAGCAGTGCAGTTGCTAACAGGGTAGAAATGTTTTGACCCTTTAAAAGGAAAGAAAAATCCATGCTATTCATAAAATGCCTTAATGCACCTTCTCACTGAGAAGTAAAGATTTGGGCTTATTGTCTTCTTGTTACAAGAGTGAATATTAAGATTCAAAAAGCAAGGTGAAAGTCTATGCAAGAGTATAGAAAGTATTCTTCATGTTTGGTTTCTTCTTTTTTTTTTTTTTTTTTTTTTTTTTTGGGGTCAGAGAGCTTGGGATAAGCTCGGCTCGTTACAACTTTATTTCTAAAGCTCAACCTTGACTCGTGAGTGGTTTCCAATGTCGAGCTTAGGATGTTGTTGACTCGTTTATTATTAATAATAATTGTTTAATTATATATTTATTGATGTTTATAGTTATTTTTATATATTCATAACGAACATTTTTTATTTTTTTTATATATTCGTAATGATCATTTTAAACAATAATATATATATATTGTATAATTATTTCTATGATAGAAAATATTGATAAATTGGTTTGAGTCCAAGACTAGTTAATTGGCTTAATATGTGAGGACAAAAGCCTCCGAAAGATCAAAAACGTTAGACTTGGTTTGTAGGGAATTTTGCAGCCAAAAGCAGCAAATTCGTCAAATAATTTTCTATATACTACCAAGTATTATATAAACTAGTTTTTTACCGTCGTCGCACATTGTAGCGACGGCCTAGCGTTCTTGACTTCATTTCAAGCATTACGATAATGCCATTAACATGAATTTGTTAAACGTTTGCAAAGCGGTCTCAATGTGGTGGTATCATTATTATTATCGGCCCAACACAAAGAAATTACTTCAACGTTAAGCTGTTTAAATATAGGATGAAACTTGTGTTTATTCCACCAAAAGAAGGGAGAAAAAACGAAACATCTGAAGTAGTAAATCACATGTGCCGTCCAAAAAAAAGTGTAGTACATGACATGTACTATACCAAGATGCCTTGTAATGCATATTTGTAGTTTTCATTTCATATGCTTGTACTACATATTACCATCCAATCTTTAGTGCTTCTTATTGAGAGTAGTTCACTCTCTAAAAACGAAGCCACCGCCAATGCCGCCACAACCACCACCACCGCAGCTGCCATCGCCACCACCGCCTCTCCCTCTCTCGAAAAAAAACCCATCGACCACTACCAATCCTCTATCTCTTTCTATAAACACAGTCTGATCTGAAACCATCAAGTCGAAACCCTAGTTTCAGTCGCCGTCACCATCGTTCTCCTACACCAGCGATCCTACTTGGATGATAACCTGGAAAAGGAAAAATGAAGAAACTAAGCAAGTTCCAGCCTAACTTTGGCTAATCACTTTCGTCGTGTCTGCTAGATCCATGACAGCCGTCACCATCTCCGGTTAATTTAAACCAATTGTCGATGCTTTCTGGCCGGTTTGGGCCAGGGGCACATCTCTTAAGGGGCGGGGAAGGGCCCCCCCCCCCCTCCAAATTTTTGCTCAGAAGTTCCGATTATATAGTATTCGTATAGAATTTTTTTGGTATATAAGGTTTTGACCCCTTGAAACTAGTTTTCGACCGCCCAAAATTAGTGACTTCCGACCCCCCCCCCCAAGTTTCGGGTCAAGCTTCGCCACTGGTTTGGGCCACCTCTTTTGGGCGTTTTTGCATTTCGATCGTCAGTTTCGTCACCGTCGGATTAAAGACCAAGGACACGTGGCAACCTTTCAGCCGTGAGATAGCTACAGTAATAGCCTCTCACAGTTGAGACTGCAAATTGCATCTTTATATAATTAGTCTTGTTTAGACTCCCTTAAGCATGCAAGTTTAGATAAACTTGAAATATGAAGCTCGCGCTTATTTATCAAAGAGCGCCAATATAAGCTCAAGTTCCGGGTCAAACTCGTTTGCTTGATTCAAGTTTCTAGCGATCTAAGGTGTCTTGTTTATGAGATAGGTCCCACACAGAAATGAGTTGTAACTGAAGCTTCTATCCTATATCTTAACTGAATGTTTCTTTTAGCTAAAGAATCTTTTTCAAGCTCCTCTGAAATAATTAGAAGATCCTCTACTACTGTGTGTCTGTGTGTTGGTGCTTATGTGGCCACCTAATATTTCTCTAAAGAGAAATTTAGTTTGAGAACCAAGCGCACAAGCAGCCTGTAAACCATCATTGCATAATCCATAAACAGCAAGATAAACTTACGCAGACGTGGCACTTTTTTATTTTTTCACACGACCATAACACATGGCCTAACAACAATACTAGGATCATCGTTTACATCAAACTTTAAGGTCCTGGCAATATTATATACACAGTAAAAGCAGGCGTCAAATAACAATGACTTGTTACATAACAGGCATTGCTAAACTAGTTATAAATATGGGTTTTACCTTAAAAGTCAAAATAACGAAAGAAGGGGTTGTCCTAGGTTGCTTCTCCTTCAACTGCTTGCCTCCAATGATTAAAGTTCCTGCAAATCCTACCAAGAAATTGATGTACATTGGCAAAATCCAATACAGAAAACCAATATATCCCTAAAACATTGATGGAACTATTGATCTTGAACGAAAAGTTATAGTATAACAGAGAACTAGATCAAATGATCAAGAAATGATTTAATCAAGTAATATCTTATCAACCCTTTGTTTGATAAGGAGACACAGTCTTCAAGCGAAGAAAGGCTTTGGTGTCTAGAACTAGGGTAATAAAATTCAAGAACTATCATTAACATACGATCCAACATAATTAAACATGATCTCAAAACCATACCCTTACTCTGGAAAAAAAAAAAGAAAAAAAAAACATATAATAAATGACGGCAGTTGAAGTAAAATACAAGTTTCAATCTATTCCTCAGCCACATGAAAGATACGCGTGACAACATGCCACTTAGATGCATAAGACCATCACCACCTTGCAGCAAACACATCACTGTGCCTCAAGATAACTCTGGATTTCCTTTTATGCCAGTAAGTTTGTACGCTCTAGCCATCTTACACTATATGTTTAGTTGGCATTATGATATCTCCTGGCAGAAGATTGACCAAGAACTAGTCCCTGCAACCGATAAATTAACGCAAGAGTTAAAATCTTATTACATGGTATGTAAACAAACTTTGACAGCTATTCTAATTTTATGATATCTAATGGTCTCCCAAGTTAAGCCTTTATGGCCATAGAAACTACTACCCATATGCATGTCAAATTTATATATATTCTACGTTCATAGTTCATACGTTAAATAAGTATAATTATAATTAATAAGTAAGAAGAAAGATACTAACCAATACTTGATTAAGCCATCCCAACCGCACGTTGCAACTTTACTTTGTTCCAAAGGATGCCACTCCGCACCAATGCACACTCCATTATGACACTTCAATGTTCTAAAGACTTTGCAACTTTTCCAATCCCAAAACCAGCATTTACCTTCGCCATCTCCAGACATAACAAACCTACCATCTGGCGAAAAATTGACTTGACAAGCATAACCAGCAACGATATGCCCAGCAAACCTCTTCTTCTTATTGAGCTGAAATCTCTCCCTGGTGCTATAAATTAGAATCTGATTATCCAAACTCTGTGCTGCCAACCAATTTCCATTAGGATGAAGCGAAATCGCTGGCATCGAATGCATATGCGGTTCACTTATATACTTTATAACAACAGGAATACCAAACTCCCATACACGAAGAGACTTATCATCGCTTGAAGTGACAAATCTCCTGTTATTATCAACAAACGTAATTGTATTCACAGCGCCAAGATGCTGGTCATACTCCTGCGTAATTTGCCCTGTGTTCACATCCCACTGAACAATCTTCTTATCACTCATACCCGCCAAAAGAATATTCTGCTTATCATCATCCGGATTCAACTTCACCACATACGGTATCTTCCCCGTCGAAAACGTGGATATCACCTGCCCAGTTTCCGTATCCCAATACTTAATATTCTTATCATACCCCGCAGTCAAAAACTTCGTCCCGTCATTACAAAACGATATATCCCTCACCGCCTTCGAATGCCCCATATAAGTCCTCATACACTTCCCCGAATTACACACATCCCAAATCTTCACTTTACAATCCATCCCCGCCGACAAAATCAAATGCCCAGATTTCGGGAAAAACCTAATCGCAGACACACCCTTCGTATGCCCACTCCACGTATGCACCAATCTTTTCGGTATATAACAATGATCATTCGCCGCCTTGGCATCCTTCGGCGGCGCAATCCATGACCTCCCTTGATAATCCTTCTCCTCCTTCCCATGAAACGTACTCTTATCCGTAACAACCTCACCCTTCTCCTTATTCCCATCTCCCTCCCCTTTCTTCTTCGCATACTCTTCCGCATACTTCTTCTGTTCCTCACTCAATTCCTCCTGTAACCCTTCCTTCTTCCCGGCCCACGGACTCTTCCTATTCTTACTCAACCACGTATCGGTAGCCGGATTCTCCACTTCCTCTTTATCCGCCTCATTCTCCTCCTCACCTCCATCCTCATTTCTCTCCAATGCCTCTTTCTTCTTCTCAATCTTCCTTCTTTTCTGCTCACTCTGTGGAATATTATAAACCGAAACGGCATCGTTCCGTTGCAAATTATCCAAATCACCAACGTAATTAAACCCAGCAGAAGCAGAGGGGTCAGCAGCATAGCCATATTTATAAAAAGTATTATACTGTTCATCAAACACAAAGGGCTCAATAGACGCGTTTTCTACAAACCCTAGTTTATGATTACGCATACCTTGGGCAAGGCCGTCTTTAGCGTAGGGATGAGCAGGGCCTTGGATGGGGGCCCACAGTTGGTCGTAGGTAGGGTTGAAGTCAACGATGTGTTGGGTCGGGTCTAAGGGTTTGGTTAGGGTTTTGTTGGTAATTGCATCGGCGACGGTTAGGGAAAGCATGGTGTCGTCGACTTTAGGGGCGGAGGATTTGGGGATAATAAGGCGTGGAGGGGAGGAATCAGGGGAGGAGTGGTCGGAGATAGGGTGGTGGTCGTCGTCGGTGTATGATTGTATCAGGTCCATGATTTGGGGATGTGAAAGATGGAAACGAAACCCTAGAATTTCGATCTGTGATGAGTTTATTTAAACACCGGAGGCGGTGATGTATGTCTGTATGATGGGTATTAAAACGAAATCCGACTTGACTCGTTCACTGAACTGGCTTTTTTTTTTTCGTCATTGTGTCAATTTTACGATTTATTGTGTTTTTTTCCTTGGCGTTATGTTATATTTTGTGATTCATTGTGTTATATTTTGTGATCCATTATATTTTTTGTGTCTTTCGCACACATCTCATTTTTTTACTCTCTGTAGGATAACTTGACTCTTATATGACTTACGGATGGCGCCAATGAAGAAACACCGATATAACAATAAATATAGACGAGCATGATTAAGAGTTATTGTATTAATAATAGCTTGGATGATTACAGACACTCGAATACAAATTGTTACAATGTTTCGACTATAATCTATCTCTTTCAACTATCACAGAATTCCTTAAATATGAATGCTTGAAAGATTGAATGAATCCTTTTCCTCGGGGAGAAGGGGTATTTATAGGCTTCAAAGATGTCTTGTGATTGTCTGGGTTGAGAATGACAGTTGTCCTGTACGATTGTCAACCGTTGGCGTCCATGCGTTGTCCTCCTGTGATAGGTCAACGTGTCTTGTAATCGTCCTTTTTGTCCTTTCTCTGTACCTCGTACCTGCAGGTGATTGTGGAGCAGAGAATAACGGCCTCTGATTGGCTGCACGTCCCTTTCTTTGTCGGGTCACAGCTGGCATGTACGAGGTTTACGTGTGCAGACTTCTAGAAGGTTTAGTCAGCGCTTCTGCTGACGTGTGTGAAGATGTGGGGCTGTGTGCACGTGCGGGTACATATTTCTTCAGGTTAGGAGACTTAATGCAGCCTATTTTCGAATACTTGGTCCATGTGGTTTCCCGATATTGTAAGTTTGATCCCAAGACTTCATTAATTACAAACTTGAGTTGTATTGCATATAGATATATAAAATTGTTGGAACAATCTTTGTGGTTTGGTCAATTTTCATATTTAGTCCTCATCTTTTTAAAATTACACTTCTAGTTACTGACGTTTGATCAGTCGTTACTCGGATAGTCCCTACAGTGAATGATTGTTAGTTTATTTAGTTAAGTGGGCGTGAAGATGGTGAAGGAAGACAACAATGTGGGGGTACTAACTAGTGCAGTGCCAGTGATCGACCCTAACAGGCATTTACCATTCGACAAGGTGAAAGAAGGTTTTCTTACCTTAAAACTAATAAGTTACCGAAAAGGTTATTAGATATACCGTTTATGAAAGAGTATATTTTGTAAAACGCATCAAAATAAAAATTTACAGATTGATACAAGGCATAGAAAGACACTTTCTTTCTCCCTGTACAGTTTATTTAAACACGTATCGTAAATGGTTCCTAGTCTGCTCCTTGAACGTCAAACATGCAACGCGTATTATTTGATCATAGAAAGAACTCAAATGGTAAGAGGGGCGAAACGCCATGATCAAGACACCAAATGTCAAAGGTAGCATTGACAAAGTTGTAGTATCCTCCCTTTATGTTAAGTGTTCTATTCATCACTGCTGATTTAACAAAAGGGTATGTCAACAGATTCCCAAGAGACACATTCACAGCTTCCTGCATTGTCAAATTTTTATTCACATAGTTTGACTTTTCTTATAAAAAGGGAAAATGGCGAAAATGACCATTGACCGAGACATTTTACGAAAATGGCCACCTCAGACGTCTTCGGAGAGACGGTTCCGCGGTTCCCGAGGCTCTCAGACGACTTCTGATTCTTTCTTCCTACGGACCAATGAAAACCCGCCACGTGGCCGACAACCTGCGAGACGACTCCGAGACGTCTGCGCGAGACGACTTTGAGACTTCCCCCATTTCCCGAGATGAGGGAAGTCTCAAAGTCGTCTCGCGCAGACGTCTCGCAGGTTGTCGGACACGTGGCGGGGTTTCGTTGGTCCGTAGGAAGAAAGAATCAGAAGTCGTCTGAGAGCCTCGGGAACCGCGGAACCGTCTCTCCGAAGACGTCTGAGGTGGCCATTTTCGTAAAATGTCTCGGTCAATGGCCATTTTCCCTATAAAAAAAAACAAAAGGTTTGACTTCAAACTAGAGGTATTATAAAGATTGTAACTTGATGTCACTTACCACCTCACACTTGCTGCATTGTTCTGTAAACTCCAACTCCTTGAATTCTTCTTTCACCTTGCTTTTAGCACTTGAACATATTTTTACCCAATCCTCTATGAAGTCACTGCCCATAATACATAATACATAATTTCATTTTAATTCAGTCAGCTGTACCAGTGACACAAAGTTGAAAGGTAAAGATCGGTCGACAGTAACACTTACGAAGAAATGGTCCCGTCATCTGGGATAGACATGAGGCCTTTAATCCCACCACAGCAGCTGTGTCCAATGACTAAAATATTCTCCACCTGATTATTCACAAAACATTCAATGTATCATCTTTGTGTATATGACAATACATCAAGAGGTTGTTTGACCAATTGTAAATTCTAATATCACCTTTAGATTGTTTACTGCAAATTCAATAGCTGCCCCTACACATGAATACTTTGTCTGTACACAAGGAACATTTATTCAATATGTTGTCCCACAGTCAGCTAGAATAATGAAAACTGTTCAGATATTATGCGTGATTGCATGCATTATCAATGGTAACTCTGACTGATGTATTATATCTAATAAAACTGAGTCATATGTTGAAAAACAACCTTGTTGTATGGTGGGACCATGTTTGCAATGTTTCGGACCATAAAGGCTTCACCGGGCTGAAAATCTAGTATGTGGGATGGACAGACCCGGGAATCCGAGCAGGCAAAAACCATAAACTGCATTAAAAATTTAAGTCGAGATTAAAAAGAGCGCGCTGTAAATTGATCAAGAAGGATAGGAGATAGATGACCTTGGGCTTTTGTTCATTCACTAGCTCTTCATATAAACTCGGATTCTTTCTGCACAAATGAGGAGTAAACAATATTATCTCTACTACCTTATTAAGGAGGAGTGATAGGCAAGAAAGTAATTTTACACAATTTTTAAGATGGGAGTTGAAGAGTCCCTTCACAAATTTTCAATATTTGGTCATTTTGTTCCCTTTATGCCCTTATGTACAACCTATAATGCTCATTGTATATATGTGTAATGCATACTTCATATCCATTTCAACATGTAACCCCAACACCTAATTAAACCCCAATTCAATTTCAATAAAACCCAAGCTTTTCATTAAATCCTTCTACACATCTATTTAATAATAACAAGCAATGTTTGTGATGGTTCTATTAGGCTTTGTTGGAGCTTATAAACATTGTAGTAATTCTATCTCCTTCTCTCTGTATATTACAACTAACTAAAAGAAAACTTAATATCCTGATTTATATATATCAAATACTTTTAATTTAAAATTACCATTTTGGTAAAAAAAAATTATTTTTTAACTTGGGTTACCTTTACGTACTTAGTCAGGTTTAAAAACCGCCGCAACGCGCGGGGTAATTTACTAGTTATGTTGGACTAGCCTATCGCCCGGTCCGGTTCTGAAAACACTTATTTGGTTATGTATGACTAGCTGGTTTGGTCCTGGAAACACATATTTGTAGTATAAAAAAAATAGAATTTACACTAAATGTACTACATATCTTATGTAATTTGCTTCGTGGATATAAAATTACGTTAAATCTAAAAAAAAAATCTTAGAACTCTTTTATAATTATTGTATTTTGTATTTAAAAAAACTATTGTCGAGACCACAAACCGTGGATTATAAGTGCATTAAAAACTATATTATAGAGTGCATTTGGTTTATAATCACAATTTGCTATTGCGAATTCACTAATTCATTAGTTTTTTTTAACAGTTTAATAGTTTTTGCGTAAACTATTCGATATTATAAGTTTAAAAACAAAAACCTCTAGAAAAACAATGATGATTTGGGTTAAGAAAGTAAAGAAACCCACTCATATTTCTCTGTTTTGAAGTGATTAAATCCGGTCTTGATCCTCTCGACAAAAGTGGTCGCCTCCAAATCCGCTGTAAGTTGTTTGATCTTAACGGCCGCAACAGCTTCAAGATCACTTCTCTCACTGCAAAACCGGACCACAGTACAACTTATTTTATTTTAAAGTAAATTTCTTTTCATTCCATGAATGTTTACATCAAAATAGCAGGTAGACAGGCAACAAGCTGGCCCGCCACCCTTTTCTGTATGACAAACTCTAAAATGCTAAAAAGGAAACTTAAATTCCAATATTAAAAACAAAACACATAAATCAAATATAGTTGCTTGTGGACAAAAATGATATAAAAATTTAAAAATATATATAACCGTATTTCAGTTGTTACGGTTATATTAATCAATTCAGATACGTACCTGAGAAGCTTTTTAAGTCCTTCAATAGCATTATTGCATAAATCTTCAGCCATATATGTCCTCTACTAACCAATAGACAATAACAATGCTAGCTAGTGTGAAGAGAAAATAAACAAGGATAAATATATTATATAAATCTATACTATCTTTATATATATATCAGATCATAGTCACAGAACAATGTGGATGAATGATGGAAAATGTAGATGGCAAAACAATGAAAAAAGCGACGTAAATTGGGTGATGAATATCGTATATATGTGGAGTGGAATTAAAAACCTCGTGTTTGTAATTAATTAAAGTGGTGATGAGGGTGCATGAAATAATTTAGATCTGCTGTGATGATGATGATGATGATTGATGAAGATGAGAAGGTGAAGAAGAGGCCAGACCACACACGTTTACGTTTCTTTAACCACCGTATTTATAGCTACAAACATATCTTACTGGTCTCTATTTTTTCTATAACGTTTTTTTTTTAATTTCCCGGAGTTCTGGAAAAGAATATTAATTATATATTACAAAAAAAGTGATTTATGTATGTACGAGTGAGTGATCTGGTTATTTTTCTTAAGGGCTTAAATTACATCAAGATTAACTATGAATTTTTAGAAAGATTTAGGGGCTGTTTGGAAACTTCTGAATTGATAAGTGTTGAATCAGTTTAGGTCTGTTTGGTTGGATCTCTGAATGAGTGTGCAGAATGACTATTTTACCCATTTGAATTATTTCTTGCTAAATCTAACGTGTTAAAGAAAAAAAATACAAACCATAGTAGAAAATCCAAATTACTCATAAACCCTTCTTGAAAAACGTACTAAAATCCAAGTAGAAATTGATAAGTCGCGTACAATTTTGGTCTTAAGCATTTGACATTAGTTGAGTGGCTATCTTGTCACGCAAAGTAGTCATATGCTCAATGCTTTGTGAGCCCCATTCCATGTCGTGAACAGACTGGCTATCACTTCCCTCTTGTGTTTTTTCAAAAAAAGTGTTCTCGTTATATGCCATAAATAATTGATCATGAATAATCCATTTCCTTATAAAGTTATGGATGGCGAAACACGCAATCACTATGTCTCTTTGTATTGGAAATGAAAAGGGCGCCATTTGTTTTAGGATTGGGAATCTTGCCTTCAAAACACCATATGCACGCTCAATCACATTTCTAAGCTGTGCGTGAGCATGGTTGAATTTTTCTTCCTCGGTCAATGCACGTTGTCGTCGAAAATCGGCTAGCCAATATCTCGTATTACTGTAGGAGAAATGAGCAACAGAAACCTTAGGGCAAAGGGGGAAATATCATCTCTTATTTATAGTCAGATACCCCTTCAAATCTGACCCATTAAATGCCTATTCAAAGCCATTTTTCATTCAGACTTGCCCCAATCAAACACCCATGTCTGACCAAGTCAGACCTATATGTCTGAATGGGGTCATTAAGACACAACCAAACAGCCCCTTAACCAAATTAAGTAAAAATCATTTTTTATATATGGGTATTTTGAATTTAATATATACATACACACACACTATATTATAATACATCATTAAAAACATACTTTTAAACCAATTTTCTTTCATGATTTTTAAAGGAACATAACTTTTTTCATTCGCTAATGTTTTTAGAAAAGAAATACACCATCAAAACAAGAATTTATGATCTTTATTTAATTTGAGTGTTTCTATTTGATTAAAAAAAAAAACAAGTTACATGATTGCTAGTGTCTTTGTTCAACATCATATATACACTTTAAAGATAGTATTAAATTAAAAATTAGTAAAGGGTGTATCAGTTTACCACAAAAAAACACAAATAAGATTCGATTGGGGATGACAAACGGACTCAAGCTCGATGGACAAACCTCAAAAATTCAAGACGGGCTCAGTACCATATTATTACCGAAAGTACCGATCCATCAAAAATAGTTATCGGTATCGAAAGTACTCGGTATGTTACGGTATTCAAAGGTAAAAAGTAAGTAAAATACTGCATCAAAACGGTATCAAACCGAAAATACGAATCCCAAAAAATACCAAAATTGGGTTTTGAATTGGTACTAAGTTTGATCGGTATGGTACCAGTATGATAATGATTAAGTTGGGGAGTTGGTTTTCTTTTAGGGACCAAAGTCCGTTAAGCAATTTTCAATAGACAAATTTCACAAATTAGAAGGTGTTTGGGATTGAGTTTCAAAACAACTTATTGACTTATTGGCTTTTCCAAAAAGCCAATAAGTCAATAAGCTGTTTGTGTAACCCAAAAGCACTTTCTATTTTGATTTTTGGCTTTTAGCTTTTAAGGGTGAAAAAACTGTTTTTGAAAAGTTAGAAATCCTGACTTTTGGCTTTTAACTTTTGGAGAAAAATTACAAATATATCACCCATACAACCAATATTCACAATAAGTTAAGCGAAACAATTAAAAAAACAACAATTTATTGACTTTTTGAGGTTTCTCATCCCAAAAGCTAATCCACACTTTTTTTAACTCCTTTTCAAAAAGTCATAAGACAATAAGCACTTTTGACTAAAAACATTTTGCATCTCCAAACTCAATCCTAAACACCAAACTCTTGTATGTATCTAAAACGTATTTGGGTGTATGTATGTTGGCAAGGCATAATAATCATCATCAGCAAATAATAATAATAATAATAATAATAATAATAATAATAATAATAATAATAATTCTGGTATAATTTGATTTTGAGAGGGAGAGATACCAGGATCACACCTTTTTATTTTAGGGTTTGCAAAGAAGAAGTCGAAACAGTGATGGAAGAAGACCACGAACAAGACAAACCTAATGACAGTGATCGATTGAAATCAACCGTTGATATCAAGTCAGAGGAACAAGTATTAGGTCATACAGCTCTTCAAACCCCTGAACATGCTAATAATAATAATAATAATAATAATAATAATAATGCAGAGCATGATGATAACACCACTGCAATTGATGGTACTATAGACAATCAGCATAACTCAGTTGCAGACACACAAGTATCAGTTGACAAAGAAGAACATGGCGGGAACAAAAACGACGACGTAGAGGAGGGAAAGGTTGATCCTAAGATTGAATCAGAAACCAAGGAAGAGGAGGCGATGCCCTTGGTTGAGGCGCATGAGGAAGGGGAGGGGATTAAAGCTGTAGAAAGCCGGAAATCGTTTCTATTGGAACCGAATTCGGGTGTGGAAGATGAGTCTGGAACAGAGGATGAACAGGCTGAGTTTATTAAGGAGCTTGAAACTTTTCATAAAGAGAGGTTTTTGGAGTTTAAGCCTCCTAAGTTTTATCAAGAGCCACTCAATTGCCTTAAGTCAGATCCTCTCTCCATCACTCCACATTGCTTGCCTTATTATTATTATTATTGTTTTATATCAGTTTTTGATATAGTGTTGTCATAATTTGATAGGTTATGGAGATCGGTGATCAGGCTCGGTGGCTACGAACAGGTTTTCTCCATCTCATAAATCTTATATTTTGATTATACCTGTTTATTACATAAGTAGCTAGGGAATATATTTTCTTTGCCATAAACATGCTAGAGAACTGTGTAGATTAGTTTTTGGGTGACTAGATGAACAAATCTTTATTCTGCGTTTATGTTTTGAGCGATAGTACTCGTTACAGAATATAGGGGTGGGCATGTGTGATAGGCTGCAAGACACGTGTATAATGGTTAAGAATGTATTTTGTTTACTTGAGCTTATACTTTTAAATAAGGGGCTTAAGTGTCCTAGTTGTTAATAGTTAATAGTTACGCGTATGTATAATATCACAAATTTGGTAAACTGGCTTAGTTAAAAACATATACAAACATGTAAAACTCTGTTAATACTTAATAGTTACAACTTACAACATGGGTCAGGGTCTTAGTTGCATAACTTTCATATACTTGGTGAATGTTAATAGCAAATTCTCATTATTTGTTATTCTTATTGTATATAACTTGTATCATAGTTGTCAAAAGCGCTCGCCTAGGGCGCCTAGGCGATGAAATTCCTAGAAGCGACCCTAGGCCGCTTTTCTCTCCTAGATAAATAAAGCAATGATTTTTTTTTTAAAGTTCAGGTTTTACAGTTTTATTATTGTTTTCTGTTAGTGAAAGTTCAGGTTTTACAGTTTTATTACTGTTTTCTGATCATATGAGTAATTATTTCATGTTGCAGTTTTCATGTTTTATTATTGTCTTCTGATCATATGCTTCAGTATTACAGTTATCTGATCATATGCTTCAGTTTTATTATTGTTTTCTGATCATATGAGTGTTACTGTTTTATTATTGTTTTCTGATCATATGCATCTGTTTTATTATTGTTTTCTGATCATTAGTATTACTGTTTTATTATTGTTTCTGGTCATATGGAAGAGCAAATGGATGCAGTAGGGAAGACAATTGATGACAATGACGACTCTGATTATTTGATTGTAGACCTTTTGGATTTGAAGTTTTATTATTTTTTACATTTTGAACTATTTTTTGGTTTTCAAGTATGAATAACTTGCTATTTGGATGTTTTGGTGGTTATTTTTTAGTGATTTTCCCATTTTTTTTATTTGCGCTTTTTTTTTCTCAGGCCCACGCTTTTTTTGCGCTTCTCGCCTAGGCCACAGGCGGTACCAAAGCGCCTTGAGTGCGCTTTACGCCTTTGACAACTATGACTTGTATCAATGCTACAATTGTATGGTGGTGGCCTTTCATAGCAAACTACTTAAGATGTGCGGTTCTGTGGTTTTTTTAGTACTCATTAGATTAACGGGGGTGTTTAGCTGGAAAGAAATGATCCTGTGAAGTGAACATAATATGCTACTGCCATGCTTATTCCACTATTTGTTACTTCTAGCTTTTCATGTTAACTTTAGACATGTTCATTTTGCATTTTACCACACTTCATTTTCGCAGATGCTTTTATTAGTAACATTAAGTAATCTAAGGAGACATGATAATTGAATGTTTTGACATGAATTTATATGATATTAAGGCCATTTGCATTTTCACATAGAGGAAGAAGATATCTATGATTTTATTCAAGGATAATATGAAATTTTAACCATTTTATTCAATCTTGCACTTGCAGGTGACCTCATGCAAGTTGTGGCGACAAATTGGAGAATCATTTAAACCCCCAAAGTAAGCATCAAATGTCTTGATTGGAATGATACTCTATTTGCAAAAGTTTTTAACTTTTTTTTTAAACCAAACCTGTTATAAAAGGTTGTTAGAACCTCTAAAGAAATTATAATTTGAATTAGTTAAATTTCCGTGGAGAGAAACAGTGTTCATTGGTCTTTGGTTGTGTGATGGTTATTGTCAATGCATCGGGTTAGCAAAGAAACTTAGTGGTAGAGAAACAGTGGTCATTGGCCTAACAATTACCAATAATTTTCTTTTTTATTCTCTTCGCTTTCAGTTGATGTCACTTAAGAAAGGAAACAAAGTTGTAGCAATCTTTATCTGAACTTCATATCACCTCTCTCTTGTCATGTTTACTTACCATATCTAATTACTTTCATAAGTTATTTTTAAAGACCAGTTTCAGACACTTGGGATTTATTTTTGCAGGACTTGTACTACTGTCTCATGGACATTCCGATGTTTTTATGAGAAGGTAATCAATTACTCTGGACTTACTATATACACACCATTCTAGTAAGTGTGTGAATTTATGACTCAATACAAAAACATGACACTAAACTAACTTGGAATTCATTGGTTTGGTTTAATCTAAAGGGGTTCTAATAAGTTTCAGGTAGAACCCCTAAACACTTTTAGTTGAACAAGTTGGGTTTGGGTCAACCCAGTACATGGCTGACCCATTATTTAAAAAAAAAATGTTTTATGCCATTACTTAATCTGGTTGGGTATTCATGCCAAAAATTATAAGTTAAAAATGAGATGGGCATTGAGTTTATAGTTTAAATGTGTTTGTTCTATAATAATAATAATAATAATAATAATAATAATAATAATAATAATAATAATAATAATAATAATAATAATAATAATAATAATAATAATAATAATAATAATAATAATAATAATAATAATAATAATAATAATAATAATAATAATAATAATAATAATAATAATAATAATAATAATAATAATAATAATAATAATAATAATAATAATAATAATAATAAATTATTTTTTTCGGATTAAACGGGCCATGTTTATATTAACCCATATGTGTCATGTTGGGGTTCATGTACACACAATTTTTGGGTTTGTGCCGGGTCTGAGTTGCTAACTCGTTAACGTGAACTGTTTAGCACCTCTACATCTTGGTGAAAGTCTACTGCTTTTCTTTGACTTGAATATCAAAATTTGTTAAAGTTATCTTTTAGGTTCATAATCCTAGAGATAGGTAGCAGAGTTTTGTTGGTGCATTTTACTCTAAACCTCTCAGGTCATTTCCTTTTGACAATTACTAAGAAGTGGAAGGCTCTAACATTTTACTCTCTGGCTAACATATATGTTGTATAGGTTGAACCTATGTTAGCTATAGTTTCTTTATAGTTTTGTAAACACGTTGCTATTTAGAAGTGTAAGTCAACAAGATATATATTTTTTTTACCACAAATAAAAATGTGTTTCAGTTCGTCCTTCATAGTTGCATGGTTCTCTGACCTAGCCACGATTTTGGTTTTGGATCGGAGTATCGGACGTACTAAAATGTGGTACGGATCGCGTTTCCGAGCATAATATTGGCGTTCCAGAAACACACCTGTCCCCTCTTCCTTGATTTGAATTTGACCCAATTGATGACATCCATGGGGTCGTAGGTGAGGCTAGGTGTGGGTTCAAGTCCCACAAAGTGGGCAATAGGTGGATTTTAGGAGTAGTTTTGTTGAAAAAAGGTAGATTGTGGGATAATGATTTCCATTATACTCATGAACTTCATCTTTCTTCACATTCAACTGCACCTTTGAGTGTTGTCTTTCATTTTTAATAGCTATTAAATATTTTATGCTTTTATCATATATTTTGGCAGTATCTTTTTTCCTGGTTTCTATTCTGTTGGGGATTTCACGTGCAAATGCACTCCGTGGCTTACCATTTGTTTAAGTTAGATATTTGCCTATTGAAGTAGTTAGCGCTTAGGAACATAAAATTTGCAATTATCTATTACTCTGCTTCTAGTTTATTCATCATCAAATCGCTGACACACAAGTCTGCAGGCATTGCTTGAATATGAAAAATATAAGAGTAGCATTGGGGAGCTTCCGTTCACTGATGTCTATTCTGCAGAACCTGTTTCTGGTGTAAAACAGGTATCTCATATCGTCATCATTGATTATTTTTGTTATTAGAAAAAAACCTGTGCTTAGTGCTTACACGATCCTATTAATGTGCCTATTGAAATATTTTTCTTGTTTAATTTAGAAAATTGTAATTTCAGCCTTGTTAGACTTTACATGCAATGGGTGCTGATGTGGCACGTCGTCATTACACTATCAATTAACACATTCAACTTGAATTCCCAGCATGGTCTTTTTTTTTATGGTTTATAACTGCTTGATCATCTTATCTGTAGGCCAGCATAAATCAAACTCCTGGACCTGGAAGGGCCAGGAGAGATGCAGCAGCTCGAGCTATGCAGGGTTGGCATTCTCAACGCCTTGGTAATGGTGACGTTGGGGATCCAGTCATCAGGGTATATGCTTATATTCTTGAATCTAGTTTTTTATGTGTCAAGGTTTATATATCTAGAACTTGTATGTGTATCTTTTATAAAATTTGAACTGGCACTATAACTTCTGTTTTGTAGGATAGGACTTCAAGTATGTCTGTGAAGCGAGAAAAACAAAGCATTGGTACAATTTGCGTTGAGTTATAGCTTGCACATCCTTAAACATCCATACTTCTGTTTGAACTTAATATCGTGTTGCTATATAGGCTTGCTGAAGCGCAAAAAGCCATCTTCGGTTGAACGTGCAGTCAAAGTTGCACGCATGAAAACATCAAAACCACAGTTGAGATATCCTGTTTCTTTGTGAATCTGTATTAAATTATGCAGGATTCGGTTTTATGAAGAAAAAAATGTTACGGAGAATGGTTGTGTTAATAAATTTCTCCAAATCCTTTTGCATTGACATACTCACACTGCTGTAATGAATTTCTCAGATTGGACTCACCGGTTGTGGATGTTGGTCCTCCTGCTGATTGGGTGAAGATTAATGTGCAGAGAACTGTAAGTTTGTTCGTATATGCTCTTCTATCCTCTAAATGGTTTCTTCTATTCTTGTAACTGGTTTAGTTGTTAGTCTAATTGAAGGCGAAGGGGTTTCATCAGTCTTCTAATTTTATTTTAACTAGTTTTGAAAATTGATTTTACAGAAGGATTGCTTTGAGGTGTATGCTTTGGTTCCTGGGCTTTTGCGTGAAGAGGTAACAGAACCATCTTCCTTTTTAATATAATCCCTCAGTACCGTTATTAGTCCATACGGGTTTCTCATATATTCTGTGGATGGAAGTAGGTGCGGGTACAGTCTGATCCAGTTGGTCGCTTGGTTATATCTGGTCAACCAGAGCAGCTCGACAATCCTTGGGGCGTTTCTCCTTTTAAAAAGGTATGCCTGATAACATACTTTTAAGGATTTGATTATTTAAAGCATAGATTATGACTAAAAAGTCAGTTTTTTGTGAAGGTTGTGAGCTTGCCATCTAGGATTGATCCTCATCAAACCTCGGCTGTTGTAACTCTACATGGTCAGTTGTTTGTGAGAGTGCCGTTTGAGCAGCCAGCCATTTAGTAACAGATGCAGAATGTTGTAGAATTTGTAGCTGTGCAGTCCTGTACTGTATTTAATTAGGTTTAAAATATCAAACTTGTGTATGTTTAATACTTATTTTTTATAAACATGTCCTAACACAAATACATGGATCTAACTGGAACTATCTTTTTTTTTATTTTTTTATTTTAGCTGAGCTATAAGGTTGTTTGATCCTTTGATGTTTCTTTGGTCGTCACACATCAAATCATTGTGTACTAACAAACTTTTACACTTGTAGCGAAGTATTTTCGGCTTCAATATTTATTGTCAAAATCAAAACTGATCTATTGATCCAGTAAACACATTCATACAATCAACAGTCTTATGATACAATGATAAAACAAGGTGAACTGTATGCTTACATTACTATATTCTGCTGTCCATGATGTTTTTCCATGGAACAATGATCAAAGCAGGATTCTCATCCTTGTTGGCGTTCTTGCATTTTGCTGACATGTCCATGGTTCCCTCTCTGTACTTGTGATCCTTGTTGCCATTGTTGCATGTTGCTGACACGTCCATGGTTCCCTCTCTGTACACATGCACCAAATCGTCTTTGACCATTCTCATCCACTTATGGCTCCTGTCATGAGCATGGTGCAAAGGTACTCCCCTGAAACAAGTTCAATATATGACATTACAATATGTTTTAGTATACACTTTCGTATGTTAACCTTGTTCGCTGAAATGATGATGAACACATTTGAGCATCAATAGCTTGATTACCATCTCAAGCATATTACGAACGATTCTTACATGATACATAGCATGCACATTTGAGCATCAGTAGCTTGATTCCCATCTAACTTATATACAAACAACCCTTACAGTTCCTTGATTACCATCTAACCCATATACACTGTCAAATAAAATTAATCTTAATCACTAAAAAGTAGTCACATTCGAAGTCAACCCGGCCTAGCCGCACCTTTTCTCTCAAAAGTCAAAACTAAAAACAAGTATTAATCAACTTTAATTCAACACAAAATTAATTAACATCACATAAACAACCAAACATTCCAACACACTTCACTTGATTCTAGTTAACAATCAATCATTTTCAAAAGATCCAAACCCATCTCAATTCTAAGCAATCAAAGTCAAACCAAAACTCCATTCTTTAACGACCATAGAAATTCAACAAATTTTGTTGGGATTTATAGTAATAACGAGCAAAACAACTGGATAACCGGAATCTCTGAAGGTACGTAATCGCTTTCAGATTGAATCAATTCGACGGTTCAATCAAAATATTCAATCGGATACAATCAAAGACCGAGAATTCTCTTTATGTGTATATTTGAAAGAAGAACCAGAGAATATGACCAAAGAAATTATCAAATTCGTTATTGAATTAGGCCCATTAACTGTTCAAAATTGCTAAATTTAGTCCCTCTAATTCCGAAAATTAATTTTCACAACCCCGCCCCTTGGACCTGCTCCCAGGGACGCTGCCCTCAATATTAGTGCCTCCATTTGAACATAGAAATATAAATTCAAATAGGCGTGCACTCCGCACCTCCAAACCTATATAATGTTTTATTACGAAGAAGATATTGATCAAACAACAGTCAATCCGATTACACTAAAATATCTAACATCAAACTAACCAAATTACACCCTCAATAAAAAAAAATTAAAGGGAAGCTGATCACCTAACATGAAAAAGATCGGAAATGTTGTGCATACGGAGATAAAAGTTGAGGGAATCCAAAAAAGATCGATAAGTGTTGACATGCAACCCGTCAATTCTGGGATAGGGAAGACGGGGGCGAGGAGGAGGAGGAGACTGGCATTTTAAAAGACGAGTTCCGGCGGCCGAAAACGAGTACTCTTTCCAATCTGCAGGGGTGGAGGAAGTAACAACTGTGGTGAATCCGAATGTAGACAAGATGTGATGGAGCTCATCGTGGGTGATGATGGGCTTGAAGTTGGGTGTGTACCATATCACGAGTTTTCGCATGCATGATCGCATACACTCCAATTCCACTTCCATTTGCCTGCCGGATTAATGTGGATTGGGTTTTAATTAACAGAGCGTCAACTTTGTGTCTGGGAAGGTCAGTTAGAGAGTGAGCAACTGAGCATGCAGCATGAGATGATAAAGCAAGCTATACGGGTGTGTGGGTAGTATTTGTATTTGTTTTCTTTGGATGGGTTTAGTCGGATCTGGCCAACGTGACACATAGAGTTGCTCACGAGTCGAGCCGAACTGAACGGACCTTTGCCCATGTTTAGCTCATTTACAAACTGAACCGAGCTAAGCGGCTCGTTTACAACCAAGCCAAAAAGTGAGCCAACATTTTTCGAGCGTAAATTTTTTCAAGCGAGAAACAAGCGGGGAGTAATTTGGACAACCATAAAATTAGGATGCTTTCTTCAATGTTTTCGTTGTCGAGTGACAACTAAGGTCGAACTATCTGATGAGGACACTAATATTAAGGTCCGAATGTTCGAGAATGAAGCTTAGGTTGAGGCTAGTGAGACAACGAGAACACTACCTAGATTTTTGTTGGCGTGCACAGTGGCGCAGCTTTGTTGGGGCGGGCGGGGGCGGCCGACCCCCCCCCCCCCCCCCCGAATTATCGCGCAGAAGTTCCGATTAGGGGTGAGCAATTGTCGGTTCGGTTCGGTTTTTTCATATAACCGAAACCGATAACCGAAGTTCGGTTTTAGAAAAATCCATAACCGAAACCGTTCGGTTACGTCGGTTCGGTTACTTCGGTTAATATGTCGGTTATCGGTTTGGTTTCGGTTATGTTCGGTTAATAGCCAAACATAATACTTGTGCAAAATTATAAACTTAAAATAGTTAGTAAAGTGTTTTGAACATTTTTCAAGAATACAAATATATATAAAAATGCAAGAAAAATACATGAAATACCCATGAAATAAATAAAATATTTTTCAAATATATAAATGAAAAATTAATGAGTTACATAAAAAATATATTTCAAATACATAGATATACATGAAAGATACCGAAAATACATGAAAATATATTCCAAATATATTGAAAACATAATTAAGTATATAACTATCCAAATATATGGATATATGTATGAAACATAATTAAGTATATAACTATCGGTTCGGTTTCGGTTATTTCGGTTACGGAAGAGAGGAAAACCGTAACCGATCGGTTAATTCGGTTTCGGTTATTTTCGGTTCGGTTTCGGTTTTTTTCGGTTCAGTTTTCATATGCTCACCCCTAGTTCCGATTATATAGTATTCGTATAGAAAGTTTTGGAAATATAGGGTTTAGACCCCCCGAAACTAGTGACTTCCGACCCTCCGGCGACTTCCGACCCCCCGAACTTTCGGGTCAAGCTTCGCCACTGGGCGGTCGTATGATTAGACTGTAAAATTCATGGAAAATTTCATTTATTTTTCTTGGTGAAACAATTATTTTTATAATTATGCATTCTGTTTAATGTTACCATAACCTCCATGCTGCAGACCAAAAAACTTATAAGCAAAATTGATCATAAATCTGTTTTCTACTTCACCCAGACGAAATGCGTATCATCCCATAACATACAATTAATTTAACAACAAGACACAGATAAATTCATAATAAAACTAGGCAGCCCTTGGTGAACCTCTCATGCTAATATTCACACTATTCCTCATCGTTCTTCTGCCGACTCCTGCATTTTGTTTCGTCATCATAGCCACAAATTCCCCATAATCTATCCTCCCATCCTGCAAATTAACAACATAAATTCATTAGACACAAATCCTCTGCAGATGACACAGACACACGCATAATGTTTCTACTGACATTATCTTGATCAACTTCTTTGATAATATCCTCAACAGGAAAATCAGTTATGCGGTGATCTGCACAAGCCTGCTGAACTTCATCAACTGTAATATAACCGCTTCCATCCTTATCAAAATACTTAAACGCAGCAACCAAATGTTCCTCCCGTTCCAGTTTGTTTAGATGAAGTGTAGCAGCTACAAATTCTCCATAGTCGATCGTTCCATTGTTGTCCACATCAGCCTGAAAATTAATGTCGTTTACCTGTTATTTTCTGTCTAACAAATTTCGGGTACAAAATAAGGTTTTTAATCATAGTCTTACTGCATCCATCAGGTCTTGTATTTCCGTATCCATTAATGTAGAACCAAACTTCCTTAAACCAGCTTTTAGTTCGTCAAATGTAATTGCGCCACTGTTGTCCGTATCCATTGCCTTAAACATTTCCTTTAAGCCAGCAATCTCTTCTTCTGACAAACTCTCTCCTATAACCTAACTCAAAACAAGAAAGAGGTTCAATATTGTCTTTTGCATATACTATATGGCCTTTTCAAATGTGTGTGTGCGCGTACAGAGTGAGGTTCATTACTGTTCACTAATCATTGCGAGAACAAAATAAACAAACCTGATATTAATTTTTTTCATTTAAACGATTATTTCATTTCTTAAACTTGCCAAGTTACATCAAAATAGAGGGTAGACGGGCAACAAGCTACGCCGCCACCCCTTTCTGAATCGTGAACCCTAATCTGCCAAATACAAACCCCTGCCCCCCTCAGATGAACTATTAAACTAATTTGTTCTTCTCACATACACACTGATACACATGTGTATGTTTTGTATATAAAAAACCATTAAACTAATTTGTTCATGTCTTCTATTAATTTTTAAACATTTACCTAAACATGCGTAGGTTCTATACATAATCGATTTTTTCTTTTGTTTTAGGATAAATGAATAGAAGACATGAACAAATTAGTTTAATGGTTTTTTATATACAAAAACCTGCTTGTCTTTGGGTGGGCCGGGGGAAAACACGCTTGTGTCGACCTATCAGGTGTATCTCCCCTGGTTGGTTTGAGGGATAGTAGGTTTGTAGCAGGGCAAGCAGTGCGGAAAGCAGAGGCGAAGAAAGTTGAGAAGCAAGCTAAAGCCTGTGAGGAGAACCAACACGTTTTCGTACCCCTGGCATTTGATACCTTTGGCTCCCTGGCACCAGAAGCCATCCGTTTCCTGACCAGAGTCCAACGAGTTATTCATAGCAGTGTCTCGACTCCGGGGGCATGGGTTTGTTTTTAGCAGGTTAGGGTTTGCAGTCCAGAAAGGGGTTGCGGCGCAGCTTGTTGCCCGCCTGCCCGCTATTTTGATGTAATTTTTCGCGTTTATGTGTTAATAAAAATTAAATTAAAAAAATGAATAAACATTGCATTCCAATGATTTTATTGTATTCTAAAAATTTTGCAAGATTGAAAAAAATGAATGATAATTTCGTTCACCCTGCTCTTACAAAAAAAAAAAAACTATGTTCTCCCTAAAACCTTCCCGTATACATATATAACGTCTACTTACCCTCAAGGCCATCTTCTTTAACTTATTCATTACTGAGAATTGCTTCAGACGAGCCAGAACTTCGGGGTCTAGTTCTCTGTCAGGAGCAACTCCATTTTCACATATCCAAGGATGGCCTGCACATTGATTATAAACAAAACTTGTCCCATTGTGATACCGTTGATGTTAATATTTACAACAAAAATGGTTACAACAAAGCACTAATATCATGTATATTCTTTCTTGAACTAACATTAAAATATATGCACAACAGATATTCTAAACGATTCAAAATGGTAAAAGAGAGCATACAGAGAACTTGATAGGCAGTTAACCGATCCAAAGGGTGAGAACACAACATTTTTCTAACAAGATCTTTTGCACTGTCAGATATATCTGGCCACGGGTCTGATTCAAAGTCTAGTTTTCCCTTCAAAACCGCGTCAAATATCCCTTGTTGTGTTTCTACACAAAATAGTTCAATAAGCATCCACAAAACTTTTTTAAACGAAATCTAAACACATAGTTTATAACACATACATACCAGCCCAAAATGGAGGTACGCCACTTAAAAGTATGTAAAGTATCACCCCGGCTGTCCATACATCCGCTTCTGGCCCATAGCGCTTCAACAACACTTCAGGAGCAACATAATATGGACTCCCAACCACATCCGAAAATATCTGACCTAAACATATTAAAATCCGAGTACAAGTTAGAAATAAAATATGAAACAAAAAGGGGTGGCGGCGCAGCTTGTTGCCCGTCTGCCCGCTATCTTGATGTAATTTTTCTTGATTATGTCATCATCATCATACTCAGTTAATCCCATCAATAGCAAAGCTACGGTAGGGTCTGAGGAGGGTAAGATGTAGACAACCTTACCTCTACCCCGTGGGAATAGAGAGGCTGCTTTCAGTGAGACCCTCGGCTCGATAGTGGTTTTGTATCAAGCCTTGGACATAAGGCACATAACACTTAGCGATCGGGACAAGCCCGATTGGTGCATGTAACCCCATGTCTTTTTTTGGCTATCAACGCCACCACATGATGCATGATAAACCATCCGTCGTTTTTAACGTTATTTTCACGAAATTAGTAAAATAACGTTAAAATTAGTGCAACTTTTCTTGATTACGTGTTAATGAAAATTTATTATTATTAACAAAAAAAAAACAAAAAATATTAAAATACCAAGTGTTGTATACCTGGCTTGAAGAATACGGAGAGTCCGAAATCAATGGCTTTTAGCGAAAAATCATCATCCTTATTAACCAACAAGAAATTCTCAGGTTTCAAATCTCGATGCATAACTCCAAGCGAATGACACGCCTGAACAACATCAATGATGATCTTGATCAACTCAGCAGCTTTCCTCTCAGTGTAATTTCCCATCTCAATAATCCTATCAAACAGCTCTCCACCATTGCAAACCTCCATGACAATATGAACATATAAAGGATCTTCATATGCACCTTTAATGGATACAATATGCGGGTGCCCGGACAAATGGTGCATGATCTGAATCTCCCTCCTCACATCCTCCACATCATCTCTCGAAATCAACTTCCTCTTGGATATTGATTTGCAGGCGTAATCTATACCGGTCGAATTCTCTGTGCATAAATAAGTTGTTCCAAATTGACCCTGTCCTAGTTTTTGCCCCATTGTGTAAAGATCACGAATGTCTTCGGTTTTATGACCGATAACATAGTACGCTTGATTCGCACTGCCACGGCGGTTCATTATGTATCTTTTTTTGTTAACAATTTGAGGTATATTATTGGGATGTAAAAACCTAACGGTTTTAGGTGTTAATCATAATCTAGAGTCTTTTCCTGTAAAAATGAAGATTATGCGTAAAGAAATAAACTGAGAGTCTGTTTCTTGATCATCAAATATTACTGCAAACAAATATAGTTTATAATCAATCAGCAAACAATCATATAAATGAATGCACATTATCTTTTGTTTAAATGCCTAAACCAAACTTGTTATAGATTAGACCAACATTATGTGATAAATTCATAATTAATTTAATAAATTACGTGTTTTTTATTGATTAAGACAATGCACATATGAACAATTATTGAATAATAATAATAATAATAATAATAATAATAATAATAATAATAATAATAATAATAAAAGTAGAATGAATGAATGGATGTACGTACATGTAAATAATAATAATGGTGGAAGGATGAATGAATGAAGATGAAGGAGATCGATCACGTAAGAAGAAGAAGAATGTTATGATTGAAAGCTTTTATGATTGTTTTGGAAATGGAATAATATTATTATCAGATCATGATGTGTTGAGGAAAAAAGAAGGGATGAATTGGTTGTTGGGTGCTTCGTGGCTACGTGCTGACCACCATATGACGTGGCTTCATCATCTAATTGTAAAGTTAATAAAATAATATTATTATTTAATTTATTTAATTAGACCACCCGTAGTGGGGCGCGATTTACCAAATTTTTTCAAAAATAGCGCCCCCAACACCGCTACAGGGGGCGCTATTTTCACAAAAACGTTGCAGGCGTTATATTAATAACGCTGTGTGATAATTGAACCAACAAATGAAAATTGGACACGTGGCTTGCAACGGTTGACCGTTTCCTTTAATTTCAAACGGCTATTTTTTTTTGTTATTATAAAAATACAACACACACAACACATATATATACAAACTCAAAATTACCTTCAAAAAAATATTCAAACACATACTTACCAATATTAGAAGTAAATGGGTTCCCCCGCGTCATCATCTATTGCGAGAGAATATTATAGAGAGTTTCTAGGCGACGAGGGTTATTCCACAGACGAAGAGTTGGAGCAAGATGCCATTACGAGTGCGTTAGCGCTTTCGGCGCGGCATCTTGAAGAAACTAGTACGCCTACACCTCCAAAACAAACTAGGCAATACTACGAACGAGATCGTTTATCGGCAAATGCTCGTTTGATGAAGGATTACTTTGATGAAAACCCGACTTACCCCGACCCAAAGATGTTTAGGCGTCGTTTCCGGATGAGCAAACGTTTATTTCTACGTATATCCGAAGATCTTGAAAACGCGTTTCCGTACTTTAAACAAAAAGCGGATGCTAGGGGGATGATGGGATTCACGTCTATTCAAAAGTGTACCTCGGCACTGCGTATACTCGCATACGGCAACACGACGGATATCAACGACAAGTATTTAAAAATGGCCGAGAAAACAACACGCGATTCTTTGGAGTATTTTTGCCAAGGTATTTATTTTTTATATATGTTTGTATTTTTTTTATATATGTTTGTATTTTTTTTATATATGTTTGTATTTTTTTTATATATGTTTTTATTTTTTTTATATATGTTTGTATTTATTTGTTTTAGGAATAATAAAGTTGTACGGAGCCCGTTATCTTAGAAGGCCCACTTGGTACGACTTACAAAAAATTTACGAGGTGCATACGGCTGAACATGGGTTACCAGGAATGCTGGGTAGCCTTGATTGTCGTCACTGGCGGTGGTATAATTGCCCAACCGCTTGGCGAGGTCAACACACGCGTGGTGACCAAAAAGGACCATCGATTATTCTTCAAGCGGTGGCTTCAGCCGATCTTTGGGTTTGGTCGGCCTATTTTGGTGTTGCGGGTTCATGCAACGACTTAAACGTTTTTGAGCAGTCGCCTATTATAGAGGATTTCGTTTCTGGCAGGGCAGCGAAGGCGTGCTTTTACGCTAATGGAAACTACCACCCACACGGATACTATTTGGCTGACGGAATATATCCGAGGTATAGCATTATCGTTAAGACGTTTAGTAACCCGTACGACGAAAAAAGGGCACACTTTAAAAAGGTCCAAGAGGCGGCGCGAAAGGACATAGAGAGGTGTTTTGGGGTTCTTCAACAGCGTTGGCATTACATAAGAAACCCTGCTCGTGCATGGACCACAGACAAGCTGCGAGATGCTATGTATGCATGTATAATCATGCATAATATGATATTAGAAGATGAAGGTAAAGCGATATGCCAAAATTACGTACCGGAAGCCGTTCAGGATCTACCGCAAGCTAATGTGCAAGAAAGAGTGCTCAACGCACATGAACTTCGCGACCATGAAGTACATGACGCGTTAGCTGCGGATTTGGTCCAACAAGCGTGGTCGGTTCGGTATATTCCAAACCCAGGAGGAAACGAAGAAGAAGAAGAAGAAGAAGAAGAGGACGAAAACGAATATGAAGAATCCGAAGATGAAAATTAATATTAGTTGTAATTTTTTTTTTAATATTACTTGTAATTTTTTTTTAATATTAGTTGTGTTTTTATTATTATTTGTAATTTTTTTATATTTTTTTGTCTTTTATTTTAATTATTTTGAATTAAAAGATTAAAAAAAAATAAAAAAATCAACCAATCACAAACAGGGGCTTTATAAATAAAGCCCCACCACTACACCCCTTTTTCAGTTTCTCTCTCCACGCTGACTCAGCAGCCACGTGGACCAATCACATTCAGGGGCTTTATAAATATAAAGCCCGACTACGCATGGTCTTAATAATTAACAGACAAGTCTATATATTTTAGACTCCCTCTTACAGGTTGACTTTAAGAATGTAAAAACAAGAAATTGCTTGCCTAATTGTCAAATTGACTTTCTATGTATAAACCCTTAAATTACGCAAACTAACTATTCAGGTATCTTTTAATATGAAGGATACAATCTTTTAAATTAAGAAAAAAAAAAACTTTTATTATGCGTTTTAATATAATAATGGATACAATCTTCAAGTCGTAACGGGTCATGTCTATGGTGTTTTCCATATCATCTGGTAGATCTTTCTGTCCCAGTGTTTATGGCCTGTAATTTCAAACCTATCTCAAGTCATGTCTTTTTTTTAGTTTAAGTGTTGGTTTACATCCAAGGTTTTTTTAATATTTTTTTTTTAAGGGTTAAAGTTTAGATGATATAATTAAATACTCTCACATAAGGTACACTTGAGGGGAATTAAACAGAAAATTCGGATGTTATTAGGCGAGTAGAGTGAAATAGCAACAAAATGGTAAGCACAATGTCGAAATGGCAAGATTTAAGAATTTGGGTTAAAATGACAAAACTAATCAAACCATATGACGAAAACAACATTAACTTCTGTTTTTTTAAGTTGGGCCTTTTCAACCCCTTTTGCTTATGTCTAACTTAGCCAACTACCAACTCTTGGATCAACCATGTATCACTAATGCTGAATGGTTGCCTATCCCCTTAATGTGCAGTTTTTTTTTTTATTTTTTTTATTTTTTTTTTATGGTTAAATAAAGGACAAAATCAAGATGGTGCTTTGCATGAAGTCAATTTACTGCTACATAGTTACAATAACAAACATCTACACATAAATGTAAAGCAAATTCATGGGAACCCCCAACTTATTTTCATTTTTTTTTTTTCGATTTTGCTGATTAGGGTTGGGGCCAGATGAATACAATGTGTGTAGGGAAGGGTTAGTGTATGATTTGGATTAGGCTCACGGACTGGCATTTCGACGAAAATGATCATAAATTTTTTTGTTCATGTATAACTTAAAGATAAATAATGTAAATGGAAATGCGCGTATACATTATAGCGAGAACTGCATATAAAAGAGCTGTTTTGCAGCATCAAACCTTAAGCCAAATATTTTTTGTTGGACCAAGTTCCCTCCAACAGTGAGGGATCCTGAACAGTTTTATCAGGCTGCTTTTCAAGTCTTTATGGTACCAGATTCATTTTATTTAAATTAAGCAGATACCTAGCTGCAGATACATATTACGCGCCAACTCGATGCTACATTATTCAGTTTCCTATCTTGTTTTTTTATTTTTATTTTATTAAGACTTGGTACCATTTTCATGAAACAAACTAAGTTTTTTAGCTTAACTAAGGTATGGTAAGATGGCCCTGTGCCACAAGAGACGTGATACAATCATCAAACATCTCCTGAATCGACTTGAACTTGAACCCTAAGCTCTTGATCTTTGCAGTGTTAAGCTCATAATACGGTCTGTCATGCTGCTCAAAGCTGAAAAACAATCCACATTCAGTCAATAATAGTTATAACAGTAAGAATATAATTTTAGTACCTCTTTGGAATCGGTAGTGTGGGATAACGCGCTGACAGAATCGACACAAGTTCATTGTTATCAACGACATCTGAGCTGCATAAATATCGCCCTTCAGCGTTTTCATGTTCATAAACTAGAATATGGCAGAGCGCAACATCATCTATATGAACATATCCCATCCTTCCATGCCAATAAAACCTCTCCGTTTCCCCTGTTTTTATTCAAACTTACAACTCTTGTATTTATTCTTTGATAATAATTACAAAATTACTAAAAAAAAACACAACCCAAATTGACCCGTTGGTAAATATATGGGCCTGGGCTTTACCTTGAAGCAAGCCCAAGACATCTGATGCTGTAGAACATAAAGTAGGAGGTATGCTTGGTCCCACCACAAAAGATGGAATAACAGTCACCAAATTAATCCCATTTTCATTGCAAAACTCCCATGCTGCTTTTTCTGCCATGGTTTTAGACACTACATACCAAATCTTGAGTTTTTCACAGATTTCAATAGAGCTCCATGATGACTCATCCAAAGGTATTTGAAGGTCAACCTTGTCTTTGACCCTAACTGTGGAAGATGATGAAGTGAGAACCACTCGTCTTAAAGACGGGTTCTTTTTGCATGAACGTAACACGTTTAGTGTTCCATTCACAGCAGGATTTATGATCTCTTCCTGAAAAATGTGCGCGTTTAAGAAAAAGATAGCATTATGATTAGACTTAATGAAGGTACAATGTACAAACATACCCTTGGATCAGTAATATGTCCAAGAACAGGAGAGGCCATATGAAAGACGCCTGCACACCCCATGATCGCATTGTCAAAGCTTCCTTCTTCTGTTAGTTCGGCTTTCACAAGGCGAAGCCTTTCTTTCGCCCCTTGCAGATTCCATAAGTGAGCTAGTTTTGCTTCGTTTCCTACAAATTTAACCACAAAAAGCTTGAAATCTTTGTACAGTTCAAAACATCTTGGGTTGACTTGTAACACTTTTTTTTACAAGTAATTGATGTGTTAACTACAATCATAAGAATTATATTATCTTAGTAATAATCTAGTGTTGTGATTAAACATTTAGAGTTAACATGTTTCACATAGAATGTTAGGAATGCATAAAATGAACATAATAATACATACCAGGGTCTCTAACGGTGCCAATGACATGATAACCAGATAACAGGAGTCGTTTGATGAGCCAAGAAGCCAAAAAACCCGATGCACCAGTTACACAAACCGTGCCATAATCCATAACTTCTTGGATGGCAAATGGTGTGACATTATAAAATATATACAGGTGCAGGTGGCCAGGACGTTTCACATGGTAGTATGGAGAAGTTAAGTCACATAATATTAATGAGGTCTAGTTTTAAAAAAAGCCATACCATTTTTTTGGTTTTAGGCATGGGAAAAAAAAGGAAATTATAGCATATAATGTTGTTTTAGTGGTGCATTCTTGACTGATAGGTTTAGTTATTGATAAATGTAAAGATTAGTAGAACTAATTTAAAAGATATATTATTTGTCAAATCATAATTAAAATTAGATTATTAAAGAAAAACTCGATGCCGGAGGAAAGCGAGAAAAATGCTATACATGCATGTTCTAGCAAACTATAATGAAAATATGAGTTATAAGTTTTGTAGATCTATAGGTTCACATATCTATAGATATGTGAACCTATAAATCGGACATTGCAATTAAAATAACTGATATCCAAATAATTTACTAAGTTATGTTTCTATAAGCATTACGATCGTCTAATAAAAGTATAAAAACAGACAACTACCCACTCGACGATATACAATTTATTCACGTATAACATTTGTTACGCTTTAACATTGTGTTATTCTCATAAACATTGTGTTTATATCAGTATATTTACACAACTACGAATGAGGTAGCCATCTATATGCATCGGTTATGACTAAAATGGTTAGACATTATATATTCTAGTGACAAGGTTACTTTCACATGTGTAAAGTGATTCACTCCAACATCCGTTGATCATTGTCATTCATCGATGAACAAAATCCGTCTTCCTTAAACGAGAAGCAAATACGTTACTCATAAATGTACCATGTTCATCTTCGATCTCTAGCCTCTTAGATTTTAGATTGATCCTCTTTCTTATTTTCTTATTTTCCAAGGTTTAAACTGTGCTATTTACACATATGACATATTGACATATGAAGATATATGTAACACACGGGTCTCTAAAGTCTAACCTGTCCTAAAGTCTAACCCAAATGTGAACCAAGCCTTTTTCACCGATCTGACCACTAATATTAATTATGAAAAGAGGTATGGTGTAAATGTGTATAGTACTAGTATTTCTATAATGAGGATGATAGTGATACAGGCTGGAAATGGAAAGACAAATCTACAATATTGTCACCAGACACAACCCCAACAAACTATGCAATGAAAAGACAATGATATTAACGAAAATGTATTCATAACAACCCGTCTAATAAATAACCTATTGCTCCTCCTGAGTTCAAGGGCTTCGGATATTTCTCCGATTCGGTTGACCGGATGTAAAGAAAAAATATGTCGTCAATAAGGGTGGAGAGGGCGGTTTGTGATACATAGCTGTGATTTGGATAAAATCAAATGACATTGATCATCACGACAACGTTGATGTATTGTGCGTAAGTTACATCTAAACAAATGACGTTTAGATAATAACAAAACAAGATATATCAATTCAGATCAAATGATGTTAATCATTGATGATGTAGGGTACTCAATTGGGCCAAGTCCGATAGCCCAAGAAGCCAAAATCATTAAATATAATATTGGATCAAGCCCAAGCCTAACAAGGAAGCTCATTAGGGTTTAACTCATCCCCCTCTATAAATAGAGGGGCAAACCACACATCTAAGGTAGATTGGTCTGAACACAAGACCTCTCTCACTCTCTCTCTAAAACTCTCTCTAGAGTTATTCTCTAATAATATTATTTTCAGCAGCAGGCTGAAGCCTTCAAGCCTCCAAGCTGCTGCTATATATTCTTAACAATCTATAACCATGCTGATTCCACAACCATACTGGCTCCAACAGCCACCCCATGTGGAATCACGCTCTGTTACTCGTAGGTCTCAGCCTTCATCAGGCTTACGTGGATGGTCCTTAGTTGTAACTTGGGATCAAGAGTTCCTCTCTTCAAGATCATATTCTTATGTTTTATCTTTTCTTAAGTTAACCAATAATAATAACATTCTGACTTTGGGTTGATCCCAAATCAGAATCATAACAACTAAAATATCAAAACTCTTGAACCTCCCATCTACGTTTACGACGTAGAGGGACACCACGACCTGCTTTTGGTTAACCGAAACCCTTTAACCCTTTTACCCCTTCTGACGAGTTCTTCCATTCTGCTGGTCTAACCCTTTAAGCAGCAGACGAGGTCAGAAGCTTGATGACCTTGAAACGTTCAGACCCTCTCCGGACACATATTTGTTGTAGCAACAAGTTGGCGCCCACCGTGGGGCCGTGCTACTTAGAACATAAATTCTTTGTAGTTCGGCTTCGTCGATCTATTTTCTATGTTCTTTCTACGTTTGGAGAAAACGTTTCCGAGAAGGTCACTTCTGCACCTCTTACCTATATCTTGTTCTTCTCATGCTTCACGTGATATGTAAATCTACGTTTTAGCCCACGATTATTGGATTTATCCTCATTTCCTCTCATCATGAGATACGCGAACTTCCTTTTCTCGTTTAAAATACGACACATGCTTACCTATCTTTAAGCTGCTCTACAGCTTTAAACAAAGGGGTCTCTTGAGATCTTTTTCCCACAAATATAAATATACGTATATATATATATATATAAATTATATTGTAATGTCTAAAGTAAAACCATGGAAATCTTGCTGAATACATTTCACAATTTTTTATGGAAAAGACATAATATATAATATTCAACTCTTCAGAAAAGTATGGTCTTTTCAAAGTTGAGACACACATAGTTCAACCAAACACTGTTTGCTAAACCCCATGCTTTCTCACAATAAATTTATTTACTTGTTTATTTTTTGAAAGATACTTTCTCACAGTGAATAGTGCATAAAGCTCACACCATTATCCTACGGATAAAATCTATAACCAAGGAGGTACAAGCAACACATAACATAGATGCGCATGCATGACAATATCTATGCATACACATTCACGACAATATAAATGCATACACCCCATTAAAAAGCAAACTTAATCTATCTTTTAGTCTTTTACTTTTTACTTTATGTCACATCTGACAAGATGACATTACAAAATACATATGTTTGCTTCCAAATATCTTTTGGTACCTACTCTTTTAATATTCTATGAAAGCTCGATAAGTACGATAGTAAATAAATAATAATAAATAAATAAACAATTCACTCATACCTACAACACCTTTGTGTGTCATACTTTCTATAGCATTTGACTTTCTTTTACATGGTACTGTCACATGAGCATCATTTCCTACTTTACATAAAGTGTCACTTATTATATTATGACACAAAAGATACTAAAATATCTTTTCATACGTACTCTAAAGTTGAAACAACTTTTTATCCATTGGTTATACATATGCTTTCATATCATGGAGGTTATCACATTGCTCCAAACTTGACTTGTTGATTAACAAATCGAAGGTATATTTTCGAACCACTGATTCGCAACAATAAACCTTCATAAATTTTAATTTTAACAGTTGAACTAATGATACTACAACTCATGCTGCTTACTGAATGACTCAAAGCAAGCGCCATCTTGGTCATTGAGACACTCTTGGATGCGGTTTCAATTATCATTATTAACAAACAGTTGACTTTTCCAACGCTGCGCCGATAATCTCTATATTAAAACACTTACTCCACAAATTTATTTATGTTGGAGTAATATGGGATAACTAGTACAATGGTTTTAGTAAATAGCACCCAACTGGCTTGCGTATCCTTTTGTTTTACTATTCCTATTATAACGTACTTGTTCTCATACATAAATGCTCGAAATAAATGGCTATAGATCAACGTGACTATTGCTAATATAGCAAACACTTATGACAAAAGAAGCCAAATAAATATCAAATGACCTTATTTATATATTTTGGCTTGGTCGTAAGTTTCTTTCTTTATCCAACAAAAAAAAGGTGACAAGCCTACTTACTAGGCCACCTTTAATTTGAAGCTGTAGAGCAGAAGCCATCCTTTTATTCTTAACTATTATAAGTCTATAAGACAAATTTCTCACTCCATACTTTTACTTTTAGCAAAAGCCAAAAAAGTATGAGATGAAAGTGCATAATTCCTATATGTCTGACATTTCACCTTTTTATAAACTTTTCTCTAATACCACTTTTTAAAAGAAAAGTCAAAGCCTACTTACTAGGTCACCTTTAATTTGAATATTAAGAAAAGATTATAACACTTATTGTCTTTTATGGCTTGCAAAAGCTGACATGTTAATTGCTTTTTAATATGGCAAAAATATTTAGCATTTTCATATTCTTATTAATAGAAAAGTTATACTCAACAACATGCTCTCAAACATACTTTCCCAATACATTTTCGTCACATCTTTTTAATATATTCACAAAAATTACAAGAGTGACGTTGACTTGGTCAAAAATCTTGGAAAAGTAAATTTACATAAAAGGACTAAAGTACACGCTTTTACCCAATGGATAAAAGCATGAACCCTTTAACCTTACTGTGCATAGAGCATCTTTCAGCTTTTCAGACTAGGCTTATAGGTCTACTGTACACGAAAGCTTTTAAGCTTTCAAGATATTATTCACTGCAACTCTATACTTCACTATTCACAACAGCTTTACAGCTTACTGACCTACTACAACCTTTTAAGCTTTCAAGCTACTGTTCAGCTTTGCAGGTGCATAGATCTGCTATACATCAAAACTTTTTAACGTCTCCGGATTATGCATACCATACATTGATCCTTGAAGCTTTATAGACGTTTAACACGATAGTTTTCTAACCTTCAAGGCTACTGGTCACCAAATCTCCACAACCTTTTAAGCTACCGTTCGACGAAGCTTTAAAGCCTTTTGGGATACTATTCGTCAAAATTTCACAGAACCTTTAGGCTACTGACCATCAATGCCTTTAAACCTTTTAGGCTACTACTCATCAAAGCCTTCAAGCCTTTTAGGCCACTACTCATCAAAGCTTTACAGCCTTTTAGGCCTCTACTCATAAAAGCTTCACAACCTTTTAGGCTACGAGATTCATTAAAGACTTATAGCTTCTCAGACCACTATGCGTTGAAGCTTCACAACCATTTAGCTTCACAGTGTTCAAATTTATTATTCATGAAGCTTTGATCAGCTTCAACTTCTAACAGCTTCAAAAGCTACACATGAACCGTTTATACTAACGACCAAGTCAAAACATTGTTCCTTACCAATAGCCACAAATACAGTTATGACGCAAACATTGTGACGTTGTTTTAAGGCTAACATAAGGAAATGTCAAAATAAATATATGGTTCAACACATCGACCTATGGATCTTTAAACCGCCAACGTCGCAAGCTTTCAAACAAGCTTCTATTTTGTGAACAACCCAATAAATCCGAAATAAAAACAACAAAATCAATCCGACTCTAGTCATAAACACCTTTTACCAAGGGCTGATACGAGTAAGCTGGCATGCTTAAATAAAGCAAGTAACCCCCGAAGCAAATAAGCATATCAGCTCAGAGGGTTAAAGGATAACAGGGCAAAAGGCTTCCCCTAACACCAACCTATATAGCAACATATCTTCGAAAAAAGAATAAAGAGGTAAGATGTATAACAACACTTTGATATCAGTCAGAATCACTCATCACCACGTCATGACTACTTCTGACTGGGGGGATGGTGGCTCGTATGGACAAACCCACATTTGAAAGAAGTCAAGAATCAAAGAAGCAAAACAGTTACACACGTCAAACTATTTACTCAAATGCTGAGATGCCTTCAAGCATCTTACCATAGCAAAGAAACACGATAACTCAAATCAACAACCTAGCTACTTTTCTTTCGCAGAAGTTAAAAAGCTTAAAGGCTTACTATATTGGGTCAACATTATTTAAGGAAAGGCGAACCTCTTATCAAGACTAACCTTGTGTTCAAACAACCTAACGTCTCAATGGGACACGCATGCCACCTAAATCATATGCTTTTCTCCCTTTGAAAAAATAAGCAACTCAAGGAAGAAAAAGCCTCCCCATGCCAACAAGGCCACTTCAAAGGAATGAAAGAAAAGATCGTTATATACACAAATCAATACCTCCCATACATCATCCTTTAACACCGCTTTAACTACAATGAGTCAATGAATGTAACCATTTTCTTTAATTAGTGAACAAAGTTAGAATTGTTCATCCAAGAGGCTATAAACCGCAAAGGTCCTTACAAACTCTAACATTGTAAACACAAGAGGTTTTAAGCTTTGTAGGTCCTCACAAACTGTAACCTCAGAAGCTTGGAAGGTTTAAGCCTCACTGGTCTCCATAAGCCATGACCTCAGAAGCTTGGAAGGTTTAAGCCTCACAGGTCTCCATAAGCCATGGCCTCCAATGCTTAGAAGGTTTAAACCTCACAGGCCTTCATAAGCCATAACCTCAAATGCTTAGAAGGTTATGGACTTCAAAGGTTATCACCCCGGAAGCCAGAAAGATTATTAACTTCATAACATATCACCTCTTTTGACTACAAAAGCTCAACAAGTCAAACTCGTTACCAACGCAAGTTTTTTACCTCAAGGATGACAAAAAGTCAAAGTACATCACATGTTCATGATAACATTGGTAGGCTTGACATGATTCTTACATAAACTCCTTCGAACATGTCATTAAAAGCTTCAAATACTTAGAAGTATCAAAAACAGCTCAGAAGCTTCAAAAATAAACAAAACAAGCTTTAAAGCTTAAAAGCTTCAAAAGACATTAAAAGAAGCTCAAAAGCTTAAACGCTTCAACTACGACAAACTTAAAGGCTTACAGCTTCAAATACAACAACTGAAGCTTAGAAATTTAGAAGTTTCAGATACAACAATTGAAGCTTACAAGCTTGAAAGCTATACAATAAACATAGGAGGACAAAAAAGCTATACATGTCATGACTTCTGCTCTAAAACTGAAACAGATACAAGCATCTTACTAATATGCAACAACTTATCAATCCTTGAACAAAAACCACGGTTAGAACAAGGCATACATTCGCCTCCAGTACGAACACCACTTCTCGCAATTTAAAAAGCAAAAGAATGACTTAACTAAAAGAAGAAGCTATCAAACTAGCTATAAGTGAAAGTGTCCTTCTAACAAACAAGTTCTATTCTAAGAGCTCCCAACTAGGTGAACCACCTATGATAATGCTTGTCTCCTACTAAGGCTCTAGCATGAACAAAAAATATACAAACAAAGATTATCCAAATCAACTTGCTCAATCACCGAAGCTCTTGCTAAAACATCAATGCTTCTCACTCACACCAAGCGCAAACGCTTGCCCAAAAAATCTCTATTGAAAGAATGTTACCTAAGCTAAACATGAATACGAACTTTGAAGCTTCTAAGCCTTCAACCATCTTTGGAGATTTAGCAACTACAAAGACTACAAAGTCAAGACAAGCTAACCCAAACCAACCTGAGAAGCATGTCAACACTCAAGCAACTCACAGAATTGTGAAAATGCAAAACGAGATGGGGATACATAAGAATAAATTAGTAATCATCAATCTAACTTGGTAACACCAAGAATCACAATCACTAATTTATTTAATACACCTAAGGCTACAAAATAGCTGTAGTAAAAAAGATCAAGCCCCATAAAAGCATAAAACTAGAAACGTAGAAGCATTGAAGCATCTTGCTATACATAAAAGAAGATTAAGGACGAATCAAACCGCAATGCTAAGGCGTTGAAGCTGTTGGCAAAATAACAAAGCAAGCTACTTAGCAACCAAAGTAGATTTGTTAAATCACCAACACCTTGCCAAAGCACTTTGCTACAACACATGAATATCTTCCTAACAGACAACTTACATGTTACAAAAACAAAACCTTGGAAAGCTTGGTCCAAAATAGGATGGATGACACATTGTGCTCGAAACTCACAACCATGATTCCTACAAGCTCAATCAACCAAGAAGGAAAGAAAGTCCCAAGGCATTAGGACGACAATCACCTTAAAAGGTTCAACGTAACCACAAACGGCCAAGAGATTTCTACCACTTCTTTGTGTAAACATTTAGTTATCATGAAATGAATGAATCATAGCATTTTCCATCAAGATTTGTCTTTCTATCCTATAATCAGGTTGAGAACCTAGCAAGAAACTCCATGGCAAGGGCCATGTAAGGGGATGAGCTCCCAGGCCACATCACTCAATAGGTTCAAGGGTTGAATGGACCTATATAAGGGGTGAGTTCCTAGATCAATCCAACTCCATGAGACCTACAAAGATTTTCCTTTACATGTCTCATAGACGGGTTTGAACAGCCTACATCAATTGTTCCTTAAGTTTTCTAAACAAACTTACGAAATGCAAAAACACTAAGTAGTGTACATAGGATAGGTGGCGACTTGTTTGCCTAGACTACCTTAAGGATAAGTGACTGCAGCACTTAACCTTTTAAGATGCTACCGGTAAAACATTTCCCAACAAATACAAAGACAAAACATGCAAGCATCCAAACATGCAAACATGCAAGCATCCGAACATGCAAACATGCAAGCATCCACAATCACAAAAATACACTAAGGTACAATTCAAAAGTGAAACAATCTCACTAGGCCATACACAAGACAACATACATGAAAGTTAGCATAAATGGCCATGATCGGCCACCATTCATCACATGTCAAGCCCAAACAGCTTGAAAGGTTCATAATACCACAACCACATGTTAATGTTCTAGCCATACAAGGCTAACACCAAATGGAACCCTACAAGGTTTCCCAAACAACACAACGATTGATACTTTACCAAAATGGTGCTAAACGTTCTCGTGTCGAACATCATCCATTATCACAAAGAAATATTGTTGCAACTAATGCAAAAAGAAACAAATCAATAGATTAGGACACTAAGTCATGTCAACAAAAGAAGCTCAACTTCATACGAACGAAGCTCATAGACATGCTCTATATATCAAGCTTTGAGCGAAGGAAGCTCATATCAATCTTTGAACGAAAGAAGCTTACAAGCATAAGTCATACGCCAAGTTTCGCATCATAGAAGCTCGCTAGCAAGGTCATACACTCAACGTCTTATGAACAAGGCTCCTGAATAAGAATCAAAAGCGAACGTTCGTAAATAAAGAAATTCGCTATCTAACCTTGTTTGCTTATGTCTACTTGATTCCATCGCTTGTATCATAAGAAAGAATTTATCACAAAACTTTGATAGCACACGGAATTAGGCTAGTGATGGATTTCATTCATAAGCTTAAAGGATGAAATCCGCGAGCTTTTCAGCTGTCAAGCCAAGCCACTTTGCTTAAAGGATGAAATCTATATGCTTTAGTCAACAAAAACAATAACTTTGCTTAAAGCCTTCAAAGCTTAGAACGCGCACAAGCTTTTTATCAAGTCAACCTTCAAGGCAATGTGCTTCACCTTCATGTGCAAGAAGCCTTCCTTCGTACACATGCAACTTTCCTTCTGTCATATGAAGCTTATTTGCTATCTTGATTAGAAATCGACCATTCGGTCAATATAATAATCCACTATATATCGGATGAACTTCCTGACATTTGTTCAAAAACGTGACTTGCTAAAAACCTCTGTAAGTGCACCTAGCTACAATCATTTTGGTGATACTTAGCTACTTTGTTGATGCTTACAAGCATTTAAACTGCCATAGTCATTTGATAAATGAACCATCTTCTAAAGGCTTGTGCCCAAAATAAGATATTTCCAAAAAATATTTTACAAAATTATGGGAATATCGTCCAAAGGAGCATACATGTGGGATATAGATGGTTTTAATCACACAACTCGAGATAACTTCGCCAATACAACAAACAAGCTTAGAAAATTAAGCTCAAAAGGCGAAAACTTAAAAGGTCAATAGCCGATATGCTGAAGCTAATACAAGCTAACAAGGAAAGAAGCAGGTAATGGAGGAACATCCAGCTCCATAGCTTCCATCCAAATAAGGGCTTAGCAAGCTGCAAAGCTTATCAGCTTAAATCCTTATAAGCTTTCAAGCTCATCAGCCGCTTCCACCAAACTAAGGGCTCATCAGCTTAAATGCCAATAAGCTTTCAAGCTCATCAGCTTAAACCCCCTAATAAGCTTTCAAGATCATCAACTTAAACAAGTTTCAAATATTATCGGTTTAAACCCTAACACATTCTAAAACTCATTATGCTAAGGTTTGTTTGTTGATATTTATCCTACTTACACGAAGGTATCTACAAATGAACACTCATTAAAACAACAAAGGTTGGAAGAAAGCGTAAAGATAATGAATAGTTTGAGTCTAGTATAATGTACAGGCATATATACATTAAACTAGACTAGGGGGCTGATGATGTAGGGTACTCAATTGGGCCAAGCCCGATAGCCCAAGAAGCCAAAATCATTAAATATAATATTGGGTCAAGCCCAAGCCCAACAAGGAAGCCCATTAGGGTTTAACCCATCCCCCTTCTATAAATAGAGGGGCAAACCACACATCTAAGGTAGATTGGTCTGAACACAAGACCTCTGAAGGGATAGGGAGCCTAATCTGAAGGGTGTCCCTATCCCCAAGAAGCAATAACCCTGCGCCGGGTCACGGCGCAGAAACGCACCAGCGCGGGGCAGACAATCAGCAGGCCTCGCGCGCCAAGATGGATGATAAGCAACAGACAATACCTGATACGCGCGTGTAACCACGCGCGGAATCTTCCCTTAGCACCTCTTACGAAGTACAAGGAATGACAAAAGGAAGATTCATAAAGATCCATGTCAGAGCACGCACCAACAAGAGCAGGACATGTGGCAGATAGTACAAAAGGTGAACGGCTACACTGTGCACGCTGTCATGAACAGTGACCAGCAGGCATTACCTCGCCCACGGTCAGACATCACGTCAGACGGCAGAGATAGCCTGAACACTGTAGCAAGTACGATGTTACTATGCACCATCAGAAATCCGCCACGTGTCCAGCTACGACAACGACCACACTGTAGCGTGACGTCATCAACAGTAATCCGCCTTTTCCCGCCATTTCCATGAAGACCATGGATTTGGGCCTCGGTTGGGCCCAAGCCAATGGAGTCGCCTGTGGACCTTCCCATGCAGCCCACTATTAGGCCTATAAATAGGAACAGATACAACCCTTGTATTCATTCAGAAATATAGCCATAACTACTATACTCTCAACTTGTAATCTCCTTCGTTAGTAATAATATTCCGGTGCACTTCCAGTGGACGTAGGTCATTAACGACCGAACCACTTAAATCCCTTGTTCTCACACACATAACACACACATTATTCACATTAACACTCTCTCGGGTTACCATTACGGTTTGGGTAAAGGATTAACCTTGTAGTTACATAAGTATTAACCACCCGGAGATTAGTCCTAATCCCCGGTATACTTATTGTTTCTTCATTGGCGCCATCCAACGGTTAGAACAGCTCTTTTCACTCATCTTTTAACCCACCCATGGCTGAACCCAACCCTAACACCTCCGGCATACACCAAGCCGGAGACGAAAACCTCCGACAGCCGGATAATCAAACTACACCCAACACTGTCGTCAAGCAAACGACGTCTCGGCTCGACAGGTCAGCTGTTGAAATCCGTGACGTCGACTCAGACAATGACAGTCAAGAGCTCTCTGAGGAGGATCCGGACCACTGGCTCCTCCGTCAGAATGCCAAGAGTGCCGCAATCTACCAACGAAAGCTGTTGCAGCAAGCAAAAAAGAAAGGTAAGACACTTGCTTTCGATACTCCGTCAAAAGCAAGGTACAAGAAGAAAGAGACGGCCGATCACGGTGATGGTCGTAGCGGGGAGCTCGGCGGAAACGTCAGAGCTCGGGGCTACGCCAAATCACGTGAAGAGCCGGACGATTACGAATCGTCAAGCAGCGACTCCGGTCATAGAGGAAAGAAACACACTCACACGTCGCGAGACAGTGAGATAGATGATGACTTGGTCAAACCATTTCGACCAAAAGCTTTTGCTGAGAAGTCCAAGTTCGTCGCCCGCATAGCGGCTGCCAAAGTACCAAGAAAGGCCAAACTCCCAAGCAGCATCGGTAGATACGATGGCCTGCGTGACCCAGACGACCATGTGCACGACTTTGAGTGCGCAGGCGTGTCCGTGGACTGGCCTGTTCAAGTGTGGTGCCACCTTTTCGCTCAAACCCTCACGGGTGCCGCCAGGGTATGGTTTGACAGCCTCCCAGCGGGAAGCGTAAAGGACTTCGACGACCTCACAGAAAAGTTCGGCAGCCACTTCTCGCACCTACGTAAGCATAAGAAAGACAAAGCGGACATCCTGCTATGTCGACGATATGACCGAGAAACGATTGAAGATTACATAGTCCGGTTTAACAAAGAAGCACTGCAAATAGGATGCGGGGAGGAGCTCACACGGGCCGCGTTCATTCACAATGTGCGCAGTCCAGACCTCATGAAATGCCTCACCGGCAAGGATGGCATCCCAGAGTCCTGGGATGAGCTCATCCGCTCAGTCAAAATATATGCCTCTTCCGAGAAATCTTTCAACCAGCAACACGGTTTCCAGCCACAACACCATAATAATAATAATACTAGACACAAAAACAAATCTGTCTGGAACCGCATCACGGGCACTACCGATGAGGGAAAGTATTCCCCGGCCGGCGATGCCCGCCAGTTCATCAGCTCCAAACAAACGCGGGACCAACGCGGACACTCCAAGAAAAACCACGATTGGACCCCGTTAATAAAAACACCATCTCAAGTTCTGAAAACCGAGCAGGTCACCCTGAAAGAGCCCAACCCTCTGGGGAAGCGCCGAAATGTGGACCGTAGCAAGTTCTGTGAGTACCATAATGACTACGGTCATCTCACAGACAACTGCTACAGTCTAAAAATGGAGATAGAGGCAGCGCTGAAATCAGGCCAGCTCGGCCACTTGGTCAAAAATGTTCACCGCGCTGGCAAAGGCCAAGGTAACGAAGAAACCCAAGGCGAAGGGTCACGGAAGAAGATCCGGGACCTAAACACTCACGCTGCAACTCTAATCCCCCGCCACCAATGCAACATGACATGGCGGGGCAAGAACACCCAACATGGGAAGCGCACCCGGGTACAGCCACTAGACGACTCCTGGAAAGAGGCTGACATCCTCATGCCTAGGGTCAGAGGTGGCGCCTCCTGCACAGCTCCATTAGTGATCACTGCCGTCTTCGGACACTACCGCACGCGGTATATGTTTTTAGATGGCGGCAGTAGCACAGATATCATGTACGACCAGTGTTTTCAACAACTCGATGAAGAAGACAAAGCAAAACTCATTCCAGTCAATGAGCCAATTTCCGGTTTCATTCATGAAACCATCATGCCCCGCGGCATGCTTTCTTTGCCTGTAACATGGACTGACGGCACACACGAGCACACAGAGATATGTGACTTCATGATCCTACCAGCCACATCAAACCATGACATACTCCTGGGACGAGAAGGCATTGCTCGCTTCAACGCCAACGCCTCCACGGCGCACGCAATGGTGGGTTTCCCCACCAAAACAGGCGTCGCCTTCATCCGAGGAAACAAAGATTGCCATGTCACGGATACAGCCAAGCCGCTAAAGATGGTCAAAACAAACGCCCGCACAGAGCCGGAAAATTGGACGCTCAATCCCAAATTTCCGGAGCAAACGGTGACCATTGGCCATGAAATCTCCGAGTCCATACGGAACCATTTAAAGCAGCTCCTGATCAGTAATATGGACATTTTTGCATGGCAACCAACAGACATGGTGGGTGTTCCGCGGGAAATAGCGGAACACAGGCTTAACGTTTATCGCTCCGCAGAACCGATTGTACAAAAGAAAAGAAGTATGGGCCCGGAGAAAACAAAGGCCATGAATGAACAAGTCACCGAGCTGCTCAATGCGGGCATCCTCCGCCCCATCAGGTACCAAACTTGGGTGGCCAACCCCGTCATGGTCGCCAAAGCAAATGGAGGGTGGCGCATGTGTGTAGATTACAAAGACATCAACAAGGCGTGCCCAAAGGATTGCTATCCTCTACCGGAGATTGACCTGAAGGTGGACTCCCTAGCCCCATACCGATTCAAATGTTTCCTGGACGCTTACAAGGGATACCACCAAATACAAATGGCCAAAGAGGATGAAGACAAAACAGCGTTCCGCACAGACGCATGCATCTTCTGCTACACAAAGATGCCTTTCGGCCTGAAAAATGCGGGCGCAACGTACCAGCGTCTGATGGACACGGCCTTCGTAAAAGAAATCGGCGTACGGCTTGAAGTATACGTCGACGATTTAGTGATCAAGAGCAAGGAAGAAAGTGACATGTTACAAGACATCCAGCAAACATTCAACCAACTGCGAAGGGTCCGCATGAAGTTGAACCCAAGCAAATGCTCGTTCGGGATGGAAGAAGGGAAATTTCTGGGCGTCATCGTTACGCGGGATGGGTTCCGCACCAACCCAGAAAAGGTACAGGAAATCGAGCGGATGCCATCACCAGCCTCCGTCAAAGAAGTACAAACACTGATGGGCCGCCTGGTTGCCCTAAACCGCTTCCTATCCAATTACGCTTCAAAGTCATTTCCATTCGTGGACACTTTGAAAAACTGCCTGAAAAAGAGCAACTTCCGCTGGACCCCTGAGGCGGAGTCAGCTTTTCAGCAAATGAAGCAATGCTTGATGAACCTTCCTACACTGACAGCCCCGCTCCCCAAAGAGCCACTCACGCTCTATCTCTCGGTCACGGAGCGGGCAATAGGTGCAGTTTTAATGGTCGATCGTAAAGGCGTGCAAACGCCTATCTACTACATCAGCCGCACGCTGTTAGATGCGGAAACCCGGTACACTATAATGGAAAAGCTGGTCCTGGCTTTAATTCACGCTTCCCGAAGGCTGCGCAGATACTTCCAAGGCCACCCGATAAATGTCCTTACAGACTATCGGATAAATGACATCTTAGCCAAACCCGAGTTGTCAGGACGATTAGCGAAATGGGCTATCGAGCTCGGAGAGCATACAATCAGCTACAAGCCCCGACCCGCAATCAAAGGCCAAGTATTAGCAGACTTCGCAACCGAGATCCCAGCTGATAAGATTCAAGAATGCCGAGAAGAAGAATCACCCGCGCCAGCACATGATCCATCACAAAAATGGTCCTTATACACTGACGGAGCCTCCAATGGAGACGGTGCTGGCGCCGGTTTGCGTCTCATCAGCCCAGACAAACACGAGTTTACATACGCCATCCGCCTCGAATTTAAAAGCACAAACAACGAGGCGGAATACGAAGCGTTGCTGGCAGGCCTCCGCATAGCGGAAAAAATGGGGGCCAGGCACGTGGAGGCACATGTGGACTCACTGTTGGTAGCACGGCAGATCAACGGGACATATGACGCGAAGGATGAAACCATGGCTCTATACCTGGAACAAGCCAGGCAACTCATGCGCAGGTTCGACACATGCACAGTCGAACACATCCGGCGCAGCGAGAACAAACCAGTCGACGCGCTCAGCAAAATGGCATCCACGGTTTTCGAGCACATGGCAAAAGAGGTGCGAATCGAGGTCCGAGACAAACCGTCAGTCTCCGCGCGCCAGGTTAGTGTCACCCAAACGGCCAACGCGTCATGGATGACGCCAATCAAAGCTTTCCTATCTTCGGGAATCCTGCCTAACGACAAACTAAAGGCCCGGAAGATAAAAAACAAGGCCCTGCAATACCAACTGGCGGGCGACATCCTGTACCGCCGCTCTTTCCTAGGGCCACTCCTGCGCTGTGTAGACCCGGCAGAAGCCTCCGTTCTCCTCAAAGAAATACACGAAGGAACATGCGGGCTGCACGCAGGACCAAGGATGGTAGTGGCAAAATTAATGAATGCAGGATATTATTGGCCCGGCATGCATGTCGACGCAGTCAATGAGCTACGCAAGTGCGACAGCTGCCAGCGCCATGCTCCAAACACCCTGCGCCCCAAGAACAATTTAGTACCGGTCACAGCAGCTTGGCCTTTCCAAAAGTGGGCCATTGACCTGGTCGGACCGTTCCCAGCGGCGCCGGGTAATGTGAAATATTTGATTGTTGCTATCGACTACTTCACTAAGTGGGTCGAAGCCAAACCTCTAGCCAAGATTGATGGCGCACACGTCAAGAAATTCATCTGGGAGTTCATTATCTGTCGGTTCGGGTTACCGATGCAACTGGTCAGTGACAACGGAACACAATTCGAAGACCAGGCCCTCCAACAATGGCTGGCTCAGATGGGAGTCACACAAATCTTTACATCCGTTGCGCACCCGCAAGGCAACGGCCAAGTAGAAAGGGCCAACCGTACTATTGTCAAAGGCATCAAGACAAGGCTCGGAACCAGAAGAACAGGGTGGGTAGACGAGTTACCACACGTTTTGTGGGCCTACCGCACCCTCACAAAAACGAGCAACGGCGAAACACCGTTCAGCCTGACGTATGGGTCCGAGGCGGTAATCCCCGCAGAAATAACTTGCCCCACGGCAAGGGTATTAATGGCCGACACAACCGATAATGATAAAGAACTCCGCATGAACCTCGATCTGCTAGAAGAACGCCGCGACCTCGCGGCAATAAAAGAAGCTAGCTACAAAACCCAACTTGAACAATACTACAACAAGCATGTCAAAGAACAGACCTTCAAGATTGGAGACTATGTATTCCGCAACAATGAGGCTTCCAACGCCGAAAAACCTGGGAAGCTCGCCCCAACCTGGGAAGGTCCTTACAAAATTCAAGAAGTGCTAGGAAAGGGTGCTTACGCGCTAGAAAGACTCGATGGTACCCCTATTCCGCGATCATGGAACGGCGCTCAGTTACGGCGTTGTTATTTGTAATACAAAATGGCTACACATGCCATATTATTAATGAAAACGTTTCCTATATCTGTGTTTCTACTTGTACTTTCCGCGCCAGGGTCTTCAAGACTTAGGCAAAATCACGTCGGACCAAACACGCTAGCAGGACACGCCTTCAAGACGCACCGCGTGCGCGTCGGGCTTGTACTCAGCTAGCGTAGAGTCTTCAAGACGGATTTACTCGCCGGACCAACAACACCGCGCAGCAATAACACGCGCACCAACTCTTGTCTTCTAGAGTCATTGCAACTCGGACATCAGAGTAGCGCGCAACATAAACGCGGTAAAAGGTCTTCAAGGCAAGGCTATCGCGCACCTAAGTCGGACTCAATGGCACAAGTCGCCTCCGCTACAATCTTCAAGGCGAGAAAGTGTTGAAACACTTAGACGCCGGATTGTCTAGCTGAGCGCGCGCCCTAACTCTTACTTACACACTGGGTGACGACTTGGTTAAATAAGTAAATTAGGGACGAGACAACACGATATAACAAACGAAAAATTTCATTAAACAAAGGGACTTAAAAACCCTTTTATATTTACAAGGAAAGTTAAGATTACAAATAATAAAGCCTAGCGCCTACTGATCACCCGTCCCGGAGGTCCCTCCGCCAGAAGCCCTCGCCAACTCATCAGATGTCTCTATGAAGTATTTCAGGGCTGCAGGTGGATCCGCATTCTTGTTGCAATCTGCAAGCACTTGGAGGATGGGGAACTCTATCTTCTCAAACTTCAGAAGTTCCGCCTCGTATTCATCCTTCAAAGGCTTGCCGTAATGCTCTGCGTCCACGATGCGCCCATCATTTTGACCGTGCAAGAAACCATCTTCATAACCCTCGCCATAACCATAAGCTTGGGCGGCGGCGGCAATGGCAGCAATCTGGTCACCCAGCAGGGGCTCTTGCCAAAACCTTTTAAAGACCTGAAGACAAAACCAAAGTTAATATATGGACTAGAAAGACAAGTATCAAAAATAAAGAAAGCGCGAAGACTTACCCCATTCATTCCATCTGTCATCAACCACTTGATGGAATCTTGCATCTGGGTTTGGGCGGAGACAGCCTCCTCCAACAATAGCTTGGACGCCTCACTCTCCTTGTAACGACTCTAAAAATTAATCACGATTATAATTAATCTAAAAATAATTAATAAGATTAGTATTGGGCCACCTAGGGGTATTGCCCAATATCCTTACCCGGATAAAATGATCAGCCCGATAAGCTGGCCCGTTAAGTAACGAAGTAAGGTCCAACAAGGAACACATCGAAGACCCGATAAGATATAATGGGCCGTAACCAAGACCCGGTTGAAGTTAAGACCCAAACTAAACAATGTTTACTAATTGGGCTTAACAAAATAGTAATAAACTTATGTGTATATATATATACTTCGGCCCATTAAAGTAGGATAATAATTAGTTAGTTTGTAAGAAAAAGACCCACACCTTTAACTAGTATATAATTATAGTTATAAATTGAAAAAGAATTGGAAATGGGTGTACACCTGGAGCCGCCAAAATGGATGAGTTATCACACCTAAGATTGTCAACTTTACACTCAAGGATGGATATACTTACACCTTGCACTCTATAGACTAGTACACTCATTACAAATGCATGAATAATAAACCTTCTTGGTTATTTAAAACCCATCGGCCATATTAAGAAACCACTTTTTCTTTTTCCAAACCAATCTCATTCCTCCTAGAAACATGCAGACCATCAACCATTTTATTAATTTTGACCATTCACTTTAAACCCTTTATCATAAAATCCTTTACAACTATAGCTAAACACTCCATCATAATAATATTAGAAAATATCTAAGCTATCCTTCGGCCAAGAGGAATCAGCCGATTAATATTGAGATTTCGAAACGTCCGGGTAAGTATTCTAATCTAGTAGGAAACACGAGTGCCAAGCTGTAATGGCCAGCTTTTAGTTTAGTTATTACGCCTAAGCTGTAACGGCCAGCTATACTATATTATTACTTGTAAATAATCTATATTAACATGCAACAGGAAGGAAGCGACACACGAGCACCTACGGAAAGTAACTTGAACCAATCCGAAATTATCAACGTGAGTGTGTGTACCCCATGTTCGTTTATTAAGTTTTCGGGGTAAATGTATGTTGGTCGAGTCTTGATTTTAACTTGCATGTGTCTTGATCGTATGAATAGATATATATAGAAATCGATCGGATAGAAATAACTAGAATGGATCCATTTGGTATTTTCGTGAATGTATCTCCGACCACTTAGAGGTTCGGACCACCAAACATATGTCAAAATGTTCCCTCGATATACATTCCACCTTAGAAAAGATCGAACCATTAGAAGCTTGCATGTTTATAAAAGAATCGAGTAAACCGGTTATGTTTATAAATTGTTTTGTGAATCGTTTTGTAATAATCGGTTAAACTGGCACCACTCACTAGCTTTGCTAACGTATTTTCGACATACATTTCAGGATGACGAGTGAAAGATGGAACCCGAGCTCACGTAGTTTAAAAATCGAGTCGACACCGTGTTTATAAATAACCGGCCCAGTGGGCCGGGTGGTGTTTTAAATGGGCTTCGGCCATGTAGGTTGTGTTGTTAAAATGTTTGGTTGTTGAAAATTTAAAGGTTATGGTTGTTGATGTTATTGTCCGAAAGTTGTTATGTAAGAAATGGTTATGTTTTTTTTTTTATAAATAAAATGGATGTTTGTTAAGTAAGAATTGTGTGTCGAATTACCAATCCGTAATGACTCGGTAAATTCCGGGTCGTTACAGATTGGTATCAGAGCTCGGGTTCGGAAATAGTGGGTATAATTAGAACTAACTTATATTGTTGTTTGTATGTTATGTGTAATAGAATGACAAGCGAAAATGAAGTAATGGAAATCGAAGAAGGCGAGATCCAAAATCAAGAAGTAGTGATGGAAAATGAAGCGCCAATTCCTAGTACCGAAGAAATACTACATGAAATCACGGGCCTAGATTGGATTGAGAATGGGTTAGAACTCAATCTCGGAACACTTGGCGTTTTCGGGCCTTTACCCGAGCCGGTGTACGTTCCATCCGAGCCCATTAACCCATATCCTTATGTTGAGCCCATGACCCACTATTGTCCAAACCCGACCCCCGTTGAATACCTTAGCGCCTCTAGCAATTTCTCAAACGAAGGATCGAGTCAAACCAACCCATACCTTTCGGCCTACTACCAAACCTATCCTCCCATCACTCCCGCTATTGACCCATACCTCGAAGCTACCATTATTAACCAAACTCATATGATCCCACCAACCCCCGAGTATGTGAGTCGCCAAGAGTATGCGAAGGTGGTGGAAAATTATTACAAAGTGAAAGGTCAAAGGGATCAAGCACTTGAGATGGTGGAAGAGTTGAAAAAGGTGATTAGAAGGTTCAATTACCAAACTAAACAAATCATGGAGGAACCCAAGTACCCTTTGGTACTTTGATAGAGGGCCGAAGATATGGTAGCAAGGAGTGAGGGTGTGGGAAGTTAAGGGTGATGTGTAGTAGTGGTATGTTTGTGTGCTAGTAGTATGTAGTAGTATGAATGTGATCAATGTGATAGATTAAGTGTTGGTTGTAGTAGTATGGTAAGGTAGTAGTATGCATAAAATTATGTAATGGTGTAAAAAAAAAAAAAAAAAAAAAAAAACATCTAGACATTTTGCATATAATATATATACTAGATGTTTATTATTTTGGGTGTTTTAAAAATTTAAAATATTAACTAAAATAAGATTACTAATAAAAGTTAATTTTGTATTTATAGATAAAAATGCCGCGAGGAACGACTAGTCCTAGACGATCCGAACGAAATACAAAAACTACGCCAGAAGTTGTAAACGACTTAAAAACCAAACAGAAAAATGCCTCTACTTCTAAACCTACCGAGACTAATAAGGAACCAATTTTAGAAGAAAATCCCGTCGTAACCGAAACAACCGAGCTAGAAGAAAAGATGAAAAAATTAGTATTAGACGGAATTCATGACTCTCTACCATCCATATTAGACATGCTAGGACCAGAAAAACAACCCGCTTTAAAAACTCCCGTCATAAATAGAGAAGAAGAATATGTTAACTTAGAAAACCATTCAGGGAAAAATTGTGATTATAAGTCATTTATGGCTTGTAAACCCGAGTCTTTTGACGGTAGTTCAGGGGCAACTGGAGCCACTAGATGGTTGGAAAAAATAGAAGCAATTTTAGAAATAAGTAACTGTGCACCACATGACCAGGTAAAATTTGCTACCCATTCCCTAAAAGGAGAAGCCTTAAACTGGTGGAACATGATAAGACAGGTACGTGGGAAAAACGTCACAGCAAACATGACTTGGTTAGAATTTAGGATTTTGATGACAGAAAAATATTGCCCCATGAACGAGATAGAAAAGATGGAGATGGAATTCTTAGGGCTCGAGATGAAAGGGCTAGATTGCATTAGCTATATCAATAAGTTCAACCAACTCGCCCGTTTAGTACCACATCAAGTAACACCTGAACCAAAACGAATAAGGAGGTTTATTTGGGGTCTAAGCCCACAAATCCAAGGGATAGTTAGAGGTGCCAAACCTCTTAAGTTCGATGTAGCTTGTGAACTAGCGTTAAGCTTAACCGACGATATAGTACGACACAGGGAAAAAGATAAGGTCCAGGTAGGGAATAAAAGAGGCTGGAGTGAAACTTTCCGTCCAACCAATTATAACACTTCGGGAAAAAGTCAAGAAAATTCCCGAGAAGACGGAAACCCGGAAAAGAGACCTTATAAAGGAAGCAACCCGTTCTGTCAAAAATGCAAGTTTTACCATACCGGAGACTGTAAGAAAAAGTGCAATCGATGTGGGCGGTTTCATTTTGGCGAGTGCAGGGGGCCGCATTGTCAGAAATGCAACAAAGTTGGCCATCTGACCAAAGAATGCAGGTTCAACCCTGATCGTCCTCGGCTCTGTTATGAGTGTAAAGAAGCCGGCCACTACAAAGTTGACTGTCCAAAACTTAAAAATCTTCCAAAAGTTGAGCAAGGACGCGGTAGAGCTTTTGTTATGAATGCGGAGGAGGCACGCGATGAACCGGATCTGGTTACGGGTATGTTTTATCTTGATCAAGTACCCGTTTATGCTTTATTTGACACTGGGGCTAATCTTAGTTTTATTTCAAAAACGTTTATAGAAAAGATAAATGCTCTCCCCGAACCTTTAAACAAACCTTATGAAATAGAGATAGCAGACGGTAAAATTTTAAGAGCTACCGAAGTGTTTAAAAATTTTACTTTAACCATTGAAACCTGGGAATTCAAAATCAACCTTATACCTATGAGTTTAGGCGAGTTTGATATTGTCATAGGTATGGATTGGCTAGCCACACAACAAGCTGAAATAATTTGTAAGGAAAAATTAGTCAAAATCCCGTTACCTAATCAAGAAATTTTAACCATTTATGGAGAAAAACCCAAAGGAGCGTTAAATCTAATCCCTAGTGCTAGAATGATGAAATATATAAATAAGGGATATCAAGCCTTTCTAGTACAAGTAAATTTAGGGAATGAAAAGAAAGGGTCAGAAATGGATAAAATTAAAGTCGTTTCAGAATTTAGAGACGTATTTCCCAACGAACTACCAGGTTTACCCCCACCTCGACAAGTAGAATTCCAGATTAACCTAATTCCTGGAGCAGCACCTATTGCCAGAGCTCCATATAGGTTAGCCACAACGGAATTAAAAGAATTAACCAACCAGTTAGAAGAACTTCTAGAGAGAGGATTCATTAGACCAAGCACATCTCCTTGGGGAGCACCTGTGCTCTTTGTTAAGAAAAAGGACGGATCTATGAGAATGTGTATCGATTACCGAGACCTAAATAAGTTAACCATTAAGAACCGATATCCGTTACCTAGGATAGATGATCTTTTTGATCAACTGCATGGATCAAAATATTTTTCAAAGATCGATCTTAGATCAGGCTATCACCAGTTAAAAGTAAGAGAAGAAGATGTTTCAAAAACTGCTTTTAGAACTAGGTACGGACATTATGAGTTTTTAGTGATGCCTTTTGGATTAACAAATGCTCCTGCAGCGTTCATGGATTTAATGAATAGAATTTGCCGACCGTATTTGGATAGGTGTGTAATTGTGTTTTTGGATGACATTTTAATTTATTCAAAATCTGAGGAAGAACACGAGCAACATCTGAAAGAAGTTCTAGAAACATTAAGAAAAGAAAAACTTTACGCTAAATTTACTAAGTGTGAATTTTGGGTAAGAGAAATTAAGTTTCTAGGACATGTCATTAATCAAAACGGAATCCAAGTAGATCCTGCAAAAGTAGAAGCCGTACATAAGTGGGAAACTCCCAAAAGCCCTACTGAAATCAGACAGTTTTTAGGATTAGCAGGATATTATAGAAGATTCATAGGAAACTTTGCCAGATTAGCCTTACCTCTCACAACCTTAACCAGAAAAACTTCTAAGTTTGAATGGGGAGAGAAACAAGAAAAAGCATTTCAAAGTTTGAAAGAAAAACTATGTAAAGCCCCTGTGTTAACTCTACCGGAAGAAGGAAAAGCTTTCACAGTCTATTGTGATGCCTCTTTACAAGGATTAGGCTGTGTGTTAATGCAAGACAACCAAGTAATCGCATATGCTTCCCGACAGCTAAAAAGGCACGAGCAAAATTATGTTACACATGATTTAGAAATGGGAGCCATAATTTTTGCATTGAAAATATGGAGACACTACCTATATGGGACCAAGTGTACCATCTACACGGACCATAAAGGTCTCCAACATATTTTTGATCAAAAACTTTTGAACATGCGACAAAGAAGGTGGGTAGAAACCTTAAGCGATTATGATTGTGATATAAAGTACCATCCGGGGAAAGCCAATATTGTAGCAGATGCCCTAAGCAGAAAAGATAGAACTATAGGAGCAAAAGCCTACAGAATTTCAATAATCAATGAATTTCTATCACAATTGAAAAATTTCCAAAGAACCGCTTTAGAACCTACCCTCCTAGAAGCTGAGTCACTCCACAAAGAAATAGAAAGATTGATAGAAGGAACAGACGGAATACTAAGATACAACCAAAGAATCTGGGTACCTCAGTATGGGAATCAAAGGGAAATAGTCTTAAGAGAAATGCATGGTTCCAAATATTCTATTCACCCAGGAAGTCATAAAATGTACCGGGACCTTAGGAAAAACTTTTGGTGGCCTGGAATGAAGCGTAGTGTTGGTGAATTTGTGTCTAAGTGTGTAATCTGTTCTAAAGTCAAGGCCGAACATCAGAAACCTAGTGGTCTATTGATCCAACCCGAAATTCCCGTATGGAAATGGGATCAAATCACTATGGATTTAGTAACAAAATTACCAAGAACCCGAAAAGGTTACGATACTATTTGGGTTATAGTGGACCGTTTAACTAAATCTGCCCATTTCCTACCAATACAAGAAAACTTTAAGATTGAAAAATTGTCTCAAATCTATTTGCAAGAAATTGTATCTAGGCACGGTATACCCCTCTCCATAATCTCAGACCGTGACAGTCGATTCGCGTCTAGATTTTGGAAAGGTTTTCAAGACGCGTTAGGTTCCCAAATTAACATGAGCACAACATACCACCCCCAGACAGACGGCCAAAGTGAGAGAACCATACAAACACTAGAGGACATGCTAAGGGCCTGTGTCCTGGAATTCGGTGGCAGTTGGGATACTCATCTACCATTAATAGAATTTTCTTATAATAATAGTTATCATGCTTCCATACAAGCTGCGCCATTCGAAGCATTATATGGTAGAAAGTGTCGATCCCCAATATGTTGGAACGAAGTTGGGGAAAACCAACTCACGGGCCCACAGATTATCCAAGAAACCACAGATAAAATCGTGCAGATTAAGAAAAATTTAGAAAAAGCAAGAAGTCGTCAAAAGAGTTACGCGGATAATCGGAGGAAATCGTTAGAATTTCAGGAAGGAGATTATGTCCTGTTGAAGGTGTCACCTTGGAAAGGGGTGATAAGGTTCCAAAAACGAGGAAAGTTAAATCCCCGTTTTATAGGACCATACCAGGTGAAAGAAAGAATAGGACCAGTAGCCTACCGATTAGAGTTACCTCCAGAACTAAGTGAAATTCATGATGTCTTCCATGTCTCTAACCTAAGGAAATGTGTCATAGATGCACAAGCTATTATTCCTTTAGATCAGGTTAGAGTGAACCCTCAACTTCACTTCACCGAGGAACCCATAGAAATTATGTCACGACAAGAAAAGAAGTTAAGAAAAGGAAAAATTCCCATAGTTCAGGTCAAATGGAGTGCCAGACAAGGACCTGAAATAACGTTTGAAAGAGAAGACGTCATGAGAACCAAGTACCCCCACTTGTTTGAAAACCAGGTATATATATTTAAAAATTTCGGGGACGAAATTGCCTAAGGGGGGGAGAATGTAACGACTCTAAAAATTAATCACGATTATAATTAATCTAAAAATAATTAATAAGATTAGTATTGGGCCACCTAGGGGTATTGCCCAATATCCTTACCCGGATAAAATGATCAGCCCGATAAGCTGGCCCGTTAAGTAACGAAGTAAGGTCCAACAAGGAACACATCGAAGACCCGATAAGATATAATGGGCCGTAACCAAGACCCGGTTGAAGTTAAGACCCAAACTAAACAATGTTTACTAATTGGGCTTAACAAAATAGTAATAAACTTATGTATATATATATATATACTTCGGCCCATTAAAGTAGGATAATAATTAGTTAGTTTGTAAGAAAAAGACCCACACCTTTAACTAGTATATAATTATAGTTATAAATTGAAAAAGAATTGGAAATGGGTGTACACCTGGAGCCGCCAAAATGGATGAGTTATCACACCTAAGATTGTCAACTTTACACTCAAGGATGGATATACTTACACCTTGCACTCTATAGACTAGTACACTCATTACAAATGCATGAATAATAAACCTTCTTGGTTATTTAAAACCCATCGGCCATATTAAGAAACCACTTTTTCTTTTTCCAAACCAATCTCATTCCTCCTAGAAACATGCAGACCATCAACCATTTTATTAATTTTGACCATTCACTTTAAACCCTTTATCATAAAATCCTTTACAACTATAGCTAAACACTCCATCATAATAATATTAGAAAATATCTAAGCTATCCTTCGGCCAAGAGGAATCAGCCGATTAATATTGAGATTTCGACACGTCCGGGTAAGTATTCTAATCTAGTAGGAAACACGAGTGCCAAGCTGTAATGGCCAGCTTTTAGTTTAGTTATTACGCCTAAGCTGTAACGGCCAGCTATACTATATTATTACTTGTAAATAATCTATATTAACATGCAACAGGAAGGAAGCGACACACGAGCACCTACGGAAAGTAACTTGAACCAATCCGAAATTATCAACGTGAGTGTGTGTACCCCATGTTCGTTTATTAAGTTTTCGGGGTAAATGTATGTTGGTCGAGTCTTGATTTTAACTTGCATGTGTCTTGATCGTATGAATAGATATATATAGAAATCGATCGGATAGAAATAACTAGAATGGATCCATTTGGTATTTTCGTGAATGTATCTCCGACCACTTAGAGGTTCGGACCACCAAACATATGTCAAAATGTTCCCTCGATATACATTCCACCTTAGAAAAGATCGAACCATTAGAAGCTTGCATGTTTATAAAAGAATCGAGTAAACCGGTTATGTTTATAAATTGTTTTGTGAATCGTTTTGTAATAATCGGTTAAACTGGCACCACTCACTAGCTTTGCTAACGTATTTTCGACATACATTTCAGGATGACGAGTGAAAGATGGAACCCGAGCTCACGTAGTTTAAAAATCGAGTCGACACCGTGTTTATAAATAACCGGCCCAGTGGGCCGGGTGGTGTTTTAAATGGGCTTCGGCCATGTAGGTTGTGTTGTTAAAATGTTTGGTTGTTGAAACTTTAAAGGTTATGGTTGTTGATGTTATTGTCCGAAAGTTGTTATGTAAGAAATGGTTATGTTTTTTTTTTTATAAATAAAATGGATGTTTGTTAAGTAAGAATTGTGTGTCGAATTACCAATCCGTAATGACTCGGTAAATTCCGGGTCGTTACACTCCTTCACCGCCTCGAGGCGAGCTTGATCACAAGAATCCAGGTCTCGCTCCAGGTCCTCCTTTGCACCAAGAACCTGGATCCTCTCCTGCTCCAGAAAAGAGACGCGCTCAGTAGCCGCGACAAGAGCCTCATCCTTAGACTCAAGCTCCTTGCGCATGGCTACGTACTTAGCCGTCTGCCTCGTGAGGGCCTGGCTCTCTGCCTCCAGCTTCTTCACCGCCGTCCGCCGCTCTTCCCGCGCCACTGACAGAAGATCCTTAAGGTCAGAGATATCAGTATTGGCCTTCTTCCAGGAGTCTGACCAGCGGCGCCTTTCGGAAGCCGCATCCTCCTCAAGTTTGGAGACTTTAGCCTCCGCGTCATGAGCACGACGGCGGTACTTGGCAATCTCCGCCTGGAAGGCAGCCTCCTTCTCAGCAAGGCTCGCCTTCTCTGCCTCTACGCGCTGCATATCCCGCCATAGCGCCGAATCGCGGCGCCGCAGCGAGTCCATCATTGATAGTTGAGTCGCCTGATTAACGCACAAAGCGGCAATAAGGTCCTGGCGACTCAACATATCCTAGTGAGTGCGCTCATAGGGAGGCACCACCTCGCTGACGAACTCCTCGGCAGCTAAGGAGTTGGAAAACAGGGTGTTTTCCCTTATTGCCCAGCGAGGGCGCCAAAGGGCGTCACCACCAGACCAACAGGAGCCGTCGTAGACTCCTGTTGATTCCCCAACCCGAGAAGACTCACGCCGATCCCGACGCGAGCCAGCAACACCAGAAGCACCCTGCTGAAACAGGGCCCTCTCAAAGCCATCTTCATTATGAGCCAGCTCCTGGCTCTCAGCATCAGCGCGCTCCTTGGCGGCGCGCTCCTCCGCCAACCTGGCCTTTTCCTCCAAGAATTTTTGTTCTTGGAGGCGAAGGCGCTCCGCCTCAGCCTTCTTCTCTGCCTCAGCCTTTCGTGCGGCTTCATCGGCAGCAGCCTTCTTCTCCGCCTCAGCCCGGCGGCGGGCTTCATCGGCTTCCGCCTGCTTTGCAGCAGCGGCCTTCTTCTCAGCCTCAGCCTTTTGTAAAGCTTCATCGGCCTCCACCTGTCTACGAGCAATCTCTTGCTCCTGCCACAATCGCTCCTCCTCCACACGGGCAGCCTCCGCGGAAGGAGACAAAGGAGGAGGAGTGGGAATTACCTTGGGAGACACTGCGAAAACAAAGAAAAGGGTTAAAGAGAATTCAAGGTTAAGATCAAAAAGTAACACACAATCACTTACCAGCCGCCTTCTTCTTTATCAACTTTTGGAACAACGGCTGCCTACTAGGGGCAGCGCGAATCCCCACAGAAAAAACAGGGGCACTCCCCCCTGCCCCTCTGCAGCGCCGGTATTCTGACTACCAGCAACATCAGCAATACCTCCAGAGGCGGTCGTTGGTTCAGTCAGAGTGGTAGCCCCACTCTCTCCCCCACCTGTGGGGGCAGTGAACACATTCTCCTTAGCAGCTACAGCGCTGCTAGTGGCCGCGCTGTCAACGCGCGCCCTCTTCCTCTTCTCCAACTGAGAAGACTCAACTTCTTCCTCATCATCATCAGAGGGCGGGCCATCCTTACGCCGTCGACGCCCCTTCACAACTTCCCCTGCTGAAACGGAAGAGCCCGAGTCAGTAAGAGCAATTATAGTTCGATACCTGTGCTTCCGCGGCGCGTGTTTCCAACGACCACGCCCCGCGGACGAGCCCATCGGCGGGATTTCCCCTATGGTATCATCTCCAAAAACGCTAGGAGGGAAAGGATGGGGAGACTCACCAGTTGTATAGTAAGGCTTGGGCGCAGTGGAGAGGTCAGGATAATAAAAACGATCAGCCAACTCATCCAGACATGAGGTCTGACCCTCCGCCACAGGCCTCCACTTGATGCCCTTATCCTGGCGGGCAGCATAAAACTCAAATTTACTTACACCTGTAAGACAACACACAATAAGGAAAAGAGCGCGGGAGATACTAATAATAATAATAATGACGATACACTTACCCTCCTGCGCAATATACGGCTCTTTACCCGCCCGAATGCCATTTCGACTCATCCCCAGAAGAAAGAAGATGCCTTCTGTCAGATTCTGAAACTCCAGTTTAGTGGCATTGGCGGTGAGGGCAAGGAACCACGCCTGCTTCTTGAAGTCCTTGGGCACAGGCATGTCAGCCACCCGCTGCCCATCCCCTATCACCTTCCAGGGGAGACTAATAGGGATCACGCCCCTCTTCACGAAGAAAAATTTCTCCTTCGCCCAATGCAAGGACTTAGGAGTGTGAGTGGCCATAGGCGGCACCTTGGGGCGTGGCTTGAATGAGAACCACATCTCATCTCGCGCCATAAAGTAGAAGACATTGAACCGTTCAACGGTGGGTTCAATGTCTAAGGCGCGGCAGGAGGCTTCAAAATGAACTAACCTCAGCATCCCAAAGGCGGTTAGTTGTGTAGGTCCAACACCATAAGCCACCATGGTGTCAATCTGAAAGCGGGTACATGGCAGACGGAACCCACATTTAGCAAAGTGGGCCTCGTATAATGCCAACCGGCCGCTACCGGCTGAGAGAACAGTGCTGGTCGGAGTTGGAAGGGTGGGCTCCCACTCCGGCGAGATTCCATACATCACAAGAAACCGGTTGAAGGCCTCTTGACTCCAAACACAGTAAGTGTTGGACATCAACTTCCTCTCTTTGATCTTGCCATGTTCAACGGTGATCTCCTGCACCACCTCCTCCGGCTGCTCGCCTACAACCTCCTCAGAAGCACTGTGACTCTCAGACATGATAATAAAAACTCAAGAAATCTGGAAAAACCACCGGAAAATATGAAGATCAGACGGAATCTTCAAAGAAAGTAAAAAAGAAGCAGTTAACAAGTCAGCAAACAACAGGAAGACGAAGAAAAAAGAGACACCAAAGTAGCAAAACTGTGAAGTTTCAAATGAATCTTCAAGATCAAGATCTTTGAAGATTAAACGGAAACTTCAAACGGAAGTTGGCCGGAAAATAAAGAGAAAAGAAAGCAAAAGTGGAAAAAGATTAGAGAGCATAACCGTTCAAATGAGCCACAATAGGGCTTATATACTCATCGCATTAAGGACAAAGGGACCCACCTGGAAAGCACAAACCGTCAACTTTTCAAATTCCAAGCACGAGATGACGACACGTGTCCACAACAAAAATGAGCGGCCTGGATGATAGTGTATGACAGTTATACACTACACACGCGCCGGATGATCGACACGTGTTGACAGATCTCACAATATCAGCAATACAAGCGCGTGAAAACTCACGCGCCTGACAGGCAACACGTGCCCAACGACACGTGGCACAATCTCAGCCAAGAAGACAATACGTCAGACGCGTGCCAACCCACGCTCCTGACACAGACGAGATATTGGTAACTGCAACCATGATGTGACGTGCCTCAGTCTGCACAACCAGACAATCACTGAACACGTCAACAACCATTAAACTTCCATCAGAAGTAACTGATCGTTGGAATTCCAGGCGCGTTTACTCCAAATCATGAGAGACAAATTCAATGCCAATGATTTAGAATTTATCACAAACTCCGGACCCGCATTAAATCACTCCAACAGCATTTAATGTCTCGGCGGAAACTTGACGTAAAATTTCAAAAGACGTTCCCCGCCCAACCACTGCAAGGTCGGAGCGGAGAACGTCCTTCTCGGCGGAAACTTGACGTGAGTTCACAAAAGACGTTCCCCGCCCAACCACTGCAAGGTCGGGGCGGAGAACGTCCTTCTCGGCGGAAACTTGACGTGAGTTCACAAAAGACGTTCCCCGCTCAACCCCTGCAAGATTGAGGCGAAGAACGTCCCCCACGGCGTAATTTTGACGAAAAATTAGCAAAGACGTTTCCCGCCAAAAATGTACAGACTCCGCGCAAAAGAACACTTCCAAGAGCTACAATACAAGCAGATGAGCTCTCATCCGCGACTAACATATTTTGAGTCTAGCACTCCACCTACTCATCAGCGAGCAAGAGAAGTCCTAGACTAGGGGGACTTGAAGGGATAGGGAGCCTAATCTGAAGGGTGTCCCTATCCCCAAGAAGCAATAACCCTGCGCCGGGTCACGGCGCAGAAACGCACCAGCGCGGGGCAGACAATCAGCAGGCCTCGCGCGCCAAGATGGATGATAAGCAACAGACAATACCTGATACGCGCGTGTAACCACGCGCGGAATCTTCCCTCAGCACCTCTTACGAAGTACAAGGAATGACAAAAGGAAGATTCATAAAGATCCATGTCAGAGCACGCACCAACAAGAGCAGGACATGTGGCAGATAGTACAAAAGGTGAACGGCTACACTGTGCACGCTGTCATGAACAGTGACCAGCAGGCATTACCTCGCCCACGGTCAGACATCACGTCAGACGGCAGAGATAGCCTGAACACTGTAGCAAGTACGCTGTTACTATGCACCATCAGAAATCCGCCACGTGTCCAGCTACGACAACGACCACACTGTAGCGTGACGTCATCAACAGTAATCCGCCTTTTCCCACCATTTCCATGAAGACCATGGATTTGGGCCTCGGTTGGGCCCAAGCCAATGGAGTCGCCTGTGGACCTTCCCATGCAGCCCACTATTAGGCCTATAAATAGGAACAGATACAACCCTTGTATTCATTCAGAAATATAGCCATAACTACTATACTCTCAACTTGTAATCTCCTTCGTTAGTAATAATATTCCGGTGCACTTCCAGTGGACGTAGGTCATTAACGACCGAACCACTTAAATCCCTTGTTCTCACACACATAACACACACATTATTCACATTAACACTCTCTCGGGTTACCATTACGGTTTGGGTAAAGGATTAACCTTGTAGTTACATAAGTATTAACCACCCGGAGATTAGTCCTAATCCCCGGTATACTTATTGTTTCTTCAACCTCTCTCTCACTCTCTCTCTCTCTCTCTCTCTCTCTCTCTCTCTCTAAAACTCTCTCTAGAGTTATTCTCTAATAATATTATTTTCAGCAGCAGGCTGAAGCCTTCAAGCCTCCGAGCTGCTGCTATACATTCTTAACAATCTACAACAATGCTGATTCCACAACCATACTGGCTCCAACAGCCACCCCATGTGGAATCACGCTCTGTTACTCGCAGGTCTCAGCCTTCATCAGGCTTACGTGGATGGTCCTTAGTTGTAATTTGTGATCAAGAGTTCATCTCTTCAAGATCGTATTCTTATGTTTTATCTTTTCTTAAGTTAACCAATAATAATAACATTCTGACTTTGGGTTGATCCCAAATCAGAATCATAACAACTAAAATATCAAAACTCTTGAACCTCCCATCTACGTTTACGACGTAGAGGGACACCACGACCTGCGTTTGGTTAACCGAAACCCTTTAACCCTTTTATCCCTTCTGACGAGTTCTTCCATGCTGCTAGTCTAACCCTTTAAGCAGCAGACGAGGTCAGAAGCTTGACGACCTTGGAACGTTCAGACCCTCTCCGGACACATATTTGTTGTAGCAACAATCATCAAGACAAGTTTAAAGTGATAAATATAACAAACACATATGTGGATACATACAAGGCAGTGCTACATTTTTACAATTATTCAATTTCCTTATACCTTAACATAACTAAGGTATAGAAAGATGGCCTTGTGCCACAAGAGATGTCACACAATCATCAAACATTTCCTCAATCGTCTTGAATTTCAACCCTAACCCCTTTATCTTTGTCGCGCTAAACTCATAATACGGTCGGTCATGCTGCTCAAACCTGAAAAACAATCTCCATTCAGTATTTCATAATTACAGTAACATGTTAACTTATAGGTTTAGTACCTCTTTGGAATCGGTAGTATGGGATAACGCGCTGACAGAATCGACACAAGTTCATTATTGTCAATGACAGCTGAGTTGCACAAATATCGTCCTTCGGCGGTTTCATGTTCATAAACTAGAATATGACATAGAGCAACATCATCTATATGGACATATCCCAGCCTTCCATGCAAATAAAACCTCTCCGTTTCCCCTGTTTTTAATCAAAATTACAACCCTTGTATTTACATAACTAATAATAATATAGAGCCCAAATAGGCTCGCTCAGTCGTTCATAAATAAATGGGTTGAAATTACCGCCTTTGGAACTTACCTCGAAGCAAGCCCAAGATATCTGAAGCTGTTGTGCCTAAAGTAGAAGGTAGGCTTGGTCCTACCACAAATGATGGCATAACAGTCACCAAATTAATCCCATCTTCATTGCAAAAGTCCCATGCTGCTTTTTCCGCCATGGTTTTAGACAGTGCATACCAACCCTTGTGTTTTTCACAGTATTCAACAGAGCTCCAAGACGACTCGTCCAAAGGTGTATGAGGGTCAAGATTGTCTTTTACCCTGACTGTAGAAGATGATGAAGTGAGAACCACTCGTCTTAGAGACGGGTTCTTTTTACATGAACGTAACACGTTTAGTGTTCCGTTCACAGCAGGAGTTATGATCTCTTCCTGCAAAATGCGAGCGTTGAAGAACAAGATGGCATCATGATTAGACTAAATGAAGTATAAACATACCTTTGGATTGGTGATCTGTTCGAGAACTGGGGAAGCCATGTGGAATACGCCTGCGCACCCCTTGATCGCGTTGTCAAAGCTTCCTTCTTCTGTTAGTTCGGCTTTCACAAGGCGGAGTCTGTCTTTTGCCCCTTGCAGGTTCCATAAGTGAGCTACTTTTGCTTCATTTCCTATAAAACTTGTGTTATCTTATTAACAATCTATGTTGACTGCTGCGAATAAAATGATTTGGAAGTTTATTCGTTTGACATGCTATTTTTAGTTAAACTTTAGTGAGTTTAGCATTATGAATGCATAAAATGAATAGAATACGACATACCAGGGTCGCGAACGGTACCAATGACATGATAACCGGATAATAGGAGTCGTTTGATGAGCCAAGAAGCGAGGAAACCTGAGGCACCGGTTACACAAACCGTGCCATGATCCATAACTTATTGGATGCTGAATGGTGTGTTTCTATTCTTGTAAATAAACACAGATGCAAGTGGTCAGAAAGTTTCACATGGTTGTATGGAGATTGGATAAGTTAAGTTAATTAAGTAGTACCATCACTTATTTTGGTTAGCCCCACCAAATTGATGAGGCTTCAATTATCACAATGTAGGCCGTATGTGACTTTAAGGAGTAGATTTAATGATATATGGTATGGAATGGAGCCCCTTTTGTGCCTGTGCCTGCCACCTTAGCCCAACGTTAAAATTGGGCTTTATTGTATCCTTTCAATAACACCCAAGTTATGGAACAAAGCCCCCCAATCATTACTATTGGTACCGTTGGCCTCTTTACTTTTGTACTACTAGTAGGAACACCCGCGCGTTGCGGCGGGTACATTTGTTTTCCCCTCGTGCATCGTGTTTGTTGGTTATTCGTTATGATGAAGTGTAAAACAACGATGTATAAAATATATGTTATTAAAAACTGAAACTCATAAGTATATCTTCTGAATATTTTAAATGGGTACATCACAATAGACCGCATTATTCCTTGCAACACACTTAGATTGACCCACATCCTTCGGTGGGACTCTTTTATGTATCTCGAAGGCAGATAAGTATGCCATCGTAGAGTGGTGCTTAGCGTAGTGAAGTGACGTTGTATCTCTTAATGACCATAACATTATAATGGAAGTGATGTAATTACTAAAATGCGGTTTGTAGTGTGCAACATATTTCTATTATTTTAGGGCACCCGTGAGATGCAGCGGAGTCAATGATTTGCATAGATACTCTTGTTTTATGTTAGTTTGATAAGCGTCATAACAAATATATTGGACCAAACAAATTAGTAATCAATATAGGTAAAACTACCAAATCGACTGATAAGAACTTGTCTTCTTTTGGATATGTAAACAATTGGTGACTTCGTAAGATCAGAAACTTAAATTCTATTTCTAGAAGCTTATAGTAGCAGAGAAAACAAAAAACCATTGAGGAAGATGATGACGTTGCTCATGAAGCATCTCTACCATATTTGCTTGTATAAATGTCAAGCCTACATATATCTCTCACTTTAATAGGTTGAAACGTGTCTTGGGTTGGGCGTGTTTGCAAACTTTAAGCCTATATATTCATTTGTGTGCAGAAGTGCCACATCATACCATCCTGCAACCACATAAATTTAAAAAAAAAAGAAAGATATAAATACATAATATATGATGTAATTTATTTACTATAAACATTGAAAGATATGTAAGTTATGTATGTGAAGAGTCACCACATTATTTATATACCAAATACATGACCACTATTTATAAGACTATAATATTGATACAAACATAATAAAGACATGGAGGTTATGAATGTAAAGAGTCATCACATTATTACTAATTTCCTCATCAATTTTATAATTATGTTTAAATTAATTTCTTCAACAATTTAATATTTAGATAGAAAGACAATTTTACCCCATAATATAGTATAGAAGATAAAGATTCGGGTTGATTCATTAGCGTGAGCGTGAATTTATGACTTTTCGATTTCTTATGTCTTAACACAAATAACATAAGTAATTAACACATAGTTAAGTTTTTGTTTTCTCTTTATGCTAGTGTTTAATTTATTTTATAAATTAGAATTAGAACTTAAACAATATAGAATTGCCGAAAGCAAAATAATATTGTGAACCACACTTCATACAACGTTTAACAAGAACATTAAATAGATCAACAAATACCTTAAAAGTCTTCGAACAAATATAGTTTATGTATAAAGTTATATTTGAGCATGCATATATAGATTTATAGAGTTAACTATTTCATGGCGTTTAAGGAGACCATGTTGATTGAAATTGAGGAAAGTCTCCATACCCTTCTCCAATCATCCTCTCCATCATCTGTCCTTCATGTCCATTTGTTCCCTGCAACATCAGTTTTCATCCCATGCAGTAAGTGGAAGTAAAATTTATAATATATTAGAAACGTATTAGTAAATCTAGAATGTTATATTTATAATTTTGTCCGTTTTATTTAGTTAAAAATATATATGATTCAAGATACACAACTTCTTAACAAGGATAGTTAGGAAAGCCATCTGTCACCTTCATAGGGGTCATATCATCCAATTCAGTAGAGTTGAGGTCAATAGGTCATAGAACATGCTGGCTTTTGAAAGCTTCATGGAGAGAAACTATAAATGCACAAAGAAGAGAAAAAAACTGTACTAATTAATTTTGAAAAATATTTTTTCATCAATAATTCTGAATATTGTTTGTTTATTGTTTTACTTGTTAGTTGCACAATTAAATTACCTCAATTTGATTCTGCGACGATCCAACATAGTTGATTATTACATCCAACATCACTGGCATTCCCATTGTCTATAGCAAATAACTAAATTTAAATTGAGCAAAACAATGATATATTATGAAGATAAATTTTTGTAATTGTCAAAGAACATATGAACAAGTAGAAAAAAATGTATATATGTATATAAAGATTAACTCATATCTTTATACCTTGTAGCATCCAGGAACTATATCTTGCAAGAGTCTCAACTTCTCATTGATTTTTTTTCTCTTCTCATCTAATGAAGACATAATTTTTTTTTGGACAAAACAATGTTTCAAAGCATGAAAGTAGCTCTAAGATTTTGTTTGGGGTTATGAAAAGACTATTAGCATTCAAGAAATTGATTATAATGAAGTATATCTATGTTACCTTATTAAGGAGGAGACATGTCTACAAAAGTAATTTTACACCCATTTTAAGATGGGATATCAAGAGACTCATGTTTTAACATAGATATGTCATGTAAAAGTTCTCCATAATACCCCTTATTGCATTATGCACTTGTACTATAACTATATAATCAATTTAGAGACTTATTAATGTATTTGAATTATCACATTCATTACTATCATGTGAGTTGTTTTGAAACTCATCACCCTTATATGATTTTAATTAAAAAGACAAAATGACCGTCTAGATCAATTGCAAAATGACTATAATATAAATATAAATTCTAAAATCATTATATTATATTAAGAAAGTTAAGCTTGAATGATTGTATGAACAAAATAAACATAAAAACATATGTGGGTTGTAAAAAAAACAAGAATTGTAATTTTGATTGTTAAATCTTAAATTTACTTTCAAAAGCCGTCTCTTATGAGAATGAGAGCGAGAAAGAGACATGCTTTACGAAATTTAGCCAAATTAGAATGCAATACGCTGCCATGTTTTTTAGAATTGTATTTGCGCAGCGAAGCGCGCAGACATAATACTAGTATAATAATATAGATGAGTGGTTGAAAAGTCTCACATTTAAGATGCATCTAGGTTAGGTTGTATTTTGTGTTTTAAAAGTTAGACATAAGGGCATAATTGGGATAAGATTTTAGGATGTGAGATATTGGATTATGTTAAATTTACTAATCTACTCTCCTAAGTGTCTTAATTGACACAACTATGCCAATAATACCCTTAATTTTTTTGCTTAAATATGTTGTACATATTGCTTGTTAAATTGTACAGAAATACAAAATACCATGTTGTACATCACTCCTCCTTAATAAGATAATATAGATATTTATTAACAAACTAGCGGATTACACCCACGTTACGCGCGCGGAGATACAAATTTTTAACAGAAGAAGTTATAAGTAAAACGCAATGGTACCATAGCAACACCACCTAACCGGCTAAGCGCAACCACCATCACACTGCCATCTAACCGCCACCACTGCAACACCTAATTTAGCTATTTACGGTAAAAACTATGAACTTTTGAAATGGATTTCTTTTAAAAGTAAAACCGTAAACGGCCCTAAATCCTAAAACTATCACAACAAATGAAAAGGCGACGCTAACACAAAGCACCTTCTATTTCTATTCCAACAAAATCAATCTCAAATAAATCCTGATAATCATCATCGAATCTGAATAAAAAAAAAACCCTACCAAAATTTAAGTTTTACTTCAATAGTTTCAACCCCACTAAACCATCTCCTTTTTCATCCTCATGCCCACTTAACACCCAATGGTAAAAAGCCCAAAATCTAATTTTTACTTCAATAATTTCAAAGTTTGACCCTTTTTTAACGGCAAAGTTTGACCCTTTTTATTAGAAAGAAAAACTTGGTAGCCAAATTGAAAACTATGCAACTATTGTTCGAGATGTCTTGAATATAGATCCTTCTGTTTTTTTTTTTTTTTTTTTTTTTTTTTTTTTTTTTTTTTTTTTGTAAATTTTGTTACATTAAATGGGTAGTGAGCTTTTAAACTTTTTTTGAACGGCCAACTAAAGAATCGCCGGGTACTCTCGTACGCGGCCCCCATTGGCAAAGGGAAGCCCACAGACTCGGAGCCGAACTCACGAACCTCGCGGCGGCCCAACCCGCACGCACGAGAGCCCCTAGCCCACCCGTGTGCCAGTTCCAGGGAAAACCCGGCCCGCATACCCGCCCGAAAGCACGACGGTAGCGAACCGGTAAAACCTGGCTGGCTCAGGAGTCGAACCCATGACCACAAGGGTCAAGTGTCTCTCCCTCATCACCTGATACCACTCCACCACAAGGGTGGGTGGTAGTGAGCTTTTAAACTTGTTATAGGTTACTAGTATTTTGGTTATTTTATAATTTAAAAGATGTGTTGGTCCGAGTTTAAATGTTTAAATATGTGTTAACACACACACACACACACACACACATATATATATATATATATGGGATACTTTTTTAAATGTGCCCCCGGTATTTCCAGACCCTAGCCGATTGCCCCCTCCCCCCCCCGGCCCACCCAAGGGGCGACCCTGCTATTTATAGCCCAAGGAAGGAGAAGGAGTGTGCCTGCTGTTGCTATCAAGTTATTATGTTTGTCCCCTCTGTTCTCGCCTGCCAACGTCTGCAGAGTGGGTGCCCGTCTGTGGCCTCTAATTGGCCAGACGTTGTTGTCAAATAGCCCTTGATGTTGGCTTTGCCACAACCGTTGGTGGAGTTTAAGGATTCATGGAATCGTAGAGCGCAATTGGTCAGCCGACCCTGCCACGTGTACTTTCTGTCCCCTCAGCTATGACCGTTAGTAAAGTGGACACCTAGTACACTTATGCGCGGGCTCTGATCGGCCACACATTGTTGTCACTCGCTTGGGTAGTGAGTTGTACTTGCACGCGTTATTACTCGCTCGTCTATGGTTTATGTGTTGTGGTTTGGCCTAGTTAGCTATTCGTAACCTTTGGATATGGGCTTGAGCCTGGCCCATGACTAGGTTTAGGCCCATATCCCATCATTATGAAGTATGGATATCACGCAAGAACACAAACAACTACATAAATCGATTAGTGATTAATTATCCTAAATACAAAACCGGTAAGTCTACAAGACAAACTTCACATCAATACTAAGCTACTCAGGTAAACAAAAACTAAAACTAGTCTCTGATCAATGCGATCAAAGCCCTAAATGATCTCAAAAGACAGATTAAGACTTGAGAAAAAGATGCTTTGATGAGTCCATCCATCTTATATTTGAGAGGTCTTGCAAGTTGCAAGTTGCAACGGTTGAAAAACAGTCCAGTTAAGAAGCCCATATAAATTCTAGCCCACTTTGATCTTTAGCAGCCCACTAAACAGCTCCAATAAAATGCTCCAAATAGGTTCAATATTTTATTCTCAAACACAAGAAGCAATTTTAAGCACAAAAAATAAAATATAAGTATGATAATGATTAATGAATATATTTTCAACATTATTTAAACTTTAAAAACACAATCATTAGATGATAAACATATCTATATCTATATTATCTTATTAAGGAGGAGTGATGTACAACATGGTAATTTGCATTTCTATACAACTTAACAAGCAACATGTACAACATATTTAAGCAAAAAAATTAAGGGTATTATTGGCATAGTTGTGACAATTAAGACACTTATGAGGGTAGATTAGTAAATTTAACATAATTCAATACCTCACATCCTAAAATCTTATCCCAATTATGCCCTTATGTCCAACTTTTAAAACACAAAATACAACCTAACCTATGATGCATCTTAAATGTGAGACCTTTCAACCCCTCATCCATATTATTATATATACTTCATTATAATCAATTTCTTGAATGCTAATAGTCTTTTCATAACCCAAACAAAATCTTAGTGCTAATTTTATGCTTTGAAACATTGTTTTGTCTAAAAAATTTATGTCTTCATTAGATGAGAAGAGAAAAAAATCAATGAGAAATTAAGACGCTTGCAAGATATGGTTCCCGGATGCTACAAGGTATAAAGATATGAGTTAATCTTTATATACATATATACATTTTTTTTTCTACTTGTTCATATGTTCTTTGACAATTACAAAAATTTTTCTTCATAATATATCATTGTTTTGTTTCATTTAAATGTAGTTATTTGCTATAGACAATGGGAATGCCACTGATGTTGGATGTAATAATCAACTATGTTGGATCGTTGCAGAATCAAATTGAGGTAATTTAATTGTGCAACTAAGAATTAAAACGATAACAAACAATATTCAGAATTATTGATGAGAATATTTTTCAAAATTAATTAGTAAAGTTTTTTTTCTTCTTTGTGCATTTTTAGTTTTTCTCTATGAAGCTTTCAGAAGCCAGCATGTTCTATGACAAATTGACCTCAACGCTACTGAATTGTATGAATTGTATCAATGTTATAGTCCTATAAATAGTGGTCATGTATTTGGTATTATATTTGAATCAACCCGAATCTTTATCTTCTATACTATATTATAAAGCATCAGTGAAGGATACCCGCAAAATTTAAGTAAATACAACCTTTATTGCTTATAGTACAATGCTTATTGAAGTCATTTATGGGAGAAAATTGTCTTTCTACTTAAATATTACATTGTTGTAGAAATTAATTTAAACATAATTATAAAATTGATGAGGAAATTAACAATAATGTGGTGACTCTTTACATTCATAACCTCCATGTCTTTATTATGTTTGTATCAATGTTATAGTCCTATAAATAGTGGTCATGTATTTGGTATTATGTTTGAATCAACCCGAATCTTTATCTTCTATATCTATATCTATATCTATATCTATATCTATATCTATATCTATATCTATATCTATATCTATACTATATTATAAAGCATCAGTAAAGGATACCTGCAAAATTTAAGTAAATACAACCATTATTGCTTATAGTACAATGCTTATTGAAGTCATTTAGGGGGTAAAATTGTCTTTCTACCTAAATAGTAAATTGTTGAAGAAATTAATTTAAACATAATTATAAAATTGATGAGGAAATTAACAATAATGTGGTGACTCTTTACATTCATAACCTTCATGTCTTTATTATGTTTGTATCAATGTTATAGTCCTATAAATAGTGGTCATGTATTTGGTATGTAAATAATGTGATGACTCTTCACATACATAACTTACATCTATTTCAATGTTTATAGTAAATAAATTACATCATATATTATGTATTTATATATTCTTTTTAAATTTATGTGGTTGTAGGATGGTATGATGTGACACTTCTGCACACAAATGAATATGTAGGCTTGAAGTGTGCCAACACACCCAACCCAAGACACGTTTCAACCCATTAAAGTGAGCGATATATGTAGGCTTGATGTTTATACAAGCAAATATGGTAGAGATACTTCATGAGCAATGTCATCATCTTCCTCGATGGTTTTTTTTTGTTTTCTCTGCTACTATAAGCTTCTAGGAATATAATTTAAGTTTCTGATCTCACGAAGTCACCAATTGCTTACATATCCAAACGAAGACAAGTTCTTATCAGTTGATTTGGTAGTTTTAACTATATTGAGTACTAATTTGTTTGGTCTAATATATTTGTTACGACGCTTGTCAAACTAACATAAAACGAGAGTATCTATGAAAAACATTGACTCCGCTGTATCTCGCGGATGCCCTAAAATAATAGAAATATGTTGCACATTACAAACTGCCTTTTAGTAATTACATCACTTCCATTACAATCTTATGGTCATTAAGAGATACAACGCCACTTCACTACGCTAAGCACCGCTCTACGATGGCATACTTATCTGCCTTTGAGATACATAAAAAGGGTCCCACCAAAGGACATGGGCCAATATAAGGGTGTTGCAAGGAATAGTATTGCCTATTGTGATGTACCTATTTAAAATATTCAGAAAATATACTTATGAGTTTCAGTTTTTAATAACATATATTTTATACATCGTTGTTTTCTACTTCATCATAACGAATAACCAACAAACACGATGCACGAAGGGCAAAACAGATGCACCCGCCGCAACGCGCGGGCATTCCTACTAGTCTCTGATCAATGCGATCAAAGCCCTAAATGATCTCAAAAGACAGATTAAGACTTGAGAAAAAGATGCTTTGATGAGTCCATCCATCTTATATTTGAGAGGTCTTGCAAGTTGCAAGTTGCAAGTTGCAACGGTTGAAAAACAGTCCAGTTAAGAAGCCCATATAAATTCTAGCCCACTTTGATCTTTAGCAGCCCACTAAACAGCTCCAATAAAATGCTCCAAATAGGTTTCAATATTTTATTCTCAAACACAAGAAGCAATTTTAAGCACAAAAAATAAAATATAAGTATGATAATGATTAATGAATATATTTTCAACATTATTTAAACTTTAAAAACACAATCATTAGATGATAAACATATCTATATTATCTTATTAAGGAAGAGTGATGTACAACATGGTCATTTTCATTTCCATACAACTTAAGAAGCAACATTTACAACACATTTAAGCAAGAAATTTAAGGGTATTATGGGCATAGTTGTGACAATTAAGACACTTAGGAGGGTATGTTTGTAATTTTACCATCATTATCTCACTCACAACTTAAAATTCCATTCCAATTCTACCCTCATGACCATACTAATAGATTATCCATTGAATTGTCTTGAAGAATTTTTTTTAATGTGTTTATTGGAAGGAAACAAAGAGTTAGTATCATCACCCTCTTAAGATGTAACCACCTTCATAAAATCTAATTAAACCCAATTTAATGTTGAAATTCATAAAACTCTATAAAACCCAATTCTAGATTGGATTGAAAAGGTCATTGTACAAATCCATTCTTTTAGCTTTTTCACACTCTACTCGTTTATACATTCTTCTGAATTTACTCATTATACATTGTAGTGTTAAGATTTCTTACAATAACAGGCAACAGTGCTGAATGGTAATTGGTGATGCTAAAATACTAAGGTAATTAAACTGTTTTTGAATCTTTTTTTCTTCTTTTTTGTAATTTCACAAATTTCAATTCTCACATTTTTATTTTAATCGGAAGTTGAACATAAGTGCTTCATATTCCGGTTTACCGAAATCCATTTATGGAAAAAACTTATAAATGTTATTCATGCTTCTGTTTGGGTCCAAATGTATGTTAAAGATTTTTTTTTCATTCCCATATCTGTCATACTATCTTTGGCTTATGTTTTGACATAGTTTAGTAAAGAAGTTCGATAATTTTCATGTCGAGCCTACGGACACATCTATCTAAACATGTGTTTGTGACATATTGTAATGTGTCTTTTCGAGCTTCTACACCCATTAATGTGTGAGTTCGATGAATGTGTGTTTCTTGAACTGTTAAATAAAAACGATCTTGATCTTGTTAATGTGTGTGAGTTTGATAAATTTGTGTTTCTTGAACTATAGAATGTTGAAAGAGAACCAACAAATGATGGGTCTCGTGATACTACTTCTAGGGAAAGATGAAAAGAGAACAAAAAGTTGACTCAAGAGACAAACATGTGTTTTATATATGACATATACTAGCTATCATTCTTCATTTTTCTTTAAACATTGTGTCTTGTGTTGGTTAATATCTGGTATGGGAATGAGTTTCAAGGGGAGACATAAGCATGCCAAAAAATCGCTTAAGAATAGGCGTTTTTAGTGGATCATGGGAGTTAGTACATCAACTTAGTCATCCTACAAGTGGCTAAGTATTTATTTCAGAATGACTCATTTGAAACACAACGTTGGGTACTTAGGTGTACTATTATATTTGCATTTTTCGCTTTATACATAATCACATTATTGTAGTGCAAGTTGTATTTGGATCCCGCAGCAACGCGCGGGTAAACCCACTAGTAAAGTATTAGTAGACGATGTGTAACATGCGTTTGGTATAAAGATTCTTTATTTTCTTTTCCTTTTTTTATGTTGACTTGTGATTTCAACCACATATCGATTCAAAATTGACCACTTATCTTTTAGGCGCTTTTGTGTATTCAGCATTCAGATTTTTATGATCTGATCCTCATTTTGCCCCAATTCGACACACACATGTACCATTATGCAAGTTAAGTTATTGAAATTAAATTGTTTTCATGGTCTGCTCTTTATGATGATATTCAATTGCAGGTGATGCCCATAAAATTATTATAGAATTAAGTATCATGTTTTATTTTTAGGCTACGTGTAATGGGGTGACGCCCCCAATGATAGGCGGTGAAGTGGCGCTAAACACCGTCCCCTGAAGCGTTACGTAGGTGAAAGGGGAGGGGGCGTGAAGCAGTTCTTGCTAGTGATGGAGAAGAGGGCGGTTGGCCTATGAAACCAAGTAACCAACCAATGAGATATGTTCTTCCTTTTTTTATGTGTTTTAGTTTATCGAGCTCGTTTATATATTATTTTAATGGATGATTGGTAGTGAAAACTACCAAAGGTGACAAAAAAATGAGTGAGAGCTTGTCTAGTGATGTAACACTCACTTTATGATATGATACTGAAAACAAGTAAATAGCATTAATACGAACATAGGCAAATTGCAGGATAGTTCATTGAGATTCACATAATGTAGACTGAGAACTATTCCATAATTGATAAATGGCTTGGAGTGTGGTGCAAATAACACTCTTTGAGCATGAACACACAATCAACAACATTAATCAACATATATCAAATTTGAATACAACAATTTAATAATAAATGAGTTGTTGTAACAAAATGCTAGACTTACAAACATTTTACGGTATTTTGCAACTTAATGAGATGATTCACACCCTAAAAGATGACCTTTTTACCTTTACGGAATTAACTCTTCGATTTCTTAAACCCAAAGCTCATATTATGTCCTTCAATCTCAAGCCATAACCTTGAAAATATGCCAAGCTCGACGTGTTTGTGAATGACGAAGACAACAACGCCAAATCCGCGTTTGTTTGTCAAACAGAATGTTGTATGATATATATAAAATTATAAGATGAAAATTACATGAGGATCCTAGTAACTTTTTAAATTGGATAACAAAAAATATAACATGTTATGTTTATTAAAGCCCTAAGACTGGAAAACTTTTGTTATGCGTGACAAAATGGACAAATTGGGATGGTTGGGTAATGGGTTAAAAGTAGGACTGCAAGCGAATTATGTCATGGTAACATGGTTGAGGTGGGACTTGGGAGGGTTTAACACATTTGGTGGGTCCCGGCTGCCGCCTGGGTAGGTCTCAAGTTCAAGTCAAGGCAACCCTTTTGCTCCTGGCCAGGGTCTGTGGTGGTATCTCGTTGAAGCGCCTAGATGTTGGCTTGAACTTGGTCTGTGTGTATGCAATATGTTGGGTAGTCTGAGCTAGCCGTTAAAAAAAAAAAAGTAGAACCACAAACATCAAGGTGAAGTTCTACTCGACTTGAATTTAGCTTGACTTAAAAAAAACTATATGTATTAAGTTTACTATTATAATTAAAAATATTAGGATATGAGTAAACATATATCCGATAACAAAAATGTATTTTATGTGTACATTTTATAACAATATGACAATATCTCAAAAATCGTCAATAGAAAAATCTAAGATAAAAATTAAAACATATATTTGTTTATAAAACGTTTAGAAAATTAACTTGGTCATACCGACACAATAGTTCTTGCTGCTGTTGCTTTTTGTATATTCCATTTAAAAAAACAGCCGACGGGAATACACCTCTTTTTATTTATAAATAATTTCTTTATAAATAACTATTGTGCTATATATAATAATAATTAAAAATATATTTCCTTATAAATAACATTTAAAAGGTTCACTTAAAAAAGAAAACTTGTACATATTATAAAGAAAACTTGGACCCATAAGACTAAGAGGGTGTTTGGGATTGAGTTACTTATTGGCTTTTTTAAAAAACCAATAAGTCAATAAGTTGTTTGTGTAACCAAAAAGCAATTTCTGTTTTGACTTTTGGCTTTTAAGGGTGGAAAAACTGTTTTTAAAAAGTTAGAAATTCTGGCTTTTGGCTTTTGACTTTTGGAAAAAAAATTACAAATATACCACCCATACAACCAATATTCACAATAAGTTAAGCGAAACACTTAAAAAACAACAATTTATTGACTTTTTGACGTTTCTCATCTCAAAAGCTAATCCAAACACTTTTTTTAAAACTCTTTTTCAAAAGTCATAAGTCAATAAACACTTTTGACCAAAAACACTTTTGCATCTCCAAACTCAATCACAAACACCCTCTAAATGGAGTGGTTTCGGGGATACGTGGACCCATAAGACTAAATGGAGTGGTTTTGGGGAGTGCTCTCGAGGTGATGACATGGACAACTCCCCCAAGGGGACCCCCCCCCCCCCTTTAAAATCGGTGAATTCGGGGGTTATACCCCATTTTCAAACTTTAGAGGAGAAAATGAGGGAAATGATGTAACGCTGATATGACTCTTAGGCAAGTTGGGAGAAAACCCAACCACACCATATAGCCTAACTAGCCATGACTTCCTATCCTAGAAGAAATAAGATAAGGAGCCATAACTAACCATAAAAATCAGGAGTCGGCGATGATTGGTCTTGAATCTTCATCGTTCACAAACACGTCAATCTTGATTTACTTCTGTAACATTACTCAAATGATTGGTACATGAAGGAAGACAAAAGAATCTAGTAATAGTTATAGGTGCCCATGTGGTACTACTCTTCTTGTGTACTTGGTACTACACATGTACTCGCCACTCGTACTACCACTACAAAAGTCAATTAATCAACACACAACAAAATCATTTGGTGGCATAATAATAATTTATTAACATTATTAGGCTTATACTCCATCTTATAGAATCACATCACGCTCGATCCAACTTTCTCTCTTGTTTTCAATTAAAAAAAAAAAAACATGACTTGTTTATTTCCTTATGTTTAATCAAGTGACTAAGTTTTTTACTTTAGTTGTGATCGTTGATAGTTTTTCTCGTTCTGTATTTTATATGTTTGGGTACGTGTTAAAACGGATTGTGTTCTAATACTATTTTATTTAATACTGTTTTCTTTTTAAACTTCTAGTGTTAATGTTACACTATGTATAATATAACTACGTATTTACGTTTAGTAACTCTTTAAGTTATATATATTTTTTTACACTTACAAATGTGTAAAGTTGAAAATTTGTGAAGCAATTTATCCAATCGAATTATATCCAATCCTGAATACAAGAAAATATACAGACAAACAAGTTAAATCTGTCTAAAACTGTTAAGATATCTTGGATTTTTTAACAATAATTTCAGGACTTTTCAGGGTAAATACGTCACAATATGCAATTTTGTATGATCTAAACCAACAACCTTTTGGTTGGGACACATACACCTTAACCATTAAGATGTCCCCTTAAATATCCATATTTAAAAATGTAAACAATATTTTGTGGTGTACAATCAATCCATCCATCCATACTCCATAGACTCCAAGAGACCAAGAATCTTAATTTCATGGGCTCTTTTAAAAGATTGTTCTTGTCTCTTGGGATTGTAATATTGGGTCATGGGCTCCTACTTCACACTTCACTGTAAGTTGGCCCAACTTCCATTATCTCGTTAAAAAATATCTAATCCCATAAAATATCATGGTAGTCGACAAAAAGTAAAAAACACATCAATCAAAGTACTCTAAGGGTGAACGGGGTGATCTCTAATGGTCACCCCGTGATGGCCGTGATTGTCACGAACACTGCCCGGCCAAGTGAATCACGCCTGCGAACAAATAACATTGTGATGCATATCACACTCGCTAGCTATTAGCTAGCCGTTAGCCAACGGTCAAAAACATTAAAAAAAACCAAAATTTAATTACTCCCACTATAAATACACGTATTCACCCTATTTTTTTTAGACACATTCAAAAATTCTTCTCATCTTAAAAAAAAAAAAAAAAAAAAAAAGAAAAGAAAAAAATCATACAATTCTTTTCATCTTTACAAAAAAAATCACAAAAATCACACATAAAGGTTACGTGGACAGAAGAGGAGGAAATTGTGTTCGTGATCGCGTACAACACCGTACACCCAACCATGCCGCATCAACGAGCAGTGGTCGTGGTCATAGTCGTGGCCGGAGCGCTCCATGTTGGAAAAAGTGTTAGCCGAGTTTGGTGCACTTGTCGGGGGATCACAACGTACGTGTGATTCAATCTCTGACAAGTATGCGAACCTCGAATCTAAATGTCAAAAGTTCGAAAAAAAATTTTAAGGCAGCGAGGCTAAACTACCCCGACGAGACAGAAGATATGCAGGAAGACTTCGCTAAAATCGACTATGCTACCGAGGTCGGCGTGAATTTTTCGCACGTTTTGGCATGGCGAATGCTACGCAACAAATTTTAGGTTTTATATTTTTCAAGTAATGTTTTATTTAATTTCTAGTATTTTTTTTATTTAATGTAACTTTTTATTTATTTAATGTAACTTTTTTATTTAATGTAAGTTTTTTTTTCATTTTATTTCTGTAATTTGTTTTTATTTTTTTATTTAATGTAAATTTTTTTATTTAATGTAATGTTTTATTAAAAAAAAAAAAAAAAAAAGCTTCACGCCTTCATCCATACATGTATCACAATCTTCCGTCCATTTATGATTTATTTCTAACACAACAACAACAACAACCGTACTCAAGAAAATCCCACAAATAGCGACGCTATAAGTAGGGTCTGAGGAGGGTGAGATGTAGGCAAACCTTACCCCTATCGTTAGAGATAGAGAGGCTGCTTCCAAAGAGACCCCCAGCTCAATATCAAGCACACATAATATATATATAGATAAGTATACAAACACCAAACCCTCATCGGGGGTGAGTAACAAAGAAAAAAAATTATAAAAAGAACCTCATGAAATAACAAAATTATACATAAATGCACAGAGACCATCCATACAGAACGAAACACAGACACATCAATACCCTACTCGTAATTCCTAAAAATCTTTAACTTTGATTCTAAGCCTCCACAAACTCCTATCTTGAACCATATCCTCCGAGAGGTATAATTCTAACACATTACAGTCAATTCCTTACAAAATATCCCATACCAACAAACGTTATCAGTCACTATGGTTTTTAACAACAAATATGAGTCTAACTCATCCACCAACGCAATCCGCTTGGTTCCGAGGGTGGACTTCCCACTCCTCGGAACTTAGGATTCATTGTCATCAACGCCTAAGACATTCGCGAATATTTTCATCGCGATTGTGGGCGCCGGTGTCCTCAGCCTCCCATACACCTTCATGCGCACAGGTTGGCTAACCGGATTCGCCTTGATTTTTTTTGTATCCGGTCTAGCCTACCGCGGCATGATGCTATTAATAGAAACCCGAAAAAAAAACTCGAATCCCCTCTTTATTGTTCCTGAATCAATTCTTTCGGTGATTTGGGGTTCACTGTTTGCGGCCCGTTGGTCGTTTAGTGATCGATATATTAATACTAGCATCACAAGCCGGGTTTTGTGTAGGGTATTTAATATTTATTGGTAACACATTAAGTCATTTATTTAATTCCGTACCTTCTAAGTCAGGAAACTATCTTAATACTACTCCGTACATTTGGGGAATAAAGGCTAAATTGCTAAAACATTTTACATATGGAGTTGTTTTCCATTCCAACTTGGGATTAAACTCCATTCCATCTTTAACTCTTCTGGCCCCATTGAGTATATTCGCGGACATTGTTGATGTTGGTGCAATGAGTGTTGTCATGGCACAAGACATCGTCTTTTTTTAAATGACGACGAATGTGCACGCGTTTGGGAGTTTTTCAACGTTTTGTTATGGACTTGGGGTGGAGTTGTTTTCGTTCGAAGGGATTGGAATGACATTGCCATTGGAATCAGAAGCCAGGGATAAGAAAAGGTTTGGGACAATATTGGGTTGGGCCATGATGTCCATTCCAGCTATGTATGGGTTCTTTGGAGTATTGGGTTACTTTGCTTTCGGTGAAAACACATGAGATATTGTCATCGCGAACAGGGGTAGAGGTGTGTTAAGTTCGTTAGTGCAGATAGGGCTAAGTGTGAATCTTTTTTTCACATTTCCATTGATGATGAATCTGGTTTATGAAGTTACGGAGAGAAGGTATTGGGAAGGGAGGTATTGTTTGTGGATGAGATGGTTGTACTTGTTGGTCATGGTAGTGAGTTTAGTGACGCTTTTGGTGCCGAATTTTACGGATTTTTTTTTATCGTTGGTTAGTAGTAGTACTTGTTGCATATTGGGGTTGGTGTAACCGGCTTTGTTTTATTACATCACTAGCTAATAACCCGGGAACGTTCCGGGGGTTAAATTTAATAATATTTAACGTTGCTTGTCGTTGAGCATTATGAGAAAGTGGTTGACGCTAATTTTACGTGTGCACATGTTATTAAATATTAGTATACAAAAAGATGTAATATAAAAAAAATTGTATAATCATTAAAAAGTATAAAGATTCTATAGGTCTATTACAAATATGAGAAAACTTCTTTGTAGACAATGTTCTTGGTTTCTGATTGTGGTTCGTCATCTTTGTTAAGAATCAACAACCTTAGGCCATCTTTACTTTTAACTCTTGATAAGGCAACATAAAGCTGACCATGTGTGAAAACTGGTTCTTTTAAGTAAAGGCCAACTCTTGACAACGATTGTCCTTGACTTTTATTGATTGTCATGGCAAAACACACTGATAAAGGAAACTGTCTTCTTTGGAATTTGAAAGGAATTTTGGTGTCTGATGGTATCATGTTTATTCTTGGTATAAAAATCTTCGTTCCAACATTGGCACCAGTTATAATCGCAGCCTGAAGAACTCGTCTACCAAGTTTTGTTAGCCTTAATCTTGTGCCATTACACAGTCCTTGTTGCTGGTCATGGTTACGTAAAAGCATTACCGGTAGACCAACTTTTAGAACCAATTTGTGATTAGGCAAACCTGAAAAAGAAAATATTATTTAAATATATAATAAAGAAATTACAATTGTAAAATAAAGAATTTTCAAACCTGAAATTTGAAGATTATTAAGTACATCAGGAGAATATAAAAGTTCTTGAAAAGGGTTTAAAGTTTCTGAAGGACAGATACTGTTAGAACTAAGATATTCTCTTTGGTCACCTGGGAACAAAGCGGTCAATCTATCATTTAATTCATGAACAATTTCATTTTTTTGGAGCAAGAATTGCTCTTTCAGAAAAGTATGATTGATTGCCATGTTGTTGAAGAAGTGATGGATAAACAAAGTCAATCAAACTCTGTATAGGATCAGATGAATCAGAAATTAACAGATCATTTGGTATCTTAATGTTTGCTTCTTCATCATTTGGATCTCCAACCGTTCCTTCACCAACTTGTAGGAGCCATTGAGTAAATTTTTCGATCTCTTCAAGATTTGACAATCATGAACCAATGGCAAGTCTCATATTTCTTGTTAATCTTAAAAGCTTGCATTGTGACCATAACTTTGATGAAGTTAAAGATGCATCGACAATATCTTGTCTAGTACCGTTTTGAACAACAGGTAAAATCTGTCTGAAATCTCCTCCAAAAACAACAACTTTACCACCAAAGGGAAGTTGTGAAGCTGAATTGGTACGTGTAGACAAAATATCTTTCATTGTTCGATCAAGGGCTTCAATTGCATGTCTATGTACCATTGGTGCTTCATCCCAAATGATTAACTTCGTTTTCTTTAGTAGATTTGCCTCATCACTATTTGGTTTAATATTGCAAATTGCGCTCTATAATCTCATCAGTTCCCTAAATATTAAAAAATTTATAAAATCTAATAAATACAATATACTGTTTATACTTGTTATTGACACTACGCCAAAATAGCCCTATGGCCACACTAAAAAAGTGTGACCATATGCCTTTGGTCACACTTTTTTTTTTTCATCTCAAGTGTGACCAAAGGTCAAGTCATCATAGGTATCATACAGCCACATTCACATTTAGTGGCTGTAACGACATAAAAGTGTGGCTAAAAGATACCAATATTTTTTTGCTAGAATCAATCATTATATCCATTAAGTGTGGCTAAAAGATTGTAATGGCCACATGAATTTACTCTACGTGTGGTCGTTTATATTATACAGTTACTAGAAAATATGTTTTAGCCACATCAATTTAAATAAAACGTGGCAAAATGGGTTGTTGTAATCAAGCATTCTGTTTATTAAGTATGCCTAAAGGGTAGAAACAGCCACATTAATTCACTATAAGTGTGGCCGTTCTACTATTTAGTCACATGAATTTGCTATAAGTGTGGCAAAAAACTATTTCTTGACACAAAAAATATTTTTTTAAATTTTAAGTGTGGCTATTGTATAACATTTGGTCACACATAGTTTTTCTACCATGACAGTTGTTATCATGTTGTCACACAAAAAAATAACAAAGTGACAATAGTGTGGCTAACTGTTACGTAAAGCCACATGAAATTTTACAATCTTTAGTGTCACTATTGTGTAACCTTTAGTCACACATAATTCATTTTACACATGGCGATTTCTATCGTTTCGTCACGCATAAAAAAAAAGTTTGGATGGTGTGGCTAATGGATATGTAAAGCCACATGAAATTTTAATGTTTTTACTGTGGCTATTGTATAACATTTGGTCACACATAACTCATTTTACACATGACATTTGGTATCATTCCGTCACACAAAACAAACAAAGTTAGCATGGTGTGGCTAATTGTTATGTAAAGTCACATGAAATTTTATAGTTTTTTAGTGTAACTATTGTCTAACATTTGGCCACACATAATTCATTTTATCCATGACGTATGTAATCATTTAGTCACAAAAGAAAACAACAAAGATAAGAGGGCGTGGCTATTGATTGTTAAAAGCCACATGAAATTTTATAATTTTAGTGTGACTATTGTTAAAGATTTGGTCACACATAATTCACTTTAACCATGATGTTTGCTACCATTTCGTCACACACAAAACAAAAAGTCTGAATTGTGTGGCTAATGGCTATGTAAAGACTCATGAAATTTATAATTTTTAGTGTGGCCATTGTTTAATCTTTGGCCACACACAATTCACTTTGACTATGGCGTTTATTATTATTTTGTCATCCATAAGAAAAATAAAGTAAAGATGGTGTGACTAATGGTTATATAAAGTCACATGAAATTTTGTGTAGCTATTGTGTAAACATTGGTGACACATAATTCATTTTGCTAGTGACATTTGGTATCAGTTCGTCACACAAATCAAAATGACGATGATGTGACTAATGGTTATATGAAGCCACATAAAATTTTCTAACGTTATTTGTGGCTATTAGCTAAAATTTGGTCACGCATATTTACTATTATAATATGTGGCCTTTATACGTAATTTGCCATTTTATTTTTATTTTTTGTAAAATAATTGTAAACACCAATAAAAATGAGAATCTAAAAACCAAATATTTTCAAGAATAATAAATAAAAATTCATAAGTTAATTTCCAACTTAAATACTAAAAATCTATTTCTAGGCTGGTTTTCTTCTCCTTGCTCTTTGCCTTCTGTTTTTTTATACTGTCCAGCGTTGTATAGCACTTCTTTTGCTTCTTAACAACTTTAGTTGTATTTTGTGTTTGATTGGATAGTTGATCTGGTACCTGGAGCAACAAAACATGAAAATAAATATAAATAAATATTTAAGTTGTATTTAATCATATATCAATTTAAAACAAACCTTTTTGTCAGATTTAACAAGCTGTTTTGGCCAAGGAACAAAAGAACCAACTGCCTGCTCAACTGTTTTAAACTCGCCTGTTTGTATTGGTAGAAATGCTGCCCCCTTTATAGCTTGATCAATAGAAACTCTATAGCAATTATCTTGTAGTGGAACTCCATGAATGGTTTGCTCATTAGTTGAATAGTAAATTGTACCCAATGCCACACGATTGTTCAAGTTTATTGTATACAGGGTACACTTAAATGTCTACAAAAATTTATGGCATATTAAGATGATAAAATTAAAGTCAATTTATATGTGCATTTAGGGCAATACATACCGATATGACATTTTCTTGTGATTCCAAATGAGATGACCTTGCAGGAAGTGGAGTTTCAGGCGTAGACATATTACCTCTTTTCCTGGTTTTCATAATTCCCTAAAAAAACAATTAATAAGATTACAAAAAAGTAACACTCACATGAAAATTACAAAGCAATAAAATTGTAAATTACTAACCATTGTTAGCTTTCCTTTTTGCACCGGTTTAGATTTGATACTGTCAGGGGTGACTTCTGGTTGCACTACTTTACATGATGCATTAGATGTGGTAGCATTAGCATTGTCCTTAGAGGTAAGATTGTTTTCCAAAGAATTGACCTACAATTTTTTTTAACTATGTTTAAACAAAATTTATAATCATATGAAAATTTATCAAAAAAAATAATGAAACTGTCAAATACTTAACATATCACAATTTCTTTTCGCATTATCTTAGAAATGGTAGTTAACATTTGATAAATAATAATGCGTTAACTTGTTAATAAAATAAGTCACTTACTTGTGGTGGTGACATTCTGTTCGTAGAAGATGGACAAACTGGTAACGTAAGTCCTTGTGTAGCTAGATGAGCTAAAACTTGATTAAGTGTGTTATTTGTTTCTGCCATTTGCAAGGATAAGGTCTTAATTTGCTCATCTTTTTTCTCACGCTCAAGTCTCTCTTTGTGTAGTTGAAGCTCAAGTTGTGCGATTTTTTCTTTTGATGATCCTTTTGTTCTAGGACACTGCCAATATCTACTAGAAGTCACTCCATAGCCAACACCCTTTAAAAACCCACCTTTTTCCTTGCCAAATACTACTGTAAGGGCATCTGTGCCCGGTTCAAGGTTCAAGGCTCCATCCTTGATTTGTGCTTCACTTTCAATCTTTAAAAATGTGAAAAAAGTAGTTAGATGTTTTGTTAACAAAAAAAATGAATTATAGTAAGTAAAGAAGAAATAAAAAAATCAAAGTTAAACATACTAATTTATCTGCCACAACTTTGACATCATCATTCTTGTATTCTCCGTTTTTGTTTTCCCTTGCTTTCCTCCACATCAAAGCACGAGAGGGGATTTCATCAATTGCAAGTTCATTATTTTGTACCTTGTAATATATAATACATAAAGCAGCAGCACACAAACACAGATCAAACACATAACCAAAAAATAATTAATATATGTAGACACAAAAAAACACTTGAATTAAAGAATGAGGTTACCAATTTCTCCCTTAGATAGGTATATCCTCCTCGTCCCAAGTGATGATCATAAACATAATTTGATCGTGCTTCTTTGGTTTTCTTTGAAACATCCTTACATAAAAAAAAATTAATTCATTAGAGTATAAAAGAAAAATATTAAAAATGAAATAATGATAACTAGCACAAATAATTAAAACCTTGAATTTGTCTGATTGTGTATACGCTACAAAATTGTCCCAATCTTCTTGCTTGACCATTGAACGATACGGCTTAGGAATTTTTTCAAGTTTCATTGGTTTATCTTGGTTAGGCACTATGTATCTCGCATACACTTTTCTTGTATTTTGGGTGTTTTCATATAAACTGTCACAATAGGTTTTTTGGCTTGTACGGGTAGGTAAAATCATATATAAACCTTATTTATAGCTATACTTTGGATAAGGGATGCTAAAAACGTATGGGTTATGATAAAAAAAGTTATATAATCCCCTTCCGCATCAGGTATGAATAGCCCGCCGCTTTTGCGCTTTGCGCCTCGGTTGTAGACATCTTCGCTTTTGTGCGCTTCTCGCTTTTAGGTTGGATTCTTTGTTTTACAATCATGCAGCTCATTGTTTAGGAGCTGTGATGTTGATTGGAATGTAATTAATTTGTATCATTTAATAAGGATTCTGCCAGTTTAGTTGTGACTATTATTAGAGCGTTCACTCTGTTTTCTAATAACAAAACTAGTTTCTTCTCATTTGGAATACTAACTAAAATATCAAATGAAAGGTTGAGAATGCCAATGGAAGGAATTAAAAAGGCTGTGTTTTTAGAGAATGACTCCTTTTCCTCATCATCAGCAGGTGATGGACATGGTAATAAACCTCCTCATCCAATTTATGGATGCTCTCTCCTGTGCTATCCTTCTCTGGTATTAATTGTTTCTTTTTCTTTTTTTTTTTTAACTGTGAGTTATTGATTAGGATTTACTTGTTATGATTTGGAAACTCAGATTTGAGGATTTCTGTGTTATAATAGGAAGGGCCACAGACCCACTTCAAATTTATCTACTTTAGAGGACAAGTGTAATAAAGGTTAGCATAGTTTAGCATGATTTTCAAATTGTTTACTGGGTTTTTCAAATTATTTAAAACTAGTAATTGAACCCGCACTATGCGGTGGAATAACTTGTATACAGGTTAGATCGGTGACTCAACCGAAAGACGAATAACACTTGTACGGTTGGGCATCCGACCCACTGACATGGACTCCAAATAACACAAACTGACCTTTGGAAAGTTATTTAGCGCCACATCTCACATAGGAACTGCCTACTATAAATAAGGTTGAAGATTGAACCAAGAAGCTAGCAACAATAAAAAGTATAAACCTCTGGTGGAAAATAGATGATTAACAGGATGATATATGGGACCTTAAAATCAATGTCCGGCCCGGTGACCTCGTTAGTCCCTCTGGTATAGTACTCTGGTTTCTCTGGACGCAGTTTACGCTGCAGATCAATACAGACCAGCGGCAAACTGATCAGGGACACCACCATCACCGCCGACGGATTTCTAAGAACCAGTACCACTGCAACCAGGTATTATTTGTTTCTTAATTACCTGACCTACACCAGGATTCATGATTGTTTTTTAACAAATTAGACACTCAATCACAAGTGCAAAGGAATCATTTTATAGATCAAACCCAAATTATTTAACCATTTTTTTTTGGCAAACGGGTGAAAACCCAATTCAAGAAAAGCAATAAAAATGGAATCAAACAGAAGGTGATGGTGTTTAAATGAGCATAACAAAAAAAGAAAAAAAAGAAATTTATATTAGCGCATGATTATCTCTAGAGGTTTTTTTGTTTAAAATGAGTAGAACGATAAAAAGAAATTTAATAGCCAAGGAGGGGGTTTTCCGGATTCGAACACGGGTTTTGTAAACAGGAGAAAGACTGAATAGTGTGTTAAATGGTGCATCAAAACCACTTCTGATACTTTGTCTCCTCCTGATTCTATATAATATATATCACTAAATCAGGGAGAAGCAAACACAAAAAAAGAAAACGAAAACAAAAAAGTGTTGCACCAGTCAGTGGTGTTCACGTGGAGAAGCCGGCCAATAGCGAATTACAACTGTAGACGTCCTTTTGAATTGTATAGTATAGAAATTATTGGACATAAGCCTTGATGTTTGATTATTTTGTTATGGTTTTTTGTACTTTTATTTATGTAAAATGGTTTTTGTTTGATTTAAATGCATCTTTAATAATTCTATTGTTTTCTACAGAAGTCGAAATAAAGCCAAGCCGGCTGCGAAAGCTGAACCGGCTGCAAGGCTAAACTGGCTGTGAAGGCTAAGCCAGTTGAGAAAGCGAAGCCAGATGTTAAGGCGAAGCCAGCTGCCAAAGCTAAGCCGGCTACATTCCGAAGCTAGACCAAAATATATGGTCTTGTACATATTTTGGGTCAGCATGTGGGTTCACGGGTTGACCTGTTTGTGTTTATAAATTTAGATATTATAACTTTAAGCAATTGATATTGTCGAACATAGAAGAAAATATGCATCGGCTTTTAAGTAATACACTGATAGAAAATCTTTATGGCTCAGCTCTCTATTCAGAAAGACGAACATGTTCAAGCTGCACCTACTTCTAGCAAATCAATGTGGTTTCCTTTACACCCGGGGAAAGGTAGCTCTGGAACAAGGTGAATTGTTAAGGCGAATCATCACCTAACACGGATTTACACCAATATGATGTGAGTTAGTTTCTCAAACACTCTTATGTTTTTTATTGTATTTCTGGTTTTTACATCTAACTCTTATGTATTTGGTCGGAATCAATTTGCACATGATGCTAATGTGTTTGTAATATTGTTTAGATTGGGACCAGAATTCATTCCCCTAAGCAGCTACAAGAAGAAGCAGAAACCACAATGGAGCATTTGGTTCAATATACTGCAGTGAGTATTTGTTTCACCTTATATCAATCTCTTTTCTAATTTATTTGCATATAGTAGGGGAAACCCACGTAAAGGATAATAGTAGTGAATATTACTATGACGTGTGCATAATGGATTCCTTTAAATTGTTAAAGATGGTCTGGCACATCAATTTGAAGCATTAACTCCAAAGCTTATCCAAAAAAGATAATGAGATTTGAGTATAAGTTGCTAATGTCAATAAAGGTGGATGTGTTGATCTTGAAGTTGTAGGATATTATTAAGAGTTCATTTGGATTATTAATCTAGATCTAGGTTGTGGTATATTGTTTGCCCCTGTGATCTGTTCGTTTTTGCAGCATAATAAACCAAAGGGAGTGTCTTTTTCTTTCATTATTAAATGGGTCATTTCGAGTTAAGATGCTACGTTTTTGCTTCATAAAGGTTGACATCTCACCTAGTTTGACATGGAAGCTTAATGTTTTTAATTGTAAAAATATAGTGGGTTTAAAGAAAAAGTCGGGTTTCTTTGGCTTTATATTTTATATGCTGTCAATGTTGTTAGTGTTTAAGTTTCATTGTGTATAATATACAAAGTTATTAATGTTAAACTTGCTCAGAAACAAATGGTGTAGAGGACAGTGATCCTCCCTCAGAAACAAAGGATGAAAGCAGCATCAACTTGTCTATTGAAGAGCTTCCGTGGAGTCAAACTTGAGCTAAAACTGCAGCAGAAAATGAAGATGAAGCTGGCTAAAAAGGGTCGTTGGCCACCTTCTAAGATGAAGTAGAACAAGAATGCATGAACCTAGTTATAGTTGGATTGATAGTTAGTGCCCCTTAGTTATATATTGCAAAGATTTTTTTTTTTTACGACCTATATCAATATATCATTATATTTAATTTTGATATAGATTTATTGAAATATATATATGAAACCAGGGTTAATTAGTAATTTTATTATTTTCATTTTTGTTTGGTCAGGAAAGATGACACGCATAGTGTATCGTAAATGTGTGTAATGAAAGTGTCATAAACATGCGTCATAAACTGATGTGATGAAAGAGTGTCATTTATGCGTGTCATTAAAAGATGATACGCATGTGTGTATCATGTAGAATTTATAACTCCACCATTGACGACACTTTTTTTTGTGTCATTAGACCCCTTTTATGACATGCATTGTTCGTCAAGAAATGTGTTTTTTCTAGTAGTGTATCTATAGCCACATGAAATTTTGTAAATTTAAGTGTGACTATCATCTAATTTTTGGTCATACATATTTTTCATGACATTTACTATTATTCTGTCACACATAGAAAGAACAAAGTGACGATGGTGTGGCTAATTCTTATATAAAGCCGCATAAAATTTTATAATTTTAACTGTTGCTACTGTCTAACCTTTTGTCACACATTTTTTCCATGATATTTGCTATCATTTCGTCACACAAAACTAAACAATGACATTAGTGTGACTATTGTGTAACCTTTGGTCACACATATTTTACATGACATTTGTTATCATTCCGTCACACAAAAATAAACAACGTGACCATAATGTGACGAATGCTTATGTAAAGCCACACAAAAATTTGTAATTTTAAGTGTGGTTATTGTCTAGCTTTCGGTCACATTATAATATATGTGGCCATAAATTTAAACTTTTAGCTACACCATCAAAAAATACTGTAATTGTAGATTACATTTGGTCACACCTTTGTAATGTGGCTACTAAATGTCACGGTTTTTTCTTAATGTGTGGCTAAAGATTCTGATCAGATGTATTTTTGGTCACATGAAACAAATAATGTGGTCGTAGATCATAAATAGCCACACGTTTTCTAGTGTGGCTACTAAATGCCACAATTTTTTCTTAAAGTGTGACTAAATGTTTTGAGATGTTATACATTGGTCACATGAATACATAAGATGTGTGGCAAAAAGCATGCTGGAAGGTTTTGTAATATGAAAAATAACCTTTAGCCACACATTTAATCGAAAGTGTGGCATGGTGGTTTTTGAAAAAGTGTGGCCGTAGGCTTATTTTGGCGTAGTGTGACTTCTTTGATTATTTTGGACTTAAAAAATCATGATCTTTCACTTTTTTGACACTTGAATTCCTTTTTCCCAACGGAACCAATTGGAAAGTTTTCTTTTGTATGTAACAAGTAGGCTCTAACCCTCGCGTTGCGACGGTAGCCTTGGCTTTTGTTATTTTCATGGCATAACATAACTTAAGTGTAAATTATTTCCTTTTATAAAGCAAGGTAAAGCTAATTGGTATAATAATAACAATGACTCAAACTTAGTGCAATATCCGATTCGCATACATACACATAAAGAGAATTATAAAGTTTTTATAAGTCTGTGCTTTGTGGTGGGTTATTCACCTTAAACTTATTATTAAGTAAAATACTATTTAAAATAAATTAATAATGATAATAGGTATCTTAAGAATTATAAATGTCGTATAATTATAATTAGTACAATATTGCCAAATTTAATTTTCACGTTTACAATTGGATTTAATATAAGTTTAATTTGTAACTTTGTAGTTTATTTTATTAAAACAATGAAACTTAAGGGGCTTTTATGTAAATTGTTTCAGAAATTATTTTGGTTTCTCTTTTCTTTCTATCACTCTGTTCAGACCCAAGAAATCTGACCAACTGATATGAGTTTCCAAATCAATTGAATGCGTATTTGATGTTTCCAAATTCATTAGGTGCATTGAAGTTAAGTCACATAATTGTGATCGTTCAAATTGAAAGTATGTCGATTAGATCTTCTTTATTGCACAGAAATTCCGTTCATCGTTAGATCCGGTTATCGTCTTTAAAAAATCATAATTGCGTCAATCTATTTCTTTTGTTCGTTTGTCTCTGTTTCGCTTTATAATCGTCGGCACTCGGCAGTCCTTCGCTTAATCGATTTACGATTCGAAGTTTATTTTCAAGATGATTTTCGACAGTCCTTCGCCGTATATGTTTTTCCGAAATTTGATGTTTCAAGTTTTGCAACAATAGTTCCATGGTACTTCGGGAATAATTTTTAATGAATTTTTGATGCTTGTGATTTTGGGAATTCCACTTCGATTCGGAGTTTTGGACAGTCCTTCGCCGAGATCGATTGAAGAATTCGCAAAGGAAATAGCTATTGCCATGATGTTTGTGTTAAAGAGAAAATGGTTGAAGATGGAAAGTGAGAAATCTATGAAGAAGGAAATGGAAACCTGTGACTTTGAGAAATCGTGTGAAGACGAATTGGAAACCGCCGTTAACTTATTTTTTTATAACGGAAATAGTAACTTCCGTTAAGTTACTTTTTGTATGTATATATAATATGTGGTAACAGCTTGGAAGTTCCTACATATTATTACATAAATATGTTAAAATCATATATTCTTTCCCATTATAAGAAATTAACTAATATAGTTACATATTCTTATAGTTAAATCATACCTGTTGTCTGTAGTCATAGTGAATTATCAACTTAACAAATGATTTCACCATACTTCTATTTCTGTAAAATAATAAAACAAATCAAGTTTTACACCAAACTCATCTTCAACAAATCTGAGCAATATATGACATCAAGTATATTACAAACCAATATATCAGAACAATTATATTACAATTTCAACTTAACTCTATTACAATTTCAACGTAACTCATAGATACATTATATGCGCAAACCGTAAGTGGGGCGTACCAACCGCAAGCTATGTGTTGGCAAATGATAAGACTATGTGTTGTGGCCCGTGAGCTACCAGTCGCGAGCCACAAAAAAAGCTATGTGGATCAGCCTAGCCACAACACCCCTCAGCGAACACTGGCGCGAGCGAGCAGGCGTTAGTGACATTACAACAGAGAACCCAGATCTCATTAATGATTAACAGATGCATCACTTGTGGATATATAACGCATTTAGTTGACAAAATCTATTATTTATAACCAAGAACAACATCGAAAGTAATCTGTGCAGATATAAATTGAAAACCACGTGGCATTCTAATTATAAATAACAGATATAAATAATAAATTATTTATCAACATCTAAATTATTTATCAACAAACATGGTGAATTGGCAAAGGAAAGTAATCTGTGCAGATATGCGAAGAAATAACAATTTCATCGTCTAAAATGACCCTGGGGTTGCAAGTTCGATTCCTGCTTTGTGCAGGAATTTACCCAAGTATTACAGGGGGCTCGGATTGTGGGAGTTTAGCCGGTCAAAAAAAAATGAGAGTGACTAAAAAAGCAGCCAATGAATTCACACCACTAAATAATCAAACCTAAATCTATTATAATCAACTTAACTGACCTTCAAAACATCTATCAATTCTGTTCATACATAAATAATAGATTTAAATAATGAAACCTAAATTACTTATCTCATTCAATAGATCTAAGAAATATGTACCTTCAAAAGATGTATCAGTTCTATCCAGCTCTAAAATATGAAACATAAATCTATTATTATAAATAACAGATATAAATCTGTCGTGACTAATTAAACCCTGACGAACACTCGGTCCAATCCCGTGACCACCACCTGGTTTAAACATCATAGACCCAATGGAGCTCTGCAACACTAACGACACAAACGCAAAGGCGAAAACAACAATCAACATACACAAGTAAAACCAGTTGGTTCCTCTAACTGAAAACAGCTTCCTATAGAGAACAGATCTGGCTCCATAAACGTTAGATCGACGGCGATCCGATAAGCTGGATGCAGAAGAAGAAGAGGTTTTTGTAATAAGTGTGGAGGAAGATTTAGGGTTTCGCTTTAACCGGAACCGGTCACGGATTGGATATGAACCGGTGGTGGTCGTGGTAACAGATATAAATCTGTCGTGACTAAACACAAATTACTGTCTCGAAACAACACTACGTTCTCCCTAACATAACTTTAATAAACAAAATCGATTAGCATAGATTTAGAACTAAATTGAAAATAATAATAATAATATAGATTAAAATGATGAGAAGAACCTGTACGGAATAGTGGAGGTTATTAATATGTAGGGAAAATAGAATAGAGAGTGTGGAGGTGAATAATAATAATAATAATAATATTGTGAGTGTCGCCGGTCATGGACTGAGAGATTGGTATAGAAAACAAAATTAAACAATCAATAATACTTAAAAACTATTAAAAAAGGCTGAAGATTAACCGATTCAAGAACTGATGAAGAGAGAAAAACTAAAGATTATTTGAGAGATGAGAGAGAGACGTGAGAGAATGAGAAGAGGCGGATTATGAATAGGATGATATTTTAGGGTTTTAGTTTTTTGATTTCTTTTTCATTAAAAAACAAAATAATTGAAAACCATCAAAATCTTTCAATTAGAATGCCACGTGGCAGTTTCAAAGGGATATTGAAGTTACCATTGAACGCCACGTCAGCAAAGTTCTTTTCTTTTATATATATTAATAGATGTTCAAGAATTAGCTAAAGAGGGAGGAGCTTATGCACGATTTGGCAATGATTGTTCTTAGCGTGATTCAGAGGATCCCTGTCACAACCCGACCCAGGTGGGCCCGGTCAGAATACAGATTGATACCAAACTTGCACAGCGGAAGTAACAATTATTATATTTAAAGGTTTTATACAATTTCTAATCAAAATAATAATACAATCTAATACATAATTGAAATAGTTAACCATTGCAGGGATGAATCGTGGCATTCGTCGAAGCAGCTTCAGATGAAAGGTCCACTAGCGGTAGCGGTATCTACTGAACGTATCCCTTATTTCCAAGTAGTGCAGTCCTTGAACTAGGTATCCACTAAAGCATTTCTCTACCTTGTAGTTATATCCATACGCATCTCTAGTCCTCAAGCTTGCTTATGACCTCATACTTCACATCTATCCATAAGTAGTACCTGAACACATGCTTAAAAGAGTTTGGGTCAACAAATATGTTGGTGAGTCCGTGAGTGCGTTTAAATGGTTTTCAAAATAAGTTTATCATCTAAAAACAGTTTATAGTTCAAAAACAAGTTTAACAAGTTCATACGGTTCAGCTCATGGTTTAGCACTGGTGATGTACAAGTCACACCCCAATCCTAACACTGGATCCATTTGCTCCCATTATGGACTCCCTTGGCAAAATACATGACACATAGCTCAGTGGAGGGTTTCCCGGGCTTCTGGGTCCATTGCGCGCGGGGGATTCCCCAAGTAGCGCTACCCACATATTAGGCGGCCCAATCTCCCATTGGGTTAATGAGTGTGACGGTTCGGTTATCGGGAGCACATCTTGTCACATCACTGGTTCATCATATTCTACTGGTTAGCCACTGAAAGCATGTATTCACCCCAAAACGTTTATAAAATTAAAAAGAGGGGAGGTTCACAAGACTCACCTGGAAGTAATGTATTCGAATATTTTATAATAATCGAGGAGCATGATATCTTGTACTAGTATTCTCCTGTTGAAATCCTGAGTCGATAATTATTATTATTAGTCTTGGTTTTTATCGATTAATGGTTATGCGGTGTGGGACGAGCTCATACGTACAGTTCTTATTAATATAGTTTTATTGTTAGTGGCAAGGTTATATTATCTAAATAAATGGTGTGCCTTTTCTGGTTATTCGAAGTTTCAACATTAGTAGACGCCTTATGTTCTTAGTCCACTCCCAAGTGTCGAGGTACATTGCCATATATATGTTCGTTCGTATTTAGTATATAATGGTTATAACTACGCTCCAACTTTAGGTGTCAATTCTGTTTGTCTCTAAATCCTGTTCGAGTTTCAAGTCTGTGTCTATATGTCGTATTGACTTCCTAACTCGACTAATGTTGGTTATTAATAGGTCTGGGTCTTCAAGTTTTTAATGTCCATGGTTTTCAATGTAGCCTTTATTCTAATTCCAAAGTCGTGATGTTTAGGCCTAGGTATATGAGTTTGTAACCAGTATACGTTGCTTATTTCTTAATTCTAATTTTATATCCTAGTGTTGTTATGTCTAAACCTTAAGCCCTTAATGTTTAAGTCCTTGTTCAATCGTCCAGCTAACAGGTAACAGTGTTTCGATGCTCTAAGTGTCTTATGTTGATGTCGTAGTTGTCCGAGTCAATATATCTTATGATCCGAAATTCCAACATCTCAAGCTAGTAGGCGTGTTTGGTTATTCCATGTCAAGTTTCCAATCGTCTTATGTCCCTCTCTAGTTCAAGGTGTCCACCTCCAATATCTAATTCAAGGTATACGCTAATGTCATGTCTAGCCCATGGTCTTGGTCCGTTACAAGCTCGTCAAGTCCCACACACAAGTTATAGTTAAATTAGTTTATAAATAAATAAATAAATAAATATAATTATCGGATTAATGGTTTTGGTTATACCTCTCACGGTTCGGGTTGACCCGGTTACCTCAGTTGACCAGGTTGACTTCAGTTGACCGCGTTGACTTCAGTTGACCGAGGTTTGACCCGTCTCTCTAACCTGTTTCTGAACCGAGCTAGTTATAACCCAAAACACCTATAACCCTTTCTAGTCGGAACCTGATGACATGGGTAGCTTAAAGCAAAAATAAATAAACAACATTACTGAACAATGCTTAAAGGGTTGGAGCCTACAAAGGTTCAACAACCAGGAGCATCCTAAGTCAAAAAGATGACTTGTCCCGTCATCTTTTTCATCGAGCAAAACAAACAAGCTGATGGAGTAACATCAGCCAACAGACCGCAGGTCCATAGCAGCCACTTGTGACTCAGAACCATCGTTAGGCAGTTATTTGTTGTAGCAACAAGTTGGCGCCCACCGTGGGGCTGCGCCATTTTCTGTACTCGAAATTAGTTGTGTAGCTCCGACTCTCCCCATGTCTGACCCTGAGTCTCAAGAAGAGGTCAATCAGATATCTCCAAGCACAGATCAGACCTCTCCGACCAGATCTATGTCTTTCTCCACTCCAGGAGGTACTCCGGCTGGGACTCAGTCCCCACCTGCTCACTCTGCGTCAGCAAATCTGCAAACTCCACCTCCCACTCGTTCTGGGGTGATGTCTCCTTTTCCTGATCTTGCACAAACTCCACATCGCATAGATCTCACCCCTGAAGGAGTTGAGAGAAACTTCTTGCAGCTTAGATCCCTTTTGAACCAGTATGTTATAAAGGAAAGGGACAAAGGAGTTCGTCTCCGGCTAGATTATGACGAAGAGGAAGAGATATCACTCTCTCCTGGACCTCCTCCTCCTCTCACTGCCACTTATGGACGCAGACCTTCACCCAGGGACAACAAAGCTGGTCCCAGCAACACCCACATTGTTTCTCACTACGAAGCAAGGTCCAGTCCTACTGCTTTCCCATTGTTTACCACTCAAGCTGCCACCACTGGTATGCCACTGGGACATGAGATGACTCTAGATCAACTCCTACAGTCACCTGTGGCCAGTGTCCCACCACCAACAGCCACTTCATGGGAGCAAGCCATGGCTTCACTCCCCATGGCCAGAAACGCTTCTATGAGCCTCCCCATGACAACCAACAATGTGGCTACCGAGGGCATTCAAGGCTTCAACCTTATGCCCTACATGATATCTCAAATGATGGCTAACTTCCCTTGGCAACAACTCATCAGTCATGCCATCGCTGCCCAACAAGGAAACACTGGAGGAGTAACCAACAACAGGGTGGAACACACCGTTTATCAACCCTACAAGCCAAACAGCCTATCTTGCCTCTCACCAGAGATAGCAGATTATGATTTTCCTAACAAGCTAAAGATGCCAACTCATATAAGAACGTATGATGGCACTGATGATCCAGAAGATCACCTTCAGATCTTCTCAGGGGCCGCTCGGATCGAGAAATGCGGTGATCCTGAGTGTTGCTTGATGTTCATGCAAACCCTTGTTGGATCTGCACGAATCTGGTTCAATGGCTTGACGGCTGGAAGCATCCGTACCTTTGACGAACTTGGTAAAGGATTCCTGGCCAACTTCTCACAACAGAGACGTTGTGTCAAGGATGCAACCGTCATCTTCCAGATAAAGCAAAAGGATGATGAAAGCCTGAAGAGCTTCATTGAAAGATACAAGAAAGAAGGTATTACTTACATTGGTGCCGATGAAAAGATGAAGGTTGCAGGTTTCATGAATGCCATCAACTCAAAGTACCTTACCAGGGAGTTCAACAAAAGTCTCCCTAGAACCCTTGAAGAGGCCTTAGAAAGATCTGAAGCTCACATTCGAGGAGAGGAGGCTGTAGACATCAAAGAACAAAGGAAAAGGGCTTCCAGCTGGAGAAGCAACAGTCCTACTCGAAAGAGAGGCAACTATGGCACCTATGACAAAAGATCCAGAGGGTCTGAATCACGAAGGTCTGAAAGCAGGAACCCTCCAAGCCGAGATAGAAATGTCAACTTCACAGCCCTCACCAAAACTCCTCAAGAAATCCTGGCAACAGAAGAAGTTAAACACACCTTCAGACCTCCTCGTCCCTTACCAAAAAGTAAAAGAAATGAAAACTCCAACCAATATTGCGAGTTTCATGAAGAGAAGGGACATCACACCAACGACTGCTTCCAACTCAAGAAAAGAATCGAAGAAGCCGTCAAGTCCGGAGAACTAGCCCACCTGGTCAAGGGTGTTAAAGAAAATATGGCAGATGGCAAGAAGAAAGACGTTGCCATGGTGTTGGTTGAAAATGAAACCCCCAGCAAGCGACAAAGGTTGGAGGATTGGGAACGACAAGGCATCTACTTCCCCTGTACCAAGGAAGAAAAACACTGTGATCCACTTGTCCTTGAAGCCTTTGTGGGTTCCATCAAAACACAAAAGGCCTACATAGATACCGGAGCTGCTACTGAAATAATGTTTGCCAAATATTTCAACCTTTTAAGCTCTGAAGAACGCTCCATGCTACGGCCTGCTGAAGCTGCCATAAAAGGCATTGCTGACATACCCATCAAGCCCCTGGGCGAAATAACGCTTGATGTAACCTTCTCTGATGGTCAAATGCGAAGGACTGAGCCACTAACCTTCGTTGTTCTAGACCTACCGTCTAGCTATGATGTCATCATTGGAAGACCTGGGGTAGTAATCTTTGATATGACGGTTTCCATCAGCTGAAAAAGTGCAAAGTTCCCCACCAAAGAGGGTGTCGCAACCCTCCAACCATCCACTTCGGTGTTAACCATTGATGAAGATCAAAACAAACTTGGTCTCAGCATCAACCCCAAGTACCCTGATCAAAGGATACGGGTCAACACAACCCTTCCTAGGGATACTCTCACAAGGCTTGAAGCATTGCTGAAAGATAACGTTGACGTTTTCGCTTGGTGCCCAAGTGACATGACTGGGATCCCACGAGAAGTTGCTGAACATGAACTAAGGATCCCTTCCAACGTCAAACCCATAGTTCAGAAGAAAAGAAGTCTTGCTCCAGAACAAAGCAAGGCTGCATGTCAAGAGGTAGACAAACTAGTTGAAGCCGGTATCCGTCGAGAGGTAAGATATCAATCATGGGTTGCAAACCCTGTGATGGTTTGAAAGCCTGATGATTCATGGAGGATGTGCATCGACTTTAAAGACCTCAACAAAGCCTGCCCCAAGGATTGTTATCCTTTACCTGAGGTTGATCTGAAAATAGACTCGCTTACAGGCTTCCCCTTTAAGTGTTTTCTGGATGCCTATAAAGGTTATCACCAGATACAAATGAAGGAGGAAGACGAAGAAAAAACTGCTTTCCATACTGACAAGGGTATTTTCTGTTATAGAAAAATGCCCTTTGGTTTAAAAAATGCAGGTGCTACTTACCAAAGGTTGGTAGATAAAGCCTTTGCCAAGCAAATTGGCAAAAACATGGAAGCTTATGTGGATGACTTGGTCATCAAGAGCAAAACTGAAGATCAAATGCTCATTGACATACAGGAAACCTTCAACAACCTCAAAGAAATCAACATGAAGCTGAATCCTGTCAAGTGTTCCTTTGGTTTCGAAGAAGGAAAGTTCTTGGGTCATGTTGTAGGAAAGCAAAGCATAAAGGCAAATCCGAACAAGGTTCGAGCCATCCTCAACATGAAGTCACCCCAAACCAAGAAAGAGGTTGAAAGCTTGAATGGCAAACTGGCTGCCTTGAAGCGTTTCGTGTCTAAATTGGCTGAGAAATCCCTACCTTTCTTCAAGACCCTCAAAGGTTGCACCGACAAGAAAAACTTCAGGTGGACGGAAGAAGCAGAGGAAGCCTTCAACAACATGAAACATTACCTGGCTTCCCTTCCCACAATTGCAACACCTGAAGCAGGGGAAACGATCTCTGTCTATCTTTCAGTTACTGATGAAGCCTTCAGCGATGTTCTCACCATAGAAAGAGACAAAGCTCAGGTACCCGTCTATTTCTTCAGTAAAACGTGAAAGTTAGTAGAGGTCAAGTACCCTCCTTTGGAAAAACTGGCCTTAGCCTTAGTGCAAACAGCCAGAAGGCTTCGAATGTACTTTCAAGCACATCCCATACAAGTAATCACCGACCAACCAATCAAAAACGTGCTTGAAAGGCCTGAGACCTCGGGACGACTAGCCAAATGGGCTGTTGAGCTAGGTGAACACAAAATCACCTACATCCCAAGAAAAGCAATAAAGGCACAAATACTTGCTGATTTCATTGCTGAAATTCCAAGGGTGGAAACGGCCGAAGTTAATATCACCATAGATGAACCCATTGATCCAGAAGCCTGGAAGCTTTACACAGATGGGGCTTCCAGTGTTGAAGGATCAGGGGCTGGTCTCGTACTAATCAACCCTGAAGGGTTAGAATTCACGTATGCCCTTCGTTTGGAATTTCAGACAACTAACAACGAAGCAGAATACGAAGCCCTGATAGCAGGACTCAAGCTTGCAAAAAAGATGGTGGTTCATAAGCTTCAAGTGTTCACTGACTCAATATTGGTTTCCAATCAAGTGAATGATAGCTACATCGCCAAGGAACCTAATATGAAAAAGTACAGAGAGAAGGCCAAGGAGATCATGAACACCTTCCAGTGTTGCAAGATCAAACAGGTTCCAAGGTCTCATAACAAGAAGGCTGATGCCCTTAGCAAGCTCGCTTCGTTAAACTTTGCTCACCTTACCAAAAAGGTGTTGGTTGAAGTGATCAAACATCCTGCAATATCAGAACTTGAAGTTCAAGACGTCATCACTGAAAATGAACCAAATTGGATGACTCCATTTGTAAGATTCCTGCAAAGAGGTGAACTACCCCAAGATCCTGTTGAAGCTGAAAGGATTCGGATCAAATCCAAGCAATACATAATCCAGGACGAGATACTCTATAAAAAAGGGTACTTGGCCCCATTGCTTCGATGTGTTGGTCCTGAACAAAGCAGGTACTTGATCAAGGAGGTTCATGAAGGAATATGTGGAGCTCATTGTAGTCCAAGATCAGTCGTGGCAAAACTCATGAACCTAGGTTACTTCTGGCCTACCATGCATCGTGATGCATCGGAACAATTGAAGAAATGTGAAGCCTGCCAAATCCATGCACCTGTCCCAAAGAGTCCCAAGCATGATCTGGTGCCCATTACTCCAGCATGGCCATTCCACAAATGGGGAATGGATATCGTTGGACCCTTCCCACCAGCAAAAGGAGGGGTCAAATTCCTGTTGGTTGCAGTTGATTACTTCACGAAGTGGCCAGAAGTGAAGCCTTTGGGAAAAATATCTGGGAAAAAGATAATTGAATTTGTCTGGGAGAACATCATCTGTCGATACGGCTTGCCTGGGGTGCTCGTTACAGATAATGGCAAACAGTTTGCAGAAAAGCCATTCAGTGCTTGGTGCAAAGAGTATCGAATAACACAAGTCTTTAGCTCTGTAGCATACCCTGAATCCAATGGGCAGGTTGAAAGAATGAACAGAAGTGTGGTTGAAGGGATCAAGGCTAGGTTGGGTCGTCAAGGAGGAAATTGGTTGGAAGAACTGCCAAGCGTTCTTTGGGCAATCCGAACCACTGAGAAAACGAGTAACAAGAAGACACCTTACAGCCTTACCTTTGGATCTGAAGCAGTCATACCTGCTGAAATTAGGGTCACCACACCCAGAACCCTTCATGTTGACATCCAGGCAAATGAACGAGAAACGAACAGAAACAAACTATATATACATAAAAATCAAATAAAAACCAATAGAATCAATAAAATGAACAGAAACAAACAGACAAAGCATAAAACTATCTAAAGCATGAAATTAATAATTAGTTCAAATACGAACAAATAAATCTAATCAATCAAATAAAGAATAAATCAAAGTCATAGATAAACCAATAAATCCAATAATCAATCAATTAAATCTATCAACACCCTAATGAACGAATAATCAATCAAACAATCCTATAAGCAGATAAATGAACGAATATATGTGCAAACCTATGAACCAATCTAAAATCAATTCAATATATTAACAGACAGATAAATCAAATAAACAACCAAATAATCATATATGCAAATAAATGAATGAAATAAAGAATCAAAAAAGTATAAACAAGTATTCACAAGCATGTACACTGGTAAAAAGTTGACTCGGTTCGTTCCTAAAGCTCGTCGCGTCCCCGGCAACGGCGCCAAAAACTTGACGTGTGCGTAACTATACATATTTCACAATGGATTTTAACACACGTTTTGCTTTAATATTTATAAAAATGGTTTAGACCTTAATATTAAAACACACACAATAGGGCAAGTATACCCTGTCATATATGTAGTAACGAACAGATAAGAACCAGATATCGATCCATGGACGCGCGCGGAGCAATTGTACTAAAACTCTGTCCCCGATTTACCAGTAGGAAAAGATAAGTTTGAGTTTTTGTTTAAGACTAAATTAATTCTAAAACATGTAAATAACTTAACTATGACTCCAAATAGAAAATATAACTATATAAGCTATAATACGCCAATCCTAGCATGTCATCTATATAAGAAATAAAGGCGTGATCAACATTCCCATTTTCCGACAGTTAGTGTCCCTTTCGGGCATCCTAACATGACAACTATATGGAAAGCTAACACGAATACACACGTTAGCCACCTCAAGTCGTTCATTAGTGCGCAGCTGATATGATCTCATGTGAATCTTTAAAGAAGGGTTAGTATCACCTTTCGGGAGTCCTCAACCGCACTAGCAAAGGAAAGCAATATCGAATACACAATACGACCACCGAGACTAGCATAAAGTAGAGCATTTCACAACCTATTCCATTTTACTAACTTTGAACACAAATCTACTAAGATCGCTATTTCTACCAAAATAACTAGCAAAGATCATTAACCGCGTCAAAGATTAGTAACAACACCATTAAGCTTTTTAAACTCTTTTACGTGCCGGTAAACATCTATAATCATTATCCGAGTGACTTTAACCAAACCAATACCCGGTTACAGTTTCATGGTGTAAACTTTATTAACAAGTTAACTAGTTTACTACCGGACGATTAAACGGACGGTTTTCTCAACAAGTAATCCGCCTAACACATTCGATAATCATCAAAGTCATCCGCACACAACTACAAATCTATCAACAATGAAACAAGGTTGCATTATGATCATCAAGATTCAAACATGAAAAACGCCAAATTTATACAAAACTTGATTTCACGCAAACGATTGTTTTAACTACTAACTAATACTGATGTTCTTGCCCGTAGGCGTACGATTAACTAAAATAACATCAAAATAGCAAACAAAATCAGATTTGGATCTAAGAAAGCTTAAAGGATCAAACCATAAGATTGCTAAAGAGATGGATTGGATGATGAAGGATGGATCGGATGGATTCCCGAGCTTGTTAAACGGCCTTCCAGCAGCTCCTTTGGTCCAGAAATCGCCTAAAATCGCCTCCCCAAAACCCAATACTTCGAACAGAGGCTGAATGGGAGTTTTATAGCTGAACAGGCCCTGTGAGCGGCCGCTCGGAGGCTTGGAGCGGCCGCTCACTTTACAGACAAGTGGGCAAAGCTGACGTAGGGCTTCCAGAAGCTTCTAGAGGTGTTCAGGATGGCGAGCGGCCGCTCGGAGAGAGTGAGCGGCCGCTCACAGAGAACAGCACGACAGCACGATCTTTAAAATTGCATATAAAATCGTAGAAAAATCGTTAGGAGGTGTTCTTTATATTCCTGGAAAGCTCTCGGAGCGTAGAACAATTCTTATTTGAAAGTCGAAGTCGGATTTTGGGTTTTAGAAGGGGTAAAAACGATCCGAACAACTGCTGCGCAAAAGTTCTCCTGATAAAGGGCCGAAATCCTTGTTTTTCTTCGGGTTTGCTTCCGGGACATCGTTTAAGACCTGTAATCATAAAGATACCAAATAAGTACCAATTCATCATGTATAAGGCCAAAAACATATGAAAATGGGAGTTAAACGGGGACTTTTATATGTGTATTTTAACGTATATCAAACCTCCCCACACTTGAACTTTGCTTGTCCTCAAGCAAACACTTAAACAGAAAATAAACGAAAAACACGCCAAGTGGCAACAAAGGCAAAATATAGCCTGTACAGACGATAATAGACAAGCCAACAAAGATATATAAACAGGTGATAAGATAACTAAAAAGCAACGACTCACTTCCGATCTACAAGCACGCAAACCCGTACACGACTCACAATGTTCACACACACTCGGTTTTATTTATGATACATACGTGTAATGTGTATGTGTAAATCGCTCCATTGCCAAGACAATGAATCGTGCAATATCATAAGCTTGTCAAAAGATCTAGTCTTCACCAACTAACGTGTGAAAAAGCACAAATCAAGAGGTCTTATAAGGGTTGTAATGTTAGGCAAAGGTAAGGGTGTGGAAGGGATATTTACAGTGACAAATCGGCTAAAACCCGGCGGTTATGTCTAACTAATAGCAACTACTACAACTGTACAACACAAATGCTAATATAGGCGATTTTTATTTTAAATCGAGCTAAACGTATAACTTTTAACTTTAAAGCTCTAAAAACTGCTCGAATCACTGCTAATTCACCCTATTTTAGGGTGTTCTATTTTTCTGGATTTTTTTTCTCTTTTTTCTTTTTTTTTTCTTTTTTTTAACATATATATATCTATGATATATATAACTGATAACTAAGACTGATATGATCAACATACGGGTTCTAAATATATAAACCCGAAAACGAACTATATACAACATAAAAAACTAGTCAAACAATAACCTAAACCGAGCTTTAACACAAAAGGTTTAAAAGAAAAAGGCTATTTGGTTCAGTGGTAAAATGGTGATAAATAAGAAAAACACGGGATTAGGTTCAACATGGTTAACTAGTGGATAACATTTGGGTGCGGGGAAACAGATAGAACGAAAAGAAAAGGCTAAATCAAAAGGGTATCCTAAATGCCTCAATCATGTTCGTACAATCTCACACGTATCTGATCTAAATAAGTATGCTAATGACAAGTTCTAAATTACACAAAAAATCCGGCTCACTCGAAAACATGTCAAAGAAATGAAAATCTATTCTAAGGCTCAAATGCTCACGTAACCGGAAGGAAAAGGTTGCAAGTGTACGAATCTAACACGCTCGCATCTCATCTGTTTGTCGCGCCTCAAGTTATCTTTATCAAAAATTAGTTAGGCTTGATGTTTATAAGTGAATATATACATATATGTACTTTTAAAGGGTTTTTTTTATTATTATTATATATTTTTTTATTATATATATTTTTTTAGAGTAAATATAACATATATATATATATATATATATATATATAAGAGGACAAACAAGATATAATCCCTCCCCACACTTGAAACTCACATTGTCCCCAATGTGACAATAGAAAGCATTTATGAAATAGCTAACTATTCGTGCGAAAAAAAGATAATAATACTCCCCTGTTGGTGATAAACCGAAAAGTATGGTGACTGCATTGAGCATCCATACCGGTGCTCGTCGTTTCCTGCACTATCACCATTCTTGACAAAAGCAAAACATATCAAATCCATTCATCATCTCATTATTCAAACCAAATAAACAATACTGAAATAAAATACGAATGTTTATGAAGTATCAAAGAAACTTGTGGCTCGTTTGTCCGATTATGAAGAAAGCCCCAAAGTTTCATGAACAGTACTTATCTAAACTAAGATCAAAAACACTAACAATCTTAAAATTTTGGGTTTTGTTAAACCATTATGAAGAAACCCCAAAACTTAAGATAATTAACAACAATCTACACACTAGAACATATGGAATTTGGGGACTTTTGAACAATTATGAAGAATCCCCAAAATTCATGAACAAACCTAATTTACACTAAGATAAACACTATACTATAAGCATAACATGAGATTAATCTATTATTATGCTAAATTACACTAAATATTATGCTAAAAATTCAAACAAATCTTTAAAATTTTCGGATTTGATTTAGACATTATGAAGAAAACCCAAAAACTCAAAGATTTGGACAATAACATACCCTAATCTATACTAGCAAAGCAAACAATCCATCTAAAAACTTTAGGGTTTGTTAAACATTTATGAAGAGACCCAAAAATTCAGAAAAGATCGCATAAAACTAGATTACATTGCACTAGAAGAAGAAAAATTGCAAGAATATAAGAGATTCATACCTTGGACTTGAAGATTTGGATGTGGAATTGATAGGTTTTTGGGTGTTTCTTTGAGAGCAAGTGCAAGAAATCGGGTAAAATAAAAGTGAGCGGCCGAGTTTTTGTTTATTAGGGTTGATTTGGTTCAGTTTTTAAGTGAAATACCCAATCTGCCTCTGCCAAAAATTTCGAACAGAGCCTTCGCGCGGCCGCTCGCCGGATTTTTTTTTTTTAAGTACTGGGCGTTTGGAGCGGCCGCTCGGTACCAGTGAGCGGCCGCTCATTGCAGCTGATGTGAATTTTTGCTGCAGTTTCGCCTCCAAAATTGCCTGCACTCGCTCTGTTTCGACACAAACAACTACATACCTGTTTTGAGACGCTTCCTATCATAATACCATGGTTTTGAAGCGACTATCCACACAATCACAAGGCGCGAATCAAACCTGCAAAAAGATTAGAAACAAACTACAAAACAAGTTAAAACTAACAACTTAACTAAAAATTAAACTAAGTTATGAACATTTGTACAATTTGGCGCGCCCATACACGCCGTGCTATGTTTATTAACGAGTCGCTAGCTAGACTCACTTCCCCACACTTATTAAGCATGTGGGGCGTAGAGGTCGATTACCTCTACGGATTGGTCAACCGGTCCATCAATGTAAGCTTTTAAGCGATGACCGTTGACTTTCAAACTTAGTCCATTTTGATTTATGGACTCGTCCATATGGACTTTAAACTTCTTGGAATGGCCGTTTTCATAAAAGATTTTCTTTAAGATCGCTTTCGCCCGAATGGAGATTGAGTACGGGCGAGAAGATCGATCGAGCAATGAACAGACATCGGCCATCCCCACACTTAAACTGACGCAATGTACGAAATAATAGAAGAAATAATTACAGACTCGATCTAAGAAAAACGGAAGAAATATAGATAGATAAATATACTAAAAACTATACACTAACTTAAATTATGATAATATATAAATACGAAAATATACAAAAAAAATTTAGTGAAAATATGAGTCGCTCGCGCATCGCGAAGAACTATAGACCGTTTCTCGCGTGGCGCAAGTGAGCACAATGACTCAAGGTGCTCGCGCGTTGCAACAAGATAAAGACCGTCTTTTTGCTTGCGCGAAAACAACCTTTTTCACCAAAAAATAATATAACGGAAGTTGATGAATAGAAACGATGATGGATGCCAATGTATTGAGTTAAAAACGGAAGATAGCGGTTATTCACGTCACACGAAGGACTCTGGTGATCCTGTTCACGTATTGCGAACAATAAAAGATAAAATCCGGGTAATTAGGAACTCGCTTAAAGCGGAACCATAAGCCCAGCTTCCTTGCGAATCGCAAGGAAGCATTTTTCACAGAAAATTATTTTTATTAAAACCACTTCTATATTAAATAAATTTCCCAATTTTTCTTAACCCAAACCTTTTATAAAAGCATCTGAACCATCAAATTTAAACGTAACATACCCAGACTTCCATTATATATTTAAGTAAAATTAAAACTATATATACATAAAAATCAAATAAAAACCAATAGAATCAATAAAATGAACAGAAACAAACAGACAAAGCATAAAACTATCTAAAGCATGAAATTAATAATTAGTTCAAATACGAACAAATAAATCTAATCAATCAAATAAAGAATAAATCAAAGTCATAGATAAACCAATAAATCCAATAATCAATCAATTAAATCTATCAACACCCTAATGAACGAATAATCAATCAAACAATCCTATAAGCAGATAAATGAACGAATATATGTGCAAACCTATGAACCAATCTAAAATCAATTCAATATATTAACAGACAGATAAATCAAATAAACAACCAAATAATCATATATGCAAATAAATGAATGAAATAAAGAATCAACAAAGTATAAACAAGTATTCACAAGCATGTACACTGGTAAAAAGTTGACTCGGTTCGTTCCTAAAGCTCGTCGCGTCCCCGGCAACGGCGCCAAAAACTTGACGTGTGCGTAACTATACATATTTCACAATGGATTTTAACACACGTTTTGCTTTAATATTTATAAAAATGGTTTAGACCTTAATATTAAAACACACACAATAGGGCAAGTATACCCTGTCATATATGTAGTAACGAACAGATAAGAACCAGATATCGATCCATGGACGCGCGCGGAGCAATTGTACTAAAACTCTGTCCCCGATTTACCAGTAGGAAAAGATAAGTTTGAGTTTTTGTTTAAGACTAAATTAATTCTAAAACATGTAAATAACTTAACTATGACTCCAAATAGAAAATATAACTATATAAGCTATAATACGCCAATCCTAGCATGTCATCTATATAAGAAATAAAGGCGTGATCAACATTCCCATTTTCCGACAGTTAGTGTCCCTTTCGGGCATCCTAACATGACAACTATATGGAAAGCTAACACGAATACACACGTTAGCCACCTCAAGTCGTTCATTAGTGCGCAGCTGATATGATCTCATGTGAATCTTTAAAGAAGGGTTAGTATCACCTTTCGGGAGTCCTCAACCGCACTAGCAAAGGAAAGCAATATCGAATACACAATACGACCACCGAGACTAGCATAAAGTAGAGCATTTCACAACCTATTCCATTTTACTAACTTTGAACACAAATCTACTAAGATCGCTATTTCTACCAAAATAACTAGCAAAGATCATTAACCGCGTCAAAGATTAGTAACAACACCATTAAGCTTTTTAAACTCTTTTACGTGCCGGTAAACATCTATAATCATTATCCGAGTGACTTTAACCAAACCAATACCCGGTTACAGTTTCATGGTGTAAACTTTATTAACAAGTTAACTAGTTTACTACCGGACGATTAAACGGACGGTTTTCTCAACAAGTAATCCGCCTAACACATTCGATAATCATCAAAGTCATCCGCACACAACTACAAATCTATCAACAATGAAACAAGGTTGCATTATGATCATCAAGATTCAAACATGAAAAACGCCAAATTTATACAAAACTTGATTTCACGCAAACGATTGTTTTAACTACTAACTAATACTGATGTTCTTGCCCGTAGGCGTACGATTAACTAAAATAACATCAAAATAGCAAACAAAATCAGATTTGGATCTAAGAAAGCTTAAAGGATCAAACCATAAGATTGCTAAAGAGATGGATTGGATGATGAAGGATGGATCGGATGGATTCCCGAGCTTGTTAAACGGCCTTCCAGCAGCTCCTTTGGTCCAGAAATCGCCTAAAATCGCCTCCCCAAAACCCAATACTTCGAACAGAGGCTGAATGGGAGTTTTATAGCTGAACAGGCCCTGTGAGCGGCCGCTCGGAGGCTTGGATCGGCCGCTCACTTTACAGAAAAGTGGGCAAAGCTGACGTAGGGCTTCCAGAAGCTTCTAGAGGTGTTCAGGATGGCGAGCGGCCGCTCGGAGAGAGTGAGCGGCCGCTCACAGAGAACAGCACGACAGCACGATCTTTAAAATTGCATATAAAATCGTAGAAAAATCGTTAGGAGGTGTTCTTTATATGCCTGGAAAGCTCTCGGAGCGTAGAACAATTCTTATTTGAAAGTCGAAGTTGGATTTTGGGTTTTAGAAGGGGTAAAAACGATCCGAACAACTGCTGCGCAAAAGTTCTCCTGATAAAGGGCCGAAATCCTTGTTTTTCTTCGGGTTTGCTTCCGGGACATCGTTTAAGACCTGTAATCATAAAGATACCAAATAAGTACCAATTCATCATGTATAAGGCCAAAAACATATGAAAATGGGAGTTAAACGGGGACTTTTATATGTGTATTTTAACGTATATCAGCAGCCTTCAAAAGCCGTCTGCTGGACCTCCTTGTTGAAGCCTTGGAAGAACTAGCTTTAGCAAAACCCTTCACATTAGGGACAGCAACATAATTGGTCCCATCATATCTCCCTTTCTCATACTTGGTCAATGCATCCTCCCCATCTGCTGCTTCAGCATCAGAAAAAACAACGCCCGAAGCATCATCACCTTTGATAAAGTCAAGAGCTGACATAACTGCAAAAATACAACACATAAGGAAAAAACAAAGAAAGTGAATGAAATCAACAACAAATAAAATTCATACCCTGACCATCCTTCATCACAACAGGATCTCTACCCGGCTTGTCCCAACGAGTGCTAACACCGGATAATACTAAGAAAGGTTCAGTAAATGGACGAAGCCTCGAAGGACATGCTCTAAGAGTCGTTAGAAAGTTATGATCTAGTTCGGACTCTGAAGGTTCCCCTTCGTTAAGAACGGCCTCAGGATGCCTCCACACAGGCTTAAAGGGGAAAATAGAATCAGACACCCAAAAGAACCTATTCTTCCACTGCCCAACCGTTGTAACATGGGAAGAAAGAAGGTTAGTCTCCACTGATGACCCCTCGAAGGTGAACCAGTCACCATTCTTGGCAAGGCGAAAGAATCGCCTGGACATCAATAGAGTGGGATCATACCCTAAGGCTCTACAAAGACATTCAAAGTGTAAAACATGGCCAACACCATGTGGATGGATTTGACCAAGAGAAACCCTATAATACTCAAGAACATTCAACAAAAACACAGAAAAAGGATGACGAAGGTTTGCAAATTCAAAATGACGACAGTACAAAGCAATAGAACTAGATGGACATTCAGAAACAGCAAGTTTTTTTACCAGGAGCCACGGGATTGAATGACAAATTTATATCCCACTCGGCACAAAACGATTCCACCTCTTTCTGAGAAAGAGTGGAAAAAGTAACGGCCATGTCCTTTTTAGCGCCCATTGTGCTTAAAAGGATGATCAGTAAACAAAACAACAAGAAGAAAAGACTAACATGCTGTGGTGAAAATCACGAAACCCTAAGATGGATCAAACGTTTGAGAGGAAGAAGATGAAGAAAGGAAAAGAGTAAAGTGAAAAATGAAATAAAGAAGGATTAAAAAAGAAAAAAGAAACGGTTATTTCAATTTAAAAAAAAAAACTGTAATTATGGCAAGCAGTAATTACCTCTGAGCGAACTGCCACATGTCACATCAACAGTCCAATCAAAATTAAACTGCTGAGTAATAACCGCCCAAATCACAGCGAACCCTCGAACCTTTCAAGCAAAGGATAAACTAAGAAAACAGTCAGAAGCTTTCAAGCTATCTCATCAAACCTTCTGACTTGGGGGGCTGATGACGTGGGTAGCTTAAAGCAAAAATAAATAAACAACATTACTGAACAATGCTTAAAGGGTTGGAGCCTACAAAGGTTCAACAACCAGGAGCATCCTAAGTCAAAAAGATGACTTGTCCCGTCATCTTTTTCATCGAGCAAAACAAACAAGCTGATGGAGTAACATCAGCCAACAGACCGCAGGTCCATAGCAGCCACTTACCATTTGTGGGATGTCCTTTAGTTGCAACAAGGCTCAAGGCAAGATGCTTTCTCCTTATGGAGTTCTCCTTTCTCTATAAATCAGAAGCTGATTCCTCAGCTCTGATTACACCATCACAATCACTTCCACTTCAATCTTCTTATTCTTTTGGTCTTGCACGTGGGGAGAACAATTCTCTTCACTCGGATCTCAAGAACTTCTTCTTCTGGTTTCGAGTACATCTCAAACCGGTATCTTAAAGCATCTAAAAACAATAAAAATAACCTTGAACCTCCTTCTACGTTTGCAACGTAGAAGGACACCACGACCTGCGTTAGGCAGAGTGGAACCCTTGAACCCCTGAACCTCCCTTGTGACTCAGAACCATCGTTAGGCAGTTATTTGTTGTAGCAACAGAACCCACCATAACAAATAACTTAATCGACATTAGCCCTTCCTGCTCTCATCATCATCCACATCGGGATCCACTGTACAACCATCTCTACCCATCGTACAACCACCACTTCCTATCAAGCTACCAACCGTCACTTACATCCATCCTATTAACCATCACAACCACTACCTTTAACCGATTATTATCAAAGATAATAGTGGTGGGTTTGAGGTTGTACCTTGATTAGAGGTTGATTCGGGGCTGAGGGCGGCACCGCCGCCGGAACCACCACTTCGCAACCGTCTTCTTCTTCGGTTCCAGTTATCGCCACCACCTCCGTTGTTATAAACCACCATCCGTCTCTGCCGTCGTCTTCCTTTTCCCCTTCACGAGCTCTCTTTCTCTCTCTGCTTCCCTCTCTCTCTCTCTCTTCCGTTCCTTTCTTCTCTACGTCTCTCTCTCTCTCTCTCTCTCTCTCTCTCTCTTAATGGGGTGAGGGTGATGTGGTTGTTGGGTGTCGTCAGCCGGAGCGCCGCTGTGGCGGTGGCAGAGGAGCCATCCGGCTCCTTTCTTCCTCTAGTCTGGTTCTCTCTAAATAATATGTGTGAGTGTGTAAGGTATAAGGGGAAGGGGTGGTGGGTTTATATAAGGGGTTGGGTTTGATGGTTTCATAAACCATCAAATGGTTTTCTATTATGTTGTGGCAACATGTGGGGAGGACAAGTGTCCTCCCCTTGTGACTAAGCAAAGGGGCTCGGGTGTGGGTTCGGGTCCGTAACGTTAATTCGGCCCAGTCTCACAATAAGTACAAAGTAGTTTGAGACTATAGTGTTTGAGAGTTTGGTTTTTTTTCTTTTTTAATGATTGAAACAAGTTAAAAGAAGTCTACATATATACATGCCCCCTTTATTTTAATTAAACGCTCGTAAAAATGACCGTTGCATTTAAATATTCAACATATATTCGTTGCTTACAACCAGGAAAACGGTCCACGAGGCCTCTACCAGTACCCATGGACAACACGGATTGCCGCCCGTCCCCTCTAAGTTATTGATAATGAAGGGTGATTTATAATTTTCGATGATTAGAGTATCTCCAATGAGCCATTGGAGATCAAATCATTGGATGCCTTTACCATTGGAGGGAGAAGCTCTTAGGTAGTGCTGCAAACGAACTGAACTTTCAGCGAACAGTTCATGAACTGTTCTGCGGGAAGTTCGTTTGTGTTCGTTCGTTTAATAAATGAACGAACACGAACAAAAAATTTCGTTTGTTTAGTTAAACGAACGAACATGAACAGAGGTCGCGTTCATTCGTTTATGTTCGTGAACGTTCGGTAATGTGTTCGTTTGTGTTCGATAGTTTATTAAGGTTTTTATTTTTTACACATTTTTTATATTATTTTATTTTTATTTATTTTACCAAATAAATAATATATATGAGGTAAATATATGACTATATGAGATCAATAAATCTGCTTTTTGTATCCAATATATGTTTCCACATTCCAGTGTTGATGCCCTCCACTCCAATGCACTTTTCCAGTACCAAGTATGTTTGGACAATATAAACTCTTTTTATCTTAATTTTGGGTGGATCTAACTAATGTCTTAATAATGTCTTAATGTATGTGAATTCGATGTTATTCAAAAGTAATATATGTCCGTTTGTGTTTGTTTCCGTTCATGAACTGTTGTTTGTGTTCGTTTGCGTTCATGAACAAAATTAACAAACGAACACGAACATGAGTGTTTTCTTAACAAACGAACACGAACAGAAAAACTCGTTCGGCAAGTGTTCATGAACTGTTCGTGAACACATATTTTTCTTAACAAACGAACACGAACAAGACCTTGTTCGTGTTCGTTCGGTTCGTTTGTAGCCCTACTCTTAGGTGATGAGCTCTTGCACAAGGGCATGGGTTTGCCTAGGTGGGCCCAATGTAAAAAAAGAAATGTTTTATTTAAATATATTGTGTGTAATAAATATGTGATGAAGTGGAAAAATAAATCATGTGTTGGTTTATATGTAGAATTCTGTAGAGGAATGTATTCCTATAAAACAGGACACACCCAGTGGCATCCAAGAGAGTTCGAAGCACCCGACGCGCCCGTGCCCGCGCCTGGGCACGAGCATGAGCACGGGCTCGGGAAGAGGGCGATGGGCGTAATGTGGTATTTTGATGACGCACTTCGCACGCTCGCATCCTTGCGAGCCGCCTTTATATTTTTAACCGAGCTTGGACTGGTGTGGCTCGAGCCTGTGGCTAAGACTGGTTAATTAATGTGGTCAAGTCTTTTCGAATTCTAAACAGTCAAATGAAATTAAGTGCTGAATAATGAGTATTAATATTGTATTCATTCCAGACTTAATTTCAATCATTGAATTTCGTAATCAATGAGATGTTTCTCATGGTTCGGTTTCGTGTATAAATAATGAGTTTTGTACCTTGTTGTAGTACACAGAAAATTCTTTACAGTTCATGTTCTCGAACCACCACCTTCTATCAGACAATTTTCCTAACTTTTCTGCCCTCCACGTTCTTGTTTCAGGTGCTAGGTTATCTCCGGCAGTGCAATCTGCTTAGGCTGTTGTACCCTGGGAAACAGACGGGTTCACCTGGGTGGCACGAAATCTGTTTTAAGGGAAGCGTGTTCTACACGTGCCTCAGTCACATCGACTTCTCTTCTTGTTTCGTATATTTCTTTTCTGTTTGTAATTTCATTTACTGTATTTGTATGATTTTTTGTTTCTTTATTGTATGTAATCCGAATATATTTAATAAAGTTGTTATTCGTTTTGTTTTTGTGAACGGTGGTCCTACACTAGATTATTAAATTATACGAAAAATTCCTCTATGTCAAGGTATGATACAGTTGTACAACCTCATATGTCCCGTTTAAATTTTATGGTTTTGACTTTTGACTTACAAAAGTCGTGTATAGGAGTACAAGACATTATGGCTTGGTTGATTTTCTATTCAATGATTTGAACTCATTGTCAAAAGTCAATGGCTCAGTACAGGGGGCTAAGCTTAGTTATGGGGGTCAAAAGTCAATGGCTCAGTACATGGGGCTAAGCTTAGTTATGGACGGGTGCCTCGGCCCTCCCTGTTTTATACTCAATAGTGTAAATTTACGTGTTTTTTTTTCCGAAAAATTTATATGCATTGAATCCCGTCCACTTCGTTTTAAGGGTTTTAAAAGTTTTGTGACTCCCCTTCCCCCTACAAAAATTTCCATGTTAGGTGGTTAAGTGCACATGAAAGATAACTTTGGTTTTGGAAAGCACGTCACGACCACACACTAGGAAATATACTTGTAACAGAATATCTTTAAGGTAGGTCATAGGTGCATGTGTACTTATTGTTCAAAAAAATCAACATTTTCTCATTTTGTCAAAACACATATGTCAATCTAAACAAAGCATTAGTCATGCTTGGCTGCTTCTTATCCTACGTACCCATTGATTAAAGTCCAAAGTCAACTTTGTATATGTATTATTATTTAACTATGAAGACAATATGTCTCTTTTATTCACATTTGCAAATTTCAAGCTAAGTGTATAACACGTTTATGAATTTATTTTACAAAATTAACAACTTTTCAGGTATTTTTCATCTTGTAGCTACCTTTTCTTTCTTAACATTAGTAGACCGTAATTATGATTTATAACTTATCATTACCTTTTATTTTAGTTTTCTCGAATGCATTTGAAGGTTTTATAAACAAGAAAAAAAAAAAAGAATCATTTTATATACCAAATTGTATAAAAAAAACAAAACAAAAACAAGCGACACAAGATAGTGTTTTAAAATTATTATAATCAGCTTAATTATTAGTTGTATACTTGTATGAGAGTTTGAAGTAACCTGAGGGGTTTTGAGACTTGGGGTATGTTTGGATAAACTTATTTGAGTTAAAAAGGAATTTTAGTTAAAAAGTTTTACAAAGATTTATTAACTTATGACTTTTTAAAAAAGAAGTTTTTAGAAAAGTGTTTGGATTAGCTTATGTGGTAAGGAAAAACAATAAGTTGATAAGTTATTTTGTAGAAAAGTGTTTGGTTTAACTTATTTAGGTAAAATGACTAAAAATGGTATAAGGAGGGAAGGTACAGAGATATAAGAAAGACATGTAGGTAAATAATCATCAATAAGTAATAAGGAAGTTCAAAAGGTCACTACTCCCTTACTTTTCCAAAACAACTTATCATAGGCAAACAAAAAGTTAAAACAAAAAGTCATTTTCCTTTTTCCAAACACTTTTTTTAACTTATTAACTTTTTGGAAAAGTTATAAGTTATAAGAGCATTCACATCCCCTCCATCAAACCTTCCCCCATCTCTAAAATTTAAAAAAACTTACTAAAAACACCCTACATCCCATCCACCATTTTATACCCCATCTTTATATTTTAAAAAATCAATCTTCTAGTTTTTTATATATAAAAAGCTACTATTCACCCCATCAAATTATTGTGTGTGTATTCACCCCATCAAATTATTGTGTGTGTATTTTAACAAGGAATATAATAAAATAAGTGTTTGTGAGTAAGATAAAAGTAAATATGATGGAGGGGATGTGGAAGGTTTTTTAAATTGAGAGATAAATTTTAAAAAGTATGATTTTTTGTTATATTATAGAGTATAAAATGGTAGACGGGATGTGAATGCTCTAAGGAGGTGGAAATAAAGAGAGCCAAACATGCTCTTAGTAAATACAAAGGCGATGATTAAGAAGGATGCAATATATACAAATAAATTGATTAAAAATATATCAGTTTCCTAAAAAAGGTAAAATATTTTTTGTGATTTCTTGAATCTAGCAAATAGATTTTGTTTTTTCTTTTAACGGGCAACAAATAAAGTAACCAAATGGCAAAAGGTGACCCTAAACGCCCGTCAGTAGTGAAGCTTGAACTTTTATATAGGGGGGGGGGGGGGCAGAAAGTCACAAGATCAGGACTTTTTTTTTTCTTACAACAAAGTTTCGGTTTGACTATCTGGTTTAGATCGGGTCAAACAATAAAAACTCTAAATTCAGTCATTCAAATTTAATCTTTTACATGTAAAAATGCCATTTTTTAACAAACAAAGAATAAGCTACAAATTTCATATCAACATCTATATCTATACATATAATAAACCAAAGCCATTCTAATGACATGTCACTCAAAGAGGGTATTCTCTTCATTGATTGTGACATATGTCATCCCATGTGGCAAGACCTTTATTTTAGGAAAATAATAATTTAAAATTTAAAAACAAAGATTTTTATCTCTAATGTTTCCTCCCATAACTTTTAAACGTTAATATCTTTTATATACGAGATTTTTTAAAGAAAAAAATTACACCAAATTAACGAGCGTTTTATTATCTTTCCAACGGGTACCATAGTGCTATATAAAAAACGGAGAAAAAAATAACTATTTTTTTGTGTGGTTTTGTTCATACAGGAAAAAACACAAAGTGTTCATGTTATTCATTAATCATATATAGGCAAGTCATTAGTTATGTTCAAACCAGTAAATATGAATTTTATTTACAATATGTCTTAGCATTGGAGTTGTATATTGTTTTAGGTTAGGTTTTACACCAAATTAACGAGCGTTTTATTATCTTTCCAACGGGTACCATAGTGCTATATAAAAAACGGAGAAAAAAACAACTATTTTTTTGTGTGGTTTTGTTCATACAGAAAAAAACACAAAGTGTTCAGGTTATTCATTAATCATGTATAGGCAAGTCATTAGTTATGTTCAAACCAGTAAATAAGAATTTTATTTACAACATGTCTTAGCATTGGAGTTGTACATTGTTTTAGGTTAAGTTTTAATATTAGAGTTATACATTGTTTAAGGTTATGCACTAACATTGGAGATACATTGTTAATTGTTTTAGGTTAAGTGCTACCCGAAGCTTTTCTGCATGTAATTGTAAAACGCATCAGTCTATTTCATATGTAAAATTGATATTTCAAATTAGATTTCTCAACCCGGGACGCTCCCGAGATATATCTATATCTATATCTATATCTATATATAATAAACCAAAGCATTTTTAATGACATGTCATAATATTATGCAATCTCTCTTTTGAGAGATGCCACATAGGATGTGATGTGGCAACTCTAGACCAATTAAAAAAAGGAATAAATATGGTTTAAATATGATTTAACATAATCTATTAAATACATAATCTATTAAATGTAAATATTAAAAATTTATTATTTTCTCTCTCATGTTTCCTCTCATAACTTTTAAATGTTAATATATTTTATATACGAGATTTTTTATAGAAAAAAATTACACCAAATTAACGAGCGTTTTATTATCTTTCCAACAAGTACCATAGTGCTATATAAAAAACGGAGAAAAAAACGACTATTTTTTGTAACACGACAGGTATTGTGTCAGGTTTTAAATTAGCTTAAAAAAATTGTGAGTTTGGGTCGAGTCTGGGATTAGGTGATACCCGACCCAATTACCCTTTTTTATATTAGAATATGATAACTTATGGCATAGATTTCTTTAAATCTATATCTATATCTATATCTATATCTATATCTATATCTATATCTATATCTATAATAAACCAAAGCATTTTTAATGACATGTCATAATATTATGCAATCTCTCTTTTGAGAGATGCCACATAGGATGTGATGTGGCAACTCTAAACCAATTAAAAAAAGAAATAAATATGGTTTAAATATGATTTAACATAATCTATTAAATACTTAATCTACTAAATGTAAATAATAAAACTTTATTATTTTCTCTCTCATGTTTCCTCTCATAACTTTTAAATGTTAATATCTTTTATATATGAGATTTTTTAAATAAAAAAATTACACCAAATTAACGAGCGTTTTATTATCTTTCCAACGAGTACCATAGTGCAATATAAAAAACGGAGAAAAAAAATGACTATTTTTTGTAACCCGACAGGTATTGTGTCAGGTTTTGAATTAGTTTAAAAAAAATTGTGGGTTTGGGTCGGGCCTGAGATTAGGTGATACCCGACCCAGTTACCCTTTTTTTATATTAAAATATGATAACTTATGGCAGATATTTGTTTAAAATAATAATAATAATAATAATAATAATAATAATAATCATTAATCATATATTGGCAGATGCCATTTTTATAGTTTAGATACTTTCAATTTTATTCACTTTACTTAGATTTTTCAACCCGGGACGCTCCCGGGGTATAAACTAGTATATAATAAACCAAAACATTTTAATGATATGTCATAATATTATGTAATCTTTCTTTTGAGAGATGCCACATAGGATGTGATGTGGCAACTCTAGACCAATTAAAAAAAAGGAATAAATATGGTTTACATATGATTTAACATAATCTATTAAATACCTAATCTACTAAATGTAAATATTAAAACTTTATTATTTTCTCTCTCATGTTTCCTCTCATAACTTTTAAACGTTAATATCTTTTATATACGAGATTTTTTAAAGAAAAAAATTATACCAAATTAACGAGCGTTTTATTATCTTTCAAACGAGTACCATAGTGTTATATAAAAAACGGAGAAAAAAAACGACTATTTTTTGTAACCCGACAGGTATTGTGTCAGGTTGGGTCGGGCCTGGGATTAGGTGATACCCGACCCAATTACCTTTTTTTTATATTAGAAGATGATAACTTATGACAGAAATTTGTTTAAAATAATAATAATAATAATAATAATAATAATATTCATTAATCATATATTTGCAAGTCATTAATTATGTTGTCATATTAGATATTTTATTATGTCATATTAGATATTTCAACCCGGGACGCTCTCCAACAGGTAATTGCTATATAGATGTCATTTTATAATTTAGATACTTCTAATTTTATTCACTTTACTTAGATTTCTCAACCGGGACGCTCCCAGGATATAAGCTAGTAACCTATAATCAAACCTACTTGACTACACTTATATCCTTTGATTAACTATTATCAATCCATACAAAATTTATAATTAACTCATCCAAGAGTTAATTTCATAGAGTTTAGAGCATAAAGAACTATTTGCATAATCTATAGTTTGATAAATAATGAACTCTTTGATTATAAACTATCCAATAAATGCATACAATCCAACTTCATACTAAAATTAATACGATTGAAGTAGCAAATTCAAGGTTTTAGGTTTACGTTGAAAGGTAAATCATCAGATCGAATAAACACTAAAAATGCGTTCTATCAAGCATTAGATCGAAGTAATAGAACACTCACCGGTCACCACCTAATATGGACGAAATCCCCAAATCAACTTTCACGAAATCCCCTGTCTGAACCGATATACGTGGCGCCGCTTGAAATCGTTTGTGGATTCCGGCTTAATTCGCTTGAAAACAACGAGATCCCCACTCCTCAGACCCCAAATCGAGTGCGAGATCGAGAGGTCAGATGTGAAACACAGAAACAAATATTGTAGTGGCGAGTTCAGTTATCGACTAGGTTAGATAGAAAATTAGGGGGTCGGTTAGTTCCTTTTTTTTTTTTAAATGTGCGTACTACCATATTAGGCTTTAGATTTATGTGTACAGTGCTTTAGGTTTATTAGGTAAATGGTTTTAGGTTAGAGTTTAGACTAAACTATTATTTTTTTAAATTAGGATGGGCTGAGAGCGATCAATACATATTAAATTTTTGATTTTTTTTTTTTGGGAATTTATACCCCAATGAACAAAAAAAGCGGGGGGGGGGGGAGTGGGGACCCAAGCTTCGACCCTAACGCCAGCAATCGCAGACAGCGCTAGCTAGCCCAAACTCATTATCTTCAGTTATGGGGAAAATTTGTAGTTCAAAGGTCCACTGTGGTAAAATCCGGTTAGAATAAGGTCCACTGCGCTAGCTAGCCCAAATCTTCACTTTCTATCTAATGCTAGTTCAGCTTTGCTCATTGGCAAATTTTGGTTTTCTATTGTTATTATAGAAGCATTCACCCGTTAACAACAAATGGCCCAAAAATAAATGACTAAATGAGTGTATCATATTCACACTCTCACATGTACAAAATAACATAAAATGATAAAAGAACACTAAACGTCACGTCACTTAAATTTAAAACTATGACTTAGTACGTAGAAAGAAATTTAATTAACATAATTTGAAGAAGTCCAACACTTGTAACCCAGTTGGTTGAGGGCTTAAAGTTTCCTATGGGAGGCTTGGGTTCAATTCCCACTAGCTACATTTGGAGGACATTGGTGGATGGGAAATGAGGGATGACCCGGCCATTGGCTTGGGTTCGAGTCCTGATCCCGACCGGTTTTACTGACTATTTCACCGTCGTGCCTTCGGGCGGGTGAGTGGTCGGGTTTTCCCGGGAATTGGTGGCAATTGGTGGCCCGGGTACTCTCGAGTACCTGATTCGCTAAAAGGGTGCCCGAGAGTGCTCGGAATTGATTCGTTAGCCGTTCAAAAAAAAAAACATAATTTGAACAATTGTATGGCCCAACTATATTTAACAATGTTAATTTCTATGTACCATCTTAGTCTTAGAAATATTCTAATACCGTAGTAAGTACATTGGTTGGTTATATATCACTTTCTTTAAATATATATAAAACCTAAAAAACTCCAAACCTTGATTTCATTCGGTTAATAGTCATATAGATCATATACCCTTTAATTGTCTCTTAAAGAAATGCCACTGTCAACATGTACCAAAGTTTTCGGTGGAGATTAAGGGGCTGTTTGGTTGATTAAGTGCTGAATCATTAAGATGGTCTGAATGGTTAAGAGGTTCTGAATGGTTAAGAGCTGAATCATTCAGCATCTCTTATTAGCTTAATGGTTCAGCACTTAATCATTCCATTCAGATGCTGAAACAAACAGTCTGATTGCTGAATGATTCAGACCTGAATGGTTAAGAGGCTGATTAAGAGGCTACCAAACAGCCCCTAAGTTTTTCTCATGATCATGATCAGGTGAATCGTTTGGTGGTGTTGGTCATCGTCTCCTGAATAGTCAAAGCATTGAGTATGAATGGAATGTTGTCTTGCATAGTTGCATGAGTATGACTGTATGAGATCCTTAAAGAAGTGTGTGTATATAATTACTACATTATGTCTTCTAGTTTCTAAACTACTGTGAAGCAAAGTAGGGACAACTTAACTGTATTGGAGGCCTAAAATGAACTTACACATTCATAAAATGGATTTTGCTCAATGGATCCATGACAAGACAAAACAAATTAATAACATAAACATTTAGATCTTAAGAATTACAAGAAAAAAACCATAATGTCACGGATCGTCTATTGAGGTCTCATGTAGTGCTTCCGGTGCCCTGGGTGCCAACAACTCTCAACTAGTGGTGCGTTCATCAGATAGACACATAAGCACATACACTTTACAATCCAGTGAGACTATACCCATTATTAAAGTCCCAAATTGGCCAGTAACCCAAGTGTTCAAACACAAAACCTAGCAAAGTGACCACTTGGCCCGTGACATTACCCACTTCCACGAAATCATACACATTTTTAATTTACTAAATGTTATTATTAATTAAGGGATAAATATGTATTGAGTTTAAGTCTAACTTGAGTTTCTTTTATTAAAAGGAGTTTGCAAGCATTGATGTTCTAGAAGTGTTAAAAGTTGAAAATAAGATAACCTCGCACATTTTTTATGACAAAACTAGTTGAAGGATCAATGATTTGCTCAATAAATTACAGATTCAACCACCAAGTGGTATCATTTCATCATTAAGTGCTCTACAAACCTAGTATAAAAAATTAATAAGTAACAAATGCCTTAAAAAAATGACACATTTGCCACTTGGGTTGTAGGTCAGTGTTAAGAAAAAAAAAACCTCTTTGGAAAAAAATTCATGTTCAAATCATGGGCAAAGTGCAAATCAAGAGAAATTAACCGTTCAAACCCGGCCCATCATGTGAACCATTTAGACGAAATCGATGTTCTGAATACCTAGTAAGATAAGAACTCGATTCTAAGTTCAACAATTATTTGAGACATCAAAATTGCATAAAATCCCGTGACTTATCGTTTAAAAAAAAGGCAAAAGCTGTGACATTTTTTTAGAGCATAATATAAACCAACTCTAATGAACAATAATTTTATTTTATTTTTAATAAAATTTCATATATCATTTAGTTATATTTTTTTTTCTAATAACTTTTATTCGATAACTTAAAAAAAATCCAGATACGCAACAATATTTAATTTTTTTTTATCAACATTCTGATATGATTTTTTAATACATAGTTTTATTTATAATAAAATATTTTTTAATACTGTAAATTATACTGAGTACCAATATAATATTGTACAAAACCAAACTGATATCAACCAAACATCGATACCACTACTAAATCTAATAACCAGTTATATTTTTTTGAATGGTAATATCCATTTATATAGTTTTCAATCATTTGTCATTTTTGATGTTTATTTTTTTTATATAATTAAGTTTGTATTAATAATGTTTTATATTTTGTGCATATACCAAATCCAGCCACATCATTGACAAAAAAAAATCACATTAGTTTTGCTTAAAAACAATTAGATGGTTTGGAAAGATAGTAACCATAAATCACAAAAAAAAGAAAAAAAAAAAGAAAAATGTACAAAGCAAGTAACTTAAACTAGTAAACATACTAAACTTATTATTCAGGCATCTGACTTGGTCTTCTCCTTCTGGCTCCACCCACCTAATAACGACGTTCCCTTCCCTTCCTACACTGTACATACACAAAATTCCATTATCACACATATCCCACCACACCCACACTATACATCACAAAATTACAAATTTAAAGTTGGCACATCTTACATAACCCCTCATTTAATATTAAGTCATGGTCAAGAATATTTTTTTAAATATTTAACCTCTCATTCATCAACGTTTCATACTTTGTTACATATTCAAAACTACACCCTTCTGATTAAAACTATGGAATATTGAGTAATATCAAGTTTTTTTTTTTTTTTTTTTTATTTATCATGGGTATTTGCAGTTCTTCAACTAATAATATAGCTCCTTCCACCACTCAAAACCTTAGTTCAGGTACATAACTTACATCTTTAACTTGTTTGTTTTCTTATTTAAAAACACTAGCTGCGCTGCGGCGGCGCAGTTTATTACCCGTTTACCTTCCGTTGTTAGATTACAAGGCTGATGTATCAAGAACTATGTTCTTTATAAAAAAAGAAATTTTTTTATGAAATCTGTATGATTATTATCCATTTATTTATGGGTTTTGTGTTTACAGTTGACTTACTGTTATGTATGATTACATCTCAATCTTGTTCATTGACCATGCAAAGTTTGAACCTTTTTTACTTTTTATGATTCACTTTGCATAAATGTTTGTGGGTTCTGAGTATTCCGTTGACTTATCTTATAATTTCATCTTAATTGTGTTGAAACCTGTTTTTCTTGATTTAGGGTTTTATTGTTTTAATTTAATCAAGATTTTGATGATACAGTAACAGGCAGTTCACATACAACAACCAAAACAACCTCATCATCAATATCATCATCAGGAATCAGTAGTAATGTGTCTGGAAACAGCCAGTTTTCATCAGCAAGCAGTGGTGATGATCTTGGTCCTGATGGCCAGATCTTGCCTCATCCAAATCTTAGGGTTTATACCTTTTCTGAGCTCAAATCCGCTACGAAAAACTTCCGAAACGATACGATTTTAGGTGAGGGTGGGTTTGGTAAGGTTTATAAAGGCTGGATTGAAGAAAAATTTGGATCTAAACAACATGGAAGTAGTTCTGTAATTGCTGTCAAGAAGTTGAACTCTGAGAGTATGCAAGGGATTGAAGAGTGGCAGGTAATTTGATGCGTGTACAACCGGTCATTGCATTATGTACAAGTTGGTAATGCGGGTTCGGGTTACTTGATGAATATTGCACATTTGTTAGAATGTTGGTAAAGATGCACTTTTTGATAGGTTAAAGTTAGTGTTTACATCTTTTGAGTATTTAATTGCTTTTTTTGGAATGAAAAAGGTTGTGCAATGTGCATACCACCAACTCTTTAATTGGGATGCAACATGATTAAAACAAGAATGTTTTTTATTCCTTATTATTTTATTTTGTGAATGTGTGAGTTGATAATATATTGTTTGTGTAAATTTAATAATTTATCATTACGCTACGCGCCTCCAAAAGTTTTAGTTATGTTTTCTTACTGTTCAAAAAGTTCTAGATCCGTCATTGAAGGTTATTCTAATACAATAAATCTATGAACTTTGGCGCAGGCTGAGGTGAACTTCTTAGGAAGGCTTTCGCATCCGAATCTTGTGAAACTTTTAGGATATTGTTATGAGGGCAAAGAGCTTTTACTTGTATATGAATTCATGCAACGTGGCAGCTTCGAGAACCACCTTTTCGGAAGTAAGGATCCTTACTTGGTTGTTAGTTGGTCATGGAATGTTTTATTTTATGAGGCTCTTTTATATGGTGTGCATATGTGTAATAAATGGAAACTTATTTGAGTGTTTTGACTTTTTTCAGGGGGGTCAACTGTTCAGCCACTTCCGTGGGATATACGGCTTAAGATTGCAATTGGAGCAGCTCGTGGGCTGGCATTTTTGCACACTTCTGATAAGAAGGTTATTTATCGAGACTTTAAGGCGTCAAACATATTGCTTGATGGGGTAAGTTGAGCATTGTTGAATATATCTCATTCGTGAATGATTGAGGGCCCCGTGATTGATTAATAACTTGGATCAATTTGGACGAACAACACGGAGTATGCACAGATTTGTGCAGACACACACTTAATACACACACTAATATTCACACATAATATCGGTACAAGGTTGGGAATTTATACCCTTGTAAATATGGCAGTTATTTTAACCGACATCGCTAAACGACACAACTTTTCTAAACGTTGTTACCTAATACATGGTTCTGACTTTTCTGTATGACTTTTATGTTCAGTTTGACTTTCTAAATTGACTCCAGTTTGACTTTCTGGATGACTTTTATGTTCAATGATTCTACATTTTATTTTAATCAAGGGAGTACCACTGACTCTCTGTTTTGTTTATATTTTGCAGTCGTATAATGCAAAGCTATCGGATTTTGGGCTGGCTAAAATGGCATCGGCTAGTCAATCGCATGTGACAACACGGGTCATGGGTACATATGGTTATGCTGCTCCTGAATATGTTACCACAGGTAAACTTAATCATTTAAGTGTCACAAGACTCACAACACATTGCTAAACTTTGAATTTGTTTCTCAGGACATCTGTATGTGAAGAGTGATGTCTATGGTTTCGGCGTTGTGCTGGTTGAGATGCTAACAGGCATGCGGACACTTGACAATGGTCGCCCAGCTGCCCAAAGAAATCTAGTAGACTGGGTCAAGCCATATCTGTCCAACCGTAGGAAGTTGAAGAACATAATGGACCCACGGCTTGAAGGAAGATACCCTTCAAAAGCCGCAAGCCAGGTTGCACAACTAGCTCTCACGTGTCTTGGGAATGAACAGAAAACCCGTCCATCAATGAAGGAAGTGGTGGCAACACTGGAACGAGTAGGTGATATCAAAGAAAGGCCAAAAGTGCCTAGAATACACAATTCAAGCCCTCGCTCGCCATACCCAAATGGTCAACAACCTTTGCGACATCGTTCACCGCTTCATGTTAAGGAAGATGTAAGCCAAAGGAGCCAAGATTCACCAAAAGGCTCATGATACATGTTAGTAATATACATATTTTTTTTTTTGTTTAATCTGATTGTGAACTTAACATACATATGTTGTTGCCAAAGGGTATGTAGCACAATGGTATCAAGGTATTAAAATGGTGCCACTCCGAAGTGATGACGGTTCGAGTCCGGTTGTGGGCAAAAGGTGTAGATTTAGGTGGTTGTTTAAGTCCCATTGTGGCAAATGGTGTAGATTTAAGTTGTTATATGGCTTGATTTTGTGAAGGTTTAAGATAACATTTTATTGTAAGCTTTATAAAATAGGTTTGAGCATGATATAATTTATGTTAAAAAAAAAATTGGTGTTTAGTTTGTTTTATATGGGCACGGCTTATGAGACTGTTTGGTTAGTTTTATATGGACATTAAGTTATAAAAATGTTATAATACAAACACACACTGATAAGTAATATGTGATGGAATGTGTCTTGATGTCTTCCTCATGAGGTTGGGGTTTTAGTCCCATGTGGACAAAATGTAGACTAATTAAACACCTGCCTTGGCCCCGATGGCCAGCACCCTCTCTTCTAACCATTAGGCTAGGTGGTATGGATTGGAGCCTCTAAGGGCTTCATTGCATCATATTAGCGCTACATAGGCAGTTGGTTCCAATAGCGCCCCACCTTTGTTTTTTAAATCGTTGGAGAAAAGAATAACGTGAAGTGAGGCCCGCAAACTAGCCGTTGTTGCTCGTTAATGGGTTAGCAACTTGGTCAATGGCAACCCCCATTGGTGCTTAGGTAATGGGGAGGGAGGCACTATTGTTTGGGCTGAGGCGGAGAGGGGTGCGGGCCCATACCACCTTTTTTTTAACGGCAAATTTTATACCATCTTATTTTCACATAATCTTGTATTTGCAAGGATTTGAACTCACAACCTCACATTTGTAAGGGGGACACCATACCACTAGACCAAGAGGTCATGGGTGAGCCCATACCACCTAGTCTTATAACTTGGGTTCAAGACTTTTTTCACTTCATTTTATACCATCTTATTTTCACATAACCTTGCATTTGCAAGGATTTGAAACCACAACCTCACATTTGTAAGGGGGACACCATACCACTAAACCAAAAGGTCATGGGTGAGCCCATACCACCTAGTCTTATAACTTGGGTTCAGGACTTTTTTTTCTCCCCTTAAACGGATCCAGCCATTATGTTCAACCCAATTAATTTGAGGGTAAAATTAAATTTGCAGCCATGTGTATTAAACATTAAAGAACTTTACATTGAAATCATCATGATTCATGACCATAACCAATTAAATAGTATATAGCTTTAATATAACGAGTGTCAGTATCGTAATGAACCAAACCGATACTAACTGAATAATTACTTTTTTTTGAACGGTGACTTTCTTTAACTGTGTGGCAGAGATCATCACACCCGCCTCTTGGCATCCAGACTATGTTGTCTGAACCGGGTCCACGCTGGTACGGTGGGGACTACAGCGTTCGCCCGAAAACCGTACTGCCTCCACACGAGTTTCCTCGCTGGAGTAACAGCCGGATGAAAACCGGGTCAACTCAGATTCGAACCTGCGCAACTAATGGCTTACAGGTTTTCCTCTTCATTGCCTAATATCCATCAAATTATGACTTATGGAAATCGAACCCATGTCTCATAAATGAAAACAAAGGCCTCCTACCACTAGACCACAATTAATGGCTTACAGGTTTTCCTTTTATTTTTTGTTATATAAGGTAAAAAAGAAACCTATAAGATCTTTGGCTAAGCCTGCTACATAAGGGTTTTTTTTTTTTTTTGCTTAACGAAATATATTTTATTTTTAGTTTTAATTTTAATTTTAAAAAAAAAGTAATAAAAAAGTAACGGAAAAATCAAAATCTAATTGCCTCAAAAGTCAAAACGCAAACTTGATAGTTTTGAGTTTGACTTTGTTATACAAAATACAAATAACAAAACGCGTAGTATTCGTTTTTTAAACCCTAACTAACTATTCTTTTTGTATCTACTTTCAGTATTTATTTTGTGAAAAAATGTCCTCATGTAATTAATATGAACACTTTTATTATTATTATTACTAGCTGAATACCTCGGGAAGGTCCCGGGGTTGAAAAATCTAAAACCTAATTGACTAAACAATCACTTAATTAAGTTGCAACAGTTCAAAAACTTATCACATGATCCATATCTCTCTAATCTCTCACATTCAATAATTACATGTTTATAACATTTTAACCACTCCAATATTCCCTAACCTATAACCTAATCTATTAAATAATCACTAAACTAAGTTGCAACCAAGGTTTTCAGAACCGGACCGGACGTCGAACCGGACCCCCGGCCGGTTCACCGGTTCGACCGGTCCGACCGGTTCGACGAACCGGCCCAAAAAACAAAAAAAAAATTAAAAAAAATTAAAAAAATTAAAAAATCCGGTCCGACCGGTCCGGTTTCCGGTCCGACCGGCCGGTTTTCCGGTCCGACCGGCCGGTTCACCGGTTCAACCCCGGTTCGCTGCAAAAACGGTCCGACTACCCGAACCGGACCGGTCCAGGCCCCGGAGCCCGGTCCGACCGGCCGGTCCGGTCCGGTTTTCAAAACAATGGTTGCAACAGTTCAAACACTTATCATATCTCTCCAATTCCTCTCATTTAATCACGTGATATTCTAATCACTCCTATAACCTTAAACCTAACCTAACATAACATAAAACCTAATCAACTAAGCAATCACTTAAGTTGTAACAATAATTCAATAACAATTCAAAAAATCCATAAAAAAAAACAATCTTAAGTTAAATTCATCAGATAATTTTATAACAAAATTAAATTGATCAAATGTAAGACAAAAAAGAAAGAAGACGAACCTTGGTGGTGGAATTGGAGAATTAAAGCATTGATTACAGTATGCATAAACAAAAATTGATTCACTCCCTTCATCTTCTCCCACAATAGAATCATTAATATCTTCATCCTCATCCCTCTCTCAATGTAGAACGCTTGTTCTGATTTCGAATTCTTCATCTTATTGCAAACTTCTTAATTAGCCTTCTTTTCAGATCTCTAATATTTCAAATATAACAAAATCACTAAATTAGTTGTTACGTAAAATCTGGATATGGATCAAAATTGGAATAATAATCAAATTTTATAATCAAATAATCTACGTAAAACTATTCACAACTTTATTTAATAATAATAATAATAATTACCGTATGAAGTAGAGAAACAGAGGTTTGAATTGCAAAGAAAGGATAAACAGCAGAGTGTTGTGTCATTTTTAGGGTTTGATGGTGAGAATATGGGGATTATATATGATGATAGGTAGGGTTTTATGTGATTTAATTTTATTTAAAAAAGTTAAAAAATTAAAAAAATGCACCACATGATGCCACGTGGCATATTCAAGGGGTGGTTGAGGCCACCATTGCACGCCACGTCAGCATCTATGAATTCTTTTATATATATTAACTAGGTATTAGTTGCCCGCGCTTCGCCGCGGGTGCGGCTGTTGTGCGAAACGCGGCGGGAGCTCCTGTTGCGTTGAGTGTTTGGCGGATGTTAAAGATCGCGCGTTGCTGTGGGAGCTCCTGTTGCGTGGAGGGTTTCGTGCACATAAAAGATAATATTAAGTGACTGTTATTCTTGCATGAGCTTCAAAAAAATACTCGCGGCTAAAAGCTAAAAGTTTGGTGGTCAAAGTTTGAAATCCTACAAGCTAAAATTTTGGCCAAAGTGCAATGCAAGTTTAAAAAATTTGAGTGGTCAAAGTTTGAAATCCTAAAAGCTAAAAGTTTGGTGGTCAAAGTTTGAAATCCCAAAAGCTAAAAGTTTGGTGGTCAAATTGGAAGAAAATAAAGTTAAGCTAAAAGTTAGTGGCCAAAGTTTTAAATCTTAAAAGCTAAAAGTTTGTTCGTCTAAGTTTGGAGGTCAAATTAGAAGAAAATAAAGTTAACCTAAAAGTTAGTGGCGGAAATAAAGTTAACGTAAAAGTTAGTGGCCAATATATATATTAGGTGGTCAAATTAGAAGAAAATAAAGTTAAGCTAAAAGTTAGTGGCCAAAGTTTTAAATCCTAAAAGCTAAAAGTTTGTTGGTCTAAATTTGGTGGTCAAATTAGAAAAAAATAAAGTTAATCTAAAAGTTAGTGGCGGAACTAAAGTTAACGTAAAAGTTAGTGGTCAATATATATATTAAAACAATAAAGTTAAGCTAAAAGTTAGTTGCCAAAGTTTTAAATCCTAAAAGTTAAAAGTTTGTTGGTCTAATTTTTTTTAAGCATAATTTCGATTTTATTTAAAACAAAAGACGAAATTTACATTACAATAGAAGGTAGACGGGCAACAAGCTGCGCCACCACCCCTTTCTGAATTGCAAACCCTAGCCTACTAAAGACAAATTCTTGCCCTCCTGGAGATGAACTATTGTTGTGGACGACTTGTTGGACCCTGGTCAAGAAACGAATAGCTTCTGGCGCTAGGGAGCCAAAGGTATCAAAGGCCAAAGGGATAAAAACATGTTGGTTCTCTGCACAAGCTTTAGCATGCTTATCTACTTTCATCGATTCCGCCTTTCTCGATGCTTGCCCAGCTACAAACCCTGTTTCCCTTAACCTAACCAAAGGAGATACACCTGTGAGGTCCACGCAAGCATGTTTCCCCTTCTCCCAACCAAAGACCAGCAGATCTGCTGGTCGCAGGGTGGATCTCCCTTCTGCAAGGTCGGTAAGAAAATTTACAGGGGCCTCCTTTTTGGCAGAAATCCCAGCTCTTCTCAGGATGTCCCACAAAACGTCCCTCACCCAGTCATGTCGGTATTTGAACCCAGGGAGCTCTTTGCAATGAATTGCGTGCTCCCCATATTTATCCATGCAAGCTTTACGACAGATGGGGCATGTATCATCTTCCGGATACATAGGGATCATCAACCGGTACTTGAGTATAGCCCTGTACTCCATTGCAGACATGCATTGACCCAAACCCTCAATCGGAATAACGGTCAAAAAATCCTGAGCATTGACCCAATCACCGCCTTCTGGCGGGAGGAGAACTCAAAAACTTCTCCCAGGCTCTGAGCAGTTTTGCTAAAAAGAGCATTCGCCAAAGTTTTTTGTGGCTTTGAGGGGGCGGTGTCCTTATTAGAAAAACCGCTAAGATCAAAGTCCGGGAGAAATAAAGTTAACGTAAAAGTTAGTGGCCAATATATATATTAAAACAAAGACACTGTTGAAGTGTCTTTGTATTAATATATAATAGAGTAAATTGCCAAAATGGCCACTCAGGTTTGGCCCAAAATGCTTGTTTGGTCAGTTATCTTTTTTTTTTTGTGCCAAAAGCACCCCTCAGAGATTGAAAATTGCCATTTTGGCCCATATTTAATAGAGTTTCTAACTGAGTATTGAAAGTCAGTTAAGTATGAGGGGCAATTTCGTCCTTTCAACTCACTCCTTCTTCCTCATCATTTTCTTCAACCTACCTGCACCCACCCCTCCTTCCACAACTCCACCATCCTCTCCTTTCTCTCTCTTTAATTAATTAATTAATCCAACTGAATAAATAACAAATCTTTACTCACAATAACGAAGTAAACAGCAACAAGAAAAAAGGAGGTGGGCTCCCGGCGGTTCAAGGCGGAGCTCCGGCGGCCGCTGATCTAAAACATCCACACACGTGTCTGCTTCTTCATCTCACACCCACACCCCTTTACCCAACCCTATTATTGATAGAGCAGGAGAGAGAGAGCCGAAGGAAAGGCGTCGGCTTTGGTCTTTGACTAGCCGACGCGTCTGGTCTGGTGACCCTCCGGTGACTGCAAATGAAGGTGGTGGAGAAGAAGACATTCGATCGGGTCAGACTTGATGTTAGAGGTAAAACCCCCAAACCCCACTTTTACCCTTCTATGAATACTCTCCTGCTTCCAATCAGTCAGAGTCAAACCAATTAGGGTTTGCAATTGAGTTTTCTGTTTTCCAAACCAATGGAAGAGACGATGACGAGTCAGAAATCAACACAAGAGTTAGCGATTGAGGGGCAAAAGCATTTGGAAGACACAATAGAGTCAGCATTTCAAATATTATCATCAATGAACGATGAACTCTGTAACCCTAATTTCTGGTCCACTTCTTCTCCATCTACCCTAAACCTTGAATTGTAGTTGATGTAATAGAAGCCAGCTATGGAAGAAGCAATGGTGATAATAATAGGTTTGGGGGTTTTTATATGGAGAAGATGAAGTATAGATGAAAGGATGAAATTGCCCCTCATACTTAACTGACTTTCAATACTCAGTTAGAAACTCTGTTAAATATGGGCCAAAATGGCAATTTTCAATCTCTGAGGGGTGCTTTTGGCACAAAAAAAAGATAACTGACCAAACAAGCATTTTGGGCCAAACCTGAGGGGCCATTTTGGCAATTTACTCTATATAATATATAGATAATAGATTAATAGATAGATTAATAGATTATTATTATTATAGTGACGGGTGACCTGCTTTTTCACTATGTTCCAGAGTTTCATTAAAGGAAGGAACCGAAAAGAAAGTGAAGGAATCGAAGGGAAAGTGAAAAATAAGTGTGTTCCAGAGTTTCATTAAAAGAAAGGAGTGGATAAAATGGGAGGAAGTTAAAGGAAAATTATTGCTTAAAATCTTCCTTCCAAAATGGAAGGAAATAGAAGGAGAGGAAAGTTATCAATTAAAATGTTTTGTTATTTACTATTTTATCCATCTATTTAATCTAATATAAAACCCAACAAGGGTATTATTGTATAATTAAACATTTCTTTTCCCTTCCTTTCAACTCGGGAACACATAAAATTTTTATTTTCTTTTCCTTTCTTTCGAACTCGGGAACACAAAATAAAGTTATATATTTCTTTTCCTTACCGTTCTTTTCTGTCCTAAATCTCCTTTCTATTCTTTTCTTTCCGCTAGAAAACTCGGGAACACAGTGTTTGTTCACCATATGAATGATGAACGAAATCGGGCACACTGAAGCTGCCGGCATCTCCGATCTCTGATGCCGACATTCGATCTGGTTTTCCGATCACCATTTCACCCACTAAACGCAAACTAAAACGCTCCTTTATCTCTCCACAACCATGAACCCTCCATTCAAAATATTAATCATCTTCCTGGTAATTAATAATTCCTGCCTCCTTCTTTATTAATTAATGCAACCCTTGCTTATTTATTCTATACATACATATAGCTGCCATTAGGGGTTTTTATTGAATTTTGTTGTCTAACCCCCATACACATCTGATGCAACTTATTATTATGATCTTCTTACTAAAAAACACAGTTATAGCATGTGAGATTTTAAGCTCAAATTAAGTAAGGTTTAGACGCAGCAGAATTGTTATTAGTTATGTTAGAGACTTAGCATCGACACTGTTCTGTTTGTACCATGTGTTTAGAAAGTTGTACTGTTGTTTATGGATTTAGGATTAAACTTTGGTTATCAGCTTTTGGTAGTTGCTACTTGCACTAGATAGAGTGTTTGTATGGATACAAGGATGATTATTGCGGCGGTTAGCTTTATCGAATAAATTGATATAGTTTCGGACATCCGGTCATAGATGAAAGTTTCTTTAAGCTACCTGTCAATTCCTTTGTTCTTGTTCTAACTTTATGCATTTCAAGGTTTCTGACTTTATTCGGTTGTGATCTGTTGTCTTATTTAATTATGTATATGACTGTTCCTTTTTGTATATTGCGTATTTAATGTGTACAAACAGGTCCTGATTCATGTTTCTTTAGCTGGAGCTCATGCATTTGATTCTTCAACAGTGTAAGATCACAATTTTCTTGCTTTGTTGTTAGATTATAAATGAACTGTTATACATATAGACCTCGATAAATTGGTTTAAAATTTTGTTTTTGTATCACTTTCAAGTGGTTGTGGATCCCTGTAACATCATTATGCGTTTTTTTTTTTTCAGTCAAAGAGAGATTAATAGGAAATGGCCAATGTTTGATTGTCCTCAATGTTTGAATAAGAAGGTACTATATCTCATTTTCTCTTTAGGAAATGATAGCTAGAAGATCTTACTTTATTGAGTATCATATGCTTTCTTAGTTATATATTGTACTCTTTACTCTTTAGCATACATATGTTCCACTGAATGCACCTTTTCATGACTTATTTAATTAGTTAATCAGCTAATTGATTCATGAAGATATAAATTACATATTTTATCTTGAGTCTTGACATTGCTAAACTGAATGGTCTTTTCTTGTATGCCTGAAAGTGGTTTCAGTTACTGAATAAGAAGTGAACTGTGCAGGAACAAGTTAACACAAACTCTTTGGTAGTTGGAAATCATAAAGTTGAGAAGGTAATAATCCAATTTTCGTTATCTTAATGGTGCTTATCAATGATGATCCCAAGTCTTTTGTGATGCATTGCAGGATATAGACATAATAGTGACATACACAGACACTTCTGGTGCAATAAAAATTAGGACTGTGAAGTCCAAAGATTTGTCAGCTTCATGGGTTTGGAAAAACCCAATTGATGACAGTCAAAGCAAAGAGGACGTCTCAAAGGTAATACAGTTTTTTGTTTAAGGTTATCTTTGACACATTTGAAAAAAATAATCAAATGCCTTCACTAAATCATGTTCCTAGTCAAGCGTTGCATAAAATATGTAGTTTACACTTGAGTAAAGGAGCTATTTTGAGCCAATTACTTGTGAATGGGCCTATCCGGGGTTATGTTTTATGCGCAACAAGTCAAATGGATAGAACAAAAAAAATAGCTAAAATGGAAATGGGTACAGGTTGATAGACGCCCAAAATATACTTGCCAATGTACATAACCTACTAAATTACTTTATTCAATGATAATATTATCATAACAATATATACTTTGTAATCATAGTTAATACACACTATAAATTAAAAAAATGTTAAAAAATTCGAACAAGTGTTTGTGCCTAAACTGTGACTTTTTATGCAACCCTCCCATTTGCTACATCAACTCTTGAGTAATACTGACACTTGTCACGTAATTTGCTTCCCTTTTTAGGAAGAAGTATACTACAGTTTTAATTTTAATAATCCTTTCCTGCTAATTTTCTTTCCGTCTTTGATTAACCAGTCACTAAAAGATCAGCCTGAAACAAGAATAGAGGACAGCAACCAGCATTTATACAGTGAACATGCAGATATAAACGAACAGCCACATAAAACTTCATCTTCAGTCCATCCAGCAAAGCTCAAACGTCGGGTAATTAGCGAATGCTTCTCTTGATCAAGTTTATTATCACTAACCATACTTATTTAGGTAGTCATATTTTTTTTTTTTTCTCATTAAGGCCTTACGACAAGAGAGGCGGGATCGCCGAACTGCAGAGCTCATACAGGTAAGCCAAAAAATGGCGACTCAGATGGAAGAAGCCGCCATTGAACGTGCTAAAACGTTTGACACCAGTGTCAAGGGTAGATATGGTATTTGGAGAAAAGAATATGATAGTCCAAATTCAGATTCTATGGTGAAGCTTATGCGTGACCAGATAATAATGGCAAAAGCTTATGCAAGTATTGCAAAAGCCAAAAATGAAACTGGTATATATGATTCTTTAATCAAACACTCTAAAAGAAGTCAGCAAGCTATCGAAAAAGCAACTTTTGATAGTGATCTAGGGCCAAGGTATTGCTTTTTGATTTCTTGAAACTTTCTAACAATTTCTTTTGTACACTTGTACTAGAGGTGGCAAGACAGATGAGTTGGGTAACGGGTCAGAGCAGCTCCATTTTAGTACGGTTTGAAACGGTCCTTTTCATTTGACCCCCATACAATATTTGTGTACATTTTCTAAACCTATTATAAATACTTAGTGCGCTAATTATGACTACAAAACAATAATATTATGATAAGGATCTAAGTCTGGAAATAAGAACTTATGAGGTTTTATGCATCAAAAATATAGTTTGGGCTACTTTCAACCTATTTAACCTGCTCGACTTAGCATTCTTTTGACCTGTTTAAGATATAAACCACTACCCAAATCAAACCACTCTCAAGTAAACAGGTCAAAATTGTTACTTACATCTTGTACATGTTGGCTCTTTTTCTTACTTGAATTTTGTTTACCCCCACCATCAGTGCAGTTGATCGGGCTAAAGAAATGGGGCATATCCTATCATTGGCTAAGGACCAATTCTATGATTGCATCATAATGGCAAGAAAATTAAGGGTTATGCTTCAATCCACAGAAGCAAACGTCGATGAAGTGAAGAAAAAAAGTGCATCTTTAACACAACTAGCTGCCAAAACAGTACCCAAGCCATTGCATTGCCTTCCTCTAGTACTCACCACAGATTATTTCTTGCTTAGTGATAAAGATAAAAGAATTCCTTATAAACAAAATCTTGAAGATCCTTCCTTATACCACTATGCTATATTTTCAGACAATGTTCTAGCAACATCCGTAGTTGTGAACTCAACAGTTCTACATGCAAAAGATCCTGAAAAACATGTGTTCCATATTGTGACAGACAAACTAAACTTTGCAGCCATGAAAATGTGGTTTTTAGTCAACCCTCCGGAAGGTTCTACAATCGAGGTTCAAAACGTGGATGATTTCACTTGGTTAAACGCTTCTTATTGTCCTGTTCTTCGCCAGCTGGAATCATCTAGAATGAAAGAATATTATTTTAAAGCACATCAAACATCGTCTTTAACAGCTGGTTCGGATAATCTTAAATATAGGAACCCGAAGTACTTATCAATGTTGAATCATTTGAGGTTTTACCTTCCTGAAGTGTACCCAAAGCTGGATAAAATACTGTTTTTAGATGATGATATTGTTGTTCAAAAGGATTTGACACCTTTATGGAGTGTTGACTTGCAAGGGATGGTCAATGGTGCTGTGGAGACCTGTAAGGAGAGTTTTCACCGGTTTGACAAGTATTTGAATTTTTCTAACCCGAAAATCGCAGATAATTTTGATCCAAATGCATGTGGTTGGGCCTTTGGGATGAATATGTTTGATTTAAAGGAGTGGAAGAAACGCGATATTACAGGAATATATCATGGATGGCAAAATATGGTAAGCCCGCCTGCTATTCTAGTTCTTTTGTGGCTTTTTTTTTTTTTTTTTTTTTCCTACTTATGTGTTGTTTTTTGGTAGAACGAGGAAAGAACTCTATGGAAGCTTGGGACTTTGCCACCTGGGCTGATAACGTTTTATAATTTGACCCATCCATTGGAGCGGAATTGGCATGTGTTGGGCCTTGGATATGATCCTGCCCTAAACCAAACGGAAATAGAGAATGCAGCTGTTGTACATTACAATGGGAATTATAAACCATGGTTAGATCTTGCTATTGGCAAGTATAGGTCATATTGGTCAAGGTATGTGAAGTTTGATAATACATATCTGCAAATTTGTAACATTAATAGCTTCATGTTATCATAATAATAATATTAGTAATATTCTTGTCCCCGCATGTAATACGTTCATTTGTTTGTATACAAAGCCAAGGAACAGAATTTTGTTTAGTATGAAGTATGAGCATTATTATACAACATGATTTACAGAATGTGCCTGGTGCAAGTGACTTCTAATTTTGTTCAAATTGTTCTATACATGTGCCTGCAAGAGGTTATCTGATCAGGGTATGACTATGCTTACATGTATGTATATTAAATATAATTCAATTCAATAAACCTTCTAAAGTAGTAAGTGATTGAGTCCTATCATCTTCAAATTCACCTTTAACTGGTTTACTGTTTTACGCCATCTTGGTAAAGGGTTTTGCTCAAATTCTATAACTCAACTAACTTTATTCCATCCATTATATTTTATTAGGCTAGTGGGTGTGGAGACTAAAACAAGGTTTAGTCTCAATGTCACTATGAGGCCACATAGGATATGTTTAGTCTCAAACATTTTGAGACTTGAGTGGGGTGTGGAGACACCCACACTCCATATCCGAGACAAGCAAAATAGTGCAGGGGGGCGGTGTACATGTTCGAGACAAGCAAAAAAGTGCGGGGGGGGGGGGGGGGGGAGTTAACTCAAAAATGGACTTGCAGGGATCATTTACGGTTTAGATATTAAAGAAATGTATAATTTTATTTTATGCTGTTAAATTACTTCAAAGTATTTATTTAGTCTCTCCTTAAGCATTAATTAATATACGTTTTACAAACAAAAAATAATCATAACTTTCAAGTTTTAAAAAATGCGTCCATCGCTAAAATTAAAGTCTTCAAGAGATACATTCTCTATGACAATTATAGAATTGTCAATCAATGCATTTTCAATTATCAAGATGCTTTATAAAATGTCCGTAACATTATATACAAGATACATGCCTTGTATATTCAAGATGATCAATCATGATGTCTACAATACATACACAAATGATCCTTTAACTCTTAAGGTATCATCAAATCTCTGCAATGGATACATAAATGATCCTTTAACTCTTAAGGTATCATCAAATCTATGTAATAGATACATAAATGATCCTTTAACTCTTAAGGTATAACAACTAATTTTCCTTGTCCGTACAATTTAATTAAAAGCCAGAATTTAATAAAAAAAGGTTCATTTTCTAAAAGCCTCTTATGTCTCGTTCCTCAACCTTATAATTTTTTGCGACATGGTAAGGAATTGGTATATTTAAAGTTCTATTTTTCATTTTCATATATGGATAAGGATAATATTTAAGGAATCTAATATACATTCTTTTTCCCTTATACCATGTGTAGTGGGGTGTTAACATGGCCTAAATCCTATTTTAGCGTCCCTTAAGGCCCTCCACACCGTCCCCTGTACCTTAAAATCCCAAAACAAGTCTCAGGCGTTAAATTTTTAACGCTCAATTTTGAAATGCTTCCTTGGAATTCATGTCAGCCAATCAAATGAGGAGAGTGGGGCGCTAATGTTCCAGCCACTACGTATGGCCTTATAATTTAAGGGTATGGTATGTATACCAATCCTGACATAAAAGCTCTTAGAAGTAAGTGACTTAAAATATTTTTTTGTTTTAATATAAATCACCAACAACAAACTTTGTCATGAACTTTTACCGTAAGCTGGCTTGTCAAATTTTTATTCTTTTATTTCTACATTAGCATCTATTATGAATTTCTATATTTGTTAAACTAATATCATAAAATTACAATATATATTAAATTTTTTATATATTTTTATAAAGGTGTGTACATATAGCCTAAAGTAAAACAAAAAAAATAAAAATAAAAAAATAAAGGCCCTATAACAACTGTTTGTAAATGGAGAACACGTCTAAAGTTCGCTAGCCAATAGCATAAGCCGTGTTGAGCCACTATCGTAAATCGTGTTGAATAGCCGAGCCAAGGAGACGTCTAAAGTGTCATACCCCTAGCCATTAGAGTGAAGGGAGTGGAGGCGTGCTTTATGACGTGGAAGGCCATTCAACCCCCACACATCACCCCCATGGCGTGGAAATTGGGGCGTGGCCCTTTGGGCGAGATGTTCTTCACCAGCGTGGGGCGGGGGTAGGGGTGAGGTGGCACGATGCAATTGGTTTCTTTTTTTTTTTTTAACTAAATAACCTTTAAATATTTATAACCCAAGCTTCTTTTTCAAGCACCTCCACTCCCCACCATTTTAAGAGCTTGAAAAGTGAAGCTCACATAACAACTCATGCCCCTTTCCCAGCCCCCCACTCCCTATAGTCTTAGCACATGTATTAGTTAAGTGGTTTTGGATCACGTCTATAAATTAGCCAACCGTTTTTTTGTGAAATCTCTAGTTTTTAGTTTATAACTTATTTTGGTGACTATAGGTTGCTCAAACTTAGTTTAGGCAATGCAATATGAATCACCCATCCATTACATCAATTTCAAACCTTTCCAACTGGGTTACAAAGATCAAACAATTATCTTTTAATGGTAGATGGTTAGACGCACTCTCTTTATACAATGACTTGAACAAATCAACAACAATTCAATTAACAGAGCCTTCATTGTTTCATCCACTTTTAAAGGCATGTTCAGCACTATCTTTAAGACATGGACAATCCCTTCATGCATCTGTTATTAAACTCGGTGTCTTCGAATCCTCCACTTCTATAGGAAATTCCATCATGGATTTTTATTTAAAAGCTGGGCTTTTGGATTCCACATTCAGTGTCTTTGGTTGTATGAAGATTAAAGATTCTGTTTCTTGGAATATTATTATTCCTGGGTGTGTTGATCGTGGCGATTTCGATAGCGGTTTGTCTTTGTTTATGCAGGCTAGAGAAAGAGGGTTTGAACCTAATGTTTCCACTTTAGTGCTTGTTATTCAAATGATTTATAAGGTTGGAGCTTTACATGAAGGGGAGAAAATGCATGGGTATTTAATCAAGACTGACTATTTGGCTGTTTCTTCGGTCGAAAATTCTCTTTTGGGTATGTATGCGAATATGGAAATAGAGTTTGCACGTAAGCTGTTTGATGAAATGTCTGAGAGAGATGTCGTTGCTTGGAGTGTTATGATTTCGGGCCATGTTAGAAGTGACAATGCTCATGTTGGTTTGGGGTTTTTTAAAGAGATGTTGTCGCAGTTTGGAAAGGGAGTAGATGGTCAAACGGTGGTGAGCGCGCTCAAAGCCTGCACCAGTTTAAAGAATCATATTACAGGAAGAGCGTTACATGGGGTTGTTGTTTGTAAAGGTTTTTATAATGATTTGTTTATAGGTAACTCTTTGATCGACATGTATTGCAAATGTAGCGATCCGGATGCTGCATTTCAAGGTTGGAAAGATATGCCGTTAAAAAATAGTGTTTCGTGGAATTCTCTTTTATCTGGATTAGTAAGTAACGGGAAACATTATGAAGCGATTGATCTTTTCAATTCAATGCAGAAGTCTAAGACCGAGCCTGATGCAGTCACGTTAGTTAACCTCCTACAAGTATGCAAACATTTTGCAGACCCGCTTGCGTGCAAATGCATTCATAATGTGATACTAAGAAAAAAATATGAGTTGAATGAGTTCGTAATCAATAATCTAGTTGATGTTTATGCGAAGTGCAATCTTATAAGTTCTGCACAAAGAATGTTTGATTTGATGAAGATTCGAGATACTGTTTCTTGGAGCACAATGATTGCAGCTTTCACTCATTGTGGGTTGCCTGATGAAGCAATTGAAGTCTTCAATGAAATGATACAAACACAAGAGAAACCAAATGCTATTACTGTACTAAATCTCATAGAAGCCTGCTCTTGTTATTCTGAAGTAAAAATTCCAAAATCGGTTCATGGGATTGCCATCAGATTAGGGCTGGCAACCGAGACAACTGTCGGGACAGCCATTTTGGATATGTACTCAAGTTATGGAGATATAATTACATCAAAGAAGGCGTTCCATCAGATTATTAATAAAAATGTTATATCGTTCAGTGCCATGATTGCAGCATGTGGTATGAATGGGCTTCCTCGTGATGCATTACGTTTGTTAAGCGAAATGGAAATGCAGGGTTTAAAACCTAATTCCATAACAATACTTTCAGTGTTATCAGCATGTAGCCATGGAGGTTTGATAAATGAGGGGCTATCATTTTTCCAAAAGTTTATCAAAAGTCAAGAAGTCAAACCGAGCTTAGAACATTACTCTTGTTTAGTAGATTTATTAAGCCGGGGTGGGAAACTCGATCTTGCAATGGAACTGATTGACCAACTGGCTAAAGGACATAATGTCGGTGCAAGTGCTTGGGGGGCGTTGTTGAGTGGTTGCAGAATGAGCTACAATGGCAATGAAAATATTCGAGAAAATGTGGTAAAAAATGTTATTGAATTGGAACCGAATAAGTCTAGTGGTTACATGCTTGCATCAAACATGTATGCTGCACGTGGTTCATGGGACGCTGCTGCAAGATTTAGGACCATGGTTAAAGATAAACAGGTTAAGGTTGTGGCTGGTTACAGTATGGTTCATGTTAATAGCGCGTGCTGTAAGTTCATCGCAGGAGACAAACATCAGTTTATGCTAAAAGAAATACTTGAGGAATTACACAAATGTATGAAGATGGAAAAGATACAGGTTAATTAGTACAAGTTATGGTATTTATATAGAAAGGAGCAGACATACATGATACATACATTTATGTAATGTTATACATGACTATAGTCTATATATAGTTCACACTTCACAGGCGTAATCTTAAATCCAAATCTGAACTTGAACAGGCGGAATCATCTTGTTGAGGCGCAGGGAAGTTCAAATCAAACCTAAATGGCTGCGAAAGTAGTGATGTTGTCGCTGTCACTGTTGCGGTTGGGACAAGACCATCTTCTTTCTCAAGGTGACACCTTTTGTGTCCACCAAGTGCCTGTCCACTTGCAAATATTTTCAAGCAAATGCTGCATTTGTGTTGCTGATTGATACTCAAAGCCTCACCACTTTTATCACAATAACTCGAATAATCGCCATACTCCAGTTCTTCAGTTCCAGTTCCAGTTCCTGCATCGTTTCTTGTATTCGCGAAACATCCCTTCACATTCTTGTGACTTGCCCTATGCCCCCCTAACGCCTGGTGCGATCCGAACACCTTCTTGCAACTGGAACACTCAAATCGGCTTTCAGGATCATTAACCTGGCTAAGAAACACGTCGTTTGGACCGCAGTGATGTTGGTAACTAGTGGATGCATAGGCGGTTGTTGTTTTCACATTATTCAAACCTGTTGGTGTGTTGGCAAGCATCAGCAAGCATGCCGCCACATACTCATCATCCTCAGTCGTCGTAACAGCAGCGTAGGCATGGCGATCAGGCTGCGGGTGGTGGATATTCGGCGGCGGGTTAATCCCTCTCCAAGGTCTCTCAGGGTGGCAACGCATATGACCAAAGAGTGCTTTCCATGACCAAAACCGCTTACCACACTCGGTACAGGGACGAGTGATCTTTGGAGCACTCGGGTCGGGTTTTTTCTTAGTAACCACCCCAGAATGGGTACCAGAAGATGTAGAAGCACCAGCAGTAGTAGTAAGAATGGGCTTGGTGTTGTGAAACTGGACCATCTTGGTCCGTTTCTTTGTTGGATTGTGGTGATGATTGGTTATGGTGGTGATGGGTTGAATGTTATTATTATTATTCCATGCAGGGACGTGGAAAATGTGAAGAGGGTCAGGAGAAGAAGGGGAGAGTTGTAAATCCGGTGGGTTTAAAGGGATGGTGATATTATTATTATTATTATTATTAGTATCATTGTTGTTGATGTTCTGCATGATGGTGTGGGTGTAGAAACTGAAGGGAGAAGGAAAGGGTTGAAGTGAGGGGATGAGGGGTATGTATTAAGATGGTGGTGGTGATGACGGTTACACACAGTAAGTGTGTGAGAGAGAAGGGAAAAGGTAGTTATTTTCAGTTATGTGGGTGATTATGTCTTATTTTGAGCTATGAAATGGACTACGAGGCCACGCTTTTCGGAGGTTGTTCTTTTATTTACAAATCTTGATCTTGATGATGAGTCTCTTATTTAACTACCCCGCTTTTTTACTTGAATTTCAAATACTTTATGTAATGTGTAGAAAAAAATATATATATGATTATAATTAATTAGATAGCAACCGAGTTTACAATTATTTTAGTTGGGTCGCTTGGGTGGTTAAGGGGCTTTTTAATTTTTATACAAAAGGTGTAAAATAATAAAACTTTTTCTTTCATGAGTGTTGCAATTCGTTGTTGGGTGTTGAAGTCTCAGTCATGCAAACAATGCAACTATCTTTCTCTCGATTTAAGATATTAACAATATAAGTTAATTATGAAAAGACCAAGGGATTATTACCATAAGAATATACGGAATGGTTTTGAAGAAACGAGTATAACGAGTGTATAAGTACTTATCTTAGAGGAGGTTTGTGGGGTGGTGACTTGTGTTTGCTGCAAGATATAATCCTTTGCTTCACACCGATGCTTGATCCGTAACCTGTAAATAAACAGAGGGCCGTACGAAAGGTGGCGGCCTCCTAGAGTCTGAAATGACCCGTGATAGCAGACACAAAAATGGTGGTTTGGCCCGGTAAGTGTGAGTGTATTCTCTAGGAGATTGAATCTGAATCAAGGAGGCGTGACCTCATGGTGGTTTGGCCCGGTAAGTGTGAGTGTATTCTCTAGGAGATTGAATCTGAATCAAGGAGGCGTGACCTCCTATTTATAGGGGTTTACGCGGGCCTGAGACTATTTACCCATAACCTCGACGATGGGCTTGGGCCTGAATTATGGGCTTGCCAACCTTTCGGCCCAAACAGTTAGATTTGGACTAGGAGTTAGATAAAGTAAACTAGATAAGGAGAGAGAAATGAATACCGCCCTGCCATTGGTCCACGTGGCGAGCTATCACTGGCTGGGAGCGGATCTTTCTGTCTGCGTCAATGTGTCAGGTGGCTACAGTCTGCTCTTCTAGAAGACTCAGTGAAGTGACGCTTGACACCATGGGGGAAGAGTGCATCAAGTGGGGCTCGGGGGGGGGGGGGTGCACCTTCTCTGCTGGCGCACCATGATGGCGCATGAGGCCTGAAGCACGTCAGGCTGTGAACTGTCCGCGGGAAACCATCACTGATCTGGGCACATGGTCCTGCGCGGGTGGATTGCACTCCACGTGTGATCTTTGTGGACTGGACTCCGCTAAGGTTGAGGTTTGGCGGAAGGAGCTTCACGGAGTTATGTCCTCTTCCTTTAAACCATTTTGAATGGTTGGCTCTCCGCGGAGGTCTTATGATGATGATGATGATGTTGGGGGTAGGGTCCGCCTATGCCTTAGGAAATGGGACCCTACCCCTTCAAGTCCCCTCAGTTCAATTTCTCTCATGGTCTTGCGGAAGGGTCTGGTGGGGCGCTGTACTATAAGCTTGTGAGGTGTATGAAGGGTTGTCCATATTTGTTAGTTGGAATCCCGAGCGCACTCCGTATGTTGCTTATTGTCAAATGTATGCTAAGAAGTGCTCATTGCAGCTATTTAACATATATCAAGATAAAAGGGACCATTGTTTTTTCATGGGTTCCTTTAGCTTTAGGAAAAGGAAAACCGTTTTTCCCTTTTTGCGCATGTAGATGATGTAAATAATGACAAAGGAGAAAATCCTTTCCATTTTTTTCATTAATGCGCTGAGGTGAAATGTGGTGGATAACGTCTTATTGTTTTTTCGTTGACCTATCGCTGAGGAATGACGTGCTGTGCCTGTTCCTGAAAAGAGTTAGGCGAAGATTGTCTTTGTAGAGTTTACGTTAAACTATCGTCAAGAAATGACGTGCTGCGCCTGGTCTTGAAAAGGAGTTAGGCGGAGAACGCCTTTGTAGAGTTTACGTCAAACTATCGCCAAGAAAGGACGTGCTGCACCTGGTCCTGAAACGGAATTAGACGGAGAACGTCTTTGTAGAGTTTACGTCAAACTATCGCCAAGAAATGACGTGCTGCGCCTGGTCCTGAAAAGGAGTTAGGCGGAGAACGTCTTTGTAGAGTTTACGTCAAACTATCGCCAAGAAATGACATGTTGCGCCTGGTCCTGTAAAGAAGTTAGGCGGAGAACGTCTTTGTAGAGTTTACGTCAAAGTATCACCGAGAAATGCGGTGTTAATCCGCGAGTGATGTGGCAGATAAGATGGTGATATGGCAGATAAGATGGTGACGTGTTTTGCCTTTTTGGGATAGTTAATGTGTAGCCAACGTATTAAATTTGGACATGATTAGAAGTTATTGCGCTGGAACTTTGAAAAGTTGCATTAATTTGGGGGGAAAACCAAGGAGGCGTGTTGAGGAATTCAAGGAGGTTGGTAGACGTGTCAGACGGCAGAAGGCATGTCTTCATGATGGCCGCCAAATCAGGCACGTGACAGACTAAAATTTCGTCTGGTGTCAGGCGCGTGTTTGTCCACTGACGTGTGCGTAACTATACATATTTTACAATGGATTTTAACACACGTTTTGCTTTAATATTTATAAAAATGGTTTAGACCTTAATATTAAAACACACACAATAGGGCAAGTGTACCCTGTCATATATGTAGTAACGTACAGATAAGAACCAGATATCGATCCATGGACGCGCGCGGAGCAATTGTACTAAAACTCTGTCCCCGATTTACCAGTAGGAAAAGATAAGTTTGAGTTTTGTTTAAGACTAAATTAATTCTAAAACATGTAAATAACTTAACTACGACTCCAAAATAGAAAATATAACTATATAAGCTGTAATACGCCAATCCTAGCATGTCATCTATATAAGAAATAAAGGCGTGATCAACATTCCCATTTTCCGACAGTTAGTGTCCCTTTCGGGCATCCTAACATGACAACTATATGGAAAGCTAACGCGAATACACACGTTAGCCACCTCAAGTCGTTTATTAGCGCGCAGCTGATATGATCTCATGAGAATCTTTAAAGAAGGGTTAGTATCACCTTTCGGGAGTCCTCAACCGCACTAGCAAAGGAAAGCAATATCGAATACACAATACGACCACCGAGACTAGCATAAAGTAGAGCATTTCACAACCTATTCCATTTTACTAACTTTGAACACAAATCTACTAAGATCGCTATTTCTACCAAAATAACTAGCAAAGATCATTAACCGCGTCAAAGATTAGTAACAACACCATTAAGCTTTTTAAACTCTTTTACGTGCCGGTAAACATTAACCGTGTCAAAGATTAATAACAACACCATTAAGCTTTTTAAGCTCTTTTACGTGCCGGTAAACATTTATAATCATTATCCGAGTGACTTTAACCAAACCAATACCCGGTTACAGTTTCATGGTGTAAACTTTATTAACAAGTTAACTAGTTTACTACCGGACGATTAAACGGACGGTTTTCTCAACAAGTAATCCACCTAACACATTCGATAATCGTCAAAGTCATCCAAACACAACTACAAATCTATCAACAACGAAACAAGGTTGCATTATGATCATCAAGATTCAAACATGAAAAACGCCAAATTTATACAAAACTTGATTTCACGCAAATGATTGTTTTAACTACTAACTACTACTAATGTTCTTGCCCGTAGGCGTACGATTAACTAAAATAACATCAATGTAGCAAACAAAATCAGATTTGGATCTAAGAAAGCTTAAAGGATCAAACCATAAGATTGCTAAAGAGATGGATTGGATGATGAAGGATGGAACGGATGGATTCCCGAGCTTGTTCCACGCCTATGCAGCACTTCGTTAGCCCTGAAAATCGCCAGAAATCGCCCCCCAAAGATCCAATATTTGATCAGTGGGTTCTGCTCTGTTTTTATAGAAAGTTTGATTTTTGGCACGGCCGTGCGCATAAAGTGCACGGCCGTGCACTCGATCAACTTGATTTGACGTGCAAGTGGGCAAGTGGGCAAGTGGCTGTTCCTGGAAATATCTAGATATTCCGCACGGCCGTGCACCTAAGGTGCACGGGCGTGCGGGTCTGGTTGTGGCCGAGTGCTGATGGTGCACTGCCTGGTGCACTGGCAGTGCACCCGGGAACTTGAGTCGCACGGGCACCCGCACGGCAGTGCTGATCAGGGTGCCCGAGAACAACAGCTGCACGCCAGGTCGCACTGGCAGTGCAGCTCCTCTGTGTCCGGGTAAACTGAGTCCGCACGGGCGTGCACCTGGGGTGCACGGCCGTGCACTATTTCCAGACTTGGCTGATTTTGCAGAAACTTTCCGTCTTGTCCGTTTTTCGCCCGGTTTCTTCGACTTTGTTCGTGGGACGTCGTTTAAGACCTGAAATAAAATATGAAGCGGTTAAGTACCGAATTCGTGCATTTATGGTCGAAAACGCGTAATTTGAGAGTTTAATCGGGGATTTAAATACGTATATTTTAACGTATATCAAACCTCCCCACACTTGAACTTTGCTTGTCCTCAAGCAAACACTTAAACAGAAATAAACGAAAAACTCGCCAAGTGGCAACAAAGACAAAATATAGCCTGTACAGACGATAATAGACAAGCCAACAAAGATATATAAACAGGTGATAAGATAACTAAAAAGCAACGACTCACTTCCGATCTACAAGCACGCAAACCCGTACACGGCTCACAATGTTCACACACACTCGGTTTTATTTATGATACATACGTGTAATGTGTATGTGTAAATCGCTCCATTGCCAAGACAATGAATCGTGCAATATCATAAGCTTGTCAAAAGATCTAGTCTTCACCAACTAACGTGTGAAAAGGCACAAATCAAGGGGTCTTGTAAGGGTTGTAATGTTAGGCAAAGGTAGGGGTGTGGAATGGACATTTAAAGTGACAAATCGGCTAAAACCCGGCGGTTATGTCTAACTAATAGCAACAACTACCACTGTACAATAAGAATTCTACTATAGGCGAATTTTCTTTTGAAACGGGCTAAACACAAACTTTTAACTTTTAAAGCTCTAAAAACTGCTCGAATCACTGCTAATTCACCCTATTTTAGGGTGTTCTATTTTTCTGGATTTTTTTTTTATATATATATATACATATCTATGATATATATACTAAACAGAAACTGAAATATAATCAACAAACGGGTTCTAAATATATAAACCCGAAATGAACTATTTACAACGTAAAAACTAGTCAAACAATAACCTAAACCGAGCTTTAACACAAAAAGGTTTAAAAGAAAAAGGCTATTTGGTTTAGTAGTGAAATGGTGTGGTAAATAAGAAAAAACACGGGATTAGGTTCAACATGGTTAACTAGTGGATAATATATGGGTGCGGGAAACAGATAGAACAAAAGAAAAGGCTAAATCAAAAGGGTATCCTAAATGCCTCAATCATGTTCGTACAATCTCACACGTATCTGGTCTAAACAAGTATACTAGTGACAAGTTCTAAACTGCACAAAACATCCGGCTCACTCGCAAGCATGTCAAAGAAATGTTATTTATTCTAAGGCTCGAACGCTCACGTAACCGGAAGGAAATGGGTGTAAGTGTACGAATATAACACGCTCGTATCTCATCTGTTTGTCGCGCCTCGAGTTATCTTTGTCAAAATTTAGTTAGGCTTGATGTTTATATGAGAATATATACATATATGTACTTTGTCAAAATCTTTTTTTTTTTAAACATATATATATATACAAGAGGACAAACACGATTATAATCCCTCCCCACACTTGAACTTCACATTGTCCCCAATGTGACAATAGAAAGCGTTTATGAATTAGCTATCTATAGTGGGAAAAAGGAGAATAATACTCCCCTTTAGTCGATAACTCGAAAAGTACGGTGATCGCATTGAGCATCCATTCCGGTGCTCGCCGTTTCCTGCACTATCACCATTCTTGACAAAACCAAAAGACATCAAACACATCCGTACATCATCACAATTATTCAAACAAAGCAAATATACTGAAAATTAAAGTGCAGAAAAGTAAATAGTTCAAATGCAAAAACTAAAAAGTCATGGGTACGCAGACCCGAATACGAACTGCAAAAATGAATAAAAAGTACTAACACATGCATGCAATAGATTGCCGTGGCTACTGGTCGTCGTCGTGGTGCTGACCGGAGCTTCCTGGCTGGTCGCCAGGAGCACCATAAGGGAATGAGGGAGGGTTACTGAAATAACCCGGATGCACCTGCTCTAACCCAGCGAAAAGGTACTCAAAACTGTGCCTCACATCCTGCTGTACACGATCCATAGTGGACCGCATGTACTGCTGGTCCTGCCTGATCTCCACCTGGTTTGCACCGATGTTGTGCATGTTCAGCTCCATCGCCTGGAACCGCTGGTAGAACTCAGGGTATGTCGGGATGTCTGGAGGCCACTGCTGGTCCTGGGGCTGGAAGTGCTGAGGAGAGTGGTGTGGAATGTCGTGTGTGCTCGTCACCACCGCCTCCTGCATGCTGCTCCTGCATCTCCTCATCCTCCTCGTCCTGTGGTGGCACGGGGTCCCATATGATATCCTGACTAGTAAGTCGTGGACCCCCGTCCGTATCAGCTAGCAGGTTCTGAGACCTGAGTGATCTAAAGTCCAGCATAACCCCATTAGTTACCCATGTCAGCGTGGCCCTGACCTCGTCGGTCAGAACTCCCAGTGCCATCGCAATCTGGGTGACGTACTCCCCGCCATGGATCTCACTCCCGTCCTTGGTGCCCCCAGCAGTGAGAAAGAACTCGGCCATTTGTGCGGCCAAGTTCAGCGGGGCACCTTCGTAGAAATGATACATATAGAGAAGATCGGGAGTGGGACAGTTCCCCGAACTGTCCTTTCGGCCACAGATCGTGTGGCTGAACACATGGTGTAAGAGGCGGAGTAGCGGGTCCTTAATCCTAGTGGCCTTGGCAGACCTCAGATTATAAGGTCCACCAGTGGCAATGGATGCCCAAAATGCGGCCCGCTCGTCATTATCCACAAAGCTGTGGATCCCGCAAAAATCCTCAGAGTCAGTCTCTAAATGCTCATATATCCCCAGCTTCCTTCCCAGTCGCGCAACCGACCAATGATACCATTTTCCACAAAGCCTAAACCAAATGTCTTTCGAATGGAAGTCCTTATACACCCCCTCCTTTGGTTTTTTGTAGGAGAAGGATGATAAGAACTCGATCGTGATCTCTCTGTAAACAGGCTGGTTTATACTAAGCAGTTTCGCCATCTGGGGCGAGACAAATCCATCATATCGTTCACGCTGATTCAGCGCGGTGAGTAGGTCTAAGTTAAGCCGAATAGGAACACCGAATGAGTTCCTCCTACCCCAGAGCTTCATGAACTTTTCAATACATGGCGCCTCCTTTTTGTCACGGTTGTCAAAGCCGAGGAAATCATGAGCCATCTGCATGCAAAAATTAATATACAGCTGTTAGTACACAAAAAACGGAGGTCCCGAATGCCCACAACGGATCTGCGCGCATTCTGACCTGAGTCTGTTACTGATGCACGGCCGTGCACCATAGGTGCACGGGCATGCAGGCTTGGTTTTTCAGGTCAGAAGCTGCACGCCGGGTTGCACTGGCAGTGCAGCCTATTTTTTTTTTGGCCCGCACGGTCACACGCACGGCCGTGCAGCCCACCGTGCACCGTCCCAGGTTTATCGAAAAATTACTCAACAACACCCAAATCTCTCTAAGGTTGCAAATAAACTCATAATATCAGTGATTTGGGCCTGGATATGCACGGTTTTAACATCAACAACAAAAAACTATACTACATTAAACTAAAACAAACCAAAATTAGTGGGTTTATTAAACTTTATGAAGAAAACCCACAAATCTTGCCCTAAAAATCAAAAGTAAGATAGATCTAAACTAAAAATACATAAAATAGGTGCAATATTATGAAGGGGTTCATACCTTAGTTGATTTGGAAGGAAAAGGGCGAAGATTCAAGGCTAAAGATGATGATTTTCGGCTTTTTTAGAGGTTTGGAATGGGTGTGCAGCCGCAAGCGCTAGGGTTAGGCAAGTTATGAAATTAAAAATGTATTTATAGTCGTGTTTTTGGGCTGGGCTTTTTGGCCCGCACGGTCGTGCGCCTCGGCCACACGGCCGTGCACCCTCTTGCACTACCCCTTGCACGCTTGTGCTGATCAGGCTTGCTGGTCAGCCAGGTCCGCACGGCCGTGCATATGTTTGGCACGGCCGTGCACAGTCTGCAGACTTGCAGAAATGCAGCCTGCAGCTGCGCAGCCACCCTGTTTTGTCCGAAAACATCATTTTAAACCATTTAAACCTGTTTGTCGACTGCTCACGCTCCATTGCTCCTTCCCGCTTTGTTCAAAACTGGTACGAACCTGCACATTAAAATAAAGCAAGATATATATACACTAGTTACATATTTACCCTTTGGCGCGCCCATACACGCCGTGCTATATTTATTAACGAGTCGCTAGCTAGACTCACTTCCCCACACTTTATGAGGCGTGTGGGGCGTAGATATCGATTTCATCTACGGTTTGGTCAATCGGTCCTTCAACATAGACTTTTAGGCGATGACCGTTGACTTTGAAAGTCAAACCCACAGAATCTGCGATTGCGACAGCACCGTATGGATATATTTCCTTAACAGTGTACGGTCCTGTCCAGCGGGATTTCAACTTTCCAGGAAAGAGGCGCAGGCGAGAATTATAAAGCAAAACTAAATCGCCTACCTGAAAATCTTTCTGGCTTTTCAGGCGACTGTCGTGCAGTCTCTTTGTGCGCTCTTTATATAATATCAAGCTCTCATAGGCCTGCTGCCTAAGCTCCTCCAGCTCATGAATCTGTAAGAAACGGGTCTCACCGCCGGTCTTAAGATCCAAATTTGCCGTTTTAAGAGCCCAGAATGCCCTATGCTCCAGCTCGACTGGGAGATGACACGCTTTGCCATAGACCAGCCGAAAGGGAGTCGTCCCAATAGGCGTCTTGTAGGCAGTTCGAAAGGCCCACAGCGCGTCATCAAGCTTGTCAGCCCAATCCTTGCGGTTTTGATTAACCGACCGCTCAAGGATTCTCTTCAATCCACGGTTCGTGACCTCCACCTGTCCACTTGTCTGTGGATGATACGGGGTGGATAACCTGTGCTGGACGCCATAACGTGCTAATGCGCGATCAAGCTGCGCATTGCAGAAATGCGTGCCACGGTCACTTATCAGTGCCTTTGGGGCACCAAACCGCGAGAACAAGCCTCTAACAAACCTCACTACTACTCGGGCATCATTTGTGGGTAAGGCTTGCGCCTCCACCCACTTTGACACATAGTCAACCGCCACAAGTATATATTTATTACCCCGTGAGCAGGGGAATGGTCCCATGAAGTCTATGCCCCAAATGTCAAAGACCTCACAAACTTGGATGGGATTTTGCGGCATTTGGTCGCGTGCCGATATGTTCGTCGCCCTCTGGCACGAATCACATGCACCGACCAGTATCTGAGCGTCACGGAAAAGTGTGGGCCAATAAAACCCGGAGTCTAACACTTTTTTGGCAGTGTAATTCGCTCCGTGGTGACCTCCGGTAGGCCCCTCGTGACAGTCGCGCAAAATCTGCGCCGCCTCAACCCCGAATACGCAACGGCGAATCAGCTGATCCGCCCCGACCCGGAACAAAAATGGGTCATCCCAGAAGTAATGCTTTAGGTCCGCGAAGAACTTCCTCTTTTGCTGGTGCGACAATCCTTTGATGAGGATCCCGCACGCGAGGTAGTTCGCAAAATCCGCGAACCATGGTGATACATCTTCCACCGACTCGACGTTCATCAAGAACTCGTGGGGAAAGTTGTCATTAATTGTATCCCACGCGCAGTTCTCGGCATCATCATGCTCGAGTCTAGACAGATGATCAGCAGCAACATTCAGGGCACCCTTCTTGTCCTGAATCTCTATATCGAACTCCTGCAGCAACAGGATCCACCTAATCAGGCGCGGTTTCGCGTCCTGTTTGCTAAAAAGGTATCGGATCGCTGCATGGTCCGTATAGACAATGGTCTTCGACAGCACCAGATATGATCTAAACTTGTCGAATGCAAATACTACAGCAAGAAGCTCTTTTTCAGTCGTGGTGCAATGCTCCTGAGCATCATGTAGAGTCTTACTCGCGTAGTAGATCGGGTGGAAGTGCTTGTCCTTCCGCTGTCCCAAGACCGTCCCTATCGCGAAGTCACTCGCGTCGCACATAATCTCGAATGGCAGCCCCCAGTCGGGTGCTACCAATATAGGGGCCTCAACAAGCAACCGCTTCAGAAGGCCAAATGCCTTCACACACTCTGCACCAAACACAAACGGTGCATCCTTTTCCAACAAACGGGTCATCGGTCGGGCGATCTTTGAAATGTCTTTGATAAATCGCCTGTAAAATCCCGCATGACCCAAAAAGCTGCGGATCGCTTTGACAGAGGAGGGTGGAGGGAGCCTAGAAATGATATCTACTTTAGCAGGATCAACCTCCAACCCACTTTGGGAGACCTTATGCCCCAGGACTATTCCTTCCTTCACCATGAAGTGGCATTTTTCCCAGTTTAGCACAAGACTGGTCTCCTCACACCTCTGAAGCATCCGCTCCAGGTTCCCCAGACATTGATCGAACGAACTCCCAAAAACGGAAAAATCATCCATGAACACCTCCATGGAGTCCTCGATCATGTCATGAAAAATGGCAACCATGCAGCGCTGGAAGGTCGCCGGCGCATTGCACAGCCCAAATGGCATACGCCTGTAGGCGAATGTGCCAAAAGGGCATGTGAAGGTCGTCTTATCCTGGTCCACAGGATCGATAGGGATTTGAAAGTATCCAGAGAAACCATCAAGGAAACAGTAATATAACTTCCCCGACAGTCGTTCCAACATCTGATCGATGAATGGAAGCGGGAAGTGATCCTTGCGGGTGGCGTCATTGAGCTTGCGATAGTCAATGCAAACTCTCCACCCCGTGACGGTCCTCGTAGGAATTAACTCATTCCTATCATTTGTGACCACCGTCATGCCACCCTTCTTGGGCACGACGTGCACAGGACTAACCCAAACAGAATCCGAGATGGGATATATCAATCCAGCATCAAGCAGTTTAATCACCTCGGATTTAACAACATCTTGCATGTTCGGGTTCAGACGCCTCTGGTGCTGCGCACAAGGCTTGTAGACATCCTCCATCAAGATTTTATGAGTACAGAAAGAGGGATTAATCCCCTTGATGTCTACGATCTTCCAGGCAATTGCCCGTTTATGAAGTTTTAAAACCCTCAACAACTCGCTCTTTTCTTCCACAGTTAATGAAGACGATATGATCACCGGTAGACGCCCCTCCTCATCCAGAAATGCATACTCGAGATGCGGCGGGAGCTCCTTCAGCTCTAGAGACGGTGGATCCTCAACAGACGGCTTCGCCTTCTCCTCTTCCTCTCGCTCAATTTCCACAAAACGCTCCGGACTTTGGGAACCATCATCACCGATCTGATAGACCGGCTGCTCATCTATATGGCCCTCCTGTATAATGCCATCTAGGCTCCCACACAACAGATGTGTGTCCGAAACATCTCTCTCCCAAGCACCTCTGACATGAGAGCTGACACACCGGTCTACTATATCAAGATAGTATAGTGTATCGTCTTGGCTCTCAGGATGGCACATCGACCTCTGAATGTCAAAAGTCACGTGCTCATCATCGACTCGGAGTGTGATCTGGCCCGCAGCCACGTCAACAATCGTCCTTGCCGTGTTAAGGAAAGGACGTCCGAGAATCAAAGGGACTTTAGAGTCCTCATCCATATCTAGGATGACAAAGTCCACAGGGAAAACAAATTTGTCAATCTTGACAAGCATATTTTCTACAAACCCCCGTGGATACTTGATCGAACGATCAGCGAGACGAATACTCATCCTGGTGGGTGAAGGTTCACCCAGATCCAACTTCTCGAAAACCTTATAAGGCATAAGGTTTATGCTGGCCCCCAAGTCTGCGAGTGCATTACTGACAGTCATATCACCTATCAGACAAGGGATGGTAAAGCTACCAGGATCGCCCATTTTCATGGGCAGTCTATTCTGCAGAATTGCAGAGCAGTTTTCGTTCAACAGAACGCAGGACAGGTCCTCAAGTTTTTGCTTATTTGTGAGGATGTCCTTCAAGAATTTGGCATACTTAGGCATCTGTGCTAAGGCCTCAACAAACGGGATGTTTATATGTAGCTGCTTGAACAGCTCGAGAAATTTCCCGTATTGCGCCTCGTCTTTCTGCTTCCTAAGTCTACCAGGATATGGAACAGGAGGAGTGTAGTCAGTGACTGGCTTCGGTAGCTGTGCTGTACTTGCTGGGACTCGCCTAGCGTGCACCTCGTCTGAAGACTCAGTCTGGATCGTCTCAGTGATCGGTGGTGAGCCCGATGTGTCTGGTCCCGTGGTTTTACCACTCCTCGTCATAATGGCATTCACATGCCCTCCTGGGTTCGGCTCAGTGTTGCCTGGAAGACCACCCTGCTGTCTCTCAGACATCATCTTTGCCATCTGGCCAACCTGGTTCTCTATGGCCTGCATCGACGCCTTTTGGCCCCTCATCTCTCCCTCATAATTCGTGAAGCGCTCCTCATGCTGTTGGTAGCGCTGCTCAGCGATCTGATTTGTATTAGAGGTGTTGGTAAGGAGCTGAGACATCATTTCCTCCAGCTTAGACATACCATGAGGGGCGTGCTGCTGGGAGCTGCTCCCGGCGCCCTGGTTCTGGTATTGGTTCGGTCTCTGCTGGGACGATTGACCACGACCCTGGTAAGGCTGTTGTGGCTGGTAGGACTGTTGTGGCGCGGCGGCTCTCTGCTGGAACCGAGAGGGTTCTGATTGGAAGTACCAGATCTCCACCCGAAGTTCGGGTGATTTCTCCAACCCGGATTATAAGTGTTGCTGTAAGGGTTATTCTGGGGTCTCGTTTGATTACCCATGTAGTTCACTTCCTCGTGGCCTGTATACATTACCCCCTGAGCACACGAGCCAGGTTCGTGAGATACCCCGCACTCCACACACAAACAATCGGACTGCGCTACGTGTTGCTGAGAGTTATCGAGTCTCGTAGCCAGCGCCGCTATCTGTGCCGAAATCGCCGTATAGTTATCCACGGCATGCACACCAGCCTTGGCAGATGAAGACCTAGATCTATCATTCTGCCGGGATTTAGATTTTAGGGATGCCTTCTCAATAATGCTCCACGCTTCCCTAGGAGACTTTGTTCCGATGTCTCCCCCTGCGTATACATCAAGGCGTTCCTGAGACGCATACCCGAGTCCCTGATAAAAAGTTTGCACCAAATGCCTTTTCGAAAGCTCATGGTGCGGGCAACTCAAGAGTAGGTCTTTAAACCTTTCCCAGGCTGTGTATAATGATTCATCGTCATCTTGACGAAATGTCATGATGCGATTCCTCAGTTTTTGTGTCTTTTCAGGAGGAAAATACTGCTGCATGAATTGTTGTGACAACTCTGCCCAAGTCGTGATCGACCCTGCGGGTTGTGACAGAAGCCAAGTCCGGGCTTTGTCCCGCAGTGAGAATGGGAAGAGTCTGAGACGGATAGCATCATCGGAGATGCCCGTCATCTTAAAGGTGGCTAAAACCTCTAAGAATGCAGCAATATGTCGGCCTGGATCCTCGTGCTCCAGTCCACCGAATTGCACCGAGTTTTGTATCATATTCACGATACTAGATTTGATCTCGAAATGGTCCGCCAAAATAGCCGGACGGACAATACTCGGCGCGAGTCCATCTCCTCCTGGACGACCACTATCATTCAGCGGAATGTCGTCATCCGCCATGATAATGTCGCTGCGGGCGTCCGACCCGTTGTCGTCGGCCAGATCGTGCCTCGCCTCCTCAATTGGGACCTCAACAATAGGAGCAGCAATAAGAATATCAGAAACAAGACGCAATTTATGAAGTCTAATCCGCTCGCTTCTCCTTAGGCGCCTTAGCTCCTCGTCAGAAAGATCACCAGAAGACCCAGGGTTTGTGGACATCAACCTGCATGTAAGAATGATACAGTTGCAACAGGCGAATATATGACAAACCCAAAAAGGCGATAAAAGACAGAAAAATAAATAAATGAAATAAAGAATCAATAAATTCATGCGATAATAACGGAAAGCAAATACATTCAAGAAAATCAAATATAAACAAATAGAATCAATAAAATGAACAGAAATAAGCAGACTAAGCCTAAAACTATACAAAGAATGAAATTAATAATTAGTCCGAATACGAACAAATAAATCTAATTAATCAAATAACGAACAAATCAAATTCATAGACAAACCAATTAATCCAATATTCAATAAATTAAATCTATCAACTTCCTAATGAACGAAAAATCAAATCAAACAATTCTATAAGCAGATAAATGAACGAATCTATATGCAACCTATAAACCAATCTAAAATTAATCCAATATATCAATAGACAGATAAATCTAATAAAAATTCAAATAATCATATGTGCAAATAAATGAATAAAATAACGAATCAAAGAAGTATAAACAAGTATTCACAAACATGTACACTGGTAAAAAGTTGACTCGGTTCGTTCCTAAAGCTCGTCGCGTCCCCGGCAACGGCGCCAAAAACTTGACGTGTGCGTATCTATACATATTTTACAATGGATTTTAACACACGTTTTGCTTTAATATTTATAAAAATGGTTTAGACCTTAATATTAAAACACACACAATAGGGCAAGTGTACCCTGTCATATATGTAGTAACGTACAGATAAGAACCAGATATCGATCCATGGACGCGCGCGGAGCAATTGTACTAAAACTCTGTCCCCGATTTACCAGTAGGAAAAGATAAGTTTGAGTTTTGTTTAAGACTAAATTAATTCTAAAACATGTAAATAACTTAACTACGACTCCAAAATAGAAAATATAACTATATAAGCTGTAATACGCCAATCCTAGCATGTCATCTATATAAGAAATAAAGGCGTGATCAACATTCCCATTTTCCGACAGTTAGTGTCCCTTTCGGGCATCCTAACATGACAACTATATGGAAAGCTAACGCGAATACACACGTTAGCCACCTCAAGTCGTTTATTAGCGCGCAGCTGATATGATCTCATGAGAATCTTTAAAGAAGGGTTAGTATCACCTTTCGGGAGTCCTCAACCGCACTAGCAAAGGAAAGCAATATCGAATACACAATACGACCACCGAGACTAGCATAAAGTAGAGCATTTCACAACCTATTCCATTTTACTAACTTTGAACACAAATCTACTAAGATCGCTATTTCTACCAAAATAACTAGCAAAGATCATTAACCGCGTCAAAGATTAGTAACAACACCATTAAGCTTTTTAAACTCTTTTACGTGCCGGTAAACATTAACCGTGTCAAAGATTAATAACAACACCATTAAGCTTTTTAAGCTCTTTTACGTGCCGGTAAACATTTATAATCATTATCCGAGTGACTTTAACCAAACCAATACCCGGTTACAGTTTCATGGTGTAAACTTTATTAACAAGTTAACTAGTTTACTACCGGACGATTAAACGGACGGTTTTCTCAACAAGTAATCCACCTAACACATTCGATAATCGTCAAAGTCATCCAAACACAACTACAAATCTATCAACAACGAAACAAGGTTGCATTATGATCATCAAGATTCAAACATGAAAAACGCCAAATTTATACAAAACTTGATTTCACGCAAATGATTGTTTTAACTACTAACTACTACTAATGTTCTTGCCCGTAGGCGTACGATTAACTAAAATAACATCAATGTAGCAAACAAAATCAGATTTGGATCTAAGAAAGCTTAAAGGATCAAACCATAAGATTGCTAAAGAGATGGATTGGATGATGAAGGATGGAACGGATGGATTCCCGAGCTTGTTCCACGCCTATGCAGCACTTCGTTAGCCCTGAAAATCGCCAGAAATCGCCCCCCAAAGATCCAATATTTGATCAGTGGGTTCTGCTCTGTTTTTATAGAAAGTTTGATTTTTGGCACGGCCGTGCGCATAAAGTGCACGGCCGTGCACTCGATCAACTTGATTTGACGTGCAAGTGGGCAAGTGGGCAAGTGGCTGTTCCTGGAAATATCTAGATATTCCGCACGGCCGTGCACCTAAGGTGCACGGGCGTGCGGGTCTGGTTGTGGCCGAGTGCTGATGGTGCACTGCCTGGTGCACTGGCAGTGCACCCGGGAACTTGAGTCGCACGGGCACCCGCACGGCAGTGCTGATCAGGGTGCCCGAGAACAACAGCTGCACGCCAGGTCGCACTGGCAGTGCAGCTCCTCTGTGTCCGGGTAAACTGAGTCCGCACGGGCGTGCACCTGGGGTGCACGGCCGTGCACTATTTCCAGACTTGGCTGATTTTGCAGAAACTTTCCGTCTTGTCCGTTTTTCGCCCGGTTTCTTCGACTTTGTTCGTGGGACGTCGTTTAAGACCTGAAATAAAATATGAAGCGGTTAAGTACCGAATTCGTGCATTTATGGTCGAAAACGCGTAATTTGAGAGTTTAATCGGGGATTTAAATACGTATATTTTAACGTATATCATCCACGCGCGAGAGTGAAGTTGTTACGCTTCGTTATGATGACACGTGGCGAGTGCAACACGTTCTATGTCAGGCATGTAGGAAGTACGCGCGTTAAGGCAGCTGGCAGTCTCCAGGATGATGACACGTGGTGATTCGAGACGTCGTGGGTCGGGCACGTGGGAGACCACGCGCGCGAGTGTAACCTCTCGGTGGCGAGTGGGACACGTGGCTTTATCCTGAGCGTCCAAATAAAGAGTCGATTGTTTGTGTCTTCCTGTTGGGACCCATCGGTGTGAATAGTTGTGTTCCCTCCTATCTCTCTTCACTTTCCCAACTTTCCTTCAAATTTTCTCTCAAAGTCCGGTTGATCTTCAAGTTCTTCGACTAATCTTCACCATGTGGCTTGCCATCCTTTCGGCCCAAATAGTTAGATTTGGACTAGAAGTTAGATAAAGTAAACTAGATAAGGAGAGAGAATGGAATACCGCCCTGCCATTGTGTGACACCCCGCATTTTCAGGTTCCTACTTTAACTAAACTCTAGTTAACTTTACTTACATTCACAGCATGTTACTTAACTAGGGTTAGTTAGGTGAGTCACACGTTGCACAATTATAGACTAGTAATTGCATAACAGAGGTAATTCGGGCAATTACCGAACTACGCATACGAGTATCGAACCCTGAATGTTGGTGAATTGAGAAAATAGATAATGGTGAATTAATTATTTGATATTAATTGCAATTATGTGTTTCTGTGAAGCTATGTGTAAACTATTATGTGATTATGTGAATTTAAACCAAACATGTTATCAAAATCGTAATCGATGAACCGTTAGGATGGTTAAGGTCTAAATACATGGGGTTACGCTTGGTATGGTCCAAAATAACGAAAACATCGAAGAAAACATGCAATACGCTGAACTGGGCCGCCCGAAACGGGCCGTGGCAAAGTGAACGGTCGTTCACTTTGGCCAAATGGCCGTTCGGTAGGCCCAGACAACTTAAATCGACTTAAACATCTATTTAAGCAACCTTAAGCCCCATGCACCTCATAACCACAACCCTAATCATCCATATCAACCCCCATACGAGAAATATACCCTCTAACACCTGCTAAATCTCAAGAACATCATCTGGGAAGATTAGAAGGTGTTCGGTTCTTGATTGTGAAGTGCATTAGGTATATTATCTTAAGCCTTTGTGTTTTAACTTTCATGATTATGTTTAAACACCATAATATAGTTTTTTCCAGATCTGAAACAAAGTTATAACGATTAGAACATGAGTTTTCAAAAGATTAACATGTTAAACATAAGGTCTCATGATAGTTATATGATTATGCTTGCATGATAGTGTATGTTATTGATTGTTGAACATCTAGGGTTTATAGATGATGGTATTCATGATGTATCTTGCATGATTTGGTCATGATAATGTATTAGGAATATTGTATGATGATTATTTGAGGTTCTTGATTGATAATATAAACCTAGGATTTGATATAGTTGAGAAGATTGCATGTTTAAAATCTGGACATAATGTATGTGTCGAATTGTAGGCTCTGTAACTTGACTTTAAAGTATTGATTTTGATCAATTCTTGTTATGTGTATGTCTTACACGGTCTTAGGTTTCTGGAATGGGTAAGATCATGAGATTTGGTAGTCGTTTGATATGTTTTTGGAATTTTATTCTAATAAAGGCCTAAACTGATTTTCGGATTAAAAACTTGGGTCAACTTTAATCGGCTATATCTTGAGTTTTATAAAGAATTAGGTCGTGAAATTTGCTCAGTTGGTTGATATGGGAATAATTTGGCTTTTCCAAGTGGATTCATCCCATTTGGATGAATACACAAGTTTTGAGAATTATTATCGTAAACTGATCTGATGTGAAAGTTTTCAGAACCTAGTTGTAGTATCTGATTTTTCATAATTATTAACAAGGTTTTGATGCAAAATGAAAATAGTGGAATGACTATTGGACTTCAAGAAATATTCAGTAAAAGTTTGGGAGTCTAATTCGTTGTGTATGTATTTTTAATAAAATCATTTCTGTAGTGCATAATCTGTCCTAAAAACGCAGATTGTGTTATATGTGTATAGGTGCTTATTTGGAGTCTCGTATGACTTGATTTTGACTTGATCTTGCATGTACACTTATATGAGATGTAAATGACGCGTATGATTGATAATAAACATAAAGTTCACCAGCGGGTTCGTAGGGTCTACTTGTGCATGTAGATACAATAGGTTTCACTTAAACATTTTCGCATAAAATAATGTCATGGACAAACGAGTTACGTGGTTTATCGTGTATACACATGTACTCACATAGTGGCACATATAATAAGGAGTCGGTAGCACGTCCTTATTTGTGAAGTTTGGATTTAGCTTGCAACCTAAGGTGAGTTTCACTACTCTTTTCTCAAAAGCATGCGTCTCGGGTTTGAGACAACTTTCTAAACTTTTTCTAGTCCGGTTTGGGACTACTTTTACATCCCGGGATTTGGGGTGATTTGGTTCACGGGGTGAATCGGTTTTGACTAGTTCACATCTTTGTCCTTGATGAACTAAACCAACACTATCATTGAAGTCCTTCACATACCGAATGAGTTGCCGGGTGGCAAGCGGGTTACTAGTTGATAACGCTATTAGGTTTCACAAACCTCACATCGTGCTGGGAGCACGGGTGTGAACTATAACTTAACATATATTATCATTGTTGATAGGCAATGATGCAAGACACTTTGCTCACTGTTGTGAGAGCTCATTGTTTAGCAGTTCGGTATACCTCTGTTCTGTTATCATGAGTGAGTTAGCTACCCTTGGCATGCGATGAACTAATGGCTACGTGGTTTTGGAAACCTACGCATTTACTTACTCATTTACTTTACTTTGTGAACTCACCAACTTTATGTTGACACACGCTAGCATGCTTTGCAGGTCGCTAGGTTTGGAGCACTGTAGGTCATGCATCATTGAGTCGTGGGATATTGAACATTATTAAACTTATAATTAATTATTTATTTGGTTTTGCATATGGCCGGCGTGTTGTTTTACGCAAGAGCTTAAACGGTTATGTTTGGTTTACGCTTCCGCAACTTACTTAAACTTTTAATTAAACATTAAATCATATTTTTGAAAACGAACTAAATGGTTTGGGAATTTAGAGTCGTTCTTATTACTTATAGCTATGGGATCCTCGTGTGTCACGCGCCTCGCGGTATAAACCCCGCAGTGGAAATTTGAGGGTGTGACAGATTGGTATCAGAGCCATTGGTTATAGTGAACTAGGACTGCATGTTGAGTCTAGTATATAACTGTCATAGCATAAGCATTGCATTAGTTAAACTCACAGCTTAAGTGCACAATTAGCTTTTGGCTACATATATCTACAACACATGATTTCAGGAGATATGTTATCTTCTAGCCTTACACCTGATTCTAAGCACGTCACTGGTGAGGGACCAAGGTTAAACCAGGTGGCTCAATATTGGGATTAGTATCCCAACAAACTTCATGGATGGGAAATCGGCAATAGTGCAGGGGAGAGAACCCTTTCGGGGTGGTGTGAAATTCTATTAGGGTTTTCGGAGAAATTTCCAGTACGTTTTCGAAGTATCAAAGGTGTGGTGGGTTAGCTGCGGTACACCCTATATATAAGCACTGATGGTGCATTGGGAATGCTACTAGGAATCAAACAAAGAACAAAACCTAGTCAGTCCTTAGTTTTAGAATATTCGTTTCAAACCTAAACTTAAACATTGTGTTTGACTTCAACCTCTATTCCTTTACTATGGTGATAGTCTCTACGAAGTTCTTTTAGTTATTTCCATTCTTTCTAATCTTAGTAATCTTAGTCAGTGATTCAATCGTAGTCATTCTCTCCAGGATCCAAATTTATGCATCACGCTCCTGTTAACCATTATCAGTAGGATTTAGTGCTACTGAGATTCTGCAAAACTCATGATGCTTCTTGAACCTCGACTGTCCTGATAGACTTTAAAAAAATCAATCTTCTATCACCTTTCAAATCCATCATGGAACGCATAATATTTTTGTATTTCAAGTCTTTTGTACTTCCTGAACCTAACCTCATAAATACATAATAATATTTCCATTTTATCATATACCAACAAAGCCATTTAATCGTTTCCTGGTGTGTTTGAGTAAGGCTAGTTAAACTTTTATTTTTTTTAAATGCTTGCCAAACAATTTTCTCAAGCTTTACGTTATCTTAACCAAACAAAAAAAGTTTTTAGCAACATTTCAACCGTTCCATCAAACTAAACTTAACAGTTTTCATGTAAATAAATTTCGAGACGAAATTTCCTAAAGTATGGGAGACTGTGAGATTTGCGTGTTTTCTAAACTATATTGAATTTACAATTTCAGTCTTCGTACTTTGAACATTTTTAATTTTAATATATATAAAAAATAGTTACTTTGCTTAATTTATGTATTTGGTTTGAACTAAGGTAAAAACTACTAACAAGTAAATTAAAGTTATGTCATTTAATAAAAAAGGTGTTACTTGATAAATGAATTTATGATTTTAGTTAATTTGACATTCAGAGAAACATAAATGTAACATTAAAAAGGGTTAATAAATCATATTAACAACTTATACATATATATATAGGATTTGGTTCAAATGAGAACCTTTTCCCAAATTGAGAACTAGAGAACCATTCTGGGCCACACATTTCTCTAAGGCAATTTTTTTTTTTTTTTTTTTTTTTTTTTTTTTTTTTTTTTTTTTTGCAAAAATCGCTGCTTTATATGTAAGAAATTTTTTTTTTATTTTTTTTGTATTTTTTTTGTATTTTTTTTTTCAGTATACACATGTGTATAATTGCATTATACACATGTGTATAATGCTATATACACATATGTATAACTGAAATATACACATATGTATAGCTGAAAAATGCTATATACACATATGTATAATTGCTATATACACATATGTATAATTGTCATATACACATATGTATAAATGAAAAAAAAATTCAAAAAAAATAAAAATTTTTTTTTCTTGCATAAAAATGTGCGATTAAAGCAAAAAAAAAAAAAAAAAAAAAAAAATTTTTTTTTTTTTGCCTTTATATGAAATGTGTGGCTCAGAATGGTTCTCTCAGTTCTCAAATAGGGGTTGGTTCTCTTAGGATCCCTACCCTATATATATATAGTGGGAAAATGGTTTTGTAACTAAAGAAAACAAGTGTCTTCACAAATTACCCTCTTTGCCTAATCCATTCACCTAACAAAATTGTATTAGCCCATCCTACTTTCACCATTGTATACATCGATGAAAGGTAACAACGAACCCCTTCTTTGTTACCATGCATTTTTTTTCTAATTCGGCTTGTTTCACCTTGCCAATCTACATGTGGAGACTCGGCAATCCTACGCTAAGGTTTAGCCACCCGTGATCGATGCTCAGTGTCAATGCCAATCACTCACGAGTTGTTCGATACCGGTTGACATGACCACAACATATTGTCTAGGCAAGCGTACATCATACATTTATTATTTGAGGTAACCTCTCCTAATATTTCCAGGCAATACCAATTAACTCTCAATATCGTACTCATCAATATGAACCCAACCAATCATTCAAAATCAATTATACGTATTATTATTGTTCAATTCTCAAAGTTTGTAGTAAAAGTCCTTTACATGGAATGTTTTAATATATATTTGGTACATGAATCTACTAGTTAAACTAGACTAGTATATTACCTTTTAAAGTCTAATATTAGTATTTCGTTAGATATAAAATAATAATAATAATAATTTTATCTATTTAATTAATGTTTACAAGTTTTAAACTTTTATTTAATGTGTTTTATCTAACAATTTGATAATAATGTAGCTTTTGGTTCTTAAAAAAACAACAAGGACTTATGGAAATTATTGTTTCCTCAAAAGCAAATATGCATTTCTTGTTTCTTCAAATGAGGATGTTACGATTTAATAAATAAATCATGAAAGACATATTTCAGTTATATTATGTAATTATTTATTTACTTAGCAAATATTATTTATGATTTATAAGGGTTTTATGACATTAAACATGTTTTCATTAATTAAAAATTTTAGAGGACAATCAATAAATCGTTATTTAATACACTAGGGTATCAAAAGTTCGTAAATTACAATTTGTTAGTTTTCAACTCTAACTCGAACATCCAAACATTTTATAATAGTTACGTAGAAATATATATTTTACACGTTACAAAAGTTATCACAAATCATTCGCCACATTACTAAAATATAAACATCGAATAAAGATTTCTTTGAGTGACGTGTTTCATAATTTCAACGTTTACTTTCGATTTTAGTCATAGACCTTATTAGGGTCCTTCTTATTGTAGGACACGAGTAGATTCGTTCCGCCTTGTTTCACTCTTTTCAAGTAATACATTGCACTACTACTAACAAGGTGAGTATACTTATCCCCGTTTTGGTTTCTTACAGTTTTGGGGTGAAACATGTACACCTATGACACTTACACATATTCATAAACGTTTTCACATACAATTCATACACGTGTTATGCTTTGAATTCTTGTGCTTTATGCTTAAGCATAGACGTAGTATACCTGCAATCATTACAAAATCATTAACTTAGCTAGCCGACTTTAACAATGGATAGCGCTATTTGAATTGACAACTCGCCTAGTGGAAAGTACCTATGGTGGTGGGAAGTCCTTGGTCATTGTTAATGTATTAAACTTTGTCACATAAGAGGTTTGATTTTGACTCGCATTATGTACTTACGTGTTTCCATAGTTGCCTTGAATGATTCATGACACTTGAATTGTAAACATTTTTTTTATACTTATACTATATGTACACAAAACTAAGTGTACTCACCAGCATTATTATTGACGTTGTATTTTGTACATGTTTCAGGAGACGCTTGATGATATCACATAGGCATTGGGACTTAGTTGAATAAAACAAACATATTTCATGAGTTGTTTTGAGACTTGATGTATTTCTTGTTTTCTTTGTTTTACATTTGAATCTTGAACTTAATAATATTTACACTTTAGTACCATGATCTTTTGAACAATCGTCACTCTGTGACACCTCGATGTTTCCGCCATCGGTTGGGGTGTTACAGTGTATGCCTAAACATGACATCTATATCATAAGTATGGGTGAACACTAGTATGTACATGAACTAAAACTAGTGTAGGAAGATGAACAATGACTATAGAAACAAAGGATGGGATAGATGCTCATACCTTACTAAGTGAACTTGGAACTTGAGAGAAACTAAGTGTGTGTGTGTGTTTATGGAGTGAGTTAGTGTTTAGGATGAATGGAAATGGTCACCCAAGGTCACTATTTATAGAGGAAGTAGGGAGAGAGATAGCGAGAAAGAGAGGGGAAAGGAAGAGGAAGGTGGGAGGAATGTGGGAGGTTTCCAAATGGGGTAAGTCAACTATTATCAATCCTTGTTATAAGATCTTGCCATGTTTGTATAAGATCTTACCTTGTCTCAAATCTAGCCTACAAATCTTATGTCTAAATCAAGTATTAGAAGTTGACTAATCAAATGATTATGTTGGGTAAAGAGCTAGCAAATGTGACAACACATGGGATTATTCTAGAACTTCATTTCAACATGTGCTAATATAGGGTTTGACTTTGATTAAAAAAATATTAGTGTAGATAGGCGACAGCTAGGAAGGATCAAGGAAATGGTTGGGTGTTGGATTAGGGAGAACATAATCATGGTCATTAGATATGTGGGGATCTTAGGTGACAGGGGGTGACGGTTGTAGGGGACATGTGGGACAAAATCTTGTGTAAATTTCTAGGAAGGTTCATGGATGGCTAATCGTAGTAAATGGAACATCATGAATCTATGTGTGATTAAAGCAACTTCCATATTAGTGAAAAGCATAATATATTGATGTGATTAGTTACATGAGTACTTGGGAATTGTCGTTCTTGATGGTCATGTGGCCATCTCATGCATAAGTCATACTAAAATAATTATGTGCACATAAAAAAAAAACTAAAGACTCGTCTAGTAAGCGTACGGGTTGACTTGGAAAATTGGCGGGTGTCACATACAGGCACCCTAGATGAGTTACAGATACTTAGGTGGAGAATGTAACACCGTATGATTAAAATTTAGAATGTTGAGACGGAACACTATTACCTAAAGACGGTTGGATCTAAGATTGACGCATACACTACCAAGCCACATGGGTTAGCTACTATATGCTCAAATATAATTAACCTACCTTACTAGCGGATTGAGCTTTACACCCAAAAGGATTGGTCCCACAGATTCGTGGTATGGTCACTGCAATCTAACAAATCTTTCATCTGGCTCACAAATGAGGCAGTTGAGCATGGTACTTTTTCGAAAGTGCTTCATCTTCTGCTTCTGGTGATAGCAAGAGAATGTAGGATGGGGTGAAATATAAGTTCTCCAACAAGCAACAACTAGCATAGAAACAACAACGAGGGACTTACGAGAATAGCCCCCTCGTTTCTTTGGAGAGACGATTTACGTTTCCCAACCCGTCTGAGGCATCTCCCGAGACGGCTTGGTTTCCAACCAATAAAACAACAACCCGTCTCCAATGACGTCTCCGGAGACGACTTTTGTGCCGTCTCGTGATTCCCGAGACATCTCCAGTGTCTTCTTCGTCATATCAGTTCCCCACGTCCCGTGTCTTCTTCGTCGTTTCAATTTCCCATGTCCCCTGTATTCTTCATCGTTTCAGTTTCCCACGTCCCCCGGAGACGTGTCGTGATACCCGAGACGTCTCATTGTCACACCCCAACCGATGGCGGAATACATCGGGGCGAGACTTGGGATAAATTGTTCAAAAACTTCATGCCACTAGAATTCGTGACAATATAATTTAAAGATAAAAATTTCATTCATAGCATAAACATTTGTCTAAAAGATAACATAATACAAATTGTTTTCATGAAAAGGAAAATACAACATCAAAACATAGAAAATTAAACTAGTTGTGAGTTTCTAGTCCATTCCTAAGTAGTTTTCTTAATAAACCTGCATTAAACACTTCCTGCAACATGTATAAAATATCCGTCAACACATAAAGCATTGGTGAGCATACTAGTTTTGAGTCTAAGTACATAGTATAGGAAGGTCTACTCGAATCATCATGCTATAGGCATATGCACGTAGAACCATACAAACGGCAACAACACTCGATAACACAAAAGACTTCTTCTTATCATGACCCATAAAGGGGGCGACGTGTCAACCTATAGCGCTATACATGTAAGGTGGGTTGTTAACTAATCGTACATTTGTATGTAAGACTTTGAATTCTACCATGGCATAGCGTAATAGCATTTAGATTGAGCATAATAGTTTTTAAGAGTATGAAATCGTTTAAGTTTTGATAGTGATACATGTTGAGCCCCAAAGAATAAAGAATAAAATGGGGACAAGTATGAACTCACCTTTGGGTGCGTTTTGATAGGGTTCCAAAAGAGAGTCTTGGGAGATTTAAGCTTTAGCTCTGATTAACTAGAATTAAGAATTAGAGGGTCTTAGGTTCGAGTTTAGATTATAGGTTCAAGAGAATCATGCAAGCCTTTTAGGCAAACCAAAACACAAATCTCCTTTAAGGCAATCCGGATGGTCAAGAGAATAAGTTAGACCAAGCACAAAATCATCATAGATGATTCGGATGGTATAAGGTTAGGAATGTGAATCCGATTAATAAGTTCATGTCATAACCACTTCGCTTATGAGATAAATGTGGGTTTTGGCCATGGGATTTCCCCTTTCTAGTGTGGATTAATCCAATTTCACAAGAAGGGTCAAGAGATTTGGTAAGGTAGGTTGTAACCACAAACCTTCCAAGAGATTGTTACTAGAGTATTAGGATAAAAGATTAAAAAGTATACTTATAATAATACATACTATAACTAGGAGGTTTAAGTAAAGTATGGTGACTTGTTTGGATGAGCCTTGGCTCTCCTTTGTCAACCATTACCATAGCACAAATCCATCCAACATTGGATTGTTGGTGGACTTGGTTGGTTCCTTTACAACAAAGATCCTAGGACATAAAAGAATCATAGAAACTAATCACCTTTGAGGCCTCTTTTTGGTGCTCTATCCATTATATACTTCTGTGGAGAAGCAAGGGATAGGTCCTAGAGGTTTCTACAAAGGATTTTAAGAAGAAAAGAAGAAGAAAAATAGGATGAAAGTTGAAGTTTTAAGCCAAAAAACTTACTGATGCAAAACAGGAAGTTGGCTTGAAACTTGAGGATTTGAGAGAGATTTAGAGGGTGATTTAAAGTGAGCAAAGAGTTAAAGGGTGAGGAGGATGTGTATTTATAGGTGGGTTAAGATAGTAGGGTATTAAATAGAGTTATTAGGGTGATTGAGAGGAGATTAAGTAGGGGTTAAGAGTTTAATTATTAAAGGGGTGGTCATACTCCTGTTGTCCTCGTTGAACTTTAAAAGAAAAGAAAAAATGAACTGACAATTCTTTGAATTGGTGTATTATTTAAAAGTCAATGTTGCATTTGTTGTTGTTATCATTCAAAGTCATACGTTTTTTTAACTAAAGTCTTATCATTAAAAATGTATTTGTTTTATTTAAAAAAATAAATATAAATTAAGATCTTAACTAAATGAGTTTCTTGTTATAACGCCTAAATTGAATAAGATAAATTATAATGATGACTCGTCATGAATGGATAGGAGTAACATACAAGAAGCGAATAAGGGCGAACTCAAAATTTGTTTAATATAGAATTTGAAATACATGCAAAAGTAAAAATAACGCGATGTTACAGTCTCCCCTACTTTAGGAAATTTCGTCTCGAAATTTAATTAAGAGTCAACCTTTTGAAAAATAAGTAAGTGGTTTGATATGGGTTTAATAAGAACACAAACTTGTTAGTTTATTATGTTTAAGTCAAATACGGTATCTAGTCACTGTGCGATAATTATGCTCGTAAGAGAAGTACTTTTAATATTTTAACTCAATGTCGTACGTAGAAATTTGAGAGTTTGAGCATTTTTGTAAATTGTGAAGGAAGAGAGTACGTATATGAAGTTAATGCAGCAAATTTTCGAAAGATAAGAAATTATATGGTACGAAATAGTGAAAATTGAAGGTAGTTAAGTATATTGTATAATATATATATATAAATTTTGGGAAAATAAGTAGTTATACGGTATAGAATAGTGAAAGCTGAAGGTGGTTAAGTATATTGTATAACATATAAATTTTTTGGGAAAAAGTAAGTAATTATACGATATAACGTATATGAAATAGTAGAAAATTTTGGCTTGTAAAAGAGATGTCATTGGGTAATTGGGTGGGATAGTAAATATGTGAGCATAATAAGTGACTAGATGTGGGAATGAGTAGTTTTTAGTAAAAGATATTTGGTTTGCACGAGGTCAAAAATTTTTTTTTAGAAAAACTTTTAGAAGGCGATTAAATAAACGAGAAATTGTACTATTTGAAAACAACTTTTTGGTGAAATAAATAGTATTTATTTAGTTTTGAAATCCAGTATATAAGTAGTCAAGTAAATATATGAAAGCGAGGAACAAATCTTGTTTTAAATGCGTCAATGCCTTAAGGGATTAAGGACGGAGGTTACGGGACTTAGAACGAGATTCTTGATAATGGGAGGATTGCTGATTAAGCAAGGAAAGGCAAAAGGAAAGGAACGAAGTTGATGGAGATTACAAGTATAGATTGTTCACGAAAAGGACAATGTTATAATATGCATAAAAGATAAATAATGCAAGCGTAATTAGACTAGTAAACTATAACATAAACGGTATCGCAAAAGATAAATAATGTAAGTGTTGGTCAAAATTTAAACTCGACACCCAAAACTTCTCATGGCACGAATAACTCTACTTTTGGTAGTATGACATGACATTTATGTATAGGATGTACCGGCGGCGTATCCACCATGCCGTTATCATACCTCATCCGTGTTGTTATTCAAGTCATGATAGGTTACACACACTAGGACTTGTTATGTTTTCCATGCGCCCAATTTTTTGTAATTACGTGTGCACCCGTAATTATTCCAATTGTCATATGGTCCACATAATACGACTTAGTTATGTGTGGGTTGACGCAAAATATTCACACAAGAAAACGACATTAAACTAAGACATTTAAACAATTTTGATGTTGTAAACATAGCAAGCAACGTGACATGCAAACACATAATGTGAAAAGGCATTAAGCAGGTTTTTGATGTTGTTAACCGTACGTGTTTTTGGCGTAGATGTATGGTTTCGTGACATACCGGTGTAGACTCATGCATATGTGGTTATGTTTAGATGTATAAAGCAAACAGAAGAATAGACAATTGGATTCCTAATGAAAACGCACAAAATGTTTTGACTGTGGGCAACATAGAATTCGGGTTTATTACAAATTGAGTTTTATGAGTTCGCGAGAAATTTTAGCTTTTCAAGACTAGGGGTCAAGTTTGATGGTAGAAGAATTTAGTCCGTTGGATGTTAAAGAAAAACGGGTTTAATTGAAGTGAGGAAAATTTAGTGTAAAAGTCTTACAGAAGATGGAGGTTTGATTTATGAAAAATCCATTTTATTAAGCGAGGGAAATAGTTTATTGAGAACTTTAGTTTGGCGTTGGTGAATATTTTGACTCGTAATACGATTTCAAGAGAAAAGGTTTTGGGATTATAAAGAAATAGGTTATTTGATTTAGCGTGTTTTTGCTCATAAGTCCTGTTTACAAAAGAATTTTTTTTAACACTTTTACCATTTAGAATCTTGTTTGTCATACAGACTCGACGCACACATTTGTTAGTGGTTTGAAAGTGGGGATTTTATAGAAGAATAGGCATCCTCTTAGAAATAGTAGGAAGAATTTTGTTCAAAAATTTTGAAAATGATTGTGCGCGAGGAGAAAAGAGTTTTGCGATGTTTGAGTTTTGCCGATAAATTATGATTGTAAACTAGGATAACGATGGTATTTCATAAAAAGGAAAATTTCACATCCGAACAATTTTTTGAAAACATTACATAAGGAAATTCTCATTTTTTTAGAAAAGAAAAGTCAATCTTCTTTAGTGTGGTGAGTGGGTATTCCAGCATCGTAGATCATCATGGCAAGTCTTGGGCACTGGTTGCGTCCATGGCTCGGATCGTTGCACTCGGAGCATATCTATTTATTGGCTTTAGTGAATGAGGTAGTACTAGTAGGTTTTTCGGGTCGTGGTTTAGTGGTGTGGCGACAGGTTTTGGCTAAATGACCATATGCATCACAGTTGGTGCATATGCGGCATTGTGTGTGAGTGGGATGGTGATATTTACAACTGTCACATAGCGGAAAGGTTCCACGGTACTGCTTTTTGTTAGAATTCGGAGTCTTAGGAGTTGTAGACGTGTGGTTTTGTTTGAGGTTTTTGCGTTTTCGGTTACCCTTTTTCGTTTGTTTGGTAGGGGTATGGGTAGAAGGTTTAGTATCTACATGGTTTGTGCTGTCCTGGATGGTATCGCCCGGGTTTGGAAATGGGTTTGTTGGTGTTTCTAGGTTAGGGAGAATCTTGACTAGTTCTTGGGCAATAAGGCTCGCCAGTTGGTTGAGATCGATGCTGTTGAGACGGGAAGACATCTACGAGAATCATAAGAAAATTTGCATAAGCGTTTTTAAACAAGGTGACTTTTGAATTTAGGAAATAAGTTACTAGAATTTTGGTTAACAATGAAAAGCTTGTGGGTAAGATTAGATCGGTGAAATTGATGCAAATTTAGATAAACAAAATACATAAGCTCAAGTTGTTCTCATAGATTTAGTATGCAAGTTCAAGTTACACGTATAGGACGCAAGTTTCACATTGTTCAAATAGCGTAACACATATGTATAAGCAAGTATAGTGCACTTAGTTAACATAGAGGAGTTTTGATTTATGTTGGTTGCGATTATTAGTATTGTTTGAAGATTGCTAGAGTACTTGAGATGCGAGTCTTGAGAGCCTTTGCGAGTAGTAAAAAAAAATAAATCGAATAATATTAACATAAAATGAGAGGCTTGTTTTAAGCAAGCAATTGGAGTGTTCCGGAACGGAACTAAGACTAACCAAAGTGGTTCAAATTTACCTTTGAGTTTGAAAACATGCTTTGGCCTAATAGGTTGAAATACTCTCGCCGAAACTTTCGGTTAACGGTATTCACCCTTCCAGTTACTACATGTTTCTTGTCATTAGTAAATTTGAGACTTTGGCGAGATTTAAAAAAATATCAAGGATTGAAACTAGTCGCTAAGTTGCGGATTTCACTCCTATCTTAGCGAGGTCGTTTCTTTGAGTGTGGTTTGTACACTTTGTCCAACGTGGTAAGAAAATTAATTCTAAGCTTCGATTGGTAAGTGTCCACTAAAACGAGAATTGTGAAATTTCCACCAAGGTTAGGATATCACTCCTATCTTGGTGTAGTTTCAAAAACACAAAGAATTTACGCAGATTGAAAGTTATCATCAAAGTGAGGGTTTCACGCCTATTTTGGTGATTTCCTTTCGTTTGTGTTATACGAGCGTCTTCGAGTGTAGAGTAACCCACAAATAGGAAGGTAAATTTTAAGGACCAAGAGAATGGAGTAGAAGCAAGATAGGGAGAACAAGTATATTAAGCATGATAAAAGGAATGGTCAAAAAGGTACTTAACTATAGTCTAGGTCAAACATGACAATTTTTCCTAATTCCCTATAGTCATGGCTCTGATACCAATCTGTCACACCCCAACCGATGACGAAATACATTGGGGCGAGACTTGGGATAGATTGTTCAAAGACTTCATGACACTAGAATTCGTGACAATATAATTTAAAGATAAAAATTTCATTCATAGCATAAACATTTGTCTAAAAGATAACATAACATAATACAAATTGTTTTCATGAAAAGGAAAATACACCATCAAAACATAGAAAATTAAACTAGTTGCGAGTTTCTAGTCCATTCCTAAGTAGTTTTCATAATAAACCCGCATTAAACACTTCCTGCAACATGTATAAAATATCCGTCTACACATAAAGCATTGGTGAGCATACTAGTTTTGAGTCTAAGTACATAGTATAGGAAAGTCTACTCGAATCATCATACTATAGGCATATGCACGTAGAACCATACAAACGGCAACAACACTCGATAACACAAAAGACTTCTTCTTATCATGACCCATAAAGGGGGCGGCGTGTCAACCTATAGCGCTATACATGTAAGGTGAGTTGTTAACTAATCGTACATTTGTATGCAAGACTTTGAATTCTACCATGGCATAGCATAATAGCATTTAGATTGAGCATAATAGTTTTTAAGAGTATGAAATCGTTTAAGTTTTGATAGTGATACATGTTGAGCCCCAAAGAATAAAGAATAAAATGGGGATAAGTATGAACTCACTTTTGGGTGCGTTTTGATAGGGTTCCAAAAGAGAGTCTTGGGGGATTTAAGCTTTAGCTCTGATTAACTAGAATTAAGAATTAGAGGGTCTTAGGTTCGAGTTTAGATTATAGGTTCAAGAGAATCATGCAAGCCTTTTAGGCAAACCAAAACACAAATCGCCTTTAAGGCAATCCGAATGGTCATGAGAATAAGTTAGACCAAGCACAAAATCATCATAGATGATTCAGATGGTATAAGGTTAGGAATGTGAATCCGATTAATAAGTTCATGTCATAACCACTTCGCTTATGAGATAAACGTGGGTTTTGGACACAGGATTTCCCCTTTCTAGTGTGGATTAATCCAATTTCACAAGAAGGGTCAAGAGAGTTGGTAAGGTAGGTTGTAACCACAAACTTTCCAAGAGATTGTTACTAGAGTATTAGGATAAAAGATTAAAAAGTATATTTATAATAGGAATAATGGAAATAAATAATCCCAACTATTCACTATTGGCCAATAACAGTCCCAACTACGAAAATCATCAATATTGGTCCCAACTTTCGACATATTGGAAACCAACGGACCCAAACTAACGGAGGCTAACTCCGTTAGTGTGATGCTGACGTGGCATGCCATGTAGGATGCCACGTAGGATCATTTTGCCACGTGGCATGCCACGTAGGATGCCACATAGGATTATTTTGCCACGTGGCATGCCACGTAGGATCATCCTGCCACCTAAGCATGCCACGTCAGCATCACACTAACGGTGTTAGCCTCCGTTAGTTTGGGTTCGTTGGTTTCCAATATGTTGAAAGTTGGGACCAATATTGGTGATTTTCGTAGTTGGGACTGTTATTAGCCAATAGTCAATAGTTGGGATTATTTATTTCCATTTTTCCTTTATAATAATACATACTATAACTAGGAGGTTTAAGTAAAGTATGGTGACTTGTTTGGATGAGCCTTGGCTCTCCTTTGTCAACCGTTACCATAGCACAAATCCATTCAACATTGGATTGTTGGTGGACTTGGTTGGTTCCTTTACAACAAAGATCCTAGGATATAAAAGAATCATAGAAACTAATCACATTTGAGGCCTCTTTTTGGTGCTTTATCCATTATATACTTCTATGAAAAAGCAAGGGATAGTCCTAGAGGTTTCCCCAAGGGATTTTAAGAAGAAAAGAAGAAGAAAAATATGATGAAAGTTGAAGTTTTAAGCCAAGAAACTTACTGATGCAAAACAGAAAGTTGGCTTGAAACTTGAGGATTTGAGAGAGATTTAGAGGGTGATTTAAAGTGAGCAAAGAGTTAAAGGGTGAGGAGGATGTGTATTTATAGGTGGGTTAAGATAGTAGGGTATTAAATAGAGTTATTAGGGTGATTGAGAGGAGATTAAATAGGGGTTAAGAGTTTAATTATTAAAGGGGTGGCCATACTCCTGTTGTCCTCGTTGAACTTTAAAAGAAAAGAAAAAATGAACTGACAATTCTTTGAATTGGTGTATTATTTAAAAGTCAATGTTGCATTTGTTGTTGTTATAATTCAAAGTCATACGTTTTTTTTAACTAAAGTCTTATCATTAAAAATGTATTTGTTTTATTTAAAAAAAATAAATATATATTAAGATCTTAACTAAATGAGTTTCTTGTTATAACGCCTAATTTGAATAAGATAAATTATAATGACGACTCGTCATGAATGGATAGAAGTAACATACAAGAAGCGAATAAGGGCGAACTCGAAATTTGTTTAATATAAAATTTGAAATACATGCAAAAGTAAAAATAACGCGATGTTACACTCATCCTCTACCACCACTCTATATATACCATGAACCTCCGTCCCATCTCCGTCCCTAACTCAGTCCGAACTTTGTGATCGTCCGAAACTCCTCCTCTACCACCACCCTAAAACCGTTTCCTTCTTACACAAGAAAATGGAACCAAGTCGTTGGACGGAAAAACAAGAAATATCCCTAGTAGCAGCCTGATACCTTCTGGAAGAAAGCCCACACCCGACTAACAAGTGGTACCGAATTCTATGAGTACAATCGGCTGGTAGGAGGCTCTAACCGAAGCATCGATTCACTAAACCGTAAGTGGAATGACTTGAACACCAAGTGTCTAATCTTCAACGCGTACCACAATCGAACGCTGCGAGCGGTACCCTCGGATATGCGCAAAGACGTGGCCATCAGAATAACCCAGATCGAGTATGAATCAAAGCAAGACAAAGAATTCAAGCACGCTTCTGCTTGGCAAATGATGAGGGATAGACTTAACGCGTAGCCTATGTTTATTTTATCTTTTATAATCGAATGAATATTTTATTTAGAATTTTTTTTAAGATGACAATTAATCGAATGACTAGTTTAAAATTTTATTTAAATAAAGTTATATCATGATAAATTTTATATCATAATACAATCATAATAAAATTATAACTTAAATTTTATATCAATCTGACACGTCACCGGAGACGTTTTCAAAACCTTGAAAAGACGTATCCGGAGACGTCACCGAAGACGTGAACCATCTCTTCAAAAAGACGGGAGTGGACTATTCTCATAAGTTCCTCAAGCAAAGAGCTATTTTAGTGATTTTCCCTATAAAAAAAATTATAACACTACCGAATCTTCTATTATTTATACCAAATATATAATAGTATTATCTTTTTGTTATTGCCCATAACTCATTTGATATTTTTAAACTAAAATAACCCAATACAAACTATTACCCGATCTAGATATCTAGATAAGATAATATAATATATATTAGTCACGTGTCCCGTGTATATGAATTAGATCTATAAACAGGCAACTAAGGTGATATCCGAGACTGCATCGCCTGATATCATGGATAAGAAGCAAGTGATCATCGTTGGAGCCGGAATCAGCGGCCTCCTAGCCTGCAAATACTGTCTCTCCAAAGGCTTCAACCCGACTGTCTTCGATTTAGAATCCGACATTGGTGGTGTATGGGCTAAAACTATCAGAACCACAAGGCTTCAGGTACCGAAAGCTTTGTATCAGTTTTCGGACTTCCCATGGCCCGATTCGGTTGCGGACATTTTCCCTACCCAGCAACAGATGCTAGAATACCTCCGCTCATATGCCACTCACTTTGGACTCATGCCACACATCAAACTACAGTCCAGAGTTAACAGTATCAGCTACGATGGACCGTGGTCGAAGACATGGTCTCTTTGGAATGGGACTGGTGAAACGTTTCCGTCTAAAGGCAAGTGGCATGTCACTGTTACAGACGCTAGAACCGCCACTACCCAGGTATGAATATGTTGTATATGTACACTTAATTAAGCTAGAGAATTGTAAAAGCTAGTTACGTGACAAAACGTTACACTTTGATGTGAAGTTTCACAATATTTTTGTACACATATGACTAAGGGCACATGGCGTGGTCTATATTTTATCATACTATCACACTCGATCATCATATGCCATCTCATTTCATCACATTCTATCACATTTCATCACTAAACCCATGTGGTGGTATTCACAATTATTACTAAAAACCCTCACACCCAATCACATTGTGACACCTCATTCCATCACACCCATAACTATTTTTTAATAATAAAAACAAAGTGAGAGGGTTTTGGTGGGGACACCCATGTGGCTACTTTTTCTCTGATTTATAATAAGACAAAAGAGAGAGATAGTGTTTGATGGATTGAGGGGGGCGGTGTATCGCGGTATCACAGCCATCACGGGGTGGCCATTACGGACCACCCCGTCCGCCCTAAGAATTTTGTATTATTTTCTTGACTAGCCGTCATTGTTTTGATCACGATTGTCGAAAATCATTAAAATGCCATTTTAACCGATTCTTTTGATAAAATAGAATTGAGTTTTTGAAATTTCCAATTAACCGGCCTTGATAAGTGTCCCTAGACGGGCCGGATCCAAGCCACTGTAGCAGGTTCCTAGGAACCCACTCGGTTTGGAAAAAAGTAAAAAAGAAATTATATAGAGCATTGTATGATTTGGAAAAAATTACCAAAAAAAGCCCTGGTGAAATTAGAAAATCGTGAATTCGTGGATCCACTAGTGTCCTTAAACACAACATATCTCAATTCAAGCGCAACAAATCTATTCTCCTACAACAGATTCTTCATCACCCTTTTTAAATTGCCGCAACAAATCCATGCATGACACATGAGATCAAGGTTATTGCGCTAGGAACCCACCAACCAAGTTGCAATCTCAAACCAAATCATTGCCTTGAAATATCAACTTCACCAACCAAGGAACTATTTATCATACTCATCGGTTAATTAATTAAGATGCACATTTTAATGAGTTTCTTGTACTAATAAAATATCAACTTCACATAATCATGCACAAATTTGTCCATACCGAATTACCAGGTTTACATTGCCGACTTTGTGATTCTATGTTTGGGACGATTTAAAGATGTACCAAACATACCTGAATTCCCTGGCGGAAAAGGACCAGAACATTTTCGAGGGAAAGCCATACATTCCATGGAATACGCAACCATGGATAACGACAAAGCTATTGAGTTTGTGAAAGGGAAGAAGGTTGTTGTCGTGGGGTTTGGGAAAACAGGACTTGACATTGCAAGGGAGTGTGCATCCATCAATGGTTAGTTGCATACGGTCGTTGTCAATTTGTCATACATAGGTAACCTTCATCTCTAGTTTCTAACTTTTTCATGTTAATTTTCAGGCCCTAAACATCCATGTACGATAGTGTACCGGCGTGATCACTGGAAACTACCAGATTGGGCTCCATGGGGAATCCCATTTACATATTTATACTTCAATCGCTTCTCGGAGCTTTTAGTTCATAAACCTGGAGAAGGTTTTGTGCTTAGTATGCTAGCTACATTACTTTCACCTCTAGTAAGCCTCTTAACAACTTAAAAAACTATTCGAGCAATTTTCTCTATTTATTATTAGCAAAGTTTTTCAATTATCTCGTAGTTATTATTATTTGGTTCATGTTAGTCTTGTTGGTCATTTTCTATTCTCTCTAATTCTAATATTGTGATCTCTATTGATGTCTTATTATTATTAGTTGATCAATTTTATCATTATCATTTTTATTAAAGAATGTTTACCAATACATTTTTTCAATTCTTAAATTGAATTCTATTAGTTACTCCTTCCGTCTCAATTTAAATGTCCATCTTTTCATTTTCCATATTTCTATTTTTAATTGTCCCAAATTAAATGGTCATTTCCAAAAATAGAAGTTCAATTTTCAGTTTTGCCCATAAAAGACAAAACACAATGAAAGATTTCAGGATATTATATTGTCATTTTACCACATACAAACAAAAGTTTTCTTAAAATGTGTGTTTTTGGGCCTAAGACATTTAAATTGGGACGGGGGGAGTATTTATCTGTTTATTTGATGATCACATTGATCTAACAGCGTTGGGGAGTCTCAAAATTCGTCGAAAGCTACATAAAAAACAAGCTTCCTCTCGCCAAGTTTGACATGGTGCCACAACATAGCTTCTCAAAAGATGCTCGCTCTTGTTTGATTCTATACATGCCAGATCCCAACAACTTCTTTGATGCAGTTGATGAAAAAAGCATCAAGTTGAAGAAATCCCAAAGTTTTAGCTTTTATGAGAAAGGAATTTCTATCGATGATGACAACACACAAATAGAAGCAGAGATTGTTATTTTTGCTACAGGATTCAGAGGTGAAGAAAAACTCAAAGATATATTCGAATCCTCAACATTTGGGCACTTCATCGCAGGCTCACCGCGAGTTCCCCTTTACAGGTTGATCAATTTATCGTGTTATCATTATCGACTAAACTTGCAAGCTTAAACTAGATTACTGATATAGTTGATAATGTAATCAGGGAATGCATTCATCCACATATCCCACAAGTAGCAGTGATTGGATACTCTGAAAGTCTTTCCAATATTTATATCTCAGAAATGAGGGCTAAATGGGTGGCAACGCTACTTGAAGGTGCATTTAAGCTACCCAATGTTAACGAGATGGAGAAAGATATTGCAAGATGGGATGAATACATGAAGCAATCAACCGAGGAATATCATTATCGGTCTTCAGTTGGTGCTTTAGAAATTTGGTATAATGACCAGTTGTGCAAAGACATGGGCATGAAACAGATGAGAAAAAATGGACTCTTTGCTAATCTTTTTGAGCCTCATGGTCCAATGGACTACGTCAAACCCTAAACCAAGTCCATTTTCTTTAACTATATATGTTTTCAAAACTAATAGTTTTGAAGAACACTCTCCGTGTGTGTGTATCATTATGTGATTTACCCATCGGTATATTATTGTATTGAAAATGACCCAAACTAGTGCACGTGCATGCATGGTACCATGTTGAATAAGTCTCTCCTGATCCGTTGGTCTCTCAACTTCATTTCCTAGTTTTCAGTGTTATTTTGAATAAGCCTCTAGGTTGTTATTTGTTCTATCTTTCCGGTTGTAACCGTTGGTGCATTTCAGTATTTATAGTCATGTAATTGTGGTGTTGATCATCACTTCACTTTTTACATTCAATAAAACTTTGAGAGACTTTTGATCATTACATCTTTTACTATTGTTCTGCTCTTGATTAGGGCTGTAAACGAACCAAACGAACACGAACAAGTCTTTATTCGTGTTTGTTTGTTAAAGTTTCTTGGACAAACGAACCGTTCACGAACACCCTAACGAACATAATTCTATGTTTGTGTTTGTTTGCTAAGAAATTCAGTTGTTTGCGAACTGTTCTTGAACACGGGTCTTGAACACAAGCAAACAAAAGCAAACATTTAATATGCAACTAACTAAAAAACGTTGTTAATATTAACCGTTAGACAAAGTACATCTACTAAACGATGTTGATAAGTCAAATTGTACTAACTTTGACATAATTATCTAAAATTATTTAGGCATAGGCGTGAATACATGATATTCCTAATTCAAAAGTTCATAATTATCCTAAGTTTTAACTAGTGATCTAACATAAGCAAACATACACGAACGAATATAAATAAACGAACGTAAACAAACACATTGCCGAACGTTCACGAAAGCAATCGAACGAATGAGACATTTGTTCGTGTTTGTTTGTTTACTTAATCAAACGGAATTTTTTGTTTGTGTTCGTTCATTTATTAAACAAACGGACACAAACGAACTTCCCGCCGAACGGTTTGCGAACTGTTCACCGAACGTTTGGTTTGTTTACAGCCCTACTCTTGATCCATCAGTGGTATCAAAGCAAGTGTTCTTTAGTCAATCAACATTCATCAGTTCCTTAATGGCTGAACAAACCAATAACCCACCCACTGCACCTACCCCCATTCCAATCTTTAAAGGCGAAGGCTATGATCATTGGAGTATTAGAATGAAAACCATCCTTATGTCTAGGGACTTGTGGGACCTTGTAGAATCTGGAGTTGATCATACTGAAAGAGATGTTGGAAAGCTAAGAAAAGAAAAGAAAAGAGATGCTCATGCTATGCCCTTTGATGTCGTGTGGATTAAAGGTTTTTAAATGAATTAAATGACTTTTATTTTAAAGGAAACAAGTCCCTGACGGATGCGCCGAAAACTTGTTCCAAAAGAGTTTTAAGTCAAAACTTTAAGTTAAAACACTTTGTCAAGTTTTAAATTTATAAAATAAAACGATAATTGTGAATCGTTCTAAACCCACACGATAGGCAAGTGTACCTATCGAGTGTAGTATAGACTTCCAGTAAGTACGAGTATCGAACCCAAAGACACGACTTCCCCTACTCAGCTTTAAGTTGTTTTAATAAAAGAAAAGATAAAATAAAGAAAGAGAGAATGAGAACGACCAGAGTAAAAATCAATACCAAAAGAAGTGCTGCTTCGGGATCCAACTATTCTTGGGACAGATTAATATTAATTATTTAGTTAGGTGGTGTGTACAAGTGCGCACTTATGCTTAACATGGAGTTGCAACAATATTCTCCAGAGGTGATTGTTTTCGCAAAACGAGCTGTGTTCTTGTTATTAAATGAGGGTCTCCCGAACCGGTAAGCTCACCTATCAACAATGAGGGGAAGATGACTCGAGATTGTGACGTCCCAACCCCAAAGTACACACCTCCCAGTGTTGCAATAAAGACATCTATTTACTTAAAACTTCTGTGCACAACTTGCCGGTGGCCGGAGCATGACCGAACAAGCTGCCACTTGACATCATAGAAGAGTCGTGACTAACCAGAACATGTGCATCTCCAACTAGAATTAATTAACCTTTTAAAAAGTAAAAAGTCTATTGTTAACTGTGCGGCAGTATAATAATGAATGAAAATAAAGACTGTTTTCTTTCAACACGGGTTCACCAATCCTTGGCCTGCGCCAAAGCTTTCACGTAGACCATGAAACTAAGTCGCAAAGACAAGTCTTGGCTTATCACCGGGACCGAGTATAAAGACCGTACCGACCCTAAGTGAGATCTTTGATAGTAGAGGATTAAGCCACGAAGTGTGTGTATTTCTACCCACAAATGAGCTAATCACTACTCGCGGGATTAGGTTAGCTTATGAGTGCATGGGTTGTTACACACCATGGGTACACTCATAAGTCCCCCCACTTCTTATCAGGACACCCACAAAGACCAAAGACTAAGTAATTAATTAGTTAATTCATCAAACAAAGTTTTAAGTAAAAAAAATTAAACAAAAACACAACACCACTTAAGAAATAAAAACTAAATAATTCACACCAAGAAAAGTCTTCACCCTAGCAACACTCAACTAATCTAGCTGAACATTGGCTTTACAACTTGCACACTATATTAGGTGTTGAAGGAACACAGAGTAGTGAGTGTATTTGGGATTAAAGAGGGTTTTTGGGTGAGTTTTAGTGATCTCTCTCTCTCAAATCTCAATCAACAAGTGTTCATGGAGTGATCCCAAGCTCCAAAGGTCACTTGCAAGACCCTCAAGATGGCTGAAGTGTGAGATAAACTCGGGTGAAAAGGGATGCTCAAAATGAGGGGTGGAGGCCTCTATTTATAGGCAAATCTGTAACACCCCAACCGATGGCGGAAACATCGAGGTGCCACGTATGAATGATTGTTCAGTAGCTCATGGTAGTACACAAGTTTAAATAATCATTTATTTCATTACAATATTGAATTACATCAAAGTCTACATCAAATAATCAAGCAAAGCTTCAAATATCTCCTCATGCTAGCTCTAGACTTCAAGCATCAGTATTTCCTGTTGAGTTTGGAAAAATGGGGGGGGGGGGGGTCAACTAGAAGTTGGTGAGAATACATAAGCCAAACAAATGGCTATTGGAATGCCCAAAATAAAAGGTTCTGAGGTGTGTGAGGGCTACATTCTTGGTAAACAAACAAGACAGTCCTTCACATCTCATTCATGGAGGGCAACTGTGACATCCGTCACCCTCGCCTTTTATCAAGTTGTCATTTATAGTCCTTATACCTTCGATCGTTTCCAAATTTAATAAAAGTTGAGTTTCATTCGATCATTATATTTTTCACTTGGAAACGCCTACTTTTTAATCGTACACGTTTATAGAAACAGTATTTAAACGTAATACATCTTGGCAATTGTAAAGTTGTTTTATTTAAAAGTTTGTATCAACCTTGTTTAAACACTTAAAGTTTATAAAAGTTAAAATTTTATAAAAGTTTAAAGTTTAAAAACCTTGTTAAGTTTTGTTAAGTTTATAAAAGAAATTTCTAACCAAGTCACTCATAATATTAACCAAGTTAGTAAGGAGGGACTATTTCTGCCATTATATGAAAGTTTCAAAAAAAAACTCAAATCTCTCCTTCCCTCTTCTTCTGTTTCCGATCAAAAAACGGCCACCGGAATACATTCCGGCCATAACTCCGGCGACCTATAACAACCCACCTTTGATGATCTTTATTATCCGATTTTAATCCATACGTTTTTCATCGAGTTTTAAACGATTTCCTGCATCTAAAAGTGATATAAACGCGAATTTAATGAGCTTGAATCACCTGTTGTTGTAACCGATCGGATTTTAAAGAAAAACATTCAAAGCATTCGTTTTTTTTGTCAATCGTATAAATTAATCGTTCCACGACTCTCCTAGACCTTTACACATTTCAAACCCACACACAAATCCATCTAATCATATTCAGAACCCTGTGAATCGGATCAAAAGTTTCGGCCATTGTTCTTGCTTGGCCGACGTGAAAACGATTATGTAAGTTTATATTCTTTATGTCGTTTTACTCCTTATTAGATGTCGATTAATAGCCCTATGTTTCTAGACGCAAACTGTAATGAACCTTGAGATAAAACCCCCTGAATGTAAAGAGTAAGATATCGGTGGGAAGCGGTTTGTGTTCACACCAGCAACCAGCGCCATAAACGTTACAGCACTAATACTGGCCAAAACCATGGTTGTCCTCACCATCACCGCTTCTCAATCGGTCAGCAAAACATCATACCTGTGATCATCGTTCTTCATTTAGTAGGATACGCACTGAAATAGTCACAAAGAACACAGAATTCACATATCCACATCCAACGCCAGTGGTTGTCAGCTAGGGTTTGGGAATCCAACCCGACAAAACCACCATCGCCACTTACGGCGGCCGGAGCGCAGTAAGGGGGTAGCGCCTTCAAAGAGTTGCAGACGACATAGATGGCGGCTAAATGAGTTGTCTTGACCGAAACACTACCAAGTACTCACAATAGCGTCGATCCTCTTACAACGAAGTGACAGACAGGAAGAAGAGGTGGACGGAGGTCATTGCCGCCGGCGAAGAACCAACCCAGAGACAGAGGAGATGGGACGGGTTGCAGGAGAAAGAGAAAGGTATGAAACGATATATATGAAGGAGGGACGCAATAAAGAGTTGTACATGACAATGTCCGTGCTTCAAAGGCTTGTATTGAGGGAAACAGTAAAAGCCCCTCACATCGAAAGTTTGTATTTGTGTATATATATATATATATATATATATATATATATATATATATATAGAACTTCTATGAGTTGTGACTTGTGAGAACCATAGGAACTCACTTTATAACCACACACTTATTATAATAAAAAAACGAATATGTGGTCCAAAATTAAACAACAAAAAAAATAATGAATAAAATATTAATATACTTACATGGGGTAAAAATCCTTTACACCGGTGTAATTTGGTGTAAATTAATGTATTTTTTTATAAAAAAAATTTACAGTGGGGTTTACGTGTTTTTACACTAGTGTGCAAAAAAAAATATTTTTTTCGCATTTTACGTCAAATTCTCGTGAGTTCTCACAACTCATCGAGTTCTCAACGGATCTTGACCCTATATATATATATATATATATATATATATATATATATATATATATATATATATATAGGGTAAGGATAATGTGGAAACTCATCCTTAGATGGTAAACCTTGGAAACCCACTCTCAACCATTGATGGACTTTGATCTATGGTGTAGATTTAAAGTTGATTTTATCTTTAAAAATAATAGTACTTTTAATATAAAAAAGTAAAGCAAGGGTATAGTTGGAAAGACAAAAAATGTCATAAGCCATCATATCAGAAGTCTTGACACATTTTCCAGAAAAGTTATGACACATTCTCTCTCCTCTCTCCTCTTTCTTGTCACCTTTATAATATTATTATAATGGGTCATGTCACACTATCTCTCCTCTCTCTCCTACTTTTTGTTTAAAAAAATATTATTATAATGGGTCATGTCACACTCTCTCTCCTACTTTTTGTATAAGAAAATATTATTATAATGGGGAAGTACAAATAATGTGTTAATGTTGCATACGAGGGTAACATGTGTTAGTTTGTCATAAAGGGCTAACATGTGTTATCTAATCTGATAAAGAAAATATTATTATAATGGGTCATGTCACACCATCTATCTCTTTTCTACTACTTTTTGGTTAAGAAAATATTACTATAATGGGTCATGTCACACCCCTCTCCTACTTTTTGTTTAAGAAAATATTATTATAATGGGGCAAGTACAAATAACGTGTTAATGTTGCATACGAGGGTAACATATGTTAGTTGGTCATAAAGGGATAACATGTGTTATCTAATCTGATAAAGTTAAACCTGTTTCCCCATATACCCATTAGAAGATCTAATATTTGTTAGTATGAGTGGTGTGGTAACATATGTTAAACCTGTATCATTTGTCAACCTTTTTGTCTTTCTTACCACTCCTGTTTTCACTTCATAAGTGTACAAAAGAAATAAGTAAACATAGCATACAAACTGTTAACACACATTATTAAGACGTGTCATAATAGGTTAACACATGTTATTTGGTAACACGTGTTATTACAAAGTATCATTACAAACTATTGAACAAGAGATAAACCTGCCCAAGACGTTCATATGAACTGCATGTAAAATGGTAACATGTGTTAATGTTGCATGAGAGGTTAACATGTGTTATTTGGTAACATTTATTAAACTTTTATTTAATGTCAGCCCTTTATTTTTGTCTTGCTTATCACTATAGTTTTTACTTCATAAGTTACTAAGAAATAAAATATACAAACTATTAACACAAGTTATTACAAAGTATCATTACCAACTATTGAACCACACAAAAACCTACCCCATGACATTCAAATGAACTGCATAGAAGGTTAACATGTGTTAATGTTGCATAAGAGGTTAACATGTGTTATTTGGTAACATATGTTAAACTTGTGTTTATTTTGTCAACCTTTTTTTGTCTTGCTTACCCCAATAGTTTTCACTTCATAAGTTTACTGAGAAATAAAGCACACAAATTATTAACACACGTTATTACAAAGTATCATTACAAACTATTGACCCCTTTAACAAAATAAATCTAGTAACTCTATACATTGAGTACAAAAACAAAAACGTTATTAAAAAGTTTTTCTACATTTTCTCGGCTTCCTTCGACTTCGTATGTTAACATATGTTAACCAGTGGGGGGTCTTCGTTATCAACTGCAAAAAAAAAAAAAATAGATGAGATATTAACCGGTGTGACCAACTCATCATCTAATATACTAAACAGGAGTAACACATGTTAGTCGGGGCCCAAAATGTGAACCTGTGTTAACTGGGGATAAATGTGTAACACTTGTTACCCTTTGCATAAGAGGGTAACATGTGTTGTCTGCCTAAGTCAACATGCCTAGAAGCAAAGTCAAGATGAAAAAGGGATAAAACTTTACCAAGTTTACATCAACAAAAAGTTCACCACAAATAATGATTAATTTATTATACAACTATTTAGTGCTTAAATCTACAATTTCAAGGCTATATACTAGTTAGATCTCACTTTAAATCTAAAAAACTCCGTTAAAAAAAATCTAAAAAACTAAATAAACAAATTAACTTTTTGGAGTCATAAACAAACAAACGAATAATAGAAGAATCAAGTGTAAGGTTTTTTTTTTTTTTTTTTTTTTTTTTGAATCATGGATCAACTTTCAATATTCATAAATCAAAACTTATATAGTAGAACATTCTATATTATTTCTATATCTAAAAACACAGAAACAAAAAAATTCAAAAGGGGAAAAAGTAAACAAGAAGAATAGATATAATCATGGATATTAAGAACTCACTAGCTCGGTTTCAAGAAGTCGTACATTGAAGAACCTTTTTTTGGCTTGAAACCTTGTGTGTTCTAGTTGACAATAAAAAAAAGAAAGAAAGAAATTCAAACCCATTCATTATCAACAAAAACCAACTTACAATTTTGATAACAACATTTTAAACCAAAAACCCCCAAATTATTTCAACTTAAAACCTAATTAAAACTAAAAATTAAAAAAATACTTACAGATATGACGTTAATGATGGTGGTTGTGGTTGTTCTTGTTCGACGGGTCACTTACGGGTAGAAAATCTTCTATGTTAAAATCCATGGTGGAAAAAGAGATGAGAAAAAGATGAAGATAAGAAGAATTATCTTTTAGATCTTCATGGAGGATGGGTGGGTTGCTAAAAAAAGTAGTTCAGAGTACAAATATGGAGGGGTGTGCATGATATCTTCTTGCACAAAACATGGGGGAATGTGCAGAGTACAAAAAGTTGTTCAAAGTTGTTCAAGGTAAAATTACCTCCTTACCCTTATGATATTATTAAATTGGATTTTGATTGTGATGATGTGGCTTGATTGTAGCCACAACTTGGGTTTCTAGAGTTTACCATATAATTTGGGTTTCTTGTATATACTCATACTATATATATATATATATATATATATAATATACATAACATTATTTTTTAGTATCAACTTTTAAGTAATAATTAAGTATAAATTTGAAATATTAACTAAGTACTAAATAACAACTTTTAAATTTATAAAATAAATTGAGAAAATAAATACCAACTAAACAAGCGTTAATACGTAGGAATGTTAATTGTGGCAACGGTATGTGTAGCTTTTGTGAGGATCATGAGGAGAGTGTTGATCACATTTTTACGGCATGTATTGTGGCGTGTGGGGTTTGGAATGGTATTGCTAGGTGGGTGAAACACCATCCGTTGTATTTCTTCTCGGTGGATGACATAGTGCGGGAGTTCTCTAGCTCGTCCTGGACATCGACCAAGAGGTTGAAGATGCAGGGTATTATGATTATTACTTGTTGGCGCATATGGAAGGCTATGAACGAGAGAATTTTCAAGAACGAAAGGCGAAACGTGACTGAAATTATTGCAGACATCAAAGCATTGAGTTTTCTTTGGTTTTCTAATCGTTGTAAACAGGTTTTGGTAGGCTGGAAGGACTGGCAGTCTTTTAATTTTGATGTGATGTAACTTGGTTTGGGAGTCTCCGCCTTGGAGATTCCCGTTGGTTTGTTGTTTAATGAAATCCGCCTTTCAAAAAAAAAAAAAAAAAAAACTATCTCCAAGCCAGAAATAGAGCCAAAAAAAAAGCAACCACTTACATCAATTAAAACTAACACCACTTATCCTATCTTACCGTGCCTTTTTTTAAATCTATACATGTACCACAAGAAACCCAACACTTTGACCTCGGTCATAATATCTATAACATTCGATCTCTCTCTCTCTCTTTTTTTTTTTTTTGAAAAATAACCATGTTCCTCAACTTTCAAATTCTCCAACACGTGATGATAACTATCCCTTGAAAAACTGTCTTCTCCAAGTTTGTTCATCCAATGTTGTTATGAAGCTCTAGCAAATATTTCACTAAGAAAGCAAAAATACTCGGGATACCACACCAACTCGAGATACAATGCCACACCCCGGCTGAAAAACCGCAAGTCGTGAATAAGTGTTCTGTCGTTTCCTCCCCATCCTCACACAAACTACAAGCACAGTTGTCTCCCAGGATATTCCTCCTTCGTAAAGCTACTTTTGCCGGGAGCTGATCAAGTTTTGTGCGCCACATAAAAATATTGCATTTATTCAGGACCCATTTACACCACCTAAATATAAACTTGCTACTAACATCGATTTTTTCTATTATCCATTTCTTGGCCAAAGCTACCGAGAACAAGGTATCTTCATTCGAGTTCCACTTCCACAAATCAATCGAGGTGTTGACTCTAAAACTTGCCAAGAGCCGCTCATAATCAACCCGTTCCTAAATTTCCACTTCTATCGCTGGAGCCTTACTCCAATACCACGCAACCAAACTCACTCCTTCAACCAATACACCGATCAGCAATGCTACAAAGTTTATCTACCTCATACGATAAACAAACACAAAAGATATATAAATATTATAAATCAAAAGCTTAAATAGTAAATTAAAATTAAGTTTTTTTTTTGAATGGTCAACTAACATTTCTACCCGACTACCCAGGGGAGCCCTCACACTATGGACAGGCCCCCGCGACCCTGGAGCAGCTGGGTAGCCAAGGCCCGCCCATGTAGTATCTGAAATCGGGGAAAACCCAACCCCCACCCGCCCGAAGGAACGATAGTGAAGAATTGGTAAAAACCGGGCCCACCATCAGCATTTTGCTGCCGATAGGACTCGAACTCCCCACCTCCCATAAGGAAAACAAGGAGGGTGTCACTCCACCATAAGGGGATCGACAAAAAAAATTAAAATTAAGTTAATCTATCTAGTAAAATAATTGAAAGCAATAAATCTCACATGACACTCAAAGAGGGCATCATCCCTTTGAGTGACATGCGGCATGCCATGTGACATTAATTGATTATAGAAAAAAAAATAAAAATAATATTGAATTTTTCTTTCTCATGTTCCGTCTTATAATTTTTAAACGTTAATATCTTTTATATAAGATATTTTTTTAAAGAAAAACATTACACCAAATAAATGAGCGTTTTATTATATTTCTAACGAGTACCATAGTTGTAACCTCACGAATTTTCCCATTTATTTTGCATTAAAGTATTTCCCGATCCATGATATAAAGTCTAATTTATTTCTAAGGGGCTGTTTGGTTGATTAAGTGTTGAATCATTAAGATGGTCTGAATGGTTAAGAGGCTCTGAATGGTTAAGAGCTAAATCATTCAGCATCTCCTATTAGCTTAATGATTCAGCACTTAATCATTCCATTGAGATGCTGAAACAAACAGTCTGAATGCTGAATGATTCAGACCTGAATGATTAAGAGGTTGATTAAGAGGCTACCAAACAGCCCCTAAGTATTCTTATCTTTATCCGTGCACTCTATTTTTCTAAGTTCCTTTTATCATTGTACTTAAAAAAAAATCTTCAATCATGACATATGTCCTATCCTAATTCTATTTATAAAATCGTCATTTTATAAGACGGTGTTTTTTTTTATTTTCTAATTCAAACTAATGATTTTTTTTATTTCTTATTTAAAGCTAATCATTTTTCCAATTACAAGGAAAATATAAATTCATTTCAAAATAAAGCCTTGAGTCAAGAGTCAAAGTCTTGACAACATAATTCTTGGAGTCAAAGTCTTAGTCAAACAGTCAAAGTCCTGGTCAAAGTCCTAGTCAAGTCTTAGTCAAATAGTCAATTCCTTACTTTATGGTGTTGACCAATTTTAATGGCTAATTGAATCCAAAACTAGTATAAAAACCCACCTATGAACCAATACACTTACCACCTCTAAATCGATTGTTTCAATCCGATTAAACTTTCCCTCATACCTTTCTTCTATAGTCTATTACTTCTACAATTGAAGCTTTGATTATAAGCTCTTGTAATTGGCGAATCGGAAGCTTGATATTCTTTCTTTTTCGTTTTTTTATTTCTTCAATTTGGACTAGCTACGTTGTTGAGTCTTTGGGATTCGCCTCGCATACATTCACAACACTTAGAGGATAATTCACCTTAGCCAATGTGAGTTTACGTAACCATGTTTATGCAATTCTTCATACTTGCAACATTATACTTAAGCAATTCTACATGCATGTCTAGTTGTAAACTTTAATGCCTCATGATTTAGACAACAACAACAGTTTCAACGAGTTTCAACATTACATAATCATTAGCTATGGCCAAGCCGGCGATACTCAATAATAGATCTATTGGATTGACAATCCCACCCGGATACGTGTACCTCCTACATAGGTAGCGTGGGTGATTGTTATCGTTCCAACATATTATTAAGGTGAACCGTGGATGACGGGATGGACCTAAACTAGTCGGAGGTTTGATTATGTCGATTCAACACTTCATGTTTATTCATGTAGACTTAAACTTACGATATACATATGAATTGCTAAACTTTTATTCTTAAACTTAATTGCTTGACATGGCTTATGTATTCTCACCAACTTCTAGTTGACCCCCCCCCCCCCATTTTTCCAAACTCAACAGGAAATATGATGCTTGAAGTCTAGAGCTAGCATGAGGAGATATTTGAAGTTTTAAGCTTTGTTTGATTATTTGATGTAGACTTTAATGTAATTCAATATTGTAATGAAATAAAGGATTATTTAAACTTGTGTACTACCATGAGCTACTGAACAATCATTCATACGTGACACCTCGATGTTTCCGCCATCGGTTGGGGTGTTACAATAGTGCTATATAAAAAACGAAAAAAAACGAATTTTTTTTGTGGGGTTTTGTTTATAAAAGAAAAAAACACAAAGTCACTAATTATGTTCAAATCAGTAAATATGAATTCTATTTTTAACATGTGTTAGCATTGGAGTTGTCCATTGTTTTAGGTTAGGTATTTAATATTAGAGTTATACGTACATTGTTTAAGGTTAGACGTTAACATTGGAGATACATTGTTAATTGTTTTAGGTTAGGTGCTACCCGAAGCTGTCCTACATGTAACTATAAAGCGCTTTGTTATATTTCATATGTAAAATTGATATGTCATATTAGATTTCTCAACCCCGGAACGTTCCCGAGGTATAATCTAGTGCTATATAAATAAAAGATGAGTAAAGATCAAATATAAAGTGTTTTTTCGGTAAGAACTGTGAGAATCAACGGGGGGTAAAAAATATATTTTTTTTTCCATGTGCTTAAACATACTTTCTAGATGAATAATACAAAAAAAAATTAGTGTAATTACGTCATTAAAGTAAATACACTAGTTTACACTAGAGTAATTATGTAATTACTCTACACGTAATTACTCTACACCAATTTTTTTTTTTTTTTTTTTTTAGTTTTCAATACTATAATACATGTTTAACAATATGGGAAAAAAAATCAAAAAAAAAATAAAAAAACACCCTCCTTTAATTCTCACACTTCTTACCAAAAAACACTTTATACAAAATCTTTCCTCAATAAAAGATAACCTGAAAAATTATCTACCTCATACGATAGACAAACACAAAAGATAACCCTAAATAAAGTATTAATCATGGCATGATGAATTGACTTTTTATTGGTATACACATTATTCTAGGTTTCATCTCAACACTTCGATCAAATTGAAAATCATATACTAGGCCTGTAAACGAACCAAACGTTCATGAACTGTTCAGTGGGAAGTTCGTTTATTTAGATAAACGAACGAACACGAACACAATTTTTTGTTCGTTTAATTAAACGAACGAACATGAACACACGTTTTGTTCGTTCATTTATGTTCATGAACGTTCGTTTATGCTCGTTCATTTATGTTCGTTTATTTCTGTCCGTTTATATTTGTTTAATTAAACTTTACTTTATTTTTATTATTTATTTCCTTTGGTTAAGTAACCTTAATTCATATTATATTATATACAATATATTTGATATGTTCTAAAATTTAATCCTAACCCTAACATTCTAAACATATCAGCCGCTCTCCACACTTCACAGTCCCACCTCCCTTCTTCTCCACACTCCGCAACCCTACTAATTTAGATTTTGCTTTGGTCGCATTGTCACTACTAGAAAAAAGCCCTTTCTTGACACGCATTGCGTGTCAAGAAAGGGGTCTGATGACAGGGAAAAGAATGTCAAGGATGGCGGTGTCATAAATTTAACATGACATATTTTCGCGTGTCATCTGTTTATGACACACATTTATGACAGCATTTATTAACACACGTTATGACACTTTTTAATGACATATTTTTATGACAGGTTTTAGCGACACATTTTATGACAGAATTTTATGACATTCTTTGCATGTCATAATTTTTCAATCTAAAAAAAAAATTCTTGTAAAATTACAGATTTACCCTCCCAGATTTATTGCCATTTTATTATATGCAAAATAATTAGCAAACCAATAACAAAAACATCATTTCATTATATAATCCATATTTATCTAATTACAAACTAATCCGAGACAACGTTTAACGTTTACAAAAATGTATTGTATCGACGTTACATTGCCTTCAAACAAGTTTCGATCATTTGAAAATAAATGTCACGGCGTAGCCTGGCCGTTCTTCGCGAATGACATCCATGTCCTCATCCCCGTAATGATCCGCTCCTCCCCCAACCTGAGACAACAATAAAATTAATACATTAGTCGAGGCCGGCCAATTATTTTACATAAATCATAGCGCATCGCTACGTTTATTTTGCGTTAACTTAACTGAAGGTCATCTACATTAACAACACGACCTAATATCTTCAATCATATCATTCTCGAAATGGTGCTAGTGTATCCAGAGGAAAGCCTTTGACTTTCTCCATTTCATCAAGTATCCTCTGTTTAAAAACCTATTGACGGTTTAGCTCAAGCTCAAAATTGGACCCAAAAACCGTTAAAACAAGACCATAAACACCCCTAATCAATACGCAAGATTTAGGATAAAAGTAATGTCTTACCCCTTCGGTATTTGAGTTAGATTTATTGTTGCTGTGGTTTGTTACTGACGACTTTTCCCTTATCTGTTTCTTAGCATGCCCACTCACAACCTCAAAGATTGTTGGGAGTTCATTTATCATATTAAATAGACGTTTCCTGCATCATAACTATATGTTAAACACATTATATTTGCAGCAAGAGTAGTATATGTACATTGGCCTAAAAATCAAATAACTACTAACTAAACAAACAAAAGAAAGATGATACCTGTCTTCTTTATCAAAACCAAATCTAGCACCGAAATAAAAGGTGACAGAAAGTAGCCAGGCATCGCTGTGGATAGCAATGAGAGACAACCACTCATTTCCTTGCATTCCATCTCACGGTGAATGATTTGATTGCTAAAGATGCAGCATTTCATAATTATTAATTTCACTTTTAAATGGTGTAACTGGCCACCACCTCTGCGCAATCCCAAGAAACAAATATCGTCCCTATACTCAACATCTCTTGCTCTGTTGGATAATGCAGGAACGCGCCAATACGGTTGTCGGAACCTTGCCGGAGTACACCTGTTCAGATTTATCTCGCCTACACCCTCTCTCTTTCTCGCGACTCTTCTCCGGGCAACTGCTCTACGATAAAAGGGCTTTTTTACTGCTGCAACAAACAATTAAAAAAATGCCACTTGAGTCAAATTAATCAACACAAATCTAAATTTCATGGAACCGAACAATTGAGAAGTCTGCAACAAAATAAAAGTAACAATACAGACACCAGAATCGCATTTAGATGTCACTGCATATCACTGAAATATAAATCATTCTAAAGATTTGTCTCGAAAAGTTACCTTGTTGGCCTTATTCCTCTTCTTTTCCATGCCCGACGACCTTCTTTGACCGAGAAAACCACCATCGCTGCCATTAACCTTGGTATCACTGGCAACGGCGTCGGGTTGACCAAACCGACATCACCAATTTGTTGACCACCCTAACCGATCCACACGCCTAAACGATGGCTTGATGAAGCGGCAACGCCGCAGAGCCACTGTGGGCGACCCCTCCCTTTCCGCGCTCTCTCATCTCTAACTCTATCTTTCTGTTGCTCTTGTTTTGTATGTCTTTTAGGTGTCAATAGCAAAACTAAGAAACTACTGTGTATAAAACCCAAAAAGGAAAAAAAATCCGTGGCGCATTAACGTGAAACATTCATGAATAACAGTCAATTCACTTGATTCCAAATTTCATAAATCTTAATACCTATCCTGTACTTGAAAGTGTTTCATTATATCTAACCTAATTGTATATCCTTATAAACATTCATCAATAATATTCAATTCAATTCATTTGAGGCAAATTTTCACAAATTTTTATATCCGTCTACAACCTAATTGTCTAATTGTATCCTTATAAACATCCCTCAATAATATTCAATTCTATAATTAAACATATTAACCTAACTATAAAAATATTTTTACCTGTTGGTCGAACAAATGACAAAACCCTCGGATAAGTTTGGATTTATAGAGAGAGTAACATCGGTTCTAGAGTTTACCATTGATAATCGCTGCCTTTCTAACCAACTACCACAACCGTGCCCGCCAATTATCGTCGTTTGGGTCCTGCCATCGCTAAAACTCTCGAAAATACCCCCATCATAACCGGCTGAATTCGTACTACCTGAATCCGATTACGTGAAGATCAAGAACATATCTGGTCCATCTTCTGGATTCAAGGGAGGGAGACGAAGAGTATAAAGTGAAAAGGTATGCAGATCATCGAAGAAGGTTAGGGATTTGTGTGTTTTGTTCTTGAAGAAGGATTTGTGTTTAGGATTATGCAGATCTTTATGTTTTTGTTATGTGAGAGAGAGAGAGGGAGGGGGGTTTATTGGGAGACGTGCAAGAGAGTGGAGGGAATTCAAATTTTCGTGACACAAAATTATGACGCTCATTTGTGTTTACTGTCATGTTTTTTAGTTTATGACGGAAATCTGTTGACACGCAGAGAAAAACGTCAAGAATTTAATAGTTGTTATCAAAGATGACACTTTTTTTATGACATACACTTTTTTATGTCATTAAATACATGTATGTCATAAAATGAATGTCAAGGAAGGGTGTTTTTCTAGTAGTGTGTGATGTATTAGATTTGGTTGAATTGTGATGAATCATTATTAAACTTGTTTTTGTTTGTGTTCATTAATGTTCGTTTATGTTCATTTGTGTTCGTTTATGTTCATGAACTGTTCGTTTAGGTTTTAAATGAACGAACATAAACAAACACGAACCCGACAAATTTCTTAATGAACGAATACGAGCACAAAAATATGTTCGATTATGTGTTTGTGTTCGTGTTCAGTTAAAATTTAATGAACAAACACGAACACGCCTGTGTTCGTGTTCGTTCGATTCGTTTACAGGCCTACCATATACTTATGCATATGGCACAAAGAGATTTTATTGGACTTCAAGTAAAAATCTGAAATGTTGTTCTATTTAATAATTGAAAGATATTTTGCCTAATTAGGCAAAGGGATTTTTGGTGACTTGCTGGTAATTGTGAAGAATTACAAAAATCACGAATCATGATCTTTTGTCTTTAGCATTATTGTAATGGAGAAACTTCACCAGTTTATTTGTCCAAATAGTTGTCATAGATATTACGTTCATTGTTATTGTTCCATTCCATACGGACAAACATGGAAAATGTTTGGGCTATCTTCACCATTATGGGTGGTCTCACGCTTGCCCTAACAACGGTTTGTCCGCATTATAAATTTAACTTTGGTTTTTAAGGTGGGCGGGGTGTCCGTAATGGCTGTGACCATCACAACCACCACCCCCACCATTTTATCACCGCCGCGACAACAACAAATTGTGGCAGCCATCGCGAGGGTTTGGAACGTTGCCAACGGTAATATGCATGACTGTTTTTTTCCCAATTATTATATATATATCAATCATTTTAATTTAACCAAAATCAATACCACCAACAATCAAACAATACCTCAAACAATTAAACAACAAAAAAAATCAAATGGAAGGCCCTTTGTTTCCAGTCAACTCATCTAGTTCTTCAGACTCATTGGGTTCTACAATGGAATTTTTTGCAAAAGTTTGCGAAGCCGCGCACCTTAAAGATACAGGACGCTCAAAGAAAAAATGGTGCAACATGATCGGTGGGGGAAATGATGTTTTGATGAATGATTACTAATTAAGTAGATTAGTTAAGTTTGATTGTGATAAGCAATGCGTAAATTAAATAATAAGACAACTATTCTGAAACATCGACACTAAAGGAACTAAACAAGAACGTATTACATGGGATCTAGGGCAACACTTGATTTTACTATAGTCCATACTATTGTTTAGAAAAGCGTATTTGAAACTGAGTATGATGATGATGATTTAGGGTTTTACATAGTCCATGGGACCATGCGGTTCAAAAAGGTTAGCGAAGGCTCCATTTTTTCTGAGCCGGTTCATGCCCATGTCTTTGCACAAGTGATCATTATACCAAATTTCTAAAGCACCAATCGACGATCGATAATGGTATTCCCCAGTTGATTGTTTCATGTATTCGTCCCATCTTGCAACATCTTTCTCCATTTCACAAACACTTGGTAGCGTAAACACGCCTTCAAGTAGCGTTGCCACCCATTTAGCCCTCATTTCTGAAATATACATATTGGAAAGACTTTCAGAGAATCCAATTACTGCTACTTGTGGTATATGTGGATGAATGCATTCCCTGGTAACATTATCAATCATATCAGTAATCTAGTTTTATCTTTCATGTTTGAATGTTTGATCAATTTGATACTGACTAACCTGTAAAGAGGGACACGCGATGAGCCTGAGATGAAGTGACCAAATGTTGATGATTCAAATACATCTTTGAGCTTTTCCACACCTTTAAATCCTGTAGCAAAAATAACAATTTCTGCTTCTATTTGTGTGTTGTCCTCGTCCGTAGAAATCCCCTTTTCATAAAAGCAAAAACTTTGGGATTTCTTCAACTTGATGCTTTTTTCCTCAACTGCGTTAAAGAAGTTGTCGGGATCTGGCATGTACAAAATCAAACATGAGCGAGCATCTTTTGAGAAGCTATGTTGTGGCACCATGTCAAATTTGGCGAGTGGAAGCTTGTTTTTTATGTGGCTTTCCACAAACTTTGAGACTCCCCAACGCTATTAGATCGATGTGATCAACAAACAAATTAAAAGATTGTTAGCCGAGTTAATATTTGTATAGTTATCATAGTTATTTGGTTCATCATTTATCTTTCATGCATTAATGACTACTAATAAGTAATAAAGTTTCAAATGACAATTTTGAAAGTTGTTGAGAGTCTTACTAGAGGTGAAAGTAATGTAGCTAGCAGACTAAGCACAAAACCCTCTCCTGGTTTATGAACTAAAAGCTCCGAGAAGCGATTGAAGTATAAATACGTCAATGGAATTCCCCATGGAGCCCAGTCAGGCAATTTCCAATGATCACGCCTGTACACTATCGTACATGGATGTTCTGGGCCTGAAAATTAACGTAGGAAATTCAGTTAAGGAAGATAACTAGACGGAGATGAAGGTTATTTATGCAAGTACCAACCATTGATGGATGCACACTCCCTTGCAATATCGAGTCCTGTTTTCCCAAAGCCTACGACGACAACCTTCTTCCCTTTCACGAATTCAGCAGCTTCGTCATTGTCCATTGCTGCGTATTCCATTGAGTGTATGGCTTTCCCTCGAAAATTTTCTGGGCCTTTACCGATAGGGAATTCAGGTATGTTTGGAACATCTTTGAAGCGTCCCAAACAGAGAATCACAAAGTCGGCAACGTAAACCTAGTGATTCCACATGAATACTTAAATTTATGCTTCGTTAAATAATGTTAATGTTATGTTGGTATCTCTTTAGCCACATCGTGGGCCAAGTGCATTGTTTTTTCGTAGGCGCTAGGTGGTGTAAAATCAGTGAGTGTGTGTGTCGTCGTTCTAAATAAAATCCATACCTGAGTGGTGGTAGTATTAGTATCAGTAACACTGACATTCCACTTGCCTTTAGGCGGAAACGTTTCACCGGTCCCATTCCAGAGAGACCATGTCTGCGATGACGGCCCGTCATAGCTGATACTGTTAACTCGGGACTGTAGTTTGATGTGTGGCATGAGATCAAAGTGAGTGGCATATGAGCGGAGGTATTCTAGCATCTGTTGTTGGGTAGGGAAAATGTCCGCAACCGAATCGGGCCATGGGAAGTCAGAAAACTGGTACAAAGCTTTGGGTGATTGAAGCCTTGTGGTTTTGATGGTTTTACCCCATACACCGCCAATGTCGGATTCTAAGTCGAAGACAGTCGGGTTGAAGCCTTTGGAGAGACAGTATTTGCAGGCTAGGAGGCCGCTGATTCCGGCTCCAACGATGATCACTTGCTTCTTATCCATGACCTTCCAGCAATGCCGTATGGGATATCACCTTATCTGTTTATATGCTCCAATGCTATGGTTTCCAATGCCTATATAATATTGCCAAACAGGAAGATATGGGCGGTAGATTGAATATGATGTGTTGATGCAGTGGGGTTGCTATCTTGATGCTTATGGCTTGTATTTTTAACTTTTGTGTGAGAATGATATTTGTTTGTGGGTTGGCGGATCTAACCCAATACCAACCTAAAGATTTGACACGGACTCGAACCTAGTAAATCGTGTTAGACATATGAACCCAAACATGACACGAATATTGACGGTGTGGTATTGACGGGTACACCACACATGTAACCTGATATTTCTTATTTTTTTTCCCATATCGATCAACACTCTAAATTTACATTTTCGCAACAAAAAGAAATACAATTGTGTAAAAAACAATTACAATTAAATTATAAAACTTTATGTCAATTTCTCGTAAGTAGGGCTGTTCAAATCGCTCGTCGTTCGTTCGAAAAATGTTTGCAAGATGCTCGCTCGATCTTTCACTCGGTTGTAAATGAGCCGATCGGATCGGTTCGGTTTGTAAATGAGCCAAGCACGAGCAAAGGTACGCTCGTCTCGGTTCGGCTCGAATAAATTTGTATTTATTTATTATATATTTAATTATAAAAATACACACAATTTATGTGTGGGCCTTGGGGGGCAAAAGTAAAGTTGCACTAGTTTTAACGTTATTTTACTAATTTCGTGAAAATAACGTTAAAAACGACGGACGGTTAATCATGCATCATGTGGTGGCGTGGATAGCCAAAAGACAAAGGGGTACATGCACCGATTGGGGTTATCCCGATTGCTAAGTGTTTTGTGCCTTATGTCCAAGGCTTGATACCAAACCACATCGAGTCGGGGATCTCACTGGAAGCAGCCTCTCTATTCTTAGGGGTAGAGGTAAGGCTGTCTACATCTTACCCTACTCAGACCCTACCTTAGCTTTGCTATAGGTGGGATTAACTGAGTATGATGATGATGATGATGATGATGATGATGATTTTATTGGATTTGACTTAGGATACATACGGGGCACCCGGTCCTCCAGATCTACCAATCCAAGGAAAACCTAACCCCCCACCCTCTCGAAAGCACGACAGTGAATAATCAATAAAACCTGGTATCCTTCAAAACTCGAACTTGTGACTATTAGGCCCCAAATCACCTATCGTTAGGCTTTCGTACCACTCCACCAAAAAGTGTCAAATAATTGAAAGTAAAAATCTGAAGTGTTGATCCATCCCATCAAATAATTTAAAGATGTGTTTTTAGTATAAAGTTGATCAAAAGGCTAGTTTGGCATGCCTAATTAGTCAAATGGGATCTTTTGATGATATTCCAAGTAAGGAATTAGAAAAATGATGGCCAAAGCCAAATATACCTCATCCTTCTAATTTTTCATCGTATGACTTTTAAAAATGTCAAATCAATGTGAACTTTCTTCTTTTAGACTAGATGGAGTGGGCGGGAAGGAGTGGGCGTGGAAGGGCTTTATGGGCGGAAACACCGCTACCAAGGGGCGTGGAAGAGGGCGGGGAAGAATCGACCAGCGTGGGGGGAGGAGGAAGCCACGTGGAGAAGAGTGATTGGCCGATTTTTTTTCTTTTATTTTTTTAACTTTAACCCAATATAATATTATTCTCTTCGCCCCCTTTCCCCCCTTTCACTCCTCACAATTTTCACATTTCACACGAGGCCCTACATGTGTCACATGACGCTTCATCCCCCCTATAGTCTTAGAGAAAGAGGGGGTGAAGCGTCATGTGGCACTTGTGGGACCCATGTGGGTGGGGAAAAAATTGTAGGGAGTGGAAGGGGGGAAGAGGGGGGAAGGGAATAATATTATTGTGTGTAAGATTTAAAAAAAAAAAAAAAAAAAAAAGACAAACCAATCAAGGCCTGCCACCTGGATCCACCCCCGCCCCACGCCAAGCAACATCTCCCCGCCCAAAGGGCTCCCGCCCTCTTCCACGCTGCCAAGGAATGGTGTTCCCGCCTGTGAAGCTCCTCCCCGCCCTCGTTTCCCGCCCTACTCCCTCCACTCTTAGGGGTTGTTTGGTTTACCTCTGAATGGCTCATTCAGAGGTAACCTCTGAATCGGTCAGAGGTGAGTAGTGTTTTGTTGCAAAAATTTGCCCCTCTGAACTGAACCATTAAAACTGAATGGTTCAGTTTTGTATACATGTTGAATGAAAAAAAAAAGACTTTGATTACCCTTCAAACACATCGACCGCTGTCATCTTCGTCGCCATCTCAAACACATCGACCGTCACCACCATCGCTCATTTCAGTCACCGATCTTCCGCTCATTTTAGCCCTTCCTCTGTCGTGGTTCCTCTTTGGTAATGAATCTTGAAAATCAAAATATTGAAAGAGAAGAAGATAATAAAAGAGAAAGATTCTTAAAAAAAAAGAGATAGAAAAATGAAGATGAACGTTGGTTTTGTGTGGGAGAAAGAAGAGAAAATGGTGTGGTAGGTGGGGTTGGGAGAGTGTGCAGGGATTTGTGAGAAAGAAGAGAGGTATGTGGGGTGGGGTAGGGGTAGGGGTGAGGGTAAATTAGTCATTTTATGTATTTATTAAGATGGTTAACCAAACAGCATTTTACTGGTTCAGCACTTACTGGTTCAGAGCCTCTTTTTCATTCAGACCTCTTATTGGTTCAGCACTTTCCCATTCAGAGATTGCCAAACAGCCCCTTAGTGTGAAAATGGGGAAACATTAATAAGGATCTAACCAATGTTGTTAAACCCGGACCGGACCGACCGGTCGGACCGGGGATCGTGGCTCCTAACGGTCCGGTTCCATGGATAGGATCGCTTTTGCATCAGACCGCCTGGTCGAACCGGGAACCAGTGGTCGGACCGGAGAACTTCAATCCCTTCGATTTGCAGGTAATAGGTCGTCATTCACTGGTTCGTTCGTCCCTCAATCCAACCAGGCAACCCTTTGTTGTTCACTCGTTTGTCAATCCAACCAGGTAACCAGGTTCTTGAAAGAAGAATAGATAAGAGTTTAAGAAGAAGGTGAACTCCATGAGAGAAAGAGGTGGGGTTATTTCTGATTTGAAGACTTGAAGTAGGTGAATATGTTTTTGCTTTTGAAGTAGGTGAAGAGTTATGGGGGAAGGAAAACGTATCTTCTTCATAAGATTTCATGGAAAGTTGTGATGAATATAAATTGAAATTAATATAAATATAAAGTTCAATATGTAGGCATTTTTTTAATTCAAACGTAAATGTAACTTTCAATTAAATATAAGTATTATCGAAGCACAAACTATTTTATATTTGATAACTAAATTTTAGAAGTTTTATAAATATTTGGATATTTGTTTGTAATTTTTGGATTTTTAAATTAATAATAAAGTTGTCCGGTTCTTAAATCCGGTTCAACCGGGTTGAACCGGTCCGACCAGTGAACCAATAAGGTGACCGGTTCAACGCCCGGTCCGGTTCTGAAAACATTGGATCTAACAAGTTAATGGTGTACAACAAACAAAAATGAAAGGGATATGTTACATTTAGCCCAACCCTTAAAAAATCATGATATGTTGCCTTTAGCATAATTGTAAAATAAGCTTGGATTTCAAGTCATTAAAGCATTCGTAAGTGTCCTTATAACTATACATATTATTAACGTCAGTTTTCTTATATCGTTATCTATCTATATATATAAAAGAAAACGTATATGCTGACGCGGCGTGTAATGGAGGCCTCAATCTCCCCTTGAGAGTGCCACGTGGCAACATAATTGAAAGATTTTAGTGTTTTTTAACTATTTCTTTTTTTAATTAAAAAAAAAGATAAATATAAAACCCTAAATTAAATTGAGTTATTTTAGGAAAAAAAGAATTTATAAATAAATTTAAAATTTTCTCTCTCATGTTTCCTCCCATAAATTTTAAACGTTTATATCTTTTATATACGGGATTTTTTAAAGAAAAAAATTACACCAAATTAACGAGCGTTTTATTATCTTTCCAACGAGTACCATAGTCATATATAAAAAACGAAGAAAAATCGACTATTTTTTGTGGGGTTTCGTTCATACAGGAAAAAAACACACAAAGTGTTCATGTTATTCATTAATCATGTTTTTTTTAAACCAGGTTCTTATCTACGATGTTGAAAATCAGCCCAATCGCCATGTTATCATTGGAATTTTACTAGGTATACTTCATCAAGAGAAGTTAGTAGAAAGAATCGCGCAACACTGCAACACATGGTGTCACCTTATAGCAAGGTTATTTTTTTATTTATTTAATTACAAGAGTAATAATTATTACTATTAGTATTAGTATTATTAGAATGGTTATATTTTTCAACCTCGGGACGCTCCCGGAAAGAATTGATAGTTGCTAACGTGGCGTTCAATGGTGCCCTCAACCATCTCTTGATTATGCCACGTGGCATAATGAGATGCAATGATTACAACTTTCAACTTAAGTGTTTGTTTAGTTGATTAGGTTAGGAATTATAAGAGCCATTAGAATGTGAGAAATTAAAGAGATGTGATGAGTTTTTTAATAGTTGCAGCTTACATAAGTGATTCTTTAGATGATTACTGATTAGGTTTTAGATTAGGGAATATAAGTTATTACTGATTAGAATACTATGAACATACAATGATTGAGAGATTTTGTGGTTAGTTAACTTGAGCCATTTGCAATAAGTTATCACGTAAAATTAGATTTTTCAACCCTGAGACCCTCCGGGTAATCAGCTAGTTTTATATATAGATAAACTTGTATTAGTTTATTTGTACAAATAAAATGTTAAAGATTTTACTTTTTCCAAAATTGTCACAGATTTATTAATTAGATCTGTTACTTACATCAATACTTCTTGATATAAATTTGGTGGCGCTCTTATCTTGTCCATTGTCATTCTTCCATATAGACAAACCATGGAAAATCATTGAACATACGACTTTACATCAGGCTATGGGCCTATGGCTATCCATCCTTGGAGGGACCATTGTGGGAGATTCGGCACTTGTCTTTATATAGCGTCTTGGCGTGCAAAAGAAAGTGATGTGACCCAATTATATTATATTATATCTATTATATAGACAAAAGATCAAATACAAACAAAGTTTATCGTGCGAACATACGAACTGAAGGGAACAAAATAAAAGTGGCGGTGGCATTTTCGTAAATAATGACCACCACTTTTTGTTTGTATAATTACTCTAGTGTATATAATTACTCTAGAGTAAAAAAGTGGCGGTGGCATTTTCGTAAATAATGACCACCACTCTTGCTGTATAATTACTCTAGTGTATATAATTACTCTAGAGTAATTACCCTAGAGTAATTATATAATTACTCTAGTTATATAACTACGCTATATAATTACTTTAGAGTAATTTTATAATTACTCTAGTTATATAATTACGCTAGAGTAATTACGCTAGTTATATAACTAGAGTAATTATATAATTACTCTAGTTATATAAAGTTTCCAATATTTACAGAAATGCCACCGCGTGTTTTTTACTTCAGTTCGTACTGTTCGTACGATAAAGCTATATGTACGTGAACTTTACTCTATATACATTAGTTTTAAAACTTTCATGAATAGTACTAACGGAGTTACTATTCAACTCCGTTAAGTTACTATTTAACTCAGTTAAGTTGCTATTTAGCTTAACGGAGTTACTATTCAACTCCGTTAGGTTGCTATTCAACTCCGTCAAGTTAGTATTTACTCTGCTTTTTTAATTTTTTTTCCTAATTCCGTTTTTTTTCCCGTTAAGTTACTATTTAACTCTATTTTTTTAAATTTTCTTCACTTAAATCTTTTAGGCTACTACTCAATTCCGTCATGTTATTACTCAACTCAACTCAACTCAACTCCGTAAACTACTATCCAACTCCGTAAAGTTACTGTTCAAGGCCGTCAACTTACTATTCAACTCCACTCAACGCCGTTAGGTTATTATTCAACTCCGTGAGGCTACTGTTCAACTCCGTTAGCTTAACGGAGTTACCATTCAACTACGTTAAGTATTTAACTCCGTCAAGTTACTATTTAGCTATTTTTTTATTTTCTTTACTCAACTCCGTTAGGGTACTACTCAATTCCGTCATGGTACAACTCAACTCAACTCAACTCCGTCAACTACTATCCAAGTCCGTCAATTTACTATTCAAGGCCCCAAGTTACTATTCAACTCCACTCAACGCTGTTAGGTTACTACTCAACTCCGTTAGGCTACTATTCAACTCCGTTAGCTTAACGGTATTACTATTGAACTCCGTCAAGTTACTATTTACTCTGTTCTTTTAATTTATTTTTACCAGCAACTCCTTTTTTTCCTCCGTTAAGTTACTATTTAACTATGTCTTTTTTAATTTTCTTTACTCATCTCCGTTAGGGTACTACTCAATTCTGTCATGTTACTACTCAACTCAACTCAACTCAACTCCGTCAACTACTATCCAACTCTGTCAAGTAACTATTCGAGACCGACAAGTTACTATTCAACTCCGTTAATTATTGGTTCGCCACATCAGATCCGAAAGCCAATATTGTTGCAACTTATACACCAGTAACAAACACTGGAAAATTAAAAGCAATGTTGTTATAATACTAAAAGAAATTGTGTCGTCCTTCCACTGTTGTGCGTTACATACATAGAACTAGATAACGGTTTAACCTAGGCGCAACGCGCCGCCTCGATTACCACTAGTTTATAGAAAAACTAACAAAACTTTATTGTTAGGGGGAAGGCTCTAAGGCTATACCGTTTGGTTGCATTTTTTTCCCAACTTCCTCAAGTGTTACATCAGCGTCACCTCATTTTTCACATTTTCTTTCCTAAAGTTTGGAAATGGTTTCTCCCAATTCCCTCATTCCCCCTTTCTTTTTTTTTTTATTAATTTTCCTTTTTATTTAATTATATATTTTTATATTTCACAAATATTTTTTCATTAAAATAAATTAAAAAAACGTAAAAATTAAAAAAAAACCGGCAAAATTAAAAAAAAATAAATAAACTTCACTAAATTAAAAAAGAAAAAAGAAAAAAGAAATACCAACTACAATACATAGAAACTAAAAAAAAACTTGAACAATACATAATAAAACAAAAACTACGGTATTTGTCCTCCAAGCCACTTCTTTGCGATCTTGTCTTTCATCTTGATCATTACCATTTTTTCTTGCTCGGAAAGGCCCTCGAGACTTCTCCCCATCATGCTAAACTCTTCCTGTTCATGTTTTGCAAGATCATACTCGAGGCGTGCCCTATCCAATCGAAGCCTCTCTATTTCTCTCGTTGCGGCTTCTTCCTTCTCCTTTTTTTCTTTCTAACCACCTCTCCTTTTGCTTTGCCTTAAACTCGTTAAAGTTTTGAATCAAGGCATTTATTTTCTCTACCGCTTTTTCTTTCGAAGCGGAGGCCTTTCCTTTTGAGCTTGAGGCGGCTTTTTTTGTGCGGTCCCTTCCAATTGGTCGCTCCAATTCGGGAGTTGGAGCTTCATCTTCAAACTTAGGGTCGTCGTTTATATTTATCGTACAACGTGCATCGGACCCCCTACTATAACATCCCGAGGCGCTCGTCTTTGTTCTTTTTACTTGTGCCACTTCGTTTGGCACCATTTTCCATTTTTCACATTTGCTCAAAATCTCATAAGGCCTCATGTACGCCCACCCCCCTTTCTTTGAGCTAAACTTCTTAAGCGCCTCTTTCAACACATTCTCGTCACTTTGACCTGTCTTTCGATTGTTCCAACAATTTTGATAAACACCCGCAAATTGTTGGCATTTGTTGTTCATCTCCCTAAACTTCGTACTAACGGATTGGAAGGTACGATAAGGATCCCGCTGCATTAAGTTGAAAAACTGAATGCAAACATGGTTCCAAAAGCTTTCCTTTCTTTGATTTGTACCTACACGTGACAATATTTTTTTTAAAAAAACAATACATAAATATAATATTTTTTTAAAGACAATACATAAATATAATATTTTTTACACTAAATATATATTTTAAAAAAATTGTTACTTCTTATAGGGTCGGTAGACATGTTCATCCCAAGCTCGTGCTAGGGCCTCGAGCTCGACTTGACTCCAATGAATGTTATCCGTCTTACTAGTACCTCGTTCTTCTACGACACGTTTTTTCCCTTTAGTGTCTTTTTTTTGACGTTGGTTGGGTTTCGGGTATAACGTTGTCATCGGCGCCTAAGGATACAAAATCGTGTTCGGGTTGTGACTGGGGTATCACGGGGAACATTGGCATTTGTTGTTGTTGTTGCATTTGCATATGAAATTGTTGTTGTTGCATTTGCATTTGCCAAGCGTTTTGGGGTTGATTAAAACCGCCAAACGCGTATGTGGTAGGTTCGACCGGTGTAGTGGGGTATGAAAAGTTTAGAGATTGCGTCAAAAGAGTAGCAGGGGTGTTTGGGAAAAAAGGGTTGTGGGTTTGAACGCCTTGGATCCCTAATTTTTTTTTTGTTTGAAGATTGATGGTTTATAAAATGTAGAAGGTTTTGGTTGTGTGGTTAAAATGTTATGGGGTTGTATGATATATAAAGTAAAAATTTTGAATTTTTTTTACTATAAGGAATGTATCATCACCATAAAGGCATTGACCATCATCTTAAAGATATTGGTCAAGACTTGACCAAGACTTGACCAAGACTTTGTCCAAGACTTGATCAAGACTTTTGTAACATTATGTAATTTCCCCAAAAAAAATTTCCTATAAATCCCCATTTTTATTCATAAAATGTGGCCAGTTCTAAATAAAACTATATATATATATATATAGGAAAAAGATCAATTAGGAACCAAGGTACTAGTTAGGAACTTAGGAACCAATCTGAGCCATTCATCTTTTAATCTTGATCTAAGGGTAGGATGGTAATTGAACAATTATGTTTTATATTTTAATTTAAAAAAAAAGTTTTAAAAATGGAAGTTAATAAATACACGTTTGATTCCTAAATAATAGCGGAAATCGTGGCAGTTAATACTCCTATTATCATGGCTTTTCAAACCAACATAAGATTCATTCAACATTTACGAATATTTTTTTAAACCTACAACCATCGTAAATACGATCAAGAACAAACCAGTAGCTATCATCGAAAAATAAAAAATTCAAGAACAGGTAACTATCGATTGATCAACAATATTCCGATTCAACAACCTACATCTCGTTTCCGATCCTCTCTATACAAACAAAAATTCCCTTCATGTTTGGCGGAACACACGACGGCGATAGAAGAAACAACCATGAGAGAGAGAGAGAGAGAGAGAGAGAGGGAGAGACGGGGAAGAAGGATCCTGGCACCCGGTCCCTGACTGGCCGGCGCTGTGGATGACAACGATGGAAACGGTGGGTTATCCAAGTCTCCGATAAAAAGGATAAGGTGGAAGACGAACGGTGAGGGTTATCGGTGACGGGTTTCAGTGGTTACTGATGTATATATGTTGAATTTGATGGTACTATAGAATGTTTTTGTATCACTAATTGGACTTTACACTGATGTATAATTGTTGAAATATGAATATACACTGACGTATATTTGTTGAATATTATGGTACGGTACAATGTTTTTGTAGTACTAATTGGACTATACACTGATGTATAATTGTTGGAATATGATACACTGACGTATATTTGTTGAATATTATGGTACAATACAATGTTTTTGTAGTACTAATTGGACTATACACTGATAGTCCAATACACTGATGTATAATTGTTGGAATATGAATATACACTGACGTATAGTTGTTTAATGTTATCGTACAGTAAAATGTTTTTTGTAGCAATGATTGGACTATACACCGATGTATAATTGTTTTTGTAGTACTAATTGGACTATACACTGATGTATAATTGTTGGAATATGAATATACACTGACGTATAGTTGTTTAATGTTATCGTACAATAAAATGTTATCGTACAGTATAATGTTTTTGTAGCAATCATTGCTACAAAAAACATTTTACTGTACGATAACATTAAACAACTATACGTCAGTGTATATTCATATTCCAACAATTATACATCAGTGTATAGATGAATGTTAGTGTATCTGTACGCTTCAACATGATCTGAATTATACATCGGTGTATACTTCCAAAAACTAAACTAATATACGACAGTGAATAATTGTATAACTCTTTGTACGTATGAAAACTGCTATAACGCAACATGATCTGAATTATACATCGGTGTATAATTCCAAAACTTTGTACGTACGAAAAAGTTTTGCACGTAAAAAAAACTGCTCTGCAAACTGAAACCCTAATTGCGAACAAAAAAAAATTAAAAAACTAAAAAAACATTACACAAATACCTTGATTCTCTGCAAACTGAAACCCTAATTGCGATCAATCTATAACACCTCGTACGAGAAGGGTCTCGAAGGAAGGAGACGGTGGTTAGGGTTTGGAATTGGGGTCTCGCAGATAAGGATGGTGGTTCACGGTGGTGGTTTTGGTGGATCATTGTAGCGATGGTGGTGGAGATTGATGAAGATTTGGGATTGATGAAGTTGTGTTTGATTGAGATTGATGAAGATTTGGGATATAGTTTTGATAACTGATTATCAGAATTGGGGAATATATAGGGGAGCATTTTTTTTTAAATTAAAATATAAAACATAATTGTTTAATTACCATCCTACCCTTAGATCAAGATTAAAAGATGAATGGCTCAGATTGGTTCCTAAGTTCCTAACTAGTACCTTGGTTCCTAAATGATCTTTTTCCTATATATATATATATATATATATATATATATATATATTTCCTCTTTATTTTTTTATGATAATAAATCTTTTTTTTTTCTGAAAAAAAAAATCTGATTTGATTATAATGTTGTATGAAGTTTGGTTACTAAAAAAATTAAACACATAAACTAACCCAACCCAAAAACCCCACAGCCCAAAACTGAAACAGGCCCAAGGTCCCAGCCCACTTTCCCTTCCTTTCTTCTTCATCTGAAGACACAGAAGACCCGGCGATAATTCCGGCCATCAAACCCAACAACCATGGAAACTCCATTACTCCATTTTTGACCTCCTATGCACCTCCATCCATTAACCGACACTTTCCATGTGCTCGGCTTTAACTATAACGCGTCAAAACACTACAAATTTGGATCCACAAATCACGGCTTTTGACCAAAAAAGTCAAACATGTCGCCTTTAACGTCCGAGTATAAATAAGACCCATCCCTCGAACCAGAGGACTCGCACAAACATACCCTCACTCCCAAATCTGTTTTATCTTCCTCCCTATTGCACTTATATAAACTCGTTGGTGTTCAAAATTTCCGGCCAAACAATTCTCTACTTAACCGATCTTGCTCCGTACACCAGTCGCCTTTCCTACAAGCCAGAGCAACAACCACCACCAAAAAAATCGAGTTCCATAACGGTTGCCCCGTCTCTGGTTTTGGTAACAAAAATTTAGTTAACTATTAGAGGTTCAAAGTTTAGTTGAATATGGGGTTTGAATATGTTGTTTATAAACTTAGAAAAAAAAAAGCAATTGGTTGAAGCTTGGTATTATTAATGAGCCCGTGGTCCCCAAATTTGTTCCCCCATAGCTACTCCTCTGTTTCTCACATTCTTTTTTTTCGTATTATTTATTATTTAATTATTATTATTTTTGTCCTATGTACTATACATATTCACGTATGGAATATGTTTTCATTTGCCAACATCTATAATTTTTTTAAGTGACAAATTAAAAACCTCATGATATAAAGTTATTTAATTTTATAAATAAATTAGATAACGAGATAATTGATAATGATGAAAACCTCATTAAATTTGATTTTATCTAAAGCATGACATTTTTGGAGGAAGCATGGTCATGGGACGATTTGGCTAAACCACATAAGTGTTACCATCAATAATTAGAACTCTTTTTCTTGCATGATGCCATTGTATAAGTTCACTCTTTACATCCAATTAATCTTTATATAAACCCAAAAATATGAAATTATATAATTCTTTATCACTTTTGACTAATTACCTAGTTATTAAAATCTTTAAATTTTATTTATTTCTTTCTAAATAATCCTAGCTTCAATTCATTCGCATTTATTTCAAACCCCTAGAATTCCCAATTTAATTTAGAACACCCTAAGTATCTGATCCTAGAGACCCTACACCTTGAAGTATTATTCTTAGACTTTGCATTTACGATTTAGGTTGAATTCTTCGGGATTATCTCCGCATTTATCTCACAGCAACTTGGGGATCTATTGCTTAACAAACGGTGACTTTACATAGCCCCTCTTTACTATTTTACATTTTCGGGGTGAAACATGTTTAGATTCTTTTTCTTGATTCAATAAGCAATTACATGAAGTCTTTGTGTGTTATCTTTGTGCACTTGTCTTGAACTTAACTGTGGTGAACATGCTATTTGAGATTCATTGATGCAAAGATACATGAGATTCATTGATACACGAGATTCATTGATACAAGATTCATTGATGCATTTTAGTCACATGGTTGGTATCCATACTCAATTCCCAGTAGGTTTTGTTCTCACAAGCTGTCCTAGATACATCACTGACTTGTTAATTGCTATACAAATTATATTTTTATGCTATGACAAAACCTATGTATTCTCACCAACTATTTATAGTTGACCCCCCCATTTTTCCAAATTAACATGTTTCAGGGTTTATTATCGCATGGTGGATTTACAAGCTCTTGGATTACATAGGATGCATGAAGCCCTATAAAATAATTAGAGATTGTTGTATATTACCCAATTTGTTATTGTATATACTAAATTTTGAAATAGATAAAATTTGTGGAATCTTTTGTACCATGTGCTGTTATACAATCGTCACTACGTGACACCTCGATGTTTCCGCCATCGGTTGGGGTGTTACAACTTTGCATAATCTTAGCTTAGTCAATTATAATTGTAATTGTGTAATTAAGTGTATCCCTTAGTATTAGCCTTTTTCTTATTGTAAATCCTCTATAAAAGTCTTGTAATTCTCCGTTGATCAATACAATTTCAATACAAAAACCACTTTGTTTATATGGTATCAGAGCCTAAAAGCTCCCTTGAGCCATCTTCGATCCCAGCCTACTCGACAAACACCTTCTGTCCACATTCTGCCTTTTTTTCTTCTTTCGATTCACCATGGCCAAACAAATCACCCACATTACCGCCGCCACAACCCAAAACCAAGGGCCACCTCGAACTACCAATACCAACACTCGCCCAACTCACAACAATAACACATATTGCTACTATTGTAACATTTCCGGACATGACACTAAAGATTGTCGCAAACTTAGTCGCTTCCTACGAGAACACAATGTCTCGCCTCAAAATACCAACACCCCGGTGGTTAACTACACCACCCCTCACCCAACGGCTACAACCCCACCTTGGATGTGGGACACCGGTGCGTCCAACAACACCGCGAACAACAACCAACAATTTTCCGTTCTTTTCAAATACGGAGGACCCGATAAAATCGTGCTAGGTGATGGTAAAATTCTCCCTATAACTTATATTGCTCAAACAACTATTCCAACAAAATCTCGCCCACTTCTTTTAAATAACATTTTAATTGCTCCTAATCTTCGAAATAATCTTATTTCCGTTGCCAAAGTTTGTAGTACTAATCGTGTTTCCGTTGAATTTTATCCCTATCATTTTTTTGTCAATGATCTACGCATGGGGGTGCGCCTCATGCAGGGAGTGAACGTCAATGATGTCTACTATGGACCAATCTCCTTGTCTCCTCAAATCAACAACACCCAAACAAACTCTCTTCTCATGTGGCACCACATATTTGGACATCCATCGCTTCAAGTGTTCAAGTCTTTAATTTCTAGATTAGGACTTCGTTTTAATAAGGTGACCCATGAGTCTTTTCATTGTACTTCATGTTCCCTAAATAAAAGCCACAAACTACCTTTTGGCAAAAACTCTTTTGTTGCCAATCAACCTTTACAACTTCTCTACTCCGATGTATAGGGTCCCGTAAAAACGTCAATCGATGGCTTTAAATACTATGTCATTGTAGTTGACTATTTATCCAAATGCATTTGGTTATACCCAATCAAACGAAAATCCGATTTCAAAAAAAAATTTCCACAATTTAAATCTCTTGTTGAAATTTTTTTCAAAACCAACACTGTTGCGTTGTTCACTAATAATGGGAGTGAATATGTGGGTTTTTCACCTTATCTTGCCTCTCAAGGTATCTCCCATTACACGACACCACCTTACACATCGGAACAAAACGGTATTGCCGAACGACATCACCGACACGTTGTGGAAACCGGCCTCGCATTACTCCACTACTCCCACTTACCATAACATTTTTTGTCTCATGCCTTTCAAACCGCAACCCACCTAATCAATCGCTTGCCTACACCCATCCTTAACAACAAATCTCCCTACGATATGTTGTTCAAAACCGCTCCTACTTATTCCAAACTCAAATCGTTTGGTTGTCTTTGCTACCCATGGTTACGACCCTATGCTACTTCCAAACTCCACTCCCGTTCAACGGCGTGCATATTTCTTGGGTACTCATCCTCCAAATCGGCTTTCAAATGCTATGACCCTACTAGTCACAAACTATACCATTCTCGCCACGTTGAATTTATCCCACATATTTTTCTGTCTCAAACCACCAACCCCTAACCCGAACACATGTCATTTGACTCCTTCCTATCCACATAACAATCGGCCCAATCAACCTCCTCTCCTAACCAACCCACTCCAGACCCAAACATCTTGCATCATCCAACCCCAACTTCACAGCCCACATCACCCGAAGCCCAAACCCCTGTCCCTCTACAAACCCACGGCCCGCCTCATCTACCTCCCGCACACAGCCCACCCCCCCCCCCCCCCCAACACACACACACACAACAGGACCTACACCCCAGCCCACTGAGACACCCTCACCAACCGGCCCACTGACTCTACCCGATAGCACCGCCCCTACCCCCAACCGATTCCCACTCCACCGACCCCACCTCACCAATGTCTTCATCCAACACATCCGATGATCCCACGAATTCACCTCCACATAATCCTCAACCACCTCGTTGACAACTAAAACCCAACTCAAAGTATTACAACCCCAACTTTGTTAACTCTACCACCATTCACCCTCTACCCGTTTCTCTTGAACCATCCACTTATACTCAAGCCTTGAAAGATCCAGAATGGCGCCATGCCATGGATCTTGAGTATAATGCTCTCCTTCATAACAACACTTGGGAACTTGTCTCTCACACAACCCAAACTCCCATTGGTTGCAAATGGGTATTCCGAATCAAACGCAAACCTGACGGCACGATTGACAAGTACAAAGCCCGTCTAGTTGCCAAAGGGTTTCACCATTAATATGGAAATGACTATCATGAAACATTTAGTCCCGTTACTAAACTTGTTACCATTCGCACCACTCTCTCTATTGCTCTTTCAAAAGGATGGTCTTTATGTCAACTAAACGTTAATAATGTGTTTCATCATAGGACACTTCACGAAGATGTCTTTATGGTACAACCTCTCGGGTTCACCAATACGGAATTCCCACGTCACATTTGCAAACTCAAAAAATCCCTCTATGGGCTTAAGCAAGCACTACGTGCTTGGTACATCGACGTAACCAACTTTCTCACTCGTTTTGGGTTTAAAAAATGCATTTCTGGCCCTCTCTCTTTGTATACAATCTCAAAAACATCACTTGCTACCTCCTTGTGTACGTTGACGACATTGTCCTCACCGGCAATCACAATCCATTTATGGATTCCTTTGTTCAAGCCCTAAGAAACCAATTCTCTATTAAAGACTTAGGCCCTCTCCATCATTTTCTAGGAATCGAAGTCATTCCTACGCCTCATGGTCTATTTTTTTTCCCAACATCGCCACATTCAAGATATTCTTACCACCTTTAAAATGGATAGTGCAAAAGAGGTTCTCACTCCTTTAAGCACTTCCGACTCTCTTTCTTCCTTTGACTCCACTCCCCCAGTCGATCTCACTCCCTACCGCCAACTTGTAGGCACTCTGCAGTATCTTTCCTTCACACGTCCCGGACATCTCCTTTGATGTCAATAAATTATCTTAATTCATGCACTCGCCTAAACAATCACACTGGCAAGCTCTCAAACGGGTACTCCGCTATTTGAAAGGAACGGTCCATCATGGGTTGTTCTTGAAACGAAATACTAACCTAAACTTGCAGGCTTTTTCGGACTCGGACTGAGGCGGTATTAATGATGGGGGACGGTCCACTACAACATATCTCATATATCTTGGGTCCAATATCATCTCATGGAAATCTGCTAGACAAAAAATTGTCTCTAGATCATATACCGAAGCTGAGTACAAAGCACTCGCTAATGCGGCGACTGAACTCTCATGGATTAAAATTTTACTTGGTGAACTCGGGCTCCCAATTAAGAGCACCCCACCGCTTTACTGTGACAACACCGGAGCTACTTATGTATGTGCAAATCCTATTTACCATTCCCGCATGAAACACATCGCTCTGGATTATCACTTTGTGCGGGAATAAGTTAAATCCGGGCAACTCAAAGTTCTTCATGTCAACTCCAAGGATCAACTCGCGGATGTGCTCACCAAACCGCTTGCACGTGTACCCTTCCTATATTTTCGGTCCAAGATTGGAGTCTCCAATGGATCCTCCATCTTGCGGGGGCGTATAAGGAATGTATCATCACCATAAAGGCATTGACCATCATCTTAAAGATATTGACCAAGACTTGACCAAGACTTTGCATAATCTTATCTTAGTCAATTATAATTATAATTATGTAATTAAGTGTATCCCTTAGTATTAGCTTTTTCCTTATTGTAAATCCTCTATAAGACTCTTGTAATTTTCCATTGATCAATACAAGTTTAATAAAAAAACCACTTTGTTTATATTTACAACGGTCGAATGTCAAACGATCATAATAATCCAACGTTCCTTTTTTCCTTGGCCAATAGAAACGTTCGGTACAAACGGTGTATTTTCACCGATATCACCGATTTATATAGGTGGGATTAACTGAGTATGATGATGATGATGATGATGATCACCGATTTATAATCGGGGGTGTTCCCGACCGGGGAAACTGCCACATCAACCCACCGAATGTACTCCCCGATTCCACACCAATAGGCCTAAGGTAAGTACTATAGCCCTAACCACTTCTAATCCGTCACGTCAAAATGAACCCAAAATACCCCATAACCACCAAAACATTGACAACACTATAGGAAAAGTACCCTACGACTATTTTATTATTTTTATTTAAAATAAGTAAAACAATTAAATCTAATTAAAATTGCATTAAAATTAAAAATCTTGCATAATTGAAACAAACAAATTACAAAATTTTAAAAAATACGACAATTTAGAAAGAAAAAAAAACTAAATATCAGCAATTTGTCGTTTGCGGGCTATAGCGATTTTCTGCACCTCGTACTCTAGATGCTCGTGTGGCCGAGTATATGTCTTAAAAATTTTATCCATTGTCGATTGGGCGACAATTTCGTGTAGTTGCTTCATCAATAATGTAGATTCTAAAAGATGTTGTTCTTTGCCTTCCATCACCTTGTGAAATGCCGCTACCTTCATTGACGTGTACGCATCTATTTTTTCAAACAACGCACTTTAGTTTGATGACCCGACCGGTTATTTAGCTTGTTGTTTACCCCTTTACTTCAGTTGTTGGACTGATTCTATTAATATATAAAGGTTTTAAATTAAATGATTAAATATATATATATATATATATATATATATATATATATATATATAGGGAAGGGATATTGTGGAAACCCTCCTTATATGGTAAACCTTGGAAACCCAATCTTAGCCATCCCTCTCATTAGATCTATGGATGAGATTCATTGTGTGTACTTAATGTGACTTATAATATTATTTTAATGCTCAAAAGTACATGCAAGGGTATTTTGGTAAAGTTGCTTTAGGGTCATGTCACACCCTCTCTCCTACTTTTTCAAAGTCAACATCACCATTCTCTCTCCTCTCTCCTACTTTTTTAAGAAAATATTATTATCTCTCCTCTCTCCTACTTTTTGTTTAAAAAATATTATTATAATGAGTCATGTCACACACTCTCTCCTACTTTTTGTTTAAGAAAATATTATTATAATGGGCAAGTACAAATAATGTGTTAATGTTGCATACGAGGGTAACATGTGTTAGTTGGTCATAAAGGGCTAACATGTGTTAATCTAATCTGATAAAAGTTAAACCTGTTGCCCCCCATATACCCATGAGAAGATCTAACATTTGTTAGTATGTGTGGTGTGGTAACATATGTTAAACCTGTTGCCCCCATATACCCCTATAGTTTTCACTTCTTAAGTTTACTAAGAAAATAAAGCACACAAACTATTAACACACGTTATTACATAGTATCATTACAAACTATTGAACTGCATGGAAGGTTAACATGTGTTAGTTGGTCAATAATGGCTAATATGTGTTATCTAATCTGATAAAGAAAATATTATTATAATGGGTCATGTCACACCATCTCTCTCCTCTCTCCTACTTTTTGTTTAAGAAAATATTATTATAATGGGTCATGTCACACCCTCTCTCAAACTTTTTGTTTAAGAAAATATTATTATAATGGGGCAAGTACAAATAATGTGTTAACGTTGCATACGAGGGTAACATGTGTTAGTTGGTTATAAAGGGCTAACATGTGTTATCTAATCTGATAAAGTTAAACCTGTTGCCCCCATATACTCATGAGAAGATCTAACATTTGTTAGTATGAGTGGTGTGATAACATATGTTAAACCTGTATCATTTGTCAACCTTTTTGTCTTTCTTACCACTCCTGTTTTCACTTCATAAGTTTACAAAAGAAATAAGTAAACATAGCATACAACTATTAGCACACATTAGGTTAACACGTGTTATTTGGCAACATGTGTTATTACAAACTATCATTACAAACTATTGAACAAGAGATAAACCTACCCCAAGACATTCATATGAACTGCATGTAAATGGTAACACGTGTTAATGTTGCATGAGAGGTTAACATGTGTTATTTGGTAACATTTATTAAACTTGTATTTAATGTCTGCCCTTTTTTTTCTTGCTTACCACTATAGTTTTTTACTTCATAAGTTTACTGAGAAATAAAATATAAAAACTATTAACACGCGTTATTACAAAGTATCATTACAAACTATTGAACCACACAAAAACCTACCCATGACATTCAAATGAACTGCATGGAAGGTTAACATGTGTTAATGTTGCATAAGAGGTTAACATGTGTTATTTGGTAACATATGTTAAAACTTGCGTTTATTTTGTCAGCCTTTTTTTGTCTTGCTTACCCCTATAGTTTTCACTTCATAAGTTTACTGAGAAATAAAGCACACAACCTATTAACACACGTTATTACAAAGTATCATTACAAACTATTGACCACTTTAACAAAATAAATCTAGTAACTCTATACATTGAGTACAAAAAAGAAAACATTATTAAAAAAAATTTCTACATATTTTCTCGGCTTCCTTCGACTTCGTGTGTTAACATATGTTAACCAGTGGGGGGTCTTCGTTATCAACTGCAAAACAATAGATGAGATATCAACCGGTGTGACCAACTCATCATCTAACTTACTAAACAGGAGTAACACATGTTAGTCGGGGCCCAAATGTGAACATGTGTTAACTGGGGATAAATGTGTAACACTTGTTACCCTTTGCATAAGAGGGTAACATGTGTTGTCTGCCTAAATCAACATGCTTAGAAGGAAAGTCAAGATGAAAAAGGAATAAAACTTAACAAAGTTTATATAAAAAAAAGATAACTGATGAGTAATAATAATAATAATAATAGTAATAATATACCTGAAGTTGTATTACAAGTATTGGGTGTGTCAAGACTAGGGGTGCAAACGAGCCGAGGCGAGCTCGAGCTCGGCTCGTTTGTAATTTCTCAAGCTCGAGCTCGGCTCGTGCTCGGCTCGTTTAGTATTTATCAGTTAATATGTTAAATAAAAATAATATAAATAATAGTTCATTTAGGCTCGTGAGCTCGATAAGTGAAGCTCGAGCTTGAGGCTCGTTTACTAAACAACTTTAAATGAAAGGTAAATATTATTAAATATTAAAAAAACTAATATTATACTAGGCTCGATAAGGCTCGACGAGCCTAACGAGCTTCACATGCCAGGCTCGAGCTCGAGCTCGATAAATAAACGAGCTTTGTTTTAGGCTCAAGCTCGACTCGAGCTCGATAAAGCTCGGCTTGTTTCGAGCTTTTTGCCGAGCCGAGATCGAGTAGCTCGTGAGTTTCTCGGCTCGTTTGCACCCCTAGTCAAGACTATGCGAAATCCTTCTAACAACGAATGATCCACCTCTATCGTCCATTAACGGTATCAAACAAAACAATTGACACTAATAATTCACCTTAATAATATCCACCACCATTTCAACAAAATCTAATTCTTTAAGGAGATTGAATCAATAATATCCACCACCATTTCAACACTAATAATTCACCTTAATAATATCCACCACCATTTCAACGAACTGACTAACAGATTGAAAACAAAATCTAATTCTTTAATGAAATTGAATCAATATGAAATCAAGAAAGCATTTAATAAATGAGGAAGCAAAACGTTACAAAATCTTACCAGTTAATTCTTGAGGGAGAATGCAGGGGACAAAAACAATGGAAGTAAAATGAACTATATTTTCGTTATTTGATTATATTGTTGTGTGTGTAATGTGTATTGAAATATATACAGGATGATTATATTATCACCGGCTTGAACTCGGATCTGTTCAGATCTGTGGCGATGCTCCCCCTGTTCAACCACCGAAAGCTTGAACCCGGATCTGTTCACCGGCTTCAAAACCTCTGGATCTGTTCACCGTCTGCCTCGTCGTTTCACCTGCCTCCGAATCTGTTCACCGTTGCCTCGTCGTATATGGTGTTTGAAGTTAAATTTGTGTAGTTTTAAATTTTTTCAGAAGTTTTGTAGAGATAGAGAGAAAACTGTGTTTGTAGAAGGTGTAGAGAGATAGTGATATATTGAATATGGAGGGTACAAACCTTCTCTTGTACTTGATGGAGATTTCTTAGAAATTGTCAAAAGATGCTAGAGGTAAAATTACCTCACTACCCTTATGTTATTATTAAATTGGTTTTGGATTGTGATGATGTGGCTTGATTGTAGCCACATGTTGGGTTTCTAAGGTTTACCATCTAAGAAGGGTTTCTTGTATATACTCATACTATATATATATATATATATATATATATATATATATATATATGACCGTTGGCTAGTTTGTGACGATTTCTAACGGTCAAAAGTATATGGAATTCAACAATACCCTCTCGGTTAGCACTTGCTAACGAGGTAAACTTTTGAACGTTGCCAAGAGGGTGGTGGCGGCGTTGACGCACGGCAACAGTAACCGAATACACCTTGCCGAGGAGCCCCTTCCTTTAGTAAAAATTGGGTTTTATACTGTCAATTATTATTGCTCGGCTTCCTAGTAAGAAACGAAACCAAATGTATTACGTTAGTTGTGTTCTCCCGCTTGGCTAAGCCTGGATCTAACCCTAAGCCATACCACTACATCAATCACCTGAAAACACTCATTACACCAAGAGTACCCTTTGTATCATTTCTAAGTTTGTCACGAAACAAATATATTGTAATAAGCCGGTGATAATATAATCATCCTGTTCACCGTTGCCTCGTCGTATATGGTGTTTGAAGTTAAATTTGTGTAGTTTTAAATTTTTTCAGAAGTTTTGTAGAGATAGAGAGAGAAAACTGTGTTTGTAGAAGGTGTAGAGAGATAGTGATATATTAAATATGGAGGGTACAAACCTTCTCTTGTACTTGATGGAGATTTCTTAGAAATTGTCAAAAGATGCTAGAGGTAAAATTACCTCACTACCCTTATGTTATTATTAAATTGGTTTTGGATTGTGATGATGTGGCTTGATTGTAGCCACATGTTGGGTTTCTAAGGTTTACCATCTAAAAAGGGTTTCTTGTATATACTCATACTATATATATATATATATATATATATATATATGACCGTTGGCTAGTTTGTGACCATTTCTAACGGTCAAAAGTATATGGAATTCAACAATACCCTCTCGGTTAGCACTTGCTAACGAGGTAAACTTTTGAACGTTGCCAAGAGGGTGGTGGCGGCGTTGACGCACGGCAACAGTAACCGAATACACCTTGCCGAGGAGCCCCTTCCTTTAGTAAAAATTGGGTTTTATACTGTCAATTATTATTGCTCGGCTTCCTAGTAAGAAACGAAACCAAATGTATTACGTTAGTTGTGTTCTCCCGCTTGGCTAAGCCTGGATCTAACCCTAAGCCATACCACTACATCAATCACCTGAAAACACTCATTACACCAAGAGCACCCTTTGTATCATTTCTAAGTTTGTCACGAAACAAATATATTGTAATAAGCCGGTGATAATATAATCATCCTGTTCACCGTTGCCTCGTCGTATATGGTGTTTGAAGTTAAATTTGTGTAGTTTTAAATTTTTTCAGAAGTTTTGTAGAGATAGAGAGAGAAAACTGTGTTTGTAGAAGGTGTAGAGAGATAGTGATATATTGAATATGGAGGGTACAAACCTTCTCTTGTACTTGATGGAGATTTCTTAGAAATTGTCAAAAGATGCTAGAGGTAAAATTACCTCACTACCCTTATGTTATTATTAAATTGGTTTTGGATTGTGATGATGTGGCTTGATTGTAACCACATGTTGGGTTTCTAAGGTTTACCATCTAAGAAGGGTTTCTTGTATATACTCATACTATATATATATATATATATATATGACCGTTGGCTAGTTTGTGACCATTTCTAACGGTCAAAAGTATATGGAATTCAACAATACCCTCTCGGTTAGCACTTGCTAACGAGGTAAACTTTTGAACGTTGCCAAGAGGGTGGTGGCGGCGTTGACGCACGGCAACAGTAACCGAATACACCTTGCCGAGGAGCCCCTTCCTTTAGTAAAAATTGGGTTTTATACTGTCAATTATTATTGCTCGGCTTCCTAGTAAGAAACGAAACCAAATGTATTACGTTAGTTGTGTTCTCCCGCTTGGCTAAGCCTGGATCTAACCCTAAGCCATACCACTACATCTATCACCTGAAAACACTCATTACACCAAGAGCACCCTTTGTATCATTTCTAAGTTTGTCACGAAACAAATATATTGTAATAAATGGTTTTGGATGTGGATTTATATGCTAAAAGTCATTGATTGCATTCTAAATGCTATAAAAATCTATACATTGTTTAAGAATACAATGTGCATACCTGCTTGCCCATTCCGTGAGCGCATCCACGGATCCACCCTAATGGGTTAAGTACAATAGCAAAAAGAAAACAATGTTTTGAAAACCGGTTCATAACAGCAGGTGCAACCAATTGAACCGCATAGTACACCAGTTGAATTGCCCGGTATACCCAGTTGACCGCCCACTATACCTTACACAAAGTTGTATATTGTCATGTACTGATACGTAGTAGTGATATAAACGAGTTGAGCCAAGCTCAACCTCTTTTATTTAAGTGGAAGAGCTTGACTCATTTTGAACTATATTTTTAAAGCTCGAGCACGACTATTATTATTGTTGTTGTTATTATCTATAATACATTATAAAGGAGGAGTGATGACCAATAAAGTAATTTTTGTTTCCGTACAACTCAAGAAGCAACATGTACAACATATTTAAGCAAGAAATTTAAGGGTATTATGGGAATAATTGTGACAATTAAGACACTTAGAAGGGTAATCTAGACATTTAACCCACCAACTTCTTTGTAATATGAAAAGAGATTTCCCCTATTACCCTCTGCTCCCTTCATATTCTCTGCTATCCCTTCACATTCATCTTACGCCAGTTATGTTGAGAAATCATCAATCGGTCTCAATTCCATCTTTATCTTTAATTGTATGAAACCTTTCAATTGATGTGGAAAAGATTGGAGTGCAATCATTTTCATAAGTTACCTTCACTTCATGACCTCGATTGCCCTTCTTCATTTTACACAATTCCTTCTTAGGTATTAATCAGGAGCGATTGTTCTGCTTGGCTCTCTTGGTTTTGCGTCCTAAATGACTTAATCGGCGTAAGGTCTAATTCACTTTCAGAAATTGTTCGTAGAGGGAATGAGCATTTGATCTTCAAACAGACAAACCACTGGTGAAGACGAAGACGAACCAGCGTAGACGACCTTGGGGCAAAGGTAATGTGTTTGATCTTGATCTTTTAGTAGACATTTAGACAGTGTCTCAAAGTATTGTCATTGTCTTCATACATCTTGCTAACCCTGGCCATGTGTTTCAGAATTCTCAGATTCGTTACAGGAAATGGGTAGTTGTCTTCTTAAGAAAACTGCACTAAGTGACGACACACGTGAAGCATTTTTTAGATATTTTTTACTCGATGAGGTTTTCATAACCATCTCATATTACTTTTTCAGCGGTCACATATTGCTCAGACAATCACAGCTCCTTCACAATCTCTTGTTAATGAATTGCTTATAGTTGAGGTTTGTAATTTCTCATCCCATGATTGTTACATACTTTCATCATTTTACTTTATGTATATACATATTTCATACCCTGTCCTACCTTCTGCAGGACATGAAAAAACAATGTGATGATAAAAGGTATGAAACGAGAATTTCCCTTTTCCAACTCATTTGCTCAATTAATATAAATATACACCTTGAAATTTGTATCACCAGGGAAATGAATGAAGCACTAAAAACACAATATGAAAAGGGAAAGATGAAAGGTAGGGGTAAAGTTAGGTTTTTTGAATATTAATCATGGTTATAGAGGTGGGTTTGATTTTAAAGTGTGTGTAAATAATAGTTCCTGTGAGCATAATGATACATAGTCATCAGAGAAAAAGAGTGATAACGAGAGTGATAAAGTGAGGGACAAGAAGGGGAGGGGGAGGCGGAAGGAAGTAGTGGTGGCAACCGATAATTCAGGCGCAAGAGAGCCGAGGGTGCCGATGACGTTTGTTAGTGTGCCGTATAGTGAGTTTCTTTAGTAAGGTTGGGACTAATCAGGTGCAGAAGGTGGAGGTTGATGGGGTGCATATTATGTTTAACTTGAAGCAGGAACAGTGTGGTGTGGAGAGAGTAGTAGTAAGGTGTAGGATTCGGAATTGTTGAGGAGTGTGGCGCCTACGAGGAGGATTGTGTATACGATGACTCGTCCTAATGATATTAAGACTCCTTATGAAAAGATGCCATAGAATAATGTGGAGTTTGGGTCTCTTGATAAGACGTCTGGTGGATTCTTGAACTCTGCATCGTCGTACTTGCCACCAAACACTTTGTGTTTCGTTTTTAAGGAGAGATATTGTGAAAGAATGTAGATGTTTTTTCTTACCGATTTGGTTACTAACTGGTTACTGATTGATGATCTTGCATACTCCTGTTAATACAGGAATGTGGGTTTGATCTCTTGCACTGTGAAGGTCGTTCATATGGTTGTGATGTGAATCAGTTGAAACTTGTTAAAAAAATACTAAAGTAATAAGCAATAATTAAGCGTACCTTCATAAACTGTTGATTATCTTTATTAAATAACTATGTGTTGTTTCAATGTGGTTGCATTGCATATATTAAAATTAACCTGTGAGGGAAGTGGGATTATTGGTTCATTTGGACAGTAGTGTACTCATGTAGTAGCTATAATTTATCATGAAGATGCACATATCCCCGCTTTTAGATATATCTATTTTTTTCTTGCAGACAATACTTAAGATCGCTGTCCAATTTATGTACTTATTAGTTGTTCTAGGTAAATGACAAGTGCTTTTTTCCCACTTCTCGCGTGGTCTTTTCTCTCGTATTTATCCGAATTCCCAACTTACTCATTGTGTATTTTATGCTACCTGTTTCTAGGACTTTATGTTAGGTGTTGTCTATTTTATTTAGTTCTTGATAATTTGCTTTTCTGTGCGCACTTATCGTTTGCTTTATTTTGTCCAAACAGATTTGTTGGCAGACGTATTGCTGTTTTTGGGAAGCCTCTGTCGAGTCATTGCTAATCGTCACACCACCAATCGATTTGTACACGCATCTTTCTCCGGTAACCTTCCTTTCATTTCGTTTCACATTACGGATTTTAGGTTTTCTAAATTATGTAGTTAGGTTCTTTGGCTTACACCTACAATATCTAATAACAACATATGTCATATTACTATTGAAAAAAATGATAACTCACAAACTAAAGGACAAAATGGTGCCACTTACTACCAGTACATTTTATACAAACATAACATCTTCCCCATTAAAGATTTACATATGTGGTCTGCAACTTCCATGAAATCCATGAAGTAAAATAATCTACATAATTATAAATTACGAACCTATAGTTTACATGACCAATTAATTTCAACCACATATTTAGATGCCTTCTAAAATAAAAGGTCAATCCCAAATGCATTTTATTTGTCCTGATACGACATAATACAAACGTCATTTTCTTCTGAGGTCGGGCCTTTTACTTTGGTCAAAGGACTACCAAAGTAAAACCATCTTTCAGTTTTCCATAATAGATAACTTGTCAAACATTACTTGTATTTGGTTAGACACACTTACCAATTAGAATTTGAGTTGCCGCAGGTTCTTCCGAATCTTTGTGTCCCTTCCCTACGCTTAAGTGGCTCTTCTGGTCAATGGGTGTGCTAGATCCTGAATTGATTGTCTACAACATATTGGCGTGACTTCCAGCCAGGGACATTGGCAAGTGTAGGTGTGTATGCAGAGAGTGGCGAACATTAACGTCAACCCATGGGTTCGAAAAAAACCAATGTAGCCACTCCGCGTCTGCCAACTATCAGAAAACAATATTAACCCGCGGCCTTACCTGCTCACTTTATACAATGGACATTGCAACCGGAGATTATGGGCGTCAAACAATGATTCCCTTCCCCTTCCAACCAGCCCATAACGACATATTAGTACTCGGCCACCTAAATAGTGTACTTTGTGTTTGCTTGCAGCTGTGGAATCCAACAACTAGAGCATACCATCAGCTGACTACCACTCACGATAATTGGTTATGTGGAATTCAACAACTATAACATGCAGGTATCACATTAACAACCACGAGAAAAATGAAACAGACTAACAAAAGAAAACTAGCTGCTTCACAACACCTCACATCCAATGCTTCTGAACCACCACATAAACCAGGCAAAAAACAAACAAAACAACATTGCATGGTAACATCACATTACCTATTAACTTTCTTTTACATTACATACACACGACCCACCACACATAATTAACATTTGAAAACCGCAGGTACGGATGCAACAAACACACCTCACATAAAGCATGAGCATAACCACAAACCCACTACTTTAACAACCACATCGATCACTGATTATGATGGGCCAAAGGAATCATCAGAAGCAAATCACAAACCACACTGCTTGGTACATACATGTTACAAATCAATGTTTAATTGACTTACATACGCATTACAAAGTGAATTGATATTAACCTTTACCTTCGTATGTATTTGCCAGCGATAGCCACCAACATAGGAAATATAACGGAGGTTAAACAAAACCTACAACTAACTGACATCCCACCATCTGCTGAGGAAAACACAGCCCTGGCCAACGAACACATAGACATCGACTCCGACAATGAATAGTTCTCCAACAGCATAGATGCAATCAACCTAGCTCGCAAGAAGTATGATACCAAATGAATATGCTGATTGTTATATCTTTGGGAAATAAATTATGACTAGACATCAAAAACTTTTACAGTACTATCGTTACTAAAATAATTTTAGTGTTAGAGTTGTAGACTTTTTAACCATCTCTATTCCACTATTTTGTTGATTTATGAAAAAACTGCGCACATATTAAGGTGGGTGTCCCGATTTTCATATGAACAGCTAGCTTCTCTCTCTTATTCAATCGTCGGAATATATCAAAATCCAAAAAATAGTATGTACACATAATAACCTTCAATATATGTATTTCTTAAACAACGCAAACACCCGCAGCAACGCGCGGGCACTCCCACTAGTTATTATTAAAAGAAATGAAGTAAACATAAGCTCATGAGCCTATTCAAGCTTAACATGTAAATCGTGAGCTCGAGTTCGTTAAATTTCTGCTTGTTTTAACTTTTAGCAAATCAATCTAAAGTATGTTAGGAGCGACTCGACTCGTATGCTACAAACATATTTTGAATTAACTCATCTTGTCCTAGGTGAGATCACTTGGAGGAACTCAATTAATGATCATGTCTGGATTCATTTTATTTTCATTCACTTATCTTATTCTCAACACCACAAAAGACTTGCTGAAGTTTTTAAAATAGGGATCTTGTCTTGATTGAGAATTGAGATACTAATTTGGGCTGAGACTTTACCTTTGGGGGCTCAATTTCTCTCACGAGCCCAGAGGCGGGATTCAACCATCAAACTTTAAATTCACACTTGTACACATTACATTGTTATATTTATTTTTTAGATAAATCACTTTCATTTCAAATTCACACTTGTACACATTACATTGTTATATTTATTTTTTAGATAAATCACTTTCATTTCATAAGTGGAAAATTATATTAAAATAGCAGGCAGACAGACAATAAGATTCTAAAGAATACAAGAGTTGCTCCACAAATGAAGCTACGCCTTGTTTTCGAGACCATGGGTTTGTATTATTGACCCATAATTGAGCACAACTTAATAAGATCGTAACAGTTTTAATAATAATAATAATAATAGTTAGTATTATCATTATAACGGTTTTACACAATTAATCGAGGAAATTAAGTACATTGGCAAAGGGAGGAGGGGTGTAAATGAGATCATGTAGCCATGGACTACGTGACTGAGAATCTTGACTCCAATCCATGTTACTTTTGGGTAATAGGAGCTCGGATAACTTCTTCACCCCCATCGGCATTTTTAGACTTGCTTCCTTACTGTCTTCGTTCTCATTGGTGTTGTACACTACATGGCTTGAGCTCATTGCCGGGGATGCTGAAAATTCAAGACGATGAGCATTAATCGAGTTTGGAGACGACGGAGGCTGTGCTTCCTCCATTGCTGCCCTCTGCTCCAACACCTTCATGGAAGTAGCCTTTCTATATATTTTGCACAACACTATATCCTGCCAATTCCCAATTAAATACATCAATGTCCATAAATGATAATACAAAACAGGTGCTTATAAGGCTAAGGGGTATGGGAAGGGGGAAGAGGTCGGGGAGCCTACGTGCCACCCTTCCCCTTCAGGAACAACCCCCCCCCCCCCCGCCCCCCCAATCTCTCTAATTTCGATGAGCAAGGTGAAAATTCCCCGTCCATGCCGATGAGTTTTATTAATATTATATTGTGTATGTGTGATTGTGTGGTAGAAAGTGAAGGGGGAAGGGAACACAACCCCCTTGATGGGGGAAGAGATAGGAGAAGATGATGTGGATAACGGGGAAAGGGGAGCACACCCCTTAGCCTAAAACAGGTGGACCTTCCCCATTAAAAAAACAAGGATGAGTTGAAACGTAACTACTATTTTGAGCATACCCCCTATGTGGGCGAGAAATTATTTTTTAATGGTGGTCAGCGGCTTCCCCAAGTTTGTGAGAAGGGGTATGTTTAGCAGTAGTAAAAAATAATACCCCTCTTACATGAGGGTAGGTTTAGTAAGGTGTTATGTTTAGGCGTTTAGCCACCTTTCCTATAAGCATATATGATATAATTAATAGAAATAGAACTTATATGATTTTATTTTAATTTATTACTACCTTTGATAACGGGCAAGAATCAGGCAATCGGTACTCATTCATGACCCAATCGGTTTTGCTCCCACCAGGTGCCCGGCCTTGTAGAACACTAGAGTCTTCTTCAACCCAAGATGCTTCTTCCTGTCGGATATAGAGAATATTTTACGATCCGACCCAGTTGCCTTCCAAAATCCGTTTTTAGTGGTTCTTGTTGGTCTCCCTCCGGTACCATTCTTTTTATTCCTCGGCACAAAAAAGTACCACTCTCTCTCCCCGATCTTTGACATTTCTATAATTCAAAAGAAATTAAAAAGATGTATTAAGAAAAAAAAAGATCTCTTTGTATAGAGATTAAAATGAAAAGATGAATAGGTTGGATAACAAATATAATTATCTACCGTTAATAACTATTTTAATATGTCAAGTGCATAGAAGAACAAGTAACAAACTTATCTATAAATCATAAATCAAATAATAATAACTATAACAAATTATATACTGGAAAATTTCGTATTGTTTCAATTTGATGTAATTTTTACATTTATGATATAAAATGAATATCATTCAGAAAGGGGTGGCGGCGTAGCTTGTTGCTCATCTTCCCGCTATCTTGATGTAATTTGTAATGTTTTTTTTATTTAATGAAGAAATTAAAATTTAGCAAAAAAAAAATGAATATATTCCATTAAAAATAGTGAACAAAAGCTCGATTCAAATACAATAAAGGAAAGTTACCTGGTAGAATCCAAGGATCATATAGATAAATGTTCAAAAAACCAATGACTTCAAAACATGTATAATTCCCTAAAACCATCTTCTTTAGATAAAATTCAAGCAACTCTTCCTCGGTGGGGTGGAATCGGAAGCCTGGTAAATTGAGTTCCGGTTGATTCGCCTCCATGTAGACAATAGAAACCAGACATAAATATATTCATGGAGCATGGTACTTATATATACATTAAGTTCGCTAAAGAAATTCTGGCATGATTGACTCAAGTCTTTGTGGAATTTCAAAGGCTACACGACTTGTCGTGGAGTGGGGTGATTTATTTAGTGGGTTGTTTCTTTCTTCAATGGGCCAATGATTTAAGGAAAATACACATCATATTATATCATCTCATGATTTTCATAATCATGTACTGTTACAATGAATGTTAATAACTGATTTAATTGGTATGTTTTAAACCGTAAGCCAACACTTGGTATGTTTAAAACCAGCACTGGTTAGACTAGGTGGATTGATTCAGTGATTGGGCCGGCTTTGGGTAAAAGAAAATTGAAATATATTTTTTTTAAACTAAACTCGATTTTGATAATTTCTTCTCATTCCACAAACAAAACAAAACACATTACATAATAATAAGTTAAAGTATATTAACATGTCGATAATAATTCATATTGATGTCACTATTAATTAACTTTCATTTTCGTTGCCAGGAGCAACCTACTCCTACCTTTTCTTCATGTGTTTTTTTAATTTTATTTTCGAACAGAAAATCTTTGTTGATTGAATTCAATGATATTCTATAAATCTACCAACAAAGATTTCATGTTTGAGAACAAAGTCAAAAAATACACAAAGAAAGTTACTGGCGAAATTCCTCTTAGCAACGAAAATGGAAGTTATAATTACTAATGGTTAAATTAGCGGTATAGATTATTCTCGACCAATAAATCATAGTTTAAATTATTAAAGTCTAGAAAGTTTATGTTTTTTTTTCAATTATAACTAAAATTGGGATGACGTATAAACATTGAAAGTGTTTTAAAAAATGTTTTTTTTATTATTATTTCATATATGAATAACATAGAAATACACAACTTTAGTTTTATTTTTATCTCATGTAAATATTTCTGTAAAATTTAATTAAGATGTAATCCGACTTTTTAGTCCAGTTTTATTAGTAAACTACTAAGCTTAACTGGTTCATTAACCGGATTAGTTTTCTAAAAGTTAGGGGATGGCGTCACCAAATTTTCTAAAATTATCATGAGTGGTTCGTTAACTGAAGAATGGTGAATTTCTTGCTTTTAGTGAGACTTAAACCTTAGAACTCATATTTAAGTGTAATTATAAATAAATTTATTCTATAATTATACCAAATTTATTTTGAAATTTTGGTAATGAAAGGAAATCATTTGCGTTTGTTTGGAATTTGAATGAGTCATTTGTGGACCTTGAAATCATGATAAAGCATTTTCCTCTCTAATTCATATCATTTGACTCGTTGAACATTGAACAATTCTATAGAAGTTAATTTTTTTAGTAATATGTGGTTTTTTCATGTTTTTGTTAGATATTTGTACATGTGACTACTAAAATTCTTTGATTAAGTGTTTTTACAATCAATACAATATTTTAGCTCATAAAACTATTTATCTGTTATATATGAGGTTTGGTTGTACGTTTTTTTCATGTTTTTGTTAGATATTTTGTCATTTCATATAGATCTAACAGACTTGGTTAACGAAGTTACACATTTGGACTCAAATGGATAGTTAATTTCCAGCTAGGGACTCAAGTAGTTAAAGTTTTGGACTTTAGATTCAAGTAATTAAAACCACTATAACACAGGGACGCAAATAGTAATTCACTCTTAAAACATTAACACACCAACTAATACATGTGATCCTAATCCTCTAGAGTGTACTCTGGAGACGACACGTCACGATTGCTATCATGACTGTCCGACCTAGCGTCTGAGCGGATACATCCGAAGTGAAGACTTGGAAGACGATACGGTTCATCATCCATAGTGACGTACTCCTCACCCGGGTCAGTTTCGTACCCTTCAGCCCAGCTAGGTACGATTTGTGTTGGACAGATGTTTGAAACGGGAGGGTTTTGGGTGAAGTTTGTTTGCGTCTCCCCAACTTGTAGTTGATTCAATCCCAGTACAGCTATAGTGTAGTCACTAGTTGAGAAGAAGTGTACACTGGTTGAGGAGGAGTGTACACTGGTTGAAAAGAAGTGTACACTCATTGAGAAGAAATGTACATTGGTTGAGGAAGAGGAGGAGACGACACTGGTTGTGAATGTCGGCTGGCACGTCGACAGCGAGAATGTCGCCTGAGGTTGGAAGGTCCAGCTGCTTCAATAGGATAACCACCACCCATATTTTTTAATTTTTGTGTTTAGATTGAATTGTGAGAGACACTTGTGAAGTTGTGAGTGATAATTGGTTTTTTGTCTTGTATTTATAGGGTTAAAAAATTAGCCGTTGAAAAAGTAGCCGTTTGAATATTAAATATTATTCGTATTTTATTATTATTTTATTTAATAAATTTAATAAAAATAAATTAACTTTTTGTGTTTTTTTTATTTTTGTGTTTTTTATTTAATGTAATGTTTTAATTTTATTTATGTAAGTTTTTATTCTATTTAAATGTAATGTTTTTATTTTATTTAAAATAAATTTAAGTGTGATGGCCGATAGGTATTATTACACTCCATAATTTTAATAATGAATGTGATAGAGTGTGATGAAACAATATTCTTGGGGTATCAATACTTTTCTCCTCACCCATCTCATGATCAATTTATCAATATTTTTTTTTTTTTTTGGTTATAATTTGTTGGTTTTTGTTCACTAATCTATGCACACACAAGTTACATTATGTGTAAATAAGAAAATATTATTAATGATTCAAAAACTATAATACGACGAGCTGTAATCTGCATTGCATTGACCTTGACTTAAGGATCATGAATTCTTCCTTTCACACCTTTTGTCATCAAAATCTCATCTCTTTGAATTGAATAAAACAATCTACTTTGATTTTAATATTTATTTTCCAATAAGATTTAATACCTTTTCGCCTATTTCCTTCCCATTTTATTTTAATATTATATGATCTGTAACAAGAAGTCGAGAATAATACAAAACCTCATTCACACCATACAACATAAGTTTCCTAAACAATAAAAGAGAATCGCATGGTTGGTCCATCTGATTTACGGATATTACACTCTTGTAAACTTATTTCCAGATCTTATCACATCGACCACAACCTTCTTCAGCAACATCATCAATTTGTACGCCGGAGTCATACACCACTCCAACATTCCAATTAGCCGGGAGCACACTCTTCGCCCATATCGTCTTGCGATCATATCCTGATGTTACCACTAAACGGAACTGCATGGCCCCAACTGGCACGCGACTTGTTTCCCAAATAGCACCGGACTTTCGGGTGAAGAAACTCCAGTTTGTCGAACCAACCTAAATTAAAAACAAACAAGTTGTTATGTATGGAATTTTTCGATGATAATTATGTTTTATTATGTTTATAAGTAAAACAAACATTTACCCGAGCAATATCAACGGCCACAATCTCGGTCTGGCCACCTTGATACAAGAACTTGATGGCAAGATAATGTAACTTGTTGCTTGATTCTTCCACCCTTACACCAAGGTTTTTGCCTTTGTAATCACAAGGTACTCTACACACAAATTAAATACAAATTTAAAAAGAAATTACTATGTATAAGATTTAACACAATAGCAAACACTGATATTTTGAAAATTTTATGTTTATGATTGTTTATATATAGAAGTTGTTAGTGTGTGTAATTGTGTATGTATCCAAGGGCCTAGAAATAACCTCGGTTAGAGGTGCACAGCCAAACCGGATCCTAAACCAATCTGGAAACCGGTTTGGGTAAAATTGGTTTGAACTTGATCCGCTGGTTGAAATCGGTTTGAGTATATAAATTGAGTACGGTTTTGAAATTGTTTTTGCGTAACCACAAGTTAAATGATACACGAAAACCGCTTTCCAAACCGATCCGGTATGATTTTCCTTTGGAAAGCGGTTGTCAAACCGAACCGGTTTTACCTGAAAAACGGTTTTGTCACCTCTCTGACTCCGTATTCTTAGACCATCCACATTAAGGAAACCCAAAAACCTCTAAAAACATGTCAAGTCAGCTGCCACATCAGAATAGCACTCATTCTCCAAAAACACTAAAAACTCACCTAATAAGAAAACCTAAAAACCCCTTAAAAACATTGTCACATTATAAGACCTCTACCAATGATCATATTCCAACTCTCCACCCAGACCCACCTATGCAAAAAGTTAAGTTTTTAGATATTTGTAGTGACAAACCTCTACTAAAAACTTCATCTAAAAACCACCCGCACAATAATACATCTACTAAAACCCTATAACTCATCACTAAAAACACCATTGGTGATGCTGTTAAAGACTATTGGGAACCTAGTGTTGTTTAAAATTCTTTAAGGCCCATTAATGGAGCCCACCACCACTACTAGCGTCTAGCAGTAACATCTATTGGACTTTATGGATTTAGGCCGACCATTTTTATTTCTGTCTTTCAAACATATATTTTCTTTTTAAATGTGTCTATTCCCAATAGTGTGATCTAAAAATATTAACTTTAAGATCTTCTGGGTATATTAATTTATTTATATACAAAAAACTTGTTCTGTTTCTGATTATTTATTTAGAATTATAAATTACAAAATACGCAATCTATAAACTACAATTTTAAATATATTAAAAAGTTATTCTAGCTTAGCTTTATATTTTTTTTTATGTGCTCTATTCATTGATTTTATTTGGTGAAGTCAAGTCAAACAAATTTGGAACTCAAGTGAGATAAACTCAAAAAATAATATTAAGGTCAAGTCAAGTATAATATTAGTTAGCTCCTAAAGTTCACGAACCATCTCAAGCATTACATGGTTAACCACACGTTGAAACCTAAGCAAAGTCGACAAAAGGTACCGACTCATGTCGGTCGAAAGTATTGAGTCGGTCAAAACTAACCATGGTTAAACGAATCTTGTACCTTTTATATTCCACGTTGGCAGAACCAAGTTTCAATATCTTTTGCTCCATACCCTTGTTAGCCATCGCCATTAAAGCTCTACTACTCAACACCAATTCTGTTTGTGTGTTGTTGTTCAAATCAGTCACTATAACCTGAGTTCCAGACTTAGTACATAGCTTACTATCCATGCATCTCACCTGAAAAATCACCAATGATACGTTTTACTATGTGAAATATATCATTAATATTAAAAAATAATGAACAAACAAAGAAGGTCAAATATGTAAATACGTGCCTGGAAACAAGCTCCACAACCCGACCCGGATTTGAAGATGCTTGGAACAGCAGCAGCAAGATGGCCATTGTAGAAGCTTGGAGCAAATGAGCCATACCCACATGCTCCATCTACATTTTTATGCAAAAATAGTTAGTACCCACTAAATTAATTCAAGAAATATTATCATGGTCAAGGTCAAAATTGATTTTTTTTAATAAAATGAAATAAAACTGAATGTTTGAAATATGAAGATGGTACATGAAAGAGCAGAAGCATTGGTGAAGAGGACAGCTTTAGATTGATGAAGACATCTATCACAAGCACTTGCAGATGCAGTTATTGAAAGAGTAAAGAGAAAGCAGAGGATGATTGCCATTGTTTTTGTTGTGTGTTTTTAAGAGTGATGTGTAATGAATGTGTGTACATGATGGGTTTATATAGATATCTGACAATTTACTTTCGTATATATTTTTCTATATTTGTTTATTAAAAATGTCGGTGAACATGGATTTGTCTAGGAAGTTGCGAATGTGTAAAAAGATCACTGATATTTTTCAATAAAAAGGGTTACTTATTTATCTTTTTTGAATTATACTTTTTTTTAACGGTGTACATTAGGCTGTTTACGAGCCGAGCCGAACCGAGCGGACCTTTGCTCGTGCTTGACTCATTTACAAACCGAACCGAGCTGATCAGCTCGTTTACAATCGATCAGAAAACCGGGCGAGCATTGTTTGAGCGCACATTTTTTCGAGCGAGCGGCGAGTGTGTTCGGACAACCATAAATTTAGGATGTTTCCTTTAATATTCTCGCTGCGTAGTGATGACTTAGGTTCGACCGTTCGAGAATGAGGCTCTAGTTGAGGCCAGTGAGGTGACGAGTATACTACAGATAACATTTGTCGTGTTGTTACGTAGGTTGATAGCGGGAGATGATTGATGGTGGACAACTAATGAGAATATGAAGTCAAGCTTGTTTTTTCACGACTTAGGGTTTTACAATTACACTTAGTGTTAAGTTATCATTGGGTTGACTAGGCCAATAACTATAAATATAATTGTATATGTTGCTACAACAAATAACTACCTAACGTTGGTCCTGAGTCACAGGAAGGGTTCAGGGGTTCAAGGGTTCCGATCTGCCTAACGCAGGTCGTGGTGTCCTTCTACGTTGCACACGTAGAAGGAGGTTCAAGATAATTTTATTGTTGCTAATACTTTTGATTTCTGGTTTGAGATGTACACGAAACCAGGAAAGGCTGTTCTAAGGATCCGAGTGAAGAGAAATATTCTCTCCACGTGTGAGGACCAAAGGAATAAGAAGTTTAGAGTGTAAGTGATGTGAGATGGTGTAATCAGATCTGTGAAGACAGGTCTGATTTATAGAGGGGTGGACTCTCTATTAGAGGAAAGCATATTTTCTTGGACCTTGTTGCAACAAAAGGACAATCCACTAATAGCCGGCGGTGGCTACTGACATGCGGTCTGTTTGGTGTTGTTACTCCATCAGCAGTTGGTTGTGTAACTCGATGAAAAGGTGATGGGACAAGTCATCTTTTTGACTTAGGATACTCCTGCCTTTTGAACCGTTGAAGCTTTCAACCCTTTAAGCATAGTTCTGTAATATTGTTTATTATTTTTGCTTTGGGCTACCCACGTCATCAGCCCCCCAAGTCAGGAGGTTTGGTGGCGTAGCTTGAAAGCTTCTGTCTGTTTGCTTAGTCTGGCTTTTGCTTGAAGGGTTCAATGCTTCGCTGTGTTTTGGGCGGTTATTACTTAGCAGTTTTAATTATGATTAGACTGCTGATGTGACATGTGGCAGTCGCACAGCTGTTTTTTACTGTATGTCATAATTGCAGTTTGTTTTTGAATTAAATAACCGTTTGTTTTTTTCTTTTTAACCCTCTGAATTCACTATTTTTACTTTACTCTTTTTCTTTCTTCAACATTTCCTCTCTATCATTCATCCATCTGATTAGGGTTTCGTTCCTCCGATCAAAGCAGGTTTGTCTTCTTCCTTTATTTTTGTTTTCCGATCATCCTTTGAAGCACTATGGGCGCTAAAAAGGACATGGCCATCACTGTTTCCTCCTTTTCTCAAAAGGAGGTGGAGGCGTTTTGTGATGAATGGGACATAGATTTGTCGTTTAATCCCATTGCTCCGGGTAAGAAACTTGTTGTATCTGACTGTCCGTCTGGGTCTATTGCTCTGTATTGTCGACATTTTGAGTTCTCAAACCTTCGTCATCCATTCTCCATATTTTTATTGAATGTTCTCGAGTATTATAGGGTTTCTCTTGGTCAGATTCATCCCCATGGCATTGGTCGTATTATGCATTTTGAATGCCTGTGTAGAGCGTTAGGGTATGATCCTACTCTGTTAATGTTCAGGCGATTCTTCCGTCTTGCTAAGAATGGTGACTGGTTCACCTTTGAGGGATCGTCAGTAGAAACTAACTTGCTTTCTTCCCATGTTACAACCGTCGATCAATGGAAAACTAGATTCTTTTGGGTTTCTGACTCTATTTTTCCTTATAAACCTGTGTGGAGACATCCTGATGCCATTCTTAATGAAGGGGAGCCTTCAGAATCTGAGTTAGATCATAGCTTTTTAACAGCTCTTAGAGTATGTCCTTCAAGGCTTCATCCATTTGGTGAGCCTTTCTTAGTGTTGTGTGGTATTAGCACCTGTTGGGACAAACCGGGTAGAGATCCTGTAGTGATGAAGGGTGATCAGGGTATGAACCCTTTGCTTTTTGTTGGTTACTTCCCTTTTTGTCTCTTTTGCTTATATGTTCTGTTTTCTTCTATTGTAGTTATGTCGGCTCTTGACTTTATTAAACAAGATGATGCTTCGGGGGTTGTGTTCAAAGATGCTGAAGCAGCAGAGGGTGAGGATGCCTTGACAAAGTATGAGAAGGTAAGGTATGATGGGACTAACTATGTTGCTGTCCCTAATTTCAAAGGTTTTTCTAAGGCCAGTTCGTCAAAGGCTTCAACTAGGAGGTCTAGTCGGCGTCTACTGAAGGCTGCTAAGCCTGTTGATGCATCTGAAGCATTGACTGTTAGTGATGACATTGAAGAGTTAGATGAGGAGAAAGATCAGACCGTGGATGACACTGTTGTTGATGTGGCTGGGGAGAAGAGCAAGGGTAATAAGGCTAAGGTTACCATGGTGAAGGGTAATGAGGGCTCAACGAGCTTTGATGAGGAAGGGTTGTATGTCCCGGGTTGGAATGTGAAACCCAGTGATAGTTTTAAGTCTTCAGCGGTTTGTGAGGAGGTATTGGCACATTTTGCTACCCCTGGTGCCAAGGTTTGCTTGGAGGGGTTGGATGATGATGCCCTTTTGACGAAGATGATGGTTGGTACCTGTAATCTGGCTGCTATGTTACCGGAGGGGATTAGCAGGTTTAGGAAGAAGATGGGTGAATATAGTGAGTTTGCTAAAAAGAAGAGGGAAATGAAGCAGTCTATTGCAGCCCTGAAGAAAGATGCCAAAGAGTATGCTCAGAAGGAGGTCACTCTGATTGCTTTGATCGATGAGTTGAAGAAGGGGCATGAGGCTGAAACTGCCAAGCATGAGGCTGCTAGACTTCAGGTTGAAGCGGATCGGTTGTCTTTGGAAGCAGAGAAGAAAGCGTTTGAAAATGGAAGAAAGGGTTAGAAGGTTCCCTTGCTGCTGTCCTGGATGATAACAAGTGGCTGATAGAGGAAGGCTTTCAGCAAGTTGTTACATATCTTCTTCACTCTGCTGAATTCAACTATGCCCTTGGCGAGGTATACACCAAACTTTTGATCCATGGTAAGCATGCTGGTTTCGTTGCAGGGTTCAAGGCTCATGAGTCTGGCCAAGTCTTGGAAGAGTCTCCTTTCTACCATCCTGATTCCTTGGATGTGTTTAAAGAGACAGTCCTCAAGATGGAACATTCAACTTATCCTTACGTTTCCCAAGTGTCTTCCCTCTATGGGAAACCTTTGAAGGAGTTGAAAGAGTTGAAGCCTGCTGGTTTGAATGAGGTGGTCTCTGCTAAGGTGCTTCAGTCTATTTCAAGGAAAAGGACTCATTCTGGTGATAGCGATGAAACTTTGGATGCTGGTGAAGTGCCTTCCAAAGATACTAGTGTTGAAGCTTCTGAAGCTGGTGGTCTTGTGGAGAAGCTACCGACGAAAGGGAATAAATCGAAGAAGGCAAAGGTGGTGAAGGTTGCAAATGAGGATGAAGCCTCCAAGCCTTCTGGATCTGGTAACGATGCTTAAACTTCCCTATTCGTAGCTTTCTTAGCAGCTGGGTTGTAAACAATTAACTTTGTGGTTGTGTTCTAAACACTTTATCTTTTGTGGGGACCCTTAGGGGTTTTCTTGTGGTTGTGGGCTTTATGTTGCCCTTTAAACAATGATCTTCTATTTGGCTTGTTAAAAGCCTTGAAATGTTAAGCCCTTAAGGCTGTTGTTAGGTATGTATGGTTGTTCATCTTTTGTTTGTTTGTTTTTTTTATGTGTGTTTGTCCTTGTTATTGTTTGGGAATGTTTATCCGGTAGCACCTTCAAAGGTTGAATGTTGCAGTCATTCTTCCTTAAGGTAGTCTAGGCAAACATATCACCACCTATCCTATATACACTTACATAAGTGCTTTAATATGTTTTCGTAAGTTTGTTTTCTAAACTTAAGGAACGGTTGGTGTAGGTTGTTCAAACCTGTCAATGAGATTTATAAAAGTGTTTTTTGTTTATCTCATGGAGTTGGATTGATTTAGGAACTCACCCCTTATATAGGTCTGTTTTATCCTTCGAACCTATTGAGCGAAATGGCCTGGGAGCTCATCCCTTTACATGGTCCCTACCATGGAGTTTCTTGCAAGGTTCTCAACCTGAACATAGGATAGAAAGACAAAGTTACCAAAAGAGGATCTAGTGATCCTTTCATTAATTCGATATGTTAACATTACATTGCTTGAAAAAGAACAACATTTCCTTACAACTTAAACAAAGAACCTTTTAAGGTTCTTGCCGTTCCAGTGACGAGGGAGTTTTTTGCCTTCCATGCTTGCCAGCTTGTAGGACCCCCCTTTGTGGGATTCAAGGATGGTGTAGGGGCCTTCCCACTTAGGTCCTAGTTTCCCTTGACTTTCCTTCTTGCTTGCTTCGTTGTTTCTTAAAACCAGATCACCTAGCTTAAATCGTTCATGTTTAACTCTGGCGTTGTAGTAGGACTCCATCTTTTGTTTGTATTGAGCTTCTCGAATTGCTGCTGAGTCCCTGGCTTCTTCTAAGAGATCAAGATTAAGCAATGTTTCTTGTTCATTTGCCTGGATGTCAACATGAAAGGTTCGCGATGTGGTGACTCCGATTTCAGCAGGTATAACTGCTTCAGACCCAAAAGTAAGGCTATAAGGAGTTTTCTTGTTGCTTGTTTTTTCTGTGGTTCGAATTGCCCAAAGAACACTTGGCAATTCTTCCAACCAGTTTCCTCCTTGTCGGCCTAATCTAGCCTTGATCCCTTCAACCACACTTCTATTCATTCTTTCGACTTGGCCGTTCGACTGGGGGTATGCTACAGAGCTAAAGACTTGTGTTATTCGATACTCCTTGCACCAAACACTGAATGGTTTCTCTGCAAATTGCCTGCCGTTATCGGTAACGAGCACCCCAGGCAGGCCGTACCGGCAAATGATGTTCTCCCAAACGAATTCGATTATCTTTTTTCCTGATATTTTTCCTAAGGGCTTCACTTCTGGCCATTTTGTGAAGTAATCAACCGCCACTAATAAGAATTTGACCCCTCCCTTTGCTGGTGGAAAGGGTCCAACGATATCCATCCCCCATTTGTAAAACGGCCAGGCTGAATTAATAGGCACTAAGTCATGCTTGGGGCTTTTGGGGACAGGAGCATGAATTTGGCAGGCTTCACATCTCTTCAGCTGCTCAGATGCATCACGATGCATGGAAGGCCAGAAGTAGCCCAGGTTCATGAGTTTTGCCACGACTGACCTTGGACCACAATTAGCTCCACAGATTCCTTCATGAACTTCCTTAATCAGGTACCTGCTCTGTTCGGGACCAACACATCGAAGAAGTGGGGCCAAGTACCCTTTTTTATAGAGTATTTCGTCTTGGATGGTATACTGCTTGGACTTGATTCGGACCCTTTCAGCTTCAACAGGGTCTTGTGGTAGTTCACCTCTTTTTAGGAACCTTACAAACGGAGTCATCCAACTTGGTTCGTTTTCAGTAATGACATCTTGAACTTCTAGCTCTGCTATGGTAGGATGCTTGATCACCTCAACCAATACCTTCTTAGTGAGGTGGGCAAAATTCAACGAAGCAAGCTTGCTAAGGGCGTCAGCTTTCTTGTTGTGGGACCTTGGAACCTGTTTGATCTTGCAATGCTGGAAAGTGTTCATGATTTCCTTGGCCTTTTCTTTGTATCTTTTCATGTTAGGTTCTTTGGCAATGTAGCTATCGTTCACTTGACTGGAGACCAGTAGTGAATCAGTGAACACTTGAAGCTTGTGAACCATCATCTTTTTTGCAAGCTTGAGTCCTGCAATCAGGGCTTCATATTCTGCTTCGTTGTTTGTTGTCTGAAATTCCAAACGAAGGGCATATGTGAATTCTAACCCTTCAGGGTTGATTAGTATAAGACCAGCCCCTGAGCCTTCAACGCTGGAAGCTCCGTCTGTGTAAAGCTTCCAGGCTTCGGGATCAATGGGTTCGTCTGTGGTCATGTTAACCTCAGCAGTCTCTACCCTTGGAATTTCAGCAATGAAATCAGCAAGTATTTGTGCCTTTATTGCTTTTCTCGGGACGTAGGTGATTTTGTGTTCACCTAGCTCAACAGCCCATTTGGCTAGTCGCCCCGAGGTTTCAGGCCTTTCAAGCACATTCTTGATAGGTTGGTCAGTGATTACTTGTATGGGATGTGCTTGAAAGTACCTTCGAAGCCTTCTGGCTGTTTGTACCAGGGCTAAGGCCAACTTTTCCAAAGGAGGGTACTTGACCTCTGCCAACTTTAAGGTTTTACTGAAGAAATAAACAGGTACCTGAGCTTTCTCTCTTTCGATAGTGAGAACAGCGCTGAAGGCTTTATCAGTAACTGAAAGATAGACAGAGATCATTTCCCCTGCTTCAGGTGCTGCAATGGTGGGAAGGGAAGCCAGATAATGTTTCATGCTATTGAAGGCTTCTTCTGCTTCTTCTGACCATCTGAAGTCTTTCTTGTCAGTGCAACCTTTGAGGGTCTTGAAGAAAGGTAGGGATTTCTCAGCTAGTTTTGACACGAAATGTTTCAAGGCAGCAAGTTTTCCGTTCAGGCTTTCCACCTCCTTCTTGGTTTGTGGTGACTTCATGTTGAGGATGGCTCGAACCTTATTCGGGTTAGCATTTATGCTTTGTTTCCCTACAACATGACCCAAGAATTTTCCTTCTTCGAAACCGAAGGAACACTTGACAAGGTTTAGTTTCATGTTGATTTCCTTGAGGTTGTTGAAGGTTTCTTGTATGTCCGTGAGCATTTGGTCTTCAGTCTTGCTTTTGATGACTAAGTCATCCACATACGCTTCCATGTTTCTGCCAATTTGCTTGGCAAAGGCTTTGTCAACCAACCTTTGGTAAGTGGCACCTGCATTTTTTAAACCAAATGGCATCTTTTTATAACAAAAGATACCCTTGTCAGTATGGAAGGCAGTCTTTTCTTCATCTTCCTCCTTCATCTGTATTTGGTGATAACCTTTATAGGCATCCAAAAAGCACTTGAAGGGGAAACCTGTTGAAGGGTTAACTTGTAAGCATGCATTATGTGAAAGATAACAATTTTGGAGGTGTTGGGATAGCTTAAAAGTTGTTCTTAGGTACAAGGGTAACCAGTTAACAAGTCAACTTTCAAGTCCACCTCTGGTAAAGGATAACAATCCTTTGGACAAGCTTTATTGAGGTCTTTGAAGTCTATGCACATCCTCCATGAATCACCAGGCTTCTTAACCATTACTGGGTTTGCAACCCAGGACTGGTATTTGACTTCTCGGAGGATTCCCGCTTCGACCAATTTGTCAACCTCCTGGCAAGCTGCTTTGCTTCGTTCTGGAGCAAGGCTTCTTTTCTTTTGCACTATTGGTTTGATGTTTTGGGGAACTTTGAGTTCATGCTCAGCAAACTCACGAGGGATCCCCGTCATGTCACTTGGACACCAAGCGAAAACATCGACATTGTCTTTTAGCAATGCTTCAAGCTTTGAAAGGATTTCCCTGGGAAGGGCCGTGTTGACCCGTATCCTTTGATCAGGGTATTTGGGGTTGATGCTAAGACCGAGTTTGCTCTGTTCTTCGACAACCGTTAACACAGAGGTTGATGGTTGGAGACTTGGAGGGTTCCTACTCCTTCTTTGGTGGGGAACTTGGCACTCTTTCGGCTGATGGAAACGGTCATATCGAAGGCTACCACACCTGGTCTGCCAATGATGACATCGTAACTGGATGGTAGGTCCAGGACAACGAAAGTTAATGGTTCAGTTCTCTGCATTTGTCCATCAGAAAAGGTTACATCGAGCACTATTTCGCCCAAGGGCTTGATGGGTATGTCAGCTATGCCTTTGATGGCGGCTTCAGCTGGCTGGAGCATGGAGCGTTCTTCGGAGCTTAGAAGTTTGAAATATTTTGCAAACATGATTTCAGTAGCAGCTCCGGTATCTATGTAGGCTTTTTGTGTTTTGCATGAACCCACGAAGGCTTCAAGGACAAGTGGATCACAATGTTTTTCTTCGTTGGTACAAGGGAAGTAAATGCCTTGACGTTCCCAATCCTCCAACCTCTGTCGCTTACTTGGTGTTTCACTTTCGACAAACACCATGGCGACGTCTTTCTTTTTGCCGTTAGCTATGTTTTCTTTGACACCTTTGACCAAGTGGGCTAGTTCCCCAGATCTAACGGCTTCTTCAATCCTCTTCTTAAGTTGGAAGCAGTCGTTGGTGTGGTGTCCCTTCTCTTCGTGAAACTCACAATACTGGTTGGAGCTTTCGTTTCTTTTGCTTTTTGGTAAGGGACGAGGGGGTCTAAAGGTGTGCTTGACTTCTTCTGTTGCCAGAATTTCCTGAGGAGTTTTGGAGAGGGCTGTAAAGTTTACATTTCTATCCTTGCTTGGAGGATTCCTGCTTTCGGATCTTCGAGACTCAGACCTTCTGGATCTGTTGTCATAGGTACCGTAGTTGCTTCTTTTTCGAGTAGGGCTGTTGCTTCTCCAGCTGGAAGCCCTTTTTCTTTGCTCTTTTATGTCTACAGCCTCTTCTCCTCTGATATGGGCTTCGGCTCTTTCTAAGGCCTCTTCAATGGTTTTAGGGAGACTTTTGTTAAACTCCCTGGTAAGGTATTTTGAGTTGATGGCGTTCATGAACCCTGCAACCTTCATTTTTTCGTCTGCACCAACATAGGTAAGGCCTTCTTTCTTGTATCTTTCAATAAATCTTTTCAAGCTTTCATCGTCCTTCTGTTTTATTTGAAAGATAACGGTTGCATCCTTGACGCAACATCTCTGTTGTGAGAAGTTGGCCAGAAATCCTTTACCCAGCTCGTTAAAGGTATGGATGCTTCCTGCTGGTAAGCCATTGAACCAAATTCGTGCAGATCCAACAAGGGTTTGCATGAACATGAGACAGCACTCGGGATCACCCCATTTATCGATTTGAGATGCCCCCGAGAAGATCTGAAAGTGATATTCCGGATCATCAGTGCCGTCATATGTTTTTATATGAGCTGGCATCTTCAGCTTGTTGGGGAAATCATAGTCTGTTATCTCCGGTGAGAAACAGGACAAGCTGTTTGGCTTGTAGGGTTGGTTGACAGGGTGTTCCACCCTGTTGCTGGTTACCCCACCCGGATTTCCTTGTTGAGCAGCGATGGCCTGACTGATGAGTTGCTGCCAAGGGAAGTTAGCCATCATTTGTGATATCATATAGGGCATGAGGTTGAAACCTTGGAGGTTTTCGGTTGCTGCTACATTGTTGGTTACCATGGGGATGCTCATAGAAGCGTTTCTAGCCATGGGAAGTGAAGCCATGGCTTGTTCCCATGAAGTGGCTGCCGGTGGTGGGATACTGGTTATTGGTGATTGTAAAAGTTGATCCAAGGTGACTTCATGCCCAAGTGGTGCACCGGTGGTGGCAGCTTGGGTGGTAAACAGTGGGAAGGCAGTAGGACTGGACCTTGCTTCATACCGAGAGGTAGGGAATGTGTTACTGGGGCCAGCATTACTGTTCCCGAGTAATGATCTGTGACCGTAGGTGACAGTTAGAGGAGGAGGAGGTCCAGGAGAGAGTGACACCTCCTCTTCCTCGCCATAATCTAGCCGAAGACGGACTCCTTTGTCCCTTTCCCTCATGACGTATTGGTTTAAAAGGGATCTGAGCTGCAGGAAGTTTCTTTCCACTCCTTCAGGGGTGAGGTCTATGCGTTGGGGAGTCTGTGCAAGATCAGGGTGAGGAGAAAACACCCCTGAACGAGTGGGGGGGTGGAGTCTGCAAGTTTGTCGACCCATGACGTGTAGGTGGGGACTGAGTTCTAGCTGGAGTGCCTCCTGGAGTGGAGAAAGACACAGATCTGGCTGGAGAGGTCTGATCCGTGTCTGGAGAGATCTGATTGACCTCTTCTTGAGACTCAGGGTCAGACATTGAGAGAGTCGGAGCTACACAACTGGTTTTTTGTAAAGACAATGGCGCAGCCCCACGGTGGGCGCCAACTTGTTGCTACAACAAATAACTGCCTAACGTTGGTCCTGAGTCACAGGAAGGGTTCAGGGGTTCAAGGGTTCCGATCTGCCTAACGCAGGTCGTGGTTTCCTTCTACGTTGCAAACGTAGAAGGAGGTTCAAGATAATTTTATTGTTGCTAATACTTTTGATTTCTGGTTTGAGATGTACTCGAAACCAGGAAAGGCTGTTCTAAGGATCCGAGTGAAGAGAAATATTCTCTCCACGTTTGAGGACCAAAGGAATAAGAAGTTTAGAGTGTAAGTGATGTGAGATGGTGTAATCAGATCTGTGAAGACAGGTCTGATTTATAGAGGGGTGGACTCTCTATTAGAGGAAAGCATATTATCTTGGACCTTGTTGCAACAAAAGGACAATCCACTAATAGCCGGCGGTGGCTATTGACCTGCGGTCTGTTTGGTGTTGTTACTCCATCAGCAACTGGTTGTGTTACTCGATGAAAAAGTGATGGGACAAGTCATCTTTTTGACTTAGGATACTCCTGCCTTTTGAACCGTTGAAGCTTTCAACCCTTTAAGCATAGTTCTGTAATATTGAAGCTTTCAACCCCTTGAAGCTTTCATCAGTGTATATGCATATATTGAGAAAAACCCAATAGAGTAGCTTGTATAAACCTATAAATATAATTGTAATTAATGTGTATATATATAATTATATGTATAATAAATTAATAAAAATTATATCGAGCCGAACCGAGCCGAGCGGACCTTTGCTCGTGCTTGGCTCATTTACAAACCGAACCGAGCCGATCAGCTCGTTTACAACCGAGCGGAAAATCGAGCGAGCAATTTCCGAGCAAATTCCGAACAAGCGGTGAGCGATCGACGAGCGCCGAGCGTTTTGATCAACCCTATGTACCATTGTACCAATCTACTCTTATAATCCATTTATCCACATTACATTATATGATCCCTTGACTATGATTTCTCTTTTGTTTATCTTGTTCACCTATTTACGTATATAAGCTTTATAAAGAATCAAGAAATTTGAAATTTGTTTGGTTGTTAATTTATGTAGTATATCTATATAGTTATTTCAAATATTAAGTGATAAATACGTGACACGTTGATTGTATAATTTTACTTGGCAATCTAACTTTTTACCGTTAACCACGACTATAATTCACATGTTACATGAATAACTCCGCATATATCACATTTTTGTTTGCATATAATAAACAAAACTTACATTTTAGAGTACATTTTCTAGGGTACATTTTCTACTGTAGCTAGTATTCATTGTATTCATTGATGTTAAAAAGAAAAGAATAATTTCTACGCGACAATGACTAGTGTAGTTTTGGTTTATATTCACCTACTTGGTTAATAGTATCTATGTCTAATATATAGAAGTCTAGCTAGACACATCTAAACATTAATTTGTAGTTCATCTAAACACATAATAATGAGAAATATGGTTGTAAAACCGGTGATGTTTTATTGACATAAGAGATCCATTCAAATTAAAGGTTTATAGACATGTATAATGAGGTTACACCTATGATGGTGTGGTTGTATCCCCTCGTTAAACACTGCTCTAGTCAAGGTTGTGAAAATCCCGATTAATCACCGACTAATTGTGGATTAATCGCTAGTCCTCAATTTACTAATTAATTTTGGGCTAATCACTCAATTAATCAGTGAGCGATTAATCACCGATTAATCGGACCAAATTGGTCCTAGTCAGGCCTATAAAACTCAAAATTAGGTTAAAAATGAATTCGAACGGGTCAAAACTGGAGCAAATCGATCAAATAAAACAAGTTCTTAACCCAAAATTGAATGATATCCATGTTTTAGAAGCAAAATCGATGAAACGCCATGAACCCTAGTTGCGTGTGATGGTTCCTTACGATGAAAGAAGGAACAGGGAGGGAAAACGGGATATGGTGAACGATAGAGGCGATTTGGGTTATTTAAGTTTAGGTATTTTAATATTTAACCCCCTTTCATATTCTCTAGTTTATATTTGGCCCTTAAACTATTAGAGATAATCCCTTGAATGTTTTCATTAAAACTCTTGAATATATATACAATGTTTCCTTATAGAGATAAGGAAGGTATTAAGGAGGTGTTTGGGATTGATTATTCAAAACAGATTATGCGTTTTGGAAAAGCAGGGGTGAAGCTGCTTATAGATTATTGCGTTTTGATAGCCTAAAAAACTGATTATCTGCGTTTTCAAAATGCAATCCAAACACTAAAAACTGATTATCTGCGTTTTCAAAACGCAATAATCTAAAAATCAGATTTAAAACGCAATCCCAAACACCCTCTAACTACCTTGCCACTAATTATGCAATCATAATAATTTATACTTAATACAATAATAAATGTGCTAGCTATTACACCCCCGCAGTCGAAGCCGGAGGAGACCGAAGGCTGAGGCTGGATCTGAAGTCTTCAAACAAAATACGTGGTAAACCTTTGGTGAAAATGTCGGCGATCTGGTATCGTGAAGGGAGATGTAAAATGCGGACCTCCCCTTTTTGGACTTTTTCGCGAACGAAATGGATGTCTAACTCGATATGTTTGGTCCGCTGGTGTTGAACCGGATTGCTGGACATGTAGATAGCACTGATGTTGTCGCAGTAGACAAGTGTGGCATGAGAGATAGGTCGCTTTAGTTCTAAAAGAAGATTGCGAAGCCAACAAATTTCTGCCACAACATTTGCGACACCCCGATATTCCGCCTCTGCACTAGAACGGGAAATGGTAGGTTGACGTTTCGAGGACCAAGATATGAGATTATCACCATGGTAAATGCAAAAACCGCTCGTGGAACGGCGAGTGTCCGGGCAACCGGCCCAATCTGCATCTGTATACGCGATGAGCCGTGGGTCAGGTGAGGGACCGAGAGTTAGGCCGAGAGAAGTGGTCCCCTTGATGTAGCGGATGATACGTTTTAAAGCATTCCAGTGATCAACTTTAGGAGCATGCATGTGAATACAGATTTGTTGAACTGCATAACTGATGTCCGGTCTGGTAAAGGTAAGATATTGAAGAGCACCGGCTAAACTTCGGTATAATGTGGGGTCATGAAAATCTGGACCAGCTTCGGCACTGAGTTTGGCATGTGTATCTACCGGTGTATGCACAGGATTGCATGAATCCATACCTGCACGTTCAATTATTTCCTGGGCATAAGCTTTTTGAGAGAGGAACATGGTGTTGTTGTTGCACGTAACCGATAGGCCGAGGAAAAAACTTAGTGGGCCGAGGTCCTTCATTGCAAATTCAGAGGAGAGATGAGACATCAGGGTGGCCCGAAGAGTGTCATTAGATGTAACCAAAATAATATCATCCACATATAGTAGTAGATAAGCGACCTGAGAATCCTGATGATAGGTAAAAAGAGATGCATCACATTTACTCTGGTGAAAACCCAAAGTGAGGACAAAATCTGTGAAGCGTTGATACCACGCACGGGGTGCCTGCTTCAAACCATAGAGTGACCTTTTTAGTCGACAAACGTAATCTGGAAAATCTTTGTTGCGAAACCCCATTGGCTGATACATGTAAACAGTCTCATTCAGGTGACCGTGTAAGAAAGCATTCTTGACATCCAACTGATGTACCTGCCATGATTGAGACAAAGCAATAGACAATACAGTACGTATGGTAGCCGGTTTAACAACCGGGCTAAAAGTCTCGCCACAATCGACGCCCACCTGTTGAAGGCTACCATCACAAACTAAATGCGCCTTATATCGTTCCAAAGATCCATCTGATTTGAATTTATGCTTGAATAGCCACATGCTCCGAATTACATTCATGTTTGGCAACCTCGGTATTAATTCCCAAGTCTCGTTCTTTATAAGAGCATGGTATTCGTCAGTCATGGCTTTATACCAAACCGGAATGGACAAGGCATCAGTGGGAGTTTTGGGAACGGGTACGATGGAGGAGACGTTTAGGTTTAGGCGGTGTTTAGGTTTGTGGATACCGTCCATGGCACGTGTGCGCATGGTACGGTTGGTCTGAGGTGCGAGCGGTGGGCTTGGGTTATGAGGCGGACTTGGGTGAGGTAAAGAAGTGGAGTGGGATGGGCCTGAGGTGGGCTGATGGTGGACCGAAGGAGGAGAAAGGGGGTCAGTGGGCTGGTTGGGTGATGGGAGGTGTGAGGATTGGGCTGGAGTTGGGCCGTGAGGGGTAGGTAAGGGAGATGGATTAGGATTGGGGCTGTGGGGAGGAGACATGGGCTGAGATGGGGCCTGATGGGCTGGTGCGGACTCAGTGGAGTGTAGGGTGGGGTCAACGTGCGACCAAAGTAATGGGGGGTAGACAGAGAGGAAGTCGTATGATGGTGGTGGAGTGATGGTGTTGGCGAAAGGAAAGGTGGTCTCATCAAAGGCCACATGTCGGGAAATGATGAGTTGTTTAGTGTTTAGGTTGAAACATTTGTAGCCCCTATGGTCAAGAGGGTACCCCAAGAAAACGCAAGGGGTGGATCGTGGGTCAAGTTTATGGATTGATGTGTGAGGGAAAAGTGGGTAGCATAGGCACCCGAACACACGAAGGTGATCATATGAGGGGGTGCGGTGGTAAAGGCTTTCGGTTGGTGTGTAGTTTTGGAGTTGTTTTGTGGGGAGGATGTTAAGAAGGTATGTGGCGGTTTCAAGGGCATGGTGCCAAAAGGTGTTGGGTAGTGATGCATGGGCAAGAATGGTGCGTATCATATTATTTATGGTACGTATCATGCGTTCCGCTTTGCCATTTTGTGACGATGTGTGGGGGCACGATCGTCGAAAGAGGATGCCGTTGGTGGCAAAAAAATTGTTAAATGATGTGTTAATATATTCGGTGCCATTATCGCATTGGAAAGTTTTAATGGGGCGTTCGAATTGTGTGGTAATTTGTTTGTGGAATTGACAAAAAATGGAGTAAACTTGAGATTTATTTGTTAATGGGTATGTCCACAAAAAAATAGTAACATCATCAAGAAACAAAATATAATAACGATGGCCATTAGAACTTAAAATGGGAGACGTCCACAAATCACTATGAATTAAATCAAATGGAAAATAAATGCGAGTATTAGAACTAGCAAAGGGTAGTCTAATACTTTTGCCAAGCACACATGATTGGCAAAATTTATTTGTTGAACTAGGAAAAGTAACAGAACAAGTTTTATTAAGAAAATGTAAAGGTGCACGCCCAGGGTGGCCAAGGCGTTGGTGCCACAAAGTGGAAGTAACAACAGCAAAAGTGGTAGGGAAAGTGGTGGTTCCAGGCCCGAGCACGAGTGGGTACAGATCACCGCTGCTGTTGCACCAGAGGATAGGGATCCGGCTCTTGTAGTCCTTCACAAGAAAACCAAAAGGGTCAAATTCAACAGACACAGAATTGTCGGTTGTGAACCGACATACAGAAATTAAATTTTTGAGTAGTTTGGGTGCATATAGGACATTTTTGAGGACAAGGGGTGGGTATGGTGGGAGTAGTGTTTGGTTGCCATGTCCAAGTACCGGGATGGTTGAGCCATCACCGACGATAATTTGTTGTCCCATGCTATTATTAGAAAAAGACTCAAAATTAACAGAGGTGTTAGACATGTTACCTGTGGCGCCGGTATCCATATAGCCGGCGGGCTCTTGATTGATAGACATAGCGTGGAGAGCTTGATCAATATCAGTGGGCGTGTATGCCGTTTGGTGGGCCTGGTTGGGCCGAGAACCTAGAACACCTTGACCGCTTGTTTGGGTATTGTTGGTGGGCCGAGAGTTTGTTGTAGGGTAGGGACAAGGCGGAGTGGGCCAAGAGGGGTGGGCCGGTTGTTGTGGGCTAAAAGGCATGGACCAGGGACCGTATGGTGAGGGCCAAAAAGGCGGGTAAGATGGCCAGCCATTGTAGGATCCGCGACCCCAAGACTGGCGGCCACGTCCCCTACCACGGCCACGGGACCGGGCAGAGGAGCCACGGCCACGGGAGCGGTCCGGGTATGTGTCTGATGGAGTGGAGGAGGGTGATCTAGTGGAGGTGTGAAGGGCTGTGTTGGCTGTTTTGGCGGCGTGGGATTGTTGCTCCGCTTTGCTAGACTCGGTCATGCAAAGTTTGGAGCGGGCTTTGTAGAAGGTGGGGAGAGGATCTTGGCCAGCGAGGATGGTACCCATGCTTTCATATTGTTCGGTCAGACCGGCGATTAGTTGCAGAACGAGGCCGTCATTATCAACCGGGTGACCGACACTGGCTAATTGATCAGCAAGGGTTTTGAGTTCTTGGCTATAGGCGGACATGTTTGGGAAGTTTTCAAGGCGGGTGTTGGTGAAGCGGTGACGGAGAAATAAGGCACGGGCACTCTTGTTATCTTGAAAAAGTTCTTCAAGAGATGTCCATACCTCATGGGCTGTTTTGTTTTGGCCGGGTTCAACGATGGTGTGGACAAGGTTTTTGGAGATGGTGCCAAAGATCCACTGGAGGACAATAGCATCGAGTCGCTCCCACACCTCATCCGAAGATGAAGAGGAGGCGGGTGCCTTATCCTTGTCAGTGGCGGGCGGTGGGGTGGCGGGTGGTGGTGGGCGGGGCAGAAGGTGGTCGTATACTTGGTACGCTTTGCAATGGATTTTGAATAATTCTGACCATGTGGGCCAGTGGCCGGTATCCATCTCAAGCGTAATAGGGATGAAGTTCGATATGTTAGACACGGTGACCGCGGGGTGCAGTTTCATATCCATGAGAGAGGGATGGTTGGATGGCGATAGATATGATGAACAGGGGTGAGGATGTGTAACAGAGGGGTAGGAATAAGAGTGCAGAAGGTTATCTAGAGGAGAGCAATAACACAGTGGTACGGGTAGGGAATAGGTATGGCTGTGAGAGTGAGGAGATAAAGGGATTTGGAGTGATCGGAAAAGGGGGATTAAGGGCGGCGAATGGCAGCAGGCGGGGGAAGATTAGCGGCCAAGGGAAGCCAGAATCAAGACCTAGTCTTTGATACCATATTAGAGATAATCCCTTGAATGTTTTCATTAAAACTCTTGAATATAAATACAATGTTTCCTTATAGAGATAAGGAAGGTATTAACTACCTTGCCACTAATTATGCAATCATAATAATTTACACTTAATACAATAATAAATGTGCTAGCTATTATAAACTTCTAAATTTATACATATAAGGCATAAAATTTAGAAAAATATATATAAAAATCCAATCCGATTAATCCTGATTAATCCCGATTAATCCATAGTCGGTACCCCACCGACCGACTAGCGCCTAGCGAGTTCTACAACACTGGCTCTAGCTCAAGGTTAGGGGCATTAAACATTCTTATCGTTAGCCCCTTCACGATAAGTGTAAAAACCCATTTTGAGGGTGAGAATTAGTGTGGGAGTCGATCAAATAATTCTAAGTCACCCCATGAACCCTATTGTAGTTATCATACTTCTTTGTATTATGCGGGTTTTAATGGTTTACAAGGTTTTAATTTTTAAATGTTATCGCTACATCATACGGGTGAGTAGAGGGTAATATGGTGGGATTGGTTGCTAACCATTACAGTTGCACCTTTTTTAACTGTGATAACAAATGAATAACACACTAATCCTACCATATTTTATATTCCTAACGAGTTACCATTTAAAAAAAAAAAAAAAAAAACACTTTTTTTACCAAAAAATAACACCCCTAGCCTATCTATAATCTATAATACATTATAAAGGAGGAGTGATGGCCAACATGGTCATTTTCATTTCCATACAACTTAAGATGCAACATGTACAACATATTTAAGCATGAAATTTAAGGGTATAATAGGCATAGGTGTGACAATTAAGACACTTAGAAGGGCAATGTAGACATTTTACCTACATCATACTTTACAACATGAAAACACTTTTACAATACTACCCTCCTTCTTCCATTCCTACCCTCACAAACATCCTTTGCCTTATGGTTTTCCTTCTTCATCATCAATGTTATCAATGAATGTTTCATTCAAGAAGATGTTGGAAATTACAAAAATTTAATAACATGATGAATGGAATTTAATTGATTTTAGTGAAATTATTAAGGAGACTCTTGAGTAGAGTTCTTTATTTCACTTTATTAGAGTTTATGGCTCTAATTAAGTTAGTCTCTTCACTCATCCTTAGGTCTTGTATACATAGAAGACTTTGTGCCTCATTTGAAAGACTAGAAAAAAAATACAAGAAAAATAAAGAAGAGGATTCATAAAAAAATTCTTGAAGAAGAAGAAGAAGAAAAAGTTGACCCATATGTTGGGAACTTATAGAGATAAGTTTTTCTATACTTGATTCCACACATTTCCATTATTATTTGTTCCACAAGTTTTAACACCATGATTAAAAAGCATTTATGTGCTTCTCATAGTTTCTCTACTTAATGTTGGTTATGTTTCAACAAACCTATATATTTATGTGTGTGTGTATGTTTATACATATAAACCAAAAGTAGCTACGCTTTAGAAAGTTAAGCTAGAATTTGCATGTAGTGGTTAATTTAATCTTTACTCATATCTTATGTAGCTAATTTGATTCTTCATATCAACTTTAGTTGATGATCAGATTTACTTATGCCATTTTTTAATGTAGCAGGTAGTATAGTTCAAACAGTGCTTCAAGTTCTCCGGTATGCTTTTTTATTTTGAGTTTTTTCATGGGCCTTTATGAATGCCTTGAGTCCATAATCATGCTTATTATCCAATCTGAGAATTAGCTTTATTAGATGACAATTTGACCGTATTTTGTCTATGATACACTCATTTCAACAAAAAGTTAATGTGTGTGCTTTGCAGGTTGTTTATTTTACACAATTTTTAAGATGTTTATTTCTTACCAGCATACTCAGTTAGTATTCGGGGGAACCTTGGAGCAATGTCCATGACAGATTTAGAAGTTTTTTTTGTCAGTGGGTGCCGAAATAGACCACGTTAGAAAAAACCGAGTAATGCCAAAACGGGTCTTTTAAAAGTTAAATTCACAATTAAAATATATAAGTTAAATGGTTCCTTGATCATCTATAAGATTGTCTTCCTCTCTTTGTTACTCTTTTTTTTCCTAATTAAAAATTCAAATTCAAATTAGTTCTTGTTAATAATATTAGTAAGAAACATACAACCAACAAATGGATTGGATGCATAAGTATAGTAAATGGGAAATAGTTTACCTTGATATTGTGTTGTATTATCACCAACCGCTGATAGCATTGAGAAACTAAAACCAATGGTTTAGTTGTTGGAAGTTAATCTAAATTTTTAATATACGAATATCATGCCTATATTGGAACGACAACCCAAGACCATGCTTGCTTAGCTTGGGCACCGGCTTTGCCCTTTTTTTTCTTAAAACTCCTATATAGTAAAAAATATGTTTGTATGCATTTCTTTTTTTAAAAATGAAGATGAAAAATTAGAACATGTCTATACGACATGGTAATGTATGTGATCCCATCATTGAAATTTTTGGTAGGTAAGAAGTTGCTTGATTGAGAATATAAATCAAATTTTTTAATATTTATAAATCAAATCCCCTTGTCCCATGGACAACATCCACAAGCTGCAACACCCGTTGTAGTGGATTAAAGGAGAAATCCTAAAATGTTCATCTTCTCCAAATTTTGACTTTATGTGTAATGTTATGCAACACCAGTTGTAATGGATTGAAGTTCATACTTGTTAATTTGTATTGATTAACAATGCACTTATATCAAGTGTTTAAAACGACATATTTACACTATACCCAGAATGTAACACACATTGATTAGGTATGACATATTTTCTCCATGCTACAACGTAACCAACCATCTACCCAGAATGTCTAATGGGTAAAAAAGAGACTGACCCAATCTAACTGCCTCACTTGCACTATGAAATAAATGTAACAAGTGATATTATGCTTCAACCAAAGCTGCTAAGCACCAGCCAAAATTTGAGTGATACCACTCAATGGTAGTTCATCCACAATCACCCTTCCCTTGGAACTTTAAGAAGACCTGGCCCCACCTGAAATGGACAAAATCATGCCCATTATTTCCTATAGTTACGATTTGCATAAGAACCATTCCTTTACTAAACGTTACTTCTTTTCATTCCTTACTCACGGGAATTCATTACGTAGGTATTCCACACAAGGCACATAACCAAACATAAAACGAAACGTTGAAAAAGCAAAGTGCTGCAAAACGTGAAACCCGTCGCGCAACGTGCATGAAAAAAGCATAAATACCCGCCGCAACGCGCGGGCCTTCCTACTAGTCTTCAATAAACAAACAACAACCTTACCATCTTGTATGGAAGCAATTTCGTTAACATTTACAAAACATTCAAATTAAATACAATTATAACCGCTGAAATGGCAGTGTCACTGTTCATCAGCGGTCTAATATTATTATATAGGATAATAGGATAATAATGATTATGTTAAACACTTAAACATTAATACACTTTAACTAGTAGTAACAAAATATTTTTATTAGGTTTAGTTTTTTTGTGTTTGTATGTTATCATATTCAAACATCAAATGATTACATTCTGTAAGAAATAATTTATCTCATGAGTTAATAACATTCTATCAAATAAATTTGGATTCATATAAAATGGAATATTTTGAATATATAAAACATTAAAAGGAGTAAAAAAATGTTGGGATGGAGTAAGAAAGAGACAAGCAGGGTGGCTTTAGTGGGAAACAATCTACATTGATAGTCACCGACACTTTTTGTAAACTACTTTCGATGAAACTTAAAAGTTTAATCAATAAATATAAAACTGGATTATAAAATAAATAAAATAATCTTATGATTTGTGGACTTTGGTTATGACTCATGATATTAATCTTACCTTTTCTTATTCAAAGTTATGTCTAGATTTGGAAATAGTTACTTAATAGAGAAAGACACCCTTAGTCGAGAGGTATAAGAGGGTGTTTGGTTCTTATTTCCTTCAATTCCTACAGTGATGAATATGAGCGCAATTAAAATCCCTGGGGAGTTATACATTTGTGTATTGATAAGTCCATTCACTATTTCTTGAAGCTCGATCTCTCCTCCGGATGAATCATATAGCCAAGAGAAATCATGAACCAGAAAAGAAGAGGTTGCCCCACCCATGAGTAAATATTTCATAGTAGCCTCATTAGACCGTACCTCTTTCTTGGTATATCCAGATAATAGGTAGGAGCATAAACTGAAACATTCTGTTAATACGAATAAAAGAAACTCTGTTATAGCCATTTCTGTACATTCAATGTACTCTACGGATAGAGGAATACACAGAGTTGAACATAGTAAAATAAGAAATTGAAAGATTTCGTTGAAATTGTTCGTTTGGAAATTTCTCGAAAAGCTAATCATAGGTTCCTCTCTCCATCGGAACAATAAGGGCCGTTATGCTCATTACTAAACTTGTTGAAGAGATGAAATATAACCAAGGTATATCTTTTTTATCAAAGTCATAAGTTATTATAAAAGTGTTTCGGTGATGGTTTGAAAATGAATTTTTGGGTTTGAATAAGGTGAAAAAGAGGTGAAAAGGGAGATACGTTATAAGTTAGGATTGTGTGACTTTTTGAAAAAGGAGATAAAGAGTTGGAAAAGAAGATAAGAAATAAGTTATAAGTTTATCCAAACATGCCCTAAGTTTACAAAATCAACTTGAGTTAGCTGCCAAATTCATCCCTGAGAATTTCGGTTAAAACATGAAATTTAGCCACTAATTGTGTTTGTTCCGCACAAATTGTTGTTGTTAAAATGTTCTTGTTATGTGTGACAACCGTCGCCCTTACTTTTAGTAAATCGACAATTTTAGCCCTTCGTCTATTTTTGAAGCTTCAGCTTTAGTCCCCATCATTTATTATTTACTTTAACTGTTCTTTTAAAAGGGTATATGTATACGTTTCGCATACGTATGTGTTGATACCTAAAACGTACCTTAATCGTATAATCATGTGATATTATAAAGGTCCTATTTATTTTATTTAAAATTTTATAAAACTCATCATGTTATCTAAGGTATGAACCTTATAAGTTTTAAAAATGTTAAGTTTAAGAAGTTTTAAAAACAAAATGATTAAATTAGTTAACTTTCATAGAGAAAAAAACTTAACAAAACTAACAATACTAACTACGAGGGCCTGTTCTGCCAATAGATGAAACTTCAAAACTGAATCCCTCTTTTCCCTCCTTCTCGATTCCGGCCAGAGGAAGTCGCCGCCGACGACCCTCCGGCGACTTGTTTCTCACGATTTTAATGCCTTTAATGATCTAAATCGGACCCTTTACGTTTCTCCTTCGATTTGTAACTATTATTCTGATTAAATCGAGCATTTAAACGCGATTTGAATATGTTTAATCGAGCTTTATGGTGTGAAACAGACGGAATTAAAAATCGAATCAAACGCTCGGCTTTCTCGAACAACATTATAAATTCGTAATACCAAAACATTTCTGCACTACTACACCTTGCAAACCCATGAAAAACACATCTAAAACACGTCCAGGAAGCCTTGTAATCGGCTCAAAACTTTCGATCTGTTCATCCTGTTGTTCGATCTGAAAACGTTATTGTAAGTCTAATTCTTGTATGTCGTTTGGTTGTTTAGTTATCCCTCTTCGAAAGCCCCATGGAATCGGAGGTTATCTTGATCGAATTGTGGATTATAGAAATTCTAGGGTTAGGGTTTGTAAATGGGGAAAAAGATGAAGTTTTTTATATTTGTTAAATATATTTTCTTTTCAATTATATAAACAAAGTCATGTTTGATCTAGTGGTTGAGGCATTGCATTTTAAACAAATGGTCATGGGTTCAAACCACATGCCTAAAATTTTTTTTTCTGCTTTGTTTTAATCTTTTTTTTAGTATTTAAAATATATAATAATCATTTATAATTCATATATCTTTAAAAATTCATAATAAATTCATTTTTGCTCTAAAAATTATGAAAATTTAGGTGTAACATATTGACACTCTAAATAAAATTTTCACATATTTATTTTCTGGAAAATAAATTATTTTCATATTTTTATTGATTTAAATTGTTTTAATCGTAATTAATTGATTAAAAATTCGTTTTTAATGAATTTAATCTCAAAATTTCTGGGAAATTATTTCTAAGTGTGATAAACTGAAATAAAATTTATTTTCTCAGAAAATAGTTATTTTTGCTGTTTTTGCCATTTTTGTACATTAAAATACTATATGAATTCATTAAATCCGTTTTAAATGCAAATAAATTGAGAAAAATTATGGAAAAAAATATTTTCTCTATTTTACATTAGAAAATAATCATTTTTCATAAAAATATTATTTTTGGACCATATCTTATATTTTTAGCTTATTTATATTTAATTAATCATAATAAATTATTTAATTAAATATAAATTAGAAAATCTGTTTTATGAATATTTTTATATAAGACAGAAATATCCTTAAGTATGGAAAACATAAGTGTTTATATCTTCTTAGTCACATCTTGGATCTTAAATGTGACACCCGGCAATTTCCGATCTATACCGATGTGATTTTATTATTAAAAATTAAATATTTATTTTAAATATTTCTAGTTATTAAGTTTCGGAAGTTTACTGACTGTTTTTACGATCGAAACTGCGACCGGTTAAATTAACGCGATTTAAACGCGTGTTCTGAAAACACGCGTCGGACATCAAAGATATTTATATTCATGCTCGGTTTTGTATTTCGAACAAAACCGACTAATTTTTATAATTAATTATCGAGCCTAAATCTAAACCGAGACGTTTCGCGAGATAACGGGTTCGATACGCGGTATACCTCACCTACCTACCAACCCTAGCTATAAAAGCAAACTTATCTTCTTCTTCCTCCATTTGATACCCGCAGCCATACCCCCCCCCCCAATCTCTCTGCAACTCTCTCTCTCTCTCTCGCGAGCTCTTTCTCTCTCTCTTTACTCTCTCTCTTCATCTCCCTTGTCCCCCTCTCCTCCTCCCCTCTGTTTCAGAAGCCGGCCGGCCACCATGGGGGTGGTGGCGGCGGCGTGGTGGCTCGGAAAACCCACAGGGGCCGGGTTGGGTTTGGTTTGGGTTCTGATCGGGTTTGGGACTCGAGTTGTGGTGGCTCGATGTTGCAGACGGGATGGCGGTGGTCATTGGAGGTTTCAGGTGGTTGAGTGGCTAGAGTCGAGGGTTCAGGACTGCAATGACGCCAAAGATGCAAGTCTGGTGGTCCTTGGTTAGCGTTTATTCATAGCACGGTTTTTGGGGTTTGATTTGGGTTCATCTTGAGAGCCGGTTTAGGGATGGGTTCGATTGCATTGTTGCTTCGATGGTGCTTGGTCTCAGATCTAGTTCCAGTTCGGGTCAAGTTTTGTGGGTTTTGGTCCAGTTTGTTGTGGCCCGATCTGTTTGCGGTTAAGGTTCTTGGCTCGGGGGTCCAATGGTGGCTGGGGTGGTGCTCCCTGGGTCATGGCTATGGTCCGGTCGTGGTTCTTAGCAAGACAAGAAGGTGGATTGACCCGGGTTGGTTTTAGATCCGTGTTGGTGCTCGAGTCAGATTCGGCCGATTCAGGTCCAGTTCGGGTTAGATCAGGTTCGGCTCGGGTCTGGTCCGAGTCTTCGTGACCGGTCGGGTCTTGTTTCGAGATGGTTTCAACGCGGGTCAGAATCGGGTTCGGGTTAAGGTTGTGGTTCGGATCAAGGTTTGGTGGTTTTGGTGTTCGGGTCAGATTCGGTACGAGATCGGGTTCGGTACGGGTCTTGTTCGGGTCAGATCTGGATGGTCAAGCCTCGGTCAACGCGCGGTCAAAGCTGGTCAAACTTTGGTTCCGGTCTACACGCAGTTCGGGGCGGCTTCGGGTTACTCGCGTGTGATTCGGTATACTTGAATTCGTACATATTTCATTATTTCATTTTTATAAACATTGTATTTTTATAAAAATATAAATATATATAAATAGTGTCTCGCGAACGAACCGACAATATTATTATTGATAAGTATATAAAGTGTGACTTGGTATTATTGGACCTCGGACTAAATTGGCTGGACTATAATATACATATATATTGTCGTGTCTTTATTCAAATAAGTATAGTTTTCATATAAAAGCGTCGAAACGTATAAGTCTCGTCTGATTTGGAATTGCGGATAAACAAAATGTGGATTTGTGTTTGATGTTGATTTTTGGGAAAATTGTAGGCGACTTGTGTTGCCTGGTTTGTACAAAAACAGAGGAAACTCTGCCGAAATTTTATAAAATTTATAAGCGTAAACGAACGCGACATTTGTTGCATATTTCATTATAAACAACCTCCAAGTATTTTGACAAATGTAGTTTTCTACAATATCGTAAACGGTTTTCGACAAACGATTTCTTGCAACATTTAAAGGAAAACGTCGAACAATATTTCCAAAACAAATACATAATAATTGTTGAGCGTCACTTGTGTCAATCTCCAAAGATTTTGGTAACTAAAACATTTCCATCTAAGCGGTTTTAAATTATAAAACGCTCAACCTATTTGAGAAAGAATCATATAAAATGTATGTTCGAAACCTTTAAAGAATGGAAAAGAAGCGGTATTGTTACTAATCGGTTTTAAATAACTATACTTATATTTTCATCAAAGAATATTTTCCTAAAATGTAATTATGAGACGAGCTACGGCTCGGGATAAGTTATACGTTTCGTAGTAATAGTCCAACGTGGTGTGCACACGAATAGTGACGAGTGCGCAACTTGGGTACTATGTCGTGTGTTAACGCATAAGTAAGATAAGTCACGATCGGTTCGTCGAGTTAAAGCATATTAGTACTCGAGTTATACACACGAGTCTAGATAGTTGGATAAACTACCTTTTAGCCGGATTATAGGCTAGGTTTATATGTGTTAGACTTTAAGGTGTCCTTTGTTGTAATAGGGCACGAGGAAGTCGGTCGAGGATTCAGGCTTTGTTTGCTAGCTTAGCATGGAAATTAAGGTGAGTTCATAACCCCACTTTTTACTGTTTTATAAATGTTTACGGGGTGGAAGACATGCTTCTTTTATGAAAAACTGAGGAACTTAAAACGAAACAAGTTTTGGAAAAATGAAATGGGCGCGTGAGTGTCACGGCCCTGTTGTTACTGGTTTTACATTCGGGAAAGAAACATGAGTACTATTTACATCGTTTTAAAGATCATGTTATACTATGGGCACTTTATATTACTATACGGCTTTTATGGAAAGTCCCAGGGGGAAACCATGAATGTGCTGGCATGCACAACGAGGGAAATGTGGATAGATCTATTGGGCCTCACAAACCCCACTCGACGGCGGGGCCGGGCGGGTGCATATTGTCTCTACCTATCGGGTTACCGAGGCATCGGTAGCCCAGTCAATCTGGGCTGGTATCAACTTTTGGACACGTTTAGTAATGGGTTCCCAACCGTAGTAGTAAAAACACTTAACGTCTAGCTAACGTTCTTATGACATAGTATTAACGGGAATGATCTTTTCAGACTTATGGAAACTCTTTTATAAAAACTTGTGGAATTATTTATGCAAAACTTATGAACTCACCAGCTTTATGTTGACTTTTAAGTATGTCTTTCAGGTTTAAACTTTGGTAACGGCACGGTTGGAGTAGTCGGCATATTGGGATCGGGGATCCTAGAGGGTTAGCAATGGCGTTCAGGATATAAGAGTCTTAGATGCATCTTTCCGCTGCGCTGGCAAAGGCACCAAACGTCGCATCCGACAAGGGAAAAGTCGGGGTGTGACAGTTTGGTATCAGAGCCATAGGTTTTAGCGAACTAGGTGTCTGGGTAGATATCTAGGCTTTAACCTGAGTTTGTTTTGAAGTTGGGACCAAAATTTCTAAGACATGATATTTAGTATGAACGCCTAGGAACTGGAATTCCAACCGTTGCCAAGTATGTTACGTGACTATTAGTGTATCACACTAGCTCAGCGTACATTCCTTCGGCGCAAGGAACATTTATTTTTCTTATGTGAATAGGAAGTCGGTATTTTCTGTAGTGGTATATAGAAAGGACATTGGTATGTAGTGGTTAGGCATACCTCACTGGTGACTGGCGAGTCATCGTTTTAGACTTCAGAGCGGTTATTCACATAGAGTTAGCTGAGTCATTGTTTCTTGGTATGTGAAACAACTTACTTGTTTATATACTGTGTGCATTTACTTAAAGTATATATAGTACGTATCGCCAATGGTTGTCGACTCAAGCTTGGACGTATTGGGAACGCACACACGTGTCACGTTTGTTGGACGAGTTGGCAAAGGGATTGTTGCAGCATCTGCGGTCTCGCATCCCGTGTTTGGAGTATGCTATGTCATCAAGGTCGGTTTGGGCCGAAGGCGTCTTGATGAGGCACCTCGTTTTGCTGATGATGCTGTGAAGCGGGAGTGCGGACGGGAAGAGCACTCGGAAAGGTGGCGCACACGACGAACATTATATTACGTTGTATATATATACGTGTTATTATATGAATGTGACGAGTGCTCGTGATACAACTTATGATGGAGGTTAATAGGATGATCTGGTGAGGTAAATTTTTGATAACGTAGACGTCCCGTTATTGCAAATTTACAGGCACCTGATAGTTCTAAGAAATTCTATCATGAGGGTATCCTATGTGTTGTTGTATATATATTTATATATATAAATAATGGATAAGGGTTTTTCATTATTTTGTTGTTACGTACGTGATTGTCGATTCTCCCATGTTCGTGTCATTTGTGACCTTGCTTTTCTTAAACCAGTTTAAGATCTTGATGATCTTGTTTCTTGAACTTCTAAGGTTCATGTTGTAGAACCTAGTTATATCTTTTGAGTACGATCTACATCTCTCTTCTTTTGTATTTGTGGCCTTCAACATTCAATCGTAAAGGAATTTAATTTTTGTTGATTCCTTATTCTTTTCACCAAATTAGACACGTATTTTTGTACACGTGTCAATTGTCATATGTTTGAATTCTTTAAACCTGTGAAGGTCCATTGTAGGGCTTCGCATCAAACAATTGTTTCATTAGTGATTTGTTTTATCATTACGTTGCTCGTAATGCTTGTTTTCTAATCTTGATGTGCCAGGCCATTGTGGGCAATGAATCCCTTGATATTTCGTCGATGAGTTTCTTCAAAGTCGACATTTCAGTTGAATCGAATTGTTGGAATTTGATACAGCACCTTGCGGTGAATATTCAATCTACTTGGAATGACGAATGATTTTTATTGACATGTCTCACTTTCCTCAACGTGTTTGTTATTGCCTTAAATGCAGACACACCTTGTGGTGTGTAATGAAAAGTTGGTACACTAGTTGCTTCGTTTGAGGTGTGCCAATAGTATTTGTTGATAGAGTTATTGTTTACACTTTGCATTCAGTTGATTCTGAAACCTTATTTCGTGCCATTTGTACCGGCAAGTCCGTTGACTATTCTTGTTGTACTACCATTGGTTCTTGGATGATATCTTACCTCAAATTTTGAGGACAAAATTCCTGTAACATTGGGAGGATGTGACACCCGGCAATTTCCGATCTATACCGATGTGATTTTATTATTAAAAATTAAATATTTATTTTAAATATTTCTAGTTATTAAGTTTCGGAAGTTTACTGACTGTTTTTACGATCGAAACTGCGACCGGTTAAATTAACGCGATTTAAACGCGTGTTCTGAAAACACGCGTCGGACATCAAAGATATTTATATTCATGCTCGGTTTTGTATTTCGAACAAAACCGGCTAATTTTTATAATTAATTATCGAGCCTAAATCTAAACCGAGACGTTTCGCGAGATAACGGGTTCGATACGCGGTATACCTCACCTACCTACCAACCCTAGCTATAAAAGCAAACTTATCTTCTTCTTCCTCCATTTGATACCCGCAGCCATACCCCCCCCCCCCAATCTCTCTGCAACTCTCTCTCTCTCTCTCGCGAGCTCTTTCTCTCTCTCTTTACTCTCTCTCTTCATCTCCCTTGTCCCCCTCTCCTCCTCCCCTCTGTTTCAGAAGCCGGCCGGCCACCATGGGGGTGGTGGCGGCGGCGTGGTGGCTCGGAAAACCCACAGGGGCCGGGTTGGGTTTGGTTTGGGTTCTGATCGGGTTTGGGACTCGAGTTGTGGTGGCTCGATGTTGCAGACGGGATGGCGGTGGTCATTGGAGGTTTCAGGTGGTTGAGTGGCTAGAGTCGAGGTTCAGGACTGCAATGACGCCAAAGATGCAAGTCTGGTGGTCCTTGGTTAGCGTTTATTCATAGCACGGTTTTTGGGGTTTGATTTGGGTTCATCTTGAGAGCCGGTTTAGGGATGGGTTCGATTGCATTGTTGCTTCGATGGTGCTTGGTCTCAGATCTAGTTCCAGTTCGGGTCAAGTTTTGTGGTTTTGGTCCAGTTTGTTGTGGCCCGATCTGTTTGCGGTTAAGGTTCTTGGCTCGGGGGTCCAATGGTGGCTGGGGTGGTGCTCCCTGGGTCATGGCTATGGTCCGGTCGTGGTTCTTAGCAAGACAAGAAGGTGGATTGACCCGGGTTGGTTTTAGATCCGTGTTGGTGCTCGAGTCAGATTCGGCCGATTCAGGTCCAGTTCGGGTTAGATCAGGTTCGGCTCGGGTCTGGTCCGAGTCTTCGTGACCGGTCGGGTCTTGTTTCGAGATGGTTTCAACGCGGGTCAGAATCGGGTTCGGGTTAAGGTTGTGGTTCGGATCAAGGTTTGGTGGTTTTGGTGTTCGGGTCAGATTCGGTACGAGATCGGGTTCGGTACGGGTCTTGTTCGGGTCAGATCTGGATGGTCAAGCCTCGGTCAACGCGCGGTCAAAGCTGGTCAAAACTTTGGTTCCGGTCTACACGCAGTTCGGGGCGGCTTCGGGTTACTCGCGTGTGATTCGGTATACTTGAATTCGTACATATTTCATTATTTCATTTTTATAAACATTGTATTTTTATAAAAATATAAATATATATAAATAGTGTCTCGCGAACGAACCGACAATATTATTATTGATAAGTATATAAAGTGTGACTTGGTATTATTGGACCTCGGACTAAATTGGCTGGACTATAATATACATATATATTGTCGTGTCTTTATTCAAATAAGTATAGTTTTCATATAAAAGCGTCGAAACGTATAAGTCTCGTCTTATTTGGAATTGCGGATAAACAAAATGTGGATTTGTGTTTGATATTGATTTTTGGGAAAATTGTAGGCGACTTGTGTTGCCTGGTTTGTACAAAAACAGAGGAAACTCTGCCGAAATTTTATAAAATTTATAAGCGTAAACGAACGCGACATTTGTTGCATATTTCATTATAAACAACCTCCAAGTATTTTGACAAATGTAGTTTTCTACAATATCGTAAACGGTTTTCGACAAACGATTTCTTGCAACATTTAAAGGAAAACGTCGAACAATATTTCCAAAACAAATACATAATAATTGTTGAGCGTCACTTGTGTCAATCTCCAAAGATTTTGGTAACTAAAACATTTCCATCTAAGCGGTTTTAAATTATAAAACGCTCAACCTATTTGAGAAAGAATCATATAAAATGTATGTTCGAAACCTTTAAAGAATGGAAAAGAAGCGGTATTGTTACTAATCGGTTTTAAATAACTATACTTATATTTTCATCAAAGAATATTTTCCTAAAATGTAATTATGAGACGAGCTACGGCTCGGGATAAGTTATACGTTTCGTAGTAATAGTCCAACGTGGTGTGCACACGAATAGTGACGAGTGCGCAACTTGGGTACTATGTCGTGTGTTAACGCATAAGTAAGATAAGTCACGATCGGTTCGTCGAGTTAAAGCATATTAGTACTCGAGTTATACACACGAGTCTAGATAGTTGGATAAACTACCTTTTAGCCGGATTATAGGCTAGGTTTATATGTGTTAGACTTTAAGGTGTCCTTTGTTGTAATAGGGCACGAGGAAGTCGGTCGAGGATTCAGGCTTTGTTTGCTAGCTTAGCATGGAAATTAAGGTGAGTTCATAACCCCACTTTTTACTGTTTTATAAATGTTTACGGGGTGGAAGACATGCTTCTTTTATGAAAAACTGAGGAACTTAAAACGAAACAAGTTTTGGAAAAATGAAATGGGCGCGTGAGTGTCACGGCCCTGTTGTTACTGGTTTTACATTCGGGAAAGAAACATGAGTACTATTTACATCGTTTTAAAGATCATGTTATACTATGGGCACTTTATATTACTATACGGCTTTTATGGAAAGTCCCAGGGGGAAACCATGAATGTGCTGGCATGCACAACGAGGGAAATGTGGATAGATCTATTGGGCCTCACAAACCCCACTCGACGGCGGGGCCGGGCGGGTGCATATTGTCTCTACCTATCGGGTTACCGAGGCATCGGTAGCCCAGTCAATCTGGGCTGGTATCAACTTTTGGACACGTTTAGTAATGGGTTCCCAACCGTAGTAGTAAAAACACTTAACGTCTAGCTAACGTTCTTATGACATAGTATTAACGGGAATGATCTTTTCAGACTTATGGAAACTCTTTTATAAAAACTTGTGGAATTATTTATGCAAAACTTATGAACTCACCAGCTTTATGTTGACTTTTAAGTATGTCTTTCAGGTTTAAACTTTGGTAACGGCACGGTTGGAGTAGTCGGCATATTGGGATCGGGGATCCTAGAGGGTTAGCAATGGCGTTCAGGATATAAGAGTCTTAGATGCATCTTTCCGCTGCGCTGGCAAAGGCACCAAACGTCGCATCCGACAAGGGAAAAGTCGGGGTGTGACATTAAATCAAGGTATATTTTATTCAAAATTATTATTTTCGATTTATCATAAAAACTTCATCTTCCCTACATAAGTCTAGCAAACCCTAATGCCTTATATTTTGGATGCATTGGACTCTCTAAGTCATTTTCATCATTAGTATTCTTATACATATAGGTTGAGTTCTTCGGAATTCTTAAGCCTTTTGTGACAAACTTTCTTGGATTTACCACTTAGCAAAACGGTGAGTATATCTTCCCCTTTTTCATGTTTTAATCTTTTGGGGCTATTCATGTACACTATTATCAAATGTTATTCTTATACTTAATGCAATTCCCATGTGTGTTTGCTTTATGTGAATTTGTGTGTATCTACTGTCACACCCTCAAAATCCACTTGCGGAGTTTTACCGCGAGGCGCATGACAAACCAGGATCCAAACCAACGATCACAATAAACAAGTCTAAATTAACATATGCAATTTCAAAACATAGTTTAAATCTCCAATTACAGCGGAAGCTTATTCTCAAAACATAATCCAGAAGTAAACCAAATTATTTAATGTTTGAAAACCATGCAATCCTAACTAGACGCCGTGCAGACGCGTGCGCCCTAGTTCCATTGTGCTACCTTAGCGACCTGAGAAAACATGTAAAAGTTTACGTCAGCACAAAAATGCTGGTGAGTTTACAGGTTTTGTAATCATAGTACCAAGTTCAACCTGTCCATACTATAACAATTTGCAAACCAAAGTACGCTAGCTAGGCGTATGTTTTATTACTACTACGATTTGGAAAATCATTACTAACTCGCAAACCAGATGTCGTGCCCGAATAGTAAACATGTTCCTGTTTGAGACAATATGCACTCGCCCGGCCCTCCAAGCCGACGAGCGGGGTTGGTCACTCCCAATAGATCTAATCACATTTCCCCGTTGTGCTAACCCGCACATTCATGGTTTCCCCCGGGACTTCCAAAGATCGTATAGTAAACCATAGAAACCCATAGTATGACAGTTGTTACCAAAACATAAGTTTAACACATGTTTTCTCCCCCAAAAAGTGAAACCAGTTAAAAGAGGGGCCGTAAACTCACCTTAGGTTGCGTTACTTCGATATACGAATAATATCAGCAAGCTATGCTAGCCCCGTAAAGCGGCGACCTAACATATGACAGTTACAAGTACTTAGACTAATAACCCGTAGGTTAGTTAGTCCCTAGATGTCCAGACCATAACCAAGTTCGTTTGAAAACACCGTGACTGTTAAATTAACCCAAAGTACAAGACTCGGCATCCCATTGGTGACCCGAGACTCCCCGTGTTATACTTGTACTCACAAACATACAATCATGCAATACACACTTAACATACGTTAAAGTCCAACAAGTTATAGCACGTAGTTCAAGTATCACATAAATAAGTCCGAACACATGTTACCAAGTTATTAGATATGTTACGGGGTTCCTAGCATGTTCCTAGGTGTCAAATCGGGTCTCGGAATGTCAAAATATACTTACAGCAGCAGTTCAGGCGATTAGGAAAAGTCAACTAGCGATTAGGAAAGTCAACAGGCATTTAGGAATGCTAATTGCCTATACTATAGGCAATTAGGGTCATAAGACATGCAAAACATGAGTCTATAGGCGATTAGGTCATAAGACATGCATTTCAGGACTTAACTAGCAATTAGGATCACAATTGCATGCAACGAAGGCAATTAGCCCCCCAATTGCCTATACTATAGGCGATTAGGGTGTCATATCAGGCGATTAGCCTCCTAATCGCCTATAGCATAGGCAATTAAGGTTGCTAATCGCCTACAACATTGCTGTTCCGGTTTTTCGCGCGTTTAACACTCCAAATCAATCCCAGAACGTGTGTAAACATCAAATATCAACCAAACAACTATATCAAACATATTTCCATCAAAATCCTTTGTTTAACCTCGATCTATCAGCCCTGAATGCAATCATGTATCTTAAAGACAATACACATAACATGAAACATCACATTAGCATGCAAAACCGTAACCCTAATTAACAATAACTCAGATTTCATCATCATGCCATCATCATCAATCTGTAACTACCTTAATAACATGTTAATCATCCTTCTTGAATCATAAAAATCTTATCTTTTAATCATAAACACACATACAACATGCATGATAGTTAGAATCCGATTAACAATGCTTATTAACGATTTTCAGAAGACTTATTTGTTTTTAAAACAGGTCTGGACCATTAGGGATTCAATAAAAACGTTAATAAAGGTTGCATGAATGAAAACCACACCTTAGGTTTGTGATAGATTGATGTAATAGGCTTGAAATCTTGTGTTTTGATCCAAAATCGTGTTCCAGAGGTTGTGTGTGTGTGTTTGGGTGAGTTGTGGGACGACTAGGGTTGCTAATATGAAGTTTAGGAGGTCAAGTATTGTATTTATAGTCGTTTTTAGTCGTCCAGCACGTTCCATGCGATTATGCAGCAGTTACACGCGATTAGGGTTGCTAATCGCATGACATTACATGCAATTAGGGTCTAATCGCCCCCTAGGGCATGCGATTAGCACCCAATCGCCCCCAATGAGGCCCAATCGCATCCCCTATAGGCGATTAGCCTCCCCTAATCGCCTATAGGGGTTGGTTCCGTGTATTTTGCGCGTTAAACCCCGTTTTAACATATGTTAACACATTTTCACATACTGACAAGTCACATAATGATTGTAAACACATAATACTTGCAAACAAACATATTCACCCCCGTTCACCAATTCCCGGGACTCGAGACTTGTATGTTCCCTATGCTCTGACGATTCTACGAATCGTCACCACTTGTACACTTGGTTAAGGACTGACATCTAATGCACCTCTAGACTAACATCCGATGATCCTCTATGCTAAACTGATAGTTCCCGAACCATAACACGACTTAACTAACCCAGTTAAGTATAATATACGCGTGACTCGCTAAGGTAGACTTTGATCTAGACCACGTTGTTAACCAGAATTTGCCGGGTGTCACATCATCCCCACGTTAAAAGAATTTTCGTCCCGAAAATTGCACAAGTACCAAAAGGAATAACGAAAGAAACAGATAAAAGATAGAAACCAAAAGAGAGATTTACCCGAGTTGTCACATCTACGCTTAGTCAAAATCATTAACTGTTCTGCGGCCTTGCATTTCAATGAATGGTACTATGGTATATATATACCCCTTGTGACTCTGTTGAGAGACCTTAGTCATTGTCTTGTGATTCATTATACTAAAAATGGTTTTCATGTGTTAGTCTCATTCTATTAGGGTTGGTTTTACTGATACTGCTTAAATACATAATTGCAAACAGTATACAACACATGAATTGCGAAACGTTTTTATACAATATGTATTCAAAACAGGGTATGCTCACCAATACATTTTTGTATTGACCTATACTATTTTCGTACATGTTTCAGGTTATTTTTGAGACGCTTTTAAGCTTTTGGAATTTATACTTAGATCTTGAATTCATTGTATTTCAGTTTAGATTGTTAGTTTGAATCATTGTATCTTTGTATCGCATGTCAATGTAATAAACTATTTAATCAATATATCAATATTTACACTTTAGCACCATGAGCTATTGAACAATCGTCACTACGTGACACCTCGATGTTTCCGCCATCTGTTGGGATGTTACATTATGGAACTAAAATCTGTGAACTCAATAATATTTTATATATTGACGTCTTTTTAAACATATCTTTCAGGTAACTAAGTGCTGAATAGATATGAGGCTAGTGCGGTGGAATATGAGATGTCGGATACTGTTAGGGTTTCATCAATATTTTCCATGGGATTGGGTCGACTTGGATGGAAAAACCCCATGTATGAACTTGTTGATTGCTTTTTTTGTAAAATGTTGTAACAAGGTACTCATTTCGACATCTTAATAAATAAATCTTTTCTAATTAAATATGGTTTGTGTTAATCTTGACTTTGATATGCTTTCGAGTGTTGCGCCACGTGTTTCCGCCAATGGCGTAGTGTGACACATATTAACACACGTTTTTTTATCTTTAATATGAGTATTATATTCATATATAAAAATAAAATAAAAATACGTGCTAGCCGAGTTTTTTTTACTTCAATGTGTCTTATGCTCCTCCATTGTGTTATAAGCATGCACATAACAACAACAACCACCTTACCCTGCAAATCCCACAATTAGCAAAGCTAAGAGTAGGGCCTAAGGAGGGTGAGACGTAGGCAATCCTTACCATTATCCTTGTGGATAGAGAGACTGCTTCCAGAGAGACCCCGAGCTCCACAACACACAATCGACAAGCAAACAACACTAAAAAAAAGTAATAAGAGCTACTGGAATTTAGAGAAACATTGAAAGCGTCACGTAGTAAAACAAATGTATATATGCCATCAAAAAATAACATAACTCATAAATACCCAAATACAAATCAATTACACACCTCTTACCAGTGTAAGAAAAAGTCTAAGCTCCTAGAACCACGCTACAATACAACAAGACCCTCCCCTAATAATCCTTAACCTTAATCTTATGCCTCCACAAACCCCTATCCTCGACCATGTCCTTAAAAAGATGCATCTCTACTAAATCATGCCTAATCCACTCATCCCTAGTCAATTTGGGTCTTCTTCTATACCTCTTTCCCTTTATAGTGAGGGTTTTCACTACTCTAATTGGGGTCGTCATTTGTCTCTTCTTCACATGCCTATACCATCTCAATCTTCCCTCATTTATCTTGTCTGATATATTAGCTGCCCCTAACCTTTCCCTGATAACCTCATTCTTATATCTACCCTTGTATGCCCGCATATCCACCTTAGCATCCTCATTACTGCTACCTCGATCTTGCGAGCTTGCGTCTTTCTGATGGCCCAACAATCTGTCACATATAACATAGCAGGTTTCACTGTAACCCTATAAAAATTTTCTTTTAATTTAGTTGGGAACCTTTTGTCACATAAAAACCCATTGCGGCCCTCCAACTACACCAACCAACTTGTTTTAAATATGTTCATATGTGTTATAAATATGTTCTTTGTATTTTTATTTAGTCTGCACATGTTTTAACATTGTCCATTGTGTTTTTATTATACTTTCCATCGTGTTTTACATTGTTCATTTTGTTTTAAACAATTAGTTTTTGTGTTTATGTTGTACACTGTGTTAGTATGTTGTTCATTGTGTTTTAGTCTACTTTTCATTGTGTTTTCAACCTACCGTTCATTGTGTTTTTAGTATATTGTAGATTGTGTTTTAGTATGTCGTTCATTGTGTTTTTAGTTTGATACTCATTGTGTTTTACGTAACTGGGTTTTCGAATTGTATTTTTTTTAAAGTATAACAATATAGTACTCATATTAAAGATAAAAAGACATTCAATTTTATGGTATTTTCTTTAAAAGATGACGTATAAAAAAAGTTACAAACGTTTAAAAAATGGGGAGGAAATAACATATGACTTGTATGTGCATGTTTGTTGACACGTGAGAAGCATGAGTGTTTTTTTTTTTTTTTTTTTTTTTTTATCTTGAAGAAACCTACTATTTCACTTGTTCATTTTTTGTACACATATCTATCTATGGTGGTTTTCTTCCCTTCTCATTTATTTTAGTATTTATAAAACAACTCAACCTTTCCTTGGAGTTGGTAAATTTTCTTTTTTAAAGTTTATAATACATCTTTTAAATGCTTACATTATTACAAGTAGAAGGTGATATTTATTTGTAAAACAATATTTTCTTAAACTTGGTAAATTTTCATGTTCTAAGTTGAAAATACATCTTGCAATTCCTAATACATCTTTCAAATTTTTACAAGTAGAAGATTAGGTGATATTAGTTATAAAAAAATGTTTAAAAAAAAGAAATACAATTTGATTTGGGGAAAATATAAATATTTGCATTTAAGGTCTTGACTCATGTTTTGTTGTCTCTTTTATCATCGTCAGGGGTGAAGTTTGGAGATTGAATCGGCGGGGTCCAAACTCATTTTTTTCTGATCGGTAGGGGTCGAATAATCAAATCAATGGGAGGCGAACTCAATTCATATAAAAATTACATACGAAAATCGCAAAATCCACCACTGCGCAAAAAATGGCGGGGGCCGGGGCACTCCCGAGCCACCACTATGCTTCGCCCCTAATGAATCTGATGTATTTGTCGGAATAATTTAGTAGAGTACTGTAGCTTTATAATTATACTAGTGGTAATGTCCGCGCGTTGCCGCGGGTACTTATGTTTTTTTTTTTGACAAAGTTTGCGTGTCGGGTTTCACATAATTTATTTTTAACATGAATTCACAAAGAGCAGTTGAGTATCCTACACACGTATTTGTGGTTTCTGTTTTATAACATTTCTACATAGTGACTTTTGTAACTTAAATATTTCTGAAAAGTCTTTTATACATAAGAATAAGAAGGTCTACTACAATTCGATCAATTATCCGGACAACAAATTATTATAAAACAAAATGCATGAATAATACATTCGATATAGTCGAGAATCATGCCGAGGAACCTGGTTTTCCCTCTTTGGATGAGACGCAGAGGAATTGTCTTCAAGGACAAAAATATGGCATAACAGCTGCAAGATTGTTGGAAGTTGTAGTGAAATGAAATATGCTAGAACTAATTTATTATTTATCCAATAAAAGGAATTAGACAGTGAAATTTACCCATCTTGATCTTGTTGCAGAAAATGACATTTTGATGATGAGGTCTCTTGAATCCTGGTGAAATCATAGGCAAACTTATCAACACACACAAATGACATGAAATTAGGTATAATATTAAGTTTAAATAGTAGTTTAAACGGGCAGAGGTGTCCCAAAACATTAATTGATGGGAAAAGTTCAACGATCATTACATAAAGTGTTTTATCCTTATGTAGAAATCTAGAGGTGACTACACATCAAAATGTATGTGAGAAATCACAATACCACCCTTCACCCATATCGACGGTTACCTAAGAAGCATCAAGAAATGCATTATTAGTCAGCTTGAACATAAAAAATCAAAAAACATTGATTCATGAAATTTAAATTCTACTCGTTATGGTCATTTAACAACGCCAATCTGTGTGATGTAGTGAAATATGTAAATACAGGATAAAGACGATGCATGATGTAGAGAAATGATAATAAAAAAATAATAATAAGTTATATATAACTAAATAGTAAAATGATTGTATACCTTGAGAATTGTTTTGACACGTAATGTAACTCTAGGATCAAAGATGGAGTCATTTTTCATCAAGATGAACATGAACAACCATTGGCCTTGAAATGATAAGAATATTAAAGATTTGAGCATTCAATCACCTACAATAAATAGAAATGGGTGGTGACGGGATGTGTAAAGACAATGCCATTGAAAGCGGAATAAATAAACGGTTTCAAAAACAATGATCTAGAATTCGTGCATTACTCAGTTGTACAATTGTCATCAAATGTTGCATATTAGGGGCATAAAAGGGAGAAAATGGGGTGAAAATTAGGAAATTACACTATGGCTCTTGGTATGCCATCTTAAACTCGATGTAAAATTACATGTCTATCCATCGAGTTTCTTTAATAAAGTACTAGCAGGAGCCCGCGCGTTGCGGCGGGGCTGCATCCGTAAACTTTTATTACATATATAATAATTTTAAACTAAAAGTCATCATGTATTCTTGTGTGACAACTATTTTGGTGAAAGTCCTTTGATATTGAAAGCACAAATAAAAAATAAAAATGATGCGGGAGAATATTAAAAACATGAATCAGAAGACAAGATTTCAGTCTCTGAAAAAAAAGTAGCTAAATACTCTAAATGAAGCCATAAAAAAAAATAAAGAATGGCGTATGGGATGGGTTTGCCATCCCGTAGTACTAACTGGTCGATTTTGTGGTATATTCCCGAATATGCTCCGAACGTATATATGTCATTTCTCATGTTGGCGATTGTTTCGTCTAATGAGACACCCATACCCTCATTATGAAGAATTCTAATTAATATAATATTCTATTTATTTAATCTAAATAAAAAAACCTAAATTACTTTACATACATATTAAAAGGAATTATCTATCAAGTTACGCTAGTTACAAAAATGTCAAACTATGTCTAAGTATAAACACAAATCAGTAGTATGTATGAAAATGTCAAGTTATATATATTTCAATAAATAAATATCACATAATGCGAAAAAAATAACTATTTCTATATAATTAGAATAGTGAATATGACAAAATGAATATAAAAGTGCGTGTAAAACTAAATAGTTAATTTGTAAATTAAATAACAATCAAAAGTCTACCCTAATATATATATATATATATATGTTATAATAGGATTATTAGAAAAAGAGGTTACTAAATAAAATTAAAGGCAATTAAATTAATAATTTTCTAAACATATAGGTATATGTTCGAGTCATAAAAATACTTAAAAAGACTATGAATTTAAATATATAAATTAAGTAGTCCAAAATATATATTTAATTGAAAAATATCATAAAATTATCAAATAATCACTAAAGGTCGAGACTAAATATCTAGACCAAAAATTACATAATTGAATTCTATGAGAAATAATAATATGTCTAAAAGCGTCTACAATATTTCTATATATTAATAAAATATCGATTTAGAGTTATATGTATAAATTATATAATGTGTATAGTGTGTGTGTATTAATTTAGTCTAATTCATAACATCATATACATTTTAATTTATTAAAGTATATTTACACCCTCATTATGAAGAATTCTAATTAATATAATATTTGAATAGGATTATTAGAAAAAGAGGTTACTAAATAAAATTAAAAGGCAATTAAATTAATGATTTTCTAAACATATAGGTATATATTCGAGTCATAAAAATCATTAAAAAGTCTATGGATTTAAATATATACATTTGAGTAGTCCAAAATATATATTTAATTGAAAAACATCATAAAATTATCAAATAATCACTAAAGATCGAGACTAAATATCTAAACCTAAAAATACATAATTGAATTCTAAGATAAATAATAATATGTCTAAAAGCGTCTACAATGTTCCTATATATTAATAAAATATTGATTTAGAGTTACATGTACAAATTATATAATGTGTATAATGTGTGTATATATAAGTATGATATAGAATATATATATATATATATATATATAATATTAAGTAACATTTATAGAATTTTAGAATATATAACGTATGTTTTAAAACATTTTAGATACAAACTTTAACAACCATCTGATCTAGATCAGACGGTTATGAAGTTGGTTTCTCAGTGGGCAGCCTTGGGTTCGACTCCTGTAACCCCATTTTATTTTCTTTTACCATTTATAAAACTATCTAACAAACCTATATAATTAATACAATCCAACATAAATCGTTCTCAGGGTCCAGACCAGTTGGTCTGGGCTTGTGATTTAAAAACCCTAATCCGGATTTGACGCGGGTTCGAGCCTTGCACACAACACAATTTTTTTAAACCTTTTTGTTTAGGTATTTAATCTACTAATCTTTTAAAATGGTTTTTAAATACTAAAATTGCCTTATAAATTCTATAAAAATTATATTATGTTAATCTCATAACAAAGTTTATTATAAAATTTTTAGTTTTTCAAAAATCATTTATTTATTATATATAATAAATATTACAAGTTTATTCAATTATAATTATAAAATTCTATAAAAATATCAAAACAACTTTATAATATTCCACAAAAATTATTCTAAACTTATAAAGCAATAAACATTTCAGAAATAAATTTTGTTTCGGAAAAATCATCTATTTAATATTTTTGAAAGATTTTTGTTATTTTAATCAAAAATAAATCATAATAAATTCATTTTTCATTATTTTTACATCAAAATTTCACATAAATTATTATTAATCATTTAGATCAAAAATATAATTTTTTTATTAGAAATTTATAAATTTTAATATTTTCAAATATTAAGTTTATATTTTGTCAAATAAGTATTAATATATAAATATTCATTAATTAAGAAAATAATTTTATAAAAATTATTTTCACATTTATTACATTATAATTTAACTACCTTTAGTTAATATTGGTCAGAAATATTTTTATTAATTATTTCTTTATTTATTAAGTTATTAACAATTATTCAAATTTAATCATAAATCAATTATTATCCCCAAATTTGGAACCCTAGCATACTTTAGACTAGGAAACTTAGACTTATTAAGTTTTCCCCAACACTTATTTATTACCTTGAAATAGGGTGATATTTGGACATACACGAGCCACATTTATTTATATATCAAGGGTCTCCATTCTAACACTAAGGTGAGTTTACATAGCCCCTTTTGCCATTTCACTATTTTGAGGTGAAATATGTTACAACATCAATTTACAATTCAACATAAGTGTCTATGTGTTATTCTATGTTGCATTATGTCTTAAACATTACTATGGTAAGCGCAATTATTCTAGCATAATCATTAACTCCGTACAAGCCAACGATACACAATGATAGATCTATTGGACTGACAACCCCACCCGGATACGTGTACCTCCTACATATGTTGAATTGTAAATTGATGTTGTAACAAAATGGTGTGTGAATGACAAAATGGTGATTGAAAATGGTGATTGAGAGGATGCTTTGTGTGTGAATGACAACATAATGACATATGAGGTCATGCCAATAGTTATATAAATGCATTTCTAACAAGTTTTTGTTTATTGCCATGACTCTTCATTGGCAAATTAATCATAATCTTTAATTCTATTTAATTTAGTTCAATTCATAACATCATATATGTTTTAATGTATAAAGGGGGTTACATTGTGGAGAAGATATTAACCGTGTATTAGTCACATGTACCATAGGCATGATATGTTGTATAAAGGGGCATAATGGGAAGAAAGAGACTAAAATATCGAGATGTATGCTTATGCCTCTTCATATGCCATCTTAAAATGGTAGTGAAATTACATTGATGCCCATCTAGGATGCATTATATAATATATATACTAGAAGTGACCCCGCGCTACGCGGCGGGACAAATCAGTTTTGGATGAAAGTTAAATGGAAATGTAGACAAAATAGCAATAATAACACTAATAAAAAAAAACCTAAAACTAAAATATTGTAAAATTAAAAAAAAAAATCTTTAGTTTTCCCCAACGTCAATCGGTTCTACGAGATTTGGTTTATTTTTGGCCCATCGTGGTTTCTAGCCCGTGTCGATTTGGCCAAAGAACTTAAAAGAACCAAACTTGTTTTAAACCCAAACTGGTTTGAGAAAAAAAGGGTTATCTCTAGGCTAATTTAATGTAATTGACACTTTTCGGGCATTGTTTTCTCTATTTTGTTGTCAAAGATGTTTAAATATAAGTTTTTTCAAAAACACTTCAATATCCATTTAGTCTCAACAACTTCATTTATTCGGAAGTGTCACAACCTCAAATTTCCACATGCGGGGTTTTACCGCGAGGCGCGTGACACACCAGGATCCAAGTCAACGGTCACAATAAACGACAACTAAATGTAAGAAAATACGTAAGACATTCCATGCAACAACCAAAACATTATGCTTTGAGCCATAAACCAGCAGCGGAAGCATTTCTTGTTTACAACCAAAAGACATATTACGGTTTACAAAACATTGTTTAATATGCAACAAGACTTCTAGACGTCGTGCAAGACTCCGTGCGCCTAGTCCATTAACCGCTACCTTAGCGACCTGAGAAAACATGCCAAAAATGTCAACATATAATGCTGGTGAGTTCACAGGTTTTTCTTTTTCAATAAGCGTTTCATTATTCCTTTAAAAACTGTTACTGTTACCGTTACTGTTATTGTTACTGTTCATACTATGCTTGTTCGTACGCTAGCTAGGCGTCAAGTGTGTTACTCATACGGGCGAAACCATTGCTGACTGTGTGATACCCTTGTTTACAGACTACCTCATCTTCGGTAAGCCTAGTGTGATTCAGACAATATGCACCCGCCCGGCCTCCAGCCGTCGAGTGGGGTTTGTCAGGCCCAATAGCGCTATCCACATTTCCCCGCTACATCCCCGTATTAGTGGTTTCTAAGGGACTTAGATGAACCGTATAGTAATAAAGTGTGAGCCATAGTATAACATGAAAACGTGTGTTTATAATGTATAACATGTAAATGTGTGATCAAAATGTATAAGCATGTTTCTCACCCCGAAAACAAAACTAGTAAAGTGTGGGCCGTGAACTCACCTTATATTGCGTTACTTGAAAACAGTTAAATCGGTATGCTATGATAGCCCCAAATAACGGCGACCTATCATAAGATGTATGTAAGTACCCGGACTAATAACCCGCAGGTTAACTAGTCCCCGAATGTCCAGACCATAACCATAAACGTTTGAAAACACCTTTGACTGTTAAACCGACCGTACCAGACAAGACCCGACATCCCATTGGTGACCCGACATCTCACGTGTTAGAAAAATACAAGACATCATGCAACATATGCAATTAAACACTTAATACGCGCAAGAGTTCACCTAGTCTAGCATAATGTTCAATTAACGCATAAACAAGTCCGAACACGTGTTACTAAGTCATTGGGTGTATCCCGGGGTTCCTATCATGTTCCTAGGTGTCAAATCATGTTCCGAGATGTCAAAATACGCTTACGACAGCAGTACACGCGATTGGGAAACTAACATGCAATTAGGAAAAGTCAACTGGTGATTGGGAGTGGTCAACAGGCGAGTAGAGCTGTAATCGCCTGAAGTGTCACACGATTGGGGTCCTAATCGCCCCTGCATCAGGCGATTAGGATTCCCAATCGCCTGTTGCAGGTGCGTGGCGCGTTTTCGCGCGTTTAACCCTTCAAATCAGATCCGAAACATGTAAAAACACCCAATATCAAACCTAAACCATTTACCAACCCATTCCAAGCAAAAACCCCCAATTTATCTCTGCTCTAACGGCCTCGGTGCGATTATTTCCAAAAATGGCAAAGTACTAGGTTTCATTAACTATGAAATCTTTCCTTAAATGGTAAAGACCAGATTACACCTCCTACAACTTGCAATTTATCATCTCTATGTTATAATATCAGTCTAGTGTGAATCCTAACAACAAACAATCATTGAATCATATCATAACATCCTAATTCTTCAAGAATCACCCAAATGGGTCAAAATGCATACTTTCATCAAAACACCATAACAATAGCTCAAATCCTTAGATAATCATCCTAATAACTCCTACACATCAGAAGTACATCAATTTCATGGAAACATTCATGTTCTAACCACTAAAAATCATCATATGCATAAATACTTCACATATAGCAAGTATAATGGTTTAGACTTGTTTTAGAAACTCATTTCAAACGTTTTTAAAGACACAAACTTAGTAAAACAAGGTCTGGACCTTTGGGAACCAAAACAATAATATTACAAAGGTTTGGGATGAAGAACACACCTTGGATTTTATCAAAGAAAGGTGTGTAAGCGTGGAAATGGTGAGTTTTGAAGCAAAACAAGTTCTAGAAGTGTTTTGAGGTGTGTGGGAGGCTTAGGATCTGTTAGGGTTGCACTAAGGGTGTTTGGGGAGTCAAGGGTTGTATTTATAGGTGTTTTGACTCGTGCATAGCAGATCAGGCGAGTACACAGCAGTTATAGGCGATTAGGATTCTAATCGCCTATACTATTGGCGATTAGGATCCTAATTGCCTATACTATTGGTGATTACAATCCTAATTGCCTATACTATTGGTGATTACAATCCTAATCGCCTATACTATTGGTGATTACAATCCTAATCACCTAATCACCCCTTATTTACATGCAATTACGCGTAATTACTATTTTAACACATATAAACATGTACTCACATACCGACAAGTCACATAATGATTACAAACATATAATGCACGATAACTAACACGTTTACGTCCGTTCACCAATTCCCGGGACTCGAGACTTGCGTGTGTGCGTTAAACCCGGCGATTCCACGAATCATCGATCCTTGTACACATGGTTATGGACCGACACCCAATGATCCCGCGGATCATTGTCACGACTCCCGATGATTCCCAGAATCATCGTAACGACTCGACTGACCCAGTTAAGTACGTAATATGCATGACTCGCTAAGGTAGACTTACTAGTTTAACGAAAGTTATTAACCGGAGTTTGCCGGGTGTCAGACTCTTATTCATTGTTGACATTATCTGCTATTGTGTTGCTGCAGCTACTATAACAGGTTTGCCTACCTCTGTTGTAAGCAGGTTTAGATGTTTGCAGGTTTGAGGTACAAGCTGATACATCTATTTCAAATGTTTATTCACAGGACAACATACGATTGTAATATTAACTTGATGACTTCAAAGTACAGAATAGATCAGCCCTGTTGCAATCTAACATGCTATTCTTGAGGTAATATAAGAACTCTTTATCTATGCTGAACGATGTTTAGACCTTTCATTAAAAAAACAGCAGGCAAACTACAGAGATATGACCAACTTTATACCGAGCAAATCACCTCTCATTTATTATATAATTGGCTTTATATTGACTACCTTTTCACCTTTGACAAGGTGAAAGCTTTGGTTCATTTTCTATTTACACTAATGTAAATAAATTAAAAACAAATGCCAAAAGGAAACCGAACTTAAGATATTTTATATATTCCATTACTTAAGAAGAGGTAAACTAAAAGTTGCATGTTAATATGTTCCATTACTTTAGTCTGATTTGCCGCTTCGGTTCAACTTGCTATGTCCAATTGATGAAATAGGTAATGTCTTTTAAGTATGTATAAAAGGCAATTTATGTTGTTGCTGTAGTTACCAACATGTAACTAATTGTGTACATTGATTTGCTCACAGGGATACCTGAGAATAAGCAAACAAATGATCATAATTAAACATTTATCATTTGATTATTGCTAATTTAAGAGTTAGTTTTTAAACTATATTATAAGTCAAAGAGTTGAAGTAAATGTTAGATTTTTGTCCATGAATAAACTTTGTCTTTTTAGCAGTATATCAAGAAGACTATTGTTGGTTTCGAATGTGTTTTACTTTAGTCCAAGTTACAAAGTTGACTGCAATTGGAAGTGCCTTTATTGAGTTAGGAATTTGGTTTTCACTTTTCTTATTAGGTGGTTTCAATATGATATAATAAATTCCACACTTCATCCATTAAATTAACTTCATTGGGTGATGAACTTTGTAAAAAATCTAAATACAAATACCAGATCTCAATCTTAACAACAACCACAAGACAATGAACACAAGAACACCAGATATAGTGACAAAACAGGTGACCAAAACTTTTATTATTTAGCCAACCCTAAAAAAACCCCAACCAATACCCAATAAGTTCTTCTAAACAGAAGAACTCTAAAAGATTACAATAGTTGATCAACTGATGAAAATCAGTTGATCTGAAACAAAGAAAGACAATACAAAAGAACTAAAAAGTCCTTACAATAACTATACAAAGACGAGACAAATGCTGGTGATTAGATCTTCAACCTTTGGTTGAAGATTGAAACCCTAATCGCCACAGACTGATACAAAATACACGAGAGAAAGACTGAAAGACTGAGAGAGAACAAAGAAGCTGATAAACCTGCACACAATAACCAAGACATCTTTATATAGTGATTAGTCGAAGCATCGAGAGAAAGCACAATGAGATACAATCTCATTCGTTGGATCATTTAAGTCACACGGATCGTCAAATGGACGATCAAGATTAATTTCAACTAACACACTCAGCTAATAGCTGAGTGGGCTAACGTAATGGGCCAAAGTAATGGGCCTGCATCATATCAGAATACCATATCACCATTAAGTCAATGAAGCCCAAAGTCCATTATCCAATTCTGAGAAAACAAACATGAATCAATACTGATTAGCCCAACATATAGAAAACATAGAATAACTATAGCAACATGTATAACCATGAAATTATAAGTTGTTACACAATATTAACACCTTATATGTTTTTAACATCCCCCCTTAATTTCATGGTTAAATAAATCTATCATACCAAGTCTCGAACACAACTCATTATGTTGAGCTTGTCCTAAACCTTTGGTAAGAATATCTGCTATTTGATTTTCAGATCCAACCTTAACAGTTTCTAAGAAACCTTTTGAAATTTTCTCTCGAACAAAATGCAAATCTATTTCAAAATGCTTTGTTCGATCATGGAACACTGGATTTGCAGCAATTGATATTGCTGCTTTACTATCAGAAAACAGTTTTACAGGGATTTTGACCTGTACATTCAACTCTCTAAGTAAATTAGAGATCCATACCATTCACAAGTAGTAGTACACATTGCTCGGTACTCAGCTTCAGCTGTTGACCGAGAAATGGTGTTTTGCTTCTTGCTCTTCCAGGAAATCAAGGATTTTCCCAGAAATACACAATAACCTGTAATAGATTTCCTTGTTTCAAGACATTTTGCCCAGTCGGAATCTGAGTAGGCAAAAAGCTCAAAAGTATCACTCTTAGTGAAGGAAATCCCTTTTTCTGGACTAGACTTTAGATACTTCAACAACCTGAGGGCAATTTGTAAATGTGCCTCAACAGGTTTGTGCATATATTGACTCAAATATTGCACAGAGTAACTAATGTCTGGTCTGGTCAAGGACAGATAAATTAACTTACCTATCAACTTTTGATACCCAGTAACATTACTCAAAGGTTTATCTTTCTTTGAGTTTTTAACAGACATTACATGGTTTGGTTCAATAGGAGTTTGAACAGGTTTACAACCTAAATAACCAAACTCATTTAACAATTCAAGACAATACTTTCTTTGGTTTAGACATATACCAGTTTTGGTATATAATACTTCTATTCCAAGAAAGTATTTTAACTTCCCTAGATCTTTTATTAAGAAATTTTCACTCAAAAAATCCTTAATCTTATTAATCTATGTTAAGTTGTTACCAGTTACAACTATGTCATCCACATAAACCAAAAGAACAATAAACACATTGTTACAAGACTTAACAAATAAAGAATAATCACAAACACTTTGAACAAAGCCAAAGTCAATCAAGACTTGTGTAAGTTTCTCATTCCACTGTCTTGGAGCTTGTTTAAGCCCATACAGGGATTTGATAAGCTTACACACTTGACCCTCACTATTAGGATAATATCCTTCTGGTGGGATCATATACACATCTTCACTAATGGTTCCATACAAGAAGGCATTGTTCACATCAAGCTGGAACAATGACCAGCCATTCTGGACAGCCAAAGAGATAATGGTTCTGATTGTAACCATTTTCACAACTGGTGAAAATGTCTCACCATAATCTATACCTTCTCTTTGGTTGTACCCTTTGGCTACTAACCTAGCTTTATACCTATCTGTTTCACCATTAGAGTCATATTTGATCTTAAAAACCCATTTACACCCAATGGCTTTTCTGCCTTTGGGTAGACTAGTTAGTTCCCAAGTATTGTTTCTATGCAAAGCCTCCATTTCAGCATTCATTGCTTCTACCCACTTTGGGTCTTTAGAGGCTTCATAGTAACTACTTGGTTCAATTAACTTATTAATACTAGATACAAAACACATATTTTCAACAGACAGATTAGAGTAGTTTACTACTCTTTCCACACCATACTTTACCTTACCTTCTACAACATACTCATTAAACCTCTTAGGTAAGACTGACTCCCTATGAGATTTCCTAACACTTGTTAACCTTTCTCCCTCAGGGCTATTGTACTCATCATTCAAACCACTACTCTCAGGGCCATCATTCCCCCTAGTTCCAGTTTCAGGTTGCTGATCAGACACAGCCTGATCTACCTTCCTAGATTCAGAACTAGGTCATCTAATGGTCCCTTATGAGAGGGTTCATGAGTATCAGTTGGGCCCCCTTCATCATTGGGAGGTTTTTCATTTGACTCATTTTGTAAAACAGATTTATTTAGATCAAACTGATCAAAAAAATTTAAGTGGTTTACTTCATTTAAAACATTGGTTTCTAAATCCTTTTTAAAAGGGAATATGTTCTCATAGAACTTGACATCCCTAGAGAACAACTCCTGTTTTTTATCTAAACTCCACAACTTATATCCTTTTTTGAAAACAGAATAACCAATTAATACACATTTTTCTGATCTACTAAACAATTTATCATTTTCATCTAAAATTGTTTGAAAACATAGACTACCAAATACTTTTAAATGAGTCATTTTGGGGGGAAACCCATATACCATCTCATAGGGACATTTACCAGACAACACTGAAGAGGGAGTCCTGTTAATAAGGTAGGCAGCAGTTAGAACACAATCAGACCAGAACCTAAGGGGGACACCACTCTGAAACAACAAGGACCTAGTTACATTCAACAAATGTCTGTGCTTTCTTTCTACTACCCCATTTTGTTGTGGGGTATAAGCACAAGAGGTTTGATGAATTATACCTTTCTTTTTACAGAAATTACTCATAATTTTATTCACAAATTCAGTCCCATTATCACTTCTGAAAATTTTAACTGATTTCTTAAACTGAGTTTTTAATAATTCATAAAAGGCTTCTATATTTTCAAAAACTTCATACTTGCCTTTTAACAAATAAACCCAAACAGACCTAGACCAATCATCAACAATAGTAAGAAAGTATTTAAACCCTTCTCTACTAGTGACCTTATAAGGTCCCCAGACATCTAGGTGAACAACATCTCCTACTTCCTTAGTCTTATGATCACTAAGTGGAAATGGGACTCTAGATTGTTTAGCCTTGTGACATATCTCACAAGGTTCATTATTATTAAAACTGACATTTAAGGTGTCTTTTAATACAGCTAGGGCCTGGTCAGAGGGGTGTCCTAACCTAGAATGCCACAAATTAGACTCAGAGGTACTATTAAAACACAGATTACTAACATTCATACCAGCACCAACAACATATAACCCATCACACTCTTTACCAGTCACCAGGATTCTCTTGGACTTGGAATCCTGGACAAAACATTCATTTTCATTAAACCAAACATTCATTTTATTATCCTTAGATAATTTTTGAACAGATACTAGATTTACACAGTACTCAAGTATTAAGAACACATCTTTTAAAATAACACCTTCAGCTAGTTTAATATCACCTATCTTAGTGACTCTAGCACTAGTTCCATTTGGATGTTTAACAAAAATGTTGTAATAAGACACATCAACACAGTTAACCATGTTTTCATCATTGCTAACCATGTGTTGATTTGCTCCTGAGTCCATAAGCCACCCATATTTAAGAGCAAGTTTTTAAAAAATTTGAACAACTTGAAAAATTTCCAAAGACATGATACAACTTAGACAACACAGACATATTAGAAAACCCATGATATACATGACTCTCACCTCCTGCATTAGAATTCTGTCCTTGACTTTCACTTCCAGACTTATCTCCTATAAGACTCATCAACTTATTTATCTGTTCAGAAGTGAAAGGCAAAACAGTAGAGGAGGATACAACATTACTAGAACAATTGTTTCTTTTAACATTTTTATTCCCATTAGTATTACCCTTAACTCCTTGACTAGGAGGTTTCTTCTTAAAACCAGGTGGATACCCTACCAACTCATAACACCTATCAACAGTGTGACCTATCATATTACAATGAGTACACTTTAGGTTTGGATTAGGTCCTCTATTTATCCTTTTAGTTTCTGAAAACTGATTTCCAGTTGACATAAAAGACACATTTGTACCCTTTTTTACAGAGTTAGAGCCTCTATGAGACTCTTCTCTAGAAATTATAGAAAAAGCAGTCTTAACACTAGGTAGGGGTTCCCTGGTTAAAAGAGTGGTCCTAACAGGTTGATACACATCATCAAGCCCCATTAAGAACTGCATTAATTTGATAAGTGTACTCAAATCATTGTAGTCCTTTGAGGCTTTACATGTACAAGCAGGTAATTGTATCATAGAATCAAATTTTTTCCATAAAGTATTTAACCTATGATAGTATTCAGCTACACTACTTCCATTTTGAGAGATAGAATTAATTTGTTGATACATATTAAACACAATTGATCCATCAATTTTATTATATGTTTCATCTAATTCTTCCCATACATCTTTAGCCAATTTAGAAAACACTTGTCCTAGAAATAGTTCCTCACTAACAGAGTTTAACAACCAAGACAGAACCACATAATTACATCTATCCCATTGACCTTGCAACACATCATCATTTTCAGGTCTAATACACATACCATCAACAAAACCAAATTTATTTTTAGCCTAAAGAGATAATTTCATTGAATTAGCCCATATAGTATAATTCTCAGTACCTTTTAATTTTATAGATGTAATGGTTAGGTTACTAGTATCACTGGGATGCAAATACAATGGGTCTCCAATATCTAACTTACTTATCAGAGACCCTCCACTGCCACTTGGATCTGAACAACCTGATCCAATTGGCAGAGGCTGGGAACCAACATTAGTTCCCATAACAACAATACAAACAGTTCACAGAACAAGAGATCAAACAATACAGATAATACAGCAGACAAGAACCACACAAGACAGACCTCTAAGGCGAAGCTGTGGCAGTGATCAAGATCACGGGTTCATCACTCAGAGGTGCCCGCGCATGTCTTATCACAGGAGCCTGTTCCTAATAGACCAAAGACAAAGACAAGACAAATAACAATACACCACAAATCAACCAATTATTGAGCCTATTCCGGTCCACCCTAACCCGGACAATGCTCCTAGACCAGACGAAGACAAAACAATAACAGACAAAGAACGATCTCACCAGGAGGGGGACCCAAGTTAGGGTTCTCCAAACTCACAACCTGTACCTTCACTTAGGGTACAGTGTTGTGAGAGCAACTGTAGCTTTAGTTTCCAATCCAACTCCAGCTAATACACAACAGCAATCCAGAGAGCTTCTGAATCTCTATTTTCAATGATGCCACCAAATGATGACCTCAACACACAATCAATACAAAATCAGACAACAACAGTAGACAAGATCTACAAAGATCAGATCTACTAGTAAATGAACAGATCAAGACCTATAAAACCAGATCTGACCAGAGGATGATCAAGACAACAGACGAAAGACTAGATCTGAACAACTTCTTTCAGATCTGAACCAAAGAGACACAGACAAAAGACAAGAACTCAGTATCACAGCGGAAGACTCAAAGAACACCAGGATCAAGAGCCAGTGGCTCTGATACCATGTAAAAAATCTAAATACAAATACCAGATCTCAATCTTAACAACAACCACAAGACAATGAACACAAGACCACCAGATATAGTGACAAAACAGGTGACCAAAACTTTTATTATTTAGCCAACCCTAAAAAAACCCCAACCAATACCCAATAAGTTCTTCTAAACAGAAGAACTCTAAAAGATTACAATACTTGATCAACTGATGAAAATCAGTTGATCTGAAACAAAGAAAGACAATACAAAAGAACTAAAAAGTCCTTACAATAACTATACAAAGACGAGACAAATACTGGTGATTAGATCTTCAACCTTTGGTTGAAGATTGAAACCCTAATCGCCACAGACTGATACAAAATACACGAGAGAAAGACTGAAAGACTGAGAGAGAACAAAGAAGCTGCTAAACCTGCACACAATAACCAAGACATCTTTATATAGTGATTAGTCGAAGTATCGAGAGAAAGCACAATGAGATACAATCTCATTCGTTGGATCATTTAAGTCACACGGATCGTCAAATGGACGATCAAGATTAATTTCAACTAACACACTCAGCTAATAGCTGAGTGGGCTAACGTAATGGGCCAAAGTAATGGGCCTGCATCATATCAGAATACCATATCACCATTAAGTCAATGAAGCCCAAAGTCCATTATCCAATTCTGAGAAAACAAACATGAATCAATACTGATTAGCCCAACATATAGAAAACATAGAATAACTATAGCAACATGTATAACCATGAAATTATAAGTTGTTACACAATATTAACACCTTATATGTTTTTAACAAACTTAATGTTTGTTCAGAATCTTATGTTTCTGCTCTGTTGAGCCTGTATTATTTTTACCAAAGAAAATCAAAGGGAAATAAGAAAATTAATAAGTCTGCTTAATGGATTTTAATGTGCAGTTAAAATAAACTTTGAGAAACCATGGCTGCAAGGAGGTTGCAGGTCAAAACTTGCCTTCCACCGACCTTGCCACGCCATCGTCGTCAGTTATCAGCAAACATTTATAAGTCATCACAACCAAGACAAAAACCACAACCAATTGAAAGTTTGAAACAATATCCGCCACTGGCAACCGTCGTCCACAAAACCTAAAGGCTTCGAATCCTTTCGAGTATTTGCTTGGCGTGAGTTTCTTTTTGCAGGGGGCGGGTTCTAGACGAAAAGTGGAGGAGATTCTCACACGTCATTGGTCAAGGGCCGAGTCTCGGTGTTGAAGGTGATAGTGTAAAAGGACATGTAAGGATGCTTTAGAGAGGCAAGTTGAAAAGGCATATAAACCCCAACCGAAATTTAGTGTATTTTGCTCACCTTTAATGTCGAAAGACTCCCGATAAGGCAATAATCAAAAGACATACGGATACAAAAGACATCAGCAAGTTTCAACGGAGAGGAAGGTTGGATTGTATTTAAGAGACTCTGTATTCTCACATGATCAACTTTATGTCGCATTGTCAAAAGTTAAAAGCAGGGCAGGGTTGAAATTACTTATACTTGATGGTGATGGGAATGTCAAGACTAAAACAAAAAAATGTGGTGTATAAGGAAATATTTAATGATATTTGAATAAAATGCGTATTGCTTGCTTTTAAATTTTAATAAAATATTTCTACTATCATTTTTTATACGTTTTACCGCTCAAAATAATTGTAAGTTGTTGAACCGCGTGTCAACGCGGGCAAAAGTCTAGTCATCTATTCATCAAAAACAATCCTATAACGTATGCACGTACTCAAGTTTCAAACCACTCCACCTCAACAAGTGTTTACATGTCGTTGAAGTGTAACGAGACTAAATGCATCCCAACCAACAATTTCTACAAAATGGTCCCGATACTAGTTTCAAACGGAAAAAGGTGATTTTCAAATTATGTGGCTTGTGTACAACGGAAAATAATGCCCTCGTATTCGGGGGTATGAGGATTAAGAGCCATTTGAATGTTTATTAACTAATCACATGATCTTTGCTACCCAACCTATGTAAGTAGATCATTCTCAACCCTTGACACTATAAATACAAGAATTCCTTAATATACAATATTGCAACCTAACACGTCTATCGACTATCGTCTATCTATGTGAAGGTAGTTTACGTGTTTTCAACACTTTGGTAGATAAACAAAACTCGAGAGCAATGTTTTCCATTGCTACGCCTAAGAAAATAACGAAAATGGTGCAAAAATGGCGCATTGAGGGTTTGAAAAGTGGTTACGATAAGAGGAATGATTCACGGACTTACAAAGGTCATTTTGTTGTTTATGCTATTGACAATATTCGTTTTGTGATGCCATTGCGTTATCTTAAAAACATTGTATTCTTGGAGCTTTTGAGGATCTCAGAAAGCAAGTTTGGGTTGCCGAGAAATGGGCCAATCACTCTACCTTGCGACTCGATACTCATGAACTATTTAGTGAATGTTTTTGACCGAGGTTTCTCCAAGGACTTTGAGAAGGTGTTGCTTGCTTTTGTGATTGGTGATTACTGATTAGTGTTCATGTGTTCATTAGATCTAAAAGGTTGTTTCCTCAATCAGGTTATTTAACACATTTGACTTGTCTATGTATTATTTTTTTTATTTTCTTGATACAAAGTGTAATTATTATTCAGGGAAACATCAAATAATAGAAGCAATATGAAATTCTTTTCAACTAACCATGTAATGTGTTTATGCGACATAATAAAAAGTGAAAATGACCTTTATATATGCAACCCAATATATCAAATAGCCATAATTAAAATACTACATGCACATCATTATCACTTTAAGAAAACATTTTGACAAAAAAAAAAATAGTTATAACTTGTTGGAATGTTTACAAAAGTCACACAATTTAAGGAATTGATATACACACAGTGGCAAAGCTTGGTTTTTGGAATCGGCGGAGGCCGGACTCAATTTTTTTCGATCGGTAGTGGAAAATCGGCGGGAGCGGGACTCAACCCGGACTCAATTTACCTACGAAATCATAAATTTCTATTACTGCGCCAAAAAACAGGGGGCCAGGCCACCCCTGGCCCCAAGTATCCTTCGCCTCTGTATACAGAAAAACATGTTACCAAAATTACACGATTTATCTCCAAGCAAACTTTGTTTGCGTTATTAGAATTTTCCATACAATAAATTTCCACATGTTTGTTGTAACTGGGCTCATTTTACAGCCCAGCAACATTGAATACATAATTAAATTGTCTGGCCCATTAACTAATAAGATAAATAAGTCAAATAAGGCCCAACAATAAATGGATTGGATTTCAACAAACTAACAAAGTTTGTAAATGTATCCCATTAAATTGTAGTATTGTAGCATCTCTAACACTTGTAAGAATATAGTTAGAATTCAAGATTTAGACATCAAGGAACGCGTTAACAAATGGTAATAGTAGAAAAACTTCCACAAGATCATGTAAAACGCAGCTTGCACGAGACCGATGAGTGTTAAAAAGGTTATACTTCATTTTCTTGTAGATTTTATGGGTAATGGGTGACACTTATTGGCCCTTAATCAGCTATATCCTTGGGTTCAAATTTTACAAGATATCGGAGAAATAACTACAAAAACCGCCGTTCAAAGAACACTGTAAAGGGGTTAAATTCAAATTTCTTAAGAAAATAAGGCACCAATTCATATGACTTGACAATTCAATTATGTACCGGTGTTAGAAGACAAAATGATACAGATATTTCCTTGAGTTAATCAAGATAAATGCACGAATCGGTCAAGTTAACATGCTTGCCAACTTGGTTACCTCGTAAAGTGACTTGACACAAAACATTTTTGTAGAATTTGGTTTCACCAACCTCCCTAAAATGTATGCTCTCGACCTCATCACAAATGTCAAATTAACTGGAACTATTACGTTCTTCGGGTGGCCTATGGCGGCATTGAAGGGCGACACTCCACCATATAGTGGCGTTTGATACCCTAACACTTGGGCTACAATCACTCTTTGGCTCTTTCTTGATTGGTAAAACTTCTTCACCTGTTTTAATCAATCATCAGTGATCAGACAAAGAAACACATAATATAAGTCCAAAGTTAAAACCTTAAACATGGACTAATTTTGACTTTTTAGTAGTTCAAAAGTATTATAGTGTATATGTGGGACAAGATATCACAGCTTTAACATTTGATACATCATTTGAAAATTACCAAATTGTCCTTCCAAGAAACTCATGTGACAAGGTAAAGGCAAAGGGTTCTTCACATTTCCCTTTCAGGGTGGGCCCATTATATACAGTGTAATTACTAAAATGTCTTTCAGGTCACTAGCCTAGTTCTTTCCACAGGGCTAAAACTTTTAAACACGGAGCAATGTACATATCACAATTATACAATAGTCAATAGGAGTGTAGGACCATTAGTCTAGGATATCAGATTCCTTCCATACCCAATAGAACATTACTTAATATTCTAAACACTATGCTAGCCTTTTAGATATGCATGGGGGCTAAAACTTAAGGGTATGGTTTATTCCTTCAAAATATGAATTTTTAAAGGCAACTTTCATTAAAACAAAAGCCTGGCTTTTTTTAAAAACATGTTTGTTAATGTAGCTTTAAGAGTGGAAGGTATGGAGCTTTTTCTCTGGCTCTCCCAAGCCTCCGGTCTTGGTAGGTTAGGACGGTGTTCCTAGTTTCATCGGGCTAGAAACACTGTCCTAGTCTATCTCAATAGTAGTCTCTCAACATGGATTATCCTTTTCGCAACCCGTGTAGTACCTAGAAATGCTTCTTTAGCATTTGTTATTAAATATAACAAACTCCTTTTCCGTTATCATTATATGCAACTAACATGCCATAAACCGAAAAATTAATAAAAACATAAAATTTGGTTATATTTTGGTCCAATAAGTCCCATAATTAGTGGTACTAGACACACATCCCAAAGCACATATTCTTACTAAATCCAACAATATTGACCACAGGGTACCCATTACAATAGATCGATGTAATTGATATGAACGCTTTTCTTGTCCTTTTTTTGTGCTTTTTATGAAACACTAATATTAAATAATTGCAAACACAACTTTGTTTTTTTATATTTGTTTTCTATCCAAATTCAATAAAGCTTATAGTTAGGACCACAGTCGAAAAGGTAACGTTTACATGTGTTTAAGCAATCAAGATTCTAGTTCAGGGTAAAAGGTTAAGTTCCATATGGAGTCAATGCTGAAAGGGAAAGTGCATGCAGTTAAGACTTTGTAATCAAGAACCCATGTTACTATGTTAGAGCAAAAGCTTAAGGTTACACATAAAACAAATGTATAACTAAAGGCCCAAGTTTTAGTTGTAGGGGTAAAGAACAAATATATAAACACAAGATAACAGGGGTATAATATCATAATTTTTTTATGTGATAATATGTATAAATTAATATTTATAATAAATTTATCCAATACTTGGGTATGCGATGTGCACTTCACTTGTTTAGTAGATAAATCGTGGGTGCACGTAAACTTATCCGTTTATTGTATTATTTTTTATTATTGTTATTTTGTATTAAATTGCAAGTATATTATATTAATTAATACACAACACAAACCTACCAAATTTGTCAAAAATATATATTTTTCTTTAAAGAAAAAACTTTATGTGTTCAGTAATTTTATAAGAGATCAACCTAATATTAAGATACTAAGAGCATTCACATTCGATTTTCAAAAAGCCAATATGTCAATAAGCTATTTTTGTAACCTAAAAGCACTTTCTGTTTTGACTTTTGGCTTTTGGCTTTTGGCTTTTAAGGGTGGAAAAACTGTTTTTGAGAAGTTAAAATCCTGGCTTTTGGCTTTTAGAAAAAAATTACAAATCTACCACTCATACAACCGATATTTACAATAAGTTAAGCGAAACACTTAATAAAAAGACAATCTATTGACTTTTTGACGTTTCTCATACCAAAAGTCAATCCAAACACTTTTTTTAAAACCTATTTTCAAAAAGTCATAAGGCAATAAGCACTTTTGCATTTCCAAACTCAATCCCAAACACCCTCTAAGATATTATAAGTGTTACTTACACCACTATAGTCACAAGTCACACGATAATCAAATCACTCGTTTAGACATGAAACTCGTTTTTAAATTATGTATTTACCTTTATTCGTGTATCAGACTTTTCCCATCAACAACAACTTAAACCGACTTAACATGGACTATCGCCTAAAGTTGATTAAAAGCATACACTCGAGTAAAACTAGATACGCATCCAAAACTTTGCTAAGCTAATAATTATATTAGTGAAATAAATAAAAGGGTTACTTATGTGATTTTCTCTATTATATAAAATAACAAGAATTTAATAAACTTACATGGCCAGTAGCAAGCTTAAGTTGAAAATAATGTATTTGAATAGGAGTAACGGTGACATGAACACCAAAAAATGTGGCCGGATTCCGGTAAAATATTTTGACTGTTGTATTGAGAGTCAACATATCCGTTGGTACTCCTGTTGCATCCATCCCCGATTGTACATTAAAGTTGTCAAACATCATGCTCTGCTCAAAAGACAAAAGCACTTTCACCATTAATATATATGTTATTAAATTCAAAATTCTGATTAAAGCTGCAACTCTTGACAGAAAGTAAATGATCACAAGTCACACAACTGAGCCGACTCATTTATCATCCGAGTTAGCTTCTTTCATAACTGAGTCAACTCATTACTATTTTAACTTGATGTGGCAAAACATGTCATATTGACTATGTCTTATTAAACATTTCCGACACAACACCATTAATACAAGTATTAAACATGAAACGAGACTCTTATACCTATTTTACGTACCAAGAAATATAAATAATGGATAATAGCAACTTAATTTTAGTTATTTAAAAAAACAAAATTACATAGTATTATTTTTATTAAACAAATTTAGTTATTTCATATTTAGGATTACTATATTACTCTTGAATACCAGAAAAACTATATATGTTGTATTTATTAACTTAACCTTAACACATAGATAAAGGGTATGTTTGGCAAAACTAGCTGGTGGCCGGTAGTGCAAATATATAAAATGACCAAAATGAACATAATTAAAAACTTTTAAAGAAAGTTTTTATTTTATTTTTAAAATAAAATGAGTGTTTGTGTCATTTACTAATTAAAAGTTTGTAGCTAGTAGAGTTTTTTCTTAAACGCTAGTATTAGTAGCTTTTTTACTATAGAACTTTTTCTCTAACCTAAAAGTTTCTAGCTCCTTCACCTAAACAAGACTTTTTATTGAGTATGAGTTTTTTGAAAAAAAAAAACTTAAAGCTCCTAAAAACTCTTAAAAGCTCGCTCACAAACATACCAAAAAATAATAGAAGCAAGAAAGTAGTAAGATAACCTAGTGATTTTGTTTTTAAAACATAACTAGTTCAAGAAAACTAATTAAGATAAGAAGACACTCACCTTAACAACAACCTTGGGTTTGTACGGAACACTAGCAGCCCACAAAATCAAAGAAAAAGCAGTAAACAAGAGGCTAAACGACACCACAAAGCACATAACATAAAACCTAAAGGGAACACGACCATCAGCATCATCATCATCTTCATCCTCCTCTTCCATATCAGTACCATACTCAAGCCGCTTCCATGGAGAGAGAGGGCGTCCAGGGTGAGCATGATGGTTGGCACGAACAACAGCGTTTTTAATGGAAGCAGAAAAGGTGCGGGAAGTGGAGGACTCGCGTGAATGGTGAATGGGTGAGGAGTGATAGTGGGTTGGGTGGGCTGGAGAGGCGAATGGGCTGGAACCGAATGACATTTTGTCGTTGGCATCGTGGTTGGATGGGCTCTGGACGTAGTAGAGTGGACGGCGTGGTGAACGTGGTGGTGTTAAGGCTTCCACGCTGGTTAAGTCGGAGTCGGATTTTACATGCATTGTGAGGGTAGGTTGGTTTGTGTGTGTGAAAGGGATGGGATATTATTAAGTGGGTTGGTTTGAATGGTACGAGACGCGGGTTTTCCTCTTGTATATAGGTTTATAGATGGTCGTGCCTATAACGTTTATTGGGGAGAAAATGGGGTGTGTGTATTTTGTATTCTTTATTTAAGTTTTTCATAAAAAGTAACAAAGATATATTGATATAATAAGGTTATTTTATTTATTAAGTACTTTAAGGTTGAGATAATTAGAAATTTTTCATTAAGCCAAAGACAAACCAATTACAAGTGATACGTAGGTAAACGGGCCACAAGTTGCGCCGCTACCCCTTTTTGTATTGCAAAACCTACTCTATTGAAAATAAAACATTGGCCCTTAGCAGCTGGGGAATTACTTTGCATAACTTTCTTCACGCGATCAAGGAGTTTGATTGCTTGCGGGGCCAGCGCTCCAAAAGTATCAAAAGCGAAGGGCACAAACACATGTTTAAGGTTTAAAATATGAAATATAAAACATTCATTTCTAACATACCAAGAAACGTGTAGCACTTGAAAAAATTACTATGTAATAAATTTGATTACAAAATAAATTTATCGTTCAAAAAAATGATTAAAAAGTACGGTAGGTTAGTGTTGGATATAGACGTGGGGTTAGTAGTTTAGTACCCAATTTTTTTTGGTTGATGGATATTCTTTTAGTTATGGCTTGTGAAAAGAAATCTTGTATTATAAATTATAAAATTTCTTTCTATAATTAGAGGGAATCAATCCGAATGCACCTTAACTGGGGCGGTCCTCGATCCTAGAATTTCTATATAGGTTTCGGGCCAGTTATGGTCAAACTTGAAAGTTGATAACAAAAACGAAAGTTAGACTATTCGGGGTGGAGATAGGAGAGCTCACGTCCCACACCTTCTCTCCTCCGTCTCCGTTTCGCACACTGCCTCTCATCCCGTTCTCTTCCCTCGCGTCTCCAAACGGACATAGGAGACGACCCAATCAGAAAGAAGCAAAATCAATTTTCGAACGTTTGAAAATTTAATATTATTACCATTTGAAATTAACGGTTGACTTTTTTTTAAGGGGGGGTTTAAATATAAAACCACACCACTCACCTCATTTTTTCTACCAAATTCACTCTCCTCATCCCTTTTCTCTCTCTGATATTTTTTATATAATCTCCGATTTTTATAAAAAATAACATGGATTCATTCAACTACTTCAACCAAAACAACTCAAATAACCCGAATCCAACGATGTGTTACACCCCGGTTCAAGATCCACCAATCCCACAACAAATACCACCCAATTTAGTTGCCATCCAACATTACCAACAACAAGCGAACTCTTTCTCCCAGTTTAAACCATTGCAAATGCAACAACTTATGCAAATGCGAAACGCGTTTCCAACTCAACAAACACCTTTTCAAACAACCAAACAATTTGCTCCACAACCACCTCCCGTAACATCACATAGACGTGGGTAGTGCCGATGAAGAGATTACTCCGGACACTCAACCTTCGCCACCCAAAGCTAAAGGTAAAGGTAAAGCTAAAGCTAAAGGAAAAGGTACGTGACGTGGTAAACCGAAAGATGGAGTAGCCAAGCCATGGTCCGATGTTGAAGAGGAGGCGTTGGCTAAGGTGTGGGTTGCTACTGTCAAAACGCGCCGAAGTTGGTAATAATTTTTTTTCGTCTACATACCAATCGCATTATATATGTACACACACACACACACACACACACACATATATATATATATATATAATTGTTTAAATTTTTATACCACCCATTGAGAAGGAGGAACGCCCTATAGGTTTATAAATTTACAGTTTTTTTTACACAATTGTTACGATTTTTTTTCTAACAAGTAAATATTTATGAGTACTAATATAGGTCGGGATAAAGCTCGAAAGGAAGCGGCGGCGGTAAAGAAAATGGCATCGGGTAGCACGTGCGGGGCGGTTCAAGGCTTGACATTTTATCGGCACAAATGGAAGCTTTCAACCAAGAAAATGCAGAAAAAATAAAGATCAAGAAGGAAAAGCTTAGGTTGATAGAGGAAGCGAAAGCGGTGGAAGAGTTCAAAATTATGTCGACCGACCTTTCTACTTTTCCTGAAGAACAACGTCAAGTGTTGAAAAAAATTCAAGAAAGAATTCATCAAAAGTGGATGTAGTTTTTTAAATTTTTAGGAAATCTTATCTTTTTTTCGGATTGTTTGGATGGATTGTAATTTTTTTTTATTAATTTTAGTATTTATTTTAACATTATATTATTTATTTGTTACTTTTATAACTAATTAAAATTAATATTAAAAAAATAAATTAAATAATAAACGCAAGAGACATGGTAACTTTGGTCTGTAGCGGATCTAGACTAAAACTTCAGGGGTAACGTTTTACCGGACTAAGTACTTTCATACAATGTAAACAAAACAAAAATAAAAACACGATAATAAATAATGTTCAATTTTTTACCATACTTTCATAAGCAATATTTTTTTACCGTTCAATTTTTTTTATCAAAACATTTTATATCAACATTTCACCGACTATTAGGATAGTTTGTCCATTTAAATTGATGATCTCGTGGTTGAAAAGCCTTTTTAACAAGATACAATCTTCTTATATCGTCTACCCTATTAGGGTAATAACTATTAATGGGTGGTCAATTCTCTATTGCTTATTTTTTCCCCACTCTTGATTCTTTTCTTTTATTTTTACCCGTTCCAAACTAGGGGTGCAAACGAGTCGAGCCCAAGCTCTACCAGACTTGATCTCGAGCTTGGCTCATTGGGTAGTGTCTCAAGTTCGAGCCCGGCTCATTTATTATTTATTACTTAATACATTAATAAATAAAATACAAAGAATATACTCGTTTAGGCTCGCGGTTTGATAGGTGAAAAGCTCGGCTCGGCTTGTTGGTAGTTTCTCAAGCTCGAGCTTGACTCGTTTAATATTTATTAGTTAATATATTAAATATAAATAATAGACTCATTTAGGTTCACGAGCTCGATAAGTGAAAAGCTCGGCTCGACTCGTTTACTAAACAACTTTAAATTAAGGGTAAATAATATAAAATATTAATAAAACTAATATTATGAGCCTGACGAACTTCAAATGCTAGACTCATGCTCGAGTTCGGAAAATAAACGAGCTTTCTTTTAAGTTGAAGCTCGGCTCGGCTCGGGCTCAATAAGGCTCGGCTTGTTTTAAATTTTTTATTAAGCCGATCTCGACTAGCTTGCGAGTTGTTCGGTTCGTTTGCACTTCTATTCAATACTTTAATCATGGTTAATGGGCTTGTATAATTTAATTAATAAATTACAAATGGAATGGGTTATGGCATATAAGTTTCTATCTATGTTTATGCTAGGCTTATATTAAAAACTTTGAAGGTGTGTTGGGTTTTAAAAAAATTGAAAGGTAACGTTACATAATTTTCAGGGGTAACGTAATACAAAAAACATAAAATACGTGAAAAAATTACACTACGCAGGAAAAGCTAAGGGGTAGCGGACGCCGCCCCTCGTTATATAATATATATGCCCCTGACTTTGGTGTCTCCACACCCTTGCCATGTCCCAAAAATGAGAACATGAGCCTTATCCTAGGTGACATTAAGACATAACCTTTTTTTTTATGTCTCCACACCCACTAGCCTTATACGTGTCTTTGTTGATATTTACATGTGAGTTTATGTTAATATTTTCAAAGTAAGATTATAGGGAGTGATCATGGCGGAAGACCCTTTTGTCCTCTTACATATGAATCGCATGGGCAAAAGCCAGTTAAAAAAAAAAGGCTAAGGGGATTTGCCCTCCGTGTAGTAAAAAGGAGGGGTGGTGAAATGAAATGACAAAAGGCAAAAAAAAAAACAACAAATCAAAATACGCCATTAAAAAAAACGAGCCCTCACGTTCGTGGGATTTCTGCTGCTCGAAGCTGCAGCGCTGGCTCACTTTAACGGAGGGGTGGTGTGGGTGGGGTCTGACACGTGTGTCAAAACTGTAATGAGTCGAACCAAAATTGACTGAGTCTTTGCCTCATAGAGAGGATGATCTGTTTATGTTGAAACGAAGTTGTATTCAAAATGAAATGTTTAATAATTGCATCGTAAGCTATAGCAAGTGCCATTAATGTACCGGTACCATGACGAAGCGAATTGATCCCTAGTGAATACCATCTGTATCGGTATTGGTATTGTCGGAACCGTTATCGGTATTTATTTTTTATGGTTTTCGATCAATGTAAAATACGTGTCGTTATCCTTTTGGGCATATCACGAGTTTATTTTTTGGTTATCGACATTCATTTTATGGTTACCAATATTCTATTTCATTTATTGTACCGAGTGGCGAGTGCCAATATTCTACCAATATCGTCATTAGCTTTGATCATATACAATTACAACAATAAGTATACATTTTTCACAATAATTTACTTGACCATATACAAGTACAAAAATAAGTTTTCACAATAATTTCCATTCAATCATTCATAGGTATTAGGTAGTATACTGGATACATGCTATAATGTCAATGTTACAAGATTTATAAAATGACAAATTTATTAGTTTATGATTATGGTCCATACTCCATACGCCTTCATTTTCTTATTGCATTTAGTTTCACGAAAATATAATACTCATGAATGTTCTTTGTTTATATGTTTGTAGTTGTTAAGATCAGGGTCTAACATAACATTTTAAATGTGGATGTAGTTAGTTATACATATTCATATCGATTAAGGGGCTGTTTGGTTGATTAAGTGCTGAATCATTAAGATGTTTGAATGGTTAAGAGGCTCTGAATGATTAAGGGGCTGTTTGGTAGCCTCTTAATCAGCCTCTTAATCATTCAGGTCTGAATCATTCAGCATTCAGACTGTTTGTTTCAGCATCTGAATGAAATGATTAAGTGCTGAACCATTAAGCTAATAAGAGATGCTGAATGATTAAGCTCTTAACCATTCAGAGCCTCTTAACCATTCAGACCATCTTAATGATTCAGCACTTAATCAACCAAACAGCCCCTAAGTGCTGAATGGTTCAGCTATGCACTAAGGGGTTGTTTGGTAGCCTCTTAATCAACCTCTTAATCATTCAGGTCTGAATCATTCAGAATTCAGACTGTTTGTTTCAGCATCTGAATGGAATGATTAAGTGCTAAACCATTAAGCTAATAAGGGATGCTGAATGATTAAGCTCTTAACCATTCAGACCATCTTAATGATTCAGCACTTAATCAACCAAACAGCCCCTAAGTCTGAATGGTTCAGCTCTTAACCATTCCATTCAGAGCCTTTTTTTTATATTGAAATAAACAGTCTGAATGCTGAACAATTCAGAGCTGAATGGTTCTGAGCCTCATTAAGAAGCTACCAAACAGGCTCTAAGTGTGATACAAAATTTCTAGGTCATGTAAAATCACAAGAATCATCTTGGTACTCGGCTACTGTTACCGCGCGGCAACACCGCCGTCACCCTCTCAGCAGCATTCAAAAATGTTGCAACGGTTGAATTTTGGCATTGATTTCACCCCAACGGTCCTAACGGTTGAATTTATTTACCAGTTATATCACCTTTTCTCACATTTTTTACCATATTTCTACCTCTGCCAACAAATTTTTATAATCTCTCAACTATATATCATCTCTACAATAGTGGAATGGACCGAAGATGAAAAAATTGCTTTAACAGTTTCGTGGATACACGTCAAGGAATCAACAAGTTCATATGGCCGATCTCCCTTTTGGGCTAACGTTCTAGCTTAATATTGTGTGTTAGACGGTAAAACACGTTGCGCTTCTGATGCACTATCGAATAAGAGGTTGAATCTCAAAAGAGAATGCGAACGATTTGAAGAGATTTTTAAAATAAACATGGTTAAACATCCTGATCTAAGGGAAGACATAGCAATAGAAGTTACTCAAGTCGACTATACTTTTGAGGCCGGCCAAAGTTTTGACTATGTTTCAGCATGCAAATTTTAAGGCCTAAATTAACTTTACCTTAAAATATGTTTTATAGTCGGTATTCTTTTTTTTTTTTTGGGAGTAGTGTTTCAGCGGTAAATCCTGTGTTGCAAAGCGACCACTGCCCAGGATCGAATCCTATAACACCACACGGGTTTCTCCTTTCAAACCCAAGCGGTTATTTTTTTGGTGGGACGTGAGATTCGAACCTGAGACCAAACCCGGGCAGAAACCCTCCAAGGAGGTAAATATTCCCATCTCAAACCAGCTGGGCAGTATTCTAGTTAAATTTGAATTATGTTTTCTAGTTATTGTCCATTTCAATTAAGTAAGACTTTTAATTTTATTGCCATTTCAATTTTAATTAGATTTAGTTGTTTATTTATTTTGAAGTAAAAAAGTTTTATGAAACGTACCCTAGAATGTCGTCGGTGTTTTGGTGGTCGGTGAGGTTTCTACTCACAATCCCTCAACTTTTATTCTATGCCACAACACTCCATCACCTTTGGTTCTTCCACCTCCATGCCCTCATCTTTCAAACTTTAACAACACCACCCCTCTGCTTTTCCACCACCACACCCTCAGCTAGGGCTGGCAAATCGTGTCCCTAACAGGTTAACAGGTCTCTGACGCGCGCGAACAAATCAAGTTCTAAACATGAACACGACTCGTTTAACTCATTTATATCTCATGTTTATAACACAGTTTTATGTTTTTTGTACCAAAAAGGGGAAATGAAAGATTTTTGCCTCTTAATTCTAAGTATTAAAAAAAGTCAAAAAATCAAATAGTGTACTTTTCAGTCAAACATGTCTTATCGTGTCTTAACAGGTTACCCATTGCCAGCCCTCTCAGCTTTTACACATTTACACCATCATCCCTCTACTCTTACATTTTCATTCCCACCCCTCAACTATTACACATTTCTGCCATCACCTTTCTACTTTTACACTTTGCGTTTCTTACACTACTACTTCCGTTTTGCCTCAGATTTTGGACTTTGCGTTTACCCCCTTTCACTATTACTCAATTTTGCCACCTCTCAACTTAAAAAAAAAAGATTCATCTTTAACCCTTAGACCACTACTCATACTTTTAAAAATGTCAATGCATTAAATTTACCAAAATGTCTTACGCATTGTGTTTTACACTTCGTGTTCCACATTGTGTTTTTACATGTTTTTTAATTGTCTTTTACGTATTATGTTTTACAAATTTATTTTTTGTAATTGTCATTTACATATTGTTTTTTAAGAAACATGTGTTTTACTACTACTCCTACACGTTTCCTCCAGCCGTCTTTCCCCGCAAGGCGCGGCGAGAAAAATACCAGTTTTAACACTCTTTTGTGTGATGAAAGTCTTCTATAATGTCAAACATTAAGGTCTATTATGCCATTTGCACACAACCCAGGGGTCCCATATGAAGATTATTTCACAGATCCTGTGCCGGTAATTGTGAATCGTAACATGTTGTCGTCTGCGTTACGACCCGACCCTACCCGACCCGACCCGACCCGTTTCCTTCTACTTTTTTACAGCTTTAGATCATCTTTACCTTCCTCATTCTCCGCCACAAAACAACCTACCAACACTGCATCTGCCGCCACACACCACCACAAACCACCACACGCGATCCGTAATCTCACAATCCTTACAGGTGTTTCCAACTCACCAATCTCAAATCACATCCCTAATTTTGCACAACATGTGGTCCAATTATTAATATATTAAATTATCCCATCGATTAACCAATCAATTAATTGGATTATATGATATGGCTGAGAGTGAATCATCGTCGAAAGGAGATAATCACAGCAGGAGAAGTAGTAGCAGTGACAGATGTTGCGATCAGAGCTACACTCTCAGCGCTGACGTCAGCGAATCTGAAACCTCCTCCTTCTCTATCTCTGGTCATTACAACCTCCGATCTTCCTCTACCGCCTTCCGTACTGTTTCCGTCACTGACTGCATCTTCCCGCTGTTTGGCGGGAAGGATGATGACGTCATGGTTTGGGAAAAGAAGCGTACTAAACAACAACCTGATTCTGATCTATCTGGTTTGTGTTTATTATCTCTTTCTGTATGTAAATAGGCATTACTATTAATAAATGTGTTGATGTTATGTGCTTTTAGGGACAATTAAGTTGAACATTGATTATTATGGACATGTATGCATGTTTGTTGTAGGTTTATATTGTTTTAATTAGTGGTTAGGGGTTATGTATAGGTTGAGACTTGAGATGAATTCCTGTATCTGTTACTTGTATATAGGGCACGATTAGACTCGAAAACTAATTTGTGAATGTTGTGTACTTGTGTAGAGATTGACATGATGAAGGAACGTTTCGCTAAGCTGCTTCTTGGTGAAGACATGTCTGGAGGTGGCAAAGGAGTTTGTTCAGCCCTAGCAATCTCAAATGCCATTACAAATCTTTCCGGTTCGTGAATTTCCAGTTCTATTGTGCTAAAAAATTTTGTTAACTACATGTATTATATGCACTTTTTCTTATTGGAATCTGTTTGTGATCGAAAATATTAGCCTCTGTGTTTGGAGAATTGTGGAGGTTGGAGCCGTTGGCGCTGCAGAAGAAGGTAATGTGGCGACGGGAAATGGAGTGGCTTTTATCCGTAAGTGATTCCATTGTAGATCTTGTGCCTTCCGTACAGCAGCTTCCAGGTGGTGGTACGTATGAAGTAATGGTCCCGCATCCACGGGCTGATATGCAGATGAATCTACCTGCTTTGAAGAAGCTTGATGCTATGTTGATTAGTATGTTAGATGGATTTTGCGATAAGGAGTTTTGTTATGTTGATCGTGGGATAGTTTTGGCACAAGGTGACGGTTGCGATGCATATTCATCAAATGTTCCATCAGGAAGGCCTTCAGTTAGGCAGGAAGATAAGTGGTGGTTACCTTATCCAAAGGTTCCTTCAAATGGGTTGTCAGATGATGCTAGAAAGAAGTTGCAGCAGTACAGGGACTGCACTAATCAGATACTTAAGGCAGCATTAGCGATAAATAGCAACGTACTTGCTGAAATGGAGATTCCAAGTGCTTACTTGGAAACATTGCCTAAGGTATGGTTTCAATAGATTGATTTTCCCTAAAATTTAGCCTTGTAGTGATTTATAAGACATGTTGATCTAGCTATTGGATATATTCAAAAGGAATGATCATGTATGTGTTATGGATGCAATTATCTTCTGTTGTTTGGATTTTGCCAAACATATCTACCCATGTCATTCTTTATCTCTCTGAATGGGTACAAAGTATCAGGATAGTAGATTATTAATATGATCTTCTTTACGTGGCCTTTGATTTGATATCAATGCTGTTTCAAATTCCAATAAAGGACAGTTTGGTCAAAATTCTGAAAAATAATGCTGTGAGGTTGTAAAAGACATCTTTATCTTTTGGTTATTAAGAAGGTGTTTGGGATTGCGTTTTGAATCTCCTTTTTAGATTATTGCGTTTTGAAAACGCAGATAATCAGTTTTTTAGACTACCAAAACGCAATAATCTATAAGCAGCTCCACCCATGCTTTTCCAAAACGCATAATCTGTTTTGAATAATCAATCCCAAACACCCCCTAAATACCAGTGTAAGTCAAAAACTATGTTGAGTAAATATTTTCCATATTGTTTATTACATTTATGTAGTGCGAGAATTGATTTTGTCATTCTTTTCTAATTCTTTATCTGATATCAATGCAGAATGGAAGAGAGTGTTTAGGTGAAATCATGTACCGTTACATAACCGCTGAAAAGTTCTCTCCAGAATGTCTTCTTGATTGCCTAGATTTGTCATCAGAACACCGTACTCTGGAAGTAGCCAATAGGATTGAAGCAGCTGTCCATGTATGGAGGATAAAAGAGCATAAAAAGCATCCAAAAAGTAAGCGTTCATCGTTGAGTTCAAAGGTTAAAGGTTTAGTTTCTGATGGTTATAAGAACAGTCTCCTATCACAAAGAGCAGAGACCCTGTTACATAGCTTGAGACTTCGTTTTCCTGGTCTTCCACAGACTTCATTGGATATGAGCAAAATTCAATATAACAAGGTATGTTTACTAGACTATTCAAATGCATTTTCTATACAACCCTTAGTATTTTTTCGCAAATGTTTGTCATGTTAGATTGATGCATACATATAATTTACTGTCAACAATTTTATTATATAAACCCGAAACTAGTTTGAATTCTTGTGTGAGTGACCCTTGCAGGGTTTACAAGCTGATAAAATATCTAATTTATATAAATCTTACGTCCCTAAAAACGAAATGGGTCAAGTGGCTCCTAAGTGTATTTTTAATGCACAAAACCTCTTTATCAATTTATTTAAATTTAGATTATTATTTGAAAATTTGATTTATGCAACTGTAACCCTGCAAATCTATGCACAGCAAAAAATGTCTTGCTTCTATCCCATTGCAAAAATCTGGATAATAATTAATATGGCCAAAATCTGCAAAAAAAAAAAAAAAAAAAAAAAACTTGTCTGAACTGGGCTGAAACATCTAAAAATGGTCTGGAACCAGCTCAAAACATGTCTAAAACAGCTAAAATGGCATGTTCATAGTGTGTGCCTTGCTAAAAAATAAGGTCCTCGCTTATAAGCGCCTTGCGCCTTCAACTACCTAGCTGTAGATGTTAAAAAACAATTAAAATACTTGGCCAAAAGTGTGTTGGGTTGGGGTCAAACCAAAGTACCTAACCCAACTGCACAAACTTTCCTTTTGACCCATTAGAAAACCAGCCTCACGCACCCAATTATGCCACTTGTATTGGATTGGTTGACATATCCTGATATCCCTGATGTAATTTCTCTGTTTTGGTGATGTTGGTTTCAGGATGTTGGGCAGTCGATTCTTGAAAGCTACTCAAGGGTGATGGAGAGCTTGGCATTTAACATAATGGCAAGAATTGATGATGTAATCTTTGTAGATGATGCTACCAAACGTTGTGTTGCTTCAGAATCTGTGTCAATTTTCAACAGAGGCGGCCATCCTGTTCAAAAGCGGATGGCCCCTAGCCCATTTTCAATCCAACATTCACCTTATTCATCTCCATTTGCCACTCCAACACGCTGTTTATCCCCTCCAAGCCTCATAAAGAATGACAATCATCTTAAGGCTGCTGACCTTGATATGCCATGGACATATGCTACCGGGAAAGTACCCGCTAGTGCTCCAGAGCGTCATTAAACTAGTAACGCATAAGATAGGTATTTTTTTTAGTTTTTAGTATTTGTGCATGTTAGTTTACACCGCTAGTTTATGTTTTCATCATATGTTTTCTTGTTTATGTCAATGGTAGATTGACTGCGTATGCTGATTTTATTAAGGGCATGTGATGTTATTGTCAGGGTGAGTTGTTTATTTCGATAGATCGATACTAGTGATTATCCTTAAGGCTATATTGTATTCTGTAATGGGGCATCTATTTCGGCGACTCGGCGAGGGTACCTGCAGGACTGTAATTTTAGATGATTCAGAAAGACATCGCTGAAGTTTTGTCTTTGGTGGATAATATAGGGCTAATTAACAAGCGCACCGGTCCAGTTTCAACGCGGGCATAGGGTCGAAGTTAAACTAAACTAGCCAGCTTGACCTTAGTTTTTTTTTTTTTCCCAGATGTATGTTAATGTTTGTTTTAGGTTCAATAAAGTTTCAAATGTAGTCAGGTTGGTGTGTGATTTTAGGTGTTAAATAGGAACCAAACTGCATTTATTTCTTATTGGATAAGTTTGAACGTATCTTTCTTATTTTAGCTTGAATTGAAAATTATAAAAACAGAACTATAAAAATTATAATACACAAAACATTCGTAATGTATAGTTTGTTTATAAAAAGATAACAAATTATAAAATCGGCTCTCAATGCGTTACCTACATATTATTTCTCACTCTTTAAAGCCCCGAGTTGTGTCATAGATGATCTTGATAGATTGAGGCGTGTATTCTTTTGGGGTGGGTCGGATGAGAAAGCGAATATGAATTGGGTTGCGTGGCAAAGGGTATGCTCTCCGGTTGAATATGGTGGCCTAGGTTTTGGATCTCTTCGGGACGCGAACTCGGCTATGCTTGCAAAGTGGTGGTGGAGGTTCAAAACCGAACCCTCCGCTTTGTGGCGTAATATCATTTGGTCTATTCACTGTTCTAGTCGGGATTGGAATCCAATTCCGACGAAACTCTCTATTTCAGGTACTTGGAAACAAATATTCTCTTCGATGCAACTTGTCAAAAGGGCTGGGATGGATGTGGGTTGGGCCTTGAAAGGGGTGGTTGGTAATGGGTTGGGTATACATTTTTGGTTGGATTCTTGGGCAGCAGATCAGCCGCTTGCTGTGTCCTTTCCGGCACTTTTTGATCTTGAAAGCAACAAGTTCACGCTAGTGGCTGAGAGGGTTAATAGGGTGGGCGATGGGTGGGTTTGGGCGTGGAAACGTAGCAGCCTCACGGCTGCAGAAACGGCTTCTCTGCAGCAGCTTTGTAATACGGTTGCAGTCCCAGTTCTTGCGGGGTCTGCGGATGGGTGGGTCTGGGGGCTGGGACAGGTCTGCAAGTTCAACGTGGGGGACTTTAAGGCTTCACTTCATGCGGCAAGGTTCGATCAGGCATCCTTTGTAATGCAATGGAACTCGTGGGCTCCAAAAAAGGCGTTAGTTCTTGCGTGGCGGGCTGAACAAGACCGGCTACCGACTAGAGTTGCTCTTAGAAGAAGAAATGTCCAGATTGATTCAGAATGGTGTCCTCTGTGCGGGGAGTTCAGCGAATCGACGGATCATCTTTTTATTTCGTGCTCCTTCTCTCAAATCCTGTGGAATCTGGTTTCTCAATGGTGTAATATTGGTCCAATTTATATGTTTCACTTTAAGGATCTATTGCAACTTCATCATCACATCGGCGGTTCATTAAAAAGGAAAAAGGCTTTCAATGTGGTATGCTTAACGACGATATGGTGTATTTGGAAACATCGAAACGAGGTGATTTTTAATAGTCAACAGGTTCATCTTACCAAGGTGCTTGGTGATATCAAGGCGCTAAGTTATTTGTGGGTAATGGCAAGGGCAAAGCAACCGTCCTTGAATTGGGAGGCGTGGCGTCATTTTTGTTTTTCTAGTATTGGTTGGTAATTATAAGGTGTTTTGTATGTTGTATGATCTTTGTATTGGGTGATTTGCTAGTATCCCGCTAGCACGATGAAATGAAATCTTTCGTTGATCGTTCAAAAAAAAAAACAAGCTCTAAATAATAAAATCAAGCGTACTCGGTAAATTTAACACGAAGCAAAAGACAAGTCATTTAAATGTAAACTAAAAATCACATTAAAAGGGATCTCAAAAAGTCATTTTGGGCAACTAAAAGTCATTAAAGAGGAGTAGAGGACGGGGTGCTTACCATAATCCGTGAAGCACCTGTAACGAACCAATTGCAGCCTGCCAACTGAACCACCACTTGTGAATCCTTCCCAACACCACCCGTAAAACGTCCATGGAGCACCTGGTTTTCCTCTCTCCCATGCATCTCTCTCTCCTTTGCACCCGTAATTAAAAACAATTTAATTTATACTTATAAGACAAACTTTTTTTTAAGATATAAAAAAATAATTCATTCAGAAATTTGGGATTTCACATTAAATAATTAAAAAAAATAAAACCTAATTTTGGGTGTTTGAGTATTTTACGTTCTTTAATATTGGAATTCCAAAATTCAAATAAAAATTCATATCTCTAAATTTTCAAATAGTTACAAATCGAATTTCTAAATTTCATCTCTAGTTCAGGTTTTTATAACACTTAACTCTCCTCATTAGTATCAATTATATTCGTCTATTAGCGGTGACCTAGCAGCTTCAAGGTTATAATTCAGTAACGGAAAGATGTTTAGATTTACGTTATGTTCCCGAGTTCACTTAAGGAAGAAATAAATTTCCTTTCCTTTCTCTTCCTCTTTTTTCTTTCCCTTTCTTTTCCTTTCATTCTTTCCAAATTGGAAGGATAGATTCTGGCTTAATTTTCCCTTTTTTTCTTTCATTACATTTCTAAAAAAAAACTCTGGAACACATAATATCTTCTTTTCTTCCATTTCCCTCATCAAAAAAAAAAAAAAACTCTACACAAACAAAATTTTCTTTCCTTTAATTTCCTTTCTTTTCTCAAGTTAACTCTGGAACACAGCTTAGAATAGACCTAGATGACATGGGATTTAGTTGTTAAAAAGAATTAACCGTGAGCTACGAACATAGAAAAAAAAGCCGGAACGACCAGTTTAAACTTTAAAGATTTTAAAAAAGCAAAAATGTTTAGTAGAGGGTAAAAAGTGTAGGTTAGAAACAAGTATGCGGACAATTCCTGTAATAAACTAAAAGAAACGGTATAAGAGACCTTCTATTCTCTCTTCTAGTCAAAACCCTCGACCCCAACTGCTGTGCTCATCGTCGCCTCCATTAGAGCGCCGATCATCTCTCCTTAATATCACAATTAACATATTATTATCACTCACTTCATATTAAAACAATGAAGAAAGCAGACAAAAACAGTGAAAATTCGTCTTCTGGACGGAAGAAAAAGACGACGTTTGCCCCACAACTCAGTGATAGCACCATTGCTTCAAGCATAATGGGTGGTATAGTCGAAAAAGGTTTCAATCAGCCTGTTTCACAGCCTCAGCTCACTGTTCTTCCGTTTCCGGTTGCTCGGCATCGCTCTCATGGACCTGTAAGATAATAATTATTTCTAGGTTTTATTATTTCAGCTTATTTTGTAATATTTGTGATTGTTTTTGGATTTTGGTTATGTTTTTATGCAATTAAAGTAATTTTGGTTATCTGATGTTTATGTTTGTTTGATGTGTGGAAGCATTGGGCGCCGAGGAGTAGCGGTTTGAGTACGCGTGGTAAAGCTGATGATGAGGAGGAAGATGATGGAGAGGATGAGGATTTTACGAACTTTGAAAAGGTTGCGGATGAGGCTAATCCTGTTAAAAGGAAACAGAAAAAAGGTTTGGATTTTAAACGGTGGAAAGAGGTTGTGAATGATGAGGACAGTGTCGGTTTTCGTAGCAAGAAAGAACATAAACCTGATGGTAATGTAAAGTCGCGTGATGCGGACAAGGGATTGAACGGTATGAAGTCGGAAGTAGTGAAGAGCGATGAGCGTAAAGTAAACAGTGTTGGGATTGATGATGTGGAACGGAATGTTGGTAATGGTGTACAGTCGATGATCAAGTCGAAGAACGTGATTTCCAAAGCTGTTCATGTGGCTGCAGGTATTGAACAGGGTTCTACAAGTATGGAGAGTGAGATTGATGCTGAGAATCGTGAGCGGTTGGAAAAGATGTCGACTGATGAGATTGCGGAGGCTCAGGCTGAGATAATGAAGAAGATGAGTCCTGAGTTAATAAAGATATTGCAAAAAAGGGGGCAAAACAAAATGAAAAAGGAAAGTTCTGTTAGCTCTGCTGCTATTGGCAACATTGCTGAAGCGTTTAATGAAGATAATAAGAAAGAAGCTACGACTGATAATGCTCATAGCATGATTATAGCAAGCCCAAATCAAATACAGAAAGAGTTAGAGAATAAAGACGTGCCGGAAATTAAGTCACCTGCTACCAGTTTGTGGGATGCCTGGAGCACAAATGTTGAGGCTGCAAGGGATTTAAGATTTTCTTTAGATGGAGATCTTATAAATGATTACGATCATGTACCAGGTACCTATGCTATTTTCGTTTACATTTTCTTATAAGATTATTGTTTGTCGTGAAACTAAATTTGATCTTTATACAACTAATCCCGTTCCAGGTAATTTATCAGCCATGGGTAGTTATAGTGTTGAAAATGCTTCTGAACGTGACTTTCTTCGAACCGAGGGTGACCCTAGTGCTCTTGGTTACACCATCAAAGAAGCAATTGCTCTCACCAGAAGTGTGGTTGGTTATACTATTCATTTAACTCTCTTTATACAGACTCACACTAAAATTCATTTGAATCTTTTCACTTTCACTGTCAAGCAGATCACTTTTTAAATCAAAAAGTTATACTGGTATTTCTCTTATATTATCCTTCAATGTCTTTCTGTGTACCCTACCATAACAAAAATCAATGTAGTTGTAAGTTGTTTCTCTAATACTTGCAAAATATTTATGCGGTATTTGTAATTGGAAAGCTGATTATTTGATCTTGACAGTTGACACTAGTCATACTGCTATTATATTGTTTTTTTTTTTTTTTTTTTTTTTTGGGAAATAGAGAATAATGGACTTTTTCATCAAACTTGACAACACAATACGAACCTGTAATATTCTTATATGGTCGCATGTTGATTTGTATACTAGGTTCCTGGACAAAGGGCTCTTGCTCTGCATCTTCTGGCATCTGTTCTTTATAAAGCACAAGATAATATTATCAAAAACCCGGCAGGGTCAACTTTGAAAGTCGGTAACCATAACAAAAATGTTGACTGGGAGGCTCTTTGGGCTTTTGCATTAGCCCAGAACCTGAACTTGCTTTATCACTCAGGTAAGTTCAAGACTACATGGAAGGATTCAACCCATGACGTTATATATTTCAATCCAGAAATAGATAATAAATAAAGATTTTTTAATCTATATTTTTTGAGTTGGTGATTGATATGTTTGATTCCAAAACTCAAAAGTCAAAACTGCATCTCTCCTTATTGTTTGAAATAGTAGATTATTGTTCATTGTCATTATATTGAAAGCAAAATTTTTATTTTTCTTGCTTTCAAATTCTCATGCTTTTAATTTCAAATAATTATTGCATTTTTAACTTATGGTTTCTGACTCATAGGATGTGTCTTGATGATAACCATAATTCTGTGGTTATCGCTTGTGCACGAGTCATTCAGTGTGTCCTGAGCTTTGACTTCAATGAACGATTATTTGATATCTCTGAGGTAAAGTTGCTACTCAACTCAGTTTGTCTTTTGTTATTTTTGGCTTAATTACTCACAAGATACACTTTTTTATTCCAGAAAACAGGAATCTTTGAGAAGATAGTCTGTACAGCTCCCATATTTAGAAGTCGACCAAACATTGATGTTGGTTTTCTCCATGGTGGATTTTGGAAATACAACACTAAACCGTCAAATATTTTTCCTTTTGATAATATTATTAAAGATGAAGATGCTGAAGGCGAACACACAATAAAAGATGACATGGTGGTTGCAACACAAGACATTGCAGCAGGCTTAGTTAGAATGGGAATCCTTCCAAGAATTCGTTATCTGTTGGAGGTAAGAATGACCAAATCACTTCAAGTGATTATACTAAGCAGTTCGCCTTTTTGGTCAAATGTTAGTTGACTGACAAATTGTTTTTGTATGTTCATAGTCTGACCCATCGGCAGCTTTGGAAGAACGTCTAATTTCAATACTGGTTGCAATAGCAAGACATTCCCCCACATGTGCAGATGCAATCATGAAGTGTGAGAGGCTCGTTCAAGTTGTTGTCCACAGGTTTACTACGAAAGACCAAACGGGAGTTGACTTTATAAAGATCAAAACTGTTATCTTAATGAAGGTATGCACCCATCTACACAATCTCATTTGAACAAATTGAATTAGCTAAGAAGCCAACAACCGGGTTCTAAATGTTGTTATGTTAAAAGGTACTGGCTCAATCAGAAAGAAAAAGGTGTATGGAATTTGTAAACGGTGGAATTTTCCAGAAGTTGATGTGGCATTTGTATCGTTGTGCGTTTTCTCTTGATCACTGGATGAATATCGAAACAGAAAAATTCAAACTTTTATCAGCTTTACTGGTTGAACAGTTACGGTTTTGGAAGGTCTGCATTCAATATGGGTACTGTGTATCTTACTTTTCTGACCTGTTCCCAGCTCTTTGTATCTGGTTAGACGTTCCCTCATTCGAAAAATTAATTGGAAAAAATATAATTCAAGAATTCACTGCCATCACTAAGGAATCATACCTGGTCCTTGAGGCTTTGACCAGAACACTCCCAAATTTTTACTCTTACTCACAGAAGGTTGACCAGTTAACAGAAGACCCCATGAATGACACAGAGACTTGGTGTTGGACGCATGTTGGCCCCATGATTGATTTAGCACTTAAGTGGGTATCATTGGAAACCGATCCTTATTTATCTAGCTTATTATTGTTGTCTGGACAAGCAAAAAATGAAGGGTTGACTTTGACATCCGTTTTATGGGTGATATCCACAGTTTTGCGCTTTCTTTCTGGTGTTCTCAAAAGGGTGATTCCAGAGGATAACACCATGTTAAGCGGGAATCTTCCATGGCTACCTGATATTATCCCAAAGATTGGATTACACATAATCAAGAATCGGATTTTGAGCTTTAACAGAAGTGACACTAATCATGTTGGCTCATTTATCGGGTTTTTGTGTCAGCATAGACATCATAGTGATCAAGAAACATCATTAGCCTCTGTATGTTGCCTTAACGGGTTGTTAGAGACTGTTACTGCTGTTAATAAACTGATTAAGCTAGCTAAAACCGAGATCCTCAATTCATCGAACGACCACCAGAGTTTGGAAAATGCTGATAAAATTCTTACTGATGGCATACTCAAGTGCTCTATATCTGAAATGACAACGTTACTGACAACTTTCATGAAGTTGACTTCTTCTTCAGGCCGACTTGTGCAATCTGTTGAGATGTTTGGTAGAGGTGGTCCTGCACCAGGTGTTGGTGTTGGATGGGGGGCTGCTGGTGGTGGGTTTTGGTCATTAAACATTTTGGTGGCCCAAATGGATGCAAGATTGGTTCTTCAGTTGCTTGAGATCTTTCTTGTTAAGTCCACTAAAGAAGAAGAAAACCCCACTGATGAAGAGATAAACATGAAAATGGAAAGATTAAATTGTGCTTTCGGCTTATGTTTACTTGTGGGCCCGATGGATGGATTTATAATGGAAAAAGTGCTAGAAATCTTGCTACAATCACAAAATCTCATGTATTTTGACTTTGGTATCCGCCGTTCTTTAACATTTGGGTGGCAATATACAGAAGACGAGTACTTAAAGTTTAGTGAGAATCTAATTTCTCATTTTAAGAACAGATGGTTGCATGTAAAGATGTCAAAATCAAAAGTCAAAACTAGAGATGGTCAACACAGAACCTCAAAAAAGAGCAAGTTTTCTCTAAATACCATTCAAGAAGACGTTGACCCATCCACAAACACTTCTTTGGTAACAGAATGGGCTCATCAAAGGCTACCGCTTCCTAATCATTGGTTTCTCAGTCCAATCTCAACCGTTGATTATACCAAATTGGTTAACCTTCCGGTCAAACCTAACTTCCTGGAAGTTGCCAAAAGTGGGCTTTTCTTTATTTTAGGTCTTGAAGCAATATCCAGTCACGTTTCTTCTAATTCCTACTCAGTCCAGAGTGTGCCAGTCATTTGGAAACTGCATGCTTTATCTGTAACCCTATTTGCTGGGATGGAAATTCTTGAAGATGAGAAGACTAGAGATATTTATAGTAATTTGCAGGAGTTATATGGGCAGATTCTTGATAAAAATCTGTTGGAAGCTGGATGTAATAATAGTGTTGAATTTTTGAAGTTTGACAAGGAGATACATGACAGTTACTCAACATTTGTAGAAACTTTAGTGGAGAATTTTGCTGGTGCATCGTATGGTGATTTGTTATTCGGTAGGCAAATTTCAATGTATTTGCATCGTTGTGTTGGAGCTCCAGTTCGACTTGCTGTTTGGAATGCCTTATCAAATATTAGGGCTCTTGAGCTTTTGCCACCACTGGAAAAATGCTTAGCTCGAGAGGAAGGATATCTAGAACCTCTGGAAGTAAGAAATATTTGATATCACTGTCTTGTGGTAGAGTTTAGGGTGGCACTGGCGAAGCATAGTAAGGGCGGGGAGGGGCGGCCGACCCCCCCGGATTTTCGCGCAGAAGTTTTGATTATATAGTATTCGTATAGAAAATTTTGAAAATATAGGGTTTTGACCCCCCGAAACTAGTGACTTCCGACCCCCCGGTGACTTCCGACCTCCCGAACCTACGGGTCAAGCTTCGCCACTGTAGGGTGGCAAAACGGGTTGGTTGGGTAATGGGGCAAAATGGGTTAAGGTTCATATGTAGCCTTTGGGTACTGGTTAGTGGTTGAAATGGTGCATGATAGGTTGACCTCGAACACTTTTTGTCCCGAACTTAGTGATTTTTTTCTTCTAAATATTTAGTGAGTAAAATATGATAAAAGTTGTATTGCTTTAGTAACAATCTAAATTGTTGAATACAATGATTTAGCAGGTTTTATCTTATCAATTAAAAGTACATTTGGATGACTTTAGAGTCGTTTGACTTTTTCCAGACCTATATGATTTTGGCCTGTTTTCTTATAAGCTTCTTTTTAATAAAATACTTCTACCCATTTGACTTGGTAAAGATAAACAAACATACCTGGAATGGTCCATCAATAAGTAATTGGGTCCAAATTGGCGTTGGAAATTGAGGTTTGGAATCTAGATTTTCCGTCATCTGTATTAAACTGATTCTTGATCCACCTTTGATTTCATGTACCTGGAATCAAAGTTCCAAAGCGTACTATATGAATTTTGTTATTTCCAAGAAGTTAAAACTCTAGTTCCTGTTTAATAAGTTCCTCGCTACAACTTATTTGGAAATTTGTTAATTAACAGGATGATGAAATGATTCTGGAAGCATATGTAAAATCATGGGTTTCTGGTTCTCTCGACAGATCAATAACAAGAAAGTCAGTTGCATTCACATTGGTCATTCACCATTTATCATATTTCATCTTTGGTAATCATTCTGGTGACAAAAAGTCATTACGAAATAAGTTGGTCAAATCTATCCTCCGCGATTGCTCCCGAAAATCAGACCATGAGGTATTATATCCATTTTATTATTATTATTATTATTATTATTATTATTATTATTATTATTATTATTATTATTTTACTGAGTTTCTAAGATGCGTCAAGTTTTGAACTAGAAGCGGTCCGGTCTGGTCGGGTCTGGTCTATTGAACACATCTGTTGTATTCGATTTTTCTTGTACAGCTTTCATTCTTTTTACCCCCATGTTTATAAGGTATATGTTTGTTATGATAGGGGATGATGGTAAAACTTATACAATATGAGAAGCCAGCAAGTTCTCAAAAACTAGAACAAGCAGAAGACGGGTCACTGCAGGATTCGGAAATTGCAAGGAGGCTTACTGTATTAAGTGAATCCTGTGAAGGGAATTCCACACTTTTGAGTGTAGTTGAAAAGCTCAAGAAAGTTATCCTGAAAGACAAATAGTTTTCTTGATGAAATATCGCATGTATATTTAGTTATGGAACTTGCAAAAGATCACGTTGAACTGGGAAATGTTTGGATTAAGGTTACAGTGATTTTCGGAAATGTTACTAGAATACCAGAGTCATTGATTCTTGATTATCATGCTGAATTGAACGTAATCTATGATGGTTTACCAGTGGCTTTGGTTATCTTGTAAGTCATTGATTTGTTTTGGATTTGTAAATCATCTAATGAGGTTTGTAAAGTCATTTTGTCAAAACTATTTAGATAATTAGTGATATGTTTGTTTATTTGTCGTGATTAATGTACTCCTTAGGGTGGGTTACTTGGACACTGACGAGTACTTGCGAGCTTGGGTGTGTACCTCGGGTACACCACCGCAAGTGTTCGGGTACTTATATAGTTCTATTGAGTATGAAGACAGGGGTGTGTAACTCGGAGGTGGGGAGAAATGTGGTGGCCAATAATAAGATAAATATTAGAATCCATATATATCAGTAATAAGATAAATAAAGTGGTAAAGTTTGCTTATGATGGGCGTCTTTATGCTTTATTGATTAAAACTTAAAACTATAAGATCTCTCATGTTGATAACATGTTTTAATATAATAATTAACACAAGATTAGTGTTATAACTTAGGAACTTTAGAGAGACTATATGATGAAGAAGTGGAGAAATGTATAATATATGAAAGTGTATGCAAAGAGTGCATTTTCTTATCTACGTTGAGATCATATTAATATACTACAAAAGTTAAATATTTTCTATACAAGTAGTAGTATAGTAGATAGTTAAGTACAATGCATATGCAAGTTTGACATATAGTTCAAGTTCATAACTAAATCGTTACATATAATAGTAATATTAAATCTTAAATATACCAATTTTTTAACGTTAAACATACCAATTACTATATATATTAATTAACATCCGACGGCGCAATAGTAATATTTCTTTGTCTTTTGTTGAAGTATTTTGTGAGGTCGGACACCTCACCTCCCCACTAGTTAAATTAAAATGCAATCACGTGATATCTAAACGTTATTAAATCTAATTATACCAACACTTAACACTAAATATTTTGTTACGATAAAAAATTGACGCACACTTTTTTTTTAATTCCTAATGATTTTCATTTCATAAAAGCGAAAATTATATCGAAATAGCAGGCAGACGGGCAACAATCTTGTGCCGCCACTTCCTTTTGTATAACGAATCCTATTCTACCGAAAACAACCGGGTCAAAACTCAAAACATTGCTATAAATAACCCGTTAGACCCTGATAAAAAAACGAATAAGTTTCGGTGTCAAAGACGCAAATGTATCCGAAGCAAAAGCAAGGAGACGAAGGCGTGTTGTTCTCTTTGATCCAAACACAGACGCAACATATCCGCTTCCTTCCTTCCTCCCTCCAATCCATCCGAAACAATCCCCCAGATCTGAAATTAATGCCGTTACTCTCCTAAATCCTCTTCTTCCTTCCCTCCCGAACCAGACGCATATTAATATTATTATTAATATATAAAATAATAATGGCGGAACCCTCTAATCGTAGCCACAAATTCAACAACGAAATGAGTCTGGACCGGTTGTCTTCTGAAGTCCTGGCCACAATCATCACCAAACTCGACGTCTCTTCCATCTGCGCCGTTACCCTCACTTCCAAAACCTTTCGCTTATCCACTCAAGACATCTTCCATTTCCTCCCTAATTTTCATCTCCTTGTAATCATTTCCCTATTATTATTATTATTATTATTATTATTATTATTAATCTGTTTATATGTTTAATGCATCTTCAGTTTCATTAATTTGTAAATTAACTGCTATATAAAAGGAAATTACAGCATTGATGTTATTTATAATGTGTTTGTACAGGAGATTGCTGCTCCGATTGATAGGTTACGGCGATTGTTGGTACCGAACGCTTCGTTGAGGAGTTTGAAGCTTGATTGCAGGAGGTTGAATGAATCGTCGATTGATTGTATTCTTCAGCCTGGATTGATTGAACTGGTGCTACGGAATTGTTATAAGTTTAGCGGGAAGCTTCTTTCGGAGGTTGGAGCACGCTGCAAACACCTAAGGTTGTTGTCTACAGTCTATATAACCTGATTTTATAGAATCTGATCAAGTGTCTACAATTGTGTATTTGTGTTGTATCTTTCCTTTTGTCTCATGGAAGAGGATAGATATTGTTTGATAGATTGATTTATTAAGAATTCTAGAGGAATTTGGTTAGGCATGTTATCTGGCCGATGGTTCGGTATAGAACTATTGGTCCTCTCGTTTCTCATCGATTCTTATATGTAACGTGAATAGGGTTTACACTTTGTTAATGTTATTAGTTTTTTGACTTGCTATTACGGCTTGTTTTAATTGATATCTAGTTTGAATCTGAAAACGGGGTCCTACCGTCCTAGGTGTTATAGCAGTCCTAAACAAACAGGTTTACCCATGACTGAAAGAGAAGTTTTGACTTTTGAGGATCAGCAAACTTGTTTTCATTTACAGTATTGGGAAAACGTTTTGATTTTTACATAAGCTGTTGATGAATGAACTTTGTAGATTTTTTTAATACAACAGTTTGTAACAAATCCAAAATATTTCATAACACAGAAAACTGTTCTGTCTGGCATTTAAAGTAGTTTGAACTTCTACATTTATGTGGAGTAAGATACAGTAAATCTTTCTGTAGAGAGTTTAAAATGAGAAAAACGTGTTGCTGATGGAAATATATCTTTTGTCGTTAAGTTATCTGCCATCTTAGGTGGCTAGGCGTTGTTACTAAGCTAATATCTATGTTGCTTCTCTATGAGGCATGAGCCTGACTTTTTTGTGGATCCTTTGACTGAAGTTAATCTATTATACTCGTGCACATGGCAGCTGCCATAGTTACCTCTTTTTCTTATGATTTTGGTTTCACAGTCTCTAAGCTTTGAATTTTATACCATATGCTAGATCCTCCAGAATCCGTAACATGTGTAATGATGAATCTTTTAAGTATATACAATTAATTAGCAGCATTAATTACATTTCTCCAGGTCTCTCTATGTGAGTTCTGTAGCTGATAATCGAGGACATATACATGATGTCTGTGACCTTGAGGAGTTACTCCGGGGTTGCACTCAATTGGAAGTAAGGATTTGTTACTTATTCCTTGTTAAAATGGTTGCATTTGGTGATAACATAACGGGCCTTAATAAGTGTTTGCCTTTTACTACTTAAGTGAATCCTTTTTTGTTCCTTTTTAATTTTTTTTTATTAGAGGTAGTGTTTGGTGTTTAAACTACACTACTTGCTAGTAATTAGTGTGATACAGCACTAGAAGTTGATAATCTGTGTTTGATAAAGCCATGTGCACCTCACATTGACATGACCACAAGAGCATAGAGTAGAACTGCAGGCCATCATATGCAGATTTTCTTTTACGTAATTGCTGCATATTATGGAATTAACAAATAATTTTAAATTGACCATTTCTAGCTTTTGATATTAAATAATCCAGTATGAAAATTATGTTCCCACATATATAAAGAAAATCTAACCTTTTGTTGAGCACTGGCAAATCTAGAATTTATCTTTTTAAGGGAAATTAAGGTTTATTTTGGGAACAAAACTTAAAAATGTTTTCTTCGAATGCTTCAAGCTAATGTCTCTTGAATCTTTTGTTCAACTCCTGAATATGTGTCAAAGTATCGTTCAAAATGATATGAAGTTCAGTGTCATTGCATGATATAGTATCTATTTTGAGACAAACCATGTTTTACTACATATATTTTTGGTCAAATATAGATTTAATAAGATGCAACCAACTTGGCATCATTTTAACGGAAATACAAGACTACAAGTTTTGATAGTCTTGGTAAAAGAAGGTTGAAGCTACTGGCACTGGCAAACTTTGTATTTTAGTAAAAACGTAGTTAAGTTGGCTGCATACTACATATATTTTTGGTCAAATATAGATTTAATAAGATGCAACCAACTTGGCAGCATTTTAACCGAAATACAAGACTACAAGTTTTGATAGTCTTGGTAAAAGAAGGTTGAAGCTACTGGCACCGGCAAACTTTGTATTTTAGTAAAAACGTAGACAAGCTGGCTGCATCTTAATGCCTCTGTGATTTTCTCTCTACTTTTATATGTAAAGGCCCATATTTGTTTGGTAGTGTCATAATTTCAGTTTTTGTTGATGGAATGTATGAGAGGAACTAAGCTCAAATAATTTGGCAAAAAAAAGATCATTCTTCTAAAATCTTATTATGTTTTTGACATGGGTGGTTTATTGATGTCTTGCGGGACGTCTATATCTTACCTTTGTGCTGTGATTGAAGCTAAACAAGTGTAGAAAATAAGGGTTATTTTAGTCAACTCGCCTTTTATTTTATTTGGTAAACCTTTCCCATAGTGTGTTAAGTTAGCACCGTCACAACAGATAATGGTGGGTGTATGTAACATAAGATGACTTTGGATGAGAGATCGGGACACACCATTTACAAACGGGCTCACTATATATGCATGCATACTTGTTTTAATACTTAGGAGAGAACACAAAAGAGTTTTACTTGTGGTTTTCCTTATAAGTGTATAAGTTTGGACAGTTCAAAAAATTGAGAAAATACTGCGTGTATGAAGAAAAGTTGTTCAACAGTGAGACACAGTTTTGGCACATTAATATGTTTGTCAATTAAGTTGGTGGCTTACACAGATATATCCCTCTTTAGCTATATCAGATTTGCAGGTTCCCATATTTGGATGTTATACACTTTCATAATGCAATGTTGCAACTTGCGAGCACATATCATTGTGTAATGCTCCAAATAATAGCATTAGAGTAATGGGCTTGATTATAATGGATTAGGTAGGTTTTAGGATTGTAAGTGCAAAAGAAAACAAGTCTATGGACTAAACCTGCAGATTGGATATGAGTACAAGGACCAATTTTCTGATTCGTTCTCGTCTTTGTATATTATTAATGAGTTCTTCAGATTTTGTGATTATTGACACTTTTTTTTTCTCCCACACCCTTTTATCTAATATTATTTTTTAAACCTCAGGAACTTGTCTTAATGTTTGATGCCTCAATATTTCATCGTCCTGATTTTTCTCGTGTCTGGACATTGGCTTCTACTAAACTCACTTATCTTCAAATTGGGTACATAACCCAACTAATGGTCATAGAGCTGCTTAGCCCAACTGTAGCACCAAATCAATCACCCAATCATATCCTGCCACATGTATTTCCAAACATTCACAAACTTTGCCTTTCAGTAGACTACATTTCCAACACCATGGTCAACATAATCTCAAACACTCTCATCCATTTAACCCATTTGGACCTTCGAGACAAACCCGTCATTGAACCCGGGCTTGCATTTGATCTTACAGATGAAGGTCTTCAATTGATTAACCAACATGGAAGATTAAAACACCTTTCCCTTATTCGTAGCCAAGAGTTTAATCCAACATTCTTCAGAAGAGTTACTGATCAGGGCATTCTTTTTATGGCTGACTGCTGTACAAACATGGAAAGCATATGTCTTGCGGGATTTTGCCAGGTCACAGATACTGGTTTCAAAACTCTTCTTCATGCCTGCACTAACTTATACAAGTTAAACATTTTTAATGGGACCCGAATGACCGATCTCGTATTCCATGACATGTATGCTACTTCACTTGCTTTGACTTTTGTAAGCTTAAGATGCTGCAACCTGTTAACAAACTCAGCTGTCCTGCAATTAGCACTAAATATGGATCTCACAGTGCTTGATTTTAGAGATTCTAGAAATATTGGTGATAAAGCAATTCAAGTCATTAGCAAACTTCCAAAACTGAGGACTTTGCTGTTAGATGGAACAGATGTAACCGATTTGGGTTTGTCATATTTACAGAGGGGTGCAGAAAACAGTCTTGTAAAGTTATCCATTAGGGGTGCAAGAGGTTAACATGCAAGTGTGTTTCTTCTATTTTTAACGGTGGGTCAAACAGAGAATTAAGAGAATTGGATTTGTCTAATCTACCTAATCTCACAAATGGCGGTGTGCTTTTTCTTGCAAAGAATAAGATTCCGCTTGTTGATCTTCGAATGAGACAATGTCCTCTTATTGGTGACACGTCGGTGATGGCGTTAGCATCAATGACAATGGCTGATGGTGACAGGTGGCATGGTAGTAGTTTGAGATCATTGGATCTTTACAATTGTGGTGGGATTTCTAAACTTGCATTTCAGTGGTTAAAGAAACCTTATTTCCCTGGGTTGAGGTGGTTGGGAGTAGCTGCTTCCCTGCATCATGAGTTAGTTGACGCATTAGCATTAAATCGACCGTTTTTGAACTTGATGACTCGGGGGGAAGAGCTCGGGACTGATAAATGGGATAACTTGGATGATATTTACATGCATGATTACGAGGAAGTTGATGAACTTGAGCAATGGATATTTCAAGAAGATGAAAACGTGACTGATGATGATGAAGATGACGACGATGGCGGCAATGATGATGATAATACTGATGACGTGGATGGGGATGGGGAAGCTGAAATTGAAAAGTAGAAGCGAATACCATTTCTTGTATCAGGTAAGAATCTTAAAACTCTTTGTTTGTGTTCTGATAAGGGTCCTTTTGTTTAGCCTGTTTCTCTCATTTTCTTGATCTTCGTTTTTCGGCGGGAAAACGAAAAATGTGAAATGAGAGAGATGAGCGCAAAATAAAGGACGAATATCTAAGTAGGGTGTAATGTAGAAAACTGTCAAACCTATGTTGTAATCTTGTGTTTGCTGAAACATGTAAACAATGTAGTTAATAGTTATTTTCTGATTTGATAAATAACTACAATAATCTACCGTTATCATAAAAAAAACTATACTACCGCACCTATAACTTACTTTTTAGTAAAATGGCACTAAAAAGGTTTAGAGGGGTTTAACCATCTAAATATAGTGTGAAGAATTCTTGTTCATTTCTTTTTCAATAGACTTTTAAGTTTTATCATTGTATTAGAGCATTCATAACCCATTCACCAAATCTCCTCTATCAAATTACACTAAAAGTCACTACTTCACCCCTAAATCTTCTCTCTTCTAATTAAAATAATCATACTTTTATCATTACATTTTCTCTCTCCTCACTCACAACTACTTACAAAAATATTAAAATATATATAGGGGTGAACAGTAGCTTTTCATATTTACGGTGGAACCGTGCTTTCACAACCACTTACACTCACCCATATAATTTGGTGGACACACTCACATACATTTAGTGGATGAGATGTGAGTGCTCTTAATAATAAATCAAATCAACTTATCCATTATTCCAATTGAGAATAACTAGTAGTAAGTCTCGTGTTGCGGCATGTTGTAAAACCGTTTCATGTAAAATAAATGCCACACTGTCTCCAATGACCACCTATATCGTAAAAACTCGTAAAGCAAAAGAAATAATAAAACGGAAAAAATAAATCGAACGAAACGTAGACGTAAAAACGTTGAACCATGCACATCTGTTGCGCCGTATAAATGTGCAAAACTTAGACCGAAACGTAAAACATAACGCATGCATTAGAATGTTAGATAGGAAAATGGGGGTAAAAACGTTGAACCGTGCGCACACGTTATAGCGTGTTAACTCGAAATAGTTAAAATGGAACGTAAAACTAAAAATTTGTTAAATATAAATAGTAAACGTAACAAAGTGAAAAAAAATGTTGGGGTTAAAGGTAAAAGATGAAAACTAATAGGGTTAAAAGTAGAGAAAGAATAATTAAAGAAAAAACAAAGGTACAACATTCAAAATATGATTTACAACCCTCTCATGCACAATATATACACTTGTTATGCATAAGGTATAACACCATGAAGCACATACAACTTGTGTGTATATATATATATATATATGTATATATGAATGGGTTCATATGAGAATCCCCTTGAGTTATGAGAACTTGAGAACTCCCCTACACCAATGATAATGTGACACATAGCAAACTCAAAATGACATTTATCGAGATATGTGCAATTAGACTGAACATGTGGCCTAGTGGTAAAAGGGCCGGTTCTCTTTTTGTGGGAGCCGGGTTCGATTCCCACGGGAGGCATGTGATGGATACCCCCACCCTTGTGGTGGGGTAGGTGGTTGGAAAGTGATGGAGAGACCCTTGACCCTTGTGGTTATGGGTTCGACTCCTGATCCCTCAAGGTTTTACCGGTTCACTACCGTCGTGCCTTCGGGCGGGTTTGTGGGCTGGGTTTTCCCTGGAACAGGAGACGGGTGGGCCGAAGGGCTCTGTCCGTACGGACTAGAGGCCGTCTGGGGCCCCTTTCGGCCATTGGGGGCCGCGTACAGAGTATCCGGCAATACTTTAGTTGATCGTTAAAAAAAAGTAACGCAGAATCAATCCAAGTGCTATTCTATCTTTTTGTAGATAGTCACGTAGGCATTATCTATACCTATAATAAACCAAAGCCATTTTAATGACATGGCAATCAAAGAGGTATTCTCTTCTTTGAGTGTGTCATGTGTCATCCATGTGGCATTGAGATATTTTAGGAAAAAATAATAATTTAAAAACAAAATTGGATTTTTCAACTTCATGTTTCCTCCCATAATTTTTAAACGTTAATATCTTTAATATACGAGATTTTTTAAAGAAAAAAATTACACCAAATTAACGAACGTTTTATTATCTTTCCAACGAGTACCATAGTGCTCTATATAAACAACGGAGAAATTTTTTTGTGGGTTTTGTTCATACAGGAAAAAAAACACAAAGTGTTCAGGTAAATCATTAATCATGTATAGACAAGTCACTAATTATGTTTAAATCAGTAAATATGATTTTTTTTTTCAACCAGAGCCGAATAGGTTAATAAAGTTATACGTTGTTTTAAGTTAGGTATCAATATTAGTATGTTAGAGTTGTACATTTGTTTAGTCTTTAGGATAGGTGTTAATATTAGAGTTACATTAAAGTTCTACATTCTTTTAGGTTAGGTGTTAGCATTGGAGTTGTACATTGTTAATTTGTTTTAGGTTAGATATTAATATTAGAGTTATACATCAGTCTATTTCATATGTAAAATTGATGTATCATATTAAATTTCTCAACCGGGGATGCTCCCAGGGTATAATCTAGTGCAATATGTTTTAATAAAAATAATTTCGCTATATATTTTTTTTTCATAATTAGGGGATGCTTTAGTGTAGTGTTTTAGATTTGGCGATAAAGTAAAATGAAAAGAATATTCTTAATAAAATTAAGATTTTGTGCGTCTTACATATAGTAATACTAAAAATAAATAACATCCCGTTGCAACGCGTTGGACAGCGTCAACTCGTTAATAGTAAATGCTAACTGTTTATGCGTATGTGTCTACTGTTAGTCAAATGACATTTATAAATTCGATATTAAATGAAAGCATCGAGAATTGGCTCTTTATACTTGCATATTCCAAGGATCCGGGTTTCATGTCCGTTGGTTGTCCGAATCTCGGGTGTTTTTATATTATAATGGTTTTATCATTTGTCTAAAGTCCATATATAAAGTTATTTATTTACCCATAGTTTCTTCTGTCCCCAATCATCAGTATTACTATTGTGTATATTCCTAATCAATCACGCAAAAGATTTGGTTGTTCAATTGGTTCACAGATTTTATACAAGTTCATTAGTTAGTTACTTTAGTGTAATGGGTCAAGCCCGGTCTAGTACAACAAGCTCATCCACGTCCACACTTGATACCCGTTAATTAATAGTAATCTACTGGTATGACTAAATGGCTTAAGCGTGCATCTCAACTCTAAAAGAACCGTGTGTATACGTATAACAGGAGGTTGGGGTGCGTGAGAGGTGGTTGTGTTGTTGTAAGCAGATCATCGGGTTTTCACCGGAGCCGTACCGGAGCTCCGCCTGGGGCAGTGGTCGGACTCCTCCTCCTCATCTCTCTACTGCTCTCATTCCTTCTCTGTATACTTCATGTGTGTGTGATTTTTGGGAATATCTAATGTGCAAGGCCGGCCTTGATGGGGTGCGGAGAGGACTCCCGGTCCGGGCCTAATTTCTAAAGGGGCACTTTGAGCGGCGATGAGTGTTTTTTTTCTTAAGTATTTTTTTTTCTGTTTTCGACTCAGGAAAAGATCTCATCTTGAACATCATTGTTTATAAACGCAAAAAGGTGAAAAGTAGATAAGGAAGAATATGAGTCATACATGGTAAGCTAGATTGGAAGGATACGACATAATTAAGAAAAAGTTAAAGTGTATTACTTGAGATTTATGTTGCGATACAATAATTGTGCAACCTTTGCAGTAAATTTTAATATAGAGTAGTACTAAAAATTATTACAAACTTTTGAAGTTTAAACATAAAATAATGGTCCTTCAAATTATTATGGAATTTTAAGAAATGGAGGTCTTTTTATGAGCCAATTAGCCAAACATATTAATTTTTATAATTATTACGACACTTTCAATTCTATATCCGGTTCGACCGGTCCGACTAGGGAACCGGTAAAGACACCGGTTCAACGCCTGCTTCAGTTATGAAATTATTGCTTAAAAGACCTAAGACTAAGGGACACATATTTCACAGCTCGACCCAGAGCACCTGAATTTTCGGGGCCGGCCCTGCTAATGTGGTATTAGTGTTATATAATGATGAAGGGTTAATGGTTTCCATAAAACAATTCACGGTTTTGTGGATGGGGTGTCAAGTTATGGTGGGGGCATGTGTCCCTCTTATGAGGTGACATGTGTCCTCATGGGTGATTACTAATCACCTAATCTTAGATCGGGTTCGTTAACAAGTATTAGCTTGGTTACGTATCGTATATTCACGTAAGATATTATTTATAATAGTTTGGTTTTTAGTTTCGTACCAAAACATATTGTTTATTATTCATCTTTGGTTATTAATAATTATATATTAATAATTTTGAGCGAAAAATTCTGAGCCCTACAACCGGGGTGTTACAAAAAGCAATAAAATTTAATTTACATAATATGACATACCCACAATACCCTCATTAGATGATGCCATTTCAGCCCTTCGACGTGTTGCAATATCAAAAAACTGATTTTGTATGCTTGTCGAATCCGGAATAGGTGTGATGACAGTGGCTTGTGCAAGAAAGATAGTAGCAGAATGTGTAAGTGTGTTTGTGTAATCATCAGGGTCGACACACGCATACTTTTGTGTAACATCCCGTTTCTGGGTATATAAATAATATATTTGTCATTTGATTACAACTATATAGTCAAAGTTCTAAAATAAATAAGCATTTAGTTTCCTAAATATTGTCATATATCACGATAGGGGATGGTTCAATAGAGAACTCATTTTATTGAGAGAACTCGAGAACTCCTAATTAAATACAAAAAAATATAATAAAAAAAATCATAACTCAAAATTTAAGTAAAAAAAAATAGAAAACTAGTTCGGAGCTTCTCTTTCCCACGTCATACCCGTTCGGAAAAAAAATAAAAAAAATAAAAAAAAATAAAAAAAACACACCTAAAAAACGCTACTGCACATGTGTAGTATAACCCAAAAGCCTAAACCACCTACCCCCCAACTTACCCCACCCAAAAACCTAATTCCACCCCACCCACCCCCACCCTCACTAAAAAACCTAAATCGCTTACCCAAAAACCTAAACCACCCATCCACCCCCACCCAAAAACCTAAACCCACCCCACCCACCGCCTACCAAAAACCTAAGCCCCACCCGTCACAACAAAAAACCTAACCCCCATCAAAAAACCTAACCCCCTACCCAAAAACCTAAACCCACCCTACCCACCCCCACCCCACCCCAAAAAACCTAAACATTACAAACTAAACTAAAAAAAAAAAACTAACCCTAAAAGCTAAACTAAACCCAAAAACTAAACCCTAAAGCTAACCGGACATTTACTACACAGGTGCATTAGAAGTCGCCTATTTTTTATTTTTTTTATTTTTTTCTGAACCGGGATGACGTGGGAAAGAGAAGCTCCGAACCAGATTTTTGGTTTTTGACTTAAATTTTGAGTTATGATTTTTTTTTTAATTTAAGTAGGAGTTCTCGAGTTCTCTCCCTAACTATGAGTTCTCAATTGAACCTTCCCCTATCACGATATATGCATATGTATGTTTTTATTTTTAGAATTTTAGTTTAAGTAAATAAATGTGTAGTCCATGTATACATATGCACGTACACATTTGATATAGATATGGGTAATAATGAAACTTGAAATACTTTCATATATATAAACTAGCTGATTACCCCGGGAAGGTCCCGGGGTTGAAAAATTTAACATGACTTAATAAAAAAAATTATAAAAGAAGAAAACTCAAATCACAAATTGTCATCAAAACTATAACACCAATTATTTACAATCAGAAAAAAAAAATATAAACCATTTCGACTGTTACCGTATCCCCTAACCGCCTAAGATGCTACCATCTTAATTATATTGGTCCCCTAATCACTTGGAACAAAAATATTCAAAAACAGTTGTGTTTGGAACCTAACTTAAGACTATCCGTTGTCGGTCGTGAGCGAGCAGGCGCGAGCGAGCCTGGTGCTCACCCCAGCCACAACAGCCCCACGTGAACAACCGCGACGCGAGCACAGGCGATGGTGGTCACGTGCATTAATGGGAGAAAATGAGCTTTGGTCGCTCCTGTGCTCACCCTTAGCCACAACGGGGTCAAGTGACCGGGTAAATTACGTAATGAATAATGAGTAATGACTTAATTTTAAACATATTGGATTGTTTAAGCGTTAATGATTGCACTTAGGTTGTAGTCAAGTTCAGATTCTTTTAAGTTTTCTGGATACTTTGGATTGTGCTGCGAACTGCTTACAGATAATGACTAAAAGTTTGTTTGTATTGTAATCCCTATTTTCTTAGAAAGTTTATTTGGATAGATAGAAGTGGTAATTTAGTCTTTTGATATCTAGCAGCTATTACCAAATATGCAGGTGAATACGCTTAATAATTTCTTCGTTTTTTATATAGCACTATGGACTCGTTGAAAAAAATAATAAAACGCTCGTTAAATTGGTCGTTTTTTTCTCCGTTTTTATATATCACTATGGTACTCGTTGGAAAGATAATAAAACGATCGTTAATTTGGTGTAATTTTTTCTTTAAAAAATCTCGTATATAAAAGATATTAACGTTTAAAAATTATGGGAGGAAACATGAAAAAGAAAATTTTAATTTTGTTTTTAATTTTTTAGATATGTATATCTTGTATAAGGTCTTAATTAATTTTATTATTAGATTTTAATAATAAAAACAAAATAAAAAAATTTAAACACTTTCACCTCATTATGCCACGTGGCAGATTCAAGGAAGAGTTGAGGCCACCATTGAATGCCACATCATCTAAGTTCAATTCTTTTATTAATAGTTATTATAGATTATAGATAGATTATAGATGACAACTTTTCATTTTTATTTTTATGTAAAAAAAAATAAATAAGAAGAAGATAAGGAAATCATTAAAATGGACACCACAATATATATTTTGTTGCCACGTATATTGTTTTTCTACACCTCATATGGACATGTGTTTGAAGAATAGTTAAACAAGAATATACTATGGTTTTCATTCGGTCTACATTCCTTATTTACGAAGAAAGCAAGAGTAATATATATAAAGAGAAAGGTGATATTTTGAACCTACAAAATAAAAAAAAAAAAATCGAGAGAAAAGTGAGGTAGTAGACATAAATTAAGATGTGGTATCGATAGTCGTTTGGTGATAGACTTTTGTCGAGATAAACACTCGGGTAGTAAATATTGGTCTCGTATAATCAATTAGTATAGGAGGAGATAAAAAGCAAGTAGCAAAAGATTCATTAGAGATATTCAGTAAACGTTCAGGTGAGTTCATACGACTCCCCAAACATTATTTTATGTGATATTACTTATAAGATTATTTGTGTGTATGAAACTTGTGTATGTATGAATTTATATAAGTAATATCAATGATGTTATTGTAATATAATGGGGAACATATATATTGCCACATGTGTAATGTGGTGGGGGTTAAATCACCATAGTGTGATGAGTTTTGCCACGGGTGTAACGTGGTGGGTGTCAAATCACCATAGAGTGATAAATTTTGCCACACATATAACGTGGTGGGGAAATAATCACGGTTATGTGATAAAAGTTTCTTAAACATAATATGGCAAAAGGGGTGAATTCACATGTTATAAATTGTAAGTTGCCATAACTTAATTATGATAGTGGATTGGGGGTTAAAACTGTGATTTGGAAAACATTATTATATTGTTGATAAAAGAACTCACTTAGCGTGGCTAATAGTTGTTAAATAATGTTTTCCAGGTAAATCACCGGTACGGGATTAAAGAAGTCAAGCCGAGCCTTGGTTAGTGGAAGGATCGAACAATATGTTTATAACCCGTTTTTGGATGTATAAGTTAAGGGTTATCTAAATAAGTTTTGGTGATGTAAACTTACTCAACTTATCAAATAAATATATAATGTGAATTATTGAAGGTGTTATTTTATCACATTATATTGGTGTATTTGCTTCCGCTGTTTAAAAAAAAAATGGGACCGTTTTTTTGAAAGAAACTAATATAAATAAGTGTGTAAAAATACGGGTGTTACATTTTGTATTTGGTAGAATGATCTAGGGCGGAGCTTTGGTTCGACAATATATTTGTTATTTCCTTTTGCCATAGCTTGAATGCCCATACCCTATTTAATTATTTGATTAACTACATAAGTACTTAGTAAGTAAATGCAAAGACTAATACAATTGGTTTATTTGTCAAGTACGGGCACATTAAACATATATTATCAGTTAATGGAAACAATATTTACCTCTGCATCCACAAATATGTAATGGATTTCATCATCACTGTGTGCCGGTACCCATTTTCTAACGGCATAATCATCCAATGTTTTCTTGGCGCCATTCCTGAGTCGTACCAACAAAGCGACGTAAAGAGATCTTTGAATGATCCACATAAAGCTTGTGTATACTCCTCTCTAAACTCCAAAAGCTCTTCCAATAGTTCTCTCCTGACTAATAGCCATTGATCTTCACCATACCCGATAGTAGAAGCTATCGCCCGAAACCCACAATTTCTATCAATAATCACATTTTGTATACGTGATACGTATGGACGACAAATTTCTGGAATTTGATGAATATATATGTGTGTGTGTGTGTGTGTTCGTTCCTGTCGTTTTGTTTGCAATACTCTTTTGAGTCAACCCAATGAAATCAAAACCCTATGAGCTTTTAGGGTTGGGAAAACAACTATGTCTGGTAGAATCTTAATTCAACCCTATGAAATCATAGGTCTGTGTGCTTTAGGGTTGCAGAAAATACTATGTCTGGTGTAATCAACATAGTCCTTGAATGGAGACTCTTGAGTGTTAACAAATGATCTATGCCTTGGAGACTCTTTAGTGTAAACAAAAGGGTTGTGCCTTGGAGACTATTTGGTGTTAACAAAGGAGTTGTGCCTTGGAGACTCTTGCGTGTTAACATATGAACTGTGCCTTAGAGGGTCTTGGGTGTTAACAAACGAGCTATGCCTTGGAGGGTCTTGGGTATTAGCGAAAGAATTGTGCCTTTGAGCTTTTTAGTAGTAGCTTTTTTGAAGGGGAGGTTTAGTGGGTCGAGGGACTGGGTTTTTTTCTTGTTTCTTAGATTTTGAGGATTTTGTAGTTAACAAAAGTCAAGTAATTGTTTCAAACCAAACAAAACACTTAATGATCTTCATGCGGTTGTATGTGGGGTGGGGGGTGGGGGGGAGGTGTTGCCATTGTGGTGGTGGTGCCATCATGCCTCCCCTCAATCGTTCTTGCTCATAAATCCATTGAAACCACATATGTAACACCCCGCCCCTCTCACCACCAATATTGTCCGCTTTGCCCACCCAGAGCTCACGGATTTGTTTTTGGGTGCCCTGGTGTAAACTTCCTAGGAGGTCACCCATCCTGAAACTGCTCCCACCTGAGCACGCTTAACTGTGGAGTTCTCCTCTCATCCACTAACATTAAGCCCCAAAACGCGTTGGTGATTTAATAGGCAAGGCATTACTTATGAACCAAGGATCTCTCCTGGCCACGGCCGATGTGGGATTTTCCTGGGGTGTCACATTCACCCCCTGTTAGAGTCTCATCGTCCCTGATGAGGTGTGCACCCACCATCCCGAACGGCACAGGAGTGGCTCTGATACCAATCTGTAACACCCCAACCGATGGCGGAAACATCGAGGTGTCACGTAGTGAAGATTGTTCAATAGCTCATGGACTAAAAGTGTAAATATTGATACATTGATTAAATAGTATATTACATTGAAATGAAATACAACGATTCTAAATGTCACCTAAACTGAAATACAATGAATCAAAATTTAAATATGAAACCGAAAGCTTAACGAATGCATCTCAAATAACCTGAAACATGTACGAAAATAATTTTGTCAAAACAAACATGTATTGGTGAGCATACCCGTTTGATATATATAGTAAGGATAATTTAGCAATTAATGTGTTATTTTGCAAAATGTAATAAGTGGTATCCGGGTCAAATCAACCCTATGAAAGGAAAGCAGATATATATAGTATGCGCTAGTAGTAATGTAATACATAGCAATGACGAGGACTCTCAACAGAGTCACAAGGGTATATACCATAGTACTATTCATTGAAATGTCAGGCCGCAACGGTTAATGATTTGACAGGTCATAGATACACGAAATGACACAAGCAAACACACATAAGAATTGCTATTTTAGTAAGATGAAATAGAAAATTGATAGTAAGTACATGAGTCACCCCAAAATAGTAAAACAGTAAAAAGGGGAAAAGATATACTCACATTCACTAAATAGTTATGTCACTAAATCGTCGTGAGCGTGAATTGGCGAATCCCGAAGTCTCAACTTAAAAGTATGTTATATGTATAAGTGTTTGGACTTAGAGTAAGTCTAGGGTTTCTAGTCTAAGGCACTTAGGATGTCTAGTATAATTTGGGGTTTAACTTGTAAATAACGATATATGTTGAAAATGCGACGTAAGTAAATATATATACTTGCTTGAAATAATATGACATATGAACTAAAGAATATATAAGAATAATAATATTATAAGTTCATAATTGAAAGTTATGAATTAAAGTAAATGGTGGAAGTCACATAAATGTTAAATTATGTAACAACTTTGACTTGTTCAAAAAAAAATGTAATAACTTTGACTTGTTCAAAAAAAAATGTAACAACTTTGACTTGTTCAAAAAAAATGTAACAACTTTGAAACATTAATTATTTGTATTTATTAATTTAAATACAATCAATTAATTAGGTTATTTAAAGAAATTTTAAATAAGATAAATAATTTAAATTTATACAATAATAGATTTATGAAGTCATAAAATGATCTAAATATTTCATAAATATTTTTAAATGACTTAATGAATATATAATATAAACGCATAATTATCATAAATTCACATAAAATTTTAAGTTAATCAAAATATCAAGAATTTTAATGAAAATAATGTATTATGAACCAAAATGGTCAAAAATAATTTTTAGATAATTTTTTTAACCAAAATGATTTTATATTATATTTATTGTCTAAAATATAAATAAAGAATTAAATTCTATAAAAGTACAAAACTAATACAAATTAAGTAGCAAAAATCATAATCAGTATTCTAACATAATAAATAGGGTTTTCACAAATATTTACTTTAAAATACATTATATATGATTTTTAAAGAAATAAGCATGATTTAATCAAAATAAAATTATTAAAACTATTGCAACGGCCACAAAATCAGAATAGAAACTATTTTCAGGTCATAAATATCATCTAGAAGCTAAGGTTAGAATTTCATGATTTTTAGATAACATATGAATTAGTTATGAATTGTACAAGTTAATTATACTTTTAACTCAAAAATCTCAAATTGTTCATAAACACCCTAAAGCCCTAACTAGCAATTGAAACCCGAAAGTGTATGAATCATCAAATAAATATAATGCTATTGAAGAAATATATATGAAAAGGAAAAATAGTGAAAGTTGATTGAAAATACTTACGGTTTTGCTTGTTCGATTTAGAAAAATAAGAATATATGAAAACCAAAGCAAAAATCTCCAAAATTCTTGAGGATGATGATATGAACTCAAAAGATGATAAAATATGAGAGAAGTGAGAGTGTTTGCGTGTGAAACTCATGTTGGGATATTGAGGAAAAGAATGAGTAATTAGAAATATAATGAATGGTGTTTAATATAATAATCAATTTTGTGAGTAATACTAGTAATTAGTTGACTAGAAAACTCATGAAACTTATTTTTGAGGTAATATAATTAGTCATAAAGTTTAAAAGAAATTGGTAATTGTTTAATTGTGGTTAAAATATATGATACAAAAAAAATGATTTTTGGCATAACTAACATCCTGACTTGGTATCCTATAAAAGTCAAATTATAGTAAGTTTGAAAAACGTTTCAATATACTTATTTGATTAAAACGTAGACCCGCCAGTAAATATGTAATGATAAAAAGAAACTCAAGCTTTTATTAATTTGAGAATAAACAAAAGTACATGGACTGGATTTGTAAATGTGATAATATAGGGACTACATTTGTAATCTTGGCAAAAATATAAGGAGCGGATGTTACAGTCTCCCCTACTTTAGAAAATTTCGTCTTGAAATTTCTTTCAAGTGGAGATTTCTATGAAATGAAAGGTGTTGAAAAGTCAAGTAGGTAAAAAAAATTTGCATCAATTATGATTTTACAAAATTTAAAGTAATTGTCTAATATCCAAAGTAATAGTTTCAAAATCTTTGACAGTTGACCCAAAGTTAGAAAGTTGATAGTTTAAATGGGAAAGTTTTTGGGAATGTGTAAAGGGTGAGGGCAGAGGCACTAATGTAGGTAGTCTCCCCTACTTTAGAAATGTTTCTAACTGAACTTTATTAGAGTATGCAACAAGAATCCAATTAATCAAGAGTGTAAGAGTATACAAGGTTTAAGGTTTTCTATAGAGGTGGTCAACAAGGAAGGCTTCGAAGAAACTAATTGAAGCTTATGTAAAATGTTCTTATCGAAAATGCTAGCTATTAGTCAACGATCTAATGAAGAGGTAGTAATGGGTAGGTTCTTGGTCAGACTCCTAGTCCGCTCCCGCAGTATCGTTTATGCTTATATATAGGGTGTACCGCAGCTAACCCACCACACTCCCGATACTTTGGACTCGTACTGATTATCTGCCAATAGCCTAAATAGAATTACACACCACCCTCATGTACCTGTAAACCCATGATTGCGTTCCGGACCGTAATCATCGATTTACCTTACACTAGGGTGTTATGCTTTTCCATAACCCTAGCCTAAGTAATACTAGAAACAAATGCGTGCAATCAGGATATGCTAAGTAATTGATACTGCAATGAAACAATGACATGGTTAGAGGTCCTTCCCTTTCGGGTTTACCCTTTAACCGTAATGAGAGTAACAGGTAAGTAATAGACATGGTTAGAGGTTCTTCCCTTTCGGGTTCACCCTTAACCGGTAACTTCTGTTCACATCGTTGGGCTCTAAACACCTATATTGATAAACTCCGAGATTTACACCGTTCCCTCGGATTAAATAAATACTCTAATCCGAGTCGTACGTGGGCACTAGCTTAGATCCCATACGAGTTATCAACTAGTATGTTTGTTGGCCATGACGATGAACAAAATAATGTAAAGTATAACAGGGTTTTGCTCACAATAGAAAAAAAATGTGCATACCAAATATGTGTTCATGTAAGTATATACGTATAGCATAGAATTTCGATTAAAAAAATAGTATAACTTAAATCGAGTAAATCGCACAATCGCACAAAATGAAAGTAAGAGAGTTGAATTAATGCAAATAGGCAATGTGAAAGAATAGTAGTAATGCATGAGGATAACTTTTTAGTAACCGAAGTGTGTTTTAGATTCAAAACTGGTTCATTTGAAAAATCTTCGTAGATGTGTGTTTACGAGGAGTCGAGTTTGAAAAATGTTATAAGGCTTATTATTAGTTGCAAGTTTCTTCCGAAAACATATATTGGATACGTCATATGAAAACAAAGGGTTTACATTTGACCTGTAAAATATGCAATACAAGTTTATAAAATGCAAAAATGAAACCATTTCATGAAGTATGTGTAAATCTAATGTGTTTTAAAAGACCAAGATTTAAAATGACGTGAATGATAAAAATCAACATACGTAATACGAATAGATTCCCAATATTTAAGAAAATTCATAATTTATCATTTGAGTCTTCAAATGATAAACAAAACATAAATATCAATATCATAAAACATTGAGATTGTTTCCATAGGAAATTTTGACTAACTACAGTAATTGAAATGTTATTAGTGACTTGTGGGGGCGTACTTTAGCCTATAAGTGAATGCTCATCCCGAGAATTCCCAGGTCGGCATACGGGTCCCTCGTCTGATTGGGATTTATGCGAAATGCCAGGCCTAGACAGAAAACTCAGGATACTGTCGCTCACCCTTCCAGATTGCACGTGCCCCATCACTAGTAAATTCCAAAACTTTAGCGGGATTAAAAACGAGATGCAGAAATATGTCCTTGAGATGTGAATTTCACTCCTAACTCAAAGGTGTATTTCAAAATTGAAAACGATTGCGGAATGAAACCAATCACTAAGTTAAGGATATCACTCCCAGCTTAGTGATTAAGTTCCTTTTTAAAGGTAATACTCCTTGAGGTGTGGATGTCACTCCTATTTCAAAGATATATTCATAAGATAAATAACATATAGAGGAGTGAAACTAATCACCAAGGTATGGATACCACTCCTAACTTGATGATATCGTTTCGTTTGTGAAATACGAGTGTCTTCTTCGCCAAGCAAAATATCGAAAGAATAACGACAAATAATCATAACGAAAATATCTTGAAAGAAAATATAAGAAATAAGAGAAATATAAACGAGAGGACTCGTGAAAGTAAGCTTAGTTATAAACTAGGCTAAAAGGCATTCTAATAACCTAATTCCCTATAACCATGGCTCTGATACCAATCTGTAACACCCCGCCCCTCTCACCACCAATATTGTCCGCTTTGCCCACCCAGAGCTCACGGATTTGTTTTTGGGTGCCCTAGTAGAAACTTCCCAGGAGGTCACCCATCCTGAAACTGCTCCCACCTGAGCACGCTTAACTGTGGAGTTCTCCTCTCATCCACTAACATTAAGCCCCAAAACGCGTTGGTGATTTAATAGGCAAGACATTACTTATGAACCAAGGATCTCTCCTGGCCACGGCCGATGTAGGATTTTCCTGGGGTGTCACAACATATCATGATTTGGAAGTTGACTATGCATCATTCGCAAGGACTGTTACACAAAATTTGATACAAATAAATATCCATTGAAATACTATATATAGTAGTTTTTATCCGGGAGCGTCCCGGGGTTGAAATAATTAATATGACAACATAATTAATGACTTGCCAATATATGATTAATGAATAATAATAATATTATTATTATTATTTATTTTGAACAAATCTTTGCCATAGGTTATCATATTCAAATATAAAAAAAAACCGAATCTCTGCGCCGGGGTATAAATCTAGTGCCATTACAAAATTTTATATAATGTCAAATGAATTCAGAAGTTTGTAATCGATCATTCTAAAAATAAGTAACATAAAATAAGAAAAAAAAATATTTATTGAAATAGTATTATAATAACCATACATATATTTTAGTTACATACTATAAAGTTTTTAGTTTATAATAGTGCACGTATATTGCAAATATCGAACGCATTAGTCTAAGGGTTATGTGATGCGTTAAAAAAATTCATGGGTATATAGTTTGGGGATTAGGGTATGTGGTTTCGGGTAATCGGGTCGGATATCACCTAATCCCAGACCCGACCCAAACCCACAATTTTTTTAAACTAATCCCAAACCCGACACAATACCTGTCGGGTTACAAAAAATAGTCATTTTTTTCTTTGTTTTTTATTTGGCACTATGGTACTCGTTGGAAAGATAATAAAACGCTCGTTAATTTGGTGTAATTTTTTTCTTTAAAAAATCTAGTATATAAAATTTATTAGCGTTTAAAAGTTATGGGAGGAAACATGAAAGAGAAAATAATAAAGGTTTAATATTTATTTTAGTAGATTAGATTTTAGTATATTTTTTTTGCTTTTTTTTAATTGGTCTATAGGTGCCACCTCACATCTTACATGACACATCTCAAAGAAGAGATTGTCTCAATAGATGACATGTAGGATTTCCCCCTTTGCAATATATATATATATATATATATATATATATATATATATACATAAATAAATACACACACGCTCATACACCTTGCATAAAAGGCTCAAGGAACCCGAATACCGGACCGTGAACACCCCTAATTAGAACTGATAATATTTTACCCCCTGCCATGAGAAGCGATCTGGAAGCTTCCACCGCTATCGTTGGTTCAAACATGAGGGATCTCGTCTGGCATGTGTACGGAGTCGCTCGTATAAATGGTCGAATACAGTTTATTGTTCTCATCATAGCCATTGCGCGCAATTTGTAAATAAAGTATAATTAAAATACAATATAACAAATAGAATATTGCTTTTCGGTATCGGTATTTGGCGAAAATCGGTAATCTGCTAATAACCCTACCAATGAGCGTTTGACACGTGGCGCTCTCTGATTGGTTGATTGGGTGGCGTGCTCAGTACGATTCATCTTTTAATTAATTGCTCTTTAGTCCTTCAACTTTTTTTTTCTGAGATTTTCGCCACTAAATTCTTTTATTAATCGCTTCCATTTCCCCAAAGTTGTTTTTTTTAGACTTTCGCGACTTAAGTTTTAATTTTTTAATTTTTATTTTTTTGAGTCAGCCCGGTCAATGTCTCCGGTTCGACTCCTGTCTTAGTCAATTTTTTAACGTAGTAAGTCATCGTAATTTATTTTTTAACCGGTTAGCACGCCACCACCTCTTTTCTCTGTGGTTAGACCACGTCGTATCTTGTTCGGTGTTTGAGTTGGGTAAACCGTATGACCAGATCCTACGGTTCGTCTTGTGTCTGTGTTTGCGTTTATGTAGGTTTCTTATTTCACACCTATGTCCGGTTAGTTAGTCATTTTTTTAGTGATCTATTTTTTTTCTATCTTTTTATCCTCTAGTCCATGCCTTAGTCATTTTTTAGCCTTCTAGTCTGTTTATTCAAGTCTTATTTTAGCTTAGTCGGGGTGTTGGTTGTTTTAGCTGTCAAACGCTCATTGGTAGGAATAAAATAATATATAATAAGGCTTATGCTACAGTAATACCCTTAGATTGTTGCCACGTGTCAATCATCCAGCGGCTTAAAAATGAACGGCCAAGATAGAGGACCCAATACAATGAACGGCTGAGATTAAAAATGACCGGAAGAACCGGTAAACTCCCAAGGATGACCTGCTATAGCCGGTTACCGTTGACGAAAAAAGTCCAATAGCCAATCAGAAGCTGCCACATCTGCGCCACCGGGCAAACTAGTAATATTATTATAGTTTGCCCAAAGAGTTACCGGTATAACCGGTAATATATTTCTACTACTATATAAGAGGACTTAATACCCTTTTATATACGCCAAGTTTAATTGGGTCCTCCACACCTTAAAAAACACACAGTTAAGGATACACACACTAAACCTGCAACTAAACCCTAATCTCAACGAAGAAGACGATGACGAAGATCAAAAATAAAAGACGATTGGACTCTATCATCTTCAAAGACATTGAGGAAGACAACGACAACACAAAATATCAACTTAAAAATGAGGAATATATCTCTGATTATGAAAAACAAACGAAAACCCAGATGCTCTATTTTTCGGAAAAAACCTACAACTCATCGGAAAAACTATGCTTCTTCACGAAACTTCAAAAAAATTGGCATGACTAGATGCTTTTGTCTTTGGGTTGTCTCATGTTGTATGCATATGGTGTAGTAAACCATGTCTTGAGTATGCCTATGTCTACTTTGGCATTGTACATCATTTTGGTGTAAGGCATCTTGCATGGTCTTTTGAGTTAGTGAATTTTTCCATAATGCATGCTAGTATTCCAAGTGTATGCATTGTTTAAAGCTAGTAATCAAGTTAATTTTATGTGACATTAAATTAATGAAGCAAAACTAAATAGATTTTAATTAATAATGGCGATAGCCTTTCGATTACAACAGATTGAAAAAAAAAAAGAAATTACATCACACAAACTAAATCCATTATTTTAGTAGGATTGGCACAGCCATTGTCTTCAATCCTTTTTCCATAGTGGTTTATCAAGATTGAAGAATAAAGCATTCTTTTCTGTCCATATTTTTAACTCCTTGTTCTCTGGCCTGTTTAGGTATTCTGTGTAGGATGACCCCTTTGTTGGGTTACATAAGATAATAGCCGGTATTCCTCCCTTTATTTTGACTGCCTTTCCGTCTTTGCAAAATGATTGCCAGTTTTCTTTAAGTGCTTTTATTTCTTTCCAATTCTTGAACTCCTCTGGTGAGATGTTGTCAAATATATTATAGTCTGCCTTGTTGCTGAAGACCATTGGGTTGAGATCATATTCTCCGGCTATGTAGTTGTGGCTTGCTATTGATCTTGCCCATCCTACCTGATTAGACCAGTCTTCTACTTCTATGATTATTGATTTTAGGTTGTTTCTTGGATAGCCTTCTTTTACTAGGAATTGCATATAGGCTGCCCATTCTTTCATATCTTCTGGTACCTGATTGTATTCCCAAGCTTCGTATTTTTTTACATACCCGGGCGAGGGTGTGTCATGGATTAGCCTCAGATTTTTTAAAATTTTATTATAGTTGGTTATGAAGTAATCTGGCTGTTCTTCTCTTATTATCTTCAGAGCTTCTGTCTCATCTTGTGCGTTTATTGCATTTGTTATCGAACATTGTAAATTGTTCGACGCAGCACCTCTCTTTCTTTGGATGTTGTGGCTCGCCCCATTGCCTGGCTTCACCATCTTTTTGAATGAACTCTGTAATTATTTTTGATGACCTTGCTGCAAAGATTGTCGTTTTCATTGTCCTATCTGAAGAGCTGGTAGCAAGATCAAAGAACCTTGGGTTTTGACACTTGAATGGTGTTTCAAATTGGATTAGTGTTCTTACTTGGTTCTTCTCCCTGTAGAGTTTTGCGAAGTTCAATTTTGCTATCTTTAATCGGTTTTTTATCTCCGACAGTATGTTGTTGAGATCAATTGAGCAGTTGTAGTAGGTTACGAAGATGTTCTTCGCTTGAATTGAGAATCTACATTGTTGATTTTCCATGGTTGTCTATTAGTTGCAGGTTTTTTAGAGAGAGATAGGTGTAATTTTAGGGAGAAGATAAGTGTGTGTTTTCTAAGGTGTTTTTGAGAGTGGAGGACCCAATTCAACTTGGCTAATACAAAAGGGTATTATGTCCTCTTATATAGGCATGTAGAGTCATTATTCCAGGTCACCTTATAATATTACCCGTGACATGGGGGAAAACGCAGTTTTGATCTGGGCCGTGCATTTTTCCAAGATTTGATCTCAGCCGTTGATTTTTTGCTATTTCCAAAGCCAGATCTGCTCAGAGCAGACTTTACTGTAGCATAAGCCTTGTGGATTTTTGATCCAATCAGCGTTTGACACGTGACGGCTTCCTATTGGGCGATCATTTTTCATAAGCCTTATGAAATTAAAAACGTTTTTATATGATTTCTTTTTTCTTTTTTTCTTTATTTTCTTTTTGATTTATTTAATTCGAATAAATTCCTTATTGGGCCTGACGTTTAATGGGCCTAAATCCTTATTGGGCCTGGGCTCCTTATTGGGCCTAATTCCTTATTGGGCCTGGCCTGTTGGGCCTATTTTTTATACTTAGTTTTTTTTGCCATCATTCGTAAAAAAACAATTCGATTTTTTTTTATTTATTTTTTTTGTAAATTTCGATTTTTTTAGCCACGATGAAACCCTTAGTTTTTTTTAGCCATTTTTTTATAACTTAGTTTTTTTGTTTCTGATCGTGGTTCGTCGTTGGCTTTGCCGACGTAAGAACCCGATGGTCTCGTTATTGGCAAATTAGTTGGCAATAACCGTTGGTGTTTGGTCTTGTTTTTGTGGTCGTTTATTTACTCGTCTCGTGTCTCAAGTCATTCGTTCGTCGTGGCTAAGTCATATGCTCGTCTCAGTCATGAGCCTTAGTCATTTTTTAACCATCTTTTTTTTATCACCTACCTTGTCAATTTTAATCTTTTAACCATGTACTACAAGATTGTCATGACAAGATTGGCATGACCAGATGCTTTTGTCTTTAGGTTGTCTCATGTTGTATGCATATGGTGTAGTAAACCATGTCTCGAGTATGCCTATGCCTACTTTGGCATTGTACATCATTTTGGTGCAAGGCATCTTGCATGATCTTTTGAGTTAGTGTATTTTTCCATAATGCATGCTAGTATTCCAAGTGTATGCATTTTTTAAAGCTAGTAATCAAGTTAATTTTATGTGACATTAAATTAATGAAGCAAAACTAAATAAATTTTCATTAATAATGGCGATAGCCTTTCGATTACAACAGATTGGAAAAAAAAAAAGAAATTACATCACACAAACTAAATCCATTATTTTAGTAGGATTGGCGCAGCCATTGTCTTCAATCCTTTTTCCATAGTGGTTTATCAAGCTTGAAGAATAAAGCATTCTTTTCTGTCCATATTTTTAACTCCTTGTTCTCTGGCCTGTTAGGTATTCTGTGTAGGATGACCCCTTTGTTGGGTTACATAAGATAATAGCCGGTATTCCTCCCTTTATTTTGACTGCCTTTCCGTCTTTGCAAAATGATTGCCAGTCTTCTTTAAGTTCTATTATTTCTTTCCAATTCTTGAACTCCTCTGGTGAGATGTTGTCAAATATATTATAGTCTGCCTTGTTGCTGTAGACCATTGGGTTGAGATCATATTCTCCGGCTATGTAGTTGTGGCTTGCTATTGATCTTGCCCATCCTACCTGATGAGCCCAGTCTTCTACTTCTATGATTATTGATTTTAGGTTGTTTCTTGGATAGCCTTCTTTTACTAGGAATTGCATATAGGCTGCCCATTCTTTCATATTTTCTGATACCTGATTGTATTCCTAAGCTTCGTATTTTTTTGCATACCCGAGCGAGGGTGTGTCATGGATTAGCCTCAGATTTTTTAAAATTTTATTGTAGTTGGTTATGAAGTAATTTGGCTGTTCTTCTCTTATTATCTTCAGAGCTTCTGTCTCATCTTATGCGTTTATTACATTTGTTATCGAACATTGTAAATTGTTCGACATAGCACCTCTTTTCTTTGGATGTTATGGCTCGCCCCATTGCCTGGCTTCACCATCTTTTTCAATGAACTCTGTAATTATTTTTGATGACCTTGCTGCAAAGATTGTCGTTTTCATTGGCCTATCTGAAGAGCTGGTAGCAAGATCAAAGAACCTTGGGTTTTGACACTTGAATGGTGTTTCAAATTGGATTAGTGTTCTTACCTGGTTCTTCTCCCTGTAGAGTTTTGCGAATTTCAATTTCGCTATCTTTAATCGGTTTTTTATCTGCGACAGTATGTTGTCGAGATCAATTGAGCAGTTGTAGTAGGTTACGAAGATGTTCTTCGCTTGAGAAATCCAGTAGTTAAATGAAGAAAAAAGTGACATGACTTAACGGCAATAAGAAACGACGAGTGAAACGCTACGAACACCGAGCAATGAAGGAAATGAACGCATGAGTAAACACACACCAGGAAACGACTAACTAACGACCAAGGCCATAAGGCTCACACGGTCAAAAGGTTAAAATGTACAAGGCTATAAGGTGGTAAAAAAATCTAAGTATAAAAAAAACACACACTCTTTTAACCCAGACTCGTGACTGAGATTAAGGCTATGGACTTAGCCACGACGGACGAATGACCTAAAGAGAGAGGAGACGATGACTTAAAGAAGAGTCGAGACGATGACCACGTGTCAAGGTATACCAAAAAGACGAGACAAAATACTAAAAGAGACCAACCAACGAGATCGTCGTGGCTAAAAATACGAGTAAAAAAAATTGGATTGTTTTTTTAACGAGGAAGGCAAAAAAAACCAAGTGTAAAAAAATAGGCCCAATAAGGATTCTAAGCTCAATAAGGATCTAGGCCCAATAAGGAATAAGCCCAATAAGGAGTCGGCCCAATAAGTCCGGCCCAATAAGGAATTTAATGGTCGTGGCTAAGTCCATAGCCTTAGTCTCGGTCATGAGTCTGGGTTAAAAGAGTGTGTGTTATGCAAAAGACAAATCTTTGAAGAAGACACTGAAGAGTTCTCGGACAAAATGCTTTGAAGATGATGATATCCATAAAAGAACGCCAAATCTATGTCTGGAAGAAGAAAGGAAGGCTTCAAACAACAACCAACAGGCTTCGTTTCTGCAAAAAGATGCCAAAATATTAGAACAACAAGGATGATAGAGAATACGAAGATCAAGTGAGAAGAACACGGAATACACAATATACAAATCTGGATCATCGACATGACCCAGACATAGCATTAGGATTACTAGTTTCTTGTTCTTGATGTAATACAAACCATATTAATAAAACAAAATTATTGCTCATAATTGTTCATGATTGTTTTGCTAAGAACGACGATGTGTGATTGGACCAAAAAATTGACCAATAAGAAAAACGACCATTCATTGGACCAAAAAACCCGACCAGTAAGAGTGATATGGAATCTGCCAGAAATATGACCAACAACAGACGACCACATGGCATACGGTTACTGGACCATATTAACAAACCAATCAGATGGAGAGAGATTAGCGTTAATGTGAGAGCATACCTAGCTCCTTAATGACGTGATTAGTGGCTTAATGACGTTACTGTAGCATAAGGCTTATGAATATTTTAATATTATTTTTGATCTGAGCCGTTGGATGATTGACAAGTGGCAAGCATCCAGGGTGGTTACTGTAGCATAAGGCTTATGAATATTTTAATATTTTAATTTCTTTTTATTTTTGATTTATTTAGTTAGTTAGTGGCCGACATAATGATTGCGTGTGTCAAACTCTCTCTCCTCCTGATTGGTCAGTTTGGGCGGTGGTAAATTAATTTATTTTTGATTTATTTAATTCGATTAAATAGCTTATTGGGCTTATTTCCTTATTGGGCCTGGCTTATTGGGCCCAATTTTTGTAAATGGGTTTTGCCATTTGGGCCTGTTTTCAACACTTAGTTTTTTTGGTCGATTTTTCAACACTTAGTTTTTTTAGCCAATTTTTCTAGCGTGGTCTTTTTGGTCTACCTTGACACGTGGGTTCGTCGTTGGCGATAGCCGACGTAAGAACCCTATGATCGTGTCATTGTCAACGAAGTTGGCAATAGTCGTTAGAGCCTTTGGTCTATCTTTTGGTCATATTTTTAGCCGTATGATTAGATCCTACGGTTCGTCTTGTGTCCGTTTACCTGGTCAATTTTTAGCTATCTGTTTTGGTCTATTTTTTGATCCTCTAGTCAATGCCTTAGTCGTTTTTTATCCTGGTCATATTCTAGTCTGTTTTAACGAGTCTGTTTTTAGTCAAGTCTGTTTTAACTAGTCTGTTTTTAGCCGAGTCCGAGTGTTAGTTTTTTTAACCGTCTGTTCAACATGGTCATCTTCTGGTTCGTTGTCTTAACGTCTGTTGGTCATTATGGCTCGTCGTGTTTACGAGCCAGTCTTTAGTCCTTTTAGTCGCGATGGCTCGTCCTGTTTACGAGCCAGTTCTTGGTAATTATGGATCTTCATTTAACTACTGGATTAAACTCTATCTTAATAATGGATATTCGCAGAATTGTCGATGATGATAGATTTTATTTATCATTGAGTAAAAAAGAAAGAAAAAAAAATACATTTGGTTAAAATACAATGATCTAGAGCCTTGGCTCGTACAATGTGCTTCTTAGACTATGTTTCTAGACCTAACTTGATCTCTTTTGGCTCGTCAGCAGCTCTGTTTTCTGTTTTGCAGGCTAGCCTGTCGTTGTAGCCTCACTGTTCTTTGAGGATGGATTCCGGTTACATTTCTTCTGAAGAACAAGTCTTGGTGTTGATTTTCTTGAAGATCTTCTAGCCTGTTTATGGCTTTTAACACGTTCCTATGTTTCAACTGGAAAAGCATTTGAATGACCTTCTGTCTTTCATCATCCGAAAATATGATGAACCTGCTTGTGGATGATCGGAGCTCATCGGAGATTATTTTTTTTTAGTTTAGTATTTTCCAGATTGTAAGCAACCGTGTTGGTTGCGTATGTAGATAGGGTTTCCTGTTCTTCTTCTTTGTAATCCGATCATTATCTCTTGTAATCGAAAGGCTATTTGCCATTATTAATGAAGATCTATACTATTTTGGTTGATTTTATTGCTATTTTTACAGTTTCATAGTTTTTAGTTATCGTTGTTGACGAAGAATCCTAATTTTTAGGCTTTTTTCAATTGTTCGTCTTTTTTTAAAAAATCCGGTAAGGATCTGTAATTCCGGTAGTCTTCTTCGTTATTCCGGTCATATTTTTTGGAGTTCCGTTAAGAAGCATAGTTTTTCCGGTGAGTTGCAGGTTTTTTCCAGAAAACAGAGCATTTCCTTTTGTTCTTCATTCATCCTTCTTAGCTTTGGTAATCTTCTAAGTTTGGCCGGAGTTGTTGTCGGAATATCATTCCGATGTCGTATTGAAGAAGAAGGAGTCTCTCCGTCCATGAAATCTGTGATTCTTTGCGATACCTGTGTGTGATTTTTTTGATATCTGCGTAGATCTTGATCTTCCTGTTGATTATTATGAGTTTTAATGATCTTAGATTGATGTTGTTGTGCTCTGGTATGATCTTGATGGAAGCTCTGGTTCGATTTTGATGAAGAAGATGAAGTTTTCCGGTGAGGACCCAATAGAGGACCCTTTTCAAACTCACTATTGTATTGGGTATTTAAGTCCTCTTATATAGGGGTAGTCTTAATTACTCTTGGAGAGTCATTAGCTCGGGTCCTAATCCTCTACGTTGCACCTAATAATATTACGGTGCAACGAGGGATTCGCAGAATGATCCTGGCCGTCCGTTTTTCTCGCGATATTTTGCAAGATTTAATCTCAGCCGTTGGATCAAGTTGGTCGGTGGGGTTTGACTGGTCAACGCGTAATTAGTGGGTTAATTAGCGTTAATGTGAGAGCATACCTAGCTCCTTAATGACGTGATTAGTGGCTTAATGACGTTACTGTAGCATAAGGCTTATGAATATTTTAATATTATTTTTGATCTGAGCCGTTGGATGATTGACACGTGGCAAGCATCCGGGGTGGTTACTCTAGCATAAGGCTTATGAATATTTTAATATTTTAATTTCTTTTTATTTTTGATTTATTTAATTAGTTAGTGGCCCACATAATGATTGCGTGTGTCAGACTCTCTCTCCTCCTGATTGGTCAGTTTGGGCGGTTGTGTGGTCTTTGTTCGTCGATTGTACTCCTTTGCATTTCCTGATTGTTAGCCGTTTCCCTTTTTCGTTTGTCTATATCATTATTTTGTAATTGGCTATTTGATGGCCAATCCTGGAACTGTTTTCTTCTCTGTTCTCTTGTGTTGTATGATCCTTGTTTTTGATTATCTTGAAAAATCGTGACGATGGGTTTAGGTTTATTACATAGCAACCGGTCTAGATGTATGTTTATTCGGTCATAGTATAGTAAGAAATCCCTTGGTTGTTCTCTTCTTATTATCTCTAGCGCTTCCTCTTTATTCATGGTGTTCAAGGCTCTGGTGTATGGATCCCTTTGCTGTTTGTCTATTGATGCTGTCGAGCAGTATTCTCCCCATTGCATATTGTTTTTGTCTTGGTCCATTTCTTCTTTTAATTGCGAGCCTGGGGGTGCTGATATTATTAGAGGTTTGAATTGGTTTCCTGTCCTTTGATCTTGGAGGTTGAAGAAATTAGGATTTCGACACTTGTATCTTTCTTCAAATTGAACTAATATGTGTATAGTTTCTGTTCCTTCTGCAGATACTGTGTTTGATAAACTTATGAATCTTATAACCGTTGGTGTTTTTAGTTGTAGGATCTGTTGGATTGCGTTTTCCTTTCCTATTGAGCAATCTTTGTACGTGAGGAAGTAATTCTTTGCGTGGATTAGAAATTGACGTGATGGAACGGGCATCTCTGTTATTGCGATGAAGGTTATGATCGTCGATTGAGTATCGTTGTTTAATTTTAGGGTTTACTTGCAGGTTTTGATTTTAGGGTTTTGATGAAGAAGATGAAGTGGAGAGGAGAGGACCCAATAGAGGACCCTTTTCAAACTTGGCTTATTGTAAAGGGTATTAAGTCCTTATTTATAGACCTCATGGAATGTCTTTCACCCAGGTCACCTATATAATATTACGGTGACCTGGGTCCTTGGTTGTGCTAACGGGTGCTTTTTGGCCGTTGGATCAGAATCTTGGGGATGGAATCTTTTTTAGATCAACGGTTGAGATCATGCCTGTGAGGTAACCCGCCTGTCGTTTTAGAGAATCTTCACTGTAGCATAAGCCTTATTATATTATTATTTTATTCCAGCCAATGAGCGTTTGACGCGTGGCGGCTTCTGATTGGTCGATCGTTTCTGGTTACTGTAGCATAAGCCTTATGAATTAATTTCTTTTTTTTATTTAATTCGATTAAATACGACGTCGTTTTGCCCTATTAAAATTAAAATCATTTTAATTTTGACTTTTTTCCCTTTTTTTTTAATTTTGACCATATTAAGTCAGCCCGGTCTACGTCTTCGGTTCGACTCCTGCCTTGGTCATATTTTTAGCCATTTTTTCTATACTTAGTTTTTTTTACCCCCTTAGTTTTTTTTAGCCAATTTGTCTCGTCTTTTTGTTCTACCTTGACACGTGGGTTCGTCGTTGGCGATAGCCGACGTAAGAACCCTATGATCGTGTCATTGTCAACGAAGTTGGCAATAGTCGTTAGAGTCTTTGGTTTGTTTGGTCATTCGTCTGTCTTAGTCCTAAATCGTTTCCTCTGGTGTTTTTTGCAGGTCATGGTTCGAGTTTTACGAAGGTCGCTCTGTTGTGCTCGTCTCAAGGTCTTCCTCTCGCTGCGGAGTTTTACGGCAAGGCTTGGTGCCTTGTCGTTGTTCTTTTCCTTTTACTTAGTCAATTTTTGTACTCTTGTCTTTCTGTACTCGGTTCAATCCTTTGTAATTCGTTTTGTAAGACATGGCCTTATGGCCTTTCAATGTAATGTCGTTACTTCTGTACTCCTGGTTATGGTTTATTTTTTTGCGATTATCGTAGTTGTCATTTTATGGTCATTTTTAGTCTTCGATTCTGTCTTTAGATGATCTGTATGAAGGATCTGCAGGTTTAGAGATGATTGGAGATGTGTTATTGAAGCTCTCATCAATGGAGTTTAGGGTTTACTTGCAGGTTTTCGTGGAGAAGATGAAGGATTTTATAGAGGACCCAATAGAGGACCCTTTTCAAACTAGCTTAGTATACAGGGTATTAAGTCCTTATTTATAGACGAAGGAGATATACGTATACGTATATTATACGTATATTATACAGTATTTACCTGGAGAGTCATTTGCTCAGGTCTTGACGTTTTTACCCCTGTTTTTACCCCGTTGCACCTTCTAATATTACAGGTGCAACGGGGGAATCGCAGATTGATCCTGGCCGTCCGTTTTTTACCTTGATCAGATCTCAACTGTTAGATCAGATTTTTACCGCGGTTACTTTTTTTTTACCGTGTGGTTTTCTTGTAAATAAGTGTTTTTACCGCGGGGTATTTTTGCACTGTAGCATAAGCCTTATGGATATTATTATTTTATTCCAGCCAATGAGGGTTTGACACGTGGTGGCTTCTGAGTGGATGTGTTACTGTAGCATAAGCCTTATGAATATTTTATTATTTTTTTAATTTCTTTTTGATTTATTTAATTCGATTAAATTCCTTATTGGGCCCGGCTTATTGGGCCTACTCCTTATTGGGCTTATTCCTTATTGGGCCCAGATTCCTTATTGGGCTTAGAATCCTTATTAGGCCTATTTTTTTTACACTTGGTTTTTTTTGCCTTCCTCGTTAAAAAAACAATCCGATTTTTTTTTACTCGTATTTTTAGCCACGACGATCTCGTTGGTTGGTCTCTTTTAGTATATTTTTTCTCGTCTTTTTTGTATACCTTGACAGGTGGGTTCGTCGTTGGCGATAGCCGACGTAAGAACCCTATGATCGTGTCATTGTCAACGAAGTTGGCAATAGTCGTTAGAGCCTTTGGTCTATTTTTTTTGGTTTGTTTGCGTTTGTCTATCATTTTGTTCATCATCTCGTCTCTTCTTTAAGTCATCGTCTCCTCTCTCTTTAGGTCATTCGTCCGTCGTGGCTAAGCATAGCCTTAGTCTCGGTCATGAGTCTGGGTTAAAAGAGTGTGTGTTTTTTTTATACTTAGTTTTTTTTTTACCACATTATAGCCTTGTACATTTTAACCTTTTGACCGTGTGAGCCTTATGGCCTTGGTCGTTAGTTAGTCGTTTCCTGGTGTGTGTTTACTCATGCGTTCATTTCCTTCATTGCTCGGTGTTCGTAGCGTTTCACTCGTCGTTTCTTATTGCCGTTAAGTCATGTCACTTTTTTCTTCATTTAACTACTGGATTAAACTCTATATTAAAATTGGAATTCGTAGAATTGTCGATGATGATAAATTTTATTTATTATTGAGTAAAAAAAAGAAAGAAAAGAAAAAAACACAGCCTGTGATTACATCTGTTAGTCATGATGGCTCGTCCTGTTTACGAGCCATTCGTTAGTCCTTTTAGTCGTGATGGATCGTCCTGTTTACGAGCCAGATTAGTATTTTTTAATTTATAAGCCTTATGGCTGTGGTCTATTAAGAGCTTGCCACTTGTGGCTACAATGGTTGGTCTGTTTTCTGGTCATATTCCATATCCTTCTGGTTGGTCATTTTTTTGGTCCAATCAAGTATCGTCGTTCTTAGCAAAGCAATTATTAGCAATCATAGTCTTCTTTTTATTACTCGATTTTTATTACATCAGGAACAAAATACAATAATCGTATTTCTGGGTTCTATAAGTATGTTTCTATTATTTAATACGTAGTCTTGCTCTTCTTTATCTGCAGTATTCCTAGGATGTCCGTTTTCTTCGTGGTTGTCTTGGTGCTTGATCTTCTGATCATGTTAATGTGGCTGCTGCTCTTATGTTGTGTTTATCGCTGGTGTAGACTCCTTTGATGGATGTTTCAAGCCTTCCTTTCTTTGTCAAAGCATTTGTCTGAGAGCTCTCCAGTATGGTCTTCGAAGGACTTTCTTTAGTCTGTACACAGCAGCATTGATTGCTGCTTAGCATAGCTTGTATTGTCTTTCTTTGTAATTACAAAATAAACATGTAATCTGGCTGTTCTTGCCATCAATTAATGAAAGTTGGTTTTAATATTGAATTTCATATTTTTTTATGTAATTTGTTCTTCTTGGTATGATTGTATGTCCTTTCTGATGATCTATGTCGTAGATCATCTGTTCTTCGTTCCTTGTCTGTAAAAGAGTCTGGTTTTCTCTATCTTCATAGTCTTCTTCTTCTATTACCTATCAGAGTCCTCTCTTTACAATGGATATTCGCATAACCGTCGAAGATGATCGATTTATCTGTCATTGAGTCAAAAGAAAGTAAAAAATTAGCTCTTTTTAAAGAATTAGGGTTATTAGCAATTAAGTTTAATTAGAATTGGGGGTTTTAACCTTTAGATCGATTTAGCGTAAATCTGTAGTCGTATTGTCTTTAATTGAAGATTGTTATGGTCGATTTTGTCTTTAATCGATGTTGTTCTTCAATCGATCATGGTTCGTCTTTTTCAATTTAAGTGTTTTAACCATGTAGTCCAAGAGTTGTCATGACAAGATGCCAATTGACTAGATGTTTTTGTTTTGGGTGTCTCATGTGGTTTGAATTTTGTAGACTAAAACAAAATTATGTGTAAGTCTTATGCATGGTCTTGTGAGTATGCCTTTGGTGTAGTATCCCATGATGATGGTGTAAGGCATCTTGAGTGGCCTTGTGATTTGGTCATTTGTGATTTGGTCATTTTTCCATTATGTATCCTACCATTTCAAGTCTATGCATTATTTCTATGACAATACAAGTTAATTTCATGTGAAATTATTTAACCAAAACAAAGATGGGGTTGCTTCATTAATAATGGCAAATAGCCTTTTGATACACTAGATTAATAAAAAGAAATTACATTACAATAAGCAAACTAATTCTATTATTCTAGACGGAGTGGCGCAGCCACTGTCTTCATTTCTAGGTGCACAGCGGTTTCTCCGGCTTGAAGATTAAAGCGTAATTTGCTGTCCATATTGTTAGTTATGTGTTTTCTGGTTTGTCTAGAAACTGTGAATAGCTTAATCCTCTTGTTGGATTGAATAGGATAATGGAGGGCGTTCTGCCCTTTATTTTAATTGGCTTTCCGTTTTTCGATAACGCTTGCCTGTCTTCTTTAAACGATAACATCTCTTTCCAGTGCTTGAATTCCTCTGGTGGAATGTTATCGAATACGTTGTAGTCAGCTTTGTTGCTGTACACCAGGGGGTTTAGATCGTATTCTCCTGCAATGTAATTGTGTTTTCCTATTGATCGTGCCCAATATACTTGATGCGACCAGTCTTCTTGTTCTATGATAATTGATTTTAGTTGGTTTCTTGGCTGGTCTTCTTTTACAACGTGTTGCAACCAGTATGCCCATTCTCACATGTCTTCTGGAACCTGATTGAATTGGGAGGTTTCGTAATTTGTGACATACCCGGGAGAGGGTGTGTCGTGAATTAACCTTAGATTTTTCAAAATTTTGTTGTAGTTTTTTATGTAGTAGTCTGGTTGTTCTTTCTTGATTATCTCAAGAGCCTCTTTCTCATCTTTTGCGTTGATTGCATCTGCAAGTGAGGATCGTAGATTCGTTGATGGAGCACCTCTCTTTTTTGGAATTTGTGGTGCGCCCCACTGTCTTGTATCCCCTTCTTTTGCAATGGACTCTAGTATGAATTTGGGTGATCTTGCTGAAGAGATTTTCGTATTCATCGGTTTTTCTGAAGAGCTTGTGCAAAGATCAAAGAATCTTTGGTTTTGGCATTTAAATGCTATTTCAAATTGTAGTAATGCACTTACCTGGTTGTTGTTTTTGTAGCATTTGGCGAATTTTAATTTCGCCATGTTTAAACTGTTTATAATCTGGGACAATATGTTGTCTAGATCAATCTGGCAATCGTAGTAATTAAGGAATATGTTCTTATCATTAATTGAGAAACGACGGTTTTGATTTTCCATGGTAATAAGATGGTTGCAGGTTTTTTGTAGAGATTTAGTGAAGAAGATAAGTGTGTGTTTTTTATGGTGTTTTTGAGAGAGTGGAGACCCAATAGAGAACCCTTTTCAAACTTGGCATATCATAAAGGGTATTAAGTCCTTATTTATAGGCATAGAGAGTCTTTAACCCAGGTCCTTAACCACGGTTGGCCTTATAATATTACATGCCAACCGGGGTCGCGCAGCTTTGATCCAGGCCGTCCAATTTTTCCAAGATTTTTAATCTCAGCCGTTGATTTTTTAACCATGGTTAGTTGGTTAACCATGGGCGCTTAGATGATTGACACGTGGTGGCTTCTGATTGGGCGATCAGTTTTGGTTACTGTAGCATAAGCGTTATGAATATTTTATTATTTTATTTTTAATTTCTTTTTGATTTATTTAATTCGATTAAATTCCTTAATGGGCCGACCTTATTGGGCTTAATTTCCTTAAAGGGCCTAATGCTTATTGGGCTTATTTTCCTTATTGGGTCGGGCCTATTGGGCCTATTTTTCGAGACTTAGACTTTTTTTCACTTCCTTAATAAAAAAATAATCCGATTTTTTTTATTTATTTTTTTTATAATGGCCGATTTTTTTTTAGCCATGACGTAACAGATAGTTTTTTTTACACGATTTTTGTAACCTGGTCTTTTTGGTCTACCTTGACACGTGGGTTCGTCGTTGGCGATAGCCTACGTAAGAACCCTATGATCGTGTCATTGTCAACGAAGTTGGCAATAGTCGTTCGAGTCTTTGGTTTTGGAATACTAAGTGTTCTTTTATGTTTTGTCCAAGTTTCACGTCTCAAGCCATTATTCTTTTTAATATGGCCGATTTTTTTACCATCTTTTTTTAGTTTTTACTTTTTCAATTTAAGTGTTTTAACCATATAGTCCAAGAGTTGTCATGACAAGATGCCAATTGACTAGATGTTTTTGTTTTGGGTGTCTCATGTGGTTTGAATTTTGTAGACTAAAACAAAATTATGTGTAAGTCTTATGCATGGTCTTGTGAGTATGCCTTTGGTGTAGTATCCCATGATGATGGTGTAAGGCATCTTGAGTGGCCTTGTGATTTGGTCATTTGTGATTTGGTCATTTTTCCATTATGTATCCTACCATTTCAAGTCTATGCATTATTTCTATGACAATACAAGTTAATTTCATATGAAATTATTTAACCAAAACAAAGATGGGGTTGCTTCATTAATAATGGCAAATAGCCTTTTGATACACTAGATTAATAAAAAGAAATTACATTACAATAAGCAAACTAATTCTATTATTCTAGACGGAGTGGCGCAGCCACTGTCTTCATTTCTAGGTGTACAGCGGTTTCTCCGGCTTGAAGATTAAAACGTAATTTGCTGTCCATATTTTTAGTTCTGTGTTTTCTGGTTTGTCTAGAAACTGTGAATAGCTTAATCCTCTTGATGGATTGAATAGGATAATGGAGGGTATTCCGCCCTTTATATTAATTGGCTTTCCGTTTTTCGATAACGCTTGCCAGTCTTCTTTAAACGATAACATCTCTTTCCAGTGCTTGAATTCCTCTGGTGGAATGTTTTTTAATACGTTGTAGTCAGCTTTGTTGCTGTACACCAGGGGGTTTAGATCGTATTCTCCTGCAATGTAATTGTGTTTTCCTATTGATCGTGCCCAATATACTTGATGCGACCAGTCTTCTTGTTCTATGATAATTGATTTTAGTTGGTTTCTTGGCTGGTCTTCTTTTACAACGTGTTGCAACCAGTACAGAAGACCAGCCAAGAAACCAACTAAAATCAATTATCATAGAACAAGAAGACTCGTCGCATCAAGTATATTGGGCACGATCAATAGGAAAACACAATTACATTGCAGGAGAATACGATCTAAACCCCTGGTGTACAGCAACAAAGCTGACTACAACGTATTCAAAAACATTCCACTAGAGGAATTCAAGCACTGGAAAGAGATGTTATCGTTTAAAGAAGACTGGCAAGCGTTATCGAAAAACGGAAAGGCAATTAAAATAAAGGGCGGAATACCCTCCATTATCCTATTCAATCCATCAAGAGGATTAAGCTATTCACAGTTTCTAGACAAACCAGAAAACACAGAACTAAAAATATGGACAGCAAATTACGCTTTAATCTTCAAGCCGGAGAAACCGCTGTGCACCTAGAAATGAAGACAGTGGCTGCGCCACTCCGTTTAGAATAATAGAATTAGTTTGCTTATTGTAATGTAATATCTTTTTATTAATCTAGTGTATCAAAAGGCTATTTGCCATTATTAATGAAGCAACCCCATCTTTGTTTTGGTTAAATAATTTCACATGAAATTAACTTGTATTGTCATAGAAATAATGCATAGACTTGAAATGGTAGGATACATAATGGAAAAATGACCAAATCACAAATGACCAAATCACAAGGCCACTCAAGATGCCTTACACCATCATCATGGGATACTACACCAAAGGCATACTCACAAGACCATGCATAAGACTTACACCATAATTTTGTTTTAGTCTACAAAATTCAAACCACATGAGACACCCAAAACAAAAACATCTAGTCAATTGGCATCTTGTCATGACAACTCTTGGACTACATGGTTAAAACACTTAAATTGAAAAAGTAAAAACTAAAAAAAGATGGTAAAAAAAATGTAACATCCCGAAAATCCATTCCGCTTAATTACGCCATTAGGCGTGAATAAGAAATGACACAAACGAATTAAATAGTAGAATGAGCCTTTTATGGATAATAAAACGGGATGATACGAATGTGGGTTATGTTTTAATATGAAAGTTTATCTAGTGTAAGTAATTATCTTTTAATGGGGAGATAACACTAGAAAGAAACTTGCATGGTTAAGGTTTTGGTAATAAATGGCTTTGGGGTAAACTTGAGGGACTTGTGGTGTAAATATGCCACAAACAAAATGCCCAAACACACCCCATTTGGGTGTATACGTATTCAGCCCCAAAGGGGCATTCTAGAGCCAAGAACAAACCCTAATCACACCAAAATTGAAGAAGAAATGCAAGAGATTGAATGATTGCAGGATGGGGGTATGAATTAGATGGTTGTCTTCATGTTTAAAGCTTATGGTAAGAACCCTAGTACCCAACTCATCCAAGTTTCGAACCCCACATGTGGGTTTTGAGCAAATGATGTTAAATTCGTATTATTGCTTGATTTTAAGTGATATTGATCATCTCTAATGGTCTAGAGGTGAGCTAATCACTAGAAGTTGCTTGTTGCAAAAGATGATGATATTGGGTTTTCACTAGAGCTTTGATGTTGCTAAATGAGTGATAAATCCATGTAATTGTAGGAATAATGTGTGGTTGATGATATGCATGTGGAAATTGGTCATAATTTAAGGTGATTATGTTGTTGTGGTGGAATGTATGTATTAGGAGCTTGTACATTGAGCTTAGGATGTTGTATGCACACCAATTGTGTGATGAAATGTCTAGATGAGTATGATGTATGAATTTGTATGCAAGACTTGACAAGCATGAATGTATTGTGATAATTGATGCAATTGATAGTAGGTTAACATGAGGATTTCGTCTTAGAGAGTAATCACGTGGGGATTTAGTTGATTGTAGGATTTTGTAAGAAGTATGCATTAGTAGTGTATACACTATGCTTAAATATCATGATGCACACCATGTGTTGGTCAATTGGTATGATGAATGATCTTGTATGTTAATGATATAGGAATACGATGTTTATGATGAATTTCATACGATCTAGCATAACAATATGGGCACATGTTTGTTAAAAGAAAGTTTGTATTGCTGAAAGTTGACTTTCTGGAAAGTCAACTGATGTGGAAATAATGTGGTGTGTGTTCTAACATGATTGTGAGATTGAGGATTCCGTGTGAGACACATTAGCTTGGTTATGTGATATATACGATGTTAAGTCTAATTGCTTGAATGATGAATCAAAAAGAGTGGAAAGCTATGTTTTATGTATGTTTGAAATTGACCTATGCAAGTCAATGTGATATACGAGTTGGATATGATTGGCTTATGAATGAACATGTATGCTAACAATGATGTGAACATGATGATATGAAAGGATAGGAATGATGGACTCAAGCATGGGAAGCTAATGGGTCAAGACGAGGCAAGTAAACGAGCATGAACTTGGAGGACTTGAGGTAAGTGGTTCTTATTCCGCTTAGGATAATGAATCTTAACATGTACATGTGTTTGTAAGTAGTATGAGGACCGTGAGATGATGGAACGTAAATAACGAGGTTAAGGCTTGAATGGGATTTTATAATGGAATAAACGTGGCTTCGAATGGATCGGCGTGGATGGGTCTAGAAGGGGTGGAAAGGAGAAACAAATGGGAATGTGCAGAGTCCACCGTAGGGGTACGGTGGCACCGTTCCCCTACGGTGGCCCCTGCAACGTTTTCCCACCGTAGGGCAGAGGGGTACCACCGTTGGGATTTGAGGTCCACCGTAGGGGTACGGTGGCACCGTTCCCCTACGGTGGGACCTGGAACATTTCATTTTTGTTTTGTTCATTCTATCGTATGTTGACGTTTCGCTTATGTGTGCGACCCGTATTTGCGTTTAACGCATCAATTAACATCGTTGGACCTTGTGTAAGGCTATGTAGGGGTGTAGCATGTAATAGAAATGTCGGTTTTGTAAATATGATCATAGTACAGATTGATACAAGTGTGTGTAGTTTAATTGATACATTGTTCGATGGTATCAAATACGGTAAGTATATTGTCATGATTATGTAGATTGAAGATGTGATGTGCATATGGGTACTCATGATCGGGTTAGGGAGAGAGAGTTTCATGTATGTAAGGGTTGGAGAGTATGCGTAGATTGAGTATAGGAATGGAACGTTATATTCGTATTAGAGATCGGAGAAGAAAGAGTAGCATGACGGGTCAGAGTAAGTTATATAAGTGAATTGTATACTTGTATGTATGGTGGTATTATATGAGGGAATTGTATACTTGTATGTATTGTGGTATTATATAAGTGAATTGTATACTTGTATGTATGGTGGTATTATATGAGGGAATTGTATGCTTGTATGTATTGTGGTATCATAGGAGGGAAGTGTATGCTTGTACGTATGGTGGTATTATATGAGGAAATTGTATGCTTGTATGTATTATGGGATTATATGGAGGAAATTGTATGTTTGGACATATTGTGGGGTTATTAACCTTTGTTATGTGAATGATAGGAAACGTAGGTATGTACGTATGATTGCAGGAGACGTGGAGGTTCGGATCGGGGAAACCCACCCGAACTCGAATGAAGGCGGTTGGACAGGATCACGGAGTATTGTTGGATGTTACTTCCGCGTCATGAGTAGATTACATGAGGTTACCTATTGAACTAACGAAATGGTTTTGTGGTGAATGCAGGATGTCTTGTCCATCTTGAGAAGCAAGGAAAGGATGGAGATCGAGCGAGGAGGCGGATTGTACGTGGTCACGGTCACGTAATCAAATGGAGATGAGTCACGTAGAATGTATTAAGAAATATTTTAAGATGTAACACCAAAAATACATATTAGAATCGGTTTCAAAACGTTCAAGGTTGTTATTAAAGAAAAGAATTTTTCGGTTGGTTTTTCCGCTGCAAGTTTCTGTAAAATGGTTTAGGGTGTTACAAAAAAATCGGCCATATTAAAAAAAAATAATGGCTTGAGACGTGAAACTTGGACAAAACATAAAAGAACACTTAGTATTCCTAAACCAAAGACTCGAACGACTATTGCCAACTTCGTTGACAATGACACGATCATAGGGTTCTTACGTAGGCTATCGCCAACGATGAACCCACGTGTCAAGGTAGACCAAAAAGACCAGGTTACAAAAATCGTGTAAAAAAAACTATCTGTTACGTCGTGGCTAAAAAAAATCGGCCATTATAAAAAAAATCGGATTATTTTTTTATTAAGGAAGTGAAAAAAAGTCTAAGTCTCGAAAAATAGGCCCAACAGCCCGGGCCCAATAAGGAAAATAAGCCCAATAAGCATCAGGCCCATTAAGGAAATTAAGCCCAATAAGAAGTCTAGGCCCATTAAGGAATTTAATCGAATTAAATAAATCAAAAAGAATTTAAAAATAAAATAATAAAATATTCATAACGCTTATGCTACAGTAACCAAAACTGATCGCTCAATCAGAAGCCACCACGTGTCAATCATCTAAGCGGCCATGGTTAACCAACTAACCATGGTTAAAAAATCAACGGCTGAGATTAAAAATCTTGGAAAAATTGGACGGCCTGGATCAAAGTTGCGTGACCCCGGTTGGCATGTAATATTATAAGGCCAACCGTGGTTAAGGACCTGGGTTAAAGACTCTCTATGCCTATAAATAAGGACTTAATACCCTTTATTATATGCCAAGTTTGAAAAGGGTCCTCTATTGGGTCCCCACTCTCTCAAAAACACCATCAAAAACACACACTTATCTTTTTCACTAAATCTCTACAAAAAACCTGCAACCATCTTATTACCATGGAAAATCAAAACCGTCCTTTCTCAATTAATGCTAAGAACATATTCGTTAATTACTACGATTGCCAGATTGATCTGGACAACATATTGTCCCAGATTATAAACAGTTTAAACATGGCGAAATTAAAATTCGCCAAATGCTACAAAAACAACAACCAGGTAAGTGCATTACTACAATTTGAAATAGCATTTAAATGCCAAAACCAAAGATTCTTTGATCTTTGCACAAGCTCTTCAGAAAAACCGATGAATACGAAAATCTCTTCAGCAAGATCACCCAAATTCATACTAGAGTTCATTGCAAAAGAAGGGGATACAAGACAGTGGGGCGCACCACAAATTCCAAAAAAGAGAGGTGCTCCATCAACGAATCTACGATCCTCACTTGCAGATGCAATCAACGCAAAAGATGAGAAAGAGGCTCTTGAGACAATCAAGAAAGAACAACCAGACTACTACATAAAAAACTACAACAAAATTTTGAAAAATCTAAGGTTAATTCACGACACACCCTCTCCCGGGTATGTCACAAATTACGAAACCTCCCAATTCAATCAGGTTCCAGAAGACATGAGAGAATGGGCATACTGGTTGCAACACGTTGTAAAAGAAGACCAGCCAAGAAACCAACTAAAATCAATTATCATAGAACAAGAAGACTGGTCGCATCAAGTATATTGGGCACGATCAATAGGAAAACACAATTATATTGCAGGAGAATACGATCTAAACCCCCTGGTGTACAGCAACAAAGCTGACTACAACATATTCGATAACATTCCACCAGAGGAATTCAAGCACTGGAAAGAGATGTTATCGTTTAAAGAAGACTGGCAAGCGTTATCGAAAAACTGAAAGCCAATTAAAATAAAGGGCGGAATACCCTCCATTATCCTATTCAATCCATCAAGAGGATTAAGCTATTCACAGTTTCTAGACAAACCAGAAAACACAGAACTAAAAATATGGACAGCAAATTACGCTTTAATCTTCAAGCCGGAGAAACCGCTGTGCACCTAGAAATGAAGACAATGGCTGCGCCACTCCATCTAGAATTGGAAAAGAAATTAAAATAAAAGTGGGCCCCATGTGTCAGAAAAAGAACCAATCAGAAAGCGCCACGTGTACAAGGATCCACCTCCCATTTAAACCAATCAGAGAGCGCCACGCGTCAAACGCTCATTGGCCAATTAAAATAATAATATAATAAGGCTTATGCTCCAGTACCCAAAAAAATCAACCAATCAGAGGCTGCCACTTGTCAATCATCCAACGACCCATGGTTAACCAACTAACCATGGTTAAAAAATCAACGGCTGAGATTAAATCTTGGAAAAATTGAACGGCCTTGATCAAAGCTGCGCGACCCCGGTTGGCCTGTAATATTATATAGGCCAACCGTGGTTAAGGACCTGGGTTAATGACTTTCAATGGGTATATAAGAGGATTTAAATACCCAATACAATAGTAGAGTTTGAAAAAGGTCCTCTATTGGGTCCTCTATAAAATCCTTCATGTTCTCCAATAAAACCTGCAACTAAACCCTAAAACTAAACTAGACGAACATCGATTACATACTAAAATCAATGGAAGAACAACAATTAGAATTCCCAAGCAACTTCAATACAAGGATCACATAACTAAGAGCGATTCCATCTTACAGACCAGTACAGATGAAATTCCCAGGAGTTTTCGTAACGTTTACCCAAAAAATAAGCCGTTACTCTGCCAAAATCGACAGATGCGTTATTGAATACATGCCACAGATACCGATTAACTCAATAGGAGTAGTACGAATAATAAGAGCGGCCCAATAAGGAAAAAAAAGGAAAAAAAATTAAAAAAAAAAACCTTCTAGAAACCTTATCCAAAACTGGACCCAATTGACTTTGTCAACTTTAACGGAGAAATGCGTTGACTAGTCAACTTTAACGGAGAAAACTAGCGGAGAAACAAAAACTCCTTTAACTAAAATAATTAAAATAAATCAAAAACAAAATAAAAAAACTGGCCAATGAGGGAGCGCCACGTGTCAAGCAGAGAGGGGGGGAGTCTGACAAAGGAGGAGAGAGAAAGTGCTCACCCAATCAAAAGCCGCCACGTGTCAAGACCCGGTACGCGTAATATTATATAGGCGTACTGGCTCTGACACGTTGACGGCTGTTGACTGCTATTTTGTCTTATTAGGATGGACTTAACGGAGTTAACGAAGCTTCTAGAAAGTGGACCTAATACCCCATTATCTGAGAGAGTTTGAAAAGGGTCCTCTATCATCTTCTCCACGAAAAACCTGCAAGTTCGCCCTAACCGCCATAGCCAAAAGCTTGAAAAATAAATATTTTAATTAAAATAAAATATTAAAAAATACTAAAATAAATTAAATAATGCCTAAAAAAATTCCAAAAAATCCCAGAAAATTAATTATCACTAAAATTAATTAAAAAAAAATCCCTAAAATTATTAAACACGCTAATTACGCTAAAATAAATTCAAAAAAAATCCTAAAAATTCCCTAAAACTCCTGATAAATGATTATAAATTAAAAAAAATCATAAACACGCAGATTAACAAAGAATTTATTAAAATAAATTCCAAAAAATACCAAAAAATCCCAGATAATTAAAAATTATCGAAAAGCAAAGACTAACCAAGAATTTATTAAAATAAATTCCAAAAAATACCAAAAAATACGAGAAAATTAAAAATTTTCTAAAAACGTAAAAAAAAAAAGCACATGAACTTGGAATGCTAACTAAACACCGTGATTACACCCAAAAGAATCACTTCTTAATTAAAAATAACGGGAATTCACACAACATATTTCTTGATAACTAAAGAGACCAGTCTTCTTGTTCTATGATAATTGATTTTAGTTGGTTTCTTGGCTGGTCTTCTTTTACAACGTGTTGCAACCAGTATGCCCATTCTCTCATGTCTTCTGGAACCTGATTGAATTGGGAGGTTTCGTAATTTGTGACATACCCGGGAGAGGGTGTGTCGTGAATTAACCTTAGATTTTTCAAAATTTTGTTGTAGTTTTTTATGTAGTAGTCTGGTTGTTCTTTCTTGATTATCTCAAGAGCCTCTTTCTCATCTTTTGTGTTGATTGCATCAGCAAGTGAGGATCGTAGATTCGTTGATGGAGCACCTCTCTTTTTTGGAATTTGTGGTGCGCCCCACTGTCTTGTATCCCCTTCTTTCGCAATGAACTCTAGTATGAATTTGGGTGATCTTGCGGAAGAGATTTTCGTATTCATCGGTTTTTCTGAAGAGCTTGTGCAAAGATCAAAGAATCTTTGGTTTTGGCATTTAAATGCTATTTCAAATTGTAGTAATGCACTTACCTGGTTGTTGTTTTTGTAGCATGGATCATTCTTCTCTTTGAGGTTGTATCCATTGCTCTCGTTATTGGTATTAGTCTCGCATTTTCCATCATTGTAGTCGACGTATGTTTTGTGAGCGCCCCAGAATTGGGTTTGTTTTCTAAAATTCTCGTAGGTTTTCGCATTCATGCCGTAAGACATCCTTTCTTCTAATGAGAGTCTCTTTGGCACATTTATCCGTTCCTCTGTTTGACTTGTCACTAGGCATGACTTGTGGGCAGTCAGTTTGTTTGCAACCACTCCTGGTGATGATTCTGATGATGTGTTTTTACATCTGCCTTCAATGGGCTCATTTTCGTTACAGTATTCATCCGTTCTTATCCTTTTTGTTGCTATTGAAACAGATATCCCATCTTATGTTGGTTGTTCTTCATGATTACTTGTTCTACCTCGTTTCTTATCAATTGGAAGCTGGTTGGAAACCCCCAATTCTATTGTATCTTTATCCTTATCCATGAAGTTCTTTGCTAATACAATTGGCTTTTCCGGTTGTATCAACGGTTTATACGTCCTTCCTGGCTTCCTGTTGTTTGATCGTGTATGTTGAAGAAGTTAGGATTCCGGCATCTGTACATCTCTTCGTATTTGATTAGGGCGTATAGCGTAGTCGAGCCGTCCCTTTCAACCTCTGATGATATCGCGATGTATTGTAGACTAGGTTGTGGTCGTCCTAAGATTAATTGCAGAGTTGTTGTCCTTTCGATTGAGCAGTCTGGGTATACGAGGAAGTAGTTCTTTGCGTTGATTATGAATCTCTCTGTTGTTCAACTATTACGAGATTATCTGTAGTCGTATCGTCGTAAGTTGAAGATTGTTATGGTCGATTTTGTCCTCAATCGATCATGGTTCGTCTAGGTTAGTATTTAATCGATCTTCGTCTAGTTTAGTTTTAGGGTTTGGTTGCAGGTTTTATTGGAGAAGATGAAGAGCTCTATAGAGGACCCAATAGAGGACCCTTTTCAAACTTGGCTTATTGTAAAGGGTATTAAGTCCTTACTTATAGACGTAGGAAATTGCTATTGCCAGGTCACCTTATAATATTACAGGTGACCTGGGTCCGCGCAGCTTTTAATCCTGGCCGTTCATTTTTGCTATTTCCAGATCAGGTTTTCCAAGATTAAAACTCAGCTGTTGATTTTTGCTATTTCCAGAGCTGTTTTTACTAAGGGCAAACCTGCACTGTAGCATAAGCCTTATGGATATTATTATTTTATTCCAGCCAATGAGGGTTTGACACGTGGTGGCTTCTGAGTGGATGTGTTACTGTAGCATAAGCCTTATGAATATTTTATTATTATTTTTTTAATTTTTTTTGATTTATTTAATTCGATTAAATTCCTTATTGGGCCTACTCCTTATTAGGCTTATTCCTTATTGGGCCCAGATTCCTTATTGGGCTTAGAATCCTTATTGGGCCTTTTTTTTACACTTGGTTTTTTTTTGCCTTCCTCGTTAAAAAAACAATCCGATTTTTTTTACTTGTATTTTTAGCCACGACGATCTCGTTGGTTGGTCTCTTTTAGTATAATTTTTCTCGTCTTTTTTGTATACCTTGACACGTGGGTTCGTCGTTGGCGATAGCCGACGTAAGAACCCTATGATCGTGTCATTGTCAACGAAGTTGGCAATAGTCGTTAGAGCCTTTGGTCTATTTTTTTTGGTTTGTTTGCGTTCCTCTATCATTTTGGTCATCGTCTCTTCTTTAAGTCATCGTCTCCTCTCTCTTTAGTTCATTCGTCCGTCGTGGCTAAGTCCATAGCCTTAGTCTCGGTCATGAGTCTGGGTCAGGTGTTGTGTGTGTTTTTTTTTTACACTTAGTTTTTTTTTAACGCATTATAGCCTTGTACATTTTAACCTTTTGACCGTGTGAGCCTTATGGCCTTGGTCGTTAGTTAGTCGTTTCATGGCGTGTGTTTACCCATGCGTTCATTTCCTTCATTGCTTGGTGTTCGTAGCGTTTCACTCGTCGTTTCTTAATGTCGTTAAGTCATGTCACTTTTTATTGAGAATCTACGTTGTTGATTTTCCATGGTTGTTGATTAGTTGCAGGTTTTTTAGAGAGAGATAGGTGTAATTTTAGAGAGAAGATAAGTGTGTGTTTTCTAAGGTGTTTTTGAGAGTGGAGGACCCAATTCAACTTGGCTAATACAAAAGGGTATTACGTCCTCTTATATAGGCATGGAGAGTCATTATTCCAGCCTTCCAGGTCACCTTATAATATTACAGGGGACCTGGGGGAAAACGCTGTTTTGATCTGGGTCATCCATTTTTCCAAGATTTGATCTCAGCCGTTGATTTTTTGCTATTTCCAGAGCCAGATCTGCTCGGAGCAGACTTTACTGTAGCATAAGCCTTATGGATTTTTGGTCCAATCAGCGTTTGACACGTGGCGGCTTCCTATTGAATCTCGGCTACGACTCTCGGCTTGTGCTCGCCGATCTTCTTCACCTCTCAATTTATAGTATTGACTAAAATTCATAAACCACCAAACCTTATTCATATCCGGTGGGCTGCTTATTACGCTTCAAATTTTGTTCAATTAAAGCTCTGTTTGTTGACGATCATATAATTTGCTTCGATTAATCATTTATAGCTGTAGAATACATTAATCGCTAATTGTTGTTGTTTATGATTTGGTGGTTATTAAGCTTATATAGTTGAGATGAAGTAGTGATTAGTGAACATGCAGCTTGATAGATTGATGATAATCTGTTGTGATATTCTTTTATTAGCTTCGGTTCAAACCGCAACCGGGTTCTTTGATCTTGTTACCAGCTCTTCAGATAGGCCAATGAAAACGACAATCTTTGCAGCAAGGTCATCAAAAATAATTACAGAGTTCATTGAAAAAGATGGTGAAGCCAAGCAATGGGGCGAGCCACAGCATCCAAAGAAAAGAGGTGTTGTGTCGAACAATTTACAATGTTCGATAACAAATGCAATAAACGCACAAGATGAGACAGAAGCTCTGAAGATAATAAGAGAAGAACAGCCAGATTACTTCATAACCAACTACAATAAAATTTTAAAAAATCTGAGGCTAATCTATGACACACCCTCGCCCGGGTATGTAAAAAAATACGAAGCTTGGGAATACAATCAGGTACCATAAGATATGAAAGAATGGGCAGCCTATATGCAATTCCTAGTAAAAGAAGGCTATCCAAGAAACAACCTAAATCAATAATCATAGAAGTAGAAGACTAGTCTCATCAGGTAGGATGGGCAAGATCAATAGCAATCAACAACTACATAGCCGGAGAATATGATCTCAACCCAATGGTCTACAGCAACAAGGCAGACTATAATATATTTGACAACATCCCACCAGAGGAGTTTAAGAATTGGAAAGAAATAATAGCACTTAAAGAAGACTGACAATCATTTTGCAAAGACGGAAAGGCAGTCAAAATAAAAGGAGGAATACCGGCTATTATCTTATGTAACCCAACAAAGGGGTCATCCTACACAGAATACCTAAACAGGCCAGAGAACAAGGAGTTAAAAATATGGACAGAAAAGAATGCTTTATTCTTCAAGCTTGATAAACCACTATGGAAAAAGGATTGAAGACAATGGCTGCGCCAATCCTACTAAAATAATGGATTTAGTTTGTGTGATGTAATTTCTTTTTTTTTTTCAATCTGTTGTAATCGAAAGGCTATCGCCATTATTAATGAAAATCTATTTAGTTTTGCTTCATTAATTTAATGTCACATAAAATTAACTTGATTACTAGCTTTAAAAAATGCATACACTTGGAATACTAGCATGCATTATGGAAAAATACACTAACTCAAAAGACCATGCAAGATGCCTTACACAAAAATGATGTATAATGCCAAAGTAGGCATAGGCATACTCAAGACATGGTTTACTACACCATATGCATACAACATGAGACAACCCAAAGACAAAAGCATTTGGTCATGCCAATCTTGTCATAACAATCTTGTAGTACATGGTTAAAAGATTAAAATTGACAAGGTGGGTGGTAAAAAAACGATGGTTAAAAAATGACTAAGGCTCATGACCGAGACGAGCATATGACTTAGCCACGACGGACGAATGACTTGAGACACGAGACGAGTAAATAAACGACCACAAAAACAAGACCAAACACCAACGGTTATTGCCAACTAATTTGCCAACGAGACCATCGGGTTCTTACGTCTGCAAAGCCAACGACGAACCACGATCAAAGACAAAAAAAACTAAGTCATAAAAAATGGCTATAAAAACTAAGGGTTTCGTCGTGGCTAAAAAAATCGGAATTTACAAAAAAAATAAATAAAAAAATCGAATTGTTTTTTTACGAAGGATGGCAAAAAACCTAAGTATAAAAAATAGGCCCAACAGGCCAGGCCCAATAAAGAATTAGGCCCATTAAGCGTCAGGCCCAATAACTCAGGCCCAATAAGGAATTTATTCGAATTAAATAAATCAAAAAGAAATTAAAAAAAAAGAAAAAAGAAATAATATAAAAACGTTTTTAATTTCATAAGGCTTATGAAAAATGATCGCCCAATAGGAAGCCGCCACATGTCAAACGCTGATTGGACCAAAAAACCATAAGGCTTATGCTACAGTAAAGTCTGCTCCGAGCAGATCTAGCTCTGGAAATAGCAAAAAATCAACGGCTGAGATCAAATCTTGGAAAAATGGACGGCCCAGATCAAAACTGCGTTTTCCCCCACGTCACGTGTAATATTATAAGGTGACCTGGAATAATGACTCTCCATGCCTATATAAGAGGACGTAATACCCTTTTGTATTAGCCAAGTTGAATTGGGTCCTCTCCTCTCAAAAACACCTTAGAAAACACACACTTATCTTCTCTCTAAAATTACACCTATCTCTCTCTAAAAAAACCTGCAACTAATCGACAACCATGGAAAATCAACAATGTAGATTCTCAATTCAAGCGAAGAACATCTTCGTAACCTACTACAACTGCTCAATTGATCTCGACAACATACTGTCACAGATAAAAAGCCGATTAAAGATAGCGAAATTAAAATTCACAAAACTCTACAGGGAGAAGAACCAGGTAAGAACACTAATCCAATTTGAAACACCATTCAAGTGTCAAAACCCAAGGTTCTTTAATCTTGCTACCAGCTCTTCAGATAGGCCAATGAAAACGACAATCTTTGCAGCAAGGTCATCAAAAATAATTACAGAGTTCATTGAAAAAGATGGTGAAGCCAGGCAATGGGGCGAGCCACAGCATCCAAAGAAAAGAGGTGCTGTGTCGAACAATTTACAATGTTCGATAACAAATGCAATAAACGCACAAGATGAGACAGAAGCTCTGAAGATAATAAGAGAAGAACAGCCAGATTACTTCATAACCAACTACAATAAAAATTTTAAAAATCCGAGGCTAATCCATGACACACCCTCGCTCGGGTATGCAAAAAAATACGAAGCTTGGGAATACAATCAGGTACCAGAAGATATGAAAGAATGGGCAGCCTATATGCAATTCCTAGTAAAAGAAGGCTATCATAGAAGTAGAAGACTGGTCTCATCAGGTAGGATGGGCAAGATCAATAGCAAGCCACAACTACATAGCCGGAGAATATGATCTCAACCCGATGGTCTACAGCAACAAGGCAGACTATAATATATTTGACAACATCTCACCAGAGGAGTTCAAGAATTGGAAAGAAATAATAGCACTTAAAGAAGACTGGCAATCATTTTGCAAAGACGGAAAGGCAGTCAAAATAAAGGGAGGAATACCGGCTATTATCTTATGTAACCCAACAAAGGGGTCATCCTACACAGAATACCTAAACAGGCCAGAGAACAAGGAGTTAAAAATATGGACAGAAAAGAATGCTTTATTCTTCAAGCTTGATAAACCACTATGGAAAAAGGATTGAAGACAATGGCTGCGCCAATCCTACTAAAATAATGGATTTAGTTTGTGTGATGTAATTTCTTTTTTTTTTTCAATCTGTTGTAATCGAAAGGCTATCGCCATTATTAATGAAAATCTATTTAGTTTTGCTTCATTAATTTAATGTCACATAAAATTAACTTGATTACTAGCTTTAAAAAATGCATACACTTGGAATACTAGCATGCATTATGGAAAAATACACTAACTCAAAAGACCATGCAAGATTGTGACAACCGTCACCCTCGTTTTACGTCAAATCTACAACATTAGCCCTTCAAATATTTCCATTATAGTCCTTGTAAGCTTCGTCGTTTTCAAATTTAATTTTTGAGCGAACTAAAAATTTATTATTTATATTTAATCTGGATCGGGTAAGGTTTTAATCTAATGCGTATGTTGAAATGTATTCGTAAAGGGATCCTATAAATTCAAGTTTCATAAAGTTTTAAAAATAATTAAGTAAATCAGTTAACTTTGGTTAAGTATTATAAAGGAAACATTAACTGAAATTTCATAAAACTAACTAAGTTTAAATGGAGGGACTATTTCTGCCATAACTCAATACTTTAAATCTGTTTTCCCTCCCCTTGACACTCACGCAAATCCGGTGACAATTCCGGTCACCGGAGTTTTTTTCCGGCCAACCTTAAAACCCGGTATTTGTACGTTTCACTTGACCTTTATGGGTTTAAAACGTTTCTCCACTCCATACTAATGATTTCCTATGATTAATTGAACCATAATACGCGAATTTAATGAGTTTAAAACCGAGTTCTATGTGTAACCGATCGGGTTTAAAAAAAATCTTCAAAACGCTCGTGTTTCATCATCACTATATAAACTGAAGACCCTATTCCTCTTCTGCACTGTTGTTTGTTATAAACCCACTAAAAACGAAGTTTAAACACGTCTGGAAGCCTACGAATCGGAAACCAAAGTTGCGGCCCTATTCTTCTTCTTTTCGACCATTAAACGCTAATGTAAGTTTGATTTATTTGTGCCGTTTTGTTTCTTAGTGATTGTGAATCGGTAACCCCATGGTTTTAGATGTTAAACATCTCTGTGTCAAATTATTGAAATTGGGTTTTAGGGTTAGGGTTCTTAGGATCAATTTGGGGAAGATGATGATTTGGATACAAAGTTTAAATTATTTGTCTTTCAACTAAAATTAACAAGCTGGTAGTTTGGTCTAGTGGTTTGTGTGTTTGTTGGTTTAAAGGAGGACCTGAGTTCGATCCTTGGCATGAGCATTCAGTTTCAAATTTTTTTTTCTTTTTCTTTTCTCTTGTTATTTAGATTTATATAATAATATATAAATACATTAAACTTATTATATTCATAATAAATCCATTCTTTACCCAAAAATTATGAAAATTTAGGTATAGCTTCTTGACATCATAAAGAACATTTCCACATTTTTATTTTCTGAAAAAATGTTTTATTTTTATATTTTTATTGAATTAAATTGTTTTGATCATAAATAATTGATAAAAAATTCATTTTTAATGATTTTGATCTCAAAAATTTTGATAAATTATTTCTAATCATTATGAATTGAAATAAAAATTATTGGATCAGAAAACACTTATTTTTATTAAATTTCCTATTTTTAATCATTTAAACGTGATTAAATCTCATTGAATCAGTTTTAAATATAAATAAGTCTATAAAAATTATGAGAAAAATTATTTTTACTTGTTTACATCAGAAAGCATTTATTTTCTATAAAAATAGCATTTTTGGATCATGTATTGTATTATTTGTATTATTTATCAATTACGTCATAGTTAAACATTTATTTATTTATACTATTACAACACCTAGTTTATAAATATTTTTTTTTATAAAATAGAAATACTCTTATGGTTTAATGTATTTATTATCTTTTGTTGGATCATTGTGTAACTCAAAAATTATTTATTTATATATATTGATTATGGTATTTATTTTAATTAACTAAATTATTTTTGTCTTGTTTATTCAAACATACTTTTAACTAAATATTCAATAGGTAATAATTATATTATTTAAACCACATTTACAACCTTTCATATATTATTTGTGATACACAACTTTTACATTAAACGCGACTTATCATAAAAAACTCTAATTCCCCAAATCGACTTAGCAAACCCTAATGCCTTAGACCCTAGATACCTTAGACTTTGTAGACTTTACCTTACTAGTATTCATATACGTTATAGGTTGAATTCCTCGGAATTCTCATCACTTAGCTTACGACCGCTTAAGTGGATTTTGATCGCTTTCACAAACTGTGAGTATATCTTTCCCCTTTTTACTGTTTTACATTTTGGGGTGACTCATGTACTTACAATCAAGTTTCTATTTCTTTTACTAAATGCAATTCTCATGTGTGTTTGCTTTATGTTAATTGGTGTGTCTATGACTTGTCAAAATCATTAACCGTTCTGCGGCCTAGCATTTCAATGAATAGTACTATGGTATACCCCCTTGAGACTCTGTTGAGAGAATCTTGGTCATTGTCTTGTTAATTCATTATTCAGTTGGTTATTCATGTGTTAGTCATTATTCATCAAGGTTTGGTTTTGAACGGATATTACTTATTACATAATTGCAAATGGTACCGCACATGAATTGCTAAACACTTTTCTACTATATTTACTTAAACAGGGTATGCTCACCAATACAATTTTTGTATTGACCAAAATATTTTTGTACATGTTTCAGGTTGTTTTAAGACGCTTCTTTTAGGCTTTTGGATTTTATATTTCAGTCTTGTCTACATTGTATTTTAGCTAGACTTGTCACCTTAGAATTTTTGTATCTTGAAATTTCATTCCAATGTAATAAATTATTTAATCAATGTATTCAAATTTACACTTTAGTCCATGAGCTATTGAACAATCGTCACTACGTGACACCTCGATGTTTCCGCCATCGGTTGGGGTGTTACAGATTGGTATCAGAGCCATGGTTATAGGGAATTAGGTTATTAGAATGCCTTTTAGCCTAGTCTATAACTAAGCTTATTTTCGCGAGTCCTCTCGTGTATATTCCTCTTTAATCTTATATTTTCTTTCTAAGTATTTTTGCTAAGATTATTTCTCCTTTTTCCTTCGATATTTTGCTTGGTGAAGAATACGCTCGTATTTCACAAACGAAACAATAACGCCAAGTCGGGAGTGACATCCATACCTTGGTGATTAGTTTCACTCCTCTATATGTTATTTATCTTAGGAATATATCTTTGAGATAGGAGTGACATCCACACCTCAAAGAGTGATTCCTTCAAAAAGAAACTTAACCACTAAGCTGGGAGTGATATCCTTAACTTAGTGATTGGTTTCATTCCACAATCGTTTTCAATTTTGAAATACATCCTTGAGTTAGGAGTGAAATCCACATCTCAAGCATCTATTTCCACATCTCGTCGATTATGAAATTTCTTAAATGTTGGTAATCTATTACATACTTTAATCTTATCATTCACGTCATTTTAAATCTTGGTCTTTCAAAACACATTGGATTTACACATACTTCATAAAATGGTTTCATTTTGCATTTTATAAACTTGTAGTGTATATTTTATCAAATGTAAACCTTTTGTTTTCATATGACGTAACCAATATATGTTTTCGAAAGGAACTTGCAACTAATAATAAGCCTTATAACATTTTTCAAACTCGACTCCTCGTAAACACATATTTACGAAGATTTTTCAAATAAATTTGTTTTGAATCTAAAACACACTTCGATTACTAAAGAGTTATCATGCATTACTACAATCTTTTCAACTATATCACAAAGTTTGAGCAAACCACGCTTTTGATAAACGGAAATTTATCCTATTACATTCGCACTCTTTCAGTCGCAAAACTTTTGGTCTAACAAAATATTGGACATATCCTTATCAGAATGTTACTAATTGCCTTTTATCATATAACGCATATATGTAAAACTAACTAAATTTAATCCCTTATGTCAGTAGACTATACGTCTGTTTTGCGTACTCTCATTTGCGTAAAACTTTATTATTTTATTCTTGCACCACTTTATTCATAATTATTTCTAACACGTTATTGGTGATTATTTTCGCGTTGCCTATTTGCATTAATACAACTCGTTTACTTTCATTTTGTACAATCGTGCGATTTACCCGATTTATATTATACTATTCTTTCAGCCGGAGTTTTATGCTATATACTTACATGAACGCAAATTTGGTATGCATATTTTCTTTCCTGTTTTGAGCAAAACCCTGTTATACTTTACATTATTTTGTTCATCATCATGGCCAACGAACATACTAGTTGATAAATCGCATGAGATATAAGCCGGTGCTCACGTACGACTCGGATTAGAGTATTTCTTTAATCCGAGGGGAACGGTGTAAATCTCAGAGTCTATCAATATGAGTGTTTAAAGCCAACGATGTAAACAGAAACTACCGGTTAAGGGTGAACCCGGAAGGGAAGGACCTCTAACCATGTCATGATTGAACATTATTTCATTACAGTGACTATTACATATTGATTGTACGCATTTGTTTCTGGTAATACTTAGGATAGGGTTATGGAAGAGCATAACACCTTAGTGTAAGGTAAATCGATGATTACGGTCCGGAACGCAATCATGGGTTTACAGGTACATGGGGGTGGTGTGTAATTCTATTTAGGCTATTGGTAGACAATCAGTACGAGTCCATAGTATCGGGAGTGTGGTGGGTCAGCTGCGGTACACCCTATATATAAGCATAAACAATACTGCGGGGACGGACTAGGAGTTTAACAAGAACCTACCCATTACTACCTTTTCATTAGATCATTAACTAGTAGTTCGCATTTTTTTTAGAACGTTCTTACACGAGTTTCAATTCATCTTCTTAGAGTCTTTCTCTTAACCATTCATACAGAAAGCACGAACCTTGTATACTCTTACACACTCGATTATTTGGATACTTGCCACATACTCTAATAACATATAGTAAATTTTTTTTTCTAAAGTACCTCTGCCCCTCATCCGTTACACATTTCCAAGACTTTTTCTCATTTAAACTCTCAACCTACTAACCTCGGGACATCTGTTAAAGATTTTGAAACTTTTATCTAGGATATTAGACAACTATTTTAAAACTTGTCAAATCATAAATGATGAAATTTTTCAACCTACTTGATTTATACAACGCCTTTTGTTTCATAGTAGACTCCACTTGAAAGAAATTTCGAGACGAAATTTTCTAAAGTAGGGGAGACTGTGACAACCGTCACCCTCGTTTTACGTCAAATCTACAACATTAGCCCTTCAAATATTTCCATTATAGTCCTTGTAAGCTTCGTCGTTTTCAAATTTAATTTTTGAGCGAACTAAAAATTTATTATTTATATTTAATCTGGATCGGGTAAGGTTTTAATCTAATGCGTATGTTGAAATGTATTCGTAAAGGGATCCTATAAATTCAAGTTTCATAAAGTTTTAAAAATAATTAAGTAAATAAGTTAACTTTGGTTAAGTATTATAAAGGAAACATTAACTGAAATTTCATAAAACTAACTAAGTTTAAATGGAGGGACTATTTCTGCCATAACTCAATACTTTAAATCTGTTTTCCCTCCCCTTGACACTCACGCAAATCCGGTGACAATTCCGGTCACCGGAGTTTTTTTCCGGCCAACCTTAAAACCCGGTATTTGTACGTTTCACTTGACCTTTATGGGTTTAAAAACGTTTCTCCACTCCATACTAATGATTTCCTATGATTAATTGAACCATAATACGCGAATTTAATGAGTTTAAAACCGAGTTCTATGTGTAACCGATCGGGTTTAAAAAAAATCTTCAAAACGCTCGTGTTTCATCATCACTATATAAACTGAAGACCCTATTCCTCTTCTGCACTGTTGTTTGTTATAAACCCACTAAAAACGAAGTTTAAACACGTCTGGAAGCCTACGAATCGGAAACCAAAGTTGCGGCCCTATTCTTCTTCTTTTCGACCATTAAACGCTAATGTAAGTTTGATTTATTTGTGCCGTTTTGTTTCTTAGTGATTGTGAATCGGTAACCCCATGGTTTTAGATGTTAAACATCTCTGTGTCAAATTATTGAAATTGGGTTTTAGGGTTAGGGTTCTTAGGATCAATTTGGGGAAGATGATGATTTGGATACAAAGTTTAAATTATTTGTCTTTCAACTAAAATTAACAAGCTGGTAGTTTGGTCTAGTGGTTTGTGTGTTTGTTGGTTTAAAGGAGGACCTGAGTTCGATCCTTGGCATGAGCATTCAGTTTCAAATTTTTTTTTCTTTTTCTTTTCTCTTGTTATTTAGATTTATATAATAATATATAAATACATTAAACTTATTATATTCATAATAAATCCATTCTTTACCCAAAAATTATGAAAATTTAGGTATAGCTTCTTGACATCATAAAGAACATTTCCACATTTTTATTTTCTGAAAAAATGTTTTATTTTTATATTTTTATTGAATTAAATTGTTTTGATCATAAATAATTGATAAAAAATTCATTTTTAATGATTTTGATCTCAAAAATTTTGATAAATTATTTCTAATCATTATGAATTGAAATAAAAATTATTGGATCAGAAAACACTTATTTTTATTAAATTTCCTATTTTTAATCATTTAAACGTGATTAAATCTCATTGAATCAGTTTTAAATATAAATAAGTCTATAAAAATTATGAGAAAAATTATTTTTACTTGTTTACATCAGAAAGCATTTATTTTCTATAAAAATAGCATTTTTGGATCATGTATTGTATTATTTGTATTATTTATCAATTACGTCATAGTTAAACATTTATTTATTTATACTATTACAACACCTAGTTTATAAATATTTTTTTTTTATAAAATAGAAATACTCTTATGGTTTAATGTATTTATTATCTTTTGTTGGATCATTGTGTAACTCAAAAATTATTTATTTATATATATTGATTATGGTATTTATTTTAATTAACTAAATTATTTTTGTCTTGTTTATTCAAACATACTTTTAACTAAATATTCAATAGGTAATAATTATATTATTTAAACCACATTTACAACCTTTCATATATTATTTGTGATACACAACTTTTACATTAAACGCGACTTATCATAAAAAACTCTAATTCCCCAAATCGACTTAGCAAACCCTAATGCCTTAGACCCTAGATACCTTAGACTTTGTAGACTTTACCTTACTAGTATTCATATACGTTATAGGTTGAATTCCTCGGAATTCTCATCACTTAGCTTACGACCGCTTAAGTGGATTTTGATCGCTTTCACAAACTGTGAGTATATCTTTCCCCTTTTTACTGTTTTACATTTTGGGGTGACTCATGTACTTACAATCAAGTTTCTATTTCTTTTACTAAATGCAATTCTCATGTGTGTTTGCTTTATGTTAATTGGTGTGTCTATGACTTGTCAAAATCATTAACCGTTCTGCGGCCTAGCATTTCAATGAATAGTACTATGGTATACCCCCTTGAGACTCTGTTGAGAGAATCTTGGTCATTGTCTTGTTAATTCATTATTCAGTTGGTTATTCATGTGTTAGTCATTATTCATCAAGGTTTGGTTTTGAACGGATATTACTTATTACATAATTGCAAATGGTACCGCACATGAATTGCTAAACACTTTTCTACTATATTTACTTAAACAGGGTATGCTCACCAATACAATTTTTGTATTGACCAAAATATTTTTGTACATGTTTCAGGTTGTTTTAAGACGCTTCTTTTAGGCTTTTGGATTTTATATTTCAGTCTTGTCTACATTGTATTTTAGCTAGACTTGTCACCTTAGAATTTTTGTATCTTGAAATTTCATTCCAATGTAATAAATTATTTAATCAATGTATTCAAATTTACACTTTAGTCCATGAGCTATTGAACAATCGTCACTACGTGACACCTCGATGTTTCCGCCATCGGTTGGGGTGTTACAAAGATGCCTTACACAAAAATGATGTATAATGCCAAAGTAGGCATAGGCATACTCAAGACATGGTTTACTACACCATATGCATACAACATGAGACAACCCAAAGACAAAAGCATTTGGTCATGCCAATCTTGTCATAACAATCTTGTAGTACATGGTTAAAAGATTAAAATTGACAAGGTGGGTGGTAAAAAAACGATGGTTAAAAAATGACTAAGGCTCATGACCGAGACGAGCATATGACTTAGCCACGACGGACGAATGACTTGAGACACGAGACGAGTAAATAAACGACCACAAAAACAAGACCAAACACCAACGGTTATTGCCAACTAATTTGCCAACGAGACCATCGGGTTCTTACGTCTGCAAAGCCAACGACGAACCACGATCAAAGACAAAAAAAACTAAGTCATAAAAAATGGCTATAAAAACTAAGGGTTTCGTCGTGGCTAAAAAAATCGGAATTTACAAAAAAAATAAATAAAAAAATCGAATTGTTTTTTTACGAAGGATGGCAAAAAACCTAAGTATAAAAAATAGGCCCAACAGGCCAGGCCCAATAAAGAATTAGGCCCATTAAGCGTCAGGCCCAATAACTCAGGCCCAATAAGGAATTTATTCGAATTAAATAAATCAAAAAGAAATTAAAAAAAAAAGAAAAAAGAAATAATATAAAAACGTTTTTAATTTCATAAGGCTTATGAAAAATGATCGCCCAATAGGAAGCCGCCACATGTCAAACGCTGATTGGACCAAAAAACCATAAGGCTTATGCTACAGTAAAGTCTGCTCCGAGCAGATCTAGCTCTGGAAATAGCAAAAAATCAACGGCTGAGATCAAATCTTGGAAAAATGGACGGCCCAGATCAAAACTGCGTTTTCCCCCACGTCACGTGTAATATTATAAGGTGACCTGGAATAATGACTCTCCATGCCTATATAAGAGGACGTAATACCCTTTTGTATTAGCCAAGTTGAATTGGGTCCTCTCCTCTCAAAAACACCTTAGAAAACACACACTTATCTTCTCTCTAAAATTACACCTATCTCTCTCTAAAAAAACCTGCAACTAATCGACAACCATGGAAAATCAACAATGTAGATTCTCAATTCAAGCGAAGAACATCTTCGTAACCTACTACAACTGCTCAATTGATCTCGACAACATACTGTCACAGATAAAAAGCCGATTAAAGATAGCGAAATTAAAATTCACAAAACTCTACAGGGAGAAGAACCAGGTAAGAACACTAATCCAATTTGAAACACCATTCAAGTGTCAAAACCCAAGGTTCTTTAATCTTGCTACCAGCTCTTCAGATAGGCCAATGAAAACGACAATCTTTGCAGCAAGGTCATCAAAAATAATTACAGAGTTCATTGAAAAAGATGGTGAAGCCAGGCAATGGGGCGAGCCACAGCATCCAAAGAAAAGAGGTGCTGTGTCGAACAATTTACAATGTTCGATAACAAATGCAATAAACGCACAAGATGAGACAGAAGCTCTGAAGATAATAAGAGAAGAACAGCCAGATTACTTCATAACCAACTACAATAAAAATTTAAAAAATCTGAGGCTAATCCATGACACACCCTCGCTCGGGTATGCAAAAAAATACGAAGCTTGGGAATACAATCAGGTACCAGAAGATATGAAAGAATGGGCAGCCTATATGCAATTCCTAGTAAAAGAAGGCTATCATAGAAGTAGAAGACTGGTCTCATCAGGTAGGATGGGCAAGATCAATAGCAAGCCACAACTACATAGCCGGAGAATATGATCTCAACCCGATGGTCTACAGCAACAAGGCAGACTATAATATATTTGACAACATCTCACCAGAGGAGTTCAAGAATTGGAAAGAAATAATAGCACTTAAAGAAGACTGGCAATCATTTTGCAAAGACGGAAAGGCAGTCAAAATAAAGGGAGGAATACCGGCTATTATCTTATGTAACCCAACAAAGGGGTCATCCTACACAGAATACCTAAACAGGTAGGGGTGAGCATTTCGTGGTTCGGACCCACAGAAACCTTGAACCCGACCCACGAGAACCTTGGACCCGAACCTTTTTAAATATATGGGTCGGTTTTCGGTTCTAGATTTATATGAATTATCGGTTTCGGGTCGGGTCGGTTCCAAACCCACGGTTCTAATATAAGAACCACAAGAACCGTTTGTATTTTAATTAAAAAATAAAAAAAATCTTTTTTAGTCTTTTCACTATTCGTTTTTATGTTTTATTGTAATCGATTTCATGTAGTGTTAATACAATATTAAAAATATTATTTATAATAATAACAATGTATTTTTCTTGAAATATTTTTCGGCTTAATGGATATGCATAGATGTGATATATTATATAATATATCTAAATTTGAAGTAAATATTTATATATATATTGCTCAGATGTGTGTGTGTATTTATTATGTATACATAACAAATTCACATAATGTTTCTAGTGATGAGAATTACAAAATTGTTACGAAAACGTAAGTCGAGAAACGAAAAATGACTTAAAAAAACTCATGGGCTATTGTTAGACTGTCCGTTGTGGAAACGTGAGCAACACGACGCAAATGAGGTTTCAGCGCTCGTGCTCACCCAGCCACAGCAGCCCAGCGAGTCATGGCGCGAGCACAAGCGATGGTGGTCGGGTGGGTTAACGGAAAAAGTGACCTTTGGTCGCGCCGTTGCTCACCCCAACCACAACGGGGCCAAGTGACCGGATTACTTGATAGTCACGTCGGTGGCTCGCGCCCGTTTGCTCGCGCGTCCACAACGAACGGCCTTAGAACCATATGGAGGAATTCTTTTACGAGCATGGTAAAAGAATAGGAATATGTAAATACTCTAAAAGTGTCTATTACATTAAAAGGTTCTAGAGGGTCAGACCCTTTTACCCGACCCATTGGAACCTTTAGGACCCGGAACCACATAAGCTTTCAAGGTTCGGTTCGTGGTTCTTAATTTCAACAATAAAAGGGTATACGGTTCTGGTGGGTCCAGGTCGGGTCGGTTCCGGACCCTTTGCACAGGCCTATAAACAGGCCAGAGAACAAGGAGTTAAAAATATGGACAGAAAAGAATGCTTTATTCTTCAAGCTTGATAAACCACTATGGAAAAAGGATTGAAGACAATGGCTGTGCCAATCCTACAAAAATAATGGATTTAGTTTGTGTGATGTAATTTCTTTTTTTTTTCAATCTGTTGTAATCGAAAGGCTATCGCCATTATTAATGAAAATCTATTTAGTTTTGCTTCATTAATTTAATCACATAAAATTAACTTGATTACTAGCTTTAAAAAATGCATACACTTGGAATACTAGCATGCATTATGGAAAAATACACTAACTCAAAAGACCATGCAAGATGCCTTACACCAAAATGATGTACAATGCCAAAGTAGGATAGGCATACTCAAGACATGGTTTACTACACCATATGCATACACCATGAGACAACCCAAAGACAAAAGCATCTAGTCATGCCAATTTTTTTGAAGTTTCGTTAAGAAGCATAGTTTTTCCGATGAGTTGCAGGTTTTTTCCAAAAAAACAGAGCATCTGGGTTTTCGTTTGTTCTTCATAATCAGAGATATATTCCTCATTATTAAGTTGATATTTTGTGTTGTCGTTGTCTTCCTCAATGTCTTTGAAGATGATAGAGTCTGATCGTTGATGTATTGTAAAATACATCTATTTCCAGTGTAAAGTTTGTACAGTTTTTGAGTCATTTAGATAGTGCTTTTATTAGTTTTAGCCTTGTACCGATCTATTTTATTTAGTATAGGTTTTTATAGATTTTTATTAGTTTTGCGTCGTTTTAAGTACTTATTTATTTATTTTGTATTTTGTAGGTGTTTATAGACGTTGGAGCATAAACGAGCAACTTTGATCAAGTCAAGAACACCCGAGTCTAAAGAGCCGAGTTATAATAATAATAGTTATAATAATAATAATAATAATAATAATAATAGTAAAAAAAAAAAAACAAAACAAAAGGTGACCACAATTATGGTCAGGGCCCGAAGCCCAATCAACAAACCCTCCAACCTCCAAGTGCTATATTATTATTTGTAGAAGAATATTTATTGGGGGGGGGGGGGGGACCACATCGAAAAAAAAAATCAGCCACTAATTGGCTTGAGGAGGCGGCACAATTTATTTTCGAGGAGAAGAGCCAATATTAATATTATTATTAAGAGGAGTCGAAGGACAGCAGCGGAGCGACTTTGGAAGGAGCACTAATAAAGTGAAGGAGGTTAAGGGTTGAAGCCTAGGTGCGAGCACGGGTCGTTTCTAATTCAGCTATTTATTTATTTATTTGAAATCCGTTGTGAACACCATGAATATGTTTAGTTTTTATTGTTTTGATATTATCATGACTTTTATTGGCTAAACCTTGACGCTACCTAGGTTAAAGATGATTGCGCTTGTTTGATTATTTTTCTTTTTGGTTTTGGAACTATTGGTTGTGGGTGAATTATAAAGTAAAGAACTTTTTATGTTCTGGTTTGATGTATATGCGTATTTAGTTTTATCTAAATAACTTTTATAAACTCCACTTGCGTTTTTGTGAATGTCTTTCATGTATGAATGCGAGTTAGGTTGCGGACTGGGTGTTAGCAACTAGTTAGGTTTTAGCGCTCGTGCTCACCCAGCCACAGCAGCCCAGCGAGTCATGGCGCGAGCACAAGCGATGGTGGTCGGGTGGGTTAACGGAAAAAGTGACCTTTGGTCGCGCCGTTGCTCACCCCCAACCACAACGGGGTCAAGTGACCGGATTACTTGATAGTCACGTTGGTGGCTCGCGCCCGTTTGCTCGCGCGTCCACAACGAACGACCTTAGAACCATATGGAGGAATTCTTTTACGAGCATGGTAAAAGAATAGGAATATGTAAATACTCTAAAAGTGTCTATTACATTAAAAGGTTCTAGAGGGTCAGACCCTTTTACCCAACCCATTAGAACCTTTAGGACCCGGAATCACATAAGCTTTCAAGGTTCGGTTCGTGGTTCTTAATTTCAACAATAAAAGGGTATACGGTTCTGGTGGGTCCGGGTCGGGTCGGTTCCGGACCCTTTGCACAGGCCTATAAACAGGCCAGAGAACAAGGAGTTAAAAATATGGACAGAAAAGAATGCTTTATTCTTCAAGCTTGATAAACCACTATGGAAAAAGGATTGAAGACAATGGCTGTGCCAATCCTACAAAAATAATGGATTTAGTTTGTGTGATGTAATTTCTTTTTTTTTTCAATCTGTTGTAATCGAAAGGCTATCGCCATTATTAATGAAAATCTATTTAGTTTTGCTTCATTAATTTAATGTCAAATATAATTAACTTGATTACTAGCTTTAAAAAATGCATACACTTGGAATACTAGCATGCATTATGGAAAAATACACTAACTCAAAAGACCATGCAAGATGCCTTACACCAAAATGATGTACAATGCCAAAGTAGGATAGGCATACTCAAGACATGGTTTACTACACCATATGCATACACCATGAGACAACCCAAAGACAAAAGCATCTAGTCATGCCAATTTTTTTGAAGTTTCGTTAAGAAGCATAGTTTTTCCGATGAGTTGCAGGTTTTTTCCAAAAAACAGAGCATCTGGGTTTTCGTTTGTTCTTCATAATCAGAGATATATTCCTCATTATTAAGTTGATATTTTGTGTTGTCGTTGTCTTCCTCAATGTCTTTGAAGATGATAGAGTCTGATCGTCTTTTATTTTTGATCTTCGTCATCGTCTTCTTCGTTGAGATTAGGGTTTAGTTGCAGGTTTAGTGTGTGTATCCTTAACTGTGTGTTTTTTAAGGTGTGGAGGACCCAATTAAACTTGGCATATATAAAAGGGTATTAAGTCCTCTTATATAGTAGTAGAAATATATTACCGGTTATACCGATAACTCTTTGGGCAAACTATAATAATATTACTAGTTTTCCCGGTGGCGCAGATGTGGCAGCTTCTGATTGGCTGTTGGACTTTTTTCGTCAACGGTAACGGCTATAGCAGGTCATCCTTGGGAGTTTACCGGTTCTTCCGGTCATTTTTAATCTCAGCCGTTCATTGTATTGGGTCCTCTATCTTGGCCGTTCATTTTTAAGCCGCTGGATGATAGACACGTGGCAACAATCTAAGGGTGTTACTGTAGCATAAGCCTTATTATATATTATTTTATTCCTACCAATGAGCGTTTGACAGCTAAAACAACCAACACCCCGGCTAAGCTAAAATAAGACTTGAATAAACAGACTAGAAGGCTAAAAAAATGACTAAGGCATGGACTAGAGGATAAAAAGATAGAAAAAAAATAGATCTCTAAAAAAAATGACTAAGGCATGGACTTGAGTGTCATGTCATTAAAATTGCTTTCTTTTATTATATACTAGATATTTGCCCGCGTTGACACGCAGTTCAACAACGTACGATTATTTGGAGTAGTATAACGTATAAGAAAAATAAAGTAGAAAATTTTTATTAAAATTTAAAAGCAACGAATACACATTTATTCAAATATCGCTGAAAATTTCCTTATAAACCACATTTTTTGTTTTAGTCATCACTTTCCCACCAGCATCAAGTATAAGTATCTTCACGTCTGCCCTGCTTTTAACTCTTGACAATGCGGCATAAAGCTGGCCATGTGAGAATACAGGGTTTCTTAAATACAATCCAACCTGAATAAAGCGACTTAAATGGTATGTGTTAAAAATAGACTTATGGCATATTCAACAATAAGAAAGTAATAAAAATAATCGTGAGAAACTAACTACCACCTAAATTTCACAATTTAATTTGACACGTCTGAGAAGATGAGTATTACCCATATCGACCCGCTAAAAAAGCTTCGAGCACATTTTATTCTATTTGACACATTTGAAAAGGCAAACATTACCCAAATCGACCCGTTAAGAAAAGGGAAGATTGCCCCAATTCACCTATGGCCTATGTATAAGTAAAAGGAACATCAATCTAATCAAAACACCATAAACACACTGTTGGCGACTTTTACCCTATTTGACCCATTGGAAAAGTTGAACATTACCCAAATCGACCAATTTATAAGTAAACAAACATGAACCTACACCACTAAAACAACATTTTAACCGACTATTACCTTATTTGACCCGTTTATAGGAAGGAACATTATCTAAAGTGACCCATGTATAAGTAAAAGGAGCATTACTCAATAATTTTAACCGACTATTACCTTATAGATGTCATTTATACGCTAAAAATAGTAATGTGACAAATCAAATAATTCAGCATTTATTTTGTGTTTAAATGTCTTTAATTTTAAAAACTGGATTTTTTTTTTAAATTTTGATTTTGAATGTTTAAAAATAAATTTATAAATGTATTTATATATGATTAATAATTTTATGTTTAAAGGTTATTAATTAAATGGTAATCATAATTATTAACATTACATGTTTCCAATATTGTGTAACTCACGATAAATGCTAATTATACGCTAAAAATAGTAATGTGACAAATCAAAGAATTAAGCATTTATTTAGTGTTTAAATGTCTTTAAATTTAAAAACCGTATTCATTTTTAAATTTTGATTGTGAATGTTTGAAAATAAAGTAATTCAATTGAAAATAGACGTATTAATTGTGATGAAAAAAATTCAAATTTAACTTTGTTTATAAATGTATTTATATTTATATATGATTAATAATTTTGTATTTAAATGTTATTAATGAAATGGTAATCATAATTATTAACATTAGATGTTTCCAATATGGTGTAAATCATGATAAATGCTATTTATATGCTAAAAATAGTAATGTGACAAATCAAATAATTAAGCATTTATTTGGTGTTTAAATGTCTTTAATTTTAAAAACCGTTTTTTTTAATTTTGATTTTAAATGTGTAAAAATAAATTTATAAATGTATTTATATATGATTAATAATTTTGTGTTTAAAAGTTATTAATGAAATGGTAATCATAATTATTAACATTAGATGTTTCCAATATTGTGTAACTCATGATAAATGTCAATTATACGCTAAAAATAGTAACGTGACAAATCAAAAAATTAAGCATTTATTTTGTGTTTAAATGACTTTAATTTTAAAAACCGTAATTTTTTTAAAATTTTGATTTTGAATGTTTGAAAATAAAGTAATTCAATTGAAAATAGACGTATTAAGTGTGATGAAAAAAATTCAAATTTAACTTTATTTATAAATGTATTTATATTTATATATGATTAATAATTTTGTGTTTAAATGTTATTAATGAAATGGTAATCATAATTATTAACATTAGATGTTTCCAATAATGTGTAAATCATGATAAATGCTAATTATACGCTAAAAATAGTAATGTGACAAATCAAAGAATTAAGCATTTATTTTGTGTTTAAATGTCTTTAACTTTAAAAAACGATTTTTTTTTTTAAATTTTGATTTTGAATGTTTAAAAGTAAATTTATAAATGTATTTATATTTGATTTATAATTTTGTGTTTAAAGGTTATTAATGATATGGTAATTATAATTATTAACATTAGATGTTTCCAATATTGTATAAATCATGATAAATATCAAAATGCAAGAATTGTTAACACTAAAGAGCAAAAACATGTACCTTCTGTTGATATTTTGGATCTCCAATCCTTTGTGCCCGTGCAACAATAAACTCCAATTGGTCTATGCAAGAATCTGCCAGAGTACTATTACCCTGAGCAAACAGCCTCCACCGTTGCTCACTGGTGCAACACAATCGTTATACACCTGCAACCGCCATAAAAAAGTATTAAAAAAACAAATCAGAATTTTAAAAATGTATTAAAATTAGTGCAATAACTTTACAAACCAATTCCACCATCAATTCCATTCAACAACTTTCCAAACCAAGATTCATAGTTATAGCAATTATAGTTAATACATTTGACTATGCTGTTAATACATTTGACTATGACTATATGGAAAGTGTACAACTAATTGTGCTATTAACTTTCCTATAATACAATCAATCAATCTCTTGCCAAAAAACTCGACCCTTTCTTTTAACATCCAAGACTTTTCAAACCACCATTTATAACAATTAATTCTTATAATTATCCTTCCAAACTTTAAGCCATCAACTTAGGAAACAAATAAAATGCTAATAAATGAGACCCGAATCAACAAACAGGACCCGGACCCGAATAGCTTTCCTAAGCGGATTAATCACTAAAAAATATCCAACATTCTTTTACCTTTCATCTAATATTATGATCCTCAAGAACACCTCGAAGAACATATGAACATTCAACCTCACCCGAAGACAAACATCATCGAGCCAATATAATATCATGAAGAAATATATAATACACGGGAAATTTTCGTGTTTTTTGCTACTGAGAAAACATGAAGGATCATATCACAAATCTGAAAATTATTAAAATCTCATAATTTTTGAAAACAACAAACATAATACCTAATCATTGAAAACAAATATTAGAATTTACTTACCATTTGCTGCAGCATGACATTTGATCTCTCAAGTTGCTAATAAATTTAAGGTTTATGGTGTTTAGAATTGGAAATAGTTGTTTAAATATTGTCACTTTGCATATCATAACTTTATTGCCTACAGGCATGAATATTTAACTAAAGAAACAATTTAATGCTGTACCTACACAGAAGCAACATATGCAACATGAACAAATTTTAATAAAATATGTATCAATCCGTAATGACAAATCAAATTACAATAAATGTACAACATTTTAAACAATCAAAAGAAGAATGAACATGAGTAATCATAAAACATGAATCACATTCAAAACCATACAGATCATAATTGCAAATGGTCAAAGTCAAACCTGAGCTAGAGTCATGCACTTCCTTTGGTGTTCAGCTAGTGCTAATTATATTTTGGATGGTTCACGGGTCCTATCACCGGCAAGCACACCAGCCCCACAAGGTCTACCTCCTCGAATATGTACGTGGTTGAAAAAAATAGCATCCCGTGATGAGCTAACTATGCACACACATTTTGATCATTTCTTTCAATCTGAAACTATAAAGAACATCAAATTCCCAGCAAAAATAAATGAAATATTAGAATCTAAATAGGCGACGATCAGAGAAAAAAGAAAGACCGCCGATCATTCATCGCTTAAATCTGAAAATAATTACAAAAAACAACAATATATAAGAGGAATCGTATGAACAAAGTAGAAACAATGATTACCTTGAATGAGAGATAGAAGAAGATGAATGATCGGCGATGGAAACATAGAAAGAAACAGAGAAACATAAAAATCGATTAAATCTGAAAATAATTATAAGAAACAACAATATGTAACAGAAATCGTATGAAAAACAAAGAAGAAATCGTTACCTTGAATGATAGAGACGAAGAAGATGAACGATGGTGATGGAAGGTTTTGATCGGTTCGTTCATCACTTTCTCTCTCTAGATCTCTGTGTGTCTCTCTCTCTCTCTGTATTATGTTCTCTATGAATTTTGAGTTTAAATTGTTTTAGGGAAGTTAATTAATTGAATGAGAAGCTTTGACCAAATCATAATAAATTACCTAATTTAATATAATTAATGAATTTTGATTTTTAGAAAAAACGAAAATTTTATAAATTCTCACAATGAGACACTTGGCATTATTTGATTGGTTATGTAATTGGAGGATGAATGTGGGAGTGCCAAGTGTCCTCATGGACTTTAGTTTATTAGATGTATAGATATATATATATATATATATATATATATATATATATATATATATATATAGGGTAGGGTTAGCATACAAAAGATGTGTTTGTGAGAAGGGTAAGAAATAAATATGGCCATTAGATCATGTAATTGGATGGTTATGATTAAAGGAGTGGCAAAAGTGTAAATTATGTTATAATTTTAATAACTAAATTAATGGTGTGAGGGTATACTTGTAAAAACACACCTATTTAAATTAAATAATCTACATTATCACTCATCAACCATCAATTATTGAGAGTAAATTAAGGAATTTCTCTCTCTATCTATCTCTCTCTCTAACCCCATATTCATTCCCCTCATTCATTTACCTCAACCCAACACTCAATTTTATTTTTAATCCTTCCATCATCTAGGTAGGTTTCAAACCAGAAAACGCATCAACGAATATTATTATGAGTTTTTGTATACCACATGGAAAAAGTGTCTTGATGTAGTTTGTGCTTTTAGTTTGGTTTTGTTTATTAATGGTTTTTTTTTTTTTCAAAAGAAAGATCTTTGAATAACATTTACCAATTTAAATTAGTTGGTATCTCTACTTTAAACTTCGACATTTTATTTTCTTTTTGTGTGTAATGTTAAAACACAATGTAAAACCAATGTAAAACACGATGGGTTTAATGTTTAACCAATAGCGTTAAAACACAACGGGTCTATGTTAAAAAAATGATAGTCTTGATATTGTTTGTGTGTTTTATGTTTAAACGATAGTTCAAACAATACTTGTTTTGTGTGTTTTACGTTTAAACGATAGTGTTGAATTTTTTTTTAAAACACAAACGAATTTGGGTTGGTGATAAAACACACTGGATTATTGAGACGATGGTGATAAAACACAGTAGATTGTTAAAACACAAAGTTGATCCGATAGTAGTAAAACACACTGGATTGTTGAGATGATAAAACACAGTGGATTGTGATAAAACACAAAGTTTATCTCTTTAAGAAATCGAAACAATGCAAAGTGATTTTAGATATAAAAAAAAAAAAAAAAAGTAGACGTTTGAATTGTATAAGCAACATGTGTATATTAAGATGAAGTTTTGAAAAAAAAATTCCTATAATTACTCCAATATTAATGAAAAAATTCATGAAATCGTTAAAACCAAAAAAATATCTTGGCATTATTAAACTTAAATCCCTAAAATCACTCCTTAATTATAAAAGATTAAAATTTAATAAATTATTAATTATTTGAGTCTAATTACTTTTGTATCCTTTACCATAGGGACACTTGTCATGATGAGAGTCTTTCTTACCCTTCTCACAATATTTAGTTTTTGTATGGGAACCTTTATCTATATATATATATATATATATATATATATATATATATATATATATATATAAGATTAGGATCATTTGAGAACTCACTTGAGTTGCGAGAACTTGAGAACTCGTCTGGGCCAATCACCAAGTGACACACATACATTTTTGTAATTTTTTGTATTATTTTAATGAGGGGTAATAAAGTCATTGTACACATTTATTTGTGGGGTTTTTTGTAATTTCAACATTTACTCCTCACTAATTAAATAATAATAATAATAATAATAATAATAATAATAATAGAAACATGTCTTCTCTCTCATTTTAAACCGACTCTCTCTCTCTCTTCTTCTCTCTCTTCTTCTCACTCGTCCTCTCTCTCTCTCTAACGCTGTGTTCCAGAGATTGACTTAAGGGGGAAGAGAAAGGATCTCCTTCCTCTTCCTTTCTCTCCAATTTCTTCCAAAACGGAAAGATTGAAAACCACTTTAAAATCCTCTGTATTATCCCCTTATTCCCTCCCTTTCCCTCCTACAAAAAACTCTGGAACACATTTTTTTCCCACTTCCTTCCCAATCCTTTCTCTTCCCCCCCTTAAATGAAACTCTGGAATAGAGTGTAAAACCAGGAAGAACAACAACAAAGAACAACACGACAGTGGCTGTGGTGGTGGCTGACGGTGACGGGGTTTTTGAAGGTGGTCGATGGGTGACAGTGGAGGTGATGGTGGGTTTCGTTGGTGGTTTTCGCGGGGCGTTTCGTTTGGTTCGATTCCTGCCAGATCTGGTTCGATTCCGCCAGATCTGGTTCTAGTGGTCGATGATGGTGCTGGGTTGAAGATGATAGATTTTCAGGTATATTATTATTATTATTATTATTATTATTATTATTATTATTATTATGTTATGTTATGTTATAGGCTTCAAAAAGGAAGCAAGGGAATCAAATGAGGGAGATTAAGCTTCAGAAACTGGTACTCAATATCTTTGTTGGTGAAAGTGGTGATCATGTCACTCCTAAGACCTTCTGTAGTGGAGAAGGAATATAGCGCCCCCCCCCCTCCTTTTTTATTGGTTGAAATTTAGTGGCACACCCCCCAACAAAAATTGGCGTTATAAATATAGCGCCCCATAAAGCCCCCCTGTAATGGTGTTTGGGCGCTATTTTTCAATTTTAAGCCCAAATAACGCCCCACTACACATGGTCTAAGGTCAAACGCTAATGTGTTTGTATTTAGTTATTATTATTATTATGATTGGTGAGATTTTGTGTATGTATTAATTCCTTATACGTTTTGTTTTTTATGTGAAATTGTTGTGGAGAATAGTTTTATTATTATTATTATTATTATTATTATTATTATTATTATTATTATTATTATTAGAATGAAAGCTATAGAAAAATAAGATTTTGTGAATTTGCTTTGAATAACAACAAACACAAAACACACGTAGAGACACAGATTGATGATTATGATCCTGAATTTTTTCAATGTTTTGTTGGTTATTTACACCGGTGTAATACGTATTTACACTGGTGTAATACGTTATGTTGGTTATTTACACCGGTGTAATACGTATTTACAATGGTGTAATACGTTTTGTTGGTTATTTACAACGGTGTAATACGTTTTTTTCAATGTTTTGTTGGTTATTTACACCGGTGTAATATGTATTTACACTGGTGTAATACGTTTTGTTTGTTGATTCGGTACTAATTTTGAGATTATTGGTTAATTTTTTATGTTTTATTGATTTTTTTATCTTTGGAATGCTTATAGTAGTACTAGTAAGGTAATGTTTTTTAACTTTTTAGGTTTGATATTTTGTTGGTTAAATATAATATTTGATGAAATTTGGTCTTTTGATGGTAATGGATGTTTTGATCTTCAAGTTTTTGATTTCGTGGTTTTATTAATTTTGTTAGGTTGGACAACAAAGAGAAGCGATTAATGATGATCAACACTTTTGGGAGCAAGTTCGCGTGTTCAAGTTTTTTTACGACGTTTTTGTGGTGTTTTACACCAACGTAAATTTTACATAAGTGTAAACTCGTGGGGAGAGATCACAGAATAGCAGATGTAAAAATTATGAATTTTGACTTTTTTATATTGGTGTAAAGAATTTTCATACATGAGGTTTACTGAATATGTGTTATTTTTTATTTAAAAAAAATTAAATGAATTAAAAAAATAAGTTCATGAATATGAGTTATTTTATTATATTTAGGGGTGAGCAGAAATGGTCCGGACCGAAAAAAAATCGAGAACCGACCCGAAATTACAAGAAAACCGACCCGAACCTAATACGCTGGTTCTGATATCGGTCCTGCACTTTGGCTGTACCCGGTTCTCGGGTCGGTCCAGGACCACCAGGAACCCGAGTCAAAACCGATGGACCGGAAATAAGTAATAAAATAACTAATTGGAAGCAGTAACCATGGCAATGACCTTTGTTACATTTCTCCTTCCAAAGACTAAACTGAGGTTGGTAAGTGTAACCTATAGTCCACAGAAAACTTTCTACCAATCTGTCACGAGCAAAGGTTAAATTCTTATCCCATCTTGTATTGCTCCACCACCTATCATCAAGTGATGTTACTAAATTCATTAAGAAAAAGTGGAATAAAATAGGTAGCTAAAGTATATCAAAAACCTAAGTTACAACATTAATACTTGATGAAGATGCTAAATAGTTCCCACTGTTAGAAAATGGAACAAACCAAACCTCATTCTTGTGGCCGGACTAACAATCACTTAATGAGGCGTTTCAAAATAATCGCCAAAACTATATAGTTTAGGCGATTCCGAAGAAACGCCAAAACTAACATAGTTTTGGCGCTTCCAAAGAAACGCCCAAACTAACATAGTTGAGGCGTTTCAAAAGAATCGCCAAAACTATATTAGTTTAGGCGTTTAAAAAAAACGCCTAAACTAATATAGTTTAGGCGATTTTTGAATCGCCTAAACTATATAGTTTAGGCGATTCCAAAGAAGGCAGCCATGAGAATCATAATCTGCAAGTTTACAAGCTGCAATTTTTTTTTGTTTTGTATTGAATTAAGTTAGAAGGCAGCCATGAGAATCTGATGATTTGGTTGTTCATTGCTTTAGTTAGAATTCAGATGAGTGGTCGTTTATTAGTTATAATTCAGATTAGTAGTGGTCGTTCATTTGTTTATTGGTCGTTAATTCATTTAGTGGTCGTTTATTAGTTATAATTCAGATTAGTAGTGGTCGTTCATTTGTTTATTGGTCGTTAATTCGTTTAGTGGTCGTTTATTAGTTATAATTCAGATTAGTAGTGGTCGTTCATTTGTTTATTGGTCGTTAATTCGTTTAGTGGTCGTTTATTAGTTATAATTCAGATTAGTAGTGGTCGTTCATTTTTTTATTGGTCGTTAATTCGTTTAGTGGTCGTTTATTAGTTATAATTTAGATTAGTATATTAATTTAGGCGATTCCAAAGAATCGCCTAAACTATATTAGTTTAGGCGATCCAAAAGAATCGCCAAAACTATATAGTTTAGGCGATTCCAAAGAAAATGCCAAAACTAATATAGTTTTGGCGATTCCAAAGAAAATTCATTTGTTTAGTGAAATGTTGAAAAGTTGAAGTCAACAACGTTTTTGGGCCGTTTAGATTATTTGTTTCGATTCTTGGTTTATTACTTTGTTTCGTACTTTCTTTTTTATTTCTTACTTTCTTTATACGTATGAACTAGAACAACAACGAACGATCTTTTGGTTTAAACATCTATTTCTTACAAATGTTTTAGTTTTTTCACTTAGGAATTCTGTCGAACACTTGGTGTGCAAACATTATACATACCAATCAAACACAATCAAAGCATCTATTTACCAAACAACACAGTGAACACCCTATAAATCCATCATCTTTGCAGCATACAAACTCAGAACATCAAAGACTAACCATCACCATACAATATCAAGATAAAAAGTGAAAAAACAAAATCTAACCTGCCATATACCATTCTGGATTTCAGAAGACGGGAGATAACAGATCCAAGGTTTTTTTTTTGACAAAATCAACGAATTCTGGATTGCAAGGTCCTGCCTCAAAAGCTACTCAATGTCGGGTCGGGTCTTGTACCCTGGACCGAATGGAACCGGGTCTGCTGGAACCGAAGACCGGACCTAAAGCTTAGGGTTGATTTCGGTTTTGTATTTCCCACAGTTTCGGGTTCGGGTCGGGTCGGGTTTGGGTCGGGTCGGGTCGGGTTTGGACCTATGCTCACCCCTAATTATATTAATAATGAAATAAAAAACTAATATGATAATATATTAATGTTTTCTCTCACATGACATTTGTACCTAAATACCCCTTTATTGACTTTTTCATAATAAAAAACACTTAATAAACATGTCAAGACAAAAATGTCCCATCAGTTGATCTCAACCATTGGATGATCATGATCAATGGCTCAAAAGAGTTCCTATGGTTCTCACAACTCATATGAGTTCTCAAACTAACCCATCCCTATATATATATATATATATATATATTGATTATAAATAAATAAATGTCATCATAACCTCATCATTGGATTAAGATAGCTGATGGGTGGCTTGAACCTGCTGATGAGTGGCTTGAATCTGCTTCTCCAACACATGTTACACAAAATTTGATACAATAAATATATAGATATATTATTAAATTGAAATAGTATTATATTCACTTGCAATGTCCCTTAATGGGTGACTCGGTGACTGGGAGGATGGCGTGGCCGACCTTAATCTTCATTGCATTGTTGACGGCGAGGGTGACAAGGAGGAGGATGACTTGGCTCACCCTCAACAAGCAGCAATGATAGATCATTAGCTTTATCGCCGTCTGTGGAGGCGGAACCCACATGTCATTGTTCAATACAAATCTAAAACAGACACCATCAAACACACAGCCAAGACTCTTCCGCTTTATAATGTCACGACCAACAACCCTAGAGTGGAGAACAGCCTTGGACAGGTGTTGCAAGTTGTCTGGATTCAAGATCTCCAGTTCCCTTGCAATGTGGGTAACATACGTTCCACCACAAAGATGTCCGTCAGTATATTATGATTTCCTCCTCGTGCAATGATTAAAATGGTCGGCAAGCACGTAGGCGATGTTGCAAGGCTGTTTTTTAATTAAACAGTAAAGCAAAAAGAGATCTTTCTTGTTTACTCCACTTCCGGTTACCCTACGCCCATCGATACTCTCCGAAATAACCTGTGGAAGTATTTGTGTAGGGGGTCGAATAAAGCTGTGGCCTTCACATGGTTACACGGCTCATAAATCCCCTCACCAATCTCCTCCTAAAAAGATTGCTTCGTTATATCGTCCGGGAGTTTGGTAAGGGAATTCTTGAAATCATCATGTCGCGTCTCCTCCGCGGCGTACACTCCTAGCAACTCTCCTCCTCGAACAAATCCGTGGCCTTCGCATGGTTCACAGCTCATAAATTCCCTCACCAATCTCCTCCTAAAAAGATTGCTTCGTTATATCATCCGGGAGTTTGGTAAGAGAATTCTTGAAATCATCATGTCGCGTCTCCTCCGCGGCGTATACTCCTAGCAACTCACCAAACTGAATCCATGGGTGGTCATAATTGTGAAACATTTCCTCCTCATCATCAACAACATCGTCTATATCACCTGTTCTATTTGCACGTTTTCTAAACGCCGTTATGTAGAATTGTAATGACATTGAATATATATATTTTTCTATCAAACTTTTGAAATTCTTAACATGTATCTTTCTATGTTTACGGATTTGTTTGATATTTTCTTAAATATGGGTCATGTTTGTAACATTCAAGACATTTGTTATGACACACATTATCACATATACTTATAATAAAACCAAACCCATACGAAAATCGAACAATCCACACACACACACATGCTCTCACATATACTTATAATAATACCAAACACATACGAAAGTCGAACAATCCACACACACACATCTGTTCTCTAATTCTCTTTATCGTTCCAAAAATCGAACAATTAGGGCAACAATCCAACAATTCCAATCGTTTGTAACACAATCCTTAAGAGAGATGTAATTCATTAACAAATTTAACGAGAATTATGTCCGCCTAGGGTTTGGTTTATTATCCGTGGTACGGATGCAGGGTGCATTAGGTCGAACGAAGGTTGTGCTTCGGCACTTGTCGTATAATATGTCTCAGTCGGTGCTTGTGGAACAGATTGATGCTCGGTTTTCGAAGTAGTATAACTAGTTTTGTTTTCGTTCTGGAAAGAATAGGTTAGGGGTTTATGTGTTTTTTTGTTTGAAGAATAAATGAATGGGGGAAGGTGAAAGACAGAGCATACCCCTATTTCGTAACACAACAGAAGAAAGACAAAGAAAGACACGAAAAAACAGAGCATACCAACAACAAAAACATTAGACACTATCCCTGTTCCATAACACAAAGAAAGACACAAAAGAAGCTACTAACCTCTAATAAAAACAGTGAAACAGTGGTGGCTCTGCGGTGGCTCTACGGCGGAGGTGGCTCTACAGCGACGGTGGTGTTGTTCGGTTGAAGGTGTGTAAATGTTTGGTGGTGGTGTTCGAATATACTTCAGTCTGGGTTGATTAGTTTCCGTTTAAAAAAGAAGGGGTAGGTGAAGAACTTATGGTGGGTAGATGAAGGATGTATGGTTGGGATTATGTAACGACCCGGAAATTAGCGAGTCATTACGGATTGGTAATCACGACACGTTTTACCAATTTATTTAATTCTAACAATTCTTTTTATTTAACAAACACTTCATTTATTTATTTCACATTGGGCCGAGCCCATAACAACACTAGTGGGCTGAACCCATTGACATAGTTCCGATTGGGCCAAGCCCATTACATCACCTTTACCATTTCCGAGTTTTTAGACCGTTGGGCCGAAGCCCATTAAAGCTAAACCACAAACTTAAGCACATTGTTTTATTACACACTTGGGCCGAGCCCGTTTATTTAATAGATCGGCCCAAAGCCGATTTCTTAGCTACTCATTTTACTTGGACTTGCATATTATCGAGCTCGGGTTCCCCATTATCTAATCAACCTGAAATGCATGTTAAAAATACGTTAGCCACAAAGCTAGTGAGTGATGCCAGATTTAGACTCGTTTATAAAATAATAACAACAATTCTCATATGGTTCGGTCATTCTAAGGTGGAACATATTTAACGATGGAGCACCATACAAATGCTTAATGTGGTTCCACACCTCTACTTGGTTTAGAAAAATACATCCCGGTGATACCGAATGGATCCATTCTACGTGATTTCTATTCGACCGATTCTATTAACTCTTTCATGATCATGAACCAATATTTCATCAAAACACACGTAAAAACTAACATGCATTCACCCCGAAATTATTTAAACATATGGGGTACATGCACTCACGTTGGTTATTTCCGAGTCTATGTTTTCACTAGAAGCGAGATTTCTATGTTCCACGAGTTCCTGTTACAACACAAATCAAGTTATTGTACACACACACACACACATATATATATATATATATATATATATATATATATATATATATGAATAATTATACGTATTGCTGGCCGTTACAGCTTAGGCGTAAGATCTAAACTAAAAGCTGGCCGTTACAGCTTGGCACACGACCCTAAGGGACTCTAGACACATTACTTACTCGGATACTTGCTTAACACAATTTATCTTCGACTAAGAGTAAGGGCCGATTACTTTTTAAGGCTAGAAGGTGGGTTTTTCCTTGATGTAGGTTGTATCTTAAGCTAGACAAGTGAGCTTGGGTAATGAGTTTGAAGGTTTACGGTTAATGGCTCCATGGCCGGTTGTTGCGAGAGTTTTGAAAGGTGGTTTGCATGTTTAGATGAGAGTGGTTTCAAGGTTTGAAGTGGATAGCTAAAAGGAATGGCCGATGGTTTTGAGGCTTCTTATAGGCCTTGGGAGTTCATGCATGTAATCATGCTAATAGCCCATAGGTGGTGAGGTGTTGTGCTAACATTACATTGAGTGTTAAGGTGTATCAATTGCTAAGATATGATGGAATATTCTCCCAAAAATGGCGGCACATTTCATCCCTCCATATGGGCCGATTTCTTTGATAGTTATTAGTGGACTTACATTGTGTTCTCACCTAATATAAGCCCATATAGTACTTAGGAATCTTGGGCTTTAACTCTTAAAATTTGGCTTATATCTATCGGGTTTAATAAGAGGCCCATTTCTTATATATACTCGGCCCACTTCATTTCTATCGGGTTATTGGTTAGGCCCAATTAATTAATCGGGCTTTAATATCATTCGGCCCATATAAAAGAGTTTATCGGGCCGGACTTATGATTCGGGTAAGTTATTGGGCCCATAGGTGGCCCAATCACTTTATTAATTAATTATTATTAATTAGTCTAATTTTCGTTAATTATGACGTCATAAATTTCCGGATGTTACACTCTCCCCCCTTAGGAAATTTCGTCCCCGAAATTTTTAATTATAATACCTGATTCTCAAATAGGTGGGGGTATTTAGCTTTCATCACATCTTCTCTTTCGAAAGTAATTTCAGGCCCCAATCTAGCATTCCATTTTACTTGTACAATTGGAATTTTTCCTCTTCTCATTTTTCTTTCTTGTCGAGCCATTATCTCTATTGGTTCCTCAGTAAAATGGAGTTGAGGACTAACTTTCACATTATCTAATGGAATGATAGTTTGGGTTTCTATTATACATTTTCTTAGATTCGAGATGTGGAACACATCATGAATTTCACTCAACTTGGGAGGTAGTTCTAAACGATAGGCTACCGGTCCCACCTTATCTTTAATCCGATAAGGTCCTATGAAACGTGGATTCAGTTTACCTCTTCTTTGGAATCTTATCACTCCTTTCCAGGGTGATACTTTCAATAGGACATAATCTCCTATTTGAAATTCCAATGGTCGCCTTCGTTTATCTGCATAACTTTTCTGCCTGCTTCTCGCTTCTTCCAATCTTTTCTTGATTTGCACGATCTTGTCCGTTGTTTCTTGGATGATTTCTGGGCCCGTAAGTTGGTTTTCTCCGATTTCGTTCCAGCAGATCGGAGATCTACACCTTCTACCGTATAACGCTTCAAAGGGTGCAGCTTGAATGGAAGCGTGGTAACTATTGTTATATGAAAATTCTATTAACGGCAGGTGTGTATCCCAACTCCCACTAAATTCCAGGACACATGCCCTCGGCATATCTTCTAGTGTCTGAATCGTTCTTTCACTTTGCCCATCTGTCTGAGGGTGATAGGCGGTGCTGAGCTTAATCTCGGAACCTAACGCTTCTTGGAACGTTTTCCAAAATCGGGAAGTAAAATGACTGTCCCTATCTGATATAATTGAAAGAGGTATCCCATGACGGGACACAATTTCTTTTATATAGATTCTGGCCAATTTTTCCGTTCCAAAGGTTTCTTGTATTGGTAGGAAATGGGCAGACTTGGTTAGTCTATCTACGATAACCCAGATGGTATCGTTACCACTTTGGGTTCTTGGTAATTTGGTTACAAAGTCCATAGTGATTTGATCCCATTTCCAAACTGGAATCTCTGGTTGGATCAATAACCCACTGAGTTTTTGGTGTTCGGCTTTCACTTTCGAGCAAGTAACACACTGAGCTATAAATTCTCCCACACTCTTTTTCATACCAGGCCACCAGAAGTTTTTCCTCAAATCTTTATACATCTTATGGTTTCCTGGATGAATGGAATACTTAGAGTTATGGGTTTCTCTCAAAACTATCCCTCTTTGTTCACCATATCTGGGTATCCAGATTCTTCGGTTGTACCTAAAGATTCCATCCGTTCCTTCCTCCAATCTTGCTTCTTCTCCATTTAAAAGTTCTCCACTTAACTGTGTAGGTTCTAATGCTTTCCTTTGACATTCCCGTAGTTGGTTTAGAAATTCGTTAATCAAAGTGACCTTAAAGGCTCTATCTCTTAGGGGTCTTTCTTTTCGACTCAAGGCATGTGCTACAATATTGGCCTTTCCCGGGTGATATTTAATATCACAGTCGTAGTCACTTAGAACTTCTATCCATCTCCTCTGACGCATGTTTAGAAGCTTTTGATCAAAAATATGTTGAAGACCCTTATGGTCAGTGTAGATGGTACACTTGGTTCCATATAAATAGTGTCTCCAAATTTTTAAAGCAAATATAATAGCTCCTAACTCTAGATCATGCGTAACATAGTTCTGTTCATGTCTTTTCAACTGTCGGGAAACGTATGCTATAACCTGATCTTCCTGCATTAGTACACATCCTAACCCTTGTTGGGATGCGTCACAATACACAGTAAAAGCTTTTCCTTCTACTGGTAATGTCAACACTGGGGCTTTACATAATTTTTCCTTAAGTTCTTGAAAGGCTTTTTCTTGTTTTTCTTTCCACTCATACTTAGAATTTTTCCTGGTCAAAGTGGTGAGTGGTAGGGCTAGTCTAGCAAAGTTTTCTATAAATCGCCTATAGTATCCAGCTAGCCCTAAAAATTGTCGGATCTCACTTGGGTTTTTAGGAGCTTCCCACATTTGTATTGCTTCTATCTTGGTTGGGTCTACTTGAATTCCTTGATCGTTGATCACATGTCCCAAAAACTTAATTTCTCTTACCCAAAATTCACATTTTGAAAACTTAGCATACAGTTTTTCGTTCCTTAAAGTTTCTAGGATTTCTCTTAGATGCTTTTCATGCTCACTTTCGGTTTTTGAGTAAATCAGGATATCATCTAAAAATACAATCACACACTTATCCAAATAGGGTCGACAAATCCTATTCATTAAATCCATAAAAACGGCAGGAGCATTGGTTAAACCAAATGGCATAACTAGGAATTCATAGTGTCCATACCTAGTTCTAAAAGCGGTTTTTGGAACATCCTCCTCTCTTATCTTCAATTGATGGTATCCAGACCTAAGATCGATTTTTGAAAAATATTTCGCTCCGTTTAATTGATCAAAAAGGTCGTCTATTCTAGGTAACGGGTACCTATTTTTGATTGTCAACTTATTTAATTCCCTGTAATCTATACACATCCTCATGGAACCATCTTTCTTTTTGACAAACAATACTGGTGCTCCCCAAGGGGAGGTACTTGGCCTTATAAAACCTCTTTCTATCAATTCTTCTAACTGATTTGTGAGTTCTTTCATTTCTGTGGTGGCTAACCTATATGGGGCTCTAGCAACGGGTGCGGCTCCAGGAACTAGGTTAATTTCAAATTCCACCTGTCGGGATGGTGGTAAACCTGGGAGTTCGTTTGGAAATACATCTTTGTATTCCGATACTACCTTAATTTCATTAATCTCTACTTCTTTTCTTTATTTCCTAAATTCACATGGATTAAAAAGAGTTGATGTCCCTTCTTAAATACTTCATCATTTTTGCGCTAGAGATTAAACTTAAGATACCTCTTGGTTTTTCTCCATGAACTACCAAGGTTTCTTGATTGGTTAAGGGAATTCTTACAAGTTTTTCCTTACAGATTATCTCTGCTTGATTTGTAGCTAACCAATCCATCCCTATAATCACATCAAATTCTCCTAGGCTCATAGGTATTAAATTTATTTTAAACTCTTGTTCTTCCATGATTAAAATCAGATTTTTAAAAACTTCATTAGCTTGCAAAATCTTACCATCAGCTATCTCTATTTCATAGGTTTGTGTCATAGGTTCGGGAAGGACGTTTATCTTTTCGACTAACCTTTTAGAGATAAAGCTAAGGTTTGCACCTGTATCGAACAAAATATAAACAGGTAATTGATTGATATAGAACATACCCGTGACTAAATCAGGTTCGTCACGTGCTTCCGCTGCATTGATTACAAACGCTCTTCCCCTTGCTTGGTCTCCCTTGGGCTGACTTTTGAGTTTTGGGCATTCGTTTTTGTAATGCCCCGGTTCCTTGCACTCATAACAGACTCGAGGACGGTCTGGATTGTATCGACATTCTGCCGTGAGGTGTCCTACCTTCTTGCATTTTTGACAATGGGATCCCCTACACTCACCAAAATGGTACCGACCACATGTATTACACTTCTGCTTGCATTCCCCAGTATGATAGTACTTACACTTGGAACAATAGGGATTATTTCCTCGGTAGGGTCTTTTTCCAGGATTTCCCTGTTCCCTAGGGTTTTCTTGGCTCTTTCCTGAGGTATTATAATTTGTAGACCTAAAGGTTTCATTCCATCCCCTTTTACTGCCTACCGACACTTTTGTAACATCGCAAAAATTTTCACCGAATTTCTATACGAAGAAGCCCTTATTTTATCCTTAATGTGCCCAAGTCTATATTTATTTTTCCTAACTCGCAACCTATATGTATATATATATATGTATGTGTATAATAATAATAATAATAATAATAATAATAATAATAATAATAATAAATAATAAATGTAACACAAATCAGATTTCTTGTAGAGTTATTTTTCTATAACAATGCCCATTCCCTAAACCACACCAAGCCCACCTTAAATTCCTGAAATTTCGAGCCCACACACACAGCCCAGTACCCCAGCCCATTAGTCCTCCGGCCCATCTGAAACCAAGCCCAAACCCCATCTCCTTCCTTCACCATTTTAAAAAAAAATAGTGCCCCCGCTGAGGCTCGAACCGGAGACCTCCCACACACAACACACGCGCACTAACCATCTGCTCCACTCCTTTTACTTGGTTTAATCCCAACCTTAAACATATAAAAACCCACTCTCGTCCCTCCTTCTTCTTCTCTGTTCGAACAGCAGACCCAGATGAAAATATATATTTTTTTTTCTTTTGACCATTCAATTGACTCTATTAACGCGTAATTAACCATGGTTTGACTTGGAATCGTGATTATCGGCCTGTCACGAGCCTTATACGCGTGTTAACATTATCAATTCATACCAAATTTTAACCATTTACGCGTATGCATTAACAACGGGTCAAAGCTTGCCATTTCGAACAACCGGACCTAAACACTATAAATTGAACCTCTGCGAACCTTCACAACTCGCCACTAATCCTTCCTACACCTCCAATTTCTACCTATAAGCTTCTGATCTTGATTTGCGAACGAGTGTTTGACTTTTTGGTTGACTGTTCAATCGAGCTCGAAACGTAATTGTAAGTCTAATTTTGTTTGTGGGTTTCGTTAATCGGCACTTGCTCAGTATTTACCCTATGATTAATTAGATTAACATTGGGTAAATCGTTTTGATTGGGAAATCTAGGGCTCGCAAACATGAATTGGGGAAAGAACATCAAGTACAGTTAACATATATGAATTAAACAAACTGAATCTTAACACAACCACAGGTCTAGACCAAGTGGTTGTGTTGATGCTTGATTACCCAGCAGACACGGGTTCGAAACCCGGCTGCCACGCCCCTTTTATTCTTTTTTTCCTTTGTTTATCAACCTTATATATATATTGCTTATAATTCATAAATTCATTTTAAAATACCAAAACACTTTTATAAATTCTAAAAAAATTACTTTTAGTTAATCTGATATAAATGTTCCACCTACAATTTTTAGTTTTCAAAAATTTATTTATTTAATATAAATAATAAATAAATCAAGTTTATTCTATTTTATTTATAAAAATCTATAAAAATATCAAAACGATCTTATTAATTTCCACAAAAATTATCCTGATTTTTATAACATTAAGCTTTTCAGAAATGATTTTTATTTCTGAAAAATCATTTATTTAATATTTTTAATCAATTTTTGTTAGTTTTAATCATAATTAAATCATAATAAATCCAATTTTTGGTATTTTTGCACCAAAATTTTATACAAATTATTTCTAAATATTTAGAACAGAAATAGGAATTTTAAACCAATAATTCTTTAACTTTTGTATTTTTAAATATTAAAGTTAAATTTTGACAAATTGTTATAAATAGAATTAATATTCTATTTTAAAGAAAATAATTTTATAAAAATTATTTTTATACTTTAAACACAGTATTGTGACCATCTTAAATTAAAACTCTTATAAAAAAATTTTTGGTTATTTATTTACTAATATCCTCTCATTTATCAAACAATTTTCATATTAATCAAACAAGCATTTATCCCCAATTCGAAGCCCTAGAAACTTATACATTTGTAGACATGATAGACTTAGACATATTTGTTACCTTATTATAGGGTGATACTTGAAAAATTTGGGCAACACACTATTCTATTTATCAACAAATACAACATATTGCTAAGGTGAGTTTTACATAGCCCCTTTTCTATTTATCACCATTTTTGGGGTGAAACATGTTACAACATTATTCATGCAATTCAAACATCAATGTGTCTATGTGTATTTCTATGTTGCATTATGTCTTGAACATGACTAGGGTAAGCACAATTCTAGCATAAACATTCATCAGCCAAACGGTATACATTGATAGATCTATTGGACTGACAATCCCACCCGGATACGTGCCTCCTACAAAGGTTACGTGGGTGTTTGTTACTGCAATTTAAACGAGTGAACCATGAGCGTATGGGATGTACCACAATTACAACAGTCAACAAGGTTGATTATGCACTCGATTTACTTCTAGTATGTTTTCGCATATGGACTAGATTGCCATGACACATGAATTGCACAACAATTTTATTCTATTATCAAAACCTATGTAATTCTCACCAACTTTTGTTGACCCAAAACATTTTCAACTTAACATGTTTCAGGTTCTATTTGCTTGAAGATTTGAATTGATGCTTGAAGATATGTGTATAGTTTCATTCAATTTGATGTACAAATTCTAGAACAATTGTATGTAATTCATTTAAATCATTTAATGGAATTTATTATTCACCATGAGCTACTGAACAATCATCAATACGTGACATCCTGATGTTTCCGCCATCGGTTGGGGTGTTACAACTTTATCCCTTTCCCTGTGTCTGACTATATCATCTGTCAAGCTTAAAGCTAATTCACAAGCAGTATCATACCTGGCCGGTTTAGCTCCCCTAACTATTCCTTGAATTTGAGGGATTAATCCCCAAATAAACCTCTTAATTCTTTTTGGTTTAGGGGTAACCTGGTGGGGTACTAATCGAGCAAGTTGGTTAAAACGGTTTATGTAGCCTACACAGTCTAAACTCTTCATTTCGAGCCCTAGAAATTCCATTTCAATCTTTTCGATTTCGTTCATAGGACAATATTTTTCGGTCATGAGGGTTCGGAATTCTATCCAGGTCATAGTGGCTACTACTTCTCTACCTCTTACTTGTCGAATCATATTCCACCAGTTTAGCGCCTCAGCTCGTAAAGAGTGAGTAGCAAACTTTACCTGATCTCTAGGGGCACAATTGCTTATTTTTAAGATAGCCTCCATTTCTTCTAGCCAACGGGTGGCTCCGCAGCTCCCGTGCTACCGTCAAAGGATTCTGGCTTACAAGCCATAAATGTTTTGTAATCACAGGATCGAGGCCTTGACAGTTCCTCCTCGACATTTACTACAACGTTTTCCAGGTTTTTCTCTAAAGTTCTTGAACCGGGTGATTTTTCTATCATACTTATAAGGGTAGGAATTGAATCTTGCAAACTTTCTAGAACTAATTTTCTCATTTTCTCTTCTAGTTCACTAGTTTCCGGGGTTACCGGGTTTCTTCAGTCAAGGTTTCCTCAGCCGTGGGTTGTTTGGACGAAGAAGCGTTATTTCTTTTTGGGTCACCGTTTCTTTTTCTTTGCCTCTCTCAGATCTTCGCGGCATTTTCTATAATAATACATTTTACTTAGGTTAGTATTATTATTATAACAAATTGCTACTATTTATTAGATCGAATCTTTTATAATTATTGCCTATTACTTCATATATATATCTACTTTTATCGTCAAAATTTTTATAGTCATGTCCCATATTATTTCATGATTTTTACACCAATCTTATTTTTAATTTAGTACACAATTTTTACATCCAAATATAACTATTTCATACCAAAACTTTTGGATGTTACATGTTATCATACCAATCACCACATCAAACATATTACCATCACAACCACATACTTAAATTACCATACATACTACTACCACAAAGACTTGAGTTAACACATTCACACATATACGCCTAACCCATTTATTTATCTCCCGCCACTTCTCTTGCCCACCCCTACCATACCACCCTTCGACCCCTTCTAAGGAAGTGGATACTTCGACTCGTCAATCAATTGTCGGGATTGATATCCGAATCGTTTGATCAACCTCCTTAAATCCTCCGCCGTGTTTAGTGCTTGGTCTCTTTGCAATTTCATACGATAATAATTTTTCACAAGCTCTGAATAGTCTTTCCTTGGCACAAATTCGTTGGGTGGAAGTGGAATATTATTATGGTTGAACATGACGCTTCATAATAGGGGTCTACCACGGGTGTAGGTTGAGTCATTGGATATGGGGCCGTGGGATATGGGCCTTGTTGGGCCGTGGATATGGACCCACAAATGGCGAGAGGTATGGGCTCAAATTACTCGATCAAATTACTCGACCCTTCCATAGATAAATTACTCGATGCACTCGTAAAGTCTTGAAATGGCGAGTTCGAGTAGTAGTAAGGAGATGGCCCGTAAAATGGCATCTCGGGTATAAATGGATTGGGTTCGGAGTTGGTGAGGATAGGCTCGGGGAGAGGACCGATTACGCCTACCTCCCCTAGATTTAGCTCCACCCCGTTGTTTCCCCATGTTAGACCCGGGATCTCATTTACGAGCGCTTCTATGTCGAGGAAGCGTAAATTTTCGTTGTCTTCCACTACTTCTTCACTTCTTATTTCTCCTTCCTCGTACTCCATTGGGCCTTTCCCCGGGCATCTTGTCCTTCTTGGTTTCGTTCTTCCCCGCGAGTCATTCTATTACAAATAATCATCACAACAAATATTATCAAGTTAGTTCTATAAACTCCCCACTATACCCGAACCCGAGCTCTGATACCAACCTGTAACGACCCGGAAATTAGCGAGTCATTACGGATTGGTAATCACGACACGTTTTACCAATTTATTTAATTCTAACAATTCTTTTTATTTAACAAACACTTCATTTATTTGTTTCACATTGGCCGAGCCCATAACAACACTAGTGGGCTGAACCCATTGACATAGTTCCGATTGGGCCAAGCCCATTACATCACCTTTACCATTTCCGAGTTTTTAGACCGTTGGGCCGAAGCCCATTAAAGCTAAACCACAAACTTAAGCACATTGTTTTATTACACACTTGGGCCGAGCCCGTTTATTTAATAGATCGGCCTAAAGCCGATTTCTTAGCTAGTCATTTTACTTGGACTTGCATATTATCGAGCTCGGGTTCCCCATTATCTAATCAACCTGAAATGCATGTTAAAAATACGTTAGCCACAAAGCTAGTGAGTGATGCCAGATTTAGACTCGTTTATAAAATAATAACAACAATTCTCATATGGTTCGGTCATTCTAAGGTGGAACATATTTAACGATGGAGCACCATACAAATGCTTAATTTGGTTCCAAACCTCTACTTGGTTTAGAAAAATACATCCCGGTGATACCGAATGGATCCATTCTACGTGATTTCTATTCAACGATTCTATTAACTCTTTCATGATCATGAACCAATATTTCATCAAAACACACGTAAAAACTAACATGCATTCACCCCGAAATTATTTAAACATATGGGGTACATGCACTCACGTTGGTTATTTCCGAGTCTATGTTTTCACTAGAAGCGAGATTTCTATGTTCCACGAATTCCTGTTACAACACAAATCAAGTTATTGTACACACACACACACATATATATATATATATATATATATGAATAATTATACGTATAGCTGGCCGTTACAGCTTAGGCGTAAGATCTAAACTAAAAGCTGGCCGTTACAGCTTGGCACACGACCCTAAGGGACTCTAGACACATTACTTACTCGGATACTTGCTTAACACAATTTATCTTCGACTAAGAGTAAGGGCCGATTACTTTTAAGGCTAGAAGGTGGGTTTTTCCTTGATGTAGGTTGTATCTTAAGCTAGACAAGTGAGCTTGGGTAATGAGTTTGAAGGTTTACGGTTAATGGCTCCATGGCCAGTTGTTGCGAGAGTTTTGAAAGGTGGTTTGCATGTTTAGATGAGAGTGGTTTCAAGGTTTGAAGTGGATAGCTAAAAGGAATGGCCGATGGTTTTGAGGCTTCTTATAGGCCTTGGGAGTTCATGCATGTAATCATGCTAATAGCCCATAGGTGGTGAGGTGTTGTGCTAACATTACATTGAGTGTTGAGGTGTATCAATTGCTAAGATATGATGGAATATTCTCCCAAAAATGGCGGCACATTTCATCCCTCCATATGGGCCGATTTCTTTGATAATTATTAGTGGACTTACATTGTGTTCTCACCTAATATAAGCCCATATAGTTCTTAGGAATCTTGGGCTTTAACTCTTAAAATTTGGCTTATATCTATCGGGTTTAATAAGAGGCCCATTTCTTATATATACTCGGCCCACTTCATTTCTATCGGGTTATTGGTTAGGCCCAATTAATTAATCGGGCTTTAATATCATTCGGCCCATTATAAAAGAGTTTATCGGGCCGGACTTATGATTCGGGTAAGTTATTGGGCCATAGGTGGCCCAATCACTTTATTAATTAATTATTATTAATTAGTCTAATTTTCGTTAATTATGACGTCATAAATTTCCGGATGTTACAGATTAATAACTCACGGTGGTTGGGAAATAATGAAGAGGCAGATGAAAACTGCAGTGCAAAACTAATTAAAGTATGGCGTGGTGGATTAAGAACATTTTTTATAAACTAGGAAAAACTAATGAAGAGGCAGATGAAGAACTTTTGTACTGCATTGTTCTTTGCAGTTGCGTGTTCCCAAGAAAGCTAAAATTGCGTTTATTTTTTTTTAATTACACTGCCGTTTAAGATGGTGAATAGATTCTGGGCTGACGCCATGCTGACGTCAGGGGGTATATGAAAACCAGATCCCTTAAAAAATGCAACTTACTTTATGAATGTAAGTGGTGTATGAATCATGACCTAACATCATAATGACGTCAAGTGGTGTATCAAAACCATAACCCCCCCCCCCCCAAAAAAAAAAAAAAGAAGATTAAGGAATGGATGGGTTGGGAGATTTTGTAGGGTCGACACGCAAAATATCTACTACAAAATGATTACAAGATTATTACTCCCTCCGTCCCAATTTAGATGTTCATTTTTGCACTTTTTGTTGTCCTAAATTAAATGTCCATTTCTAAGCAATTTTCAGTTTTGCCCATAAAAGACAAAAGACAATCAAAGATTTGAAATAATAAGTTCAGGGTTTAATCGGATTTTTATTACGCGTCATCCAGGCATTATAATAGCCTCTAATAACCCTTAAACATAACCTAGTTTAAGTGTTGGTTGGTTGGTTAGGCTTTCGTGAGGTGAAATTATAATTTATACGCGTACCAAGTGCGATACGTGAACTTTATTCATTATGAGGAGATTTGCATTTGAAGTTTTCATTTGTGGTTTTGGAGTTCCAAAACACATTATATTTCATGAAAATACCCTTTATTTTGTATCTGAGGTGTCCGGAATCGTTTTCGGTTATTAATTGTTACCGAGTAATCACCAACGTACATTCCAGACAAGTTTACTTGCACGCGATTTCACCTTGCTTCTAATTAAACAAATGCATTCCTATGCATCCTATATGGAATTTATTATTCTCTAAAGGCCAAATTAATATAATTAATTTAAAATTGCACTTAATTAAGTTAATCACACGTAATTAATTTGTACGGAATTACTTTATTTTTGTCATTTGTCAAAACATCATATGAAGAACTTGCCATTTTCTAAAGGCCAAAGCTAATAGCACATAATTAGTTTGTATAGAATTACTTTGTTTTTGCCGTTTGTCACAATTTCACCCTAAGCAATTTGTCAAAATTCCTAATAACATTAATTGTTAACTACTAAACTTAATTTGTAAACGTTAAGAGAAAATGTGCATTAAAATTATGTTGTCTATTGATTCTTGTTCTCCAATATATATTCAGTTGGATTTCTCCAATAGGAATGATAATAAAACTAAAAGAGGAAAAGTAAGTTGAAAGCTTTGATTATAGACAATGAATCAGTTAAGGATTTGAGTATTGAGTAATTAAAAAACTGCTACAAAAAAGCTTTGGAACGGTATTAACAAGCGGAAAACACAAAGATGTAACAAACAACGTTACCTTATAATCTATAGTTGTAATTCCGAGAACACCGATTCCAACAAAGGTGACGTAGTGTACCTACAGTAATTCATGCACAAATGAAAAGATAGATGGTAAAAGATTTTAAATAAATTTGACTGTAAATATAATGGAAGCAGAGGTGAAAAAGAAATTAAAAAAAAAAATAGCTTTGATGAAAATGAAGGTGTGTTTCTCACTTTCAGGTTTAGGCAACTCATTCGTAGTGCATTGGCTAATGAATCGCTCTCAAACGACTATTGTTTTGTAAAAGATGAGGTCACTATGATGGTGAACAAACCTTACCAAGTACCAACTTTCTTGTTATTTTATACACGAGGGTTCAAGACTTGAGGGTTATCGAATCATTCCTAAGTCCTAGCTTTGTAGAGCTCACGTGAACTTTATGAATCTTTGCAGATTTTCAGGTGACTTTTTCTTTATCGGCTTTCAATGTCCTAGCTTTGAGTTGTCACAATCAACTCTAATACACTAAAATTTTTTTTTTTTTTTATCCGCAAATTACTTTCATTCCACACCCAAAATATAACATTACATTGTACAAGTAAGACACTAACACAATTTTAAAACGGCCGTAATATCACCTGTAGTTACTACTGTTACAACAAAATTTCCTACCCCATGTCATCAAAAATCACGCATCTCTCCCACTCCATAATGCGTTTAATCGCCTTATGTTTGTATCCTGTGAAAACCCTGAGATGCTTTTCTCCAAGGACATCGTCAATTTGATATAACGTATTCATCTTTTTGTGTTATCTCCCCCGTTCATATGGTAGTTCTCAATATTCCTCACAAGTGCTTGGCCTTCTTGAGCTGGGCATCTCTTACGTCTAGTCCACTTTCTAGGAATAGTCTCGATCTTTTGCTCCACCCCCCCCCCCCTTGAACCAAAGTAATAAACCTCACCAGTATTCTCCTTCATTTGACCGTCCGACCCTACATTTGTTTACCCACGGCGGCCTTATTCCAAAAGCTTGCAATATTATTATTTTCACTAAATTAAGCGTTTTCCACCGTTGTTAAGAGGACTATCAAGTGTGATTAGAGAATCACCAACTTTTAATTGGTCATAGGGGATCCTATCTTTGAAAACCCCATCATGCTTCGTGACCCCCAACCTTTCACTATTGTCCACCACCTTTTGAGACTTTTCATGTGCATGAACGTTTTCATCTTCCCCATTATTAATTGAGTTATTATTATTAGGGTCAAGTTATTCTACACAAGGTAATAAAAATGAGAAGGGTGAGAAGGATACAAAAAACACAATAAATCATGAAATATGACACAATGAGCCACAAAATATAACACAGTGCCAAAAAATATAACACAATGCTGAAGAAAAAAGACACAATCAATTGAAAAAATGACACAATGATGAAAAAAAAAAAAAAGACACAATGGTACATGAAAGACACAATGATATAACGCATATTCTAAAAACCACAAGCTAAAACCTCAAAAAAAAACGAAGACCTAAAAACTCACGTTGTAGGGTTCGATAAAACGGTTCCAATGCCGCTTGAATGAGTTCAATCGGAGTCCGTTTGATACCCTTCCTACGACTTCCTATTTTTCTTTCACTGTGTATTTGATCCTAACCCATTATTATTATTCATCACGAAGCTTAAATCCATATTATACTACCGAAATTTTGTTGATAAATTATCAATATGTATTTAAGTTCGAAAGGAGTCGAGCTTGATCTTAAAACAAAGCTCGTTGACTCTTAGTGTAATATTAGTTTATTAAGGGGGGACGGGGCGCCATCATAATTGAGCACGGGTACCCCACTATCAGCACGGTAACACCGTTACCACTCGTGTTGGTAGGGGTCCCGTAAACCAATTTCTGGTTCTATCTAACGGGCTGGTACACTGAAAACGATCATATTTTTTGACCAATAATTATTTACCAACGTTTTTTTTTCCTTGACCTTTTCTTATATTTTACCCTATATTAACATCATATCTACATATACAATTTTACACAACTACATCTTTGAATATGGGTGGTGGCAATATGTTTCCAAATACATATCGTCAACGACGATCATCCCACCTCGCAACACATCAACCAACTATATACCCACCAACTACACACCCACCGACTACACATCAACCAACAACACACCAACCAACTACACACACATCAACCAACTACACACCCACATACTACACAGTCTCCCCCAACATGTGAATATTACGAGCCACAAGATCCTAACAATTTGTTCACCGAAGAATTGATTTACGCATATGATTACGTAATGGCTCTACTACAACTAGGAGCAATACGGTTGGAGATGGTTTAAGAGTACCGGAGCTAGAGGTGTACAAAAAACCGGTTTAAAAAAAAAAAAAAAAAAAAAAAAAAAAAAAAAAAAAAAAACCTGTATTAAAACTGAAACCGGTTTTTTTTACCGCCGTTTAAGAAAAAACCGCTTTAAAAAACCGTTTTTTTTTTTTTCAGTTTCTCTTCACCAACGAACAAACCGGTTTTTAAAACCGATTAAAAACAGTTTTTTAAATAAAAAAAACGTTTTTTTTTTTAAGAAACCGTTTATTAACCGATCCTAACCGGTTTCACCGGTTTGGATTTTATGCAATAAAGCCGGTTTTTAAAAAAACGATTTTGAACCCGACTAAAAAAACCGTTTAAAAAAAAACCGTTTTTTTTAAACCGGTTAACCGGTTTGTACACCTCTAACCGGTACCGTGTCAATCCTCCTATAGTGCGAAACCCGCCGCTTAAGGTACAAAACCCCCCGACGAAGGATATGAAACTGATCCCAGGGCCGAATACGTAAATTATTCGGATGGAGAAATGTATTGCCCGACACCCGAAAGTGAGGGATATAAATACGAGAGGTTGGACGGGCGTGTTAGTGATGGTGACGTTTCTTCGCCCGAGTCAATTTCGCATTCTTTTGTTTTAGCTATGTTTAAGTAGTATTTTAATTAGGTTTATTTTTATGTTTAACTAGTTTTTATCCCGGAGCGTCCCGGTTAAAATATCTAATATGACATAATAAAATATCTAATATGACAACATAATTAATGACTTGCCAATATATGATTAATGAATATTATTCATATTATTATTATTATTTATTTTAAACAAATCTCTGCCATAAGTTATCATATTCTAATATAAAAAAAACGAATCTCTGTGCCGAGGTATAAATCTAGTGCCATTACAAAATATTATATAATGTCAAATGAATTCGGAAGTTTGTAATCGATCATTCTAAAAAGAACTAACATGAAATAAGAAAAAAAAAGTTATTTATTGAAATATCGAACGCATTAGTCTAAGGGTTATGTGATGCATTAAAAAATTCATGTGTATATGATCGGGTATATAGTTCGGGTATTTGGGTATGTGATTTCGGGTAATTGGGTCGAGTATCACCTAATCCCAGGCCCAACCCAAACCCGCAATTTTTTTTAAACTAATCCCAACGCTCGTTAATTTGGTGTAATTTTTTTCGTTAAAAAATCTCGTATATAAAAGATATTAACGTTTAAAAGTTATGGGATGAAAGATGAGAGCGAAAATAATAAAGGTTTAATATTTACATTTAGTAGATTAGGTATTTAATAGATTAGGTTAAACCATATTTAAACCATATCTATTCCTTTTTTTTAATTGGTCTAGAGTTGCCACATCACATCATATGTGACATCTCTCAAAGGAGAGATTGCATAATATTATGACATGTAGGATTATTAGCATTGTTGGATCAGTATATTGCTCTTTGTATGAACTTGCTAGTGAACACTTAAGTGTTTAGCAAGTTCTTTGATCAGTGATAGCACAGCGGAATGTTATAAGTTTAAAGCTACACTTATCAACAGGAGTTATTACTCCCCCTAGATTCAAGAACTAATAAATGATAAAGTATTTATTGAGAATCTAAGTATTGAATAAGAATGAAACACTTTGACAGATTCTCAATAAACATGAAATGGAAATAACAATAATAAGTGTTGAAGGATTTCTGTATTAAAATCAATGTCTAAAACAGAGGGATGAACCCTTCTATTTATAGACTTTACAAATACATGAACCTTGCCAAAAGCAAGTTCAGAAACAAGTTGCAACAAGTTGCAGTCTTGGAACTTGTACATAAAGCAAAAAGAAATACTAAAGTAATAAACTACTGATACAAGAGGCGGTGGAAAAGATCTTCATGTAAGTACTGATGAATGACAAACTACTGATGAGTAGTTTGTCTTCATAGTTCTTCAGTAGAAGTGTCTGGTTTGAACTTCAGAACTTCTGATGACTTTTCTTCTTCAGCACTTGTGAATCTCTTCTTCAGCAGTTTGATCCTTCTTCTTCAGCAGTTCTATACTTAGAGTATTTTGACAGAAGTGAATTAGACTAAGGTTTGCAAAAGTGGTTTCACCAATCCTTTTTGTCCTAACAATCTCCCCCTGGATTGATGAAGCCAAAACCTTACTAATTCCTTATTGTTCTTTTCTGTCCTTCACAATTTTCCATATTCCTTTGAACATGGAAATCTTGAGCTGGTTCAGCTGTTCATCAGTAAGAGACCCTTTCTGTGGTTCTAAGTGTTGAATTGTAAGCAGGTCTTTGGTTGATAGTTTCTTCAGATCATTCATCGACCTATAGGCTCTGCTTGTCTGATCTCTTCTTGTCACAAGTACTGAGTTGTTATCAGTAAAGGACCATCTGATGATTGGTTCTTTAGACTTGTCAAAGTCTAGAGTGTAGGGAACCATGGTGGTACCCTGGGTTTCTCCTGAGTGTTGAATGTTTTCAACTTCAGTGACTCTCAGGTGGGATACACTTCCCTGTTGTTGTTCCATCACATTAGGTATCTGAAATGTTGGCAAATGATGTTCAGTTACTACCTTAGTGTGCAGTTTGTCTGTGATGGTCTTCTGGATTTGATATGCAAAGGTGGAAGGATCCCTGAATTGTGTGATCAGGGCTTTTCTTCTATATCAAAATCAGAATGGACTACTGTACTACCTTCTAGTAGTACCATTCTGAAATCAGTCTTCACTTTCTCCTCTGATTTCTTTCTCTGAGTAGCTGGTCTTCTTTGAACACCAGAAGTTCTAACTACTGAAGTTGAAACTTCAGCAGTTTGAAACTTCTCTGGATTTGCAGCCCTTGCAGCCTTATATTTTCTATATGTGTCCACTAATCTTTCTTCTTTCCATTTGGACACTGAGGCTTTTGAACCATAACCATTAGCTACCAATTCTTCTATCATCTGAGCTCTCTTGGCCTTTGTGTCTTTACTTGTTGTAAGTTTATCTGCAATAAGTTGAGCTCTTCTTGTCAGCTCTTCCATAGAGAGTCTCTTCAATGTGTGGGCTTTGATTTTGTTGTTCTTTGTAATGTAAGACATCAGTTGATGTCTTTTATCTTCTTCAGCAATCTGGTCTAGGCTAGCCTGCCTTTGGAGTTCAGCTTCATAAGCCTGAAGTTTTTCTTCATGGCTTAGATCCAAGTCATCCTTTCTTCCAGTGTTTTCCAGATCTGATCTTCTCTGGCCTTCTTTTGGGTTGCCACTAAACTCTTCTCAAGTAGTTCTGCTGATTGAGAGATGGAGAAGGGTTTAGCACAGTCATTGTGGTAGCTGTTGTAATAGGCCTGGTAGGAACAGAAGTTGGTTGAATATGAGCAGTTGATCTGGAAGGGTCAACAGTTTGAGTTTTGGAAGTGTTAACTTCTGATGGGTTGACAACTTCTGAAGGTTTGTTAACTACTGAAGGATTGTCTTCAGTACTTTCTGATTCTTCATCAGAACTTTGGCCATCAGAGGTTTCTTCATTATGCCCTTGGGATTCATCAGACTTTTCAGCATCTTCTATTTCTTGAATATAGACACCAAATTGTTGGGCCAGTTTTTCTTTTCTGGCTTGATTCTTTTGATCTCTTTCTAGGATAGCCACTCTTGCCTTTATCCTGGCTTCGAATGACTCCTTAGGTTCCCTAATTTTCTCCCCCTTTTTGGATTCATCAAGTTTGGAAGTTGAGGGTTGGGAGAAATGACCTGTAAGAGTAGCAATCTGTCTGCTGTTGAATTCAATCTTGTTGGACAGATCGTTCATCTTTGTCTTGATCACTCCAAATTGGTTTTGATTGACAGCTCCAAGTTAGCTGTGTATGTTTGGAAGTGATTCTTGATGAGAGTGTTCATCATGTGGTACAGGGGACCATCTGGGCTGCATAGCTGGTTCATGTCTATGCTTGTTTGCCCAGGGAATTTGGTAGGCATTTGTAGTGAGGGGTGTGTTTTTTGGTGATCTTCTTGTTGTACTGATGGAATGGGTGTGGAATGGAAGTTTAAGTGTTTAAATGTTAAATCTTATGTGTTTTTATGTGTTAACATGCGTGGAATTGAGTAACTATGAGAAATTAATGTTTTGTAGGTTAAATACGAAGATTGGACGTGTGCTGGAGAAAATAAATGGATTGGATTTGAAGATTATAATGGATGGCATGATAAAGGGTTGAAAGACGAAGACGTGGCCGAAAACGGTGAAGAAAATGGAGTTAAAATGCAAAAGTTATGACAAAAACAAGTTTTGGATAGAAAGCTGTGAGAGTAGGCTACGCTGGGGAAGTAGCCTACGCTGGTCCTGTTACGGGATTTCTTCAAAAAGTCACGAAAATTAGGTTTTTAGGAACTCTCATTCATTCTACTCAAGGGAGGCGATTCTAGGTGATTAAGGGAGCAATCTTTCGGCTTTTTCCACCATTCCAAAGCTTCTAATTCATCCATAATCATCAAACATGCAATTCCTAACCAAGATTGAAGATCAAATCAAGAACATGAGTGGCTAATCTTTTTGTGGTTTCCTCCGGGTGGAGGATTCTTGTAAGTGGATAATTGTTTTTAGTTTTTCTTTGTATTTGAGATTAGCAATCTAAGCATTCGATGCTTTTTGCTTAGTAATTTATTAGTTTGATTGTAAATGGTTGTTTTTTATCTAAAACCTAGTTTTGATTCTTTCAATTCCCGAGAGTTCTAGTAATTGGGATATATTAGATAGGGATTGGGTTTGGTAATCTTCAATTGGTAATCGTGTGATAACCTTTCGTTGTTTTGCAATCAAAGTACTTAGTCCTCGTTTATCACAATCAACTAATTAATTATCTTAATCATGTCTATGTGATTTTCTCAATAAAAACTAATTACTTGAAGCCACTTTGAATCCAAAACCTGGAGGAATCATCTTTTCTCCAATTGTTTACATCTTAAGTTTTATTTTGTTTTCACAATCACTCTCAAACAACCGAATTTTACTTTTCTTGCAACTAGTTAATTAGTAATAAATTAAGTAAACCAAACACTTTCCACAGTACTCCTCGTGGTTCGACACCTGACTTACCCTGTCTAATAAGGTAATAAGGAACTGATTTTAATCTTATTTTTGACTGACCCTTCGACATCGGTCAAATTTTGGCGCCGTTGCCGGGGAGTCGTGCGCAAAGTGTTTATTTTTCTTAGTTTAATTAAAAATTCCAAAAAAAAAATAATAAAAAAAAAATCCAAAAAAAATATTTTCTGTTGTTTAGTTTATTGTTCAGGATTACGCTCGGTTTTCTTGTTTGTTTTGTGCAGGTAACTCTTTAGTTGCATGCATCATACAAGACACTCAGGGAAGTCATCTCCGTTAGTATTCGATCCAGAGGTTGAGAAAACAGCTCGGCAGAACCGAGTACTTCATAGAGAGAAAAAAGTCTTGCATTCGCCAGTTTCACAGTTCAAATCTATGGAGAACATTGACTTAACCACTGAACCAATGTCCCAACCACAGTTTTCACCCTCTCAGAACCATCCATCACCCAATACCTTCGCCACTTCTGAACCGCCACCACAATCCAGTACCCAATCATCACAAATTCCACCATTCCCGAATTTTGATAATCTTCCACCATCACATTCACAATCATCATCTTTACCACAACCAACCACAACCCACACTTCTCCAATAACTTCTCTCCCGAACTTTGAGAGACTTAACCCACAACAAGGCCAATTTTCAGCACAAGACCCAACTTTCACCCAAAAAACCTGTGACCAGTCACTCTTCACCGTATGTGAGAGTGATTTCTGATGATAACACCCCGAACCAAACTGATACACAATTTCCACAAACTTCTACAACCCAACATCCATCATTTCAACCACCGTCATTTAGCTTCAGTCAAAGGACTAACCAAGGTAATTATGAGTGCGATGATGGGGACTTAGATGGGGATGAAGGAGATCAAGGGCCATATCAGCTGGCAAGGCCACATAATTTAAATGGTCAAGGGTACCCACAATTCTTTCAAGCCAATCAAGGTAATCAAGGGTATCAAGCGTTCCCAGAAGCCCTAGTTCACCCTGCACCTCGACAGCAACAAGCGGTGAACAGGCCTTTGAGACCTAACCCAAGGAATGCAATGCCTCCGGCTAATAATCAAGCAGGCATTCCTTTGAGGTTTGAGAGAGGCCCAGTGAGAGGGATTGAGAGCCATTTCCGACCTGCCATTGTTCATAACCCATCAGCAATAGTCATTCCACAACTGCATGGCAGGTCGTTTGAAGTGAGATCACAGGCAATTCAAAGTTTGCCTAAATATCATGGGTTAGTGACTGAGGAGCATATATGCATCTTGGGGCTTATGATGCGAGGTGCAACACAATTGGGGGACAAGGGTTTACACAGGATGAGGTGAAGCTGGTACTGTTCCAATTTACTCTAGAGGATAAAGCACAACAATGGTTCCAATCATTACCTTCAGCCTCTATCCGCACTTGGTTAGAAATGCAACAACAATTCCTTGATGAGTTCTACACAAGTCAGCGAACCAATGATGCAAGGAAGAACATCAGGAATTTCTCTCAACAGCCCGGTGAGTTATTTCACGAAGCACTCACCCGATTCAAGATGATGATCAATAATTGCCCACATCATGACATCCAACTGTGGGAGTTGATTAACTCCTTTTATGAGGGACTACACTATGAGGACCAAGGTGCGTTAGATTCTATTTCGAATGGTACATTTGGCACTAATGATGAACAGGTTGACTGGGAATACCTCGAGAGGAGAGCTGAGACAACAAAGAGGAAGGCACAATCTTCGAGAAGGTCAAGGCAAGCAACAGTAAAAGCTGCAAGTGGGGGTAGTACAGGTGATGCTGAAAGGATAGCTAGGTTAGAATATCAGATAGCTAACTTAGGAGTGAGTGGTCAACCCATGTGTGGGCATTGTGGGGATGTAGGGCACATTGCTGATAGTTGTCCTAGCATAGTGGGTGAGATGGAAGAGGTGAATCAGGTTTAGGGGGGAATAGGAATTGGTCAAACATGAATTCAAACACCTATCACCCAAGTCTTAGGAACCACCCAAACTTTAGTTATGGGAACCCCAATAACCAAAGCAACCCAGGATTTCAGGGTAGTGGACAACGTAGTAACCAACAACCTTATGCCCCTAGATATCCAAACAATCAAAGCAATTACCAAACAGGTAGTGGTAGTGGGGGTTACCAAAAGGGTGGTCAGTCTTCTGAGACAGCAGGTGGCGGGTTGAGTGAGGTGATGACCATGTTGAAGTCTATTCAGCAGGATATACAGGCCATCAAGCAAAAGGATGAGGTACGTGATAAAACCATTCATTCTTTGACTACGCAGGTTGGACAGCTTGCAGGGAATGTAGCAGAGCTTAAGAAGAGCAATGGGAAACTTCCAAGTGATACGAAGATTAACCCATCGCATCAAAGTTCAGGATCAAGGAACATAAAGAATGATCATGCATGTCAGGTAATTACTCTTCGTAATGGTAAGAAATATGATAATAAGGTTGTTTCTCCATCAACCTTTGTTGAAGGTGTGGTGGAGGATGTAGATGAGAATGATGAGAGTGAGGATGAGTCGGAACCTAAACCTGTTAAAACAACTAAAAAAGTAACCTTTCAAAACCCAAATGATAAGTCTTCCTCAAAAGACACCGCTTTAACTCAAGAGGTGGAAGTGGAACCGACACCGGTCCCGTTTCCATCCACTTTATTGAATCCATCTAAAAAGGCGGTAATTCACAAAAGAGGACCTTAACAAGAGGAAATTTGGGAGATATTTAAACAGGTAAAAATTAATCTTCCATTAATTGATGTTATCAAACAGGTTCCAGCTTATGCCAAGTATTTGAAGGATATGTGCACCCAGAAACGGCACAACAAGTTCCCTAAGAAACTAAATTTAAGTGAGAAAGTCAATGCCGTTTTGACTGGCGCCCTTCCACCAAAACTCCAAGACCCGGGAACGCCTTTAATACCCATTCAAGTGGGTGATTTTAAAATGACCGAGGCATTATTGGATCTTGGAGCTAGTGTGAGCATCCTCCCGGGAAGCTTGTACGACCAATATGATTTTGGTCCACTGCGTCAGGCTGACACCACTGTAGTGTTAGCCGACTTGACCCTTAAGCTTCCTAGAGGGATTGTTAGGGATTTGATAGTAAAGGTGGAGGAGTTTTACTATCCGGTGGATTTTCTGGTTCTTGATTATGTGTCATCAGATAAGATTAAACAACCTAATGTGATTTTGGGTCGACCCTTCTTAGCCACAGCACATGCATTGATCGACTGTCGTTTTGGTACAGTTGATATGACATTTGGCAATAGAAAGGTCCGCCTTAATGTTTTTTCAAGTGGGACTAATTCTCTGGTCAGTGATGAATGCTTCATGGCAGACATCATTGACGGGTGCCACCCTCACCTGGAGGGTGAATCAACAGAGACGTGTTTTTTCTGTGACAGGTTTGAGCAAGAGCATGATCAAGATTTAAATGAAGAGATGAGGAAATTCGAGGTAATGGCAGTGCAAGGTGGTAGACCTCCATGGACACATCATGTGGAGAGTTTACCGACAGAAATTTCATCTGGATCGAAACCATCACTCGAGAGTCCACCAAAAGTGGAACTGAAGGAGTTGCCAAAGCATTTGAAATATGCATTTTTGGGGGATGATCAGACTCTCCCGGTCATAATTGCAGCCAACTTGGAAGAAAAGCAAGAGGAAGCACTACTGAAGGTGCTGATGGATCACAAAGCGGCCATTGGATGGACAATTGCAGATTTAAAAGGTATTAGTCCATCTATTGTTATGCATAAAATTATAACTGATACAGATGCTAAACCCGCACGGGATACACAAAGGAGATTGAATCCCAACATGCGTGAGGTTGTGAAGAAGGAGGTACTCAAGTGGTTGGATGCAGTGATCATCTATCCCATTTCAGATAATGCATGGGTGAGTCCGACACAAACAGTTCCTAAGAAAGCAGGCATCCAGGTAGTTAAAAGTGAAAATGGTGAACAAATTGCCACCCGACCGGTAACCGGGTGGCGCGTTTGTATAGATTACAGGAAACTTAATGCTGCCACATCAAAGGATCACTTTCCTTTGCCCTTCATTGACCAAATTGTCGAAAAATTATCAGGTCGGAAGTTTTACTGCTTTCTAGATGGTTACTCAGGTTACAATCAAATCGCCATTCATCCTGATGACCAGGAAAAGACCACATTCACATGCCCATATGGTACCTTCGCATTTAGGCGAATGCCATTGGGCTGTGCAATGCCCCGGCCACCTTTCAAAGGTGTATGATGAGTATCTTTTCAGATATGGTCGGGGATTCTCTTGAAATCTTCATGGACGACTTTTCAGTTTTTGGGCCGTCATTTGAGTCATGTTTAAATGAACTAACTAAGGTTTTGAAACGTTGTGTGGAAACTAATCTGATTTTAAGTTGGGAGAAGAGCCATTTTATGGTTCAGGAGGGCATTGTTTTAGGACATGTAGTGTCGAGTAGGGGAATTGAGGTTGACAGGGCTAAAATTAAAGTAATTTCAACATTACCTCCCCTACCAATGTCAAGGGCGTCCGTTCCTTTTTAGGACACGCTGGATTTTATCGCAGGTTTATTAAGGGATTTAGTGTCATCACAAAACCTTTATGTAATTTGCTTTTGAAAGATGTTCCTTTTGAGTTTAATGAAGAATGTTTAAAATCTTTTAATGTGTTAAAGGAACAATTGGTACAGGCACCGATTTTGCAATCACCGGATTGGACACGTCCTTTTGAAATTATGTGTGATGCAAGTGATTATGCAATCGGGGCCGTGTTGGGTCAAAGAGTAGATAAGAAACCAGTAGTTATCTACTATGCAAGCAAAACCCTCTCTGATGCCCAGTTGAATTATACAACTACAGAGAAGGAGTTGCTTGCTGTTGTCTATGCTTTAGACAAATTTCGATCATATATCTGGGGTAGTAAAGTAATTGTTTACTCTGATCACACTGCAGTTAGGTATTTGATGGAGAAGAAGGATGCTAAACCGAGGTTGATTCGGTGGATCTTATTACTGCAAGAGTTTGATTTGGAAATCAGAGACAAGAAAGGGTGTGAAAATGTGGTGGCAGATCATTTGTCGAGGATTCTTTTAGAGGAAGGAGATACTGCACCTGAAATTAATGAACAATTCCCAGATGAATATTTGATGTCTGTTACCACGGGACCCTAGTACACAAATTTTGCTAACTATTTGGCTTCAGGTACTATACCCGAGACATGGAACAAAAGGAGGAGACAACAGTTCATCTCCCAAGCTAAGCAATATATATGGGATGAACCGGACTTGTACAAAATTGGTGCTGATCAGGTTATTAGAAGATGCATTCCAGAGGCAGAGGCGTTGGAGGTGTTGAAGCATGCCCACTCATCAGCGTGTGGAGGCCATTTTAGTGGCCAAAAGACGGGTCACCGAGTCTTATCTTGTGGTTTTTATTGGCCAACTTTGTTTAAAGATGCCTTTGAATATGCTAAAAACTGTGTGAACTGTCAGAAAATGGGTGGGATTTCAAAAAGAAATGAGATGCCCATGCAACCAATTCTCATTGTCGACATCTTTGATGTATGGGGGATTGATCTTATGGGCCCATTTCCAAATTCCTATGGGAATTTGTATATTTTGGTGGCGGTTGATTATGTTTCCAAATGGGTTGAAGCAGTCGCCACCAAATACAATGATCATGCTGCCGTGTGTAAGTTTGTATTAACAAACATTTTTTCTAGATTTGGAATCCCCCGTGTGATCATAAGTGATGGGGGATCCCACTTTAAGAACTTTCATTTTGCCAAACTTCTTAAGCGATACAGCGTGGATCATAGAGTAGCAACACCATATCACCCACAGACAAGTGGGCAAGTTGAAGTGTCCAATAGGCAAATCAAAGAGATTTTGCAGAAAACTGTGTGACCTGACCGCAAGGATTGGTCCACCAAGTTGGATGACGCCTTGTGGGCATATCGCACTGCATTTAAAACACCTATTGGCACTACACCTTATAGATTGGTGTACGGTAAGGGTTTTCATTTACCAATGGAGTTAGCACACCGTGCACTATGGGCTGTTAAACAGGTTAACATGGATTACACTGATGCAGGTGCCCATAGGAAACTGAAATTGTGTGAGCTTGAGGAATTACGTGATGAAGCGTATGATTGTGCATCCGCGTACAAGGACAAGATGAAGGCAGTGCTTGATGCAAAGCTGAGGAAGAAGGTCTTTGAAGTTGGACAAAAGGTATGGTTATTTAACTCGCGTCTTAAATTGTTTCCAGGAAAATTAAAAAGTAAATGGCTGGGACCGTTTGTCATTACGCGAGTGGGACAATTCGGTGATGTGGAAATTGAGGATTTACATGATCAGAAAAGACAAGTTGTGAATGGGTATCGGTTAAAACCATATCTAGATGGTAACGATATAAACGTGAAGTCATTTGATAAGGTGAGTTTCATTGCGAGCTCACCGGATGATCTGACCGTCTGAGGGTCACTAAAAGTCTGGCTGAAGACTAAAACTTAGCGCTCCCGGGAGGCAACCCGAGGTTTGTTTTTGTTTTTATTATTATTATTATTATTATTTTCTTTTATTGGTCGGTTGTTAGCACGTGCAGCTCCTATTCGATGAGTTATGGAAGTACACCCATAGCAACACGCAAGTGTGGGGAAGTTCAAACCGCCCAGGTAGGTTCCTAAATCAAGTTCGAGTGTTGAGGACAACACTATTTTTTTAAGGGGGGTTGAGTGGGTGAGTAAAAAAAAAATTAAGAGTGCACGTCTTACTTCGTATTATTTTATAAAAAAAAAAAAGAAAAAAAAAAATCACATACGTGATGTAGAAAAAATAAGAAGTAAAAAAAAAATGAAACATACTTTTAGTGATTTTTTTTATTGTTTTATTAAAAAAAAAAAAAAGAAAAGAAAAGTGTCATGATTATGAGTAGCCTATGGAACCTATCAGCTCACTAAAATTGCAACCACTTGGAGTAATCTACTTGAATGGCATAAGCTACTCTTAAAAATAAAGGAAAACAGCGAAAGTTTGTAGAGTAAGCTACTGGAGGTGAGTAGCCTACTTTGATATCATGGTTTTCTTTGACTTGGGTGTTGACCCGTATCATATGTTTTAAACCGTTCGGATTCGATTTTATCACAGATAAACCTGAGTTCAAATCTTTGTGTCAACAAAATAAAAAAAACGAACAAACGAACAAACAAACAAATCATCTACATCCATGATTATCATCTTCTTCCTTAAGAACCCTAAACCTCCATAACCACCCAAATCTTCATCTCCCTTAATTCTCAACCAAATCGTACGTTCTTATAGTCTAACTTGCTTAATTTTTCGAGAGGAACAAAACCTTAGCATTAGTTTCTCAAGATTCCATCTCGTTTTTGAGAAATCAGAAGAGATCATGACGAACCCTAACTTTCTAAAATTGGGGGTTTTCACTTGGAGGCGCAATAGAGTGAAATTAAAGCCTAACCAAGTAATTTTAAGCAACAAGGTATGTTTTTCATCCATATTCTTTTGAGAATAGTGTGTGAAGGTTATCTAATGTTGGATACGTATACCTTAAAGCTTATAATTCTGAATGTAGATTGAATCTAGCATGTTTTTAGTTGAGGTTTATGATAAAACTTAGACTGTGATGCTAGATTTTGATTTGTTTGTTGGACAAGGTTGTGTCATGGCTACTAGTTTATGTAGATTGGCTGTTGAACATCATAAGAACGTTTTGAAAAATGGCAACTTATAAAAGTTTTAAAGTCTTGTTTCAATGATTCGTGGGCAATTTTTATGTGATAAATTCCAACAAGCCATGTGGCCATAGTGTTAAACAAGTGTGGGGAAGCCATTGAAGTACACATTTGTTGAGTGGTGAGATTGTGAACTGACTTAAATCGCTTTGATTGCTTGATGTGTGTGTGCGCAGGATGGCTAAAACGAAGGAAGTGGGAAAAAAGAACAAACGCAGATCTGTGGCTAATTCCTCAGCACCAGAACAACGTCAACGTGCATGTAAGCAAAGGAAATTAGCATTGAGGGATGAACCTGAAGATGAAGATGAAGATGTGAGTTATGAAGAAGAAGAGTTGCATCCAGCTCAAGTTAAAAGGCAACAAATGGAGAAAGAGGCATACGAGAAAGGTGTCATTCCTAAAATAGTTGAATGGAAGAGTGGTCCATTATCACGGTTTTCCGAGGAGTTGCAACCAAAGCTGTATAATGATAAGTTGGCGGGAATCGGTACTCTTCGGAATGCGTTCCTCACTGAGAGAGAGATAACTGACTCTGAATTTAGACCGTTTGGAATTATAGGAAAGTTTGAGGCGCTTGGATGGGAAGCGGCACTTAAATGTTATGACAATGAAACAAAATTCATGTACATGAAGCCTGTTCAAGAATGGATGGCAACACTAACACCAAACTGGGCCAAGAAGAAGACAGATATAAGTTTCACGGGAATAGTGAGGGATGTTAAGGTAACAATGTCATTCAAAACCTTGAGGAAAATTGCTAAGTTTGATTCAAGACCAAGTGGTGAATACATCTATCCGGAATTGGATGAACTGTATAAGCAACCGGATAAGAATCCAAGGTGGAATGACATGATTGTGGAGTTATTTGAGCCTGGGAAGGGGCATAAGCTTTTGAGAGATAATTTGAAGCTACCAGTCAGGTTGATGTTGATGTTTGTAATTCAGAATATCATGCCAAGGAGGAGTGATCGGATGAAGGTTCGAAAATGGGAGATTCCAATTCTCTACTCGTTAATGACCGGGCACCCTAAGGTATCTTTTATGTACTTAGTAATGATGAACATTTGGGATGCTAGAAATCAGGTTGATAAAAAGATCATTCCTCATTGTCGGTTAATCACCGCCTTGCTTAAAATGCATGGGGTTCTAAGTTTTATGATAAAGAATCAAAAAGGGACATTTCCCCATTTACTTTAGCGAATTTGAGAAAGTTGGATTGGATATTTTATAGTTCCGAGAGGTATTTAAAGTTGAAACAAAAGAATACCGGGAGGAAATTGAGGGCATTGAAGCCCGATGCACGAGAGTTGGAGTTGGGTGAGCCAGATAAGAATTTTAGTGATGACAGTGTGGTTCATACCGGTGGCGATAGTGGTGAGGCGGAAGATGAAGATGAGGTCGAAATGGGAGTTCATATGGCTTCAGGTTCAGGTATGCATTATGTTAATTGGGATGCAAGAATGTTTGCTAAAGTTAGAGAGATGAGACCTATTGGGTACAACGATTGGCCAGATTTTGCTCAAGCTTTGTATGACCAACAGAATTATCATAATGAGCAACAACAAGCAGCAAATCAGACATTTTATGCTCGCCAGGAGCATTGGAATAAAGTTCATGCTTACAATGCTCAGAGGGAAATTAATCAAAGGTTTTTGGATGATCAGCGCAGACAAATGCACCAGGCTTATATTAATGGCAAACAGGTAGAGGTGGTGAAACATCCACCAGTTGTTGACTATTCTATTCTACCAGCATATGATGGTAGTATTCACTACCCAGTGCCCCAAGTCCACCATTCCCAGTGGGTGGACCCATATAAGGACCAGCAGCAGCAGGGTGAAGACAGTTCAGGTGGTGGCTCTGGCTTTATAGGATGGTTCGACACGATGACAGAGGTTTTTGGGCCTCCCCAACCGCCTTATTACTGAGTACTCTCTGATTCTCGATCAGGTCCATGTACTCTTCTCTTAACTTTGAATATTTTATTATGTAATAATTTGGGTACATGGTTGGTCGGGTGGTGCTTGGAACAATTTTTCTTATTTTTTTTTTTTTTCGTATGTTTTAGTGTGTTTTGTACCTTTGGTGGTGTAACGAACTTAATGTTATGTTGGGTATGGTTAAATTGTGTTGATGGATTGTGGGAAAAGATTAGCCGCTTCTAAATTGGTAACTGCATAAGTTAGTAAAATCTCACGTTTTGATTTTAAAAACCTACACATTGGGGACAATGTATCCCAAGTGTGGGGATGAGGGGAAATTTTTGAAAAATAAATTTTTCTTGTCTTCGGGCGGTCTAATCGGACATGAGAGCGGCTTATTCAGTACATTCCCAATTCGTTGTTTGCTTGTGAGTAAGGGTCCTTAGTCATGGTCTAATTCATAGAGAAGTAATATGAACCGTTTTCAGCAAGTATTTTTAGGGAAAATATTTAGAGTTGCCTGACTAGGAGTAACAAGCTATTGGTAATAAATGCATGCACACATCGGTAACACATTCCCAATTTTGGTGAGATTTTGAGCCTACTAGAGTTGTTAGAGTGATTTATACATAAATATATTCATTTGTTGAGAGTAGGCCAGTTGTTTCTCTGTTTTAGAACTTGTGTGATTTGATACATGCTAAGACTGTGGACTGGACGTCTATGCACATAGATGATAAAGGCAATTTAGAATCCCTATTTTATTTTGCACCAGTTATTTTCCTATGTGTTGACCTATTTACCCAAGATATTACCCTTAGTAGCCAACTTTGAGCCTTATACCCTTTCATTTGTTAAACCTACATATTCACCCAATTGGCCCATTAACTTTGATGAATTGTTTATGACATCCAAAGTGTGAAGTTAGTAAAACAAAAAAAAAAAAAACAAAAAAACAAAAAATAAAAAAGAAAAAAAATGAGAAAAGAAAAAAAAAAAGAAGAAGTATGTTTGCTATGGGTAGAATATGACCCCAAGTGTTAATTGTTTATTAGTTTTGTTGAATAAGGATTCTCAATCAATTTGTTTCACCATTTTTTTTTGTTGAGCCATTTTTTTAGCCAAATATTTCCTACCCTGCCCTTAGCCCAAAACCTGTAAGTCCTTTAGATATGTGCATTGTCTATGTGATATAGTGGAGGTGTGATTGTCATACAAGCTTATGTTAACAGAGTCTCATGTTTGGTTTTTGAGTGACTAATACTAGCGCATTACATGCTAGTCCAGATATAAACTGAGTGGAGTGAAACATTGTGAGGGGTGTGTTGCATGAGAATAAAAACCGGAAGCATGTTAGTTTTGGTTGGGCAATTTCTATGTTTTAAATGAGAATCAACGTGAACTTGCTGAATTAACACATCTAATGCTAATCTGTGACTGGGGTATGACTTTGGACCCTAGCTAATGCATGGCAGGGACGATTGAGGTGTTTGTTTTTGTCCGTTATAGTGTTTCGAACGGATTTGCTTGAGGACAAGCAAAGGTAAAGTGTGGGGATGTGATGGAATGGGTGTGGAATGGAAGTTTAAGTGTTTAAATGTTAAATCTTATGTGTTTTTATGTGTTAACATGCGTGGAATTGAGTAACTATGAGAAATTAATGTTTTGTAGGTTAAATACGAAGATTGGATGTGTGCTGGAGAAAATAAATGGATTGGATTTGAAGATTATAATGGATGGCATGATAAAGGGTTGAAAGACGAAGACGTGGCCGAAAACGGTGAAGAAAATGGAGTTAAAATGCAAAAGTTATGACAAAAACAAGTTTTGGATAGAAAGCTGTGAGAGTAGGCTACGCCGGGGAAGTAGCCTACGCTGGTCCTGTTACGGGATTTCTTCAAAAAGTCACGAAAATTAGGTTTTTAGGAACTCTCATTCATTCTACTCAAGGGAGGCGATTCTAGGTGATTAAGGGAGCAATCTTTCGGCTTTTTCCACCATTCCAAAGCTTCTAATTCATCCATAATCATCAAACATGCAATTCCTAACCAAGATTGAAGATCAAATCAAGAACATGAGTGGCTAATCTTTTTGTGGTTTCCTCCGGGTGGAGGATTCTTGTAAGTGGATAATTGTTTTTAGTTTTTCTTTGTATTTGAGATTAGCAATCTAAGCATTCGATGCTTTTTGCTTAGTGATTTATTAGTTTGATTGTAAATGGTTGTTTTTTTATCTAAAACCTAGTTTTGATTCTTTCAATTCCCGAGAGTTCTAGTAATTGGGATATATTAGATAGGGATTGGGTTTGGTAATCTTCAATTGGTAATCGTGTGATAACCTTTCGTTGTTTTGCAATCAAAGTACTTAGTCCTCGTTTATCACAATCAACTAATTAATTATCTTAATCATGTCTATGTGATTTTCTCAATAAAAACTAATTACTTGAAGCCACTTTGAATCCAAAACCTGGAGGAATCATCTTTTCTCCAATTGTTTACATCTTAAGTTTTATTTTGTTTTCACAATCACTCTCAAACAACCGAATTTTACTTTTCTTGCAACTAGTTAATTAGTAATAAATTAAGTAAACCAAACACTTTCCACATTACTCCTCGTGGTTCGACACCTGACTTACCCTGTCTAATAAGGTAATAAGGAATTGATTTTAATCTTATTTTTGACTGACCCTTCGACATCGGTCATGTACAGAAGATGCCACTCTAGGGGAATCATGGATTGAGTGGGCTTTAACCTGAGATGGTGTGACTAGCTTCTTGAGGTTAGATACACCAGGTGCAGGACCTTCACTTGTAGCCGTCAATTCAGTAGTTTGGTGTTTTGAAACATCATCCAAGTCAATGGAATCATCTGAATCCCTGATTACATCCTCAATGAGGACTGTATCAGTTACATCATGAGCTGAGCCCAACTCAGTTGTCTTATGTACCTCTTTTTCTTGGTTCAGAGGATTTCCTACCTCAGGCATTAAGCCTTCATCAGTAGTTGCCACAGTTGAGGTCTTAGCTATGTTACTTCTATCCTCAGGTCCACCACTGGGTGGTAAATGAGTAGTAGCAGCCTCAAAAGTACCAAAAGTTTCTAAGTTTGGGCTTAGAGACTCTGGTTCATCCTCATCTCTTTGGTTAGGGCTGTGAGTGTCCACATCCATGTCAATTTCTGAAGCCATGTCCCCTGTTTTATGTGGTTGATGGGGACTGACATGTGTAGATGGGACTTTCTCTTTTAGCCCAGAGAGAAGTTTGGCTATTTCAATATCTGGTTCAGAAATTTGGGGTGCTGTTTCAATAGTTTGGGCAGTGGGTTCAGCAGTTTCAAAAGAAGAATCAATGGGAATAGTTTTCTTAAGTCTTTTTCTTTTGAAAAGGATTGTGATTGGTGCTCTTGTTGGGGTTTGAGATGGATGAGACTGAGAGGATGTTTCAGTCACATCTTTAAGAAGTGCAGATTGCACAATAGTTTGTTCAGGCATCTCAACCTCCTGAACAGCTTTTCTTTTAGGTTTGGTGGGTTTTTGTTTTTGTACGTTGGGTTTCTTGGCCTTTGGTGGAGTAGGTTTGGAAGATGAGGGTTCCATGGGGACTGGTTCTGGTTCCCCTTGGTCATCTTCTGGCCAGGCAGCCTGTTTGTTGTGCCTTGAGTATGCTTGTGAAGTTAAGGGTTTTAAAATTTCAGTTTTACCCACAAACACCTCATTACCCAGTTCATTTATTATGCATTGCATAATGAACCTTGGATATAACAAAAACTTTTTCTTAGTGTTATTGTGATGTAACACCAACTCATTAAAGAAAAGTTTTGATGCCCTGAAATTTGTTTCATTCACAATGGAATGAAAAATTGGTTGAAAGGTTGAGGGCATCTGGTCATAAGACCCTGTTTTAGGACTCAAGCACATAATTATATAATGAAACAAAAGTTTATATTTTGGTTCAAAATATTTTTTAAAGATAGTAGCTTGTGAGAGAGTACCTTGATAACCACACTCAGTCATGGTTAGGTGGATTGCAGAGTTGTCAAACTTTTCAGGGGCATTCACATCATTCAACCCCAGTCTGTTTGCAAGTATGGCCGGTGTGATGGCCATTTGTCTCCCTTTAATTGTTGAGTTGAGAGAGATAACTTCATCATCCACCATCACTGTCTCAGCATTAGCCCAGAACTCATTGAGAGTTTCAGGATGTATTGGTGGGTCTATTGTGAGAGCGGTGAAATATTGGGATTTGACGACAAGATCAATGATCTCATCGTATTGGGACCAGCCTTCTTGTTTTTCTAAGTAGGCTCTGAGATTCTGTCCCTGTTTAAGAACTAAAGCCATGTGGTTTTGTGTGTGTGTATGAATCGAACAGTGTTTATGTTGCAGGTTCAGGGTTTGAGAGCTTTCTTGAGAGAGAAGGAGGGAATTTTTGTTTTGAATGGATAAGTGTTGAAAAAAGATATTTATCAGAAGTTTTTAACCGCTTAGAACTTCTTTATTAGAAGTTTTAAACCGACTAGGTTAAACTTCTGATGATGGGAAAAGTCTGATTTGCCCTTTTTGACTAAACTGCTGATGAAGAATTATCTTCATCAGTAGTTCCCATTTTCTCTTCAACAGTTTTGAACAGCTGATGAGAAATACTTTTAAAAATACTTTATTCATAACTTCTGAAGGTTGTTTTATCAGAAGTTAATCACTTTTCAGAAAATATCCCTATACTGATGTTTTGTTCATCAGTAGTTTCTCTCTTTTCAGAAGTTTTTCAATTTTTTTTTTGAAAACAGATGTAAGTGAAAAATAAAAAAGTTGTGCAGAAAAATAAAGAGAAACACTTACAAATTTAGCATCCCTAGCATGGATACTAACTTCTGAAATGTTGATGTGTCAAGGGGTTTAGTGAATATGTCAGCTATTTGATTAGCTGTTGCTACATGTTTCACTTCAATCTTGCCTTTTTCATAGCAATCTCTTATGAAATGATACCTGATTTCAATGTGTTTAGTTTTTGAAAACTGAACAGGATTTTGAATGATGCTAATGGCAGATTTGCTGTCTACAAGCAATGGTGTCTTGGTCTCTTTGATTCCATAATCAAAAAGTTGATATTGGAGCCATTGTATCTGTGATGTACAACTTGCAGCTGCAATGTATTCAGCTTCAGCAGTTGAAGTTGCAACAGATGTTTGTTTCTTTGATTGCCAGGACACTAGACAGTTTCCCAAGAATTGACAACCACCAGATGTTGATTTTCTTGACATTTTACACCCTGCATAGTCACTATCTGAAAAAGCTGATAACTTGGTATTGCTTGAAGCAGGATACCAAATTCCAAGTGTGGGAGTTCCTTTCAGATATCTGAAGATTCTTTTGACTGCAATAAGGTGTGATTCCCTAGGAGCTGATTGATATCTAGCACAGACACATGTTGAAAACATAATATCTGGTCTAGAAGCAGTTAGATATAAAAGGGAACCTATCATACATCTATACATGGTTTGATCAACCTGTTTTCCTTGATCATCTGGTTCAACTTGTGTGGTTGGTGTCATGGGAGTGGAACATGATTTACAGTCTTGTAAAGAAAATTTGTTTAATAATTCTTTAACATATTTTGATTGATGTATAAAAGTTCCATTTGTTTGTTGTTTAATCTGCAGTCCCAGAAAGTACTGCAGTTCTCCCATTGTACTCATCTCAAATTTTGATTGCATGAGTTTCTTAAATTCATCACACAATTTTGTGTTTGTTGAACCAAAAATGATATCATCAACATATATTTGAACAAGTAAGACATGATTTCCAACATGTTTTATGAAAAGAGTTTTATCAATGGCACCTCTTGTGAAGTTATTTTTGAGTAAAAAGGTTGAAAGTGTATCATACCAGGCTCTTGGAGCCTGTTTGAACCCATAAAGAGCTTTGTCTAGTTTGTACACCCACTCAGGATGAGAAGGATCCTCAAACCCAGGTGGCTGACAAATATACACTTCCTCTTTTATCTTTCCATACAAAAATGCACTCTTGACATCCATTTGATAAACTTTTATTTTGTTGGAAATGGCATAGGCCAGAAATAACCTGATGGCTTCAAGCCTTGCAACTGGAGCAAAGGTTTCATCATAGTCAATTCCTTCTTCTTGAGAGTAACCTTGTACTACCAGTCTTGCCTTGTTCTTTATTATAATACCAGCTTCATCTTGTTTGTTCCTGAAAACCCATCTTGTACCAATTGGTTGCTTGTTTGGTGGTAAGGGACAGATTTCCCAAACCTGTTGCTTGTTGAATTGAAGCAATTCATCTTGCATTGCCTACACCCAATTGTTGTCTTTGAGGGCTTCCTGGTACTTCTTTGGTTCCAACTGTGAAATAAATGCTGAGAATAGACAAAATTTGGAAAGCTGGTTTCTTGTAAGAACACCTGATGCAATATCACCCATGATTTGATCAAATGGATGGTCTTTGTGTTCGATCAGTTGTTGTAAACCACTGACAGGTGTTGGTGGCTCATGTTCTTCAAACAAACTACTGAGGTCTATTATATCTGGTTCAGCAGTTTCAGTGTCTTCAGTAGTTGCAGGTGCTGAAGCAGATGTTTGAGTTTGTCCTTCAGTATTTGTTGAATCAGAAGTTTGTGAAACTTCTGATGGTTTTGAAGTTGACTTAATGACTGTTTGAGGCGACCATGGTGCTGGATCCTCATCATCAAACCTTTGATCACCATAATAAGTAGGTTTGGATGAAGTGACAGTCTTTTCAGGTTCAAAATGGAAGTTGTCAAGGTCAAAGAGTTCAGCAGGATGTGCTGGAATGAGAGTGTGTTTTGACTCATTGAACTTGACATTCAGTGTTTCTTCTACTATCCTGGTTCTTGAGTTAAAAACCTTGTAGGCTTTTCTAGTTGAGGAATAACCAAGAAAGTAACCTGAGTCAACTTTGGCAGCAAACTTTGAAATAGATTCCTTGATGTTCAAGATGAAACATTGACACCCAAAAGCCCTGAAAAAGGAGATAAGGGGCTTCATGCCATGAAGAACTTCATAGGCAGTCTTTGAATGTCTCTTGACAATAAGAACTCTATTTTAAACATAACATGATGTGTTAACTGCTTCTGCCCAAAAGTATAAAGGTAGGCCAGAATCAGCTAACATTGTTCTTGCTCCTTCTATTAAAGTTCTGTTCTTCCTTTCTACCACACCATTTTGTTCAGGAGTTCTGGCAACACTGAATTGTCTAATAATCCCTTTAGACAAACAGAATTCATCCAGAGTTTTGTTCCTGAACTCTGTCCCATTATCACTTCTAATGGTTTTGACAGGTAGGGAGTATTGCTTCTCTACTTGTAGAATGAAGAACTTGATGATTTCAGCTGCCTCATCCTTGGAAATAAGAAGAATACCCATGTAAATCTTGATTAGTCATCAATGATGACTAAGCAGTACTTCTTCTTACCAAGGCTCATGATTTTTACAGGCCCAAATAAGTCCATATGGAGTAGTTGAAGACATGCAGTTGTTTTTGATTCTTCAATAGACTTATAGGAGGACTTATGTTGTTTTCCCTTTAAACAGGATACACAGTGTTCTTGACACTCGTATACTTTTAAGGGTAGACCTCTGACCAAGCCCATTTTTGTGACTTTATTTATGGTTTTAAAGTTCACATGGCCAAGTCTCCTGTGCCAGAGATCAGTTTCTGAAATTGATGCCCTTGAGAAGAAACAGGCAGTGTTGTTCAGTACTTTGTCTTTTTCAATGTCCAATGCATAGACATTGCCACATCTTTTGGCTATTAACATAGTGTGATCTTCAATGATCTTCTCTATCAACTTCTGGCCTTCTGGTGATATGATCTTGCATGTTGTCTTTGTGAAAAAGGAAGAATATCCTTTATCACACATTTGTGACACACTTAGCAAGTTGTACTCAAGGTTTTCAACCAGATTGACCTTGTCAAACTGTATTTTGCTAGAGGAGACATTGCCATGTCCTAGCACATATCCCTTAGCATTGTTCCCAAAGGATACAGATCCATCTCTTTGACTGATAAAATTGTTTATCAGGTATCTGCATCATGTCATGTGCATTGAGCCTCCACTGTCTACATACCAAATGCTATTTAAGCCTCTGGAAACTCTCTGCACAAGATAGCAAATTAGTTAGATTTAGGAACCCAATCCAGTTTGGCTTTGGGTTTGCTCTTGAGAACATTTACAGTTTGTTCTTGACCAAGTTTAGAAATCCATGTCTTTTTGGCAATGGATTTTGCATTAAGAACAATGGTGGTATCCTTTTGAGGACCACCATCAACTTTGGTCATCAGTAGTTGTACCAAGTTCATAAGATCTTTAATCTCAGCAGTTTGTGAAACTGCTGATGATTCAGGTCTAACTACTGAAAGAGAATTTTGAGAAAAAGACTTTTGTTGAGATTTTGTCTTTTTCTGAGAAAAGGTTTTTGCTGGTTGTTGTTTCTTGGGAGAAAAAGTTTTTACATAATCATTTTTGATTTGTTTCCCCACAACCAGTTGTTGATTTTTCTTATTGAACTGAATACCCTTTCTATATCTGCAAAATTCTGTTTTGTGGTTGAACAGCCCACAAATTTCACATTCTTTTGTCTTTTCTTTCAAAGACAAGTCTCTGACTATTTTGATTGGTTTTAGGTCATCGGTAGTTTTCAGGTTCTCAACTCCTGATGTAGTTGAAACTACTGATGGCTTAAAGTCAGATTTAATCAGTACTTCTGAAGAACTTTCTTTGTGTGACTTTAGAAAGTTTTCATGGAAAGATGTGCATTCTTCCTCTTCAGAAGTTTCACCTGAAACAATTTTTCTCCCATCTTCAGTAGTTTTGGGAGAGAAATCTGTTGGTGTTTCAGTGTGATTGTACCCTATGCCAAACCTAACATTTGAAGCACTTTGTTTGTTTAGCAATAATTGGTACCCCTTACAAGATTCCACCCATTTTTCACATGTGACCTTGGTGTCAGCAAGCTCTTGTCTGACATTCCCTAGGTCATTTATCATGATTTTAATTTGTGCTTGGGTTTCAATAGCAGAGTTAGTTAATTTAGAAACTTCTTTTGTTTTTGCAGAAAGTTTTCTTTCTAAATCACATTTCATCTGAGTGAATTTTCTCTCAGAATCATTTGCTTTTCCTTGTAAGTGCACATTTGTCTCTCTTATGAGAGCAAAAGATTCTTTGCATGAATTTGAACATAGTTTTGTCAAAGATTCTTTTGATACCTGTGACAAGGCAGATTTTGAGGAGCATCCCTCAAATGCCATTAAGGCAAAGTTCTTCCTGCCATTGTCAGGCTCTCCCCAGTTGATGTCAAACATTTTGTTGTCTGCATCAGGATTGCACTCTGTGGTGTCAAAAGGAAGACTGCTCCAGTCAACATACCCTGAAGTAAATAGACTTTGTTGAGAGGGTTGTTGTTGCTATGGAGGTTGTTGAGCAGCTAGAAAGGGAGGGATTGATTGTTGGCTCTGCATCTGTTGAGCAGGCATCTGTACATATTGTACTTGTGGCACATATTGGTGTTGTGGAGCTTGTGCCTGTACAAAATGTGCACTCCCTTGTGTTCCATTATTCCTGTTATAATTGGGGTTAAAATTGTTTCCAGGCTGAGATTGGTTAAAGCCAGAGCTTCTACACTCTCTAGCAAAGTGTCCCAACTTTTGACACTTGTGACATCTAAGTTTAGATTTGTCAAAACCAATTTTTGTAGAACTGTTAAGTCCTGGAAACTTCCTTCCTGACCTTTTGTAAAATTTATTTGTTTTTAAACTTAACATGGCCAGTTGGTGCAAAATATCCATTTCTTCTAGGTCATCACTGCTGAAACTATTTAAATCATCCATGATAAAGCACATGTTATCAGCAGTTTGACCAAAGTCATTATTGTCATAACCTGGGAATGATCTTTCAGATGAGATCCCAGCAGTTATGTCAATGTGGTCAAAAGATCCAAAACTATTTGAACAAGTTGGTGAGTCTTGTCCCAATAGTGTTGTACTACCTGTTAGATAGTCATCAGCAGTTTTACCAGAATTTTGTAACTTTTTCTTTTGATCAATTTCTCTCTCAAAAGTAAGTAATCTCCCATGAAGTTTTGTAAGAGTGAGGGAGCTAAAGTCTGGTGAAGATCTTAAGACTATTGAGTATGTTTCCCATTTATCAGGTAAAGACCTTAAAAATCTATGAAGCATAGATACAGTTGCATAGGTCTGACCATTTAGTTTTAGCTCAGATATTAATGAGGAAAATCTTTCAAATTGCTGTGTTAAAGTTTCCCCATTAATGTGAGCAAAAGTTTCATACTGTTGAGCCAAGATTTCTCTGGTGTTGGCAATCACCTCTTCAGTTCCTCCAAACTGTTCTTTTAAGCAGTCCCAAAGCTTTTTGGCACTATCACAATGTAATAGGCCAGAGTAGATTTCATTTGGGAGTGCCATTGCCAACATAGAAAAAGCTTTTGCATCAAGCTCAAGTTTTAGGAAATCATCATCAGTATAGTCTTTTGGTTCTTTTGGAATCTCTTCTTTAGTTTCAAGATTTATATTTACTGGTTTATGAGGACCATATATCACAGATCTCCAACAACCTGTCTTGGTCTGTGATAAGGTATGTGCCATTCTCTTTTGCCATATGTTATATTCATTTCTTACAAGCATGGCAGGTTTAGTGGCAGAACCAGTATTATGAGGATCCATTTTAAAGAGTATTGATTTGTCAAATATCTCTTAAAGTGATGGATGTTGATAAAAGTGAGCTTATAATCCTTTATTGAATATCAATAAGAGCCTGTGTCTGATTCTTAATGTGTTAGATTGATATGTGATCAGATAAACCAGTGCTCTGATACCAATTGTTGGATCAGTATATTGCTCTTTGTATGAACTTGCTAGTGAACACTTAAGTGTTTAGCAAGTTCTTTGATCAGTGATAGCACAGCGGAATGTTATAAGTTTAAAGCTACACTTATCAACAGGAGTTATTACTCCCCCTGGATTCAAGAACTAATAAATGATAAGTATTTATTGAGAATCTAAGTATTGAATAAGAATGAAACACTTTGACAGATTCTCAATAAACATGAAATGGAAATAACAATAATAAGTGTTGAAGGATTTTTGTATTAAAATCAATGTCTAAAACAGAGGGATGAACCCTTCTATTTATAGACTTTACAAATACATGAACCTTGTCAAAAGCAAGTTCAGAAACAAGTTGCAACAAGTTGCAGTCTTGGAACTTGTACATAAAGCAAAAAAGAAATACTAAAGTAATAAACTACTGATACAAGAGGCGGTGAAAAAGATCTTCATGTAAGTACTGATGAATGACAAACTATGATGAGTAGTTTGTCTTCAGTAGTTCTTCAGTAGAAGTGTCTGGTTTGAACTTCTGATGACTTTTCTTCTTCAGCACTTGTGAATCTCTTCTTCAGCAGTTTGATCCTTCTTCTTCAGCAGTTCTATACTTAGAGTATTTTGACAGAAGTGAATTAGACTAAGGTTTGCAAAAGTGGTTTCACCAATCCTTTTTGTCCTAACAATTAGCTTTGCAATATATATATATATATATAGGTTTAGGATCCTGTACAAAGTATATTTTTCGTGAGAAGTGTGAGAAGGACTAAGAATTGACATGTAGACATCATGTTTTGGATTTAGGAATGATGTTTTAGGTTGTTTTAACTTGAAAAACATCAAACACAACAATCTAAAACACAATACAATGTATTATAGTCATTAAATTTAAAAAACAACTAAAACACACTACTTAACGCTTAAAACACACTGCTAATGTTCTTAGCATGGTGTTTTAAGTTTTAAGCCTAAAATACTTTGTTTTCGGTTTTTAATTGTTATGTTTGGTGTTTTTATAGGCAAAACAATCCAAAACATCACGACTAAGTTCAAAAAATGATGCCTAAGTATCAATTTTTAATACTTCTCACACTTCTCATAAAAAAAACACTTTGTACACGATCTTGACCCTATATAGGTTTAGGGGAAAGTTAATTTGAGAACACCTATATTTCGTGCGAACCGTGAGAACGGCATCTAAAACCATTCAAATTCAAAATTTCTTTTTACACTTGTCTTTATTACCAAAATACAATCTCAAAAACACAATTCACGCGTAAAAATTCAAACGTATACGAAAATAATTTGTATTTACACGTGTAAATTTACTGTTTATACATGTGTAAACTGTTTCATTTACACATGTGTAAAAAGTTATTTTGGAAGTGTTTTTGCAAGAAAAGATGAATTATTTGGAAAGAAAATTTATTTATTAATGTTGTATTTTGATTATAATGAGGTTTGGATTAAAAAAAAATTTGATTTTGATTGATTTTTTAACTTGTTCTCACGGTTCTCACAATATTTAGCGTTCTCAAGATAATCTTCCCCTATATATATATATATAGATTAGGTTAATTATGTTTGTATTTTGATTGTTAATTTTAGACTTTAATTTTTTTTCTTTTAACAGTTACTTTTATTAAACATTATACAACATTAAACAATAAACAACATTAAACCTATCGCGCAACAATCGCCATGTCGCTACATGGTTGAAGTTACTCCCGTATGCATGGAAATAGTCACGGCGTGTGGCTAGGATTGCAATGTCTTCTTGAAGATTAGGGTGCCGCTCAATCGTGGCTTCATAGAGGCGTTCCATCGGATACACTTGGTGAAGAGATCATGCCATTTACTAACGAGCGAATCCTTGTTGCGGTCATTTGTGTCGGTTATTCGATTGAATTCCACCGACACGTTCCAAAACGAAGCTCTCCATAAATCGACAGGATGATTTGTGTTTCTCACTGCCAAATACGCCCTCGCTAACGCGATCTCGTCATTTACATTCCAGGGGCCATTTTTACGATATGATTAAAGTATGATAACCGGTTTTGTGTGATTTTGGTATTAGTTATGGGGTTTTTTTATAGGTGTAAAAAAATGTAGCCGATAGGTTGTAACGGTTACAAAATTAATTACCGTTTGAAAATTAAATAACAGTTACTTTTTGAATTTAAATGAAAATAATAATAAATAAAAGAATCAGTAGAGTGCTGCCTCCAAAAAAGTGTTTCAGTGAAGTGAGGTGACAGTGCAGGATTGGCTAAAATCAGTTAAGTGAAAAAAAAATTACAACAAGCACCCCTTGCCCCCTAATATTCACCACTTATGTAAAGTTGTTTCGTAAACGAGCTCAAGCTTCACTTATAGAGCCGGCAAGCCTAAAGCCTATTATTTATATATTTTTATTTAATATATTAACTAATAGATAATAAATGAGCCGAGTCTGAGCCGAGCTCGAGCTTGATAAATTAACATGAAGTCGAGCTCAAGCTTTGAAAACAATGCTCAAACCGAACCAAGCTCGATCTATCATAAGTTAACCGAGCTCAAGCTCAAGCTTTGTCAAGATCGGGCTTGGCTCGACTTGTTTGCACCCATAGTTCCAAATGTTTTCATTGTTGTAGATAAAAGCAGCAGCAGAAAAGCTCCTAGTTGGGTTGATCCCAGTTCTAGTAATAGATATAGTGGCTAAAACCTACAATCCATCCATATCTGAAACTGCTGGATCGCTAGAAGGGATTTGAACCAGGCATTAAAAAGTACAAAAACCAAAGCAAAGGTACGAGTAATACATGCCACGTGTTTACGTGGTGGACGTGACTAGACCTACACCGACGGTAGAGACATTCAACCATGGGTCTGGTTTTGGGTTTGAAGGATTGGTCAGAGCCTACAAGGTGACCCAAACATAGAGATTCAAGAGCACCCTTTAAGCACTCAAGTCAACGATTTATACAACAAGATAAGCATGTATACAAGATCTTTGATGCGTCAAAATGCCTACCTGCGCCTTGCAAGATTTCAACCCCGCCATCTATTAGTTATATTTTCTGATTTGGCCCGTTTGAAAGAAAAAGAAAGCGACACAAATTAACCAAACATAATAATTCTAGGTTAAAAAAGCTATGATTCGAATCATCTAGCACGAGGGATCATAAGAAAAGCAGATGGTTAAAGGAAGATAAAACCTAAAATATAAGCTTTCTGGAAATGAAAAATGGCAGATTAATGTGAAACTATCATGTATAACTGAAAATTCATGCATCTCTTTAATAAATGAGCAGAAAGATGTTACATGTTACAAGTAATTTTTTGATGATTCATGATCTGATCCCAGTTACGAAGCGCTGGATGCCAGCAAAATCTGGTACAATCTTGAGATCATAGAAGTTGTCGTTATGAACGGATTCCATATGATCTACAAGAAACCTGCATTGGTCTTCACCATTCGTCTGCAGCCAAGAAACACAAATAAGACGGTAAAAATGGTGCTAAAAGCATCAAAAAGAACACTCTTGATTGCTTGGCCTAGAGATGGCAAGACAAGTAAGTCAGGTAACGGGTCAAAACATGTCCTTTTGGTGCGGTTAGAAATCAGATCAATTTGGGTTGACGCACTAATGCTTGACCCATTCCGCTTATAGCTTAACTTTTGGATTTGACAAAGCTGGCCCGTTTGACTAAAAAACACAACCCAAAACCAAACTTCATAAGTATGCGGCGGGTCAAGACCGCCACCTCTTAACATGGCATTAAAACTGATAACTACAGCATTACCTCAAAGGCGAAAAAACCACCAGGTTTTAGCATAAAAGCAGCACCATTGCAAAGATGCAGAAGGTCAGACATGCCATCTTCACCACCATCTAATGCCAGTATTGGTTCATGCCTACCAACTTCAGCTTGAAGCCCCTTAATTTGCCCACTTGGTATGTAGGGTGGGTTGCTTACCAGCCCTGCAACTTGGCCTTCAAACCCACTCAATGGGTCAAACCATGACCCTTGCTTTACAGAAACTTTATCCTAATACAAAGCATGAGTCTTTTTGTTAGATGCATTTAATCAAATGTACAATTTTTGGGTGCTTAAAAACCGTTGAAACCATCTAAACTGAGCTAAATTGGCCAGTTAGGCTGGGTAGGAGTGAACCAGATCGGTTTAAAGATTAAAACTTGGTTTCACTGTTCGATTTACGGTTTGAAACCGGCCACCAAAACCGAACCAGCAGAAATATTAACAAAATAACTAATATTATTTAATCTAAATAACTTTAACAAACAATAATTTTTTTCATGTATAGGAATCAAACAATTATAACATGTAAAAAATTTCAAATGTTATGCCTACATATTATCAATCTAATCGATTTCATGCTATTATTTTTTTTACACTTCTTTTTCACAAATCTTGTAATACTCAACAGGCAAAAGCATTGATCTTTTTCTAAACCTACCATTTTACTGAACTTCCAAACATCGAACGGAACAATTCCGAGAAGCAAATAAGCCTATAGTTTTTCCAAAAACCGTATATACTAGTTCGACCCAGAATATCAATCGAAACCAGCCAAACCGGACAGTGAACACCCCTAGTACAATGAATCAATAACCATAATAAGTTAACACATCAAAAGCTTCAAAAGCACCTAAAATTACCTGCAAATTATACCTTTTAACATTATACAAAGCAACTTGAACAGCAACAGGACTAACATCAGTAGCAATAACCCTCCCATGATCCCCTAAAACCCTTCCAATCCCAACAGCCAATGCACCACTACCAGTCCCAAGATCAACCCACAACCCACCCTTCAACTCATCACTCTCTTTAACCACATCACCAACCAAATCAACAATCAGCTCAGTCTCAGGCCTTGGAATCAACACCCCTTCTTCAACACTCAACACCAAATCCCTCCAATGCTCACACCCAACAACATACTGAAAAGGCCTCCTCTTTTCAATCCTCTGCTTCCATAACATGTAAAGATCACCCAAATCAGCCCGTAACCGAACTACGCTATCGAATTCTCCTTCGGTTCGATTCGATAACACACTAGGGGTTTCGACAGCGTCTTGGATGAGCCAATTGAGTTCTCTGTGCAAGGTTTCGGAGTCTGGGCCATTGTCTGATTCCAGGAATGATGAACCCACTGATGAGGCTAGGGTTTTGGCCCAATTTTGAAACGTTTGAAGGTCGGTTAGGGTTGTAGAGAAGATGGGTGGGCGGAGAAAGAGAGGGGTTTTAGGGGTTGTTGAAATAAGGGGTTTGTAGGATAGTGAAGAACATGAAATGGGTCTGTGGGTAATTGAGCGATGGAGGGTTCTTGATGTGAATGCAGTTGAGAGAGACGAGGCTCGCGCCAAAATTGAAAGATTCATCTCATCTGCTCAGTCTCTTGAACTGTGTAGGTGTAGTTTCTACATGAAGCCACATGAATGTTACATAGGGTTTTTTTTTTTCTTTTTTTTTGTTGGATTTGAAAAGGTTAAACCGTCTAAACCTGTCATCAGCTTGGATATTATTTTGAGTTGTCTTTCATGATTTCATCTTAGGGTCTTTGTATCTTGGTGGTGAGATAAGACTTAGGGACCATAAGGTCCTGGGTTCGAATCTCACAAAGGGGGTTTTCTCATAATTATGAGTTTCCTCCTGAATTGGTGACTTGGTGGTGGAATATGATCGCGTGGAAACATTGGTGGCACGATGATACTCCAGTGTTCCGTGAGTGATTCCAATTTGTTAGCCGTTCAAAAAAAAAAAAAAGTGTTAAATCATTAAGATGTTTGAATGGTTAAGAGGCTTCAATGATTATGTGTTGAATGATTCAGCTATACACAAAGTCTGAGTAATTCAGCTTTTAACCATTTCATTCAAAGCCTTTTTTTTAGAGAAAATTGTTCGAATGGTCCCTATGGTTTGCATAATTTTCACCTATAGTCCTTAAGTTTTTAAAATTATAGTCATAGTCCTGAAACAATGAATTTTTTTAACTCGGATAGTCCCTAGAGCTAACTGAGGTTAAATAATCCAGTTAAGTGGGTGTGAAATTACAAAACTATTACTACTAATAATAATAGCACTAGAGACTAAGTTGCTAATGTGTACATTTGTAGTGCACATCATGATAATCACATACGAAACAGTTCCTAACGGGAATTAAACAAACCTCATGCTCATTGTTATTCGAAATATGTTATGTCTCCTACAAATAAATATAGTAAAACAAATGAAATATAATTAACGACCACAAACTTATCAACAGTTAAAGAATAGATAGATAGGGTAATTGGTCGGAGATGGTGTGAAGCAATCCTATCCTACTGGTTTTTTTTTTTTTAAGCAAAGGGACACCAATTTTAAATTACTAGGTTTGGGTTTTCTTTAATATTACACACACATTGTTTTTCTAACATTATGTATTTTTTATTTTTAGTGTATTGAAAATATGTATTAGTATAACACAGGTTGAATGGTAGAGGTATATGATGTGGAATGAGAAGTTGAGGTGGCTGTGAGATGATGGATGAAAGATGGTTATAAAACCTATGATGTTAACAAGGTCACATCGGATATTATTGAAGATGTCAAAATCGAATCATATTGGTGGATAGTTAAAAGGGCGAAGAACATTGGGTTGGATAGCAAGGCCGGTCCTTAAATTTCAGGTGCCCGGGCCGAGCTGCAAAAATTGTGCCCTTTTGGGGGAGGTTAGGAGTTCGAATCCCACAAAGGATAAATGATGAAAGTTTGGCAATTAAAAAAAAATTGTATCATAACAAAAATAAAAGTTAAAAAGGAAGTCAAAACCAACCGATAAAAAACAAAAACTAAAGTGTATGCCCTCTTCATTTCATCTTCTTCATCCTCTCTAGTCATACACTCATTAATAAACCTGCAATTTTTTTTTCAAACCATTTCATTTTCTTCTTTAGTTTTTAACCTCTCTCAACATTTCTTTATTTTCTGTTTTATATAAACTACCATTCACTTTGATTAATACTTGATTAACAATTTTGTGGCTCAAACATACAAAAATCCATCGAATTAAGGACATTACTGTTAAAAAAAAAAAAAACTTGGATTGTCGGAGGGTCAATGTGCCCCCGAGAAATTGGGCCCGGGCCTGGAGTCCTCCCCGCACCCCTTAAGGGCCGGCCCTGTTGGATAGGGCGACGTGGTGGAGTTTCTCTTGCTTTGATAGCGGTTAATGTGTCGGCTATGACACGAGTTCAAATATAGGCGTTTTCAGTTTGTTTTTGGTAGTTTTTGTTTATGTTCTTATGTGTAATATGTGGGCGTTATGTAAGCGGTCCAGATAGCCTCTGACTTAATGACCTGGGTGGATTTTGGCGATTATGATTATGATTGAATAAAATGACTCCGTTTGAATTTTTTGGTTTTTCTAATATCGAGCTAAATATATAAAAAACGAGTTTGTTAGTTGGTAGTGAGAGATAAGAAATTATAAAAATAATTATATGAGTATTGATTCATTGGTTGTTTAAGTGGTTACTTAGTCACTATATATCACTCATATTTGCAAAATAAATATTCAACAAGTTAAACCAAAAAAAAAAAAGCATGAACATGAGACAATCTTAAGTGTGTCACACACGCCACAACATGAAACAACATATCGGTTGTGTTAACCCTTATTCAATCCATCCATCAATCAAACGAACCTATTGTTATTGTTTTGTTGGAAGGGAAAGTTCTTAAAAGTAAAAGAAAACAATAGTAATAACCGTTTGAATTCCGTTCAACTGCCCCAAACTATACTTAATTTCAACTAAAACTAATTTATAATAACTATGTAGTGGAATACATAAAAAAAACAAAAACCCTAGTCCTCCGACAATGTCGGAAGACACGAGGCGGCAAACAGAGGAGGAGTGGCAGGACGTTCCATCACGTAAAGGCAGGAGTCAGAGGCAGAATGGCACGGGCAGTTCAAAGGTAATAACAAAGTTTTTCGTTTCGAATCTTCCCCCGAAGTGTTCTTCATCAGATCTTAAGGAGGTATTTCATTTTTTTGGTTCGTTCGAAGGGTCTTACATAGCTAGGAAGTTTGATAGATTGGGGAAAAGGTTTGGGTTTATTTCATTCAGTGGTATCTTGGATGTTAAGAGGTTAGCGATGGAGATAGCAGATGTATGGATGGGTTCGTATAAGTTGTTTGTTTCACCGGCTCGTTTTGTGGATGGGGAGAGGGTTGGTGTTAATAATGTAATCGATGATACTAACAGGAAAGGTAAGGAGAAGGTTGACTATTCCCATGCAAACCATAGTGAGGGGAGCTTTAGTCAGGAGAAGAATGGAGACAATGGTTCGGATGGTTATGGGGGAAAAGGAAGAACGTTTTTAGACTCTTTGTTGAATAGAAATAAGGTTGATGTGTTACAGGTTGAGGATAATGTGTTAGGATTCTCACAGTGGCATAATGTGGCAATTGTGGGTAAACTTAATAGCTTTAAAAGTTTAATGGAACTTCGTAAGTGGTTAAGGAATCAAGGGTGGAAGGATGTTACTATAAAATATGTAGTAGGCCTTACGGTATTGTTGGTTTTCAATGAGGTGAAGGATGTTGATAAGTTTATATTGGATAAGGCAATCTGGTCGTCTGTCTTTATTTCTTTGGAGAAGTGGGATGGTAATCAAAGGGTTGCGGAGGAGAGAATCGCATGGTTGCAAATACACGGAGTTCCGGTGTAACACCCCAACCGATGGCGGAATCATCGAGGTGTCACGTAGTGACGATTGTTCAAAAGCACATGGTACTAAAATGTAAATATTATTGAATAAACCATAATTGTCTTACATTGTAACACCCCAACCGATGGCGGAAACATCGAGGTGTCACGTAGTGACGATTGTTCAATAGCTCATGGACTAAAAGTGTAAATTTTGATAGATTGATTAAGTAGTTTATTACATTGAAAGAAAAATACAAGATACAATAATTCTAAAGTGACAATTAAAACTGAAATACAATGAATCCAAAATCTAAGTAAAAATTCCAAAAGCTTAAAAGTCATCTCATAAATAACCTGAAACATGTACGAAAATAGTATATGTCAATACAAAAATGTATTGGTGAGCATACCCTGTTTGAATACATATAGTAGAAAAAGAGTTTCGCAATTCACGTGTTATACTGTCTACAATTTAGTGTTCAAGCTATGTACAAATGCCACCCAAAATCAAACCTTTGTTTAATGAATCAAGAGTCACATATATATAGTATTCGCTCATAGTAGGCGATGAATAATCGTTCACACATAACAATAATTAAGTACTATTTATTGTTATGCTAGGCCGCCCAGCGGTTAATGATTCAGGTCATAAGTACACACTATCAGCGAATCAACAAGTAAAACACATACAAGAATTGCGATTGTGAATATAGAATAAACCATGATTAAGTGAATGAAGTAATAAGCGTACATGAGTCACCCCAAAAGTGTAAAACATGAAAAAGGGGAAAGATATACTCACTTGTTGTGAAGAATAACAAGTACGATTAGCACAAGTTGTAGCGGTTTGGGTAACTCCAAAAATTACCCTAACAGAATGAATATTATATGTATAAATAATAGAATAAAATCTAGAACGACTTGGAGATTTCTAGGTTCATATATGTTTAGGGATTTAGTTTAGGACTCTAAAATGTCTAGATAGTTTAACGTAAGAAAAATATATATTCCAATTCGTATTTATATAAAATGGTAAGAGTAAATAATGACTCGATCAAATAAAATTTGATATGTTTACATCATATTTATCATGGAAAAAATATATAAAAGCATATATGTATAGGTTATAGATTTGATTAAAATATAATCATATGAGTATTATTATTATAATAATAAATGAAGTTGTCTAGAATTAGACATTGAATTAGAATATAAGAAAATAAAATGTAATATATAGTGTATGTGTATGTAAAATCTATCTAAAGCATTAAACATCAATCAATAGTATGAGTATGAAAGTGTCAAATTATATATTTGAATAAATAAATATCATAACTCATACAATGCGATGCAAATAAATATTTATATATAATTAGAATAGTGAATATGAGAAAATGAATAAAAAATGCGTGTAAGACTATATTATTGTTTTGTAAATTAAATAACTATCAAAAGTCTAAACGCACGTGTATAAAATATATACATACATAAGTATCATATAGATTATGTATAAAGTACTCAAATAACAATGTTAACCAAAATGTATAGAATTTCGAATGTATAACAATATTTTAGTTATAAAATTACCACTTGAATTTTATAGAATAAAAATAACTTAAATTAGTATAAAACATGAATAAATTCCAAAAATCTTATCACAAGCATGACTAAGACCAAATCAACAATAGAGTCACTAAATAATATAAGTTACAATGTCAAAAGGCTATTTTTAGAATAGGTTTAAAAGCCCTAAAATCCCAAAATTATTGTATGAACCATAGAACTTGATTTGTCACATTGAAAATCAAATTCCCTTTATCAAAAAAATTGATAGAGGGCTTTTGTAGTAGATAAGAAATAAATAAAATTAGACTCAGAATTACCCAAATCAGATTAGAATTGAGGTTGAATTCGCAAATGGAAGTTCCAAGCTCTACAAACGCACACTCAAACGTCAACGTCATTGATAATTGATAGCCTTTGATTTTTGTTTGGAGTATCACGAAATGAGAATTGAAGAAGATATTATGATACATCTTGATTTAATCGAAGGGATGCTTCTAAGACACATACTCTCAAAAATATGGCAAAGTCAAGATGAATAAAAATTTATGAACATCGATTTTAGAATGAGGAACACCTATTGCTTCAACTAATGTTTCTTCCATTTTATAACAAATGAAATAAGAAAGGTATAATGAAACTTATGAAGGTGCACTAATGGCTCATGAATTGGAGCATTTACATTCTTTATTTTTATGTTCATAACTTATGTAGCTTTAAGACATATTAAATTTCTAATTAAAAAGGAAATTTATTATCAAAACACCATTAAAAGAAAATTTCAATGATTATCATAAATTCAAACTTCTAATAAATTCAAAAATGATAGAAAGTACAAGGACTAGAATTGACAACTTGAAGGAAAACGCAGGTGATGGTTATCACAGTCTCCCCTACTTTAGAAAATTTCGTCTCGAAATTACTTTCAAGTGGGGGTTTCTATGAAACAAAAGATGTTGTAAAAAGGCAAGTAGGTTTTAAGAAATACATCAATCGTGATTTTACAAAGTTTAAAGTAGTGGTTTAATATCCAAGGCAAAAGTTTCAAAATCCTTAACGTTTGACCCAAGATTAGAATGTTGAGAGTTTACAATGAAAAAGGATTGGGAAAGTATGTAACTGGTGAGGGCAGAGGCACTGATGAAAATGATAGAAAGTACAAGGACTAGAATTGACAACTTGAAGGAAAACGCAGGTGATGGTTATCACATACATGGAATTGGAAAGTACATTGTCTAAATGAAATGTAAATATTGAAATAACTGAATTAAAATAAAGCACTAAATGTCTCTTGCTAAAGCACTAGATCAAACTGCACCTGAAACATGTACAAAAATAGGTTTGGTCAACATAAGAAATGTTGGTGAGCATTCCTAGTTTTGATATATATAATATGCTAAAAAAATATACAATTCAAGTGCATGCTACAGTGCAAATATGTAAACTATGTATCATACAAATGAGCGAAATCAACCCTGTGACTGTATAATGTACTGTATGAACGGTGGTGTACTCATCCAATAAATGGGTGATAACTTAACAATGGCCACGGATTCTCCGATGAAAAAGGGGGAGAATCAATCTAGGCGGGTTGTCAATCCAAATAGCGCTATCCAATGTTAAGATCGGCTTGTACCATGTTAATGATTTCACTAAGTACAAATGTAATCCACATGTATTGTCTAAGCATAAAGCACGTTGTAAGCAATGCACATAGTACTAGAATTGTATTTGTAAAAATGTAAACTTGTATTTGAAATTTGTAATAGTGTACTTGTAACACCCCAAAAATGTATAAAAGCAAAAAGGGATAGGAATACTCAATGTTTACGTAATAGCTTGAAATTGAACTTGGACAACGAAATATGAGTTGGAATTATCCCAAAGAATCAACCTAAAGAATTTGATAATGTGTAAGGGAATAACTCTAGGATACATGAAAGTCTAGGGTTTCGAATTGGGGATAAACGTTTATTTGATTAATAAACAATTTGTTTATTAAAATATAAGAAATTTAATAAATAAATAAAAGTCTTTTTGTAAAATTTTAAGTTAAATATAGTCACAACATAAGATTTTGATTACGAAAATAATTTTTATAAAATTATTTTCTTGAAAATAGAATATTTACTTTAATTATTTCAAATTGTCAAAATATGACTTTAATATTTAAAAATATTAAAATTAAAGAATTTCTGAATTAAAAATTGTATTTCAGTTCTAGATAGTTAGAAATAATTTATATAAAATTTTGGTGCAAACATATTGAAAAATGAATTTATTATGATTTATTTATGATTAAAACTAACAAAAATTAATTAAAAATATAAAATAAATGGTTTTTCTGAAATAAAAATATTTTCTGGAATGTTTAAGAACATAAAATTTTAGGATAATTTTTGTGAGATTTAATAAAATCGTTTAGATATTTTATAGAATTTAATAAATATAAACGAATAAACCTGTATTATTAATAATATATATTAAATAAATTATATTTGAAAAACTAAAAATTGGGTAATGAACTTTATCATTTGAAGATCATATAATAATTTTTGTAGAATTTATAAAACACTTTTAGTATTTAAAAACTATTTTAAGAGATTAAATATGTTAAGTATATATATAAAATGGCAAAAAAAAATATATGTTGGTTATGGGAATCGAACCTGGGCCTCTGGCCGGTTCGGGTTTTATCACAAGCGTGGCCACCAACTGAGCCACACCCTGAGAACGAATTATATTGGATTGGAATTGTATATATAGGTTAAATGTATTAATGATTAAATGAAGGAAAAATAAAAGTGTGTGTGAGGGATTCGAACCTTGGCCACTGGCCGGTTTGTTCCCTTATACTCAGCGTGTAAACCAACTGAGCTACCTCAGTTGGGTGTGTTTTTCTCTTTTCAAAATAATTATATACACTAACAGATTCAAGTGTTCTTCCCCAATTCTTAACATTTCGTGCCCTAATTATCAAATCATCACAATTGGTGATCATTAGCCCCTGAATCTTTGGGGCTAATGATCACAAGGTGCCGAACACTAGAACCCACAAAAAAAGAGAGCATACCAATCCCGTAGCCGGGTCTGCGAGTCCGACAAAGAAGGCGCAAAGAAAACGATTAAAAGGCTTCAATAACAAGTTGTTTACAGAAATTGGAGATGGATAAGAGATTTTCGGCGATTAGGGATGGTGTGGGCACGTTCAATTTATAGTATGAAGATTGGATTGTGGATTTGGCAAGTATTTAACTCGGTTTTGAAGATGACGCGACAATGGATCACAATTGGAAAGTTTTGACTGGATTATATACGCGTAGATGGTGCGAATTGGTCAAACAATTCAATTCCATTCCTTTTCTGAATTGATTAACGCGTTTTAGGAGGTGATTGATGATGATCCACGCGACAGTTGACTTTTTGTAGTCAACTGTTCAGTTTTAAGAATGGTATATAATAATTGAGATGGGATTCTAAACAGATAACATGGTGTAGCCCAATTGGTTTGATGTGTGTGTGTATGTAATGACTCGGCTTGGGACGCGGGTTTGAATCCCGTCCCAAGCATTATTTTTTTTACAAGGTTTTATCTATAATATTATTATTATTATCTTATATTATGATTAAACGAACCCGAATGTATCACAGAATATTTTTTTTAAATGTTCAAAAATAATGAAAATGTAACGTTTTTATTAATTGCGGTATAACGTACATATAATTATAAAAAGAATACAAAGAAAAGTGACGGATGTCACAGCATCCCCTACTTTTAGAAATTTCGTCCCGAAATTCCTTCAAGTGGTAGTCTCTGGAAAAAGATGAGGATACTTTGACATCATTTGGTCCTCACGCTCCCAAGTAAACTCTGGGCCTCGTTTGGATTCCCAACGAACTTTGACAATAGGAATTCGGCTTCGCTTAAGTGTCTTGACGTCTCGATCCATAATCTCCACAGGTTTCTCTATGAAGCGCATCGACTCGTCAATCTGGATATCCTCTAAAGGAACATGGAGGTTATCTTCAGCCAAACACTTCTTGAGATTAGAAACATGAAACGTTGGATGAACATTATTGAGCTCTGGTGGTAAATCGAGCTTGTAAGCCACCTTCCCAACTCGCTCAAGGATCTTAAAAGGGCCTACAAACCGTGGTGCAAGTTTCCCTTTCTTTCCAAACCGAAATACACCCTTCCAAGGTGAAACCTTGAGAAGTACCATGTCTCCGACTTGAAATTCTAGAGGCTTGCGCCTTTGATCGGCATAGCTCTTCTGTCTGCTTCGAGCAACTTGTAAGTTCTCACGAATGCGAAGAATTTTGTCTGTCGTTTCTTGTATCAGTTCGGGACCGGTGATTTGTGTTTCACCAACCTCGCTCCAACACACAGGGGAACGACATTTGCGACCATAAAGTGCCTCGAATGGTGCCATGTTAATACTGGAATGGTAGCTGTTATTATACGAGAACTCAACCAAGGGTAAGTGCGTGTCCCAATTACCACCAAAGTCGATGATGCACGCTCGAAGCATATCCTCCAATGTTTGGATGGTTCGTTCAGTTTGACCATCCGTCTGTGGGTGATAAGCCGTGCTAAGATTCAGTTGTGTACCAAGTGCGGACTGAAATGTCTGCCAGAAGCGAGAAGTAAACCAGCTATCACGATCGGAAATAATGTCTAGAGGAATACCATGACGGCTGACAATCTCACTGATGTAGATCTTAGCCAATTTCTCAGCTGTGTAGGTCTCACGAATGGGTAGGAAGTGAGCAGATTTGGTCAAACGATCGACAATAACCCAGATACTTTCATGTCCACGAGTGGTGCGTGGAAGTTTCGTGATGAAGTCCATAGCAATGTTTTCCCACTTCCACACTGGGATTTCTGGTTGCACAAGCAAACCAGATGGACGTTGGTGCTCAGCTTTGACCTTGGAACAAGTAAGGCATTTAGCCACATAAAGAGCTATGTCCTTCTTCATACCGGGCCACCAATACAAAGTACGCAGATCCTGATACATCTTATCTGCACCAGGGTGAATAGAGTAACGAGACTTATGGGACTCGTCCATGAGGAAGGTACGCAGGTTGTCACGATCAGGGATCCAAAGACGGTTCATGAAATAAAGTAAACCATTTTTGGTTTCCAACTGATTTTCGGCTCCACACGACATTTCTTCGTACATGTTGCCCTCAGTAACAGAGACATGTTGGGCTTCAATGATGCGGAGTTTGATATCAGACTGGACCTGAGCACAATAAAGTTGGGCATGACCTTTACGACTAAGAGCATCGGCCACAACATTCGCCTTGCTAGGATGGTAGCGAATCTCGCAGTCGTAGTCGTTTAACAACTCGACCCATCGTCGTTGTCGTATATTTAGATCTTTCTGGTTGAAAATGTGTTGAAGACTCTTGTGGTCAGTGAAGATCACACATTTTGTACCATATAAATAGTGCCGCCAAATCTTAAGTGCGAAAACGACCGCTCCGAGTTCAAGATCATGAGTAGTGTAATTTTTCTCATGGCTTTTTAGTTGTCGCGATGCATATGCTATAACCTTGCCTCGTTGCATAAGAACATAACCAAGACCTTGGTTAGAGGCATCACAGTAAACCACGAAATCCTCATTGCCGTCAGGTAAGGTGAGAATTGGAGCATCACACAGTTTCTGTTTCAATGTCTGGAATGCTTCTTCCTGACTGGGTCCCCATACATATGGTTATCTTTATGGGTCAAGGAAGTGAGAGGTAAGGCAATTTTGGAGAAGTTGAGAATAAATCGACGATAGTAACCCGCTAAGCCAAGAAAAGAGCAAATTTCCGTGGGAGACTTGGGTGTAATCCAATTCTTAACAGCCTCAATCTTAGCTGGATCCACGTGTATACCCTTATCACTGATAATGTTTCCCAAAAATTGAACTTCCTTAAGCCAGAATTCACACTTGGAGAATTTGGCATACAATTGTTCATTCTTCAAAAGACTCAAAATTTGTCTAAGGTGTTGCTCGTGGGCTGAATTGGTTTTAGAGTAAATGAGAATGTCATCGATGAAAACGATTACGAACTTATCCAAGAAGGGTTTGCACACGCGATTCATGAGATCCATGAAGACAGCGGGTGCATTCATTAGTCCAAAAGGCATAACCATGAACTCGAAATGCCCATAGCGTGTACGGAAAGCTGTTTTTGGAATATCGTCTTCATGGACTCGTAGTTGATGATATCCCGAACGAAGATCGATCTTTGAGAAGCAAGTCGAACCTTGAAGTTGATCAAAGAGGTCATCAATGCGGGGTAAAGGGTACCGGTTTTTAATGGTGAGTTTATTCAACTCACGATAATCAATACACATTCGGAAAGATCCATCCTTCTTCTTTACAAATAAGACTGGAGCTCCCCAAGGTGATGAACTGGGACGAATGAAACCCTTGTCTGCCAACTCTTGAAGTTGACTCGCAAGTTCTTGCATCTCGGAAGGTGCAAGGCGGTATGGAGATTTAGCAACGGGAGTAGCACCAGGTACAAGATCAATACGAAATTCAACAGGACGCACCGGTGGTAGTCCAGGTAAGTCATCAGGAAAGACTTCTGGAAATTCACGAACAACAGGAACATCTTGAATACTCTTGTCTTTACCTTTCTTTTCCACAATATGGGCCAAGAAAGCTACGTATTTCTTGCGTAGATATTTCTGTGCTTGAGTGCAAGACATGAGTTTAAGACCACTGGATGGTTTCTCACCATAAACCCGTAAAAAGTCACCCGATGCGAGAGGAAACCGAATAAATTTCTCAAAGCAGACAACTTCGGCATGATGTTTAGAAAGCCAATCCATACCCACGATAACATCAAAGCTTCCCAATTTCATGGGTATAAGATCAATGATGAAGTCATGTTCGTTAAGGCTAAGAGTACAACCCTGGATGATAGAATCGATTGAGATGGGTTTACCATCCGTGACCTCGACAGTGAAAGGCGCTCCTAATCTAGAGCGAGTGTGAGATAATAGAGGTTCAAATGCTAACGACACAAAACTTTTATCCGCACCAGTATCAAATAAAATTGAAGCATAACGACCATCAAGTAAAAACGTACCATTCACCACATCATTTGCTTCCTGGGCTTCTGCTGCATTGATGTTGAAAGCCCTACCACGAGCCACTGGGTTTGCTGCACGGTTTACTGGGACAAGTGCTGGACATTGATTTCTAAGGTGGTTTGGATCACCACAATTGAAGCAAGCTCGACCATATGCTATAGGTTGTGGGTTTTGGCGAGCTGGTTGAAGGTTGGTTGGTTGAGGGTTAACAGGTTGGGCATTAATTGGTTGAGGTCGAAACACTGATCGACATGTGGCAGCTACATGACCGTACCTACCACAGGTGGTACAGTGGCGACAAGGAAAATTTGCGGGGTGATGGTACTGACAGGTGGCACACTTGGGTAAGTTTCCACTATAAACCTTCTTAACAGGAGGAGCCTGAGCCATTGGAGCCTGGGCTATTGGAGCCTGAGTTACTGGGGCCACCACAACATAGTTTCTACCCCTGGACTTCCGCTTCCTAGTGTTGGAACCGGTATTGTCTACAGCAACTCTTGATGATTCAGTAGTAGGGGTGGGGGTCTTCTCAGCTGGTTTCTTGGTTCCTTTCCTAAACAAATTTCCCTTTTTGACGTGCTTGTCAGTCAAGGAGGCTGCAAGCTGGATGGCTTCTTCCACCGTAGTGGGTCTGCTTCCAGTGACTACATCTTGAATTAGGTCAGGCAATCCCTCAATATATTTCTCGATTGCTCGAGAGACCGGGGTAACCATGTGTTGAACCAAAATACTGAGCTCATGATATCGAGTGTTGTACGCAAGATTTTCACCACTGTCTAGTTTCAACCCATGGAACTCTTCCTCTAGTTTCCTCATTTCGTTCCTAGGGCAGAACTTGGCGATCATAAGTTCCTTGACCTCAGCCCAAGACAAGGATAGAGCAACATCAGCGCCCCGATTACGCTTTTCACCATTCCACCAGGTCAATGCCCCTTTTTGAAGGACACTGGTAGCATAGCGAACGCGGAGGTTATCAGGACACTCGCTGTTCACGAAGGTACTTTCCATACTTTCAAACCATTGGAGGAGGCCAGTAGCACCCTCCTCCCAAGTAAACTTCGTGGGGTTGCATGAGTTGGAGTGTTTGAATGTGCACCGGAATTGAGTTGCACCCTCTGTGTTGGTACTGTTGCTGTTTTGGGTTAACTCACTAACAAGATTTGGAATCACTGCAGCAATTTGCTCAGCAACTAGAGAAGGAAGGCGACGATCAGAACGTTGTCCAGAAGCACGAACGGTGCGTTGGCTAGCATCACGGAGCATACGGCGAGCAGACATCTACAAGGCAGTCAATGTAAAATCATGAGATTAATAAATGTAAGTGTATAACAGCATAAGGATTATGAATTCAAGATATTATATGTGAAATAGAAGTATATCATTTGAAATATTTGCATAACATACTTGGATTGCCCTTGTCTAGCTATAAAGCCCAACAAGAACGCTGACTTTTCAAAGAAATTGAGCCCAATGGTGATCAAAGAAGACATGCTTTAGCCTATAAGTGGACACTCCCTCCAGGAATCCCCAGGTAAGCATAACAGGTCCGTAAATGGATTTATGCGCTATGCTTGCCTAGAGACTAAGTTGCTAATGTGTACATTTGTAGTGCACATCATGATAATCACATACGAAACAGTTCCTAACGGGAATTAAACAAACCTCATGCTCATTGTTATTCGAAATATGTTATGTCTCCTACAAATAAATATAGTAAAACAAATGAAATATAATTAACGACCACAAACTTATCAACAGTTAAAGAATAGATAGATAGGGTAATTGGTCGGAGATGGTGTGAAGCAATCCTATCCTACTAGTTTTTTTTTTTAAGCAAAGGGACACCAATTTTAAATTACTAGGTTTGGGTTTTCTTTAATATTACACACACATTGTTTTTCTAACATTATGTATTTTTTATTTTTAGTGTATTGAAAATATGTATTAGTATAACACAGGTTGAATGGTAGAGGTATATGATGTGGAATGAGAAGTTGAGGTGGCTGTGAGATGATGGATGAAAGATGGTTATAAAACCTATGATGTTAACAAGGTCACATCGGATATTATTGAAGATGTCAAAATCGAATCATATTGGTGGATAGTTAAAAGGGCGAAGAACATTGGGTTGGATAGCAAGGCCGGTCCTTAAATTTCAGGTGCCCGGGCCGAGCTGCAAAAATTGTGCCCTTTTGGGGGAGGTTAGGAGTTCGAATCCCACAAAGGATAAATGATGAAAGTTTGGCAATTAAAAAAAAAATTGTATCATAACAAAAATAAAAGTTAAAAAGGAAGTCAAAACCAACCGATAAAAAACAAAAACTAAAGTGTATGCCCTCTTCATTTCATCTTCTTCATCCTCTCTAGTCATACACTCATTAATAAACCTGCAATTTTTTTTTTCAAACCATTTCATTTTCTTCTTTAGTTTTTAACCTCTCTCAACATTTCTTTACTTTCTGTTTTATATAAACTACCATTCACTTTGATTAATACTTGATTAACAATTTTGTGGCTCAAACATACAAAAATCCATCGAATTAAGGACATTACTGTTAAAAAAAAAAAAACTTGGATTGTCGGAGGGTCAATGTGCCCCCGAGAAATTGGCCCGGGCCTGGAGTCCTCCCCGCACCGCTTAAGGGTCGGCCCTGTTGGATAGGGCGACGTGGTGGAGTTTCTCTTGCTTTGATAGCGGTTAATGTGTCGGCTATGACACGAGTTCAAATATAGGCGTTTTCAGTTTGTTTTTTGGTAGTTTTTGTTTATGTTCTTATGTGTAATATGTGGGCGTTATGTAAGCGGTCCAGATAGCCTCTGACTTAATGACCTGGGTGGATTTTGGCGATTATGATTATGATTGAATAAAATGACTCCGTTTGATTTTTTTGGTTTTTCTAATATCGAGCTAAATATATAAAAACGAGTTTGTTAGTTGGTAGTGAGAGATAAGAAATTATAAAAATAATTATATGAGTATTGATTCATTGGTTGTTTAAGTGGTTACTTAGTCACTATATATCACTCATATTTGCAAAATAAATATTCAACAAGTTAAACCAAAAAAAAAAAGCATGAACATGAGACAATCTTAAGTGTGACACACGCCACAACATGAAACAACATATCGGTTGTGTTAACCCTTATTCAATCCATCCATCAATCAAACGAACCTATTGTTATTGTTTTGTTGGAAGGGAAAGTTCTTAAAAGTAAAAGAAAACAATAGTAATAACCGTTTGAATTCCGTTCAACTGCCCCAAACTATACTTAATTTCAACTAAAACTAATTTATAATAACTATGTAGTGGAATACATAAAAAAAAACAAAAACCCTAGTCCTCCGACAATGTCGGAAGACACGAGGCGGCAAACAGAGGAGGAGTGGCAGGACGTTCCATCACGTAAAGGCAGGAGTCAGAGGCAGAATGGCACGGGCAGTTCAAAGGTAATAACAAAGTTTTTCGTTTCGAATCTTCCCCCGAAGTGTTCTTCATCAGATCTTAAGGAGGTATTTCATTTTTTTGGTTCGTTCGAAGGGTCTTACATAGCTAGGAAGTTTGATAGATTGGGGAAAAGGTTTGGGTTTATTTCATTCAGTGGTGTCTTGGATGTTAAGCGGTTAGCGATGGAGATAGCGAATGTATGGATGGGTTCGTATAAGCTGTTTGTTTCACCGGCTCGTTTTGTGGATGGGGAGAGGGTTGGTGTTAATAATGTAATCGATGATACTAACAGGAAAGGTAAGGAGAATGTTGACTATTCCCATGCAAACCATAGTGAGGGGAGCTTTAGTCAGGAGAAGAATGGAGACAATGGTTCGGATGGTTATGGGGGAAAAGGAAGAACGTTTTTAGACTCTTTGTTGAATAGAAATAAGGTTGATGTGTTACAGGTTGAGGATAATGTGTTAGGATTCTCACAGTGGCATAATGTGGCAATTGTGGGTAAACTTAATAGCTTTCAAAGTTTAATGGAACTTCGTAAGTGGTTAAGGAATCAAGGGTGGAAGGATGTTACTATAAAATATGTAGTAGGCCTTACGGTATTGTTGGTTTTCAATGAGGTGAAGAATGTTGATAAGTTTATATTGGATAAGGCAATCTGGTCGTCTGTCTTTATTTCTTTGGAGAAGTGGGATGGTAATCAAAGGGTTGCGGAGGAGAGAATCGCATGGTTGCAAATACACGGAGTTTCGGTGTAACACCCCAACCGATGGCGGAATCATCGAGGTGTCACGTAGTGACGATTGTTCAAAAGCACATGGTACTAAAATGTAAATATTATTGAATAAACCATAATTGTCTTCCATGGAATTGGAAAGTACATTGTCTAAATGAAATGTAAATATTGAAATAACTGAATTAAAATAAAGCACTAAATGTCTCTTGCTAAAGTACTAGATCAAACTGCACCTGAAACATGTACAAAAATAGGTTTGGTCAACATAAGAAATGTTGGTGAGCATTCCTAGTTTTGATATATATAATATGTTAAAAAATATACAATTCAAGTGCATGCTATAGTGCAAATATGTAAACTATGTATCATGCAAATGAGCGAAATCAACCCTGTGACTGTATAATGTACTGTATGAACGGTGGTGTACTCATCCAATAAATGGGTGATAACTTAACAATGGCCACGGATTCTCCGATGAAAAAGGGGGAGAATCAATCTAGGCGGGTTGTCAATCCAAATAGCGCTATCCAATGTTAAGGTCGGCTTGTACCATGTTAATGATTTCACTAAGTACAAATGTAATCCACATGTATTGTCTAAGCATAAAGCACGTTGTAAGCAATGCACATAGTACTAGAATTGTATTTGTAAAAATGTAAACTTGTATTTGAAATTTGTAATAGTGTACATGTAACACCCCAAAAATGTATAAAAGCAAAAAGGGATAGGAATACTCATTGTTTACGTAATAGCTTGAAATTGAACTTGGACAACGAAATATGAGTTGGAATTATCCCAAAGAATCAACATAAAGAATTTGATAATGTGTAAGGGAATAACTCTAGGATACATGAAAGTCTAGGGTTTCGAATTGGGGATAAACGTTTATTTGATTAATAAACAATTTGTTTATTAAAATATAAGAAATTTAATAAATAAATAAATAAAAGTCTTTTTGTAAAATTTTAAGTTAAATATAGTCACAGCATAAGATTTTGATTACGAAAATAATTTTTATAAAATTATTTTCTTGAAAATAGAATATTTACTTTAATTATTTCAAATTGTCAAAATATGACTTTAATATTTAAAAATATTAAAATTAAAGAATTTCTGAATTAAAAATTGTATTTCAGTTCTAGATAGTTAGAAATAATTTATATAAAATTTTGGTGCAAAAATATTGAAAAATGAATTTATTATGATTTATTTATGATTAAAACTAACAAAAATTAATTAAAAATATAAAATAAATGGTTTTTCTGAAATAAAAATATTTTCTGGAATGTTTAAGAACATAAAATTTTAGGATAATTTTTGTGAGATTTAATAAAATCGTTTAGATATTTTATAGAATTTAATAAATATAAACGAATAAACCTGTATTATTAATAATATATATTAAATAAATTATATTTGAAAAACTAAAAATTGGGTAATGAACTTTATCATTTGAAGATCATATAATAATTTTTGTAGAATTTATAAAACACTTTTAATATTTAAAAACTATTTTAATAGATTAAATATGTTAAGTATATATATAAAATGGCAAAAAAAAATATATGTTGGTTATGGGAATCGAACCTGGGCCTCTGGCCGGTTCGGGTTTTATCACAAGCGTGGCCACCAACTGAGCCACACCCTGAGAACGAATTATATTGGATTGGAATTGTATATATAGGTTAAATGTATTAATGATTAAATGAAGGAAAAATAAAAGTGTGTGTGAGGGATTCGAACCTTGGCCACTGGCCGGTTTGTTCCCTTATACTCAGCGTGTAAACCAACTGAGCTACCTCAGTTGGGTGTGTTTTTCTCTTTTCAAAATAATTATATACACTAACAGATTCAAGTGTTCTTCCCCAATTCTTAACATTTCGTGCCCTAATTATCAAATCATCACAATTGGTGATCATTAGCCCCTGAATCTTTGGGGCTAATGATCACAAGGTGCCGAACACTAGAACCCACAAAAAAAGAGAGCATACCAATCCCGTAGCCGGGTCTGCGAGTCCGACAAAGAAGGCGCAAAGAAAACGATTAAAAGGCTTCAATAACAAGTTGTTTACAGAAATTGGAGATGGATAAGAGATTTTCGGCGATTAGGGATGGTGTGGGCACGTTCAATTTATAGTATGAAGATTGGATTGTGGATTTGGCAAGTATTTAACTCGGTTTTGAAGATGACGCGACAATGGATCACAATTGGAAAGTTTTGACTGGATTATATACCCCATTCCTTTTCTGAATTGATTAACGCGTTTTAGGAGGTAATTGATGATGATCCACGCGACAGTTGACTTTTTGTAGTCAACTGTTCAGTTTTAGGAATGGTATATAATAATTGAGATGGGATTCTAAACAGATAACATGGTGTAGCCCAATTGGTTTGATGTGTGTGTGTATGTAATGACTCGGCTTGGGACGCGGGTTCGAATCCCGTCCCAAGCATTATTTTTTTTACAAGGTTTTATCTATAATATTATTATTATTATCTTATATTATGATTAAACGAACCCGAATGTATCACAGAATATTTTTTTTAAATGTTCGAAAATAATGAAAATGTAACGTTTTTATTAATTGCGGTATAACGTACATATAATTATAAAAAGAATACAAAGAAAAGTGACGGATGTCACATCCGGTACAGTTGGCAATGGAGCAGGTGTTCGATATGGTGGGAAGTCGGTATGGTAAAGTCATCAAGTCGCCCAAGGTTGCGGATGATGATAATAACTTTTCATTTATGTACGTAGGGGTGTTGAGTAATGTTCGGGGGCGGATTACCGATAGAGTGGATATTTCATGGAGGGGGAACATCTTCCATGTATGGGTTGATGAAGACGTAGGGGAATGGAATCCGAATTGTGTGGAACCATGGGAGGAGACAGATGAGGAGAGTGTGAATGAAAGCATGGATATTCAGAACTTGGGGGGACACGATGTTGTTGAACAGAATATTGAAGTTGAAGTGGGAGAGATTAGGAGAACAATACAGTGGGGATTGATAATGAGCATGTTGATGGGGAAAGTCCGAAAGGGGTTAATGAAGAGGAGAGTGGGAGAAAAGATTTGGGACAAAGTTCTCGGAAGAAGTTTAGAAGACGGTCGTTGTTTAAGAACAGAGGTGAGGCTAGTAACTCGCAAGAGAGACCGAAAAAACGTCAGAGGGTTGAGAACGATGTCTTCGACTTGGATAGATTTATTGGCATTGTTGAATCGTATACGGAACAAAATGGTAATGTTGGAAGGGAGGAGGAACAAGAGTTTTGCATTCCGGACTTGAATGCTAACTCGGCAGTTTCGGGGGACCATGCTGACAATGTGGAAACGAGTTTACATGCGATTGATACGGGTGAAACAAGTGACAAGGAAGAAGAGATAGATATTCAAGTTGAAGCGGATGCGACAGTGAAGTTGGGTAAGGTTTTAGGGGCAACAAACTTGGGTAATTTTGTTCCAAAGGTTCAAGAGGCGATAAGTGAAGAACGTTTTCAAACGGGTTACCAATGAATATGTTGTCCTTGAATATACGTGGGTTGGGGAGTTCTAGTAAGGCTGATTGGGTTCGAAGTCTTCGAGTCAATAATGAGGTTCATTTTTTAATGTTGCAAGAAACTCAAATGGTATCGTTAGAAGGTGTGGATATTGCTAGTTTTTGGGCTAGAGGTGATTTTGCTTACGAATGGGTTCCGTCTATAGGCCGATTTGGGGGTTTATTATCTATATGGGACTCTAAAGTCTTTAAGGCAGACATTGTTTTTAAAGGCGATAGAGTTTTGAAGGTTTCCGGTTCCGTGAAAGGTAGTAGTTCAGTGCATAACATGTTTAATGTGTATGCGCCTCATACAGCGGTGGCAAAGAGGGTCCTTTGGGCTGATTTAAGTGGGAGGATTTGTGATTGCGATGGGATTACTATTGTTGCGGGAGATTTTAATACGGTTAGACAAGATGACGAAAGAAGAAACTCGGTGTTTAGCATTCTAGAAGCGCAAGAATTCAACAGCTTTATTGAAGATGCAAATCTACACGAGTATTCGCTGAAAGGTAGAAGGTTTACGTTTATGGCGGGAGATAAATTGAGCCGAATAGATAGAATTTTGGTTAACTGGGAGTTCTTTTCTGCATGGCCGTTAGCCGAGTATGTGGCGTTGGATAGGAAATGGTCCGATCATAGTCCGATTGTCTTGAAGATTACGTCTAGAAGTTTTGGTCCTAAGCCATTCCGGTTTTTTAACTCATGGCTTGGGCGCCAAGAATTTTGTTCTCTCATTAAGCGAATGTTGAGTAATATAGAAGTGGATAGGGCTCCTGATTCTCGATTACTTTCAAAGTTTAGGAAGCTTCGTTCTTCTATTGTAGAATGGGAAAAGAAATGTACAGTGAAAGAGCATGGTGAAAAAAATCGTATTGGAAAAGGAATTGGCTCAGTTGGAAGTGGATATGGAGGAGCGCCAATTATAGGAAGAGGAGGTTTGGAGCTACGAAGAGATAAAGAAACGATTAAAGGAGTTGGAGTGGTATCGTCATAGAGATTTGAAACAGAAAGCTAGGAATAATTGGGCGTCTCATGGGGATGATAATACTCGGTTTTTCCACGCTTGCATTAATAAAAGAAAAACGGCTAATTACATTCCGGGGTTGATGGTTAATGGGGTTTGGGAAACGAAATCGAAAATTGTCAAGAGAGAGGTGCTTCGATTTTTTAGATCAAAGTTTGAGGAAAAAATGGTGGAAAGACCGACTCTTGTGTGTCACGGGGTGAAATGGTTGAGTAGCATGGAGGCCGATTCATTGATCTCGAACTTCACTATGCAGGAGGTTAAAGACGCGGTTTTTGAGTGTGGGGCTGACAAAGCGCCGGGTCCGGACGGGTTTAACTTCCGTTTTATTAGATTTTTTTGGGATGTGCTCCAAAATGATTTCTTGGATTTGATGACGTATTTTCACGAAGTGGGAGGCTTTAGCCCGGGGGTAGCTTCGTCATTCATCACACTTATTCCAAAGAAAGGTGATCTGATTGATTTAGCAGACTTCAGACCTATTAATTTGATCGGTATTATTAGCAAAGTGGTGTCTAAAGTCTTGGCTAATAGATTGAAGTTGGTTATGGGTAACATTGTATCGGAAACTCAGTCGGCGTTTTTAAGTGGGAGGTACATTCTTGACGGGCCATTAATGGTGAATGAGGTGATTTCGTGGGCTAAGAAGCGGGATAAGAAGTTGTTTCTGTTTAAAATTGACTTCGATAAAGCCTATGATAATGTTAATTGGGATTTTCTCTTGTCAGTGATGGAACAAATGAATTTTCCTTTGAAGTGGCGGGTTTGGATAAAGGGGATTTTGGAGTCGGCTAGGTCGGCGATTTTGGTTAACGGTTCTCCCACGTTTGAATTCGGTTGCAAGAAAGGAATTAGGCCAGGTGATTCGATATCGCCTTTTTTATTTATTATTCTCATGGAAGCCTTTTCGTGTTTAATGAGTAGAGCTTCTGGTATGGGTGCCTTCGATGGGGTTCACTTACCGAATGGGGGTCCAGTTTTGGACCATTTATTATTTGCGGATGATGCTATGCTGATGGGGGAGTGGTCTTCTTTTAACTTTGATAATATGAGGCGCATTTTGAGAATATTCTACCTATGTTCGGGGTTGAAGATTAATCTACATAAGTCAGTTTTGTATGGTATTGGTATTGATAATGAAGAATTGACCGGTAGGGCGGCTTCTCTTGGGTGCAAAGGGGGTTACCTTCCTTTTACCTATTTGGGAATATAGGTAGGAGCGAATATGAATCGGATAACGAATTGGGAACCAGTGATGTCCACGTTTTGAAGCCGTTTGTCAAAATGGAAGGCAAATACTCTTTCGATTCGCGGTAGGGTTACTTTGATAAAGTCCGTTCTTAATAGCCTTCCAACATATTATTTTTCTTTATTCAAGGCCCCGAAGAAAGTTATGGATGATTTAGAAGGATTAATGAGGAGGTTTTTGTGGGGAGGATCCGATGAGGTGAGGAAGTTAGGTTGGGTTTCATGGGACACGGTTACAAAGCCCATTGAGGAGGGGGTTGGGAATTGTTAAACTAGAATTGAACAATAAAGTGTTTATGGTTAAGTGGATGTGGAATAGGGGTGTCAATCGTGTCGGGTTGATGGGTTGGCGGGTTTATGGGTTGCGGGTTGGCGGGTTAATGGGTTGAAATGTGCAACCCGAACCCAACCCATATTATTATTCGTGTCAAATATTTCAACCCTAACCCAACCCACATAAAATTCGGGTCAACCCGAAGACGACCCGTTTAACCCATATTTTTAAATGAGTAATACATGTTCATGAGTTATAAGCGGGTTGTTGGGTTGTAAGCGGGTTATCAATAAAATGTTTAATGGTGGTATATAAGTGTGATAAATAAATAATACAGTGTGCCAAAAATAACACAATTATAATTAACCATGTACATAGAAATGGAAAAAGAAAAACAAAAATATAATATATTTTTTTCTAAATACTTAAACGGGTTAACGGGTCAACCCATTTTATATATGTGTCAACCCGAACCCGACCCTTTTTTTAAACGGGTCGTGTTAGTTGACCCGAACCCAACCCGTTTTTTTAAACGGTTCTGGGTTGATACGTGGCTAGGCGATGACCCGTTTAGCTCTAAGTTTCCTTGTTTGTATGTTCTGGAAAAAGAGAAGTTGGTTCATGTTAGTGACCGGCTGAGAAACAATGGGTCTTCTCGTGTGTTTAGTTGGGATTGGAAGAGGACCATTACTAGTGTTGAGGAGGTTCAAGAAAGGAGGGCGATAGAAGATTTGTTGATGTCGACCACTTTGTCAGACGCGAAGGACAATTGGATCTGGTTCAATGGCCAACAGAAGGAATTTTCTGTCGCGGAGGTTAAAAAATGGCTAAAAGGTGAGGCGACTAGTGCGGACAGGTTCGGGTTCGAGTGGAGCAAGTGGGTTCCTCTCAAATGTAATATATTCATGTGGCGGCTTTTCTTGGATCGTATTCCAACTAAGACGGCTTTGATTCGAAGAAACATTTATGTGGCTAATCCGTTGTGTGAATGGTGCAATGTCGAAGAAGAATCTGCGGAACATCTTTATACGGGTTGCGGGTTAGCGGCAGGGGTGTGGTATGGTATTTCTAATTGGTGTCGTATTCCGATGATTTTTGCGTTTCACGTTAAAGATTTGTTTATGATTCACGAGTGTTGTGGCGCGAAGGGTATCAAGAAGGAAGTCCTTAAAGGTGTTATCATTGTTGCTTGTTGGGTTCTATGGAAGGCGAGAAATGAAAAGGTATTTTCAAACGTGAACTCCAACGTGGTAAAGATAGTGGCCGATATCAAGACATTGGCGTTTCTTTGGTATAAACATAGATTCAAAGGTGTTAGTGTGGATTGGGTTAGTTGGTCTAATTTCGATTTGATGTAATTTTTTAGACTTTTGTGGTTTCGCTTGTTATCTCCGCCTTGGGGATAGCTAGTCGTTTGGTGTTTTAATGAAAGTTTCTAAAAAAAAAAAACTATGTAGTGGAATAACAACACAACCTAATAACTAGTGTAACGTCAATGGAGGGGTAATACTAATAACTAAACAACTAAATAACTAGGTGTTGTGGAATAACTAAAAAATGTGGTTTGTTTAGACTGGGGTGGGCCCTACCATCACCCCACTTTCTTCACATTGACATTGCTTCTTCGACCCGAACCAAGGAATCCCTTAGATATGATGCAAAAAGGGGTTCCAATGCACGAGATCTTGTAGCACTTACCAATGAGGCCCTATGGATTACATTAACATCGTTATTCCAATGATGATGGCTCTAATAACTAAACTAAATAACTAAGGAGCACGATGTTCAGCCAGTTAACGGCTAATGTGGTACTCCTTAGTTATTCCACAACCATGGTCTATATAGAAAATAAACTATCGTCTTATATAATGGGTGAGCTGTCGGACACTTTTATATATTTTCCTTTTATCCTAAAGCCAAATGATAATATTATTACTATCTCCGTCCCAATTTAAATGTTCATCTTTCCATTTTTTTGTTGTCTCAAATTAAATGTCCATTTCCAAAAAGAGAAATGCAATTTCCAGTTTTGCCTATAAAGGACAAAACACAAAGATTTAAGGATATTATTGTTATTTTACCATATACAAACAAAAGATTTCTTAATATGTGTGTTTCTGGGCCCACGACATTTAAAATGAGACGGAGTGAGTATTATTTTTTTTTATATTATTTAAAGCACAAGTTAACAAATGTATTCTTGTATCCATAGTGGTGGAGTGGCTTTTGTTTCACCTATGTGATCAAAGGTTCGATCCCCACTTCCATCATTTATGGTTTGGTATCCGGATGAAGTTCGAATACAGGTGGCGCTGGTTCGATCTGACGGGCGGCGAGGTTTTACCGAGTTCTATAACATTGTCGTGCCTTCGGGCGTAGAGGTGTACAAAAAAAACCGGTTTAAAAAAAAAAAAAAAAAAAAAAAAAAAAAAAAAAAAAAAAAAACCTATATTAAAACCGAAACCGGTTTAAAAAAACGTTTTTTTTACAACCGGTTTAAGAAAAAAACCGGTTTTTTCAGTTTTTTTCCAGTTTTAAAACCGGTTACCCGTTTGTACACCTCTATTCGGGCGGGTGGGGCTCGGGTTTCTGCGCATCGGGAGAAGGCGGGAGGCTGCTGGAGGTCGAGTAGTTGATTCTTAGGCACGGCGTCCCGCAAGGGTGGTTGCCACACAGTTTTTCGTCGAAAAAAAACAAATGTATTCTTGTACATTTACCACAAACAACCAACACTTTTGTATAAAAAAAAAACCGTGAAAAGGCAAAAACTCCTTGGGACTTTTTTGGAGTAATGTTGCCTTTTATTTTCACAGTCCGTGATCTAATTTGTGGTCTATATACTAACCTCCTTTTTTTAAGTGTTACTAGTTCAAAACAAACACCAACCACCACCACCATATCACATGGTGTCTATTCCCATCCATCAGAAACAATACTAGCTACTCATAATATCCCTAACGCTATATTATTATGTTTAAGTGTCACAAAACCATTACTAATATTTTTACATCATCATTGTCTAGTCGCATCCATGCAAACTTTTTATTAATACTATAATTCTATTAATTGTATGCATGGTATAATGAACATACTATCTTCAATGGATTTCAAGAAACCACTCAGATCTCCTTTTTCCTACAACCATAGCTCCATCCACGCCTCTAGTTCTCACTCCGTCGACCACCACCACCGCGAATGCATCGTCAAGATCGACACTGCCATGGAGGCCACCGATCCACCATCAAAGCTAATCGGCGAGTTTTTAAAAAAACAAAAGAATTCCGTAGGAGAAATGACTTTGGATATGGACATGGACATGGACGAGCTTCGCGACGTAACTAATACCGGTAATTCCGTTATTCAGAAACTTCCTGATCATAGTCCTAGTAAAGGTACCATCAATACTGATCATACCCTTAATCTAAACCCTAAATTTTTGAATTCTAGAGATTTGAAAGTTTCGTTTAAACAACAACCTGCTCAATCGTCTAAACTAGTCGATATTGAACCGAAGCAGCAATCAGAATCAGAATCATCGGATGAGGATGAGTTAGAGGACACTGGGTTACTAGATCAACACCAGCTTAGACGAAAAACAAGTAACATGAACAATTTAAGCCGCGTGTTAGAGGACAAAGGCGCGGGTGAGGTTTTGAAATGCACATCCTTTCAAAGGAAAGCTACACTAGTGAAAACTAAAACACAGCAGTCTAGATTGATAGATCCACCAGAGGTCCTGCAGGTAGAGGTTCCATTAGCATCAGGTCCAGCTGGTAAGTCAGGACAGTATAGATCAGGATTGTTAGCCGCACGCGCTTCGGGGATATTAACTAGAGGTGAAAATGAAGAAGAGGATGATTCGTTATTCGATGAAGATAATCCAGATGATTTCAAAAGGGCAAAACTCGACGCGTTGACATTGGTTCAATGGATGATTCTTATTTTAATACTGTCTGCGTTGATCTGCACGCTAACGATAAATGACTGGAAGCGAAAGACAGTTAGGGGACTTTACCTTTGGGAATGGGAGGTGTTAGTGCTTGTTTTGATATGTGGTCGTTTGGTTTCGGGTTGGGGTATAAGATTTATTGTTTTCTTTATTGAGAGAAATTTCCTTCTGCGCAAAAGAGTTTTGTATTTCGTGTATGGGATCAGGAGGCCGGTACAGAATTGTATCTGGTTGGGTTTGGTTTTAATTGCTTGGCATTACATGTTTGATGAGACGGTCGAGGGTCATAACAGTTTCCTCAGGGTTGTGAACAAGTTAATGGTGTGTATGCTGGTGGCTACGTCGTTGTGGCTTGTTAAAACGCTGATGGTTAAAGTGCTCGCTTCTTCGTTTCATGTCAAAAAGTTCTTTGATCGGATTCAAGAAGCGTTGTTTAACCAGTATGTGATTGAAACTCTGTCAGGGCCACCTTTGGTTGAGATCCAAAACAATAAAGTAGAAGAAGAGAAAACAATGGCAGAAGTTAATATGCTTCAGAAGGCGGGCGCTAACATACCTCCAGAACTTGGGGAGAAAGTATTTAAAACGAAGAGCGATAGAATAATTGGGAGTGGAAGATCGCAAAAGGCTCCTGTTGCCAACAAGAATATTGATGAGAAAGAAGAGGGGATAACAATTGATCATTTGCATAGGCTTAATCCGAAGAACATATCCGCTTGGAATATGAAAAGATTGATGAGAATTGTTCGTCTTGGGACATTGAGCACATTGGATGAACAGATAAATGATATGAATTCACAAGAGGATGAATCACTGACGCAAATCAGAAGCGAAATTGAAGCCAAACGCGCTGCACGCAAGATTTTCATGAATGTGGCTACAGCCGGCTCCAAGTATGTTCTTATGCGCCCATAGTTAACACATTTTTCATGAGTTATAAATCATGTCACATGATTGAGATTCTAGGATTGGAAGTGTGTTGTTTGCAGGTTTATCTATCTTAGCGATCTGATGCGTTTCTTGAGAGAAGATCAGGCTGTGAAAACCATGGCTCTCTTAGTAGGAACACCTGGAGATGAAAAAATTAGCAAAGCCGCTTTGAAGACTTGGGTGGTAAGAACTACAAACAGAGAACCTTAAATCCATGCTCACTTTTGTTTTTGGTAGCTCATTTGATGTAAACGCGTACAGGTTTATGCATTCAGAGAAAGAAAAGCACTCGCCTTGACACTAAACGATACCAAAACAGCAGTCAACAAATTGCACCAAATGGTGAATGTCTTGGTTGCCATCATCATTATCGTAATTTGCCTTCTGATACTGAACATCGCAACGAGCAAATTTCTAGTGTTTATCAGCTCCCAAATTGTAGTGGTGGCGTTTGTCTTTGGCAATACATGCAAAACTGTATTCGAGTCCATCATCTTCTTGTTTGTCATGCACCCTTTTGATGTAGGTGACCGTTGTGAGATTGATGGCGTTCAGGTACTAAAAAAAAACAGTTTTGATGATCATATACATACCTTCATTTCTGAATCTTTAATGGTTTACAGCTGATTGTAGAAGAGATGAATATCTTGACTACGGTTTTCCTAAAATGGGACAACGAAAAGGTTTACTTTCCAAACAGTACTCTCTCAACACGAGCCATCAGCAATCACTACCGCAGTCCTGATATGTGGGATTCGATTGATTTCTTCATCCATATCACTACTCCTCCAGACACGATAGCTGTCATGAAACAAAGAATAATCAAGTAACAAATCCCCTCTATGCTTTTGTATACAATTGATTAAACTGAATGATTTACATTAACATCAAATGCTTTGGGTTTTTTGGCAGCTTTATAGAGAGCAGGAAGGATCATTATTATCCAAATAATATAACAATTGTTTCAATGAGATTGGAGGACATAAGCAAGATCAGGTTGCATATGTGGTGGAGGCATAAAATAAACTTTCAAGATGCAGGATTGAGGTACGTTAGAAAAGGTGCGGTTATTGATGAAATGGTTCGAATTTTTAAAGAACATGATGTCGAATACAGATTTTACCCACTTGATATCAATATCCGAAACATGCATCCACCCGTTACCTCTTCTCGGGTTCCCCCAGCATGGGAAGCTCCTAAATGAGTATGAAAATAGGGACGGTTTATGAAGTTGTTAAACCAGGTGATCGTTAAGCGCCCAAACAAGAATCGGAGCCTTGGGGAAATGCAGGATGTGATTGTGCATAACATTGGGATGGAGTGGTGAAGAGAAAAATAATGATTTTGGAATAATTGTTTGGTTTGGTTCAGTTTAGTTTGATGCTTAAAACCATGAGGTCAACCAAATAAGTTGTTTTTATAAAGATCTTTTCTTTACCCTTGGGGTTGGATTAGCATTGTATTGTCGAAAACTGAAGGAGTGAGGTACAGAAATGTTTGTTTGAATCATTAAAGAAAATGGATACATGTGCTATGTATACAGGGTTCTTGATTTCCTGATTGCGCCTGTTGCAACTGTAAATTATGTATGATCTTTATGGTGGTTGTAGTGTTCTCCAACACTTTCTTTAATTGAGGTTGGTAGTGAAATTTCACATACGTAAATTTTCGATACAGTCATAAGACATTCTTTTGTGTGATGTTTTGATTAGTACATCAGCTAATTGATCAATTATGTGTTAGAATTAAAAAAAAACAAAAGGCCAATCAGCTTGCTCCACCTCGTCCCCATGGGGATGGTGTAGAGGGCTTGAAGGAGTCCCCACACACACACACTGGACCGTCTTAGTGTCGATGAAATAAAATGTGAGTAGACATTGATTAATGTTGTTATTGTTAAGTAAGATATTAAGGATATTAAGGATAGTAAGAGAATCATTCGTACCGGTTTAGTTTCCTGTAACTAAGCCCCCACCCTAGTGGTGGAGTGACACGGGAAATGATGGGTAGAGCTTAGCCTCTCTTTGATCCCACCGGGTTTTACTGATTTTCCACTGTCGTGCATTCGGACAGTTATATATGGCCAATTTTTTTGTTTTGAGAGTCAACGGTCAATTTCTAATAGTTTAAGTTATTAAAACTAATTCACTTATTTTAAATGCATATATTTAAAAAAAAATAATAATAATAAGAAATGGTTAATGGCTTTGGCATTTAGCTAACCAACAATGTCCAAGTGTACATCCGTACGTAGGAAAGAGAGACTGAGATCGTTGCACTATAAATTCAGGTCTTCACTCTCCGTTGACACATACATCTTCACCCTCGTCTCGGCCTGCAGCTTTAGACATGAATTCGTCTTCTTCTTATTCTTCTAGGTACTATATATAATATATTCATCCTTTCTTTATTTTCATCAAACAATACTAATAATTCGGTAATTCCATCCACATATTGTTGCGTTTTTAATTACTTTTAGCCGTACAGGATGACACAGAAAAAGAACAAAGCAGTGAATGATATCTGTGGCCGTGAAGTTGGTCATCTTTCCACCAGAAAATTCGCTCACCGTCTCTCTGCTTCTGAGGTATATATATTTATATATTCATCATTTTAGTTTTTTTGTCTGTTTGTTTGAGTGGCGGACCCAGGATTTATTTTCTGAGTGCGCGATCTGGATTTTTGTCTAAATATTACTCTAATTTTCTAAAGTTTCTGTTACTATGTCTGATATATGTGTTCAATGTTTGAGTTAGAAAAATTTACTGATTTGCAAATATTTTATGTTGGTAGTTGCTTGTTTTGCAAATATTATCGATGAATTTTACAAATAGACTTAATATCTCTTGTATCTATTTATAAGAACTTTCCTTCTTAAACATTATGTTGCTCGGTTTTGATAATTGATAGTGATACTCACATTCCTTATAGGGACTTTGCAACTATACTAGAGTGGTCCATCTATGGTCTATAATTGGTTATACATGTTTATTGATTTATAAATTTGTTATATATATATCCTCTTGCTTTAGTAGATTGACAAAGAAGGAATCGTGTTGTATAACGCCTAATAGTTGCGCACATTGTAACATTTGATATTCTTATAACACTTGCATAAATGTTTTCATGTTGAAGGATCTAGTCCTGAGACTTGATCTTGCAAGGAAGCTGGAAACACACTTCGGATGTGTCAACACAGTGAGCTTTAACACACATGGGGATATTTTGGTCTCTGGTTCAGACGACAGGAGAGTCGTACTTTGGGATTGGGAATCTGGGTCGATTAAACTTTTTTTCGATTCTGGCCATACTAGGAATATCCTCCAAGCAAAAATCATGCCAGGAACAGATGACCGAAGCGTTGTTACTTGTGCTGCTGATGGACAAGTATAGAATTATTTCCTTTAACTTCTTACTATTTATATATTAGTAGTCATCTGTCTGATAATGCTATTCTTCAATTTATATCATCGGATGTAGTTAACGTTTTGATTCTAGGTGCGACATGCAACTATCTTAGAATGTGGAACAGTGGAGACGAAATTGCTTGGAAGACATCAAGGAAGAGTTCATAAGCTAGCCAATGAACCCGCGAGTCCACACGTCTTCTATACATGTGGTGAAGATGGAAATGTTCAACATGTTAGTCATCATCAAAATTGCTATATATTAAATTCTATATATTATTAATTTATGAACATTATTTTCCAGTTTGATTTAAGGACAGGAGAGGCTACAGAACTTTTCACTTGCCAACCGGTGCAGGGTAGAATTTTCACACCTGTTGTTAGTCTGAATGCTATAGCTATTGATCCGGTAAACCCTAATTTATTTGCGATCGCGGGTTCAGATGAATTTACTAGATTATATGATATTAGAAAATATAGATATGATGCGTCAGCTGCTTTCGGTAAACCTGTAGACCATTTCTGTCCCGAGCATTTATTAGGTGACGAGAATGTGGGAATTACAGGATTAGCCTTCTCGGATCAAAGTGAACTTTTAGTTTCGTACAGTGAAGAGTTCATTTATCTTTTCTCTAAGGATATGGGATGGGGCAGCGATATAAATTCAGTTGTAGATGATCATCAGTTGACTGTTAATCCTGATTCAGAGATGGAAACCGATTCCAAACCAGGTCCACAAGTCTTCAAAGGGCACCAGAACTGTTTGACAGTTAAGGGTGTTAGCTTCTTTGGAGCTAATGAGTATGTAGCGAGTGGGTCTGATTGTGGACGGATGTTTATTTGGAAGAAAAAAGATGCGAAACTTGTACGCGTTATGGAAGCAGATAGAGAAGTGGTGAATTGTATTCAGCCTCATCCACATACACATATGCTTGCTAGCTGTGGCATTGACAGGGACATCAAAATTTGGACACCAACAGCACTTGAAAAAGCATCTCCCCCAACAAATATTAACAGGGTATGTGTGTGTATATAATTCTATATTTCTATATATAACATATTGTATTATTATTATTATTATTTGATAATATGATTCAGTGTGTTTTGTGTGTTTATTTCCAGTTGAGGTCAAATACCAATTATTTGAGGGTGTCGCCAAGAGACATGGCACTCGAATTGCTTGCAAGGAGAAGTCAACAAATGAGTCCGGCAATAAGGCCGGATGAAGAAGGTGATACAATGGGGTTGATTGTAACTTTTGACTCCGACAGCTCAGATAGCGAAGATGAATATTTTCATTAACTAGTTCAAGAGTTGCAAGTGTACATAGAGTGTAGACAAATCAGTCTTAAGGAACAAGGTAAAGATGTGTCATGATGATTTCTTTCTGGCTGATCCTTAAAAGTGGTTATACATATACTTTTGGGTTAATCAAGGATGTTTCTGTTTCCTTAATGGCTTTTTTATGTTTTTGCTTGTGTTTCCTTAATGGCTTTTTTTATGATTTTGCCTGCCAATAGGGTTTAGTTCACTATTTTTGTTGTTGCCTTAGTTGGTCATGTACTTTCACTTTAATTATCATCTAGTAGTTGTTAGTGGCATTGGTGATTGCACTCCCCAAACATGGTGCGAGTTCAAATCCTTACGGGTGCAGGTTGATGAGGTGGTGTTTAGGAGTAAAAAATTAGTTTTAAAAATGATTGTTTGAGCTGAGCTAGACCCGAGTCTCAACAATAGACAACAACAAGATGATAGTCTCCCTAACAAACTAACAGTAGCATAGTAAACGCATCCTAAATCACCGTATTTAAAGCCTTAAAGTAAATAAAATACCAAGTGTGACAATAAGTCAAGAAAAGATAAAGTAACGCCAAATATGTAAAAAAGATATCACGCATGTTGCAACTTTATTTTAGTGTACTCGAAAAGAATATATCTTCTACAAACATAAGGAAACTAAAAAGACCAGACGTTTGCTTATTTTAAGTAAACTAATATCTAAATGTTAACGAAATCCAAAGGGTGATTGACAAATGCTTCAAATCATGAAATTTTTCAGCTTTCCTTTCTCTTTGTTCTTTTGTTTGTGCTACTATACTTCGTTCACCATTTTATGCTATGCTATTCTAGGGGTAGTTACTACCATCACTGAGTTGTACATAGATGTCACTTTGATTCTCCTAGAAACAACCTGAATAGAAACCTCTCTAATTTCTATCCTCTGATAGAAGAAAGCGTTTCCTCTCATCTCACGCTCCCTAGATCCTACCAATAGTTATATGCTATGAGTGATATTTTACTATGCATATTTGTTTGTCATTCTTTTCTAAAACTGAGACCCACAATCCCAATTGGCATTCCTAACAACAACTAATGATTAATAGTTTGAACTCCCAAAATAGAAATATCAAACAAGAAAACTAAACTCACAGAATAAACAACGTTTAAAATTCGTATTTTGACATTTTCTACTACAAAAGAAAATCAACTATAGGCAAAAAAGAATTATGCAAGTTAAGAGCCATGTACTGAGTTTTTATTCTCGAGTGATCCAAAAATGTCATGGCGGAAAATGAGATCCCAGTAACTAAATATTTTTCTACTTCTCATGATATGGTCTAAAAGTTTAAACCAACCAATAATCTTTATAGATGTAATCATTTTCAATCTGCGTAACAGATTTACTTATCTGTGTCTTTTCTAGAAACCATCACATCAGAATCGCCACAAACGGCCTTGTTGCTTCTGCTCCTGCCTTCTCCTGAATCATCACAACGAATATCTTGGGTTAGCGGTTAGTTTAAAACCCATGTTAAAAGGAAGTTAAAAAAAACAGCTCAAATTTACCTTTGATGTTCTTTAGAGCGTTCAATGAACTCTTTGGCTATATCATGCCCTTTATAAGAAGCTAGTACAGGTCTAATATCAGCAGGCCTATGACGCGCAACATCTGAAGTGAAAGGTAACCATAAATCTTAGCATCAAATTCAATTAAGAAAATCATCAAATATAATACTAATTTATTTATAAAATGAAGCGCTTACATTCAAGAAATGGTATAAGATCCAGAAGTGTTGTGTCTTCAGGTTCACATTTCCATGGTTTTATTGGTACACAGTTCTCCGACTGAAGGCAACTCTCAAGAGCATTACCACTCACATACAAAACCCTTGAGGGATCTCTGTTAAGCTTTGACAAATCCTACAAAACGAAGCAATATTTCTGCTTTATCATATACTCCCTCCACCACATAAAAACTGAAACATTTACTTTTTCTAAAGAAAATCATGTTAAACTTGTTTAATCTAAACGAAAACCCGCTGTGTTGATGAATGAAGACTAGATTAGACAGTTGAAATATAGTTGAACCTATTTTATTAAGTAATGTACGAGTCAGGCATTGCACTTGTTGCAAGATGAAAAAATTAACTACTTTTGAGAAAGCTCCACTACATACTGGCTTTGAATGGTTAAGGATCAAGAATGATCACTAAAAAAGGGTTCATATGTAAATACTTTAAACGGCCAAATCACAGGTTCAGACCATCGTGAGCCATTAATGGAAACAAACCACTCCTAGTTTCATTGTACATAGAGAACATGCATCTCTTAGTCTCATGAATGTTTGTGCTGTCAACAACTTTCCATTGATGTGCAATGCAGATAAAAGATGGCAAATGCCTAGAAACTAGAATTGACAACTTCAACCCCGAAACACATAAAAGGTTAAACACTTACTATGGTTAAAATATCTTTTTATCTAATGATTAAAAGATTAGCTTTAAAAAACAAGTCAAATATGCCGTTAGTCTCACTTAGTCACCCTACCTTTAATGCATAAAACCCCTCAAAACATTCTATTAACTATAATATTAACGAAATAATGTACTTTTTGCAAACATATTTTACACACAAAGTAATTATAAAAATAGCAGTATATTACAAAAAAGGTTTTAACTACTTTTAAGGTCAACCCAATCCAATGTATTTGAGAGTGCATTAGAGAATTAACAATGTTGACATGTTACCCAACCTGCCCATTTTGCCACTTCTACTAGTGACAATAAAAAGTCTTAACTAAAAAAGGGTCATACTGCTCAACACAAGCCATATATGATAATATACTATACAAGATAATATATGTAACATACTCTATAATGCTTCCCATCTTGATATCTAGTTGCAGGCCTAGATAGCCTATACCTAATGCAGCTCTTTTCATCCAACCTGTCAACAACAGGATCAACATACTGCACACACAAACATATGCTAGAGATTGTCAATCATACAACATCAAGGCTCAAAGCAAGAGAGTGAAAGAGCAGTAATGGAATTTACCATGGCCTGCTGATCAGAATACACTATGATTTCATAAAATTGAGCTAGGTGCTCCAAAAAGTCATCAACTCCTGGTCTTTTGAATGTTTTCCAACCTCGCTCACGCTTAAGTGGCACAAATTGCATCAAAACAAATGGCAAAAATAGCCCTACCATGATAATTGCAAAATAAAATGATGAAATTATTATGTACCTTCCAATCAGAATATAGTAAAGTTTCGTTAAGGTCCAAAACCAATGTGAACACGTGCTGTTCTAGTGGATGCAAAGGTGGAAGAAGCGCCTCTGATGAGGGTTCAGTAAAACCCTACAAAAAGCAAACATGATTATAAGAAAAAAATGGCCATGATTTGAAAAGAGGGTAAAATGATCATAAATAAACTTGAAAGAATATATACGCACTCGAACATGTTCTTCTGTAGAAGCACGCAGATCCAAGTAAAGCTCGGTTAACTTGGCAGGAACTGAAATAACATTGTAGCAAAACCACAGACACAATAAGTAGACAATGTTAGGTCCGTATCTATGAATCGCAAATCACAACCAAACGATCACGCACAAAACAGAAATCAAAACAGAAGAAAACGGAACACAAGAATTACATGGTTCGGTCAGTGTTATCTACGTGGCTACATCAATGGGCTCCAACTAGCGTATAGGGGTATATTATTATTCATGTGCTCGAGGAATTACAAGTACATAGATCGGTTATTATAAAGATTAATCTAGCGTTAACAGAATAATTAGGCTAGCTAAAATTAACTTAATTTTCCGCCAAAATGAAAAACATGTGGGCCGACCCAAGGCTAGGGCCAGCGGCCCAGCCCTCCCTTGGCCGAGCCTCAACAACATCAACGCCCAACAGATAAGCTAAAAATATAACAAGAAAGGACATGAAGAATATGCAATTGTTCATAGGATGATCACATATTTCTATATGCATCAAAAGTCAAAACAAAATTTTGGCCAAACATTGAGGCGGAATCTAAATCATGTTTTTTGTTTATATAAACGAAGGGGCAGGATCAAATACAAAAATATAAAATCGTGCGAAGCGTGCGAAGGATCACTTTGTACATGATAATTACGTAATGATAATTACGTAATGCACAAATGCATGATAATTACGTAATGATAATTACGTAATGCCTTCATGAACATAAAAAACATTACGTAATTATCATTACGTAATTATCATGTACAAATGCATGATAATTACGTAATGATAATTACGTAATGATAATTACGTAATGCTTTCATGAACATAAAAAACATTACGTAATTATCATTACGTAATTATCATGTATAAATATCCTTCGCATCCTTCGCACGTTTCTTTATTTTTGTAGAATAACCGCCCCCTATAAACGAATGTTGAAATATAGAAAACTAACATCTGTAAATAGGCTACTGGAAACATAGCAGGGAAAGAACTAAAAGGTGAGGTTCAAGAAAAATTGCCCAGGGATTAAATTCGCATAGTAAAATTATAGTAATAATGCTAATAGTCATAGTTGACTAATAGCACAAACAGTTATTCAAATATTTCAAAAAAAAAAAAAAAAACACAATGTGAAAGGGTTAACCTGCAACTTCTATATCTATTCAGAGGTTGTTTGGTAGTAATGATAAACTATATGTCCAGCTGCTTTTGTAAATTAGTTGAAACTAAATAATTCTAGAAAATGGAGGTGCCTGGTTTCAAACTCATGGCTTCCTCCTCACCCTAAAATGCCAATGACATCCGACTAGAGAAATTTCATATAATTAACTGTGCTAAAAATATACAATATAGTTATATTAGAACAGATTTCACAAAAAGACAGACAATTGGTAAATGTAATTATTATATATTACACATAATGTTGATACTCATGTTTGACAACCCCGTGCACAAAAAAAATGATTTAATCCTTGTATGATACCATCATTGCAATATAAATTTAGAAAGATCCATAATGTCATAAATTATTATTAAGTTCACAAAGAAAAACTCAAGAATCAAGATATTTGCGTTCCATGGTCAAGGGGTCCAACATAATCAAGAATAGTGAAAATGTGGTGAGAGCATCGAAAGAATGCACTTAAAAGTTAAAACAGACCTGTCATTGCTGCTGATCTTAGCATAGCTTGAAAATTCTGCATTTATGATAGGTATATATGTTAGAATTTGATGCTTCACATTCAATGACCATATTATGATACATAAGGTGATGTTCTTATTTATTAAATGATTCAATCAAGTGAAGATAAACAACTTGAGGAAGAAACTGATGATAAGTTTACACAAGTTTCAACTTTATGCTAGACCAGTGCTTTATTTCACTTGTAGAACTATGAACAGTTACAATTCTGATTCCAACCATACAGTTTTATTAGTTACTTGATGTGGGACTATTTTTAGGGGAGTGCAAACTAGGTAAACCATCCCCAAAGGCCCAAATACATTAATAAGTTCGGGTTGAGAAAAATAAGAGCACTGGCATATAAATATATAATGACAGCCCTGCAGCACTTTCTTCATATTCTCTGGTCCAAACATGCTTATGGCCAGCTGAAGACAGAAAAAATAAGAGGAAAAAAGGACAACTATAAAGCCTACTCCCGATGCTATATAAACTACCAACACAATCAGAAGCAATTTCAGTATACCATATCACTCACAAACAGTTATTGCACCAATGTCAGTCATACCATCAAAAAAAGGAAAGTATACTAAATCATACTCACGTCAAAAGAAGACAAATCAATGCCTTCAGAAAATTTTGCTGATGCTCGCAGAGCCTTGGTCTTCTCATCAACTTCTTCTAAGGTATATGCTGAAAAAACGAGGAATATAGCTGCACGTGAATATGCCAAGAAGAAAAAGAACAAGACAATACATAGTGTTTATAGTAAGTGCGTGCAAAGTAAACATCCACCTCAATCGTTATTCCAAACAAGTCATTTAATACCTTGCAAGATATGTTATAAAAGACATGGATGGGATACTAGCAAAGATTCAGATTATTTGTCTTTCCATTGAGTGAAAAAAATGATTTAAAAAAAAGATTGGTATCCAAATTACTAATCATTTAATATCTTGCAAGAAATACTTCTGAGATTCACTTGTCATATGTTTAGAGGAAAATGACATACCATATGTCGCATAACCAGCAGTGGCAACACCTCCAGTAAGCGCTGCAGTTAAAGTATACTTAAGAAAACTCCATGGTTTGCCACCTACTCCAGAGTCCACTGCCGCACTTTCCAGTGGTGGTGGTGGAATTGAAGATGTAGACTGATTACCAAGAATAGAAGACGAGGAGATGACGGGTTCACTGGGACCATTTGCAGAGACGCTTGAATATAAGCGAGGATTCTTGTTTCTCCTCTTGACAATAGAAAAAAACTGTCTAGATCGAGTAATCATCGACATTGATTCCTATACTGAAATCTTGCCACTTCAGCGTTAATACTCTGTTGTAATCGTTACAAAACCACTAGTTATTGAAACTTGGATATCGTCAAACCATACAAATAGCTAAAATATTTTAGCACGCATAACGGTTGGAACTAAAAACACTTGAATGAACTGTAATAAGGTCCGCGCTGCATTGCGTTGTTCTAACCGGTATACTCAATGAAATTTACAATCATAAAATTATAAACAAATGCCCAACAAACCTTCAAATATTCACAATGCTGATTTTGCTGTAACAAAATGTACAATACTACACAATAACTACCATTAACATTCACAAAACAAATTTGTAAGTCTGTTTCTAAAACCCTAACTCCATGTCTTCACACAGACAATAAATGTGAAGCAACAATAAATAAACATGTATGTTAAGATATTAGAACACACAAAATGAAGTTAAACATAATAAACATCACAACAACGTTTACGATGGTATTTGTTATTAGAAATATGCATTAAAGTAGCGTACAGTAGTATAATTATTGCGATCACGTATTACAGAGAGGTAGGTGATTGGTAAAACCCTAGATGAACAAGGCTAAACCTCAAATGAAGAATACCTGTGTATGAATTGAGAGAGAAGGCCGGCGGCTTGTTAATAATAATAATAATAAAAGGTTGAATCATATGACTGTGTGGCGTTACGCGCAAGCCATTTTAATATTTAGTCCAAACGGCTGTTTGATTTGACACTTGCGTTGAGACCCAATTAGGCACTTTTACTAGCGTTCGCTAGGGCTGTAAACAAATCAAACGTTCGGTGAACAGTTCGTAAACCATTTGGCGGGAAGTTCGTTTGTATTCGTTTGTTTAATAAATGAACGAATACGAACAAAAAATTCCGTTCGATTAACTAAACAAACAAACACGAACAAATGTCTCGTTCGTTCGATTGCGTTCGTGAACGTTCGCCAATGTGTTTGTTTACATTCGTTAGTTTATATCTGTTCGTATATGTTTATTTATGTTCAATCACTAGTTAAAACCTAGGATAATTATGAACTTTTGAATTAGGAATATCATGTATTTATGCCTAAATAATTTTAGATAATTATGTCTAAATTAGTACAATTTGACTTATCGTTTAGTAGATGTACTTTGTCTAATGGTTAATATTAACAATGTTTTTTTTAGTTAGTTGCATATTAAATGTTTTTTTGTGTTCAAGACCCGTGTTCACAAACAGTTCGCAAACAACTAAATTTCTTAACAAACAAACACAAACATAGAATTATGTTCGTTAGTGTGTTCGTGAACGGTTCGTTTGTCTAAGAAACCTTAACAAACAAACGCGAACAAAGCCTTGTTCGTGTTCGTTTGGTTCGTTTACAGCCCTAGCGCTCGCTATCGTGTTAGGGCTGGGAATTTAACATGTTTTGACACAAAACTTGTTAAGGTCTTATCGTACGACTGGTTTAAAACACGAAATTTGTTAAGGTCAAACACGAAAAGTCGTTTAGGTTTGTGTCATGTTATCGTGTTCGTGTTTAAAATTGACAACCCTAGTTGAGTTATTCTACAAAGGCTACAAAAAATGAGAAGGGTGAGAAAGATACAAAAAACACAATACATCATGAAATATGACACAATGAGCCACAAAATATAACACAGTGCCAAAAAAATATAACACAATGCTGAAGAAAAAAGACACAATGAATTGAAAAAATGACACAATGATGAAGATAAGAAAAAGACACAATGGTACATAAAAGGCACAATGATATAATGCATATTCTAAAAACTACAAGCTAAAACCCCAAAAAATGAAGACCTAAAAACTAACATCGTAGGATTCGATAAAACGATCTCAATGTTGTTTGAATGAGTTCAATCGGAGTACGTTTGATACCCTTCCTACGACTTCCTATTTTTCTTTCACTGAGTATTTGATCCTAACCCTATAATTTAATAATTAATTTTTATATTTTGTATAACTAGGTTATATCCCCAGAGCTTTCAGGGATAGATAAGTCTAATATCAAATGACAAAGGGTATGTTTGGCAAAATTAGCTGGAGGCTGGTAGTTGGAGGCTGCAAGCTGTTAGCTGAAAGCTTTTTAAATATATTTTGGTGTTTAGCAGAGTAGCCGAAGCTTTTAATATAAAATGACCAAAATGGGCATAATTAAAAACTTGTAAAGAAGGTTTTTATTTTATTTTGGGGAAATGGAATCTAATAATCCCAACTTTGGGGGGTTGGAAGACAGCAGTCCCAACTTGAAACTTGTACCACAGCAGTCCCAACTTGTCAACCATTTTATTTGGTTGGTCCCAGACTAACCTCAGTTAGTTTTCCAGTTAAGTGCCACGTAGGTATCCCAAATGGCAGTCCTACGTGGCAAGAATGGTGTATCTGTCAAAAAACGAGATGGGGCCCATTATCCACATGTTTTAATAAAAAAAAATTTAAAAAAAACGTGGGACCCACAAAATCTAATAATCCAACATATACTCTTCCCTCTCTCTCTCGATCAAAACTCAAATCATTTCACCCAAAATCAGACAACCCTAAACGATGATCAAACCCTAGTTTATAAACCCTAAACAACCCTAAACGATAACAATGGCTGAAAAAATCTCGATTAAGCTATGGTATGGTGGCACCTTCGTTTCTCATGCTTCAAGACTAAGATATTGTGGTGGTGAACAAGAAACAATCAGGTTAGATATTGAACATGTTTCGTATTTTGAAATCGTTGATTATGTAATGAAAACATGTTCATATGTATCGAAAGATTTCATCATGTAATACAAGTTACCTAACAATGGTGGTTTGAAGCTATTAACAATTGATTCTGATGTTATGGACATGGTGAAGGCATTTAGAAATGTTGATGAAACTGTGAATGTGTATGTGCAATGTGGCCCCATCAGCAAACCTCCTTCTACACCCTGTAAAAATCCTTCATTGACCAGCTCACCCAACCCACTGATTAGCCCAATTAGAAGCCCATTTGGAAGCCCATTAATCCCACTAGTCAGCCCACTTAAAAACCCTAGTCAACCACTTGCAACTCCTGATGTAGTTAATGAGCAAAACATGCCTAGTTGTAAGAAAAAGTTAGATGCTTTAAATGAGGTTGAGAAAGGAAAGTTAATATCTTTAGATGAACCACCTGCCAAGAAGAAAAGACTTCAAATTTTTGAAGATGAAATAGAATCAGAGGAGGGGTTTAGTTCAGGTTCTGATGGTTCAAGGGATGAGACTTATAAAGTTAATAAAGATTATGAAGAATCAAGTTCTGATGTGGTAAGTATTTATGGGACAGAAGAAGAGGATGATGAACAGGATGATGCATTAGATGAAGATCATTATGGGTCAGAATGGGAAGATGAAGAATGGAGACAATCCCAGTTGAACATCAAGAAGGTGAACACAGAACATGATGAAACAACAAATAAGTTGTTACAACTATGTTTGCATGCAAATGATATTGAAGTACAAGGGACTGGTAATAAACAAGCTGTTGATGGACATAGTAGCTATGAAGACTCAGAAGGGGATGTAAAGACACCAGGTGATAGTTCTGATGATGACATTTTAGGCAAGAAGTATTCTCCAAGTGTTCCTGTTGTGACTAGAGGTGTACAAACCAGTTAACCGGTTTTAAAAAAAACCGGTTTTTTTTAAAACCGGTTTTTAGCCGGATAGCTCAAACCGGTGAAACCGGTTAGGATCGGTTATTAAACCGGTTTAACTTAAAAAACCGGTTATTTTATTTAAAAAACCGGTTTTTTTTAAAAAAAATCGGTTTTAAAAACCGGTTTCTTCCTTGGTGAAGAAAAACTGAAAAAAAAACCGGTTTTTTTAAAGCGGTTTTTTTCTTAAACCGGTTGTAAAAAAACCAGTTTTTTTTAAACCGGTTTCGGTTGTAATATAGGTTTTTTTTTAAAACGGTTTTTTTGTACACCTCTAGTTGTGACTGATCACACTGACTGGACAAAGTGGACTTGGGTGGTTGGTACAAGATTCCCAAGCAGGGATGCTTTTAAACAAGCTGTCAAAAAGTATGTTGTTGCAAATGGTAAGAATGTAGTTGTTTCTGTTAGTAACAAGAATAGGGGAGGTCGTATAGGTATTACTTGTGTTAAAGATTGTCCATTCAATATTTATTGTTCTTTCCATGAAGATAAAAATTGTTACATGGTAAAAAAGGCAATAAACAAGCACAATTGTCAAATAAATATGAAGAAAAATAAGCAGTTAAGTTACACATTCATAGCCAATGAATTCTTACCCGTGTTTAAATGTAAACCACATTGGTCTGCTAAGGATATTCAACTTGCTGTGAAAGAAAAGTACAAGGTGTTGATAAGTAAGTGGTTTGCATACAAGGCTAAAAGTTATGCACACAGTCAGTTGTATGGGTCAATGAAAGAACATTACTACAAACTAGGATCCTATTTAGAGGCTTTAAGAATAGCAAATCCTAGTTCCACATTTGAGTTGATGACTGTACCACCTGGATACATAAATGCAGATTCTAGTGCAACTTGTGATAGTTTTTTTAGGCTGTTTGTGTGTTTTGATGGGTTGAAGAAGGCATTTTTAGCAGGCTGTAGGAAGGTGTTGTGTCTAGATGGGTGCTTTTTGAAAACATTTTTGGGAGGTATGTTATTGGCTGCAGTAGGTAGGGATGCAAATGATAAGATGTATCCACTTGCTTGGGCAGTGGTAAAAGGAGAAAACAATGATAGTTGGACATGGTTCATGGAACAGTTAAGGAGATGCTTACAAGTTGTTGATGGTGGAAAGGAATGGACATTGTTATCATATCAACAAAAGGTAACATCGTCTCCTTTTATAACTGAAACACTAATAGGCAGTTAATTCTAACACATAATATATTGTTTTGTAGGGTTTGCTTAATGTTGTAGCTATGGTCTGGCCTGAAGCTGAGCATAGAAATTGTGCCAGACACATATATGCCAACTGGCATAAAAAGCATAAAAGTGATGAGTTGAAGGAGGTTTTCTGGACAGCTGTCAGAGCATACAATGAGGGTGATTACAAAAATGCCTTGAAAAAGATGAAAAACTTGTCTACTGAAGCTGTTGATGACTTTCTAAAACAAAATCCCAAGTGTTTTTCAAGATGCTTTCTCAAGACACACACTAGGTGTGATGTTATAGTCAACAACATGGCAGAAACATTTAATGGGTTCATTGTGCAGTCTAGACAGAAGCATCTTATAAGCATGTTGGAGGACATCAGGGTGCAAATAATGACAAGGTTAGTAAACCAGAAAAGGGAGATGGAAAGAGAAGATGTTGTTATTTGTCTTAAGATTCAGGGAAGTTGGATCTTGAAAAGGATTGGGCTTATAGATGTGAGGTTTATCCATCCTCATTGCATGTGTTCCAGGTAAGAATACACTTAGCTTTTAGTTTTAATTGCAAAAAATATGATCTTGACTTGATGTTCATCCTCATTACAGGTAAGAGACTTGGATGATGTATCAGTTGATCTAGGAATCAGGACATGTACATGTAAAAAGTGGGATTTGTCAGGTATCCCTTGCAAGCATGTCTGTGCAGTTGCTGGATTTCTCAATAAAAATGCTGAAATGTATGTGCATGACTGGTACCATAAGGAACAACACATGAAAACTTATTCCTATACCATACCCCCTTTGGCTAGTGAAAAGTATTGGCCTTCTGTAGATTTGCCTCTTGACCCACCACCAATCAGGTCTCAACCAGGTAGACCAAAGAAAAACAGGAGAAGGGACCCACATGAGAACCCTAAGAAACAAGGTATGAATGAATTTGTTTTACCATTCTGTTTTAGCATTATGTATGTGCATTTTGTAACTTATACTTGTGAATGCCCAGGTAAGCTTAGTAGGCATGGCACTACAATGACTTGTTCTAATTGTAAGGAGAAGGGCCATAACAAAAAAGGGTTGTAAAAGAGGAAAGAGAACAAGGGTTGAGGTTTCAGGAATGAAGAGAGGCAGGGGAAGCAGGGGGAGGCCAAAGAGGTCAAGGTTTGAAGGGCCAGGGCAGTCATCACAGGCAACAGTCCAATCTTCTCAAGCAGTCCAATCTTCTCAAGCAGTCCAATCCAGTCAAGCTGCCCAATCTAGTCAAACTGCTCATTCAGGTGGACCAAGTAACACAAGGGGCAGGGGCAGGGGCAGGGGAAAGTCAACAAGAGGAGGGTCAAGTCAAAGTAGGGGTGGAAAGTCAGACAAGGGGGTTGGTTTCTGGTTTCCAGACTTTATGCATGAATGAAGGATGTTTGAATGTTAAGGGGTTATGACTGTTAAGTTTATGCCTGTTTTATGTAGTTGTTTATGACTTCTATGTAGTTGTTAACTTATGACTGTTTTATGTAGTTGTTTATGACTGTTTATGTATTTTGAATCTAGTGTTTTTAATGTTTTATGAATGTTTGGTGTTTGAAGCCTATTTGAAGTTTGTTTGTGTGTTTGTGTTTTGACCCATTAACAAAACAGCCTGTTTGAGGTTTGTTTGTGTTTTGACCCATTAACAAAACAGATTTGCAGCCTATTTTGAAGTTTGTTTGTGTGTTGACCCGTTAACAAACCTGTTTTCACCCATACACATTATACTTTGAGTTTTGACCCATTAACTCATTGAACTATGCATACACATTCAAGTTCTGTTTTCACCCATACACATTATACTTTGTGTTTTGACCCATTAAACCATTCAACTTTCTGTTTTCACCCATACACATTATACTTAGTGTTTTGACCCATTAACTCATTCATACACATTCAAGATCCATTTTCATTTCATTCAAACCAACAGTTACATAACTAATAGAATATGTCTATATTTGTAAATTATTGTAATTGATTTACTTGTGATCCCCTCCATAATAGGAGTGTCGGTTATTGTATTATAAATTGAGATGAGAATGAATGAGAAAAGGCATCTTGAATAATTCTTATATGGTATCAAGTCAACCCCCAAGATCCTAGCCTAACCCTACCGCCGCCGCCGGCTTTCTTCTGTTCCGGCAGCCTCCTTTCACCACTCCTCTGCCCCTTCTGTTATACTCCTCTCAACTGCCTCCTCATGGATACCCCCTTCACCCGGCCCTCACGGTCACTAACATCAAAACCCACGTCCCAATCATCCTGAAAAAAGACTCGCCACACTATTCCATGTGGTCGACCCTTTTTCAGGTGCACTGTCGTGCGTATGAAGTTCTTGACCACCTGTCCGAACGTCCACCTGCTGCTGCCGCGTCTGTCTAGGACCCAGCCAAAGTTGCCGAAGGTTCAAGGGCTGCCGCTCTCTGGTCACATCTGGATGCAATTGTCTTGCAATGGATTTATGCTACCATCTCTCAACCCCTCTTGAACATCATCATTCAACCCGGTCAGTCCGCGTTTAAAGCCTGGCCAGCCGTTCAAAACGAATTTTCTGACAACAAGACAGCCCGAGCCATCTTTCTTGGTCAGGAGTTCGCCAATCTCAGCCTTGATAATTTTCAGTCTATGTCCGCCTACTGCGAGCATGCCAAATATCTCGCCGATCAGCTCGCTAGTGTGGGTGCTCCCGTTGATGATAACATGCTTGTGATAAAAGTCTTAACCGGTCTCACAGAGCAATACGACGGTATCTCCACCGTCTTACAAGACAAAGACCCGCTGCCTCCGTTCAATGAAATCCGATCCCGGTTAACGTTCGAAGAAAGCAAAAAGAAACGTCAGGTTGCCCGTTCTTCTCAGTCGGCAGCCACCGCCCTTGCTGCTTCCGTCACCTCCAACCCGTCTTCAAACAGCCCTCAAAACTACCCAACTCAATCTGTTGATCGTACCCGTAACCGTGCTCGACGAGGACGTGGACGTGGTCGTAACATGAGAAACCGTGGACGTGACCAGCCCTCCAACCCCAGCCACCCGTACATTGTTTTTCCGTCCAACTGGACGGCCAGCCAGTGGGCTGGTCTATTGAATGGGTCGCAAAGCTGGAACAATCGACAGGCCCAAGGAGGTCAGTCTCAACCGCCCTGCCCATATCCTTCTAGGCCCAATAACTCTTCTCAAGGCATTTTGGGCCCGCGTCCGGATCAGGCTCATCTTACAGGGTATACTCCCACCGACATTGAGCAGGCCCTTTACACATTGTCTCTCAATCCTCCGGATCATGGCATGATGGACTCCGGGGCGTCGTCACACTCGGCAAACCAGCAAGGTATATATTCCCCGTCTAACTTTAATACGTGCACTAATAAAAATATTATTGTTGGTAATGGCATGACTATCCCTGTTTTGGCCCAAGGCAACCAAACTTTACCTCCACCCTTCCCACCCCTTAAACTCAATAATGTCCTGTTTGCACCTAATATCATTAAAAACTTAATTTCAGTTCGTCGCCTTACAACTGATAATTTAGTTTCTGTTGAGTTTGACCCATTTGGTTTTCTTGTGAAGGATCTCAAAACTCGGGCTCCTATCCTACGATGCAATAGCACAAGCGATATCTACCCACTGACTCAGCCTCTCCCGCTCAACCTCAACCAACCCAAGGCCTTCACCACCATATCTCAAGATCGCTGGCATCAAAGACTTGGTCACCCGGGCAACAATTTACTACAATCTTTTAAATTGTCATCTTTTGTTGATTTTAGCAAACACAATAAAACTTTATGTCAATCTTGCATTTTTGGCAAAAGTGTTAGATTACCGTTTTATGATTCAATTAATTGTACTCGTTTGCCTTTTGATATTGTGCACAGTGACCTTTGGACCTCACCCGTACTTACTACGGGTGGTCACAAATATTACATCCTTTTCTTGGATGACTTTACCAATTTCCTTTGGACCTTCCCACTCACCAATAAATCCCAAGTTTTTAACATCTTTATCCAACTTCACAACCTCGTTCATACCCAATTTGAACGAAAAATAAAACAGTTTCAATGTGATAATGGCAAAGAATACTCAAACCAAAATTTCTTTAACTTTTGTCACAACAACGGTATGCAATTCCGTTTTTCTTGCCCCTACACATCCTCTCAAAACGGCAAAGCCGAACGCAAAATCTGCACTATAAATAATATGCTTCGCACCCTGTTAGCCCAAGTGTGACATCCGTCACTTTTTCATTATATATATATATATATATATATATATATTTTAATAATAATAATAATAATAATGAAAATAATAATAAAAAAATAATGATAATAAGTAACAAGCTTAGTCTAGTCCAACACCTCTTAAACCCATAACCAAACCATAGCCCAAACCTCCTTCAACCTTTGTGGGTTACCTGAGCCCACGTTCAGCCCAACAGCAGGCCCAGCAACCCACTTAGCCTGGCCCAACATCCATTCCCTTGTCTGTTAAAAAAAAAAGAAACAATTCTGCTGCTAGTGTGGCTCGAACTCGAGCCGGCCAGCAAGCAACCACACGCGTCTCAACCATCTGGACTACACCTTCTTTGTGATTAAATCTCAACCCAAATAATATTTAAACCCATCTAAACGCAAACCTCCTTCTTCCTTGTAACCTACTGCTGTTACGCGATGAAGGGGAAACAAAAAAGGGAAACCATCAACAAGCTGAAATCGTGGGGCAAAATCACCATTCAATGCCTCGTTTTGACTGAATAATAAATGTATGCCAATCCCATGCACCACGATCGCATCTAACAGCTCAATCTTTCCAATTTGAATGCTAATCACACGTAACCACATTAACCATGGTCAAACCTTCCATCGAGCAATCCAAGCCCCATCCGTATAAATTGAACGCTCCTTTGCATTCTAAAGGTACCGAAAAACACATACACACAACCAAGTAACACCTCAGTTCGTCCTTATTGCGAAATCGAGCCTCGTTTGACTTTTGGTTTGACCGAGCATAAACCCACGATTACGTATCTTGTAAGTTTTCTTTTTTTTTTTTGTGGGTTTCATTGTACAGCATCTCGTGAACAATAGCCCCAATGATTCAGGGGCTATTGGACACGAATTGTTTGATTATGGAAAGCTAGGGCTCGAATCACTTGATTTGGGGAAGAACACCTTAGTCAGATAACATATATAAAATTTTAGAACAGAAGATAAACAAATAACTGATCCAGACCAGCTGGTGTAGCCCCTGCCCTTAAAACATGAACCGGCCTGGGGGCCAAGGTTTGAGTCCCACCATGACCATTCTTTTTTTTTATATTCTTTTATTCTTATATTTTCTTAATTCTTTTTAAAATCGTTTTAAAATACTAAAACTATTTTATAAATTCTACAAAATTTATTTTATGCTATTCCACTGATAAAGTTCATCATCCAATTTTTAGTTTTTCAAAAATAATTTATTTAATATATATAATAAATATTACAAGTTTATTCATTTAAAATTATAAAATTCAATAAAAATATCTAAACGATTTTATAAAATTCCACAAAAATTATCCTAAACTTATACAACAATATACATTTCAGAAAATATTTTTATTTCAGAAAAACCGTTTATTTTATATTTTTAATTAATTTTTGTTAGTTTTAATCATAATTAAATCATAATAAATTCATTTTTCAATATTTTTGCACCAAAATTTTATATAAATTATTTCTAACTATTTAGAACAGAAATACAATTTTTAATTCTGAAATTCTTTGATTTTAATATTTTTAGATATTAAAATCATATTTTGACAATTTGAAATAATTAGATTAAATATTCTATTTTCAAGAAAATAATTTTATAAAAATTATTTTCATACTTAAAATCTTATGTTGTGACTATATTCAACTTAAAATTTTACAAAAAGACTTTTATTTATTTATTCACTAAATTTCTTATATTTAATAAACAATTTGTTTATTAATCAAATAAACGTTTATCCCCAATTCGAAGCCCTAGAAATACATGTATCCTAGAGTTAGTCCCCTTACACATTATCAAATACTTTAGGTTGATCATTTGGGAGTAATCTCAATTCATATCTCGTTGTCCAGTTAAATCTCAAACTACTACGTGAACTGTGAGTATTCCTACCCCTTTTTGCTTTTATACATTTTTGGGGTGTTACATGTACACTATTACAATTTCAAATACAAGTTTACATTTTTACAATACAATTCTAGTACTATGTGCATTGCTTACAACGTGCTTTATGCTTAGACAATACATGTGGATTACATTTGTACTTAGTGAAATCATTAACATGGTACAAGCCGACCTTAACATTGGATAGCGCTATTTGGATTGACAACCCGCCTAGATTGATTCTCCCCCTTTTTCATCGGAGAATCCGTGGCCAGTGTTAAGCTTTTATCCATTTATTGGATAAGTACACTACAGTTCATACAGTACATTATACAGTCACAGGGTTGATTTCGCTCATTTGTATGATACATAGTTTACATAATTGCACTGTAGCTTGCACTTGAATTGTATAACTTTTTAACCTACTATATATATCAAAACTAGGAATGCTCACCAACATTTCATATGCTGACCAAATCTATTTTGTACATGTTTCAGGTGCAGTTTGATCTAGTGCTTTAACAAGAGACGTTTAGTGCTTTATTTTAATTCAGTTATTTCAATATTTACATTTCATTTAGACAATGTATTTCCATTTCCATGTAAGATAATTTTGGCTTATTCAATAATATTTACATTTTAGTACCATGAGCTTTTGAACAATCGTCACTACGTGGCACCTCGATGATTCCGCCATCGGTTGGGGTGTTACAGATTGGTATCAGAGCCATGGTTATAGGGAATTAGGTTATTAGATAAAATGGCCTAGACTATAACCGAACTTCAACTTGCATGCATAATATTTCCTGAATTACCCTACCCCTCATTTCTCCCTACTTTCCTTCTTCTATCTTTCCCTTCTTCCCTCTCTCTATTCTTCTTATCTTTCATCATGGTGCATAGAGATGGTGTCCTACAGAGAGTGGAAAGTTTACATCGTCATGGAACGGGAACAGTACCTTTTATGAAGACACTCTTAGACATAATTGCCTACTCTTATTTTGCTCCTTCAAAGTTGTTGAGCTTTAATGAGTGTGATAGAACATGTGCAATCTGGAAGGGTGGACGCCTGTACACTGGGTTTTCTGGCATAGGCAAGTATAGCGCATAAATCCAATAACGGACCTGTTATGCTTACCTGGGGATTCCTGGAGTGAGTGTCCACTTATATGCTAAAGCATGTCTTCTTTGATCACCATTGGGTTCAATTCCTTTGAAAAGTCAACGTTCTTGTTGAGCTTTACAGCTAGACAAGGGCACTCCAAGCATTTTGTACAAGTTTTTCCAATAATACCCTCTCGTTTCATATACAATACTTTGCATATCATGATTGCTTACAAGATCATATCTTCATAATCATCTGTACGATTATACACTTACATTTTCTAATCTCATGATTATTAATTAACTACCTCATAGATGTCTGCTCGCCGCATGCTCCGTGATGCCAGCCAACGCCCTGTTCGTGCTTCTGGACGACGTTCTGATCGTCGCCTCGCATCTTTAGTCGCCGAGCAAATAGCTGCAGTGATCCCAAACCTTGTCAGTGAGATAACCCAGAATAGTAACAGTGCCAACACAGGGAGTACGACTCAATTTCGGTGCACTTTCAAACACTTTAACTCCTGCAACCCCACAAAATTCACTGGTGAGGAGGGTGCTACTGGCCTCCTCCAATGGTTTGAAAGCATGGAGAGTACTTTTGTGAACAGTGAATGTCCTGATGAACTCCGCGTTCGCTATGCTACTAGTGTCCTTCAAAAGGGGGCGCTAACCTGGTGGAATGGCGAAAAGCGCAATCGAGGAGCTGATGTTGCTTTATCATTATCTTGGGCAGATGTTAAGGAACTCATGATCGCCAAATTCTGCCCTAGGAACGAAATCAGGAAACTGGAGGAAGAGTTCCATGGACTGAAACAAGACAGTGGTGAGAATCTTGCGTATAATACTCGATATCACGAACTTAGCATACTGGTTCCACACATGGTCACCCCGGTCTCTCGAGCAATCGAAAAATATATCGAGGGATTACCTGACCTGATTCAAGACGTTGTCACTGGAGGCAAAGCCACTACGGTAGAAGAAGCCATCCAGCTTGCAGCCACTTTAACAGACAAACACGTAAGGAAAGGAAACTTGGTTAGAAAGGGCACCAAGACGGCTACTGAGAAAACCACCAATACTGTTGAATCATCTAAGACTGTTTTAGCAAAGGCCGCCACTACTGCTTCGAACTCTAAGAAACGAATGGGCGATAATCAGAACCAGGCTGTTGTGGATCCTGTGACTCAGCCTCCTAACAAGAAAGCCTACATGGGAATCCATCCTCAATGCAACACTTGCAAGTATCATCACACTGCAAATCTTCCATGCCGTCAATGCACTAGATGTGGAAGGTTTGGACACCTTGTCACCACTTGTCGAGTAATGGTTGGGACACAAGGTAATCATCAAATAGTTGCCCAGGAACCACTACAGATTTCTAACGGTTGGGCATGTTATCATTGTAGAGACCCTAACCACATGCTACCTCAATGTCCCAAATTGAACAATATAAACCTGGTGGCACATGGACAAGCTTTCAATATCGTTATCAACGAAGCAGACGATCAGGATGACGTTAATCCCACTGGTTAAGCCATGGATGAAATCTTCCCAAGACTCGAGAATCCAATATTCGTGTTTTCATTTTCTTGGTCCTATTATCATTTTGTACCCAATTTTGTCGCACTCATTAGCATACAACATCTGGAAATTTCCTTGCATACTATTGTGTACGAACACAGATTGGAAATTTATCAAATTCGATTACACTTATTTTATATCGTATAAGTTTCAGACTCTACCTTACATTTTATTGAAACATTTGGTCTTGACTTCCATGAAAATCAAAATACTTATTTAATCCTACAGAGCTTTTCTAAAAACATCACTGTTTGTCATATGAAACTTGATTTTTTCCCTTAATATGACTATTCATTGAGCATCTAATTATTCATGATACTCGTAAACATTTAATTATTCATGATAACACTTAAACTTAATGGTTGTAGTACTTACAAACTTACTTGCATGTGTGTATTGTCCACGCAACTCAGATAAACATTTCATTTAAAGGGCTCCTCGGACGAGTGGTAGCCCATACTTAAATACTGTTATGCTTACAAGTCATTGCAATGCAATTGACCTAGTCATTACATAGCCTCATTTCATTGATAAACGTGTTGTTGTGTCATCTTCTTGTGAAACTTATTTGCTTTAATGTGTGTTAGATTAGGATCATAGAAGGACACAAAACCCTAATGTAAGGTAAATTGATGATTCCGGTCCGGAACGTAATTATGAATTTACAGGTGCGTTAGGGTAGTGTGAAATTCTATTAGAGTTTTTGGTAGGCGTCCAGTACGTTTTCAAGGTATCAAAGGTGTGGTGGGTTAGCTGCGGTACACCCTGTATACAAACACTAATGATGCATTGAAAGTGAGACTGGAAGTCGGACCAGGAACAAACTCTGGTTACTTGGTAGTTCATTTGGTCTTTCTGTAGTCAATCAACTCGTACACTTATCATAGGATTCCTAAAACTTGAAACTTAGTGAATTACTAGATCTTTATCTTCCTTATTACTCGAGACGGACCTAACCAAATCCTTAACTCACACCTATCAAACCCCTTATCCAGATCATTCGAATTTTCCAAACCACTGTTATCTTAATTTTTACCCAAGCATCCATAACCCTATGTTTCTAAATAACTTCGGGACGAAGTTTCTAAAAGTAGGGGATGCTGTGACATCCGTCACTTTTTCATTATATATATATATATATATATATATATTTTAATAATAATAATAATAATAATGAAAATAATAATAATAAAAATAATGATAATAAGTAACAAGCTTAGTCTAGTCCAACACCTCTTAAACCCATAACCAAACCATAGCCCAAACCCCCTTCAACCTTTGTGGGTTACCTAAGCCCACGTTCAGCCCAACAGCAGGCCTAGCAACCCACTTAGCCTGGCCCAACATCCATTCCCTTGTCTGTTAAAAAAAAGAAACAATTCTGCTGCTAGTGTGGCTCGAACTCGAGCCGGCCAACAAGCAACCACACGCGTCTCAACCATCTGGACTACACCTTCTTTGTGATTAAATCTCAACCCAAATAATATTTAAACCCATCTAAACGCAAACCTCCTTCTTCCTTGTAACCTACTGCTGTTACGCGATGAAGGGGAAACAAAAAGGGAAACCATCAACAAGCTGAAATCGTGGGGCAAAATCACCATTCAATGCCTCGTTTTGACTGAATAATAAATGTATGCCAATCCCATGCACCACGATCGCATCTAACAGCTCAATCTTTCCAATTTGAATGCTAATCACACGTAACCACATTAACCATGGTCAAACCTTCCATCGAGCAATCCAAGCCCCATCCGTATAAATTGAACGCTCCTTTGCATTCTAAAGGTACCGAAAAACACATACACACAACCAAGTAACACCTCAGTTCGTCCTTATTGCGAAATCGAGCCTCGTTTGACTTTTGGTTTGACCGAGCATAAACCCACGATTACGTATCTTGTAAGTTTTCTTTTTTTTTGTGGGTTTCATTGTACAGCATCTCGTGAACAATAGCCCCAATGATTCAGGGGCTATTGGACACGAATTGTTTGATTATGGAAAGCTAGGGCTCGAATCACTTGATTTGGGGAAGAACACCTTAGTCAGATAACATATATAAAATTTTAGAACAGAAGATAAACAAATAACTGATCCAGACCAGCTGGTGTAGCCCCTGCCCTTAAAACATGAACCGGCCTGGGGGCCAAGGTTCGAGTCCCACCATGACCATTCTTTTTTTTTATATTCTTTTATTCTTATATTTTCTTAATTCTTTTTAAAATCGTTTTAAAATACTAAAACTATTTTATAAATTCTACAAAATTTATTTTATGCTATTCCACTGATAAAGTTCATCATCCAATTTTTAGTTTTTCAAAAATAATTTATTTAATATATATAATAAATATTACAAGTTTATTCATTTAAAATTATAAAATTCAATAAAAATATCTAAACGATTTTATAAAATTCCACAAAAATTATCCTAAACTTATACAACAATATACATTTCAGAAAATATTTTTATTTCAGAAAAACCGTTTATTTTATATTTTTAATTAATTTTTGTTAGTTTTAATCATAATTAAATCATAATAAATTCATTTTTCAATATTTTTGCACCAAAATTTTATATAAATTATTTCTAACTATTTAGAACAGAAATACAATTTTTAATTATGAAATTATTTGATTTTAATATTTTTAGATATTAAAATCATATTTTGACAATTTGAAATAATTAGATTAAATATTCTATTTTCAAGAAAATAATTTTATAAAAATTATTTTCATACTTAAAATCTTATGTTGTGACTATATTCAACTTAAAATTTTACAAAAAGACTTTTATTTATTTATTTACTAAATTTCTTATATTTAATAAACAATTTGTTTATTAATCAAATAAACGTTTATCCCCAATTCGAAGCCCTAGAAATACATGTATCCTAGAGTTAGTCCCCTTACACATTATCAAATACTTTAGGTTGATCATTTGGGAGTAATCTCAATTCATATCTCGTTGTCCAGTTAAATCTCAAACTACTACGTGAACTGTGAGTATTCCTACCCCTTTTTGCTTTTATACATTTTTGGGGTGTTACATGTACACTATTACAATTTCAAATACAAGTTTACATTTTTACAATACAATTCTAGTACTATGTGCATTGCTTACAACGTGCTTTATGCTTAGACAATACATGTGGATTACATTTGTACTTAGTGAAATCATTAACATGGTACAAGCCGACCTTAACATTGGATAGCGCTATTTGGATTGACAACCCGCCTAGATTGATTCTCCCCCTTTTTCATCGGAGAATCCGTGGCCAGTGTTAAGCTTTTATCCATTTATTGGATAAGTACACTACAGTTCATACAGTACATTATACAGTCACAGGGTTGATTTCGCTCATTTGTATGATACATAGTTTACATAATTGCACTGTAGCTTGCACTTGAATTGTATAACTTTTTAACCTACTATATATATCAAAACTAGGAATGCTCACCAACATTTCATATGCTGACCAAATCTATTTTGTACATGTTTCATGTGCAGTTTGATCTAGTGCTTTAACAAGAGACGTTTAGTGCTTTATTTTAATTCAGTTATTTCAATATTTACATTTCATTTAGACAATGTATTTCCATTTCCATGTAAGACAATTTTGGCTTATTCAATAATATTTACATTTTAGTACCATGAGCTTTTGAACAATCGTCACTACGTGGCACCTCGATGATTCCGCCATCGGTTGGGGTGTTACACCAAGCCTCTCTTCCACCAAACCTTTGGCATCATGCATTAGAAACCGCCACCTACTTGCTTAACAGTTTACCTAGCAAAAACCATAACTTCCGCTCACCCACCTCTCTTCTCTACAACGTTACACCCGAATACGAGCACCTACGCGTCTTCGGTTGTCTTTGCTATCCCGTAACTCCCTCCACCAACATTCACAAACTTAACTACCGATCGAACCCGTGTGTATTCCTCGGATACCCACCGAACCATCGTGGTTATAAATGTCTTGACCTCTCCACCCATCAAATAATTGTTTCTCGCCATGTCCACTTTGAAGAAACAATTTTTCCTTATACCATCCAATCACCTACTAAACCACCATCCTATGATTTCCTAAACCCCACAATACACCCTCTCGTATGGGATCATCTCGCATCTCAAATGAACCCCTCTTCTGCTCCCACACACACTACTGACTTCACCCCACCTCCCTCCAACAATCAACAAAGCCCACCCACCTCCCCGTTACCCACTCACGGCCCACCCACTCCCTTAGCCCAGACGCAATCCTTACCCACCAGCCCACCTTCCATATTCCCTTCACACTCTACTTCTCCCACCACCGGCCCAACTACACCCTTTGTACCTGGACCAAGTGCACCAAATCAGACGACACCCCCGGCCCCATCTACTTCTCCTATCCAGCCTCCACCACCACTGCCCCCTCCCCCACCCGCTCGGACCATTCATACTCGCTCCATGAGCGGTATAGTCAAACCAAAGCCACAATTTAACCTCCACACTACCACTGTCACACCTGTACCCAAAAACCCTCAGGTTGCCTTGGCCACTCCAGAGTGGTATAATTCCATGTCCAACGACTTTAGTGCCCTTATTAAAAATAAGACCTGGGAACTTGTACCTCGCACACCTGATATGAATATTATTCGATGCATGTGGTTATTTAAACATAAGTACATGTCTGATGGCAGTTTGGAGCGGTATAAGGCTCGTCTGGTTTGTGATGGACGTAGTCAGGAACAAGGGATTGATTATGGTGAGACTTTTAGCCCGGTTGTTAAACCGGCTACCATTCGCCTTGTACTCACTCTAGCTCTAGCGAATTCATGGAAAATACACCAACTTGATGTCACCAATGCGTTTCTGCATGGTAATCTGGTTGAAACTGTTTACATGCATCAACCAGTTGGCTTTCGTCATCGAGATTTTCCAGATCATGTTTGTCTTCTTAAGAAGTCTCTATACGGTCTGAAACAGGCCCCTCGAGCCTGGTACCAGCGGTTCACCGACTTTGTTACTTCACAGGGTTTTCACCAGAGCAAGTCTGATCACTCGCTCTTTATTTATAAGCAGGGTCGTGATGTTGCTTATCTTCTTATTTATGTTGATGACATCATTCTCACCACTTCTAATGATGCTCTTCGACAGCGACTTTTAAACACTCTTGCAGGTGAATTTGCCATGAAGGACTTAGGTTCTCTGTCATATTTTCTGGGCATTCAGGTTACTCGCACTGGGAACAACATGTTCTTGTCTCAACAGGCTTATGCTCGTGATATCATACACCGCGCAGCCATGGATTCCTGCAAGCCTGCCGCGACCCCAGTGGACACTCAGTCCAAACTATCAGCTGACTCGGGCCCACTATATGATTATCCTTCTACCTATCGCAGTCTTGCAGGTGCTCTTCAGTACTTAACTTTCACCAGACCTGACATCTCATACGCTGTTCAGCAAATCTGTATGTTCATGCATGCACCTCGGGTCACTCACTGGAACGCATTGAAGCGGATTATTCGTTACATTCAGGGCACGTCCGATTTCGGTCTCCATCTCAATCCTGCTCAGTCGTTATCACTTATGGCTTACACTGACGCTGACTGGGCCGGTTGTCCTGATACTCGCCGATCTACCTCTGGCTACTGTGTCTACTTCGGTGACAGTCTCATCTCCTGGTCCTCCAAGCGGCAATCTACTATTTCTTGTTCCAGTGCTGAAGCCGAATACCGTGGCGTCGCCAATGTTGTTGCTGAACTCTGCTGGATTCGCAATCTCCTCTTGGAACTGCATCTTCCTGTCACGCGTGCTTCTCTGGTCTACTGTGACAACGTCAGTGTTATATATTTGTCAGGGAATCCGGTGCAACATCAACGTACGAAGCATATTGAGCTCGACATTCACTTTGTTCGTGAACAGGTTCAGCGGGGCTGCGTTAGAGTTCTTCATGTTCCGTCCAGGCACCAGATAGCAGATATCTTCACAAAAGGCCTTCCTCGGGTCCTCTTTGATGATTTTCGCTCCAGTCTCAGCATTCGTCCACCCTTCGCTTCGACTGCGGGGGTGTAATAGAATATGTCTATATTTGTAAATTATTGTAATTGATTTACTTATGATCCCCTCCATAATAGGAGTGTCGGTTATTGTATTATAAATTGAGATGAGAATGAATGAGAAAAGACATCTTGAATAATTCTTATAATAACAAAAGAAAATGACATTCAAAACATTAAATAACAGAATACAAGAACCACAAATAATACTCCTAACACATATCCTGCATTCCATGAACGAGATTTGAGCAGCTGCACTTTGAGATGCTTGTTTTCATCATCCAAGATTCTGTTTTGCAATTGTAGGGCATCTAACCTGTTGATTAAGCATCTTCTCCAAATCATCTTTCTATAAGAAGAAATCGCAATTTTGTTTCTACAACAAAACAATCCAATCAAAACATATCAATGTTATTGAAACAAACAAAATGTAATTACTTACTGGCCATAACCGACACCCATAAAATTCCTTGCCAATTCGTGATTTGTTTCGTTTAACCACTCGTATGATTGCAGGTATGTCGTGATGACAATAAACCTGCCCATCCAAATCGATCTTGAACTTCTTATTAAGGCTTTTGTTTGATGAGGATGAAGACGACGAGCTCATGTTTAGTGTCGAAGAGTTGATTGCTATTGTTTAGGTTTGAAAATTAGGGTTCTTCATTTTAGGGTTCTTGTCTGATGAATGTTTGGGGGTGAAATGATTTTGAGTTTTGATCGAGAGAGAGGGAAGGGTATATGTTGAGATTATTAGATTTTGTGGGTCCCACTTTTTTTTAAGAAAATAATTATATTTGATTAAAACATGTGGGCCCCACCTCGTTTTTTGACAGATACACCATTCTTGCCATGTAGGACTGCCACGTGGGATGCCTACGTGGCACTTAACTGGAAAAAGTAACCGAGGTTAGTCTAGGACCAACCAAATAAAATGGTTGACAAGTTGGGACTGCCGTGGTACAAGTTTCAAGTTGGGACTGCTGCCTTCCAACCCCCCAAAGTTGGGATTATTAGATTCCATTTCCCCTTTTATTTTTAAAATAGAATGGGTATTTGTGTCATTTACTAATTAAAAGCTTGTAGCTAGTAGAGTTTTTTCTTAAAAGCTAGTACTATTAGCTTTTCACTATAGAGCTTTCTCTAACCTAAAAGCTTCCAGCTCCTTCAACCAAACAAAGCTTTTTATTGAGTAGGAGCTTTTTCTTAAAAGCTCCTTGCCAAACATGCCCAAAATGCGTGTTATAATGTAGCATATAACCTAGTGTACTATAATATGAGAAAACAACAATTTTAAACATGTGAATAAGAATGAAAACTAAAGAAAGAACGTACGTTAAGATGAGTAGCAGGGCAAAAACAACCGTTGCAGGGCGTGATTTAGGCGGTGGTCTTGAAGGTGACTTTTTTTAGAAATGGCCGGTTTTAACCTATTCTGCTATAGATGAAAACAGATTTCTCGTTTTCACTTTCATTTAGTGTAAAGAATTCATTATAGACTTGTGTATCACACGGGTTATAATAGGGACGGCAAATGGTCGGGTTTGGGGCGGGTTTAGGTAATCCCTGTAACACCCCAACCGATGGCGGAAACATCGAGGTGTCACGTAGTGATGATTGTTCAATAGCTCATGGTACTAAATGGAAGTTGAATATTACTAAACAATTTACAATTTATCATACAATGTAATAAATACATAAGCTTGATTGACATAAACTAAGTCCAAAGCTCCTATGTGATCCAAGACTCGTACAACTTCCAATAGCAAATAAAACCTAAAACATGTTGAGTTGGAAAGATGGGGGGGTCAACTATAAATAGTTGGTGAGAATACATAGGTTTTGCATATAGTTGAAAACAATATGTTGTATAGCAATCATAGTTGAAGTATAATAATGAGTAATGATAGAATATGAGTCCGACATGTAACAATGCGTCTTTTGTACAATCAAACCTTATGTCGACTGAGACCTAACTCGCAAGTTAGTAAAAGTGTAATTGTTTTCGATCATCCCTGAATTTATGCGGGGGGGTGGGTTTGTCAGACCTATAGCGATATAATCTAAACAGGCGGCTTGATCAATGTTAATGATTGTACTGTGTCTTTTTGTTACAGTCAAATGATAGAATGAGTAAATGATAGTGTAATTGAATCACAAGTTTCAACAATGTAAGAATGAGTAAATGATAGTGTGTAAAATGTTTAAACATGTTTCACCCCAAAATGTAAACCAGAAAAAGGGGCTATGTAAACTCACCTTAGCAAAGCATCAAGTCCTTTGTAATAGAATAAATGTGGTCCAAACGTTGTCAAGTATTACCCTAAGTTCAAGGCAATAAAATAAGTGTTGGAAAGTCTAAGTTTTCTAGGTTAGAGGTATTCTAGGGTTCCTAATTTGGGGATAGATAATTGTTTAATTGTTATTATAAATAAATTGTTAATGACCTAGTAAATAAAAGAAATAATTTAAAAATATTTCTGACCAATATTAACTAAAGGTAGTTGCATTATAATGTAATAAATGTGAAAATAATTTTTTATAAAATTATTTTCTTAATTAATAAATATTTATATATTAATACTTGTTTGACAAAATATAGACTTAATATTTAAAAATATTAAAATTTATAAATTTCGAATAAAAAAAATTATATTTCTGATCTAAATGATTAATAATAATTTATGTGAAATTTTGATGTAAAAATAATGAAAAATTAATTTATTATGATTTATTTATGATTAAAACAACAAAAATTTATTAAAAATAATAAATAAATGATTTTTCTGAAATAAAATTTATTTCTGAAATGTTTATTGATTTGTAAGTTTAAAATAATTTTTGTGGGATTTTATAAAATCGTTTAGATATTTTTATAGAATTTTTAGTTTATTTATAAATAAACTTGTATTATATATTATATACATTAAATAAATGATTTTTGTGAAAATAAAAATTGTATAATAAAGTTTGTTAGTTATATATCATAAAATAAATTTGTTATAATTTATAAGTCATTTTTGATATTTTAAAACCATTTTTAAAAGATAATATAAAAAATACAAAAAGGAAAAGGTTTAAAAAAATTGTTGTTGATGGTGGGATTCGAACCTGGCTTCTGGCCGGTTCATTGACTTAATCAAATACCCTAGACCATCTGGTCTGAGCTACGTTTTGTTACAGATTTCAGCACTTAAATCCTTTAACATTTCAGAACGATTATCCCCAAAAAAAAATTCCTATAAACCCTAGATACCATGCCCATCAATTGACCCATAAAACGATTTCAATAACATGGTTAACATTAGGGCTATTAATCTACATTAGAAATCGAACAAAACCATGTAATTTAATTGAATTTACAAACTCAAATCAATACGAAACAGATGGAACAAAGCTCGCGCACCAACCACTTCCAATCGGCATTTCTAGAAGGTTTTAAGGTGAATGTGATATAGGGGTTCCTCTAATCGGCCACTAGTGAGTATTTGTGCGAGTTTAATTGCTTCAAAAAGACCGGATTTAAAGGATTTAGTTTTTGGTCTAAGGAAAGTTTTGAATGATTACCAATCAATCTAATTTGAACCTAAAATCACGTTGTACGCATTAATTGACAGCAGTAAAACGCGTAACATGATTTCGCTTAACATGGAAAGTTTAAACTTGGAAAAAGACGCGTGAATCATAAGCTAATTCGAATTGATTAGAGGTTTGTTGACTTGGTTTAGTCAACTGACTTGTTTTAGGAAAATGTTATAATGAATTGTATTGGGTAGTATTCACAAAAAGGCTTGTAGCCCAATTGGTTTGGTTGTGTTTGTGTTAATCAGTTGAGCTCGGGTTCTAATCCCGGCACCAACACTATATATATATATATATATATTTTTGAAGCCTAACTATATTTATGTATATATATATAATGATTATACTAGTAAAAAAAATGTTACGAATAATTTTTAAAACACACTAAAACGTCGAGATTCAACGAAAAGTTTTTTTTTTATAATTATTTCTATAAGGTGTTTAAAACGTACATTGTTTAAAACAAACACATTTTTATTAATTAATAATTTTAGGGAAAATTTGCGATGTTACAGTCTCCCCGACTTTTAGGAACTTCGTCCCGAAGTTATTAAAAACACAGGGTTGAGGGTGATTGGGTAGAAATTAGGACAACTGTGGTTTGGAAAATTTAAGTCACGGCATGAAGGTAAATAATCTGTTTCGAATAATTTGGATAAGAGGTTTGATATGTGTGAGTTTTAAGGATTGGATTAGGTTCGTCGAAACTAGCAAGGAGAATAAGAATCTAGCAAAACACTAAACTTAAGTTTTAGGAATCCTAAAAGAAATGCATGAGCTGATTGACTGTATGAAAACCAAATAAACTACAAAAACCTTATTAGAATTTCACACTACCTTAATGTACCTGTAAATTCATGATTACGTTCCGGACCGCAATCACCAATTTACCTTACATTAGGGTTTTGTGTCTTTCCATAACTCTAAACACACGTGTAAGTAATGCAAAAAATTGAGTCCAACTGTTGAGCAGGAAAAAGACTTCTACCAGTCAGTGAGTAAGAACCTATACCGATTGTTGAGCAGGTGTGACAGCCTCTACTAGTCGTTGAGCAGGTTGTAGGGCCTCTACCGACTGTTGAGCAAGCATGATGACCTCTACCAATCGTTGAGTAGGTTATTTGGTACTCTACTAACTGTTGAGCAAGTACTTCGTCCTCTACCAGTTGTTGATTAAGTGTAACAATTATTCCACACATAAATTGCAAATTGATAATATATACATGTAAGCACCAAGTGTCAAGTATAGTATGTGAGTTTTTATTATATTATCCTAGACAAGGTCAATGGGTCAAGATATGAATATAGCAATTAGTTTCATATTCAAAAATCGTATGTCCGAATATATTAGATGACTAAATTCTTATCTAAGAGACAAAATATTCAATAATAAAATTTATTACTTGAATCAAATGAGTCATTACATGGAATTCAAAAGTAAATAACATTCTAAGAGTATGGGTTTGTCATTAGGCAGCTGGAGGGTCTTGATCTCGGTTTAGTTTAGGGCATCGGTTACGGAAGTGATTCGGGTCTCCACATTCATAGCACTGACCATAGTTGTATCTGCCGGGACGATTAGGATTGGCAGCCGGAGCAGGGTTGGTTGGTTGGTTGGGGTTTGGGGCTTCACAACATGTGTTGACCAGGTGACCATACTTACCACAATTGGTGCACAAGCGACATGGTGAAACAGTGGGATGATGACGTTTGCATGTGTTACACAAAGGAAAGTTTCCCGTATAAGGTTTCTTGTTAGGAGTTTGTGTAGTGAGGTTTGCATCAGGATCCCTGGTCTTGCGCTTCTGGTTCTCAGTAGTTACTGCGGCTACAATACTTGTTTTCTCGCCTTTCCGAACTAAGGTCCCGTTCTTTACGTGATTGTCAGTTAAGGTAGCTGCTAGACGCTTGGCCTCTTCGAGGGTAGCAGGGTTCCTTCCCCATACCGTGTCCTGAATCTGCATGGGTAAGCCACCAATATATTTTTCGATCGCAATAGGCAAGGGGTGACCTTATGTGGTAGCAGTAGACTAAGTTCATGGAAACGAGTGTTGTAGGCAAGGTTTTCTCCACTGTCCTGGGCAAGATCATGAAACTCGTCTTCCAACTTCTTGATTTCATTACGAGGGCAGAACTCTGCCTCCATAATGTCTTTAGCTTGTTCCCAAGTTAAGGTCAGTGCGACTTCAGCTCCACGAGTCCGTTTTTCTTCGTTCCACCATGTGAGTGCTCGTTTTTGAAGAACACTCATAGCATAACGAACCTTAAGGTTATCGGGGCACTCACTATTTATGAAAGTATTCTCGATACCCTCGAACCATTGAAGGAGGCCAGTAGCTCCTTCGTCCCCGCTAAACTTAGGAGGATTGCAGGTATTAAAGTGTTTGAGGGTGCAGACTGGTGACCATTCCCGTTTCCATTCCCGTTTCCATTGTGATTCCCATTGCCATTTCCATTTCCATTTCCATTGCCGTTTCCATTCATTTGTATGACTTGAGCCAGCAAATTAGGAACCAGAGTTGCTATTTGTTGCGCCATTTGCTGGGTAATGATCGCAGCCAGTTGTGCATCACTTCCATTGTTGTTGTTAGTGTTGTGGTTGTGGTTGTTGCTCCCTTCATCATGATCGTCGCCACTGTTAAGGCGAGTGCTGCGACGTGGAGGCATGATCTGTAAGAGACACAATGAAGGTTCAATGAGACATGAAATGAATGAGGTAATATAAGGAATGTAATCATTTATCCATTAATTAAAACGAATAAACGAAAACGTTGACTTATCAAAGATTCTAGATTCTAACAACATAGTGAAGACATGCTTTAGCCTATAAGTGAACACTCATCCCGAGAATTCCCAGGTAGGCATCCGGGTCCCTCGTATGATTGGGATATATGCGCAATGCCAGTCCTAGACAGAAAACTCAGAATACATGCGTTCACCCTTCCAGATTGCACGTGTTCGTTATTAAAATCTAGAACTTCGACGAGATCTTCAAGATGGTTCAGACTAAACCTGAGGATTTGTCCTATTAGTCTAAGGGTAGATCCAGTGATGGAGAGCAATCTTCTTGTAGGGACTAAAGTAGGGATAAGAAGTAGGAGGGAGATAGAGAATAGAAACAAGTAGGGTTGCAAGTAAAAGTAGCAAGTACTGGATAAAATCCTATGGTTATAGACTAGATTATTTTTCTAATAACCTAATTCCCTATAACCATGGCTCTGATACCAATCTGTAACACCCCAACCGATGGCGGAAACATCGAGGTGTCACGTAGTGATGATTGTTCAATAGCTCATGGTACTAAATGGAAGTTGAATATTACTAAACAATTTACAATTTATCATACAATGTAATAAATACATAAGCTTGATTTACATAAACTAAGTCCAAAGCTCCTATGTGATCCAAGACTCGTACAACTTCCAATAGCAAATAAAACCTAAAACATGTTGAGTTGGAAAGATGGGGGGGTCAACTATAAATAGTTGGTGAGAATACATAGGTTTTGCATATAGTTGAAAACAATATGTTGTATAGCAATCATAGTTGAAGTATAATAATGAGTAATGATAGAATATGAGTCCGACATGTAACAATGCGTCTTTTGTACAATCAAACCTTGTGTCGACTGAGACCTAACTCGCAAGTTAGTAAAAGTGTAATTGTTTTCGATCATCCCTGAATTTATGCGGGGGGATGGGTTTGTCAGACCTATAGCGCTATAATCTAAACAGGCGGCTTGATCAATTTTAATGATTGTACTGTGTCTTTTTGTTACAGTCAAATGATAGAATGAGTAAATGATAGTGTAATTGAATCACAAGTTTCAACAATGTAAGAATGAGTAAATGATAGTGTGTAAAATGTTTAAACATGTTTCACCCCAAAATGTAAAACAGAAAAAGGGGCTATGTAAACTCACCTTAGCAAAACATCAAGTCCTTTGTAATAGAATAAATGTGGTCCAAACGTTGTCAAGTATTACCCCAAGTTCAAGGCAATAAAATAAGTGTTGGAAAGTCTAAGTTTTCTAGGCTAGAGGTATTCTAGGGTTCCTAATTTGGGGATAGATAATTGTTTAATTGTTAGTATAAATAAATTGTTAATGATCTAGTAAATAAAAGAAATAATTTAAAAATATTTCTGACCAATATTAACTAAAGGTAGTTGCATTATAATGTAATAAATGTGAAAATAATTTTTATAAAATTATTTTCTTAATTAATGAATATTTATATATTAATACCTGTTTGACAAAATATAGACTTAATATTTAAAAATATTAAAATTTATAAATTTCGAATAAAAAAAAATTATATTTCTGATCTAAATGATTAATAATAATTTATGTGAAATTTTGATGTAAAAATAATGAAAAATGAATTTATTATGATTTATTTATGATTAAAACAACAAAAATCGATTAAAAATATTAAATAAATGATTTTTCAGAAATAAAATTTATTTCTGAAATGTTTATTGATTTGTAAGTTTAAAATAATTTTTGTGGGATTTTATAAAATCGTTTAGATATTTTTATAGAATTTTTAGTTTATTTATGAATAAACTTGTATTATATATTAAATAAATGATTTTTGTGAAAATAAAAATTGTATAATAAAGTTTGTTAGTTATATATCATAAAATAAATTTGTTATAATTTATAAGTCATTTTTGATATTTTAAAACCATTTTTGAAATATAATATAAAAAATACAAAAAGGAAAAGGTTTAAAAAAAATTGTTGTTGATGGTGGGATTCGAACCTGGCTTCTGGCCGGTTCATTGTCTTAATCAAATACCCTAGACCATCTGGTCTGAGCTACGTTTTGTTACATATTTCAGCACTTAAATCCTTTAACATTTCAGAACGATTATCCCCAATTTTTTTTTCCTATAAACCCTTGATACCATGCCCATCAATTCACCCATAAAACGATTTCAATAACAAGGTTAACGTTAGGGCTATTAATCTACATTAGAAATCGAACAAAACCATGTAATTTAATTGAACTTACAAACTCAAATCAATACGAAACAGATGGAACAAAGCTCGCGCACCAACCACTTCCAATCGACATTTCTAGAAGGTTTTAAGGTGAATGTGATATAGGGTTCCTCTAATCGGCCCCTAGTGAGTATTTGTGCGAGTTTAATTGCTTCAAAAAGACCGGATTTAAAGGATTTAGTTTTTGGTCTAAGGAAAGTTTTGAATGATTACCAATCAATCTAATTTGAACCTAACATTACGTTGTACGCATTAATTGACAGCAGTAAAACGCGTAACATGATTTCGCTTAACATGGAAAGTTTAAACTTGGAAAAAGACGCGTGAATCATAAGCTAATTCGAATTGATTAGAGGTTTGTTGACTTGGTTTAGTCAACTGACATGTTTTAGGAAAATGTTATATTGAATTGTTTTGGGTAGTATTCACAAAAAGGCTTGTAGCCCAATTGGTTTGGTTGTGTTTGTGTTAATCAGTTGGGCTCGGGTTCTAATCCCGGCACCAACACTATATATATATATATATATATATATATATATTTGAAGCCTAACTATATTTATGTATATATATAATGATTATACTTAAAAAAAATGTTACGAATAATTTTTAAAACACACTAAAACGTCGAGATTCAACGAAACGTTTTTTTTTTTATAATTATTTCTATAAGGTGTTTAAAACGTACATTGTTTAAAACAAACACATTTTTATTAATTAATAATTTTAGGGAAAATTTGCGATGTTACAGTCCCAACCCCATACCCGATTAGGTATGCTTGTCCCAAACCCGTCCCAAAACCCATCGATTTGTATCGGGTAATTACCCGTTAGGTATCGGGTATACCCGCGGGTTTCGGGTAAACCCGTTAATTTTAAAAACTTATCCATTGGATATATCTGACTAAAAACTTGTCGGGTATCTATTGCGTGACTACTAACCAATACATTTAGTATTATCAAATATGTATGTAAATGATTACAAATGTATAAATATAAAATAGTTAAATCATATAAAAACGCTAAAATACATACATAACAGATATTATACAAAAATAATTGGTGTTTTTTTGAAGAAGATGACAATCTAGATGGACAATTAGATATATTATACTAAGTTTGATTTTGGCTATTAATCGAAATTAAACAAACCAAACAAAAAAACGTCAATCTAACCGAAAAAACTGAACTGTTTAACCGAAATCCGATTGGTTAATAAAATAGACTAACCTATGACTTCGATTGAGGATAATAACCAAATCATGCGCATCTGAACTGTTTAACCGAAATCCGATTGGTTAATAAAATAGTCATTCATACATTATTTACATTTTAATACCCTATCTTAGTTACACTTTAATCCTTAAACTTACTTAACTTTTACTTATTTAAATTATTGTTAAGCTTATTTTCCTTATTTTAAGCAAACCATCCCCATGATTTTTAAATAGTCATATTTGTTGCATACGTTTATACTTATATAAAAAAAATACATCATAATAATAAGCATTTTATTACCTTTAATTTGAGTATAATATTTCTATTTTTTTTAAATCTTCATGTGCTACGTGATTAACGATATCTAGGAGTGAGCAATAACTAAACCGTTCACCGAAGCCAAACCAAAAAACAGACAAAACTGAACCAAAATCTATTGAAAACTAAATACATATGATTTAACTTAAAACTTGTTATCGTTTTCTTTTTGTACACTTAGTTAACCCAAATTAGTTAAACTTAAACATACCAATTAATATATTCCTAACAATACGCCTGTACGATGTGGTAGGAACACATACGCTTCTAATGGTTCATGGTTGGGTTAGGTTCAGTTCGGTTATAAGCCTCAACCGCAACAAAAATCGACATTATCGGTTTATCGATCTTGTTAACTAGCTGGTTAATTGGTTTAGTCTAGCTATTTGGTTAGATTGTCGTTTTTAGTTCGGTTTAGTTAATTTTGGTTAAAATTTTGCTTAGATATAAATGTATTAATGGTTCAGTTTCGGTTTGTTAATTTTGGTTAACTTAGTGTACAAAAAACCTATATTAGGTTAACTCGGTTTTGGTTAATTCTCAGTTCAGTTTTGTATGTTTTTGTTTGATTTCGGTTGAGGTTCAATTATTGTTCATCCCTATATTTTGTTAATCACGTAAAAAATCAAAATTTTAATTAAAAGTATATAGTAAATTATATTCTAATATGGTTTGAAGCTGAATAGATAGGTTTTTAAACTGTAGTGACGGTGTAAATAGAGAGGGTTTTGAAAATTTTAACTTTTATATCTAGGCATGTAAATAAACCGAACACGAACACATAATCAAACACATTCTTGTGTTCATGTTCGTTCATTAAGAAATTTTTCATGTTCTTGTTCGTTTATGTTCGTTTGTTTATAACCTAAACGAACAGTTCACGAACGAACATAAACGGACGTTCATAAACATAATAAACGTGAACGCTTTTGTAATACCAAAAAAACCTAATTACTAATTGGTTATTTATTTATACAAGTAATTAAAGCCCAATTTATGCTTATATTTATGTAAATATAACTACATATGTAATTAATAAAGTTAAACGGACATAAATGAACAAACTCAATGTTTGTTCATATTCGTTCATTTAACTAAACGAACAAATTTTTTTGTTCGTGTTTGTTCGTTTATTAAGTAAACGACATAAATGAACTTTTCACCGAACAAGTTCACGAATAACTCATGAACATTCGGTTCGTTTACAGGCCTATTTTTACCTCTATTTTATGTATTTATACCTTTGTTTCATGTACTTATAGGCAAAAAAAATTAGCCAAAGTTTGTTTTTGTTATTCACCAAAATTAACTAAACCGGACTAAAACCTATAATCTAACAATACTAACCGAACCAATGAACCAATTGTTTAATAAGATTGATTAATTGATGACTTTTGATTTTAGTTTCGGCTGAGGCTAATAATCAAACTTAACCAAACCATACACACCCCTAAAAGTGTTTGTGTTTTCTGCTGTATCGCACGGAGACTCTACTAGTTAAATATATTCATCATGAAAAGGATAAAGAAGTTAATTTATTTTATCTTAAATAAAAGTTAATTCTAATTCTGACTTTTGTATAAGCAAGACGAAAATATCGTTATCACGTCTCGAAAAGAAAGAAATAAAAGGCCACCTTTATAAATTGGACTTTTTCAACAATCAATTCAAATTCAAATAATTGGAAACCACCCAGCTCCTTCGCTTCCTCCACTGATTGTATGACGTGACAAAACATGATGGGACCACCACCACCAAAATACGTCTCAAAAAATATCTACGAAAAAATAAATTACATGTATTACGTGATTTGGAATTTTATATACATAAGCTATTATAATTTATTTAGCAGGAAACCCGTGTGGAGACAGTATGGTTTTCAGGCGACCACCGTAGTTACCACCATACCAGCGTAGGCCCGATTCAGACAACATAGTCTGAATGCGTGAGTGATTAGGGCCTGCCATGAAGCGAGTGTGATAATCTCTACCACACAGTTAAATAAAGTCACCGTTCAAAAAAAAATTATTTACCAATTGTAAATGTTGTCATTCCTAATTATTTTGTATATATTGCTATTTGTAATCTATTTAAAATGGCAAAATTATGAAAGTTGACTACAAAATTTCCAAAACAGATATGGAAATTAATCCTTTGTTAAAGTAGCCAACCTTGTTTTTTTGAAACTGTGGTATGATGATAAAGGTGATGGAGTATCAAAAAGGAGGTTGGGAATTTAAGTCTTATAAGAGACAAAAAAAATTGTGTATTTAAAAGGGGTATAATAAAAAAGATGTAAAAATTGAGGAGAAAATTAGCCGTTCAAAAAAAAAAGACGTCACATCAACTATGTCAGTTAAAAAGGCAAGGATTTAGCCGACACGACTAGGAAAGCTCCACCTCAACCATTATTTTACATGCTAGCCAACGCTATAAAAAACTAAAATCATTGTTTGTTTAAGAAAACTTAGTCAAATACGTCTATTTTCATAATTTTCCCATTTCTAAAATACAGTTTATTTAAATTTTTTATAGAGTAAAATCAAAACTATAAGAATTTAAGAATACATCAAAAAAATCATCCAACCTAATTACCAGTTAGAAAAGTCTAATATTCATAGGGCGCACATGGTGCCCTCGTGAAAACAAGTATCACAGTAGTGAAGCTTTTGAAACACAGCAGTATGCTATTGTTTCAGGTGGTTTTTAATATCACCATGATGTACACCACGATAGTGAAGAAAGGATTGTGGGGTAGGTGGTTTGTTTGTTTGGGGATAAGATGTAATGTTGTGATTGGTGAGAAATAATTTAGTGATGAATATTGCAAGTATAATAATAAAAAACTAAAAATGTGATGAAATATAATAAAGTGAGATGTCAAGTAAGGATGTGATGAGTATCGGTATCGATACCAAATTATCAAAAAAGTGAGTACCAAATATTGTACCGACTACCGAATCTTTCGGTACGATACTGGTATTCGTTACTAAATTTTCCCTTTATATAATATTTAACACTGAACCAACACCAACACTGAATTTTTTAAAAAATAAATACTAAATACCGTACCGAATCTTTCACTACAATAAATGTGTCATTAGTGTCTAAGTGAATATGATGAATGTGACATAGTGAAAGTTGCCACATCCATCCTTATAAATAAAAATCACAGTTTCTCCTTTTGTGTTGTCTGACCTAATCTTTTTAGTGACACAGAAAAAGGCCCAAACCCCCCTTTTATATATAAAAATCATCAGTACCCTCAACTCAAACCCCCACTCCACTACACCTGCAATGGACACCATCACCCTCGTCTTCACCGCCTCTCTCTTGGCCGGCGGCCTATATTGGTTCGTCTTCATCCTCGGCTCCGCCGAACAAAAGGGCAAACGCGCCGTCAAGCTCTCCGGCGGCTCCATCGAACGCGAACAAGTCCAAGAAAACTACAACCAATACTGGTCCTTTTTCCGCCGTCCTAAAGAGATCGAAAAAACCGAAAACGTCCCGGCTTTCGTCGACACGTTTTATAATCTCGTTACCGATATTTACGAATGGGGTTGGGGACAATCGTTCCATTTCTCCCCTGCTATACCCGGGAAATCGAATCTTGAATCGACCAAGATTCATGAACAGATGGCTGTAGATCTGATTAATGTTAAGCCTGGTCAGAAGATTCTAGATGCTGGGTGTGGTGTTGGGGGTCCGATGCGTGCAATTGCGGCGCATTCGGGTTGTAATGTGGTGGGAATTACGATTAATGAGTACCAAGTGAGCCGTGCCAAGGCGCATAATAAGAAAGCTGGGTTGGATCATTTGTGTGATGTGGTTTGTGGGAATTTTTTAGAAATGCCTTTCGAGGATGGTAGTTTCGATGGGGCGTATTCGATTGAGGCGACTTGTCACGCGCCTAAGCTAGAGGATGTGTATAGCGAGATATTTAGGGTGTTGAAGCCCGGGGCGATGTATGTATCGTATGAGTGGGTTACGACTGAATTGTACAAGGGAGAGGATCCGGAACATGTGGAGGTTATTCATGGGATTGAGAGAGGGGATGCGTTGCCCGGGTTGAGGAGTTATGCGGATATTGCTGAGGTGGCGAAGAAAGTTGGGTTTGAGGTGGTGAAAGAGAAGGATTTGGCGAAGCCACCAGCGCGGCCGTGGTGGTCGAGGTTGAAGATGGGGCGGATTGCGTATTGGAGGAACCATATATTGGTTATAGTGCTTGAGACTATTGGGATTGCGCCTAAAGGAACTGTGGATGTTCACGAGATGCTGTTTAAGACTGCGGATTACCTTACTAGAGGGGGCGAAACAGGGATTTTTTCCCCGATGCATATGATTCTCTGCAAAAAGCCGGAGAAACCGCAAGAGTCTTGATCGTTGTCGTTGAGGTTTAATCTCGATAATAATCTCGTTTGTTTGTTTCTTCTACTACGCAGTCTTTGGTTATTTAGTATGATTTTATCTGTTTTATTGCTGTTTGATTTGCTGTGTTTAAATTAATCACTGCTTCTGTTAAGCGGGGAAAAAACTAGATTTTGCAGAAGTTGGCATTAAGCTTATTCTCTAATTACAGTTATGCAACTTTGTTATTCATGTTGTTTCAGTTGTTAAAGATAGAATCTTTGTGGCCATAATCTATTCTCTAGCTTGGAGTTGTGTGATTGAGTGCATAGTTGTTAATAGCGACCATAGCGCCCGCTATAGCGAATAGCGTAGCGCTCATATGTCGCTATATGGTTGATAGCGACAAATAGTGGGAAATAGCGAGTTTTTTGTATTTTTTTTGGTTTATTTTTTATTTTTTTGGTAAAATTTACTATAAAATATCTCTAAAATTTTCTTCTAGTGAATCACTAAGTGTGAAATAGCGCCCGCTATCGCTACGTAGCTTATCGGCAACTTGTCGCTATCATCCGCTATTTGCTATTGACAGATATGATTGAGTGTGTAGCCTTGGTTATCCACATTAAATTCTGCACAAGTTTTGAATGATATTATAGTTATTTAACCGTCAAGTTCTTATCTTTTTTGGGATACAAAAGATTGTACTATTTGGCTTCACTTATCATATTTTTCTTGCATTCATGTTATTGTGTGTATGTTTGAGTCTGTTTATCTGATGGGGTTTAAGATTTGGACATGATAATAACATTGTAGATCTGGTTAGGCTGGCATATAGCTGTAAAACCAAAACTGCCAGCAGTATGTTTGGAAAAAAGATTAGGTTGAAGGAGATAGCCACGTGAGAAGTGAGCACACAAGGTGGCAAGTCACGTGATGCTTTTGTATTGAATATACTAATAATAATATTCATTTAGATCTCACATGACAAGGATTCCGATCCATAAGAAAGTTTGTCAGAGGTTTTGTGGTCCTTTGTGGTTTTTCTGTCCACTAATTAACCACTGTCTGTTCCTTAACATATTGCTAAGCTTAATTGAAGAATTTTCATGCCACCATAGTAAAAGACAGTTAAGATAAGTATGCATTCATAGTTATTTTCTGAGAAAAAAAAGTGCTACACCTAGGTAGTGCGGGTTTTGCTTTTCACACCCGCCAGCATGTGTTATGGAGAGGTGAGATGTGGGTTGAGTGGCTCTAAATGATAATTAAGAAAATGTTAAATTACTTTTAGCCCCCACGTCCGCGAGAATCACCACATGAGGCCCCCTAGTGTTCCTTCGCACCCTGCTCTTGCTTGTCAACGTGGAGCAGAGGCGTAGCTTAGTTGGGGCGGGGAGGGGCGGCCGATCCCCCCCCCCCCCCCCCGGGATTTTCGCGTAGAAGTTCCGATTATATAGTATTCGTATAGAAAATTTTAGAAATATAGGGTTTCGACCCCCCGAAACAGGTTTTCGACCCCCCCGAAACTACTGACTTCCGACCCCCCGAACCTTCGGGTCAAGCTTCGCCACTGAGTCGTGGAGGGGCTTAGCTCCCCCACGACACATACTATAAAGTTGGATGCATGTTAGAAAAAGGAATCAACTTTAGGAGTAAGTAATTATAAAAAAACATTAGTGAAGGTTTTAGATCAGATCAGGTCAGGTTAGATTAGAAGCAGAGGAGGTGATGAATGAATATTGAATAGTTTATAGGTAGCAGCATAAAGTGTGGGATGGTGTGTGTTGGTTTTGAATAGTATAATGCTGAGTTTGCAGATCTCAATAAATTAAAATACTAACTGCTAATGGATCCGACAAACACTTCATCTGTAATTAATTACTATCCTAACAAGGACAATGAATCTGTAGGCTGATTGTTCCTGCAGGCTGTTTTTTTGGTTTGTTTGTACAACGTTTTCTTATTGGATATAATAATAGTAGAATCTAAGAAGTTAGGTATTGTGTAATGTTGCTCTTGTTAGACCTTATGCATCAACTATTGGTTGGCAACTTCTAGAGCTTGAACCGAACTGAGCTCGAGCCTCATTAAAGCAATGACAAGCCGAGCTCTAGTCAGGCTCGGGCTCGGCTCGTTTACACCCCTAGACTTGCATTGGTGATTCTTATCATATTTAGTCCAATTTTCAATGGCCCACATCTTTAGGTTTACTTCATTAAAGTAAAAACCTTAAGCTCAACTGAATTATCGGTTCGTTTATCTTCCTTCCATCACTTGAAAGCACCTATCCACAGTATGAAAATCGTTTGTTGATCCTCATCATAGATCGAGCACCTTGTTGAATATAATTCTTTACCCTTTATCGATATAGTTTTCTTTCATGAGAAACAACTGATTTCGGACTAATGTTGCTTACATTAATTATCGTCATATTGCTTTTGATGGAACCGTTGTGTTTTTGGATTCTTCTGTGAATTACAAGTACCTACCTGATGCCACTCTAGGGACAACTTCCATGTTTTCATCCAATTGAATCTTTTAAGATCATACATGGCCCCATTTGACAGAAAGATGTATCCAATCTCTCATGTCTTGATCTGACCTTGTTAAAGTCACCAAGTACGATAGAAAGAGCATTTGAACTCATAATGTGATTAATGATTTCGGTCGAAATTGTTATCTTTTTTTACGCCAAACTGGGTAGACTATAATCTATATTCATTGTAATTCCAGAAGGTTGGCAAAAAAACCTCATCTCCATCAACTTTGAAGTGTAAAGTAAACACGGTAGTGTCCCAAATTGCCACAGTTCCATCAATGAGTAATCAAAGCAACTATTCATTCCCCCACTATAGGGATTAGGATTTAGGGGATCCATGTATTGGGCCTGATCTAATGGGCTCGGACCCGACCTAACTTGACACCTTAGGGTTAAGTTAAGTCGGTTAACCCACTCCCTCTCCCTCTTGTGAAAGAGAAGGTAATCCTTACGTCAAGATTCGTTCAACGTGAAAGAGGCTGCATGATGCATGGCACATACATATGCACATTAGATCTGTAATGATCTTTGTTGCCTTGATCGTCATAGAGTGGTATCCTGAGAATTTTGTCTTGTGACCCCTTCTCGCGGTTCTCTATGATGCCTACAACTTGAAGTTCGGTTCATGAGGACGAAGAACAACTCCACAAGATCTCTAAGAACAAACAAACAAGACAAATCTCATTTCAAGCAATGATATTGAGTCTCGTGTCGAGCTATGTGTCTTTGCATCGACATGGTAACGCTCATAAATTTGGAGTGCATAATAAGTAGTCCTAAATTGCTACAATCCCATATTTGCCAATATAATATTTGAGTGATCAAAGTAACTATTTACTCCCCCTCAAAGAACATAGGATAAATTTGTTAATATTATTGGACGTAGTTTCTTGGACTCCAATGAAGTTAAGTTTATTTCAAAGCACTCTCTTAACCTGATTTATTTTTAATTCGCACCTACCTCTCTTAACTAAATGTAATATTCTTGTTAACACCTTGGCCTTTAACGATTGTCCGGACTTCATCTTCTTTCCCAACCATGTTAGTTGATTTAGCGACTTCATAAATGATCTGACCAGTGCTACCCAATATACATTCTACCGAACTTTGGAAACACCTGCATTTGTTGGTTTCTTTTGACACACTATAGATGCAAGAATCAAGCAATAGGATGACAAAACACTAGAAATTTGAGAACACATATCATCTGTTGCAAACAGTTAAGTGGCAAGTGAAAAAACACCATGGTTATTAGCCACTTGCTTTTCAACAAAATATATTGGTGAGTATTTATAAAAACCATTTACATAAGACCTCAAGGGTGAATGGAGTGGGGGAGCCAGGGAGAACAGGTATAGGCACGGACTCGAGCGGAACCACCCCCCAGCTCCAAATAGCTTCAGAAATTGTATGAGGTGATGCTGGGCATGACACATGGGAAAATTTAAGGAAATTGGGACGACTCAATACACCCTAACAACGTTATTTAGAAAATTCTTGAAATGTTACATGATTACAAGTCAATGCAGCCACTTGCAGAAGATGCAAGCAACTCTTATGAAAGAACGATTAATTTACTGTTCCTAAAATGTAAGTTCTCTATTTTTACAGTTTTACTGGTTCCTCCAATTCCATCATCAATGCTGTTTCTCATGTAGTTCCATCCTCTGTCGCATTTGTGCAACTGTGTTTTCTTTATACAGTTATTTTCTTTAGTTTTGAGCTTTCTGAAGGATTATCATGCTCAACAAAAGAAATCAAGTAGAAAGTTTCTTATTGTGCTTATTACAGCTTCACTGCTGTGATTCATCATATTGTCCATCATATGTTTGTGGATATGTTTGCACTTTGCAGGTACTAAACACATGCTTATTACGTCGATTTTCTTGTGGATTCTTGTTATACCAAACGGATCAAGTATATTGCTACGTACCACATGTTACGGATGAAACAACTCAAGATGTTGGTCCAGATGGATGTTGATTTACTGCTCCATACCATTTTAACTGACTTTGTTAGACAGTTGGTTAGTTTAGTTAGTTTGCTGTTTGCCTATGTATATATAGTTTGGATTCTGTTTTGTTATTTTTCATTCGGTCAATGAGTAACGGAAAATTGCCCAAATCTCTCTTTCAAATTAACATTTCTAAGCCTTTTAACGCAACTCTGCTACTTGTCAATATTACATATAAAGCTAGATATTTATATGATGGAGAACTTGAAGCAGATATGGTTGAGTCACAATAGTACTAACAAGAAAAACATAACTCCATGTGGAGTGGAAAGTGATACTCTGTAAATCTTTTTTTTTTTTTTTAAAGCAATCCATTGCATTACTGAATCATTTAAAGTTGAAAAATGTGGTTCCGTTGACGTGTATTTCAACATAGACTTGGAACGTGTTTGTCAAATGGATGAAAATAGTAACAGCTTAAGATACATTTCAGTGTAGAGATTTACATATAAAAAACAAAGACAGTTCAAGATCTTGCTATATAACTTAAGTTCTGAAGCATCCATTTTGTACAATATATTTAACACGGCCTAAATGATTGATGGCATTTCAAGAGGCGTCATAATTTAATCTTGAAATTTCAAGCCTCGATTAGCTTAAGTACAGTGAGACCAAAAACTGAGAAATGAGAACAAATTCACTTACCACAGTTGCAGGAGAATGTATGCCCAAAAATGGAACAATATCAACTTGCAACCAGTTCTCAACTACAGATCCCACCACAGCACCAGCCACTAGACCCCCTATGGTTATCACAGTCGCCTTCCCTGAAAATAGTCACTTATTAGAGTTAAAATTTATTAACACAATGTTGTTTTTTATTTAAAAAGTATAGTTATCCATGAGTTTTTATACGTAGCAATGTAGAAACGATGCATTAATCATCGAGACCTCCAAACTTGTATTGAGAACTACTGTACTTATTCCCTACTCAAATGATAGCAGCAGTAGCCAATGAATTATAATTCGATAAGTAATAGGGGGCATACCTAGCTTAACGTTTCGTTTGGTCATGAAATATAATGAAGCCCCAAAACTAGTTGCCAAAATAAGCCCGGGAACATCAGCACCTGAAAGGGAACCAACTGGAACAGATGCACCATTAACATAAGTTAACACAGCTAGAGCTCCATAGACTCCTGCTTCAATGCCCAAATCACTAGCAGATGGTGTTTCTACTGAAACGGGTGGATTTTTAAAGGCGCCTTGCATCCACTGAGGCATTGATCCCATTTGCGGAGTATTTACAGGTTTAACATCCGCATAACGTATGCTACTACTTACAACTTTCCCTGCTCTTCTTTGCGATAAGCTCTGCATCAGTAGTATGTCATATGCAGCCTCCACCTGGTAAGTTGTTAAAACTCTATTAGTAAAACTGGAAGCATGCTCCACTCTTACATAAGCTCCCTTTTAGGTAAACAGAACCTCGATTAAAAAATCACAACACAATGCTCTAAATCACTTAAAGCCTGCAGATTAGCTACAGGTTCACAGGCCTTCAACTCAAGGATGATCTAGCATTCATAATATTTAATCTCAACATCATAGATATTTTCAAAAGTAGAAATATGGTCAAAGTTAAGCAGTCGATATATATCGGTTATCGGACCTTGGCTGATATTTGGTGTCAAATATCGGTGGCAAATATCGGTACCGATATTATCGGTAATACTTACAGATATCCCGCCGATATTTTGATTCTCAAATATCGGTCATAGCGTCGTATTTCTGGATTTTGTTTTTTTTGGAGGCCAATTTAACTAAAAGTCCATAAAAATCATTTTTTTAGAATAAGCCCATAAATATTAAGAGCCCAACTGCCCAAAAACACTTCCAGAATCCTAAACCGAACAGTCGAACACTTCTAGGCTGCAAATTGGAGTCTTGATTTTTGATATTACTGTTAGTAATTTAGTATTATATATGATTATGTTTTAGGATATATGTGTGTATAAATATATATGTATATGTGTGTGTGTGTATTAAATTTTGCATGATATTAAATACCGATATCCCACCGCTATAACCTATATCTCAAATATCGGCCCTTGACCGATATTCGATTTCCCACCGCATTAACTGCTTAGGGTCAAACTATTAATAATTTGAAACATGTGACCCAACCAGTGTCCCTTGCAGTATGGCTATGCGTAATGGTGTCACTATTTTTGACCACCACATCATAAAGTGTCTACCACATCAGTGCCGCGTCATGAGCTTTCACTCACTTTTTTTCGCCTTTAGTGTGTAATTGCTTCGCAAGTTTTAACTACCCACAACCCCAATAAAATAATATCTAAAGGAAATAAATCAAACAAATAAGAAAACAAAAAATCTGATTGGTTGTCAATTGGTGGAGGCCACCAATCTTCTTCCTCACGTCCGTGAGAGAGCCAATGCCCACCAGTACCAGGGAAAGTGTTTCACGCCGTTTAACGCCCGGAATCCGCCACATCAGCTGAGGTGTGGTTCCGTTACGCTAGGTCTAAGCAACTATGAGTGATGACGACCGATGCATCAATTTCCCATCATTGACCTGACTAATGCTCTCCTTTTCACTTCGAATACCAGTCCGTTATATAGATTCACCTTTCGTTATTTGTATAAAAGAAGAAAACAACCAACAGCAACATCATCATCAAACACCAATATACATATAATCTCCAACAAATTCCATGCCCAAATTATCAAAATTAAGTTAAATTAAGTCAAAACTCCCTACAATATATCCACAATCAAGTCAAAACAAACAAAATCCACATAAAAAATCTAAAAGCCCTAGTTTTCTATATTACATATATTAATTAAACTAAAACCACCATTCATTTCCTATAAGCAGGATTAATTCGAAACTAACTCAAAACTTAACACCTACAATCCTCATACCCACACCATGGTATTTATATAGCTAATCACACCTACTAGACTATAATTAGGATCGTTCAATTAATTATCCTATAAACATCCAAACCTAACACGTCTATGATGTTTGATAACCTGATAATTATCAAGTTAAACAGGACACGATAATTACACCTAATTATTAATTCACTAAACTCTAATTATCCACTCCAAGTTATCCGAAACGGTTACAGGTAGCTATAACTTTCAAGTACGTAAATCAAATTAAGTAACACAAGTTCAATATAAATAAAACAAAATAAACCTGTGCAATGGAGTCCTGGTCGTCTTTACAAGAAGCAACAACCGAATTCTTAGCACGGAGTATATCATCAAACGAAGCGCCTTCCGATACGCCTAATAATTTCAAAGCGGTTTCAACGGACATCTCGAACGAGGAGGAATCGTCGGCGGTGGCGAGGACGAGGAATCTGGATAATGAAGAGGTGCGGCGAGAGGAGGAGGAGGAGAGGAGGCGGTGATGATGAGGTTTGATTGGAAGTGTGTGGTGATTGGGCGGTGGAGATGGGCGGCGGTGAGGGCGGAGACGGCCGCCGGCAGCGGTGAGGGTGGGACGGGAGGAGAGAGGAGTGGTAGCAGCAGCCATACGTGGAGGAAAATCGGTTGCTTGTTGGTTGGTTGGTTGGTTGAGTTGAGTGGGGGGGGTGGGTTATTATGAGATTATTTGTCGTATGGGGGGAATTGGGGATGTGGATTGTGGGTTGCTTCCAAGCTAAAAATTGTTTTTGTCATATTTCTTATTTTAATCAATAGCTTAATAATAATGATTCTGATCTTTTTTTCAAAACTAACTTTTTTTTTTTAATTGCTGGTGCAACTCGCTTCAAAGACACCTATTACCTCTTTTAGACTAATTCGTGTGGTTTTGGGGAAGCTTTAGGGGTGATGACATTGACAACTCCTCTAGGGAAACAACCCCCCCCCCCCCCCCCCCCCAACCCAACCCAATAATTTTCGGTGACTTGGGGGTTTCTTCCCCTTTCTCCCATTGTCTTCTGATTGGACATTTTTTTAATCAAAGTTTATATAATAAAAAAATAAAGGGGGTGGGGAATTAGGGGAATACCATTTCCAAACTTTGGGAGAGGAAAAGAGAAAAATAAGGTGGTGCTGATGTAGCATTTGGGGGAGTTAGGGACTTGAGGGAATGTTACACCACACCATATAGTCTTAGGGGGAGCAATAGCTCTCAAACTCCGCCCCTAATTTGAATCATTCCCAGTGATGCTTACTCCTATTATCTAATATAACATTTAGGGTAGGGTCTTAGGACCAGTGCAACACTGCTAACATGCGCCGCCACGTGTCATGCCATCGTTGGACCAGCCAAATCATGGCATTTTCGTAATTTTTCGTGTACTTTCGAGGCTTTTTGGGTATTTTGTTTACACTGTCTCTTTCTCTTCTTTCCTCTCTACAGACTTAACCACCATCGTCATTACGATCCTCTTTTTCTATCTAAAAACCACTGCTGCATGGAGGTGGTGGTGGATGGTGGCATAGACGGTGCTATTCCACCGGTTGTAGCAACGGTTGCTGGGGCGGTTGAGAAGAGAAAGATGTTGATCGGTTGACGAATCCCATGAGTCAAACCCCAGATCTACGGATACGTGACTGAGAGCTATGTCCAGGGCCGGCCCTGAGCATGGGCCGGGTGGTCACCGGCTCAGGGCCCGACCCACAAACGGGCCCGAACTCTTTTTAAAAATATAAATATATATATTAAATTCTATATTTAGGATATATATTTGTGTTTTATATATAAAACCCTTGTTAGTGGAGTTGGAAAAACCATGCAAATTTAATGTAGAGGTCTCAAGTTCAAGCCTTGGCTCTAGCACTATATTTAGTTTTGTTTTTTTTTTTTTAAATTCATTCCTCTTTACAAAATTTTGGGCCCAAAATTTTTTTCGCCCGAGGCCCAAATTTTTTTTAGCATTCTCGGAGACGGCCCTGGCTATGTCGTAACTGGATTCGGCAAATAACGTATATTAGCTGATGGTAACCAACAGTTGGCTCCATTTTGCGTTGGTCGCCTGAAAACCTTGGTCAGGTACTCCAAAATGGTGACGGGATGGCATTGTAGGCGAGGAGTGACGGTAGCAGTGATGGAAAATCAGCGTCACGGTGAGAGATGATGAACACAATACGAGGGATATTGGGGAGAGAGTGACAGAAGATATTGAGAGAGGAAATGGATTGTGCCTGTAACTAATAAGCCGAAGAGAATGGTTTAAAAAAACCAGCCCATCGTTTGGTCTTTTATTATTGGCAATGGCATATATCACTCTATAGTATACACCTTAAAGACATTGAATCAACAGAAAAGAAACTAAATTTATTTTTCTTACCGTAGACTCAACATAAAAGAAAATAAATTAAGTGATTATTCATAGAGTTTTTTTTTTCCATTATATATACATTTCTATAAAGATGCATTTTTATAACGGTTATTAGCGTTTTGGTATTATAATTTGTCTACGTTTTTATAAAGATACATTTTTATTACGGTTTACGTTACGTAACGATATAAATTAGTGCTTTACGAATAGTTAGTACGGTATTGATGTAATTCAAATTCAAATTAGTTTCACGAACTAATTTAACTTTTATAAATGCTATATGATACTCTGGTAATTCGGTTTGTTAACTTTAATTTTTCATAACGATCCGGTGTAAATTTTGTTCGGAGTAGAGTCGCATTTAAAAGAGTGTCTTTTGGTACGTATCGGTAAAAGTTTAAATTGGCTTAGACGTAAACTTTTTCTTAAATTGAACCCGTCGAATATAATACATTATTATTAGACGGCATAAATTCAAGTTGCGCCCCGCAACGCGGGGCGGGTAAAAACTAGTTATATATATTTTAGACCTTAATAAATGATCAAATCGTGGACTTCCACACGAGGGAAACCCTTATATGGCCATATGGGAAAAATCCCTTACCACCCCACCAAAGTGATGATGGCTTTCAAAGCTAACTTTTTTTTTTTGAACGGCTAGACGGAACGGAGAACCACCCACAAGAACACCTAAACCGCGCAAGTTCGAACCCCGGCTCCAACGTTTGCAAGCCCGCGTAAAGACGCGTGGGAACGAACCCCCAGCCCCCAGCGCAGGAAACCGCCACAAACCGGAGTCGAACCTCCGCCTGTGGGGAAAACCTGCGCACCTCACCCCAGCTGGGCTGGGGGTCATCGGCTAGCTTTCAAAGCTAACTAATTGATGTTAGTAAACTTTGTATTCTCAATATGGAGTTAGTGATGGGTCTTGGACGGGAGAAGCCTCTATGTCGTTTTGGATAGAGTAAATATATGCACATGTTTCACCTTCGCACACTCTATTAGTGGTTCTTTTATACGTGAGTATCTTTGTTTGTTTTTCAAAACTAAGATTGGACTGCTATTTGTAATTTTTGTTTATGTATCGTGGTTGGAGCATGTGGTCCATGGGTGTGCGAGTCTTGGTCCAGATTGGTTGAACCAGGGTCCAAACTGAAATTGTGGTGGATAATTGATTACCAGTATTGGTCCAGTTGCAAGCCTATGAATAATGTCTTTGTTATTGACATTTCTTGACGGACATTCTTTGGCATCCTTGACCTACACAAACACGCTAGCATACCGCCACACGTATGATTAATGTTAAACTACTAGCCACAACTCAATCACCATGGTATTGATGTCGTCATATATACTCCACAACTAAATGTATGACTAGAAATTCACGCTTGCGTGTTCCTGAGTGGAACCCTTGCACATTTGGCACGCATGAATGGATATATGACGAATTTAGGTCTCAACATCAAATAATCAATCAACTAGTACTGAAAACTGTAAAACATGTTATCCAAGTTTTGATTCAAATTTTCATCCAAGTAACCGTTGGATGTTGATTATCAACAACCCTAAAACACGATGTTCCTAACAATCAGGGCCCGACTTTGAAGGAGGGGCAGTTGGGCGATGGACCAGGGCCCGAAGTTGTTTTTAATATGTATTATGTAAAAGAAAAATCTATATACTTGCCCTGGGGTTTCTTGGATCTTCTTTAAGATCAAAGACCTGCAAGAATATCACTTGCATTTAACATTGACTATTTTGATCCCCTCCTAAGTCCTAACCACCACCATCGAGCAAATACGCCATCAATCTTCATTTCCCAACTATGATTTGACACCAAATCCAACTTTCTTACACACAAACATCATTCACTATAGGCACACTGCCACATTAGTTTGAATAAAGATAGATAAAACAAGAGAACCCTACTCCAGTAAGATGATCATAACATTTAAAAACATAGTCTACTTCATCCAAACTGAAAAAAGTCACTGGAAACACAAATCCCAGAATTTGGCTTTAATGTATTCAAACAGTGGTCACAATAACACAAAGCAAAAGTGCTTACCTTGTTGACTTGATAGATAGAATTAAAAATCGTCATCATCTTCCTCAGCAATATGCTTAGCAAGCTCTTGTTCCTGTTGCTGCCTCTCTCTCCTCTTTTCAGCGCTTTCTTTTTCCTTATGTGAATTAGGAGGAAACCTAAGGGCCCGGACCGCCTCATTATGCATATTCAGGCAAAAGGCAATTCTCGAATTAAAGGCTTGCTGAGGCTCGTTTGTCGAGTAAATGTCACCAGTTTCCTTGGATACCATCCATCCGTTTGCGTGATCTAGTGTTGCATCAATCGCGCCATCACGGATTGCTTTTGACACAATGCTCTCCGCATCAGCCACAGGGTTAGGCGAGTCCAGTCTCAGCTTCTTTGCCACGTCAACAAGGGAGATACGTGAGTAGGAGATGCTGATGTTGCGAAGCCCGGTTCTAATCACATTGTGGCGCAGCCTCACGATCAAATTGTTAGTCCGGTCTGAGCTGAAAGTAGTAGAGAATTTCTCTGCTACGGTTTTGAACAGCTCTAGATCTCCGATCCTAACAGCCTGAAAAACAAGAAATTGTGGTTGAGAAAAATAAACACCTTTTGAGTAGAAAGATACTAGAAATCAAATCCTATCAAGAAAAAGTTGAATAAAAGTAAAAAACAGGCTCACATTAGTCAGCTCAAAGTATGGTCTCAAGGCCTTCTCCATGCCTTTTTGCATAAAAACGGTTCGTTCAGGGATCTCCCCAAGAAGTAAGCGGACAATCACAGCCCACTTGTTGCATTGAACTCTAAAACCAAGAGCAGCTACTGGTGCTTTACGAGCAGCTTGAAGAAGGGATTCCTTCGCATCAGTGTACTCCAGCTGTATCGTCCTTATCTTCCCAAGGTAAAACAAGTACCGGCAAAACTGAAACAAATAATACAGAGAAAACAAAATAAAATTTCACATAATTTATCAAAAGAACAATCATCAGTACAGCACATCAATTAACAAAAAAGTAAATAAAAAGACAATGATCTGAAAGAATACCTGCTGATTCGAATGAGCTTCAAAACGTGGCGCCTTTGACCTCAGCTTTTCAGCTTGATCATACAAATTGTAATGAAGGTAATTGCGAAGCAGCAGGTTGAGAAGTGTTTCCTGCATATTAGAGCAAAAAAAAATCGTAAAAAGATACACGAGCTTTCTAGACAACTAGTAACTGTACAAAAATGCAGAAACAAACCTGCCCCAATTCATCATGACGCAATGTAGCAACCCGGTGCAAAGCCAGGAGATTACTGCAAATAAATGAAAATATAGTCACTGGTTATATCCTATTTGACTGAGACTTAGATAAGAATTAAAAAAAAAAAAAAACAGTAAAGCAACACACCCCCTGATTTCAGCAAGATCATCAGTAAGTTCATAGCTAAGAGAGTAATAGAAGTACAGCCTGGATGCCAGAACATCAACTGTTCTCCTGTTCAAGTTCTTTAAACGGGCAATGCTTGCTGAAGAACAAGCCTTAGCCTGCATGATGCGGTAAGTGATGTTATGTAACCACCAATACACAAAATAACAGCAGCAGCAACAACAATAATAACAAAAATGATAAAAAAAATGAAGATGCTGACCTCACTGTATTTTTTCTGGTCAATGAGGAATATGAGCACAAGCAAGTAGCAATAGATCTCAAGCTCTGACGAATGCTTCACAGTAGCCTGAGTACCAGATGCAGCGGTATCCACTTCCATATCACTTTGATCATCCTTCACATAGCATTAAAAAAAGTTCAATCCATATCATACATTTCTCATAAAAGATATGTCATGATCCAAACTTACATAAAGGTTATAAATAGTTCCCTGAATAAGTTAATATACATCAGCATGTCAATATTTGTCAACAGATCATTGAAGTTACAGATAATAGTGCTGATAACATGAAATTGATGAGAAAATATGCTATACACCATTCATGATTTATGATATTTATGAGCCTTACTGGAATGCATGTGTTTATTAATCACAGGGTGGAATGGGAATGACTGTCAGTTCTAACCCTATGTCCCTATCTGATGATTGGGTTTATTCCGAACAATAAGTTCAACTCTGAACTAGGCCGGCAATCCCCTTTGATGTTTTATCCAAATTGACCACACTTCCCTGTTAAGTGGAACACAAAAGCAAAACCAAAAGGATTTCCCAAACAGCAACATCAACAGTAGCTGCAGCAGTTTGACCAGATCCGAATTCAAAGCCACGATTTGTTTATATCAGCAATTTTACAACATTTAAAAGTAACATTACACAGACGACAGCAGATCCGGACCTAATCTCAGTTGACTGATTGTATATTATTTAGCTTCCAAAATCTAGTCTGTTACACTCAATTGTAATAACAATTTTATTTATGAAACCCTTTACCGTAGGTAGTAGCAATGATGTTCAAGTGTTCGACTTAAAAAGGTTTTTTCTAAGGTTTTCATGTTCGCTGTAGAAAACAAGAAATGGAATATACAAGATGCAGATCTGAAACAAACTCAGGTTTAAATATGTTGAATCAATTTTCATCTAGTTTTCTAAGCTTGAATCACTCGTGTATCGATTTTCAAGAAGATCCTAGGGAGGATCGAGAAAAAAATGCTACAGGACGTGACACTTAGTATGTCCAACAAAGTTCAAACCACATAATCATGTTGTGTTCTGAGTTCTGACCCAAGTATATATTTTTTTTTCCTTATTGTAAGAATTAGCAATAACCCCACTTGTCATTCTTGCAACGTTTTCTTGTAACTTGTAAGCTACTCTATAATTGATGAATTGCTAGTCAACAGACTACCGTCATAAGTCCTATCAAGATTGATGCGGATGCTGAAAGCGGTTTCTGAGAAGGCTGAGTTCACTTATAGCAACTGGTCAGGTGTTTTGAGACTGAAGATTCAGTGGTCAAACAAAGTAAGCAACTTGAAGAACCAAAGAGGGAGAACAGTTCTTGAGGATTGTTAGTCACACATAGCTATCAAAAATTAGAGAAAAAAATTGGAGGTATGAGTTGTTATCACGGTTATCAGCTAATCTGCCTATCACATACATTGCATCACCTATTTATAGCTAAACACGCTATATGACTTACTAACCAACTTAACTATCTTTAACTACCTTTAATTGATACAAACCAACTCATAGGTACTAGTTATTTATACTACTTGACCATTTAGAACTGAGAACCCCTGCCCACTTGACTTATTTGACTTACTAACTGAATTAGTTATCACTAACTGATAAAAACCATTTCACTTGACTACTAAAAGAAATACACACGTCAGATTCTGAATTTCTAGGTGGGTGGCTAAGGGTTCATCAGTAGTTCTATTAGACTTGGTAAATGTGTTCAATCTTTTGGGTTAGGTTCTAATAAATATGTGCATCAGCATACACCCTGTAGTTGACAAAACATATAAATAAAATGATTATAAACATTTACAATCCCATCAGTGATCAGACATGCAAATTTCCTCTGAGCTTATAATGAAAACATTAAAACAAGAGAAGCTAACCTTTGGTAGATACGAAGTTAGCCGCGAGTGCGCTTCCGAACCAGGCGCAAGCGCAAAACCAAGGAACAAAGAAACCACAGAAGCCTTCAACTTCCTCCTCAACGCAATTGTCAGCCTAACAGCCCTCAAAATCCGACGAACCTCACGAGCATAAGCTCCCGTCTCAATCAGTGCAGCAATCTCTTTCAAATCTAAATATCAAATTCACACACTAAATCCAAACCTTCCAATTCACAAAATTACTAATATTTCACATTCATCGTAACAAACTAACACTAAACAAACAAGCTCAAGCATTACTTATTAACAAACATTCCTTAACATCCATCATTCATTAATACAGATTCAACAAATAACTATACATACATAAACGTTACAAAAAAAACAAACAAACAAACATTGAATCGAGTCTTACGTTGTAACACAGGAGTGGTGGATGACGTGGAATTCGAAGGAGCTGCAACTGCTGCTGCAGGGACTTGTTCTTTCATCTCAACATCCTGAGTCATTTTTTTTTCTGTAAAATTGGAATTAAGTTAATTGAAGGTGAAATCGAGTAGCAATATATAAAAGATATGGAGGTCGATTGTAATTGTAAGATTACCTGAAAGAAGATCTGTATTGCAATCGAACGATTATAGAGGTTTGGAGCAATCAAGAGGGAGGATATTAGGGCTGCTTTTGCCCCAAGTTATGTTATTCAGTCTCGTTTTACATGTATAGTATTTTCCCTTTTGGTCCCTAGGTTTTGAGGTTGTACATATTTGGACCACTAGTAATGAACATATCAAAGGGTGCCTTTCAAAGGAGAACTAAATATATATGTATAAAATACTAGCAGGATGCCCACGCAATGCGGCGGGGGCACACAAACATTTCCAAAAGGTATGTATGGTTCGGTTCGGTTCAGTTCAGTTTGGTTATTAGTCTCAACAAAAACAAAAGTCTTCGGCTAAACGATCTTATTGACCAATTGGCTAACTGGTTCAGTTTATTTTTTAAAATTGTTGGTTTTTAATTCGGTTTAGTAAATTGTTTTTAGAGAGAATTACTATTTGCGTCCATGTGTTATATTCGATTTAACTACTTGAATCCAAAGTTGAAAACTTTAACTATTTGCGTCCCTAGATGGAAATTAACTAACCTGTTGAGTCCAAATTGCTAACTCCGTTAACTAAGTCAGTTAAATCTGTATGAAATGACAAAAATACCCATACTTATTAAAAAAGATATATATATATATATATATATATATATATAGACACACACACACCCCTAACCCTTCTTTATATCTTCTTCTTCCCACCTCTCCCATCTTCAACCCTGTACCAAACCCTGCAATACCACCGCGACACCACCATTCCATCCTACCAACCACCACTGCACCACCACTCAAGTCCCTACAACACCACCACTGCACCAACCACCCTGTTATCCCTGTAACCAAGCACCCTCTAATTAGTTCTACCAATAAAACCGTCCACCCTTTGTTTTATTTCTCTGCACATAACCAACACACACATACTTGTGTGTGTAATTGAGAGTTAGACCAAAATAATAACCGGCCACCCTCTGCGATGACCGGAACCGGTCGCCGCCATCTTCTCCGGCGCTGCCATAGCCCTCCTCTCCGATGAGCTCTCCCTCGCCAAGTTGATAACCATCACAACCTCCTCTCTGTTTCCTTTGCAAATCCCAATAATAACCCTTCGTTTCTTTCCGACCAAGTGGGTGTATCACCGAGTAGCTATAATCGGTCAGACCCCAATCTCTGTTTATGATATGGATTCCAATAACCACTTACCTATTCCCGATTTGTATACAATAAACTAACTGGAACCCTCCTTTGTTCTGAATACAAACCATCGGACCACAACCCTTATCTTGTTTCTATGGTAAACCGACAACCCGGGTCGTTACACAACACCACCTAACCCATAACCCATCACTCAGCCTCCATCGTTTCCCCTTATCTTGTTTCTATGGTAAACCGAAAAACCCACAAACCCTATTCATCATCCTCATCAAACCCTAGTCGTCATCCTCATCAGACCCTTCTGTCCTAATATGCAACATACCCTTATGCTGGAGATGTAGTAGGTAAACGCCAGTGGGTAGCCGTTGATTGATTGATTGTTAAGGGTTTTGATGATTCATGTGGGGTTTGGTGATTTATTATTAGGGTTTGGTTTTGAAGATATTGAAATATTTGTGAAGAAATATGAGCTGATATGAGTTGGAAGGAAAGGGTTTTTGATAACATAGTTAGTATAAGGGGTATTTTTGTCTTTTCACTGAAAGTTAACAGAGTTAGAAATTTGGACTCAAGGTGTTAGTTAATTTCAGTTTAGGGACGCAAGTAGTTAAAGTTTTTAACTTTATATTCAAGTAGTTAAATCGACTATAACACATGGACGCAAATAGTAATTCTCTCTTGTTTTTAAGAACCAAAACCAATCTTTGTCTAAAATTTTAGCTTAGAGGTACATGAAATGAGGGTATAAAAACTACAAATACATGAAATGGAAGCTAAAAATATATGAAATGTTCGATTTTCAATTTGGTTAATTTTGGTTAACTAATGGTATAAAAAACCCAATAACCAATTTTAAGTTAATTCGATTGTTTGGTTAATTCAGTTTTCAATTGATTTGGGTTGGTTACGTTTGTTTTCGGTTATTGCTCATCCCTAGATATTGTTAGTTACGTAACACATCAATTTTTTTAAAACTAAAAAATAATAGTAATATTGCAAACAATGTGTCACACCCTCAAATTCCACGTGCGGGGTTTTACCGCGAGGCGCATGACACACCAGGATCTCAGTCAACGATCGCAATAAACATACAACAAACATGCATTCATAATTATATTTAAAACCAAAATATCATGCTTTGAGCCGTAAACCAGCAGCGGAAGCATTCTCGTTTACAACCAAAAGACATATCATTGTTTACAAGACATTGTTTAATATGTTTCAAAATGTTAGACGCGGTGCATGACTCCGTGCGCCTAGCCCATTGACTGCTACCTTAGCGACCTGAGAAAACATGCCAAAAATGTCAACATATAATGCTGGTGAGTTCACAGGTTTTCTTTCATAAAAGTGTTGTTATAAGTTCGGTAAGATCATTTCCCGTTACTACTATGTTATGAGAACGTTAGCTAGACGTTAAGTGTTGCTACTACTGCGGTTGGGAATCCATTACTAAACCGGTATAAGTGTTGAAGCCAGCCCAGACGGACGGGATTACCGATGCCTCGGTAACCCCCAAAGTATTAGAGACAATATGCACCCGCCCGGCTCCCAGCCGTCGGGTGGGGTTTGTAAGGCCCAATAGATCTATCCACATTTCCCCCGTTGTGCATCCCCGCACATTCATGGTTCCCCCCTGGGACTTTCTGTAAAAGCCGCATAGTACGTGAAATAACCATAGTATAACATGATCTATGATGAGTAATCAAAATAAGTAGCATGTTTCTCCCCCGAAAGTAAAACGGTAAAAGTGGGGCTGTGACACTCACCTTGGATTGCGTTACTTGAAAACAGTTAAGTAATTATGTTATGATAGCCCCAAATAGCGGCGACCTATCATAAGATGTGTATAAGTATTGGACTAATAACCCGCAGGCTAACTAGTCCCCGAATGTCCAGACCGTGACCTTAAACGTTTGAAAACACCTTTGATTGTTAAACCGACCGTGCCAGACAAGACCCGACGTCCCATTGGTGACCCGACATTCCACGTGTTAGATAAATGCAAGACATCATGCAACACATGCAATTAAACACTTAATACGCGCAAGAGTTCACCTAGTCTAACATAATGTCCAATTAACTCCAATTAACGCATAAACAGGTCCGAATACGTCTTGCTAAGTCATTGGGTGTATCCCGGGGTTCCTAGCATGTTCCTAGGTGTCAAATCGTGTTTCGGGATGTCAAAACGCGTCCACAACAGCAGTACATGCGATTAGGAAGGTCACACGTGAGTAGGCTTCAGCCTACAGGCGATTAGGGGCCTAATCGCCTGATGTATCAGGCGAGTAGGGTCCCAATCGCCAATAATGCTGCATAATCGCCCCCAGCTCAGGCGATTAGGATTCCTAATCGCCTGCAGCTGCTGTGTAACGGGTTTTCGCGCGTTTAACCCTCCAAATCAGATCCGAAACATGCAACAACACCCAATATCAAACCTAAATCATTTACCAACCCATTTCAAGCAAAAACCCCCAACATCTCACTGATCTATCATGTTCTAAGCAATTATTTCCTAAAATGGCAAAGTACTAGGTTTCACCAACCAACCTTATCTTTCCTTAAATGGAAACAATCAGATTTCAAACTTTACAAACATGTAAATCATCAAACCTCTGATCTAACATCTTCCTAGTATGAATCCTAACAACATTGCATCAACAATCATACCATAATCATCCTAAATCCTCAAGAACATACAAATGGGTCAAAATATGCATTTTCTTCAAAACACCACAATAATGGCTAAAATTCTAAGACAACCTTCCTAATAATCTCTACATAGCAGAAGTACAATCATATCTTGAAAACATTTATGTTATAATCACCAAGAAGACCAACATATGCATGTAAACTTCACAAATAACAAGCATTAAGGTGTAGACTTGGTTTAGGACTCTTTTGAAAGGTTTTTAAAGACACAATTTGGTAAAACAAGGTCTGGAACTTTGGGGAACTCAAAATAACAACTTTACAAAGGTTAGGGATGAAGAACACACCTTGGGTTTTGTTAAAGAAAGGTGTGTAAGCTTGGAGATGGTGATTTTTGTAGCAAAAAGAGTTCCAGAGGTGTTTCAAGGTGTGTGGGCGACTTGGGAGCAGCTAGGGTTGTTCTAGAGGTGTTTGGGGAGTTAAGGGTTCTATTTATAGGTGTTTTGACCCGGACTCTGCTGTTCATGCGATTAGGAGTCCAGATCAGGCGATTAGGGGCCCTAATCGCCTCTTGTTCATGCGATTAGGCACCTACTCGCGAGTAGGGACCCTAGTCGCCCCTGTTCATGCGATTAGGCCTCCTACTCGCCCCAACCTTCTTGTAATCGCCTACTGTTCACGCGATTAGGAGTCCCCCAGGCTCCTAATCGCCTATAAGGTGCTGGAATGGGTTTTTGGCGCGTTAAACACTATTTTAACATATTTAAACACGTATCCACATACCGATAAGTCACATAATGATTTCAAACATATAATGCATGATAACTAGCACGTTTACATCCGTTCACCAATTCCCGGGACTCGAGACTCGTGTGTGCATTAAACCCGGCGATTCCACGAATCGCCGATCCTTGTACCCATAGTTATGGACCGACTCCCGATGACCCCGCGGATCATCATAACGACCCCCGATGATTCCCAGAATCATCATACCGACTCGACTGACCCCGTTAAGGACGTAATATGCATGACTCGCTAAGGTAGACTTACTAGTTTAGTCAACGTTACTAACCTGAGTTTGCCGGGTGTCACATCATCCCCCTGTTGAAAGAATTTTCGTCCCGAAAATTGCCCAAGGCCAAAAAGGAAGAGACGAAAGAGAAGAAAAATTTTCCGGTTGCCACATCATCCCCCTGTTGAAAGGAATCTCGACCCGAGATTCATTCAGCTTCAGCAGAGACATGTCTTGATTCGAACGCGCGCTTAGGAAATAAATGGGGATACTTAGCCTTCATTTGGTCTTCCCGTTCCCACGTGAACTCCAGTCCACGATCAGAGTTCCAACGGACTTTAACAATGCGGATTTTACTCCGGCGAAGGCTACGGATTTTATAGTCAAGAACTTCAACCGGTTCCTCCACGATACGTAGACGATCATCCACCTTGATCTCTTCGAGAGGAACAACCAAAGATTCATCCGCCAGACACTTCTTCAGATTAGAAACATGGAAGACGTTATGAACATTACTGAGCTCAGCCGGCAGATCAAGCCTGTATGCTACCGGTCCAATCCGTTCCAGGATTGCGAACGGTCCCACATACCGAGGATTCAATTTGCCCGCTTCCCAAAACGTATAACGCCCTTCCACGGAGATACCTTCAACAAAACCCTGTCGCCAACCTCAAACTCCAAAGGCTTGCGACGACGATCGGCATAGCTCTTTTGACGATCTCGAGCTGCTGCCATGCGGTTACGGATTTGTACGATCTTTTCGGAAGTCTCGTACACAAGTTCCGGGCCGGTGAGTTGACTCTCGCCCACCTCGGCCCAACAAAGAGGAGACCGGCATTTCCGCCCGTAAAGAGCCTCGAACGGAGCTGCCTTGATGCTAGAATGGTAACTGTTGTAGGAGAATTCCACCAACGGTAGATGATTCTCCCACCCCTTGCCGAAATCGATCACACATGCCCGGAGCATGTCTTCTAGCGTTTGGATCGTCCGCTCACTTTGACCGTCAGTTTGCGGATGATACGCTGTGCTCATGTCCAACTGAGTACCCAGAGCCTTATGCAAGGACTTCCAGAAGTTAGAGGCGAACCGAGGATCACGATCAGAAATAATAGAGACAGGCACCCCGTGCCGAGAGACCACTTCCTTGAGATATAACCGTGCCAAACGCTCGAGACCATCGGTCTCTTTGATAGCGAGAAAGTGCGCGGACTTTGTCAACCTATCGACAATCACCCAGATCATGTCGCAACCACTGTGCGATTTCGGTAGTTTGGTTACAAAGTCCATCGTAATCCGCTCCCATTTCCACTCGGGGATTTCGGGCTGTTGCAGAAGGCCGGATGGCTTTTGATACTCGACCTTGACCTTGGCACAGGTCAAGCACTTGCTCACGTACGAAGCCACGTCCGCCTTCATGTTCGGCCACCAATAAAGTATCTTTAGGTCTTGATACATCTTATCGGAGCCAGGGTGAATAGAGTACCGGGACTTGTGAGCTTCATCAAGAACGAGCTCCCGCAAGCCCCCAAATAAAGGAACCCAAATACGTTCAGCGAAATAGTGTAACCCATCGGACCTGAGTTCAAGGTGGCTATCAGCACCATGCATGGTTTCAGCCTTAAGGTTTTCCTCCTTCAAAGCTTCTTGCTGCGCTGAACGGATTCGATCAGGTAAGCCGGAATGGATAGTGAGCTGAAGAGCTCGAACACGACGAGGTTTAGCCGTTTCCTTCCTGCTCAAGGCGTTTGCGACCACATTCGCCTTGCCAGGATGGTATTTAATAGCGCACTCGTAATCATTAAGAAGTTCGACCCAGCGACGCTGTCTTATATTCAACACCTTCTGATCAAAGATATGCTGGAGGCTCTTGTGATCGGTGTAAATAGTGCATTTGGTACCGTACAAGTAATGCCTCCAAATCTTTAAAGCAAAGACCACCGCACCCAATTCCAGATCATGGGTGGGGTAGTTTTTCTCATGAACTTTGAGCTGACGAGAAGCATAGGCGATGACCTTCTCGCGCTGCATCAGTACACAACCAAGACCCCGGATAGAAGCGTCACAATAAACCACGAAATCGTCCGTACCCTCAGGCAAGGACAAGATAGGAGCAGAACAGAGTTTAGCCTTTAACAACTGGAAGGCCGACTCCTGTGAATCACCCCAGTCGAACTTTCAGTCCTTCTGGGTAAGCGAGGTGAGGGGTTGAGCGATCTTCGAAAATCCCTCGATAAAACGACGGTAATAACCTGCAAGGCCTAGGAATTGCCGCACCTCAGATGGCGTCTTTGGTGCTTCCCAGTCTTTAATGGCTTCAATCTTAGCTGGGTCAACATGAATTCCTTTCTCATTAACAACATGACCAAGGAATTGGACTTCACGCAACCAGAAGCTACATTTAGAAAATTTGGCGTACAACTGTTCCCGCCTCAGGAGTTCCAAGACAAGACGCAAGTGTTCCTGGTGGTCCACCTCGTTCTTGGAATAGACTAGAATATCATCAATGAAGACAATCACGAACTTATCAAGATAAGGCTTACAGACACGGTTCATCAGATCCATAAAGATGGCAGGTGCATTGGTGAGACCAAAAGGCATGACCAGGAATTCAAAATGGCCATAGCGAGTTCGAAAGGCGGTCTTCGGAATGTCAGCTTCTTGAACCCTCAACTGATGGTACCCGACCTCAAATCGATCTTCGAATAGAAACTGGAACCCTGAAGCTGGTCAAATAAGTCATCGATGCGAGGAAGAGGATAGCGATTCTTAATGGTAACCTTATTCAACTCCCGGTAGTCGATACACATCCGTAGGCTTCCGTCCTTCTTCTTGACAAACAAAATAGGGGCTCCCCACGGGGACGAACTAGGTCGAATGAAACCCTTCTCTAACAGCTCCTGCAACTGGTTCGATAGCTCCTGCATCTCGGGAGGTGCAAGACGATAAGGGGCACGGGCAATAGGGGCCGCACCCGGAGCAAGTTCAATCCCAAATTCGACCTGGCGATAAGGCGGAAGACCAGGTAAGTCTTCGGGAAATACATCGGGAAAGTCACGGACAACAGGAATATCTTCAATCTTCCTCTCTTCTTCAGACGAAACCGAAACAAGTGCCAGAATGGCAGAATACCCCTTCCGAAGATACTTATAGGCTTTCATACACGAAATGATACTCAATGGGACCCCGCTCTTCTCACCGTGCACCAACAGAATTTCTCCATCAGGGAGAGGAAGTCGAATGACTTTATCAAAACAAACGATCTCGGCATGATACAGCGACAACCAATCCATACCCACGACAACATCGAAACTACCCAAGGACACCGGCATAAGATCAATAGGGAAGGAATAACCCGACAACTCAAGGTGACACTCCCTAAGGACGTGCGTCGCCTCAACTTTCTTACCATCAGCCAATTCTATCAAGTACTTAGCCTCTAAAGGTGTAGGTACCCTATCAAGCAATTGACTAAACCCAAGGGATATAAAGCTCTTATCGGCACCAGAATCGAATAAAACCGTAGCATAGCGATTATCGAGAAGAAACGTACCAGTAACAGTGTCAGGATCTTGTCGAGCACCGCTCGAACCAATCACGAAGGCGCGAGCATTCCTGCCTCCGCCCCCATTGTTTCCATTGCCCGACCCATTCTTCCCGGCTTCACCCTGTTTCAACTTGGGGCAGTTACGCCTGTAGTGACCAAGCTCACCACAGTTATAGCACCCTTGTTTCCCCTGATTTCCCTGGGGAGCAGCGACTTGAGGGGCTGGGGCTGGTGTGACCGACGGGTTTCGGTTCCCCAAAGGGTTGGACCTACAATCTTTGGCTTGGTGCCCAACCTTATGGCACCGATGGCAACGGTCCTTATCATCGCAAGAACCGGTATGATGATAGTTGCATCGATCACACTTCGGCAACTTCCCAGCATAAACCCCCGGTTGTCGTTCAGACGACGATCCCCCAGTATCAGTCTTCCTCACCTGCTGAGGCTGAGCCGAGCTCGAGCCTTTCCCCACGGTTTCCCACTTCCGCTTGTTACCATCAGAAGTCTTCACAGCAGCGCCTCGAGGAGGCAAGACCCCTTCAGCCACCTTCATGTTGGTCAGCCTGTGGGCCGACCGAACCACCTCAGAATAAACAGTGAGGTTACCCGCAGCAACTAACCCCGCAATCTCCGGTACCAACCCAGCGACATAATGCTCAATCCTTCGGTATTCGGGTGTGTGCAAATCGGGGCACAACACCGCCAACTCATTGTGCCTAGCAGTGTAAGCTTCAATCTCAGAACCCACCATCTTATGATTCCAGACTTCATGCTCAAGCTTCTGGATTTCATCCCTCGGGCAATACTCATTTTTCAGCAACTGAGTGAACTCCGCCCAGGGCATAGCGTGGGCTTCCCCAATGCCCATAGTCTGGGTGGTGGAGTTCCACCAAGTCAAAGCTTGACCCTCCAGGGTCGCAGAAGCATATTTCACCCGGTCGCCTTCCGGGCAGCTGCACATCGAGAAAACAGATTCGATTTTCTCCAACCAACGGAGCAGTCCCACTGCCCCTTCAGTGCCACTAAAGTTGTGGGGCTTGCAATCCATAAACTTTTTGTAGGAACACTGGGATGGAGGAGGATTGACAGCACCACCTGGAACAGTCACGTAGGTGAGAATCAAGAAAAGGTAAAGTACCCCAGAACAAGGTAGAATAAGTGAGAATCGACGTACCACCCATAGCATTATGAGCGGCTTGGAATGCAGCCAGAGCAATATTCACGTGCTGCTGCATTAAGTTATCCAATTCGGCTTGGGTCATATTAATATTCCCGCGGCCACCGCCGCCACCACGGCCGCCAGCACGACCGCCAGCACGACCACCTCTGCGACCTCCACGAGCTCCCGACATCTTCTGTCACAACATGAAACAAAAGATTTAGGCTCGCCCGTGGTATAACCCATTAGGAATTTCAAGAAACTAGACAGAGCCCAGCTCGGGTCCATCCGTTCAAGCCCAAAGTCCGCCAGGGATCCCATGCGTCACAGTTTATGATCTCGTGTGCACCCGACATGATAAACTGTTCCACATGGTCCCCCAGGCGCGCTTTAAGTTTGAAGTTCAAGTCACCGAACGCTAGCGCCAAATCATGGTATTATTATAAGTATAAATACAAGATAGTATGCATAAGAACGGGCGTGTTCATTAGGGCATAGAGGGGAGATGTCCAAATCCTTGGACAGATCTCAAGAGTACGCCGAAGCTACCCCAATGTACACCGCCGTCAAGAAAGTTCAATAGTATATCGTTCGCCGCCGAATCATAGTAATGATGAATCAAGAAATAGAATGATAAAGAGCAAACAGACGATGTAGCGTAGAAGATGATGACACCGACACCCCCGACAAGTCGTATTGTTACCCACTTGTTAAGACTCGACTAATTGTGACCGTCTAGTGTGTGCGACTCAGTTATAGACTAGACTCTACATGCAGTCCTAGTTCAAAGGAGAACTAAATATATATGTATAAAATACTAGCAGGATGCCCACGCAATGCGGCGGGGCACACAAACATTTCCAAAAGGTATGTATGGTTCGGTTCGGTTCAGTTCAGTTTGGTTATTAGTCTCAACAAAAACAAAAGTCTTCGGCTAAACGATCTTATTGACCAATTGGCTAACTGGTTCAGTTTATTTTTTAAAATTGTTGGTTTTTAATTCGGTTTAGTAAATTGTTTTTAGAGATAATTACTATTTGCGTCCATGTGTTATATTCGATTTAACTACTTGAATCCAAAGTTGAAAACTTTAACTATTTGCGTCCCTAGATGGAAATTAACTAACCTGTTGAGTCCAAATTGCTAACTCCGTTAACTAAGTCAGTTAAATCTGTATGAAATGACAAAAATACCCATACTTATTAAAAAAGATATATATATATATATATATATATATATATATAGACACACACACACCCCTAACCCTTCTTTATATCTTCTTCTTCCCACCTCTCCCATCTTCAACCCCTGTACCAAACCCTGCAATACCACCGCGACACCACCATTCCATCCTACCAACCACCACTGCACCACCACTCAAGTCCCTACAACACCACCACTGCACCAACCACCCTGTTATCCCTGTAACCAAGCACCCTCTAATCAGTTCTACCAATAAAACCGTCCACCCTTTGTTTTATTTCTCTGCACATAACCAACACACACATACTTGTGTGTGTAATTGAGAGTTAGACCAAAATAATAACCGGCCACCCTCTGCGATGACCGGAACCGGTCGCCGCCATCTTCTCCGGCGCTGCCATAGCCCTCCTCTCCGATGAGCTCTCCCTCGCCAAGTTGATAACCATCACAACCTCCTCTCTGTTTCCTTTGCAAATCCCAATAATAACCCTTCGTTTCTTTCCGACCAAGTGGGTGTATCACCGAGTAGCTATAATCGGTCAGACCCCAATCTCTGTTTATGATATGGATTCCAATAACCACTTACCTATTCCCGATTTGTATACAATAAACTAACTGGAACCCTCCTTTGTTCTGAATACAAACCATCGGACCACAACCCTTATCTTGTTTCTATGGTAAACCGACAACCCGGGTCGTTACACAACACCACCTAACCCATAACCCATCACTCAGCCTCCATCGTTTCCCCTTATCTTGTTTCTATGGTAAACCGAAAAACCCACAAACCCTATTCATCATCCTCATCAAACCCTAGTCGTCATCCTCATCAGACCCTTCTGTCCTAATATGCAACATACCCTTATGCTGGAGATGTAGTAGGTAAACGCCAGTGGGTAGCCGTTGATTGATTGATTGTTAAGGGTTTTGATGATTCATGTGGGGTTTGGTGATTTATTATTAGGGTTTGGTTTTGAAGATATTGAAATATTTGTGAAGAAATATGAGCTGATATGAGTTGGAAGGAAAGGGTTTTTGATAACATAGTTAGTATAAGGGGTATTTTTGTCTTTTCACTGAAAGTTAACAGAGTTAGAAATTTGGACTCAAGGTGTTAGTTAATTTCAGTTTAGGGACGCAAGTAGTTAAAGTTTTTAACTTTATATTCAAGTAGTTAAATCGACTATAACACATGGACGCAAATAGTAATTCTCTCTTGTTTTTAAGAACCAAAACCAATCTTTGTCTAAAATTTTAGCTTAGAGGTACATGAAATGAGGGTATAAAACTACAAATACATGAAATGGAAGCTAAAAATATATGAAATGTTCGATTTTCAATTTGGTTAATTTTGGTTAACTAATGGTATAAAAAACCCAATAACCAATTTTAAGTTAATTCGATTGTTTGGTTAATTCAGTTTTCAATTGATTTGGGTTGGTTACGTTTGTTTTCGGTTATTGCTCATCCCTAGATATTGTTAGTTACGTAACACATCAATTTTTTTAAAACTAAAAAATAATAGTAATATTGCAAACAATGTGTCACACCCTAATCGCCTCTTGTTCATGCGATTAGGCACCTACTCGCGAGTAGGGACCCTAGTCGCCCCTGTTCATGCGATTAGGCCTCCTACTCGCCCCAACCTTCTTGTAATCGCCTACTGTTCACGCGATTAGGAGTCCCCCAGGCTCCTAATCGCCTATAAGGTGCTGGAATGGGTTTTTGGCGCGTTAAACACTATTTTAACATATTTAAACACGTATCCACATACCGATAAGTCACATAATGATTTCAAACATATAATGCATGATAACTAGCACGTTTACATCCGTTCACCAATTCCCGGGACTCGAGACTCGTGTGTGCATTAAACCCGGCGATTCCACGAATCGCCGATCCTTGTACCCATAGTTATGGACCGACTCCCGATGACCCCGCGGATCATCATAACGACCCCCGATGATTCCCAGAATCATCATACCGACTCGACTGACCCCGTTAAGGACGTAATATGCATGACTCGCTAAGGTAGACTTACTAGTTTAGTCAACGTTACTAACCTGAGTTTGCCGGGTGTCACACAATGTACTCCACATAGATGAATAGATCATAAACAACAAGTTTAATATCACCTTTATGCATAGCTACTCTGGCCACTAATCGATCGATTCTTCCAAACCCTGTATGTTAGTTCAAATTAAACCATAATAGTTCATTCCACCTCAACAATAACAGTAAAAATCAAAGTATATAAAAGCGTAAAGCGTGTTAGATCTAATACCATTGATTTTTATCTTGATCTTGCCTAAACAACAACAACAAAAAACTTCGATAACTAAATACTGCATGTTAGATCATATTCAATGTATTAAAAAAGAACATGGACTGAAACATTAGTAAACTTAGTGTAGCATTGACAAAGATTGTTGATGCGTTTTGCGACTAAGGATTGGATATACAATAATTAACATATGTTAGTGATGGCCGAAGGTGACTATAGTCTGGGCGAATGTAGAATAGTATGGGCGAAGGTGAATAGAATGGGGCGAAGGTAGATTTGGACTGGGCGAAGGAAGAATGGACCTGAACAAGAAGACACATTCGACCACTTGTAGTGGGCGAATGTGGAAAACACTCACATTCGACCAGTTGTAAGGGGCGAATGTGCAGTGCTTATATATAGATTTTGTGTTTTTGATAATGAAAGAGAGTTGTCATTTGTGTCCAGGTTCAGATCAGGTTCATAGGTGTTTTTGAGAGATTATCAGTGTGTTCTAGATTAACATAAACTCATTGTAAATGCTTTTTGAATGAAAGTTAATCTATGAAATGTTATTGAAAATGATCTTGATTGTGTCGTGATTTGTGTTTTATCAATTTGTTCAGATCTAGGGTTTCCGCACCTAGGTTTGTGACTTGTATGATCATATAATCCTGTTTTAGCTAAAATCCAACGCTCACAAAGTGGTATCAGAGCATAGAGGATCATACAACAACAAAATTGATAAGATCAGAGCTGATTTGGACATGTTTTTGACATAAAATCATCTGTTTTTACATAAACATTGTTTCTAAGTGTTTTTGATCGATTTAAAGGTGAATTTGTGGTCGAATTCAAGTTTTCCAAGACTTAAAGTTGTTCCAAATCAATTCCGAAACATAACCTGATTGAGATCATTCAAATCCATGAACTTTTGAAAATCTGAGATCAGAATAACCGTTTTTCAAACAATAACCGTTTTTCAAAAATGAGATCTGACTGTTTTGGGCGAACCTGGAACCTGGACTGAGTGTTGTGGTCGAACCTGATAAAAAGTGGGCGAACCTGAGTAGTTTTTGGGCGAACCTGGAATTTTCTTGTTGAGTTTTTCACTTTCGGGTAGAACTTCCCACATTCGACCGTTTTCATTTCGGGCGAAAGTGAAAATTTGTTGGTTTGATTTACATACTGGACAAAGCTACTTTCGGGTGTTACTGTTTGGACGAAAGTAGAACCAGAAGGGTCGAAAGTGAGAATAGTTTGGACGAAAGTAGAAGTATTTGGACGAACGTGCTGAATTTCGGGCGAACCTAGAGTTTTGTTGAAAATTTTTCTAAGTGTTGAGATTTTCAGATTGTGATCATGTGGCGTTTTCAGACTACTTCGGGATCAGCAACAACACAACCACAACAGCAGACGATGGACCCATGGACAGTGGCAGCTCAAAAGACGAACACGCAATCCTCACAACCACTTAACTACATGGCAACAACGAGCACAATGCCTCAAAGTGTAGCACATCCGGCACTACAATTAGATTACTGGGGAGTAGCTGCAGCGGCGGTAAATACTCAAACCACTAATGCTATTTCTACTTTGATTAAGGATTTGTCTACAGGTAGTGGAACTCGGCCACCGAAGCTCATGGATATGCAAGAGTATAACCAGTGGCATACCATGTTCAAGATCCATCTGGAAGGCATGGGAGTTGAAGGAGCTGAGGCATGGAGCATGATTGTGAAAGGATACACAGCACCGATTCTAGAGAATACAGGTGAGTTGATTCCTCTGGAGAGCTTGACTGAGGACGAAAAGAAGAAATATGTGGTGGAGAAGAAGGCGTTCTCTCAACTGACACAGGCAATCACAAGTGATCTGTTGCATCAGTTTGGGACATGTACTACGTCAAAGCAGCTTTGGGATAAGCTGAAAAGGAAGCATGATGGTAACGAGAAGACCAGGAGTCTGAGAATGGAGGAATTAGTCAAAGAGTTTGAGAATTTTTCTTTCATTAATAATGAAACTTTGAAAGAACTAACTCCAAGATATATGCATTTATTGTCTGAATTGTCTAGTTATGGTGTACAGATTCCAATGACTAAGCAGGTGGATAAGTTTGCAGATGCTTTGCCACCACAATGGGATCAGCATGTGGAGGTACTGAGAGAGAAGGATGCTTATCAATTCTGGACCATTTCAGAGTTTATTGAAAAGCTGGAGAACAAAGAGTTGGAGGATAGGAGGAAAGCTAGAAGGTCACAGATTCCTCAGAATCCCAGTTTGTATTTTGGAGGCACCTCAGTTCCAACTGGAAACTCAAGCTCTGGAAGCGTTGCACCACATGTTGCATGTATTTCCAATGTCATGGATTCATCAAAACCAACCACCAACTACACACCACCACAATATAATATCTACTCACAACCATCATACACACCACCACAATATACTTCCTACATTTCACCAATCTCTCCAATGCAACAAGCAAGTTTTTACACCGCTAACCAATCACAACAACCAGTAAACCAAGTTACTCAACATAAACAACAACCTGTGGTTTTGGATACATCTAACTTGGGAAATGTGACTGTGGAGGTTGCTCAGCAACACATTGCATTAGTCTCAGCAATGGTTTCATCCTACAATGGTTTGGTTGCTAGTCAGATTGGGAACAACAACTTAACCAACGAAGACTACGCACAAATAGACAAGGAAGAGATGGAACTCATTGACATTCAATGGGCTTTTGCGAGTATAATGAGAAGAGCAACAGAGTTCATTGAGAAAACTGGAAAAACTGATTTGGCAACTTCTCCCAACACAACCTATGGATTCAACAAGGAGAAGGTTACGTGTTTTAATTGTGGAGAAAAAGGACACTTCAAAAGGGAATGCACCCAGCCACCTAAACAAGGTAATCGAAACCCTTTCAATGCAAATTACCAGAACCGTCAACAAAACCAAGTTTCCTACCAAAATAACAACAACTACCAAAACCGAAACTTTAACAACCAAAACAGACAACCAAACACTCAAAACCAGATTCAAAACCAATCTCCTAATCACCCAAACCGAACAGTTGTACCTATCACTACACCTACTGAGACTCAACAGAATGCGAGTCAGAACCAAGCTTTGGTGACTCAACAGGATGAGAGGTTTGACTGGTCGGGTATGCAAATAGGAGTTGAAGAAGTGACTACTGGTGGGAATGTGGCATGTGTTGCTTATCAGGTTGATATGGAAGAGTCGGTGGCAGTTGATGAGAAGAAAGAAACTGAGGAGAGTGAAAGTGATGATTCTGAGACTGAGATGGAAGTGGAGAGTGAACCTGTTGAGGTTAAAGCTGAGGAAAAGAGTTCTGGAATGGTGATTGATTCAGTTTCTGATGTTCCCGAAGAGTGTAGATCAGTTTATTCAGATTCTGAGAGCGAATCAGACACAGAGGGTAGTGTTGATTCTTTGGATAATGATATTGACCAGTTGCTGGCAGAAGCTGACTTTTTGATGACGAGGAAGTCGTGCATAGCTGATGATGCTTTCACCAAGATCGACTATTCCAAGTTTTTCACTGGAAAGGAAGCTCATTTTGCGTTGATGGCCATGACCGAACCACCAAAACCTGGAGCTTCAGCTGGCCCTATTAGCAGTCTCTGGATTGTTGATAGTGGAGCTTCAGGCCACATGACGGGGGATTTGGCATTGCTGTTTGATGTGAAGAATATTAATGGAGGATATGTCGCGTTCGCGGGTAATAAAGGAGGATATATTACGATGGAAGGAAGCGTGAGTAATGGGATTGTGACTTTCGAGCGGATTTCTTATGTCAAGCAGATAGACTATAATCTGTTGAGCGTCAGTCAAATATGCGATAAACAATTTTCTGTGCATTTTGATGACAAATCCTGCTATATTCTCAAACCGGGCTTCAAGATTCCAAAGGAGTGGGTTATGTTGATGGCACCTCGAGTCAACAATCTTTATATTCTTGATATGTCCAAGGCAATGACACCACAGGGACAGATAACATGCTTTCTATCCAAGGCGACCGAAAAAGAATCGATAATGTGGCACCGCAGAATGGGGCACATTCATCTGAGGAAAATGAATCAGTTAGTGAGAAATGGACTTGTCGATGGAGTAAACGTGAAACATTTCCATCTGAACGACAAGTGTGTGAGCTGCATGAAAGGAAAACAACACAGACAATCCCATAAAGTGAAGAAAGTTAACTCTGTTGAGATGCCGCTTGAGCGATTGCACATGGACCTTTTTGGACCGGTCAAGCGCAAAAGTCATCTTGGAGAGCTTTATTGTTTAGTCGTCACTGATGACTATTCACGATTCTCATGGGTGATGTGTTTGAAGAACAAAAGCGACACCTTTACCAACCTACAAGTTCTGTTCACTCGGCTGGAAAATATCTACAATTTGAAGATAAAAAGAATCAGGAGTGATAACGGGACGGAGTTCAAAAACGCCAAGATGGATGAACTTTGTGAAAGCAAAGGGATTCATCATGAATATTCAGCTCCGTATACCCCGCAACAGAACGGTGTTGCTGAAAGAAAGAATAGGACTCTAATTGAGGCTGCTAGAACAATGCTCGCTGACTCAAATCTTCCGGTAATGTTCTGGAATGAAGCGATTTATGCAGCAAATTATACATTAAATCGGGTTATAACAGTGAAGAAGTTTGGAAAAACATCTTATGAGCTGTTACACCGACGAAAGCCCAATTTAGAGTATCTAGAACCATTTGGGGCGCCATGTACGATGTTAAATCCAAGCGAGAAGTTTAGTCCTAAAGCTGAGGAGGGATATTTTGTTGGATATGCAACCCCGCTCAAACGGGTATTCAACAAGAGAACTCGTCAAGTGGAGGATTGGGCAAACGTGGAAGTTCAACGTTATACACAAAATTTACAAGGCACGGGCCCTGATTGGATGTTTGATTACAAAGATTTCTTTGAGTCATTCAACCTAGATAGCCTGGTTGAAGAAGCTGTTATCAGATTACTTTACGAGTGTGAAAACGCGGCAACTTCACCGTTGATGCGTCCAATCACCGTAAACCCCCCACCAGCTTCTAATGATACCAGTGCTCCTACACAAGAAGAAGAGATGTTTCAAGAAGCTTCAACTTCATTAGACACTTCAGAATCTGAAGATGAACAATTTGAAGAAGCTGTTTTTGAACATGCAGAAGACTTAGAAGAGCAAACTGTGAACCCAACTCCAAATCCAGATGTTGCTTCATCATCTAACACGGGTAATGATCAGGATGCTGTAGAGAATTTGACTGCTCTGTTGGGTTATTTTGAGACCACAGTTACCAGAATAGAGACTTTTGAGTGTTTATTGTATAGTTTGATAGTTGAAGGACTTAGTATGTAATTAATACAATGTTTAGTGCCCAAAACCCTAGTCTGCGCACTTATTTGGACGGGCCCTGCGCACTTGTGTTAAGTGCGCAGGCCCAGGTGCTGTCCTATATAAAGAATGTGTGTGCACAGCTCTAGGGTTGGGGTTTTGGAGTTTTATCTTTGTAGCACACTTTGCATACGTGCGTACTTAATCATATTCCAAGGTTATTCATCTTCAAATCTGCTATGGAATTATCATGTTATTCATTGTGTGTGTCGGGTCTTTCAATGTTCATCTAGTTTTATTTGTTTCTTGGATTAATCACTTGAAACACCTAACTAATAGGTGTTTCTAAGTGATAACAATCTATTGCATTCAACAAGATCTAGTATTTCGGGACTACAATTTGGTATCAGAGCCATTGTGCTCTAGATTGTATCTACTTTAAGATACCAAAACCCTCATCTTGTTAAGCTTTTATTATCAAGATTATTTTTTTTGTAAACTTTAAATTTTGGTGTTTTTCTCATATTTTGGTTTCAAATCTTGTGAAAATCGTGTTTCTAAATGTTTAGAGTATATTATTTTGATCAGAAAATGATTTGGAAAGGATTCAGCTGAATTTCATGTTTGCTACAGCTCGTATCTGCGCACTTATTTCATATATACTGCGCACATATCTCATAAGCTGAGCACTTATCTCTTAGTTTGAGTACTTGTCATTTTGTACGCATCTAGGGTTTCTGCGCACTTGTTGCTTTTAAATTTTGGTTTCTGCGCACTTATTCCTTTGAATTGATCCCTGCGCACTTGCTGTTTTTTTTGAATTTGGTCTCTGCGCACTTGAGTCTCTGCGCACTTGTTTGCATAAGTTAATCTCTGCGCACTTGTTTACATAAGTTAATCTCTGCGCACTTATAGCATTTCATTGTCTTGAGTACTTATCTAGGGTTTCTGCATACTTAAACAGAAATCTTGGATTTGTGCGCACTTACTGAAGGTGTAGTGTTGAGTACTTGGCTAGGGTTTCTGCGAACTTAAAATCTTAAACGAGAGTTTAAGTGAGTCTGCGCACTTAATTTAGTGCGCAGGCTGATCAGTAAACACTGAGCACTTATAATGCCCAAATGTTGACTGATCTGCGAACTTATAGCCACACGTATACTTCCAAGCTGCATACTTAACTAAGACTACAACTTGACAAGGCTGTTTATATTCTTACAGGTTGCTGCATACTGATCCAGACTGCTGTGAACTTAAGTGTGAACTTAATTGCGCACTTAACTGCGAACTTGCTGTGTACTTAAGGACTTGGACAATCTTTTGGACTGATAATTAAAATCTGTTGAACCACGTTTCTAAAATTCATCTAAAACATGGCTGGTAACAATAATCAATCAACTGTTAACCCTATCACACAACAAGATCTTGAAACCGGAACTACTACAAGAGTACCTAAGTTAAAAGGTGCTGAAGATTACGGGACATGGAAAAACCGAATGAGGTCATTCTTTTACGTGACTGACTTTACCCAATGGAACTCCATCCAGTTGGGCCCACACATTCCCATGAGAACCACTGCCACTGGAGAAGAATTCAACCCTGATCCAACAACCTATACCGATGTTGACAAACAATTACTTCAAAGAGATCATAAGGCCTATGGTGCTCTAACCATGGCTCTATCTAATGATGTTTACAACATGTTTGAAGAGTATGGAACGGCACATGATCTGTGGTTTGCACTGAATGAATACTACGAAGGCAATGAAGAGATGCGCCAATACAAGCAAGACATGGTGCAAAAAGAATATGATATGTTCGGTAGCATTCGTGGGGAGAGTCTGAGCTCGCACATTGATAGGTTTATGAGTATGTTAACAAAAATGAAAAAGGCTGGAATTCCTGTGAACAACAGAAATTCTATCAAGAAGCTGCTGGATTCGTTACCAAAAGAATGGAGCATCCAATGCATGCTAATCAGAAAAGAATATCTTGATGCCCAGTCTACATTGGCTGATCTCATCAACACATTGAAGTCCTTTGAGATGGACATTACAAAAAGGGAGATGAATCAGACCAATCCAAAGGCAGTTCCTATCACTGCAATGAAGAACTTAGCGCTAATGACTCCAGTGGGGAACATGGGTTCAAGCTCATCTCACGTGTATGCTGATGGAACAATTGGTGGTAGTTCAAGTTCAGGAAAAGCTGTCCCATACTCTCAATCCAGTCTCACTAACTCTCAGCCGTCAACTCTCAATCCTCAACAGACGAAGCTGGCAACTGAACACGTTGAACTTTTCAACGCTTTCATGACGAGCTTTGAAGCTTTAAAGACTGGTGATCTAAAAAGTGATATGATGAGTCCTGAGGACATGTATCAAGTTGATCCAGATGATATGGAGGAAATGGATCTGAAATGGCAGATGGCCATGATCACTTTGAGGGTGAAGAGGTTTCAAGATAGAACCGGTAGAAGAGTCGGCATGGGGAAAGCTGGGTTTGACAAATCTAAGATCAGGTGTTATAACTGCAAAATCCTCGGACATTTCAAGTATGAATGTCCAACTCTGAATCAAGTTGAAGCCAAACCAGCAAAGAGAGTGGTGGCAATTACAGAAGGAGGAGAAGGTAACCAGCAGAAGGCGCTTGTGGTTCAGGATTTCGACTGGGGAGAGGAAGTCACTGTGGCAGAAGCTGAAGTTAATAAAGCACTGATGGCAAAGATCTGCACAAAGTCACCTCTTGGTGTGAGCTCTCTGGAGGGGTCCTCAGCTGAAATGCCAAAAAGAGAAGAGATGGAGAAGGCTGGTTTAAAAGGCGTGTTGAGTGTGGAGAAAGGGAAGGAGACTGCTGCTGAGGAAGCCTTTGTTGCTGAAAAGACCTCCACAAGCAAGGACAATCAGAAATCACAGAGCATGAAGAAGGAAGCTGAAGAGAGAGACCTGGTAAGTATTCCTCTCGAAATAAAATCAAAGCTGTGCTCACCAAGGTGTGTTACAGCCGTTGCTTACTGTTTGTCCCACAATAGGAGAATCTTAAGAGAAATGGATGACATACGAAAAATCAATACTGAAATGAAAGAAAACGAGTTAGCCTATCAGCGAAAGTTAAATGCAACAATTGCTGAAATGCACACTCTAAAAGAATTTGTTCTCAGAAAAGATTTTTTAATAAATGACTTAACTGAAAAACTAGAAAAATCCAGAAATGAAACCAATCATCTCCAAATTGTTGTGGACAAATGGAACGTAAGTAAGCATGCTCATACTGATATCCTTGATTGTTCAAGGAAATCTTTTGTCAAAGATGGAATCGGGTATAAGGATAAAAAGGGAATTGTAAAATCCCTGTTTTTACCCTTGAGCAAAAGTGAATATATACCCATTCCAAAACCACATCCAAAAAATGATCTTTTTGAAAAAGAATGTGTCACATCTGAGTCACACTCTAATATAAGTAAAAGTAGTGCAGATATGACCCAACAGGATCAGGTGGACGATGATGACAGTTGTGGTGGTCAAACAATGGGGTTAGGTCACCCAGGTGCCAATTACTCCACAGTGAATTGGTTCATCTGGAACCATGATAAGTCAAACATTTCTTTAAATTCGGATGACTGTAATAACTTAACTAATTTGGATGACTGTAATAGCTTATCTAGGATGGATAACTGTAATAGTTTATCTAGGCCGGATGACTGTATTACTCTAACCTCTAAACTTGATTTAAAGGGTGTTGTGGACCCAAATGATAGGATGAATCCTATCAAACGATCGGATGTTTGTGTTGAAAATGTTGTGCCTGTTTGTGTTGATCTTAATGATGCATTCTGTGATAATGAAAATGTATATAGACCATCTCCATTTGTTCCAGAACTAAAAAGAAACAGGTTCGGGAAATTTCTTACTGAAGAAATTCCAGAATTTACACCATCATCAACAGATGTGTCATGTTCTGAAGAGTCGCAAAGTGAAACAGATAACACAATTTCTGAAGAATCACAAAGTGATACAGAAAGTGATATCAGCGAGCCAGAATGCAACACAAACGAAGAATCAAGTAACAACAACAGTGATGAAGCATGTTCAACAGACAGCCTCAATTCAAGCAACAACAAAAGAAGAACATCACAACCATCATCATCCAGATCTTCTTCAAAGATCAAACCTAAACACTCTAAATGTTTTAGATGTGGAAATGAAGGACATGTGGTTAAAAAGTGTCATTTGCAACCCAAACCACAAACTGATACCAATAACCAAAAATCTTTTGCAGTTCAAATTAAAGATCTTCATGAAACCATAAAAAGTTTTGTTAAGGTCACTAAAAATTGGAAAAGGCAAGAGTTCGTGTCGGGGGAAAATCACGACAAATTAAAACTAAAACAGACCTGGATTCCAAAAGTTACTTAACGGGTGGTCTGAGTCGTGTTTGTACATAGTGTCTCATATATTTATCTGTATATTTCTGTTGTCTTATGTATTTTTCAGAATAAACTACAAAAGTGGTTGATTGCCCTGATGAGATATCTATGGCACGTTGATAGCGGGGCATCAAGGCACATGACGGGACTGAAAGAACTCCTTAAAAACTATCGATTCATTGATGGAGAGTTTGTTGCTTTTGCCGGCAATGAGAAGGGTGGAAAGATAGTCGGGATAGGGGACGTGATTTCTGATGCATTGACTTTGGAAGATGTGAACTACGTTCCAGAATTGTGTTACAATCTGCTGAGTGTATCACAAGTCTGCGACAAAGGAATCTCAGTGTTATTTAATGACATGGAGTGCATCTTTCTAAAGCCAGGATTCATTCCCCCTACCAACATGATTATGCTTAAAGCTCCTAGACAAAATAATACTTACGTGATAAATATGAGGGATGCAAAGTCTGAATGTCAAATGACATGCTTACTTTCTAAAGCATCCGAGTCAGAGTCACTGCTTTGGCACAGGCGATTAGGACATGTTAACTTCAAAAACATTAATAAGCTTTCAAAACTAAACCTTGTAAGAGGTCTTCCTTCTAAGGAATTCCCCTTTTCTGAAAAATGTTTAGCATGTGCCAAAGGAAAACAACACAAAAAGTCGCATAAGTCCAAAGCTGTGAATTCTATAGACTCACCTCTTCATTTACTACACATGGATCTGTTTGGTCCTATTAGTGTTAAAAGTTTAGCTAAAAAGTCTTATTGTTTGGTAATCACAGATGATTTTTCCCGATTCACATGGGTGTACTTTCTGGAATACAAAAGTGAAGTTGCTGAGATTCTGATGCTGTTTGTTCCTCTTATTGAAAACATTATAAAGACAAAAGTTAGATCAATTCGAAGCGATCACGGAACCGAATTCAAGAATCAAAGTTTCGTGACTTTCTGCAACAATAGAGGAATTCATCTTCAGTACAGTGCTACGAGAACTCCTCAACAGAATGGTGTTGCTGAAAGGAAAAATCGTACACTTATTGAGGCGGCCAGAACCATGCTTATCGACTCCAAACTGCCGATCATATTCTGGGCTGAAGCTGTAAATACCGCCTGTTATGTTCTTAACAGAGTCTTAATCGTAAAGACGCGCGGGAAAACAGGTTATGAGTTGCTTTTTAAGAGAAAACCTTTGATTGACTACTTCAGGCCTTTTGGATGCTCATGCACGCTGCTCAACAATTTCGAGAACATCATGAAGTTCGATGCAGTTGGTGATGAGTGTTTCTTTGTTGGATACTCCTCTAGTCAAAAAGCTTATAGAGTATACAACAAACGAACCAAAATGGTTCTCGAGTCTTTTTATGTTGATTGGCAGGAATCCAACTCTACCAATACAGGAGCCGGACCTGACTGGTTCTTTGATGTAGATGTTGTTTTCAACAATTTCAGCATCATAGATGAACAACCATCTGAAAATCAAGCAGCCGATCCTTCTCCTCTTGAAGATACTCTTTACTCTTCAGAAGACGATGCAGCACCTTTCACCACCCGCTTCTCTCCACTCGTAGCTGATCCAATTGTTCCCCTTCAAACCACAAATGGTGATGCAACTGTTGATACCACTACATCTCCTGAAGTTACTCCAGCTTCAGAAGAAACATCTTCAGCACAACAGTCTGCAAATGATCCATCCAGTTCGTCAACTCCTACAGATCATCTTTCCAATCTGCCTTCCCATATTCAAGAAGAACCGAACATGGGATTTAAATCTTTTAAGGATCACCCTGTGGAGAACATCATTGGACCAATCTCTGAGGGTGTTCTTACTAGAAATCAGGCAGACAAACTGAATATTGCACTTTCAGCCTTCTTATCTCAGACGGTACCCTTCAGTATTGAAGATGCTGTCAGAGATGCAAGTTGGGTTGAAGCCATGCAGGATGAGCTGTATCAGTTTAGGAAGCTAAAGGTTTGGGAGCTTGTGGATTTACCTGAAGGAAAGTATCCTATTGGAACAAGGTGGGTTTTTCGCAACAAAATGGATGAACGAGGCGTGGTAATTAAGAACAAGGCTCGTTTAGTCGTTCAGGGATTTCGTCAACAGGAGGGCATTGATTATGAGGAAGTGTTCGCTCCAGTTGCTAGACTTGAAGCTATTCGTATCTTCCTGGCTTACGCCTCATACAAGAACTTCAAAGTCTTTCAGATGGATGTGAAAAGTGCATTTCTGTACGGGAAAATCAAAGAAGAAGTCTATGTGTGTCAACCCCCAGGTTTTGAAGATCCCCATCATCCCAATAAATATTACAAACTGGATAAGGCTCTCTATGGACTTCATCAAGCTCCACGAGCTTGGTATGAGACCTTATCATCATACTTGCTGCAGAATGGGTATACTAGAGGGAAGATCGACATGACCTTATTCACCAAAGAAGTCAATAAACACTCTATCCTTGTACAGATTTATGTTGATGATATTATCTTTGGTTCCACTGATGAAAATTTGTGCAGGGAATTTGAAAGCATCATGAAGTCTCAGTTTGAAATGAGCATGATGGGAGAATTATCGTTTTTCTTAGGCTTGGAAGTACAGCAAAAAGAAGACGGAATTCTAATTCATCAAGCGAAGTATACAAGAGACATCTTGGCAAAATTCAACATGACCGATTGCAAGCCGTCCAATACTCCTTTTGCGGCCCAAACAACACTTGTACCAGATCTTCAGGGGCCTTCAGTGAATCCTCATACATATCGATCAATGATTGGCTCTCTGATGTATCTTACAGCTAGCAGACCAGATATAATGTGGGCAGTTGGATGCTGTGCGCGTTTTCAGTCTAATCCTAAGCAATCGCATGAGACTGCAGTAAAAAGAGTCTTCCGCTACCTCAAAGGAACACCTAAACTTGGTTTATGGTATCCTAAGAGCGATAACTTTGATCTAATCGCTTACTCTGATAGTGATCATGCAGGTTGTAGGATAGACAGAAAATCTGTCTCTGGTGGCTGTCAATTTCTGGGTAACCGGCTAGTGTCTTGGCAGAGCAAGAAGCAGACCACCGTGTCAATTTCTGGGTAACCGGCTAGAAAGAAAAGAAGACAACAGCTTCCTGAATCTGAGATCCCTCGAGTGATAACACCGGATGATGTTGAGGAGCAAGTGTACATGGAACGGATTTTTGGGGAAGAACAACCAAACCAACCAGGGCCTTCTACTGCTGCAACTTCTGCTCCAGGGCCTTCCACTGCCACTGCATCAGCCCCCAAAGCTCCTACCCACCGATCAGCTGAACCTTCTTCATCGGCTCCTGCTGCACCTCGTCGAAAACCGGTGCATCAGGAACTATACGAGAAGCTTGTGAAGGAAATAGGTAAGGTTGCGGCTAGGGAATTCTGCACAATGAAAGCTGATGTGCACAATAACCAAGAGCTAAGAAAGAAGGTGAAAAAGCTCAAGGTCAAGAACAAGAAAATGGAGAAAGTGATCAAGGATCAAAGATACCTGATTAAGTTTCAACATCAGGTTCATGTGCAGATGTTTGACATGTTTCAGGATCTGAGGCAGCAGTTAACAGGTGCTCCCAGAGCCACTTTTGACGAAACCTTTGATTTTGGAAAGTTTCTGGAGGCGGAAAAAGGAGAAAGAAAAGGAGGCTGAGGCTAGTGAAGTGGACGAGGTCAGTGAAGATGAGATGCCTGACAGTTTTGTAGAGATGGGAACCGATCAAGAAGTCATCTATGAGACATCTGATGGGCACAAACTAGACCCTGAAAGAGCAGCATGGTTCCCAAGAAAGCCAATTACCATTCCTGCTTTACATCAGAACATTCATCATACCAGGTCAGCTCATCGAGAAAAGATTATCTCGTGGAAGTATGATGCTGAAAAGGGACTGTTTGCTGTGAAAAGGAGAGGGGGGGTAATCCAATACTTCAAGGGTCAGAAGGAGCTGAAATCTCTTCCCCGATGGGACATCAGGGAACTTAGCAGGGCCCCATTCATTAATCCCTCTCTTGACTCACAAGCTGGCATGGTTGAGAACTTTATCAGGAAAGAATGTGAAAGTGACTTCCAGATATTCAAGCCACAAAAGCCTAGAAGAAGAATATCAAAGACCAGAATTGATCCAGCAACGGGAAGAGGAATGATAACTTATGTGATAGACCCTCCTCAGGTCGTCACACGAGTTCCGATTAGACCCGAGCTTCCAGTGATGCTAAGAAACTTCAAGAAATGGTTTTATGACAGCAACACTGGTGAAGCAGTGATCAAGCTGGAAAATGATTCAGAGGTGTTGAGAATCTTGGATCCGGTTGATGTGTTCGCACTAAACTTATCAGATCTGAATATGCTTTTTGCGAATCAGATCAACGTTGGTGCTGGAAACACACTGTTTGAAGAAGCCGTGCTGTTTAGAAGAGCAGTAGATAGGGCTTTGAAATTGAAGAGTGAGCTGCTGGATTTAGTTGACAGGATAAACGCAGCTGATAAAGAAAAAGAAGACATGGAGAAGGCTGCACAAGCTGCTGTTGCTGCTGCTGCTGATGCTGCTAAAGAAACTGAAGCTGTTGCTGCTACAGAAACTGCTGCTTCAGAGGTACTTCCACAAGATCCTGCATCAGCAGCTAATCCTGAAGGAATTACAACAGAATCTATCCAAACTTCTCCAGCAGCCGAGGTAGATCCAGTCACACTGTACTTACAAGACCCTCCTGCACAGGTTGAGGGGGAGGAAAGCGATGTGGAGGTTGACTGAAGATTGAAGACTGGTAGCTGTGGTCTAGGGGGAGTATTGTTGGGTTATTTTGAGACCACAGTTACCAGAATAGAGACTTTTGAGTGTTTATTGTATAGTTTGATAGTTGAAGGACTTAGTATGTAATTAATACAATGTTTAGTGCCCAAAACCCTAGTCTGCGCACTTATTTGGACGGGCCCTGCGCACTTGTGTTAAGTGCGCAGGCCCAGGTGTTGTCCTATATAAAGAATGTGTGTGCACAGCTCTAGGGTTGGGGTTTTGGAGTTTTATCTTTGTAGCACACTTTGCATACGTGCGTACTTAATCATATTCCAAGGTTATTCATCTTCAAATCTGCTATGGAATTATCATGTTATTCATTGTGTGTGTCGGGTCTTTCAATGTTCATCTAGTTTTATTTGTTTCTTGGATTAATCACTTGAAACACCTAACTAATAGGTGTTTCTAAGTGATAACAATCTATTGCATTCAACAAGATCTAGTATTTCGGGACTACATGCTCAGACGGGAGTGATTGTACCTGTTAATCCGGAATCTTGGATTCATCGTATTCATCCGCTGGAGCAAGTTATCGGTGATCCTGGTAGTGGAGTGATGACCAGAGGGCAGCTAAAAAGCGTTAATTCGCCAGAGAGTTTTGGTGCTTTAGCATTGTATGCCAAAATTCAGAAATCTGGTAGTCAAAATGATTGGTCGTTTGCATGTTATGTGTCACAGGTAGAGCCAAGGACATACAAAGACGCTTTGCAAGAAGATGCCTGGGTTGAGGCAATGCAGGAGGAGTTATTGCAATTCCAGAAATTGGGAGTCTGGACGCTCACAGATTTGCCGCCAGGAAGAAAGAAAATAGGCACTAAGTGGGTGTTTAAGTGCAAAAAGGATGATCGTGGAGTTATTGTAAGGAACAAAGCCAGATTGGTTGTGCAGGGTTTCCAGCAAATCGAAGGAATTGATTACAACGAAATCTATGCACCAGTAGCACGAATGGAAGCTATTCGGATGTTCCTTGCGTTTGCTTCGTATAAGAAATTCAAAGTTTATCAAATGGACGTCAAGAGCGCATTTTTGTACGGTAAAGTCAAGGAGGAGGTTTATGTCGGGCAACCACCAGGCTTTGAGGACCCAATCCACCGGGACAAGGTCTACGTGCTGAACAAAGCTTTATATGGTTTGCACCAGGCTCCAAGACAGTGGTACGAGGAGCTAAGCACATACCTCATCTCCAAAGGATTCAAGCGCGGCCTCGTCGATTGCACCCTCTTTACGAAGAAGACGGGAGATGACTTGCTTCTAGTACAGATTTACGTTGATGATATTATATTTGGTTCAACTAACGAACTTTTGTGCAGGGAATTCGAAACTGTTATGCAGGAGAAGTTCGAAATGAGCGCTATGGGGGAAATGCAGTTTTTCCTCGGCTTACAGGTGGATCAAAGACCCGACGGGATCTTCATTCACCAGACGAAATATGTAGCCGACATCTTGAGCCGATTCCAGATGGAGGACTCTAAGCCGATGGATACCCCGATTCAACCCAATCACGGGATTGGAGTGGACGCTAAGGGGGAGCTGACAGACCCATTTACATACAGAGCAATCATCGGATCTCTGATGTATTTAACAGCGTCTCGACCAGATATTATGTATGCAACGTGTCTCTGTGCTCGCTATCAATCGAAGCCGAAACAAAGTCATCTGACGGCGGTCAAGCGTATCCTTCGATATCTGAAGGGTTGTCCATCAAAAGGACTTTGGTACTCTAATGATGATGATTTTGATTTTATTGCTTTTAGTGATGCAGATTGGGGCGGCTGTGACAAAGACAGCAAATCAACAACAGCCGGTTGCCAGTTTTTAGGGAGCAGGTTAATTACCTGGCAATGCAAGAAACAGACTTCCGTCGCACTGTCTACATGTGAAGCCGAGTACATTTCAGCCTCGAGTTGCTGTTCACAAGTGCTCTGGATCCAACAACAGATGGTCGATTACGGTTTACAGTTTCTTAAAACCCCTATACACTGTGACAACGAAGCCGCAATTGCTTTAACTAAAAATACTGAAAATCATTCTAAAGCGAAACATATCCGGATTAAATATCATTTTATCCGAGATTGTTACGCTATGGAATTGATTGACATGGTCAAAATCCATACTGACTACCAACGTGCAGATTTGTTTACAAAAGCTTTTGACAGATCCCGCTTTGAATATCTTTTGAAAGTAAACAATATAAAGGAAAAACAGGACTAATCGGCTCCTCGGTTTATCATTTTTTTTATTTTTAGTTTTAGTTTTTAAATCTTTGCTAATTGGGAATTTCTCTTTGCTAATTGGGAATTTCTCTTTACTATCATAATCCTCAAAGAAGTTGATGCTTTCGAGGGGGTTGTTTAATCCTCAAAGAAGTTGATGCTTTCAAGTGGATTGTTTTCTTTCAAATTTTTGTTTTGTTTTTCAGAAAAATTAAAAAAAAAAAACCAAAAAATATGTTCTTTATTTTAGGGGGAGTCATTTTATCAGAAAAACCAAAAACATTGAAAAATTTTCAAAATACCTAAAAATTAGAAAAACCCAAAATGATTTCCTGGATAAAAAGAGGAAATGATAGTACATCAGTGGGGATCTGACACAGGCTAAAGAATTGCATAGTATAATGAGACGTATGTTGATTACGTGTGATATGCTGATAGGCTTCGTAGACTATATATTGCGTGCATTAGTGATACAAACATAACAAACTACGCGTTTGTGGATGAACACCTCATGGGCATATGGTCTTAGTACCGTAATTTCGTTTGACAGGGTGTTTGTACAAAACTCGGAGGTTTAGGATCGTTATGTTATTAGTTGTCTGGGGATAGCCTATCTGATCTTCTGCTGTAAGTAATTACTGTAACACCCCAACCGATGGCGGAATCATCGAGGTGCCACGTAGTGACGATTGTTCAAAAGCTCATGGTACTAAAATGTAAAATATTATTGAATAATCCAAAATTGTCTTACATGGAAATGGAAATTACATTGTCTAAATGAAATGTAAATATTGAAATAACTGAATTGAAATAAAGCACTAAATGTCTCTTGCTAAAGCACTAGATCAAACTGCACCTGAAACATGTACAAAAACAGGTTTGGTCAACATATGAAATATTGGTGAGCATTCCTAGATTTGATATATATAGTAGGTTAAAAGTTATACAATTCAAGTGCAAGCTACAGTGCAAATATGTAAACCATGTATCAAACAAATGAGCGAAATCAACCCTGTGACTGTATAATGTACTGTATGAACTGTAGTGTACTCAACCAATAAATGGATGATAACTTAACACTGGCCACGGATTCTCCGATGAAAAAGGGGGAGAATCAATCTAGGCGGGTTGTCAATCCAAATAGCGCTATCCAATGTTAAGGTCGGCTTGTACCATGTTAATGATTTCACTAAGTACAAATGTAATCCACATGTATTGTCTAAGCATAAAGCACGTTGTAAGCAATGCACATAGTACTAGAATTGTATTGTAAAAATGTAAACTTGTATTTGAAATTGTAATAGTGTACATGTAACACCCCAAAAATGTATAACAGCAAAAAGGGGTAGGAATACTCACAGTTTACGTAATAACTTGAAATTGAACTTGGACAACGAAATATGAATTGAGATTACTCCCAAATGATCAACCTAAAGTATTCGATAATGTGTAAGAGAAATGACTCTAGGATATATGTATTTCTAGGGCTTCGAATTGGGGATAAACATTTATATGTTTATTAAACAATTTGTTTATTAAATATAAGAAATTTAATGAATAAATAAACAAAAGTCTTTTCGTAAAATTTTAAGTTGAATATAGTCACAACATAAGGTTTTAAGTATGAAAATAATTTTTATAAAATTATTTTCTTGAAAATAGAATATTTAATCTAATTATTTCAAATTGTCAAAATACGACTTTAATATTTAAAAATATTAAAATCAAAGAATTTCTGAAAAAAAATTGTATTTCAGTTCTAAATAGTTAGAAATAATTTATGTAAAATTTTGGTGCAAAAATATTAAAAATTGGATTTATTATGAATTAATTATGATTAAAACTAACAAAAATTAATTAAAAATATAAAATAAACGATTTTTCTGAAATAAAAATATTTTCTGGAATGTTTAAGAATATACAAGTTTAGGATTATTTTTGTGAGATTTAATAAAATCGTTTAGATATTTTTATAGAATTTAATAAATATAAATGAATAAACTTGTATTATTAATAATATATATTAAATAAATTATTTTTGAAAAACTAAAAATTGGGTAATGAACTTTTATCTCAGATCAACATGATATAATTTTTGTAGAATTTATAAAAGGGTTTTGGTATTTAAAATGAATTTTAAATATATAAATGAATATATATATATAAGTTAAGCTCTTTAAAAAAAAAAAAGAATAAGATGATGCTTGTGGGACTCGAACCCTTGCAGTCTGGTTCAAGAGTACCAGGCACAACCACTTGGTCCAGACCAGTGGTTGTGTTTGGTTTCAGTTTGTTAAATATATATATATAAACGCGATTGAATGTTCTTCCCCAAATTATGATTACGAGCCCTAGCATTCTCAATCAGACAAACCACACATCTTGAACCCGATTAATGTTAGGGTTTATGTTGTTTGATTGACGACTAACAAAACCCACAAAAAAAATTGGACTTACAGTGTTGAATTGATTAAGAATGCTCGGTCAAGCAAAAAAGTCAACTAATGCTCGTAAAATTATACACAGAGTGAAAAGAAAGAGATTGAAGGTTGAGAAGAGATCATGAGCGAGTTGTGAAGACGTGTGAACGTCCAATTTATACTGCAATTGTCTAGATCGTTTAATTGGTAGGTTTGACCAATGTTTAATGTCAAAACGCGAAAAAAAAGTAAATTGATTATCAATAAATCTATAATCCACGCGATAGTGAGTTAATATAGGCCGATAATCGCGTCTCGCGTTAATGGTGCCAATTAATAGGTCAAAGGAGAAGGAAAAGAGAAAAAAAAAAAAGGAACCATATTCGCTGCTGCTGATGCGAGTTGCAGACAAGAAGGAAAGAATTGAATGCGTGTATATATGTTTTATTGCATTAGATAAAACACCAAGAGCCTAAGTGGCTTAGTGGTGGTGGTGTGTGTTGTTGTGGTTTGGTCTGGTAAGCACCCGGGTTCGAATCCAGGGAGAAGCATTCTTTTTTTTACACAGACACAAGGGGGAAGGAGGGGGAGCTGGGCCGGATTGTCTGGTGGGCCGCGTACTGGGCTGGACTAAAGGGTGAAGGGGAGGTGTCTGGTGGGCCTTGTTCTTGGGCTGGGATTGAGTTGTTGGGCTCCAAGTTACAAAGAGTGAAAAAAGGAGGGGGGGGGGTTTAGAGTTAGGTTTTGGGCTTGATTAACACATTAGTTTTTTTTTTAACATAATAGTTATTATCATTATTATTATTATTATTATTATGTATAAATATATATATATATATATATAATGAAAAAGTGACGGATGTCACAGCATCCCCTACTTTTAGAAACTTCGTCCCGAAGTTATTGAAAACATAGGGTTATGGATGCTTGGGTACAAATTAGGATAACTGTGGTTTAAATGATCTATATAAGGGGTTTGATAGGTGTGAGTTAAGGATTAGGTTCGTCTCGAGTAATAAGGAAAATAAGAATCTAGTAACACTAAACTTCAAGTTTTAGGAATCCTAAAATAAATGTACGAGTTGATTGTCTATAAATGAACTACCAAGTAAACGGAGTTTGTTCCTGGTCCGACTTCCAGTCTCACTTTCAATGCATCATTAGTGTTTGTATACAGGGTGTACCGCAGCTAACCCACCACACCTTTGATACCTTGAAAACGTACTGGATGCCTACCAAAATCTCTAATAGAATTTCACACTACCCTAATGTACATGTAAATTCATGATTACGTTCCGGACCGGAATCATCAATTTACCTTACATTAGGGTTTTATGTCCTTCTATGATCCCACCGATTGTTGAGCAGGTTCGATAGCCTCCACCAGTCGTGGAGTAGGTTGTAGGGCCTCTCCCCGACTGTTTGAAAGGCATAATGACCTCTACCAATCGTTGAGTATGTTCGATAGCCTCCACCAGTCGTGGAGCAGGTTGTAGGGCCTCTCCCGACTGTTGAAAAAGGCATGATGACTTCTATTAAGTGCAGCAATTATTATTCACATAGATTGCAAATTGATAGTATGTTTATGCAAGCAAGTTTGTAAGTACTACAACCATTAAGTGTAAGTGTTATCATGAATAATTAAATGTTTACGAGTATCATGAATAATTAGATGTTCAATGCGTAGTCAAATTAAGGGAAAAATCTAGTTTCATGTAATAACCAATGTTGTTTTCTTATAGAAAAAAAAAACATCTGTAAGATCAAGTATCAAGTCCAAACGTTTCAAATAAATGTAAGGTAGAGTCTTGTATGATTAAAAAAAAAATAAACGTAATCCATATAATAAATTTCCAATCTGTGTTAATACACAATAATACGCAAGGAAATTTCTAGATGTTGTATGCTAATGAGTGCGACAAAATTGGGTACAAAATGATAATAGGATCAAGAAAATGAAAACACGGGTATTGGATTTCTCGAGTCTTGGGAAGATTTAATCCATGGCTTAACTAGTGGGATTAACGTCATCCTGATCAGTTGTTTCGTTGGTATTGATATTGAAAGCTCGTCCATGTGCCACCAGGTTAACATTGTTCAATTTGGGGCATTGAGGTAGCATGTGGTTAGGGTCTCTACAATGATAACATGCCCGACCGTTAGTAATCTGTAGTGGTTTCTGGGCAGCTGTTTGATGATTACCCTGTGTCCCAACCATTACTCGACAAGTAGTGACAAAGTGTCCAAACCTTCCACATCTAGTGCATTGACGACATGGAAGATTTGTAGGGTGATGATACTTGCAAGTGTTGCATTGAGGATGGATTCCCGTGTAGGCTTTCTTGATAGGAGGCCGAGCCACCGGATCAACAACAGCATGGTTTTGATTATCGCCCATTCGTTTCTTAGAGTTCGAAGCAGTAGTGGCGGCCTTTGCTAAAACAGTCTTAGATTGTTCAACGGTATTGGTGGTTTTCTCAGTAGGTGTCTTGGTGCCCTTCCTAACCAAGTTTCCTTTCCTTACGTGTTTGTCTGTTAATGTGGCTGCAAGTTGGATGGCTTCTTCTACCGTAGTGGCTTTGCCTCCAGTGACAACGTCTTGAATCAGGTCAGGTAATCCCTCGATATATTTTTCGATTGCTCGAGAGACTGGGGTGACCATATGTGGAACCAGTATGCTAAGTTCGTGATATCGAGTATTATACGCAAGATTCTCACCACTGTCTTGTTTCAGTCCATGGAACTCTTCCTCCAGTTTCCTGATTTCGTTCCTAGGGCAGAATTTGGCGATCATGAGTTCCTTAACATCTGCCCAAGATAGTGATAAAGCAACATCAGTTCCTCGATTGCGCTTTTCGCCATTCCACCAGGTTAGCGCCCCCTTTTGAAGGACACTAGTAGCATAGCGAACGCGGAGTTCATCAGGACATTCACTGTTCACAAAAGTACTCTCCATGCTTTCAAAACCATTGGAGGAGGCCAGTAGCACCCTCCTCACCAGTAAATTTTGTGGGGTTGCAGGAGTTAAAGTGTTTGAAAGTGCACCGAAATTGAGTCGTACTCCCAGTGTTGGCACTGTTACTATTCTGGGTTATCTCACTGACAAGGTTTGGGATCACTGCAGCAATTTGCTCGGCGACTAAAGATGCGAGGCGACGATCAGAACGTCGTCCAGAAGCACGAACAGGGCGTTGGCTGGCATCACGGAGCATGCGGCGAGCAGACATCTATGAGGTAGTCAATTAATAATCATGAGATTAGAAAGTGTAAGTGTATAATCGTACAGATAATTATGAAGATATGATCTTGTAAGCAATGCAAAGTATTGTATATGAAACGAGAGGGTATTATTGGAAAAACTTGTACAAAATGCTTGGAGTGTCCTTGTCTAGCCGTAAAGCTCCACAAGAACGTTGACTTTTCAAAGGAATTGAACCCAATGGTGATCAAAGAAGACATGCTTTAGCCTATAAGTGGACACTCACTCCAGGAATCCCCAGGTAAGCATAACAGGTCCGTAAATGGATTTATGCGCTATGCTTGCCTATGCCAGAAAACCCAGTGTACAGGCGTCCACCCTTCCAGATTGCACGTGTCCTTATCTCACTCATTAAAGTTCAACAACTTCGAAGGAGTAACAATAAGAGTAGATATTATATCTAAGAGTGTCTTCATAAAAGGTAATGCTCCCGTTCCATGATGATGTAAACTTTCCGCTCTCTGTAGTACACCATCCCTATGCACCATGATGGAAGATAAGAAGAATAGAGAGAGGGAAGAAGGGAAAGATAGAAGGAGGAAAGTAGGGAGAAATGAGGGGTAGGGTAATTCAGGAAATATTATGCATGCAAGTTAAAGTTCGGTTATAGTCTAGGCCATTTTATCTAATAACCTAATTCCCTATAACCATGGCTCTGATACCAATCTGTAACACCCCAACCGATGGCGGAATCATCGAGGTGCCACGTAGTGACGATTGTTCAAAAGCTCATGGTACTAAAATGTAAAATATTATTGAATAATCCAAAATTGTCTTACATGGAAATGGAAATTACATTGTCTAAATGAAATGTAAATATTGAAATAACCGAATTGAAATAAAGCACTAAATGTCTCTTGCTAAAGCACTAGATCAAACTGCACCTGAAACATGTACAAAAACAGGTTTGGTCAACATATGAAATATTGGTGAGCATTCCTAGATTTGATATATATAGTAGGTTAAAAGTTATACAATTCAAGTGCAAGCTACAGTGCAAATATGTAAACCATGTATCAAACAAATGAGCGAAATCAACCCTGTGACTGTATAATGTACTGTATGAACTGTAGTGTACTCAACCAATAAATGGATGATAACTTAACACTGGCCACGGATTCTCCGATGAAAAAGGGGGAGAATCAATCTAGGCGGGTTGTCAATCCAAATAGCGCTATCCAATGTTAAGGTCGGCTTGTACCATGTTAATGATTTCACTAAGTACAAATGTAATCCACATGTATTGTCTAAGCATAAAGCACGTTGTAAGCAATGCACATAGTACTAGAATTGTATTGTAAAAATGTAAACTTGTATTTGAAATTGTAATAGTGTACATGTAACACCCCAAAAATGTATAACAACAAAAAGGGGTAGGAATACTCACAGTTTACGTAATAACTTGAAATTGAACTTGGACAACGAAATATGAATTGAGATTACTCCCAAATGATCAACCTAAAGTATTCGATAATGTGTAAGAGAAATGACTCTAGGATATATGTATTTCTAGGGCTTCGAATTGGGGATAAACGTTTATATGTTTATTAAACAATTTGTTTATTAAATATAAGAAATTTAATGAATAAATAAACAAAAGTCTTTTCGTAAAAATTTTAAGTTGAATATAGTCACAACATAAGGTTTTAAGTATGAAAATAATTTTTATAAAATTATTTTCTTGAAAATAGAATATTTAATCTAATTATTTCAAATTGTCAAAATACGACTTTAATATTTAAAAATATTAAAATCAAAGAATTTCTGAAAAAAAATTGTATTTCAGTTCTAAATAGTTAGAAATAATTTATGTAAAATTTTGGTGCAAAAATATTAAAAATTGGATTTATTATGAATTAATTATGATTAAAACTAACAAAAATTAATTAAAAATATAAAATAAACGATTTTTCTGAAATAAAAATATTTTCTGGAATGTTTAAGAATATACAAGTTTAGGATTATTTTTGTGAGATTTAATAAAATCGTTTAGATATTTTTATAGAATTTAATAAATATAAATGAATAAACTTGTATTATTAATAATATATATTAAATAAATTATTTTTGAAAAACTAAAAATTGGGTAATGAACTTTTATCTCAGATCAACATGATATAATTTTTGTAGAATTTATAAAAGGGTTTTGGTATTTTAAAATGAATTTTAAATATATAAATGAATATATATATATATAAGTTAAGCTCTTTAAAAAAAAAAAAAAAGAATAAGATGATGCTTGTGGGACTCGAACCCTTGCAGTCTGGTTCAAGAGTACCAGGCACAACCACTTGGTCCAGACCAGTGGTTGTGTTTGGTTTCAGTTTGTTAAATATATATATATAAACGCGATTGAATGTTCTTCCCCAAATTATGATTACGAGCCCTAGCATTCTCAATCAGACAAACCACACATCTTGAACCCGATTAATGTTAGGGTTTATGTTGTTTGATTGACGACTAACAAAACCCACAAAAAAAATTGGACTTACAGTGTTGAATTGATTAAGAATGCTCGGTCAAGCCAAAAAGTCAACTAATGCTCGTAAAATTATACACAGAGTGAAAAGAAAGAGATTGAAGGTTGAGAAGAGATCATGAGCGAGTTGTGAAGACGTGTGAACGTCCAATTTATACTGCAATTGTCTAGATCGTTTAATTGGTAGGTTTGACCAATGTTTAATGTCAAAACGCGAAAAAAAAGTAAATTGATTATCAATAAATCTATAATCCACGCGATAGTGAGTTAATATAGGCCGATAATCGCGTCTCGCGTTAATGGTGCCAATTAATAGGTCAAAGGAGAAGGAAAAGAGAAAAAAAAAAGGAACCATATTCGCTGCTGCTGATGCGAGTTGCAGACAAGAAGGAAAGAATTGAATGCGTGTATATATGTTTTATTGCATTAGATAAAACACCAAGAGCCTAAGTGGCTTAGTGGTGGTGGTGTGTGTTGTTGTGGTTTGGTCTGGTAAGCACCGGGTTCGAATCCAGGGAGAAGCATTCTTTTTTTTACACAGACACAAGGGGGAAGGAGGGGGAGCTGGGCCGGATTGTCTGGTGGGCCGCGTACTGGGCTGGACTAAAGGGTGAAGGGGAGGTGTCTGGTGGGCCTTGTTCTTGGGCTGGGATTGAGTTGTTGGGCTCCAAGTTACAAAGAGTGAAAAAAGGGGGGGGGGGGGGGTTTAGAGTTAGGTTTTGGGCTTGATTAACACATTAGTTTTTTTTTTAACATAATAGTTATTATCATTATTATTATTATTATTATGTATAAAAATATATATATATATATATATATATATATAATGAAAAAGTGACGGATGTCACAGCATCCCCTACTTTTAGAAACTTCGTCCCGAAGTTATTGAAAACATAGGGTTATGGATGCTTGGGTACAAATTAGGATAACTGTGGTTTAAATGATCTATATAAGGGGTTTGATAGGTGTGAGTTAAGGATTAGGTTCGTCTCGAGTAATAAGGAAAATAAGAATCTAGTAACACTAAACTTCAAGTTTTAGGAATCCTAAAATAAATGTACGAGTTGATTGTCTATAAATGAACTACCAAGTAAACGGAGTTTGTTCCTGGTCCGACTTCCAGTCTCACTTTCAATGCATCATTAGTGTTTGTATACAGGGTGTACCGCAGCTAACCCACCACACCTTTGATACCTTGAAAACGTACTGGATGCCTACCAAAAACTCTAATAGAATTTCACACTACCCTAATGTACCTGTAAATTCATGATTACGTTCCGGACCGGAATCATCAATTTACCTTACATTAGGGTTTTATGTCCTTCTATGATCCCACCGATTGTTGAGCAGGTTCGATAGCCTCCACCAGTCGTGGAGTAGGTTGTAGGGCCTCTCCCCGACTGTTTGAAAGGCATAATGACCTCTACCAATCGTTGAGTATGTTCGATAGCCTCCACCAGTCGTGGAGCAGGTTGTAGGGCCTCTCCCGACTGTTGAAAAAGGCATGATGACTTCTATTAAGTGCAGCAATTATTATTCACATAGATTGCAAATTGATAGTATGTTTATGCAAGCAAGTTTGTAAGTACTACAACCATTAAGTGTAAGTGTTATCATGAATAATTAAATATTTACGAGTATCATGAATAATTAGATGTTCAATGCGTAGTCAAATTAAGGGAAAAATCTAGTTTCATGTAATAACCAATGTTGTTTTCTTAGAGAAAAAAAAAACATCTGTAAGATCAAGTATCAAGTCCAAACGTTTCAAATAAATGTAAGGTAGAGTCTTGTATGATTAAAAAAAAATAAACGTAATCCATATAATAAATTTCCAATCTGTGTTAATACACAATAATACGCAAGGAAATTTCTAGATGTTGTATGCTAATGAGTGCGACAAAATTGGGTACAAAATGATAATAGGATCAAGAAAATGAAAACACGGGTATTGGATTTCTCGAGTCTTGGGAAGATTTAATCCATGGCTTAACTAGTGGGATTAACGTCATCCTGATCAGTTGTTTCGTTGGTATTGATATTGAAAGCTCGTCCATGTGCCACCAGGTTAACATTGTTCAATTTGGGGCATTGAGGTAGCATGTGGTTAGGGTCTCTACAATGATAACATGCCCGACCGTTAGTAATCTGTAGTGGTTTCTGGGCAGCTGTTTGATGATTACCCTGTGTCCCAACCATTACTCGACAAGTAGTGACAAAGTGTCCAAACCTTCCACATCTAGTGCATTGACGACATGGAAGATTTGTAGGGTGATGATACTTGCAAGTGTTGCATTGAGGATGGATTCCCGTGTAGGCTTTCTTGATAGGAGGCTGAGCCACCGGATCAACAACAGCATGGTTTTGATTATCGCCCATTCGTTTCTTAGAGTTCGAAGCAGTAGTGGCGGCCTTTGCTAAAACAGTCTTAGATTGTTCAACGGTATTGGTGGTTTTCTCAGTAGGTGTCTTGGTGCCCTTCCTAACCAAGTTTCCTTTCCTTACGTGTTTGTCTGTTAATGTGGCTGCAAGTTGGATGGCTTCTTCTACCGTAGTGGCTTTGCCTCCAGTGACAACGTCTTGAATCAGGTCAGGTAATCCCTCGATATATTTTTCGATTGCTCGAGAGACTGGGGTGACCATATGTGGAACCAGTATGCTAAGTTCGTGATATCGAGTATTATACGCAAGATTCTCACCACTGTCTTGTTTCAGTCCATGGAACTCTTCCTCCAGTTTCCTGATTTCGTTCCTAGGGCAGAATTTGGCGATCATGAGTTCCTTAACATCTGCCCAAGATAGTGATAAAGCAACATCAGTTCCTCGATTGCGCTTTTCGCCATTCCACCAGGTTAGCGCCCCCTTTTGAAGGACACTAGTAGCATAGCGAACGCGGAGTTCATCAGGACATTCACTGTTCACAAAAGTACTCTCCATGCTTTCAAACCATTGGAGGAGGCCAGTAGCACCCTCCTCACCAGTAAATTTTGTGGGGTTGCAGGAGTTAAAGTGTTTGAAAGTGCACCGAAATTGAGTCGTACTCCCAGTGTTGGCACTGTTACTATTCTGGGTTATCTCACTGACAAGGTTTGGGATCACTGCAGCAATTTGCTCGGCGACTAAAGATGCGAGGCGACGATCAGAACGTCGTCCAGAAGCACGAACAGGGCGTTGGCTGGCATCACGGAGCATGCGGCGAGCAGACATCTATGAGGTAGTCAATTAATAATCATGAGATTAGAAAGTGTAAGTGTATAATCGTACAGATAATTATGAAGATATGATCTTGTAAGCAATGCAAAGTATTGTATATGAAACGAGAGGGTATTATTGGAAAAACTTGTACAAAATGCTTGGAGTGTCCTTGTCTAGCCGTAAAGCTCCACAAGAACGTTGACTTTTCAAAGGAATTGAACCCAATGGTGATCAAAGAAGACATGCTTTAGCCTATAAGTGGACACTCACTCCAGGAATCCCCAGGTAAGCATAACAGGTCCGTAAATGGATTTATGCGCTATGCTTGCCTATGCCAGAAAACCCAGTGTACAGGCGTCCACCCTTCCAGATTGCACGTGTCCTTATCTCACTCATTAAAGTTCAACAACTTCGAAGGAGTAACAATAAGAGTAGATATTATATCTAAGAGTGTCTTCATAAAAGGTAATGCTCCCGTTCCATGATGATGTAAACTTTCCGCTCTCTGTAGTACACCATCCCTATGCACCATGATGGAAGATAAGAAGAATAGAGAGAGGGAAGAAGGGAAAGATAGAAGGAGGAAAGTAGGGAGAAATGAGGGGTAGGGTAATTCAGGAAATATTATGCATGCAAGTTAAAGTTCGGTTATAGTCTAGGCCATTTTATCTAATAACCTAATTCCCTATAACCATGGCTCTGATACCAATCTGTAACACCCCAACCGATGGCGGAATCATCGAGGTGCCACGTAGTGACGATTGTTCAAAAGCTCATGGTACTAAAATGTAAAATATTATTGAATAATCCAAAATTGTCTTACATGGAAATGGAAATTACATTGTCTAAATGAAATGTAAATATTGAAATAACTGAATTGAAATAAAGCACTAAATGTCTCTTGCTAAAGCACTAGATCAAACTGCACCTGAAACATGTACAAAAACAGGTTTGGTCAACATATGAAATATTGGTGAGCATTCCTAGATTTGATATATATAGTAGGTTAAAAGTTATACAATTCAAGTGCAAGCTACAGTGCAAATATGTAAACCATGTATCAAACAAATGAGCGAAATCAACCCTGTGACTGTATAATGTACTGTATGAACTGTAGTGTACTCAACCAATAAATGGATGATAACTTAACACTGGCCACGGATTCTCCGATGAAAAAGGGGGAGAATCAATCTAGGCGGGTTGTCAATCCAAATAGCGCTATCCAATGTTAAGGTCGGCTTGTACCATGTTAATGATTTCACTAAGTACAAATGTAATCCACATGTATTGTCTAAGCATAAAGCACGTTGTAAGCAATGCACATAGTACTAGAATTGTATTGTAAAAATGTAAACTTGTATTTGAAATTGTAATAGTGTACATGTAACACCCAAAAATGTATAACAACAAAAAGGGGTAGGAATACTCACAGTTTACGTAATAACTTGAAATTGAACTTGGACAACGAAATATGAATTGAGATTACTCCCAAATGATCAACCTAAAGTATTCGATAATGTGTAAGAGAAATGACTCTAGGATATATGTATTTCTAGGGCTTCGAATTGGGGATAAACGTTTATATGTTTATTAAACAATTTGTTTATTAAATATAAGAAATTTAATGAATAAATAAACAAAAGTCTTTTCGTAAAATTTTAAGTTGAATATAGTCACAACATAAGGTTTTAAGTATGAAAATAATTTTTATAAAATTATTTTCTTGAAAATAGAATATTTAATCTAATTATTTCAAATTGTCAAAATACGACTTTAATATTTAAAAATATTAAAATCAAAGAATTTCTGAAAAAAAATTGTATTTCAGTTCTAAATAGTTAGAAATAATTTATGTAAAATTTTGGTGCAAAAATATTAAAAATTGGATTTATTATGAATTAATTATGATTAAAACTAACAAAAATTAATTAAAAATATAAAATAAACGATTTTTCTGAAATAAAAATATTTTCTGGAATGTTTAAGAATATACAAGTTTAGGATTATTTTTGTGAGATTTAATAAAATCGTTTAGATATTTTTATAGAATTTAATAAATATAAATGAATAAACTTGTATTATTAATAATATATATTAAATAAATTATTTTTGAAAAACTAAAAATTGGGTAATGAACTTTTATCTCAGATCAACATGATATAATTTTTGTAGAATTTATAAAAGGGTTTTGGTATTTTAAAATGAATTTTAAATATATAAATGAATATATATATATATAAGTTAAGCTCTTTAAAAAAAAAAAAAAAGAATAAGATGATGCTTGTGGGACTCGAACCCTTGCAGTCTGGTTCAAGAGTACCAGGCACAACCACTTGGTCCAGACCAGTGGTTGTGTTTGGTTTCAGTTTGTTAAATATATATATATAAACGCGATTGAATGTTCTTCCCCAAATTATGATTACGAGCCCTAGCATTCTCAATCAGACAAACCACACATCTTGAACCCGATTAATGTTAGGGTTTATGTTGTTTGATTGACGACTAACAAAACCCACAAAAAAAATTGGACTTACAGTGTTGAATTGATTAAGAATGCTCGGTCAAGCCAAAAAGTCAACTAATGCTCGTAAAATTATACACAGAGTGAAAAGAAAGAGATTGAAGGTTGAGAAGAGATCATGAGCGAGTTGTGAAGACGTGTGAACGTCCAATTTATACTGCAATTGTCTAGATCGTTTAATTGGTAGGTTTGACCAATGTTTAATGTCAAAACGCGAAAAAAAGTAAATTGATTATCAATAAATCTATAATCCACGCGATAGTGAGTTAATATAGGCCGATAATCGCGTCTCGCGTTAATGGTGCCAATTAATAGGTCAAAGGAGAAGGAAAAGAGAAAAAAAAAAAGGAACCATATTCGCTGCTGCTGATGCGAGTTGCAGACAAGAAGGAAAGAATTGAATGCGTGTATATATGTTTTATTGCATTAGATAAAACACCAAGAGCCTAAGTGGCTTAGTGGTGGTGGTGTGTGTTGTTGTGGTTTGGTCTGGTAAGCACCCGGGTTCGAATCCAGGGAGAAGCATTCTTTTTTTTACACAGACACAAGGGGGAAGGAGGGGGAGCTGGGCCGGATTGTCTGGTGGGCCGCGTACTGGGCTGGACTAAAGGGTGAAGGGGAGGTGTCTGGTGGGCCTTGTTCTTGGGCTGGGATTGAGTTGTTGGGCTCCAAGTTACAAAGAGTGAAAAAAGGGGGGGGGGTTTAGAGTTAGGTTTTGGGCTTGATTAACACATTAGTTTTTTTTTAACATAATAGTTATTATCATTATTATTATTATTATTATTATGTATAAATATATATATATATATATATAATGAAAAAGTGACGGATGTCACAGTTACGGACCTAGATCAGACAGGATGTCTTTATAAAAGAGCTTTATGCCAAAACCTAAAGTTACCGAATTGAGGAACTTTCCATGTTATATGATGATCAAAGATTATCTATAATATCGTATTGATCATTGATGCAAATCATGATTAATATCAGTCCTCAACCTGGTATGGTGCATATGTTACTTTGCTGCATTAATTTGCTGACCTGTATACCTCTATGCATTATATCTTGTACAATTACAGACGATGAAAGCATAATCACGCTTTACAATGAGTCTTTGTGCAAATTACTTCTTGATACGGGAGTATGTCATGTGTGTGGGAACCACAATGTGTTAGTCTAATAAATCTAATTCGTATCATTTTAAAGCATTGCGTAATTGTCTGCATGTGAGCTTATGTGGACAACAATATCAGCAATTGCCGTGTCACATATTATTTCTAATGATAATATTAAAATAGATCAACGCTGTGTTCAGATTTCTCAGTTAACTGATATGATCCTCTTACCGGAAATCACAAAATGTTTACTGCTTTCATTTACTTTGATGCATTTTACTTTGTCGCATGTTACTTTTATTGTCAAAAAGATACAAAATCCAAAAAGATTTTAGGTGTGTTTTAATCAAAATTTCAGAAAATCCAAAAGATTTGCATTTCTGTTTTATTTTTGATATCTGGGGATGTTTGATGGTCAATTTCTGAGATTTGATAACACCATCTGGACTTTGTAACATTCAAAATGTGAAAATTTGAGTTTTGGAAGTTTAACGAATTGAAAAATGTTGAACGGGATTCGAATTCGTGATTTGGCGAAATTTTCAGATTTTTCCATTTCACATTCGCCCCTTAAATGGGTCGAATGTGGAAAAATCATCACACTCGACCGTTTTGTTTTTGGGCGAAGGTGGATTTTTCACTTCCGGGTACAAAGTTTCACCTTCGAGTCTTTCAATAGGGGCGAAGGTGGAAATTCTTTCACATTCGTGTCATTAACTTGGGGCGAATGTGGACTTAACCCACATTCGTCCACCTGAACCGGTCGAACGTGGACCTCTATATATATGTCTTTCAGGTTCGATCCTCTTCATTCAAAATTTTTCAAAATTTCTGTTATACCAGACCTTGTTGCTCGTGACTTTTATGATCCCTTGATTTGTTCCCTAGTTCTTTCTGATCAATTTGATACAACTTTTACAGGTATTGGACTTCAAAACAGATCAAAATTGCTCGTTTTCAGAACCGGACCTAGGGTTTCATAGTTTATGGTCTTAGAGTCTGTTTTATGGGTTGATTTTGATCGCTTTTCATTCCACATCAGTTTTAGGGGGAGATATAATGAGGAATTAGTGTTTAACATTGTTTAAATTGATTGAATGAGTAATTGAACTTAGTTAAACCTAATTCACTTTTAAAAACTGATGTAGAATGGAATAAATGGAAAATTGTTGATGGACGAATGTTAGTCGGACATGTTAGTATGTTTTAGGATCAAAATTACAAGTTAAAACAAACAATGGCAAAATTTCAAATTTTGGGGGAAAACCTGTTTCACCTTCGGTTCAAAAACCGGGCGAAGGTGGAATCAGGTTGGACGAAGGTGGAACAATGTGGACGAATGTGATTTTTATTTAGAACTTTTTCACTTCCGACTATAATTTTCTACCTTCGACCAATTATTCTCACATTCGGCCATGTCTAAACGGGCGAACGTGAAGATTAGTTTTTGACCAGAATTTTATATTTTTGTCGTTTTTGTGTTTTGACGTGTTTTTATTGATTTTCATGTGCAGATGGCTGAACAACCCGAGAACGTTGAAACACCAGCAGTGAATGTTGAAACTCCAACTGAGATTACAGTTCCAGACCCAGTACCAGAAGCAGGAACGTCTGTTCCGAGCAGTTGGCCTTTTGAACGATCGCACAACTGTTGCGCTTATCTAGGAGACGTTGAGAAGAATACAGAATTTACCGGTATTATCGAGTTTCTGAAGAGGAGCAGGATTGTTCATGCCTTAGCCACACCAACCATCATATACAAAGACATAATTGAAGACTTTTACCAGAATGCTAAATATGATTACTGGGAGAATCAGACGATCATCAAGAGCAAGATTCAGGAGATGGAGATGTTCTTGACTGAAGCTGATATTCGGGAGGCATTACAGATTAAGTTTGAAGATAGTGAAGATCCCAGGGAATTGTCATGGACAGAACAGAAGGCGTGCTTCTTAAGAATGAAATACAAAGGTCCAATCACTGACGGATCTATGTATAAGGGGAAGCTGGGAGTGCAGTACAAGTATTTTGCACATGTTCTGATTCATGTCTTTGGATGTGTGAGTGGTGGTTATGACGTGATGAGAAGGAGTTTGAGTTCATTAATGGTTGCGTTGACACTCAACAAACCATTTAATGTTTCTGGGATGATACTTGATCATATGCTGGAGATGCTGAAGGAATGAAGAATAAGAAGTTTATGTTGTATCCGAGGTTTCTAATGATGATCTTTGACTACAAGTATCCAATGTTGAAAAAGGATCCGACTATGATCCTAGGTCAAGATCACATGAATATTAGAACCTTGATGAGGATGAAAGGTTACAAAGGTGTGCCTGACAGTGAGAAGCCACCTAACAGGAGGTTATTTGGTGTTTTGGCTCGTCCGGATTACATTGATCCTGGCAAGAACAAAGCAAGACATGATGAGAGTGACTCAGACAATGATGATCCCTTAGTGTATGTAGATTCAAGCACTAAGCGGAAACGACAAGTAGTCAATCCTGGAGCCAAAGGGAAGGGCAAGGGAAAGGTTGTGGATCAGGGAAGCACTAAGCAACAAGTGGCTAGAAAGAAATCGACGGCGAAGAAAGGATCGGGTTTGGTGGATGAAGAGTCTGTAGATTCAGAAGAGACTGAGGTTGATGAGCAGTGAGATTCTGATGATGAGAATGTGAGGACCACCAAACGTAAGGCCACTATGGTTGGTGAGTCTGAATCCTTGAATCAGTCGATAGAAGAATCTGAGAGAAGAAAGAAATCGGTTGAAGATGAAGGCCTAGGTGTTGACCTAGCAGAACTGAGTGTTGGAGAAACTGTAGTTGTGAATTTGCCCAGAAAGACTAAGAAACAAAAGACTATGGCCAAGAAATCAAGTGTAAAAGAACTGAGAGAGAAAGAATTAGCTCAGTTGTTGAAGGGAAAGAGATTACCTGATGCTGGTACACCATCTAAGCTATCTTCACCAGTTGCCAAGAAGCAGAAGAAAGCGAGAGAGGCAGAGACTTTACCAATCGATCAATTCAATATCGATATGGATAAAGTGCTCGATATGTTTAAAAAGCCTCAGAAGGAGAAAGTTATTGAAGTTGAGCCATCCAAGTCAAAGTCGAAGAAAATAACTGTGGATGATGATGTTATGAAGCAAGTAAATAAGAAGATGGAAGACATGATGAAAATGTTGGTTGCTCAACAAGCTGAGATTGCAAAGTTCAAACAGAATGAGGAGAAAATGCTTCAGATTGTGGTTGCTTCAAAATCTAATCAGGATGAGATTAATGATAAGATTCAGATGTTGGAAGCTAAGAATGAGAAGCTTGAAAGAAGATGTGAAAGAAACAAGAGCAAAATCAAACTGATTAAGACTGATAACAAAGAACTAAAGAAGGAAAACAAACGCCTTAGTAATTTGATTGACGAGCTTTATAACAGGGCACCTCAGTTGAAAGAGGGTGAAGAAGATGAAGAAGAAGAAGAAGAAGAGCAGGTGGATTTTGAACAATCAGATTCTGAGAAAGAAGAAGATGATGATGAGGATAATGATGGATCGGATAAAAGTGATGATGATAATGATGATGATGATGACAATAATGATGATGATGATGGTGCTGAAGGTACGGGGAAAAAGAAAGGTGATGAGTTTAGCAGTGGAAGTGATCATGATGGAGGAGATGATACTTCTAGATTTAGTTATGAGAAGAGAACACCGAAGAAGAAAGATACTGGAGAATCGAGTTCCAAGAAGAAAGGAGAGAATGTTGATTCGAATGAAAGTATTTTCTGGAACGAGAAGGTGAGATCTTTGTCTGATAATGCTAAACAGATGTATAAGGATATGTTGGAAAAGAGGGAGTGGACCATTGAGTTCACAGGATGCTTCGCTGAAATATTCCAGACTGATGATTTAAGATATGAGTTGGAATATGAAGATCCAGATCTTGAAGAAGGGGAATTACCTGCATCTGTGGCGAAAGAAATTTTAGATGGTCTTGCACAGAGGGTAGGGAAAACGTTTGAGGAGTTTATGATGGATGAATCGATTCCTGATATTCCTGAAAAGGATATAGGAAGTCATTTAGATGATGTACATACTCCAGAAAACAATGAAGTTGAAGTAGAAGATATAACTCATGAAGAGTTTCCCCAGTATTTCAGACAAGATGATGAGAATGAAGTATTTCCTGACTTCACTGAGATACCAAATAAGTCAGCGAAACAGAAAGCAAAGAAAAGAAGTGAAGAGTTTGTTGAAAAGGTATTTGGTACTGAAAAGAAAGATTCTTCTAACCAGTCTGATGAGTTGAAGAATTATATGAAGAAGTTGAAGGAAATGGATGAGAACCGACCAAAGCCTGAAGCTCAAGGTAACTTTTATCGATTTCATAATGCCAAGTTCAAAGGCAGAGCTCTCGGGTGGACTTACTTAGGCAGACTGAAGTGTATTGCTGCAAAATGGGAAACCGGAATTCTGTATTTCAACAGATTCTGTGACTTGCTTACTCTACCGTATTGGGCGGTTAGAGACTTATGCAGATTCCCAATGTCAGGTGCCGAAGTAAATGGATCGCATGTCGGTTGGTGCGCAGACAAATTGGTTTGGGAGAGTCGTACGAAATGGAACAGATTCAAGCCTCAATATCCCAAAAGAAAAGTGCATAGGGATATTGATCCACAAACCAATATGAAGCGTGTTACTTTGATCTACAAAGCACCTAATGTGATGAGGAAGATACCGTTGATGCCAATGCCACAACACTTTAGTGCTGATTTCATCTTTTGGTATTACGATTGGAGAAAGGCAGAAGCGGTGATCGTGTTGAGAGATGGAAAGGATAAATACAAGCATGTTCATGTATTTGATCCTATGTGGTTGATTAATTGCACATTCGAAGACATCGTCATGTTGTTCTTTAATCCGATCTACTATGAACCCAATGACTTTGCTCAAGCGAGAAAGTATACTCAAGTTGTTGGAGTGTGTTTTGCGTATGATATCAATGCAGGAAGCAACTTGGAGGGTAAACTTGGCAAGACTGTGAAGATGGCCAATGTGTCTAAGCCTGTGAAGAAAACATTTGAACCGCCAATGACTACTGAGCAGAAGAAGCAGCTCAAAATCAAGTTGATGAACAAGACGATGGACTATCAGAGAAAACTATCCAATCAATAGTCGAGGGGGAGTTTGTTGATGCGTTTTGCGACTAAGGATTGGATATACAATAATTAACATATGTTAGTGATGGCCGAAGGTGACTATAGTCTGGGCGAATGTAGAATAGTATGGGCGAAGGTGAATAGAATGGGGCGAAGGTAGATTTGGACTGGGCGAAGGAAGAATGGACCTGAACAAGAAGACACATTCGACCACTTGTAGTGGGCGAATGTGGAAAACACTCACATTCGACCAGTTGTAAGGGGCGAATGTGCAGTGCTTATATATAGATTTTGTGTTTTTGATAATGAAAGAGAGTTGTCATTTGTGTCCAGGTTCAGATCAGGTTCATAGGTGTTTTTGAGAGATTATCAGTGTGTTCTAGATTAACATAAACTCATTGTAAATGCTTTTTGAATGAAAGTTAATCTATGAAATGTTATTGAAAATGATCTTGATTGTGTCGTGATTTGTGTTTTATCAATTTGTTCAGATCTAGGGTTTCCGCACCTAGGTTTGTGACTTGTATGATCATATAATCCTGTTTTAGCTAAAATCCAACGCTCACAAAGATAAAATGTGCATGCGATAAAAAGTGTGTAGTGGAAATGGAGGTTGACGAATAGAAAACAGTGGCAAATGGTTTAGTCTTTTGTTTGGTTTAATTAGGTGAAATTAATGACTGGGAAAGCCCATAGGTTTTGAATTTTAAAAACAGAAAAGGCCATGTGATGTTATTGTCTCCACATTTTCTGTTAATTTGTTATACATGCTTATATAGTTCTAAAACTCTAAATTTTAAAAGTCTTTTTTTTTTTTTGTAAATTACCATAAATATTTGTAAAGCTCTAGTTTTTTATAATGATGTAAGCACAATGCGGCAATCAACACATGCACTTCTAAAGGTGTGCATGATTTAGCTTAGTTCGATTATTAATCTCAACCGAAACCGAAGCCATCAGTTGATTGTTCCTATTAACCAATCGGTTAATTGATTTGTTTTTTTGGTTAGATTGTTAGTTTTGAGTTCGGTTAAGTTAATTTTGGTTCATAACCAAATTTTGGCTAAAATATTTATATGAAATGGAGGTATAAATACATGAAATGATAGTATGAAAGCTAAAAATATATGAATACATGAAATATTCATTTTGATTTAGTTACTTTTGATTTAGTTTCTTCTGTTTTTTTTTTGTTTAATTTTGGTTAACAATTCAATTATTGTTCACCCCTAGACATTGTTAATTACTTAACATATCAAATTTTTAATTATAAAGTAATAGAAATACTATATTCAAATTAAAGAGAATAATGCTCGTTTTTGTGGTGTATTTTTTTTAGATAATATTAACGTATGAAAAAGTTATGGTTGATTCATGCAGCATTACGAGTTTAATGCCGCTTTTATAATAAAATCATCTATCTATATCTATCTATATCTATGCATAGAATAAACCAAAGCCATTTTAATGACATGATACTCAAAGAGGGTATTCTCTTCATTTAGTGTGTCATGTGTCATCCCATGTGGCAAGGGCTTTATTTTATGAAAATAATAATTTAAAATTTAAAAACAAAATTAGATTTTTATCTCTAATGTTTCCTCCCATAATTTTCAAACGTTTATATCTTTTATATACGAGATTTTTTAAAGAAAAAAATTACACCAAATTAACGAGCGTTTTATTATCTTTCCAACGAGTACCATAGTGTTATATAAAAAACGGAGAAAAAAACGACTATTTTTTTGTGTGGTTCTGTTCGTACAGGAAAAAAAACACAAAGTGTTCAGGTTATTCATTAATCATGTATAGGCAAGTCATTAGTTATGTTCAAACCAGTAAATTTTTATTTACAACATGTGTTAGCATTGGAGTTGTACATTGTTTTAGGTTAGGTTTTAATATTAGAGTTATTATACATTGTTTAAGGTTATGCACTAACATTGAATATACATTGTTAATTGTTTTAAGTTAAGTGCTACCCGAAGCTTTCCTGCATGTAACTGTAAAACGCATCAGTCTATTTCAGATGTAAAATTGATATTTCAAATTAGATTTCTCAACCCGGGACGCTCACGGGATATAATCTAGTATATTATAAAAGAAGGGTTGGGTTATTTTAAAAAGGCTACAAAAAATGAGAAGGGTGAGAAGCCACTAGAAAATGACATGTGTCCAAAGGATTAACAAGTGGGAGGGGTAATTTTGTCAAAAACATATGCACATGCAAGTCACATGCCATTTCCACCTTCATTTTTAAATGCCCGTAACTTTTTTATACGTCATCCGTTTTTAAAAAAAATTATACCATAAAATTGAGCGTCTTTTTATCTTTAATATGAGTACCATATTGCTATACTTTTGAAAAAAAATTTCAAAACCCACTTGCGTAAGACACAATGGAATGTAAAACACAATGAACACCAATTAAATATAGGGTATAAAACACAATCAAGAGTCTAGTAAAACACAATGGACGATATACTAAAGATACAATGAATAGAAGACTAAAACACAATGAATACTTTTGAAAAAAAAAAGTTGAAAACCAGTTGCATAAGGCACAATGGAAGACATACGAAAGACATAATGAACAAAAGACTAAAATACAATGAATACTTTTGAAAAAAAAAGTTAAAAACCCAATTGTGTAAAACCCAATGGACGACATAATAAAGACACAATGAACAGAAGATTAAAACACAATGAATACTTTTGTAAAAAAAGTTGAAAACCCAGTTGCGTAAGACACAATGGAGATAATGTAAAACACAATGAGTACCAATTAAATATGCAATGAACAATAGGGTATAAAACACAATGAACAGTCTAATAAAACACAATGGACGACATTCTAAAGACACAATGAACAGAAGACTAAAACACAATGAATAATAGACTTAAACACAATGAACAACATAATAAAACACAATGTACACCTAAATACAAAACTCATTTACGTAAAACACAGTTAAAATCATACTAAAAACACAATGGACAAAGTTAAATCATGTGTAGACTAAAAAAACATAAATAACATATTTATAAAGCACACATGCATACTATAACACAATGAACGTGCAGAAGACACAACGGAGAAAAAAAACCCATTTAGCACGATTTTTTTTTTCAATTTTAATGTAGCAATGTGGTACTCATATTAAAGATAAAAAAACGCTCGTTAATATGGTGAAATTTTTTTGAAAAAAAAATGTCGTATGAAAAAGTTATAGACGTTTTAAAATGATGGGGGGAATTGACATGTGCATTGCATGTGGAGAGAGAAAGTCAACAAATGTTGTTTTCCTTTTATGCCCTTTCTCTAATTTATTATTTATTTTTTTTAAACAAACTAATCTCAACCATTCAAATATATGATCAATGGATCACAATCTTTCTCACCCTTCCTAGAAAAAGTATCTTGTGTATTTGATCCTAACCCTATAAAAGAAAGTCATTTTAATGACATGACATTCAAGGAGTCATTCTTCTCCTTGAGTGTGCCATGTGTCATGCCATGTGGTAAATTAAAAAAACAAATAATAATATAAAACATTATCTACTAAAATTAAATTGAGTTATTTTAGGAAAAAAAATTTAAAAACAAATTTAAATTTCCCCTCTTATGTTTTCTCCCATAATTTTTAAACGTTAATATCTTTTATATACGAGATTTTTAAAGAAAAAAATTACACAAAATTAACGAGCGTTTTTGTGACCACCGTCACCCTCGTCTTTTAAAAAGTTGTCAATTTTAGTCATTTATCTATTTTGAAGCTTCACCTCTAGTTCTCTTCAAATATTATTATTTTTTTTAAAATAGTGTACGTAAACATTTTGTATACGCACGTTTTGACATACAAAACGTACTATAACTATTATGTTAGCTTATGAAAGTTTTAATTTTAATTTAAAAAGTTTAGTTTAAAAGTTTTTATAATTAATTTAGCTAACTTAGTTAAGTTTCTGTAAAGAAAAGTTAACTAAAAACATATATACTTAACCAAGTCAACAAGGAGGGACCAATCTTGCCAAATATCCAAAGTTTCAAATCTAATTTATCCCCTCCCTCCTTTCCACGTTTTTCCGGTCAAAATTCCGGCCAACTCCGGCCGATCTCCGGCGAGGTACAAACCATGCTTTTCAAGCCGTATTAATCACTTTACTTATTAACAATACGTTTCTCCATTGTTTCCAAGTGTTTAATGAGTTTAAAACAGGTTTTAATCATGTATTTAACCGGGTTTGTGAAGTAACCGATCGGAAGTTATTGGGCAAAAAAAAAAAAAACGTTTTTTTCCTTAAACAACATTATATATAGGACCTTTTACCTTATTTCCAGCCTTTGAACATCTCTAACCCATAAAAAGAAACCACATAACGTGTCCAGAAGCTATGCGAATCGAGTTCTTTTCATACGTTTTTTTGAAGCTTGATTTCCGACTAGAATTCGTGAATGTAAGTCCCATCTATCAGTGTCGTTTTGTTATTTACGTGTCACACATTAAAAGCCCCTTATTACAGGTCTTTAATCGAGCCTTGTTCATGTTATTGATTTTAAAGGTTAGGGTTAGGGTTCTTGCTAGTAGGATTGAGGAAGATGATGAGTTGGTAACAATGTTTATATAAATTGTTTTCTGATTATAACTCACAAACATATGTGTAGACTAGTGGTAGTGGAACATCTTGTGGTAGAAGGGAACCTGGGTTCAAACCCTGGCACCTTCACCCCTATTTTCAGTTTTTATTTATTTATTTTATTTGTTATTTAGAATCAATATTATAATCATATAAACTTAAAATATTCATAATAAATTCATATTTTGTTCAAAAATTATAAAATTTTAGGTGTAGCTTCTTGACACCATAAAGAAAATTACTACACTTTTATTTTCTGGAAAATGTCATATTTTTATATTTTTATTGAATTTATTTGTTTTAATCATATTTAATTGATTAAAAATTCATTTTTAAGGATTTTAATCCCAAAATTTTTGATAAATTATTTCTAATCATTATGAACTGAAATAAAAATATTTGGTTCAGAAAACATTTATTTTTATTAATTTCCCTAATTTTAATCATTTAAACATGATTTAAGCTTATTAAATCAGTTTTAAATATAAATAAGTTTATAAAAATTATGAGAAAATTATTTTTATTACTTTACATCAGAAAGTATCTATTTTCAATAAAAATAGCATTTTTGGATTATGTCTTGTATTATTAGTATTATTTATCAATTACGACATAATTAAACGTTTATTTATTTATACCATTACAACACCTATTTTATAAATGTTTTTCTTATAAAATAGAAATATTCATATGGTTTAACGTCTTAGTTATCTTTTGTTGAATCATTGTGTAACTCAAAATTATTTATTTATATATTTATGATTATTGTATTATTTTAATTTAGTTAAAGTAACTAACTAAATTATTTTGTCTTAATTATTCAAACGTATTGTTATCTAAATATTCAATAGGTAATAATTATATTATTCAAACCACATTTACAACCTTTCATATTTTATTTGTGATATACAACTTTTACGTTAACGCGACTTATCATAAAAACTCAAATTCCCTAAATTGACTTAGCAAACCCTAATGCCTTAGACCCTAGTTACCTTAGACTATTTAGACACTTCCTTATTAGTATTATTACATATTATAGGTTGAATTCCTCGGAATTCCCATTACTTAGCTCACGATCGCTTAAGTTGGATTTTGCTCGCTTTCGCAAACTGTGAGTATATCTTTCCCCTTTTTACTGTTTTACATTTTGGGGTGACTCATGTACTTACAATCAAGTTTCTATGTCTTTTACTAAATGCAATTCTTATGTGTGTTTGCTTGTGTCATTTTGTGTATCTATGACCTGTCAAATCATTAACCGTTGCGGCCTGGCATTTCAATGAATAGTACTATGGTTTATACCCTTGTGACTCTGTTGAGAGTCCTCGTCATTGCTATGTATTACATTACTACTAGCGCATACTATATATATCTGCTTTCTTCTCTTAGGGTTGATTTGACCCGGATACCACTTATTACATAATTGCAAACAGTATACGACACATGAATTGCTAAACACTTTTCTACTATATTTATTTAAACAGGGTATGCTCACCAATACATTTTGTATTGACCAAATCATTTTCGTACATGTTTCAGGTTGTTTTGAGACGCTTCTTTTAGGCTTTTGGATTTCAGTCTTGTCTACATTGTATTTTAGCTAGACTTGTCACTTTAGAATTATTGTATCCTGTAATTTCATTTCAATGTAATAAATTATTTAAATCAATGTATTCAAATTTACACTTTAGTCCATGAGCTATTGAACAATCGTCACTACGTGACACCTCGATGTTTCCGCCATCGGTTGGGGTGTTACAGATTGGTATCAGAGCCATGGTTATAGGGAATTAGGTTATTAGAATGCCTTTTAGCCTAGTCTATAACTAAGATTACTTTCACGAGTCCTCTCGTGTATATTCCTCTTTATTCTTATATTTTCTTTCTAGGTATTTTTCCTATGATACTTTCTCGTTATTCTTTCGGTATTTTGCTTAGAAAAGAATACGCTCGTATTTCACAAACGAAACGATATCGCCAAGTTAGGAGTGACATCCATACCTTGGTGATTAGTTTCACTCCTCTATATGTTATTTATCTTAGGAATATGTCTTTGAGATATGAGTGACATCCACACCTCAAAGAGTATTTCCTTCAAAAAAAAAAAAAAAAAAAACTTAACCACTAAGCTGGGAGTGATATCCTTAACTTAGTGATTGGTTTCATTCCACAATCGTTTTCAATTTTGAAATACATCTTTGAGTTAGGAGTGAAATCCATATCTCAAGGATCTATTTCTACATCTCGTTGATTATGAATTTTCTTAAATATTGGTAAATCTATTACATACGTTAATCTTATCATTCACGTCATTTTAAATCATGATCTTTTAAAACACATTAGAATTACACATACTTCATGAAATGGTTTCATTTTGCATTTTACAAACTTGTACTGCATATTTTAAAGGACAAATGTAAACCCTTTGTTTTCATATGATGTAACCAATATATGTTTTCGAAAGAAACTTGCAACTAATAATAAGCCTTATAACATTTTTCAAACTTGACTCCTCGTAAACACATATCTACGAAGATTTTTCAAATGAATCAGTTTTGAATCTAAAACACACTTCGGTTACTAAAAAGTTACCCTCATGCATTATTACTATTCTTTCAACTATATCACAAAGATTGCGCAAACTACGTTTTTGATAAAACGAAAAATTTATCCTATTACACTCGCACACTTTCAGTCGCAAAAATTTTGGTTTAAACAATGGACATACCCCCTTATCAGAATGTTGCTAAATGCCTTTTATCATATAATAATGCATATATGTAAAACTAACTAAATTTAAACCCTTATGTCAGTAGACTATATGACTGTTTGCGTACTCTCACTTATCGTAAATTTCATTATTTTATTCTTACACCATTTTATTCATAGTTATTTCTAACACGTTATTTGTGATTTTTTTTTTCTTTTTATTTCACACTGCTTGTTTGCAAGAGTTCAACTCGTTTACTTTCATTTTGTGCAATTGTGCGATTTACTCGAATTATGTTATACTATTCTTTCAGTCAAAATTTTATACTATACTTATATACTTACTTGAACGCATATTTGGTATGCATATTTTCCTTCCTGTTTTGAGCAAAACCCTGTTATACTTTACATTATTTTGTTCATCATCATGGCCAACGAACATACCAGTTGATAACTCGTATGAGATCTAAGCCGGTGCCCACGTACGACTCGGATTAGAGTATTTCTTCAATCCGAGGGGAACGGTGTAAACCTCAGGGTCTATCAATATGGGTGTTTAGAGTCAACGATGTGAACAAAAGTTACCGGTTAAGGGTGAACCCAAAAGGGAAGAACCTCTAACCATGTCTATTACTTACACGTTACTCTTATTACGGTTAAAGGGTAAACCCGAAAGGGAAGGACCTCTAACCATGTCACGGTTGAACATTATTTCATTACAGTGGATATTACATGTTGATTGCACTCATATGTTTCTTGTATTACTTAGGATAGGGTTATGGAAAAGCATAACACCTTAGTGTAAGGTAAATCGATGATTACGGTCCGGAACGCAATCATGGGTTTACAGGTACATGAGGGTGGTGTGTGATTCTAATTAGGCTCTTGGTAGACAATCAGTACGAGTCCAAAGTATCGGGAGTGAGGTGGGTCAGCTGCGGTACACCCTATATATAAGCATAAACGATACTGCGGGAACGGACTAGGAGTTGACCAAGAACCTACCCATTACTTTATAATTACCTCTTCATTAGGTCGTTGACTAATAGCTAGAATTTTCAATAAGAACATTTTACATAAGTTTCAATTAGATTTGTTGGAGCTTTTCTTATTGACCACCTCTTCAGAAAACCTTAAATTTTGTATACTCTTCCACTCTCTATTAGTCGAAATTTTGTTGCATGTCCCTAATAACATTCAGTCAGAAGAGACTACCTTCATTAGTACCTCTGCCCCTCACCCGTTACACATTCACAAAAGTTCTCCCAATTAAATTCTCAACTTTCTAACTTTGGGTTAACTGACAAAGATTTTGAAACTTTTACTCTGGATAATAAATAGACAATTACAATTTTTTTTAAAACTCATTTGACTTTTACAACGCCTCTTGTTTCATAGTAACCTCCACTTGAAGGAAATTTCGAGACAAAATTTTCTAAAGTAGGGGAGACTGTGACCACCGTCACCCTCGTCTTTTAAAAAGTTGTCAATTTTAGTCATTTATCTATTTTGAAGCTTCACCTCTAGTTCTCTTCAAATATTATTATTTTTTTTTAAAATAGTGTACGTAAACATTTTGTATACGCACGTTTTGACATACAAAACGTACTATAACTATTATGTTAGCTTATGAAAGTTTTAATTTTAATTTAAAAAGTTTAGTTTAAAAGTTCTTATAATTAATTTAGCTAACTTAGTTAAGTTTCTGTAAAGAAAAGTTAACTAAAAACATATATACTTAACCAAGTCAACAAGGAGGGACCAATCTTGCCAAATATCCAAAGTTTCAAATCTAATTTATCCCCTCCCTCCTTTCCACGTTTTTCCGGTCAAAATTCCGGCCAACTCCGGCCGATCTCCGGCGAGGTACAAACCATGCTTTTCAAGCCGTATTAATCACTTTACTTATTAACAATACGTTTCTCCATTGTTTCCAAGTGTTTAATGAGTTTAAAACAGGTTTTAATCATGTATTTAACCGGGTTTGTGAAGTAACCGATCGGAAGTTATTGGGCAAAAAAAAAACGTTTTTTTCCTTAAACAACATTATATATAGGACCTTTTACCTTATTTCCAGCCTTTGAACATCTCTAACCCATAAAAAGAAACCACATAACGTGTCCAGAAGCTATGCGAATCGAGTTCTTTTCATACGTTTTTTTGAAGCTTGATTTCCGACTAGAATTCGTGAATGTAAGTCCCATCTATCAGTGCCGTTTTGTTATTTACGTGTCACACATTAAAAGCCCCTTATTACAGGTCTTTAATCGAGCCTTGTTCATGTTATTGATTTTAAAGGTTAGGGTTAGGGTTCTTGCTAGTAGGATTGGGGAAGATGATGAGTTGGTAACAATGTTTATATAAATTGTTTTCTGATTATAACTCACAAACATATGTGTAGACTAGTGGTAGTGGAACATCTTGTGGTAGAAGGGAACCTGGGTTCGAACCCTGGCACCTTCACCCCTATTTTCAGTTTTTATTTATTTATTTTATTTGTTATTTAGAATCAATATTATAATCATATAAACTTAAAATATTCATAATAAATTCATATTTTGTCCAAAAATTATAAAATTTTAGGTGTAGCTTCTTGACACCATAAAGAAAATTACTACACTTTTATTTTCTAGAAAATGTCATATTTTTATATTTTTATTGAATTTATTTGTTTTAATCATATTTAATTGATTAAAAATTCATTTTTAAGGATTTTAATCCCAAAATTTTTGATAAATTATTTCTAATCATTATGAACTGAAATAAAAATATTTGGTTCAGAAAACATTTATTTTTATTAATTTCCCTAATTTTAATCATTTAAACATGATTTAAGCTTATTAAATCAGTTTTAAATATAAATAAGTTTATAAAAATTATGAGAAAATTATTTTTATTACTTTACATCAGAAAGTATCTATTTTCAATAAAAATAGCATTTTTGGATTATGTCTTGTATTATTAGTATTATTTATCAATTACGACATAATTAAACGTTTATTTATTTATACCATTACAACACCTATTTTATAAATGTTTTTCTTATAAAATAGAAATATTCATATGGTTTAACGTCTTAGTTATCTTTTGTTGAATCATTGTGTAACTCAAAATTATTTATTTATATATTTATGATTATTGTATTATTTTAATTTAGTTAAAGTAACTAACTAAATTATTTTGTCTTAATTATTCAAACGTATTGTTATCTAAATATTCAATAGGTAATAATTATATTATTCAAACCACATTTACAACCTTTCATATATTATTTGTGATATACAACTTTTACGTTAACGCGACTTATCATAAAAAACTCAAATTCCCTAAATTGACTTAGCAAACCCTAATGCCTTAGACCCTAGTTACCTTAGACTATTTAGACACTTCCTTATTAGTATTATTACATATTATAGGTTGAATTCCTCGGAATTCTCATTACTTAGCTCACGATCGCTTAAGTTGGATTTTGCTCGCTTTCGCAAACTGTGAGTATATCTTTCCCTTTTTACTGTTTTACATTTTGGGGTGACTCATGTACTTACAATCAAGTTTCTATGTCTTTTACTAAATGCAATTCTTATGTGTGTTTGCTTGTGTCATTTTGTGTATCTATGACCTGTCAAATCATTAACCGTTGCGGCCTGGCATTTCAATGAATAGTACTATGGTTTATACCCTTGTGACTCTGTTGAGAGTCCTCGTCATTGCTATGTATTACATTACTACTAGCGCATACTATATATATCTGCTTTCTTCTCTTAGGGTTGATTTGACCCGGATACCACTTATTACATAATTGCAAACAGTATACGACACATGAATTGCTAAACACTTTTCTACTATATTTATTTAAACAGGGTATGCTCACCAATACATTTTGTATTGACCAAATCATTTTCGTACATGTTTCAGGTTGTTTTAAGACGCTTCTTTTAGGCTTTTGGATTTCAGTCTTGTCTACATTGTATTTTAGCTAGACTTGTCACTTTAGAATTATTGTATCCTGTAATTTCATTTCAATGTAATAAATTATTTAAATCAATGTATTCAAATTTACACTTTAGTCCATGAGCTATTGAACAATCGTCACTACGTGACACCTCGATGTTTCCGCCATCGGTTGGGGTGTTACAGTTTTATTATCTTTCCAACGAGTACCATAGTGCTATATAAAAAACGGAGAAAAAAATGACTATTTTTTTGTGGGGTTTCGTTTATACAGGAAAAAAACACAAAGTGTGAATTAGAATATTTCGTGATCAAATTTTTCTTTACAACGTTTCATAACGAATCATTCATGATTGGCCAAATCATTGATACAAACAATATCCAAATACAAAATCCGCCTTCTATATAACCTTCGCGAAATAGAAGAAACTCTTGGAAAGGTCAAGGAAAAAACTTGTTCTTCTTCCGTAAAGAACTCTTCCAATAATTGCGAAACGAAGCTTTTCAAAAAAGCACGTACAGTACTTTTATGCTTACGAGCTAAAGTTCTAGCACAAGAAAGTCGAAGTATATATTTTACTCGATACAAATTTTTTTTTTTTTGAAGATCCACTATGATAATGAGAAAGATTTTTGTATATACGGCCAAAGCGCTCAATAATATCAGAATCTGATAAATCGGCCCAAATCGCCTTACCAATAGGATGCCCCAATGCGTTACAAAATTTTGATTTAGCCAATGATCCAACCAGAGGCATAATTGGAACAATACTATCAAACTTCTTAATAGCATTATCGATTAAAAATGTATTTTCTAGCATTTGACCGCGTACCATTGAAGGCTTTAGCCGCACACTTGAACGATAACCTAGAAAGTCAAGGGAATGATTGGACAATTGGTTTATATAAATCCTTCCTGGGTAAGACCACAGGTAAAAATAATATTTCCAGAAATTGACAAAAGTAATATTTCCATTTATTCATCAAAAGAAACGTTTCTTTTGAAGCAAGAATTGATTTTCCTTGATACCTAACATAATGCATGAAAGAATCTTTGAATAACCATAAATTCGCTTGAAAAGCCCTGGTAAAGACTTCTGCAAGATGCTCTATTTTTCCATAGAAATATATTCGTTCAATAAGGGCTCCAGAAGATGTTGATCGTAAGTGAGAAGATTAGTTACGGAGAAAATAGGAAGCCAGATTCATATTCACATACATAAGAAGTATATAGGAAGAAGAATAGTCTGTGATTTATTTTTGAAAAAGAAGAACTCGCTTTCTTTGAATTTGAAGTAATAAGACTATCCCATTTATGACACTCATGGAGAAAGAATCTTAATAAATGCAAAGAGGAAGCATCTTTTATCCAATAGCGAAGAGCCTGAACCAAGATTTTCAGATGAGCTGGGTAGGGTATTAGTATATCTAATACATAATTTAAATGTGAAAAGTTGTCCTCTAAAAAAGAAAATATTGAATGAATTGATCGTAAATTATCGGATTTCACTACCCCTTTCCTTTCTAGGGAAGGTATTAATCGCAGAGACAATGGAATTTCCATAATGGTTGAAGAAACCTCTGACATGACTTGCAAATAAAAATTCTTGTTGTGCCCCAAAAATGGAGTCTGTTTAGAATCATTAACAGAAAGAATCAAATGATTCTGTTGATACATTCGAATGATTAAACGTTTCACAATTAGTAAACTGGATTTATTGTCATAACCTGCATTTTCCAACAAAATCGATCCATTTAAACCATGATCATGAGCAAGTACATAAATATACTCCTGAAAGATAAGCGGATATAAGAAGTAGTGAGATCTATCTAGTCCTAAATAGCTTTGGAATTTCTCCATTTGAAATTCTATTTAAATGAAAGGTAGAGGATTTTGGGAGTTATAAATGATACATAGTGCGATACAGTCGATGGGACATAGATCTGTAGAAAGATTACTTAACCTCAGGTTAAACAAAATATGAAAATACATATAAAAAAGGAAGTGCTTAGCCTATAGGTACGTATTGTTATCCTATTTGAGTGACAAAAGGTCTTTCCATTTTTGTGAAAAAGAATTTGCATCACTAAAATATTCAAATTTAAATATTATTTAACAATGATATTTCTTTTTCTTGTTCGATCTATTTAGATTATTTGCTTTACATCATTGACAATTCCATTCGAAAAGAAAATTTCTTATGATAATCAAATGGAGTCTTTACTGTAAAACTTGACTCAAATCACGATGTAGAAGTAAGAAACTTTTTCAAGTACAAAGATTTGTAATGATTCTTTATGAATTGAATCTTTAGGAAGTTTGGGGAAGTTGGAATGGGTCAGTCTATCTTATTGAGTCACTTGAAGAGGCAGAGTCAAATAACATTTTTTTTCTTCGTGTGATTTCTGTTAGTTCTGTTAGTTATGTTATTTCTATATTTAGATTTCTGAATATTTCTGTTAGACATTTTTTGAGATAGAGATTTATAGAAAAAGTTCCATTCATACAAAAAAGCCGGGGTCTTGCTATTATTTCTTTAGAGAAATCTTTATTATTTATGTAGATAAGAAAAAAGAAAAATGACTGTGTCTCTGTACCGACTGAACCAATGACTATTCATGATTCCATAATGGAATCAATTCCATACTGGTTCCAAATTAGAGGAATGTTATGGTAAAACTTCGTTTAAAACGATGTGGTAGAAAGCAACGTGCGACTTGAAGGACACGATCCCGTGCGGATTCTTATTCTTACATCCACCATTTTATATAGGAATGAAGGTGCTCTTGGCTCGACGTCGTTTTTCTATTCTACTAGAACCCCTTTTTTTTATTTATTGGGTTGTAATGTAAATAGTTCGTGATGGAGCTTAGTAGAAAGTATTGATTAATTTCTCAGGGGCAAGGATCTAGGGTTAATGCCAATCAATAAATTGGAACAACTTCGTAAGTATATCTTCGATATAGAAATCGAAAGGATCCGATTCGAGCAAATTTTCATTTGTTGGAACGGCTAAAACTTTTTCGATCCACAGTGTATCGCGCACGAATTAACCATCGGTATGACTCTTTGATCGAAAGAAATCAGAAAAGGGGGTATGTGGTTATTCATTAATCATGTTTTTTCTTTTAAACCAGGTTCTTATCTACGATGTTAAAATTCAATCCAATCGTCATGCTATCATTGGAATTTTAATCTTGTAAAATTGCATAGGTATACTTCATCAAGAGAAGCTAGGAAAAAGAATCGCGCAACACTGCAACACATGGTGTCACCTTATAGCAAGGTTATTTTTTATTTATTTAATTACAAGAGTAATAATTATTACTATTAGTATTAACATTATTAGAATTGTTATATTTTACAACCCCGGGACGCTCCCGGGATAAAAGCTAGTTCAAAATATAAGAAACTTATAAAATCATTCAAAATATAAGAAACTAAAGAGAAATATACTAAGATAAACAACCCCACAATTTCACTATCAAGACCAGATACATACACAACCAAATCTGAAACAATAAAAGTCCAAACAACATCCCATTAATTCACAAACATAATAATAAATAAAGTCGAAAAATGAAGAAATAATTAATCCTGGATAAAAGCCACACACACATATGCTATGCCACTCCTTTCTAGTTTGTAGCGTTGCTCCTGAAAGAACCCAAGGCCTTTATGGCTGCAGCCCTCAGGATATATTGATGGTATGCCGCTGCTGCCAATGCTCCCACAAATGGTCCAACCCAAAATATCCACTACACCAACAACATACACCATTTCAACACATCAATAATTGTACAACTCTCAATGCTATACGTACAATTATTTTATCATTTACAATTATATCCCTTGTACAATGTACAACCCTATCCTTAGGTCATAGGACCAGTCTATTGCACAGTGTACGTTATTTCTGCACAGTGTACAGCTCTTTATGCATAAAGTACAAGTCCACAAGCAAGAACCCTATGCGATGCATCACGAGTTGTACTCTATGCATTAAAGGTGGTACTTTATATATTTTTTTTAAGAAAAGAAAACTTACATGGTCATCCCAAATTTTGTCGTTATTGTAAATAACAGCAGCACCAAAGCTTCGGGCCGGGTTAATACCGGTTCCAGTAATGGGTATGGTAGCCAAATGCACCATGAACACTGCAAACCCAATAGGTAATGGAGCCAAAACCTACAAGTACAAGTGTTAATGCACAACGTACAAGTCATAACATAACAAGTGATGAGTAAAATTAAAACACATACAGGAACGTGAGAGTCACGTGCACTTCTCTTGGGGTCAGTAGCAGAGAAGACTGTGTAGACAAGCACAAATGTGCCAATAATCTCAGCACCAAGTGCCGTACCGTTGTTGTACCCTGGTGCAACCGAGTTTGCACCACCACCTAATGAGTTGTAGTGGCTCTTCATGAACGCCTTCACCAAACCCACACCACATATTGCACCCAAACATTGTGCAACCATGTAGCCTAGTGCCCTTATTAATGACACCTTTCGCGCCAAAAATAGGCCAAATGTAACCGCAGGTTAATGTGACCACCTAGTAATTTCAAGGAACCGAATTTCAATTTATTTGTTTTAATTTCAGAGAGTATATTTGTAATCACGTAACATGTTATTTTTTTAACTCGAAGCCTCGTGTCGTAGAGATTGTTGCGAGTGTGAAGGCTTTATCCTTTTTTTGTTTGAACATCCAACTAGGTTTAAAAATGTGGATTGGAATGAGTGGGTGACTGGGTGAAATACCCTTTGTATATTTTGTAAGGTTTTGTCCTTGATTTGAGGACTAGTCCGTGTTTTTTATGAAGTTTACCGTTCAAAGAAATGTTATTTTTAACTAAAAAAATATGAATGTACTATACTAAGGCGAATAAAATGGTTGTTTTAATATGACATTTAAAAATTATAGGTTAGTTGGTTTAAAAGTTAGTTTTAAATTATTGTACCATATATATGTTTATAAAGTTAAAGTTGTATCACTTAAACTTTTAAAATTACGTATTACATTTTGTGCTTTACATGTATTATATATAATATACTGGTTTTGTTAGTATAACTTTTGTAGAACTAATAATGTAAAAAAGTTATGGAATGGACGTTTAGAAATCGTAGCGGAATTGTTTTAAAAGTAAAATTACGTTTTGTGCATTCTTACCAGAAATACCAGCAGTGCAGTAAACAAGTATGAAGATCATGCCACCGAAGGCCCAAGCAATACCAAGGATACCAACGCCGCCACATGGGTCGGTTTCTTTTTTGTAGCCGATGACGGTGGCGACGGTGACGTAGAGGAAGAGTAGGGTGGCAACGAACTCGGCTATAAGGGCTCGGTAAAAGGACCAGAGCTTGAGCTCACCCATGTCAAAAAGGGGTGCTGGTGGTGGGTCGACATAGTCTCGACGCGCTGTTTCTCCGATCTCACTTACTTCTTTCGACATGTTGGTTTTCTCTCTCTAGAATATTATTGTGTTTTGTTTTTTCTCTGTCTACAACTCAGGTGAGTTGAAGTGTGTGGTGGTTTAAACTTTAAAGAGGTTTTGTGTGTGTGTGTTATGGAAAGGTGGTGGGTGAGTGTCTTTTTAAAGTTGGAATGATTGGGGTTTGGAACTTTGGATAAGTGAGAAAGGGTGTTTTTGGGAATTTTTTGAAATTTGAGGATTTTTAGTTTGTTTTCATGATAGTCCTTGTACTTTTTGTGTTTCGTTGAGAAGATATCGAGATTCTACTTATTCGCAAATGGACCCTTAATTGTCATATGTCTTTATAAGAGTATAAGACATTTAAAACATGACATCTTTTTATGTACTTTCCTTTTTGTAATATTTGTAAATGTATTATTGTTGTGTAAAAGTATATGTTTACAAACATTGGTGTTTTTGCAACCATTTGATCAAGAGATTTCTCTTTAATTATCTTTATCTTATTGTATTGATCTTTATACCCTCCTGTATACGTACACCTTATAACCCCATTGCATATACGAACATCATTCTCGATATAATAATCACTTGATAGTCTGAGGGTTGTCTCGAGGCTACAATTTAGGGATTGATAGCAGCAGGTTCACTATATGTTATTGCTTATATTTAGACTAAAGAAATGCTAGATATGGTACAATCATATAGTAAAACGCGGTTGAATTACATAATAATAACAATGTGTTTGGTAATCATAACATGATGATTAGTGTTTGACACGCACATCCTAGGGGGGACGGGGCACCTCTCGGTAAGGGCTATACGATTAAGGTTGGCGTGTGACAACACGACCACCACCACCTAGGCTATGATCAAAAACTTAACCGCTCGGCAAACATTGATTTTGATATTTTGGGTTGGCGTGTGACAACATGACCACCACCACCTAGGCCATTAGTGGTTAACAACAAAAATACATGCTTCTTAAATTTGGAGTTTATATGAATAATAAATTTGTTGAAGGGGCTAACTACAATTTAGTAAAAGTTTAGGAAAGTATTGGGAAAGCGGGCCCATTAGTACAGCGAAGACCATGTGAAGAGATCATCAGTGGTGCTTTGGAGTGGGGGGCCAAATCGCCTGTGGGCACTTCTTTGACAGCCTATCATACACCAACAGTGTTCCAACGGCTAAATGCATGACTATGACATATCCTTTTCTTTGTATTTTTTCGTTGTTTTTAATTTAAACTACCTAAAATTGTTTATTATGTTATTGTAGGTCCTTTAACTTTTGTTGTATGTCAAAACTGGACCCTTTACTTTTATGGAACTTGGTGTCACTCACATGTGATGCGACTCACCTGGCCTATTGAAGCTTGACGCGGGGCCCAAAATATTATTTAACATATTTACATCGTCTTCAAGGTAAGACTATGGGGTATGGTCCCCTTCCTCCTTTCCTTCCCCTTCTCCACATCAGCGCCACGTCATCTTCCCCCTTCCCCTCCCCAAACAAGGGAAATGGTTCCCCCTTCTTTCCCCTTCCCCTTTCCTTTATTTTAATATTTTAAAAAGACAAAATATATCTATATATAATATTAATACAAGAAAAGACAAAAAACAATTATGGGGAATTGGGACGGGGAGGACGGGACAATGTCCCCGAGCATGCCGAAGTGAGGTCGGGGGGGGGGGGGCGGTGTTCCCCTTCGGGAAAGTTGCCACCTCACCTTCCCCTTCCTCTTTCCCGAACCACACCCTTTAGTCTAATAGTGTGCATTAGAACTTGCTTTTGTATCAAAGTTTGTATACCATACAATAAAGTTGTTGAAGGATGTCATTTTTCTCTAATAAAATATATGATTAATGGATACACTAAATCTCAATATTTCAGTAACAAAAAGCTCAAGCTAAAAACTTAGGCCAAGGAGAAATCAAAATGTGTAAAAAAAGAATATCATGAATAAGTTTAAATAGTTTTGGATATGTTTTCTTGTGTTTTACCACCATTATCTGAGGTTTACATTGTGTATTTAGTATTATACTATAGCATATATAAGTATAATACTATAGTTTAAAGTTTATGTTATAGCATATATAACAGTATTATATAACTTTATATTACTTCAAAGTTTTAGGTCAAGAGGATGTAGTTTAAAGTTTCAAGCCAGGAGGCTGCAAGATTGTTTCACCCTTCATCTTGTTATCAACATATTATATTCTAATTCCAAAAAAAAAAAAAAAAAAAAAAAAAAAAAGAAGAAGATTGATACACATAATAAAGGGTATTGATACTGTAATAAAGGATATTGATATGTAAGACTTGGTGTTTTGTTAACCGGTAAGAAAGATGAAAGGTTACATACTTGCTTGAGTAACTTAAGAATTCGAAATTTTAGAGTATAAGGCCTTGGGGTATACTTTAACCCTCTTTAACTCCACATAGTTTCATATCACTCAATTTCTCTTATTTCACTCCACATCACCTCAAGAAAATGGTTTAATTCTATTAACTCCATCTAACACTATTGTTTTAATGGTTTTTGGTTTAAAAAAAGGAACAAAATTAATTAAGTTTCCTAACACCATGTTAACATGTTAACATATAATCCTTTTAATGCCCCTTAACACAAGGGAGGAGTGGTGTATAACATAGGTTAACATGCCACGTCACTGTTAACGCCCCAAATGTTAGAGTATACCCCATGGCCTAAGGAATGTACACAATTAGCCAATTAACATTACCCACAACCAACTTTTATAATGACATTTACCATGAATGCCGTATACGTTTTGATAGTCTTTCTTTACGTTTATTTGTGAAAGACTATTTGTGTAATGTTACTTTCAATAATACTTTAGGACTAATTTTAAGCCCTAACCCATATGAAATTTCATTTCATACTAAAAGCAACAAGAATTACAAGTGAGGCGCGGGTAGACGGGCAACAAGAGGCATTTGATATAATGTCTAAATATTTTCTCAATAAAACTTGTACGCCTTACATACATCACTAGTTTTTTAGTAACAAAAATATTTGTTTCTAATACTTGGCAGTCAGCACGGTGCTTGTGAGATGGTAGTGTTGTAAGTGTTGCAAATAGTGGTGGTGTATGAAAATCTAATTCTTTGTTAAAGAATTGTTTGTTTACAAATTATAAATACTTTAATTACCAAAACTTTTGTACATGAACGGGTTGTACTTTATGCTTGGGGAGTTTTTCAAAAAAAAATTGATGTTACACTTTTAGCTCAAATGTTTTTCTTTTTTACTTTTAATACAAATATTTTCATCTTTTATAATTTAATACTAACAATTTTAATTTTTCACTTCTAACCCAAAACTTCTCATTTTTTTACTTTTAACGCAAAGATTTTCATCTTTTACAATTTAACCCTAAAACTTTTTTCTTTCAACTTTGGTCCCACATAATTTTCATCTTATGCAATTTTTTCGTTTTAAGTTCCGTTCTAAATTTTGCGAGTTATAACAAGTTCGTCGCAATGCGCGAGTCCTAGACCGTCTTAGTTACTTCACATTAACCATAGTTATTAAAAGTCATCGATTTTACGCCTTTGGCATTAACACGTCGTAACGAGCGTGCGTGGTTCTACGATTTTTCGTCTTCTTTTCATTCGGTATTATTTTTCCTTTTTTTATTTATTTTACTTTCACGAGCTTTTTGGTGTTAATGGTCGTTGGTGGTGGTGTGACGTTAATGCTACTTGGTATGGTTTTACACCCACGCCGCAACGCGCGGGGGGCTTAATACTAGTTTAAGACTAAAGTTCAAAATGGTCTACCCATCGAAGAGCCACGAAAGTACATGAAGTGTGTCCATCTTTCCATAGGAACTTTTTAAGTTTTCCTAAAAAATAACAATAATAATCCATTTTTCAGTTAACGGTTAAGGCTATATAGTGTGGAATGAAGCCCTTAGGGGCTTTATTGTGCCATGTAGACAGAATGTTTCATTATCGTCTTTCAATAACGCTCAAACGATGGAATAAAGCTCCCTCAAAAACAATAGCGCCCTACCATCAACTTATAGCCATGGCCCACCACCATCACCCGTTTAAGCTCGTTATTGTGGTGGCATGTTGACCCAAACAATCAGATAAAACATAAACACGAGATATTTGGGAGATTTTTTTTTTTTTGAAAAGAAACTTTCATTAAGAAACGGCAAGATCTAAACACAGAACCGCCAAAAACTTATACACACAAATACAAAGGGTATTTAACCATTCATTCCAAACAATGTCATTATGTTTCGATCTATACTTCAACCATAGAAAAGCCTTGGACTTAACTTCCGATACAACTTCCATCACTTTAGCCGGTTTGTCTTGAAATATCTTGGCGTTCCTGGTATTCCAAATCACCCATGTAGTTATCATAACTATACCCCAAATAATTTTCTTTCTCCACTTTCCGGCATGAACGTTCTTATAAAGCATCAATAAATCTTCATAATCGTAAGCATAGAACGGGTCTAGTTTGCACCACCTACAAATACATGTCCATACCCCATAGGCAAACCCACAACCTATCATCAAATGATTTGCGTCTTCACTTCCATAGCCACAAAAAGTGCATGACACATCCTGAAGAGTCACACTTCTACGAACCAAAGCCACTCGTGTAGGAATACGGTCTCGAGCTACTCTCCATGCCAGCAACGACACCTTTATAGGCACCCACCCTTCCCATTTAAAGCCCCTATTCTGCGATCCAGAAAATGTATCTGTGGCCCCCTTCCATATCAACCTTCTAACGCCTTTAACCGAGAAAGTATCATTGTTATTTCTGTCCCACATCCATCTATCAGGAAGCCCATTCAGCTCTTGTCCGGTGAGGAGCCTCTCTAGATCTTGAAATTCCGATATAGCTTCTACGGAAGATAATCTTGTAAAGTATTCCGATTGCACCACTGTACCACCATTGCATTGCCTTAACCTATCCCGAACCAGACAAGCTTTATTAGGATCCAGTCGAAAAAGATTTGGCCATCGATCTTTTAGTAACGAGTCACCCAGCCAATAATCCAACCAAAATCGTATTTTATCCCCGGCCCCAAGCACACCCCTAATCAATTGATTTACCGATTGATCAGCCACCTTAGACGATTCTAACATATTTACAATCGCCTTCCAGCAGCCCGGAAGCGATTTGCGAATCGGGAGAAAACACCAATTACCTCTCCCACCATGAATACCTTCTATAACTTGCCTCCACACCGAATTATCTTCTACTTTAAATCTCCATGCCCATTTTGCAAGAAGAGCCAAATTCATCTCGGCTAACCTCAACACACCCCACCCACCTTTCTTCTTAGGAGTCGTAATGACCTCCCACGACACCCAATGCATCTTTCTATCATCATTTACCCCGGCCCATAGAAAGTGTCTCATTAATCGCTCCAAATATTGAACCACACTCGCCGGCGCTTTATAAATGGATAAATAATAAATCGGTAAGCTTGTCAAAACCGATTTAATAAGAATAAGTCTACCTCCCATAGATAAAGTATTAGCCTTCCAAGACGCCAAACGCGTTTTAACCGTATCAATCACCGGATCCCAGTGACAAATCCAGTTCATATTGGCCCCAACCCGAATCCCCAAATAGTCAAAAGGTAGAGAACCAATCCTACATCCCATCAAAGATGCCATACACTCCACCTCATTATCGTCAACTCCCACCCCAAACAAATAAGACTTATGGATATTTATTTTCAACCCGGAGCAAAGATGAAAAACCCGAAGGACTCTAGCTATACCTTCCATATTCTCTTTAGGCCATTCTCCAATAAGCAAGGCATCATCCGCATAAAACAAGTGGGATATCATCGTATCATCCCTTCCAACCCGAATCCCTTTGATTTCCCCCAATTCTACCGCTTTATCTATCATGCAATGTAAAACCTCCATAACCAACAAGAAGAGAAAAGGAGATAAAGGATCCCCTTGTCGAACCCCCTTTTGGCATTGGAACTCAAACGTGGGAGATCCATTTACCAACACCGCCGAGCGAGCCGAAGCTAGAATACCCTCTACCCACATACACCATTTATCCGGAAATCCCATTTGGCGAATAGTCGAAATCAAGAATCCCCAATTAACATTATCATATGCTTTTTCAAAATCCAACTTCATTAATAACGCTCTTCGATTCTTCTTTTTCAGCCACCCAATCGTTTCGTTTATTATTAAAGGACCGTCTAGAATATAACGCCCACTTAGAAAAGCCGATTGAGTATTAGATATGACCGATCCCAAAACCTTTCTTATTCGAATAGCCAAAACCTTCGAAATAATTTTGCTCACAATACCAATCAAATTAATCGGGCGATAGTCTTTTAAGCCAACCGGAGTCTTAGTCTTTGGAATCAATGTGATAAAAGAAGAACTACATCCTCTACTAATCACACCAAACTCATGAAATCTCTCAAACAACTTAAAAAACCTGAAATTGAAACCATCCGGACCTTTCCAAAAATGCTTGACAAACCTGAAATTGAAACCATCCGGACCTGGAGCACGATCCGACCCACAATCAAACACCGCCTCTTTAATCTCTTCTCTAGTGAATAAAACAATCAGCTCATTGCAGCGATTCTCCTCTAATATCTTTATATTACTGCAATGAATCTCTGGTCTAATTTTTATGTTCTCCGAAAAATGCCGGCGAAAATGTTTCAAAACCTGATGCTTCACGATAGACGGCTTGCTCACCCAATCCCCTTCTATCATCAAACCCGAATATTATTTGCCGCCTTTCTGCCATTTACCACCCTATGGAAAAAAGCGGAATTTTCATCCCCGTCAATAGCCCATCGCACTCTCGATTTTTGCTTTAAATCTCCTGTATTGCACAAATTAAAATAATCAATCCCCTTTTTACATTCTTCCCAAACCCACATCTCCTCCTCCTCCAAATCCCTCTCTTCCATCACCTTTTCTAATCTCTCCATGTCTTCTTTTAAGATACTCATCTCCTCGCCTTCTATTTTCAAAATACCTTTCCACCATTTTTTGAGGACCTGCCTGAGACATTTGAATTTCACTGTTAAACATTCATCCGACAGCCCTTGAAACTCAAACTCGGCCAAAGTATTTTTAACAACCTCTTCACAATCCTTTCTATACAACCAAGAATTAAACCACCTGAATGGTTTCGGACCAAAATTGTTATCTGACACAGTCAATAAAATAGGGCAGTGATCCGACAACTCCCTGTTCAAAGCTCGCACACATGCATTAGGCCATTTAGTGAAGAAATCTTGACACACCAAGTACCTATCAATCTTGCTCATCTTATGAGAATTTCCATTGCCAGTCAGGAATGTATACTTATATCCCCTCATATAGTATTCATTAAGCCCCAAATCATCGATAAAATTATTAAAATCACCAGCCTCCCCATGATTAAAAACCGAGTTGCGTCGTTCTTCTGGAAACCGGACGACATTAAAGTCCCCCATCAAAACAACCATACCATTACATGCCCTGATAAAACGACTTAACTCAGACCACAAACATCTTTTCGCCCCTGATCTCTGTGGGGCATACACATTTATCAAATTTAGAACCGACCCATCCGCCACTAATACCCCTGTCGTAACCAAGAAATTCCTGTTAAGGACCATAGAGACTTTCTGAAATACCTTCGGGTTCCAAACGTTAACAAGACCCCCCGAAAGTCCAGAAGCATCTACAGTGTCAAACTCCAATCCCCATCTCCCCAAAAAAGAACTAACCTCACGAAGACTAACCCCAACCACCTTCGTTTCTTGTAAGGCCAAAAACTCAATACCATACCTCTTTCGCAACGTACGACACCACAAAGCTTTACCCCCTTCCTCATCCCTCTAATATTAATAGACAAAGAATTCATATAAAACCTACCTGTACCCCTTCTCCTTGCATAGACTCCTTAATCAAAGTCCTGTGATCTTGCAAATCTGCCCCCAACCTTTGTGCCACCCGAATTGTAGCATCAATCTCTATCTCTGTGGCTTTGAATTCATCAGTCATCGCTCTACTTTCCATTGAGTTATCTTGTTTATTGGGGTTCCAAATCATCTGTACGGGTGTTGTAAACTCCGAACCATTTTGTTCCAATGTAGAATGACCTTCATGCCCTTCAACTTCCTTCAAAATATCACTCGGCCCTTTCACAGTTGGGTCCACTGAAACTTGCTCCTCTTCGTCCACTGGGCCGACCTCTCTACCTTTGGGCTTTTTAATAATTTTAGATTTCTCCAGGCTGCTTGAATACTCCCCCATCATCTGGCCCATTACTACATTACCACCTTGCTTTTTTTTTTTTCCATTTATTTACTTTTGACAAGATATCCTCCACATCAGTGTCCTTATTTAAATTCATGTCAAAGTCAAACTTTCCTCCTGGAACAAAATCATCATTACAATCATTGACTAAATCATGTGCCTCATTTAAGGAAACATCATTAAAAGTTTCCTCAAAAACCGCCTCCTCATTAAAAGTCACCGTCTTTGCACCGTCACGAACTCCGGCCACCGTAACATCACCACCAACATCCTGCTGCTGACCATCATGAGAACCACCTTCCTCATTGTACTCCTTCTCCGAATTAACTTCTTCCATTTCCGACCCTGATTCATCATCCTGTGCACTATCAGTTACAGGCTTCAAGAACTCCTGTACCCAGTCTCCCACCTCCTCCTCCACCCAAACCTTGAACTTCCGCCCTCTCCATGAAAGAATGATCTCCTCTGCGATCTTTCTCACTTCTCCCACCAAGACTCCGATATAATCATACGATAAGTCCCCATCGTCTTCTGACCTGGGAGGCTTATGTATAATTCTTCCAAACATATGTCCCACTTTTTCTATCACCGATGTAAGCATTAGTTGAAGCGTTATTCCTTTAATCTTTAACCAAGCTAGCCGTTCGAAAGCGAGAGATTGACCCTCCCAAAACCCGATTCGGCAAATCTACCCAGCACTTCTTTCGCGTCGTTCAGCGTCTTCTCAGCATCAACTCTACTATTGAACGTGACCAACACCGACAAACCTCCCAAATATTGTACCTTGTATTCACTTGCACCCATCTCTTGCAGAATTAAGTTAATCCTCTTAAGGGCATCCAAATCTAACATTCTCATAATAAGTGCATGCCCCTTAAGATTGTTAAACGCCATAAGATCATCTTCAACATAAACCACCTTTTCAAGGTGATCTTCTTTAGTTTTTCCAGTAAGCATATCATGAAAAGATCTTCCTCCTTGAGTAAAGGTGGTAAAAGGCTTACCCCCACCCTTATGTTCCTCAACCTTCTCGGCATCTTGTCTCTCTCTTTGAACCGATTTCTGATTACCCTGATATTTAGATCCAATCTCACCATCTTCATAAACGAACCTTGCCACATTCGCTTTCAAGACAAAATTGCCCATCCTTACGCTAGAAAGTTTCCTAGTCATCTCCTCCACGTCTTTGATATCAAGAAACGATATAAACCCAAAGCGATTCCCATTCCTGTCTCTTTTCCTGGCAATATAGAGATCGAAGATCTCCCCCAACGACCTTGTGTACTCCGCTAAATCTTTACCGCTACACTTGTCTGGTAGATTGTAAATGAAAAACTTTGTGATCCGTCCGTGAAGCTTCTCCGGGATAGGGTTCCGGCGGCTACCCATGAGGAGCGTTTTAACTTATTCTTGAGATATTTGGGAGATAACCCGTGACTCTTTCTATATATCAAACAAACGAACTAACAAAAAACAAAACAAATAAAAACAATAACCTATACCCCTATTTATAGTTTTACTAAACTTTCTCTTCAAGACAATTGAACATTCCCTAAATAGTTAAACCTTACAGTTCAATTACCTAAAATAAATCAATTTTTCACTTTTGCCCTTTAACTTTCAACTCATACATATTTTAGGATTAACTTTCAACATGACGAGCAATCAATGGCCCTAATAGCACCGATGCAATGGTAGGCGAGCGTTGTTGGTTGTTATGAGACTAAGATGGAGAGGACGTTAGACCATACCGGGTATTCTTAATGCTTATATTTTTGTGTTAAAAATCTATTATTATTTGTTTGTAATTTTGTAAATATAAATTAGAGTAAATTACTAAATTCGTCCCTGAGGTTTGACCAGATTTGCTAGATCCATCCAAAACAAGTTTTTTCCTCACCTTGACCCTTCAGGTTTCTGTTTATTTGCCAAATCCATCCAAAACGTAAACCCAGTTAACTTAGGCAATTAAATGAGAGCTAATTTGGTCATTTTGCTTGTTAAATGAAGGGCAAATAAGTAAATTTAGTATATTTTATTTAATTTGGTTTTTTAATCAACTATGTTTTGCCCCTTTTATTCAAACTCAATCCACACAACCCTCATAAACCCAAACGTACAAAATTGAGAGAGATTGAAGATAGTTCTTTGTGATTGTGGAGCCCTTACCCTAATTAGCACATCCTACACCCTAATGAACCCTGGGCATCGGTTTTTATTTCTACAATATACAGGTATGCATAATCAATTCACCCTATCTTGATTTATGAATAACAATTTTAAAAATGGGGCTAAGTTTGATAAATGATGAAACAGGGACGAAGCTGTGGGTTTGTTTGTTGGGCTGAGGCCCCAATGTATGTTGATGTTGTTATACATGGACTATTGAATGAGCATGCCAATCTGCTTGAAGATGCAAGGTTGTTGAATGAAAGAAACAGTAAGCTTGAAGATGATGCAAAAAGATTGAAAAAAGAGAACAAAAGGCTTAAAATAATTTTCATAGTTTGTTTGATCATTATGTTAATGTATTATGTTTAGGTTGATTAAAAAGTGTTATTAGCAAGATGTATTTTCTTATGCAGCCATTGTATGTAATCTTTGTTGATGATGGAATGAAATTAATGTTTTGTTAACATGTGTGTATGTATGATGGACTTGAATGTAGTTATAATTAGCAAATGAGCAGTTGTTGACTTTTTGCAGTCAACAGTCATGACAAATGACCAAATGTAACATGTTTTAGTATGTATGATGGATTTGAATGGAAATTCATAATGAGCATATATTGACTTTATGCAATCAAACAACCATGCCAAATACCTAAATGTAATCTAATAACCAAGTCAATGACCCATTAACATGTTAACCTATTAACCTACTGCAAATAAGATATAAAATCACCCATGTCACTTGTTGACCCTTTTACAAGCTGCAAATAAGAAGCTGTTAACTTTCTACAGTCAACAGCAATGACACATGACCAAATGACCCATACTACAACAATGACCAAATGACCCATGTTCACCAAATGACCCATATCACCAAAATGTATCCTACCATGTGTGCAGTCAAACAAACATCGCTCTAAATTCATTAAGGTCATCTACATTAACTTCTTCCACTAAGTTATCTTCATCAACTAGGTAATCAGAATCCTCATCTTCATCTTCTCCCATTTTGTAACTAGGATACTTTTCTTCCTCACTGTCATGTTCACTACCCTCATCATTGTCACTGCCCTAAAAAATATGATCACCGTCACTTTGGCTAACCTCATTAGTCAAATCCACCATTGTAGGCTCTTGTATTACATCACCTAATTCATCACTTACATCTTTCTTAGGATGAGTTTCTATGTGTTGAACATATACTTCCACAAGTTTACTTTTCTCAGCATGCCGGAGCAAAGTCAATACATCACTATCATTACCTAGTTGCCTTAACCCTAAATCCAAGTCTTCTTTAGAAACCTTAAAATGGTAAGTAACTATGTCCTCATCTGAATAACATAATTCACACAACATCTCATTCATTATAATAACTTAAAAAAGATCAGAATTCACCTTGCCAATGTGATTAACCAAACCCCCCCATATCTTATGTCTGGAATATCTGTGAATTTCCACCATGATGAACTTCCAAAGTGAAAAAATCCTCTCGTTTTGCTGCAATGGTTTAGATATAATAAAAATTAGGATAAAACAATAGTTTACGAACAACTAATGAGGTATTATCAATGTGTAATCGTGCACATACCATATTCAACAGTTGGACGACTCTCTTACATACCAAGTACCCCAATCGTCGTCGTCCATTGAAGTTTGGTGTTTATCAGTGTTATCGAGTGTAATGAAAAAGCAGAGGGATGATTAGGGAGGGATGTTAGTTTTAAGGTTTAAATTGGGGGACGATTTGTGCACTTATAAATATAAAACAATATATTAATTAAATAATCAAGCAAAATGACCAAATTAACCCTTATTTAACTGGCTAAGTTAACTGGGTTTACGTTTTGGATGGATTTGACAGACAAACAGAAACCTAAAGGGTTCAGGTGAGAAAAACTTGTTTTGGATGGATCTAGCAAATCTGGTCAAACATCAGGGACGAATTTGGCAATTTACCCTATAAATTAATAATTTGTTGACTAGATAAATACGTAAATGAAATTGTTGCTTAAAAAATAAATCGAAAAGCACGTCATATATATATCACGCTAATTTCTGTATTCTTATCATAACTTTGGGGACCGTATGAAGTGGGCCCCAAATTCCTAGTACACCCACTCGATTTTAGGACTCCACTTCAACCTCTACGGCTATACCTACATTTACTTCTAGCGCGTTCCAATCATACAAACATACAAATAAGCTTTTTTTAGATGCCAAAAATATTGATTAGAGTGAGGGGAGTGGAGTGTGGTTTGAGCGTGGAAAGCTACCCACGTCCCAAACACAATCTCACCGTGGCGTGGGTGATGGCGTTGCCCTAAACATCATGACTCTGACTAATGGGCATAATGACAAATGAAAGTTTGTGATAACCCTTTTTGTGAGGACATTTTTTTTACTATTGGTTTGAGATGCCAAATGGTGACCCTTCATTTTGTCCTCCTTTATCTGAGCCGGAGAAATTATGGACTTTGGTTGGTGGGAGGTTTCATACTTTCATGTTTGTGTGATGTATTCATATTTGAGTTGGTTTAAATTAGGGTCGGTATCAGGATTTAGGTGTGTTAGCCGAGCTGAAAAAAATGTTTTTCTTAGGCTTATAAGTTTTTCTTTAAAGTTTTAAATGAGTATTTTGCTTATTAATTTTGGGTTTACAACTCGTAAACGGCCAAGTATGAGTTTTTAAGTTTTAAAATGGACTTAATATAAGTTTTTAAGTTTTAAAAGGGTATTTGACTTATAAATTTTGGTTTTTTAAGTTTTGAATGGACTATGTATATGTTTATAAGTTTTTAAATAGGCCTAACTGCCTAAGAATAAGTTACAAACGGGTATAATAATTTTAAATGAAGGTTCTTGTACAGATGATTTTTATCTTACAAATAACTCTTAACATGAGAAGTGAAGAAAGGGATTTTTTTTTGAGAATTTTTTTCCCATATTGTTACATGTATTTTAATACTGAAATGAAGAAACAACGAGTTATGACTCTGTTAGTTGCATTTTTAGGCATATTTTATCATCTTTTTAGTAGCTAGTTTGAACGTTTTTATGTATTTAGGTTGTACATATTGCATTATTTTCGTGTAATGCATGTTTTGGTGGAATGGAATCTACTTTGGTTTGTTTTTGGTTGATTTTGTAGGGGTGGAGAATTGAAAGAGGAAAGGGCGAACATTGACGAGGCTAGGCCGCAATTTACTTGAACTTTATTGGCGTCTTTGAAAAGAATTTTAGGCCGCAAGTAGCAGGGAAAGAATTAGGGGGTGCCGAATTGGAAACTTACTAACTCAAGGAGTTAAAATTAAAACTAAAAAAAAAAAGAGATGACAAACAATTTTTGAGCTTTTGGTGGGAAGATAAGGGAAGAAAAAAAGTCTGCACATTTTTTTTGGAAGGGGTCGATACCATTGATATTTTCTTGAAGTGGAGTTTCATTATTCATGTGTTGGACATTCTTTCGTGGACCAACAGGAACATCCAAGAAAGTTTTGAAGGCATTTTTATTTGTTGGCTCTTTTGCAACAAATTGACTATTAGTATTTTCTTTTTATATTTCGTAAGCTTTAATTTTCCATGTTTCGTTTTATATTTGCTTTGATTGAACTAGCCGCCATGTCCGGCTAGAACCTTTTTAATTCCGGCACTTTGGTATGTTTACTTAATTTTGATTCAAAGAACTTATGTGAAACTCCTATGAGATTCAATTCTTGAATGGTTTGTTTGGTTCATTCTTGATTTTATACCTTTAGGTAAAATATTAGTTGGTTGATAAAATTGGCCACTTTGTTAATCATTCTAATAGTGTTCATCAATTTATGAAATTTTAACCGGTTTTATATAATTGATATAAAGGAACAAATAACGGTTTAGGTTTGTCTATGAATTTAAATTTGTTATAGAATCAAACAATATAATTAAGCACTCCGAACGGCGTGAGTGTTTAGTTATAATCGATACTTCTATCATTGCAACCCGCACGCTAAGATCCGAACGGCGTGAGCTTGGAGTAGCGGGTTGGCTCTAATCAACGAACGGCGTTTGGTTAGACTTTAGATGGAGTGGATGTCCGAACGGCGTGACGTCTAGTATTGATACAAACCGTTTAATTAAAGGATCATTGCACCATAATTGTTAATGATCATAAGTCCGGGTCAAGTTAAGAAACTGCCTTAGTGTTGGAATTAGCTTTAATATTTGAATTTATCTCACAATTTAATATTTGAACAAACCCTTAGACAGTGGGCGAATCGTGATGTCCCACAACAACCACTCTGCATCAACTACCCTGCAATGGAAAACTTCGAACTGAAATCCGGGTTGATCCATCTGTTACCCGTTTTCCGAGGTTTAGAGAATGAGGATCCACATAAGTTCCTCAAGGAGTTTCATGTTGTGTGTTCAGGTATGAAGCCACACAACATTACTGAAGACCAAATCAAACTAAGGGCATTCCCCTTCTCTCTTCAAGATTCAGCAAAGGAATGGTTATATTACCTGCCACCGGGGTCGGTAACCACTTGGAATGAACTGGCAACACTGTTCCTTGACAAATACTTCCCGGAAGTCAAAGCTTCAATACTCCGTAAAGAGATCATCGGGATCAAACAAATCAAAAGGGAAGCATTGCACACCTATTGGGACAGGTTTAAGAAGCTTTGTGCTCGATGCCCACAACATGGCATATCTGAGCATAAACTCCTTCAGTACTTCTGTGAAGGATTGGCACCGATGGAGAGGCGTTTGATAAATGCCTCTAGTGGAGGAACTCTACTTGATAAAACTCCTACTCAAATTAGAGTTTTAATCACATCAATTGCTGAAGACTCGAAGCATTCAGCACATGAGGAAGAATGGTATGTTGATCCACCAAGGGGTGTCAAAGAAGTGAATACTCCTCATCTTGAAAGCCAAATTGCTGAATTGACGAAAGCTGTGATGCTACTTACCAAAGAGAAAGGTGTTGAACAAAAACCAAAAGCTTGTGGGATATGCTTACAACATGGACACCCCACGGATATGTGTCCTACATTGCAAGAGGATGTTGAAGATGCAAATGCAATTGGTTACTCGGGACAGAATTTGAGACAGTATGAACAACCACGAGGCAATCAAAATTGGGGACATCCTTCCAATATGGGTTATCAACAGAAGCCGCCACCATTTCAACAACGCCAGTCCTCTCAAGGCAATCAACAACAGCAAAACTATCAGTCTAGGCAACAACCACCGCCACAACAACAAGCGGGAAGCTCAGGGCCATCTTTAGAAGACATTGTGAAGAGTTTAGCCACTAGTACTCACTCATTTCAACAAGAGACTAGGTCCAGCATCAAGAATTTGGAGCAACAAATGGCACAACTCGCTAGCTCGGTCAGCAAGATAGAATCCCAAGGCAAGTTACCCCCACAAACCGAAGCAAATCCCAAACACAATGCTTGTGCCATCACCTTGAGAAGTGGAAAGAGTTATGATGCCCCTGAATTGCAAGAGGAAGAGGAAGAAGTTGTTGTTGAGAAAAAGGGCAATGACAAGCATGAGATGCCCAAATCTGATGAAGTGAAGGCAAAGTTCACTACTCCTCCTCCATTGCCTTCTAGACTGCGAAGCACACAAAAGCAAAGGGAAGAGCAAGAGATCATGGAGACCTTTCGAAAAATAGAGGTAAACATTCCTTTACTTGATGCTATTAAACAGGTTCCACGCTATGCGAAGTTCTTGAAAGAGCTTTGTACATCGAAGAAGAAGCTGAAAGGTAATGAAACTGTCAAGGTTGGTGAAAATATTTCAGCGGTTTTACAAAAAAGATTACCACAAAAGTGCAAGGACCCGGGTGTTTTCACGGTTCCTTGCAAATTGGGGAATCTAACTATACCACGAGCCATGCTCGACCTTGGGGCCTCTATTAATGTCCTACCAAATTCCATTTTCAAAACACTAAATGTAGGACCGTTAAAAAGGACCGGGGTAGTCATTCAGTTGGCCGATCGATCCTTAGTATACCCAAAAGGTGTATTGGAGGATGTTTTGGTTCAAGTGAATGAATTGGTATTTCCTGCTGATTTTTATGTGTTGGATATGGAGGATGATGACACTCCAAGCTCAAGTTCCATTTTGTTAGGGAGACCATTTTTGAAAACTGCTAAAACAAAAATTGATGTTTATAGTGGTACCCTATCAATGGAATTTGATGGGGAGGTTATCAATTTTAATATCTATGATGCTATGCGTTACCCAAGTGATGTTTCATCTTTGAATTGGTTAGATGTTATTGAACCCTTATCTGATGATTGTTTTGAGTTATCTAACCATGAGGTTTTAGCATTAATCTTAAACAGAATCATTGATGAAGTTGTAGCAAAAGAACTTACTGAAAAGTTCAAGCTTGGGGAGGATCTTATGGAACTTGTGACTTTTATGGATGCACAAGGGAAAGCCAGGTATGAATCTCCAAAAATACAACTACCAATTACTAACCAAAAGCTTCTTCCATCTATTGTGCAGGCACCAGACTTGGAGTTGAAAGCTCTCCCCGAACACTTAAAGCATACCTTGGGGAGAAGGAAACTTTACCTGTGATTATATCCAACAAGTTGTCAAATGAGCAATAAAGTGAGTTGGTTGAGACTTTGAAGCACTATAAGGAAGCAATAGGATGGACTATAGCCGACATCAAAGGTTTGAGTCCAACACTCTGCATGCATAAGATCCTTATGGAGGAAGATTACAAGGCAACAAGGGAAGCACAAAGAAGGTTAAATCCTCTTATGATGGAAGTTGTGAAAAAAGGAGATTCTCAAGTTGTTGAATGCAGGTATGATCTACCCAATATCTGATAGCAAGTGGGTGAGCCCTGTACAGGTAGTGCCAAAGAAATCGGGTATTGCTGTCACTGAAAATGAACAAGGTGAGTTGGTCCCCACCCGTGTACAAAACGGGTGGAGAGTGTGCATAGATTATAGAAGGCTTAATGCCTCGACCCGAAAGGACCATTTCCCGCTACCATTCATTGACCAAATGTTAGAGAGGTTAGCGGGAAAGACCCATTATTGTTGCTTGGACGGGTACTCCGGTTTTCACCAAATACCCGTTGCACCGGAAGACCAAGAGAAAACCACGTTTACATGCCCCTTTGGAACGTTTGCATATAGGCGGATGCCTTTTGGGCTTTGCAATGCTCCCGCCACATTCCAAAGGTGCATGGTAAGCATTTTTTCAGAATATGTTGAAGAGATCATTGAAGTTTTCATGGACGATTTTACTGTTTATGGAAACTCTTTTAAAGAATGTTTAACAAATTTGACCAAAATTTTGAAACGATGCATTGAGACCAACCTTGTTTTGAATTATGAAAAATGTCATTTTATGGTTGATCAAGGTCTCATTCTAGGGCATATTGTTTCTGCAAAAGGTTTGGTAGTTGACAAGGCAAAGATAGACATTATTAATTCTTTACCTTATCCTAACTCTGTCCGCGAGGTACGTTCTTTTCTTGGTCATGCAGGTTTTTATCGAAGGTTTATCAAAGATTTCTCAAAGATAGCAAGACCAATGTGCGAGCTTTTACAAAAAGATGTTGAATTCAACTTCTCCGAAGCATGCAAGAAAGCCTTTGACACCTTGAAAGAATTGCTAGTTACCGCACCCATAATCCAACCGCCTGATTGGGAGTTACCATTTGAGATCATGTGCGATGCAAGCAATCATGCAGTAGGGGCGGTGTTGGGTCAAAGGAAAGATCGAGTACCACATGTGATCTACTATGCTTCGAGGACATTGGATCATGCTCAAAGCAATTACTCGACTACAGAAAAGGACCTCTTAGCTATTGTTTTTGCTTTAGAGAAATTTAGACAATACTTATTGGGTACTAAAGTAATTGTTTATTCTGATCATGCAGCTTTGAGATATCTCATGACAAAGAAGGATGCAAAACCGAGACTGATTCGGTGGGTGCTTTTACTCCAATAATTCGATTTGGAGATTAGAGATAAAAGTGGGAAGCATAACTTAGTAGCGGACCATCTAAGTAGGATCATCAACAATGAGGACCCGATGCCTTTAAACGATTCATTTCCGGATGAACAGTTATTCGCTACAGAAGTGACGACTCCTTGGTATGCGGACATCGTCAATTACTTGGTGACGCACACTCTTCCTTTCGATCTTTCACGTGCTCAGAAGGATAAAATCAAGAAGGAAGCAAGGCGATATGTTTGGGACGATCCATACCTTTGGAAAATATGTGCCGATCAAGTCATAAGAAGGTGTGTCGACAAAAGTGAGGTACCTTCAATTTTAGATTTTTGCCATTCACAAGCTTGTGGAGGACATTTTGGTCCAAAACGAACAGCACACAAGGTACTTGAATCCGGTTTCTTTTGGCCAACGATATTTATTGATTCATACATGTTTTGTAAATCTTGTAAAAGGTGCCAGAAAACCGGTAACTTGAGGTCTAAGGATCAAATGCCCCTCCAACCCATTTTAGTGTGTGAAATTTTTGACGTATGGGGCATTGATTTTATGGGTCCATTCCCATCGTCGTTTGGTAATGTTTATATTCTTTTGGCCGTGGACTATGTCTCCAAATGGGTGGAGGCAAAAGCCACGAGAACTAACGATGCTAAAGTTGTTTCAGATTTTGTGAAGGCTAATATTTTTAGCAGGTTCGGTACACCAAGAGCATTCATAAGCGACAGAGGATCACATTTCTGCAATAGAACCATTGAAGCACTTTTCAAGAAATATGGTGTTGCGCATCGAGTTTCGACAGCATACCATCCACAGACGAATGGTCAAGCAGAGATATCAAATCGAGAAATCAAGTCGATCCTTGAAAAGACGGTTAACCCAAACCGTAAGGACTGGAGCCTACGCTTGGATGATGCATTGTGGGCATATCGCACTGCCTACAAAGCACCGATAGGTATGTCGCCGTTTCGCCTGGTCTTTGGAAAAGCTTGTCATCTTCCTGTTGAACTGGAACACAAAGCTTATTGGGCCGTGAAGCAGTTCAACTTGAAGATTGACGAAGCGGGAATTTATCGTAAGCTACATATTCAAGAGTTAGAAGAAATTCGTAACGATGCTTACGAAAATTCTCGGATTTATAAAGAAAAGACTAAAGCTTTCCATGATAAGGTAAACACACGAAAAACTTTCAGTGTGGGCCAGAAGGTATTGTTATTTTCATCTAGACTTAAATTATTTCCTGGCAAATTACGGTCACGATGGGTCGGACCATTTGTGGTTACTAACATTTATCCTCATGGTGCAGTAGAAATAACAAGTGAACAAACAGGAAAAACGTTTAAGGTGAATGGGCATCGTTTGAAAGTGTTTTATGAAACATTCCAACCTGAAGAAGAGCGTGCAATGGAGTTGGAATGCGTGCATTACCAAGATTAGACTCGGTCTAAGTCTAGCCTAAAGACATGAAAGAAAGGCGCTGCACGGGAGGCAACCCGTGGTTCCGTATTTACTTATTTATTTATGTTAAAAAAAAGAGACCCGGGCGGGTGTCACGTCTGACCTGGGCAAGTTGCCAAAATGACCCGGCCATGTCAAAGTCAATTAAATTCAGAAAATATCTCAACATCGTTTACCCGGGCAGGTGTCACATTTGACCCGGGCGGGTCTTGGTTCTGATGTAATTGCAAAATACCTCCAGCATTAATGACCCGGGCAGGTAAGAAAAGTGACCCGGGCGGGTATTAGTGCTGAAGTAAACAAATAATTCTCCAACAAAAGTGACCCGGGCGGGTCAACCCCTTACCTGACCGGGTAAGGGTTCTGACTTATTATTGTTTGAAAAAAATTCTAGTGCTCCCAAAAATACCTGCTCTATCCCCAATCTTATCATCATCTTCAACAAAAACCTAAATCACCTAACTTCATCATCTCAATCATCTCTTCTACACATCTATCTTAAACACCATCCTCATAAAAAAACCCTAGAGTTTTTTTTTTCATCACACCTCCTCCCTCAGCCAGCCAAGCACCCGCCGCCCCTCTGTCCAGCTGACTCGCCGCTCACCACCAAGTCAGGTATTCTTTCTCCCTTTCTCTCTTCGTTCTTTATCTCACCCTTGCCTAGACCCGATCTTTTCCTCCACCGTTAGCACCACCTCCGGTCACAACCACCTTACTCAACCACCGTCGCCGCGCCTCATCACCACCCGACCACCTTCACACCATCCCCACACCCACTCGCCACCTGCTGCTGCCCTGCTTCACCCACTGACCACCCACCTCCTGTTCCCACAGCCATCATCTCCACCACTGACAACCGCCCGGCTCCTTTCCACCTCACAACCACCACCTCCGGTACCCACTGTCCCCTGCCCTTGTCACCTTTGTAAAACCTTGGTCCAGAACCTGTTATTGGTTTATGCCCTAGTCCCGTTTGTCTAATCTAAGCAGCGCTGATTCTATTTTTTAATAGTCTTAGTTTATTGCTAAAATTGAATTGTTTAACACTTTCGTTTGTTAACATTGAAATTTAATGTTTATTTTGATGTTTGTCGAATCTTATGGGTTTTTGAGGAAACGCACCAGGTATGTTGATTTGAATTTTTTTGGAAACCCGGTGCGCATACAACAATAACGAGCACTATTGGTATTCATCTTTCGTTTAGTTGGTGCCAATTTCCTTATTGCTCATTGTTGGTTATCAACTATAATTTCAGGTTTTGAGATGCGGATATCAGCAAAGCGTGGCTCAACTGCGCCATCACAACCATTGGCAAAGCGGCCAAAGACAAAGCCAAATCAAGAGCAAGCATCCAGCAGTGCCAAGAAGCCTAACAAACTCAAAGAAGGTGATAAGCTTGAAATGTTAAGAAGGCGTGGACTATGCAGCACCAAGTTCGCACATGAAGAATCGCTAAAGGATTTAGGCGTCTATGAAGAAGTGAAGAAGTTGTTTGAGAACATAGGATGGGGCAAGCGTCTAACATGGTTTGACATAGGCTTTGAAAGAGTCACATTGGAGTTTTTGAGCACCTTGTCTCTTGAAGAAGATAAAATACATTTCTGATTTTTTAAGAAGACTTGTGCGCTCTCTATGACTGATATTTGTGGTATGATAGATGCTCCAACTGAAGGCACATTTAGTCCTGGTGATCCTGTTCATGAAGACTTCAAGCCTAAAATTTTTTGGAGAGATATAACCTCTGCTGAATCCTATTTAAGTAGCAAGCTCAAGGCCTCGCAGATCATCCATCCTATCCTACGGGTTACGCACCGTGTGCTATCAAACATCATCGATAGCAGGCAGGATACAAGTTTAGTTACACAAAGTGAGCTCTACTTATTATGGAACATGGTACACCCGCAACCTGCCAGGCCCAATTTTGGGAAATACTTGAGCAATCGACTGTTACAGGTGTTGAAGGCGACAAAAGGACTGATCTGTTGTGGCTCGGTAATCACTATATTAGCCTGCCATCGATCCCTGAAGCTTCACTTCCCAACACCACTGGAAGAGCTAAAGGGTGCTCAGTATCTGGATATGGTTCAGTTGGCGAGAATGAAGTTATATGAGCTTCCACAACGTGGCGATGGTGTTATGTGGTTAAGAGGGTCAAAGAAAACAGTTACTCTATCAAAGACTTCACATCACAGGTTGTCCCTAGCCGACCCCATATCCGAGACTGATTGGGCAGTGTTTTATGACCAGTTCCGAGTTTCTGCGCCAGAGGTGAAACTTCCGAAGATTCCCTCTCGGAAAACACGACCCAACCCACCGCTATCGAGAGCGAGCTTGCCGCCATACGAGGTGAGTTAGATCGTCTCCACACCGAGATGTCTGATCTGAGGAAAATGCTTTGCCTTCTTTATGCATATCAGCGGGAAATGGGTCGTGCCATTGTTGCTATTCGCGATCGACTCAGGCCTCAGCCACCTCCATCGCCTCAGTAGCTGCCTTCCGCCCTCGTCTCTGAGCATTGAGGACACTGCTTTATTCAAGCTTGGGGAGACGTATTTTCTATTTCTTTTGTTTGCATTAGTTTGTTTATATTTCATTGCATTAGTTTGTTTATATTTCATGCATTATTAGTATCCATTTTGCATATATAAAAAAAAGAAAAAAATTCCCAAGGTTTTCTGATTGCACACGAAAGGTACGTCTCATTCATTGTAAAACGTAAGCTGAAGGCGGGTCGGTATGGGCTTACACGCTTTAGGACGCAAATTCTTTAAGTTGCGGGATAAAGTAGGCCCAGCATAGTCATTTTTTTTTAGAAAATTTTGGGGTACTTAGGATGGTGTAGTTGACTAGATAGTGGATAGCTATGCATAGCTTGTATCGGCAACCCAATTCCATACGATTAGTGAGTTTTGAGCCTTAAATTTTCATATATATTTATTGTTTCGTTTGATGACTGTATACCGACATGATTCATCGTTTTAGAACTTGTGCATTATATACATTTTGAGACCTTGGGTTGGGATTTGACATAGAAGTGACAGAGGCATTAGGATCACCCATATGTTGAGCCCTTTTTCATCATCTTTATTTTCGCTTATTTTGTTTGTAACCCAATTGAAACATTCCTAATAGTAGCCCCTTTGAGCCTTGACCATTTTCTTTTGATTTAACCCATGATTCGTTTACTACATCCGGTTTTAACTTGTGCTTACATAGTGACTTTATGGAAGTGTATGAATAAGTCTATAGAGTATGTTATGTGAAAAAAAAAAACTGAAAAAAAAGTGAAAAAAAAAAGAAAAAAAATAGAATAAATTGTTGAGTCGAAAAGACTACGTTTTGCTATGTGTTTAGAAGTTTTGTTTATTAGACCGGATTGTCTTTTCTTTTCTTTTGTTTTCGCCACTTCCCCAAATTTTCCCACCTTTAACCCTTGCCAACCAAAAAAAAAAGCCCTCTTGATCTATGTTAAGTTTTAACAATTAGGTGTAGATTTGATTAATGTACAAGCTTATGTTAACGATGTCTTTATTGTCCGGTTTTGAGAGAATCACTCCAAATTGCATATATATAACCGAGTGTTGAGTGATTATTGTGAGGGGTACATGCTATGTATGGTTAGATTCTTGAAGGGAGGCGAAACTTGAATAGGTACGCCCATGGTTTTTAAAAATGGCACCATCTAGACTTGTTGGGTCGTAAATCTATTGATCGTTGTAAGTCTTGTGAATTAATGTGTTCCTACGGTTTGTGGCTTATATTCGACTCCGTTCGATGTTAGTCGTCTATGTCTTGGGAATGTGTTGGACGTGTTTAGCATGAAGTTTTGCCAAGGGATAAAAAGAAAAAAAAAATAATATTTCATTTCAAGCATGCATATGTGTTTTGTTTGTTTTCGTGTTTGCTCCTCGACTTAGTTTTATTCTTGACTTCCTTGAGGACAAGGAAAGGTTTAAGCTTGGGGAGATTTGTTAGTTGCATTTTTAGGCATATTTTATCATCTTTTTAGTAGCTAGTTTGAACGTTTTTATGCATTTAGGTTGTACATATTGCATTATTTTCGTGTAATGCATGTTTTGGTGGAATGTAATCTACTTTGGTTTGTTTTTGGTTGATTTTGTAGGGGTGGAGAATTGAAAGAGGAAAGGGCGAACATTGACGAGGCTAGGCCGCAATTTACTTGAACTTTATTGGCGTCTTTGAAAAGAATTTTAGGCCGCAAGTAACAGGGAAAGAACTAGGGGGTGCCGAATTGGAAACTTACTAACTCAAGGAGTTAAAATTAAAACTAAAAAAAAAAAGAGATGACAAACAATTTTTGAGCTTTTGGTGGGAAGATAAGGGAAGAAAAAAAGTCTGCACATTTTTTTTGGAAGGGGTCGATACCATTGATATTTTCTTGAAGTGGAGTTTCATTATTCATGTGTTGGGCATTCTTTCGTGGACCAACAGGAACATCCAAGAAAGTTTTGAAGGCATTTTTATTTGTTGGCTCTTTTGCAACAAATTGACTATTAGTATTTTCTTTTTATATTTCGTAAGCTTTAATTTTCCATGTTTCGTTTTATATTTGCTTTGATTGAACTAGCCGCCATGTCCGGCTAGAACCTTTTTAATTCCGGCACTTTGGTATGTTTACTTAATTTTGATTCAAAGAACTTATGTGAAACTCCTATGAGATTCAATTCTTGAATGGTTTGTTTGGTTCATTCTTGATTTTATACCTTTAGGTAAAATATTAGTTGGTTGATAAAATTGGCCACTTTGTTAATCATTCTAATAGTGTTCATCAATTTATGAAATTTTAACCGGTTTTATATAATTGATATAAAGGAACAAATAACGGTTTAGGTTTGTCTATGAATTTAAATTTGTTATAGAATCAAACAATATAATTAAGCACTCCGAACGGCGTGAGTGTTTAGTTATAATCGATACTTCTATCATTGCAACCCGCACGCTAAGATCCGAACGGCGTGAGCTTGGAGTAGCGGGTTGGCTCTAATCAACGAACGGCGTTTGGTTAGACTTTAGATGGAGTGGATGTCCGAACGGCGTGACGTCTAGTATTGATACAAACCGTTTAATTAAAGGATCATTGCACCATAATTGTTAATGATCATAAGTCCGGGTCAAGTTAAGAAACTGCCTTAGTGTTGGAATTAGCTTTAATATTTGAATTTATCTCACAATTTAATATTTGAACAAACCCTTAGACAGTGGGCGAATCGTGATGTCCCACAACAACCACTCTGCATCAACTACCCTGCAATGGAAAACTTCGAACTGAAATCCGGGTTGATCCATCTGTTACCCGTTTTCCGAGGTTTAGAGAATGAGGATCCACATAAGTTCCTCAAGGAGTTTCATGTTGTGTGTTCAGGTATGAAGCCACACAACATTACTGAAGACCAAATCAAACTAAGGGCATTCCCCTTCTCTCTTCAAGATTCAGCAAAGGAATGGTTATATTACCTGCCACCGGGGTCGGTAACCACTTGGAATGAACTGGCAACACTGTTCCTTGACAAATACTTCCCGGAAGTCAAAGCTTCAATACTCCGTAAAGAGATCATCGGGATCAAACAAATCAAAAGGGAAGCATTGCACACCTATTGGGACAGGTTTAAGAAGCTTTGTGCTCGATGCCCACAACATGGCATATCTGAGCATAAACTCCTTCAGTACTTCTGTGAAGGATTGGCACCGATGGAGAGGCGTTTGATAAATGCCTCTAGTGGAGGAACTCTACTTGATAAAACTCCTACTCAAATTAGAGTTTTAATCACATCAATTGCTGAAGACTCGAAGCATTCAGCACATGAGGAAGAATGGTATGTTGATCCACCAAGGGGTGTCAAAGAAGTGAATACTCCTCATCTTGAAAGCCAAATTGCTGAATTGACGAAAGCTGTGATGCTACTTACCAAAGAGAAAGGTGTTGAACAAAAACCAAAAGCTTGTGGGATATGCTTACAACATGGACACCCCACGGATATGTGTCCTACATTGCAAGAGGATGTTGAAGATGCAAATGCAATTGTTACTCGGGACAGAATTTGAGACAGTATGAACAACCACGAGGCAATCAAAATTGGGGACATCCTTCCAATATGGGTTATCAACAGAAGCCGCCACCATTTCAACAACGCCAGTCCTCTCAAGGCAATCAACAACAGCAAAACTATCAGTCTAGGCAACAACCACCGCCACAACAACAAGCGGGAAGCTCAGGGCCATCTTTAGAAGACATTGTGAAGAGTTTAGCCACTAGTACTCACTCATTTCAACAAGAGACTAGGTCCAGCATCAAGAATTTGGAGCAACAAATGGCACAACTCGCTAGCTTGGTCAGCAAGATAGAATCCCAAGGCAAGTTACCCCCACAAACCGAAGCAAATCCCAAACACAATGCTTGTGCCATCACCTTGAGAAGTGGAAAGAGTTATGATGCCCCTGAATTGCAAGAGGAAGAGGAAGAAGTTGTTGTTGAGAAAAAGGGCAATGACAAGCATGAGATGCCCAAATCTGATGAAGTGAAGGCAAAGTTCACTACTCCTCCTCCATTGCCTTCTAGACTGCGAAGCACACAAAAGCAAAGGGAAGAGCAAGAGATCATGGAGACCTTTCGAAAAATAGAGGTAAACATTCCTTTACTTGATGCTATTAAACAGGTTCCACGCTATGCGAAGTTCTTGAAAGAGCTTTGCACATCGAAGAAGAAGCTGAAAGGTAATGAAACTGTCAAGGTTGGTGAAAATATTTCAGCGGTTTTACAAAAAAGATTACCACAAAAGTGCAAGGACCCGGGTGTTTTCACGGTTCCTTGCAAATTGGGGAATCTAACTATACCACGAGCCATGCTCGACCTTGGGGCCTCTATTAATGTCCTACCAAATTCCATTTTCAAAACACTAAATGTAGGACCGTTAAAAAGGACCGGGGTAGTCATTCAGTTGGCCGATCGATCCTTAGTATACCCAAAAGGTGTATTGGAGGATGTTTTGGTTCAAGTGAATGAATTGGTATTTCCTGCTGATTTTTATGTGTTGGATATGGAGGATGATGACACTCCAAGCTCAAGTTCCATTTTGTTAGGGAGACCATTTTTGAAAACTGCTAAAACAAAAATTGATGTTTATAGTGGTACCCTATCAATGGAATTTGATGGGGAGGTTATCAATTTTAATATCTATGATGCTATGCATTACCCAAGTGATGTTTCATCTTTGAATTGGTTAGATGTTATTGAACCCTTATCTGATGATTGTTTTGAGTTATCTAACCATGAGGTTTTAGCATTAATCTTAAACAGAATCATTGATGAAGTTGTAGCAAAAGAACTTACTGAAAAGTTCAAGCTTGGGGAGGATCTTATGGAACTTGTGACTTTTTTTCAAATAGCTGTTTGGTTGAAAAATCTGTTTATAACATCTGATCAGATAAAACAACCACTGTTTCATTCATATCCACTGTTGGTTGAAAAATCTGTTTATAACATCTGATCAGATAAAACAACCACTGTTTCATTCATATCCACTGTTGGTTGAAAAATCTGTTTCAAAACATCTGATCAGATAAAACAACTGTTTCCTTATATATTTATACTATATCTATACAAAAAAAAAACGGTTGGTTCCATCAGCTGTTTGTATCAGTTGTTTGCCAAAAACAGCTGTTCTCCACCAGATGTTTCATCCATCAGATGATTGCCACGTCTGCTCATATAAGCAGAGGTTTGGCCACATCAACGGTTTCATTGAGCCTATAAAAACCCTGTTTTACCACAACAGACGTTACACTGTCTCATTGTATTCAAAATACTGAAAACCGCCTTCTTCATTCTCAAACCCTCCATCAAATTTCAATCATCTTCACCTTCGAAATCCATTATAATGGATCTTCAAGCTAAAGCAACCCACAATTGTCTCCCCTATCTGATTAAAACATATGACAACGTTTCATTCCATTCCACCATCGACATTTTTCTAAACTCCAAATACTTACCCATCTTAACCGCTAACGCCCCCATTTATCTCGATACTCTTCAAGAATTCTGGTTGAATGCTGAGTTTCTACTCCAAGACAAAAAGCCTACTTCCATTATTTCCAAAATTGGAGAAACCAGTATCGTAATTACCCCTGAAACCATATCCACAACCTTCACACTGAATGACCTGGCAGGTAAGGACTCTTTTACTAAAACAGAGCTTCACACTGAGTTCCAAGAAAGAGGGTATGAGGGTCAGATGACTGGATCAACTCTTTTCAAAAAGTTTTTCCCTCCAGTCATGAAATTTTTCTTCCATGCTCTTCTTCTATGTGTCTCTGCTAAGTCCACATCCTTTAATGAAATTCCATTAAGGATGCAATATCTGGGTTATGCCATGTTGTCAAACTCTGACTTCAATCTTTCCCAGGGATTGTTCATGGACTTAGTATCAAATGTGAAAGCAGTCAAGTCTGGGTCTAACAATGCTTTTCTTATTTACCCAAGAATTCTTAGTGTAATCTTACAAAAAGTCTTACCAGAAAAGGTTTTCAAAAAGGGTGAGGCAATGCAAATGAAAAGCTTAACTGGTGAAACTTTCACTAGAATGCTGGGTGGAAGCACCCAAGAAAAAGTGTCTAAAGTGTCAAAAGTTTCTAAAACACAAACAAAGAGGACAAAGACAACAACTGTTGTCAAAACCTCTGTTGTTGAGCCCACTGCTCCTGGTGATCATGGCACTACATCCAGTGCTGTGAAACCCACACCAGCCACTTCCAAAAAGAAACATCCATCCACAAAAACCACCACTCAACCACAAATGAGGCTTCTGGATGTTGAGGTACCAGAAGAAACCTCTGTTGCACCACAAAAGCAACCTGAAACCACTGTTGTTACTTCCTCACAACAGCTGGATATACCTCCACCTGACCAAACTCCTCATGAATCCTCCCAAAAGGATCATGTTGTAAGCCAAGGGGACACACATCATGATACATTTGAGTCACTTGGCCAAATGTTCACAAGCCCCTCTCCCAGGGCTAATTCTCTTGTTACTCCTCCACCCTCACCATCACATCGTGTCCCACAAACCATGCAACCTCTGTTTGAGGCAATTGACAAATCTCAGGAAGATCCCAGTTCCTCTCTTCCACCTGTCACTGAGAGTATACTCCCACAAGTGACTGGTCCTAAGAATATTCAATCTGCTATCCAACAAACAGAAGAGGAGGTTACACCACCAAGTGTTGACATTCAAGCACTGGCAAATGGTCAGCAGCAGTTGTTGAACTTAATTCAGAAATTGGTCCAAACCACTGATCACCTTCCAAAGCTTGAGTCTGAAAGGTCTGAGGACCCATCCAAAGCCAAACTGGCTTTGGACACTCACCAAAACTAATCATTTACTGATGTGCAGGGAGCTTCTACTTGTTTAGATAGTCTTTGGTATGTAGATAGTGGAGGCTCCAGGCACATGACAGGATGTAGAGCCCTTCTTCTAGACTTCTTGGCTCATGGAGGGGGTGATATATCCTTTGGTAATGATTCAAAAGGTAAGGTATTGGGTTCAGGGACTGTACAAGCTGTAAAACTCAAGTTTGAAAATGTCAATCTTATTGATAATCTCAAGTTTAATCTTCTGAGTGTTTCACAAATGAGTGACAAAGGTTATGGCTCATTTTTCACAAAGAAAACTTGTAAGATTATTGGGCCAGAAGTGGTGAAAAAGATTGATACCATTATTGCTGAGAGCAAAGCACAACTTGTTGCTTATAGAAGTGGCAATGTGTATGTTGTTGATATGTTAAAGGACAATCCTATGGCAAATGTCTGTCTATTTTCTGCTGCCTCCACTAAGGAGACAGAATTGTGGCATAGGAGATTGGGTCACACCAACCTTAATACTATCAACACACTCTCCAAACAAAGCTTTGTCAGAGGTTTACCATCAAAAGAATTTAAATGTGATGAGCATTGTGTTTCTTGCTTAAAAGGGAAACAACATAAAAGCTCTTACAAATCCATTGATGAGTCCAAAACTAGTCAGTGTCTACAATTGTTGCACATGGACTTGTTTGGCCCTGTTAAAATCATGAGCCTAAGAAGAAAGAGATTTTGTCTTGTCATAGTTGATGATTTTTCTAGGTTTACATGGACTTACTTTTTACATTCTAAGGATGAGACTGTAGGTATATTGAAGGACTTTGTCACCAAAGTTGAAAAACAATATGACTTGCCAGTAAAAGTCTTCAGGAGTGACAATGGAACAGAGTTTAAAAATAAGGAGTTGGATGACTTCTGTGTGTCAAAAGGGATTGTGAGGCAATTCAGCATCCCAAGAACACCAGAACAAAATGGGGTGGTTGAGAGGAAAAATAGAACTCTTATAGAAGCTACAAGAACCATGCTAGCAGATTCTGGTTTGCCACTGTCCTTTTGGGCAGAAGCTGTAAACACTGCTTGCTATGTTCAAAACAGAGTTTTGATCAACCCCAGACATCAAAAAACTGCTTATGAAATTTTGTTCAAAATCAAACCATTAATTTCATTCTTCAAAATTTTTGGCTGCCCATGTTTCATTTTAAATCTCAAAGATTCCATTTCAAAATTTGCAGCCAAAGTAGACTATGGTTATTTTCTGGGATATTCTTCTACTGCTAAGGCCTATAAAGTGTTTAACACAAGGACTAAGACAATAGAAGAAACTCTGAATGTAAAGTTCAATGAACTTTCATATCTAAAAATCCCTGCAAACCCTGCTGAACTATTTGATTTAGATAAATTCAAATTTGAAGATATCACTGTTAAAGCTAACAATGCAGGTATTCCACAGTCTCCACAACAAGATTACAGAACAGATGTTGTGATCCCTAGTCACTACAAAATCTATTCTGCCTCAGAGGAAGCAGCTGTTCAAAACAATTGTCAAAACTCTGCCACAGCTGTGTTAACCACTGTTGGCCAGTCTTATCCTCAAACCACTGCTTCACCCCTCACAATCACTGACCTATCATCTGTTGACAAAAGTCAATCATCTGTTGACAAAAGTCAGTCAAGTTTCACACCACTTGGACCCATTCCTCCATTACCATTCCAAACATCTGATGGCACTACAGAAGTACCAACAGATGTTACACCAACAGAGTCACCAAACCTCTGTCCATCACCTCAAAATGCCATTGTTCCATATCAGGGAGATCTTATTTACTTAGGAGCTCATCCACCAGACCAGATCATTGGCAACATCAGAGAGGGTGTGCTCACAAGAAGCCAATCCTCCAATATCTGTCTTTTTGCAGGTTTCTTATCCCTCACACAACCTGTCAAGTACCAAGAGGCACTGAAAGACAACAGTTGGGTAGAAGCCATGCAAGAAGAACTCCTTCAATTTAAAAGACAACAAGTATGGGAGCTTGTACCACTTCCTAAGGATGTTTGTCCTATAGGAACAAAGTGGGTCTTCAAAAACAAGACTGATGAAAGGGGTATTGTTGTCAAGAATAAAGCCAGGCTTGTGGTTCAAGGCTTCAGACAAGAAGAAGGAATAGATTATGATGAGACTTTTGCTCCTGTAGCAAGACTAGAAGCCATCAGACTCTTCTTAGCCTTTGCTGTCAACCACAACATAAAGGTGTATCAGATGGACATCAAATGTGCTTTCCTTTATGGCAAAATTCAGGAGGAGGTCTATGTATGTCAGCCACCTGGTTTTGAAGACACATTCCATCCTGACTATGTCTACAAGCTCAACAAAGCTTTGTATGGACTCAAACAAGCACCAAGGGCCTGGTATGAAACTCTTTCCGCATTTCTCTTATCCATTGGCTTCACAAGAGGTAAAATAGACAAAACTTTATTTCTTAAATGGAAAGGGAAACACTTAATGATTGTTCAAATATATGTGGATGACATCATTTTTGGATCCACATGTAACCAAATGTGTGAAGAGTTCAGAAAACTCATGACAGCAGAGTTTGAGATGAGTGCCATGGGTGAGCTTCAGTGTTTCCTTGGTCTACAAGTGAAACAACTGCAAAATGGCACATTCATTCACCAAAACAAATATGTAAAGAATTTATTAACCAGATTTGAGATGAATGATTGTAAGCCATGTAGTACACCCATGAGTACAGTCAAGCTGGTCACTATTGATGACAAGGATGAACTGGTTGATCAAACACATTATAGATGCATGATTGGGTCTTTACTGTACTTAACTGCATCTAGGCCAGACATTATGTTTGCTACCTGTGTCTGTGCCAGATCCCAGGCTTCACCCAGAAAGTCAAACCTTATTGCTGTGAAAAGGATATTCAGATACCTCAAAGGTGCTCCCACACTTGGTATCTGGTATCCTGCTAATGGAAACATTGAGCTTTCAGGTTATTCAGATAGTGACTTTGCTGGCTGTCACGCCACAAGAAAATCCACATCAGGAGGGTGTCAATTTCTAGGGAATGCCTTAGTTTCATGGCAAAGCAAAAAGAAGACAGCTGTTTCAACCTCAACAACTGAAGCTGAATACATTGCTGCTGCAAGCTGTACAGCCCAACTCATGTGGCTTCAAGATCAACTACTGGATTTTGGGATAACTGCACTTCAGACTCCACTCATGTTGGACAGTCAAGCTGCTGAAAATATCATCAAGAATCCAGTCTCTCATTCCACTACCAAACACATTGACATAAGACATCATTTTGTCAGAGACAGCTATGAAAAAGGTTTGATTTCTCTGCACCATGTTCCAACAGAGGATCAGTTGGCAGATGTGTTAACAAAAGCTTTAGACACATCTACCTTTACAAATCTGATTTCCAGAATTGGTATGTTAAACATGGATTAAACAAATAAATTTTCAATAAATCATAATAAAATGTTTCAGAAAATCAAATTTTTTTTTTCAAATAGCTGTTTGGTTGAAAAATCTGTTTATAACATCTGATCAGATAAAACAACCACTGTTTCATTCATATCCACTGTTGGTTGAAAAATCTGTTTATAACATCTGATCAGATAAAACAACCACTGTTTCATTCATATCCACTGTTGGTTGAAAAATCTGTTTCAAAACATCTGATCAGATAAAACAACTGTTTCCTTATATATTTATACTATATCTATACAAAAAAAAAAAAACGGTTGGTTCCATCAGCTGTTTGTATCAGTTGTTTGCCAAAAACAGCTGTTCTCCACCAGATGTTTCATCCATCAGATGATTGCCACGTCTGCTCATATAAGCAGAGGTTTGGCCACATCAGCGGTTTCATTGAGCCTATAAAAACCCTGTTTTACCACAACAGACGTTACACTGTCTCATTGTATTCAAAATACTGAAAACCGCCTTCTTCATTCTCAAACCCTCCATCAAATTTCAATCATCTTCACCTTCGAAATCCATTATAATGGATCTTCAAGCTAAAGCAACCCACAATTGTCTCCCCTATCTGATTAAAACATATGACAACGTTTCATTCCATTCCACCATCGACATTTTTCTAAACTCCAAATACTTACCCATCTTAACCGCTAACGCCCCCATTTATCTCGATACTCTTCAAGAATTCTGGTTGAATGCTGAGTTTGTACTCCAAGACAAAAAGCCTACTTCCATTATTTCCAAAATTGGAGAAACCAGTATCGTAATTACCCCTGAAACCATATCCACAACCTTCACACTGAATGACCTGGCAGGTAAGGACTCTTTTACTAAAACAGAGCTTCACACTGAGTTCCAAGAAAGAGGGTATGAGGGTCAGATGACTGGATCAACTCTTTTCAAAAAGTTTTTCCCTCCAGTCATGAAATTTTTCTTCCATACTCTTCTTCTATGTGTCTCTGCTAAGTCCACATCCTTTAATGAAATTCCATTAAGGATGCAATATCTGGGTTATGCCATGTTGTCAAACTCTGACTTCAATCTTTCCCAGGGATTGTTCATGGACTTAGTATCAAATGTGAAAGCAGTCAAGTCTGGGTCTAACAATGCTTTTATTATTTACCCAAGAATTCTTAGTGTAATCTTACAAAAAGTCTTACCAGAAAAAGTTTTCAAAAAGGGTGAGGCAATGCAAATGAAAAGCTTAACTGATGAAACTTTCACTAGAATGCTGGGTGGAAGCACCCAAGAAAAAGTGTCTAAGTGTCAAAAGTTTCTAAAACACAAACAAAGAGGACAAAGACAACAACTGTTGTCAAAACCTCTGTTGTTGAGCCCACTGCTCCTGGTGATCATGGCACTACATCCAGTGCTGTGAAACCCACACCAGCCACTTCCAAAAAGAAACATCCATCCACAAAAACCACCACTCAACCACAAATGAGGCTTCTGGATGTTGAGGTACCAGAAGAAACCTCTGTTGCACCACAAAAGCAACCTGAAACCACTGTTGTTACTTCCTCACAACAGCTGGATATACCTCCACCTGACCAAACTCCTCATGAATCCTCCCAAAAGGATCATGTTGTAAGCCAAGGGGACACACATCTTGATACATTTGAGTCACTTGGCCAAATGTTCACAAGCCCCTCTCCCAGGGCTAATTCTCTTGTTACTCCTCCACCCTCACCATCACATCGTGTCCCACAAACCATGCAACCTCTGTTTGAGGCAATTGACAAATCTCAGGAAGATCCCAGTTCCTCTCTTCCACCTGTCACTGAGAGTATACTCCCACAAGTGACTGGTCCTAAGAATATTCAATCTGCTATCCAACAAACAGAAGAGGAGGTTACACCACCTGAGTTTAATGCAACTCTAGGTGAGTTTTCAAGTGGAGCAGCCACTACTGATGTAGAGACCACTGTCTCACATCAGGACAATGATTACATTGCTAAGACTCCCTTGAAGGCAGCAACTGTTGAAGCCACTATAGTGTCTCCAAAAACAGTTGGAAGTCGCCAGTACCAAGAAAAAGGGGCATCTGATTCACCTATTAGGACTGAATCAGGTAGAACTACCACTGGTAGGGACTCAGATGATCTTATTAACTTAGGAGATGGGTCAAAATACCAAGAATTGACGGACAGAGTTTCTGTAATTGAAACCTCTGTAGCTGACATCAAATCTGATGTCAAGCTTACACTGGCCTCCATTGCAGACCTTTCCAAGAGTCAACCATCAACTTCTGATATAGCCAGTGAACTATGGAAATCCGTTTCCCCCATCATCATAGCTCACAGAAAACTGGCTGATCAGACACATGAGACTTATATGGCTGAGATCAGAAATATGGTAGATGCAAGGTACAAAGATACCCATGCTGATATTAAAGCCATCAAGGACCACCTGCTGAAGACTACTGGCTCTGCCCCTACCACCATCCCCAGGGATGAAAATGATGATGCTTTCACGGCTGATGATGCCAAAAAGGGGGAGAGTGGCAGAGATAGGCTACCAAAGCTAGATCCCTTTGGTTGTCCTCCTTCTCAAAAAGGCCAAGCCAAGTCTGCCAACAAACCAGAGTCTACTAAAACAGCTCCTCCACAACAACAACAAGCAACACCAACAGCACCACAACAAACCACTGACAAGAACAAAGCAGTTGATGACTCTGCAAACATAGAAGCTGAAAAGGCTGCTCAAGAAAAACAGAAAAGAGCTGACACCTTGGAAGTTAAAGCAGAGTCATTAGTAGAACTCAAGAAGAAACAACAACAGGAAACTGAAGATGTGGGATCCTCTAAAAGGATGAAAAGGCCTGCTAAGCATGTCAGAAAACCACCATCCAAGTTAAACACCTCTGTTGACAAAACCACTGCTACTGAAACCACTGCCACCCAAAACACTGAAACCACCCAAAACACTGCTTCCCAAACCACTGTACCCAAACAAACATACACACATCACCAAACACCACCTCAACTGCACAATCCACTCCTCCTATCACAGCTATACCAATCACATCATTCTCACCACACACATCCAAATTCAGATCCCATAGACCACCACCAACCATTAAACCATTGGTTGTTCAGTATCCCCTTGAACTTGATCTACTCAAGGGGAAATTACAATCCTTCTACAATACTGAACAGCCATCAGACAGAAGCTTCCCATCTCTCCCAAACTTCCCTGTTCCCTCAACATTGATACTTATCTGAAATACAAGGGTGAACAGGTGGATGCCATCATTAGGGAGAAATGCAAAGGGAAGGATGACAGGACTGCTCAGGGCATCCATTCAGCAGAGCTTAGCAAACTCAGAAGGATTGAAGACTTTGCTAAGACCCTGAGCAACTCCATGTCCTCCATGCCTCTCAGTGGTGACTTGGAAAAGGAGGTAAGGGAATCTCTGCTGGAACAGATTATGGCAACCAAGCCTTACAAAGCAACCAAGAAGCAGTTCAATGGTTGGACCACACATGCCTTGAGAGAAGAACTTCTCAGAATTGAAGAAATGACCAAAGACCCCAAAGCTAAAGTTTCTACTCCTAATTTTGGCAAAGGCAGAGACCCAGTCAGAGCCTTAAAGTTTAAAAGGATGAGGCAAGAGATTGTAGCTGCCAACTATGGGGAAATGAGGTCAGTCTCTAGATGGTTTGAGCTAAGGTTGGTTGAGACATACAAAAGTCTGGAAGAAAACAGAAAGAAGGATCCCAGCCTACCAAGAAAACCAGTTTACACTGATGAGCCAATGATGAAGAGACCCCAACAGACCTTTACCTTGGACAGCCTACTTGACACCTCTGATCTAACAACTGCTGCAAGAAGACAGTTCAAGAAACAGAAGGAAATGTCAGAGGAAGATCAGTGGAAGTTTGCTGATACATTCATCAAGGAAGGGCTCTTCAATCAAGTACACCTTTTCTCTGATCCTACAATAGAGAAACTCAGAGAACTCATTGGAAGACCTCCATCACCCAACTCATCTAGAATAAAAATTCAGCTCAGCAAATCCACTGACTCAAAAATTCTAAAATGGAAAGTCAACAAAGACAACCATGAATTGACATTGCTCAGGTCAGATGGAAGGGTTCAGAAGATCAGCATGGATGATGCTTACAGCCTATGTGCAGAAGACCACCAAACATTGCTGAATCTGGACCTAGAAAGAGATGAAGAAGACTTGTTTGCTCTGAACTTTGAATTACAATTCAAAGGTCAAATCAGAGAAAGTCTGATGAGGAATAAAGATCAATAAATAAAGCTGAGTTTTGGCATCATCTGTTCTAGGGGGAGATTGTTGGGTCTGCTGACCTGGAGAAGAACAGATGATTAGAAAGCCAAAATATGCTAACAGTTTGATCCTTTGAATAAACAGTCTTTACAACTTACTTCTCCCAAAAGACTGCTGACTCTAACAACTGTTCTATCCAAACAACTGCTTAACAACTGCTGATACAAAGGACTGCTGAATAAACAACTGATGAAGAACAACTGCTGACCAAAGGTCTGATGAAGAACAACTGTTGATTCAAGTACTGAAGACCAAAGCACTGCTGGAACCAACAGCACTTAAGCTCCAGCAATGGATACAAGACCATCAGAGTTTTCCTACAACAGCTGTTTACTATCAGTGCTTTCAATGTAACAGTAGTTTGTATTAGGCAGATGTTTATGTTTGTTATTCTGTTAGAGGTCACTGTCTTAGGTGACGTCAGCTTAGGTCATCAGTGTTTTGAGTCTGTCTATAAATAGAACAGTGCCTGTACTGTTCTATTGCATCACACACACAAACATTCTCTCAGACAAACATTGTGTGATCAGGCTGAGGGGGAGTAATTGTACGATTGTAATCTTTTAGATAAATGAAAGCATTCGATCTGAAAACATTTACTCTCTTGTTTTGATTAACAGTTTATTATTCCGCTGCAACTTCATTCTATTTTCGTTTCACTATTATCATATTTAGTTAAACAATCAAAACAATCAAACTCAGATCCTAACACAATTTAATTAACGTTTTTTTAATCATTCGTCTTGTTAATTTTAGTTTTATTTTCATTAATTTTAACTATACCAACCCCCCCTTTTTATATAGTTGTATTTGTGCGAAAAATAGTTTTTGGTATAATCAGTTGATCTGTATCCCTGAGGACACGAACCTTACTTTCACTAATACTAGTAGTTTATTATTTATTTATTTGCTGGATTCGACACCCAACAGACTCGGGAAATGAGGGGGTGGCTACTCGTGTTCACTACAGGATGTAATCCTTTGCTCACAATGAGGGGAGATCCGTGGCCCGTTTAACAAAAGAACAAATAAAGGAACGACACACAAATGCACAAGATATAAGTGGTTCGGTCTCGTTGACCTATGTCCACTGTCAAAGTAGTATCTTTATTACTTGAAAGGTTACAAGTGTAAAGAAAGGATACAAGTAAGAGATACAAGTGTGTGTGTGTGTAATTGGTTAATTGATTGGCCCTCTAAAATGTGTAGAAATCCTCCTTTTATAGGGGGTGTATGGGCCTAGTGGCTGCGGCCCACTTTAGGAGCGTCGGGCTTAGGCCCGGGAGTTGGGCCTGTCTTCGAGAAGCCCATTCAGTTGGATTCGGACCTAGGGTTTGCCTAAAGCAAAACTGGGTGCAAGTGGCGTCCTGTCATTTGTCCACGTGACGCACTGTGATTGGTTGTCAAAGGCGGCACCCTGCCATTGGTACACATGGCGCCTTGTGGTTGTTTGCATGAACCTGCTTTTCCTCCTTCGTCAGAGTGTATCAGGCGACTTAGCATCCTCTAGAAGATTTGCTGAAGTGATATCTGACACATAGGAGATAGTGCAACAAATGGGACTCGAGGGGAGCTGAACCTTGTTATTGCTGTGACATCCGTCACCTTTCGTATTTATTTTTACTATAACGTTTCGCATTTAAAGTTATCAATAAAACGTTGCATTTTTATCATTCTTATACGTTTAAAAAAAATATTTTGAGGTACTTTTGCACTCGTGTAATCATACTAACAACATAAAATAACATTACATTTGTGAAATAATTATAAAAAAAAATAATTGCGTGGACCGGAATTCGAACCCGTGTCCACAGCCGGCTCCTTGTGCAACACACAAATAACCAACTGGGCTACTGCCCGTTTAGTGATGATAATCAAACTTTAAAAATACATAAACCTTCATTGACTCACGCATAGTTGACTCGTGAAAGTCAACCTGCGAGCCACACCTTCCAAATATACACCAAATCCGTGTTTTCTTTTTATCAATTCGTTTATGGTATGATTTGACCGACTTATACAGCTTGTAAACCACGCTAATCACATTTAAAACTTACCAATTTCATGGTGTATACGCGTATAGGAGTTATGTGGGTCAAAACTTCTATAATTACAAATTCGTGGGTACTAGTATAATTTGAGGCCTTCCCTAGGAGCTCATTGTACCGATAAACAAACCTCAATACACCAATTAACCTATAACTCTTCCAAATCCACGATTTTTGCCTCTGTTGACTTTTTTTTTTACCCGATCTATCGCATCTTTAACGCATTGTAAGTCGCAATCTTTTTGTTTGGTTTTATTGTTCGGCCTGTCACAAACAATAGCCCCAAGGTTTCAGGGGCTATTGATTACGAATTGTAAAGATTAGATATTTAGGGTTCATGTTCATACGATTGGGGATAAACATACGTGCATACGATTATTTAAGTTTAAAACGTGTGAAATTTTATCACCAACTGATCAGTAGATCAGTTGGTATTTGTTTGTTGTTTAAAACATGAACCGGCCGTAGGCCAGGGTTCGAGTCCCATACGCGTGTTTTTTTTTTCTTTCTCAAACCAATTATAAACATGAAACAGATAACCTATATAATTAATTTCAATCCAGATTTACTCGTTCTCAGGGTCAGACTAACTGGTCTGGCTTGTGATTTTAAAAGCATTGGACCGGCCAGAGACTCGGGTTCGAGTCCTGGCACATGCAATAATATTTTTTTAAATTCTTTTATACTTATATATTCAATACTATTTTTAAAATAGATTTTAAATACTAAACATGGTTTATAACTTCTATAAAATTTATTTTAAGTTATTCTGAGGATAAAGTTTATTATCCAACTTTTAGTTTTCAAAAACTTATTTATTTATTTATTATATATTATAAATATTACAAGTTTATTCATTTATAATTTTAAAATTCTATAAAAATATCTAAACGATTTTATAAAATTCCACAAAGATTATTCTAAACTTGTAGATCAATAAGCATTTCATAAATAATTTTTATTCCAGAAAAATCGTTCGTCTCATATTTTTAATTGATTTTTGTTATTTTAAATCATAAATAAATCATAATAAATTCATTTTTTAATATTTTTATCCCAAAACTTTACATAAATTATTTTTGTGTATTTAGAACAGGAATATAAATTTTAATTTGAAAATTCTTTAATTTTAATATTTTTAGATATTAAAATTATATCTTTGACAAATAGAAATAAATATACTAAATATTCAATTCTTGAGGAAATAATTTTATAAAAATTATTTTTATACTTAAAACCCTATAATATGATCATCCTAAATCAAAAACCTATAATAGTCTTTTACCTAATTATTTACCTAATTTCTTTTATTTAATAACAATTTACATAATTAATAATTAAACAAATACTTATCCCCAAATTAGGAACCCTGGAACTGTTTGTATCCTAAGTTCATTCCCTTACAAATTATCTAATTCTTTAGGTTAATCCTTTGGAATAATCCTAATTCATATAACGTTGTTCGTTAGAGTTTCAAGTTATTACGCGAACTGTGAGTATTTCCTATCCCTTTTTGCTTTTATTCATTTTTGAGGTGTTACATGTACACTTATACAAATTACAAATACAAGTTCACATTTTTACAATACAATTCTAGTACTATGTGCATTTGCTTACAACGTGCATTATGCTTAGACATTACATGTAGAATACATTTGTACTTAGTGAAATCATAGTGATAAAAGTGACGGATTTTTCATCATACATTTTATTATTTTGTACCACCTATCTTGTACATCGCATTTTATCCTTATCTATAATAATAATAATAATAATAATAATAATCATAATAATAATAATAAGTTTACTTCTACATAAAACCCACCACTATAACTATACCCAAACAAACTTCTAACCTAGCCCACTACTGAGCCCAAGAAAAGAGCCCAACAGCAGCAGCCCAAGTCCGGCCCAACCCTTTCCCCTCATGTCTGATAAAAAAAAATGTGTTTTGCTGCTGACATGAGTCGAACCCAAGTCCCAGCAGGTACAACTCTTATCACACACAACACCAACCACTACACTGCCATAATTTTTGTTGTAGGAACTAGACTTTAATTAAATTTAAGGTTTCCTGAAATGGCATCATGCTACCTGTTTCCTTTTTCCTCGCTGCACATACCCACCAATCAAGAATTTAATTCTTGGACATGATTTTTGGCAGATTTGGAAACCAATAATGATTGACCTTGGACGACACAAACAAACATTTATTTCAATTACGATAATACGCCACAATCATTCCATAATCAAGTAAATTTCACGCGTGTTTGACTTTTTGGTCAAGCAATCACAACATTCCAAAACAACGATAACACTATAAATTGAACTTTTCTGAACCTTCACAACTCGCCATACATTCTTTCTAAACCTCTAATTTCTCATAACAACTCACTGTTCGTAGTTTTCTGTTCGAGTTATTGACTTCGGAGTTTGACCACTCATTAGTCTTCAATTCTGCATTGTAAGTCTAATTTCAATTGTGGGTTTCATTGATCGGCCTACACACAATGTTTACCCCATGATTAATTGGGTTAACATTGTGTGATTTAATCAATTGCAAATTCTAGGGCTCGTATGGTGAATTGGGGAAGAACACGTATGATATTTATATTAAATAAACTAAAACCAAACACAACCACTGGTCTGGACCAGGTGGTTGTGTCTGGTGCCTTCTGTACAAGCCACGCGGGTTCGAGTCCCGGTTGTGGCACACCTTTTTCTTTATTTTGTTTTTTTAATCAAATTAATTATATATAATACTTATATTTTATAAATTCGTTTTAAAATATTAAAACTCTTCTAATAATTCTACAAAAATTATTTTAAGTTAATATGATGAAAAAGTTTAACTTACAATTTTTAGTTTTCAAAAATTTATTTATTTAATATATTTAATAAATAAATCAAGTTTATTCTATTATATTTATAAAATTCTATTAAAATATCAAAACAATTTTATAAATTTCCACAAAAATTATTCTGAGTTTATATAACAATAAACTTTTCTGAAATGATTTTTATTTCTGAAAAATCATTTATTTAATATTTTTAATCAATTTTTGTTAGTTTTAATCATAAATAAATCATAATAAATTCATTTTTCAATATTTTTGTACCAAAATTTTACATAAATTATTTCTATTCATTTGTAACAGAAATACAATTTTTAATTTAAAAATTCTTTAATTTTAATATTTTTAAATATTAAAGTTACATTTTGACAATTTGAAATAAATAGATTTAATATTCTATTTATAAGAAAATAATTTTATAAAAATTATTTTCATACTTAAAACTTTATATTGTGACCATCTTTAATTTAAAACTTACAAAAAGACTTTTGTTTATTTATTTATCAAATTCCTCTTATTTATTAAACGTTTAATTTATTAATTAAACAAATACTTATCCCCAATTCGAAACCCTAGAAAATACTTATAGACTAGATAGACTTAGACTTATTTGCTACCTTATACATAGGGTGATACTTGGCAACGTTGAATTACACTTATTCAATTCCACAAGACTTACCACCTTGCTAAGGTGAGTATTACTTATCCCCTTTTTCGTTTTCACACTTTTGGGGTGATTCATGCACAAGTATACAAAACTTGCAAATTCATTTACACATACATTTTTATTCATTTACAATTCATATACGTGTCTTGATTATCTTTGGGCTTATGTTTGAACATTAACGTAGCATACATACAAAATCATACATCTAGACATAACTTATGTTATGGTGCTCTTTACATACAGACGTAACTTATGTTACGGTGCTCATTTAGACATAACTTATGTTATGGTGCTCTTTTAGACTTGACACGTGTTGAGGTGCTCATTATCAATTTCATTGTACAAACTTTATATTTGATCTTTGTCTTGTTTGGTTACTTGCGTGTTTACATAATGCCTTGGTGATGCTAGACACATGAATTGTACTACTTTTTCAAACTTATACTATATGTACAAAACTAAGTAGTACTCACCAACATCATATGTTGACAAAATTATTTTCGTGCATGTTTCAGGATAAGCTGCTTGACACTCCACATAGGACTTTGGACTTAGATTAAATCAATCAATTATCTTTATTTTGTTGTCTTGTATTTGATTTCACATGTTGTAAAACAATATTCAGTAATCAAATATTTACATTTTAGTACCATGAGCTTTTGAACAATCGTCACTACGTGGCACCTCGACGATTCCGCCATCGGTTGGGGTGTTACATTAGCCATGTACAAGCCGACCTTAACATTGGATAGCGCTATTGGATTGACAACCCGCCTAGGTTGATTCTCCCCCTTTTCCATCGGAGAATCCGTGGTCATTGTTAAGTTTTTATCCATTTATTGGCTAAGTACACCGCCGTTCATTTAGTACATTATACAGTCACAGGATTGATTTCGCTCATTTGTATGATACATAGTTTACATATTTGCACTGTAGCTTTGCACTTGAATTGTATACGTTTTTTCAACTTACTATATGTATTAAAACTAGGGATGCTCACCAACATTTCTTATGTTGACCAAACCTATTTTGTACATGTTTCAGGTGCAGTTTGATCTTAGTTCCATTGCATTGGATTTTAATGCTTGCTTTTGATAAGTTATTTCAAATTTCATGTTTCGTTCAGACTTTTGTATTTTCTTTTTATTTCATCTATGTAAGACAATTCAAATTATTCAATAATATATTTACATTTTAGTACCATGTGCTTTTGAACAATCGTCACTACGTCACACCTCGATGATTCCGCCATCGGTTGGGGTGTTACAATTGCCAGCTGTCATATTCCGCGGGTGACCATTGCATGAACCGGCGCATGGCCAAACGCGGATGGCCTGCACTCCTCGTATGATGCTCTAGGGTGCTGAACCCCGCGGATGTTTGTTGTGATCTTTGTATAGTCGACCCTCCGTATGTGTATTTATAATGGCAATGTTTGTGAGGGTAGGGTGTGCCTGCGCGTTTGGCATGCAATAATTGGTACCCTACCCCTTCATGAAATATTAAAAAAAAATAGTGTAGAGTAGTAATTATGTTAATTTTTTTATATTATTCATCTAAAACATGTTTAAACATAAGGTAAATTTAAAAAAAATATATATATATATTCTCCTTCATTTCTCATAGTCATATTTAATAGGTTAAGCCTATTTGTATTTGATCTTTAATCTATATTACACAAAAAAAAAATGTGCTCATTGAAAACGTGTACCGTGCCCGGTGGTTCTCCCATAAAAAAATTGATTTATAGCTTAGGTTAGTGTCATAAAAAACTACCATACTACTTTATTTTATTTTTATACATAAATCTTTCAACCTAAATTGGATTATGAAATTATTTTTTTATTTTACGGATAATATACGAAAAAAAGTACTAAACTGAAGAAACGATAAGTATCTTGGAGATTATCACTAATCATCGAGTGGTGTATACTTATGTTACTACAAGTACATTCTTTTACCCAAACCTTTGGTTCAACCGAGAGTGTAAATACAAGTGAGTGTGTGTGGTGATAGTAAGAACACAAAGATGTAAGTGGTTCTGTCAAGTACGACCTACGTCCACTGTGAAAAGCCGGTGATGTTATTATTTTGGAGCGTACAAAGTATTACAAATAAACCTAGCTCTATGTTACAAGTGAGTATTTTTGGATCCTTTAGAAAGGAGTTGACGTCTTCTATTTATAGTGGAGGTCGTGGGCTTGGTAAGAAGCCCACGAAGAGTCTTGTAATCTTTGGTCCTAGCCTCGGCCAACCTGCCTTTGGTTCCTGAAAATGACGGGAAAAATGACGTTTACTGTAGCTGACGTTAGCGGTGACTGATGATGACTCACCAGGCGGACACGTGGCAACATGTGACTGGCCGCAGGTGGCATGTCGTTCTGAACCATCATGGTTGACTTACCTGCTGGTGTCTGACGTGACCTCTGACAGCAGGTAAGCATGCCTGGTCAGCACAGTAGAGGCAGCATGGTGGAAGCATGGAACTAGTCACGTCACTGCTGAACATCAGTGGTTGTTGGGGTACCGCGGACACGCGTCGCTACCCGGTTGGTGGTGTCGGTGATCCCCTGCAGGTGGATCTTCCTGACCCTTGATCTTCCGTACCTCGTACCTAGGAATGTTATGATGTGAAATAGTCCGCGCGTTGGTAGACGCGCGTATGCTTTTCCCTAGTGAAGTTTGTGAGGCTGTCTTGTGGTTTATGTCTTCTCCGCGGAGCTCATCCTGCGGGAATATTTCCGTGGATTTTCATGTGGCGGGGATAGGGATGCCGCGTCCGCGTGGGTTAACTTGTCAACTCTTACCTAAGTCAAAGCTCTAAGTTTTGGGGGGACAAATAAGGGTGAAAACTTATAGAAAATCAACTTTAAAGCTTCAAGATACAACTCCACAACTAGGGGTGCAAACGAGCCGAGCCGCTCACGAGCTACTCGAACTCGGCTCGGTAAAAAGCTCGAAACGAGCCGAGCCTTATCGAGCTCGAGCCGAGCTCGAGCCTAAAACAAAGCTCGTTTATTTATCGAGCCCGAGCTCGAGCCTGACGTATGAAACTTGTTAGGCTCGTCGAGCCTTATCGAGCCTATGTATAATATTAGTTTTTTTTAATATTTAATCATATTTACCCCTTGTTTAAAGTTGTTAAGTTAACGAGCCCGAGCTCGAGCTTCACTTATCGAGCTCACGAGCCTAAACGAATTATTATTTATATTATTATTATTTAATAAATTAAGTAATAGATAACTAACGAGCCGAGCTCGAGTTTTGAAAACAAAGCTCGAATCGAGCCGAGCTCGAGCCCGAGCTTTTATAAGTTAATCGAGCTCGAGCTCGAGCCTGGTCGAGCTCGGGCTCGGCTCGGCTCGTTTGCACCCCTATCCACAACATACTAACACTTTAAAGCTTCGGTAGAATGCCTTCATGCTTCTGTTTACCGGCTTTTGATATAAATGATCAATGTTAATAACATACCCGTCTATCATTTCAGCAGCGTTGCAAGCAAGTCTGAGATAACCTCTAACAGAACATGCACTTATGCTCAACACCACCATATAAAATTTAAGGAGAATTCCATATATACACTTAGAGGTGCACAAAAAAAACCCGTAACCGGAACCGACCCTATCCGTCGGGTACGCATAGGATATAGAATTCTATGTAAAAAACCGTACCCGGAACCGGACCCGTTTGTACCCGGGTTTTTTTTAATACCCGGAACCGGGTTTTCCTATTACCCGGTCCATGACCCAAAAAAGTATATGTCAAGCGATGGGACTATTTGGCATTTTGATGTTGAGGCGGTCCGGGAAGGAATGGGTCACTTCGTGATTCAAGAAGGATTGCCATTTGACCACTTCGGCAACCCAAGATTGACCCGTCTCATCCAAAGAATTTTATAACCGCGTTATAATCATTTAAGTCGCACTACCCTTCGACATGATTGCATAAAAAGAATTCAATATCCAGCATAGCCGGGTTTTTTCAATACCCAGTGTACCTGTTTTTTTTTCAATACCCGGTATACCCGGAACCGGTTCCATACCCGAAACCGGTTCCATACCCGAAACCGGGCATTGAAAGAACTGGAACCGGTATACCGGGTATAGTTTTTTATGCTAGGAATCGGAACTGGAACCGATTCTTCCAATACCCGGTCGAAGTAATACCCGACCCTACCCGGAACCGGTTACATACCCAGAACCGGGTATTGAAAAAACCCGATTTGTGCACCTCTATATACACTCCCTCCCTAACTTGCAAATATTTAAAGGCCCTTCGATCTTTGTTCCTCAGATTCGTGCCAAACGGTTATCTCTATGGCCCAAACAGAATTTAAGCACAAGCCCAATCCATGTTTCAAAGTACAAAACATAATTATAATATAATACAAAGGCCCAACAAGTATTGGTGGATTAGAAACCCGGCTACAATATCATATATCCAAGACATGAGTTTTCAATGTTATTAAAGCAGGTTTTTGGGTCTTGTGTTCTTGCTTATAAACTACTCATTTATATACATCCTTCTAGGGATGAGCATACAAGGCCGAATACCGATCCCGTCCCGATACCGTACCGATACCGAACTGAGGGGTTTCGGGATCGGGATCGATATCGGTACCAATATTTATGGATTTTCGGTGTCGGTATTATCGGTATGGTATCGGTATTTAAAGGTAAAATACTGATACCGAACCGATACCGTATGTGTTCGGTATCGGCATCGGTATTGGTTTTTTGGACTTTTCGGTATCAGTATTGTCGGGATCGGCATCGGTTCGGTACCGATACCGTCCCGAGCTCATTCCTACATCCTTCAATGTGAGACGATATCTCATTCAATTTTTCACGGTACCTTCTTTACAAACACAAGGGCTGGCTGGTAAGTCTCTTAATGAGGCCTTGAACCGTTCAGCGCTGAATGATTCAGCATTCATCACGTTTGTTTCAGTTTCTGAATGAAATAGTTTTTTTTTTTTTTTTTTTTTTTGAACGGCAAATTTCATTCCTTGTGGGACTTGAACCCATGACCTCCCCTTTAATATGGACTTAATTTGCTTCTACCATTGGGCCACCATTGGATGGCTTCTGAATGAAATAGTTAAGAATGAATTATTAAGACTTGGGATGTAGCTGAATCATTTAGTACTGAACTAAGCTGAACCTTAATGATGCTCTCTTATCAATGTGGGACAAGAAAATTAACCATTAAGAGATCTAACTTAATGATTCAACACTTAACCATTCAGATTTTTTAACCATGCAGACCTCTTAAGCATTAATAGCACACAAACCCATTAGTTGATAATTTTATTAAGATTAACTACATATAATGTTTCTAAAATTGGTTATAAATCTTATTTTCGCTAAATTTCCCAAATGTTACTTTGCCCGGAGTAATATGGACTTAATTTGCTCCAACATAGCGAACCCTCTATCACAATAGTGGCTGGCTAAATAGTCAGTTCATGCCCGTCATGGAAACAATTTTATTAGCACAATATTAACTAAAAATCCCCCATGTGTCAACTAAAATTTCGGCAATCAAATAATCAGCAATCTTTACGTCCATTGGAAAGACAATTGTTTCCTTTACTAATTTATTTAATAAGGTATCAAATCTATAAATACTTCTATTCAAATTGGAAATAACCATGAAAAAGAATAATGTTATACTCTTAAATCATATCAAATGTTAAAGATTGTATTTAAAATAGTCATATCCCTAATCCCTAACCATCATAAAATTTCATAGATTGTTTATCTTAACACGGACATCAATAGCACATCTTTGTATTCCCAACTAGGTGCAAGTTGTTAAAACTTACAAGGTGGAGATCCTATTACCAGAACAATTACAGGACTACGACTACCCTAACAACTAATCAGATCAAATACAACTAAGCTAACGCATAGCAAGCAGCCTTCTTACCATTCAAACATGAGAACCTAAAGGGGCAGGGTATGTGTTTTTGCAGTATACATGCACAGATACTGTGTATTTTTTGCAGCACATAATGCATCATTCACCATTGCCTACCCATCATCAAGGTCTCGGAGGCCGAGAACTCCCCGATAATCGCTACAAGGTAGGTTGCCGAGGACCGAGTACTCTAGGCCGAGTGCGCCGACTCCGACTAGGGAGCGCCTAGCGACGTTTGCAACATTGGCTACTAGTATATAGCTTCTAAACATCAAAGGACAAAATGCATATCCAATAGCAAAGCAATAAAATGTAACAAAACACATTAAGGATGTTCATAGTTTTTGAAATATAAGCATTTGACACCCACAAAACACTACTGCAGTATAAACAGACAGATAAAACAACCAAAGGATGTATTACTCAAAAGCCCATGCATTCTCCCTGCGCACCTCCTCTTCCTCTTCAGGAGTGAAATCATTCTTGATGTTGAACGTCTTGCGGATCTCTTCAGGTGTCTTCCCTTTGATCATGTCAGCAACCGTCTGGCAGGTCAAATCAAGCAGCCCCTTGATGTTCAAATAGTTCGCAGCCTGCAACATAAACAAAAACCATATCAATATATGTCCATACACCATCTTCAACATACATATCAACTACTTTAATCACGACAAAACAAATGCAAATAGCGATGTTACATGAACAGAACACAGTAAAACACACAACAAAATAGTCAACCAAAACGAAACAAAGAATATTCCATTCGTCTTATAGCATAAAGATGTCTCTTGGATTTCAAACATAACTTTTTTAACTATTGAAATCTTTAAAAAAACAAACATGGTGAGTGATCTTATGCAGATAACATACCACATGAACAAAAGAAGAATAAAACACAAAACAAAACAGTCGATCGAACATTCGAACCGAAACAAAGCATTCTGTTCATGCTATAGCAAAAGATGGTTCTTGGATAGCAAACCAAAGGATTCTTGGTTCTTAAATAAAACATCTGTTCCATTACATTAACAAATTAATATTATTTAGTCTAAAAATCAAAAACCCTTACTCATCCCCTTAACAATAATCAGTTATTATCTAAATATACATAATAGCAGACAAGATTCATCCTTTAATTAAAAAAGATTCCTAAAATTAAATATCATATAACCAAACCCTAACCCTAGAATTACCCACAAAAAAAAAATTGAAACAATAGAAACAAAATTAGGGCATAAAGAGAATAAAAAACGTACCAGAATAAGATCAAAGAGGGTACCCTGATCAACCTTGACAAAATCAGCATCGAAGGATTTAAGATCGTCTTCAGCGACTTTCTCGTCGGTATTGGGAGTCTCGACATGTTTCTTGCAGTATTCAATAACCTTTGAAAGGATCTTGCTGGTGACGTTAGGGAGAGGGATGCTGGTGTCAGCACAGCCGTCTTCGATCATGTGTTTGATGGTTTGGGACTCCACGGCAACAACCTCGTCGACCTCGAAGGTTTCGCCGTCGGAGCTTCGGAGGACGATGGGTTTTGATGATGACATGATTGGATTTTTTTATGGAAGATGAATAGAAAGAAAGTAGAAACCCTAGGTTTGGTTTGTAATTGGAGATGAGTAATCGTTTGGGTTTGGTTATTATTATATATAGGGAGGTTAGGCTTTCAAGCCTCAAAAGTGTGTTAGGAGACTTGGAGTTGGGCTTTAATATTTTTATTTATTATTATTATTATTATTATTTTTTTATTATGGTTTGATCATCCGGTGCCTTATGGAATATTATGATTGATGGGATTCATGGTGGAAGGGGTTGTTGGGAGTTTCTCCCGGTCAAAAGGTCCTTACCAGGCTGCTGGAAGGCCATAGTTTCTTGTATTAATTCTGTTGTTGTGCAGGGTAAAAGAGTTAACCAACTCATCAGCTGTCAGGTCGGCCAGGGAGATTCAATAAAATTCTGGACGGATGTGTGGCTCGGATCGACGCCCTTAAAAAACAGATGGCCAGGTTTGTTTCGGTTAGAAAGACATAAAACGTGCAACGTGAAGGATCGGGTAAAATTTTTGCAAACAGGGACGGAGTTTGAAGCTGATTGGCTGCATCAGGGCCCGGTTTCTGTTAGTGAATTCTCAGAGATGCAAGATCTGCAGTGGATGCTGAGTACATTTTCGACAACATCTTCAGAGGATATGTGGTTATGGAATGATGGTCTGCACGATGTATTCTCGGTTGCTAATGTTAAAACGCTGCTCAGGATGGAACGGGGGGTTGAAAATCACAACAAAATGATATGGGAAAGCTGGGTCCCTAGTAAAGTCAATTTATTTAGCTGGAGAGCGAATCTTGGTAGAATTCCCACAAGAATGGAGTTGACTAAAAGGCAAGTGGGGCTTCCGGAGACTACCTGCATTTTCTGCAAAAGTGCGGATGAAACCGTACAGCATCTGTTTGTTGATTGCGAGTTTGCGTTTGAAATTTGGAGTAGGATTTTTCAGTGGTGCAGATTGCTTCCTTTCTTTGCCTTCGATCTGGAAGATTTGATGGGGATGTATAAAACAGTTCATGGAGGGAAGTGGCGCAAAAAGATTATTCGTGGTTTAGTGATGATAACTGTTTGGGTGATTTGGAAGGCGCGTAATGCTATGATTTTCCAAGATAAAAAGAGAAATACAAACGAGATAGTGATGGAAGTTAAATCGAGAGCGTTTTTTTGGCTTCAAAATAGGTCGAAATTTAAATCGCTTGTTTGGAATGATTGGTTGAAATATCCCTTGTATATTTGTATGTAATTGGCAGTCCTCGTTTTGAGTTCTCGCCTTGTTTTTAATGAAAGTTATTGTTCAAAAAAAAAAAAAAAATATGAGTAAAACTAGTTTTTATCCCGGGAGCGTCCCGGGTTGAAATATTTAATATAACATAATAAAATATATTATTATTATTTTAAACAAATCTCTGTCATAAGTTATCATATTCAAATATAAAAAAAACGAATCTTTGCGCCGGGGTATAAATTTAGTGCCATTACAAATGAATTCGGAAGTTTGTAATCGATCATTCTAAAAAGAACTAACATGAAATAAGAAAAAAAAAAGTTAATTATTGAAATATCGAACGCATTAGTCTAAGGGTTATGTGTTGCGTTAAAAAATTCATGGGTATATGATCGGGCATGTAGTTCGGGTATTTGGGTATGTAGTTTCGGGTAATCAGGTCGGGTATCACCTAATCCCAGACCCGACCGAAACCCACAGTTTTTTTTAAACTAATCCCAAACCCGACACAATACCTGTCGGATTACAAAAAACAGTCATTTTTTTCTCCGATTTTTATATAGCACTATGGTACTCGTTGGAAAGATAATAAAACGCTCGTTAATTTGGTGTAATATTTTTCTTTAAAAAATCTTGTATATAAAAGATATTAACGTGTAAAAGTTATGGGAGGAAACACGAGAGATAAAATAATAAAGGTTTAATATTTAGATTTAGTAGATTGGGTATTTAATAGATTAGGTTAAATAATATTTTTTTTTTAATTGGTTTAGAGTTGCCACATCACATCCTATGTGGCATCTCTTAAAGGAGAGATTGCATAAGAATATGACATGTATGATTAATCCCTTTGCAATATATATATATATAGATATAGATATAGATATAGATATAGATGTTAATGTCGGATGAATTTAACAGATAAAAACCAAATGTGTTTATGTTTTGCCGAACAATAAGGATCAAATTCATGATTTCTTAAGTAATTAAATCCACCAAACAAGGATCAAATTCATGATTTCTTTTAGTAATAAATCCATCAAACAAACATATCACATGAACCATTTATAGAGTTAGCTCTAACTTATAAGAATTTTTTTTAACTAGTTTTAAATTTCCATATAACATATAATTTAACCTTTGAAATTGGTTCTTACATTTGTAAGTTTTAATCAAACTTCCCTCATTCCGATTTGTATAACTAATTTTGATCCAATTCGAAAACGAGTTGATTCAATTCAGTTCAAATTCCATGCAAAAGAAAGAATAATAATAATTTGGTTTATTTATTTATTTATTTTTCAAAACTACTACAAACTTTTTGGATGTTAAGGAGGGACGGTGCACCTTCATGTACCCAAATCGGGTAGGTAACCAAATCAATAACACCACCCCTACCAATTTGGGTATCGCAAATCGGGTATGGTGAGCAGGTGGTTGTTTCCCATTGTATGTGTGTGTGTGGGTACAAGAGATATAGAGGAGTGTTTAGAGAGAGAGAGAGTATTTTAAAAGGGTGAGGCCTATGGTTTAGGGTAGGGGTGCAAACGAGCCGAGTGACTCGCGAGCTATTCGAGATTGACTCGGTAAAAAGCTCGAACGAGTTGAGTCTTATCGAGCTCGAGACTGAAATAAAGCTCATTTGGTTATCGAGCTCGAGCCTCGAATGTAAAGCTCGGTTGGGATCGTCGAGCCTTATCGAGCTTTGCTGATTTATGTCAATTAATGCTATATAGCCCAATTGTATTGTAACCCATGCATTAACTAAATTACTTTGGGCCTTGGGATTCTTAATTGTCCAAAACGAGCTCATTAATGGTCCAAAACGAGTCCTTAATAGTCAAAACGAGCTCCTTAATGGTCCAAAACGAGCTCGAGCCGAGCTTGGGCTCGTTTAAACTCTTGCCACATACATTTTTATTGACCTTTCAAGAAATAGAAATACATTGTTTTGGTAGAAAAACCAAGCATGAAATTGATATTATCTTTCTGTTTTTGTTTTTGTTTTCAGTTTAACACTTTAACCATATATTGAATAGAGTTTCACTTGTACATTGTACATGCAAAGTAGTGAGCATAAAACAATACACACATAGACAATCAAAGGTTGTTAACGCAATAAGAGAGAAGTTGGCACCATCTTTAGAGCTTTGAAACCGGCAGTCCTGCATTTAACATTATCAACCATCAAAATCGATTTATCAATAACTCAAATAATGCTTTTTTTGTTTGTTTGTCTCCACGCGTTTTGCGTCTTAAAACAAAACATCGATGGCAACGAGTCACATTTCAAGAAGGAAGCTACTAACCTAGTGCTTTAGCATTCACAATGCTCGGGCATGCTGATGGGGGTGACGACGTCTCATCCAAAAAAGGGTCAACTGCATTCGGGTTTGACCAAGTCGGGTACCCTTTTATTTTTCCCTATTTTTTCAAAAAAAAAAAAAAAAAAAAAAAAGATATAAGTGCTATCCATCTGAGTATGCAGAGTACTGCATAAGTTATCTAGTTAACCAGCATACCTAATGTCAATCATATTCAGGTAAAATAATGCCAATCATATTCTAGATGTTATGCTAGTGCAAGCTTTTAGAACAATATGTGTCAAAACAGAAGAAGTTGCATACCACTACGTTTAATGCAGCAAGCGTGGCCATTCCTTCACGAGTCCACTGCATAAACCGAAAACTAGGATTTAGGAAAGTCAACTCTAGATAAAATCATCAATAAACAGTATAAATTTAAAAAAAAAATGTACCTTTGATGCGGAAGCAATATGAGGGACAACGATGGCATTTTTCATGTCAGCTAGGCCAGGTTTCATGTATGGCTCCTCCTCAAAAACATCAAGACCAACTCGGAACATAGGATTATGTTTTAAATGCTCCACAAGAGCTTCTTCATCAACCACAGGTCCTCTACTGCAGTTTATCAGGATCGCTTCCTATATGTTTAAGCTCAACCAATTTAGCCATTTAACTAATTAAATGGGACACATGTAATGGTTTTTTATAGATAGGTTTAGACATTTGGAACGTAAACTTACCTTCTTCATCTTCGAAAGCCTTTCTTTGTTGATCAGATGATAAGTTGTTTTGTCCAATATTGGATGCAGACTTATCTATGTGGTCACAATAATACAAGAACATCATTTAGATAAAATATTATTGCAAAACCAAAAGGACTATGAAAAAACATATAAGAATTTCTTACCACATCGGCTACTTGAAGAACTTCATCCATCGATGATGCTCGTTTCCAGGTAACAGGTTGTTCTCCGTTGGCTTTCAAGAATTGACCATAAGCTGCAAATTGCTAATTACATATTAATTCATATATGATTACAATTAGATCAGCAACGTGGGCATAAGTGAATTCCGCTTTAAAGCTTAACCCATCATACTGAATTACTGATTACTAATAGCTTTTTGTTGGAAACAGTCCAATGTTCTTGAAAGTTTTCCAAAAGAAACACTCGAATGAGTTAGTAATTTTATACGAACTGTTGACATTTTTAATACAAGAAGACCATCTTCTGGGACACTTTTGGTCTGAAATTTTGTAAATATAATGCTTGGTGACAAAATGGGTAAGTTGTATAATGGGTCAAAATGGGTAAATATCTTAAGACATTTCAAAACAGGTCTGTTTGGTTGGTTTGACCTGCAGAAGCTTTTTATGTTTAATGTCATAAACGATTAAAATATTATTTGTGATTACAAAAACTCTTACAAAAACATTATAAGAGACTTTTCCCTTTTTAACAGTTTCCTTTTTGACTGAAAAAAATGTACAAAATAGAGTGAGACATGCCTGTAACGAACTTCTCCAAACGTGTGGCTTGGTAGAGATCGTAATAGATTAGATTCATCTTGAACCCTTCAATCTGGTAACCATACATTTGTCAGTTTTAACCTCAATTGAATTCCAATAGAACTTCAAAAGCATTGGATTTAGAGTCGTAGAACAAGGTTTTACCATCATTCTAGCATACGCAGATCCAATACGACCAGCTCCAATCACACCAACAGTTTGCCCTTTAAGCAAATTTCCCACAAACCTAAAACAACGTAAAAAATATGATATTTATCTAGTAATTTGGATCCATCAAACCGTGTTAGGTAAATAATCCAAATAAGGTCCCATGTTCAGTATAGTTATTCTTTAGATACTTTACACAGAATATGTTTTGGACTTTGGTGAATATAAAACACAGGATCTTACAGATGAGGAAGCCATCCATCGTATAAGCCAGCCCTCATGAACTCATCGGCTTCAACAATCCTTCTAGACGCAGCAAGAGAAAGCGATGCTGCTAACTCTGCTGTGGTCTCCGTAAGCACACCCTATGCATATTTTATTACCAAGCGTCAGTTTCAGAAAAGAACAAAGATGTTAAACTATGTCCACAAATCCGTTACAGTGACAAAATAGTTGTAAATAGACAGCTTGGTTTAAAAAAGCGCAAGGCGCTCCGAGACGTTTTGGGTCCAAAATCCGAAGCGCGGGGTTTAAAGCGCAAGGCGAGAGCTTCATGTATAGTATTAAAAAAATTATAAAAAAATATTTATATATGTCAATATGACATTTTCTACGTGTTAATCAATCATAAGCACAAAAACATGATTATAACACCCCCTTGAACACTTAAAAAGCATATTCAAAACATAAAAACGACGAGGCGCTACTGTGCAGGCCAAATAAAGCAGTTTAAAAGGGTTTTTTTGGGCTGAGGCGATACTGTAGCGCGCGCCTCAAGCGCTCGAGGCGGCGCTTTTTGGCAAAAAAAAAGCGTTTTTCTAAACGCCTCGCGCCTCAAACGTTTAAAGCGCACCCCAGGCACGCTTTTTTAAACCAAGATAGACAGTTGGCATGGAAAGCCTCTATTTTTGTTGTGATTTTGATTTTAGTTTAATTTGCTTAAAAATTAATCATTCCATCAGTTTATGGATCATCTTATCACCTGTATTCATTTCTTACATCTGTTCCATCCATGTATTTTATATCTTGACTTTCAAAAGTCAAACATAACACTAGTTAAAATCCTACTTGATTCATCAAATTCATCTTAATTCTAACAAAAAAAATTAGTTATTTGCAATATTTCAATAAAATTCAATGTGCTGATTAACTTTTCCACCAACCAAATAAACGGAAACCAATTTCGACACTAAAACGGATCCATCTGACCCTAGAAAGTCAAGTTTTCAGCAAATGAGCGAATAAACGGATACTGATATATTAACGAAACTCACAGGTGTGTTTCCAACAGCAACACCATACTTATTTGCTGCATCGACATCAACATTGTTGTAGCCCACAGCCATGTTGCTAAAAGCCTTCCCTCCTGCTTTGCTCAATGCCGAAAACAACGTCTCTCCCCAATCTTCTGTCAACTATATAACACACCAAATCAAACCAACATCATTCCTAACATCCACAGTTATCTTTAAAAATTATTAATCTTTTTACTCCTTCACTTATTTAAAAAAAAGTAGAGTAAACTGCCAAAATTGTTCTTGTGGTTTTGTCAAAAATGCCACTTGTGTACAATTTTTTTTTTTTTTTTTTTTTTTTTTGTCAAAATCGTCCTATGGTTTCTATTATTTGTCACTCCCGTCCCTGGCACTAACGTCATCCTGTGTTTTAAAACGTTAATGGACGAAATGACCCCTGACTTAACTGGGACTAACTGAGTCATGTTAGTGCCAAGGACGAAAGTGACAAATAATTGAAACTATAGGACGATTTTGAAAAAAAAAAACAAAAGTTTGTAAGCAAGTGCCTTGTTTGAAACTAACAATAACATATGCTTACATATGAACCAAAGCAACAATTTACCACAAATAAATACCATTAATTACCTGACCAATAACTCCATCACACTTATTTCCAATCAAAGCAATGATATCTTCAACAGACAATATGGTTTTCTTCTCTGTGCATATCTAACCACAAAAAAAAAAAAAAAAAAAAAAAAAAAAAACATGACGTCACCTTTTCAGCACTTATAAACCAAAACATGCAAATCTTGGATAAAAGATTAAAAACCAATAAAGATTAAACTACTTACTTCAACACGACAATCTTGTTGAACCAAGAGATTAATCCAACGTGTACCAGGCATGGGTTTGGTGCTAACAACTCTGTATTTGCCATTTGGGTTCCATACTTCAATGGAAACTGGTTTAGCCATTATTATTATTATTATTATTTAAAAAAAAGAAGAGTGAATATTGAGTATGAGGTTGGTTGATGAATGTTTTGAGGCTTTATGAAGTTGATGGTTGGGTTGATAGGGTGTGGGGAGGAGTAGTGTAAGTGAATGGAGGGAGTTATGGGATTTGTTTTGTTGGTTGAGTTTAAAGTGTTATGAGTGGTTGATGAGGTGTGTGTGAATGAGAGTGCATGGTGGTGTGATGGGGTGGAGATGTAGGTGATTGGTGATGGGTTATGGAAGGTTTGGACCTCTCGTTTGGTGTGTGGAGAATTGAGGATATGGGTTATACCATTGCATGCCACGTAAGGGTACATTTATCCATGGTTTGATTTGACCAATATACCCTTCCTCCTCACCCATGTATGTAAACTAGTGAGTTATAAATTGAGGCCTTGAGAGGGTTGCGGCGGCTTAACTAACTTGTATCGAAACTAAAAACCATACAAATGTATACCGTCAAAAAATAAAGTTATGATAAGTTCAAAAGGATATTGACACGTGTTTCATATCAATTGAAAAACACAAAAATAATAGAAGGTATTGATTTATTTAGTCGGTATTAGTTCAAGTCATTGCAGCACCGATCAAAACTATAAAAACGAATATCAACATCGGTGCCGTTAATACCAGTACCGGATGTTGTTCGGTCAATATTGGCTTGGTCCGTTACCATACAAGTACAGTACCAATATTCGATAATGCTTATGATACACATTATATATTATCCTTTCATAATATAACTTTGTTTACAATAAAAGTTACATGGGAATGTTGAAAAAAATTAGACACAACTGCATATTTATTTTTTTAACAAATAATAAGTAAAAAGTATATACTAAATAGTAAATACCCGATGTATGTTGATGGATGAAATAAGCATTATGTAACGGATATTAAACAAGTATAAAATCAGCATTAGACCATGATTTTATGATCACGTACAAAATGAAACTCAATGTCTTAAAAATTAAAACCAAGTTCATACTAGCTGGTATAACTGGTTGAACTGCTCGGTATGACCGGTTAAATCATTTCTAAGCCCGACACTATGACATATAACCCAAATACAGGATGCACTCATCTTTATTTAGGCTCGTTTTGGTCTGGGCCACCTCAAACCCATAGACACCCAAGGCCCATAATCCTTCCCGCTATTCACTCCCGCTATATATAACCCTAAACTCTACGCGGGAAAACCATCAACCAAAACAGCTAATAATAATATTATAATAATAATAAAAAAAAAATGGCAACGGATGAAGACAACAACAACGGCGGCGAAGACTACCAAGTGGAGGAAGAATTCAGTGTCTGGAGGAAGAATACTCCTTTCTTATACGATCTAGTCATCTCCCACTCTCTTGAGTGGCCGTCACTCACCGTCCAATGGCTACCGTCACCGCCATCGTTATATCCCGACGGTTCTTTCGCCGTTCACAAGATGATCCTTGGGACCCACACCTCTGATGACTGCCCTAACTTTCTTCTTGTTGCGGAAACCCACTTGCCTGTTAACCCTTCTTCTGCTCTTGAAACTAATTTGGATCATCCCAAGATCCCTAAGGTCAGTTGGACTAACAAATTTCGTTTTATTGTTTATGCAGTTGTAATGTGAATGATTATATCGTGGGTTTGGTTTGTAGTGATGTGGGTTTGTGTTAGTTTTAGCGTATGTTGTTGGTAGAGTTGGAAATGGTGTGGGTTTGTGTTGCACGCCAAGTGTTTGATAAAATTACTGACTGGTTTTTGTGTTTGGTGGATGAAAAGGAGAGTTTTTTATGAGACCCAGTTGGTAGAGAGTGGTGATTTGTTAGTTGTTAGGAAGTTACTTGTGAGATTTGAGTTTGACAGAGGACATTTAACATTAACATATGTTATTGTTTTGTATTGCACGCCAACTGTTCGATGAAATTACTAAGTAGAAAATAAATTAGACTGTTTTGCGAGTCACCATTGGCAGAAAGTTGTGATATGTTAGTTTTTAGGGAGTTACTTTTGAGATTTGAAAACTTTGTGATGCTTAATCTGCAATTCTATAGCATAATTGAGAGAATTGGGTGATACTGGTCTTACTACCATCAATTATGAGTAAAGATAGCTTTAATCTGATTATATTTGATGTGTTATTTTTTCTAATTGTAGGTAGAGGTTATTCAGAAGATACATGTTGATGGAGAGGTCAACCGTGCACGGTGTATGCCACAGATTCCGTCGATCATTGCAGCAAAAACTAGTTCTTCTGAAGTTTATGTGTTCGACACTACGAAGCAACCTTTGGATCATGAAGGGGGTTCTTGTGAACCTGATGTTAGATTGAGGGGTCATGACAAAGAAGGTTATGGACTGTCATGGAACCCTTTTAGAGAGGGCTATCTCTTGAGTGGTTCTAATGATTGCAAAATTTGCTTGTGGGATGTGTCCAAAATGCCTGACAATAAGATTCTTGATGCAACTCATATTTATGAGGTAAGGTTGTATCTGTTTTTACCTGATTTCAAGGGATTTATGCTAACAAGTGATAAAAATGTTGATGTAGGATCACACGAGTGTGGTTGAAGATGTATCATGGCATTTGATGAATGATAGTCTGTTTGGATCCGTTGGCGATGATTGCAAACTAATGATTTGGGATTTGCGCACAAATAAACATGAACAAGCTGTTGTAGTCCATGAGAAAGAGGTGAAGCAAATTTTCTACAAACTTTTTGCAACATTGTGTTCATATCTTACATAAATGCTCTCTACTGTTATTAACTGCTTGTTTTCCAGGTTAATTACTTATCTTTCAATCCATTTAATGAATGGGTCCTGGCTACTGCATCTTCAGACACCACTGTTGGTCTGTTTGACATGCGTAAACTGACATCACCGTTGCATGTTTTAAGTAGTCACGAGTATGTCTCTTGACCTTGATTTTTTTAGCTATTTTTTTTTTCACTTTAAGATTTAATGCAACAATTAGGTCAAATAATAAGTTGGTACCTAAACATGCGGTACGATACTAAAATCTAAGATGATCTAATCAGTGATGTCAATTTGTAAACATTAATTTTGAAATGTATGAAATGCTTATGTAATTGAGATGCATGGATAATATAAGCGATGTTATTATACAGGGAGGAGGTATTCCAGGTGGAATGGGACCCAAACCATGAAACTGTGCTTGCATCTTCTGCGGGTGACAGAAGGTTGATGGTTTGGGATCTAAACAGGTACAACTACAACATTGAAACTAAATTTATGATCCTTAAAATTTACTAAACGAAAATGGTCAAAATGTGCTATGTTCGGTTATGTCTTCTAGGATTGGAGATGAGCAATTGGAAGGAGAAGCCGAGGATGGCCCACCAGAGCTCCTATTTTCTCATGGTGGTCATAAGGCAAAAATATCCGATTTTTCTTGGAACAAGAATGAACCGTGGGTCATATCTAGTGTGGCTGAAGACAATGCCTTACAGGTTTGGCAAATGGCAGAAAGCATTTACCGCGAAGATGATGACATTTGAGTATTTGCTTTTGTGAGCCGTTTGTGTGCTTTAAAGTCGTCTTTCAAGTTTAGGTAAACATGAGTAGTAGTTGTATCGAACATGGCCTGTTTGGTCTTACAGATGTTTGTGGGCATGTGGCTTGTCTACTGGATTTGTCAAAGTAGTTGAGCTATGTTCTGTTTGTTTTCTGATCTTAATTTAACATACTTGGTTTTAAAAAACACAAAGTGATCCAAGGCGTTAGATGATAGCTTAACGTATGCTAGGTGCGGGGTACTCATATAATACTCATAAATTAACTGTAGATTACACTATCAATGTGTTAATCTTTGAGGGTGGTCTCAACATTAAGTATACGTGCCTCATAAGTCCCTTGGCGTATCACTAGGTTGGGGGCTGGGACCACTCCCCTAATGAGTCGACAGAATGAAACTATTGACCCATTTCATTAAACTGGACATAACTGAGTGTCCTCAGGCAACCAAGGGCAAGTGCTGTCAGAGCGGGTTGATACTTGGACAAGTTGGCATGTTATTGTTGCAATCCAAAAGTTCTTTACTGTTAGCAAAGCAATGGTGGTCTTGACTTGCAATGAAGGTAGTAGCAATTTCAACAGTCAAATGTAGTGTGGATTTGCTTGAAGATAGTGAAATGCTAGGGAAAACAGATCTTTGTACCGGGAGTGTCAAGTTGACATGTAGCGGCAATGCCTCCGCCCATCGTATTGTTGGACTCCATGATGGAAGAGCAACGGGTCATGTTTAAAATGGTAAGTTAGAGCCGAAAGTTTGACAGTTTGTCAAAGCTGTAAATTTATCAAACCTCAAGTTCAAGCTCAGCTTGATTCGAGCATTGTTTCTAAAACTTGAGCTCGGCTAGTAGATAGTTTTCAAGCTCGAGCTCAGCTTAGGCTCAACTATTAATTGTAATTAATATTATATATATAGTTTAGTCATATTTTTCATAATTTTATAAATAGATTTTTTATTATTTAAATATATATTTGATATATTAGTTAAAAATTATATTAATTGGGAATAATGGAAATAAATAATCCCAACTATTCACTATTGGCCAATAATAGTCCCAACTACGAAAATCACCAATATTGGTCCCAACTTTCGACATATTGGAAATCAACGGACCCAAACTAACGGAGGCTAACTCCGTTAGTGTGATGCTGACGTGGCATGCCACGTAGGATCATTTTTCCATGTGGCATGCCACGTAGGATGCCACATAGGATTATTTTGCCACGTGGCATGTCACGTAGGATCATCTTGCCACCTAGGCATGCCACGTCAGCATCACACTAACGGAGTTAGCCTCCGTTAGTTTGGGTCCATTGGTTTCCAATATGTCGAAAGTTGGGACCAATATTGGTGATTTTCGTAGTTGGGACTGTTATTGGCCAATAGTCAATAGTTGGGATTATTTATTTCCATTTTTCCTATTAATTGTAATTTTCAAGCTGAGCTTGAGTAGCCGCAAGTAGCTCGGCTCATTTGCACCCCTAAAATAACACGACCTAACTATTCGATGTCTTACTCTTTCTCTCCTCTTTTTTAACCCTCCACCTATAGCTACCCCATGGAAGATCACAACCACACAAGTCACATTTTTTGTGACATGTGCAAGAAGTGTTGCCTCCGGTGGCTCACTGCTTAACCGCCAAAACGTGTCATGACCACTTCCTGCTATGCGTCGCCTCACCATGGTTGAAGCGCTATGGCTGCCACCTCCAATACGCATTAGGCACACTTATTAAAACCATGATGACTTATTGCTTTGTAACTTTAGCCCTAGTTGTGTCTTAGATAGATGTCAAGACTGTAAATTTTTACTGTACATTCAGACAATATAAATGTGGCTTTTTATTAAAGTTGAAGGGTATACCGGACACCCTATCGGTGCCACATAAATGTATATTTTTTTTACTGTAAATCCGCCCCAGGTCAAGGGTGGCTGGTTCTAGTAGCAGCATTTATTGGAAACTATGAGTTGTTGATTTGCTTGGAATCACTCCTAATCTGATTTGACCCATTAGTTAATAAATCATTCTCTCTTTCAACACCTTATTAAATAAATTACCAAAACAATTTTTCCAAATAACCATTCCTCTTGGCTTTAAAATCACATTGGCCCTACTTACCTCAAACGTCATATCCATCTTTATAAAAATTTGTTATTACAGAAAATTACAAAATAATCATTTTCCTGGGTTATTGTCAACGATATATAGGTACAAGACAAGTCACTTTCACAGTCACGTAGTTGCATCTATTTGCTTGTCTTTTTTAGTCTAATAATAGCACATAAACCATGAGCAAGTGGATATAAAAACTAGATATTTGGATTTTATTCGCGTATTATGATCTTTAGGGCGAACATAAAGGCATTTTTAAGAAGACGCAGGTATAAAAAGAATCGAATTTGACACGAATACAAAAAAGAGATACGCAAATACCATTAAGTTTATGGTATAATTTTTTTCTATTATTAACGTGTAAATACATATCTCATGATTACGGGGGTGTTTGGGATTGATTATTCAAAACAGATTATGCGTTTTGGAAAAGCAGGGGTGGAGCTGCTTATAGATTATTGCGTTTTGGTAGCCTAAAAAACTGATTATCTGCATTTTCAAAACGCAATCCAAACACTAAAAACTGATTATCTGCGTTTTCAAAACGCAATAATCTAATAATCAGATTCAAAACGCAATCCCAAACACCCTCTATATACGTTAGATTGTTTTGACATGATTATCAGGTATAACGGTATAGCATAAAGAAAACAAATATCATTTGGGTTCTGTTATTTATATACGAACAAAAACTTACGATTGATCCAAACTGATCTGATTATTGATCAACCAAGTGGAGTCAATCAATTAGAGTGCTTGTTGGATCATTTATTCATTACATGTGTCGAATCTAGACTAAAAGACCCAACCTACGACATGCATAAGGCAAACACGAGCCCATTGAACTACTAGCTACTACGGAGTAGGGATGGATGACAGCATGAGCTTCATAGATATAAAAAAAAAAGACCCAAGTAAAAGAGCAACAAAGAACATACAAAAAAGAAACACAGGATCATGCTGATCCAGCAGGCTGTTTCTTGAAGTTATTGTGTAGCAGGCACCAAGGATAAACGACATGCGATTCATCTAGATGTTGCTGCTCGCCCACCTACAATGAGAAATAACAAACATAAAGATGATAAGTAGCAATTATATTGAAGATTTTTATTTTGTAAGTCACCCATGCATACAACCTCATTTTATATTTTGTTCAAGGATTTAGATTTTTATTTTGAATATATAGTTTTTGTGCTTGCAATCAACAAAATATTTTTTTTGTAACAAATTTTAAAAGGGTAACGTGATATATATGGGCGTCGTATAGCATTTTATGCGACAATATAACATCAAATCAATAGGGGGGTTGATTAGTAACATAGGGGGTGTTCGTATAACCTCTCTCTTCTAAACAGGGGCGGATACAGGGGGTTCCCAGGAACCCCCTCGGTTAGGAAAAAATTGAAAATTTTAGTGGAAAATTTTGAAAAATTAGTGAAAATCTACGAAATGAACCCCCTGGAAATCCGTCCTGGATACGCCACTGCTTCTAAAAATGGTCCATACTTAGACTTACGAATTCAATCCAAACCCGTTTCACCCAACACAACCCTTTTGACACCTCTAAAGTAAATAAAAGATATCACAAAATATTAGCTAAACGCAGCTTCTAATCATCAAAAGTTCAAAACAAAAATCAAATATAAACCAAATAACCGATGTAATAGAGCACGGACATATTATTTACCTTTTCTTTTAGTTTTAGTAGAAGGATTGGCACCTACTAGATCATCATTACCTCCACATCTTGCAAACTCACCAGGCATTGAACCTTGGTCCCACAAACATTGCAGATCTTCAGAATCACAGTCATTTACATCGAAACCATGGTCCATGGACGCACCTCGCTGCATATTACACGGATTCAACAAGAACCCACCTGCTAAACTTGGATTAACAACACCCTGATTAGCCTGATGTTGTTTTTGATAAGGAAAAGACCCGATTTCTCCATCAATTCTCCCTCTAATGTCCACAAGCAAACACTTAAGTCTACCCACTTCTGCTTCTAACCCTGCTTGACTTTGAACTCTCTTCATTAGCTGTTGATTCAATGCTCTTAATCTAACCACTTCATCTTCCAACGAAGCTGCTCGTGCTTTCTTTTTTTCACGGTACTTTCTCACGGCTTCCCGGTTACCCGAAGGACGTTTCTTGGTTTTATTCAGTAAAGATTCAGCAGTGTCATCAGTCGGGGTATTCTCGTCATTGCTCAAAGCGGGTAGAATCTTGGTGTGCACGTGGTAACATGTGTGCGTGTGTGAGGAATCCGGTCCGGGTGGGTTGCATTTATGCGTATGAGTACACGCGTGTGTGTCGTTAAAGATTTCATCAAAGAAGCTACTCATAGAACCACCGACACTCGAACCTAAAAACATCTCATGGTTAGAGAAATCGAGTTCTCCGTTATCCATTCCCATTAAAATCCAACGAAATCAGCTTCTTCTAAACTCTGCCAAAGTAAACAACATTCCCATGTACAAACTTTCCAATTTCCAACTATTTTGATGAATCAACTTCACTCCTGAAACAGTAACCCTAGAAAAAGGAAACAAGTTTAGGGCAATTGAGCTTTAAAACCAAGAAACACTATGCATAAAGACCGTGTTGTAAAACTCTTCCTTAACGGCCGAGTGTTCCCCGAGTAATCACTACAAGGTAGGGTGCCGAGGCGATTTTCTTCAACTCCGCCTAGTTACTCGGAATCGATCAAAAACGGATTTAGTCGGTTAAATCGGGCTGAGTTTGACTTAAAATATATTGAAACATAATTATTATTATATCTATAATACTAAAGAATGAATATCAGGTTTTGAAATATTTTAGTATTTGAACACGTATTTTTTTATTTATATTGATAATAATATACTTTGTTATAAATATTAATAAACTCATGGTCTTTGACATATATAATTTCCCGAAAATTAATTTATATTATAATATACCATGTCCGAGTACTCCCAAATCCCAATACTCTCCACCAAAGACAGTACTCGCAACTCTCCAGACCGACCTGGGAGCGCCTAACGACTTTTGCAACCATAAATAAAGATCTCAACAACAGACAGAGACAATCTTGATAAAATTAAGGCAAATCCAAAAGGTCAAGATAAACAATAACCGAGCTTTAATCCCTAAAAAAGTAATCTAATTGGACCATACCCAAATCGAATTACTATACTTTAATTAGGTGCTAATTAACCCTAAAACAAGATAACCTAACCAAGATACAAGTTAACTAATCAATAATCATCAAACAATAATCCAAATGAGGTAAAGGTTCAATATTAAACCCAAAGCACGCAGCTTTATGCAATTAAAACAGAGTTTGATTAAAATCAGACAACAGACAAAGTTAATGAAGGAATTTACCAGTCAAGAACAGTGAAAGGGAAAGAATTGAGGGATTAAGTGAAGGTAATATTAAAAAGGGTTAATAGAAAGAAATAATAAAGGAGAGAAGAGGAAGAAGGACCACTGGTATTGGTGTTGAGATTCCATGAAAGGAAAAGTAAAAGAGAAGCTATGGAGATGATTTATAGGTAGTTGAGGGGGGTTTTATGTAAATTCAGGAGAATGTTTCGGTGGGCACCATGATCTACTTCAAATTATTTATAAAGTAAAGAAAAATAAATATTAAAAAAATTTATGCAGGTTTTCGCATCTACAAAAAAGATTCTCCGGAATTTCTGAATAGTGGCTTATTTATTTATGGGAAAATCACCGAACTAGCCGTTGACCGAGCGGATTTACGAAATTAGTCACCTTCCATGATTTTGGAGAGTTAGTTCCTGGTTTCTAAGGTGGTGGAATGGACTTTGGAGATGCCACGAGAAAACCCGATCGATTAACACCACGTGTCATCAGTTCTATAGAGCCGTCTCGGAGACAGCTCCACGCCGCTGAGACGTCTCGGGTACCGTCTTGCTGACGTCCCTGTCTCCATGGCAGCCGTCTCCATCTCGGGCGTCTCTATGACGTCTCCACCTTGACTGCAACGTCTCCACCTTTTTCTTCTTCATCTGATGGTAGATATTGGTGGCGGCGTTGTGTTGGTTGTTGTTGTGATGGTCAGAGGTGAGGGTGGGTTGCTGCTGTGGATGTGGTTGCTGTGGAGATAGATGGTGGTGGGTGGTTGCTCTGGAGGTGGATGGTGGTGATCGATGGTGAACTTCGGTGGATGGTGGTGATCGATGGTGAAGCTGTCTTTCTTCTTGTTTCTGCTGCAACAAAGTCAAACAATGGAGTACAGGAGATTGAACAAGAGATTGGTGGGCTTTCTTGGAATATGTGCAGAGTTTTTTTATTATATTTTAACACGTATCGTTCAACTATTGGTCCACCGCTAAAGCATCGTGGAGATGTCTCAGAACCTATGAGCCGACTGTCCCAAGAGACGGGAGATGGCTAGTTTGGTAAAAAAATGTTGGTCGAGGGCTAAAATGGTGATTTTCCCTTTATTTATTTAATTATTTTCCTATGTTAATGTTCCTACGAAGACCTACTCTACTGTAGATTATTATAGTGGTACTCGAAAAGATGGACCAGTCACACTTGCAGAGTTGGGGGACTTCTCCCTCTCTATGTGTATAATAGTATAAGACTACTACACGGTGTGCAGGTGTGAAAGAGGTGTGTTGTAACACCCCAACCGATGGCGGAAACATCGGGATGTTACTTATTGATGATTGTTCAGTAGCTCATGGTGAATATTAACTTCCACTAAATAATTTAAATGAATTACATACAATTGTTCTAGAATTTATACATCAAATTTGAATAAAACTATACACATATCTTCAAGCATCAATTCAAATCTTCAAGCAAATAGAACCTGAAACATGTTAAGTTGAAAAGATTTTGGGTCAACAAAAAGTTGGTGAGAATTACATAGGTTTTTGATAATTGAATAAAAATGTTGTGCAATTCATGTGTCATGTCAATCTAGTCCATATGTGAGAACATACTAGAAATAAATCGAGTGCATAATCAACCCTGATGACTGTTATAATATGATACATACCATACGCTCATGGTCCACTTGAATATGTTATACGATAACAAACACCCACGCTACCTTTGTAGGAGGCACGTATCCGGGTGGGATTGTCAGTCCAATAGATCTATCAATGTTTACCGCCGGCTTGTACGGAGTTAATGATTATGCTAGAATGGTGCTTACTCTAATCATGCTCAAGACATAATGCAACATAGAAAAAACACATAGACACATTGATGATTGAATTGCATAAATGATGTTGTAACATGTTTCACCCCAAAAATGGTGATAAATAGAAAAGGGGCTATGTAAAACTCACCTTGGTAAAATGTTATATCTGTTGAGAAATTTGGATAATTGTGTTGCCCAAATATATCAAGTATCACCCTATAACGAGGTAATAAATATGTCTAAGTCTATCAAGTCTACAAATGTATAAGTTTCTAGGGCTTCGAATTGGGGATAATTGTTCGTTTGATTAATATTAAAAATATTCGCCAATTGAGAGAAATTTAGTAAATAAATAACGAAAAATCTTTTTATGAAATTTAAACTTAAGATGGTTACAAGAATGTGTTTAAAGTATAAAAATAATTTTTATAAAATTATTTTCTTTAAAATAGATTATTAAATCTATTTATTACAAATTGCCAAAATCTTAACTTTAATATTTAAAAATATTAAAATTAAATAATTATAAGTTTAAAATTTATATTTCTGTTCCAAATAATCAGAAATAATTTCTATAAAATTTTGGTGCAAAAATATTAAAAATCGGATTTATTATGATTTAATTATGATTAAAACTAACAAAAATTGATTAAAAATATTAAATAAATGATTTTTCTTAAATAAAAATCATTTCTGAAAAGCTTAATGTTATAAAAACTTAGGATAATTTTTGTGGAAATTTAAAAGATCGTTTTGATGTTTCTATAGATTTTTATAAATAAAATAGAATAAACTTGATTTATTTATTATATATATTAAATAAATAAATTTTTGAAAACTAAAAATTATAAGTGAAACTTTTTCATCAGATTCACCTAAGATAATTTTTGTAGAATAAATAAAAGAGTTTTGATAATTTAAAATGAATTTATAAAATTATATGTATAATATATACTTATTTGTAAAAAAAAGAAAAAAAAAAGAAAAGGAACAAACAAAAAAAGAATCCATCGCTGGGACTCGAACCCGCGTGGATTGAGGAGGGGACACAGACACAACCATCTGATCTGTATGATCAGTTGTGTTTGTTTCTTGTTTTTGAAATATAAATAACATAAACCAACCTAGTGTTCTTCCCCAAATTATCATCAATCGAGCCCTAGGTTTTTAATCATTCAAATCTCACAACGTTAACCCAATTAATCATGGGGTTAACGTTGTGAATATGCCAATTAACTAATCCCACACAAGAAATTAAACTTACAGACTCGTTTGGTGTTGGATTGATTCGGTCAAACGCGTAGTCAAAACTCGAGTATAATTCAAGATCAGAGGATAATTGGGATGAATTGAAGGTTTAGAAAGATGAAATGGCGAGTTGTGACTGCTCTGAAATGATCAATTTATAATGAAATGGTTTGGTTGTTCGAAATGGAAATCGTTGACCTTGCTTTAAACATAAACGCGTAAAAGGTTAATTTGTGTACTAATTGATTTATAATTGGATGGGTAATCACGTATAAATGCCGATAATCACGATTCCTAAGTCAAACTGTGATAAATTTTGTGTGTGTGATTGATAAATCAAAGGATTGTAAAAAAATATATTTTCTGCTGTTGCTGCTGTTACGCGAACAAGGAAGGGGAAAAGGGAGAATGAATGTGGGGTTAAATATAAACAAAGTTGGGTTTAGATCAAATGGAAGGTGTGGTCCAGGTGGTTAGCACGTGCGTGTGTGTGTGTGAAGTGATTCGGGTTCGATACCCGGCTGAGGCCTCATATTTCTTTTCTTTTTAACAAAAAGAGGGGAGTTGGGCTTGGGCTAGCTGGGCCGGCTCCTTGGGCCTAGTGTTGGGCTGCAGGCTTCCAAAAGAAGGGGGGAATTGGGCTTACAGGTTTGGGTTATGGACTTTAATTGAGTCAAGATGGTTGCAAGGTTTGTTAAATAATCTCCATTTTTTTTTAACAAAATCTGATTTTTTAATTGTTATTATTATTATTATTATTATTATTATTATTATTACACTTATATATATATATACATATATATATATATAAGTTGTGTGGTTGGAAAAATAAGACTTAGGCACTTTATATACGTATTAAAATTTGCAAATTTTTGCGATGTTACATGTGTGAAATCCCTCTACGTTACCAACACGGACCCTTATGTGGCGTTGCCCCATGGGGCGTGAAGATCTTCATCGACGTGGGGCAGAAGTGACGGTGAAATGAATGGTTTTGATTGTTTGTTGATTTATGGATGATTATAATTTGTTGTTTGATTAAAAAATTAATAATAAAAACCCATCCATGCCATCACCACCCCATGGTTTTATGGTCTTGAAGGAGAACTCCACATGTCGGTCCATGCCCACCTTAGAGCATGACCACACCATGTAGTCTAAGAGAGTGTTAAGAAGATGAGAGAGTATTTGTGACACCCGGCAAATTCTGATTAACAACGTTGTCTAGATTAAAGTCTACCTTAGCGAGTCACGCGTATATTATACTTAACTGGGTTAGTTAAGTCGTGTTATGGTTCGGGAACTATCAGTTTAGTATAGAGGATCATCGGATGTTAGTCTAGAGGTGCATTAGATGTCAGTCCTTAACCAAGTGTACAAGTGGTGACGATTCGTAGAATCGTCAGAGCATAGGGAACATACAAGTCTCGAGTCCCGGGAATTGGTGAACGGGGTGAATATGTTTGTTTGCAAGTATTATGTGTTTACAATCATTATGTGACTTGTCGGTATGTGAAAATGTGTTAACATATGTTAAAACGAGGTTTAACACGCAAAATACACGGAACCAACCCCTATAGGCGATTAGGGGAGGCTAATCGCCTATAGGGGATGCGATTGGGCCTCATTGGGGGCGATTGGGTGCTAATCGCATGCCCTAGGGGGCGATTAGACCCTAATTGCATGTAATGTCATGCGATTAGCAACCCTAATTGTAACATCGCCAAATTTTCAAATTATAATACGTATAATGTGCCTAAGTTTTATTTCCCGACCACACAATATATATATATATATATATAATAATAATAATAAATAATAATAATAATAATAATAATAATAATCACATACTTAAAATTCACCTTTAAAACAAACCCAACTCTTCTCGGCCCAAACATCATCCCAGCCCAAACCCAATACCAAGCCCACTAACCACCCTCCTCCCCTTTCCCTGTTTAAAAAAAAAAAAAAAAAAACATTTTTGAAGCCAACCGGACTCGAACCCTGGCACAAAGCCAGGTCAGGAAACTCCAACGCACGCGTCAACCAGCTGAGCCACAAGTTCAATTTGATAAAACCCCAACACATATTATTATTATACCTGCTGAAACCCTTAATCTCTTCTTCCTTAAACTGCTGCACGCTGACCTGCGTGAACAACCATCAAGCCGTGAATGATGGGACAATAATCACCAATAAATGCTCCTAATTGACCGACTAACAAACCCCTATGATTATAATCCGTGATTATTGCCAAAACTCACTCCAATTCTTTAATCATACGCGTTTTTAACTTGACTTTAGTCAAGAAATTGAAACCTTCCAATTCGAGCATGAGCCTATAAATTGAACCTCTGTGAACAATCACAACTCGCCACTAATCCTTCCTACACCTCCAATTTCTATCTATAAGCTTCTGATCTTGATTTGCGAACGAGTGTTTGACTTTTTGGTTGACTGTTCAATCGAGCTCGAAACGTAATTGTAAGTCTAATTTTGTTTGTGGGTTTCGTTAATCGGCACTTGCTCAGTATTTACCCTAAGATTAATTAGATTAACATTGGGTAAATCGTTTGATTGGGAAAGCTAGGGCTTGTAATCTTGATTTGGGGATAAAACTGATTTAATATAGTATATTTATTTTATCTAAACAGGGTTAAATCACAACCACAGGCCTAGGCCAAGTGGTTTTGATCAATGCTTATAACCAAGGGCACCCGGGTTCGAGTCCCGGCATGGGCGCCCTTTTCCACTTCTTTTTCATTTTTTTAAACAAACCAATTATACTTATATATTATCTTTAAATCTTGTAAATTCATTTATAAATATTAAAACCTTTTTAAAAATTCTACAAAAATTATCTTGTATTAATCTGATGTAAAAGTTCAACTTACAATTTTTAGTTTTCAAAAATTTATTTATTTAATATATATAATAAATAAATCAAGTTTATTCTATTTTATTTATAAAAATCTATAAAAAAATATCAAAACGATCTTATTAATTTCCACAAAAATTATCCTGAGTTTTTATAACATTAAGCTTTTCAGAAATGATTTTTATTTCTGAAAAATCATTTATTTAATATTTTTAATCAATTTTTGTTAGTTTTAATCATAATTAAATCATAATAAATCCAATTTTTGGTATTTTGCACCAAAATTTTATACAAATTATTTCTGAATATTTAGAACAGAAATATGAATTTTAAACTAATAATTCTTTAACTTTTGTATTTTTAAATATTAAAGTTAAATTTTGACAAATTGTTATAAATGGAATTAATATTCTATTTTAAAGAAAATAATTTTATAAAAATTATTTTCTTACTTTAAACATATTCTTGTGACCATATTGGGCTTAAAATTCATAAAAAGATTTTTGGTTATTTATTTACTAAATTTCTCTCAATTGGCGAATATTTTTAATATTAATCAAACGAGCAATTATCCCCAATTCGAAGCCCTAGAAACTTATAGATTTGTAGACTTGATAGACTTAGACATATTTATTACCTCATTATAGGGTGGTACTTGATACATTTGGGCAACACACTATTTTCAACAGATATAACATTTTACCAAGGTGAGTTTTACATAGCCCCTTTTATTTATCACCATTTTTGGGGTGAAACATGTTATAACATCATTATTGCAATTCAATTATCAATGTGTCTATGTGTTTTCTATGTTGCATTATGTCTTGAGCATGATTAGAGTAAGCACCATTCTAGCATAATCATTAACTCCGTACAAGCCGACGGTATACATTGATAGATCTATTGGACTGACAATCCCACCCGGATACGTGCCTCCTACAAAGGTAGCGTGGGTGTTTGTTATCGTATAACATATTCAAGTGAACCATGAGCGTATGGGATGTATCATATTATAACAGTCATCAGGGTTGATTATGCACTCGATTTATTTCTAGTATGTTCTCACATATGGACTAGATTGACATGACACATGAATTGCACAACATTTTTATTCAATTTTCAAAAACCTATGTAATTCTCACCAACTTTTGTTGACCCAAAACATTTTCAACTTAACATGTTTCAGGTTCTATTTGCTTGAAGATTTGAATTGATGCTTGAAGATATGTGTATAGTTTTATTCAATTTGATGTACAAATTCTAGAACAATTGTATGTAATTCATTTAAATTATTTAATGGAATTTATTATTCACCATGAGCTACTGAACAATCATCAATACGTGACATCCCGATGTTTCCGCCATCGGTTGGGGTGTTACACTAATCGCGTGTAACTGCTGCATAATCGCATGGAACGTGCTGGACGACTAAAAACGACTATAAATACAATACTTGACCTCCTAAACTTCATATTAGCAACCCTAGTCGTCCCACAACTCGCCCAAACACACACACAACCTCTGGAACACGATTTTGGATCAAAACACAAGATTTCAAGCCTATTACATCAATCTATCACAAATCTAAGGTGTGGTTTTCATTCATGCAACCTTTATTAACGTTTTTATTGAATCCCTAATGGTCCAGACCTGTTTTAAAACAAATAAGTCTTCTGAAAATCGTTAATAAACATTGTTAATTGGATTCTAACTATCATGCATGTTGTATGTGTGTTTATGATTAAAAGGTAGGGTTTTTATGATTCAAGAAGGATGATTAACATGTTATTAAGGTAGTTACAGATTGATGATGATGGCATGATGATGAAATCTGAGTTATTGTTAATTAGGGTTACGGTTTTGCATGCTAATGTGATGTTTCATGTTATGTGTATTGTCTTTAAGATACATGATTGCATTCAGGGCTGATAGATCGAGGTTAAACGAAGGATTTTGATGGAAATATGTTTGATATAGTTGTTTGGTTGATATTTGACGTTTACACACGTTCTGGGATTGATTTGGAGTGTTAAACGCGCGAAAAACCGGAACAGCAATGTTGTAGGCGATTAGCAACCCTAATCGCCTATGCTATAGGCGATTAGGAGGCTAATCGCCTGATATGACACCCTAATCGCCTATAGTATAGGCAATTGGGGGCTAATTGCCTTCGTTGCATGCAATTGTGATCCTAATTGCTAGTTAAGTCCTGAAATGCATGTCTTATGACCTAATCGCCTATAGACTCATAATTTGCATGTCTTATGACCCTAATTGCCTATAGTATAGGCAATTAGCATTCCTAAATGCCTGTTGACTTTCATAATCGCTAGTTGACTTTTCCTAATCGCCTGTACTGCTGCTGTAAGTATATTTTGACATTCCGAGACCCGATTTGACACCTAGGAACATGCTAGGAACCCCGTAACATATCTAATAACTTGGTAACAGGTGTTCGGACTTATTTATGTGATACTTGAACTACGTGCTATAACCTGTTGGACTTTAACGTATGTTAAGTGTGATTGCATGATTGTATATTTGTGAGTACAAGTATAACACGGGGAGTCTTGGGTCACCAATGGGATGTCGAGTCTTGTACGTTGGGTTAATTTAACAGTCACGGTGTTTTCAAACGAACTTGGTTATGGTCTGGACATCTAGGGACTAACTAACCTACGGGTTATTAGTCTAAGTACTTGTAACTGTCATATGTTATGTCGCCGCTTTACGGGGCTAGCATAGCTTGCTGATATTATTCGTATATCGAAGTAACGCAACCTAAGGTGAGTTTACGGCCCCTCTTTTAACTGGTTTCACTTTTTGGGGGAGAAAACATGTGTTAAACTTATGTTTTGGTAACAACTGTCATACTATGGGTTTCTATGGTTTACTATACGATCTTTGGAAGTCCCGGGGGAAACCATGAATGTGCGTGTTAGCACAACGGGGAAATGTGAATAGATCTATTGGGAGTAACCAACCCCGCTCGTCGGCTTGGAGGGCCGGGCGAGTGCATATTGTCTCAAACAGGAACAGGTTTACTATTCGGGCACAACATCTGGTTTGCGAGTTAGTAATGGTTTTCCAATCGTAGATGTAACAAAACATATGCCTAGCTAGCGTACCTTGGTTTGCAAATTGTTATAGTATGGACAGGTTGAACTTGGTACTTTGATTACAAAACCTGTAAACTCACCAGCATTTTTGTGCTGACGTAAACTCTTACATGTTTTCTCAGGTCGCTAAGGTAGCACAATGGAACTAGGGCGCACGCGTCTGCACGACGTCTAGTTAGGACTGCATGGTTTTCAAACATTGAATAAATTGGTTTACGTTTGGATTATGTTTTGAGAATAAGCTTCCGCTGTATTTGGGAATTTTAAACTATGTTTTTGAAATTGCATATGTTCATTTAGATTTGTTTATTGTGATCGTTGGTTTGGATCCTGGTTTGTCATGCGCCTCGCGGTAAAACTCCGCAAGTGGATTTTGAGGGTGTGACAGTATTGGTGCGTGGAGTAGTTCTCGTGGTAAGGGTATTGATACAGGCTACTTGCCAAGTTGCCTTAAACCAGTGACCCATGTTCCACCTAGTCAAGAGCTTCAGTAGGGCCGGTACCTGAGGTGGGCAAGCCGCAACCCCTCCCCTCCCCTCCCAAGACCCGTTTTCCCAGTGACCTAAATTTTGTTTTTTTACCTTTTAAGCATTGTATATATAAATATATAGAATAATAATGATATAATAACGTGTAATGATTTTATAATTAATAAAGTAAAAGAAAATGTTTCCTTAAAAAATTACAAAGTATATATCAATTTGTCATTGTGTCACAGAATGAACCTTAAACCTTGACAACTTTGGCCATTTGAAACACCTCAAAACAATCGGCTACCACATGCCGAATTCGCTTGCCAATTGCCGAAGCTAAAACAGTCAGAACTGTGTAGCCGATTTGGCTACACAGCCGAATGCCCAAGACCAAGGGTGCCCCGTCCTCTCTAATAGGTCGGGTTGAGTCCCTGATTTAGTTTTATTTTTTATGACAATTATTTACTATCCGTTTCTTTTGCACTAGCTATATAAATATTAAGAATATTTCAATTTAAATAATAAACAAAGAAATTATAACTTACGTATATTGATGGATTTTATTTAAACTAGCGTGTGTCGGTGTGATGCGGCAGAGAACATAGACACTTCTAATAGCGTGCATGGTTCAGTTCAGTTCTGTTATTAGTATCAGCCTTAACCAAGATCATCAATTAATCGATCTTATTAACCAATCGATTAATTGGATCATTTTATTTTGTTAAATTATCAATTTTAGTTTGGTTCAGTTAATTCTACTAATAACCAAAACCTAACTTTAGCTAAAGGTTGCTTCTATTGGATTAAAGCAAGAAGAAAACTTGTTCGAATTTACATTTACGTTTCGTTTCATTAGGGAGACCGCCAATCTAGTACTTGGCTCTATTACATATTGTCATAGCGACACGAAGGATCCATTCGACCGGTTTCGGCAAGAACCGTTGCCTTTGATTTAATTGTTAGTTTTAGGATTTAATTGATAACCGGTTCCGGCAAGAACCGTTTACACGAGAACTGTTTAACTTGGTTCCGAACTGAACCGGTAGATTTTTATACGGCTCGGTTCCGGTTCTTATATTTATCACTAAACGGTTCCGGTTCAGTTCCGGTTCAGGTCGGTTTGATCCGGTTTTGAACCGTTGCACACCCTTACTCTCAAGTTGGGGATTATACGGTATACCCCTTTATGTATAAGATATAGCCTATAGGTGGGCTAAGGGCCTGCTTGGTAGCCTCTTAATGAGGCTCGGAACCATTCAACTCTGAATGGTTCAACATTCAGACTGTTTGTTTCAACCTAAAAAATGTTATGAATGGAATGGTTAAGAGCTGAACCATTCAGACTTGGTGCATAGCTAAATCATTCAGCACTTAATCATTCAGAGCCTCTTAACCATTCAGACATCTTAATGATTTAACACTTAATCAACCAAACAACCTCTAAATCTTTGTAGATTACATGGGTTGGGTTGGGTCCAAGCTTGTTGGTCCAGGTCTAGCAATGAACAGATCTAGAACAAGCAGCAAAGGGAAGCAAGATTGTAGAGCAATGCTGAAAGCCAATTTCAATAGGTTAAGCGATGATTGACAAGATCGGTTGATTGTAGTCTATACGTTGTCATGTCGCGTACTCGCGTCACAACAACGCGTGACGGATAAAAAACTCATTATAACTTAAAGTACATTGATGTATTTTATTTAAACTACCAGGGTGTCTGTACAATGCGACAATGAACACTTAGAATAAAAAATATAATATGTATTAATTCTAATGTTTATATTAAAATACATGTAAAATTAATAAATTTTTTTGGAAGGTGACTTTCGTTATGATTTATGAATGACCCATTGTCACTCCGTCAGTTCGTTTTGAATCGACAGCCCGTCAAGGCTGGCCATACGATATTCTATCAGGCTCGTGTTAATAAATCACGAGATAAATTTGAACTTATATAAGATTTTTTTTGAACGGTGACTTTCATATGAGTGACCCAATGTCACACTTCCTAATCGGCAGCCCTAGCCAAGGTCTGCCCCAGACTACGTTGTCTTAACGGGCCCGCGCTGGTGTATCAGAATTGATTACGACTTTCCTCGGAAACCGAACTACCTCCACACGAGTTTCCTCGCTGGAGTAACAGTCGGGTGAAAACTGAGGTGCGACTCAGGATCGAACGCTCCTCTGGGCATTTGTCACCATCATTGCCTGAATGCCACAAAAAATAATGAGGAGAGTTGGAATCAAACTTGGGTCACAAAGAACACAAAGCCTTCCTCCAACCGCTCCAACCGCTCTACAATTACCTCATTGGCAAAAAAAAAAAAAAATAATAATAAATAAATAAAATAGGTAGTAATTTCATAGATTTAGTAGAAGGAATTTAAAAAGTAAAGACAACCGACCCCTTCTTGACAAATAACGGACAGGTGGAACTTTTTTTTATATCTTTTATTAAAATCGTATCGTATGCTTCTCTTTCTTTCTAACATATTCGAAATATGTCACCACCTCACCTCTTTCTTCATGGGGTAAAGAAAGCACAACAGCTGCGTGACTTGCGGTTTTGCTCTCTCTCTCTCTCTCTCTCACATTCTTGAGATTTGCAGCACAACTTATCTCTTTCTCTTTCATTCATTTCCATCTTTTTTTTAAAACAAATAAAAGATATAACTACTCTTGAAGAGCTGATATGGGTTTCATCAGTGCTTTGTTGGGATTTGCTGGTTTTGGAATTGGTACTTCTGTTGGCCTCATTGTTGGTTATTATCTCTTCATCTTCTTTCAACCCACTGATGTCAAGGTCTCTTTTTTTTTCTTATATCTTTCTGTTTGTTTCAATGTTGTTCTTGATTTTGAGATGTCCGATTAGAATATGTTATATGATTTGGAATGTGGTTTATATGCCTTAGTGTTTAAGTAAAGATTGGATCAATGACAGTAGATAATGTGCATTACTTCTTGCAGAATAAAGTTGACTTGATTTTCGGATTTTGTCTAAATTATTGATATTTTAAAGATTTTCTTTATTTTGTTTTGTTTTGGGTTTGGGTTTGATTTGTTTGTGTTTAAAATCTGAAAAATGATAAACCTTTATAAACCATCTGATTCTGTTTTTTTTTTTTTAAATAAAATCTATAGGTTTGGAATCTTTGATTAAGTATTTGTTTAATTGAGTTTAAAGAGTGCTTTGGGAAATCCTTAAATTATTATTTGGAATGATGAGCTATTTGGACAGGCTCCTATTATCCGTCCTTTGGTTGAACGAGATTCTGATACGCTGCAAAGTATGCTTTCGGAGATACCATTGTGGGTTAAGAGCCCGGATTATGACAGGGTATATATTTCACTGTCGAAAACTATCCTGCATTTTAGTTGATGTCTGCATTTATGTTTATTCTTGTGTCATGATGTTTTCATGAATCAATGTAGGTTGATTGGCTTAACAAGTTCATTGAATACATGTGGCCTTATCTTGACAAGGTATGTTTGTAACTTATATTTATTTTTACTAGTAATTTTTTTATGGTTTCTTAAACTGTGTTGGTAACCTTTTATATTCATAGGCAATATGCAAGACCGCAAAGGAAATTGCGAAGCCCATTATTGACGAACAAATACCAAAGTTCAAAATTGATTCGGTTAAGTTTGAGACTCTTACATTAGGGACTTTGCCTCCTACTTTTCAAGGTAAACATCCTTTTAATTTTTTTTAACTCATTTAATTGACCATCAAAATAAAGACTCAATCACTCAATTGTAGATATGCAGGTTTAACTGTTTAAATGTACATTTGGCTGTCTCACATTTGGATGATTATATGGCAATTTCTTTCCCTAAATTGTATGGCATGACATATAGAAACTATTTTCCGAATCTCGGCATATTACCTACTTCGTCAGTAAAAGAATCTAGTTTAAAATCCACAGTGAATTTTAAGATGTTTTTTTACTGAGCACTACGCTACGCTATTCACTTTAGCGGGCCGCTATGCTCGCTATTAACAGTTATGCCCTTAATGCTAGGGGTTCCCTAATAAACATTTTGTTATTTCACATTCAAGTGTTGACTTATGGTTAATTGATATCTATTCAGCTATGTGTTTAGTCCATATATTAAGACATTCATTGTATACAATGATTATGACTTACGATTAAACGAGTATTGTTTCTTATCTTTTTCAGGGATGAAGGTCTATGTTACTGATGAGAAGGAGCTGATCATGGAACCATCTATAAAATGGGCTGGAAATCCTAATGTTACTGTTGCTGCTAAAGCGTTTGGTTTAAAAGCAACCGTTCAGGTTACTTATTTTTTCAGTTTTTTTACGAAAAATGTTTCACAAGCATGTTGGGTTGTCTGAAAGTTTTTATAATTTTAGGTTGTGGATTTACAAGTCTTTGCTGCGCCTCGTATCACACTAAAACCTCTTGTTCCCAGCTTTCCTTGCTTTGCTAAAATCTGTGTGTCTCTCATGGAGAAGGTAAATTGGGCAAAATACATCTTGATTATACATCATGCTATTACTCGAATGAAAAGGATTGCTTGTTAATATTGTTTGTACATTTTTTCATTTTTCAGCCACATGTTGATTTTGGGCTCAGGCTGTTCGGGGCTGACCTTATGTCAATTCCTGGATTGTATAGGTTTGTCCAGGTAATGTAGTTATCATCTATGCTTATATAATTTCGAATATGAGGTGCTTAAGTTAACCGGTATATGACACGTGACTTACTATTTTACACTATCATTGTTTAAAGATGGGATCTAATCAACTGTCATCAAGAGAGTTGGACAGTTGGTACATTATTCTTCTTAAGTTCCAATCTATGTTATGGATCCAAACATGATAATTAGTGAACATAATGGTTATATATATTGGCCTCATGCTGGGTTTTAAAAAGCGCGCCCGAGGCGCCTCAGGGCTTTGCGCCTACCCATTTTCCCAAAGGCGCAGAAAAAGTGCATTTTTTTGGCATTTTCCAGTCGCTTTTGGCCCTGAGGCGTGCGCCTCTCGTACACCATGTATTTTTATGCATAAAAATGTTGTACCTTGGTGTTTTTGGCTTGTACATATAGGTAAAATCATACAAAAACCTTATTTATAGCTATATTTTGGGGAAATGAAGCTAAAGACCTATGGGATATATAAAAAAATTATATAATTAGTGTGCGCTTCAGGTACGAAAATACCACGCTTTTTGCGCTTCACGCGATGCGCTTTGACCTCGTCGCTTTTGTGCGCCTAGCGCTTTTTAAAACCAAGGCCTCATTTCAATTTCTTTACTTCCTTTTTCTGAAAATGAATGATCTTGAAAGCTATCATATGCAGGAACAAATCAAAGATCAAGTTGCTAACATGTATCTTTGGCCGAGAACTCTAGAAGTACAAATATTGGATCCATCTAAGTATGTTTAGTTGTTCATACAATTATATTCGTTTATTTTGCGCAACTAGTGATCCATCCAAGGACGTTGACCCGTTTGACTCTTCACATTTTGTAGAGCCCTAAAGAAGCCTGTAGGAATCCTTCATGTGAAGGTTTTGAAGGCAATGAAGTTGAGAAAGAAAGATGTTTTAGGTGCTTCTGATCCTTATGTGAAAATAAAGCTCACCGAAAGTAAGCTCCCATCAAAGAAGACAACCGTCAAGCATAAGAATTTGAATCCGGAATGGAAAGAGGAATTCAATATGGTTGTTAAAGATCCGGAATCACAAGCTGTGGAATTCCATGTGTATGATTGGGAACAGGTACAGTTAACACTATTTTTCCTCGGAAACAAACACCGATTGTTCCTTTCAAAACGAGTTTTTGTCCAATCTTCAGGTTGGCAAACATGACAAGATGGGCATGAACATTGTTCCCTTGAAGGAACTCGTACCCGAGGAGCCCAAAACCATGACGCTTGATCTCTTGAAAACTATGGATCCCAATGATGTTCAAAACGAGAAGTCACGAGGCCAGATTGTGGTAGAATTGCTATATAAACCTTTCAAGGATGAAGATATGCCGACGTTCGAAGATGCTGGTGCTGTTCCCAAGGCGTCTGAAGGTACACCGGCAAGTGGCGGTGAACTAGTAGTTAGGGTTCATGAAGCTCAAGATGTTGAGGGAAAACACCACACCAATCCATATGTCAGGATTTTTTTCAAAGGAGAGGAAAGAAAGACAAAGGTATGGTTTTGCGAAACATAAGTTTTCGGTTTTTTTTTTTTTTATAGATTTTTGAAGTTTATTTTTGGCGGTGCAGCATATAAAGAAGAACAGAGATCCAAGATGGGATGCAGAGTTCAAGTTCCAGTTAGAGGAGCCTCCTGTGAATGATAAGTTGCATGTAGAAGTTTGCAGTGCTTCATCCAAGATTGGACTGTTGCATCCTAAGGTAAGTTTGACTTTTGTGGTCAAATTGACCATTTTAAGCTGATTGGTTTCTCAATATTTCTCTGAGCCAAACTGCCAAAGTCCCTTGTGAGATTACTTTTCTTCACTACGCCTAATTGAATAGCGAGTCAAAACAATATAGACGTATAGTAACAGACTGTTGTGGTCAAGTTGTGAGTTGTGATAATACGTTTCTTCAGGTCACAGTTTGGGTTGGAAAATTTGTTTTTTTTTTTTACGATATTTGGAAAACGTTACTACTAAAATGAAAAAAATGAAAAACGTTACTACTGAAATTAATTTCTAGATCCGCCACTGTTGGCTGGTTGGCGTGTCAAAACGAGTAATTGTTTGTTTGGGCTGGCTGGATTATGCCGTCTAAAATATAAGATTGTTGGTTAAATTGGCACCTTAAGTAACATATTCATACATAACTGGTTAAGATGATGTTGTTTTGTTGTTTAAAAACAGGAATCATTGGGCTATGTTGACATCAGCCTGGGGGATGTTGTGCATAACAGAAGGATTAATGAGAAGTACCATCTTATAGATTCAAGGAATGGGAAGATCCAAATTGAGCTGCAATGGAGGACTGTCTCTTGATGCTTCTATCAGTAGACAGTTTCACCACCCTGGCATCACATTCATAGTATTCTCTTGTACAAAACTTTGTGTACATCATTTTGATATTAATATGGTTATATTCTGGTTTGTTGATTGTTTAGTTGGGTGAGTTGTGGATCTTGGATTATGCTTATTGTTTTATAAAAATGTAAAACAAATATTACATTTCAATAAAAGTTTAGAATTTTATCCTCTCCATCTAAAACTCATTCAAAGTTTAGTATATATTTAAACTTTTAGAAAATAACATAAAGAATCCACTCTCCGTAATACAGAGCATTGTAGAAAATACAAAAGCAACTCTCTATGTTTCAGGTTCTTGTTGGTGTGGACACCTTCCGCGACGGTGTTCCACTGCACCACAAGTGGTTGGACATCATATCAAAGTGTGAAATCTTTGAATCGGTGTTTAAGGCAACAATGGATGAGAAGAACTTGTCATCGAATGACTTAAGTCGACTACACTTTGGAGTTCGACGAGGAGTTTGAGTATGTTTCGTTGTGGCAAATGTTCGCGCTAATTATATCTAATTTAATGTTTTAGTTTTATGTATTTTTACTTTATGATTTTTATTTAATGTTTAATATAATGGTGGTTTTTATTTAATTTAATGGTTTATTTATTAAAAAAAGACAAATGTAACAAAAAATAATAGATAAAAAAAGTGAGTTGGCACTATCAAGGACCCACTGTCCATGCTACCACACCCCACCGTTTTCGTTCCATGCCCCTATGATGAGGTGGATACCACATGTTGTTCTATGCCATCCACATAGGCATGACCACACCGTGTAGTTTAAATCCCACACACCCGATTTTTAAAATCCCAAAAACAATACACGCGACCGATTTGTTAATTCTAGTTATAATTAATTTATTATTGTTACATACAATCAGTGTTGTAAAAGTCGGATTACTTGGCCTTGTACTCGGCGATTACTCGGACCTCGGAACCCCTCCGAGGCGACTATCTCCTACTCGGCCAAACTAGTCGGCGGCGGCCAACTCGGCCCTGTACTTGGTCAACTCGGACCTGTACTCAGTGATCAAAATCAGTCATCTTCGTCATACTCGGCCTTGTAGTCGGAAAATTTTGAATTTTAAACATGTATCTTTAAAAAAAAAACATGCGTATTTGACATGAATTATGCTTATTTTGATATATATATATATATATATATTATATCCACTAATTAATTTTCTTTATATTTATCATGTCCGAGTACTCTCCTAATACTCCCCGAGTACTCCGAACACACCTAACTCCCCAGTCAGCCGACTAGGAGCCGCCTAGCGACTTTTGCAACATTGCATACAGTAGAATTAATTCTAGTAATGTAAAGTTTTTTTACATAATTAGTTCTAGTTATAATTAATTATATCTATCATTTAAAAGAAGAACACTTGAACAGTGTCTACTCTATTAATTTACAAAAATGCCCTCTTCTAATTGATAAAATCATAAAATAGTTCTAGTTAAAATTATTTTTTTTATAACTAGTTCTAGTAATGTAAAGTTTTTTACATACTATAGAATTATATAAATTCTATTATATAATTTATATAAATAAATTATATAATTACAACATGAAATAAGTTCCACCGTAGATGAAAGTCAAACAACCAATGAAACCCATATTGGTGTGGTCGAAGACGACCAGATAGGAACACAGCTTCTGTGCGTGTGTCTGGCTCTTAATATTACTCTATCTATATCTATATCTATATCTTCAGTGGTCTACTCTTCCCAAGACTCCACAAACACCCACACTTTCACCTTCACTGTGTGCAATTAATAATAATCAATGGCCATGCCTATCGTAGACACCGAATACCTTAAACAGATCGACAAAGCTCGTCGGGAGCTTCGTGCTTTTATCGCCAACAAGAATTGCGCTCCAATCATGCTTCGATTAGCGTACTCTTCATCTTTCTCTTTATTATTATTATTATTATTAAACATGCATATAGGTTATTGATTGTATTAAAATTCATGATGATGGTGTTGTAGGTGGCATGATGCTGGAACATATGATGTGAATACTAAAACTGGAGGTCCAAATGGTTCTATTAGAACAGAGGAGGAGTATAGTCATGGCTCTAATAACGGACTCAAGATTGCTATTGATTTTTGCGGTAATTGCTTCCCCCTTTATGATGGAATTAAGTAGACACTTGTTTCAATTGGTTGTTTTGGCATGGAATTGATATATGATGGAATTAAGTAAACAGTAAACTAGTTTTATAGCTTCAGGAATTAGTAAAGTTGGTGTTGTTACTTGCAAGTAGTTTGAGTAAGTTTAGTATTTGGATGATATCCAGTCTTGAGTGTGTGTTGTAAGTTTTTTCGTGAGACGGTTGCTCATCCTGCATACTTAAATTAAGTTCAAACGCGCCAATTTAAGGGGCTGTTTGGTAGCCTCTTAACCATTCAGGTCTGAATCATTCAACATTCAGACTGTTTGTTTCAGCATCTAAATGGAATGATTAAGTTGTTTCAGCATCTGAATGGAATGATTAAGTGCTGAACCATTAAGCTAATAAGGGATGCTGAATGATTCAGCTCTTAACCATTCACACCATTTTAATGATTCAGCACTTAATCAATCAAACAGCCCCTAAGTTGAATGAAACCAAGTTTAAAAGAACGGAAACTAGTCTCTAGACGTTTTCCCTTCGCCTCATGAGGCATAAGCCTGAGGCACAGTCAAAAAATAAATATAAAAAGTATGTATCTTATGAAAAATAAAATACTTGACCTAGAAACGTCTAAAACATCAAAAACACACATCAAAAATAAAATAATTGATCCAAAAAGTCTAAAACACATCAAAACACCCTAAACCACCTGAGACGCAACCGAGGCGCACATTTTCTTAGCGCCTCAGCCCTTAGAGGCGTATTTACAATCTGTGTTAGGTTTAATCTTGACATTAGTTTATTATTATTTGGTTAATTAGTATAGTGTTTGTTTATTTGGTGAACTAAAATAAAAGGTAGAAATATAGACCGAGTAATATGGTATGAGAGTTGAGTGGAGAAAGTGTCTAGTTTTTAGGATAGTTGGTGGTTGTTTGACCCATTCATTTAGAATTGGCCGTTGGAAAATATGTACGTTGGTATGCATGGCTATATATATGCCTTTTAGTGTGCATAATAAAATTGGCTCAAGTTTGTTTTTCTTCTTCTCTGCAAGTTACATTTTTTTGCATATATATAAAACTTTTACTTGAGTTTGTGAGTGATCTTGAGGGCCTGAAACCAACAATCTGAACCCTATGAGGCGCGCCTCAGACGCCTCAAGGCGCACACCTCACCCGTTTTTTAAACCATGGAATGAAATGACGGTGTGTTTCGGGTGGATGAGAGATATTATGGATTATTGCCTTATTTGTGTCTATGGTTAAGAACTTAAAGTTACTAGAGCATTAGTTTGATGATTTTAGGCTGACTTGTATTGGAACTGGATATTGCTGAATTATCTTGAAAATGCACGTCTCTACTCTGAACTGTCAGTTGTAGGTAATAAAAGGTTTAGTTTTAAGGTAATAAGGTGTTGAGCTCAAATCTTGAAAGCATAATGTTTACTGTCAAGATTGATATTCAACTCCTTAAACTGAAGCTTGTTGTGTTTCCAGTTTCAATCTTTACAGCATTCTTGATAATTGATATGTGTCTGTGTAAAGAGAGACAAGATATTGACTTGAATAAACACTTCTCATGTTTGTGGCTTTAATGTGTATTCTCTTTCTTACTGCAGAGGAAATAAAGTCCAAACATCCGAGGATTACTTATGCAGATCTGTATCAGGTGAATCCAGTGAATAAGAAAGAAGTTTGTTTTTGAGTAATTTAGACAGAGGGGTTTCTTAGGGATTGGCCTAGGCGGCCGAAAATAGTGTAATTTCGACCTAGGCGGGGGATTAGGCATAGGCGGGAGCTAGGTGGTTGGCTTTTTTTTTTTTTTTTTATGATTTCAGGCCCATTAAATCATTTACAACCCATTAAATCATTTACCAGCCCTAATTCCATCAAATAAGCCTCCTGGTTAAAAAAAAAACACACGTGAATTTCTAAGTATTATTTTCATATAAATCTGTGTATATATATATAAAAAATACGTATAAAAATTCCAAAACGATTCCGCCTAGTCCCGACTAGTCCCTAGGCTAGACCCCACCACCCGCCTCGCGCTTTTACAACCTTTTGTGAGACCATAACAACAAAATGGTTCTCCCTTATAAATCCCAGATTATAATGCATAGAGGCCCATTATAGAGACAAGATGAGCCGTATCATTCAACTTGATAGTTTTACAGATGCTTATATAATTTTTAATTAGTATTATAAATTGTTTGCTGGTTTATTTTCGTTGCTTTTTCATGTTTATTACCAAGTATACAATGTATCTTAATGCAATGGAAATAGCATTTTTACATGATGCTTGCTTTTGTGTTTTTTCATATTTTCTTATAATATAAAGCAATGGAACTGGCTTTTTACACACATTCTGTAAATATCTTTTGATAAATAAAAAACAAATAGTAAAGACATTTTGTTATCTGTGAACCTAAAAAAGTTTAGAAAAAGGGTCCCTGATTTTTTACTTCGCCTCAGTCCCCCAAAAAGGTTGAGCCGCCTCTGCACACGGTATATGAAGTGTGAAACGTAACTTACAGCTGACCACGAAAAGATCTTTGTTTGTAGCTTGCAGGAGTTGTTGCTGTGGAGGTTACTGGTGGTCCTACTGTTGACTTTGTTCCTGGTAGAAAGGTATCTTGATTTATCACATTCAAGTTTTACTGTCAAGGTTCTTTTCTTATTTTTCTTTTCTTGCTTCTGTCCTGCACGCAGCACGTCTGGTCATATCGTATTCTTTTATGCTTAAATTTCATTTTAAATGTCACTCTTCGGAGAAAAGCACATATATAAGAATGCAATTGGAATGAATTTTGCAATAAATTTACTTTTGGTTAACAAATTGTATCTTTTTTTAGGATTCAACGGTCTCTCCCAAGGAAGGCAGACTCCCAAATGCTACCAAAGGTTTTTCATCCTTTCTCTAGACGTTTAATTAAAAATCGTATATAAGAAATGAGGTCTATTTTAAACAGCTTCTCGATAGCTACAAAACGATTCCTGGATCAGCTTTAAAGTTTTCATATTTGTTACTGAAATTAGAGAAAGTCACATGCTCACCGTGGGTATACAGTATACACACACATATATCGTGGAGATTGGATGTTTGTAGGGGAGATCATTTATTTATGATCATAAAAAAATAAAAAAATCTCATATTTCATATTTTAGACCGGTTGTAATGGGCGTTAATTGGGGCCTTAAATCCCAATTTAGCGCCCTTTAGCGCTGTGAACACGGCCCCCAGGGGCGCTAAAGGTGGTTTTTTGCTTGTGGCGTGAAAATTTTCGCGTGGAGGAACGCTAAAGGTGGTTCTTTTTTCTCAGCCAATCACAAAGCTGGAGGGCGTGAATTTTAGCGCCCCATTACACACACTCTTAGGACTTTCCAACTGGGAAATTCCAAAGCTAAATTTTCATAATTTTTCGAAAAATGAAAATCCCTACTAATGTTAATACTCTTTCCTAACTCTTTAGTAGGGAAACTCCTGAATTACTCTAATTATTATCTAAAGAATTCTAAGATTAAAGAAGCCATGACCCTGCATGACATGGTTACAACTGTTTATCTATTAGGAACAAAAAATTTGCGCCTAGCTCATCTCTTCCTGATCTTTTTGTCTAAAGACTTGGGCAATCTCAACTGTACTCTTGGTGTTTTTTTTTATTAATCAACAGTTATATCATTGACAAGATGCAAGAATTTTTGTTTATAATTGTAATGACATCACTACAGTTGAAGGGTAAGGGTGTTTTTGGTTCATCACCTACCAATGCACGAGTTGCCAATAAGTCATTGGCTAATTGCATGGTACCCTAATCTCACTCTGATGACGGATGATATGATTAAATGGCTGATGCTCAAACGAATTCAATCAATCGAAGGGAATCTTGAATTGGGTATTCTTTAATATTTCATAAACTCAAAACAAACTAACAAAATGCCCCTGGTTGGCCGAAAGATGCCTTACATCATGGTGAAGCAATTTTTATGGTAATTGGCTTGCTTTGGATTGACGATGCGAATTACGTTAAATCCAGACACCGAAAATGTTCAGAGAAAATTTGCAAGATGGTTGTTTGTGATTGCATTATAAAGTCTCTTGAATTAGGATTCCTACATCACACCTTACCTGTTTGTGCTGAATTCTTTTGAGCTGCTGATCCTACTGATTACATTTCATCATCTGTTGTTTTCCATTTCCTGTATAATTGGTTTTAACCGTTCTTGTATATATGCAATGGTTCCCTAGTAATAAACAAGCTATCCACTTGACATATCAGCTATCATGATAACACAAATATATACTTTGTTAACTTTAGGCATGGTGTCATAAGCCACTTAAATACCTAAAGCAGATTTGTCATCATTCCATTGTATGAGGATGTTATGGACATTTTGCTATGGTACTATTTTGTGATATTGTTGCAGCTAGTCTATCCTCTCAACAAACAAGATGTTATCTATATCTTCATGAATCTGTATATCCAAAGAATTATATGAACACACTCCAAAAATTTCGGACCTTGTACTTTCTCTTCTTGAATCATTTGTATTTTACAAAACTCATGCCAACATAATCAAGTGAAACAATTGAAATACCAATGATGAACATTGACATGAATACTTGTTATATGCAAAAGTCATACGAATATTGTGACGTATTACCAACAATCATTTTCATTTCGTAGTACTTTCTACAAAGCTCAATTTGTTTGTGAAGGATTTCACAAGGTCAAGTATCCGCTGGGAACTTTGTGTTAATGTTAATGTATTTTACTCGCTTGTTACTTTCATCAACATGGTAGTTTTATTATGTTTACTAAACATATACTAATTTAGGTGCACCACACTTGCGGGACATATTTTATCGCATGGGTTTATCTGACAAGGATATTGTAGCCCTATCCGGAGGACACACTCTTGTATGTTGCTAGTTCTCATTAGATTAATGCCTTACTAGTACGCTTTTGCCACACATGTTCATAATTCGCTTGTTTCTTGCTTAACTTTTTGATGTTGCAGGGAAGAGCACATGCAGACAGATCAGGCTTCGAAGGCCCTTGGACTAGGGAGCCACTGAAATTCGATAACTCATATTTTGTGTAAAACTGGCTCAACCTTCATTATTATTATCATTATCGTTCTCTTATACTAAAACACCAATTTTCTAAAAACTGATTTGTGACTACTATTGTGAAACCAGCGAACTTCTGAAAGGCGAATCAGAGGGGCTATTAAAACTTCCTACAGACATTGCATTGCTAGATGATCCTGCGTTCCGTCCTTACGTCGACCTGTATGCCAAGGTACACTGTTTTCTTGCATGGACAAGTTTCACTCTATTTACGCTACATTTTTTAACTCAATAAGTTATGACAGTAACGGCAGATACGTAAATCTCTCTAGAAACTTTCATTAGTTAACTATATTTTAAACAACCAGACATTCTTTAATAAGGTAGGAACCTACCTTAACGACTAAAATGAGAACCTCTAACCAAACAAACACTAAATCCAAATACAACAGTGTGATTGGCTTCACCTATATTGACAGTTGGGTCCCTCTCTGGACTCTGACTAATGGTCTGCTCCCATTATCTTGTCCCCACCCTATCCTCCATTTCAACTTACAAATAATAATACACTCATCTGTAGCCAACAACCTTTGCAGAGATTGTGTTCTTATTCAGGTACATAATATGTCATAGGAAACTAAATCCTCCTGGCTACAACATGACTTAGATTCCATCCTTCTTAATTATTACTTGTACAGTACAACCTCTTAATGCCACAATTAATTTCATTTGACTTTTTTATTTGATTGGTTAACACATCTTTTTCCAAATTTATACCTTATTATTATATGGTATGACTAAAGTGGTATATTATGAGTTGGTAGGTGTCCTTTTCCTTATATATTAAATATATTGATTTAATTTTACGTTTTTTTCCATGTTATGCTTAATTATTGAACATTTATTTATTTCTTTATTATTATTTTTTTCAGGATGAAGATGCATTCTTTAATGACTATGCAGTATCACACAAGAAACTATCTGAATTAGGATTTACACCAAGCTCTAAAACACTAGTTAAGGATGGCGTCGTGTTGGCGCAAAGCGCGGTTGGTGTTTTGGTTACTGCTGCTGTGGTGATTCTGAGTTACCTCTACGAAGCCCGCAAAAAGGCAAAGTGATTACAAATGTCAAATTGGAATAAGGTACAACTTTCTATGCCAGGGGATATATGTTACTGTGATATTATTGTTAAGTTCAAAACTCGTTTAAGACAAATTGACTTTGGGTTTGATTAGTTAATGGACTATTGGAGTCGATACATAATATAATAATGTTTACGTACTTAAATTCCTTGTGTTGTATTTATAAAATAATCAAGTTTCAAATCTGGCATGTTGGTTTAAATAATTTATGTGTTAATTACAGAGATAAGTCATGTGATGTCGATGTATTATGATTTTGCTCTCAAGTTTCTAAAAGTTATAGTTTTGCTTTATAATTTTAAAATATGAAATGTGGATTTTCAAGAACGGGAATTTTATGATAAGTTGGGAATTTCATAAGATAATCATTCACGTTTGAAACGTATTTTAATACTGAAAGTTGGATAGGATGGCCGGCTTTACGTAAGGATGATATTGCTCCCAATTTTTATGAAATACAAGATGCTTATTGAATGATAAAAAATCTAATCTTCACTTCAACAATTCTATTGATTCAAGGTTCTATTCTAGATTAAACATAGTAGTTGAAGTCTCCGTATTATGGTTTGTATTCTTATTATGTGTGTAATTAAAAAAATATATAATAAGATTAAGGATTCAATGGGATTTCAAATTTGCAAAATACTTGATAAATAGGTATTCATATCACTTAATTGGTAAACTAGAGACTCATACAAGTTAATCATGTGTCAGTAACCTTTTTATAACAATGTAATAAAAAGTTGGAAGAATAAGATTTAAATGGTTATACTTATAGGCACCTCCATTTCGCGATCCAATGTACAAGCGACTACGCATATGATACAAGCTATTAAGCAAAATGTACAAATTATGTGACACAAGGTTCAAGTTGTTGAAAACAGATTACAAGTGTTAGTGCATAAGGTACACACTATTGAGGACAACATACACATGTTGATGTGTAGGTATCAAGCTACTAAGTGGAACAATTTTTTGATTGTAGCATGTGCAAATTATTGAATCTGCCAACTTCCCTCCATTATCTACCTAACCCTCCTAAACTCATGCTTTTTGTCTTTCCTGGTTTGGCAGAGTGTGTTTGGTACATTTAACCTCCATGTTTAACCTTTTGCCATATTTAATCCCTCAAGAACAAAAATAAAAGTTTGGACAAAAAACAATAAAAGGTCTCTTAGAGAAGGGTATTTTCTTCTTTCTTTGTCAACTAAACGATTCATTGCATATTTCTATAACATGCAAGTGGTCCTTTCTTGCTACATGTGATATCAAACCTTGTTATAGAAAGGCAATCGCGTTTAAACCATCTCTCATTCAATACTAGCATAATTCCTTTTCGTCCACTACGCGGCATGATTCTAATATTTCTTTTATATTTGGTCTTATGGCCAAAAGTGTCAATAACTTGTTCAGATGGGTTTTTAATCAAAAACAGAAAAACAAGTTGTTCCGTCACATGTGATATTTTGATTAGTAGTGATGGTGGGGTGTAACAACCCAAACTCCTAATGTGGGCAATTAAAACTTTATTAAAGCATTAAGATTTAATAATAATAATAATAAGTAAATGGTGGGAAGATATAGTCAGGCTGGCTTAACAGGTTATCTGAACCTGTTAAGACACGAACACGAAACATGTAAATACGAACACGACACGAAATCTAATCGTGTCATTTTTCACGAACACGAACTTGTGTATAACAGGTTAACACGATAAGACACGATAAGGAACACCTAGTAAACAGGTTAACACGATAAGACACAACAAGACACAATAAGACAAGACAAGACATGATAAGAAACATGATAAGACACGATAAGACATGTTAAGACACGAACACGATAAGACACGGACACGAAACAGGTAAACACGAACACGACACGAAAATAAACAGGTCTTAACGTGTCGACCTGTTATAGACACGAAACCTGTTAAGGCCAAACATGAAACCTGTTAAAATCATGTAGGTTCGTATCAGGTTATCGTGTCCGTGTCTAAATTGCCAGCCCTAGATATAGATAATATCAAAACGGTATATTTTTATGTCAAGACCAAGAAGGATCAAAGTCAAATATATTTTAATAAAATAAAGTATAATTTTATTACACGGCGTTGGATAATTAAAACAGAAGAATTGTATTATACAAAACATGTAGATCTAGAGTGAAATTTGTATAAAAGGATGATAAATTAGTAAAGTCAAAATTGCTCAGTTTAAAAGTGAAAGTCAAATGGTAGAACAACGTAATGTATTAGGAGCATTTTCTCATGTGTAAACATGTAACGGTCGATATTCACATGTCTTTTCCGTTTGATAACATATACTTTATGGTGTCAATTGTATAGTCCATTGACGTTAATAGTTAAGGACAAAAAAGATGGCATATACAAAATATACTGTAATCAACAAGTTACTTGAAGTTATTGATCATTCACACACATGTAGATTTAAAGTATTTTTAGAATTTGTTATTACATAGCGAGTTTTGGGTCATGGATTATCACCTCTAGTTTTTATGTTGTTTGATAGGATAGGAGCATATTGTTATATTTCTCAAAATTTTAAAGAAACACAAAAATGCAACTTTAGCCCTTAACTTTTTTTTATTGGCAACTCTACCGACCTTCAACTTTCAAGCTTGGTTGGAACATCCCTTAATCTCAATGTTGATCAGTTCTTGATATTAAAATATTTACATACACACGCCCCCAAAACAAACGAGGAAGCAATGAAGATTATGACTGAACCCGGTACAAATACCAAATATGAACGCTGAAAATATGAAATAACCGAATCCGATTGAACGATATACAAGTACAATTAATAGCCAAATACTAATGAAAAAGCCATAAGGAAAAGTGTACCCACATGAGAAAATAGAAAACTTGAGAAGATGTAAAGTCATAATTCGGTATGCTATTGAGAGCAAAAACACGTTGTGGTGACATGAGAAGATGTATTGTGAATTAGGGGGCCAAACTTTGTTTTCAATTATTTTTGGCAGGGCTGCATAGGGGTGTACAAAATGCTTGCGGCTCGCAACTCGCTTGAAAAATGCTTGAAAAAAGCTTGACTCGAAAAAGCTAGTTTTGTTATCGAGCCGAGCCGAGCTTGCTCGATTTGTAATCGAGCCGAGCTCGAGCTAGGGGTCTTGGCTCGTGGCTTGGCTCGATGGCTCGGCTTGGTGGCTCAGCTCGGTAGCTCGGTTCGTGGCTCGATAAATATCTTTTATATACTTAATAATACTTTGAATTAATCAATAAAATATGAAAAATAATAGAACACGAACACAAATTATACAAATAATACTTTTATTATGCCTTTCCTTCATTGAAATATTAGAAAAATAAAAAAAAATATACATAATTTTATTTTTATATTTTTTGTTTTTTATTTTATTAATATTTTTAAAAAAAAATAACGAGTTGGCTCGAGCTCGGCTTTTCAGCGCGACCAACAAAAACGAGCCAAGCCGAGCTGGCTCGATTTGTGTTCGAGTCGAGCTCGAGCTTAGCCTGGCTCGGCTCGGCTCGATTACACCCATAGGGCTGCAATATTAAAAAAATCCGTAACATATTTTAATAAACTAACTATTATTAAGTTGAACCAATGCATGTAGATATATGGATCAAGATCCAATAAGAATGAATGGAGTGGAATTCTTGGAATAAAGATTTTCACATGGAAGAAAGAGGGAAACTACCCCCACAAGGCTTGTCTTAGTTGGCACTTAACCATACTTAAATGAGGTTGGTCATGTTCTTTGCTTGTTGGTCTCTTCAATTGATTACAACTTTCTTGATTTTATCATACAATTAGTAATCAAGACTAGAATATTATTATTTTTAAGTATAATTGTTTTACACCTAAATACCATCTAATTTTACACTTCCATAGATTTGAACCTATATCACTTTTGTGATGGATAAACACCATACCACTATACCACTAGATTATGGTTATTGAAGACCAGAATATATTAGTTGTATCTTCTAGTCACAATTCGATTTGATCATTTGATCTTGATCTTATAGGAATGAAAACAATTTCTAACAAGATATCAGTTTTAATAATTTTTAATAATCAAGTCACGGTTTTGAAGATAAACATCTCATAGGGCTTCAACTTTTAATTCATGAAGAGTAAATATTATCAAGTCAAAATCAGAAGTAATTTTCGTATTTAAGAGAAGTAGGCACAACCTAGTAGCCTACCCTAACAATTAGCATGAGCTTTCTTTCCCTTTCTATTGAATATTTGTTGGTTGTGGCTTAACTATTGTAATACCAACTCTTTGCTATTGAATTCTACCGAACTTTTCAACATGTTCTATGGATTCAAAATGTAGCGTTTGGTTCAACAAGTAATCAATCCATGTAGGTGGACATGTTAGTTATCTTCATTTTCAAAACATAATTCCAATCTTTATGCTTTGTTTGTCGTAATGCCTTAAATGAGTTGGGGAGCATGCACTATATTGTAGAGAGCTTTCAGAGTTCAAGTACCGACATGATTTCGTTAAAGACGTTCTTTTTTACATATTCAAGCGAGCCAAGATTTGTGCTAAGAAAGAGGCCCCAGTGAATTTCTTGACCGATCCATTGGAAGAATGATCAACATGCTAACATTTTGGGTTTTGGATGGATAGGAGGAAAACATGCATGTGTAGATCTAACAGGGGGTCCCCTCTGGTAACTTTGGGAGTAGTGCTTTCACGTAGGGGTGTAAATGACACGTAGCGGCTCGAGAGCTACCCGGAATCGGCTCGGTAAAAAGCCCGAACGAGCCGAGCCTTAACGAGCCCGAGCCCGAGCCTGAAATATGGCTCATTTAGTTATCGAGCCCGAGCTCAAGCCCTAGATACAAAGCTCGATTGGGCTCGCGAGCCTAAACGAGCCCAAACATAATTATGAGTTATTATATATCTATTATAATTTATAGCCCATATCTCCAAAGCCCAAGTCCTTATTTCATAGGCCCATTTAATAACACTCACGAGCCGAGCTTTTGCGATCTCGAGCCGAGCTTTGAGCTCGTTTGAGATTGTTCTCAAATCACCTCGAGCCGAGCTCGAGCTTTTTATTTTGCTAGCGAGCCGAGCTCGAGCTCGAGCTTCATAAAACCATAACGAGCCGAGCTCGAGCCCAGTCAGGCTCGGGCTCGGCTCGGCTCGTTTACACCCCTACTTTCACGGTGGACCAAACTGCTTTAAAAGCTGCTTCAGGCAAAGTAACCAAACACGAGAAAACGTGTCTTGACAACCAACCCATGTAGATTTCTTGCGTCAGAAGCTGTGGAGTTACTTAGCCGATTTCAACGGGTCATGCATAGTAGTGTTATGACCCCAACATCAATGAATTTATTTTAAAAACTTAGTTTTACTATTAGAAAGGAGTTTGGAGCGTAACTTGTTGCATGTTTGCCTTATGTTTCGATGTAATTTTCCTACTTAGAGAGTGAATAATCTGAACAATGAATCATAATATATAAGATGCTAAACTTTTAAAATTTTCTATTTCATAATTTCTCCAAATGTAACCACCATACACCACTTATCAGCACTTTCCATGTTGGTAATTTCAGTGTCTTCAAGGTCAAATTAATTTACTTTGATTTACTTAAGACCAAAGAGAAATGAGAATAAACATTGATTCAAGTTAGAATGTGTTGGCACACATTTTTACAAATATATTTCATTTTCAGCACCTTAGAAATATGTGTTGTGTACACATTTTTACAAAACTATTCTCATTTTCGACAACTTAGAACTAGGTGATTTAAAGGGTGAATCCCCTAGTCACCATGGGGTTACAAAGGGAAACACCCTTGACAGGGGTTGTACTACCCGGTTAATGTGGAAATTGTATTATTTTCGTGTTATGAAAAGTCGTTATAAGTTGTTTTGGATTTGCATGATTAGTGTAAAATCGCATGGAAATTGATTGTTAGTTAAAACCGAATATCAGTAGTAAGTTGCAACTAATCATTAGTGGTGACTAATATCAACCTAGCCCATGTGTAGCAAGTGTGGTCAGCAGTAACTAATATCAACAATAACTTGGTTGTCAGTGCCGTTATCTTGAAAAATCAGTAGTAATTAGTTACTCCTGATGGATTTATTGTTGATGTGATTGAACAACTGTCGACGGTTATAATCGCCTACTAACATACTCTTTTGCAATGAGTTTCATTTTTTAAAGAGTTAATTACCAAAACGATCCATGTGGTTTGGGCCATTTTGCAAGTCCAGCCCAAAATTCAAAAAATTGCTTGAACATTCCCTTGAGTTTGACGAAATAGGTCAAAACAATCTATTTCGTTAACGGGGTTAACTCAATGTCATTAAGTCAGGAGCAAAATCGTCTATTTACCTTCTGACTTAAGTTAAAAAAAGCCTATGTTCTCAAGGCCAAAGTGTCTGTCTTTCCTCCTTCTCTCTTTCTTCTTCTGTAGATAGATTGCAGTGAATGAGGTGGACATCCACAACCCTAATTCTCTCAATTATCATCCTCAAGTCACCTCATTTCCTTTTCAACTCTTCACCCCTTTCCTCTTCCTTCCCCCAATTTCCTCTGTAACTCTTCACCCTTTTCCTCTTCACCCCTTTCATCTTCCTTCCCCTAATTCCCTGACTCTTAACCGACAGATCTACACATGTGATTAACTCATTAATCGTCGTCAATCACACATAATTGAAGGCTAAAAATAACGGGTTTGACTTGCAAAGTTAACTATACGCAACTTAGTGTAACACCCCAAGGCGGAAACATCGAGGTGTCACGTACGAATGATTGTTCAGTAGCTCATGGTGAATAATAAATTCCATTAAATGATTTAAATGAATTACATACAATTGTTCTAGAATTTGTACATCAATTTGAATAAAACTATACACATATCTTCAAGCATCAATTCAAATCTTCAAGCAAATAGAACCTGAAACATGTTAAGTGGAAAAGGTTTTTGGGTCAACAAAAGTTGGTGAGAATTACATAGGTTTTTGATAATAGAATAAAAATGTTGTGCAATTCATGTGTCATGTCAATCTAGTCCATATGTGAGAACATACTAGAAATAAATCGAGTGCATAATCAACCCTGATGACTGTTATAAAATGATACATACCATACCCTCATGGTCCAATTGAATATGTTATGCGATAACAAACACCCACGTAACCTTTGTAGGAGGCACGTATCCGGGTGGGATTGTCAGTCCAATAGATCTATCAATGTATACCGTCGGCTTGTACGGAGTTAATGATTATGCTAGAATGGTGCTTACTCTAATCATGCTCAAGACATAATGCAACATAGAAAACACATAGACACATTGATGATTGAATTGCAATGATAATGTTATAACATGTTTCACCCCAAAAATGGTGATAAATAAAAGGGGCTATGTAAAACTCACCTTGGTAAAATGTTATATCTGTTGAGAAATTTGGATAATTGTGTTGACCAAATGTATCAAGTATCACCCTATAATAAAGTAATAAATATGTCTAAGTCTATCAATCCTAAAATGTATAAGTTTCTAGGGCTTCGAATTGGGGATAAATGCTTGCTTGATTAATGAAAAATTGTTTAATAAATGAGAGAATATTAGTAAATAAATAACCAAAAATCTTTTTATGAAATTTAAATTTAGGATGATCACAATAATGTGTTTAAAGTATAAAAATAATTTTTGCAAAATTATATCCTTTAAAATAGATTTTTAAATCTATTTATTACAAATTGCCAAAACTTAACTTTAATATTCAAAAATACTAAAATTAAAGAATCATTATTTTAAAAATTATATTTCTGCTCTAAATGATTAAAAATAATTTGTATAAAATTTTGGTGCAAAAATGATGAAAATTGGATTTATTATGATTTAATTATGATTAAATCTAACGAAAATTGATTAAAAATATAAAATAAATGATTTTACTGAATTAAAAATTATTTCAGTAAAGTTTAACTTTATAAAAAGTCAGGATAATTTTTGGAGAATTTAATAAAATTGTTTTGATATATAAATGGATTTTTATAAATATAATGGTATAAAAATGATTTAATTATTATAAATACTAAATAAATGAATTTTGAAAAATAAAAATTGTGAATAACACTTTTATCTCAGATTAAACAAATATAATTTTTTTGGAATTTATAAAATAGTTTTAATATTTTAAAATGAATTTATAAGATTAAAAGGTTTAATATATATATATATATTAGTTTTGTATAAAAGAATAAAAAGAAGCAAAAAGGGGCAGTAGCCGGGACTCGAACCCGGGTACCTTCTGTAGTGAGCCAAGGTCACAACCACTTGGCCTAGGCCAGTGGTTGTGATATTCCCTGATCAAAATTAAATAAATACACTGTGCCCAATCAGTTTATCCCCAATTATACACGAACGAACCCTAGAAATTGCAATCAAACAATTCAGACATATTGAACCCGATTAAAGTTAGGGTTTTTGTTGTTTGATTGCCGACTAACAAAACCCACAAAAGAACAAGAACTCACAGTGAAGAATCGAGTATAATTGCCGGGTCAAAGCAAGAAGTCAACGTTTGATCAAAGATCTTAATTATCAGTGTTAGAGAAGCAATTGGAGGTTGAGAGAGAGTTGTGAGCGAGTTTCCAAGGATCGTAGGTCATCTATTTATACTGAGGATCAAAGGGTTTGGTTAATTGGAAGGTTTGACCACGATTTAAGTCATACGCGTATAATTAATGAATTAGTCAACGATTTGTTACAATTAACGTGTAATACAGGTCATACTAGGCCGGTAATCGTATGAATTTACCATATGAAGATCAATCATGAGTTATTGCACGAGCTTGAATCATACGCGAACCCACAGTTGACTTTCCTTGTCAACTGTGAAGGTTTAAAACGCGTATAAATATAATAGGAGTCCGGGTTTATTACAAGTTGAAAGGCTAGCCCAGTTGGTTAAGCTGGTGTGTGTGTTTGGAAGGTCACCGGTTCGAAACCCGGGTGGAACAAAATCCTTCTTTTTTTTTTTTTAAAAACAGAATAGGAGGGGGCAAAAGGGTTGGGCCGGGTATGGAGTTTGTTGGGCCAGACATGGGGACCTTTACAAGGGTGTTGGGTTGGGTTAACATGGTGTGTTTTGTTTATGGGTTTAGTCATCACAACATTTAAACAAAATTATTATTATTATTATTATAAACTTTTATATATATATACATATATATATAAATATAAGTTGTGTGGTCGGAAAAAAAAATTAAACTTAGGCACCTTACGAACGATAAAAAAAATATTCGTATTAAACTTTGAAAACTTTTGCGATGTTACAGTCTCCCCTACTTTTAGGAACTTCGTCCCGAAGTTAAGAGAAACACTAGGTTTACAATTGGTCAACTACCGGAACCTTGATAAAATTTCACACTATCTTAACGTACCTGTAAATTCATGATTACGTTCCGGATCGTAATTACCAATTTACCTTACGTTAGGGTTTTGCGTCCTTTTATGACTCTACCGATTGTTGAGCAGGTCTGATAGTCCCCACCAGTCGTTGAGCAGGTGGTAGGGCCTCTCCCGACTGTTGGAAAGACATGATGACCTCTACCAATCGTTAAGTAGGTTGTTTGGTAATCAACTAATTGTTGTACAAGTAAGCAAATATGATTATAGTTATAGCAATCAGTTCACATTCAAACAAGCATGCACACAGATGTTATAATAATACTTGAATTTATTATTTGACTCAAAAGTGTACTACATGGAATTAAAGAGAAAATAGACATTATTCAAATGGTAGGGTTTGCTGTTAAGTAATTGGAGGGTCTCAAGCGGGATTATTTGGAGCATCAAGAGCGTCGGTAGCAGGGATTCGACAAGCATCTGCAAGATGCCCATACCTTTGACAATTGGTGCACTGTCGGCAGGGTACTTGAGTTGGATGGTGATATTGGCAGGTGTCACACTTAGGTAGGTTCCCATTGTATTGTTTCTTGGTGGGTGGGGCAGTGGTGTCTATTGCAAAATTCCTGACCTTGTTCTTCCCGTTGGTTGAGGCCTCAGTTTTGATTTCAACGGCAGGTTGGGAAGTATCCTTTTTCTTTTCCCCTTTACGAGTCAGGGTTCCTGCCTTCACATGGTTATCTGTTAGGGTGGCAGCCAAACGCTTTGCTTCTTCCAAAGTAGCAGGGTTCCTTCCCCACACCGTGTCTTGGATCTGCATTGGTAATCCACCAATGTATTTTTCGATAGCAATGGGCAAAGGGGTGACTTTGTGGGGTAGCAGTAAGCTAAGTTCGTGAAAACGAGTGTTGTAAGCAAGGTTTTCCCCACTGTCTTGAGCAAGATCATGAAATTCATCTTCCAGCTTCTTAATTTCATTACGAGGACAGAACTTTTCCTTCATAATGTCTTTAGCTTGATCCCAGGTTAAGGCTAGTGCAGCTTCAGCTCCGCGAGTGCGTTTTTCTTCATTCCACCAAGTTAGTGCTCGTTTGTGAAGAACACTCATGGCATAACGGACTTTAAAATTGTCGGGGCACTCACTGTTGATGAAGGTATTCTCAATACCCTCAAACCATTGTAGGAGTCCTGTAGCTCCTTCTTCTCCACTGAACTTTGGGGGATTACAGGAATTAAAGTGTTTAAGGGTACAGGCTGGAAGTCCATTCCCGTTGTGGTGTCCATTTCCATTTCCATTCCCGTTGCCGTTGCCATTGCCGTTCAACTGGATGACTTGAGCTAGTAAGTTGGGAACCAGAGTTGCGATTTGCTGCGCCATTTGTTGAGAAATGATCGCAGCCAGTTGAGCATCGACCCCATTGTGGTTGTGGTTAGGAACTTGGTCATGGTTATGGTTGTGGTTATCACCACCTTCTTCGTGGTTCTCACCATTATTGTTGCGAGTGCTGCGACGAGGAGGCATGATCTGTAATAGACACAATGAAATGAATGAGATCATATAAGGAGTGTAATCATTTATTCATTAAAACGAATAAACGAAAACGTTGACTTATCAAAGATTCTAAATTCTAATAACATATGAAGACATGCTTTAGCCTATAAGTGAACACTCATCCCGAGAATTCCCAGGTAGGCATCCGGGTCCCTCGTCTGATTGGGATATATGCGCAATGCCAGCCTAGACAGAAGACTCAGAATACAGGCGTTCACCCTTCCAGATTGCACGTGTTCGTTATTAAGATCTAGAACATCGACGAGATCTCAAGGTGTTTCAGGTTAAACCTGAGGATTTTGCCTTATTAGTCTAAGAGTGGATCCAGTGATGGAGAGCAACCTTCTCGTAGAGATTAATGTAGGGATAAGAAGTAGGAGGGAGATAGAGAATAGCAAGTAAAAGAAGCAAGTACTTGTTAAATCCTATGGTTATAGACTAGATTATTTTTCTAATAACCTAATTCCCTATAACCATGGCTCTGATACCAATCTGTAACACCCCAACCGATGGCGGAAACATCGAGGTGTCACGTACGAATGATTGTTCAATAGCTCATGGTGAATAATAAATTCCATTAAATGATTTAAATGAATTACATACAATTGTTCTAGAATTTGTACATCAATTTGAATAAAACTATACACATATCTTCAAGCATCAATTCAAATCTTCAAGCAAATAGAACCTGAAACATGTTAAGTGGAAAAGGTTTTTGGGTCAACAAAAGTTGGTGAGAATTACATAGGTTTTTGATAATAGAATAAAAATGTTGTGCAATTCATGTGTCATGTCAATCTAGTCCATATGTGAGAACATACTAGAAATAAATCGAGTGCATAATCAACCCTGATGACTGTTATAAAATGATACATACCATACCCTCATGGTCCAATTGAATATGTTATGCGATAACAAACACCCACGTAACCTTTGTAGGAGGCACGTATCCGGGTGGGATTGTCAGTCCAATAGATCTATCAATGTATACCGTCGGCTTGTACGGAATTAATGATTATGCTAGAATGGTGCTTACTCTAATCATGCTCAAGACATAATGCAACATAGAAAACACATAGACACATTGATGATTGAATTGCAATGATAATGTTCTAACATGTTTCACCCCAAAAATGGTGATAAATAAAAGGGGCTATGTAAAACTCACCTTGGTAAAATGTTATATCTGTTGAGAAATTTGGATAATTGTGTTGACCAAATGTATCAAGTATCACCCTATAATAAAGTAATAAATATGTCTAAGTCTATCAATCCTAAAATGTATAAGTTTCTAGGGCTTCGAATTGGGGATAAATGCTTGCTTGATTAATGAAAAATTGTTTAATAAATGAGAGAATATTAGTAAATAAATAACCAAAAATCTTTTTATGAAATTTAAATTTAGGATGATCACAATAATGTGTTTAAAGTATAAAAATAATTTTTGCAAAATTATTTCCTTTAAAATAGATTTTTAAATCTATTTATTACAAATTGCCAAAACTTAACTTTAATATTCAAAAATACTAAAATTAAAGAATCATTATTTTAAAAACTATATTTCTGCTCTAAATGATTAAAAATAATTTGTATAAAATTTTGGTGCAAAAATGATGAAAATTGGATTTATTATGATTTAATTATGATTAAATCTAACGAAAATTGATTAAAAATATAAAATAAATGATTTTACTGAATTAAAAATTATTTCAGTAAAGTTTAACTTTATAAAAAGTCAGGATAATTTTTGGAGAATTTAATAAAATTGTTTTGATATATAAATGGATTTTTATAAAGATAATGGTATAAAAATGATTTAATTATTATAAATACTAAATAAATGAATTTTTGAAAAATAAAAATTGTGAATAACACTTTTATCTCAGATTAAACAAATATAATTTTTTTGGAATTTATAAAATAGTTTTAATATTTTAAAATGAATTTATAAGATTAAAAGGTTTAATATATATATATATATATATTAGTTTTGTATAAAAGAATAAAAAGAAGCAAAAAGGGGCAGTAGCCGGGACTCGAACCCGGGGTACCTTCTGTAGTGAGCCAAGGTCACAACCACTTGGCCTAGGCCAGTGGTTGTGATATTCCCTGATCAAAATTAAATAAATACACTGTGCCCAATCAGTTTATCCCCAATTATACACGAACGAACCCTAGAAATTGCAATCAAACAATTCAGACATATTGAACCCGATTAAAGTTAGGGTTTTTGTTGTTTGATTGCCGACTAACAAAACCCACAAAAGAACAAGAACTCACAGTGAAGAATCGAGTATAATTGCCGGGTCAAAGCAAGAAGTCAACGTTTGATCAAAGATCTTAATTATCAGTGTTAGAGAAGCAATTGGAGGTTGAGAGAGAGTTGTGAGCGAGTTTCCAAGGATCGTAGGTCATCTATTTATACTGAGGATCAAAGGGTTTGGTTAATTGGAAGGTTTGACCACGATTTAAGTCATACGCGTATAATTAATGAATTAGTCAACGATTTGTTACAATTAACGTGTAATACAGGTCATACTAGGCCGGTAATCGTATGAATTTACCATATGAAGATCAATCATGAGTTATTGCACGAGCTTGAATCATACGCGAACCCACAGTTGACTTTCCTTGTCAACTGTGAAGGTTTAAAACGCGTATAAATATAATAGGAGTCCGGGTTTATTACAAGTTGAAAGGCTAGCCCAGTTGGTTAAGCTGGTGTGTGTGTTTGGAAGGTCACCGGTTCGAAACCCGGGTGGAACAAAATCCTTCTTTTTTTTTTTTAAAACAGAATAGGAGGGGGCAAAAGGGTTGGGCCGGGTATGGAGTTTGTTGGGCCAGACATGGGGACCTTTACAAGGGTGTTGGGTTGGGTTAACATGGTGTGTTTTGTTTATGGGTTTAGTCATCACAACATTTAAACAAAATTATTATTATTATTATAATAAACTTTTATATATATATACATATATATATATAAATATAAGTTGTGTGGTCGGAAAAAAAAAATTAAACTTAGGCACCTTACGAACGATAAAAAAAATATTCGTATTAAACTTTGAAAACTTTTGCGATGTTACAGTCTCCCCTACTTTTAGGAACTTCGTCCCGAAGTTAAGAGAAACACTAGGTTTACAATTGGTCAACTACCGGAACCTTGATAAAATTTCACACTATCTTAACGTACCTGTAAATTCATGATTACGTTCCGGATCGTAATTACCAATTTACCTTACGTTAGGGTTTTGCGTCCTTTTATGACTCTACCGATTGTTGAGCAGGTCTGATAGTCCCCACCAGTCGTTGAGCAGGTGGTAGGGCCTCTCCCGACTGTTGGAAAGACATGATGACCTCTACCAATCGTTAAGTAGGTTGTTTGGTAGTCAACTAATTGTTGTACAAGTAAGCAAATATGATTATAGTTATAGCAATCAGTTCACATTCAAACAAGCATGCACACAGATGTTATAATAATACTTGAATTTATTATTTGACTCAAAAGTGTACTACATGGAATTAAAGAGAAAATAGACATTATTCAAATGGTAGGGTTTGCTGTTAAGTAATTGGAGGGTCTCAAGCGGGATTATTTGGAGCATCAAGAGCGTCGGTAGCAGGGATTCGACAAGCATCTGCAAGATGCCCATACCTTTGACAATTGGTGCACTGTCGGCAGGGTACTTGAGTTGGATGGTGATATTAGCAGGTGTCACACTTAGGTAGGTTCCCATTGTATTGTTTCTTGGTGGGTGGGGCAGTGGTGTCTATTGCAAAATTCCTGACCTTGTTCTTCCCGTTGGTTGAGGCCTCAGTTTTGATTTCAACGGCAGGTTGGGAAGTATCCCTTTTCTTTTCCCCTTTACGAGTCAGGGTTCCTGCCTTCACATGGTTATCTGTTAGGGTGGCAGCCAAACGCTTTGCTTCTTCCAAAGTAGCAGGGTTCCTTCCCCACACCGTGTCTTGGATCTGCATTGGTAATCCACCAATGTATTTTTCGATAGCAATGGGCAAAGGGGTGACTTTGTGGGGTAGCAGTAAGCTAAGTTCGTGAAAACGAGTGTTGTAAGCAAGGTTTTCCCCACTGTCTTGAGCAAGATCATGAAATTCATCTTCCAGCTTCTTAATTTCATTACGAGGACAGAACTCTTCCTTCATAATGTCTTTAGCTTGATCCCAGGTTAAGGCTAGTGCAGCTTCAGCTCCGCGAGTGCGTTTTTCTTCATTCCACCAAGTTAGTGCTCGTTTGTGAAGAACACTCATGGCATAACGGACTTTAAAATTGTCGGGGCACTCACTGTTGATGAAGGTATTCTCAATACCCTCAAACCATTGTAGGAGTCCTGTAGCTCCTTCTTCTCCACTGAACTTTGGGGGATTACAGGAATTAAAGTGTTTAAGGGTACAGGCTGGAAGTCCATTCCCGTTGTGGTGTCCATTTCCATTTCCATTCCCGTTGCCGTTGCCATTGCCGTTCAACTGGATGACTTGAGCTAGTAAGTTGGGAACCAGAGTTGCGATTTGCTGCGCCATTTGTTGAGAAATGATCGCAGCCAGTTGAGCATCGACCCCATTGTGGTTGTGGTTAGGAACTTGGTCATGGTTATGGTTGTGGTTATCACCACCTTCTTCGTGGTTCTCACCATTATTGTTGCGAGTGCTGCGACGAGGAGGCATGATCTGTAATAGACACAATGAAATGAATGAGATCATATAAGGAGTGTAATCATTTATTCATTAAAACGAATAAACGAAAACGTTGACTTATCAAAGATTCTAAATTCTAATAACATATGAAGACATGCTTTAGCCTATAAGTGAACACTCATCCCGAGAATTCCCAGGTAGGCATCCGGGTCCCTCGTCTGATTGGGATATATGCGCAATGCCAGCCTAGACAGAAGACTCAGAATACAGGCGTTCACCCTTCCAGATTGCACGTGTTCGTTATTAAGATCTAGAACATCGACGAGATCTCAAGGTGTTTCAGGTTAAACCTGAGGATTTTGCCTTATTAGTCTAAGAGTGGATCCAGTGATGGAGAGCAACCTTCTCGTAGAGATTAATGTAGGGATAAGAAGTAGGAGGGAGATAGAGAATAGCAAGTAAAAGAAGCAAGTACTTGTTAAATCCTATGGTTATAGACTAGATTATTTTTCTAATAACCTAATTCCCTATAACCATGGCTCTGATACCAATCTGTAACACCCCAACCGATGGCGGAAACATCGAGGTGTCACGTACGAATGATTGTTCAATAGCTCATGGTGAATAATAAATTCCATTAAATGATTTAAATGAATTACATACAATTGTTCTAGAATTTGTACATCAATTTGAATAAAACTATACACATATCTTCAAGCATCAATTCAAATCTTCAAGCAAATAGAACCTGAAACATGTTAAGTGGAAAAGGTTTTTGGGTCAACAAAAGTTGGTGAGAATTACATAGGTTTTTGATAATAGAATAAAAATGTTGTGCAATTCATGTGTCATGTCAATCTAGTCCATATGTGAGAACATACTAGAAATAAATCGAGTGCATAATCAACCCTGATGACTGTTATAAAATGATACATACCATACCCTCATGGTCCAATTGAATATGTTATGCGATAACAAACACCCACGTAACCTTTGTAGGAGGCACGTATCCGGGTGGGATTGTCAGTCCAATAGATCTATCAATGTATACCGTCGGCTTGTACGGAATTAATGATTATGCTAGAATGGTGCTTACTCTAATCATGCTCAAGACATAATGCAACATAGAAAACACATAGACACATTGATGATTGAATTGCAATGATAATGTTCTAACATGTTTCACCCCAAAAATGGTGATAAATAAAAGGGGCTATGTAAAACTCACCTTGGTAAAATGTTATATCTGTTGAGAAATTTGGATAATTGTGTTGACCAAATGTATCAAGTATCACCCTATAATAAAGTAATAAATATGTCTAAGTCTATCAATCCTAAAATGTATAAGTTTCTAGGGCTTCGAATTGGGGATAAATGCTTGCTTGATTAATGAAAAATTGTTTAATAAATGAGAGAATATTAGTAAATAAATAACCAAAAATCTTTTTATGAAATTTAAATTTAGGATGATCACAATAATGTGTTTAAAGTATAAAAATAATTTTTGCAAAATTATTTCCTTTAAAATAGATTTTTAAATCTATTTATTACAAATTGCCAAAACTTAACTTTAATATTCAAAAATACTAAAATTAAAGAATCATTATTTTAAAAATTATATTTCTGCTCTAAATGATTAAAAATAATTTGTATAAAATTTTGGTGCAAAAATGATGAAAATTGGATTTATTATGATTTAATTATGATTAAATCTAACAAAAATTGATTAAAAATATAAAATAAACGATTTTACTGAATTAAAAATTATTTCAGTAAAGTTTAACTTTATAAAAAGTCAGGATAATTTTTGGAGAATTTAATAAAATTGTTTTGATATATAAATGGATTTTTATAAATATAATGGTATAAAAATGATTTAATTATTATAAATACTAAATAAATGAATTTTTGAAAAATAAAAATTGTGAATAACACTTTTATCTCAGATTAAACAAATATAATTTTTTTGGAATTTATAAAATAGTTTTAATATTTTAAAATGAATTTATAAGATTAAAAGGTTTAATATATATATATATATATATTAGTTTTGTATAAAAGAATAAAAAGAAGCAAAAAGGGGCAGTAGCCGGGACTCGAACCCGGGTACCTTCTGTAGTGAGCCAAGGTCACAACCACTTGGCCTAGGCCAGTGGTTGTGATATTCCCTGATCAAAATTAAATAAATACACTGTGCCCAATCAGTTTATCCCCAATTACACACGAACGAACCCTAGAAATTGCAATCAAACAATTCAGACATATTGAACCCGATTAAAGTTAGGGTTTTTGTTGTTTGATTGCCGACTAACAAAACCCACAAAAGAACAAGAACTCACAGTGAAGAATCGAGTATAATTGCCGGGTCAAAGCAAGAAGTCAACGTTTGATCAAAGATCTTAATTATCAGTGTTAGAGAAGCAATTGGAGGTTGAGAGAGAGTTGTGAGCGAGTTTCCAAGGATCGTAGGTCATCTATATATTCTGAGGATCAAAGGGTTTGGTTAATTGGAAGGTTTGACCACGATTTAAGTCATACGCGTATAATTAATGAATTAGTCAACGATTTGTTACAATTAACGTGTAATACAGGTCATACTAGGCCGGTAATCGTATGAATTTACCATATGAAGATCAATCATGAGTTATTGCACGAGCTTGAATCATACGCGAACCCACAGTTGACTTTCCTTGTCAACTGTGAAGGTTTAAAACGCGTATAAATATAATAGGAGTCCGGGTTTATTACAAGTTGAAAGGCTAGCCCAGTTGGTTAAGCTGGTGTGTGTGTTTGGAAGGTCACCGGTTCGAAACCCGGGTGGAACAAAATCCTTCTTTTTTTTTTTTTTAAACAGAATAGGAGGGGGCAAAAGGGTTGGGCCGGGTATGGAGTTTGTTGGGCCAGACATGGGGACCTTTACAAGGGTGTTGGGTTGGGTTAACATGGTGTGTTTTGTTTATGGGTTTAGTCATCACAACATTTAAACAAAATTATTATTATTATTATTATAAACTTTTATATATATATACATATATATATAAATATAAGTTGTGTGGTCGGAAAAAAAAATTAAACTTAGGCACCTTACGAACGATAAAAAAAATATTCGTATTAAACTTTGAAAACTTTTGCGATGTTACACTTAGGCTATGTGTACTATAAATTGAACCTCATACCTTACTCAGAAACACTGTGCAAAACCGTTACCATCCTCAATTTTACCTCTAAATCCCTCGATCATGGAAATCAAACTCACCGAAAAATTCAAACGCCGGCAACCAACTCATTCCCCTCCATCTTGACCCGTAAACCATAAGTTTTCTGGTGCCACTATAGTTGTTTTGATCCGTAGAACAAAATGCCTATTGTTACTTGTTCTGTGAGGAGCAATGTCATGATCAATTGTTTTGTTATTAGAAGCAATGGTTGTACAGGGGTGAATTTGATTGAGTTGAGGTTCCGATGGTGTTCCAACAACGATAAGTTACTGATGTTGAACCCAGTGTGGTGGTTAGAAAGGGTATATTCGAAGGCTATAAGGGATGATAAATATAGCAGGTGGGTCGATGGATGATGACCGTGCAAGGAAGAGGATTGGGACAAAGGCTCGAGTCAACTTCAACACGGGTTAACATTAAGTCAACAGCGGTGGGTGGATGGATGATGAGCAAGTTTCAGGTTTGGTGGGTGGATGGTGGTGCAAGGTGGAGGAGATGGTGGGTGGTGGTGGTGGTGAAAGGTGAAGATGGTGGTGGGTGTAACATCACACAATTTTATATATATATATATATATATATATATATATATATATATATATATATATAGAACTCCCTCGTTTATTCATCCAATTCATGTTTACATTATCTTTCCCATCCATTTTATTAATTTTTTTGTTTAAATAATGACTTATAATCAATATTAAATTGGATTTTATTAAAATTTCTGATTTAAAAACGTTAAAAAAAAATGTTTGCCTGAACCAGGATTCGAACCCGAGTCCCTGGCGGGCTAAACCTTAACCACACCACACAAACAACTACACCATTTGGTGTTTTGTGATGTTAATTAAAACTAATTAAACTTAAACCCTTTCAAGGTCCCTTAGTCAAACCTGAAAAGTCAAACGTAGTCTCTTAGTCAAGTCAAGTCAAAGTGTTAGTAAATATGGTCTCCTAGTCAAGTCAAAGTGTTAGTAAATATGGTCTTCTAGTCAAGTCAAAGTTGTTCCTAAATTCTAGCCTAGTTAAAGTAGTCCCTAATTACAACTCCAATTTCTACAATATAAATACAATAGCCTACCATTCAACTCTTTATAACATTCAATAAAAAAAAACATTATTATCCCATCTCCCACATACTAAAGTTTTCATCCATCATTATCTCCTCTAGCTAGTTCCGAGTTTTCCAAGGCATTATTACTAAGTGTTTACACGCTCAATAAAACTCACGAACTCATTAAGCACCTAAGGTGAGTTTACATAGCCCTTTTTCACTATTTTGGGGTGAAACATGTTACATTTTCAATTGCAATTCAACATAAGTGTCTATGTGTTATTCTATGTTGCGTTATGTCTTAAACATTACTATGGTAAGCACAATTATTCTAGCATAATCATTAACTCCGTACAAGCCAACGATACACAATGATAGATCTATTGGACTGATAACCCCGCCCGGATACGTTACCTCCAGTATGGGTAGCGTGGGTGATTGTTATCGCAACAAAAACGAGTGAACCATATGCGTATGGGATGGACCACAATATTCTAGTCACAAGGTTTGATTATGCACACGATTTACCGGGTAGTATTGTTTTCACATATGGACTAGACTTGCCATGACACTCCAATTGTACAAATTTTATTCAACATTCAAACCTATGTAATTCTCACCAACTTTTGTTGACCCAAAATATTTTCAAACTTAACATGTTTCAGGATATAGCTTGCTTGAAGATTAGAGTTAATGCTTGAAGATGTGTATCTAGTATTTTTCATTTTGATGTACAAATTCTTTTAGAACAATTGTATGTAATTTATGTAATCAATTAATGAAATTTATTATTTACCATGAGCTACTGAACAATCGTCAATACGTGACATCCCGATGTTTCCGCCATCGGTTGGGGTGTTACAGTGGGTGGTATAGATTGAAGAAGATGAGGTAAGTGGTGGGTCTGATTAAAATTTTATAAGTGACTTAGGGGCTGTTTGGTAGCCTCTTATTCTCTTAGGTGCTGTTTGTTTTTTCTGCAAGTAAAGGTCTGTAGTTTGCGGACCACATCTGCAGACATCTGCAGGAGAAGAGGTAGATCAATGGTCTGCAGTCTGCAAGAAAAAGACTGTTTGTTTGTTAATATCTGTAGGCTGCAAAAATAAACTGAAATTTAAATAAACTGATTTTTACAGCAGTCTGGTGGTAGACAGTGGTGGTGGTGGTGGTGGGTGGTGGTGGTGATGGACGGTGGTGGTGGACCGTGGTGGTGGTGGACAGTGGTAGGTGGTGGTGGACCGTGGTGGTAGTGGACGGTGGTGGTGGTGGTGGACCGTGATGGTGGTGGGTGGTGGTAGTGGACGGTGGTAGGTGGTGGTGGATGGTGGTGGTAGTGGACCGTGGTGGTGGTGGACCGTGGTGGTGGGTGGTGGTGGTGGACGGTGGTGGTGGTGGTGGTGGTGGTGGGTGGTGGTGGACGGTGGACGATGGTGGTGGACCGTGGTGGTAGTGGTGGACCGTGGTTGGTGGTGATGGTGGTGGACCGTGGTGGTGGTAGTGGTGGTGATGGGTGGTGGTGGTGGTGGACGGCGGTGGTGGGTGGTGGTGGTGGTGGACCGTGGTGGTGGACCGTGGGTGGTAGGTGGTAGGTGGTGGTGGACCGTGGGTGGTAGGTGGTGGTGGACGGTGGTGGTGATGGATCGTGGTAGGTGGTGGTGGGTGAGGAGGAGAGAAGTGGAGAAGACCTTATAAGACTTTGGAACAAGTCTGCACCAAGAAGAGGTCAGGAAGACCTTTTTGAGTGAAAGGTCTTCCAAAAAACAAACAATCTGCAGACCCCAAACGTCTGCGCGCGTATGCGTGGCGCAGACAAAAGAGGTCAGACGTGTTTCTGAGCAGAAAACAAACAGCACCTTATCCATTCAGGTCTGAATCATTCAGCATTCAGACTGTTTGTTTCAGCATCTGAATAGAATGATTAAGTGCTGAACCATTAAGCTATTAAGAGATGCTAAATGATTCAGCTCTTAACAATTCAGAGTCTCTTAACCATTCAGATTATCTTAATAATTCAGCACTTAATCAAAAAAACAACCCCTTAACGATTTTGCCCCTGACTTAACGACATTGAGTTACCTCCGTTAACGAAATGGACTGTTTTGGCTTATTTCATCAAACTCAAAGGACTGTTCAAGCAATTTTTTGAATTTTAGACTGGACTGGCAAAATGAACCAAACCATAAAGACGATTTTGGTAATTAACTCTTTTTTAAACTTTTAACATTGTGATGGTTTCTCGGAGAAAAAAGGTGAGTCTTTAGTTTTTATTCAACAACGCACTGCTTTTATAAAAGAACTTGCATATTTGTTTTCGTTTTCCTTTTAAATTATCCAGTTGAAAATTTTAGTGTGGCATCAAACTATTTCAATATTATAGTGAACTCGCGAGGTATACAATCCTCCTACCAATTACAAGATAGTCGACCACTAGTGTTTTGTGGAACTGCTTTTAATAAACGAATACATCTTAATCATTTGATTATCCACATAGGGTTAGGATCAAATACATATTGAAAGAAAAATACGAAGTCGTAGGAAGAGTATCAGCTAGACTCTGACTAAATTCATTCAAGCAGCATTGGAACCGTCTCATCGAACCCTACGATCTTAGTTTTTCGTTTTTTTTTGGATTTTAACTTATAGTTTTTAAAATTTGTGTTAGATCATTGTGTCTTTTATATAGCATTGTGTCATTTTCTTATTTTCATAATTGTGTCATTTTGCGATTTATTGTCTTTTTCTTGGCATTGTGACCCATTGTGTCATATTTCGAGATCTATTGTGTTTTTTTAATCCTTCTCACCCTTCTCATTTATTTTACACTGTGTAAGATAACTTGACTCTACACGTAATAAAGCAAAACTCCTGCTTTAACAAAAAAAAAAAAAATATATTTAATTTGTGTTGTTAGAGTCAAGAAATAATTGATTATCTAGCTGCATAAATTGAAACAAATTGTATAGTCAACCTCTCAATGGCAACTGGGATTAGAAATCGAGCCTAAACTTGGACCACAAGGTAAACAAAAGCCCACATTCAACTACAACCCAACCACACTCCATTTTCTTTAACTTTTCTCTTTCCATTCTTAACCAACTTCCTACTCATCATACCTTCTAGAAACTCTCACTCACTCCTACCAATCACCAATCACCAATCACCAATATATATAAAACTAATGATATAATATAAATTAGATATTGTCTTACAATATATATTAACTTTTTTTTCCATGATAAAAGAAAAAAGTGCACGACAAAAGAAAGGGTCACCAGAAACACAATGTGGGATGTTAGTTCCAGCAAAATGATTAAATAAATATATGGGCATGGCATGGGTAGTAAATTAATGCAAAAGTAGTTGAAGAATTTGTGAAGGTTAGCTAATTACTCTATATTATTATTATTATTATCAATACCTAAAAGTTGTTCCAAGGGATCACACTTTTGTGCCATCTATTCACTCTATTACCTACACTTCACTTTACACCTACATAAACCTCATCCTACTTTTTTTTTCCTACCTTTTATACATGAGTTTATATATACACACACATATTTTATGTTTTACTTACAAGATGATGTTGGAAGGTAGTTTGTTTTTCATTCTCGTTGAAATTACGTACCAACTGTTTTTAATTTATAAAAACCAAACCGAGTAGATAAATCTTATGAAAATGATAGTAATATAGTATGATGACATTTAAATTTTCATTTTCTCTTATTTTCACTTGTCTTGATCTTCTAGTTGGGAAGAAGAGTATGATAGCCTTTTTTTTTTTTTTTTTTTTTTTTTTTTTATTTCAAAGATTTGCCATTGCAAAATTCTAAACTAAAACATTAATTAGATGAGTTTTAAAACACAATATTTAAAGATAAAGTTTATATACTTTTTTTAGCGACGAAAGGTTTTATTAAGTAAATAAACAAGCCATACTGGCAAAGACTAGGAATAGAAGTATTAACTTACATGGTGAAATTACAAAATTTGAAATTACACCATGGAGACCACTTCGAAACCAGAACTAGAATTTTCGCTCTATAGTTGGTCCATAGAAACACTAATCTCCTCTATCACATTTGTAATAGATTCGGATTACTTGTTGAAAACTTGTTTAGAGTTCCCCCAATGAACTATAGATTGCCAATTAGATACTATAAGTTACCATTTTGTTTACAAACTTTGTAACAGATAAGCTCGTACAAGTCACGGGAGTCAATACATTTTGCTTTCCTATTTTTAGACATTATTCGTGTGTGACGTTTTACAGTCAAATTTTTATCAATGGATGTTTTGACCAGCTCCTTTTAGTCTAAAGGCGAGACTTTGACCGGCATTGCCTCCATGTTCGTTGAGAGATTTCTATATCGATCAGACAAAGCAATTGCTATTGGCGGATCCATGATTGTTTTTCAAGGGGTGCGATCATGGGCTTTGAGTGCGATCGGGGGCTTTTTCCAAACTTTTAAGGGGTGCGATGGGGATTTTCACCTATAAAATACACTAATTTTTTTTTTTCAAGGTGTGCGGCTGCACACCTTGGGTTATACTTGGCTACGCCCCTGATTGCTAAGCATAAGTATGTATGATAGTATTACAGTACTATTACATAAGGCTATATAGTGTGAAGAGCAACTCCCCCCAAATGCCACGCCAGCACCACCTTATTTTTCCCATTTCTTCCCCCAAAGTTTGAAAATGATATTCCTACAATTCCTCCTTCCCCTTCTCCTCTGCCTCTCTCTCTCTCTCTTCCTTGTACCATCACCTTCCCTCAACCAATAGAAACACTCGACAAGATTGGTGAGATTGCCCCGAAGTCACCGAAATTTAAAGGTGAGGGGTGGTGTTTCCGATCGGGACTCGGTCCACCTCAGCACCCCGAGTTCACTCCCCGAAGCCACACCAAATAGTCTAACAAAGTATATTCATCTTGGATCAAGATTATGTTAAAATCTTTATAACAATATTTTAAATTAATACTTGTATCTTCTAGACATATCACATATGTACTATATTCTCAAAATCTAAACACAATGACTTACCAAATACCAAGTCTAGTCTAACCATCTCCCAACAAAAATTGTGTTGGAAAATAAAAATAAAAATAAAAATAGAAATACTATCTAATTTTATACAAAACCTTACTCTCTATAAAAAGATGGACTTTGAAATCTCATCATGCCACTTTTAACATCAAATCATCTGATTAAATATCTTAAAAGTGGGTGAATATGTTATCATTGATAACAACATTCACTAAATATCTTTTGTTTTTATTAACATGCTATATGGTAAAATCATGATCATCAACACAAGCCCACCAGCCACTCCCTTAAACCTGTCTCACCAACTCACTTCTAGAAGCAATTATTTTTTATACATCCCTCTCTCTCTCTCACACACACACAAGTACAACCCACCCAACCCCAACCCAACCCAACCCAAACCCACCTATATAGTCAAAGCTCAAAAAGCTTATAAATCCCAAATCAAGTGCTCATAACTGACGGCTTCTTTCTTGTTGTGAAAAATTTGATAAACTATAAACAACAACAACAATAATAATAATATTATTATTATTATTATTAAAGATGGGAAGGTCTCCTTGTTGTGAAAAGGCACACACAAACAAAGGTGCATGGACCAAAGAAGAAGATGACCGTCTTATTGCTTATATTAGAGCTCATGGCGAAGGTTGCTGGCGGTCGCTACCCAAAGCCGCCGGCCTCCTACGCTGCGGCAAAAGCTGCCGTCTCCGGTGGATTAACTACCTCCGGCCTGACCTTAAAACGTGGCAACTTCTCTGAAGAAGAAGATGAACTCATCATCAAACTACATAGCCTCCTTGGTAACAAGTAGGTCACTTTTTTTTTCAGTCTTTTTTTTCAAGATTTTTTTAAAGTTTTAATCTTTATTTGTATACAAACAATACCCATATCTCAAAATCCAATTTTTCACTTTTCCCCCAAAAATGTTTTTTTTTTTTTTTTGTATTATTTTTTATTTAATTTAGGTTCACTTTTTTAGTCTTTTTTCAAGATTTCTTCAAATTTTCAATCTTTTTTTTAATACAAATATAAATTATTTTTAATCAAAGCAGTAAAAACCAAGTTACATATGGCCCATCTAGATAATGAGTAAGCGAGCAACAAGCTATGTCGCTATCCATTTTTGAATCACAAAGCTTATTCTACTAAATACAAACTCTTGGTTTCTCGGGTTTTGCAAGTCACTGTGAACCACCTTTTGCACCCGTTTCAAAAAGTAAACTGCCTTAGAGGCTAAAGATCCAAATGTGTCGAAGGCAAACGAAATAAACACGGTGTTGATTTTCGAGTTTCCAAAAAAAATATTTTTCTTTTAATATATTTTACTTTAACTTAGCCTCATTTTTTAGTCTTTTTTTCAAGATTCTTTTAAATTTTCAATCTTTTTTTTTTTTTTAAACAATACCCATATCTCAAAATCCAATTTTTCATTTTCCAAAAAAAAAATAAATTATTTATTATTAATTATTTATGTTCACTTTTTAGTCTTTTTTTCAAGATTTGTTCAAATTTCCATCTTTATTTGTAAACAAACAGTACCCATATCTCAAAATTTAATCCTTTAATTTCCCCCAAAAAAAAGTTCACATTTTTTTTACATTTTAATAAAAATAAAAAATAAAAAAAATTAATAACCCCCTTTTTTTTTTTTACAAAAAACAGGTGGTCTTTGATAGCCGGAAGATTACCTGGGAGAACAGATAATGAGATAAAGAATTACTGGAACACACACATAAGAAGAAAGCTTTTAAACAGAGGAATTGATCCAGCCACTCACCGCCCACTAACCGCTTCCGACAACCATCAAAACAATAACATTACCACCACCACCGCCACCACCACCACTACCGCCGCCGCCGTCAATTCCTCGCCGGACATTCCCACCACAACAACCACCATCTCATTTGCAACTACCCATCATCTCATCAAACAAGAAACAGAAGATACTAAAACCATCAACGATTCCCTTGATCGCCGGAAAATCAAGAACCAGTCGCCGGAAAATAAAGAAAGATGCCCGGATTTAAATTTAGAGCTGAGAATAGGCCCACCACATGAACAAAACAATGCCATGTCATCATCGTACATGCCACATCAGCAGACAGTTGAGTATCACCGTCAGAAGTTGGTGACCGGCGGTAGAACTTCCGGTAGTGCTACAATATGCTTTGGGTGCAGTATGGGTAGTAGTATAAAGAATAATAATAATAATAATAATATTAAGGAATGCAGTTGTACCACTAGCTTGAATGGTACAAGTAGTAACAGCGCTGGTTATGGTTATGATTTCTTAGGTTTAAAAAATGTTGGATTGGACTATAGAAGCTTGGAGATGAAATGATTTTATTAAATTGGGATTATTTTTTTTTAAACCAAGATATTTTGTATATTTCTAGACTTTTTTCTCTGTATAATTATAAATTATAAATTTATAATATAATAAGTTAAATTAAATTATTTAATAGAAAGGAAATGGTGGTTATCCCATGTGCAATGTCAATTTTTTTTATTTTAGGGTTGCAAACGAACCTCGTGTTCGTTTGTTAAGAAAATCATGTGTTCACGAACAGTTCATGAACATTTGTCAAACGAGATTTTTTGTTCGTGTTCGTTCATTAAGAAAACACTTGTGTTCGTTTTCGTTTGTTAATTTTGTTCATGAACGTATACGAACACAAACGGACATTAATGAACACAAACGAACATATATTAACTTTGGAATAAAATATAATTCTTAAGATATCAGCTAGATCCACCCAAAATATAACTAAATTATCCAAACATATTTACCGCACATATATTATTTATTTGGGTAAATAAAAGAAAATAAAAAATTATAAAAATTATAAACCCTATTAAACTATCGAACATAAACGAACACGTTACCGAACATTCACTAACATAAACGAACAAACGCAGATTCTGTTCATGTTCGTCGTTTAACTAAACGAACACAAACGAACTTCCCGCCGAACGGTTCATGAACTGTTCGCTGAAAGTTCAGTTCGTTTGCAGCCCTACACTTAACTAAACATAATTGAAAAGACTAGGGGTGTGCAACGGTTCAAAACTGGACCGAACCAATTTGAACCGGAACCGAACCAGAACCGTTTATTAATAAATATAAGAACCGGAACCGAACCGTATAAAAACCTACCGGTTCGGTTCGAAACCAAGTTAAACGGTTCTTGCCGGAACCGGTTGTCAATTAAATCCTAAAACTAACAATTAAATCAAAGGCAACTTTAGTAAACTAAAGTGTGGTGTCCTACTCATATTACGGACCTATGATACATGTTTAAAAGTACACAATACCAACCACATATATGCAATGATTGTAATTTTGACACTACAAATGATATGTGTCATGCATTCCTAATATCACATGTTATACTACATCATTGTCCGATACACATTATAGGCCAACCTGTGCACCATATAAATGAATTTGTAAGCGTTGTTCTCGGTTTATGCTATTTTCGTTCCCTTTATTGTACTCTATATGTTTTTATAGAAATTACATAATTTAAATGGAACTCCTATCGCAACAAGTTTGCTAGATATTATATAGTTAACATGACTCGAAAAGTGTTCTTTATAAAGATTAAACTTGGGAATTGAAAATGTGGATAGTCGGTATACAAACTACTTGGAAAAATCCACTAAATTAATAGGGTTTTATATATAATATTTAAAGTTTTAACCTAACCCGGTTCTAGCGGTTATTTAAACAGAACCGCGGTTCTGAATCGAACCGGATCGGGAACCGTTTTCACCAAAATTTAAGAACCGGAACCAAACCCTAAATACAAGAATGCGGTTCGAATCTAACGGTTCTGCGTCGGTTCCTCGGTTCTAGCGGTTTCGAACCATGAATTGCTCAGCCCTAGAAAAGACTTATAGTGTATAAAAAGTACGTTAATTAATTTAATTATCTATCTATCTATACATATAATAAACCAAAGCCATTTTAATGACATGGCACTCAAAGAGGGTATTCTCTTCATTGAGTGTGTCATGTGTCATCCCATGTGGCAAGGGCTTTATTTTAGGAAAATAATAATTTAAAATTTAAAAACAAAATTAGATTTTTATCTCTAATGTTTCCTCCCATAACTTTTAAACGTTAATATCTTTTATATACAAGATTTTTTAAACAAAAAATTACACCAAATTAACGAGCGTTTTATTATCTTTCCAACGGGTACCATAGTGCTATATAAAAAACGGAGAAAAAAACGACTATTTTTTGTGTGGTTTTGTTCGTACAAGAAAAAAAACACAAAGTGTTCAGGTTATTCATTAATCATGTATAGGCAAGTCATTAGTTATGTTCAAACCAGTAAATATAAATTTTATTTACAACATGTGTTAGCATTGGAGTTGTACATTGTTTTAGGTTAGGTTTAATAGTAGAGTTATACATTGTTTAAGGTTATGCACTAACATTGGAGATACATTGTTAATTGTTTTAGGTTAAGTGCTATCGAAGCTTTCCTGCATGTAACTGTAAAACACATCAGTCTATTTCAGATGTAAAATTGATATTTTAAATTAGATTTCTCAACCCGGACGCTCCCGGGATGTAATCTAGTATGACATATATGAGACGATTGTTTCGAAAGTATAGCTGCTCGTTTTTTGTCTTACGTTTAATTGATCGAAAACCAACTTTATTCAACGCTACGTGTAAAACTACGATTTTTTTTACAGTTCTCATAGTTTTTCACTTTTTCTACATATAACTAATGGGGTATAGTTCAGTTGGTCAGGGGGTTTTTCACTAATTGGTTGCTCAACTGTGTTCAAAGTTTTGGTGCCAATATGGTATAGTCGAGTTGGAATTAACCATGTATGTAAAAGTGGTCTATGGTATAATATTATTGATGATCCTTAGAGTTACAATACAATCCCTTTATATAGGGAGAAGGATACAAGATAAACATGGAAACAATATTATCTCTAAATATAAACAAATCAATTCAAACTATATATGTATATCCGATAATGCTAAGATCCCCCCGCAGTTTGATCGGCGCGCAGCAGACGGTTAAACTGGAACGGAAGGATTGAAATAGCTCTCGAGACAACCCCTTTGTAAAGATGTCAGCATATTGGGAGGAGGACGGGACATGAAGAACACGTATATGACCCACACGGACCTTCTCCCTCACAAAATGAATATCGATTTCAACATGTTTAGATCGCTGGTGTTGAACCGGGTTGTTCGAGAGGTAAACAGCAGAAACATTATTGCAATAGACCACGGATGCACGCTGTAAAGGAACTAGAAGTTCAAGTAGCAGATTTCGTAACCAAGTCGCTTCAGCAACAGCATTTGCAACTCCCCGATACTCAGCTTCGGCACTCGAGCGAGAGACAATAGGCTGACGTTTAGATGACCAAGAAAGAAGATTATCCCCCAAGAAAACACAATACCCACTTGTAGACCGGCGGGAATCTGGACAACCGCCCCAATCAGCATCCGAATATGCAACAAGAGAATGCACGGCAGATTTAACAATGTGTATACCATAAGAGATGGTGCCCTGTAAGTAACGGATGATGCGCTTCATAAAATTAAAATGTGGGTCACGAGGTTCATGCATAAACAAACATACTTACTGAACCGCATAGGAGATGTCTGGTCTGGTAAACGTCAAGTACTGTAAGGCACCGGCTAAGCTGCGGTATAAGGTGGGATCATTAAATAATGGTCCATCGGTCGCACTGAGCTTGCAAGAAAGGTCTACTGGTGTGACGCAGGGTTTACACAAAGACATCTTTGCCCTATCAATAATGTCCTTCGTGTACTGAGACTGCGAGAGAAATAAACCATGGGAAGTATGCGTTACCTTAATGCCAAGAAAATGATGTAGGCGGCCGAGATCAGTCATTGCAAACTCTTGTGAGAGTGACTGAATAATATCCTGCAGGAAAGCATCTGAAGAAGCAGTGAGAACAATGTCATCCACGTATAAAAGCAAATAAGCCACATGAGAACCCTTGTTGTAAATAAATAATGAAGTATCACAAACACTGCTTCTAAATCCCTGCGAGAGAATAAAGGTAGCAAACCGAGTGTACCAAGCTCGAGGGGCTTGCTTTAAACCATATAAGGACTTCTTTAAACGACAAACGAAATTCGGGTATCTGTTGTCCACAAACCCAGGTGGTTGATGCATAAATACAGTTTCCTGCAAGTGTCCATGAAGAAAAGCGTTCTTGACGTCCAACTGGTGGATGGGCCAAGAGCGCGAAACTGCTAGAGATAAAACTGTACGTATAGTTGCCGGTTTAACAACCGGGCTAAAAGTATCCTCACAATCAATTCTAACCGTCTGAGACTTACCATTAACCACCAGTCGTGCCTTATATCGTTCTAATGACCCGTCTGATTTAAACTTATGGCGAAAAAGCCACATACAACGAATAATGGGACTATCAGTCGGACGGGGAACCAACTCCCAAGTATCATTTTCCTGCAATGCATTAAACTCAGCCTGCATAGCATGTGTCCAATTTGAATCTGAGAAGGCTTTGGCATAAGTGGTGGGTATGGGAGAGATGGCGGAAGTGTGAAGGTTTAGGGGTGGCTTAAGGGACCCGGTTTTGGATCTGGTAGACATTGGATGAGTATTAGTGGGAGGAGGTTGGGCCGGATGTGGTTGAGAGGTCTGGGCCGGGTTTGGTTGAGTTTGCAGTTGGGCTGTGGGCTGTAGGGGTGGGAAACCAGGTGGGCCAGGCAAAACGGTCGACTGGTTGGGTGGGGGATTAGTGTGTTGGGCCACTGGGTGTTGGGTAGTGACGCGTGGGCGAGGGCGTCTGGAATAAGTTATAGTAGGATTGGGCTGGTTGATATTGGGCGGGGCAGGTGTGGAAGGAGGAGAGGTATGGGCTGGTTGGGTCGGGTGTAATGGTGGTGCGGTTGGAGTGTGGGAAAAGGTAAACGAGGGAGGTACAGTGTCATCTAAGAAGTGGTATGACGTGGCAGGGGTGGGAATGGTGTACGGGAAAGTGGCCTCGTCAAAAGTGACATGACGAGAGATGTGAACTTTCCCGGTAGTGGGATCGAAGCATCGGTATCCGCGAAATCGGGTGGATAACCTAAGAAAATGCAACGAATCGCCCGGGTATGGAGCTTGTGGGGTTGAGTGGCCGAAGTGTTCGGATAACATGTACACCCGAACACTCGTAAGTGGTCATATGTGGGGTGGCGGAGATAGAGGGCAAAGGTGGGGGTAAAAAAGTTTAAGCGTTTTGTGGGTAGGATGTTATGTAGGCAAGTAGCGGTATGTAGTGCTTCCACCCAAAAGGAAGGGGGAAGGTGGGCATGGATGAGAAGGGCACGTATGATGTCGTTTAGGCGACGTATCATACGCTCCGCACGGCCATTTTGGGAGGAGGTTTGTGGGCACGAGAAACGGAAAAGTAATCCGTTTTGTTGGGCAAATGTTTTAAAGGCATGGTTGTCAAATTTACCGCCTAAATCACACTGAAAAGTTTTAATGAGTCTGTTAAATTGGGTGTGGATTAGACGGTGAAATTTTACAAAGGTGGGAAACGTTTCAGATTTGTATTTTAATGGGTAAACCCACACAAAGTGGGAAAAACTGTTAATAAGTACCATGTAATATTTATAACCGGATTTACTGGGTATAGGGGAGGTCCACAAATCACAATGAATAATGTCAAATGGTGCAAACATGTAAGTATTTGAAGCATAAAATGGCAAACGTTTACTATTAGAAAGTTGACAAGAGTTGCAAAAGTGGACCTATGGTCCTTATTACATGGAATATTGAAAGTACGACTTAAAAGATCTAAAACTTGACCCCCTGGATGGCCTAGACGATCATGCCAAGGTTCGGAAGTGGTGGTGAGAAAACAGGCTTGAGGCGGTAGGTCAGGTGCGGTGAATGGATATAAGTCCCCGGTGCTATTGTGACGAGAAAGAATTCTTCCATTGCGAAGGTCCTTCAAAGAAAAACCAAATGGATCAAATTCTATAGAAACTCAATTATCATGCGAAAAACGTCTAACGAAAATAAGGTTTTTAATGATTTGGGTATAAAGGATATTAGGCAAAATGTAAGTTCGGTTTGGTAAGTTGTGAAAACCAGTCCCAGATTTCAAAATAGGAACACAATTGCCATTACCGACTAATAGTTTAGTACACGCAGTAGATGAAGAAGGGAGTTTAATCATACCTTGGTCCTGTGTGACATGTGCCTCGGCTCCGGTGTCCATGTAAGAAGTAGGGTCTTGATGTTGGAGGTGCATGGCTGAGAAAGCTGCACTCAAGTCTGACGGACACAGGGCGTTGTAGCCGAAGTTAGCTGAAGGGGCCGAAGGCTGTGGGTTCGAAAACCCAACATACTGGGCCGAAGCAGTCTGGTCACTGCTGCTGGACTGGGCCGGCGGTGTATATCCAGAAAAAGGGGCCTGGCCCGAAGGCTGTTTGGTGTTCGAACTGGGCTGCCATGGCTGCGTGGGATATGGGCAGGGCGGTGGAAGCCACCAGGCCCAATTGGGGTAACCCGACATCTGTGGAAACCATGGGGTACCGTTTCTGGGCTGTCCTCGTCCTCGTCCGCCGCGGCTTGAGCGTCCCCTGCCCCTCCCCCGTCCCCTCGCAGAATACTGATAAGGGTTTGGGTTCGGGTTGGGTTGGCTGGCCGGCGGCTGATGTTGTGGGGAAGAGGCCGAAGACTGCTGGGATGATTGCTGGGTAACAAGGACCGAAGTCGTTGATGATTGACGGGCAGCCAGGCGGATTACTTCATCACGTAGCATGGTACAAGCAGTATCCTAATCAGCGTTTTGCTGACGTATAAGGGAGGCAGTGGTATCATATTCTTGCGGTAGGCCCCAAACTAACTGGAGAACCAGCCGTGATTCTGTGACAGGATTGTCGACGTCGTCAAGCTGGTTCGCCAGATCACTAAGGCGCTGACAGTAATCTTCAACGGATAAGCAGTTAGCAAGTGTGAGGTTACAGAATTGGGTCTCTAACACGGCTGCGCGGGCTTGTTTATTGCTGAGAAAATTCCGTTCAAGCTTGAGCCAAGCGGCCCGAGCCGTGGAGACTTGTCCCATCAACCGAGGAAACATGGAGTCAGACACGGTGTTCAGGATCCATTGAAGGACCAGAGCATCGAGTTCGACCCATTGTGGGTATTTGGCAGCCGTTTCAGGTGGCGGGGCGGTGCCATCAATGTGATGTAACACCTTGTATGCAACCGCATGGAGGCGAAATAATTTTACCCAGGAAGAGTACGTAACTGTCTTCCCGTCAAGAGTGCGGATCTTGCTTTGAATATTGGTCACGGAGTACGCCGGGTGTAAGGAAGCCGGCTTAACAGGCTGCAGACCAGAGGATTCATTTTCTGGTTCGGAATCCTTAGCCATCGGAAGACAGAAACTGACGGCAGAAGAAGGGCAGAAAAAAAAAAGAACAGCCGGCGATTAGGGTTATGTGATTAGGGTTTTGTGAGCTGTAGCTCTGATACCATAAAAATGGTCTATGGTATAATATTATTGATGATCCTTAGAGTTACAATACAATCCCTTTATATAGGGAGAAGGATACAAGATAAACATGGAAACAATATCATCTCTAAATATAAACAAATCAATTCAAACTATATATGTATATCCGATAATGCTAAGAGTATGAATTAAGAGGGTGTTTGGGATTGCGTTTTGAATCTGATTTTTAGATTATTGCGTTTTGAAAACGCAGATAATTAGTTTTTAGTGTTTGGATTGCGTTTTGAAAACGCAGATAATCAGTTTTTTAGGCTACCAAAACGCAATAATCTATATGCAGCTCCACCTCTGCTTTTCCAAAACGCATAATCTGTTTTGAATAATCAATCCCAAACACCTCCTAAGTGTCTTTTAAATGTTTGTGTAATTGAGTTCATGTGCACAGGGACGAAGCATTTGAAGGGTCAGGGGTGGCCCTGGCCCCCACTGTTTTTTGGCGCAATAGTGGAAATTTGTGATTTTCATAGGTAAATTGAGTTGTGGTTGAGTCCGGCCCCCGCCGATTTGTCACTACCGATCGAAAAAAATTGAGTTCGGCCCCCTCCGATTCGAGAACCAAGCTTCGCCCTGTGCAGCTTTAAGATTAAAAGGATTTTGTTGATTTAGTTTACAGTGCACTTTTTACGGTTTGGATGAGTTTGAAACTTACAATCATGCGTGGAAATGAAACACGTCGTTTAGCCTTTGTTATTTTATTTTATTTTTAACTTTGAAATATATAGTGACCAGTTATGAGTATGTGTTGTAATTTTTTTTTTTAATACAACTAATATTTTTGATAAAAAAAATGTTTCAAATTGTCAAAACCAGTCCTTTAAAATCCATCAAATTGGGCATGCATTATACTATTATAGCTTTTTTTTACGGCTAATTTTCTACACTCATTTTATATCTTTTTGCACACCCTTAAAGTTGAATTCTCAATCTCACCCAAGAAAGGATTACATCTCTACCACTAGGCTATAACCTAAGTGGCTGTTATAGCTAGGTCGACCCACCCAACTCAAGTACACAATACCCTAAGCAAAATTTAGAGGCATAACTTTGTTCACGTATCACAAATTACTATGTAATACTACCTCCGTCCCATTAGAAGTGTCTTGGTTTGAAAAACACAAAGTTTCAGGCATATTAAATGATTTGTTTTTTTGCTTGCCATATGACAATAATACCCTTGTCATATGTGGGTCCAGCATATTCTTTGTTTATTTTAGTTGTGTTTTTAAGGATAAATTTGGAAATTGGCTAATAATTTTTTAAAGTAGACATATGAAATGGGACAAATAAAAAAGGGAATATGGACACTTCTAATGAGATGGAGGGAGTATATAATTAAATAGATACATAAACAGTTAATATTTCGAACTACTAATGAAAGCCCGATCACCCGGGTAAACGCAATGACAAAAGGCCACCCACGCCCACAAACGCATACAACATTGTTGACGGGCTCGCAACCATTTTAGAGGAAACCCACAGCCTGAAGACCCAATACGATAAAACACATGGCTCGACTAAGAATAACTTTTGCTCTAGGTGGGACTCCAACCCATAACATTCATTGGAAAGTAATGGGGCTGTCAATGCACCAAAACGAAATAAAGTAGACGAATTCAATACGATAACCCATGATCATAGATACCAGGTTTATTATTTAGTTTTAATGAATTTGTTATCTTGATTGCAACTTGTCTGACTTTCTGTCTCTCTCTAAATAATAAATATACGTTGGAGGACATTTCAAGTATCTAAAAGAAAAACAATCATGAAATGTTGAAATATAAATGAAAATTTAGAGCTAAAGAAGAAAAAAAGGAATGAATCACATTTTGTCCAAATGGTGGAAATGATGCCTATGTCATTTTATAAAATTAGGTGTTGTTTTAAAGTATTTAACTAATAATTCTAAACTCTAACAAGTTCATGTCATTTTATACTTTCTTGTTGGAGCGAAAGAAAATCAGATGCATAATCTATAGCAGAAAAAAGAAAGACATTTACTTAGAATAATGAGAATTGTGTGCGAGAGATGCGGATAAAAAAAGAGAGTGAGGACACAAAAACCTCCCAAGCCTCCAATACCTTTCTAGATCTAAGACTCTTAACATCCAATCCAACAATTATTATCTGGCCATGAGCCAACCAACCATCACACCTTTTCAATTATTGATCATTAATTATTCTCACCATATTTTCCTTATTTTCTTTTAACTTTTTTTTTTTTTTTTTGAAAATTAACCTTATATTATACAGTTTAGATTTTTTTTAATCATCCATTTCTTTGTTAACTTGTTTTTTAAATTCATGTTCTCAAAGTTTAGGTTAGGTCCGTTGAGCTAAACAAAACAAGCCAAGTCGAGTCAGGGTGGGCTTGGGTTCGACTCGTTTAAAAACCAAGTCGAGTAAAACTGGCAAGTTTTTCTTAACGAGCTAAAATGTTAGGCTTGAGATCGGCTCATTAAAAGCTCGAGCTAACTCGAGTCTCATCAAGTTGGCTCGGTTTTTTTTTTAAATAATATTTTTTTTTGCCCGTAATGATATACATAAAACCAAACTTTGTTTTGTGAAAAAGATAAAGATTTTTTTTTTTTCTGGTTGATCTATAAATTTTATTGGCCTTGTTTTATTAACGAAGGGAATAAAAACAGCCTAACCTACATCTTGAGAAAAGCTTATTTTCTTTTAAATAAAATTAAGCTAACAACAAAATTGGTGATAAAAAAAGTTACTCTATTGTGTTTGTGTTATTTATAAGAAACATAAACCAAAAGAATTTCAAAAATAACCGTTTATAGATTTGATTGAAAAGGCCTTTTCATGTAAGTTTTATAAAAAATAAATAGTTTTAAGTTAGTTGAAATATCCAATACCTGATAAAATCAATAGGTTTTTAATGAATTAAATTTATCCAATAAAGTTAGGAGTGAGAGTAGGGTTGAGCTCTGGACGTTATCGGTACCAACCGATACCGATCCCGAAAACTCTCAAAACCCAATACCGATACCTAAAACATATGGTACGATACAGTATCGGTGTACAGGTATGGTATCCGTATTTTACCTTAAAATACCGATACCATACCGATCCCGTACTGATACCGAACCCGAAAACCTCTAAATGTGAGTACCGATACCAAACACCCTTGGTTCAGTATGAGATCGGTATCGGTTCGGTATTTGGTGCAATATGCTCATCCCTAAGTGAGAGAGAAACAAATGAATCCTAAAAAAAACACCATTTTGGGTGAATACTTTTCCAACAACACTAATTTGGTAAATATTTTTTCCACCAACACTACTATTAAAAAAAAAAAAAAAAAACCCTCTAAGAATTTACATGTTCAAAAACCATTGTTCATTTTCTTTTGATATAATTAAATATTTAACTACCAGTGAACAACGACAATTATATAAATATGTACAACAGTAGGATTGTTATTATAATAAATAAAAGAATGCACTAGTTTTGTCGAAGGGACAGTTTAACTTGGAATTTTTATGATTATTTTGTAGATATATTATTAAAAAAAATGCAAAACTCGTTGAGGGAAAACATGTACATAACCACTTCTTACCAAGATGAGTAAATAATTGAAGGAAAAAAGATTGAAAATGCCATTAATAATTAAAAAAGATACAAATGTGGGCGTTGGCCCACTTAATAATAAAAAGATGTATAGTCGGGAGCCCACATGTAGTAGCAATGCCCCTTCACTACTTTAAAGTGAAATAGGTCGCTTTTCAAGATTCACCAACTTGAATTTGGTGTTCTTCAATGGCGTTAGGTACTCACATATTAGAACCTTCTATCAATACATACATACATACATTATACATACATACACAATGACAGGTTTAAGATTTCATTGAACAACGATAATTATATTCATGCTCAGGGTCGTCCCTGAAAATCTCTAAAAATTCATGTACCATATCTGAACCGTTAAAAAATAGACTCCTCAGGCCCAGGTTTAAGTGTTAAATGAGTTATATAAAAAATATATACATATATATAGGATTTTTTTTAAAAAATTAGGCCATCAAGATTTATGGACCCTGTCCGGTTGGCCTCCTCGAACCACCCCAAAGACGGCCCTGTTCATGCTTATTATTTGGGAATTGGGATATGAATCATATAATTATAAAAGAGAACATGAAAACAAGTGTTCACATGAGTAATCATACCTTACGTGATAACATGATATTGTATATCTTGTACATAGGTAAAAGTTGCTCACAGTTAATGTTAGACGGATACGTATATAATTTATGTTTCACGTATAATCAATAACCGTTTGTTATGCTTGCACGGTCATGATACGAAACTTTGATTCTTGTATAATCATTTCATGTGTGTATATATCATCTACAAATTGTATAAACTATGCGAACTTGAGTTGTAAAAGTACATATACACTAGAAAAAATTACTAAAAAGCGTAGAACATATACATGAGTTTGACTTGCGTATACATCTATTTCAAAGGTATACCCGATGCAATATATAAAAATGTTTTAGAGTATGAGTCTGTTATTAAGTGAATGATACTTGTGTAGTCGTGTAACATATGCTTTTGTATTATTATTATTATTATTATTATCGAACATAAACGATGATAGACGAATAAAATATGATTTGCGATTAGCTTATCATGTAAATTATGCTTACAATTGTAAACTTGTATAAAATGATTATAGATGTATCATGTATATGTATATGTATATTTATGTGCCTATATATATTATGTGTGTATGACAACATTAATGAAATCGTTAATTCCAAAATTTTGGATGGTTTTCACCATCTATCTTCACTCTCTCATCCACCAGGTTCACATAGGATTCGAACGAAAAAAACACCACCATTAGACACTTAGAGTTGCTCTAACTACAAATAAAAAAAAGGTGTTAATTTTTTTTTATAATATTAAATAATATTTTATTGGTTTGCCCAACAACCACCACCAATCCACCATCACATGCATATCCCTAGTGGCCAGTGGGGTAACGGTGTTATCCCCTTACAATTAAATTTATCATCAATTATTTATTTGAATACTTTTGTTAATTTAAAATTATATAATTTGACAATCTATGGTTGAAAGTTTAAGTCAACTTCCAATTATCAGTTTATCACAGCTTATGCATCAACACTAAAAAATAAAAATTAAGCTTCTTCATTCTTTAACCCTTATGCAGTTCGCATATATATACACATACACTAATTTACTACTGTAAGTTTTATTCTATTTAGTTTACCTAAATATATCTTAAGTTCTGAATGACCTTTAATGTTAAAGGTTCAAATTTTAAAATTACCCCGTGTAATTAAGAAATTAATGCAATTTTTTTTCCTCTTTAAAGCGATAAAAATATAGAGGAGAAGTCAGAAGGGAAGAGGACAATGAAACGGAACCGAATATAAAGCAATGTCTTCGAAAAGTCAGGGATGGGCATTTCACGGCGGCGGTAAAGGTTCTGTGCTCCAGTGGGGTTGCCCCTCTATGTGAATCGACCATGCAAGCCCTCATTGATAAACCCCCAGTGGTGCCGCCTCCATCTTTTCCGTCTAACCCTATCGCCCAACCCGCTCTATCTGTAGATGGGGATTGTGTGCTCAAATGTATCCGATCTTTCCCTAAAGGGACGTCTTGCGGTAAGGATGGGATACGGGCCCAACACCTGTTGGATGCTATGGGTGGCGAAGGCTCGGTGACTTCCTCGGGCTTGCTCGCGGCAATTACTGAAGTTGTCAACTTATGGCTTGGGGGGGCCTGCCCTAAGGCACTTGCTGAGTTTGTTGCCTCGGCCCCCCTCACCCCCTTATTGAAGCCCGATAATGGAATTCGACCTATTGCTGTGGGGGGCATTTGGCGGAGGTTGGTTTCTAAGGTGGCAATGAAGAAGGTTCGGAAAGACATGGCCCAGTACCTTGGGGATTTTCAATTTGGAGTAGGCGTACCAAATGGGGCAGAGGCGGTGCTTCACAGTGCCAACAGGTTCCTGAATTCTTTTCATGAGGGTGGGTCCTTGGCTCTGCTTACAGTAGACTTTTCCAATGCCTTCAACATGGTCGACCGCACAGCCTTTCTTCAAGAGGTTCACCAGCGATGCCCGTCTATCTATCCGTGGGTCCAGTTCCTTTACGCCCAGCCTGCTAGGCTGTACGTGGGTAATGATTGTATTGGGGCTACCACCGGAGTGCAGCAAGGAGATCCTTTGGGGCCCCTTCTCTTTGCTCTTGCCTTACATCCTCTCATCATGCGGGTTCAGGAACACTGTAATCTCTCGTTCCATGCTTGGTATTTGGATGATGGGACGATTATAGGCAACGCTGCTGCGGTTGCTAAGGCTTTAGACATTATCAACGTGCATGGGCCATCTCTGGGGCTTCATCTCAATATTAAGAAAACAGAGGTCTTTTGGCCAACGTGTGACGGGTTGAAAAGCCAGGAAGGGCTTTTCCCGACAGGGATTGGTAGACCTAAGAAAGGGGTTAAGCTCCTTGGTGGGGCTGTTAGCCGAGATCCTGCCTTTATCGGGGAGCTGGCAGGGCGGCGGGCTACGAGTGCGGTTGCCCTCATGAAACTATTGCCCCGCCTTAGAGATCCCCAGAGTGAACTCCTGCTGCTCAGGTCATGCATGGGGTTCGCTAAGTTACTTTTTGGGTTACGAACTTGCCAACCCTACTTCATGGTGGATGCGGTATCCCTTTTTGATGATGGTCTCCGCGAAGCTATTGAAGATATAGTTGTGTGTGGCGGCCCCTTCTTCGGGGACCTCCAGTGGCGCTTGGCATCCTTGCCGATGCGTTTAGGTGGTTTGGGCCTCCTTTCAGCTCGAGATGTTGGGGTCTATGCATTTGTGGCGTCCAGAGCTCAGTCTTGGGAACTTCAGGATCATATCCTCCGAAACAGTGGGGTCATTGGACTAGACCCAGACTATCAACAGGCGCTCGAACGCTTAAATGTCTATCTCCCGGATTTTGATATTGGCGGTTTTTCTAACAAGGACACCGCCCCCCTAAAGCCACAAAAAACTTTGGCGAATGCTCTTTTTAGCAAAACTGCTCAGAGCCTGGGAGAAGTTTTTGAGTTGTCCACTCGCCAGAAGGCGGTGATTGAATGCCTAAGGGGCCCTCATGCTCAGGATTTTTTGACCGTTATCCCGATTGAGGGTTTGGGTCAATGCATGTCTGCAGTAGAGTACAGGGCTATACTCAAGTACCGATTGATGATCCCTATGTACCCGGAAGATGAAACATGCCCCATCTGCCGTAAAACCTGCATGGATAAATACGGGGAGCATGCAATTCATTGCAAGGAGCTCCCTGGTTTCAAATATCGGCATGACTGGGTGAGGGATGTTTTGTGGGATATCCTGAGAAGAGCTGGGATCTCTGCCAAAAAGGAGGCCCCTGTAAACTTCCTCACAGACCCCACGGAAGGGAGATCCACCCTGCGACCAGCAGACCTGCTTGTCTTTGGTTGGGAGAGAGGGAAACATGCCTGTGTGGACCTCACCGGGGTATCTCCGCTGGTTGGGTTACGGGAAACAGGGTTCGTAGCTGGGCAAGCATCAAGAAAGGCGGAATCAAAAAAAGTAGATAAACATGCTAAAGCTTGTGCAGATAACCAACATGTCTTTATCCCTCTGGCTTTCGACACCTTTGGCTCCCTGGCGCCAGAAGCTATTCGTTTCTTGACCAGGGTCCAACGGGTTGTCCACAGCAATGTTTCATCCCCAGGGGGGCAAGGTTTTATCATTAGTAGACTAGGGTTTGCAATTCAAAAAGGGGTGGCGGCGCAGCTTGTTGCCCGTCTACCTGCTATTATGATGTAACTTCCGTATTTTAGATTAATATATTAATTAAAAAATATATTAAAATGGTCTTTTTTTTTTCTTCATATTTCTCATTACTAAGGAGATGAATGACATATTTACCTAACCTTAAAAACAATTACATATTTCTACTCGGAAATGAAAATATGTAATTGACTTTTTACATATATATGTTTTAGCCTTTTAGGAGGGAAAATATGTAATTGACTTTTTTTAGTATTTTTTTTTATTTTTAGTTATCTAACAAGTTATTGCTTACCGTATATTATTTTTGTGAGTAAGCTTTGCATATTTTAAAAAGTGGTTTTGACTTGTTGTGAGAGGAGGAGAGAAATTTTTTTATTGTTTATCTTTTTATTTGGGGTGATAGTGTCCCCCTTCTTTTATTTTTTAATATTTTTTGAAATTGGTTATGAGTGATAAGAAAAAAATGTAATGTAAAAGCATAGAAAAATATTATTTAACTAAAAAGGATAGAAAAATGTAGTGATTTAATTTAACGGATATGAAAGAAGAATCTGACATGAATGCTCTAATGTTTCCAACAATTTTACGTCAACTAAGATAGCTTTAAATATACTTCGACATAAGACTGAATGGTGTAGAAGCGGGGAGAAGAATCGGGGTGCTGACATGGAGCTTTCCCCCAAGGGAAACCCCCCCCCCCCAATAATTTTCGGTGAGTTAAGGGTGAACTCCCCCTTATCCCCTTGTAATGTGATTGGTTGATTTTATTATTTTTTTTAATCAAACTTTATATAATAAAAAAATGAAGAAGAATTGGGGAATTAGGGGAATACCATTTTCAAACTTTGGGGAAGGAACGGGGTAAATGAGGTGACGCTGATATGACATTTGGAGGAGTTGGTCTCCACACCATATAGTCTAATAGAAAAATATTATTTAAATAAGGAAATATAGTAGGGGTATTTATGGTTTGGTTTTAAACTGTAAAATCGACCAAACCGCTCATCGGTTTGGTCTTACAGTTGGTTTTTTAAATAACTTCCGGCAGTTAGTTTCAATATTATTAAACCATAGTGAATGGTTTGGTTTATGGTTTATACTAAAAAAACAACCATATAAAACCGGACCATAATAATTTAGTATTTTATTTTTCAAAAAAGTTCACATAAATGGTAACATTATTTTATAATAGGTGAAGAGATATGTACCCGCGCGAGCGCAGGAAAGAAGGCCGCACACACGACAGCGCAAGAGCGTGACGTGGCATTTTAGAAGACGGCGCATGCAGTCACCAAAAGGACAGGTGTCACCCGACAGGAGCAAAATCCATAGCCAATCAGAGGCGTCTATTCCCTGCTCCATGATCACCTGCCAGTACGAGGTACGAGAAAGGACAATTACAGGACACGTGGACCAATCGCAGAAGGACAACGCAATAATTGACAACGGCCACAATAGTACGGGACAGCTGTCATTCTTCTCACAGCCAATCATAGGCCACCTGATGAGCCTATAAATACCCACCTTCGTCATCAAAGGAAGGGATCGATTATCAGAGAAAGAATTCATATCACAGGCTGTGAGGAATAGATTATAGTCGAAACTCTTGTAATAATCCGATAAACAGTGTCTTGTAATAGTCTTATCAGTTAATGAGAATTACGTCCTTTCTTATCTCTCTATATTAACACTGTTATATTAGATTGTTAGATTGGTGTTTCTTCATTGGCGCCATCCGTCTTTTTGAGTTAACAAGAACAGCAACTAAAAAACTTCTATTTCTCAGAAACCCAGCCATGAGTTCTTTACCAATAACAACAAACTCCCCAACGGGCACGTCCGGCACTGGTGCTGCTCCGGCAACCACCAGCCAGCCCGACAGCCATATGGAGGAACAGTTTCATGGCACAGACGTGGGCCGTACCCCGTCCTCCGGGACGAGGCAGACCCCGTCGTTTCATTTTGCCACTGATAACCTTCAAGCTTCACCTGCTGGTCACACTGCGCCGATGGTTAGCCCGGAGGTGTGGTATGCGCAGCAGAAAGAAGCTCTGAAGTAAGCATTCATGAACAAACTTAAAGAACAACACCTGAGAGAAGCATCTCGCGCCCTGTCTTTCAGCGAAGGAAGGCCTGTCACTATATCAGAAGGGCCATCCAGAGCTGCGGGGCACGTGGGCGGAAGCAATCATATCACTGACCCAACTTGGAGGGAAGACTCCGATGAGTCACAGAGTCGTTTTCAACGTGACGCAAGCCAGTACTTGACCAACACTGTCGATCGAGCACACTTGTTGTCCGGCGAAGACGACCTCACGCAGCCTTACTATCCCCCATCATTCAGTGAGAAATCAAAGTTCACACCGCGCATCGCACTTGCCACACTGCCCGCACGAACAAAAATCCCAAGTACTCTGGGAAAGTTCGACGGCACCGGCGATCCCGATGATCACTTGAGAAGCTTCGAGATCGCAGGAAAATGCGCGAGGTGGAGCCTACCAGCATGGTGTCACATGTTCGCGCAGACGCTTACGGGCACAGTGCGAGTGTGGTTCGACAGCCTACCAAATGGCAAGATTGACAACCTGAAAGAGTTGACTGACAAATTCTCAGATCACTTCAGCCAAAACAAAAGAATCGAGCGCGATTCCACAGATATCCTGCAAGTCAAGAGACGCGAAAATGAATCCATCGAGGATTATATCACCAGGTTTAATCGAGAGGCCTTACAGATCGGACCCATTGGGTTCGAACTCATGAAAGCAGCATTCACTCAAGGGGTAAGGTGTGACTCACTGATCCGCACTTTAGCCGGATGCACAGGCATGCCCAACACTTGGGAAGAAATCATGCGTGGCGCAAAGAACTACGCTAAAACTGAGAGGGAACTCTCTGTTTGGAGCAGAATTCAAGCGCCACAATACACAGATACTCAAGCACAGGCAGTGCGCAGTAGAAACAACAGAAATGAAAGAAGGGGAAAAGGGAATGTCTGGACGAGGCTCCAAGGAACCAACCAGACAGTAACAAAACCCGCCACACCCCAAGAGTATCCGCACAACACGTCACTTGTGCATAAATCCGGTAGGCGGAGTCACAACAACTGGACTCCTTTAACAAAAACGCCAGCGCAAGTCCTAGCAACAGAAAATGTTGACTTCCCAGAACCAAAAGTCATCAAGCGCAGGGAAGGGCTCGATCATAACAAGTTCTGCGCCTATCATCAAGACATCGGCCATGACACCGACAAATGCTATCAGCTGAGACAAGCAATCGAGGATGCGCTAAAGACCGGTAAGCCGGGACATTTACTGCAAAATGTGGAGCGTAAACAAACAGCGGGCCCACCGCCCAAAAAGATAAAAAATGTGAGTATGATGATACACAGCAGTGGGCATCGACTCCAAAAGCGAAAGCCAGATACCACAGCAGACTGGAAGGAGCAACAAGTGTGCTTCCCGGTGGTCAAAGGCGGCCCGTCCGCTACGCGGGCAATCATCGTCACGGCCATCTTTGACCACTACAGAACCACGAGAGCTTTCATGGATACCGGCAGCAACTCGGACATCATGTATGGGCAGTGTTTCGACCTATTGGATGACGAAGACAAGCAAAGGCTGCGCCCCATCAACTCCCCAATCATGGGATTTTCAAACGAGGTTGTGACCCCTCTCGGGGAGATCTCTTTCCCCCTCACTTTGGGAGCACATGGGCGATCACGAACTGAAGAAGTCACCTTCCTTGTCATCCCAACGAAGTCCAAGTATGACATCATCCTAGGGCGAGACTCCATGGCTTCATACAACATGGTCACCTCTACAGTCCATGGCGCAATCGGTTTTCCCACCCCAAGTGGTGTGGCAATCGTATGGGCTAATAGAGAATGCGCCATGACGACAGAGTCTCATCCGGCCAAGATGCAAAAAACATGCCCGCGCACGGAGCCAGAAAAATGGATTCTGAATACCAAATTCCCTGACCAAACCATCACGTTGGGTCCAGCAATCTCAGAGGGCATTAGGGATAAACTGAAACAGCTTCTCCGAAAGAACATGGACGTGTTCGCGTGGCAGCCATCAGACATGACCGGCGTCCCGCGCGAACTCGCCCAGCACAAACTCAACACATATCGCTCTGTCGAACCCATCGCGCAAAAGCGCCGAAGCATGGGTGCTGAAAAAACACAAGCGATGAATGAACAAGTGGGAGAGCTGTTGAAAGCAGGGATTCTGAGGGAAACGCGATACCAGACTTGGGTTGCTAACCCAGTAATGGTAAAGAAAAGCAACGGCGGATGGAGGATGTGCGTGGACTATACAGACCTCAACAAGGCATGCCCAAAGGACTGCTACCCTTTGCCGGAGATCGATCTGAAAATAGACTCCCTAGCGCCTTTCCGTTTCAAATGCTTCTTAGATGCGTACAAAGGATACCATCAGATCCAGATGGCGCTAGAGGATGAAGACAAAACAGCCTTCCGCACTGACAAGGGGGTTTTCTGTTACACAAAGATGCCATTCGGCCTAAAAAATGCGGGGGCCACATACCAACGATTGATGGATCGCGCATTCGCCAAACAGATTGGAAGAAACCTAGAAGTCTACGTGGATGATCTAGTCATCAAAAGCAAAGAAGAGGATCAAATGCTAACAGACATCGAGGAAACCTTCAAGCATTTGAAAGAAATCCAGATGAAGCTGAATCCAAGCAAGTGCGCCTTCGGAATGGAAGAAGGTAAGTTCCTGGGCGTGGTGGTCACCAAAGATGGTTTCAGGCCAAACCCTGAAAAAATACAGGCCATCGCGCAAATGCCTTCCCCATCCACCCTAAAAGAAGTGCAAACATTGAACGGGCGCCTGGTAGCAATCAACCGATTCCTGTCGCACCACGCAAGCAAATCCATCCCATTCATCGAAACGCTAAAAAACTGCCTAAAAAAGAACCATTTTAAATGGACCGCAGAGGCGGAGAAAGCTTTTCAAGAGATGAAGGAATGTTTGATGGACCTACCGACACTCACCGCTCCACTCCCTAGGGAGCCATTAACGATGTATCTATGCGCCACAGAGCAGGCGGTGAGCGCGGTACTGATGGTAGACAGGAAGTTGGTCCAGACACCCATTTACTATGTCAGTCGAGTGCTGACAGACGCAGAGTCAAGGTACACCACTATGGAGAAGCTAGTTTTAGCCCTCGTTCACGCATCACGAAGGTTGCGCCGCTATTTCCAAGGCCACCCCATCAACGTGCTGAGCGACTATAAGCTAAACAACGTCCTATCAAAACCGGAAGTCTCCGGTAGATTGGCAAAATGGGCTATCGAGCTGGGCGAGCACACCATTCACTACAAAACGCGCCCAGCAATCAAAGGACAGGTATTAGCTGACTTCATAGCGGAGGTACCACAAGAAAAGATTGAAGAGTGTAAAGCAGAGCAAGACCCGCAACCAACATGTGATGAAAAAGCCATCTGGAACCTCTACACAGATGGGGCCTCAAACGAAGATGGCGTAGGTGAACTAACAGTGTAGATTAAGCCCACTTTCAATTTATCTTAAGCTCACACCTTTCTGTTCTAGTCTTTTACGTTTTCAAAATTCTAAAGTTAGGGAGAGGTTAACGTACAAAGCTTCTTAATGTAAGAAGCGTAAGAAGCAATCTCAGCCATTAGATTAACAAGATGGCTGGATGCAGATTAAAAGCCCTAATCATACTTGGGTTAAACTAACCAAAGGTAAATTGTGAAAAACTGTCTACTTTTTTTTCAAATCGTAACAACAAAAATCAATCGAAACAAAAATTTTCAATAATTGAAATCGATTAAACCATTCTGAATGATTACAAAATCAAAATAACAAAAAACATTCGATTACAAATGACGAAAACGAAAAAAATTATAAAAAAGAGATTTACACTGGAATGATTTAATCATAAGAAAAAACATACAATTATGAATAAACGCTCGTAATAGTTGTCAAATACTTTCGATTTTGTTTCAATACGTATGATTAAACATAAAAGTTAGGTTAAAAAAAGTTGCAGAGGAAGAAGATGAAGTTGGTGAACACAAAGACTTTTAAACGCACTAACAAATTTTAAACGCACTCATTGTACTTAAACGCACTTACAAAATTTTAAACGCACTCATTAAAAAGTTTGGAAGCACTTATTGAAATTTTGGACGCACTCATTAAAAAAGTTTGGAAGCATTAATTGAAAATTTGGACGCACTTATTAAAAAGTTGGGAAGCACTCTTTGAATATTTTGGACGCACTCATCAAAACCCAACAAAATTCAAACGCACCTCTACCAAACATCAAACGCACCTTAACAAACATTCAAACGCACCTTTTAACAAACATCAACCGCATTAAGTTACTTCCAGTACTCTCCTAGTCCTACTGCTGTTCATGCTTCACTTCATACAACTTCTTCTCCATTACATCTTGCTGAATAAAAAAGAGATGCAATTTGTAACCACCATGTTCCTAAGACCAGAAGCAAAATTTCTTTAAAAAAGGGAACTCGTAATCAGCAAAAAAAAAGAATATGCAGTGTCCAAAAATCAAAATCAAAATCGATTTTGACGGAAACACCTCAAAATCAAAATCGAGGCGTGACAGAAACAGCTTCGGTTGTGACGGAAGCAGTCGCCGGAAAATGATGATCGTATGATCCGTATAACTTCCGGTAACGATCAACGGAGGTGGAGAAGTACTCCAGCATAACTATACGTAATTAATTGTGTTGGAGTGTTAGTGAATGATGATGGTGATGGTGGTGGTGGTCAGATCTAGAATAAACGTTTGTTTGCAGTTGTACCCTTTTACCCTTTTAATCAATTAGGATTAGGTTAGTTGGAGTTTACTAGGGTTTACACATGTCAAACTGTGATGGCTTCTTACACTTCTTATGTTAAGGTTTTTTGTACTGTATACTAGCCATTCTCGTTAACCCCACCAATTGTATATCAAGGTGTTGCATCAACAATTCACCTATTCAACCTTAAGAAGCAAAAACCGTGAAACCAGATCGGAATCAAACCCTTACTAATTGTTTAGTTTGGTTCGGTTTAAGAATCTTACAGTTTGGTTTTAGTTTACAAAAATAAAACCGTTACTTATTGTGTGGTTCATGGTTTAATCTAAAAACCGCAAAAATCAGATTGTGAACACAGAAAAATATAGTCTAAAAAATAATGCTATCATGCATGACTCATGTCCCGTCAATGGCGCACTTCCTTGGGGCGGGGGGCGGCCCCCAAATTTTCGCTCAGAAATTCCGATTATTTAACATTCATATAGATTTTTTTTTTGAAATATACAGTTTCAACCCTAGTTTTTTTATGAAAAAAAAAAGTTATATGTCATAATTTTCCGGCGTAAATTTCTCTAAATAAAATTATGGCTCTAGTTTTAATTGATTATTTAATTTTAAGCACACGAAACCCACAATCAATGGCAAGGATGAAGTATGAAGCAGGAAAACGTCAAAATCTGAATGAACTTTTAGCAACCGGACCTCTAAGTTAGGCTTTAGGGGCGGTGGTACGTAGCAGCAGCTACCGACGTCATAATATGTGCTCGTTGCGGCTTCGGACCCTACTGGTGTGGGTCCTTTAAATATGTATCAACAAACGACTAAAACCTTATCTCAAGGAAAAGGTTCATATGATCCTTCTGATTTCTCACCCACTCATATTATTGTTTCTTGTTTTTATTATTATTGTTGTTAAAAATATATGGTCATTGTCGCCATCTTTTCCATAAGGGTCGACATGATGTCGGATAGGTGTTTCGGATGGGTGGGTGGTTAGGGAAAGTGGGTTATAGTCATCGATGAATAGGCCTGTAAACAACGAAATTATGAAAGAATATGAACACAGACATATTCGTGTTTGTTAATTTAACTCTAAACGAACAGGAACAGGAACACGAACACATAATTGAACACATTTTTTTCGTTCGTGTTCATTCATTAAGAAAATTGTCATGTTCGTGTTCGTTTATGTTCGTTCATTTAAAACCTAAATGACAGTTATGAATGAACATAAACGGACGTTCACGAATATAAATGAATTTAAACAATTTTGTATTACTATAAAAAAGTAATTACTAATTGGTTATATTTATACAAGTAGCTAGAAAGTCCAATTTATTTTAAATATTTATATAGATATAACTAAATATGTAATTAATAAAATTTAAACAAACATAAACGAACATAAACAATGTATAAATACAACGTTTGTTCATGTTCGTTCATTTAACTAAACGAACATCCCGCTAAACAAGTTAACAAATAGTTCATGAACATTCATTTCGTTTACAAGCCTACCGATGAAAGATCGTGAAACATAGCCTTTAGGATTAAAAAAAATATATTATTTTACCTATTCAAATACCATTGTTTCACCATTTCATTACACCAAAATTCAAATATTTCTTGCAACATTGTACACACACAAACAAGATGGATGATGACAATCATGATCATCTTGGGTTATTCATTCCACATGACAAGTATCACGATATATTCTCAGGCGATAGTAGCTTATAATTTCTCAAGGATCTCGTCGACACGACAACATATAAAAACGTGATAGTGAAAAGGTCACCAAGTTCTAACGGGATACACTTAGGCAACCCATAAAGGCTACGACTAGGCAAGATTAGAATCGTCATGTATGAGTGCATTTTGTTGTACATCATAATCATAAATGAATTTATATTTTAATCATAAGTCATAACTCATAACCATCTAAATACAATCGATAATAGTCTGGTTAAAATATTATGTATTTGACACCTAAATGTAATTTAATCTGTGTATTAAAATTAGTCGTCTTTAACATTTCAAACGAAATAAGCACATTTTGTATTTTATTTTATTGTAACACGAAGTCCTTTAACATTAAAAAGAATTATTGTGCGCAAAGCAATTGTTTTCTTTAATTTTCCACGCACCTAGTCCTAGTTCATGGAATAAACAATAGTGCTCATTTTAGATTAGTCAAACATATGGGGCTTCAGATAGTCGATGGAGACTTTATTTGCTATTTTGTGTAGTAAACCAAGTTTATTTATAATGATTTCTAGATGTTTTTAACATTTAAATTAATAAATAGAGTAAATTGCAATTTTTTCTACGTGGTTTGGGAACCGAACTAGTACCCGTGTGAAAACCATCAGTTGAAAGTTGAAGTCGATTTGGAACCGGTATGGAAAAAACTCCGGTTTAGAATTCCATTTGAGTCATTGACCAAAACCGGTTTGGGCTAAAAAACCGGGTTGCGCATATCATGGCTCAGGCTCATCCTGTTTATATGGGCCAGAATTTAGCAACTTTCCATCCAAGTATCCAACCCATATTCCCATGTAAACTTTCAATGGACTAAAAAAGCATTAAACAAACTGCATCCCGGTTCGATTCTCACTCTTCACATTATTTTCTACAACATCCGGGCAATGATGGTGACAAATGCATGGAGGAGCGTTCGATCCTGAGCTGCACCCCGGTTTTCACCCGGCTGTTACTCCAGCAAGGAACCTTGTGTTCGGGGGGACGTCGTAACCAAGTCTGATACACCAACGCGAGCCCAGTTAAAACAACGTAGTCTAGGGCAGATCTTGGCTAGGGCTGCCGATTAGGCAGTATGATATTGGGCCACTCATGAAAGTCACCGTTCAAAAAAAAAAAAAAAAAACCAATTACAACAAAACGTAAAAGAAACCAAGTTACCCAACCCTTTTTGTTATTTATTTAATACCCATAATGAATTGTAAATTAAGCAAAGTCATCAGATGAATCTTTCGTTCAACACAGCCATAATCACAACATTGCAATAAATCTTACAGCAAAAATCACAAAGAAGCATGTTTTACGTTGGATGCTTAACCACACTCTTCAGGATCAAGACTTTTCGTTCTTAGAACACAAACTAAGCAGTCTCTACCACGCCCTGCTGCGCTCATCCCTTCTTTTTATATATTCACCTTTTTTTATTACTAGTGGGGAACCCGCGCGTTGCCGCGAAGTCAATAATATAAGGCGGGAATATAATTCAAACCTTAATATGAATAAAAAAAATAATGTAGAAGTTATATGTATGTATGCATGTATGTGTGTATCCTCTATTTTTTTAGGACTTTCAACCCCTACTTTTTAAAGATTTGCAACTAATTGAAAAAGACAATTGCTTTTCAACATTACTACTTATTTGGATAGGGAGGATTATACAAGTTGTATTAGTGACTTATAATATGCCATCAAATATTGTACATAGGGGCACAATAGGAAGAAAATGGTAAAAGTTAGGGATTTATGTTTGTGCCTCTTGATATGCCATCTTAAAATGGTTGTGAAATTACAATCCTAGCCATCTCTCCTCCTTAATAAGATAACATAGATAAATATAACTATTTGTAGTTTGCACCATTGAACCCTCGTAGGCTCGTACTAACCGATATTGTTCACTTTGGCCATCAGAAGCTCAACCATGGATTTCAAACAAACGATGTCATACCTGTCTGAAATAAAGACATAAAATTATATCGATTGCAACTATCTAAATATCATCGACAATAGTTATAGGTGGTTAAAATATTATTATAAAAAATACCTAACCGACAATATTATTTTTCTAAGGAAAAAAAAAACAAGACAACACCCTTTGTGAGATTTATTGTATTCAAATTACTCGTTTCTAAATATTTCAAACGAAATAACCACACTTTGCATGCCTTCTATAATTTATTCGCCCACAAACAATTGTTTCCTCTAATTTTCCACGCACTAATATAATATTAAATGTTGTATGTGATGGGTAGGTTAATCAAACATATGTGGCGGCAGGTCATCGACGGTGGCTTTTAGAATGTTACACGACCCGACCAGATAGACAAGACAAGACAACAATCTAGTTGGGAGTGAACCGATTTAGAAAACCCTTTTTTTTTTCCTAGGGTATGTGTAGTGGGAACCGTTTTGGGGCGTTTTAACCCCTATAGCGCCGGGGAACACCGCCCCCCCAGGCGCTATAGGGCGTTTTGGGTGGGAATCGTTATGGCCATAGCAGGCGTTGTGCAGCGTTGGGAGGAGAGAAAGGTGGAATGCTTTTGACCGGGTTGTGAGGTTTGTTCGATGTTTTGAAAAAAAAAAAAATTAATTTTTGTTTTATAAATACACAAACACACAAAGTTGTTCAAACCACCATTTCTCACAAACACAAACACACACAAGACTAGAGAGCAAAGCAATACACACACTCTTTCAAGGCTATATCATGAATCCTTTCGGTCGAGGTTTCGGGTTTGGTTCCCAAACCATTGGCGACAACACCCGACCTATAGCTCCGGGTTCGGGTTCAAACCCGCAAAGTTTCACGAACCTCTTAAACCAACCGTATGGTTGGGACCCGAACATGTATAATGTTAACATGGGAGGGAGTTTTGGGATGCCCATAGGAGGTGGGTTTGGCCAAACACAAGTGTACGGGTCATCCCAAATGTTCGGCTCTTCAAATGCTTGGCAAGAGTCGGTTCCGGAGACACAAGGCCCGGTTGAAGAGGAAGAGCCCGTGCGAGGCAAAGCACCCGCCCGACGCCACACAAGAAAAGAGACGGGCGGTCGTGCCAAGAAAAACGTTATACCATGGACCGACCACGAGTTGTACTCGTTAACCCGAGCGTGGGTTGACGTGTCGGAGGATCCTGAAGTCGGTAAGATATATATATTTTTTGGTAATGTTATTTTTTATTTCATATAGTTTTCTAAACGGGTACTTATTTATATTATTGGTCTGTTTTTTCAGCCAACTACCAATCCAAAGGCGATTTTTGGAAAAGAGTACGGGCAATATTTTTTGATCTCTCTGGTAAAGGAGAGGGCTACCGGGAGAACGACTCGATATCGGGCAAGTGGACCGATATCAACCAAAAATGCACCAACTTTCAAGGCATTTACCAGTGCACCCGGTACGGGTGGAAAAGTGGGCAAAGTGACGAGGGTATTTTTACAGCGGCTTAGGAAGAATACAACCAGACATACGGGAATTTCCCGTACGTTAAATGTTGGCGCGTGCTGAAAGACTGCACCAAATGGCACACCGTCCGCCCAACGGTTGGAACTTCTTCCTCTAGGGCCAAAAATATGAGGCCTTCAAAAAAGTCGAGGACCTCTGACTCGGTTGACCCCGAAACGCCTACGTCTGACGCGCGTTATGTCGACCTCAACTCACCAGAAGAAAATGCCTTTTTTGCAGGGGAGGAGGGGGCGGAGGAGCTACCTCGCCCCCCCGGTCGACGGGCTGCTCGAGCCGCACGGACGGAGTCTTCGTCGGGGGTGAACCAGTTAATCCCGGCATTTGCTGAAATGAACCAGCGGCTTCAAGACTTGCGGGACATCGGGGCTCAGCGTATCCAAGATAACCGAGAGGTGGTTGACATCATGAGGGAACGACAGTTTGAACGCGACTTTGCTTTTTACACGGCAAATCACGACCACTTAGAGGGGAAAGCGTTGGAAATGGCGATGAGCCGAAAGGCTAAAATCGAAAAAAAAAATATGGTTTGTAGTATTTTTATCTTTTATTTATGGTTTGTAATTTTTTTTTTTAGTATTTGTATTTTTTTTGTGTTAGTATTTGTAATTTTTTTATTTTTAATGAAATATTATTAACTATTAAATATTCTTATTATATAAAAAACAATAATTAACCAATCATTACCAATCATTTATAACCCCCACATAACCCCCCTTCCCACTACACCATCTTTTTCCATAACCCCAACATAACCCCTTTTCTATTACTTTTTAATATTTTAATCCTATAACCCCCACATAACTATCTACCACTACACACTCTTATTATTTTATTAAAATTTCATATTCATTTACTATTTCAAGCTTTATATTTTTCTTGAACGGTAAATTAGGATCACTGAATCACCGACGAACCACTGAAGTACCAAATGGTCTCTAAGCCTTATCCCACCCCAAAAATGTCACTAAGATATAATGTCATGGGCTTTTATTTGATTAAATATTTCCCGTTTAGCGAAAATACAACTCTACACAAACACAAGTAAAATTGCAAATCAACACCGAATTATTACGTGATGCGGATATTAAATCTGTTTAGACCAATGGAACGTTAAGGTGACCATTTCGCACCCCAACTTCATATCAAGCTCGGGTCAACTCGTGAGTTTAAACATGCTTTTATTTATATAAATTGTTTATTTAATATGTATTTATGATAATCGCTATCCAAGGGCGGGGTTTTGTTTTTAGCAGATTAGGATTTTCTATTCAAAAAGGGTGGCGGCGCAGCTTGTTGCCCCGCCTACCTACCATCATTATGTAATTTACCCTTTTTTTGTTAATGGAATTACTAAGATTAATATTAAAAAAAATATATATTATATTATACCTATCATAGTTATAATTATAAATGCTTGACTTCACATAATGAGCTCGATTTAGCCCGGTCTCGACTCAACTTGTTTGCACCAATACACACATACACATCACACACAATACATACATAAATACACATACAAACACAAACACATACACATCACACACACATATACATGACACTATCAACGCGCACACATATATACAAATACATTTGTATAATGTAAAGTATATATATATACACGCACCGGTTTTCAAATCAAACCCGAAACCAAACCGGTTCCATAGGTTTTTGTTTCAAACACCTCAAAACTGGTTAAGAACCGAAACGATTTCATCACAAAAACCGGTCAAGGCCCAACCCACCAGTTCAACTGCCCAACCTGATTTGTGCGCACCTCTACAGACAACTACAATCCTCAAAGAGAATAACTGTGACTAGTCATTGTTGGTGAGTTACAATGGGCGAAGTAAAATAAAGGCGGGGGTGCCCCAGCCACCCTGTTTTTTTGGCTCCACAGTGTAAATTTTCTAGGTATTGAGTCCTACCCCCACCGGTATTGGCATTAATCAAATAAAGATGGCTCTGTCTTCTCCGGTATTGGCATTACGGGATTTCAAGAAAATCTTTGTACTAGAAACTGGTGGCAGCAGCCATGGGCATTTGTGTTGTCCTAACGCAGGAACATCATCCTATTCAAGATGAGGCATTGTGGCCAAGACAGCAGGCAATGTATGTACACGAAAAACTGTCATTATGTGTGTGATTAAACACTGACATCACTACCCCTAAATGGGACACTTTTATAATTGGGATGTGCATGTTTTGACTAAACATAGGAAAGTCCTAATGGGAAAAGACGATGACCTGCAGAAGGACATCATTAAGATGTGGCATGACCCGACTATGGGGACTCACTCATGGGTCCAATGCTACATTGCAAAGGATCAAAAGTTTATTCAAATAAAGATTATATCAAAGCAAGTACGACATCACCAAAGTTTAAAAGAACGGAAACGAGCCTCGAGGCGTTTTCCCTTCGCCTCATGAGGCGTAAGCCTCAAGGCAAACTGAGGCGTAAACCCGAGGCGCAGTCAAAAAATAAATATAAAAATTATGTATCTTATACAAATAAAATAATTGACCTAGAAAAGTCTAAAACATCAAAAACACACATCAAGAATAAAATAAATGACCCAAAAAGTCAAAAACACCAAAAAAAAAAAAAAATACACATCAAAAACGGCCAAAACCACCTCTGGTGCACATTTTCTTAGCGACTCAGCCCTTAGAGGCGTATGTACAATCTGAACCCCATGAGGCGCGCCTCATATTCGTTTTCTTAGCGTTTCGCCTTGAGGCGCGCCTCGAGGCGCACACCTCACCCGTTTTTTTAAACCATGGACATCACATAACGTGTGTCAAAGAGCTAGGAATGAACACGTGGCTTGGTCTCGTATTCATTGACATATCAATGAACCATGTTGGTGGTTTACACGAATTACATGCAAAGACTATATTTGTAGTCGTGGACACATGGACCAGGTATTCACACTATCCTGATATTCTGCAGACTGCAGTATATGTGGCCCAAGTTTGTATGGATTCAGTTTTTAAATTTTGCACGGTCAGCCACACATTACTATGTTTGATTGTGACCCTATTTTATAAACAATTTTTGGAAAAGAGTTGTAGATAGCATGGAGTGACTGTGGCAACATAACTCTTAGAGAGGTGGAATAATACAACAGTTATGGCTATCCACCACCATTGTTGCTAAGGAAGCTAGAGAGACCTTATTGGTCGAGATGATGTGCGACAATTCAACTGTTGAAACACTCTTTAAACAGTACCATGAATCATATGAAGCAACTAGCAGTTCAGTTTCCCAATGGATATTCGAAGTGGGTATGTGGGTGTTCTAGTAACCAGATTACAAGGTCTCAAATGTTATCACTCACGGAAAACATCATTACAAAACTTGGTGGGAAAACAGGATGACCTGCAGGACATCATTAAGCTATGCCATGACTCGACAATGCAGACTCACTCATGTGAATGCAATGTGTGTTAAAAAGCTAAGTTTTCATGAATTCAGTTTTCAAATTTTGCATGGTTGGCCACACACTACTATGTTTGATTGGGACCCTATTTTTATAAACATTTTTTTGAAATAAATAGTTTACTAGATTTAGTATTATTATTATTATTATTATTATTATTATTATTATTATTATTATATGCTAATAGACTTTGGCGATGTCTACTGCCTATACCATCCACCATAGTTATCAAAAGCCATCGCCTTGACCGCCTAGGCGACCAATTTCCTAGAAGCCACCAGATCCCGCTTTTCCTTCCTAGATAAAAAAAAAGCCACGGTCTGATTTTTAAAACCTAATCCCCTGAGTAATATAATCGACCAATACTACCAAGTTATAGAGATATATATAAATCTCAATCAAATCTTTTTTTTAAATATATTTGATTTTTAAAACACTTATAAATATTGAATTATTCTTCAATATATAAACACCTCAACTCATTGATTTACCATCAACATCTTGTGTCTACTACATAGTTATTAAAGGCGTGTTAATCCTTTTAGGAGGTATGGCTAAGTGAGTCGGTTTATATTTATATTATTTTATAAGATAATTGTTATTTGTAATGATTTGGTGATTTTTTAAATTTTTTTATTTGCGCTTATTTTTTCTCAGGCCCACGCTTTTTTTTTTGCGCTTCTCGCCTAGGCCACAGCCCACAGGCGGAGCCTAAGCGCCTTGAGTGCGCCTCATGCCTTTGATAACTATGCCATCCACACATGTATGCCGACAGAAATCGAGAAGTCAATCATTGTGTGCAGACCTACTTAAGATACATGATAACTCCTAGAAAGGTGGTATAATACCAATTACCACTAGCTCTACAGTTACCATGTGGACGAGACGTTAATGTCAAACCCATATAACGATCCCAGGTAGAAGATTAATAACAAATTCAAATCAAATGAGAATGGTTTTGAGTTCTTCTCCAGTATTGACATTACCGGATTTCAAGATAACCTTAGTACTAGAAGCTAAAACAGCGCATCACTGCCTCTCAATGGGACACTTTAAGTATGTATGTGTTTACATGAAGGAATAACACCATTGGCCGCTAATGCACTATCAGGGGTAGAAGGTTCCACCTTATGCAGCATAACAGTGTCTACATCTGACCCTATACCTTGGTATTAAATCACGTTGGCAAACTAGCATTCATCTTAAAGTAGTGTTACAGCAGCTTAACCAATGTATGGCTGGGATTGGGAAGTTTTGACTAAGCATAAGAAAGTCTTGGTGGGAAAAAAGACATTGACCTGCAGGACATCATTAAGCTATGCATGACTTGCCAATGGGGGCTTACTCATGGGTCCAGTGCTACAATGAAAAGGATCAAAAGTTATCGAAGCAAGTAAGTGAGTAAGACATGCTCTCGTATTAATTGATCAACCTGGCTCTACTTGGTTTATTATGTGTGTCGAGTAAGTAAAACAACAAGAAAAATGCAATACTTTGCACCAAGAGAAATGCCTTCACAAATATACAAAATCAACTAAATTTAGAAGTCAATATCATAAAAAAGATAAGAACTGTTGGACCGTGATCATCATAAGCAGCGGATTTACATTATCATAATCAGATTATCATCATGGAATCATCATCATCTTCGTATATTATGCAAGAACATCATGAAGAACATATGAATATTATTGATAGTGACGGTGGAGAGGATTGTATTCAGAAAATCGTATACAAATCCCACACACTCAAATGTTTACAATACATTCCTATATATATAGTATGGTTGTGGCGGTTATTATAACTAACTTTTAACCGCCATGTTAACTAATCCTATTACAAATGTTATTAAATATACAATAAAACATATTTATGAAAGTTTAGTTTACTAAATTTCCAATACTTGCCCCTAAACTAAACTTTCATGAATTTTCAGTAAGAGTCTTTATCTCCGTCTCTTGATGTTCTTCATTTTGCTTTGTGTCTTCTTCATTTCTTGACTCAATATAATATCGTTTCATCATTCTAATTCAGCTCCGCTTTGTCGCTTTCTCTATCTTCTTCGGCAGCCATTCATATATGAGAGTATGAACTCGGTGTCATATATGAATCCGATTAATTTCTTTTTCCATATATGAGAGTGCGAACTCGGTGTCATATATGAATCAAATTAATCCATGTTTATTATCGTGCAGTATTCGCACATCTTCTTGTTGCATTGTATTAGTTTCTTGCATTCTTTTCTCGTAGCCACCCGTTTATTTATCTCTTGAATAGTCGGAGCAATACTTCGCTTGTTGAGTCGTAATTTCTTTCTCAATTTCTTGCATTCTTTCGCAATTACTGGCTTCCGCATGTATCCCTTTAATTTTTTTTCTTCGCAATTCTTGTTGTTTTGTTTGTTCTTTTGTTTTGTACCAAATTTGTTCTCGGCAATTTCGGTAGAAATGATCATCAAGAATGATCTTCATATTTTTCTTAAATTAAATTTGTATAATTTTCTTTAAAAAAAAAAAACTTTTGCAACCATTCTAAATAGAAGATTGAAAATAATTTTTGATAAAAAAAAAAAATCTAAAGTCATTGACTTTCTTTCAACCGTGCGAAATCATTAAATATTATAATATGAAAAATCCCGCCTTCGTTTCTTCTACTGTGTATCCCGCGAGTAATTAATTTTCAAAAAAAAAATTTCTTTCTAACAACTTGATTTCCTTAATGATTTGATAAAACAAATAATATGGACAATCTTTATATTGTTTCTATATATGAATCAATATCTTCTAAATAAAAAGATTTGAAACAGTGTTCGTATATGTATGTATATACTCTGTTTTGTTAATATCAAATAATAGAGTAAAAAAAACTAAGGAAATCAAGAGATTTTACAAGGGATTTTTTCCGATTCAGATTTGTGATTCCTTTTGAACATGGGAATGATTCCTTCTGCGTTCTTGATCGATCTTTGTGACAATCTCTCAGAGAATTTGATGCAGTCCCTGTTTTTGTATCGATTAGTAATATGACAAAGACAATCGATCGTTCGTTTTGAATCTTCTTTTCCCGTTGGCCAGTAATCTATGTTTTGGTGTTCGTGTGATGATTTCTTTTGTCTCTGTTTTCTATACTGAAACAGAGTACTGTTCCGATTAATTATTCTTCACGATGATGATCATAACAGTTTATAAATCTGGCTCTGATACCACATGTTGGACCGTGATCATCATAAGCAGCGGATTAACATTATCATAATCAGATTATCATCATGGAATCATCATCATCTTCGTATATTATGCAAGAACATCATGAAGAACATATGAATATTATTGATAGTGACGGTGGAGAGGATTGTATTCAGAAAATCGTATACAAATCCCACACACTCAAATGTTTACAATACATTCCTATATATATAGTATGGTTGTGGCGGTTATTATAACTAACTTTTAACCGCCATGTTAACTAATCCTATTACAAATGTTATTAAATATACAATAAAACATATTTATGAAAGTTTAGTTTACTAAATTTCCAATAAGAACAATGTGAAAGGTTGAGAACATATGTAACATCAGTAAGTAAAAACGGAAGTAGGGAATCGTTGAACAAAAAACTTGGTAAACCGCATAACCAGAAAGTACACCACAAGTTAGACATAGTTTTTAGGCGTTCTAGTAAGGGGATTCAAATTTTTAACATGAGTTTGACACTGGTAAAAAGTAAATATAAGTATCAAATGACACAGTTACCTAAAATTTCATAAACAGTCTTATCAAATAAGTTGGAAGTCAAAATAAAAAAGCAAGAAAAACAATTTTTAAATGATTGAGAAAACATGTAACTTATCAAAAGAAGTATGGGAAATCAAGATAAAAATACTTGGTAAACTTGACATGTAAAAGAAATATTCTACAACGTTTTAAGTAAAAAAAACAATGTTTATACAGCCTCATGTTTTGAGCAAATTATCAACCATGAGTTAATTAAACTATTTGTTTTAAATTAATACAAATTTTCTGCTACTAACATTAAAATGTATAGTTTGTAAAAAAGTATCATATCCCTAAAACAGATAAAAAGAATTCAAAAAAGAGTTTAGCAAACCCCTTCAGATATGGTTGGGAACTAAACCATACAGATAGAAGATTAACAGATTCAATTCACAAAACCATATAATTAAGAAAGTTAAAGCACATTTAAACCAACAAAACGTCAATAAGATAATAATCAAAATCCATAATATTAAAGATAAACAGAGAAACTGGTCGGCGTACCTGGTGTTTTTTGATGATTCTCGGCTACATATCAATGAATTAAAAACTCTAATTCCATTCTTGTTTTAATATGCAATTGAAAAAAAAACAGAGAGACGTTGGGTTACATTGAGGTCGCTGAAAACGCTAACTCAAAAACAAAAACCGAGCACTTCTTGTTCTTTTTTAAAAGAATGAGCTTTAAGAAAATTGAAACCTTTTTAGTTTTAGGGTATGTGAAAGCTGATATTCGGTTTAAAGTTTCACTCAAAGCAGCAGCTGCCGGACTGAAGCAGGGATCATGGGTTTTCATCTTCAAAATTTTACTCAACTTCAAAGTAGCAGCTGCTTGACTTGATAAGTGATTTGGACCAAACTTTGAACCATCCATAAGATCTAAAGCTACTTATTTGTGAGTATTAATGTGCACAAAAATCACATTACCAAGAAAAAGATAAACTATACAATGAGAAAGTCAAAATACACACAAAAGGAGTAGCAGCAAACAGACCAGTATCAAGAAAAAAGCATGCCCAAACAAAATACGTCGGATTGTCAAAATAAGAATAAAAAAATGGGAAATTCCTATTAAGAAAGTCAAAATTAAAATTAAAAAAACCTGATAAATTGTGAATAAAGAAAATCTCATGTCACGGAGAAGAGGCTAATTAAAAAAATAACATAATTAAAATCAACAGAAATGGAGTTAGAGAAGAAAGACCGACCATTAATCCAGTTGTTAATAAAGCAATCCATTCTACAATAAAACTACATACAACCGCTTAAGCGAAAAGTACATGCCTCAATTTGGAAGACATGTTGAAATGGTTTTTAGGTATAATAACAGGATTTCAAGCTCTCAAATACCATAGAAAACCGTTAAACCACCCAACTATTACTCAGAAAGTAAAAATAAAATAGAGAAAATCATTCAGGTAAAACTACTAGAAAAGAACAATCGTTTGTAGTTTTGTACCATAAATCCATAATCTATCCCATACACAAAAATACAAAATCAAATAAGTTTAGAAATCAAATTCATAAACAATAAAAACAGAGGAGCTGGTAGAAAAAAACACAAGTAACCTCACGATATATAAATGGTCAAATTTAAAGAAAGCAATACAATTGTAGTAGCAACAAGAAAACAAGCACCCTACATACACCCAGTCAACCTCAAACTACAAGTCACAAGACAAGTTGAAATATGTGTTCAAGTGTTCTTGTAAGGGGATTCCATGTTGCTGAAACTTGAATAATGGCTTGCCAAAAAACTAAAAAAGGGACTAAACATCACAAAACCTCAGTAAACTATATCTAATAAAAAACAAAACAAAACTGTAATCATTAGAAAAGGAGTAGCAAAAAAAAACCTTTAACAAGAAAGCAATTCATGCCACTGTGACAACCTATATGTACAAAACATGTTGAAATGTTCTAGTAACAGAAGTGCGAGTTATCAAATGAATTAAGCCTTGTAAGACACCATGTAAAATTTGTCAATCCACACAACCATAAAAACTCAGTTAAACGCACAACTGAAAATCCCATAAGAAGAATAATGAAACAATAAAGGAAACAAAGTCAAAATCATTAGAAAAAAAAAAGATGAAAATCAATCGAAACAACTTCATGAAGAAAACAATTCATGCTACAATAACAGCCTATATACACCCAAACAACCGCAAAGTACAAGCTTCAAAGTACAAATCTAGTTGAAATGGGTTTTAAAGTGTTAAAGTAGTTCTCTTGCAAAAAGCCATTACAAAACTAGTGAATTGCAAGAGAAAGAAAGATGAAAATTAAAAGAAAAAAAAAGGTCAAAATCCATGGAAAACACAATACCAACAAAAACAAGTTCATCAAGAAAGCAATCCACACTACATCAGAAACCTACAAATACCCAAATCATCGGCGAAGTACAAGCCTCAAAGTACAAAACATGTTGAATTGGGTTTTTAGGTGTCCAAGTAATGGGATTGCAAGTTCTCGAATATAAAACTATCAAGCCATAAAATAATAAAAGATTACAGAAAGAACTTTATCAAGAAAGCAACTCATGTTGCAATAACATATGAACCAAATCAACTGCAATGTACAAGCCTCAAAGTACAGAACATGTTGAAGTGAGTTTTTAGGTGTTTTAGTAACTAGATTCCAAGTTCTCAATGTGAGTTCACTCTTGCAAAACGTCATTAAAAAACTTTGTAAAATGTTAAAATGAAAATCTCATAAAAAAGAAAATAAAACATTAATAACAAAAAAAAGTCGAAAACATTAAGAAAAAATAGAATCTCTGTGACATCCGTCACTTTTCTTTGTATTCTTAATAATTCTATGTACGAGACGTTACATTTTCATCATTTTCGAACGTAAAAAAAAAAATATATCCTATTACATATTCGGGCTTATTTAATCATCTATAAGTCTAAAACAACCCAAAACTCATCGTATAATTGCCAAAAAATAAATGCTTGGGACGGGGTTCGAACCCGCGTCCCAAGCCGGTTCAATACATACTTCAAACCAACTGAGCTACATTAATAATCTGTTTAGAAACTCACAATGATAATTATATAACATAGTTGAAAATCAAACAGTTGACTACAAAAGTCAACTGTACGCGTTGATCATCATCATCATTAGACTTGACGCGTTAATTGGCTCTGATATGGAAAGGGATTGATGATGTTGACTGAATCGCACCCTTTATGTCCTTAATTTCAGTCAAAACTTTCCAATTCTCGACCAATTACCCGCGTCATCGTCGTCATTGAGTCAAAACCTACCAAATCCACAATCCGGCCCTCACACTATAAATTGGACATGCCTAGACAGTCCCAACTCGCCGAACATCTCTTACCCACCTCCAATTTCCGTTAACAGCTTGATATCGAAGCTTTATTGATCGCGTTGGACGTCTTTCTTTGACAAGCATTCATACCCGATTTCGAGTCTTTGTAAGTCCTTTCTTTTATGGGTTTTACTCATCGGCATTATACGATCAATAGCCCCAAAGATTTAGGGGCTATTGATCAATAATTGTGATGATTAGAAATTTAGGGCTCGATTGGATGAGAATTGGGGAAGAACACATGAAGCAGATAACGTATATATTTATTTTAGAACAGGAAATAAACAACCAACTGATCTAGATCAGTTTGTTTAACCATGTTGTGTTAACACGCGGGCCGGTCACAGCCTTAGTTTCGAGCCCCGTATCAACCTTTTATTTTTCTAAAAACAAACTAATTAATCCAATAAACCTATATAATTAATTTAAATCCAATATAATTCGTTCTCAGGGTGTGGCTCAGTTGGTGGCCACGCTTGTGATAAAACCCGAACCGGCCAGAGGCCCGGTTTCGACTCCCATAACCAAAACATTTTTTTTACCTTCTTTATATATATATTTAACATATAAATCTTTTAAAATAGTTTTTAAATACTAAAAGTGGTTTTTAAATTCTACAAAAATTACTGTATGATCTTCTATTGGTAAAGTTCATTTTACAATTTTTAGTTTTTCAAAAATAATTTATTTAATATATATTATTAATAATACAAGTTTATTCATTTATAATTATAAAATTCAATAAAAATATCTAAACGATTTTATTAAATCTCACAAAAATTATTCTAAACTTGTATATCCTTAAACATTTCAGAAATTAATTTTATTTCAGAAAAACCGTGCATTTTATATTTTTAATTAATTTTTGTTAGTTTTAAACATAAATAAATCATAATAAATTCATTTTTCAATATTTTTACACCAAAATTTTATATTAATTATTTCTATTCATTTGGTGCAGAAATACAATTTTTAATTTAGAAATTCTTTAATTTTAATATTTTTGGATATTAAAGTTATGTTTAGACAATTTGAAATAAATAGATTATATATTCTATTTTCAAGAAAATAATTATATAAAAATTATTCTCACACTTAAAACTTTATATTGTGATCATCTTTAATTTAAAATTTACAAAAAGACTTTTGTTTATTTATTTATCAAATCTCTCTTATTTATTAAACATTTTATTTATTAATCGAACGAATACCCATCCCCAATTCGAAACCCTAGAAAATACTTAGACTAGATAGACTTAGACTTATTTGTTATCATATACATAGGGTGATACTTGGCAACATTGGATTACACTTATTCACTTACACAAGACTTACCACCTTGCTAAGGTGAGTATTACTTATCCCCTTTTTCGCTTTTACAACTTTTGGGGTGATTCATGCACAAGTATACAAAACTTTCATATTCATTTACACATACATTTTTATTCATTTACAATTCATATACGTGTCTTGATTATCTTTGTGCTTATGTTTGAACATGAACGTAGTTTACATACAAAATCATACATCTAGACATAACTTATGTTATGGTGCTCTTTACATACAGACATAACTTATGTTATGGTGCTCTTTACATACAGACGTAACTTATGTTACGGTGCTCATTAGACATAACTTATGTTATGGTGCTCTTTTAGACTCACACGTGTTGAGGTGCTCATTATCAATTTCATTGTACAAACTTTACATTTGATCTTTGTCTTGTTTGGTTACTTGCGTGCTTACATAATGCCTTGGTGATGCTAGACACATGAATTGTACTACCTTTCAAACTTATACTATATGTACAAAGCTAAGTAGTACTCACCAACATCATATGTTGACAAAATTATTTTCGTGCATGTTTCAGGATAAGCTGCTTGACGCTTCACATAGGACTTTGGACTTAGATTAAATCAATCAATTATCTTACTTTTGTTGTCTTGTATTTAATTTCACATGTTGTAAAACAATATTCAATAATCATATATTTACATTTTAGTACCATGAGCTTTTGAACAATCGTCACTACGTGGCACCTCGATGATTCCGCCATCGGTTGGGGTGTTACAATCTCAACAGAAACAACTTTCATCAAGAAGCAATCCACCCTACAAAAAAAACCTACATACACTCATTCAACCGCAAAGTACAAGCCTCAAAGTACAAAACGTGTTAAAATGGGTTTTTAGGTGTTATGGTGATGGGATTACATGTTCTCGAATAGGAGTTGAGACTTGCAAAACGCCATATAAAACTATCAAAACATAAAATAGTAGAATAACATAAAGAACTATATCAAGAAAGCAACCCATGCTACAATAACAACATAACTACACCAAAACAACGTCCGATGCAAAAGCCTCAAAGCACATGACATGTTGAAGTGGGTTTTTAAGTGTTCTAGTAACCAGATTACAAGTTCTCAATGTGAGTTCACATCATTAAAAAATTTTGGTAAAATGCTCAAATGAAAATCTCATAAAAACAAACATAAAACATTTATAACAAGATAAAAAGTCAAAATCACTAGAAAAAAACAAAAACAAAATCTCAACAAAAACAACTTTATCAAGAAAGCAATCCACACTACAACAAAAACCTACATACACCCATTCAACTGCAATGTACAAGCCTCAAGGTACAAAACATGTTGATATGGGCTTTTAGGTGTTCTAGTAACGGAATTGCAAATTCTCGAATGAGATGTCTCGCAAAACACTATATAAAATTGCCAAACCACAACTATGAAAACTTAACAAATGTTGCAACAAATGCAGATTTGAAATCTCACAAGAAAGATGAAACATTAAAAACAAAGTCTAAATCATTAAAAAATAAGAAAATCCACGCTATAATAATATCCTACGTACACCCGATCAACTGCAAAGTACAAGCCTCAAAGTACAAAACAAGTTGAAATGAGTCTTTAGGTGTTCTAGTAACGAGATTACATGTTCTCGAATATCAGTTGAGTCTTGCAAAACACCATATAAAAATTTCAAACCATAGAATTAATAAAAAAGCATTATTATTAGAAAGTAAAAAAGAACAGACAAAATCGAGTAAGTAAAACAAGAAAAATGCCATACTACCAAAAATATCCCTTCACAAATATAGAAAATCAACTCAATTTTGATGTCAATATCATAAACAATAAAAACAATGTAAAAGGTTGAACACATATGTAAAATCAATAAGCAAAAAGCCAAGAAAAACGAAAGTAGGGAATTCAAGAACAAATAACTCTTGTAAATCGTATAATCTGAAATAGGCCACAAGTTGACATGGTTTTTATATTTTTTGGATGATCAAACATATTAAATTGAAAGCAAGTCAAATCGAATCACACCGATTCGTATAGTAAGATACTCCGAACCCCTGTTGTGGTTCGTCGAGAAAATAATTCTCTCTCTATTGAAAAAATATGGGTATTTCAAAAAAAAATTGGCGGGAATATTGTTTTCTTCTTCTTTACCGAAACAGGGTATAACAAAAGGTTCGGTTGACTTTCGATATAATACGAATTTCTTGATTAATACTTTCCAACATTCACGCCCCTAATCAAGAAATTTGTATTTAATTCTCTGTTCGCGTTCATCTTTGATTGCAGCCTCGCTCCTTCTTCGGTTGAGAAATTTCAATTTTTTTGACTTCGACTCTCCGGATGCTTTTGATCAGGATTGAAGCGGGTCAGCGCCGTCTTGGTCGATTGAAACTGATACGTTCATGCTGTGAAGGAATCTTGCCTTGATAATCATTAATCCGGTGTCCGATTTGAACGGCGGTTCAAACTTTCGGTCCTTAATCGATAATTATCCGATTCTACTTTCATTTTCTTTAAAGAATTCTGATCGCCTTTGTAAACCATTCAGTATTTCATGTTCGGTTTCCTTTCTAATGTTCCGTGGATGATCCTCCTGATCATCGAACTTGCTGTGCCTTTTTTTCGCCCTCTGCGTAAGACAATTATGGAACCTACTTGCAATAACATGATCTATTTTTCTGATTCTGGTTTCAAACTTTCTGTTTCTGTGTTCTTCTTGCGTTTCTGCCCGAAAACGGGATCATTCTCCTGTGATCCTTTCATGCTCTGTTTTTCGGGTCTTTTTATTTGGCGATGACGATGAATTCTGGACTGCAATTGATTGATCCACGGTAACCATACGCTCTGATACCATGTTGAGATTTAATAGAGAGAATTTACAGAAACATGTTATATTATAATTGAATCATCCAAATACAAATGAAGGGGTATGGGGCTATTTATATGTGGTGAAGGGGTATGACACCCTTTAGTGAACCGACACAATGGTTCAAAATAACCACCATAACCGCCACAACTATATATTATACAACAATAATACATTCTAAATAATCTAACTTAGGATAATCAAATATTATGTCCAACATTCTCCCCCCTAATTTTGATTTATCCTTCCTTGCTCCATAGTAGGGTTGATCTCTTCTTCATGTATGCGAATGGAGTCTTTCTTGTTCTTTTGCTTTCTTCGTGCTTCATAGTAGCCATAACTTTCTTCATCGTTGTTGTTGACATCTTATTTTATTAAATTTCACTTGCAATGTTGTCAACTGATGTTATTGCTTCTTTCCCAATTTCTTTCTTGCTTTAACTTTGCTAAGTTCCTTGCTGCTTTGAAGCAAAGGTCTTCTTTCTTGATTTGTCATACTAGTCGAATTTGCCACGCAGGTCTAACTTGCCACAGAGGTCTGATTTGCCACAAAGGTCTAACTTGCCACAGAGGTCTAACTTGCCACAAAGGTCTAATTTGCCACAAAGGTCTAACTTGCCACAAAGGTCTAACTTGCTTGAGTTTGATCAAATTATCCAATCTACTTGCTAATTGGACTTTGATATGATCAACTTGCTATTGGCCAACTTGCTAACCAATTTTCTTGCGTGCTCCCAACCAACTTGCTAATCGGGGTTTTGTTCCTGACCTACTTGCTAATCAGGTTTTATGTGCTCCTGACCGACTTGCTAATCAGGTTCTTATGCACTAACTTGCTATACTCAACGAATAGAATTCGGAGTTGACTTGCTAATCTCAACGAACAAATGTTCGGAGTCACTTGCTATACTCGACGATCCACGAATGGTCGGAGTTACTTGCCATATACTCAACGAGTCACGAAGTGTCTCGGAGTCACTTGCTATTTCTCAACGAACCGAAATGGGCTCGGAGTATCTTGCTATACGAATCGTTTATGTTTCGATTTTGACTTGCTATTGTGGAATTTTTTTTAACAATTTTGAATTTTCTTTTAACTTAAAAACTTAATAATTCCACAAAATAGTATGTTTGACTTAAAAAAAATCAAACGTTGGCTTTTTCTTTAAAAAAACTATTTCTGTTTGACTTATGAAAGTCAACTTCTTTCCCCCACAAACTTTCTGCAACAGGTTGCTTTCCTTTTTTTTTTCTTATACGCTTCTTTTGCTTTGGAAACAAGTTCAAGTTCTTGAATTGTTTTCCACAAAATATTTGATTTGATTTCTTTGATCAAATCACTTTGAGTCTTTCTTGATGATCGAATACAATTCTAATAAAACCTTGATTTTCTTTAGTTTTTTTTTTTTTGAAATCTTAATCCACTGCTTGGTTTTGTAACTGTCACACCCTCAAATTTCCACTGCGGGGTTTATACCGCGAGGCGCATGACAAACCAGGATCCCATAGCCATAAGTCACAGGAACGAACTCTAAATGCCCAAACCATTTAGTTCGTTTTCGAAAACCAAGTTTAGTTAAGCTGCGGAAGCGTAAACCAAATTTAAACCTTTTTAAAAATTATGCGCAAAACAATGCGCCCAAATTAAAACCATACGATAGCATAATATATAATTTATGTGTATGCCCGAGAGCCCGAATGCAGTGAAGTGTACAGTGCTTTCTAATCCTGGCACCGGAAGCTAACTACCTGCAAAAGCATGTAAATCGTGTGTCAACATAAAGCTGGTGAGTTCACAAAGTAAAGTAATTTAATATGCAAATGCGCTGGTTTCCAAAACCACGTAAGTAAGTAAGTTGTGTTGGTGCCCGCACCGTGTAACCACTAGTTCATCGCATGTCAAGGGTAGCTAACCCATTCATGATAACTAACCGAATATACCGAACTGCTATGTACTTGTAGCCACATAAGTGTGCCGCATGCCTGACATCATTGTCTATCCACAATGATAAAGTTTCGTTAAGTTATAGTTCACCCCCGCGCTCCCCGAGCCGGTGTGAGGTTTGTAAGACCTAATAGCGCTATCAACTAATAACCCGCTTGCCAACCCTGGCAACTCATTCGGTACGTGAGGACTTACAGATGATAGAAATGGTTTAGTTTATCAAGGACACAATTGCGAACTAGCAAAGTAACCGACCCTCATAAGGATCCATGGCATCCCAACCCGGGATGTGTAAGTAGTCCCAAACCGGACCAAAAAAATGTTAAGTAAAGTGTCTCATACCTGAGACGCATGCTTTTGAGAAAAAGAGTAGTGAAACTCACCTTAGGTCGCAAGTGAAAATCCAAATTCCACGAATAGTAACGTGCTACCGACTCCCTATTACAAATGTCACTAGGTGAGTATACGTGCGTAACCAACACACCATGTAACTCGTTTATCCCAGACTTTTAAAAGTTCAAAACCGTGTAGTGACACCTAATGACTCTACATGCTCAAGTATGTCCTACGTATCCCGTTGGTGATCATAGCAATTATTATCAGTTTAATACATCAAATACATCTCATACAAGTTTCCACACAAGTACATGTCAATTACATACCACATAGAATTCCAATTAGTCATTTAAAGACCCCGTACACAATCTGCGTTTTTAGGACAGATTGTGCGCTGTGAAAAACAATTTATTTAAAATACTTAACGAATGAATTAGAGTCCCAAATTTTTACTGAATTTTATTTGGGATTCACTTGACAATACCTTTTTTTTTGTCTTAATTCCAAACACAAAAATTATGAAAATTCGTACAACACAGCTGTGTCCAGAAAATTTCCTCAACAGGTCAGTTTAGTAGGAAAATTCTTAAAAATTGTGTATTCATCCAAACGCGATGAATCCACTTGGAAAAGCTCTATTTTTCCAGTATTGACCTACTGTAAAAATTTCATAACCTAACTCCTTGTAAATCTCAAGTTATGACCATTTAAAGTTAGCCCAATTTACAAATCCGAAAATCTGATATGACCCCTAATCAATTAAAATTCCAAAAACGACTCAAACGATGTCCAAATTCGATGGTTTTGCCCATTATGAAAAGCTAAGACCTTGTACATTACAATAATGCAAAGAAATCATCAAAACAATCGATTTAACAACCCGTTACAGCCCCTACAACACGTTCAAACGAATCTGCCAGAATCTTAAACTTGCATCCCAAGTAATCTACAAACCCTAATTCCTCATAAACCTCCCTAATACATGTATAACACCTATAGTACTGATTAAACACCATATTAATCATAGCAAAACACATATGTTATCATGTGAAAACCCTAATCATGGCTACTAATAACAATCATCATCAAATCATCAAGAACATCCAAGAACTCCTACACATACATACATGCGATTCTACATATATTATTTTTAGAGTTTTTAAAGTTTTTCAATCATTATAATTCATCAAAAAAAATCATAAGAACGTATACCTTGCGAAGGATTAAACTCCCTAGAGCCTTGAAATCAAACCCGAACTAGCTTGATTAGGTGAAGGATTACTTGATTGCTTGAAAACAAAGAGAGAGGGGGTGGGGGTGGTTCGCACGGCGCAAGGGGAAGGGAAAGGGGTAGGGTTTTATCTTTTCCTTGCCTCCTAATTATAAAAGGGCTTTGCTTGTTCCCCAAGCAATTGGTATTAGGGCCCTTCTAGTCCATTAACTTGACCCGTTAACCATGTTCTAGCCCAATACCGGACCCAATATTATTAACCATTCTAAATTGAATAAAAACCATAGTTTTTATTATTACATAGCATATTACTCATGTTATGCACGTAATTTGCATAATCTACGCATTACCTTTCAGTTAGGCGATCATTCACAAAAACATGTAATTCACATAAGCACGTACTTCATGTTCACCATAATTCAATTGTATATATTATTGCTATGTATGTCACATAATTCACCAACGTTTGGGATACAGGACTCATGTGTGTGTTTAACAAGGATTTTCCTACTTATAACATATGTTAACATCATCTAACATATGTTAAACCTACTTAACTAATCCTAGTTAAGTATCTAGCCATGTATAAACATGTAAGTTAACTAGAGTTCAGTAAGAGTATTTAACCTGAAAATGCGGGGTGTCACATCATCCCCAAGTTGAAAAGAATTTCGTCCCGAAATTCAGCAAGTAAACAATAAAGCCAGCTATAAAAATGTGTGCTTGGTTCCCGGATGTCACATCATCCCCAAGTTGAAAGGAATTTCTCCCCGAAATTCACTTTGAAAGAGCTGCTTTATGTTCCGTGTTTGATCTATGTATGATTTCAGGTTCAGTAAAGAGGTGTGGGTATTTGAGCCGCATCTGATCTCTGCGCTCCCACATGTATTCCGGTCCTAGACGGGAATTCCACCGTACCTTAACAATAGGTTTAGTGCTTTGTCTGAGTTTCTTGACGCCCTGCTCAAGAATCTCCACTGGTTCTTCCACGAACCGTAGCTGATCGTCCACCTGGATCTCCTCCAGTGGCACTACCATTGTCGTATCGGATAAGCATTTCTTCAAGTTTGAGACGTGGAATACATTATGCACTCCACTGAGTTCATCTGGTAAATTCGGCTGGTAAACTACCGGACCAATCCTTTTAACAATCTCGAAAGGTCCAACGTATCGGGGATTTAACTTCCCTCGTTTCCCAAAGCGTATCACTCCTTTCTAAGGTGACACCTTTAGCAAAACCTTGTCCCCAATCTGGAACTCCAAAGGTTTTCTACGTTAGTCAGCATAACTTTTCTGTCGATCCCGAGCAGCAGCCATCCGATTTCTAATTTGCACTCTCTTCTCAGAAGTTTCGTGCACTAGTTCGGGACCTGTTAGTTGGCTATCCCCAACCTCAGTCCAACAGATAGGAGACTTACACTTGCGCCCGTAAAGTGCCTCGAAAGGCGCACACTGTATCGAAGGGTGGTAACTGTTGTTGTAAGAGAATTCGATTAAGGGCAAGTGCTTATCCCAGTTATTACCAAAGTCCACCACGCATGCTCGTAGCAGATCCTCTAATGTTTGGATGGTACGTTCACTTTGCCCATCCGTCTGTGGGTGATAGGCTGTGCTCATATCAAGACGAGTTCCTAAAGCATCTTGGAGAGTAGTCCAGAAACGAGAAGTGAATCGCCCATCGCGATCAGATATAATGGAAGTAGGCACCCCATGCCTAGAGACTATCTCCTTGATGTATAGGTTCGCCAGCTTTTCTAACGAATCCGTTTCTTTTATTGCCAGGAAGTGGGCCGATTTGGTTAAACGGTCCACGATAACCCAAATCATGTTATGGCCCGTTGGCGTTCTAGGAAGCTTTGTAATGAAGTCCATGGAAATTCCATCCCATTTCCACATCGGAATCTCTGGTTGTTGGAGTAGGCCTGAAGGTTTTTGATATTCAATCTTAACCTTCGCACAAGTCAAGCACTTACTAACATAAGTGGCTATCTCGGCTTTCATGTTTGGCCACCAGTATAGAGTCTTAAGATCTTGGTACATCTTGTCCGAACCAGGATGTACCGAATAGCGAGAGGTATGTGCTTCATCGAGCACCAGTTGTCTGAGATCCCCAAATCGTGGTATCCAGACTCGATCCATGAAGTACTGCAGACCGTCTGTTCTCAGTTCTAAGTGCTTATCTGCACCATGTAGGGTCTCAAGCCCGATGTTTTCTTCCTTCAATGCCTCACCCTGGGTTTCACGTATCTTATCAGGAAGGTTAGAGTGAATGGTGAGTTGTAAGGCTCGCACTCTTTTGGGTTTCGTTTCCTTTCGACTGAGGGCATCAGCTACTATGTTAGCTTTCCCTGGATGATACTTGATGGCACAGTCATAATCGTTCAAAAGTTCAACCCAGCGACGTTGTCGTATGTTCAGCACTTTCTGATCGAACATATGCTGAAGGCTCTTGTGATCAGTGAAAATTGTGCACTTTGTTCCATAGAGGTAGTGCCTCCAGATTTTGAGAGCGAAAACCACCGCTCCCAGTTTCAAATCATGAGTGGGGTAATTCTTCTCATGGATCTTCAGTTGCCGCGATGCATATGCAATTACCTTATCACGTTGCATCAGTACGCACCCTAAACCTTGGATAGACGCATCACAATATACTACAAAGTCCTCTGTACCCTCAGGCAATGATAATATCGGTGCGCTGCAAAGTTTGGACTTTAGTAGCTGAAAGACGAATTCTTGGGCATCTCCCCACTTATACGTAATACCTTTCTGCGTTAGGGCGGTGAGAGGTTGAGCGATCTTAGAAAATCCCTCAATAAACCTGCGATAATATCCCGCGAGACCAAGAAATTGGCGCACTTCAGTAGGGGTCCTAGGAGCCTCCCACTTTTTGATAGCGTCAATCTTGGCTGGGTCCACATGTATTCCTGCCTCGTTGACCACATGCCCAAGGAATTGGACCTCTCGAATCCAAAAATCACATTTAGAAAACTTTGCATACAGCTGCTCATTCCTCAGTAGTTCCAAGATTAGCCGCAGGTGCTGCTCGTGCTCCTCCCTGCTCTTGGAGTAAATCAATATGTCATCTATGAACACTATGACGAATTTGTCCAAGTAGGGCTTGCACACACGGTTCATTAGATCCATGAACACAGCCGGTGCATTAGTTAGCCCACATGGCATTACCAAAAACTCATAATGTCCATAACGAGTTCGAAACGCCGTCTTTGCCACATCCTCTTCTCGGACTCTCAGTAGATGGTATCCTGACCTCAAGTCAATCTTAGAGTAGAAGCTCGACCCTTGCAGTTGGTCAAACAAATCATCAATACGAGGCAAAGGATATCGGTTCTTAATCGTTACCTTGTTCAACTCCCGATAATCTATGCACATACGAAAGCTCCCATCTTTCTTCCTAACAAACAGAACTGGAGCTCCCCATGGCGAAGAACTAGGTCTAATGAAACCCCTATCCAATAGCTCTTGGAGTTGGGTAGATAGTTCTTGAAGTTCACCTGGTGCTAAACGGTATGGTGCGCGTGCAACTGGCGCTGCTCCAGGTGCAAGGTCAATCTGGAACTCCACTTGACGAACGGGTGGAAGTCCAGGTAATTCCTCTGGGAAGACATCTGGGAAGTCTCGGACCACTGGGATGTCCTCAATTCTAGTTTCGGTTTTCGGCTCGAGTATCAGATATGTTAGCCAAAATGGCCGGACAGCCCTTGCGAATACACTTCTGGGCCTTCAGATAGGAGATGATGCCTACCATGGCACCACCACGATCACCCTGTATAGATAAAGTTCTCCACTTAGGAGGGGGAATACGAAAAATCTTCTCCTGACAGAGAATTTCAGCGTGTTGCTTGGACAACCAGTCCATGCCAACCACGAGATCAAAGCTTCCAAGGGTGATAGGTAGAATGTTGATGGCAAACGATTGCCCATCCAACTCGAGCTTACAGTCACGATGAATATGGGTTACCTCAACAGGCTTTCCATCAGCCAGTTCAATAGAGTATGGAGTATCTCGAAGAGTAGGAACCATCCCTAATTGTTTACTAAGTTTTGATGAAACAAAACTATAGTCCGCACCAGTATCATATAAGATAGAAGCAAGAGTGTCGTTCAAGGAGCACGTACCCATCACGACATTGTTATCAGTCCTAGCTTTCCCCAGGCCAGTCACAAATGCTTTTCCCCGAGCCCCGTTGTTGTTGCTACCGTTACGGTTGTTGTTGTTGCAGGACTTATACCTCACACTATCCCACGTTCTCTTGCTATCACCAATAGTAGAGAATGAAGCACCATGCTTCAGAAAAGTACCATGATCGGCAGTCTCATCTGTGAGTTTGCGAGTCAAGTGAAAGATTTGTAGGTGAGCTGCAGTGGCCAAGCCACAAATCTGAGGGGCCCACCCTTTCGGTATAAAGTTCGATCCATTTGTAAGGTAGGTTAAATAGATTTGAGCCTATAGTGGCTATCTCCTATAGCCTGGTAGTGTAGGCGTCGATCTCAGACCCATCCGTCTTTATATAACAAAATTTCTGGATTTCACCACAGGGTGTTACGTTCTCCTTCCAGGTATCTGTAACTCATCGAGTGTGCATGTAGCGTACATTACTCCATCTTGCCTGGGACAAATGCACATGGCAAAGACTTATACTATCGAAGCAATCAGACGGTCTCCTTCAGTTCCGTTGGAGTTATCGAGGTTTACAACCAATAAAAGGCCTGAAAATACGATGTGCGTTCAAGGTATAAGAAAGTTCAAATGTGGAAGTCAGGGGAAAAGAATGATTTAGCAAAATAGATCTTTACTAGCTTGGAAAGATGCGAGGGCCTCAACCACCCTATCGTTGATCATAAGAACTCAGTCTTATCTAAGTTAGCAAAGGGAAATGAAAGAAAAGATAGGTAAGAAAAGGTAAGAGCCAATCGTCGCCATGCTCTATCTAGATAGTAGAGCCCTCATCCTCACTTCCATGTGCTCGTCCTGCTCAGGTTCCCCTTCCATCTCTTATCCTTCCTCTTTTGCGATGTCAGTGTTATATGGTTCTCATCACGTACAATCTCCTTCTCTAGTCCTATGTGAACCAGTTTAGTGGTAAGCTGTACCACTCGTTCCTCCAATCGTGGCTATCAGCCATTAGTAGGTTTCATCCTCCCTTGTGATGTTGCATTACATCGCAGGCTTTACGTAACTCCCCAAGAGTGTGTGTAACAAGTCCCGATCTAATGTGTTCCCATGAATCTACCATATACTTATGAGAAAACAAGGATATGCAGTCATACGTTCGCCCGCTCATACTAGGCGTAAGGTACTAAGGTAAGTAATAAGTTCTACTTGTGTATTCCAGTCCCGTCTGTGTTACGAATGGAAGTAAGAAGGATCAAGTAACAAGGAACAAAAACTAATTGTCTCCTTGCTAGGTGACAAAAGATAAGTCTCAGCATTCGAATTCCCAGAGGAATTACCTGGACTTCCACCTGTTCGTCAAGTGGAGTTCCAGATTGACCTTGCACCTGGAGCAGCGCCAGTTGCACGCGCACCGTACCGTTTAGCACCAGGGGAGCTTCAAGAACTATCTACCCAACTCCAAGAGCTATTGGATAGGAGTTTTATTAGGCCCAGTTCTTCACCATGGGGAGCTCCAGTTCTGTTTGTTAAGAAGAAAGATGGGAGCTTTCGTATGTGCATAGATTATCGGGAGTTGAACAAGGTAACGATTAAGAACCGATATCCTTTGCCTCGTATTGATGACTTGTTTGACCAACTGCAAGGGTCGAGCTTCTACTCTAAGATTGACTTGAGGTCGGGGTACCATCAGCTGAGAGTCCGAGAAGAGGATGTGGCGAAAACGGCGTTTCGAACCCGTTATGGACATTATGAGTTTTTGGTTATGCCATTTGGGCTAACTAATGCACCTGCGGTGTTCATGGATCTAATGAACCGTGTGTGCAAGCCTTACTTGGACAAATTCGTCATAGTGTTCATAGATGACATATTGATCTATTCCAAGAGCAGGGAGGAGCACGAGCAGCACCTGCGGTTAATCTTGGAACTACTGAGGAATGAGCAGCTGTATGCAAAGTTTTCTAAATGTGATTTTTGGATTCGAGAGGTCCAATTCCTTGGGCATGTGGTCAACAAGGCAGGGATACATGTGGACCCAGCCAAGATTGACGCTATCAAAAGTGGGAGGCTCCTAGGACCCCTACTGAAGTGCGCCAATTTCTTGGTCTCACGGGATATTATCGCAGGTTTATTGAGGGATTTTCTAAGATCGCTCAACCTCTCACCGCCCTAACGCAGAAGGGTATTACGTATAAGTGGGGAGATGACCAAGAATCTGCCTTTCAGCTACTAAAGTCCAAACTTTGCAGTGCACCGATATTATCGTTGCCTGAGGGTACAGAGGACTTTGTAGTATATTGTGATGCGTCTACCCAAGGCTTAGGGTGCGTACTGATGCAACGTGATAAGGTAATTGCATATGCATCGCGACAACTGAAGGTCCATGAGAAGAACTACCCCACTCATGATTTGGAACTGGGAGCGGTAGTTTTCGCTCTCAAAATCTGGAGACACTACCTCTATGGAACCAAGTGCACTATTTTCACTGACCACAAGAGCCTTCAGCATATATTTGACCAAAAGGTACTAAACATACGGCAACGTCGTTGGTTGAACTTTTGAACGATTATGACTGTGCCATCAAGTATCATCCAGGGAAAGCTAACGTAGTGGCTGATGCCCTCAGTCGAAAGGAAACGAAACCCAAAAGAGTGCGAGCCTTACAACTCACCATTCACTCTAACCTTCCTGATAAGATACGTGAAGCCCAGGGTGAGGCATTTAAGGAAGAAAACATCGGGCTTGAGACCCTACATGGTGCAGATAAGCACTTAGAACTAAGAACAGACGGTCTGCAGTACTTCATGAATCGAGTCTGGATACCACGATTTGGGGATCTCAGACAACTGGTGCTCGATGAAGCACATACCTCCCGCTATTCGGTACATCCTGGTTCGGACAAGATGTATCAAGATCTTAAGACTCTATACTGGTGGCCAAACATGAAAGCCGAGATAGCCACTTATGTTAGTAAGTGCTTGACTGGTGCGAAGGTTAAGATTGAATATCAAAAACCTTCAGGCCTACTCCAACAACCAGAGATTCCAATGTGGAAATGGGATGGAATTTCCATGGACTTCATTACAAAGCTTCCTACAACGCCAACGGGCCATAACATGATTTGGGTTATCGTGGACCGTTTAACCAAATCGGCCCACTTCCTGGCAATAAAAGAAACGGATTCGTTAGAAAAGCTGGCGAACCTATACATCAAGGAGATAGTCTCTAGGCATGGGGTGCCTACTTCCATTATATCTGATCGCGATGGGCGATTCACTTCTCGTTTCTGGACTACTCTCCAAGATGCTTTAGGAACTCGTCTTGATATGAGCACAGCCTATCACCCACAGACGGATGGACAAAGTGAACGTACCATCCAAACATTAGAGGATCTGCTACGAGCATGCGTGGTGGACTTTGGTAATAACTGGGATAAGCACTTGCCCTTAATCGAATTCTCTTACAACAACAGTTACCACACTTCGATACAGTGTGCGCCTTTCGAGGCACTTTACGGGCGCAAGTGTAGGTCTCCTATCTGTTGGACTGAGGTTGGGGATAGCCACCTAACAGGTCCCGAACTAGTGCACGAAACTTCTGAGAAGATAGTGCAAATTAGAAATCGGATGGCTGCTGCTTGGGATCGACAGAAAAGTTATGCTGACAAACGTCGAAAACCTTTGGAGTTCCAGGTTGGGGACAAGGTTTTGTTAAAGGTGTCACCGTGGAAAGGAGTGATACGCTTTGGGAAACGAGGGAAGTTAAATCCCAGATACGTCGGACCTTTCGAGATCGTTAAAAGGATTGGTTCGGTAGCTTACTGATGTGTCGTAAAACACATCTATTCTCTTATGTATTTTTTGTTATAATTGAGTCTTTTGTATATAGTTTTTAGTAGTTTTAGGCGTGTATTCGTTTGTTGGCCTATTTTTGTCATTGTATAGATTTTTATTAATTTTTAGTACTTATTTATTTATTTTATATTTTAGTAGGTGTTCGTATGGACGTTGGAGCGTAAACGATGAACTTTGGTCAAGCCAAGAACACCCGAGCGTAAAGCACGGAGTAATAATAATAATAATAATAATAATAATAAAAAGAAAAAAAAAAGTTGTAAGCTTGGGCCGAAGCCCAAGCCATAATTCAAAGAAAAGGTCGGTGCACGATATGTTTGACATTGACGGCGGCATATTATCAACAAATTCACAATTCAACATATCATTGAATCGCACTGTAACAAAAGTCAAACGGTCAAATAGGGTGACGAGCGAACGAGCACGGAAGGAGAAAAGGCCACGGGCACGTTAAAGATCAATAGCCAGCGAGCCTTGGGTTAGGTTTAGTTTTCGCTTTATATTTTTATAGACATGATGAAATTGTTTTTTATAAACTTTGAATTTATGTTTCTAATTATAATTATGAACTAGACTTTTATGGTTGCTTAGGTTTATGAACTAGACACATTATTTGCAGTTTTTAATGATTCTTGGTTTTTAATTTTGATGTGTAGGATTACATGATTTTTATTTCTATTGTTGGATTTGATATATGTGTGTTGGTGTTAATTTTATTTGAAGTTTGTTTATTGGTTTTGTGGAGCTAGGCATGTAGAGATACCCCCTAGGTCTATAAATCAATCTAGTTCGTCAACTTAGGTTAGCGTGCTAGTATTTGGAGTTGGAGTACGACACAAGTATAACAAACTAATATAATAAATTTAACTAAGACGTGCAGTCCATTCTTGAGGGTGAGAAATCTAACTCGAGTTTGCTAGGTAACTAACTAGGCATTGTTCGGTAGTTGGCAAGCGCTAGGGCGGGAGTCGCTACTTGTTCGTGTTTAGAGTTTTCCTAGGTTTTCTTTAGTAGAGTTTAAGTCTGCTTCATAGTTTAAGGGTTTTAATCCAGGAGAGGTTTTAATCTGATTTCTGTGGGATTTCGGTACGCTAGGGCGATCCGGATCCATCTTAGCATTTCTGCACTTGTCCCGCCTTAAGTCTAGTGAGCTATCTTTGACAGGAGGTTTATTAGATAAGAATAGGGTCTCAAGTTAATTACCAGATTCAGGATTTATTGCTAGTATCTAGGGATTTTACCTAAGTAACCAGCCTTCTTCCTATCCGATTTCTCCAAGTTCCTAGGTTCGTATAAGCAATTGAGGTTATTTTGTTTATATTTAGTTTCTTTTAAGTTTATAATTAGTAGTTTAAAATACCCCCCATTTAAGTATATATTTATTTAGGCTAGTATTCGGTATAGGTTGTGATCTAGAGTTGCATTCGCGTCTTTGGGTTCGAAACTCGGTCTTATCTGTTTACTGCTTTGCGACCGGTACACTTGCCGTGCGTGTGTAGTTTTTAGGTGAGTCGTTTTAATTAGAACTTGTGTTATTTATATATATACATTTACACACATCAAGTTTTTGGCGCCGTTGCCGGGGACGCAATTGGCATTCTGGATAATTTCCCAAACCGTTTGTCTGGTCTTTTAATTTGTAAATAGTTTTTGTTTTTTCCTGTAATTATTATTTTTTATTTTTTATTTGTTTTTATTCGTAATATATATTTTTTTTAACATGTGTGAGATCTGTGGAGGGCCCCATTTTACTATAAAATGCCCAAATTCATCGGGGTATTCCGCAGATTACTATGCTAACACGTATTTGCAGCCGCAGCCATATCAGTCATACCAGCCTTCACATCCACAGGCTAACCGGTGGTTTAACCCTGCAACATCTGAGTCACTAGATAGAATAAAAAGTCGGCCTGATCGTCTACAAGCTAAGATGTATGAGGAAAGGCATGGTGGGAGCTCGTCAGAGTATCCACCTAGCCAACATTTTTATCAACATCCCGATTATCGGGATGTCTCGTCTCACACTAGACCCGATTTTGCCGCCTTACTTGCTAAACAACAGCTCATGCTCGAGGATATCGATTCTTTGCTATCCAAGCGCACCGACTCTTTGAGGGAACAAGATGCGGCACTTAAAAGGCTAGAGGCTCAGGTAGATGAACTGAAGACCATAATGGACGTTGAAGTCCCACCTCCAGTTCAGCAAGTTTATTTCACAAATGATGACCCAGACGAGATGGTAACATTTACATTACCTGATTGTATTAGTCCCGTTGCTGAAACTGTTTGTCCTTACTCATCTGATTCTGTGCATGATTTAACTGACCCATATGATTCTTTACACTTGTCTTGTGAGGATGATATTTTGCAGGATTCAGGGTTAGAGCCAGAGACCATAATGGACGCCTTAGTCCCACCTCCGGTTCAACAGGATGAGCAGCCTTGCCAGATCTCTAGTTCAGTAGCATACCCTTGGGAGGCAGATGTCTGGAGTGATGATGAGGAGATAGAAAGGATAGCTTGGGACGCGCATAGGAAAGCCATGATGGAGAAGATAGGGGAGACTGAGGAAGATATGGACTTTTCAGAATCCACAGGCTGGCTGTTTGAGGAAGAAGTGGTGGAAGAGGAAGACACCACTGACCTGCTTGAAGAAGCAGCTGATGGAGAAGCAGAGTTTGGTGACGAGTTGGTTGATTTGACAGCTCCAGAAGTGGACAAAGATTTTGAACAAGTGTCACCAAACAAGGAAGATGAGAAAGAAGCAGTGGTGGAAGAAGAAGAACACCACAGCCGGCCCGTGCAGGCATTGGATATTACACTGCTAGTAGTGCCACCACCATGGCCACCACCACGGGAGAAGGCGAAGAGGCACCTGGACCGACACAGGGTAAGGGTCAGGAGTTGTAGAGACAACAAATCCCCACATTACATGCCAAGAATCAGGTTTGGTCCAGGTAAATTTAAATATTGGTGGCCCGACCCATTTAAATTTGATAAAATATTTTTCAATTCCACTAATGTAATTTTACTAAATAACATGGATCGGGTGGAATTAAACGGGTTGGATCGGGTCCAGATAAAAGAGAAGCCCCCTGATTAAGTTTAAGTGTGGGGAGGCTCTGTAGAGTTTGTAAAATTATATTTATACCTATTTTTTTTTCTAGCTTTTCATTTTTTTTTTATTTGTGGTCGTTCTTTGGTAGTAGTTTGTAGGTTTTTATCTTTCTATTTTATCTTTGTTTTTTCGTGTCTTTGAGTCCGTTAGCAGGTTTGCGTGTTTGCTTAAGTAGAGGAAATTTCACAATGAGCGGATCCCATGTATTATCTTTATATATATTTTATGAGTGGGAGTTTTGGTAAAGGTTTGGGTAATAAAAGAGATTTTTTCTTAAAAAATTAATTAACTTTCTGTGAAAAAAGATTTTTGACGTAATGTGAGGAGTCTGGGCTGACCTGTTCGCCTTATGCGACCAGCTATTACCCCAGAAAGTTATATATTTTTTCTCTTGCAGCGCGTGTTGTGATCACAAGTGTCCTTCACGTTGAGCGAGAACCAGATTTTTTTTTTCTTTCTACCCATTTGGTTCTACCACCATACACCGCCAGTTTGCCAAGCAGGTACGTCTTCTTGTTTGTTGTTATATTATGAGTCTAAGTTAGTAGTTTGAGTCTTTTTAATTTATTTTTGTGGTTCGGTATTATGCTCGGGTTTTGTTTGTTTCCTTTTGCGCAGGTTTGGATTGCACCACCCGTACTCAATCTCCATTCGGGTGATTCCAGAGCTGTTTATCATTTGTTAAGGCAAGCCTAGAGTTTACCAGTGTGTCAGAGCCGATCGCGACCAAAATGCTATACGGTCGAGCTGGATTGGACTAGAATACTAGAGCTTACGAAGAAAAATTAACCAGCTAAGTCCTTTTCAATTTGCCCTCGTCTTTTTATTTTTGTATTTGGAATTTATTTTTTTGTTCTAAGTCGTTCTCTATTCCTACATTGAGGGCAATGTAGAGTTTAAGTGTGGGGATGGAAAACTGTCGTTTTATTTGTATAAAGAGTCGTTTGAGTCAAAAAAATGAAAAAAATTTAAAAAAAAAAAAAAAAAGTCCTTGATTTTGAAGTTTGCCTTATATAAAATATGGAAAATGATAGGTAAAGTTAGGTGTCCGGTTTTCAAATAGTATGTATAATAAGAGATTAAAATTGATTGAAAACGTGTCTGATTTGGGATATGTGGGTAGGCTCGGCCGGTAGAAAGGTTTCCTTTGAAAAGTAATAAATTAATTATGTTAGGCTATTTTGTGGGTTCTCATCTAGGAGAAACGGGGAGACCGAAACCGCCAAAAATAGTATAAGAAGTACCGTTATAAGTAGAAAACCGTTAGAATTTCTAATCACTTAAAAAAAAAATTAGAAATCAAAGCAAAAATGCTGAAGCTTAAGGTGCCTGGCCACTGAGATAGCGACTTGGATTGGTCACACCCTCTAAGTTAAGTATGCTGAGATGAAAAAAAAATGTTGAAGCTTAAGGTGCTTGGCCACTGGGATAGCGACTTGGATTGGTCACACCCTCTGAGTTAAGTATGCCAAAAAAAAAAAAAAGTGATTTTAAATTCTCTTGGTTTTCTATATAAGACGGTTGGGAAATGGTCAATTGGTCGTTCCTTTAGCTTCATAAGCTTGAGGCGGGATTAGGAGGAACTGTAGCTTCCTTCGAGTGAGACCCTAGATAGACTAATCAACATGAACTTAACATAAATAAAAAGGGGCTTGGAAACCGGTGTGGGTTTAAGAGGATCAATATACCTGCAATCGCAATCAATACGTTAGTAGATTATTAATTAAGTAACCTATGTTTTGAAACTGGATGTAAACCTAACTGTGATTCCATAGCATAATTCTTTTTCAGGGACGAAAAAGGTTTAAGTGTGGGGATGTTTGATGTGTCGTAAAACACATCTATTCTCTTATGTATTTTTTGTTATAATTGAGTCTTTTGTATATAGTTTTTAGTAGTTTTAGGCGTGTATTCGTTTGTTGGCCTATTTTTGTCATTGTATAGATTTTTATTAATTTTTAGTACTTATTTATTTATTTTATATTTTGGTAGGTGTTCGTGTGGACGTTGGAGCGTAAACGAGAAACTTTAGTCGAGCCAAGAACACCCGAGTTAAAAACACGGAGCTAGAATGCTATATATAATAACAGTAAATAATAATAATAATAATTAAAAAAAAAAAGGAATTGAGCTTGGACCCGTGACCCAAGCCAAACCTAAATAAACAAAACAAATTTGTCAAAGTCGGTGAAAAAAACATATGGAAACTTCGGAGAGCCGCATCAAAATAAATAGAATAAGATATCATTCATTCATTGGAAAAAAAACTGCGGGGGGATTATTCATACATCACGATAGCGGCGGGGAACAAAAGGGAATTGCAATTCCATACAATCGCAAAAAAAGTGCACGCCCAACCACGGTGACGAGCGAACGAGCACGGAAGGAGAAAAGGCCACGGGCACGTTAAAGATCAATAGCCAACGAGCCTTGGGTTAGGTTTAGTTTTCGTTTATTATTTTTATAGACATGGTTAAAACTATTTTTATTTATTTTGTGATGTTTATAAAGATTATGAACTAAATATTTTATGGTTGCTTAGGTTTATGAACTAGACACGTAATTTGCAATATTTAATGATTTTTGGTTTTTAGTTTTGATGTGTAGAATTACATGACTTTAATTTTATTGTTGGATTTGATATATGTGTGTTGGTGTTATTTTTATTTGAAGTTTGTTTATTGGTTTTGTGGAGCTAGGCATGTAGAGATACCCCCTAGGTCTTGAAATCAATCTAGTTCGTCAACTTAGGTTAGCGTGCTAGTATTTGGAGTTGGAGTACGACACAAGTATAACAAACTAATATAATAGATTAACTAAGACGTGCAGTCCATTCTTGAGGGTGAGAAATCTAACTCGAGATTGCTAGGTAACTAACTAGGCATTGTTCGGTAGTTGGCAAGCGCTAGGGCGGGAGTCGCTACTTGTCCGTGTTTAGAGTTTTCCTAGGTTTTCTTCAGTAGAGTTTAAGTCTGCTTCATAGTTTGAGGGTTTTAATCCAGGAGAGGTTTTAATCTGATGTCTGTGGGATTTTGGTACGCTAGGGCGATCCAGATCCATCTTAGCATTTCTACACTTGTCCCGCCTTGAGTCTAGTGAGCTATCCTTGACAGGAGGTTTATTAGGTAAGAATAGGGTCTCAAGTTAATTACCAGATTCAGGATTTATTGCTAGTGTCTAGGGATTTTACCTAAGTAACCAACCTTCTTCCTATCCGATTTCTCCAAGTTCCTTGTTCCTATAAGCAACTAAAGTTATTTTATTTATATTTAGTTTCTTTTAAGTTTATAATTAGTAGTTTAAAATACCCCCATATAAGTATATATTTATTTAGGCTAGTATTCGGTAGAGGTTGTGATCTAGAGTTGCATTCGCGTCTTTGGGTTCGATACTCGGTCTTATCTGTTTACTACTTTGCGACCGGTACACTTGCCGTGCGTGTGTAGTTTTTAGGTGAGTCGTTTTAATTAAAGCTTGTGTTATTTTTATATATACATTTATACACATCACTTACCAGCTAAATCTACCAGATGAACTCAGTGGAGTACATAATGTATTCCACGTCTCAAACTTGAAGAAATGCTTATCTGATACGACACTGGTAGTGCCACTGGAGGAGATCCAGGTGGACGATCAGCTGCGGTTCGTGGAAGAATCAGTGGAGATTCTTGAGCAGGGCGTCAAGAAACTCAGACAAAGCACTATACCTATTGTTAAGGTACGGTGGAATTCCCGTCTAGGACCGGAATAAACGTGGGAGCGCAGAGATCAGATGCGGCTCAAATACCCACACCTCTTTATTGAACCTGAAATCGTACATAGATCAAACGCGGAACATAAAGCAGCTCTTTCAAAGTGAATTTCGGGGCGAAATTCCTTTCAACTTGGGGATGATGTGACATCCGGGAACCAATCACACATTTTTATAGCTGGCTTTATTGTTTACTTGCTGAATTTCGGGACGAAATTCTTTTCAACTTGGGGATGATGTGACACCCCGCATTTTCAGGTTAAATACTCTTACTGAACTCTAGTTAACTTACATGTTCATACATGGCTAGATACTTAACTAGGGTTAGTTAAGTAGGTTTATGTGACATCCGTCACCTTCATCTTTCATATAATTGACAAAAATAGCCCTTCAAATATTTCCATTATAGTCCCTAAAAGTTTCGTCGTTTTCAAAAAAAAAAAAATAAAAATAAAAATTATTTTAGTGTAAACTAAAAAAAAAATTGATTATTTATATTTATAGTTGATCGGGCATAAGTTTTAATCAAATGCGTATCTTGAAACGTATTCGTAAAAGATTTTATAAAAAAAATAAGTTTCATAAGTTTAAAAACATTTGGGGTTAAGTTAGTTAACTTGGTTAAGGTTTTATTAAAGAAACTTAACTAAAAATCATAATATACTTAACCAAACTAACAGAGGGACCTAATCTGCCAATTTCTCAAAGTTTTAAACACTTTCTCCCTCCCCCATGCTGCTGACTCGTTTCCGGCCAAAAGTTCCGGCGGCCGGAGTCCTTTTCCGGCGGACTTAAAATCCAAGATTTAAACGTTTTTAATTCGTTTTATTAAATGCCATACGTTTCTTCACTCGTTACCTTCGAATTTCTATCATTAAACTGAGTTTTAACGCGTTAATCATGAGTTTAATTCGTGCATTTATAGTATAACGACCGGAATATTAATCAACATTAAAAACTCGACTTTGCTCGTTCCTAATATAAACCGATCACATGAATGGATTTCTGCACGCTAGCACATCATAACCCACCAAGTAAACAAGCTAAAACGCGTCCAGAATGCAGTGTGATCGGCCACTTTATAATCGACCATGTCATCTCGAGTGCGACCTATAAACCACTTTGTAAGCCTCTTTTTCTTATGCCGTTTTATTTCCGTGTAGTGTCCGAACAAAAGCCCCCTATTACAGAGCATTAACATGTTCTTAATCGGGTTATTGATTTTAGGTTAGGGTTAGGGTTCTTGGAGGTTTATTTGGGGAAGAAGATGAAATTTAAGGAAGGTTTATATCATTATGCTTTCCAAATTATTCAACAAAGACTAGTAGTGGTGGAGTGGTTGTATGTGTGTTATGCAAACAAGATGGGGCGGGTTCGGATCCTAGCACCCACGTCCCATTCCATTTTTTTTTAAAGTTTTGATTTGTAAATCTATATATTAATAAATAAACACATTAAACTTGAAATATTCATAATAAATCCATTTTTCCTTCAAAATTTATGAAAATTTAGGAGTAACATCTTGACACTATAAAGAAGATTACCACACTTTTATTTTCTGAAAAATGTTTTATTTTTATATTTTTATTAAATTTATTTGTTTTAATAGTATTTAATTGATTAAAAATTCATTTTTAATGATTTTAATCTCAAACTTTTTGAGTAATTATTTCTAATCATCATGAACTTAATTAAAAATTATTGGTTCAGAAAACTTTTATTTTTATTGATTTTCCTATTTTTAATCATTTGAACATGATTTAATCGCATTAAATCAGTTTTAAATATAATTGAGTTTATAAAAATTATGGGAAAATTAATTACATTTATTTACATCAGAAAGTAATTAATTTCTATAAAAATAATATTTTTGGAACATGTCTTGAATTTTTAGTCTTATTTACATTTAATTAGACATAAATAATCATTTATTTATTTATATTATTTAACCTCTATTTTATAAATACTTTGCTTATTAAATAGAAACATTTTTATGTTTGAAAATCTTTATTATCATTTGTGGGATCGTTATGTAACTAAAAGCTATTTACTCAATATTTACGATCATTGTATTTATTTACAATAATTAGTTAAAGTAATTAACTAAATTATTTCGTCTTCATTATTTAAACACATTTTTATCTAAATACTCCATTGACAATAATTATATTACCTAAACCACACTTACGAACTTTGATATATTATTTGTGATATACAACTTTTACATTAATTAACGTGACTGATCATGAAAACTCCAATTCCCCAAATCGACTTAGCAAACCCTAATGCCTTAGACCCTAGTTACCTTAGACTTTTTAGACATTTCCTTATTAGTACTCTCATACATTTTAGGTTGGATTCTTCGGAATTCCCATTACTTAGCTCACGACCGCTTAAGTTGGATCTTAATCGCTTTGCGCAAACTGTGAGTATATCTTTCCCCTTTTTACCGTTTTACTATTCTGGGGTGACTCATGTACTTACTATCAAGTTTCTATTTCTTTTACTAAATGCAATTCTCATGTGTGTTTGCTTTATGTTAATTGGTGTGTCTATGACTTGTCAAAATCATTAACCGTTCTGCGGCCTAGCATTTCAATGAATAGTACTATGGTATACCCCCTTGAGACTCTGTTGAGAGAATCTTGGTCATTGTCTTGTTAATTCATTATTCAGTTGGTTATTCATGTGTTAGTCATTATTCATCAAGGTTTGGTTTTGAACGGATATTACTTATTACATAATTGCAAATGGTACCGCACATGAATTGCTAAGCACTTTTCCACTATATTTATTTAAACAGGGTATGCTCACCAATACAATTTTTGTATTGACCAAAATATTTTGTACATGTTTCAGGTTGTTTTGAGATGCTTCTTTTAGGCTTTTGGATTTTATATTTCAGTCTTGTCTACATTGTATCTTAGCTAGACTTGTCACTTTAGAATTATTGTATCCTGTAATTTCATTTCAATGTAATAAATTATTTAATCAATGTATTTAAATTTACACTTTAGTCCATGAGCTATTGAACAATCGTCACTACGTGACACCTCGATGTTTCCGCCATCGGTTGGGGTGTTACAGATTGGTATCAGAGCCATGGTTATAGGGAATTAGGTTATTAGAATGCCTTTTAGCCTAGACTATAACTAAGCTTACTTTCACGAGTCCTCTCGTTTATATTTCTCTTATTTCCTATTATTTTCTTTCAAGATATTTTCGTTATGATTATTTCTCGTTATTCTTTCGATATTTTGCTTAGCGAAGAAGACACTCGTATTTCACAAACGAAACGATATCATCAAGTTAGGAGTGGTATCCATACCTTGGTGATTAGTTTCACTCTTCTATAGGTTATTTATCTTAGGAATACATCTTCGAGATAGGAGTGACATCCACACCTCAAAGAGTATTTCCTTTAAAAAGAAACTTAACCACTAAGCTGGGGGTGATATCCTTAACTTAGTGATTGGTTTCATTCCACAATCGCTTTCAATTTTGAAATATATCTTGGAGTTAGGAGTGAAATCCACATCTCAAGGATCTATTTCTACATCTCGTTGATTATGAATTTTCTTAAAAGCTGGTAATCTATTACATACGTTAATTTTATCATTCACGTCATTTTAAATCTTGGTCTTTTAAAACACAGTAGATTTATACATACTTCATGAAATGATTTCATCTTGCGTTTTATAAAATTTGTATTGCATCTTTCACAAATCAAATGTAAACCTTTTATTTTCATACGACCTACCCAATATATGTTTTCGGGAGAAACTTGCAACTATTAATATGCCTTATAACACTTTTCAAACTCGACTTCTCGTAAACACATGAAAATGGGTATTTACGAAGATTTTGCAAATAAACCTGTTTTGAATCTAAAACACACTTTGATTTCTAAAAAAATTTCTCATGCACCACTACTATTCTTTCAACAATATCACAAAGTCGAGTAAACTGCGAAAAATTTACCTTTTACACTTATACTCTTTCAGTTGCAAAACTTTTGGTTTAACAAAACAATGGACATATCTTTTATCAGAATGTTGCTAAATGTCTCTTACAGTATAACGCATATATGTAAAATTACTAGATTTTAACTCACATGCCAGAAGACTATACTCCCGTTTCCGTGCACATTCATTTGCCGTAAATTTCATTATCTTAATCTTGCACCATTTTTTTATTCATAGTTATTTCTAACACGTTATTTGTGATTATTTTCACATTGCCTATTTGCATTAATTTAACTCGTTTACTTTCATTTTGTGCAATTGTGCGATTTACTCGATTTATGTTATACTATTCTTTCAGTTGGAATTTTATGCTATACTTATATACTTACACGAACACATATTTGGTATGCATATTTTCTTTCCTGTTTTGAGCAAAACCCTGTTATACTATGCATTATTTTGTTTTTCATCATGGTCAATAAACATACTAGTTGATAACTCGTATGAGATCTAAGCTAGTGCCCACGTACGACTCGGATTAGGGTATTTCTTTAATCCGAGGGGAACGGTGTAAACCTCAGGGTCTATCAATACGAATGTTTAGAGCCAACGATGTGAACAGAAGTTACCGGTTAAGGGTGAACCCGAAAGGGAAGAACCTCTAACCATGTTTATTACTTACACGTTACTCTCATTACGGTTAAAGGATAAACCCGAAAGGGAAAGACCCCTAACCATGTCATGATTAAACATTATTTCATTACAATGGCTATTACATATTGGTTGCACGCATTTATTTCTAGTATTACTTAGGATAGGGTTATGGAAAAGCATAACACCCTAGTGTAAGGTAAATCGATGATTACGGTCCGGAACGCAATCATGGGCTTACAGGTACATGAGGGTGGTGTGTGATTCTAATTAGGCTATTGGTAGACAATCAGTACGAGTCCAAAGTATCGGGAGTGTGGTGGGTCAGCTGCGGTACACCCTATATATAAGCATAAACGATACTGCGAGAGCGGACTAGGAGTCGGACCAAGAACCTACCCATTACTTGCTAATTACCTCTTCATTAGATCGTTGACTAATAGCTAGAATTTTCAATAAGAACATTTCATATAAGTTTCAATTAGTTTTGTTGGAGCTTTTCTTGTTGACCACCTCTTCAGAAACCCTTAAACTTTGTATACTTTTACACTCCCTGTTAGTCGAAAACCAGTCGCCTGTATTTAATAAAGTTCGGGCAGAAACATTTGTAAAGTAGGGGAGACTGCTTCATTAGTACCTTTGCCCCTCACCCGTTACACATTCCCAAAACTTTTCTCATTTAAAATTCTCAACTTTCTAACTTTGGGTTAACTGTCAAAAATTCTGAAACTTTACTTTGGGTATTAAACAACTATTTTAAATTTTGTCAAATTATAAATGATGAAATTTTCTTTTAAAAACCTGGATGATTTTTACAACGCCTTTTAGTTTCATAGTAGCCTCCACTTGAAAGAAATTTCGAGACGAAATTTTCTAAAGTAGGGGAGACTGTGACATCCGTCACCTTCATCTTTCATATAATTGACAAAAATAGCCCTTCAAATATTTCCATTATAGTCCCTAAAAGTTTCGTCGTTTTCAAAAAAAAAAAAATAAAAATAAAAATTATTTTAGTGTAAACTAAAAAAAAATTGATTATTTATATTTATAGTTGATCGGGCATAAGTTTTAATCAAATGCGTATCTTGAAACGTATTCGTAAAAGATTTTATAAAAAAAATAAGTTTCATAAGTTTAAAAACATTTGGGGTTAAGTTAGTTAACTTGGTTAAGGTTTTATTAAAGAAACTTAACTAAAAATCATAATATACTTAACCAAACTAACAGAGGGACCTAATCTGCCAATTTCTCAAAGTTTTAAACACTTTCTCCCTCCCCCATGCTGCTGACTCGTTTCCGGCCAAAAGTTCCGGCGGCCGGAGTCCTTTTCCGGCGGACTTAAAATCCAAGATTTAAACGTTTTTAATTCGTTTTATTAAATGCCATACGTTTCTTCACTCGTTACCTTCGAATTTCTATCATTAAACTGAGTTTTAACGCGTTAATCATGAGTTTAATTCGTGCATTTATAGTATAACGACCGGAATATTAATCAACATTAAAAACTCGACTTTGCTCGTTCCTAATATAAACCGATCACATGAATGGATTTCTGCACGCTAGCACATCATAACCCACCAAGTAAACAAGCTAAAACGCGTCCAGAATGCAGTGTGATCGGCCACTTTATAATCGACCATGTCATCTCGAGTGCGACCTATAAACCACTTTGTAAGCCTCTTTTTCTTATGCCGTTTTATTTCCGTGTAGTGTCCGAACAAAAGCCCCCTATTACAGAGCATTAACATGTTCTTAATCGGGTTATTGATTTTAGGTTAGGGTTAGGGTTCTTGGAGGTTTATTTGGGGAAGAAGATGAAATTTAAGGAAGGTTTATATCATTATGCTTTCCAAATTATTCAACAAAGACTAGTAGTGGTGGAGTGGTTGTATGTGTGTTATGCAAACAAGATGGGGCGGGTTCGAATCCTAGCACCCACGTCCCATTCCATTTTTTTTTAAAGTTTTGATTTGTAAATCTATATATTAATAAATAAACACATTAAACTTGAAATATTCATAATAAATCCATTTTTCCTTCAAAATTTATGAAAATTTAGGAGTAACATCTTGACACTATAAAGAAGATTACCACACTTTTATTTTCTGAAAAATGTTTTATTTTTATATTTTTATTAAATTTATTTGTTTTAATAGTATTTAATTGATTAAAAATTCATTTTTAATGATTTTAATCTCAAACTTTTTGAGTAATTATTTCTAATCATCATGAACTTAATTAAAAATTATTGGTTCAGAAAACTTTTATTTTTATTGATTTTCCTATTTTTAATCATTTGAACATGATTTAATCGCATTAAATCAGTTTTAAATATAATTGAGTTTATAAAAATTATGGGAAAATTAATTACATTTATTTACATCAGAAAGTAATTAATTTCTATAAAAATAATATTTTTGGAACATGTCTTGAATTTTTAGTCTTATTTACATTTAATTAGACATAAATAATCATTTATTTATTTATATTATTTAACCTCTATTTTATAAATACTTTGCTTATTAAATAGAAACATTTTTATGTTTGAAAATCTTTATTATCATTTGTGGGATCGTTATGTAACTAAAAGCTATTTACTCAATATTTACGATCATTGTATTTATTTACAATAATTAGTTAAAGTAATTAACTAAATTATTTCGTCTTCATTATTTAAACACATTTTTATCTAAATACTCCATTGACAATAATTATATTACCTAAACCACACTTACGAACTTTGATATATTATTTGTGATATACAACTTTTACATTAATTAACGTGACTGATCATGAAAACTCCAATTCCCCAAATCGACTTAGCAAACCCTAATGCCTTAGACCCTAGTTACCTTAGACTTTTTAGACATTTCCTTATTAGTACTCTCATACATTTTAGGTTGGATTCTTCGGAATTCCCATTACTTAGCTCACGACCGCTTAAGTTGGATCTTAATCGCTTTGCGCAAACTGTGAGTATATCTTTCCCCTTTTTACCGTTTTACTATTCTGGGGTGACTCATGTACTTACTATCAAGTTTCTATTTCTTTTACTAAATGCAATTCTCATGTGTGTTTGCTTTATGTTAATTGGTGTGTCTATGACTTGTCAAAATCATTAACCGTTCTGCGGCCTAGCATTTCAATGAATAGTACTATGGTATACCCCCTTGAGACTCTGTTGAGAGAATCTTGGTCATTGTCTTGTTAATTCATTATTCAGTTGGTTATTCATGTGTTAGTCATTATTCATCAAGGTTTGGTTTTGAACGGATATTACTTATTACATAATTGCAAATGGTACCGCACATGAATTGCTAAGCACTTTTCCACTATATTTATTTAAACAGGGTATGCTCACCAATACAATTTTTGTATTGACCAAAATATTTTGTACATGTTTCAGGTTGTTTTGAGATGCTTCTTTTAGGCTTTTGGATTTTATATTTCAGTCTTGTCTACATTGTATCTTAGCTAGACTTGTCACTTTAGAATTATTGTATCCTGTAATTTCATTTCAATGTAATAAATTATTTAATCAATGTATTTAAATTTACACTTTAGTCCATGAGCTATTGAACAATCGTCACTACGTGACACCTCGATGTTTCCGCCATCGGTTGGGGTGTTACAGATTAACATATGTTAGATGATGTTAACATATGTTATAAGTAGGAAAATTCTTGTTAAACCCACACATGAGTCCTGTATCCCAAACGTTGGTGAATTATGTGGCATACATAGCAGTAATACGTACAATTGAATTATGGTGAACATGAAGTACGTGCTTATGTGAATTACATGTTTTTGTGAATGATCGCCTAACTGAAAGATAATACGTAGATTATGTAAATTACGTGCGCAACATGATTAATATATTATGTAATAATGAAAACAATGGTTTCTATGCAATTTAGGGTGACTAATATTATTGGGTCCGGTATTGGGCTAAAACATGATTAAAAGGTCAAGTTAATGGACTAGAAGGGCCCTAAAACCCAATTACTTGGGGAACAAGCAAGGCCCTCTTATAATTAGGAGGCAAGAAAAAGATAAAACCCTACTTCTTCTTCTTGTTTGTGCCGTGCGAAACCCCCACCCCCCTTCTCTCTTGGCTTTCAAGCAATCAAGTAATCTTTCACCTAATCAAGCTAGTTCGGGTTTAATCTCAAGGCTCTAGGGAGTTTTAGCATTGCAAGGTATACATCCTTATGATTTTTGATGAATTATAATACTTGAAAAACCTTAAAAACTCTAAAAATAATGGATATAGAATCGCATGCATGTATGTATAGGGATTCTTGAACGTTCTTGATGATTTGATGATGATTGTTATTAGTAACCATGCTTAGGGTTTTCACATGATAACATATGTGTTTTGCTATGATTAATATGGTGTTTAATTAGTACTATAGGTGTTATACATGTATTAGGGATGTTCATGAAAAATTAGGGTTTGTAGATTACTTGGGATGCAAGTTTAAGATTCTGGCAGATTCGGTTGAACGTTTTGTAGGGGCTGTAATGGGTTGGTAAATTGATTGTTTTGATGATTTCTTTGTATGATTGTAATGTACAAGGTCTTATCTTTTCATAATGGGCAAAACCATCAGATTTGGACATCGTTTGAGTCGTTTTTGGAATTTTAATTGATTAGAGGTCATATCAGATTTTCGGATTTGTAAATTGGGTTAACTTTAAATGGTCATAACTTGAGATTTACAAGGAGTTAGGTTATGAAATTTTTACAGAAGGTCAATATTGGAAAAATAGAGCTTTTCCAAGTGGATTCATCCCGTTTGGATGAATACACAATTTTTGAGAATTTTTCTACTAAACTGACCTGTTGAGGAAATTTTCTGGACATAGCTGTGTTGTACGAATTTTCATAATTTTTGTGTTTGGAATTAAGACAAAAAAAAAAATAGATATTGCCAAGTGAATCACAAATACAATTCAGTAAAAATTTGGGACTCTAATTCATTCGTTAAGTATTTTAAATAAATTGTTTTTCACAGCGCACAATCTGTCCTAAAAACGCAGATTGTGTACGGGGTCTTTAGGTGACTATTTAGAGTTCTATGTGGTATGTAATTGACATGTACTTGTGTGAAAACTTGTATGAGATGTATTTGATGTATTAAACTGATAATAATCACTATGATCACCAACGGGAGACGTAGGACATACTTGAGCATGTAGAGTCATTAGGTGTCACTACACGGTTTTGAACATTTAAAGGTCTCGGATAAACGAGTTATATGGTGTGTTGGTTATGCACATATACTCACCTAGTGACACTTGTAATAGGGAGTCGGTAGCTCGTTACTGTTTGAGGGATTTGGATCATTCACGTGCAACCTAAGGTGAGTTTCACTACTCTTTTTCTCAAAAGCATGCGTCTCAGGTATGAGACACTTTACTTAACATTTTCTAGTCCGGTTTGGGACTACTTACACATCCCGGGTTGGGATGCCATGGATCCTTATGAGGGTCGGTTATTTTGCTAGTTCGCAATTGTGTCCTTGATAAACTAAACCATTTCTATCATCTGTAAGTCCTCACGTACCGAATGAGTTGCCAGGGTTGGCAAGCGGGTTATTAGTTGATAGCGCTATTAGGTATTACAAACCTCACACCGGCTCGGGGAGCGCGGGCGTGTGAACTATAACTTAACGAAACTTTATCATTGTGGATAGACAATGATGTCAGGCATGCGGCACACTTATGTGGCTACACGTACATAGCAGTTCGGTATATTCGGTTAGTTATCATGAATGGGTTAGCTACCCTTGACATGCGATGAACTAGTGGTTACACGGTGCGGGGCACCAACACAACTTACTTACTTACGTGGTTTTGGAAACCAGCGCATTTGCATATTAAATTACTTTACTTTGTGAACTCACCAGCTTTATGTTGACACACGATTTACATGCTTTTGCAGGTAGTTAGCTTCCGGTGCCAGGATTAGAAAGCACTGTACACTTCACTGCATTTGGGCTCTCGGGCATACACATAAATTATATATTATGCTTTCGTATGGTTTTAATTTGGGCGCATTGTTTTGCGCATAGTTTTTAAAAAGGTTTAAATTTGGTTTACGCTTCCGCAGCTTAACTAAACTTGGTTTTCGAAAACGAACTAAACGGTTTGGGCATTTAGAGTTCGTTCCTGTGACTTATGGCTATGGGATCCTGGTTTGTCATGCGCCTCGCGGTATAAACCCCGCAGTGGAAATTTGAGGGTGTGACAGATTGGTATCAGAGCCACTCCTGTGCCGTTCGGGATGGTGGGTGCATACCTCATCAGGGACGATGAGACTCTAACCTCATCAGGGACGATGAGACTCTAAAGGGGGGTGAATGTGACACCCCAGGAAAATCCCACATCGGCCGTGGCCAGGAGAGATCCTTGGTTCATAAGTAATGTCTTGCCTCTTAAATCACCAACGCGTTTTGGGGCTTAATGTTAGTGGATGAGAGGAGAACTCCACAGTTAAGCGTGCTCAGGTGGGAGCATTTTCAGGATGGGTGACCTCCTGGGAAGTTTCTACCGGGGCACCCAAAAACAAATCTGTGAGCTCTGGGAGGGCAAAGCGGACAATATTGGTGGTGAGAGGGGTGGGGTGTTACAGTAACGAATCAAATCATTTGATATTTGATGTTCGGATTTAAGTATTTTTGAAAAAATCTGGGTATTTCAAAAAAAAATTGGCGGGAATATTGTTTTCTTCTTCTTTACCGAAACAGGGTATAACAAAAGGTTCGATTTTTTTCGGTTTGATTAAGAATTTCTTTGTATTCGATTCGTTCTAAACTTTAAAAGGATGGGATATAACCGTTGTAACACCCCAACCGATGGCGGAATCATCGAGGTGCCACGTAGTGACGATTGTTCAAAAGCTCATGGTACTAAAATGTAAATATATGATTATTGAATATCGTTTTACAACATGTGAAATTGAATACACAACAAGAATTGAAATAGCTGATTTATTTAGTCTAAGTCCAAAGTCCTATATGAAGCGTCAAGCAGCTTATCCTGAAACATGCACGAAATAAATTTTGTCAACATATGATGTTGGTGAGTACTACTTGGTTTTGTACATATAGTATAAGTTTAAAAAGTGGTACAATTCATGTGTCTAGCATCACCAAGGCATTATGTAAACACGCAAGTAACCAAACAAGACAAGAATCACATGTAAAGTTGTACAATGAAATTGATAATGAGCACCTCAACACGTGTGAGTCTAAAAGAGCACCATAACACAAAGTTATGTCTAAATGAGCACCGTAACATAAGTTACGTCTAAATGAGCACCGTAACATACGTTACGTCTGAGTGTAAAGAGCACCATAACATAAGTTATGTCTGAATGTATGATTTTGAATGTAAGCTACGTTCATGTTCAAGCATAAGCACAAAGATAAACAAGACACGTATATGAATTGTAAATGAATAAAAGGTATGTGTAAATGAATACGAAAGTTTTGTATACTTGTGCATGAATCACCCCAAAAGTTGTAAAAGCGGAAAAAGGGGATAAGTAATACTCACCTTAGCAAAGTGGTAAGTCTTGTGTAATTGAATAAGTATAATCCAACGTTGCCAAGTATCACCCTATGTATAATGTAACAAATAAGTCTAAGTCTATATGGTCTATAAGTATTTTCTAGGGCTTCGAATTGGGGATAAGTATTCGTTTTGATTAATAAATAAAATGTTTAATAAATAAGAGAAATTTGGTAAATATATAAACAAAAGTCTTTTTGTAAATTTTAAATCAAATATGGTTACAATATAAAGTTTTAAGTGTGAAAATAATTTTTATAAATTTATTTTCTTATAAATAGATTATTAAATCTATTTATTTCAAATTGTCAAAATGTAACTTTAATATCTTGGGCAACGGATGTCAGCAGTTGAATATAGAGCCATCCTTAAATACCGTCTCATGATTCCCCTTTTCCCGCCAGACGGCTCATGCCCCATTTGTAAAAAGCATGTTTGGATAGATTTGGCGAGCATGCCCTCCACTGTAAGGACTTGCTGGGGTTCAAGTATCGTCATGACTGGGTTCGAGACGTTTTATGGGATGTGCTTAAGCGTGCCGGGATCTCAGCCAAGAAAGAAGCCCCTGTTAACTTTCTGACTGATCCACGAGAAGGAAGATCTACCTTGCGTCCTGCGGACGTCCTTGTGTTTGGCTGGGCGGGGGGTAAGCACGCGTGTGTTGACCTCACGGGGGTGTCCCCACTGGTGGGGCTGAGAGATAGTGGATTCGTTCCGGGACAGGCGGTTTTGAAGGCGGAAGCTAGGAAGGTTGCTAAGCACGAGGGCAGCGTGTTTAGAGAATCAACATGTATTCATTCCGTTTGCCTTCGACACTTTTGGATCCCTAGCCCCTGAGGCAGTTCGCTTTTTGGAGCGGGTGCAGAAGGTGGTCCACAGTGACTCGCAAAGCCCGAGGAACCAAGGGTTTGTATTTAGTAGAATAGGCTTTGCGATTCAAAAAGGGGTAGCGGCGCAACTTGTTGCTCGCTTACCCATTATCCAGAAGTAACTTGGTTATTTGGAATCTAACATGATGTCTATATGGATTTGTAAAAAAAAAAATATCTAAAAATATTAAAATTGAAGAATTTCTGAATTAAAAAATTGTATTTCAGTTCTAGATAGTTAGAAATAATTTATATAAAATTTTGGTGCAAAAATGTTGAAAAATGAATTTATTATGATTTATTTATGATTAAAACTAACAAAAATTAATTAAAAATATAAAATGGCCGGTTTTTCTGGAATAAAAATATTTTCTGGAATGTTTAAGAATATACAAGTTTAGGATAATTTTTGTGAGATTTAATAAAATCGTTTAGATATTTTTATAGAATTTAATAAATATAAATGAATAAACTTGTATTATTAATATTATATGTTAAATGAATTATTTTTGAAAAACTAAAAATTGGGTGATGAACTTTATCATTTGGAGATCATATAATAATTTTTGTGGAATTTATAAACCACTTTTAGTATTTAAAAACTATTTTAAAAGATTTAACATATATATATATATATAAAAATGTAAAAAAAAAATGTTTGTTGGTTATGGGAATCGAACCCGGGCCTCTGGCCGGTTCGGGTTTTATCACAAGCGTGGCCACCAACTGAGCCACACCCTGAGAACGAGATATATTGGATTTAAATTAGTTATATAGGTTTATTAGATTTATGATTAAATGAAAGAAAAAGAAAAGCTTTGTGTGGGATTCGAACCCTAGCCACTGGCCGGTTCGTTTCCCTTTATCACGCGTGTAAACCAACTGGTCTATACCAGTTGGTTGTGCATTCATTGATTCGTAATAATTATATAGATTAACTATTTCTATGTTCTTCCCCAAAACTATATCAAGTGAGCCCTAATTTTCAAAATCAAACAATTCGTGTTCAATAGCCCCTAAATCTTTGGGGCTATTGTTCACCAAGTCCCGAACATTAAAACCCACAAAAAAAAAAGAACTTACAAAGACTCGTGATCGGTATTAAGCCTGGTCAAAGAAAAAAGTCAATCGCGACTCAATGCTTGTTTGCAGGTTGTTTAGACAGAAAATTGAGAGTGAAGAGAGGGTTATCGGCGATTGAAGCTTGTGAGTGAGGGTCCAATTTATAGGACAAGGGTTGAATTGTAGATGGGAGGTTTTGACCCGTCTTTAAGCCTAATGCGTGATTTATGTAAAGAAAATGGAATGTTTTGACCGTGTTAATACGCGTGATACACTGTCCCTTCCAATACACGAGTCAATTAAGAAAAGGGTTGCCAATTATAGGTTAATTAGGTGGTCAAGGTCAAAGGTTGACCGGGTTGTTTTGTGTTGGTCGCTGCTGAATCGAGCAGCAGAGGAGAACAGGGAAGCAGCTTGGTCTGCTTGTTTACGTATAAAATGTTAAACGTCTGGATAAAATCAACAAACAATTGCTTGGCCTAGTGGTGGACATGTGTGTGTTGTGTGTCCGAACCGGTCTGGACGCGGGTTCGATTCCCGTCCAGACCATATATTATTTTTTTTTAGGTGAAGGGAAGGAGGAGAAGTGGGCCAACTGATGGGCTGTCTGGTGGGCTGTTGGGTTTGGGCCAGATCCAGATTTGGGCTCAGGATTAATAAGGGCTTTAATAAATATGGTTTGGGTTTGGGCTTGATTATGTTTTGGTTATGGTTTGGTAAGAAGAGAATGAAAAAAAGATATATATCTATATATAATCTGAAAAAAAAAATTTATTATTATTAATATTATTATTATTATTATTATATATAAAAAGTGACGGATGTCACAGCATCCCTACTTTTAGAAACTTCGTCCCGAAGTTATTAGAAACATATGGTTATGGATGCTTGGGTAAAAATTATGTTCACTGTGGTTTGGAAAATTTGGGTTAAGGCACGACGTAAATTTATAGGTAACAGAGTGAATTGTTTTGAATGATTTGGATGAGAGGTTTGATAGATGTGGGTTAAGGATTGGATTAGGTTCGTCTCGAATAATAAAGAGAATAAGAATCAAGCAAGCACTTTAAATTGCAAGTTTTTGGAATCCTAAAATAAATGTACGAGTTGATTGATTATAGGAAGACCAAATGAACTAACAAATCACTAGAGTTTGTTCCTGATCCGACTTCCAGTCTCACTTTCAATGCATCATTAGTGTTTGTATACAGGGTGTACCGCAGCTAACCCACCACACCTTTGATACCTTGAAAACGTACTGGACGTCTTCCCAAAAACTCTAATAGAATTTCACACTACCCTAACGTACCTGTAAATTCATGATTACGTTCCGGACCGGAATCATCAATTTACCTTACATTAGGGTTTTATGTCCTTCTATGATCCTAATCTAACACACATTAAAGCAAATAAGTTTCAAGAAGATGATACAACAACATGAAATGAGGCTATGTAATAATGAGGTCAATTGCATTGGCTTGTAATGACTTGTAAGCATAACAGTATTTAAGTATGAGCTACCACTCGTCCGAGGAGCCCTTTAAATGAAATGTTTATCTGAGTTGCGTGGATAATACACACACGCAAGCAAGTTTGTAAGTACTAAAACCATTAAGTGTAAGTGTTATCTTAGTGGCCTATAGAAATGGTTTACGAGTATCATGAATAATTAAATGTTCAATGGATAGTCGAATTAAGGAAAAATCAGGTTTCATATAACAAGCAATGATGTTTTCTTAGAAAAGCTCTGTAAGATCAAGCATCAAGTCCAAATGTTTCAAATATGTGTAATGTAGAGTCTTGTACGATTAAAATAAACGTAACCAATATGATAAATTTCCAATCTGTGTTCGTACACTATAGTATGCAAGGAAATTTCTAGATGTTATATGCTAATGAGTATGACATAATTGGGTACAAAATGATAATAGGATCAAGAAAATGAAAACACGAGTATTGGATTCTCGAGTCTTAGGAAGATTTCATCCATGGCTTAACCAGTGGGATTAACATCATCCTAACCGTTTGCTTCGTTGATAACGATATTGGAAGCTTGTCCATGTGCCACCAGGTTTACATTATTCAATTTAGGGCATTGAGGTCGCATGTGGTTAGGGTCTCTACAATGATAACATGCCCGACCGTTAGTAATCTGTAGTGGTTCCTGGGCAGCTGTTTGATGATTACCCTGTGTCCCGACCATTACTCGACAAGTGGTGACAAAGTGTCCAAACCTTCCACACCTAGTGCATTGACGGCATGGAAGATTTGCAGGGTGATGATACTTGCAAGTGCTGCATTGAGGATGGATTCCCATGTAGGCTTTCTTGATAGGGGGTTGAGTCACAGGATCCACAACAGCATGGTTCTGATTATCGCCCATTCGTTTCTTAGAGTTCGAAGCAGTAGTGGCGGCCTTTGCTAAGACAGTCTTAGATTGTTCAATAGTATTGGTGGTTTTCTCAGTAGATGTCTTGGTGCCCTTCCTAACCAAGTTTCCTTTCCTTACGTGTTTGTCTGTTAATGTGGCTGCAAGTTGGATGGCTTCTTCTACCGTAGTGGCTTTGCCTCCAGTGACAACGTCTTGAATCAGGTCAGGTAATCCCTCGATATATTTTTCGATTGCTCGAGAGACTGGGGTGACCATGTGTGGAACTAGTATGCTAAGTTCGTGATATCGAGTATTATACGCAAGATTCTCACCACTGTCTTGTTTCAGTCCATGGAACTCTTCCTCCAGTTTCCTGATTTCGTTCCTAGGGCAGAATTTGCCGATCATGAGTTCCTTAACATCAGCCCAAGATAAAGATAAAGCAACATCAGTTCCTCGATTGCGTTTTTCGCCATTCCACCAGGTTAGCGCCCCCTTTTGAAGGACACTAGTAGCATAGCGAACGCGGAGTTCATCAGGACATTCACTGTTCACAAAGGTGCTCTCCATGCTTTCAAACCATTGGAGGAGTCCAGTAGCACCCTCCTCACCAGTGAATTTTGTGGGGTTGCATGAGTTAAAGTGTTTGAAAGTGCACCGAAATTGAGTTGTGCCCCCTGCGTTGGCACTGTTACTATTCTGGGTTATCTCACTGACAAGGTTTGGGATCACTGCAGCAATTTGCTCGGCGACTAAAGATGCGAGGCGACGATCAGAACGTTGTCCAGAAGCATGAACAGGACGTTGGCTGGCATCACGGAGCATGCGGCGAGCAGACATCTATGAGGTAGTCAATGAATAATCATGAGATTAGAAAATGTAAGTGTATAATCGTACAGATAATTATGAAGATATGATTCTTGTAAGCAATCATCATATGCAAAGTATTGTATATGAAACGAGAGAGTATTATTGAAAAGCTTGTATTAAAGGCTTGGAGTGCCCTTGTCTAGCTGTAAAGCCCAACAAGAACGTTGACTTTTCAAAGGAGTTGAACCTAATGGTGATCAAAGAAGACATGCTTTAGCCTATAAGTGGACAGTCACTCCAGGAATCCCCAGGTAAGCATAACAGGTCCGTAAATGGATTTATGCGCTATGCTTGCCTATGCCAGAAAACTCAGTGTACAGGCATCCACCCTTCCAGATTGCACGTGTCCTTATCACACTCATTAAAGTTCAACAACTTTGAAGGGGCAAAAATAAGAGTAGGCATTATGCCTAAGAGTGTCTTCATGAATGGTACTGCTCCCGTTCCATGATGATGTAAGCTTTCCACTCCTTGTAGGACACCATCTCTATGCACCAGGATGAAAGATGAGGAGAAATGGAGAAGAAGAGAAAGATAGAGGAAGGAAAGTAGAGGGAAATGAGGGTAAGGCAATTTAGGAAATATTATCCATGAAAGTTCGGTTATAGTCTAGGCCATTTTATCTAATAACCTAGTTCCCTATAACCATGGCTCTGATACCAATCTGTAACACCCCAACCGATGGCGGAATCATCGAGGTGCCACGTAGTGACGATTGTTCAAAAGCTCATGGTACTAAAATGTAATATATGATTATTGAATATCGTTTTACAACATGTGAAATTGAATACACAACAAGAATTGAAATAGCTGATTTATTTAGTCTAAGTCCAAAGTCCTATATGAAGCGTCAAGCAGCTTATCCTGAAACATGCACGAAATAAATTTTGTCAACATATGATGTTGGTGAGTACTACTTAGTTTTGTACATATAGTATAAGTTTAAAAAGTGGTACAATTCATGTGTCTAGCATCACCAAGGCATTATGTAAACACGCAAGTAACCAAACAAGACAAGAATCACATGTAAAGTTGTACAATGAAATTGATAATGAGCACCTCAACACGTGTGAGTCTAAAAGAGCACCATAACACAAAGTTATGTCTAAATGAGCACCGTAACATAAGTTACGTCTAAATGAGCACCGTAACATACGTTACGTCTGAGTGTAAAGAGCACCATAACATAAGTTATGTCTGAATGTATGATTTTGAATGTAAGCTACGTTCATGTTCAAGCATAAGCACAAAGATAAACAAGACACGTATATGAATTGTAAATGAATAAAATGTATGTGTAAATGAATACGAAAGTTTTGTATACTTGTGCATGAATCACCCCAAAAGTTGTAAAAGCGGAAAAAGGGGATAAGTAATACTCACCTTAGCAAAGTGGTAAGTCTTGTGTAATTGAATAAGTATAATCCAACGTTGCCAAGTATCACCCTATGTATAATGTAACAAATAAGTCTAAGTCTATATGGTCTATAAGTATTTTCTAGGGCTTCGAATTGGGGATAAGTATTCGTTTTGATTAATAAATAAAATGTTTAATAAATAAGAGAAATTTGGTAAATATATAAACAAAAGTCTTTTTGTAAATTTTAAATCAAATATGGTTACAATATAAAGTTTTAAGTGTGAAAATAATTTTTATAAATTTATTTTCTTATAAATAGATTATTAAATCTATTTATTTCAAATTGTCAAAATGTAACTTTAATATCTAAAAATATTAAAATTGAAGAGTTTCTGAATTAAAGAATTGTATTTCAGTTCTAGATAGTTAGAAATAATTTATATAAAATTTTGGTGCAAAAATGTTGAAAAATGAATTTATTATGATTTATTTATGATTAAAACTAACAAAAATTAATTAAAAATATAAAATGGCCTGTTTTTCTGGAATAAAAATATTTTCTGGAATGTTTAAGAATATACAAGTTTAGGATAATTTTTGTGAGATTTAATAAAATCGTTTAGATATTTTTATAGAATTTAATAAATATAAATGAATAAACTTGTATTATTAATATTATATGTTAAATGAATTATTTTTGAAAAACTAAAAATTGGGTGATGAACTTTATCATTTGGAGATCATATAATAATTTTTGTGGAATTTATAAACCACTTTTAGTATTTAAAAACTATTTTAAAAGATTTAACATATATATATATATATATGTAAAAAAAATGTTTGTTGGTTATGGGAATCGAACCCGGGCCTCTGGCCGGTTCGGGTTTTATCACAAGCGTGGCCACCAACTGAGCCACACCCTGAGAACGAGATATGTTGGATTTAAATTAGTTATATAGGTTTATTAGATTTATGATTAAATGAAAGAAAAAGAAAAGCTTTGTGTGGGATTCGAACCCTGGCCACTGGCCGGTTCGTTTCCCTTTATCACGCGTGTAAACCAACTGGTCTATAGCAGTTGGTTGTGCATTCATTGATTCGTAATAATTATATAGATTAACTATTTCATGTGTTCTTCCCCAAAACTATATCAAGCGAGCCCTAATTTTCAAAATCAAACAATTCGTGTTCAATAGCCCCTAAATCTTTGGGGCTATTGTTCACCAAGTCCCGAACATTAAAACCCACAAAAAAAAAGAACTTACAAAGACTCGTGATCGGTATTAAGCCTGGTCAAAGAAAAAAGTCAATCGCGACTCAATGCTTGTTTGCAGGTTGTTTAGACAGAAAATTGAGAGTGAAGAGAGGGTTATCGGCGATTGAAGCTTGTGAGTGAGGGTCCAATTTATAGGACAAGGGTTGAATTGTAGATGGAAGGTTTTGACCCGTCTTTAAGCCTAATGCGTGATTTGTGTAAAGAAAATGGAATGTTTTGACCGTGTTAATACGCGTGATACACTGTCCCTTCCAATACACGAGTCAATTAAGAAAAGGGTTGCCAATTATAGGTTAATTAGGTGGTCAAGGTCAAAGGTTGACCGGGTTGTTTTGTGTTGGTCGCTGCTGAATCGAGCAGCAGAGGAGAACAGGGAAGCAGCTTGGTCTGCTTGTTTACGTATAAAATGTTAAACGTCTGGATAAAATCAACAAACAATTGCTTGGCCTAGTGGTGGACGTGTGTGTGTTGTGTGTCCGAACCGGTCTGGACGCGGGTTCGATTCCCGTCCAGACCATATATATATATATATATATATATTTTTAGGTGAAGGGAAGGAGGAGAAGTGGGCCAACTGATGGGCTGTCTGGTGGGCTGTTGGGTTTGGGCCAGATCCAGATTTGGGCTCAGGATTAATAAGGGCTTTAGTAAATATGGTTTGGGTTTGGGCTTGATTATGTTTTGGTTATGGTTTGGTAAGAAGAGAATGAAAAAAAGATATATATCTATATATAATCTGAAATTTTTTATTTTTTTTATTATTAATATTATTATTATTATATATAAAAGTGACGGATGTCACAACCGTTTATTCGCGTTAAAACGCGTTTGATCTCTCTTCTTTCTTTCGCCGGTGTTACTCCGGATTCTTGCCGGAGTCGTCCTTCCGGTTCTGTTCTTTCTTTTTCCGGTTATAATCTTCAAATAACGATCTTCCTTATCGTCTGGCTTTTTCCAAAACTGTCCCGTGTCTGCCTCTGTTTTTCTTTCGAAACAGGGGATGAAATCGTTCTGATGATTCTCTCTTCTTTTCCACAGGGATGATTGTTGAGATTTAATAGAGTGAATTTACAGAAACATGTTATATTATAATTGAATCATCCAAATACAAATGAAGGGGTATGGGGCTATTTATATGTGGTGAAGGGGTGTGATACCCATTGGTGAACCGACATGTTGGTTCAGTAATAACCACCATAACTGCCACTACTATATATTATACAACAATAATACATTCTAAATAATCTAACTTAGGATAATCAAATATTATTTCCAACATTCTCCCCCCTAATTTTGATTTATCCTTTCTTGCTCCATAGTAGGGTTGATCTCTTCTTCATGCATGCGAATGGAGTCTTTCTTGTTGTTTGCTTTCTTCGTGCTTCATAGTATCCATAACTTTCTTCATCGTTGTTGTTGTTGACATCTTATCTTATTAAATTTCAATTGCAATGTTGTCAACCGATGTTATTGCTTCTTTCCCAATTTCTTTCTTGCTTGTTACTTGCTTTAACTTTGCTAAGTTCCTTGCTGCTTTGAAGCAAAGGTCTTCTTTCTTGATTTGCCACACAGGTCGAATTTTGCCACGAAGGTCTAACTTGCCACGAAGGACTAACTTGCCACAAAGGTCTAACTTGCCACGAAGGACTAACTTGCCACAGAGGTCTAATTTGCCACAAAGGTCTAACTTGCCACAGAGGTCTAACTTGCCACAAAGGTCTAATTTGCCACAAAGGTCTAACTTGCCACAAAGGTCTAACTTGCTTGAGTTTGATCAAATTATCCAATCTACTTGCTAATTGGACTTTGATATGATCAACTTGCTATTGGCCAACTTGCTAACCAATTTTCTTGCGTGCTCCCAACCAACTTGCTAATCGGGGTTTTGTTCCTGACCTACTTGCTAATCAGGTTTTATGTGCTCCTGACCGACTTGCTAATCAGGTTCTTATGCACTAACTTGCTATACTCAACGAATAGAATTCAGAGTTGACTTGCTAATCTCAACGAACAAATGTTCGGAGTCACTTGCTATACTCGACGATCCACGAATGGTTGGAGTTACTTGCCATATACTCAACGAGTCACGAAGTGTCTCGGAGTCACTTGCTATTTCTCAACGAACCGAAATGGGCTCGGAGTATCTTGCTATACGAATCGTTTATGTTTCGATTTTGACTTGCTATTGTGGAATTTTTTTTAACAATTTTGAATTTTCTTTTAACTTAAAAACTTAATAATTCCACATGTTTGACTTAAAAAAAAATCACACGTTGGCTTTTTCTTTAAAAAAACTATTTATGTTTGACTTATGAAAGTCAACTTCTTTCCCCCACAAACTTTCTGCAACAGGTTGCTTTCCTTTTTTTTTTCTTATACGCTTCTTTTGCTTTGGAAACAAGTTCAAGTTCTTGAATTGTTTTCCACAAAATATTTGATTTGATTTCTTTGATCAAATCACTTTGAGTCTTTCTTGATGATCGAATACAATTCTAATAAAACCTTGATTTTCTTTAGTTTTTTTTTTTTTTTGAAATCTTAATCCACTGCTTGGTTTTGTAACGAATCAAATCATTTGATATTTGATGTTCGGATTTAAGTATTTTTGAAAAAATCTGGGTATTTCAAAAAAAAATTGGCGGGAATATTGTTTTCTTCTTCTTTACCGAAACAGGGTATAACAAAAGGTTCGATTTTTTTTGATTTGATTAAGAATTTCTTTGTATTCGATTCGTTCTAAACTTTAAAAGGATGGGATATAACCGTTTATTCGCGTTAAAACGCGTTTGATCTCTCTTCTTTCTTTCGCCGGTGTTACTCCGGATTCTTGCCGGAGTCATCCTTCCGGTTCTGTTCTTTCTTTTTCCGGTTATAATCTTCAAATAACGATCTTCCTTATCGTCTGGGTTTTTCCAAAACTGTCCAATGATCCAGTAAAATCGTTTCCGTGTCTGCCTCTGTTTTTCTTTCGAAACAGGGGATGAAACCATTCTGATGATTATCTCTTCTTTTCCACAGGGACGGATCAATGATACCAAGGCTCTGATGCCATGTTGAGATTTAATAGAGAGAATTTACAGAAACATGTTATATTATAATTGAATCATCCAAATACAAATGAAGGGGTATGGGGCTATTTATATGTGGTGAAGGGGTGTGATACCCATTGGTGAACCGACATGTTGGTTCAGTAATAACCACCATAACTGCCACTACTATATATTATACAACAATAATACATTCTAAATAATCTAACTTAGGATAATCAAATATTATTTCCAACATTCTAGTAAGGCGATTCAAATTTTTTAGTGTGAGTCGACAGACGAGACTGGTTACCTAAAAAAACTTCATAAACAATCTGATCATAATAGGTTGGAAGTCAAAAAACAAAAAACAAGAAAAACAATTATTGAAAAAAAAAAACAAAGTAGTATAGGAAATCAAGAAAAAAATATTTCGTAAACTTGTTTAGGTAAAATAGAAAACCATGTTTACAGTTTACACAGCCTGATTTTTTCAGCAAAGATTACCAACCATGAGTCATTAAAAATATTTTTTTTAAAGTTATACAAGTTTTCTTCTACTAACTTAGGGATTTTCAAATAATTGAATTGAAAAATCATTCAAAAAAAAAGTTTAGCAAACCCCTTCAGATATGGTTGGTAACAAACCCATATAATGATCCCAGATAGAAGATTCAATTCACAAAACCATATAATTAAGAAAATTAAAGTACATTTAAACCAAGAGAACATCAATTAGATGATAATCAAAATCCATAAATTAAACAACGCAATTAAAAGATAAACACAGAAACGGGTCAGCGTACCTGGTGTTTTTTTATGATTCTCGGCTACATATCGATGAATTAAGAACTCTAATTCCATTCTTGTTTTTTATATGTGATTGAAAGAAAAACAGAAATCTCTCTCTCTCTCTCTCTCTCTCTCTCTCTCTCTCTCTCTCTCTCTCTCTCTCTCTCTCTCTCTCTCTCTCTCTCTCTCTCTCTCTCTCTGGTTTTTTTTTTTTAAATCCCCCAAAAATTAGATTAGGCATGAGACAAAGAACCAGCTTAAGAAAATTGAAACCTTTTTAGTTTTTGGGTATGTGAAAGTTGATATTCGGTTTAAACTTTACTCAACTTCAAAAAGAACCCAGTATCAAGAAAAAAGCATGCCCAAACAAAATACGTTGGAAAGCCAAAAAAGGAACAAAAAATGGGAAATTCCTATTAAGAAAGTCAAAAATAAAAAGAAAGTTTGGGATGTCAAACCTGATAAACTGTGAATAAAGAAAATCTCATGTCACAGAGAAGAAAGACTGTTAATGTCGTTATTAATAAAGCAATCCATTCTAACCGCTTAAGCAAAAAGTACAAGCCTCAATTTGTAGGACAAGTTGAAATTGTTTTTAGGTATAATAACAGGATTTCTAGCTCTCAAATACCATAGAAAACCGGTAAACCACACAACTATTGATCAGAAAGTGAACAAAACAGAAAAACAATAGTTTGTAGTTTTGTAGCATAATCTATCCATACACAAAAATACAAAATCAAATAAGTTTAGAAGCCAAAATCATAAAAAATAAAACAAAGGAGCGGGTTGAAAACACAAGAACATCACAAAACTCAGTAAACTATATCTAATACTCATTAACAAGAAAAAGAAAAAAAATTTGTAATCAATAGAGAAGGAGTAGCAAACAAGGACCTTTATCAAGAAAGCAATTCACATTATAGTGACAATCTAGTCCAAGACTCAAAGTTCAAAACATCTTAAAATGTATTATAGTATATGTGTTCTAGTAATAGAATTGCAAGTTCTCAAATGAGTTAAGGCTTGTAAGACACTAAAAACTCGGTAAAATGTACCACTAAAAAGTGAAAATCCCATAAGAAGAAATATTAAACAATAAATGAAACAAAGTCAAAATCATTAAAAAAAAGGAAATCATTAGAAACAACTTCATGAAGAAAACAATTCATGCTACAATAACAGCCTAAATACACCCAAACAACCGCGCAAAGTACAAGCCTCAAAGTACAAAACCGGTTGAAATGGGTTTTAAAGTATTAAAGTAACGTGATTACAAGTTCTCTTGCAAAAAGCCATCACAAAATTAGTGCATTGGTAATTTATTCAAACAAAAAAACTCATGAGAAAGAAAGATGAAACATTAAAAGAAGAGAAAAAAGTCAAAAGTCAAAACCCAAAACCCCTGGAAAAACAAAATACCAACAGAAACAAGTTCATCAAGAAAGCAATCCACGCTACAACTGAAACCTACAAACACCCAAATCAGCAGCAAAGTACAACCCGGGCGAGATCAGGACTCGAACTCGTGCTTCGATTCTCATTGGTTTCAACAGGTTCAGGCATACTCAGATTCTGACTGGGCAGGTTGTCCCGTTGACCGTCGCTCCACGGGGGGATTCGCCATCTATTTGGGCTCTAATCTTGTATCTTGGGCTGTCAGAAAGCAAAGAACTTTCTCTCGGTCATCCACAGAATCCGAGTACAAGGCCATTACTGATACAGTTGCTGAACTAATCTGGCTAAAATCATTTCTCCTGAACTTTGGGTGATTCATCACCCTCCAACACTTTGATGTGACAACCTTGGTGCTACCTACTTGCTCGCCAATCCAGTCTTTCATGCTCGTACGAAAAATGTGGAGGTTGACTATCATTTTGTCAGAGAACAAGTTGCTCAAGGAAGGCTAAATGTGAAGTTTATATCTACAAAGGATCAAATCGCTGATGTGTTTACAAAGCCCTTATCTATTCAACGGTTTCTGGAACTACGGTCCAAGTTGAAGGTCGTTCCCCGCCCTCAAGTTGCGGGGGAATGTTAGACAATATACAGCTGTGATTAGGCTGCAATTAAGTTCTGATTTTATTTAGTTTCTATATTATATTGTTTCCATATTTTCAGCATTGTATATGTCCTATATATAGGATTGTATTCCAGCATTCTAATCAATATACAAACTATATGGTTTGTTTCCAGAGGCCAGGAGTCATCCATCATTTCTCATTATGTCCCTCGTAGGAATCGAACCTGGGACCCCCAAGAGGAATCCCCGGTCCATTCACCAACTGAGCTACCCGTGAAGGACGACAAAAGTATATATGTTGACAGGTACAAAAATATATATGTTGATAGGTATTAAGAAAGGGGTGGTCGCGCAGCTTGTTGACCGCCTACCTGTTATCTTTATGTAATTTACTTCGTGGAAAAAAATATATTATATGATATGCAGTCGTCAGGGGCAGATCCAGCTATAAAAGGTGGGTTTTCGGTTTGAATTTTTTAATGAGAATCTACCAGTTTCGATTGAAAAATCTATCAAAAGAAACCCACTGGAAAAGATTTCATGGATCTATCATTGCACTTGTTAGACCACATGTCTCGGTTTTGAAAATAATAACACCCATCTCTAAATGCCACACTCCTATTAGCTCAAGAAAAAACAAGCATCTTCACGCCCAAAAGTGGCGTTGAAAAATTCACGGCAAAGCAAAAAAAGCAGTGTTGTAAAAATCGCTTTAAGCGGCGCCTAGGCGCTAGTCGGGACCAAATATCGGAAATAAGCCCTAGGTTGGGTTCTAGGCGTTTTGGTGATTAGGCGGGATTATGCGGTCCTATGCGGTGGTCTTACTGATCGGAAGGACTGAACTTACTGATCGGAAGAGTTAAATCAAAAATGATATTGTAGTGTCTTCACCATCGATGTTGTAGTGTCTTCATCTGAGAAGTGAAAAGAAGGATACATTGATGTTGTAGTGTTTCATCTTTCAACTGAGAAGATGTGAAAAAGAGTGAAAATAGATAGCGGCGCCTTTTGTTTTATGTTTTAACATAAACCCTAATTTGCTTTATAAATTGTTTGGTTTCTTTTAAGGTATTTGGCTTTGGGTTTTCACTTTTTACTCCTTGGGGCTTGGGTTGCTTCTTTAAAAAGTATAACTTTAAAATATTAACAATCTTTTGATGGTCACTATCTTATATAAAATATGGAAATCTTAACGTATTTTTAAAAAACACCTAAATTTATGTATATGTATATAAAATACATATAAAAATACGAAAACGCCTGATTCCGCCTAAATTCGCCTAGTCCCGACTAGTCCCTAGGCTGGACCTCTCTGCCCGCCTAGCACCTTTTGCAACATTGAAAAAAAGAAGAAAAACACCCCATTTTTACGCCCAATCCATTTGCCACTACGGGTGTTCTTACTTATTAATTCAAACTACTGTTTATTTTTTTCAAAGAAAATTATTAGTATAACTTGGAAATAAAGAAAAAGGATATTCACGTTAATTGGATAATGTTTTGATCAAATTCTCAATATAATGTAAGCAATTTTGTTTAAGAGCGTGTACAAGATGCGTAAAGTTTAAGCCAAAATTGTGAAATTATAAAATCAACACTAAACAAAAGGTGTCGTTTTAGAACAGAGTCGTCATGCACATCAATTTCTCGGCGTCGAAGAACCGAAGCTTTGTTTTCGGTAAGATTGATTTTGCCATTCAAAGTCAAAGAACCGAAGCTTTGTTTTCTGTAAGATTGATTTTGCTATTCAAAATACGTTGCAACTTTTGCATGTTTCACAGGAAGCAGCCTCTCTATTTGTTACAGGTGTGATTAACTGAGTATGATAATGATGAATATTTGTTACACCGGAAGCATAGAGATGCAAATCTTTTCAATAGATTCATTTGCATGATTTTCTTCTCTAATCCTATAACTTGAGCAAATCATCAAAGATCTAGGGTTCCATTTTAACAACTGATGAATGGCCTAAACAAACGCGTATTCTAAACACGAAGGATACAAAGGCGATTGCGGCTAAAGAGACTTGTAAGATCGCATAAGCAACAAAAGTTTCAAAGTAAACAAGAAAAAGTGGTCAAATCCTGGAGCAAAATGTGGTATAATGGTAGCAGCTTATGTTATTATTCAACAGACAAAAAGAATCAGTGTATTGTACAAACAACATACAAAACTTAACAGAGTGCTCTTAACTGGTAATCATACAAGAAGTGGAGTTCTGGCATTTAAATACGCCGGATTATGGTTCCTACTAATCGGGAGATGGACATAAATATCATGGACATCCGCTTTACATACCTCACCTTTGTCTCTGTCAACCGCGTAGCATATATAAACGGTGTCAATAACATTGTCTAGCACGTGCACCAAAAACCCGAGAATCACCAGCACCACTACAAACGCCACTGCAGCTACAAAGTATGAGTCTACCCCTAGATCAGTTGCTGCCTTTAATATTACACACACCTGCATGCATAACAGTCACTAATGCTTCAGTACAAGCATAAAAACAATCAAGATTCATACACATCGTATCAATTATCAACCCCACTCGACCCGTTTGCCCTGTAAACAGATTACCACCCAAACAATATTAACAGAGAATAAAGTGTGAAGCTAGTCAACTACTAACCACAATAGCATAAATAGCAGAGAGAACAAAGACGATTGCAGCCAAAAGACGTGTGGAAACAATCTCAACAACAACAGCTGAGAGAAGATTACGTCTTAGAAGCTCATAAGTCAACCTAGCAGAAGCACAATAAGCTTCACCAGTTATAGCTGCAAAGTTTATGGTAAACTTATTAAGAAACTCAAAAGCTGATAGTAGCGCGTTGACACAGCATCTGAGAACGACGTTAACCATCCCACTTGCATCTTCGTTTGCCGCAGTATCAACTGCACCACGCACTATTCTTACAACAGCGATCAACAGTCCTGAGAAACATATTGTTCCAGCGGACGGGCCAAACGCGTTTCTGAAAAATATACAATTAACAAATAAAGTTACCATCTTGACAACATCCCTTCTATATATGATTGTGTAGACACTAAAAACCGTAACAATAACAAGAAAAGATACCTTAAAGAACTTCGTATACTACGTTTGACCCTCGAATCATCTTTCGAAAAGTACCACTGCGCAATAGTCCCACTAATCACATAAACCTGCGCTTCCACCATCGCAGCAGCAGACCACAACATAGTAAGAATTGCCAACGCAAAGTAAGCCGGGACCCAACCATCTTGTTCCCACTCACAAACAACCTTCCCACGCTTCTCTCTCGGCACAATCTCCCCATTCAACCGCGCAAACACCAAAAACACAACAATCGGAACAAAATAACCAACCAACCCCAAACTCATAACCGGGAGAACCCCAAACAACCCTAAATTATTCGACAACGCATCGGCGGACACCCTAATTATCCTCACAGTCAACTCAACCCTACTCCAATTAACAACAATTATCCACACCATAACCATAATCACTAACAGCACAAACACAAGCACTATAATCCTATAACCCAAAGCAAACCTTTGACTACAAGTGGAATTAATAGTACAGGCAACAAACCAATACACATCTAGGAAGATAGGAACTAAAATAAAGAAAGGAAGGGAGATGTACACCAACTGTTTGGCGTAATGCTTGAGTGAAAAAAGTACAAATAACGAAATGGGTATGCTCAAAATCAACGTAATTACAACAGTAAGTATCAGATTCTTGAAAATATAACCGGAATCGGATAATAATAAGTTGAAAAACAAACCCCTATTATTATTATTATTATTAATATTATTATCCTCTGTTGTTCTGTGTTTGATGCAAGAATCTGTGCGAATGTCATAGAAGAAAGAAGAAACAGAGGAAGGGGTATTAGGGTTATGATTGATGGAAGCGAAGATACCGAAGGAGAAAGTGGAGATGACGAAAAGAAGGAAGAGGAGAAGAAAGGGTAAGTCTTTGAAGGGACGATTACTATGGTTATTGTAAGTGATGGAGGTGGGGTAGTGAGATGAGGAAGATGGGTCGGATTCAGAGGGTGGTGGGGAGTGGTGGTGGTGGAATTCATCTATGTAGGTGGAGAGAAGAGGTTTGGATGGTGGTTCGGTGACGGTGGTGGTGGTGGTGTCGGAGCTAGCCATGGGTCTGGTTATTGGGTTACTGTTGATGGAGTTGATTCATGAGCTGAAAGGAAAGAAAAGGAAAGGAATGGAATAGAATAATAATAATAATAATAATAATAATATTAAATTGAAGTGGGTTTTTAGGGTTGTGATGGAAAGGATATGCTTGTTTGCATGTTGTGATAGACACATGGATCACATGGGTGATTGGATCTGTCTGGTAATTTATGACTTTATGCCCTTAGCTTCATCTCAAGATCAATGTATTGTTTGACCTGACCCACCTAGTTCATATACATATAATGAACCGGTTCAAATTGGTGCATCATCAACATTAAATTAATTAAAATAAAGAGTAAATTCCTTTTTGAGTCTCTGAGTTTTCTTGATTTTAACTACTTGAGTCCAACATTTTCATTTTTAACATTCTGAATCCTAGTGTTTTAAGTTTGTTATGGTTTGAGTCCAATTTTCTAACTTTGTTAGATTTTTTCTGTTAATATTTATGAAATGACCAAAATACCCCTACCATTAAAAATAAATAATTATTAAATATTATACTTTATTATTGTCACCTCACCCCAACCCCACCCTACCCCCTTTCTTTCTCTCTCTCTCTCTCTCTCTCTCTCTCTCTCTCTCTCTCTCTCTCTCTCTCTCTCTCTCTCCTCTGTACAATAATGTATCTCACTTGAATATGAAAATGGTGGTCGTGCTTAATTATGGTTGTATCAGAATGGGTATCAAAGGTAGATTCTGGCTGTCGAAGGTTGGGTCTTGGGTCTTGAGGATTGTATCAATGGTGGTCGTGTATCTCACTAAAGCTTCATTGCCATGAAAAGGTAGATTCTGGGATTGTATCATAATGGGTATGTTGATTATGGAGTTGCAAAGATCTGGTAGGTAGGAGGCGATTGAGGGGCAGGTTTTAATCGGGTATTTTGGTAGGCAAGTGGTGGTCGATGGGAGGAGTTGTGGTGGTTCGATTGACGAGGCGACAGTGGTGGTTGGTGAGACGACGGTGGTGGTGGTTTTGGTGGGTTGCAGTCGATGTATATGGTGGGTTGGGGGTTCGACGATTCACCACAGAAACAGAGGAACAAGATGGTCCGATGGTGGTTATCGAGTGGTTCGGTGATGAAGGGTTATCGGGTAGGAAGACTTACCGGAGAGGAGAAAAGGCGGCGCCGGTGATGGGTGTGTCTGGTCACCTGACCGGTGACCTTGGTTTCTTGGCTGCCATCGACACACACAAGTGTGTGTGTCTGTGTTCTTGTGAGTTACATAGAATACAGAGGGATGAGGGAGGCTTTTTATAGGTGAATTAAATTGAGGGTGTTTGGTAGCTCAGGTGACGGAGACGAGGAACAGATCTGGAATGAATGGTTGTCCAGCGGCGGTGATGGTGGTGCAGTGGTGGAGGTGCAGCGGTGGTGGTGGTTTGAAGGTGGAACAACAGATATGGATTTGGGGGTTAGGGTTCCATTATATTATATTATATTATATTATATTATATTTATGCATTAAAGACTTGTACGTTACACCTTATGCAATACAGAGTTGTACATATGTGTAAAATGACTGAGATGCCCTTATAGTTAACTGACTTGGTTAACGACGTTAGAAAATTGGACTCAAACCATAACAAACTTAAAACACTAGAATTCAGAATGTTAAAAATGAAAATGTTGGACTCAAGTAGTTAAAATCAAGAAAACTCAGGGACTCAAAAAGGAATTTACTCTAAAATAAATAAATTAAAATTTATATAATTTACAAACTGAAGGGTATGCCAATTTTCCATTTTTGATTACTTGATTTTCGGCACAGTTTTTTTTAGTGTTGTTGCATTGAATTTTGTCATGTTTTCTTTTCTTGTTGGGTAGACTTCAACATTAACAAAGAGTAAAAAGTTACCCGGTTGACCGGGCATGTTTAAACCCTCTAAGAAAAGCTAAGGATGAGAGTGCATTTTGTCTTTTCGAGCCTAGATTTGTGATAATAAGAGAGAAAATGGTGACTAGAGAGACACTTAGATGAGAGAATTCTCCTATTCCAGTAACAAAAAATGGGTGCTCGTGACATTCCTATAATTGAGGTAAAGACCTCTTTATATAGGCAGACAATGGGCCTTCCATTGGATCCCTAACGTTAGTGGGCCTAGCCCAGTTAGAGGTTTTCTCTACAAGTCCTCGACTCAGTAAGTGTAGAACTAGCTACAAAGCGCAAAGCCTCCCCAATAGGTTAGTACAAAATAATCAACAATATTAATATTAAAATAAGGCGGTTCGGAGGTCCGTTTCGTATTTTACCTCTTCATTGACCATGATCTTTGCTAGGGGTGTTCAGAATTCGATTCGGATTCGAAAAATTCAAAATTCGACTTAGTTCGATTCGATTACCAAGAATTCGAATTCGATTCAATTCGAATTCGAGTCCAGTAAATCGAATACGAATTTATGATTTTAAATTCGATTCGAAATTCGAATAAAAACTGTACATGTATATTTTTTAAATATATATACACACATACACATTATTATATACACAAAATTTCACATTGAAAAAAAAAAAGAACTTCTAAATTTTGGTCAAACTCTAAGTACCCATGGTGTTTACAACTTTTACCATAACCATATTTTACAAGTTTACCTTATACATCACAAAACTCTAACAACCTATACTCTCTACTATTTTTACTATTCCTGTATTTGACATATTGTTGGCTATCAATTTTGTAGATTTGTATTTTATATGTTAAAAATAATGAGTTTGTATTAGTTTTAAAACTAAAAATAAAACAGTTTATTATTTATGGTGAATTTGAACTAAATTGAATTTATTCGAATTCGATTCGAATTCGAATCGAATACGAATCGAATAAATTGAATTTTAAACGAATACAAATCGAATACGAATTCAGGTAAAAATATTAAAAATTCAAGAAATTCGATTCAAAAATTCGTTATTCGATTCGTTGAACACCCCTAATCTTTGCATGTGTTTGAAGGCAATTGAAGGATACAAAGATCCCAAGTAATATCTTTGGTTATGACGAGACTGTTTTCTTGGGTTTGTATGTGTTTTTTTCTATGACGTAGGCGTTGTAATATTTGTCGGCTAGTTTATCTCTCGGGAGCTTCACATAATAGACAAATCTAATATGAAGTGACAAAATGTGTGTCATAAAATGAATATGCCGTTTTTTTCATAAAAATAAAAAAAAAATTATAAAAGATCAACACTCGATAACTCATAAAATATACTTCTAATTCTATGTGTGCACCTTTACTCGAGTGAAGTTTCTGTACAACTTTATCACTTCCTCAGGACACTCTAAAGCTACAATGTGAACATGGATAAAAACAACCAAATTGGTATCAAATGATATATCATGATAATATGATAGTGATAATGATGAGGGTGGTAGGGGATTTTAATGTGTAAAGTGAGCATATGTGAAAGAATAACATAGTTGTTCAATCATTATTTCTCTACTCATACATAATTTAAGTATCTATTATAATAATCACCACATGTTAGTTGATTTTAAAGTAGACACATTAAAATGATTTAAGAGGCGTGCATGGTGAGTGATTAATTATCATTTATCAGCTAGAGATTTACCTGGTATCTAAGAATCATAGGCTATATCAAACCAGGTTAGCAACCTATGTAATCAATGTTTTTAGTATCACCAATCAAAATACATAAAAAACAGATTTTACCAAACTGACTACATATGTAGTTTGTGGTTTTTTATACTATCTTAGCATGATTAGTGACTTGGCTAGACATGACTAATGGATTACTTACATCGTGTTTGTTTTCATCAGTAACGGTTTTTGACTGTTGTAAAACAAAACACATGGTTGAAAATTAAAAGTAAATCAAACCAAACCAAACCAAACCAAACCAAACCAAACCAAACCGTGACTAGCAAATCTGCGATTTTTATAAACATGAAACATTTGCAGAAAAGGAGAAAGCATACCAACGTTTTCTAAAGATGAAAATCATAACTAATAACAAGTGTGCTGATAGAATAGATACAGATAAATGTAATTCTACTACAGAAAACATGAAAAATAAACGTAAGACGTTTTGTAAAGTCTAGCAATTGACTATTGAGGAGTGTCGTCATGATTCAGCAGCAGTTGTAGTTTGTTGTAATTCAACATCCCATTGGCTCTTGGGAATTTCACCTGAATCAGCAATAATCACCTTTTTCCTGGGTTTACCACTGTAAGTACCCGCTCCGCCTTCGATTGCATACACTGTATCCATGCCTTCAATAACTTTTCCAAACACGACGTGTTCACCGTCCAGCCTGTGAATTCCTCAAACTATAAAATACTAGCAAATGCAACTTGTATACACACATGCATGCATTATTTTACTAAAATCACTCTGAATTGTATTCAAAATTCATAAAACCTCCGTTTTATTTCCAGAAGTTGTAATATCATTTAAAGAAATAAAGTTTTCTATTCATACTTAGGGTGCACAGAGTGCACTCGGCAAAGAGAGTTGGCAACCAGCGGCAACCCATTGCAAATCTCGGCAATTACCATTCCGTGTTATGCGGCAAGGTGTGTTCGACTGTTCGGCAAGTAGTCATCGGTATGGTGGGGCGGTTTAAGGGGCAAAGTTGCAAACGAGCCAAGCCCGAGCTCGACCAGGCTCGAGCTCGTTTAACTTATGAAAGCTCGAGTTTGGTTCAGGCTCGGCTCGTTTAGTATTTATTAATTATAATTATTATTTATATATAAATTAGTTATTTTTTCTCAATTTTATAAATAGTAATTATAATTATTTAAATATATATTTAATAAATAAATTAAATAATTTTATATAATCAGTGGGCTCGTTTAGGCTCGCGAGTTCCGTTTAAGCTCAGGCTCGTTTACTAAACGAGCTTGTTTTTAGGCTCAGACTCATTTCCTCGTTTGCACCCCATGGTTGTTTGTTGTTGATGCCGAAGGAAACGGGGGGGGGGGGGGGGGGGGGGGGGGGGGTCCAAAATTAACCAATCACATATTTTTCATGGTTTTTTTTTAATTTAGTTTTGAAAATTACGAAGTCTATGAAGCGTGCTGCATTTCGTGTGATTTGGCATGTAAAAGACAAGATGCGGAAAAAAAAAAAAAAAAAAAAAACCTAACATGTCACTGACGTGGAGGAGAGAGATTGCGGCAAGCACTCCTCGCACCTTTAGAATATCAATTATGTAAACAAATTGAAGTAAAAGAAATGACAAAGAGTATTTACCCATCTGGACCCACTACCCAACATGTTAAAAGAGTGTTAAGCCCAACCATTATTTCAACTCCAGTTTTAGACATTAAATGAGAGGTGGCAGAATAACTCTCTGTCTCTATTTCCCGTTATGACTTATGAGGGAGCTTCTTGTTCATAAATCAGACTATGCTCTTCTATGGTTTCAAGAATTACTTGAAGATATCAAAAGTAGAATAATAAGCAAGAAAGCATGCCTAAAGATGTAAGATTCAAATAACACTAAGAGCAAAATCAATGGAGGAAAAGGCGGACATCTAACTGATAATTTATAGGCAGTGTAATGCTTACCAATATGTCTTAACTGTAGTGATGAAGAACTGTGCACCATTAGAATCCGGTCCTGAATTCACCATGGCCACCATACCTGCAAAAATTATAGTCTTTAGAAGACGACAAAACTAGTACTTTTGTTATCTCTTAACTTTAAGAATCATGTAAATATGTAATAAAGCGGATGACAATGATAGTAGGTAAAAACTCAAAACCTGCATGTGAATGCTTGATCTTAAAATTTTCATCACGAAAGACTCCGCCATAGATGGATTCATTCCCTCTTCCATTCCCATAGACGGTATCTCCGCCTTGAATCATGAAGCCAGGTATGATGCGATGGAATGGTGTTCCCTTATAATGTAAGGGCTTACTGCTTGCACCCTTGCCAAATTCCCCTAATCCCAAAAGAAAGTTAGATCAATTCCTGAATCAAAATAACTCCATACATGTGTATCTCACACTTTATAAATCTACTAATATTAGGAACATCAGTTACCTGTACACAGAGCTCGAAAGTTCTCTGCAAACACAAAAAATGGAGAAATATTAAACGTAAACAAATAATTCTATTACCACATAATCACGAAAAATTACATCAAGATAGCGGGCAGGCGGGCAACAAGCTGCGCCGCCACCCCTTTCTGGACGGCAAACCCTAACCTACTAAAACGAACCCATGCCCCACCGGAGTCGTGCAATGAATAACCCGTTAAACTAGATAAAGGTTAAGTAATAACTAATAATAGCATTAGTTAGTTTCTCAAGCTGTATATTCAGTTGGTTTGATAACACTACGATGGATAAAATACACAAAAATCAAGTCAAAATAATGTGCGCATTTCCAAACAGTTTTACTTAAAATCCGCCATTTAAAGTTACAAAGTCGAACAGAAGATCAAATGCTTACCGACAGTTTTTGGTACAACTTCACCATACAATCCAATAACAATTCTTCCTGCAACACAATACATTCCAAAAAGAAAACATTTTATACTCAAAGACGAGGCTGAAAACTGAAAGCTATTCTATATTTCTACATTACTCACAACGTAGCAAATCATACACCACTCATAGAAACAAAAGACCATACCTAACCGTTGCTTATCAATATCAACGTCCAAAAACACTCGATGCGTAATTTCGTGCACCTCTTCCACTGCATCTTCCTCCTAAACACAAATTCCATTACTTCCAACCAATTAGCATACAACAAAAAACACATATAAACCACCAACCACCTAACCAACAGATCGAAAAGGCGTCCAGTATAACAAAAAGATAATATAATAATTTACAACAAGATTAAAATTTTTGTAATGTAATGGAAACAGAATCATTGAATATTGCTACTACTGAACAGCTGTGTTTCATCCACTTACATAATCACAAATCCCCAATAACAACATAAACATTAGTCATCTACAGTTAAGCAAAAAAAAAAACTAATTTTTATATAAATGCAATTCAAGTAAAGCAAACCCTTTTGCTAAAAAAGATATTATTACCAGTTGAGACGACGATGAGAAGGCAAGGAACACAAAAACCGAACCGATCAAGAAGATAACAAGGGATCTCGGCCGTACAAGATTCGAGATCTTTCCACTCATAATCTGACTCAAAGTCTTCTTCTTGTTCATACATTCATTCAACCCACAAAGGAAAACCCAATAATAATAAACTAAACAATATGTAATATTATTATTATTATAATAATGTTTCAAGATCAATAACCCCTTCACCGACACAGTTGAAAGAAATCAAGAAACCACCAACAGCAGCATTGTCAGTATACAATGTGTTGAGTGTTAGATTCTCTGGTGTATGTAGGGATTAACAGATGTTGTGAAGTTGATGGATCTTGGTGGTGCTGATCGTATACAATGGTTATATGGTTTCACACACGCCAGGTGTTCGATAAAATGTCATGGTTTGACTAGATGACACAGTAGAGTTATGGTCCCGGGTTTTAAATCGGGTTATCCAATGATCCACCACCAATGAAAAAGAAAAACAAAAGTAATAAAAATAATTTTACTTAGCTAAAAGAATGTTTTTTTCTTACAAAACATAAATTGGATAGTACTGTATAGATAGGTAACAAAATGAAAAGGGTTGATGTTGACCGAACAACGATGGGACCGGCTCGATATACGATTTTATTGTTTTTGATAAAATGTTTTTTTGTTTCTCTTTCAGTTGTTATAGTTAGGGGCTGTTTGTTTACCTCTGAATGGCTCCATTCAGAGGCAACCTCTGAATCGGTTAGAAGTTGGTGATGTTTGGTTGCAAAAAACCCAACCTCTGAATCGGTCCCATTCAGTCTGTATCATTCGGCTATAGAACATTGCTGAATGAAAAAATGACACCTAAGCCCTCATACGTTCTCTCTTGTTGTACAAAACCAAAACCCAACAATGACCATCCTACACACCGTGACCATCCTTCACCTTCTCCATCTTCCTCCTCCTCTCCACACCTACCGTATACCCTAACCTTCATCGCTGATAGTCACCCCAACCACCGCCGACCAGAACACCACCGCATCTCTCTCTCTCTCTCTCTCTCTCTCTCTCTCTCTCTCTCTCTCTCTCTCTCTCTCTCTCTCTCTCGTTTGCATATTTAAACCGTGAAGATGGATGACCTGAAAACCCCAAGGTTTCTGATCCCCCTTCTTCACCACCATATGAAGACGATGATGATGAATTGAAGAAGATGATGATGAATTGATGTAGTGTGTGTGTTTTGTGAAAAGAAAAAAAAGAAAAAAGAAAGAGTGTTGTGTGGTTCTTGATGCTCACGAGACAAAGAAGAAAAGAAAATAGGGTTGGGTGGCTGGGACTTGGGGATAAGAATGAGAAGGCAGTAAGAAAAGAAGAAAAAGTAGAGGTAGGTGGGGTGGGGTGGAGTGGGTAAAATAGTCATTTTACATTTTATTCAGATGTTTAACCAAACAATAGTTTATGGGTTCAGTACTTACTGGTTCAGAGCCTCTTACCCATTCAGACCTCTTACTGGTTCAGCACTTGCCAAACAGCCCCTTAGTGCTGATTCGTAACGAATCGAACAGATATAGAGCTAACTTCCACTGCGTAGATTACATCTACATTTCTATTTAAAAATTGTTACAATCGGGGGCGGGTGCAACCCACTAGTTATAGTTAAAATAAGATTAAAGAACATATGTTCTCAAAGTTTTGGAAATTTGTTACAAAAAGTTTATTTATCACAAATATATCATAACATGTTAATACAAGTCACTACACGTCCTTAGTTTGTCGGTTTAATCAACTTGAGCAGCCAGTCTTGTCTAGAAACAATGAATTTTGCGACTCATTTTTGAATTTGACCCTAAAAGGTAAGTATGAACACAAGTTAACCATTACTTGAGTAAAAAGTGCACGATTAGTCGATTATGATTACTCACACCAACACCTTGTTGCTAGTCATTCATTCATCAATGCTTTTGAAATCATACTCAAGCCGTCGGCATATCAGTCAGGACTAAGAATCAATGGATCACCAGTTTATTTCACTTGGCCAAATCAAATCATTTGTTAACAAACTAGTCAAAACTAGCCAACTATTTTGAGTTGGCAAGTTGGGTGAACAGGTAGGTAACTTGGGTTCAGCAGTTCAGCCAGCCTGTTGGGTCTTCTTTTTTTTTTTTTTTTTTTGAGATCTGCAGTCATACCCCTTTACTCGTTTCAGTTGCCCTTTGACAGATGGATCCGCTTCGTAGATTGTTGTTGCCATAAAGTATTGCTGTGTAATTCAAGTTTATACAATTTTAATGTATTTTCATGTTTTATTAAGGTGATCAGTAATTTAAGACGCGTACTAAAACCGATTATCTGCATTGCCTATATGACACTTGAAACCAAAAGAAAACAAAATTTAGCAGAGAATTCATAATAATCTGCATTTGATTAAGGTACACAATCTACAACGACCAATGTAACACAGTATGTCATACATATCACATACCTAAACAATAGCGGTTGGATAACCATAATAAAAATCGACAAACCGGATTCTAGACTTTGCAGTATCGAAAATTTGAAGACTATACAACCGTGTGACATTAAAATTCAAGATTCTCACACCACAGCAATAATGTTTTTGGGACAATAGATATCTTGATTCAACCATTTCGCGTGTTAATCCGTCTCTCTAAAACAAGTTTCAATGTCTAATTATCAACTGGAAATTCTAATTCACCTTTAACACTTCCTCTTCTCCATTGCTTCTCCTGATTCCATTGCGCAGTATGTGAATCAACAACCAAGTTAATGCTAATGCGGCTAGATCAAGTTAAGTGATCATGTAACTGAGGTCACGCTTGACTAAAAGCCAATTAGCCATGATCAAATTCAAGCTCACTAAGATGACAATCGGCTAATCAAGAACGTGACTGATGTTTTCTTACATCACGGTCGTTACATGCTTATATTTGGATTATCATTCAATATCATCAAAAATCAACAAAGTAATCCATCTTAAACGACCCATGAAGATTAAACATCTAAACAAGAAAAACGCATACATCTACGATCTATCATCTTACCAGTTGAATAAAAACCTCTGTCCAACCGCAGATTACTCTAGAAACAAACATAAAACCCGAGTCATTACAACTTTCTTAACACATTTAGAATCCATAAGATAAATCAACTCGAGCCAAACCTTATCTATGGCCGATATGCAGCATGGTTTTGTTCACAAGTGGCAAATCCGCAGTCTCCTTCCTCGCTTCCAGCAGCTTTTCGCTGTTGTATCAAATCCAAACCAAACATCAATGTGATCATCCCAACATAAGTCAATAACAAACAGTAATCAACCAACGGACGGGTATAAAACTAGTTTACCTTGTATAAGGCAACGGACAGAAAATAATCATATAATCAGCACCAACACAAGTAAAGGTACTAGTCTTATCATCATAAGCATAACTATAAGACCGTGGACACACATGTTTAAAGTAAGCCGAAAACTCCGTAGGCGGACACGTATCGGGAGTATTATACCCTTCACTACAACAAAACCTCGGATCCCCAAACGCCTCACACGCGCTCTTACACGCCACCACGCTCCTACTCCCCGACCGCGCCACCCGCAGCGCCGTCGGGCATGCCCGGTTCAAGTCAACCAAACACCCGGTTGAGCTACACGCGCCACCCTTACCACCTCTAGGCACCACCAACATAGGTAAATTATACCCATCAACTAAGCTGACGTCATAGAAATCCAAACCCTGGTCACCGTTGAGAGTGAACTCTGCCAACGTGGCAGGTGGTTCGGCGCCTCGGCCGTCGCAGGCCACCTTGCCGGAGCCGCAATCGGCGGTGAGACAGGTTAATTTTCCGGTGGAGTCTATGGAGCAATAGGTACGGCCCCATAACCGACCCGACCAGGAAACGGGTACGTGAAGGGTTCTTGATTTACCCGGGTTGAGAGTGAACCCGGTCGGGTTGAGAACGGGTCTGTCGGCGCCAGTTAGGATGCCTGGCCAGACGGTGTGGCGACAGCGGTTGATGATCTTGAAAGTGGTTGATTGGACCACTGCAGTTATGAAATAATAATAAAGATATATTACTGTTGTTATTATTATTAGTATAATAATATATTGATTGGTGGAGAAGAGAGAGGAATGGAATACCTGTAAGTGATGAGAGAGTGAAGATGATGGTGAGGATAATATGAAGACGATCCATTTGGTGATTGGAATTGGAATTGGAATTGGAGTGGAATGGAATGGTGGATTCTGGATGGAATAAAGGGAAGAAAAGGGAAAGGGGGTAATGGAAAAGCAGAGGTTTTATGCTTAGTTTAGATTTTGATTTGGGATTTGATCTTGTTTTATTTTTCCCACCAAAAAAAGTTATATTGTGTTAGATATCGGGTGTGGAGACACGCCATCACCCGTCTCCGCTTTTTTGCCCCGTCTCCGTCCCCGGCCCTCCCGAGACGTCCGGATGGCCAATCAACAGCCTCTTTAATTTTATTTTATTTTTTAAACGTTATGCAACGGTAAAAACCAACGACTACCTTAAAAAAGTAAAAAAAAAAAAAAAGGTTTTTTTTATATAACAACCAAAATCATCTCATTCCATCAAAATCCTCTCTACTCTCTTATAAAAACATTCATATTCTCTTAAAAAAAACAAACAATGTCTTATCTACCATTGGTTGATTCGTCTACTTCGTCGAGCGAGAAAAACCAGGTTTTTATAAACACGGTTTGGGAAGCAGCACAATTAATTGTGGCCGGGGAAGACGAAGAAGTGAGCTCGCAACCACGAACTAGGCAAGCTGCCATAAATAGAGACCGGGAGGGTAAGTGTATATATATTTTTTTAGAATTGATATAGCAACTATTTCTTTAGAATTTATATCGCAAACATTTTATGTTTTAATTTTGATCGCCACTATTTTTTTAGAATTTATATCGCCACAATAGTTATATTTATTTACAACATACGTGTAGGTGCCCACGAGCAATTAGTAGCAGATTACTTTGCCGATCAACCGATGTACACGGATGAGATGTTTAGGCGCCGGTTCCGAATGAGTCGTCGACTGTTCGTACGTATTGCTGATGACTTGTCCAGTTGTGACCCGTTTTTTACTTTACAAAAATGCACAACACCATTTCACCAACTAACTTACGGGACAGCAACCGATTCGTGGGATGAGTATTTACGGATGTCTGAAAGAACGGCACGTGAATGCTTATATACAACAACAACAACCATACCCAGTGAATCCCACAAATAGTAAACTATTGGTAGGGTCTGGGGAGGGTGAGAGTAGACAGATCTTACCTCTATCCCTGAGAATAGAGAGGCTGCTTCCAAAGAGACCCTCGGCTCAAAAAAAATGATAATAATTTAAACTACCAATATCACATAAATGGCGGAAAGACTACATGGCAAAAGTAAAAGATAAACAACGAGAAATAACATATAAAGAACCCCTAAAGCACAAGAAGACAATCACGTGTAAAGACCAACAAAAAAGTGAGGGTGAAATCTAATTTCCTATGCCACATCTAAAAGCTCTTATGAACATATCCTAACAGTCTTTAACCTTAATCCTAAGTCTCCACAAACTCCTATCCTGGACCATGTCCTTAGAGAGGTATAACCCTTGTAGATCTTTCCTAATCCTCTCATCCCAAGTCAACATGGGCCTACCCCTACCCCTCCTCCCCTCCACAGTAAGGTTTTCCACCGCCCTAACTGGCTCCGTCATCTGTCTCCTCTTCACATGCCCGAACCACCTTAGTTTCCCCTCCTTTATCTTATCGGATATACTAGTTACTCCCAACCTTTCTCTAAGAACCTCATTTCTTATCCTGTCTAACCTTGTGTGCCCACACATCCACCTCAGCATCCTCATCTCTACTACGTCCATCTTATGTGCATGTGTTTTCTTGATGGCCCAACAATCCGTCCCATATAACATAGCAGGTCTAATTGCTGCCCTATAAAAATTCCCCTTTAATTTAACATAAAATCTCTTATTACACAATATTCCAGTGGTTGCTCTCCACTTACACCATCCAGCCTGAATGCGGTGTACTACATCACTGTCGATCTCCCCATCCCTTTGTACAAACGATCCCAAATACTTGAACTTAGTTACCTGCGGAAACACTTGACTTCCAATGGTAATCTAGGTATCCTCATCATTCTCTACGCCACTGAAATCACAATACAAATACTCGGTCTTAGATCGACTAATCTTAAAACCTTTGCCCTCTAGAGCTACTCGACAATCCTCTAACTTCTCATTTAAGCCATGTTTACTCTCGGCAACTAACACAATACCATCCGCAAAAAGTAAACACCACGGAATCGTCTCTTGAATCATCTTAGACAACTCATCTAGGACAACAGCAAAAAGGAAATGGCTCAAAGAAGACCCTTGGTGGAGTCCTACCTCCACAGGAAAAAAATCAGTATCTCCTACCGGCGACCGAACGCTAGTCACTGACCTATCATACATATCCCTTATTAAGTCTAAATACTTCCTAGGAACCCCTCTACCCTCTAGACTTTCCCAAATCAACCTACGAGGTACACTATCGTATGCCTTTTCTAGGTCAATGAAAAGCATATGTAGATCCCGCTTTTTCTCTCTATATTTTTCCATCAATCTCCTTAGAATGTGTATCGCTTCCGTAGTAGACCTCCCTGGCATAAAACCAAATTGGTTTACTGAAACCTGAGTTTGCTTTCTAAGTCTAGTCTCAATCACCCTCTCCCATAATTTCATAGTATGTCCTAACAACTGTGGAACTCATACAATTACTGAACGTGAATGCTTATATAAGTTTTGCAAACGTGTTGTGAAGATCTACAGCAAAAAATATTTGCGGAAACCAAACTCCAATGAAGTCCAGAAATTGTATGAGTTCCGCCACGAAAAGCATGGTTTTCCAGGAATGCTCAGAATCATCGATTGCATGCATTGGTTGTGGGTGAATTGCCCTAATGCATGGTGTGGCTAGTTTTATCGAGGCGATCATGGTCATCCAACAATAATCTTAGAGGCTGTTGCGTCACAAGATTTTATGGATTTGGCATGCTTTTTTTGGTGTTCCCGGATCGAATAACGACATTAATGTCATTAATCAATCATTGGTTTTTAAGGATGTTGTAAAAGGAACTGGTCCAGATACAAGATTTACAATTTCAGGGTTTGAGTACAGGCGCAGGTATTATCTTGCTGGTGGAATATACCCAACCTACTCTACACTCGTTAAAAACTGTTAAGCACCCTCCTGACGAAAAAAGAAAGAAATTTTCTAGGTATCAAGAAGCGGCGCGAAAGGACATTGAACGAACATTTGGGGTTCTACAAGCAAGATGGCACATAATCGCAAACACGGCACATGCTTTCACACCCAAAAAACTACGTTATTGTATGTATGCTTGTATCTTGCTGCATAACATAATCATGTAAGACGAAGGTCGAGCTATTTATGAGTACAATGAAAACGCGGTAGAGGAGAATACTATTCCGCTTGGCCCAGAGCAGCAAGACTACCCAAACACAACTCCACCATCACCCAAGTCTTCACACAAACAAACATACACACTGTATGTATCAAGATAACATAGAGACAATCGAGTTTCCATCTTCTCCAAACAAAACTCCGACGACCTCCATCTTTTCCGGCACACTTCTCCGATGACCTTCATCTTCTCCAGCGAGCACCAAGATGATGATGATGATAAGGTAAAGTTTTTTTCTTTTTTTTATAGTATGACAGCTTTAACGTCCAAAAGTTCCTCGAAAATTGGGACGGGGTGGACGGGGTTTTTTCACCGTCGGCACCGATCAAGGGACGGGGGGGTGTTCCCCGACGGGGACGAAGTCCACGTCACTTCCCCGACCCCTTCCCCTTCCCCATCCACATACCCCTAGTCTTATAGTGTAGGTGATCTAACTAAATGCAGGGTATTCTTGGCATTATAATTAATCGATGTTAAAACTTGTAGGGTAATCCATTTGCATTCTCAGTCCAAATTAATAAACAATGATATTAAACAAACCCTACAAAGAAATGGGCTACTCTTTATATATGACCCAAAAATTGACAATTTTTTTTTTTTTTTTTCAGCAAAATGCAACATAAAACAAGGAACAGCCACAACCATGGCCCCAATTCACCATAAATCATTAAGCCAAACAAATTATGCAAACTACAAAAAGGGAGTCATGTTCACTGAACCAAATTTTAGACCTTCATCACTCACATGCCCATTATACGTATAATACAATAACTAAACTCGGCCCCATTCTAACAAGAAGTCAAGAACATCTCTGTATCAATAAGAGCTTCATAAACAAGACAAAAATAAATTTAAAAAAAAAAAAAAAAAAAAAAAAAAACTAACAGCATGGTGATTTGCTCAAAATCTAGCTCTACCGCTACATTCTTTGTGCATTTTTAACTTACTCTTTTCCCAGAATTATAAAACATTTGTGCCGTCTTTTTTGCTATTATTTTCAGCGATCGAGCCAATCTGCAAGAAACTGTATCATGTTAATACAAGAAGATTGATATGAGTAATTCCATGACAGCATCAGAAGACTACTTTGGATCATGAAAAGAAAGTGATGAAAGCTTTACTCACATGTTGGTCAAAAGATTGCACCCGAGCAGGCAGCATTAAACCAAAATAACTTTCTTCATTCTCAAGTCAAAAATATGTGATTAATATGCAGAATCGCGATCCTGATAATACCCCAATAGCTTACTGACAAGTGGAACTAAGGCAGCTAATGCAATTTGAATCTGTTCTGAGCTATTTAAACGAACACTAACTTGACCCGAACCCTTATTATTTAAATTAACACGGCCAATCAAATTAGTAAACCGACCAATAGGAATCTGAGACTGTGCGTTCCAACCAAGTGCCAAATCACCATGCCAATCCATAACCGAGAGACCAATTGTAGACAAAAATCGACCCAAAGGATAATCTTTATCTCTTAATGTGGCCTCCAAACTGCCGCCATAAGCCACATCACCACGACTGATAACCGCTCCTCCTGCCACCACTAACTCCCCTCGTTTATTAATCATTAACTTGTCCTCAAATTTAACACCACCGGTTAACGAGTCACCCATGTAAGTAGCTGAAAGACCAGCTGATGCTTTGTTTTTTCTGTAATTAATGAACCGGGTTTCACTTCTTAAGGTATAGGACATTTCTTTTCCAACAGTCTGCATATCTAATGCTACAGTTGTTGACTTTGATTTTCCATGTTTTAATGCACTTGATACCTCCATTTGGAGATTAGCATCTTTTTTATCTTTGGTAATCTGACCTGAAAGTGACACAGGTATCTTTTCTTTGAGAGCAAGCAAGTGTTCCACGTTGATTCCTTCATAACCAACATCGTGGTCCCAACCATGCGGGTCAAGCACGGGTCTAATGAGCCATTGGTTAGCAGACTCAAGAGCCCGGTACCGATGGGTCGGGCTATCTGCATCAAATGTAGCAGGTAAATTCATATCTTGAGCAGCAACAGGAACTGTTGCAGCACCGTGACTGTCTTCTTCTACATTATTATCAGTTAAATCACTTGGAAAATTCTTGGCTGCTTCTGCCATTTTTTTCATCATCTTTCTTTGTTTCTTTTCTTCCTGCAACTGTTTCTTCATAAAGAGCTTTTCTCTGTATTCCAATTCATCATAATATGATTTCTTCTGTGCCTTACTAAGCTTTGACAATTGGGAAGTAGTCAACCGCTTAAACGGTGGTAATTCATCGTATTCTGATGATTCTTCATCAGATGACTCATCACCGTCATCATCATCACCAAACTGCTCCTGAGGTAACTTCAGCTGAGGTCTCGATTGCAAAAGATTTGAAAGAATATATGGCAACGGCGGTACTCTCATTCTTGTTGCAAACGGCTTGCCAGGTGGTGAGTCTTGCAACTTCAAAAGCATATTAGCTTCAACCAGAATCTTTGAAGCAAACGAAAGTAGTAACAAATGAGGCTTCCACACTTGACCATTTGGCAAAACCCGTTGACCAGCCCGATTCGTTCTACACGCTGAGTGGTTTTCCACTAATGAAACAGGGTTCATGAGACGCATATCACCTGCCGCCTGCCGAATGGCTTGCTGGACCACATGAGACCGTTGGGTCACAAAAGCGTCATAACTAGTAGCTGTACCATTTGGGCCTTCGGGTGGAGCCGATGCAGCATGAGTCAAGACCACAATAGCATTAAACCATATAGATTGACCAAATATACCAGTTATGGTTCTCAAAAGAGGCATGTCACCAAAATCCCTACTTTGCATGTCCAAACGATCAAGATATAACACGATATCGGGAGGTGACTTTTGAATAAACCGTTTAACAGAGTTGAGAATTTTCTCATTTTTCCTTTGATCAGCCCATGAAGAAAAAAGCCCTGGTGTGTCAATAACACGAACCTTAATACCCTGCACGGTTCCAACAACATCTTGAACTTTCTTTGTTCCAACTTGAAACGCATCAGTTCCAAACTTAACCTCATCAAATATAGAATTAATGGTTGCACTTTTCCCAACCCCGGTTTTCCCAAGAACCATAATGGTGCATGAGAACTCTAGTGGTTCTTGACCAGCTGCTTCCAACTGCTCAGCCATAGCACTAGCACGCTCAAAGCTAAAAGCAGCAACACGGCCTCCATTGCTGCCTCTTATTTGTTCAGCCAAACCTAGCCTATACAAGACCTGAGCCACAACAACGTTATGAGGGGTCTGCCCAAGCCTACGGGCAAGTCTCAAAAACTTGACCCGAATCATCTGGAGCTTTTCACGAGTGTCATCATTTTCATCAGGCTCCCCATTCGTTGGTTCATCAATGACTTGGTTTTGCAAAGAAGCGTTTCCGTTTGGCTGAGATTGAACCACACGGTGTGCCGGTTCCAGTAGTGGTGCACCTCTGCCAAGACCAGCAGGGCGAGTTGGGGCTGGCGATGGAGCTGGGGAGGGGATGGGTGCGGTGGTAGGTTTGGGATTAGGGATGGAAGAATGGTTAGGTTTTGAATCAGGTTTAAGATTAGGAACGGGTGTGGGTGTTGCAGATTTTGGTGTAGATAAAGAAACACCAATAACAGGCCTCAATTCTGGTTCTTTCTTCACTGGCGTATCTTGTTTCACTTCATGTTCAATAGGTTCTATTTTTTCGTCCTTCGGAACCACATTGATGACTGAAGTACTTCCTTCTTCCATTATTTTTTCATCTTGATTTCCTGAAGATAAATCACAACTTTTCTGTTCTCCCTCTTGAATTTGCTCAGCTGTTGATGCATCTTTATTTTCAACTTCTATATCCCCATCTGGCTGTGTTTCGAGACTCACGGAATCTCCATTGGCACCATCTTCATGAACCACTGTTTCATCCAAATCAACATGGTCTGAAACGCCATTTTCAGAATTTTCTAAGATTACAGCAGCTGACTTCTTGTTGGCCTCGTGAACATCTTCCGATACATCTGCGTTAGATACCCTTTGAACCTCATCTACCCCATTGTCTATAATCCCATTATTTTCCAACACCTTCTGCTCATCTTTGCCTACATCATTCACGCCCACCGTTTTGACTTCATTTTTTTCACCACCTACTGACACATCACTAGCCTGATCTTTTGCAATAGTACTTTCTCCATCGATTACCTGCAACAAGCTAATCACTTTTTCCTCACTATTATCATCATCCACAGCCTCATCAGCTTCAAATCCACTCAGCTGATTGCTGGCAGTATTGTCAGATGCATTTCTCTCCTCACTACCATCGTTGTTATTTACAGCCTCATTAACTTCACATCCACTCGCCTGACTGCTGGCAGATGCATTTCTCTCCTCACTAACATCCGCCACGTTAAGCATGTTTTCATCAGGTTCATTACCCTCCACGTGCGGTTGATCCCCGGTTATATTACCAGAGGTACTTTCCCCATCAGTCACCTGCATACATCACCAAATAACAAAATAAACAAAATTCTCCTTAACTAAAAACAACCAACATTAAACAACAACAAGGTTACCTTCACATCTACAACCTCCTCAACACGATCAATACCAGCGTCCTCCACAACTGTTTGTCTCTCACAAGAACTCACAGATGCATCTTCTAACTTCTTCACCTGCCCATCTACCTGTAAAGAAACGCTCAAATCGCCACCGTTCTCAATGCTTTTATCTTTTATACCATCATCACTCACAGATAAACTCTCAACATCACCATTTATCTCCTTAAAAGCTTCCTCATCTCTATTAACATTCACTTCCTCCACCTTACTCACACCATTTTCCATCATAATCCCTAAAACCCATAAATTTAAAATAAATAAATAAAACCCTAAAATTAGATAAACAAAGCAACCTGTATATATACGTACACTCAATCAGATATCAACAACAATACAATCAAACATTAGTCAATTCACACTATAAATAAGATCTTTAGGCAACAAACAAACAAAGCAACCTAAATTAGGGTTTAATGAAAAAAAGATTAAAGCTTTATATGAATAAAGGGAATACCTGAAGCTATGGATTGGATTGACGTTGATGATAAGAAGAAGAAGAAGAAGAAGAAGAAGAAGAAAAGGGAGAGAAAAATCACAGAAGTTTATCAGACTATATGGTGTGCCTCCTTTTTCCCCCAACTCCCCTAAGTGCCACATCAGCGCCACCTCATTTCCCCCATTTTCTCCCCCAAAGTTTGGAAATGGTTTCCCCTAATTCCCCCATTCCCCCTTCCTTTTTTATTATTTTATTTATCTATTTAATTTATATATTATACTTTTAAATACATTAAAATTTAAAATATATATATTAGACACACATTAGATACACCAAAAAAAAAAAAAAAACCTCATCCTCATCTTCCACATAGTGCCTAACTTCATCTTCATTCTTCAACAGGCACCTCCCATCACCCCTTTCATATCATAGTGCTCAACCCCTTTCAACATAGTGTTGGCCTTCATCTTCATCACGGCTCCTTCGGAGCCATCACCGTCGCGCACACACACATCGAAGCCACCACGGTAGCCTCCTTCATCTTATTTCTCCTTCATCTTCATCTTCAGATCTGCAAGAGTATGATATATGTATATATATATATATGTATAAAGTTTGAATTAAAAACAAAAAAACAAAAAAACAAAAAACCCAACGTGGCCCAATCAAGAAGCTCGGGAGGAACGGGGTGAAATCCCCGAAGGCACCGAACCCGAATCGGTGGGGGCGGTGTTCCCGATCGGGTACTTGTCCAGCTCACTTCCCCGATTGCCTTCCCCGATTGCACACCATCCAGTCTCAGTAAACCTGTTGGGATCATACACCTAACCTGTACGGTTTCAAGGGTGTATCAGATCGTACGGTGGATAATGTTTCATCAGATTCATCAACGGTGTTATTATTACGGATATGTTTAGCTAGTCTATCTATATATGCGAAAGATAGCGTATTAATGTATTATTATTAGTAGTACTAGGTTTGAGACCCGTGGAGACCCACGGTATAAACCATAGTATATAAAAAAATATATTAAACTAAAAGTTGTATTATTTAAGTTTAGTGGCTACAACGTAAAGTGTTAAGAATAATGGTTAGCCTGATATTTTTTTCTTATATAAACGTCATGCGTTGATATGAAATGGGTATTAAAATTAAAACTAATATATAACTATGCTTTTCATGTCAAAGTGGATATTTTTTGTAAGCTATAAGTAACGTTAGTAATGAAAACCGATTACCTATTATGATCAGTACTCAACCAAAGTATAAACTTTAACAAAAAATAACAAAAGGTATGAATACATTGTGTTTTTGTAAATGACTTTTTATCATATTTTTATTTTTAATGTAATTGTAATTAGTACATAACTTGTTTTATTGACAAATGGCAACGCACTGTTCAAAGCACACAAAAAAAGTTTAAAATAATACTTTATTATTGAAGTTGTATATACATAACGTCAATAAAGATAAGTAAAAAATTGCATCAAAATTACTCACATTATTCATAAATCCTGAAAGACTTCTTTGTACACAACGTTTGATGTTTTGTTCGTCAATTCACCATTTTCATCTACTATAACTATCTTCAGTCCATCTCGACTTCTGACTCTTGAAAGCGCAACATACAACTGCCCGTGTGAAAAAACTGGATCCTTTAAATACAACCCAACTCTGGATAAGGATTGTCCTTGAGTTTTGTTTATTGTCATTGCGAAAGAAACAGCAAGTGGAAATTGCCTTCTGTTAAATTTAAAAGGAATTTTCTTATCTGAGGGGGATAAAGTAATTCTTGGAATAAAAGTTCGCATTCCAATGTTACTTCCTGATATGATTTTCGCTTCAATGACACGTTTTCTCATTTTAACAACTTGTAACCTAGTCCCATTGCACAAACCGCTTTTCTGATCAATGTTTCTGAGTAACATTACGGGAACGCCAAACGATGGTTTGGTATTCCAGAAAACTTAAGACCATTCAGGACATCAGGAGAAACTAATCTTTCATCAACCTGTTTGTTAACATCTTCAGACTGGCAAACACTATCCGAACTTAGATACTCAACTTCGTCACCGGGAAACATTGAAAGTAATATATCATTAATTTCATGAACAACTTCATTCTTCGGTGCCAATATAGCTCGATCTTGAAAATAAGTCGGAATGTGGATGTTATCCAAAAGTGAAGGATAAACAAAGGCTATCAAATCAGAAACAGGATCCGAAGATTGAGAAATAAGTAAGTCATCAGGTATCAAAATAACATCCTGATCATCGCTTATTGTATCAACCTTTCCTTCTCCTATGTCCAGAAGCCAAGATGCAAACTTTTTAGTTTCCTCAATATCAGAACTCGGCTTTCAGAAAGCAACCTCATATTTTTTGTTAACTCTAAAACAGTGCATCTTAAAGAGGCATTAACAATGTCATGCCTAGTTCCATTTGGTATAACTGGTAGAATTTGCCTAAAGTCACCCCCAAACACAACAACCTTTCCACCAAATAACAAATCAGACGACTCATCAGCATGTACACCAAATACATCTTTTAAACTTCAATCTAGTGCTTCAAAAGCATGTTTATGAGTCATGGGTGCTTCATCCCATATAATCAAGTCAGTTTGTTTAACCAGTTGTGCAACATCACTATTAGGTGGTATGTAGCACATAGAATCTTCAGTTAGGTTTATAGGAATACGAAACCTGGAATGTGTTGTCCTACCACCGGCTAATAGCAAAGAAGCGATACCACTCGAAGCAACATTCAAAACAATCTTTCTTTTACATCTTATGGATGAAGATAGAGTCTTCCATAGGAATGTTTTACCCGTACCACCGTAACCATAAACAAAAAAACCCCTCCTTTTTTTTCCTCAACAGATTTAATTACACAATTATAAATATTGTTTTGTTCATCTGTTAAAGAAGAGAACTGAGAATCAAATTCTTCAACCAAACTGTTTGAGTCATAGCCCAACTCCTCACAAATAAGACGATTGTCTAATAATGATAGAAATTCATTCTCAGGATATGGCATACCTACGAAATGTCGTAGACTACAACTATTACGCAATAAGAACTTCTCAATATCAAGCAAAGCTAAATTCTTAAGTTCGTCGTCTGAAAGGATCAAATCTGGGAAAAAAATGTGTTAGAATGGAATATATAGAATAAAATTAACATATAAAATGAATAATTGAATATGTGGAACCATTAAAAATAGTATAATTTACATTCCTAATAATTATGAATCATTACAATTTAGTATATGTCAAAAAAATTCTAGAAAATCTATTTTAAAGTAATAATATATTAAAAAAAGTTAAAAACCTGGACAGTTTGAATCTATTTTTCTCTTGCGTAAAATGTCATCAGACAAATAATTCCATGTTTCCTCCCACACAATGTCAGGTCTTGACAAACTGTTGGACGCTAAAAGAGTTGCAAATAAGTTCTTAGATAAGGGCCAGAACCTGCAAAAGCCGCTTCCTTTATTGCTTCAACATATTCTGTATCATCATCCAGGAGTCCCATTGCGTAGCATGCATCCCTAAAAGATGATTGTACTTTCCCATCAACTTTAAGAATATCTTGAAATGATGTTGGTCCTTTAACCTTATTCAAAAGCATTCTCAAAAAATAAGCTTCGCCAACAGAAGCAGGAACTTAATGAATTCGACCAATTGACTTTATTCTTTGCCTAACCTCCCATTTTCGTTCTTGTGCTTTCCAAACATATTGTGAAGGGAATTGGATGTAAGTTAGTTGCCTTGCATTGGCATCAATTTTGTTGCGTTCCATCCAACCCAAAAACATAGAGGAAGCACAAGAGGGTTTATTGAGAACGTCGTCAATGTCCTGCGTAGGATCGAAAACAATTCTTTGTTCACCAGGTAGATGAAAAGGTAGTCTCATTACAGGAGGTGACCTGAAATGAATATCATATGAGAATATTCTCCATGAAGCCTCACACGCAGAAATATAACGACAATCATAAAATCCTTTGACTTCATCAACAACTTTGTCTTCACCGGGTACTTTCTTGCTTTCCACAAAATTAAGAGTAACTCTATCTGGACCCTTGTTAGTGTATTTAAATAAATACTTAATGGATCCAGCTTGGTTACACCATTCAACGTTGATATGAGCCTGGTATCTTTTAAGAAGAGTCTTGTTATATGGAACAACATATCTGTTATCTAATTGCTCACCAGACTTTTCTACAAACGAACCATTATCTCTGCGTCTATACACTGCATAACCTTCAGTATCAATAGAAGTCTCATTCTGGAAATTTTTTGGGAAGTTTTTTGAACATTTGTCATTGACCATACACGGACAACTCATGTTCAAAGGACCACAAGGACTGTGAATCATAAATTCACGTACAAGTTCATACAATTCTGGCTCTTCATCTTTATTCGGTATCTCTGCTGAAATGAACTTGTCAATATGGTCAACTGTAGGAATCATAATCCACGTTTTTGAAACTCAACGGTATATACAGCTGCAAAGTATTGAGACCAACCAAAAGAAAATAAGTTAGAAATGTTATAAAAAAAATAAATATTGTTGTAATAAAAATTAACTTCATGTGTTCGCACCAGCTTCAACAGTCCCAAATAAGTGTTTATCTTTCAGGTCTTTAATGATGGAATCAAGTTTAATCTTAAACAACCTGCATAAAATGTCTGGCCTATCTTCGGGTCTAAGAGTGGTATCTTGAAGATATCTTCTCATCTCTGGCCATTTAGGATTACAAGTGATTGTAATAAAATAGTCAGGGTATCCGTACCACTTACATATTGCCATTGCGTCTAGATAATTTTGCATCATATATCTAGCGCCACCTGTGAAGGAAGATGGAATAATAACTCGTTGACCCATGGTTGATGTTTCTGTTTGTCCTTCTTCTCTTTGTTTGCTTAGGACATTATGCTTCTCACTCCTAAGAACGGTTTGCTTACCCCTAATGTAATTTAGTCTTTCCATCTCAATCATTGTATACGAATCAACTATAAATTGCTGCAAAAGCCTTCGTGCATTAAGAATTAGCGAGTATTCATTACTCCTATCTTGAAGTCTATAAGCAAAAAACTCCCTCATTGTTACACTTTCACGTTTTTTGTTTTTTTTTGTTTGAAGATGAGCCCCCATCTGGTAAGGAAACATTTTTTTGACGGTCATCTTTTTTGTTTTTTGAACTTGAAGACGAGCTTTCATTTGGTAAGGGAACATCTTTGTGAAGGATGTCAATTCTATATCCATCGTCACCATAAGGAAGCAACAATGAATACTGAAGAGCAAGATACGAAGGATGTAACTCACTAACTCTTTTTAGCTTTCCATCAATGGTCTGCACAATAATATCACGTTTATCTGTTTCTTCATTAAGGTCACCAATTATCAATCCAGCAACTTCAGAAAACGTGGGTAGGTTGTAGGTTCTACCATCTTCTTTCCTCATTCCGTTTAATCGAAGCTTGACTTGTGCATCAGGATTCTTCTGAAAACAATCTCTCGCCATTCTATAAGATTTCACCAAGGAGTTTTTGGCATCCAACATTTTTTTCAATTCCTTTACAATTTGAAATTCAAGCGCCTTTTCTGATGAGTATTCCTCATCTGCATCACTATAAATAAAATGAATATATTAGAATTGAAAGTACTTAAAAATCCTTAAAGTTTTCTACAAAAGACAATAAAAAAATAACATACCCAACGACATTGATTCTATTCGAAACTTCATTTTCAGTATCATATATGTATAGCTGAGAGAATACTGGATTTTGTCCACGTGATGGTAAAAGATTTCCCAAAGCATGGTAGTTCTCACCACTTATACGATAGATGAATGGAGCATTACCATGATTTATAGACCTATCAATTTTTCCACCCATGGACGTAAATGCAAACATAGAGTTGAATCGTCTTATGTTCTTTAAAAAGAATTTGCTTTTAGAATCAACTCTATTAAAATACTCTTTATAACTGTGCGGGGCCTCCTTAAAAGGAGGAAGCATAACTTTTCCATAACCACAACACAGAGAGAATTTTTTTTAGTATTACTTCTATTAAGCCCTCTAGCAGATTCACATCTCCACAGTCTAGCATTACAATCTTCACAAGTAACATTCTGATCACCATGGTCCAAGTAAGCTAAAAAAAGATATTCAAATTTATTAAATGTACCATATTTCTAAACTAATGTTGAATTAATATTAAAAATATTTTTTATTAGTAGTTATTAGCGAAAAAAGACTACCTGGAGATATGCCTTGTATTACATTGTTTGTCGTTACTCCATGCGGGTTTTCTATGCATTCTTCCAAGTCAGCCATCGGTATGGGAGTAATACTGGGGCGTTTTCGTTTTAAATTCGATGTTGACCGCGTGTTGCATACGTTAGAAAGTGGCCAACTTACACCTGAAGATCCTAACAAATTAAAATAATATAAGTTTAATAAATGTTGATTTATTATAATATACTTTGTAAACATGACTAAACTAAACATACCAACAATGTCAACTGGGTGTGTTTGAGTGTTAGGTGTTATATTTAGTTTTCCTTTGTTAGTCCGCTTAGAATCCAAGATACGCTTTCTTTCTGTACGCCTTTGTTTATAAAACTCAGATAGATTGCTATGTTGTGATTCGTGACAAACTGCGTAAAAATTAAATAAATAAATGGAATGCTTTGAAAAAGAAGACAAACACAAAACGGGACAACACAATTCTATAATATACTAACATAAATAGATACGCTAACAAATGATGACATAAAAATAAAATAAATAATACCATTAGAGATGTCTGACAAAGGTGTTCTCTGCGTGTTAACTATAAAATAAAAAGAAATAAGTAAAAAAAACAACAATGGAAATCAGTAAGAAATAAGATATTTGGGCAATGTATAAAATAAATTTTACCTTCGATTCCTAAAGGATTATTTGCTTGTGTCGAAGCAAAATTAGATTTTTTTCTCTTTGTAGATTCACAACGTTCATTAGAGATGCCTGACGAAGGCGTTCTCTGCGTGTTATCTATAAAATAAAGACAAATAAGTTAACAAAAAAAAAAGACAATGGAAAGTAGTAAGCATAACACATATTTGAAATGTAGAAAAAACATTTACCTTGTATTGTTACTAATGGCGGTGTGAAAGAGTTTGTAGAGGTTTCTATGTTTTCAACATTAGAAAGTGAACAACCGACATTTGAACTTATACTATCCAAATATGCATTCATCCGTTTACGTCTTTCAGAGATATTAAGACTCACTAAACAATAAATTACAATAAAAACTATTATTTCTTAATCAAAAATTAAGAATTAAAGGTATAAGATGAAACATAATAAATTACGTACCATTTGATATGTCGGATAACGGTGTTGCGGTATTGATATCTCCAAACATGTTTATAATATTTGTTAGTGTAAAAAAATAAAAAAAAGCTAACAATGTAACCAAATGTAAAAGAAAAAAACAAAGATTAATCATTACCGTTAGATTTACGCCTCAGGTCACCAACTTTAGATTTCGGTAAACAAAAATCATACTTTGGGGGATCGGACATTGTAAAATATATGTTTTTCTTGAATACAATAAGTATATACCTAAAAAATTAAAGAAAAATATACTAAAAATTATTGAAAAATAAGGAAACTTTCTACTGCCCCTGGTTTATAAAAGAAATGTGCTTTCAATTTGTGATTTGGGTTTTTTTTTTTAAATTTTAATATAATCAACCGACGGGCTCTTACAGTCATCCGTTTAAATGATGGATGTTAAACTAAAAAAAATGTTACTAACGGAAGATATACTTTGTGTGCAAATGGCCTTTTAACAACTTTTATTTAAACATTAAGAAACTATTGGTTTGTTAGGATTTTGTATGTTTATAATATGTGTTAGAGTTTTGGGCCGTAAGTTTTATAGGGCCTGCATTTTTTCAGTTATTGCATATGGAATTGGGCTGAATGTTGATGGACTTATGGTTTGTATTAACATACACCGATTCTAATTATGGATCCACCTGAAAAACAGATAACAAAGTTGCTTCTTATTTTCTTTTCAGATCTAGGGTTAGTTATATTGAGAAAACCAGCCGCACCAAATTGTAAACATGACAAAGACTGAGAGAGGAACAGAAATAATGACACGAGCATGAAGGATCGGACGACAACGACTCTGTTAGGTAATTATTAAACCGTTCGATTGTTATTATTTCCATTAAATAACAGAAACTTCGATGCTGTGTTTATGTTTGAAATCGTGTTGGATTTTATAACTTTGTTAGCGACAAATCCGAATCATTTTGCACAAATACAGACTTTGGTTGCTGTTTTATAAGTATTGAAAATAACTAATTCTGCATTATTCTAAATACCTAAATGTCTAATTGAAATCTATGTTGTGTTGAGTATAATCTCTGTTTTTTTAATTTGTAGATTTAAATTTTGAGATTTGGAAATACTTTTCATGGCACATATGTTGCTTTTTGAGCTGCAAGTTAGCAACATGTTTTAGAAATAGATACATAGCATACAGAGAAGTTAGTGGGCTTGTGTTTTAATGATTCAATTTATAATTCCGAGTTTGAAATATTTAATAATAAGAAAATTTAGAAGTTAGAACTTAATTTATAATGCAAAATATAATGTAGCTATAAATATAAATATAACTATATATATTTATTAACATTATACAACCATTATAAAACTTCAAACGGCCAAACTGCATTATTATTATAAATTCTCTCTGTTTGATGAGTTGCAACATATTTAGACATCTCCATGGCATAACTATCCCACAACGTTAAATAGATGCGCAAGCCCCTTCAAAAAAGTACAAATTATTTTAGTAAAAAATAAATACACAATTTATAAAGCTACGTAATTTTTTTTGTATATAAAATGCAAACAAAAAAATAATTAAATAAAGAATACATACTCGATATCTTGAATTTCCATTGTTAACCTCTTTTTATCAGCGACAACCTTTTTATCTTTATCATCATTGCTGAAGAACTTGTTAACATGTCCTATAACATCTAAGATCAAGTATAAAATAAACATTAATGAAACATAACTTATAAAACTATTATTATGGTTTGGTTGTGATGAAAAAAAGACTATTAGAACGAAATATACCTATTGTAACATATTCATCAACCTCCCTATCCAGAATTCTTTGAAAGGGCACAAAAGAGAAACCAAAATCTGGACCTTGGAAACCATCATATTCGGAAACTTGAGTATCCATATTCAAGCAGAGTTTGTTTGGGTTTGGACCATACTTGTATTTAGAGGAATTGACCCCAACTCCTGGATTTCTTATAATAAGAGAAGAATTTTCAGTCAGAAACCTCTCAAATCTAAAAAACAACCGCTTAAATACATTCGCTTGAATCCTGTCACCCTGTTAATTATAAAAAAAAAATAAGAAAACACTATAAATATGTATCTACGTAATTGATGTATTTTAACGTACGCAAATAAGAAAATTCATATACATTAAAGTTAAAAACATCACAACTAAAAAAAAAGTTATGAAATTTAAAAATAATAGGATATAAAAAAAACGTGTTGTTGAGATTTACATTTTCATCACATAGGATCATTTCAATTGAGTACACATCATTAGGATTGCGACGATCGGGTAGACGCCAAACCCGAATAATCTTTAGCTTTAACGCCACACCGTTTCGGTTTACATGAATTTGGTTAACCATTGTAAACTCATTTGCATCTACAGCAGCCATTGATCTTGTTAACTGGAAAAAATAATGTAAAAACCAATAGATGACTTCAATAACACAACAAATCAAAATTTGACTAAATAATGTTTATGTATTTAAAGATGAGAAACAGAAATTAACCTAATAATATATCTTTGCGATTACTCAAAGTGCATTCAACGTGTTTTATTACAATCGTATGTGAATTGGTTTGACTTGTTTATATAGTTATTCAATCAATTCAATAATAAGAAATAGATGAAATAGTGGAGGTTAATTAGCATTCGAATTAGCATTGTTATTATTGTTATAACATTATGTATTGATTGAATTTAGTCAACGTCAAGCATTCCTTGATTAACTGGCGTATGTCAAGCATTATATAGGTATTCATATATTGATATAGGTATTCAATCAATTCAATAATAACAAATGGATGAAAGAGTGGAGGGTAATTAGCATCCGAATTAGCATTGTTATTATTGTTATAACATTATGTATTGATTGAATTTAGTCAAAGTCAAGCATTCAAACCATAACTGCCGCATGTCAAGCATTATAGTTAGTTGTGGTTTTTTTTTTATCTATTCAATGTTATTTAACTAAATGTTCTTTATACGTTATGTCAAGCATTATATAGGTATTCAATCAATTCAATAATAAGAAATGGATGAAATAGTGGAGGTTAATTAGCATTCGAATTAGCATTGTTATTATTGTTATAACATTATGTATTGATTGAATTTAGTCAACGTCAAGCATTCCTTGATTAACTGGCGTATGTCAAGCATTATATAGGTATTCATATATTCATATAGGTATTCAATCAATTCAATAATAACAAATGGATGAAAGAGTGGAGGGTAATTAGCATCCGAATTAGCATTGTTATTATTGTTATAACATTATGTATTGATTGAATTTAGTCAAAGTCAAGCATTCAAACCATAACTGCCGCATGTCAAGCATTATAGTTAGTTGTGGTTTTTTTTTTATCTATTCAATGTTATTTAACTAAATGTTCTTTATACGTTATGTCAAGCATTATATAGGTATTCAATCAATTCAATAATAAGAAATGGATGAAATAGTGGAGGTTAATTAGCATTCGAATTAGCATTGTTATTATTGTTATAACATTATGTATTGATTGAATTTAGTCAACGTCAAGCATTCCTTGATTAACTGGCGTATGTCAAGCATTATATAGGTATTCATATATTCATATAGGTATTCAATCAATTCAATAATAACAAATGGATGAAAGAGTGGAGGGTAATTAGCATCCGAATTAGCATTGTTATTATTGTTATAACATTATGTATTGATTGAATTTAGTCAAAGTCAAGCATTCAAACCATAACTGCCGCATGTCAAGCATTATAGTTGTGATTTTTTTTAATCTATTCAATGTTATTTAACTAAATGTTCTTTATATGTTATGTCAAGCATTATATAGGTATTCAATCAATTCAATAATAAGAAATGGATGAAAGAGTGGAGGGTAATTAGCATCCGAATTAGCATTGTTATTATTGTTATAACATTATGTATTGATTGAATTTAGTCAAAGTCAAGCATTGAAACCATAAATGCCGCATGTCAAGCATTATACCTAGTCAAAACTTTGAATAATTTCATTTGGTGACCATTCTTGTTGAAAGTTGTAACATTAAACACGCCAATTTCTTTTTTTTCTAAACAAAGTAGTTCACCAACCTGGAGACGAAGATCACTTATGAAATTCAGCCAACCATTACAAAAACAATAATCACGACCAATCCTTTCTATTGCAACGTTCCATGGAATAATGGAAATAAATAATCCCAACTATTCACTATTGACCAATAACAGTCCCAACTACGAAAATCACCAATATTGGTCCCGACTTTCGACATATTGGAAACCAACGGACCCAAACTAACGGAGGCTAACTCCGTTAGTGTGATGCTGACGTGGCATGCCACGTAGGATGCCACGCAGGATCATTTTGCCATGTGGCATTCCACGTAGGATGCCACGTGGATCATCTTGCCACCTAAGCATGCCACGTCAGCATCACACTAACGGAGTTAGCCTCCGTTAGTTTGGGTCCGTTGGTTTCCAATATGTCGAAAGTTGGGACCAATATTGGTGATTTTCGTAGTTGGGACTGTTATTGGCCAATAGTTAATAGTTGAGATTATTTATTTCCATTTTTCCACGTTCCATTGATGTAAATCATCTACATACATAGTGATTGGAACATTAGGGACACCATCGGGATAATGCTTATTAATAAAGGAGTAAGGTATAACCTGAAAGCAAAATTTGTGATCAAATAATATGGACAAATTAAGATACTAAAAACATGTAATATAAAGTATCGAACTTAATGGCACTTACCATAGGTGTCGTCAATTCATGTTCAATCATTTTGCAGAATGACACATCCAATTTCATGGATGGAGAATGATTGCAATGCTCCATCATGAAAGTATTCGGAGCAATAAAGTCGAATATGACGTAAAACATAGAGAAGCATAAATCATGTACAACTTTTGACCATCCATTTGTTAAGCAGAATTCATCATCTATAAATTCTAACAAAACAAACCAAGATTGACCATGGTATGTCGAAACTTAAATGTTGTTGTTTCGTAAGTTTTTAGATAACAAAAACCTGTTCATGGATTTCGGCAATGTCTGGACAAACACGTAAAAAACAACATTATAATAACGAATAAGCTTTTTTTACTTAAAAAAAATTAGAAACGTCATACCAAAACTCGTGCGGAAGGGTCATGAAATACCTTGAAGAATTTGTCACCCTTGTGATAAGCCATAATGAAGTTATTTGTCCTAATGAAATCCTGTTCTTCGTCTGCAAAACAAACTTTTGTTAAAGTATCCATAAAGTCACTAATACTCGAAATTGATTTCAATTATCTTTTTTATGAAATCCTGTATTTTGTTTTTTTATAATCTTTTTTTATATTCACACATACTCGAAACTAATTTCAATTGCAATCTGTTATTAAAACCACAATCATATCATCAATGATTAAACCTGATCAGAATTACTTGTGTGTCGATTTCATCCAAAGCAGAGACTTGATCCTAAACAGATTATCAAATGGTGTTAATAAAAAAAAGATTCTGATCATTACAAATAAATCCGAAATAAAACGATTGTATTTCTGTTTGGTTTAATATGTTAGTAAACCGCTATGTATGGATTTCATACAGTGTCAGAAACATAATCGAAAACAGATTAGATAGTTATTTTAATAAGAAAAGTGTTGATAATTACATATTTTGTAGAAGGTTGATAGCTATACGATTGTGATTTATCTTTGTAGAAAAATAATGATAGAAACCGATTGTGTTTATCTTTTATGTAAGATGATTGCAAACATTATGTATCAATCTAATCAAAATGAAGAAAAATTATCAAAAACATTTCGAGATTCATGTAAGATTGATGAACAACATACCTTGCAAAAAGAACAATGAGAGAGGAATGAGGAATGAGAAAGGAATTATTAGGATAGGAAGGAGGAAGATGTTGTAACATACAAATGGATGTTGACAAAACAAAAAAAAAAGAGGTTTATATAATACTTTTTCATGGAGCCCCATTTAGGATTTGGATCCTTGAAGACCCTCTCAAAATCTAGGATTCAACCCTAGTGTTTTCATTTATTATATAGAAGATAGATATCTCACGTATACTCCACATTTATACTTACCAAGAAGATATATGTTTTACGTGGAGGACATTTTTTTTTAACGGTCAACGAAACGTTTCTACCCAACTACCCATGGGACCCTTAAGCTGGCGAACCCAAGAACCCCCCAGGACTATGCAAGGGGCTGGCCAGGGTAGCCAGGCTTGCCCACGAGGTTTCCGAACCGGGGAAAACCCGATCCCCCACCCATCCGAAGACCCGCTGTGGAGAACCGGTAAAACCCGGACGAGATCAGGACTCGAACTCCTGACCATAGGTAAGGAGTCATCCCTCATTTCTCTTAATGTCCTCCAAATGTAGCTAGTGGGAATTGAACCCAAGCGTCCCATAGGAAACTTAGGCCCTCAACCAACTGGGCTATAAGTGTTGGACATGTGGAGGACAATTTATTATAAGAATTTGTTTTTTTTAGTAGACAAATCAAATCCGAGCATTTTGGGGCTTCCTTTTGACAAATTCAATTACTTCAGGAGTACCCGAGTTGTCAAACACCTGTCAAACACCAATTCCAGGGGAAACTCGTAAAATCACCTGTCCGTAGACACGATGATGAATTTAACGGTACAATCCGTCTGGCTTAAGAATCTAACCCAGGATCCCATGGGTCTTCTATGATTGGCCAGAATGTCTCCATCGCTGAAAGGATTCAAACCGTGCCTCTTTCATTGATTTCTATCGGTATAAATAATACAACCATTATCTCCTAAATATGGTAAAGGATAATTACAATCAATACAATTTAAATCATTCTAACTATATAATCTATTACACTCACGCAGTCGAAGCGGGAGGAGACTGGATCTGAAGTCTTCAAATAAAATACGTGGCAATCCTTTAGTGAAAATGTCGGCTATCTGATATCTGGATGGTACGTGTAATATACGAACATGACCCCGTTGAACTTGTTCTCTAACAAAATGAATATCCAGCTCGATGTGCTTTGTGCGTTGGTGCTGCACTGGATTCCCTGATAAATAGATGGCACTTACATTGTAACAGTAGACCATAGTGGCACGAGAGATTGGTACCGAGAGCTCGAGAAGTAGGTTTCGTAACCAGCAAATTTCCGCAACGACATTTGCTACACCACGGTATTTGACCTTTGCACTAGAGCGATATACGGTGGGTTGACGCTTAGACGACCACGAAATTAGGTTGTCCCTAAAATAAATGCAGTATCCACTGGTGGAGCGTCTGGTGTCGGGGAAACCCGCCCAGTCGGCGTTAGTATAAGCCACAAGAGAAGTGGCGGCCGATGCGTTTCACGGCATTCCAGTGAGCTGTGCAAGGCGCGTGCATATACATACATACATGTTGAACTGCATAAGTGATGTCAGGACGTGTGAAAGTGAGGTACTGTAAATCACCTGCTAAACTCCGAAATAATGTGGGATCATGAAATGGTTCATCTGGAGAGGCACCGATCTTAGAATTTGCATCGACTGGTGTGGCTACGGGGTTGCAAGACTGCATACCTGCGCGAGCTATAATATCAGTAGCATATGATTGTTGACAAATAAACATGGTGTTGTTCTGTCTAGTCACAAAGATGCCCAAAAAATAACTCAAAGGACCCAGCTCTTTCATGGCGAATTCAGTAGCAAGGTTCGCCATAAGACGCTGATATAGACTATTAGAGGAGGTGACCAGAAGAATGTCATCGACATAAAGAAGCAAAAATGTTGTATCGTTGCCCTGTTGAAATGTAAAGAGAGAAGCATCACAACGGCTATGTGAGAAACCCAAAGAGAGAACATAATTGGTGAACCGTTGATACCACGCACGAGGAGCCTGTTTTAACCCATAAAGTAACTTGCGCAAAAGACACACATAATCTGGAAAATTTCTGTCCCTGAACCCCATTAGTTGATGCATGTAGATGGTTTCATGTAGATACCCGTGTAAAAAAGCGTTAGTGACGTCTAACGGATGCACGACCCAATCTTTAGATAAAGCGAGTGAGAGTACTGTGCGGATCGTGGCCGGTTTGACAATCGGGCTAAAAGTCTCACCACAATCAATGCCCACCTGTTGTGATCGTCCATCACACACTAACCGTGCTTTATAGCGCTCCAATGTCCCCTCTGACCTGAACTTATGTTTAAACAACCACATATAACGTATAATATTCATGTTAGGTGCACGAGGCACTAACTCCTAAGTCCCGTTTCTAATTAATGCATTGTACTCGGTAGACATTGCACAAAACCATTCCGGACTAGCCAAGGCATCGGTTGGATTTCTGGGTATGGGAATTAGGCGGGGTGTGGTGGTAGTGTTTAGGTTGAAGGGAAGTTTTGGTTTATAGATTCCACTCATTGAGCGGGTGTGTATGGTTCGGGTATTAGGTTGAGGGGTGGCCGAGGGTGGGGCGTTTGAGTGACCGTTTGGTTGTCGGATGGGTCGGTTGCTGAGGTGGGTTCGGAAGTGATTGGGTTGGGAATGATGTGGGGAACAGTTGATGCGTGGGGGCCGGTTGTGGGAATATGTGGGCCGGGTAGAGTGGAAGATGTTGTTGGGCCTGGGGTAACATTTGTTGGGCTTGGGTTAGGAGGGGACGTTGGGCTGGGGTTAGGAGCGGACGGTGTGTGGGCATGAGTTGGTTGGGCAGGAGTGACGGTTTGTAGGTGTGGGCATAAATGGTGGGAAAAAGGTGTGTCTAGAAAGTCATATTTTGGTGCGGGTCCAACGGTTTGTGCGAAGGGGAAGGTGGTCTCATCAAAGGCGACGTGACGTGAGATAAAGAATCGTTTGGTGGATAAGTCGAGGCATCGATATCCTCGGTGAGTGGGTGGATATCCGAGGAAAACACATGGTTGAGAGCGGTTTTCAAGTTTATGTATGGTGGTGGAGGGGCTGAGTAGGAAACATAGATAACCGAATACACGGAGGTGATCATAAGTGGGTCTGGACAAATATAATAATTCAGTTGGGGTTTTATTTTGGGTGATCTTGGATGGTAGTATGTTTAGTAGGTATGTGGCAGTTTCAAGTGCAAAGTGCCATAGGTGGGTTGGTAAGGATGCGTGAGCCATTAAGGTTCAGACCATGTTATTTATGGTTCTAATTTTACGCCCAGCCTTACCATTTTGTGATGAGGTGTATGGGCAAGAAAGACGGTATAAGATACCGTTGGTTGTAAAAAAAATTGAAAGGATGTGCTGACATACTCGCGACCATTGTCACATTGAAATGTTTTAATGGTTCGTTCAAATTGGGTTTTAATGGTTGAGGCAAAGTGTGTAAAGGAAGGGAAAACTTGTGATTTTTGGGCAATGGGATAGATCCATAAAAAATTGGAATAATCATCAAGAAATAAGACATAATATTTATGGCCTGAAGAACTAATTATTGGTGAAGTCCACACGTCACTATGAATTATATCAAATGGTTGTAATGTAATGTTATTAGACGGAAAAAATGGTAAACGAACACTTTTACAAAAAATACAAGACTGGCAAATATTATTGGAACAAAAATCAAAATCCAAAACATTAGAAGTTTTTAATTTATTTAAGGAAGCACGTCCTGGGTGACCAAGACGGTGATGCCAGATTTGTGAGGAGATAGCAGCAAGGGCAGTGGGTTGACAAGTTGATGACCCGAACAGCAAGGGATAGAGATCACCGCTGCTGTTGCATCGCAGGAGTGGTGCCTTGGTCCTATAGTCCTTCACAAGAAAACCAAACAGGTCAAATTCGACAGAAATAGAATTGTCCATAGTAAAACGAACTGAAATTAATTTTTTGACAAGTCTAGGGGAATAAAGGACATTCTTTAGGATAAAGGGTAGGAAAGATTTGGGTAGGTATTTTGTGTCCTGTCCTAGTACCAGGATTGTTTCCCCATTGCCTACAATAATATTACGAGACAAGCAAGAATTAGAAAAGGAATGAAAGTCACCTTGCTCGTTGGTCATTGTGGATGATGCATGTAACACCCCAGCCGATGGCGGAAACATCGAGGTGTCACGTAATGACGATTGTTCAATATCTCATGGACTAGAAATGTAAATTTTGATACATTAAATTTAATAATTTATTACATTGAAAGAAATACAACAATCAAAACTAGCAATCTAAACTAAAATACAGTAAATCCCAATCTAAGCCTAAGTTCCAAAAGCTTATAAGTGATCTCGTAAGAACCTGAAACATGTACGAAAATAATTTAGTCAATACAAAAATGTATTGGTGAGCATACCCGTTTGATACATATAGTAAGGAAAATTTAGCAATTCATGTGTTATTTTGCAAAATGTAATAAATAGTATCCGGGTCAAATCAACCCTGAAATGAAATGAAATATATATAGTATGTGCTAGTAACAGTAGTAATGAAACACATAGCAATGACAAGGACTCTCAACAGAGTCACGAGGGTATATACCTTAGACACACGAAATGACACAAGCAAACACACATAAGAATTGCTATTTTAGTAACAAGAAATAGAAACTTGATAATAGTACATGAGTAGCCCCAAAAGTAAAATGAAAAGGGGGAAAGATATACTCACAGCTTGCGAAAGCGATCCAACTTAAGCGGTCATGAGCTAAGTAATGGGAATTCTGAGGAATTCAACCTATAACGTAATAGAATACTAATAAGGGAAAAATCTAAGATTCTAAGGTGACTAGGGTCTAAGGCATTAGGGTTTGCTAGGTTCGTATAGGGAAGATGAATTTGTTAATAGTAACTTGAACGACAGTTTTGAAATAAATATATCACGATTTAAAATTAAATATGTGACTACAACACTTATGTAACCCACACTTGGGAACATTTTCTACTTTATAGAAAAATATTCACAAAATAGATTTTTATGATTTATATTTAACTAAACAATTTATTATATCTAATTAAATATAAATGACGTAAACAATACAATAGACGATCCAAAAATGATGTTTTTATGAAAACTAATTGTTTTCTGATGTGAAGTAATCAATGGCTACGATGAGGAACTTGACATTTCCCGGGGCCGCAGGGAATGGACCTACGAGATCAATTGCCCATTTTTGGAAAGGCCATGCCGCTGTGACTGGTACCAAGTCGTTATTTGGTCGCAAAGTATTTGGCGCATGGCGTTGGCAACTGTCGCACTTGCGCAGTTCTCTGACGGCATCAGTGTGCATGCCGGGCCAGTAGTATCCTGCATTCATAATTTTCGCGACCACCATCCTTGGTCCTGCATGTAATCCGCATGTAACTTCATGGATATCTTTAATGAGAAACAGTGCGTCTGCGGAGTCTACACAGCGGAGTAGTGGTCCCAGGTAGGATCGGCGGTATAGGACGCCGTCCGTTAGCTGGTAATGTAAAGCCTTGTGCTGTATCTTCCGGGCCTCTGACTTATCGTCAGACAGGGTTCCGGAGGATAGGTAAGCATGAATTGGGGTCATCCAGGACGTGTTGCCTGTTTGGATGACGTTGACCTGTCTCAGCGGGACGGACGGGGTACTGAGTACCTAGACGCGGACTTCTTTAGCCATGTGTTCGAAAACTGTGGAGGCCATTTTGCTCAATGCATCTGCGGGTTTATTCTCGCTGCGCCAGATGTGTTCTACTGTGCAGGAGTCAAATTTATGCATGAGTTTTTTGGCCTGTTCCAAGTATAGTGCCATGGTTTCGTCCTTTGCGTCGTATACCCTGTTTATCTGTCACGCGACAAGTAATGAGTCCACGTGTGCCTCCACGTGCCTGGCCCCCATTTTTTCCGCAATGCGGAGGCCTGCCAGCAACGTTTCGTACTCCGCCTCGTTGTTCGTGCGTTTGAAGTCGAGGCGGATGGCGTATGTGAACTCATGTTTGTCCGGGCTGATGAGGCGTAATCCTGCGCCTGAACCATCATCGTTGGAGGCCCCGTCTGTAAAGAGGGGCCACGTCTGCGATGGGTTTTGTGTTGGCGTGGGGGATTGCTCTGCCTTGCATTCTTCAACTTTGTCCATTGGTATTTCAGTTGCGAAATCCGCTAGGACTTGTCCCTTGACCGCGGGCCGGGGCTTGTAATATATGGTGTGCTCTCCAAGCTTAATGGCCCATTTTGCTAGTCGACCCGAAAGTTCCGGTTTGCGCAAGACGTCGCTGATTTTGTAATCAGTGAGGACGTTGATTGGGTGCCCCTGGAAGTATCGTCACAGTCTTCGGGACGCGTGCACTAGGGCTAAAACCAATTTTTCCATAATGGTGTATCTTGTTTCCGCATCAAGCAAGGTGCGGCTGATGTAGTAGATAGGCGTTTGTACCCCCTTGCGGTCTACCAGAAGTACGGCGCCTACCGCCCGCTCGGTAACGGAGAGGTAAAGTGTGAGCGGTTCTTTTGGTGTTGGGGCCGTGAGGGTTGGTAGGTTCATGAGGCATTGCTTCATTGCTTGGAAAGCGGCTTCTGCATCCGCTGTCCAGCGGAAGTTGCTCTTTTTTAAGCATTTCTTTAGCGTGTCCACGAACGGGAACGATTTTGAAGCGTAGTTGGACAAGAACCTGTTGAGCGCTACCAGGCGACCCATCAACGTTTGGACCTATTTTAGTGATGCAGGGGAGGGCATGCGCTCTATTGCTTGTACTTTCTCCGGGTTTGCGCGGAATCCGTCCCGGGTGACGATGACGCCCAAGAACTTGCCCTCCTCCATTCCAAAAGAACATTTACTGGGGTTTAACTTCATGCGCACCTTGCGCAGTTGATTGAAGGTTTGTTGAATGTCCCACAGCATGTCGCTTTCTTCTTTACTCTTGATGACTAGGTCGTCCACGTATACCTCTAAGCGTACACCTATTTCGGCCACGAATGCCGTATCCATGAGGCGCTGGTACGTCGCGCCCGCGTTCTTTAGGCCAAATGGCATTTTGGTGTAGCAGAACGTGCCCATGTCAGTGCGGAAGGCGGTTTTGTCTTCGTCTTCCTTTGCCATTTGTATTTGGTGATACCCCTTGTACGCGTCCCAAAAACATTTGAAACGATAAGGGGCCAACGAGTCTACTTTCAGATCTATCTCCGGTAGGGGATAGCAATCCTTTGGGCATGCCTTGTTGAGGTCTTTGTAGTCGAAGTACATGCGCCAGCTGCCATTGGATTTCGCGACCATGACCGGGTTCGCGAGTCACGATTGATATCGGATGGGCCTTAGTATGCCCGCGTTGAGCAGCTCGGTGACTTGTTCGTTCATGGCCTTTGTTTTCTCCGGCCCCATGCTTCTCTTCTTCTGAACGACTGGTTCTACTAACCGATATACGTTGAGCTTGTGTTCCGCGATTTCTCGCGGAACGCCGACCATGTCCGCTGGTTGCCAGGCGAACACATTGTTGTGGATCAGTAGCTGCTTCAAGTGATTGCGGATGGAGTCGGAGATTACATGGCCTATGACCACCGTTTGCTCCAGAAATTTAGGATTGATGATCCATTTTTTCGGCTCTGTGCGGGCATCCGTTTTAACCATCTTTGGCGGTTTTGCGGCTTCGGCCGAGTGGCATTCTTTGTTACCCCGAATGATTGCCACGCCTGTTCTGGTTGGGAATCCCACCATTGCGTGAGGCGTGGAGGCGTTGGCGTTGAAGCATGCGATGCCCTCACGACCCAGTAAGATGTCATGGTTGGAGTTTGCTGGCAGAACCATGAAGTCGCAGATTTCCGTGCGTTCATGTGTGCCATCTAAAAATGTTACTGGCATAGAGATCATGCCACGCGGCATGATTGTTTCATGAATGAATCCCGAGATTGGCTCATTTACGGGGATGAGCTTGACCTTGTCCTCATCATCTAATTGCTGGAAACATTGGTCATACATGATATTTGTGCTGCTACCTCCATCCAAGAACATGCACCTTGTTCGATAGTGGCCGAAGACAGCGGTGATGACTAAAGGAGCGATGCAGGATGCCCCGCCACGCACTTTCGGTAGGATGACCTCCGCTTCCTTCCATGTGTCGTTTGTCGGCACTCGGTTTCTCTTCCCTTGCTGGTGCTGTCTTCCCGGCCTCGTCATATTGCATTGATGGCGCGGGATAATGGTTGCCGCATGCGTGTTCAGGTCACGGATCTTTTTCCGTGATCCGTCTGCTTGCGCATCGTCGCCAGCTTGGGCCTTGGCCGCGCGGTGGACATTTTTGACCAAGTGTCCCAGTTGTCCCGACTTCAGGGCTGCTTCAATTTCCAACTTGAGACTGTAGCAATTGTCTGTGAGATGGCCGAAGTCGTTGTGGTACTCGCAGAATTTGGATGTGTCGACGTTGCGTCTTCTCCCGAGGGCTTTGGGCTCCTTGAGGGTGACTTGTTCCGTCTTTAAGACCTGAGATAGAATCTTGGTCAACGGGGTCCAGTCTTGGTTTTTCTTGGAATGACCCCGCTGTTCTCTTGATTGTTTGCCGCTGATGATGTTGCGAGCATCGTTCGCGGGAGAGTACTTCCCCTCGTCTGTTGAGCCCGAAATGCGGTTCCAAACTGACTTTCCCTTGTTTTTATTATTATTATTATGGTGATTTTGTTGAAAGACATGCATTTGGTTAAATGATTTTTCTGATGAAGCATATATTTTGGCGGAATGGATGACTTTATCCCAGGACTCCGGGATGTCGTCTTTGCCCGTGAGGCACTTCATGAGTTCCGGGCTGCGCACGTTGTGGATGAACGCAGCGCGGGTGAGTTCTTCACCGCAGCCTATCTGTAGTGTCTCCTTGTTGAAGCAAACGATGAAGTCCTCGATGGACTCATGGTCATATCGGCGACACAAAAGAAGTTGTGAATGTGGTCGTCTGGTTCACGCAGGCCGTCGTACATGCCGACGCTGCTGGGAAGCTTGGCTGTTCTTGGGATTGCCGCCGTTGCTATGCGAGTGACGAACTTTGATTTTTCCGCGAATGATTTTGGGCGGAAGGGTTTGACCAAGTCATCGTCCACATCTTTGCGATGTGAGCGGTGTGTACGGTCCCTCCCTCTGCGGTCAGAATCAGTGCTTGACGACTCGTACCCGTCCGACTCGTCACAGTTGCTGGCGCGGCCCCGAGCTCTGGCGTTTCCGCCGGGCTCCCCGCCGTGACCACCGCGACGACCGGAGGTCTCTTTGTTTTTGTGTGCCTTTTTTGGTGAAGAACCATAGGTGAGGGTCTTGCCTTTCTTATTCGCCTGTCGCACGAGCATCCGATGGTAAATAGTGACGCTTTTGGTGCTCTGACGTAAGAGCCACTGGTCTGGGTCTTCGTCTGAGTCGTCTCCATTACTTTCATCTGTTACGTCGTCATCTACCTCACGAGCAGGTTTCTGGATGCGTGAGGTTGACTGTTTTGTGACCGTGGCCGGGGTACCGTCGTTTCCCGTGGGTTGGATGTCAACGTCCTCAGCCGGATTGATGACAGTTATGTTGGGGTTGGGTTCATCCATGGGTGGGTTAAAAGAAGAAAATGTTGTAACCGAACGGATGGCGCAAATGAAGAAACAATAAGTCCCACGGGGATTATCACTAACCTCCGAGGGGTTGCACTTATGTTACTGCACGTACGTTCCTTTACCCAAACCGTTTGGATTACCCGAATGTGTAGATAAGTGAGTGTGTGGTGAGTAAGTGAATATGAGACACAAAGATGTAAGTGGTTCGGTCGAGTATGACCTACGTCCACTGTAAAGAGCCGAGAATATTATTACTTTGGAGAGTACAAAGCATAAGAGTACTTCTAGCCCTAGATACAAGTGATTGATTATCGATCCCCTTGAAGGGAGTTGAAGTATTCTATTTATAATGAAGGTCGTGGGCTTGAGAAGAGGACCATAACGAGTCTTGTGGTCTTTGGGCCTTGATTTGGCCCAACTGTGCTCGGCCTCTGAGAAAGGCGGGAAAAGGACGTCTACTGTAGATGACGTCAGCAGCGAGAGCACCGGTGGACACGTGGCGACCTGCGACTGGTCCTTGGCGGTATGTCGTTCTGCAGCGGCATGGTTGACCTATCTACCGGCGTCTGATGTGACCTTTGGTAAAAAGTGAGCATGCCTGGCCAGAACAGTGATGACAGTATGGCTGAAGCATGGGACCAGTCACGTCACTGTTTAACCATAGTGGTTGTTGAGCAACTACAGGCACGTGTCCTTATCCACCTGATGGTGTCAGTGATCCTTGCAGGTAGATCACTGACTCTTGATCTTCCGTACGTTGTACCTTGGGAATTAGGCCTGTAAACGAACCGAACGAGCACGAACACATAATCAAACAAATTTTTGTGTTCGTGTTCGTTCATTAAGAAATTTGTCGTGTTCGTGTTCGTTTATGTTCGTTCATTTAAACCTAAACGAACAGTTCATGAACATAAACGAACACAAATGATCAATATAAACGAACACAAATGAACATAAACGTACACAAACAAAAACAAGTTAATAATGATTCATGAACATAAATGAACGTTAGGGTTAGGGTGGAGAGCGGCTGTGAAGTGTGGGGCTGTGAAGTGTGAAGAGCGGCTAATAAGTGATATGTTTAGAATTTTAGGGTTAGGGTTAAGTTTTTAGAACATATGAATTAAGGTTACTTAACAAAAGGAAATAAATAATAAAAATAAAGCTAAGTTTAATTAAACGAACATAAACGAACAAAATAAATGAACATAAACGAACATAAATGAACGAACACAACGTGTGTTCATGTTCGTTCATTTATTTAAATAAACGAACATAAACGAACTTCTCGCCGAACAGTTCACGAACAGTTCATGAACGTTCGGTTCGTTTACAGGCCTATTGGGAATGTCTGCGATGTGGCCAGCGCGCGTCGCTGGATGCGCGTGGTTGGCATAAATATGTCGTAACCCCAAGTTTCTTCGGCCTAAGTGTTGGTAGGCGGAAGTTTCCGCGTGTGTTACGTTAAGCGGGGGATAGGGAGGCCGCCTCAATCTGGATTAGGCTCCCTATCCCTTCAATTTTATTTCAGTATTATCCATAAAAATAAATCTCTAGAAAGTTTGAGGTTAAAATCACTTAAAATGAATTTTTAATCATTTAATTATGCTTAAAACAATTTAATTCAAGAAAAATAGGAAAATAATGTATTTTCCAAAAAATAAAAATAGGATAATTTTCTTTAGGGTGTCAAGATGTTTCCCCTAAATTTTTATAATTTTTAGAGTAAAAATGAATTTTCTAGAAATATTTTAAGATTATGGTTAATATATATATATATATATATATATATATATAAAATTAATAAAAAGAAAATGTAAAAGGAAAAGGACCAAAGAAAGATGGAAAAAAAAAAAACAAAAACTCGTGTACCAAGAAGGACTCGAACCTAAGTAACCTCTTCCACCTCCACCACACACAACCACTAGGCTAGGAGACTTGTTTAGTATTTTCTTTGAAAATGTAATGTTTTTAACTATAATCCACAACCATCATCTTCTCCAAATTTCCTAGCCAAACCCAAACCCTAACCCTAAATCAATAAACCCGATTTACCTACGATAATAGTGCAGATATAAGGGGCTTTCGTTAAGGAATAACCAAGTAGTAAAACGACACTAAAAATTGAGACTTACAAGATCGTGTATGGCTCGCAACTGGGCTTCAAGGTCCGAACCAAAAAAGAACAAAATTGATCATTCTAGACTCGATTCAGATGCATTTTTGAAGCGGGCTTAGAGCGATTAGGGTGCAGAAACGAAATAGGGTGTTCAGTTTATATAATGGTGATGAAATCCGAGCGTTTTGATCTCTTGATTATATCTCAACGGTTACAACTCATAATTCCAATTGAACTCGTTTACTGCTTGATATTATTGAGGGAAATATGTTACAATGCGTGGAGAAATGTATAAGGATCAATAAATCGCGTTAATTGCATGTTATAGAAGTGGTTTGGGGCTGCCGGAAACCTGCCGGAGATTGGCTGGATACTGGCCGGATCTCGACCGGAAAAGCGAGTAGAGAGAAAAGATAAATTCAGTTTTTTTGAAACTTTCAACTTTGACAACTTAGGTCCCTAGAGTTTATCTTGGTTAAGTTTCCTTTATAAAACACTAACCAAGTTAAGATAAACTAACCAAAATGCTTTGAAAACTTTATAAAACTTAATTTTTTTTATAAAATCTTTTACGAATACGTTTCAACATACGCATTTGATTAAAACTTATACCCAATCCATAATAAATATAAATGATAAAATTTTAGTTCGCTCTAAAATTAAATTTGAAAACGACGAAACTTACAGGGACTATAATGGAAATGTTTGAAGGGCTATTATTGTCAATTTGAAGAAAGATGAGGGTGACAGATGTCACAATGCACCTGTGTCCATGTACTGAATGGGGTCCGGTTGTTACAGAGACATCGTGTAGAGAGCTTGTTCAATGTCTGTTGGGCTATAAGCAGTGTGGGCCTGTTGAGGTTTTGGGCCGAACAGTCTGGGTTGGTTGGTGGTATTGTAGTTGAGCCTGTTGGAGGTCGGATAGGGACAAGGCGGGGTGGGACAATTAGGTGATAATTGGGCTTGTGAAAAGGGATACGGGGTGGGCTGCCACTGATTGGGCCACAGGTTGTAAGATGTAGGCCAGGAATATTGTGGAGGGTCCAAGTCTGTGGGAATCTACCAAAGGAGGATCGGCCGACATAAGACGACCGACCACGGCCCCTTCGGCCAGACCGCCCACGGCCGCGGTAAGAGGTAGAGTTGTCGGAGGGGGTTTGTTCTTGGGTGGGTTGTCGGGTGGTGGCGGTAAGAGCAGTGGGGGCGGTTTTAAAGGCATAACGGGCTTGCTCGGCTTTACGAGTTTCAACCTCAATGATTTTGGATCGGGCTTTGTAGAAACTAGGGAGGGGTTCTTGTTGTGTGAGGATGGTGTCGATGTCCTCATATTGTTCATTGAGGTCGGCGATTAGTTGGAGGACAAGGCAATCATTATCGATAGGAGAATCAACGTTAGCCAATTGGTCAACTAAAGTTTTTAGTTCTTGGCAATATGCCGAGACACTTGAGAAGGCGTCCAGGCGGGTATTAGAGAACTTGTTGATAAGGTAGATGGCCCTAGCACTTTTGTTATCTTGAAAAAGGTTTTGGATTGCAGTCCATGCTTCATAAGCGGTGGAGGATTTGTCAATGACGGTGTGGAGTAGATCATTGGATACGGTGCTATATATCCATTGTAACACAATGTCATCAAGCCGTTCCCAATCATCCATGGTTTTAGGGATAGTTGTAACACCCCATTTTGTGATCAAATAAAATAGAAATGTTTATGAAATTTATGCCGTATGTATTATATGATCTAGGCGTGAATAGTATGATTATTTGATATAGAAGAATCTAGTCGAGCCAACAGTATTATAAGAGACCGTTTAGTTAGCTTAACAAAAGATATTATATTTGACCCTACTCCGTTTTTAATGGACCTTAGGTTGACGTGTAGATAAAAATTAGCTCGTTGTCAAAGTATATTCGAAAGTTCGTAAAACATTTTAGTTTAAAAGTTATACGAGATAAACAAGTTAAGCAACTCGATTAATTATAATAAATATACAATATAAATAATGATAATAAAAATGTATGTTTTCATTCCTCATGTCTTCGTAAGCATGTACATGGCGAAGAAACTTCATAAGGAAGTTATGGATTAAATTAATATTATTATATAAGGAAATTGAATTATAGTGTAGCAGGTGTCACTAAGGAAGTAGATTGAAATTAACTTAGATATGAAGAGAAAGTTGGTGTAAGGAAGCTAGCACCCTAGTAGGTCACCACGATCTCAGTCCCACATCGAAAGAATATGAAAACTATACATGCTCTCAGGCCTATAAATAGAGAGTCTTAGTATGAGATTTAGATACATCAAATTTTTGGGAACACTCTAGTATAGAGGATCCCAAGCCTACGATATCCCGTTGGGTGTTGTTATTAGTTGTTTTTGGAGCACTAGTAGGAGCTCGAGTAGGAGACTCTCATCAACATGCCGTAAATAGTTTTGAGGTATGTTCCCATTTAAGTTATGTTTAGTTATTTTTATTAGTGTTATTGGTAGTAGTTTAGTATTATTATTTTTAGGTATTAGGATTATTATTAGGGATGGGTATTGGATAGCCTAGCCTTACTTAGGCATGGATTGATCACTCATGCTTAAACAAGGCAGCGTTAATCAATATCCAACCATGATAATAATTAGTTAGGCGTACCAGCACATAACATAGGATTATATAATTGTATCAGGACCCATAGATAGTACCTGATCGGAATAGCAAGTGTTATGCAATGGTTAAACAAGTGAGTTCTATGAATGTTTTCAAATGTGAGCATGCTTGTCCAAACTGGTAATTGTTAATATTGCACTCATGACTGTTGTACGCATGTATATAATCTAATCACACATCCACACGATATCTGTGGTCCCTTATACGTGCTGCTACGGCAGGATTTGTCGGTATCACACCTGTGTGTAATGGACATTGACTGTATGATGTTGGAAGTCACAGGGGTGACACCGTCACGGGGGCCCATGCGTGGGTGCCAGCGTGGCGTAAAGGTTATAATGACATGGGCGGGTACAGGTCATGAATGATTAAATGATGTGTTTTACAACTTGTGTATATTCATGAACTCACCAGCATTGTCTGACGTCCTTTTTAAGCATGTGTCACAGGTAATGATGACTAGTTCTTGTGCACGTTGTTTAACATGAAGCTATGTGACTAGTGAAAGATGATATGCTAGCTCGTGTGGTTGATGGAAAAGTAATATATTCGGCTAAGAATAGTTGATCAAGCCTTGTACTTTTAAGTTCCATCTTTTGTACCCCACAGTTATATTAATAAAATAAGTATTTACATTAAGTTGGTATCAATTGTGTATGGTGCATCCTTATCTGGGTGTGGTTGTCACAGTAGTAGAGGAGGAGGATTTGGTTTCAGGTGAAGGAGGGCGAGGTAGTAGGTGGTCGTAGACTAGAAACACTTTGCAGTGAATGGTAAAAAGTGTCGACCAGGAGCCATACTGGGAGGAGTCGATTTCAAGGGTTATGGGAATTAAATTTTTAATGTTGGAGACGGTTGTGGCGGGGTGGAGTTTTGACTCGAATGTGATGGTGGGTGTTGGTGGTGGTGTGGTCGACATGAGGTAGAGTGGATTGGCAGAAGGATATAAAACAGGAAGAAAGAGGAAGCCAGTCGATCGAAGAAGAAAGAATCGACCGAAGGAAAGGATTCAAACCGTGTCTCTTTCATTGATTTCTATCGGTATAAATAATACAACCATTATCTCCTAAATATGATAAAGAATAATTACTATCAATACAATTTAAATCATTCTAAATATATAATCTATTAATCACTACACTGAAATAGTATGTACACTCTAGGAATTTGTGATTGTTATCATTAGGAATGTGTGTATATAAATTAGAACAAAGGCTCGTGTTAATAGTTAGGGATATCGCTACAATCAGGTTCGGCTCTTAAGGGGTGCGGGGAGGACTCCCGGCCCGTGCCCAATTTCTTGGGGGCACATTGACGCTCCGGCAATCCAAGTTTTCTTAACAGTGACGTCCTTAATTTGATGAATTTTTTGTATGTTTGAGCTCCAAAATTGTTAATCAAAGTGAAAGGTAGTTTATATAAAACAGAAAGTAAAGAAATGTTTAGAGAGGTTAAGAATTAAAGAATAAAATGAAATGGTTTGAGAAAAAAAAATTGCAGGTTTATTAATGAGTGTAAGACTAGAGAGGATGAAGAAAATGAAATGAATAGGACTCATACTTAGTTGTTTTTGCTTTTTACCGGTTGGTTTTGACTTACTTTTTAACTTTTATTTTTGTTATGAACCATTTTTTTTAATTGCCAAACTTTCACCAATTTATATTTTCACAATCTAGTCAGAGCAGAAGATGTGGGTACCCGACCTATTTCGACACGCCAAGCAAGAATGTTACATTTTAGAGGAACCCACAACACCCACTTGAACTTAAACCAATCCCCGAATACCCTATTCTTAAACATCAGTTTTTTTTTTTACAGTTACATTAGTATTGTTGATATGTTTTGGTAAATTAAGTTGACATAGGAAATAATAAAGAAAAAAAAACACAAAATTCTATATTTGGTAACGGGCCATTTAAATTAACCAGGTGTTTTAACAATCGCGCGCTGCGTGATATATCTTGTGGCGCGTTATGCCACAACCGTGCAAACAGCGGTGTAAGATGGAGGCGTAAAACGGTGTTACGTAGCAACGAAACAACGACCAGTATCAGGAAAATCGGTAAGAAAGAACACAACAGATGAACGGAGACGAAAATACTATACGAACGTAGATGAAAAATACGTTAAAAAACGGAAACGAAAAGATCAGGTGTTGCAGAGGAAGGGAAACGAAAATACTATACGAACATAGACGAACACTACGTAAAAAAAACGTAGACGAACGAAGATGAAATTACTATACGAATGTAGACGAAGACTACGTAAAAAAAACGTAGACGAATGGAGACGAACGTACTATACGAACGTAGACAAACGCTACACAAAAAAAATACTATACAAACGTAGACGAAAACACTATACGAACGTAGAGCAACTTGGGTTAAAGAGCGGGTGTTGCAGACGAACGCAGACGAAAGTACTATACGAACGTAGACGGATACTACGCAAAAAAAAAAAAAAAGAAATAAAATGTGGCAAAAATGGGGAAAAAATAACCAAAAAGTTGGTGGTCAAAACAGGGAAAAAACGAAAATCGGGGAAAATAAAACGTAACCAAAAAGTTGGTGGCCAAAATGGGAAAAAAAAAACCTAAAGAAAGGAAAAATAAATAAAATGTGGCCAAAATAGGGGAAAAGAACCAAACCAAAATGTTGGTGGCAAAAACGTAAAAAAAAACTTAGAAACAAAAAAAAAGTGGCAAATAACAAAGCCTAAAATCCACTATTCCTAACACCTCTCGCTTTAATATATATATATATATATATATATATATATATAGAACTAGCTTATACCCCGGGAGCGTCCCGGGTTAAGAAATCTAAGTAAAGTGAATATTATTATTATTATTTTAAACAAATATCTGCCATAAGTTATCATATTCTAATATAAAAAAAGGGTAATTGGGTCAGGTATCACCTAATAGCAGACCCGACCCAAACCCACAATTTTTTTTTTAAAACTAATTCCAAACCTAACACAATACCTGTCGAGTTACAAAAAATAGTCGTGTTTTTTCTCCGTTTTTTATATAACACTATAGTACTCGTTGGAAAGATAATAAAACGCTCGTTAATTTGGTGTAATTTTTTTCTTTAAAAAATCTCGTATATAAAAGATATTAACGTTTAAAAGTTATGAGAGGAAACATGAGACAGAAAATAATAAAGTTTTAATATTTACATTTAATAGATTAGGTATTTATTAGATTATGTTAAATCATATTTAAACCATATTTATTCCTTTTATTTAATTGGTCTATAGTTGTCACATCACATCCTAAGTGGCATCTCTTAAAAGAGAGATTGCATAATATTATGACATGTCATTAAAAATGCTTTGGTTTATTATATGTATAGATTATATCCCGGAAGCGTCCCGGGTTGAGAATCTAATTTGAAATATCAATTTTACATCTGAAATAGACTGATGCGTTTTACAATTACATGCAGGAAAGCATCGGTAGCACTTAACCTAAAACAATTAACAATGTATCTCCAATGATAGTGCATAACATTAAACAATGTATAACTCTAATATTAAAACCTAACCTAAAACAATGTACAACTCCAATGCTAACACATGTTGTAAATATAATTAATATTTACTGGTTTGAACATAACTAATGACTTGCCTATACATGATTAATGAATAACCTGAACACTTTGTGTTTTTTCCTGTATGAACAAAACCACACAAAAAATAGTCGTTTTTTTCTCTGTTTTTTATGACACATGGCACACTCAATGAAGAGAATACCCTCTTTGAGTGCCATGTCATTAAAATGGCTTTGATTTATTATATGTATAGATTTACTATTTACCTCATCTTGAAAATATAATAGAGAAAATTGCAGTTTTCGTCCCTGTGGTTTGCCTAAACTAACACGTTCAGCCCAGACTTAACACCCTGAGTACCTGAGGTTTCATTTTCTAACACTTTACGTCCCTCAACCTAACGTAAAGTGTTAGAAAATGAAACCTCAGGTACTCAGGGTGTTAAGCCTGGGCTGAACGTGTTAGTTTAGGCAAACCACAGGGACGAAAACTGCAATTTTCTCAATATAATATAGTAGATGCCAAAAATCGACAGGCTTGCAATAACGTTTGAGTAGGTTCGGTATGTCCCTGAATGATGGTAGCTTTTGGCTGTTTATGTTTTGTTGGTTAAGTCCTAACAGTAACATATCCTTGTTTTTTAAGTTACAATATACGTATTTGAGACATTCCATGTGACCAAATGTAAACATCAACCTTTTATTAAAGTTTCATTCATTTTTAGTTTATCAAAGTGATATAAGGAAAATGACATATACATATATACATACACAAAGAAATGGAAGCAAAGAGTCATTAGTTGGGATAGTGTAAATTTCTTTTGATGTAATGTCTCTTTGTATTGTTTTGGCCGCCCTGCTTTTGTTGGGCAGTCTTTTGTGAATGTAGCTTACGATAAATAAAAGGGAGTGAGATCCATTTTGTAACAAACTAAATTACCGTGAGAAAAAAAAAAACCTTAGAATCGTTTATATTTTGTCAATGGTTCATTTTTGTAATTTTTTATATATTACATACAGACGTGTATATTGTAGACATAAAAAACCGTTAAACGAATTTATTTATTGTTGGAAAAATGGTAGTGAAAAATGATTTTTCACTAATTTTAGACTTAAATAAATGTATTTATATATGTGTTATATAAATAATTATTTCCGGGTTTGTGTACTATATTGTGAGACCATCACAACGAACCAAACCACGTCCAAAATAGAGCTAAGATGAATGAGATATCGAAGCTTGAAAGTTGTAGGTTGAACAACCAAAGATGAGAAAATGGATTAAGTTTTGTCCCACATAGGTGGGATGACAAAACATGAAGTGGTTTATAAGGACAAACACTCCTTGTATATCGTTTAGCTTGAGCAAACACTAGTGGGGACCGTAAAGGGTGCAGACCCTTAACTCGCACACGCACGTGTTGCGTGGGCGATGGGTGCAATGTGGCGCTTTGATGGCGCACTTTGCACTTCGCACACTCAACGGTAGAGTAAACCGTAACGAGTGTCCTAGTCTCCACGTTGACGTAAACTGTAGCGAGTGGCGCATGGGTACTGAGCTGCTTGCCGGTTCACACGCGGGAGACATAACGGTCTGCGAATGATGTCGCGTGCGCGTGACGGGTTCCATATGACAATGGTGGTCATCCGAGGATGACGTAGCTGCGCGGGACTATAGTAGCGTTGTGACATCCGCCACCCTAATCTTTATTAAGTTGTCAATAATTGTCTTTCATATATTCAAGTGTTTCTATCTTTGTCCTTACACTTTTGAATCATTTTCAAATTTAATAAAAATATCAAATTCAATGTTTATCACTTCCATTTTATTAGGATTGTGGCTATGAATACATATATTGTAACGTCATTTAAACGTATTATTATAGGATTTTTCATTTTTAAGTCTATTAGATTTTTGTGAAATTTAAATGTATAAAGATTAACGTAAGTTTTGAGAACCATCAAGTTTTCTCCATCATTACCCAGCCCTTTACAAGGTTTCAATAGGCATTTAATGCATTTAAATCGAGCCTTATGTTGAAACGGTTGAAAACTTTAACCCACCATTGATGATCGGAATTTATTGTGCTGTTTCGAGTTGGTCGCTATATAAGATAGGTACACCATTCGTTTTCTGCACAACTATACTACACAAACCCACTCTTAAACCATCCTAAACATGACCCGAAGGTCTATTAATCTCGCACGCAAGGTCGGACCTATACACTTGATTTTCGGTCACTTCTAAGTTCCGTGAGTCCCCTTTTCTCGTGCCATTTTGTTCTTTAGTTGTTCCTTTATGAAAGCCCTCTATTACAAATCAATAATCTTGTGTAATTTAGATTATTGAAAAGTTAAGGTTAGGGTTTGAAAGATTTGGGGAAGAAGATGAGTATGTGTTATTGATTAAAAACTTTCTTGTTTCAAATAAATCAACAAGTTGGTACCTAGCCTAGTGGTTGGTGTTGTTGGGTTGGAGAGGGCAAACTCGAATTTGAGTCCCCTTGATGCAGAATCTGTGTTTTTTTTTTTTTTTTTTTTTTTTTGTAATGTCCTTTCATTTCATTTTCTTATTATTTTTTTATATATATAATATATAGAATTTGAAATATTCATAATAAATTCATTTTTGCCCTAAAAATTATGAAACTTTAGGTGTAGCTTCTTGATAACTTATAGAAAATTATCATATTTTTAGTTTCTGGAAAATATTTTATTTTCTTATTTTTATTGATTTAACTTGTTTTAATCATATTTAATTGATAAAAAAAATTATTTTTAATGATTTGAGTCTCAAACTTTTTGGGAAATTATTCCTAATCACCATGAACTGAAATAAAAATTATTGGTTCATAAAACATTTATTTTTACTAATTTTCCTATTTTTAATCATTTAAACATGATTTAATCTCATAAAATCAATTTTAAATATAAATAAGTTTATAAAAATTATGGGAAAATTACTTTCATTAATTTACATCAGAAAGTATCCATTTTCTATAAAAATAGAATTTTTGGATCATGTCTTGTATTTTTAGACTTAATTATGTTTAATGAGACATAATTAATTATATATTTATTTATACTACTTAACATCTATTTTATAAATACATTGCTTATAAAACAAAAAAATTATTATGTTTGAAAGTCTTTATTATCAATATTGGATCATGGTGTAACTCATAAATATTTAATTCAATATTTATGATTATTGTATTTATTTACAATAATTAGTTAAAGTAATTAATTAAATTACTTTGTCTTAATTATTCAAACATATTTTTGTCTAAATATTCAATTTGTAATAATTATATTACTACCTAAACCACATTTACAAACTTTGACGTATTATTTTTAATATACAACTTTTATATTAATTTGACTTATCATAAAAACTCTAATTCCCAAAACCGACTTAGCAAACCCTAATGCCTTAGACCCTAGTTACCTTAGACTTTTTAGACACTTCCTTATTAGGATTCTTACACATTATAGGTTGAATTCCTCGGAATTCCCATTACCTAGCTCACGACCGTTTAAGTGGATTTTGATCGCTTTTGCAAACTATGAGTATATCTTTTCCCCTTTTTACTATTTTACTATTTTTGGGATGACTCATGTACTTACTATCAATTTTCTATTTCATCTTACTAAAATAGCAATTCTTATGTGTGTTTGCTTGTGTCATTTCGTGTATCTATGACCTGTCAAATCATTAACCGTTGCGGCCTGACATTTCAATGAATAGTACTATGGTATATACTCTTGTGACTCTGTTGAGAGTTCTTGTCATTGCTATGTATTACATTACTACTAGCGCATATTATATATATCTGCTTTCCTTTCATAGGGTTGATTTGACCCGGATACCACTTATTACATTTTGCAAAATAACACATGAATTGCTAAATTTTCCTTACTATATATATCAAACGGGTATGCTCACCAATACATTTTTGTATTGACGAAATTATTTTCGTACATGTTTCAGGTTCTTATGAGATGACTTTTAAGCTTTCGGAATCTTACTTAGATGTTGGATTTATTGTATTTCAGCATTAGTTGTCACTTTAGAATTTTTGTATTTTCCTTTCAATGTAATAAATTATTTAATTCAATGTATTCAAATTTACACTTTAGTACCATGAGATATTGAGCAATCGTCACTACGTGACACCTCGATGTTTCCGCCATCGGTTGGGGTGTTACAAGCGCCGTGGTCAGTGCACGTCATCCTTGTCAACACGCGGCTCACACAGCATACGAGCAGGACTTGAGTCTCAGCTCCTGTACAGTCTTTAACGGTTGTAAATGACTGTCTCAACTCGTGTCATAAACGAAATAGGAGTTTCGTTTCACCACTTTAATGCCTTTGTAATTACAATTTATGATCCACTTTATGATCATAATTAAATAACAAAAATATGTTTCAACTTTGTGAGTATAAAAGTGAATCTTGGGTTCATCTTTTGACTAGACTTTATGACAGAGAGAATTAAAGATTCTCTAACTCACATATACAAAAACTTGCTCTCATCTAGATTGAGAGGAGCACTCTCATCCGTTCCAATTCCTTTTCTTTTCCTACATTTCTAAAACACCACAACACCTGGTGGCATCTCGGGCTCAAGACCATCTCCGGCAGTACGACTACTGTTCCGGTTGTTGTACCCTGGGAGACAGACCATCTGAGAGGAGGCGTGAAATCTGTTTTAAGGGCCCCGTGTCAAACATGATCCTCAATAAAAAACCATCAACATATTCTTTATTTTTGCAGAGACGATTAGTAGAAGAGAATGCGGTTGAAGTGCTTGAATCAATATTCAGTACATTTTGTATTTGTACTTATTTTGTTTTTATTTAGTTTTGTATACGATATTGTACTTTTATATTTCCTACGAATAACGAGAGTCTCGTTATTATTTCATTTTATTATTATTTTAATAAAATTGTGAACCCTATTTACATTTATAAGTTTTTATAACCATTTACCTACAAATGTGTAGGTAATATAACCTACATATAACTTACACGTTTGTTGCTTTTGAAGACCACTTGTAGTTTTTAAACATGGAAATTAAAACAAACAATATTATCAATAGCAATCATAAGTCTGGGAGTGTTAACTCGGGTGCTTGTTGATACAAAACTGTTGTTTATGGTGGGTGTTGGTGGGTTATGGTTAGGTTACACTACAAACGTTAACAAACAAACAGTCTTTTTTCTTGCAGACTGCAGACATTTGGTCCACCTCTTTTCCTGCATATGTGGTCCGCATACTGCAAACCTTTTACCTCTTCAAAAACAAACACCACGTATGAGCTTTTACAAACTTTGAACGTAAATAATTTTACATAAGTATTATTAATATGATTATTATTATTCATTATTTATCAGGTTTGTGTTCTTGATGAGAGTTTTAACAAACCAAAGTATATTTAAAACGGAGCTAAGATTTATAAGGAGACCGATGTTGAAAGTTACTTGTGATGTATACCCGTTGGCATGCAAAAATAATCCATTATTTAAAAGTACCTACATATAAGACCAAATGTATTGTGCGTTATTGGCAGAGAAAAAAACTAAAAAGAAGGAAATTTCACGCTCCTCCACGTGATAATTTTAACACCCATAGAGACGGTGTTGCAGCGCTAACGGGGCATTTCACGCCCAATTAACCTCCCACTGTGGGTAGTCTAAGTTGGTGGGCAAAAATCAACTGTTGCATTCTATATAGACAAACAGTAAAAAAGCACTAACCCCATCATAAAGCTTTACATGCAAAGGGTAGTCCCCACCGGATGATATGACAATTCAATGACCAAAAAATCACAAACATATTAAAATAAAAATACCGTCCAAACACAATCAACTTCATTAATGGAATCCAATTACCCACCAAAATATTTATACAGGAGAAACAAATTCCCCACTAATAAACGCATGTTGCAGTTGAATATCTAAACCCAAAACTTTTCCACTAAACATACTAATATTACTAATATTAAAGGTGACCATATGACATCTAAAGCATCAACCCAAAAAACAAAGAACCAAAAATTCAAAATCAAACATAGTTTTGGTTCACCCATTCATTCATAACCAAAAACAACAATGTAACATCGCGTGATTTTTAGTTTTACATGTATTTTAAATCCTATATTAAACAAATTTCAAGTTCGCCTTTATTCGCTTCTTGTATGTTATTCCTACCCATTCGTGACGAGTCGTCATTATAATTTATCCTAATCAATTTAGGCGTTATAACTATAAACTCATTTAGTCAAGATCTTAATATATATTTATTTTATCTTTAAAATAAAACATATATAAATAATAATACTTTTAGTTTAAAAAAAAAAAACAAATGACGTTGACTTTTAAGTAAAAATAATAATAATAATAATAATAATAATAATAACAAATAATTCCAATGTGCCGTCCATTATTATTTTTATTTTTATTTTTTATTTTTTTTCTTTTGAAGACATAACCCCACCTAACTCACTCTCAACCACCTAATAACTCTCTTACACTATGTTCCAGAGTTTCATTGAAGGATGGAAGAGAAAGGATTGGAAAGGAAGTGGGGAAAAATGTGTTCCAAAGTTTTTTGTAGGAGAGAATGAGAGGGATAATAAAGTGTGATTTTCAATCTTTCCAATTCGGAAGGAATTGGAGAGAAAGGAAGAGGAGGGAGATCCTTTCTCTTCTATCCTTTAATGAAACTCGGGAACACAGTGTTAATGACCCAACCACCTTACCTCACCTATAAATACCCCTCTCCCTCACTCCTTAATCCTTTGTTCACCCCTAATCATTCCCAAATCTCTCTAATCTTCAAGCTTTTCAAGCATAAAAATTCTGTACAAAATTTGTAAGATGAAAAACCTTAATCTTCACTTTTCTTTCACTTTCTCCACCTCTCATCTTCTTCTAACCCCTTGGGGAAACCTCTAGGACTTTACTCTTGTTTGCTATGGCAAATAAATATGAGTAGGACACCAAAATGAGGCCTCAAAGGTGGTTCATCTTCTATTGTTTTATGCACTAGAAGGTTAGTTGTAGTGATACCAACCAAGTTCACCAATAGTTTAATATTGGATGGACTTGTGTTATGGTTAATGGTTGACAAAGGAAAGCCAAGGCTCGTCCAAAATAAGTCACCATACACTACTTTAATCTCATAGTTATATTATGTAAATACTAAAATATATACTTTCAAAACTCTACTAATCTAATAACTTGAAAGGTTTGTGGATACATCCCTACCTTACCAATACTTGACTCTCATGACCATCCGAATCACCTTTATGGTGGTTTGTGTTTTGGTTAGCCTTAAAGGCACTACTTGACTCTCATGACCATCCGAATCACCTTTATGGTGGTTTGTGTTTTGGTTCGCCTAAAAGGCTTGCTTGACTCTCTTGAATTTAATAATCCAACTCTTGAACCTAAAACGCTTTCCTCTCTAATTCTAGTTATTCGGAGCTAAAATCTTCATTTCCTCAAGACCCGTTTTTTGGAACTAAATAACGCACCCTAAGGTGAGTTCATACTTGTCTCCCTTTTATTCTTTATTCTTTGGGGCTCAACATGTATCATTATCAAAACTTAAACGATTTCATACTCTTAAAAACTATTATGCTCAATCTAAATGCTATTATGCTATGCCATGCTAGAATTCAAAGTCTTACATACAAATGTACGATTAGTTAACAACCCACCTTACATGTATAGCGCTATAGGTTGACACGCCGCCCCCTTTATGGGTCATGATAAGAAGAAGTCTTTTGTGTTATCGAGTGTTGTTGCCGTTTGTATGGTTCTACGTGCATATGCCTATAACATGATGATTCGAGTAGACTTTCTTATACTATGTACTTAGACTCAAAACTAGTATGCTCACCAATGCTTTATGTGTTGACGGATATTTTATACATGTTGCAGGAAATGTTTAATGCAGGATTATCAAGAAAACTACTTAGGATTGGACTAGAAACTCACAACTAGTTTACTTTTTTATGTTATGATGTTGTATTTTTTCTTTCTATGAGACAATTTGTATTTTGTTTCCCTTTAGACAATGAAATGCTATGAATGAAAATTTTATCTTTAAATTATATTGTCACGAATTCTAGTGTCATGAAGTCTTTGAACAATCTATCCCAAGTCTCGTCCCGATGTATTCCGCCATCGGTTGGGGTGTGACAGATTGGTATCAGAGCCATGAATATAGGGAATTAGAAAAAATTGCCATGTTTGACCTAGACTATAGTTAGAAACCATTTTGACCATTTCTTTTGTCATGCATAATATACTTGTTCTCCCTATCTTGCTTCTACTCTATCCTTTTGGTCTTTAAAATTTACCTTCCTATTAGTGGATTACTCTACACTCGAAGACACTCGTATACCACAAACGAAAGGAAATCACCGAAATAGGCGTGAAACCCTCACTTTGCTGATAACTTTCAATCCGCGTAAATTCTTTGTGTTTTTTTAAACTACACAAATATAGGAGTGATATCCTCACCTTGGTGGAAATTTCACAATTCTCGTTCTAGTGGACGCTTACCAATTGAAGGTTAGAAATAATTTTCTTACCACGTTAGACAAAGTGTACAAACCACACTTAAGAAACGACCTCGCTAAGATAGGAGTGAAATCCGCAACTTAGCGATTAGTTTCAATCCATGATTTTTTTTCAATCTCGCCAAAGTCTCAAATTTACTAATGACAAGGAACATGTAGTAACTGGAAGGGTGAATATCGTTAACCGAAAGTTTCGGCAAGAGTATTTCCACCTATTAGGGCAAAGAATGTTTCCAAACTCAAAGGTAAATTCGAATAACTTTGGTTAGTCCTAGTTCCACTCCGGAACACTCCAATTATTTTTATACAAGCCTTTCTTTTTATGCTAATACTACTTTCAATTATGTTTTTATGTTATGTTTTCATTATATATTCGATTTATTTCACTCGCATTTACAATCTACTCTCGCGATCTCCAAACAATACTAATAATCGCAAACCAACAAAAATCAAAACTCCTTTATGTTAACTAAGTGCACTATACTTGCTTATACATATGTGTTACATTACTTGAACAATGTGAAACTTACATACTATATGTGTAACTTGAACTTATGTATACTTTTTTATTAATTTATTTGAATTTGCACCAACTTTACCGATCTAGTGAAACTTTACCCGTAAGCTTTCATTATTGACCAAGAAAAAAAATTATAATAACTTATTTCTTAAATTCAAAAGTCACCTTGTTTAAAAACGCTTATGCAAATTTTCCAACGTATGATTCTCGTAGATGTCTTCCCGTCTCAACAGCATCGATCTCAACCAACTGGTGAGTCTTATTGCCCAAGAATTGATCAAGATTCTCCCTAAACTAGAGACACCAACAAACCCAATTCCAAACTCCGGCGATACCATCCAAGACAAACAAACCATGTAGACACTAAACCATCCACCCTTACCCCTAACAAACAAACGAAAAAGGATAACCGAAAACGCAAAAACCTCAAACGAAGCCACACTTCGACAACCCTTGAGACTCCGATCCCCAACAAAAAGCAGTACCGTGGAACCTATCCGTTATGCAAGAGTTGTAAATTCCACCATCCCACTCACACACCATGTCGTATATGCGCCAACTGTGATGTATACACTACTATAAAATGAGGCTAATGCAACTTTTTAAATGCAACCTTTCCAATTGAGTTGCATTTGACTCTAATACAATTTCATTTACAATAAAGGTTGCATTAGAAAATATAATGCAACCTTTTTCAAAAAAAGTTACAAAATTATATTGAGTTTGCAACCTTTTTATTTGAAAGTTGCACAATTGACTATAAATTGTAACCTTTTTCTTAGAAGGTTGCATATTTTATTGATTGGATTGAATTATCAAAAATAAAATGCAACTATAAAATACTAGCTGATTACCCCGGGAGGGTCCCAGGGTTGAAAAATCTAATTTTACGTGATAACCTATTGCAAATGGCTCAAGTTAACTAACCACAAAATCTCTCAATCATTGCATGTTCATAGTATTCTAATCAGTAATAACTCATATTTCCTAATCTAAAACCTAATCAGTAATCATCTAAAGAATCACTTATGTAACTTGCAACTATTCAAAAACTCATCACATCTCTCTAATTTCTCACATTTTAATGGCTCTTATAATTCCTAACCTAATCAACTAAACAAACACTTAAGTTGGAAGTTGTAACCATTGCATCTCATTATGCCACGTGGCATAATCAAGAGATGGTTGAGGCCACCATTGAACGCCACGCCAGCAACTATCAATTCTTCTCGGGAGCGTCCCGGGGTTAAAAAATATAACCATTCTAATAATACTAATACTAATAGTAATAATTATTACTCTTGTAATTAAATAAATAAAAAAAATAACATTGCTATAAGCTGACACCATGTGTTGCAGTGTTGCGCGATTCTTTCTCCTAGCTTCTCTTGATAAAGTATACCTAGTAAAATTCCAATGATAACATGGCGATTGGGCTGATTTTCAACATCGTAGATAAGAACTTGGTTTAAAAGAAAAAACATGATTAGTAAATAACATGAACACTTTGTGTGTTTTTTTCCTGTAAGAACGAAACCCCACAAAAAATAGTCGATTTTTTCTCCGTTTTTTATATAGCACTATGGTACTCGTTGGAAAGATAATAAAACGCTCGTTAATTTGGTGTAATTTTTTTCTTTAAAAAATCCCGTATATAAAAGATATAAACGTTTAAACATTATGGGAGAAAATATGAGAGAGAAAATTTTAAATTTATTTTTAATTTTTTTTCCTAAAATAACTCAATTTAATTAAAAAAAAATTAAAAAACATTAAAATATTTCAATTATGATGCCACGTGGCAGTTTCATGGAGAGGTTGAAAGCATCATTGCACGCCACATAGCAATGTTCAATTCTTTTATATATATTAATAATAATAGATTAATAGATTAATAGATAGATGAATGCATGGCTGTAAATATAAATGACAACATTAGAAGGGTTGTATTGTTAAGAGTTAAATGACTGCTAAATTGAATCTCACTACTACAGATAATAATATAATAAGCAAAGGTATCATCTTAATAAAAAAAAGTAACACACAGAATCCCAAATATTGTCGTATGAATATAACTTTATTTAAAAACAAGCTACTTTTGTTTTTAAACGGTAGTATAAACATATTATATATTTAAAATTTAATATTTTCTTAAAATATATGTAATCTCCTTCTAGTTTGCTCTAAAACATTTCATCAAAAAATTTCGTACTTTCTATTAGTTTCCCGCTAAAAACTTGTTTTTCCCTCTAAAAACTTTTCTGTTTTTCCCTCCCAAAACATTTTGTTATTCATTATATAGTATCGCTCACTACAACTAATCTAACTTTTTATGACCCAAAATGATCTAATAAGAGGTGTCATGGCTAGTAAGACCCATTATAGTTAGCGTCAACGATGATTAGCTATGATCCATATTAATCGATGGTGGTCGATTATAGTCATTTACAACCAATGATGTGCAATATGGGTCGATGATGATCTAATACAACTCACTATTACTGATATAACTAGTTAGCAAGTGATATGACATAATAAAACTCATTATTTTTTTGAATGGTCAACTAAAGTATTGCCGGGTATTCTGTACGCGGCCCCCAATGGCCGAAAGGGGCCCCAGACGGCCTCTAGTCCGTACGGATAGAGCCCTTCGGCCCACCCGTCTCCTGTTCCAGGGAAAACCCGACCCACAAACCCGCATGAAGGCACGACGGTAGTGAACCGGTAAAACCTGGAGGGATCAGGAGTCGAACCCATGACCACAAGGGTCAAGGGTCTCTCCATCACTTCCCAACCACCTACCCCACCACAAGGGTGGGGGTATCCATCACATGCCTCCCGTGGGAATCGAACCCGGCTCCCCCAAAGAGAGAACCGACCCTTTTACCACTAGGTCATAACTTGATCGAATTATATTGTTCTATGTAGGCGCCATGTGGCAATGGCTCGCAACCGTAGGCTGATAGCTTGATCCCGTTGTGGGTCAAGGTGAGCGGGTCCTTTTTTTTACCAAATAAATAATACAAAACATAAATATTATTACCAAACATTTTTTTAAAACATAACATTAAATAAGAAAAGAAATACATTGCAATAAAAAAGTAACACTAAAAAAACATTACATTAAAAAAATTACACTAAAAAAACATTACATTAAAAAAAAAAACCTAACGTAAGGTTGGGCAGCGCATAACATTTGTCACGCCGAAAACGTAGTGAAAGTAATGCACAACCTCCGAAAGGTACTCCACGTACCTAAAATCTAGTAGCACGTCTTCTTTTTCCTCGGAGAGATCTCTGTTGACCTTTTTGTACGCGATTTCAAAGTTTTTACACTTCGACTTCAAATCCGCAAACTTGTGAGAGATTGAATCACAAGTACGTTTGGTAACCCCGACAAGGGTACCAAACTCACTTAAGACCTTTCCCCATTGCGGTCCGCGGCTACGAGATCCCCGGCTTTGTTGAGGTGCCGTCACTATGCACTTGATTATAAGCGATTATTAAGGCTAGTTCTTCCTCCTCGGTTCATTGCACCATGATTTTGGTTGATTTTGAAGATGAAGGTTTGAAGAATTGTTGGTGAAGGTTCGGTGAAGAAGATGAAGGTAAATTTATAATAGTTAGTGTAATAAATGAAAATAGGTAAAAAATTAATTTTTTTTAAATTTCAAACCGTTGATATCCCGCTAACGGACGCGATAGTCATCGTGTGTGGTCGCTCGCGTCAGCCCTCACGCATGAGTGTTACCGTGTACGTGATCCACGTGAATCAAGTTGTGACTCGCGAACCACAACACATAGTCTTATGGGTCACTAAATATATTGAGGCCACTATGATATAGTATAACACTAACAATGACCCAATTTAGCCCTTTCAAATATAATGTGATCAATACACTCTATCATGGCCCATTAAGATTTATCTTGGCTACTAAGACCAAGTGTAATCCCTTAAGAGGTGTATGATATTATTATTCCCTCGTGATCTCATGGCCTACTAAGAGATACCATGACTATTAAAGGCCAATATGACCAATTAAAATACGTATGAGATCATAATTTTAAAAGTCAACTTTATAATAACCATATCTACTTTATATTTGTGTAACTACTTACTACTTTTCTCATATTTGACATTCTCGCTCCGAAATTTGTTTTACCGCCCCCACGATTAACAACCTAAATCGATTCGAATCATAGACTGCACATCAATTAACCTCATCGCCTTCTTCACGTTGTTTTTCGCTCTTCCCTTATGTAAATCTCTTACGATCGATTCAAAATATTTTTGATAGTTTTATAGACTAAAATTGTAATTTTGTTGGGACCTTAAAAAAAAAAAAACGGTTTTTATTTCAGTTCTCCCCTACCCAAATTCATTTTTTAAGATTTCCCACTCATTCTCAAATTTCACAAGATTTCCCACCCATCTTCCTCATTTCCCATACCAATCGGTACTCTCTAACACACGGTCAAAATATCGATCGATCGTCTCCTCAATCGATTTCATCATTGCTACAGGCCCCTTCTAGAACCTAAGAGAGGGGGTAGCCTTTTTTTACTGGTTCCGAAACGAGAAATACATGAAATATACATAAAAAAAATTCAAAGGAATCGTTTTTATTTTCACTTGGGTTCACGTTAAGAGTCTGAATTGAAGGACTACGTCAGCCTTCATTCGGTGGAATTACTTTTTTTTTCAGATTTTCTCAATTGGTAAGTTCATCTCTACTCGATTACTACTTTTATCTGTAATATATATATTTAGGGTTTTTGATTATTTAAATCATGTAAAAGTTTCTAAGTTATGATAAAGATGATTTGTTAGTGCAGATTATATATATATGTTGATAATGTTCAAAGGTAGAAAGCATAGGTGCAACTTGCAAATGGATTCCATGGACCCTGTAATGGGCTTTTGAAATTAGGTTATTTTGGATATGTGTCTGCATCTAAGTTACATAGCAAGAGTAATAAATCTAAATTTAAAGGATTTATCATTATTCATTAATCAATTTTAGGGTTAAGACCAGTGCAATCAAAAGGTTTTGTCATTGATCAATGATCAATCAAACAGAGATATGGGTCATCTGACACTGTACCTTACTAATAGGTACATTAATCTCTTTCCAGAAGCTATGTAAAGGTATAACAGTGAACATGCTATTTTCTATTTTTTGTGTTCAATTGTTTTTGTATTTCATTATAGTTATATAATCTAATTACATTCTTGTATTCCAATTATTCCAAAGAGAAGCTACGAACTGGTTATGAATTCTTAGTTCTTAACCATGACCATGAAAGCTTGCATATGACAGGTGTGAATGTTCTTTTCTTGAAACAGTTGTTAAGCCCTTTATAACATAAAAATCATGTTAGAACACTAGTATATGAATCAGATCCTAGTATAATTCTAATAAATGATCTTGAGCAACGAAAGCGATATAGATTCAAGGGATATCAAAGTTATCAAATATTATGTTTATAGATACATTACATAGTATCTTCTAACATTAAAGAAGATCAAATCAGGCAAGATTTGTTCATTAAATAAGGTTTGCACTTTAGATAGAATATTAACAAAAATGTTTCATTGATAAAGGTTATACAGGTTATGTTTATATTCAGATTTCATTTTTTTTCTTGTTAATAGTTTATAGAAAGTTGCAGTTTTGACAAATCATATTGATTTCTGTGGTGGGTTGCTATGCTATATTGTACATGAACATGGAAGATTAAGAATAATTAGGTAATGGGTCAGGCAAAAGCATAACTTTTATGTTTTATGTTTTTTTTTTTCTACAAAATTATCATAATACTCAGGACGGGTCAACACGTGGGGGCTTAAATGAGGGTGCGGGTGCTGGTCAAATATATGTCCTAGTGAGGACTATGGTAGAAAGCAAAACAATAAAAACGTGCTTCGATTATTATACTTTCTTTGGTACAAGTTAGATCATGAGCTACTAAGAGTCGGGTTTGCTTTTCTTTTTCAAAGGGAGGCTCATATAACCACTACAGCTCTTTGTATAGTAAAGATGCTAAAGCTACATGTCGTCGAATCCACTGATGACAATGTACATGTGACACTTGAAGTTACTGCACCTGCATCAGATGAAAATTACACTTAAGTTGCAGCAGTTTCTTAATTTTGTGAATATCTTTCACCGTAAGTTCTCATTATTATGTATTTCTGATTTTCTGTACACTTCACCCTCAATCACAGAACAAAAGTAATCAATTTTTGGTTACTGACACGAAGTGAAATACAGAACAACCCATTTATGAGTTATGACCTATTTAACCCGTTCACATATTTTTTTATTATTAAATTTTGATTATAACTTAATGACCATCTGGCACCTGCTAATCCATGGACAACCTATCAACCTGTTTAACTTGTTGAGATGAATACGTTAACAGGTAGTGTTCATGTTACATGATTACAGGGAAAAGACACAAGTTGAGACATTTTACAACTTGACCGCATACTGCAAGGATGGCATAAATACATGTTAACCAGGTCCGTTACAGTTGTACTATATTTGATTTCTTAAGCTGAATATGTTTTGGTTGCATATTGATATTATAATGAATTCAGTTCTTTTTTTTTTAGATTAAGAGTGATTTGCTTTTTGTAAGTCACACATTTCCAATATCTAGTGATGGGATGGGATGAGATGGGACTAACACTAAAGATGTGCAACATAATTATTTCAGCAAAAGGTGATGCACCATAGTTGTAACACCCCAACCGATGGCGGAAACATCGGGATGTCACGTATTGATGATTGTTCAGTAGCTCATGGTAAATAATAATTCTCATTATATGATTTAGATAAATTACATACAATTGTTCTACAATAATTCATACATCAAATTGAATAAAACTATGCACACATCTTCAAGCATTAATTCAAATCCTCAAGCAAGTAGAACCTGAAACATGTTAAGTTGAAAATATTTTGGGTCAACAAAAGTTGGTGAGAATTACATAGGTTTTGACAATCGAATAAAATTGTTGTGCAATTCATGTGTCATGGCAATCTAGTTCATATGTGAAAACATACTAGAAGTAAATCGAGTGCATAATCAACCATTGTGACTGTTGTATTGTGGTACATCCCATACGCTCATGGTTCACTCGTTTATATTGCAGTAACAAACACCCACGCAACCTTTGTAGGAGGCACGTATCCAGGTGGGATTGTCAGTCCAATAGATCTATCAATGTATACCGTTTGGCTGATGAATGTTTATGCTAGAATTGTGCTTACCCTAGTCATGTTCAAGACATAATGCAACATAGAAAAACACATAGACACATTGATGATTGAATTGCATAAATGATGTTGTAACATGTTTCACCCCAAAAATGGTGATAAATAGAAAAGGGGCTATGTAAAACTCACCTTAGCAAAATGTTATGTCTCGTAAAAAAAATAGAATAATGTGTTGTGAATGTATGCGAGGCGAATCCCAAAGACTCAACAACGTAGCTAGTCCAAATTGAAGAAAACGAAAAAGAAAGAATATCAAGCTTCCAATTCGCCAATTACAAGAGCTTATAATCAAAGCTTCAATTGTAGAAGTAATAGACTATAGAAGAAAGGTATGAGGGAAAGTTTAATCGGATTGAAACAATCGATTTAGAGGTGCAAAGTATAATGGGTCATAGGTGGGTTTTTATACTAGTTTTGGAGTCAATTAGCCATTAAAATTGGTCAACACCATAAAGTAAGGTTTTATGATGAATTGACTATTTGACTCAAGACTTTATTTAAAAAAAAAAAAAATCTTGTATGTGAAAAAAAAGGAATTTAGAATCATATTATTATTATTATTATTTATATACATTTATGTATGTATATAAGTTGTGAGTTAGGATAAATAAAGACTTAGGCACATTTGTATAATATTAATGATAAAGGTGTAATAAATATATATATATATATATATATATATATATATATATATATATATATATAAGGGCTTTTTATGTATTAAAATTTTGGGGAAAAATTTTGCGATGTTACAATAGTGCTCCAAAGGTAAATCTCAATCAATTTTTTATTTTTAACTAAATTTAGATGACTAAGGTTGGGAATTATGTGTGTAATTAATTAAAAATTTTATTGTTGTATAATAGCTATAGACCACATGCATCACTATATTACTTCAACATACAATATGCATGTTTTATCAGTTCAAAAGATAACTTTGATATATGGATATATGTATGCTTGTGAATTGTGTTTCGTTTATAATAATTATTGAGTTTGTTGTTATATGATTGCTGGTTAATTATATTGGCTTTTGCTTTCAACAAGCAACTTGTAGTGTTATTATATTTTTCGGCCAGCAACTTGTTTTGCTTGTTTATTGACTCTTGTTTTTCAAAACTCTTTCCCTATTTTGTTTTGAAGGAATGAATGAATAACTACAGACCATAAAAAGGGAGCCTTGAAGTTGAAAAAAAAAATTCATTTGCTTGAAATGCGAAAAGAAATTGAAGATCGGAAAAAAAGTTGAGCTAGAAACTACGGGGAACTATTTTGATAGCAACTGTGCAAACTTTGAAGCCAAGATGCGAAATATTATTAAAAAGCTACATATTGGAGTACTTTGGGGTCTTAGATATAAGGAGGTTTTTGTTTTTTTTGTTCATTGTTACTAACAACTTTATTTTAGTTACATTGTTATTTGTATTTGAACATATGTTAAATTGTGATATAAAATTATGGATTGTATTTGTTATTTTTGTGTTGTAATTAAGATCCTATTGCAAATTAATAGAAATTTTAGTTTTAAACAATGATGCTATAAAGTTGCATTTGATTGTAAAAATGGTTGCATTTGTTGTAATTAAAATCTTAAAAAATGTTGCATTTGATAAAAATAAACGTTGCATTTAAAAGTTAAAAAGGTTGCATCAACATGTAAAAAGGTTGCATCATAAAAAGGTTGCATTCGAATAGTAAATGCAACCCTTTGGAAAAAGGTTGCATTATCTAATAAAAAAGTTGCATTAGGTCTAATGCAACTTCGCCTAACGCAGCTTTTGATAAAAGGTTGCATTAGGCCTATTGCAACCTTTTAAAGGCCTAATGCAACATTTTACTCGGGTTGCATTAGCTTCATTTTCTTGTAGTGATATGGTCATTTAGCCAAAACATGTCGCCACACCACTAAACCACGACCCGAAAAACCTACTAGCACTACCTCATTCACTAAAGCCAATGGATGGATATGATCTGAGTGCAACGACCCAATCCATGGGCGTAACCAATGCCCAAGACTTGCCATGGTGATCTACGATGCTGGAAGACCCACTCACCACACTAAGGAAGATTGATTTTTATTATCTTTTAAAAAATGAGAATTTCTTCATATAATGTTTTCAAGAAATTGTGCGGATGTGAAATTTTCTTTATGAATTATGAAATACCATCGTTATCTTAGTTGACAATCATAACTTATTCAGCAAAATTCAAACATCGCAAAACCCTTTTCTCCTCGCGCCCAATCTTTTTTCCAAATTTTTGAGCAAAAATCCTTCCTACTATTTCTAAGTGGATGCATATTCTTCTATAAAATCCTCGCTTTCAAACCACTAAAAAATGTGTGCGTCGAGTCTATATGACAAACAAGATTCTAAATGGTAAAAGTGTTTAAAATAAATTTTCTTTTGCAAACAGGATTTGTGAGCAAAAAAATAAATAAATAAATAAATCAAATAACCTACTTCTTTATAATCCCAAAGCCTTTTCTCTTGAAATCGTATCACGAGTCAAAATATTCATCAACGCCAAACTAGAATTGTCAATAAACTATTTTCCTCGCTTAATAAAATGGATTTTTCATACATCAAACGACCATCTTCGATAAAACTTTTACACTAAATTTTCCCCACTTCAATTAAATTCATTTTTCTTTAACATCCAATGGACTAAATTCTTCGACCATTAAACTTGACCCTTAGTCTTGAAAAGCTAAAACTTCTCGCGCACCCATAAAACTCAATTTGTAATAAACCTTAATCCTATGTTGCCCACAGTCAAAACATTTTTCGCGTTTTAATTAGGAATCCAATTGTCCATTCTTTTGTTTGATATTATACATCTGGACGTAACCACATATGCATAAGTCTACAAAAATTTGGAACTCCCATTACTTAGCTCACGACCGCTTAAGTTGGATCGCTTTCGCAAACTGTGAGTATATCTTTCCCCTTTTTCATTTTACTTTTGGGGCTACTCATGTACTATTATCAAGTTTCTATTTCTTGTTACTAAAATAACAATTTTATGTGTGTTTGCTTGTGTCATTTCGTGTATCTATGGTATATACCCTCGTGACTCTGTTGAGAGTCCTTGTCATTGCTATGTGTATCATTACTACTGTTACTAGCGCATACTATATATATTTCATTTCATTTCAGGGTTGATTTGACCCGGATACCACTTATTTCATTTTGCAAAATAACACATGAATTGCTAAATTTTCCTTACTATATGTATCAAACGGGTATGCTCACCAATACATTTTTGTATTGACTAAATTATTTTCGTACATGTTTCAGGTTCTTACGAGATCACTTATAAGCTTTTGGAACTTAGGCTTAGATTGGGATTTACTGTATTTTAGTTTAGATTGCTAGTTTTGATTATTGTATTTCTTTCAATGTAATAAATTATTAAATTTAATGTATCAAAATTTACATTTCTAGTCCATGAGATATTGAACAATCGTCACTACGTGACACCTCAATGTTTCCGCCATCGGTTGGGGTGTTACATGCATCATCCATAATGACCAACGAGCAAGGTGACTTTCATTCCTTTTCTAATTCTTGCTTGTCTCGTAATATTATTGTAGGCAATGGAGAAACAATACCGGTACTAGAACAGGGCACAAAATACCTACCCAAATCTTTCCTACCCTTTATCCTAAAGAATGTCCTTAATTCCCCTAGACTTGTCAAAAATTTAATTTCAGTTCGTCGTTTTACTACGGACAATTCTATTTCTGTCGAATTTGACCCGTTTGGTTTTCTTGTGAAGGACTATAGGACCAAGGCACCACTCCTGCGATGCAACAGCAGCGGTGATCTCTATCCCTTGCTGTTCGGGTCATCAACTTGTCAACCCACTGCCCTTGCTGCTATCTCCTCACAAATCTGGCATCACCGTCTTGGTCACCCAGGACGTGCTTCCTTAAATAAATTAAAAACTTCTAATGTTTTGGATTTTGATTTTTGTTCCAATAATATTTGCCAGTCTTGTATTTTTTGTAAAAGTGTTCGTTTACCATTTTTTCCGTCTAATAACATTACATTACAACCATTTGATATAATTCATAGTGACGTGTGGACTTCACCAATAATTAGTTCTTCAGGCCATAAATATTATGTCTTATTTCTTGATGATTATTCCAATTTTTTATGGATCTATCCCATTGCCCAAAAATCACAAGTTTTCCCTTCCTTTACACACTTTTCCTCGACCATTAAAACCCAATTTGAACGGACCATTAAAACATTTCAATGTGAGAATGGTCGCGAGTATGTCAACACATCCTTTCAATTTTTTTTACAACCAACGGTATCTTATACCGTCTTTCTTGCCCATACACCTCATCACAAAATGGTAAGGCTGAGCGTAAAATTAGAACCATAAATAACATGGTCTGAACCTTAATGGGTCACGCATCCTTACCAACCCACCTATGGCACTTTGCACTTGAAACTGCCACATACCTACTAAACATACTACCATCCAAGATCACCCAAAATAAAACCCCAACTGAATTATTATATTTGTCCAGACCCACTTATGATCACCTCCGTGTATTCGGTTATCTATGTTTCCTACTCAGCCCCTCCACCACCATACATAAACTTGAAAACCGCTCTCAACCATGTGTTTTCCTCGGATATCCACCCACTCACCGAGGATATCGATGCCTCGACTTATCCACCAAACGATTCTTTATCTCACGTCACGTCGCCTTTGACGAGACCACCTTCCCCTTCGCACAAATCGTTGGACCCGCACCAAAATATGACTTTCTAGACACACCTTTTTCCCACCATTTATTCCCACACCTACAAACCGTCACTCCTGCCCAACCAACTCATGCCCACACACCGTCCGCTCCTAACCCCAGCCCAACGTCCCCTCCTAACCCAAGCCCAACAAATGTTACCCCAGGCCCAACAACATCTTCCACTCTACGCGGCCCACATATTCCCACAACCGGCCCCCACACATCAACTGTTCCCCACATCATTCCCAACCCAATCACTTCCGAACCCACCTCAGCAACCGACCCATCCGACAACCAAACCGGTCACTCAAACGCCCCACCCTCGGCCACCCCTCAACCTAATACTCGAACCATACACACCCGCTCAATGAGTGGAATCTATAAACCAAAACTTCCCTTCAACCTAAACACTACCACCACACCCCGCCTAATTCCCATACCCAAAAATCCAACCGATGCCTTGGCTAGTCCGGAATGGTTTTGTGCAATGTCTACCGAGTACAATGCATTAATTAGAAACGGGACTTGGGAGTTAGTGCCTCGTGAACCTAACATGAATATTATACGTTCTATGTGGTTGTTTAAACATAAGTTCAGGTCAGAGGGGACATTGGAGCGCTATAAAGCACGGTTAATGTGTGATGGACGATCACAACAGGTGGGCATTGATTGTGGTGAGACTTTTAGCCCGATTGTCAAACCGGCCACGATCCGCACAGTACTCTCACTCGCTTTATCTAAAGATTGGGTCGTGCATCCGTTAGACGTCACTAACGCTTTTTTACACGGGTATCTACATGAAACCATCTACATGCATCAACTAATGGGGTTCGGGGACAGAAATTTTCCAGATTATGTGTGTCTTTTGCGCAAGTTACTTTATGGGTTAAAACAGGCTCCTCGTGCGTGGTATCAACGGTTCACCAATTATGTTCTCTCTTTGGGTTTCTCACATAGCCGTTGTGATGCTTATCTCTTTACATTTCAACAGGGCAACGATACAACATTTTTGCTTCTTTATGTCGATGACATTCTTCTGGTCACCTCCTCTAATAGTCTATATCAGCGTCTTATGGCGAACCTTGCTACTGAATTCGCCATGAAAGACCTGGGTCCTTTGAGTTATTTTTTGGGCATCTTTGTGACTAGACAGAACAACACCATGTTTATTTGTCAACAATCTTATGCTACTGATATTATAGCTCGCGCAGGTATGCAGTCTTGCAACCCCGTAGCCACACCAATAGATGCAAATTCTAAGATCGGTGCCTCTCCAGATGAACCATTTCATGATCCCACATTATTTCGGAGTTTAGCAGGTGATTTACAGTACCTCACTTTCACACGTCCTGACATCACTTATGCAGTTCAACATGTATGTATGTATATGCACGCGCCTTGCACAGCTCACTGGAATGCCGTGAAACGCATCGGCCGCCACTTCTCTTGTGGCTTATACTAACGCCGACTGGGCGGGTTGCCCCGACACCAGACGCTGCACCAGTGGATACTGCATTTATTTTAGGGACAACCTAATTTCGTGGTCGTCTAAGCGTCAACCCACCGTATATCGCTCTAGTGCAAAGGTCAAATACCGTGGTGTAGCAAATGTCGTTGCGGAAATTTGCTGGTTACGAAACCTACTTCTCGAGCTCTCGGTACCAATCTCTCGTGCCACTATGGTCTACTGTTACAATGTAAGTGCCATCTATTTATCAGGGAATCCAGTGCAGCACCAACGCACAAAGCACATCGAGCTGGATATTCATTTTGTTAGAGAACAAGTTCAACGGGGTCATGTTCGTATATTACACGTACCATCCAGATATCAGATAGCCGACATTTTCACTAAAGGATTGCCACGTATTTTATTTGAAGACTTCAGATCCAGTCTCCTCCCGCTTCGACTGCGTGAGTGTAATAGATTATATAGTTAGAATGATTTAAATTGTATTGATTGTAATTATCCTTTACCATATTTAGGAGATAATGGTTGTATTATTTATACCGATAGAAATCAATGAAAGAGGCACGGTTTGAATCCTTTCAGCGATGGAGACATTCTGGCCAATCATAGAAGACCCATGGGATCCTGGGTTAGATTCTTAAGCCAGACGGATTGTACCGTTAAATTCATCATCGTGTCTATGGACAGGTGATTTTACGAGTTTCCCCTGGAATTGGTGTTTGACAGGTGTTTGACAACTCGGGTACTCCTGAAGTAATTGAATTTGTCAAAAGGAAGCCCCAAAATGCTCGGATTTGATTTGTCTACTAAAAAAAACAAATTCTTATAATAAATTGTCCTCCACGTGTCCAACACTTATAGCCCAGTTGGTTGAGGGCCTAAGTTTCCTATGGGACGCTTGGGTTCAATTCCCACTAGCTACATTTGGAGGACATTAAGAGAAATGAGGGATGACTCCTTACCTATGGTCAGGAGTTCGAGTCCTGATCTCGTCCGGGTTTTACCGGTTCTCCACAGCGGGTCTTCGGATGGGTGGGGGATCGGGTTTTCCCTGGTTCGGAAACCTCATGGGCAAGCCTGGCTACCCTGGCCAGCCCCTTGCATAGTCCTGGGGGGTTCTTGGGTTCGCCAGCTTAAGGGTCCCATGGGTAGTTGGGCAGAAACGTTTCGTTGACCGTTAAAAAAAAATTGTCCTCCACGTAAAACATATATCTTCTTGGTAAGTATAAATGCGGAGTATACGTGAGATATACTACTAATAATAATACATTAATACGCTATCTTTCACATATATAATAACTAGCTGACTACCCCGGGAAGGTCCCGGGGTTGAAAAATCTAATATGACTTAATAAAAAAATGATAAAAGAAGAAAGCATACCAAACGTAAACTCACCACACTTCGCTGCGGGAAACGTCTATTTCGTTAAGGGTTTGGTGAAGCATTAGAGATAACATTAGGTCACTGTTGTTTGTACCTTTGTTGTCAAAGCCCGCTCATGCGCGCGTCTAGGCCCACTTTTCTTGCTCAACGTAGTTTTTTCGTTTAGCTTCAAAAGCCCTACTTTGAGGCCCTCGTGTGCATTTTCCAGGCGCTAAGTTCCGACGAAATTCCGGCAAATAATTGTCTAAACATGTTTGAAACAATAACAATTATACATGCCCTAAACAATCTATAATCAACATAAAACAACCTAAACCAACCTCAAGAATTCGAAAACATGATTAAAACTCCTAAAATGTAATTTAATATTGTGTGCCTCGCTTAAAAAACTCTTACTTTTTAAGCGCCTTGCACTAAGGCTCAAGCCTCACCCTTGACGTCTTAAGTACGCCTTATTCCTTTAACAACTATGGTTTGTACCACAAAAAAAGACTAACGTAAATAAATTAAAGTCGAACATCGTTAATAATATTAATAATTAGGAAAAGTATTATTTAGTAGTAAAACGATTTACTTAATTGATCATTGTGAACTGTATCTGATACTACTATTATTATATAAACTAAAAACCTTACTTTGAAACCCAACACACTTGATCTAAAACACCATCATCGTCTGTCGCATCACCGCCGTGAAGTGGTGGTAGTTACCTAACCTTCAGCCACCAAGTATTAACCTCAAGCCTATTCGACGATCGAAGCTACTCCCTACATTTGCACAAATTTCGAAGTAAGTTAAACCATACTTTAGTGTCACTTCAACACTTTCTACAATAACTTTATCATCGGTGGCGTCATGGTTAAGAAGGCCAAGGTCATAATACTTGATGTCTAGATCTAAGAAGGGAAAGATGAGATGCAATACATAATCACAACTATAAGATATAATCATATAAGCAATGACCGAGTGAATATTTTGGACTCAAAACAATTAGTATTACAAACCTTATTCTTAATCGACTCCCAAAAGACACGAGTCACTTCATCTCCTGCACCAAAAAAACATAAGTTGTTAGAGGTCCAATCACATCATAAAACTTAATGATCACAAATATCTTGGAACAAATCCTAAACTCCTACATCATCTACGAAAACAATTGTTTAAATGTATATAAATAACAAAATCCCATCATTCTAATTCATGCTACTGCCACCAGTACACGATGAGGTTATTGAACTTGTTAGTCACAATCAATAATATTAATTTACATAATTAAAGCGTTGACTAACAGAACTATCACCACCACATTGTCAAAACGGCAGCTAAATTAACAAAAACTCAAAAAGGTTCGCGATAGAAATCGGTAGAATTATGGGTTATTTTGAATCGAATAGGTAGCTGTTATGATGTAGATTTTTAGTTTATCGCCATTAGTAAAATAAATCATACAATAAAAAGAATTTTAGGGTTTGGGGTGAGAAGATGATAATTATATATATGATAGGTAGGGTTTTATGTGATTTAATTTTATTTAAAAAGGGAAAATAAAAAAATTAAAAAAATACACCATATGATGCCACATGGCTAATTTAAAAGGTGAAGGCTTACCGCATTGAATGACATGTCATCATAGTGCTTTTCTTTTTTATATATATATAGATAGACTAGCTAAACATATCCGTAATAATAACACCGTTGATGAATCTGATGAAACATTATCCACCGTACGATCTGATACACCCTTGAAACCGTACAGGTTAGGTGTATGATCCCAACAGGTTTACTGATAAACTTCTGTGATTTTTCTCTCCCTTTTCTTCTTCTTCTTCTTCTTCTTCTTCTTATCATCAACGTCAATCCAATCCATAGCTTCAGGTATTCCCTTTATTCATATAAAGCTTTAATCTTTTTTTCATTAAACCCTAATTTAGGTTGCTTTGTTTGTTTGTTGCCTAAAGATCTTATTTATAGTGTGAATTGACTAATGTTTGATTGTATTGTTGTTGATATCTGATTGAGTGTACGTATATATACAGGTTGCTTTGTTTATCTAATTTTAGGGTTTTATTTATTTATTTTAAATTTATGGGTTTTAGGGATTATGATGGAAAATGGTGTGAGTAAGGTGGAGGAAGTGAATGTTAATAGAGATGAGGAAGCTTTTAAGGAGATAAATGGTGATGTTGAGAGTTTATCTGTGAGTGATGATGGTATAAAAGATAAAAGCATTGAGAACGGTGGCGATTTGAGCGTTTCTTTACAGGTAGATGGGCAGGTGAAGAAGTTAGAAGATGCATCTGTGAGTTCTTGTGAGAGACAAACAGTTGTGGAGGACGCTGGTATTGATCGTGTTGAGGAGGTTGTAGATGTGAAGGTAACCTTGTTGTTGTTTAATGTTGGTTGTTTTTAGTTAAGGAGAATTTTGTTTATTTTGTTATTTGGTGATGTATGCAGGTGACTGATGGGGAAAGTACCTCTGGTAATATAACCGGGGATCAACCGCACGTGGAGGGTAATGAACCTGATGAAAACATGCTTAACGTGGCGGATGTTAGTGAGGAGAGAAATGCATCTGCCAGCAGTCAGGCGAGTGGATGTGAAGTTAATGAGGCTGTAAATAACAACGATGGTAGTGAGGAGAGAAATGCATCTGACAATACTGCCAGCAATCAGCTGAGTGGATTTGAAGCTGATGAGGCTGTGGATGATGATAATAGTGAGGAAAAAGTGATTAGCTTGTTGCAGGTAATCGATGGAGAAAGTACTATTGCAAAAGATCAGGCTAGTGATGTGTCAGTAGGTGGTGAAAAAAATGAAGTCAAAACGGTGGGCGTGAATGATGTAGGCAAAGATGAGCAGAAGGTGTTGGAAAATAATGGGATTATAGACAATGGGGTAGATGAGGTTCAAAGGGTATCTAACGCAGATGTATCGGAAGATGTTCACGAGGCCAACAAGAAGTCAGCTGCTGTAATCTTAGAAAATTCTGAAAATGGCGTTTCAGACCATGTTGATTTGGATGAAACAGTGGTTCATGAAGATGGTGCCAATGGAGATTCCGTGAGTCTCGAAACACAGCCAGATGGGGATATAGAAGTTGAAAATAAAGATGCATCAACAGCTGAGCAAATTCAAGAGGGAGAACAGAAAAGTTGTGATTTATCTTCAGGAAATCAAGATGAAAAAATAATGGAAGAAGGAAGTACTTCAGTCATCAATGTGGTTCCGAAGGACGAAAAAATAGAACCTATTGAACATGAAGTGAAACAAGATACGCCAGTGAAGAAAGAACCAGAATTGAGGCCTGTTATTGGTGTTTCTTTATCTACACCAAAATCTGCAACACCCACACCCGTTCCTAATCTTAAACCTGATTCAAAACCTAACCATTCTTCCATCCCTAATCCCAAACCTACCACCGCACCCATCCCCTCCCCAGCTCCATCGCCAGCCCCAACTCGCCCTGCTGGTCTTGGCAGAGGTGCACCACTACTGGAACCGGCACACCGTGTGGTTCAATCTCAGCCAAACGGAAACGCTTCTTTGCAAAACCAAGTCATTGATGAACCAACGAATGGGGAGCCTGATGAAAATGATGACACTCGTGAAAAGCTCCAGATGATTCGGGTCAAGTTTTTGAGACTTGCCCGTAGGCTTGGGCAGACCCCTCATAACGTTGTTGTGGCTCAGGTCTTGTATAGGCTAGGTTTGGCTGAACAAATAAGAGGCAGCAATGGAGGCCGTGTTGCTGCTTTTAGCTTTGAGCGTGCTAGTGCTATGGCTGAGCAGTTGGAAGCAGCTGGTCAAGAACCACTAGAGTTCTCATGCACCATTATGGTTCTTGGGAAAACCGGGGTTGGGAAAAGTGCAACCATTAATTCTATATTTGATGAGGTTAAGTTTGGAACTGATGCGTTTCAAGTTGGAACAAAGAAAGTTCAAGATGTTGTTGGAACCGTGCAGGGTATTAAGGTTCGTGTTATTGACACACCAGGGCTTTTTTCTTCATGGGCTGATCAAAGGAAAAATGAGAAAATTCTCAACTCTGTTAAACGGTTTATTCAAAAGTCACCTCCCGATATCGTGTTATATCTTGATCGTTTGGACATGCAAAGTAGGGATTTTGGTGACATGCCTCTTTTGAGAACCATAACTGGTATATTTGGTCAATCTATATGGTTTAATGCTATTGTGGTCTTGACTCATGCTGCATCGGCTCCACCCGAAGGCCCAAATGGTACAGCTACTAGTTATGACGCTTTTGTGACCCAACGGTCTCATGTGGTCCAGCAAGCCATTCGGCAGGCGGCAGGTGATATGCGTCTCATGAACCCTGTTTCATTAGTGGAAAACCACTCAGCGTGTAGAACGAATCGGGCTGGTCAACGGGTTTTGCCAAATGGTCAAGTGTGGAAGCCTCATTTGTTACTACTTTCGTTTGCTTCAAAGATTCTGGTTGAAGCTAATATGCTTTTGAAGTTGCAAGACTCACCACCTGGCAAGCCGTTTGCAACAAGAATGAGAGTACCGCCGTTGCCATATATTCTTTCAAATCTTTTGCAATCGAGACCTCAGCTGAAGTTGCCTCAGGAGCAGTTTGGTGATGATGACGACGGTGATGACATGGATGAGTCATCTGATGAAGAATCATCAGAATACGATGAATTACCACCGTTTAAGCGGTTGACTACTTCCCAATTGTCAAAGCTTAGTAAGGCACAGAAGAAATCATATTATGATGAATTGGAATACAGAGAAAAGCTCTTTATGAAGAAACAGTTGCAGGAAGAAAAGAAACAAAGAAAGATGATGAAAAAAATGGCAGAAGCAGCCAAGAATTTTCCAAGTGATTTAACTGATAATAATGTAGAAGAAGACAGTCACGGTGCTGCAACAGTTCCCGTTGCTGCTCAAGATATGAATTTACCTGCTACATTTGATGCAGATAGCCCGACCCATCGGTACCGGGCTCTTGAGTCTGCTAACCAATGGCTCATTAGACCCGTGCTTGACCCGCATGGCTGGGACCATGATGTTGGTTATGAAGGAATCAACGTGGAACACTTGCTTGCACTCAAAGAAAAGATACCTGTGTCACTTTCAGGTCAGATTACCAAAGATAAAAAAGATGCTAATCTCCAAATGGAGGTATCAAGTGCATTAAAACATGGAAAATCAAAGTCAACAACTGTAGCATTAGATATGCAGACTGTTGGAAAAGAAATGTCCTATACCTTAAGAAGTGAAACCCGGTTCATTAATTACAGAAAAAACAAAGCATCAGCTGGTCTTTCAGCTACTTACATGGGTGACTCGTTAACCGGTGGTGTTAAATTTGAGGACAAGTTAATGATTAATAAACGAGGGGAGTTAGTGGTGGCAGGAGGAGCGGTTATCAGTCGTGGTGATGTGGCTTATGGCGGCAGTTTGGAGGCCACATTAAGAGATAAAGATTATCCTTTGGGTCGGTTTTTGTCTACAATTGGTCTCTCGGTTATGGATTGGCATGGTGATTTGGCACTTGGTTGGAACGCGCAGTCTCAGATTCCTATTGGTCGGTTTACTAATTTGATTGGCCGTGTTAATTTAAATAATAAGGGTTCGGGTCAAGTTAGTGTTCGTTTAAATAGCTCAGAACAGATTCAAATTGCATTAGCTGCCTTAGTTCCACTTGTCAGTAAGCTATTGGGGTATTATCAGGATCGCGATTCTGCATATTAATCACATATTTTTGACTTGAGAATGAAGAAAGTTATTTTGGTTTAATGCTGCCTGCTCGGGTGCAATCTTTTGACCAACATGTGAGTAACACTTTATTTTCATGATCCAAAGTAGTCTTCTGATGCTGCCATGGAATTACTCATATCAATCTTCTTGTATTAACATGATACAGTTTCTTGCAGATTGGTCCGATCGCTGAAATAATAGCAAAAAAGACGGCGCAAATGTTTTATAATTCTGGGAAAAGAGTAAGTTAAAAATGCACAAAGAATGTAGCGGTAGAGCTAGATTTTGAGCAAATCACCATGCTGTTAGTTTTTTTTTTTTAAATTTATTTTTGTCTTGTTTATGAAGCTCTTATTGATACAGAGATGTTCTTGACTTGTTGTTAGAATGGGGCCGAGTTTAGTTATTGTATTATACGTATAATGGGCATGCGAGTGATGAAGGTCTAAAATTTGGTTCAGTGAACATGACTCCCTTAATGATTTATGGTGAATTTGGGGCCATGGTTGTGGCTGGTCCTTGTTTTATGTTGCATTTTGCTGGAAAAAAAATAAAATATTTTGCTTGATAATCTTGAGGCATGTAATGGAAATGGCCAATAGAAGAGAGGAAACAAAGGTTAATTGCGGGCGGTCGATGCACACTGTCATGCCGTGCATTGTTCGTGGTCATATCTTCGTTTTGTCTCACAAATACAGGTATGTTAAGTGTGTTCCTAAACTAATATTTGGCCATTTAAGAAGGCTTAAGCACTGAAAAATTGGTTATGGTTTTGTCTTGACCAGAGAGGAGAATGACAGTATCTTTCCCTTATGCAAATGGTTAAGACTTCTTCTCTTCTCTATTTGGATTATTATTACCCATTTGTACAAACCAATCCTTTTTCTACCTGTATTTGACATGAGATTACCAGCTCTTAGAAGAAGATTAAGATTCCCTATATTTAACTGACTCAAAATGTTTCTATAAAAATTCTTTTATAAAATCGTTTTGGTTCTCATAATTCGTTAAATAATTTGTACATAACTTTCTTTTAATGTATTATTGAGATACTATAAAAATTCTTCGGCCTGTGTTAGCCCCTGGCCCATTATTGTTAAACTCACCAAAATAACATGCATCAAGTGCGAATGTTCCTACCCATGGTAACCACCCTTCAGGGACAATATTGATATCGATGAACGACTGCATGATGATGGTTCTTGAGTACTTTTTCCATGGGCGGCCAAGGTAGGATTTTGGCATTGGGTTGGTAGCCATGTAGCCTGGTTCGGCTGTGATGGTGCAGCCCTGGAGGACAAGGGCTCCTTTTGATGTGAGATTCTTCTGCCCTTGGGCTGTCACCGTGCACACTTGGTTATTAAGTGGTTTCCGGACAATTATCTTGCAGGCTTGGAAGACGGTTGATGCATCGCCAAAGATGAAATCGATGGTGCATTGGCGGTAAAACTGACGGTTTGAGTGGGCGTAAAGGGTGTCTTGGTATCATCCATCGATTGCGCAGTTGTAAAAGATGGCCATGTCACCAGAGACACGAAGGGCAACTGCTTGATGCTTGTAGGGTCTGGCAATGCTCTCAAATCCTATATCCTTTGCCATGAAGCCATCTCCGTTCACTGCTGTTTTATTTCAGTTACAAACATCAAAATAAATAAAAACTAGATAAGTGTGAGCATTTCTTTTAAAAAAAATAACAATTATGATAACTGTACACTCTTATTCTTCTATTTTTACTCGTTGCACTCGCAGCTTCAAACTTATAACATTAGTAACATTCTCTTCTTTTCATACTGTATTAAAAAAAAACTTAATGATTTGATGTTTTCAAAAAATCTTATTGATTTGATGTTTTTAAATCGACCATCAGACACATAATACAATAAATAAACTTAGACCAAACGTAGTGGGAAACTCAATTCCACGCCCCCACTCCAAATGGCTCACCATGTTCACGCCAAATTCGCAGCGTTATAAACAAAACGCTCAACCCATTTTTTGACCAATAACGCCCCTGGGGCGGTGTTCTGGGCGTTATGGGGCGTTTTTGGAAAATTCCACGCTCAATACATCCCCACTACGAGTGGTCATACCAACGGTAGCAGTCTTGAAAGTTGTTAGTGCATCATTGTAACTTCTACTTCCACTTATCCTGGTTTTAGTTGGTCCACCGATGAATGTGACATTATTTACATCCTTAGATATGTCAACATGCTCATTGTAAATACCCTTCTTGATGAAAATGACAAAGGGTCGCATGTTGTTTTTGGGCACGGTCCTAACCACATCCATGATGGTCCTAAAAGTTCCTGAACCATCTTGAGCCACAACAACATTAGGCGTCAACATTTTCGCATCCAACCACTTCTCACCTCTAGCCCACCACACCTCATCGTTTGGACCTTTGTCGATTGGGGTAACCCTGGTGGTGGTAGTAGAACTATCATGTTCGGTCTCGTTAGAACATGTATATGAATTGACACCATAGATCACTGTCAATGGTAATAGGGCGTAGCCGATTCCGATCAGGGTGAACTTCATGTAGTCCATTTTTCTTGTACTTTAAATTCCCTATTTGCCTAAATACAATTTAATCAAGAAAATAACGGAATGTATAGAGCTAGATTTGGATCTCTAATAGGGTGTTCAACGGTTGAATAACAAATCTTCGAACTAATCGAATTGATTTTTTTTAATTTTAATGTTTTTGACCTGAATTCGTATTTGATTTATTCAATTCATATTTGAAACTCGAATTTAAATCGAATTCGTATAAATCCAATCTAATTCAAATTTACCCTAAATAATAAATTATTATACTTTTATTTTTAAAACTACCAGAAACTAATTACTTTTAACATAAAAAATGCTAATTTACAAAAATAATAAACTATCAATATGTTAAAAGACCAAAATCAAAACTATTAACATCCAAATACATATTTAAAGTAGCCATGTTATGAAAAGTTCAAAATAAAATACAAATAGTCTAACATGCAAAAGAATCAAAATGAGAACATCCACATTACATGTTCATAAAGTACAAATAATCTAACATTTAAAATGGAAACTTCCAAGCTTAACCAACTCAATGCTCCATTCCAAACAACAAGCATTGATTCTGAACTCAAGCTAAATGAACAAAAAATACCCTACTATAAAATATGGAATGGTAAAAGTAGAAGTAGCAGTAGTAGCGACTATCATCTTTTAGAGTTTGGCCCAAATTTAAAAGTTTTTTTTTCTCTGTGTGTGTATGTGTGTATATTAATTTGAATTCTAAACTTAAATCAAATCGAATTGAAAATCATAAATTTGTATTCTTTTCGAATTCGTTTACTGAACTCGAATTCAAATTTTTGAAAAAACGAATCGAACCTCAAATCGAATTGTATTTCGAATTGTGGGGAAAAATATTATCATATGAAAAAGTTACGTCCGTTTAAAAATTGAGGGGAGAAGAAAAAGGGAAAAGGCTAGGGCTCAGTCTCTTCCTTTGAACATAGCCTTTTCATTCTGCTCCCTATCCGTTTTAGGAGTAACGACTATGTCTCATACTCTACCCCAACATGGAGGCTATCTAGCCTCTATCTCCTAGCGACTGCAACACCTTGAAGTTTATTAGTGCAATGGTGGGTCCCTCAAACAAAGGAAACAACTACATCACGTCTCCTTTTTGGTGAATCCTGGTGAAACCCCCTAAGGCTTAGCCTTTTTCGGTGTTTATTCTCACTTTTGTTCTTGGTCAAGGTTAATTAGGCTGGTGAGCGTGTCTCATGCTGGAGGTGGCATAATGGTTTTGGCGTGGTGGGTATCACACTCGTGGAGGGAAAACTTCTAACCGTTCAACAATCATATGGTCATTTGAAAAAAACAAATCATTTTTACACTATACCGTGCACCCTTATGATGGTTTTCACTGGGTTTTTTTCTCACCAAGCCTCACTACCGCACCAAATGGGTCGTCCAGATGGACGGTCACCGCAAATGCCCCCGTGTGCATGTCCAACTCAACTACATGCACTTCATATCATGGTTGCAAAAGTCAATATACTGTTTTAACTCGGTTGATTGGGGAGTTACGAGTACTTAGGGCCGGCTCAACCTCTTTGAGGGCCTACAGCAAAATATAAAAATGGGGCCCTTTTGTTAAAACAATATGCTTTTGCTTATGTTCTAAATAAACAACATCATGGCTAGTGGCGGATCCATGAATTTTTTTCCAGTGGGTTCCATTTTTAGATGCTCCCATATCATATGATAAAACATAAAAAAATTCAGGTCGGTTTGCCAATTCGGATGAGGTAAGAAGACTGTGTTCCTTAATTAGCCCCAATTACATTCACTGATTCCATCCAACTCAGGAATGGAATAAAAAAATCCACTAGAATCACCGCAAAAAGCCATTACTACGACTCGTTATGGTTCCGCCACCGTAAAACCCACTAGAATCACTAACCTGTAAGAGGTTATAGGTGCATGGTAATAAATTTGATCACTTCCAACATGTTTGGAATCATATTTACCATGATTTCTTTGCACATGGATGACATAACTTTACACTAGAACCAAACCATGTTCTCGAACACAGCCTGCAAAAATCTAAGGCATGAAACTTGACTACTAATAACAGTAATTTTTTTTTCTTCTGGTCTCATTTAAATATTAAATGCAGTTACATGAAACTCCTTTTTTTTTTCAGCTAAAGGAGAACTTTTATTAAACAACAAACAAAACACTTAGCAGGCTTTTGCTGAAAAAATGTATATATAAAGCATCTTTCAAGACTTAATCCTGGGATCTCAGGATTAGAAGGTGCACTGCCAACCAATGGACCATCTCCTACATTTGGTTATGGTTCATTCTGTATTTATTTATGGGTTCCTTTTAAGTTTTCTATATATATTAGTACTAAAATTTTCAAACCGAGTGAATTCCCAGAACCCTTATAATACTAAATCCGCCCCTAATCATGGCTGTTTAGATGCAAACAAGAAGATGGACCCTCATAAATATGATTATAAATTTAAATAATTGTAAACATGACAGAAAGAGCTTTAGATGTCCTTCATTGGTGGCTCAGTGGTTGGTGGCCCGGGTTCTTCTTTGTGAGACCCGGGTTCGATCCCCATTGGCACCATTTGGGGGACACCAGGCAATGACAGTGAGAACTTGTGGTTCTAATGATGCAAGTTCGATTCCGAGCTGACTCGGTTTCATCCGGCTGTTACTCCAGCGATATATATCGAGTGGAGGCAGTACGGTTCTGGGCGGAAGCCACTCCACCGCTCCAGTGTGGACCCGGTTCAGACAATACAGTCTGGACGAGTGGGGTAGGGCCTGTCATTGCACCAGAATATTGTCTGGACGGGTGCGATGATCTCTACCGCGCTCTGAGAAAGAAAGTCGCCTTCTAGAAAAAAGAAAGAGCTTTAGATATTATCGGTGAGCATATAGTATCTAGCGGTTAATACATTGATATCATGAGAACACATTAGAGAACTCGTATATTTTTGGTGATGCTAGTTCGCTGCCAATAACTAAAAACAAATAAAACACTAGTTTAGAAGGTAATTTTGAGGAATGGTGCAAAGAAAAAAGACTCATAAAAAGAAAGCCAGCAACTGGTTTTGGTAGCTTTACAGCAGGACCGGCCCTAATGCTTTGTAAAACTAGGCAAGTGCTTACGGCCCCCAAAATTCTAGGGCCTCTAATTTTGCTAGCCTTTGATTTTAAATCCATAGTTGAACGATGACGATGTTTCAAAACAAGTTCAACAAATCGTGAGACATCTCCAAAGATGAAAGACCAACTAAATATCTATTTCCATGAAGAAAATAAGTCTCAAATCAAATTGAATAGATTTCATTGTATACATATATGGTTACATAACTATATATCTTAACTAGTTTTCACTTTCCAGTTCATTATAATGGGTTTTAACTAGTAAATCATAATGAACTTTAAAATTGAATTAGACGCCATCAAATTTAGCTTCATGTTTTTTGTACGATTTAAGGAAAATAAGAAAAAGGAGGCATTGCTCTTACCCGCCAAATTTTTTTTAGTTTATTGTTGACGGTCTGAAGCCCGGGTAAATGAGGTGAGCTTATAAAATAATCTAAAAGGGCCCCGGCTTTTTTGTTCGCATAGGGCATCTAAAATGTTGGATGGGCTCTGCTTTACGGAGCCCAATTTTTGTAACTATATACACGTAAAACAAATCTCAATAATGGGGGCCTTTAAGGAAGGAGGCCCAAAGCTATGGCTTTAGTAGCCTTGCCCTAAGCCGGCACTGTGAGTACTCGACCATAGTTGGGGAGTACTCGGAGATGACTCGGCAAGTACTTGGCTTAGGCGAGGATTACTAATTCCGTTAAGTTTTTAATTTACAAAAGCATATAATTTGCAAAAAATATTGAAGATGATAAGTATATATATGGTGCTCAAATATATTGCTACTAAAATATTCTTTTATTCTACTTTGTAACTATACATTTTTTTTGAACGGCCAACGAATCAATTTTCGAGCACTCTCGGGCACCCTTTTGGCGAATCAGGTATTCGAGAGTATCCGGGCCACCAATTCCCGAGAAAACCCGACCACTCACCCGCCCGAAGGCACGACAGTGAAATAATCGGTAAAACCGGTCGGGATCAGGACTCGAACCCAAGCCAATGGCTGGGTCATCCCTCATTTCCCCTCCACCAATGTCCTCCAAATGTAGCTAGTGAGAATTGAACCCAAGCCTCTCATAGAAAACTTAGGCCCTCAACCAACTGGGCTACAAGTGTTGGACTTTGTAACTATACATTAAAGGGAAAGAATTGCACCATTTATTTATCTATATATATCATCATAACTTATAATAAAATAATTGAATATTGATGAGGTAGCATTCAATGGAGGCCTCAACCCTCCTTTGAATGTGTCACGTGGCACGTTAAGGTGAGAGTTTTTAATTTATTTTTTTTATTTTGTTTTCATCCATTCTCCTACACTTATCTAACCCTAATCTCTTTAAGAATTTAAAAACAAATTTAGATTTTTCTCTTTAATGTTTCCTCCTATCATTTTTAAACGTTAATATCTTTTATATACGAGATTTTTTAAAGAAAAAAATTACACCAAATTAATGAGCGTTTTATTATCTTTCCAACGAGTACCATAGAGCTATATAAAAAACGGAGAAAAAAACGACTATTTTTATGGGGTTTCGTTCATATAGAAAAAAAAACACAAAGTGTTCAGGTTATTCATTAATCATGTTTTTTCTTTTAAACCAGGTTCTTATATACAATGTTGAAATTTAGCCCAATCGCCATGCTATCATTGGAATTTTACTCTTCTAAAGATGGATAAGTGTATTTCATCAAGAGAAGCTAGGAGAAAGAATCGCGGAACACTGCAACACATGGTGTCACCTTATAGCAAGATTATTTTTTATTTATTTAATTACAAGAGTAATAATTATTACTATTAGTATTAGTATTATTAGAATGGTTATATTTTTCAACTCCGGATATTTTTCAACTCCGGGACACTCCCGGGATAAAAGCTAGTCTATATCTATCTATATATAAAAAAGAAAACGTATATGCTGACTTGGCGTCCAATGGAGGCCTCAACCTTCCCTTGAGAGTGCCATGTGACATTATAATGGAGAGTTTTTGGTGTTTTTGAATTGTTTCCTTTTTTAATTAAATTGAGTTATTTTAGGAAAAAATAATTTAAAAATAAATTTAAAATTTTCTCTCATATTTCCTCCTATAATTTTTAAACGTTTATATCTTTTATATACATGATTTTTTTAAAGAAAAAAATTACACCAAATTAACGAGCGTTTTATTATCTTTCCAACGAGTACCATAGTGCTATATAAAAAACGGAGAAAAAATCGACTATTTTTTGTGGGGTTTCGTTCATACAGGAAAAAAACACACAAAGTGTTCATGTTATCACGTAAAGTTAGATTTTGTGGGGAATATGAGTTATTACTAATAGAATACTATGAACATGCAATGATTGAGAGATTTCGTGGTCAGTTAACTTGAGCCATTTGCAATAGGTTATCACGTAAAATTAGATTTTCAACCCCGGGACCCTCCCGGGGTAATCAGCTAGTATATAATAAACCAAAGCATTTTTTATGACATGTCATAATATTATGCAATCTCTTTTTTTGAGAGATGCCACATAGGATGTGATGTGGCAACTCTAGACCAATTTTAAAAAAAAGAATAAATATGGTTTAAATATGATTTAACATAATCTATTAAATACCTAATCTACTAAATGTAAATATTAAAACTTTATTATTTTCTCTCTCATGTTTCCTCTCATAACTTTTAAACGTTAATATCTTTTATATACGAGATTTTTTAAAGAAAAAAATTACACCAAATTAACGAGCGTTTTATTATCTTTCCAACGAGTACCATAGTGCTATATAAAAAACGGAGAAAAAATGACTATTTTTTGTAACCCGACAGGTATTGTGTCGGGTTTGGGATTAGTTTAAAAACAATTGTGGGTTTGGGTCGGGTCTGGGATTCGGTGATACCCGACCAGATTACCCGAAATAACATACCCAAATACCCGAACTATATACCCGATCATATACCCATGAATTTTTTAACGCATCACATAACCCTTAGACTAATGCGTTCGATATTTCAATAAATAACTTTTTTTCTTATTTCATGTTAGTTCTTTTTAGAATGATCGATTACAAACTTCCGAATTCATTTGTAATGGCACTAGATTTATACCCCGGCACAGAGATTCGTTTTTTTTATATTTGAATATGATAACTTATGGCAGAGATTTGTTTAAAATAATAATAATAATAATAATAATATATTTTATTATGTCATATTAGATATTTCAACCCGGGACGTTTCCGGGATAAAAACTATTTCTTTATATAGATAACATATATAAGCGGGCCACATTCAAGCAAAATCATACCAAACACAATAACTATAAGCCAAGTATATATACATGTAGCTAGATCGACCACATCATGAGAACGATAACTTCTTTAATTCAACTAAAAACGCCATTACTGAAACAAATGGGTACAATAAAATATAGAAAACAAACTTAGAAACGCACAAACTCATTTCATACATCCACCATGCATGATAAACGTACATTAATGATTAACTCATATCATGCATAGAAGACTTAAACCCTAACATAGAATCTATCAACCAGCCTTATGCCATGACGCATGTTCTCCTCAAGTGTTTTTGAGTGATGAAAGTCTGTAATGATCAGTTTCTTGATAATTATGGATGAGAGAACTTAGGAGGTACTGGAGGGAGGTTCTTTATGATGTGGTGATGGAAATGTTTAGGAGGAATAGTCGGAAATGGCGGCAGCGGCGGCATATGATGGTAATCTTTTGGAGGGAGGGTGGGGAGAGGAGGAAGCTTTGGGAGAGAAAATGGTGGGAAGGGTTTCTTGTAAATGGGAACAGGTGGTGGGTTTACTTGCGGTGGTAATGCCGGCTTTGGGGTTGGTTTGTATGTTGGAATTGGAGGCGGCTTGGAAACGGGTGGCTCTGGCTTGGGCTTTGGTTCGTATATTGGAGCCGGAGGTGGCTTTGGCTTGTAAGTTGGGACAGGAGCCGGGTTGGAAATAGGTGGCTTTGGCTTTGGCTCTGGCTTGTATTTTGGGTCTGGGGCCGGTTTAGAAATCGGTGCTTTTTTTGGGGGGTCACAGCTTGGTGGCTTGACGACTGGTGGCTTTGGGTGTGGCTTGTAAACAGGTGGCTCTGGCTTGACGACTGGTGGCTTAGGTTTTGGCTTGTAAACAGGTGGCTCTGGCTTTGGCTTAGGCTTGACGACTGGTGGCTCAGGTTTTGGCTCGTAAACAGGTGGCTTTGGCTTTGGCTTAGGCTTGACAACTGGTGGCTCAGGTTTTGGCTTGTAAATAGGTGGCTTTGGCTCAGGCTTCACGACTGGTGGCTTAGGTTTTGGCTTGTAAACAGGTGGCCCTGGCTCGATGACTGGTGGCTCAGGTTTTGGCTTGTAAACAGGTGGCTCTGGCTTTGGCTTGACGACTGGTGGCTCGGGTTTTGGCTTGTAAACAGGTGGCTTAGGTTTTGGCTTGTAAATAGGTGGCTTTGGCTTGACAACTGGTGGCTCAGGTTTTGGCTTGTAAACAGGTGGCTCTGGCTTTGGCTCAGGCTTGACGACTGGTGGCTCGGGTTTGGGCTTGTAAACAGGTGGCTCTGGCTTTGGCTCAGGCTCGACAACTGGTGGCTCAGGTTTTGGCTTGTAAACAGGTGGCTTTGGCTTGACAACTGGTGGCTTAGGTTTTGGCTTGTAAGCAGGTGGCTCTGGCTTTGGCTCAGGCTTGACAACTGGTGGCTCAAGTTTTGGCTTGTAAACAGGTGGCTTTGGCTTGACAACAGGTGGCTCAGGTTTTGGCTTATAAATAGGTGGCTCTGGCTTTGGCTCAGGCTTGACGACTGGTGGCTTGGGTTTTGGCTTGTAAACAGGTGGCTCTGGCTTTGGCTCAGGCTCGACGACTGGTGGCTCAGGTTTTGGCTTGTAAACAGGTGGCTTTGGCTTGACAGCTGGTGGCTTAGGTTTTGGCTTGTAAACAGGTGGCTCAGGTTTTGGCTCTGGCTTAACGACTGGTGGCTCGGGTTTTGGCTTGTAAGTAGGTGGCTCAGGCTTTGGCTCTGGCTTGACGACTGGTGGCTTAGGTTTTGGCTTGTAAACAGGTGGCTTTGGCTTGACAACTGGTGGCTCAGGTTTTGGCTTGTAAACAGGTGGCTCTGGCTTTGGCTCAGGCTTGACGACTGGTGGCTCGGGTTTTGGCTTGTAAACAGGAACTGGTGGCTTTGGATTATCGACCGGGGTTGGAGTAGGCTCGACAGTAGGTGGCTTAGGTATTGGTTTATACACCGGAACAGGAGGAGATTCAACAACTGGAGGATCATAAACGGGCGGAGGAAACAATTTTTTAAATGGTATTTTTGGTGGGAATGGGAAGGAAGGAAAAACTTTTGGTGGAAGTGGAAAATGGTGGCCGAAAAACGAGTGATTTTTTGGCCAATGTGGCAGTTTCGGCAGGGGAGGGTACTTAAAAAAGGGCCACAAAAATGCAGAAGTGCAAACAGCCGATGAAAACTTAAGTTTTCCTGTTGGTCCAAATGTGTATTTGTGGCCTGACTTTGACAAAGATATTATTTTGATGGTATCTAAAGTACTATCAGGAAGTACACAAGGTTCATTTGCAGCATTATGAAGTTGTATGTAACATTCTTCTGCTAGCTTTCCATCTTTCATGATCTCTTGTGGTAAAGGAATGTTGAAATTCCCTTCACCATTAAGTTCCCCAACACCTCTTGTTTTCAACTTCCCGTTTTCAAGTTTGCAGTCCACGGTTACCTTAAGCCCTGAATAAACTCAAACATTTTCATTAATTTGTTCGGAAATAATTGAGTTTGAGATGCGTTGCATAACGAATCAATGTAACGGGATTAACAAAATCTCATTGTGGGTGGGGAGGGGGGGGGGGGGATTTCGCTAATAGATAGCACTAATTTTTTTTATGGAGGGCAGTGGACCCTATGGGTCTGCTTGCATAGGACGATGGGCCTGGAGCAACGCCCCCTGCATGCAACGTGAAGCTGATTTACTTGATTTGCATGGATCAATCAAATAACTCTACCTCACACTTTCATTTATTTTAAAGAAAAACATTTCACTCATCCCACCGCATTTCACACGATCTTAAAACACGCATTGCCTACATGACGCTTTTTTTAATATTTTATATGACCATAAGACACATCTGTATGCTGATAAACTTACGAGAGAGAAAGAGAAACAGTTATGTGTATGTATAGTTAATTACTTTTTTTAACGGCTAATTTTCTCTCCCATTTTTACACCATTTTATTACACCTTTTTTTTAACATTATGAAGCTTGAACTCCCAACTTCCCCTTTGAAATCCCAACACCTTTATCAGCTACTTACTTAGTTATGTATCAGGTTTACATTAACTAATTACAATTACCTGACAAAGCATGGCTACTCTTAATATTACTCTCCTCACAATCACCACATTCTCCAATCCCAACTACCTCAACAACTTTGTCATCACCAAAACACAAGCTTCCACAAAATAACAAAATCAGCAAGAACCCCAAAAGGGTTTCATGCGAATAAACTCGCATTATGAATCGTGAAAAACACAAGACACACACTTGATATATAAGAAGCAAGTTTCTAAAAACTCTTCATTTTAGACTTGGTACTTGAATCAGTCACTACCACATTGTGTATATATACTATAATGGCAGCTTATGACAGTTTGGCTATGGCTTGATCAACATCAAATGACAGTATGGACCCACATTTGAATGAGAGAGTTAAAGATGGAGAAAAAAAAAGGTAACTAGATAGATAGGTTCAATTATATATTTTTTCATTGATTGTTCTCTCAACTGCATTCTATCGTATAATTGGCTAGCTAGAATGTAAAGAAGTAAATGTGGCATCTACATGACCTACTAACTAAATGTTGTTCATTAATACCTTCATTTGTTGGTGCATGATGGAGATGGTTACAGCTTGCTGTTTATTTTGGCAAACTGAAGAAACACTGGTTAAACACGTTGATATACGAGTCGACAACCAACCGTAGACCATTGTCAAATTCATCATATATATTTCCTAAATCTTGAAAAAGATCGATCAGCAAACCATGCAAGAACAGGTTCAGGTTGCTGTAATTTAATAAACCAAATTTTAACATCCATGTTTTGTTTGAAGTTATTTAACACTCTTTGGACAACTAGCAACCATAATATTATCTTTTTGGGAGATTGTTAAGGCTTCATAGATGAACAATCTTCAAGTTCAGTAACCTTTAAAAATATCTTTTTGGGCCCAGCTAGATCAAAACAGTTGGAAGACGATAGATTGAAATATTGATGCATTAAAGGGATACGTATAGCTCGATTATTCAACGTAGGCCACGCTTATTCAATGTAGAAAAAAGAAAAGGAAAAACACAAATTAAGGACATACGGTAATGGTTTCTAACTCTTGGCCGAAGGGCCGGCCTTGGTGATACCCCTCCCCACAGGAAAGTAAAGGGTGATGTTATTCAGACATCTCAAAAAAAACCCTAACACCCCTAGGTCGGGTCGTTGAGGCCTCAATGGGCTATTGAGGCGAAATTTGGGCAAAACGACGGGTCATTGGGGCCTCAATGGCCCATCCTTTTACAAAAAAAGTGAAAATCGACGGCCCATTGAGGCATCAACGACCCGTCCTAGTACCAATCATTACCAATCATTGTCAATGGTTTGTCAATGATTACCAGTAATTGGCAAACTTGGGCCGTCTAGGCCTTAATGAGCTATATCTTTTTTCTCAATTTTTGGCCCTCAATGGGTCGTTGAGGCCTCAATGGGCCGTTGAGGGGGTGTCTAGATAAAAAACTCTAGTGTCTGCATATCCCAAGCCAAAGTAAAACTTTAGGATTCGTATAAGTTACGGGTTCTATTCATTACACAAGTGCAAGGTGAGATGAAATTAATGCGTTAAAAATATTTGCCATTCAAAAAAAAAAGTTTGGGGTAGCCCCGAGAAAATCGGATTTTTTTTTTAAATTGATGAATTCATTTTACTTTAATAGAGAAATGTTTTTGTACAAATAGTTCATATTCTATAAATAGCCCTTAACATAAGAAGTGACGGAGAGTATTTTTTTCCCCATATTGTTAAACATGTATTTTAGTACTGAAATCTAAAAAAAAAATAGTGTAGAGTAAGTCCGTAATTACTGTTGTAGAGTAATTACTTTAGTGTAAACTACTCTAATTACTCTAATGACGTAATTACGTTAATTTTTTTTTTTGTATATTATTCATATAGAAATCATGTTTAAACAAATGGGAAAAAAATTTCAAAAAAATAAAATAAAGTAAAATAAAAAAATACCCATTCACTTCTCATGTTTAGTAGGTTAAGCTCATTTGCATTTGAATTTTACTCTATTTTAATAAATATACACAAGCTCATAAACTTTGTAAATAACTTTTCTAATTTAATAAAGGAGAATTGGATTTTAGTAACCTAAACTATTCAAAATTGGCCATTGACACCCCAAACTAAAAAATTGACAATAAATGACCTGTACTATTAACCTATTGGATTCTGGCACCCAATTTGGGTTAAGTCACTAACCCAGTTAGATTGGGGGTGCCATGTCAGCATGCCACATCAGATTATGGGTGCCACGTCAGCATGCCACGTCAGATTGGAGACGCCACATCAGCCAAAACATTAATTGGTTTAGTGACTTAACCCAAATTTGGTGCTACAATCCAATAGGTTAATAGTACAGGTTATATATAGCCAATTTTTTAGTTTGGGGTGTCAACGACTAATTTCAAATAGTTCAGGTTATTAAAATCCAATTCCCCTTTAATAAATAGTTAATTAACGAGTTGACGTTACCCCGCGCGTTACAGCGGGATGTTAATAATGAATGTTTTTAGTATGCTGATTATAAATAATGGATTAATATGTTGGATTTTAAAGGAGTATCATAGTTTATAAAATCAGTTAAATAAATATTGCTATATTATTCTACTAGCTGACTACCCGGGAGCGTCCCGGGGTTGTAATATATAATATTAATGAATGTTAAATGGTTAATTGGAGTAAGTATTTTTACAATGAGAAGTGGAATATGTTAAAAACTTGTTTGGTAGGTGTTTGTAAAATTCAATGGTTATAGGTGTATAATAGTTAATATTAACTTTCTCATTGCTCTTCACAATGTATGCTACTCTTGTGGACCCCAAGAATGGCTTTTTTGAAGGGCTAGGGCCACTTCTAAGTGGGCTTGTAGTAGGTGCCAACATCATGGGGTTGAAATTTTATTTAAATCGATCAAGAAAGAGGAGATAGTTGATCGCGTGTCAAAGTGCTAATCAAAAACTAAATAAAAACTACTCCTTAGCTACAACTGACTGCAGTATAGGAAGTAGGGTTGTCGAACCTCAGGGAGTTTGTGGAAAGTGCTAATTTACTAATTACTAATTAAATTAAAATTAACTAGAATAATTTTATGAACTTGAATGCAAAAGTGCTGCAGTGCTGCAAAACGAAGTGATAATAAAGTTTTATAAAAGACAATAATATGGAAAAACGGTCACTCCGGGTTTCTGATTCGGTAATTATCAACTGAATTATGTTAATACCCTATCTAGGAAATCACATAGACATGACTTTGTTTAAGTTGTTCAACCCAATTCAGCTATCATAACATTAATTGCAAAGTTAAATTAATCCTAGTGCAAGAAAACCAAGATACGATAACATAATGCAATAATATTAATCAACCAAACCGTCTAGATCAGTCAAACAAACAATTAGACGCAAAAACCGTTAAGGTGTTCACAAAATCTAATCCAAATAATAAGTATCAAACATAAAAACAATTGATAAAATACCAAATCTTTCACCCGGAGAAACCGCAAGAAGATTAGCCTTGCATCTTCATGATTTTCGCTTCAAGAATTGTTCTTAATCGTACTAGCATTAACCGGGATGAATGGATCTCTTCAAAATACTCAAGACCTTTCTTTGATGCTCCAAAATTCGCCCCTTATGTTGCCTCCACGAATTAGGGTTTGTGTTGTGAGTTATCCCCTTGAAAAATGCCAAAAATCTAATAAAAACTCAAAATTTTCGTCAGACAAGTCCCCACACGCCCCCTGGGGAGATCCCCCAGGGTGCTCGGCGCGCAATGTTTCAGCATATGGGCTTCATCTTTGGGCTTGGCCTATTTCTTTCACTTGGGCTTCATTTTTCTTGGTCCATTTAGCTTAATTCTTCAACTAAAGATCATCCTTGGCCCAATTCTTCATAACTCTTCAAAATAAATTTATTTTATCTTCAACTCTCGAGCCCGGATGTTCGGTTCCTGATATTATTTCTTCAAGTCACGTCCTTTTTCGCCGAACATCTAAAATCAATAAAAATTACATAAATAATAACTAAAAATACTAAAAATATATACAACCTATAAAATTACCAAATACTCAAAACCATGCTATAAACTCCCTAAAATACTAAATAAATGACTCGAAAAACTATTAAAATGCTAAGGAAAAATGCATGTGTTTTACAACACATCAATAGTTTGTTGTTTGGTATGAAAGTTAAAAAATTCGGTTGATTATACCAAACCATTGCAACTATTTAAAAATTATGTGTTTTGACCCGTTACAACATCACTTAGCCTGTATCATTGCATGGTAAACCAATAAAACATGACTGTCGTGCACAACATAAGGATCAATTTGATATTACCTAACTTTAACGAAATTTCGTACACTTTCCATTTGATCACCATTTACATCTTCCTGCACAGCTTTTGCATTTTGTTCATCACCGGCTACTTTCATAGTCGCCCGCTCTATTGCTGGTTTTCCACAACTTTTGGGCTTTGTTCCTCAATTGTAACCTTCACATCAACTTGCTCTTCTGCTCTGCTGGCTTTGCCTGTAATTTTCAGTACAAATTTAAATCAAATATATTGGTTTAAAGGGTTTCAACCTTGAAAAAATCAAGTGGCAAAAGAAGTCAAAATTAACCTTGTTCTTGTCACGCCATCTAAGCCTAAATGGTCTAAATAATAGACTAATCTTTCTTTCTGGTATTTCTTGTGAAAGTTCTTGACTTGTTCGTATTGCTGAAGAATCATGATTAGGTTTTATTCTTTTATCACCAAGAAAAGAATAAAAAAGGAATAATTAACCAACTTAATTTAGGTGTACAGAAGAACCATCAACGTTTCACAAAACTTGATATAAAGTGATCTATTAATATATATTAGGAATTTATACATGATATGACAGTTGTAGTTAAGATCATACTGGTCAAAGCCGTAAGGCACACACCCAAGACAAAGAAAACACAATAATAGGAAAAGCATAATAGGCACAGGAAATGATGACATGAAGTAAGAATGAAAGATTAGTCCACTCAGTTCAAGCTTTCCACCACAAACTGTGAATCACCAGCTTAGCAAGTGTTTAGAAACAGGTAGTGACGGACTGAATAACAGCTACAAGAAGGGTCGAGGGATTGTGCAAGAGGGGTAGCAATTAGCTAAAGTTATAAAGCCAGAGCAAAGGTAACCGAGTAACAGTCAGCAGCAAGAGAGGTAGGCTGCTGTGTACAGGACTTTAGGATTAAATAATTAAGTTCCAACGGTTAAAACAAAGAAAAAAACACCTCGAATTCCAGGTGCCCCCCCTGAGCTTGTTTGTGTCTGACCTAAGCGCCCATAGAAGAACCACACCTTGCATCTCTACTTGAGTTGCATTGGCCTCGCCTCAAGGTGCGCCTTGTGCGCTTTTGACTACTATGATTATGTTAGATATATATGCATTACTGTTAGATTGGTTAAACTCAAAAACACTATTTATAAAGCATATAAACATTTTTTACTCATTATACTGAACATGAAAGAAAAAATGCAGATAGACGCTTTGTTCAGATATATATATATTCTTTGAGGATAAGAAAGTGGACTAATGATAATTGTAAGACACAAGACCAGGAACATAAGCAATGTCAGCAAGTAAATATGCTATTTAAAATATTAAGCACATAATATATGACCAAGAGATGAAAAATTGCTCACTTTTTATAATTGCGGTTTTTCCAGTGATACTGCATACCAGTCCTCTGCAGAAACCCTTTATCCTTCAAGGCATGCCATTCATTTTCAGTGGAAAACGTTATGTGCAATGATGAAACCTGAAACTGTCAAAGTGCATATACAAACTCAAAATGGGACCATTCAATGCAAGTTTCATTAATTACGGATCTGTTCGAAATTCTGGGTTTTTTTTTAGATTATTAAACACCCTATAAACATAAATTTGAACCATTTTGTTATTTGTAAGGGTGGAGAGTTGAAACAACCAAATAACATAAAAATTGAACCCCCACCAACTTTTATGAAAATTTAGAAATAAGTAACATGATCATAGTCATTAGTTTTTGCTTAATTATAACCCGCCCACAATATCAAGATCTCACAATCATGGGCACCAAACCCTACCCACCCATCATCAAATTCTACTCATCTTTTCCGCCTTCCGTTGTGGTTGAAGTTTCTGGCTTTTCCTCTTTAGCTTCCGTTGGCTCTGCAACATGAGCAGCAGCAGCTGCTGTAGATGGCTCAGCTGTGTTCGACTCAGCAGGGTCGGCTGCAGCTGGTTCTGCAGGGTCCGCTGCAACCGATGTCTCAGGTGCACCTTCAGGTTTCTTGATGGATCCAACCTTGACATACTTGCTCATGAACTTATATTCCCAATCTTGCAACGTATCAAGCTCGAATGCACCAAGACCAGTGAGATCAAAGGAAAAGGTAAAATGAAAACAAAAGAAAGAAAGAAAGAAAGAAACACCTCCAAATACTTGAAAGGTGATTGGTTAGGGGAAATTAGGAGTGCTTCAATATTATCACCACCAATCACTTTGATCCTACCATCTCTGCAAGGAATGAAGGAATGAATGAATGAAATAAGAAGATTAATTATATATTGAAATATATATATATATATAGAAGAGCAGTTGATTAATCAATGGAAATACCTGATGATTATGATGACTAAGATGATGATGATGATGCTTGGTAGCTTTCTGTAACAGTTTCTTCGCAAACATCACCACCCGATTCTTCTTTCTGTTTTTTATATTATTAACTTTGCTATCCAATCCCACTTTTCTGCAGCTTTTATGTCATCAACATTCAATCATATCAATTCCCTAAATCAATATAACTCAATCATCACCAAGAAACCATATAATTTCACATAAAACCAAGGCTTGTGAAATTGTAATCCTATGTTCAAATCAATAATCTGAATAAAAAAGAAACAATTATTATATTATAACTTGTAAAATATAAAAACCATATAGTAACCTGCAAATAAATAACTTGTAAACATCTTCTGAATTAAACAAACTACATCCACAACACCAAACATTACTTATGCCTTGTGTGAAAACGACTTAAAAAAAAAAAGAAAAACCTACCTTGTTGAAATCGGCTCTTGCTTCATTAAAATCACCAACCTCCATGTAAGCCATTCCTCTTCGATACAGTGCTTTAACATGAACAGGGTTTGCATCTAATACTTTCACAAAGGTAAAACAATTGTTCAGACCCCATCAATTACTTTAGAAAAAAGAATAGATTTTAAAAATAAGGAACTTACTTTATTACATGTCTCGAATGTCTCGATTGAATTTCGGCAACCCATGTATATATGTATAACAACAAACAGAACTATATTATTATAAATCCAATTGAGTAAATGTATAATAACCAATATACCTCTCGAGATAGTCATGGAAGAAGGGGAGAGAAGGATCAGTGAGAACCGTGGAGGGTGGTGGCCAGGGATCCTCCTCCGCCGCTCTCTCTCTCTCTCTCTCTAAAGTGTGTATGTGTTTTGTTTAATAAGAACAGGGAATGGGTGAGAGGGTTAGGGTTTTATCTAATTGAATTAAAAAACAAAAAACGCGTGTGGGTTTTTTTTTCTTTTTTGGTTAAAAAAGGAAACACTTCAAAAACCTCAAAAAACATCTATTATTAAGCCACTTGGCACAAAAAAGTGGAGGTTGAGGCTTTCATTGGACGCCACGTCAGCAAAACCATTTTCTTTTATATATACCAGGATCATTTGCATCAAAATCACCATCTACTAAATTACCAATTCCATAAATCTCCTGCAATTCATATCGCATTCCATTAACCCACAGGATCTGTTTGGCTACTCTAACTTGATATTCACCCTTATCTTTCTCAAACACTGCTTGAGTTATTTGGGAATTGGTAGATTTACCTTATAGGCAAGTGTTGTCGCGTGATGTGGCTGCTATGGGTCTACCTTCTCGTCATGTTTCTCCTCATCGTTTTATTGTTTTGTTGTACGATCTTTGCATTCCTTGTGGCGAATAAAGCAAATACACAATAAAATACTGTTTTAAAAGTCAACTTAACATAATGCATAAATATCAACTCAAATTTGATTTTTTAATATATATTGACGACTATATGTATTACCATTCAAAACATTGTATCGATAGTACATAAACCGAGACGTTAAAAACTTCACTTGAAAATAAAGTCTGCGGCATAACTTGACCATTCTTCGTGAATGACATCCATATCCTCATCCGCGTAAACATCCACTCTTCCCCCAACCTGAGACAACAATTAACCTTGATCTTGGCCGAAAGCGAACCAAATCCAACTACATACAACCAAAAGAAGACCAAAAATTTCAAAATCAAAATTGGGTTAATGTCAATGAAGTATTGTAGCTAAACGCACCTCCATCGTTGTCGGATGCAAGGAAAACATAAGCGAACTGCGAATAACACATTTAGCGCCGAAAAAAATCATAATTGAAATCACTTTGTATAGCTAATGAAAAGATAATCACAGTTCAAATCATTTCAATTTTAAGTATTTTGGTTAAGATACATAAGCTGATGTTTGAGATTTAATAAATAGGCACGGTTTATGTAAAACCTATTACGTACAGATTATACCTTCCAAGTAAATGAAGAATCAAGGCTCCTTGTAGGCACCAAGAAACATGTAGACATGAACAATAACCCCTGAGGAAAGAAAACAAAGCAAAACAAAAAGACAATATAATATCATAAAAACTAATTCACTGAGTTTCTAGATGCCCGAGAATAAAGGATAAACAAAGAGTTCTAAAGTTGACGAAAGTCACCTACTAACCTTTTGTGTGTCGATATTTGTGTAAACAGAGCATTCAGGCGTCTTCAAACTCAAACCTGGTCGGAACCGTGGCCGCCATCATCGGAGGCGTCTGTGTTATTAAAAAAGCTAAAAGCTGCTAGGTTATGTTTTATTTAATACTTTATTATTTTGACTATGAATCTAGTAGCTAAAAATAAAAAGGACTAAGACACTGGCAACGCCAAAGAAAACTAAAACACGTGAGCATTGGAAGAAAGCGAATGCCAAAAATGAAATAAATAGCACAACAGGAAATGCAGAGGCATACCTCAAAAGTTTGTGAAAGGTGAATAACAGACCACGGTACGCGGCTGCATTGAAATAGGTACCTAAACCAAAGGTTAGTAGGATAAAATAATATATATTGCAATTTATAACTATTCATGATTAAACCAGGAAGATCATTAACACACACGTCCATTGGGCTTATGGATTTCAATGCATTGCACAAGATTTATTTTCCTATTATTGGTAGCTTTGTAAAACTATATTTTTAATAACTTTTGTTTCTGATGTTTAGATTTCATGAGAAAGCATCGATGTTTATACTTTTTATGTGCAAGTATAGTTATAGAATTTATTAACAGGCCTATTGATTGATGGATAAAAATGAAAAAAACATTTACCTGCAACCGACAGCAGCAGCGCAAGGAAATCAAACAACAACAAACCTGTCAGAAAACAAAAATATTCAATTATGCAACCGGAAAATGAGTAAACAATAAATAAACACGGGTTAAAAAAAATCTAGCTACACAAAACAGCAGCAGAACACATCACAAAACATTTCATAGAACAACCAAACATTACCTTAAATACTTGAAAAACAAAATTTATAAACCTTCCAAACACCAAATTGGAACAACATTTCACAAATAAACACCAAGAAAATTAGATGCATCTGACTTATAATCACAAAGAACATGTTCCCAATTATACTCCAGTCAACAATGTAAAAGAAATGAACATTACAAAGACAGGAACCAATGTAAGTCCCTCCCGCTATTTTAGTCCAAATGAATTCAAAACCATCACGCTGATGCGGATATACATGGATTCTTTAACACCAGGAACCAAGTCCCAAACTGTCCATTTCTCATATTCACTGCCTTTAGAATCATGGTGTCGCTCTTGATGACAGTCACCCAACTTAAGCTCGGAAAACTTAGCGTTGTCTGTTTTCTCATGGTCATGTCTGCCATGCCTACCTCTTCCATTCTTACTCTGCATAAAACAACAAATCAAACAGAAACATGTGATCAGATCCAGTATAAACATGTAAAAGTCATAGAATGTGAGATGATTGACTATTGAATTTAGAGATCGCATATATAAACCATTGTATGACAATAACTTCATATAGGATGTGTGTAGTTAAATGAATTAGGATACCGTATAACAATTTGCAAGGGAATTATGGTTTACGTAATTTATGCTGGCAATTTGACTCAAAACAGTCAAACTACAAGTTACATTGCCAAAATAAATAAACAAAATGCATAATAGTTCTGTTAATAAGTTACAAATATATAAATAAGCTAAAAGACTAACCAGAGGGGGGTAAAATATCTCTAATTTTCATCTCAACATAGGAACAATATCTACAAACTATCAATTCTTGAGGTTCAACTACGTACACACACTCCAAGGATATTTCCCCAACATGCATATAAGCAATTCTTCTATTTTTAAACTTAACCTTATTTTTAGTAGTATCTTATGAATATTTAAAATTCTTCTATGAATTTTACAATAATAATCATAGTAATAATAGGGAAAAAAACCATCTAGCTCACGGCTGAGGCGGAGTGCTTATTTGCTGCTGCAAACTTACAAAGCTAATTAATAACAAACGGTGTTTCTCTGCCAAAAGTGCCTCATACATTGATAGAAATAATATAACAATGGCCAAAGTTCACTTCAACTTAGAAATAATATAAACGGTGAAAATAAATCACATTAAACAAACATAATCTAAAGGAATACAACATGCTATTAAATTAGGGCGAGAGTTTTAAATATGAATGTATGATCAATATTTGAAGTTGAACCAATAGTGCATCAAAAGTGGATCGGATCAATGATGAAGATGAGGATAGTACATACCTGATGATTGGCGAGTAAAGATGCAACGGGATTTATTGGGTTTTGTGATGTGAATGTAGAGGGATAATCAGGGTAGGCTAATTAGGGTTTGGAGAGAGAGAGGCACGATGAGATAATGAGAATGAGAAGAGGCGGATGAAATTTTAGGGTTTTTTAGGTTATTGGGTTTTTTTTGTTAAATAAGGAAACACTTCAAAAACCTCAAAAAACATCTATTATTAAGCCACTTGGCACAAAAAGTGGAGGTTGAGGCCTTCATTGGACGCCACGTCAGCAAAACCATTTTCTTTTATATATATTAATAGATTTAATAATTAATATTATTTAACAATAATGTATGCTTATCTGATAACTAAATTAGTAAATAATTATAGTGATGCAATAATATATGTATTAGTTAAGGGAATTATAGTTTTCTATAACTTCGGGTTTAACGTACTTATAAACAAACCATACAGTGTTATAAAAAAAATTATTTTAAAAAACGATATCGATAAGGTTAATTTTTTTTTTAAAAAAAATAGCAACTTTATTTTTATTTTAAAGTAAACCTCAATTTTCATTTATGTGGTTTACTAATATTAACACTCTCAATCCAATAGTTTAAAAATTGCATCTATAGTCTACTAGTTTGCTGATTCGTTTCACTTTTGGTCCACACCACTAACGCCGTTAATGTACTTCCGTTAAGTCATGATAAAAAGACTATAATGCCCTTGATATTTACATTTATTTTTTCTTTTAATATATTTATTTTAATTCACTGCCATATATTTTAAAACCAAAACAATTAAATATTTTGCAATGAATATTTTGTAGTCTTGACAAATGATCTCTCATTTTAGTATCACTTGCCACTATCTAAAAAATATATATATATAGAAAGATAAATAAATATGTTATATGTGCCTGTGCACGTGGCAGAATTTAAAGGAATAAGGTAAATACTAATGTTTTTATATGAGTAAGTTGGTATTATAATCCGACTAGTTTTTATCCCGGGAGCGTCCCGGGTTAAAATATCTAATCTAACATAATAAAATATGTAATATGACAACATAATTAATGACTTGCCAATATATGATTAATGTATTATTATTATTATTATTATTATTATTTATTTTAAACAAATCTCTGCCATAAGTTATCATATTCTAATAAAAAAAACGAATTTCTGCGTAGGGGTATAAATCTAGTGCCATTACAAAATATTATATAATGTCAAATGAATTCGGAAGTTTGTAATCGATCATTCTAAAAAGAACTAACATGAAATAAGAAAAAAAAAAGTTATTTATTGAAATATCGAACGCATTAGTCTAAGGGTTATGTGATACGTTAAAAAATTCATGGGTATATGATCGGGTATATAGTTCGGGTATTTGGGTATGTGGTTTCGGGTAATTGGGTCGGGTATCACCTAATCCCAGGCCCGACCTAAACCCACAATTGTTTTTTTAAACTAATCCCAAACCTGACACAATACCTATCGGGTCACAAAAAATAGTCGTTTTTTTCCGTTTTTTATAGCACTATGGTACTTGTTGGAAAGATAATAAAACGCTCGTTAATTTGGTGTAATTTTTTTCTTTAAAAAATCTCGTATATAAAAGATATTAACATTTAAAAGTTATGGGAGGAAACATGAGAGAGAAAATAATAAATGTTTAATATTTACATTTAGTAGATTAGGTATTTAATAGATTAGGTTAAACCATATTTATTTCTTTTTTTTTAATTGGTCTAGAGTTGCCACATCACATCCTATGTGGCATCTCTCAAAGAAGAGATTGCATAATATTATGACATGTAAGATTATTAGCTTTGCAATATATATATATATATATATATATATATATAGATGAGTATTATAAAATTATCTATATCTATCTATCTATCTATCTATACATATAATAAACCAAAGCCATTTTAATGATATGACACTCAAAGAGGGTATTCTTTTCATTAAGTGTGTCATGTGGCAAGGGCTTTATTTTAAGAAAATAATAATTTAAAATTTAAAAACAAAATTAGATTTTTATCTCTAATGTTTTTTCCCATAACTTTTAAACGTTAATATCTTTTATATACGAGATTTTTTAAAGAAAAAAATCACACCAAATTAACGAGCGTTTTATTATCTTTCCAATGGGTACCATAGTGCTATATAAAAAACGACTATTTTTTTGTGTGGTTTTGTTCATACAGGAAAAAAACGCAAAGTGTTCAGGTTATTCATTAATCATGTATAGGCAAGTCATTAGTTATGTTCAAACCAGTAAATATGATTTTTATTTACAACATGTGTTAGCATTGGAGTTGTACATTGTTTTAGGTTAGGTTTTAATATTAGAGTTATACATTGTTTAAGGTTATGCACTAACATTGAAGATACATTGTTAATTGGTTTAGGTTAAGTGCTATCCGAAGCTTTCCTACATGTAACTGTAAAACGCATCAGTCTATTTCAGGTGTAAAATTGATATTTCAAATTAGATTTCTCAACCCGGGACGCTCCCGGGATATATTAGTTTAAAAAAAAAATTGTGGGTTTGGGTCGGGCCTGGGATTAGGTGATACCTGACCCAATTACCCTTTTTTTATATTAGAATATGATAACTTATGGCAGAGATTTGTTTAAAATAATAATAATAATAATAATAATAATAATAATATTCATTAATAATATTCATTAATTGTATATTGGCAAGTCATTAATTATGTTGTCATATTAGATATTTTATTATGTAATATTAGATATTTAAACCCGGGACGCTTTTCAACAGGTAATTGCTATGGTTTTTTTTTTTCTTCCATATTCTGAAATAGCTCAAATCTTATTGTATGCAGTTAAAGACCTTTGACTGAATGTATTAGTGCTAAACAATCTTTGTCCCCTTGAAGTGCTTGGGATCTTAATATTTTGTTTTAGGTGTTGATGTTGTAAGGTGAAATGGATCTTTTGGTATATATATATATTTTTAAAGTATCTAATGTAAGTTGATACATAGATGTCATTTTTATAGTTTAGATACTTCTAATTTTATTCACTTTACTTAAATTTCTCAACCCGGGACGCTCCCTAGGTATAAGCTAGTAATATGTATATCAGGTAGGTTTGTCTCTAGATATTCATTTTATATCCATATTCCATACTCAACCATCGAGAAAAACAAAAACAGTAAATCAAAATAACTGTCGATGACGACAAATTTCTGGTGTAGTCGTTAGCGTGAGCAACAGTGATATTCTTCACGTGTTTGTTTTAGATTGGAAACCCCTTGATTGCGTTTGTTTGTTTCCTCTCTGTATTTTTTTTTCCGATTTAAAAGCCGGTTATACTTTGCCGTGGTGTTTATGAGATTGCTCTGTCTATTATGGATCGAATCAACAGTCCTTTGCTGAAAAAACATTTCGAATTCGCTTTTTTATTGTTCTTAGCAAAAATATAGAGTGCATTCTCTGGGATGGGGCTTTAGATTTCTTCTGTTTTTTTTTTTCAACATTTAATATTTTCGATCTCCTTTGTTTTGATTTCTGGGGTTAGAAAGTTCTTCTTTGCGACTTCGTGAATTAATCTGTTGGAAGTAATTCCTTGATTGATTATGTTTTTGTTTAGTTCTTTGGTTACTTTCGATCAACGGTTTTTCTAGAAAAAAGAAAAAACAGAGTATGTAGAATTTGAGCGTTGGTTTCGGTTTTGCTATATGTACTTCATTTCAAATGTGGCCATGTCGGTTAAACTTTCATGCGGAGCAAAATTTAAAAGGAAGGGACATGTCACATGGTTGGCATTGGTGACGGTTATTTGGAAGTAGAAGAAAATGGTCGTGATAAACCGTGGCAGTTACTGTAACGGCAACTTTAACGGATCGTTAAGTTGCTAATTGTAGTAGTATATAATTACACCATTATTCATTCATGTGGTTTATGGAAAATAACAAGGTCAGGTATTAATAGTTTAAAATCATACTATGAGATTCTAACGTTTCATTTTGTAACGAGTCAAGTCAAATTTTGGTTTTAAAAGCGATAAGCGCACAAAAGCGACGAGGTCTAAATTTACTACCCGAGGTGCAAGCTAATTATATATTTTTTATATATCCTATAGATATTTAGCTTCTTTTACCCTAAATATAGTTATAGATAAGGTCTTCATTTTACCTACATATACAAGCACGAAAACCCAATGTACAACACTTTTATGCATAAAAATACCTCAGGTACGTGAGGCGTGCGCCTCAAGCTTGAAAATACAAAAAAACTAAAAAAATGCGTTTTTTTTTGGGAAATAGAGTAATCGCATAGCCTTGAGGCGCCGAGTCGGCGCTTTTTACAACCCATGGTCAAAATATAATACGTTTATAGGCTTATTTTATATAATTTTTAGTTAGTCTACATTTTAGCATAAATTCTGTTTGATTGAGTCAAATATAATATGTTTTAATTAGAGAATATAAATTTAAGTAACTTTACATTTTCAACGCCACCATATATGCAACTAGTAAAATCACTGGTTATTAAAATATGTGGAGACACTAGAGAGAGCGCGCTCTTCTAAAAACCATTTAATTTGGTAGGGCATTATTTTCTCTATACATGTTTTTTTTTTGTTTTTTTTAAATAAAAGTGTTTCTTTACCGACAAATTTTTTTTTATAAGGTAGCGTTTGGTATGATAGAATGAAAGGGAGAATGGAATGGATCATTACGAGGTAATGAAAAATAGTGTGTTTGGTTGGTTAAATGAATGAAATCACCCATTCCACAAGGCATTCCATTCCCTTAAAACTATTTCATCCACCCCCATGTTTTTTTTTCCATTTAATCCCTCATTCACCCTTTACTAACAACACCATAACCCACTATCACCACTCAGCATCATCGTCAACACCCACAACCGCCGTCACCACCAACTACCGTCGCCCACCACCAACCACCGCCACCCACCGTTGCCGCCATCCCCACCGTCACCACCCACCCACCGTCGTCGCCGCCCACCACCACCACCCACCACCGCCGCCACCCGCCACCCACCACCGCTGCCGCTTCCACCCACCACCGCCACTACTCACCATCGTCACCCACCCACCATCACCGCCATCCACCTCCACCCATCGCTACCGTTTCCTCCACCCACCACCGTCGTCGCCACCCACTACCACGCTACCGCCACACACCAACACCACCATCACGGCCATCCACCTCCACCTTCCACCGTCGCCATCACCGTCGTTGCCCACCGGCCACCACCGCCACCCACTACCACGCTACCGCCACACACCACCATCACCTACCATCACGGCCATCCACCTCCACCTTCCACCGTCGCCATCGCCGCCGTTGCCCACCGGCCACCACTGCCACTACCGCCAAATATCACCACCCACTATCAACGCCACTAACCACCATCCAACACCACCACCACTAACCACCGATTTTATTCCTTCGTCTTTTCCTGCCTATTCAACAACACAAAGTAATGTTTTGTTTCAATCCACATGGCAACCAAACAAGACATAGAATGGTAATGATCCATTCCATTACCTTGTCCATTCAATTACCTTGTCCATTACATTCACTCTTTCATTCCATTGGAGAGCATCCCACTCAACTTTTTTCAAATATCACATCAACGTCATTTCATTTTCTCTGTACATGTTTTGTTTTTTTGGTGAAATAAAAGTGTTTGGTGTGGAGAGCATCCCACTCAACTTTTTTCAAATATCATATCAACGTCATTTCATTTTCCTTAGTTTATCCCTCAAAGTTTGGAAATGATTTCCCTTAATTTCCCCATTTCCCCTTCCTTTTTTTATTATTTTTATTCAAACTATTTAATACTTTAAATTTTTAAAAGTACACATTCATCTTCTTCACACACACACACATCTTCATCACTTTCACAGCCACCTCCACCTCCAGCCACAGCTTCATCTTGCCGCTTACACCATCGATCACCTCCACCATATATATTGTTTGAATTAAAAAAAAAACAAAAACAAAATTCCGCGTTCACAAACCTTGCCCAATCAAAGTGCTCGGTGAGAACGGTGCAAATCCACCGATTCACCGAAAAAATTTCGAGAGGGGGTGTTCCCCGAGTCACCGAGTGCCAAGTTTGATCCCGAGTCCTTTTGCCAAGACCACACCAAATCGTCTAATAAAGAATACTTAATACCAAACAAAGTAATTTGTTTTTTTACGAAAATAGTTAAGCGTTGGAAAAATATCTGCTTCAAAACATAACAATGTTTTAAGAATCAGATTGTCCAGGGCTGATCCAGTCGGTTAAACCAAAACGACCGTGTCAATTCGGCTAGTCTCTAACGTATGGTGATGGTTCTAATCATCATCACCACCACCCTCTACGTCACCGCCACATTACTCAACATTCCACAACCATCCTCTATCACCAACCTAGAGATGTGGTTATGGTCCTCCCCACCCCCTTGAATTCATTAAGACAAAACAATCAAATGCATAAAATTAGGAAAAGAGGCTTGTGATGACCGTGGGAAACACCACAAGGACCACACATAAAATTAGGAAAAGAGGCTTGTAAAAGAGGGTGGTGTAGTCGTGAGGCCACAACCCACGTGGCAGGGTCACGGGCCTCCCACGCACCTCCATACCGCATGGCCTTACGAACTAATAGGTTGTACATGGATATATAAACGTATTAAAAAATATATCGAGAAACCGTTAGCCTCGCCTCCTTTTGTCCTCAAATGGGTTTTAAGATTAGATCGACCGGTTGAACAAATAAACCATCGAAGCTACTAATTCGAAGACCAGGATGAATTTTAATATCTATATCTATCTATATATATATATTTATTAATATATATAAAAGAATTGAACATTGCTGACGTGGCGTGCAATGGTGCCTTCAACCTCTCCATGAAACTGTCACGTGGCATCATAATTGAAAGATTTTAATGTTTTTGAATTATTTCCTTTTTTAATTAAAAAAAAAAAGAGATAAACATAAAACTCTAAATTTATCTCTCTATCTCTCAATTCTCATTTACTAAAATTAAATTGAGTTATTTTAGGAAAAAAGAATTTAAAAACAAATTTAAATTTTTCTCTCTTATGTTCCTCCCATAATTTTTAAACATTAATATTTTTTATATTCGAGATTTTTTAAATAAAAAAATTACACCAAATTAACGAGCGTTTTATTATCTTTCCAACGAGTACCATAGTGCTATATAAAAAACGGAGAAAAAAACGACTATTTTTTGTGGGGTTATGTTCATACAGAAAAAAAACACAAAGTGTTCAGGTTATTCATTAAACATGTTTTTTCTTTTAAACCAGGTTCTTATCTACGATGTTGAAATTCAGCCAATCGCCATGCTATCATTGGAATTTTTCTCTTCTAAAGATGGATAGGTATACTTCATCAAGAGAAACTAAGAGAAAGAATCGCGCAACACTGCAACACATGGTGTCACCTTATAGCAAGGTTATTTTTTTATTTATTTAATTACAAGAGTAATAATTATTACTATTAGTATTAGTATTATTAGAATGGTTATATTTTTCAACACTTATCATGAATTCTACATCTATATAAGTCAAAGTCAAATTGTAACATATTTTAAATTACGTGAAGATGATTATCTGTTGAAGGTTATCCTTTTAATACTGTATTATGTTTAATATGGTTTATGCTTTTTATTTTTTTTAAATTTTTAAATAAATGTTTTTTTAACTAAGATTGATTATGTTTAGGTTATTTACTCTTTTCGTGATTTGGGTTTTCTTCTTTTATCATTTTTTATTAAATCATATTAAATTTTTCAACCCTGGGACCTTCCCGGGGTAATCAGCTAGTTCATTATATATAAAGATTATTAATTCTAGGATTCAGATCGGTTGAGAACTATTTAAGCTGTGAGAAATAGTTAAGCTGTGAGAACCGCAAGAACTCTAACGTAAAATGTGAATTTTAAATTTTTTATACACTGGTGTAAAAACGGCTAATTTCAACGTAAAAAATGCAATATATATATATATATATATATAGGTTTAGGATCCTGTACAAAGTACATTTTTCGTGAGAAGTGTGAGAAGGACTAAGAATTGACATGCAGACATCATATTTTGGATTTAGGAATGATTTTTTAGGTTGTTTTAACTTGAAAAACACCAAACACAACAATCTAAAACACACTACAATGTATTATAATCATTAAATTCAAAAAAACAGCTAAAACACACTACTTAACGCTTAAAACACACTGCTAATGTTCTTAGCATGGTGTTTTAAGTTTTAAGCCTAAAATACATTTGTTTTTCGGGTTTTAATTGTTATGTTTGGTGTTTTTATAGGCAAAACAATCCAAAACATCACGACTAAGTTCAAAAAATATGCCTAAGTATCAATTTTTAATCCTTCTCACACTTCTCACAAAAAAATCACTTTGTACACGATCTTGACCCTATATATATATATATATATATATAAGGCGTCCTTACACAAGTGTAACAAAATTACTACACCCATATAACTAAATTAATATTTTATTTAATATTTTATTATGGTTTAATTATGACCACAAATTAATTACACAATAAAATAAATGTGACTATAAAGTGAGGTCCAATGGTTGTAACAACTCAAACTAGTTCTCAAATTATCTTAACCCATTAATTCTATCACTTATATATATGTTCTTATGATTCCACCCCTAGTGCCTTAAACATTACATTTGTTTTGTTATGATTATATATTGAACATGATACGTTGCGCAATATAAACGAAATAACATATATATAACAAAATTTGTAACTTATCTATATATATCTATAATAAACAAGCATTTTTAATGACATGTCATAATATTATGTAATCTCTCTTTTGAAAGATGCCACATAGGATGTGATGTGGCAACTCTAGACCAATTAAAAAAAAAAAATAAATATTGTTTAAATATGATTTAACATAATCTATTAAATATCTAATCTACTAAATATAAATATTAAAACTTTATTATTTTCTCTCTCATGTTTCCTCTCATAACTTTTAAACGTTAATATCTTTTATATACGAGATTTTTTAAAGAAAAAAATTACACTAAATTAACGAGCGTTTTATTATCTTTCCAAAGAGTACCATATTGCTATATAAAAAACGGAGAAAAAAACGACTATTTTTTGTAACCCGACGGGTATTGTGTCAGGTTTGGAATTAGTTTTAAAAAAAATTGTGGGTTTGGGTCGGGCCTGGGATTAGGTGATACCCGACCCAATTACCTTTTTTTTTATATTAGAATATGATAAATTATGGCAGGGATTTGTTTAAAATAATAATAATAATAATAATAATAATAATAATAATAATAATAATAATATTTATTAATTATATGTTGGCAAGTCATTAATTATATTGTCATATTAGATATTTTATTATATCATATTAGATATTTCAACCCAGGACGCTCTCAAACAGGTAATTGCTATATAGATGTCATTCTTATAATTTAGATACTTCTAATTTTATTCACTTTACTTAGATTTCTCAACCCGGGACGCTCCCGGGGTATAAGCTAGTATATATATATTGCAAAGGGATTAATCCTACATGTCATACTCTTATGCAATCTCTCTTTTAAGAGATGCCACATAGGATGTGATGTGGCAACTCTAAACCAATTAAAAAAAAGAAATAAATATGATTTAACCTAATCTATTTTAATCTTTAACCTAATATTAAACCTTTATTATTTTATCTCTCGTGTTTCCTCCCATAACTTTTAAACGTTAATATCTTTTATATACGAGATTTTTTAAAGAAAAAAATTACACCAAATTAACGAGCGTTTTATTATCTTTCCAACGAGTACCATAGTGCTATATAAAAATCGGAGAAAAAATGACTTATATATATATATATATATATTGCAAAGGGATTAATCCTACATGTCATACTCTTATGCAATCTCTCCTTTAAGAGATGCCACATAGGATGTGATGTGGCAACTCTAAACCAATTAAAAAAAAAGAAATAAATATGATTTAACCTAATCTATTTTAATCTTTAACCTAATCTATTAAATACCTAATCTACTAAATCTAAATATTAAACCTTTATTATTTTATCTCTCGTGTTTCCTCCCATAACTTTTAAACGTTGATATCTTTTATATACGAGATTTTTTAAAGAAAAAAATTACACCAAATTAACAAGCGTTTTATTATCTTTCCAACGAGTACCATAGTGCTATATAAAAATCGGAGAAAAAATGACTATTTTTTGCAACCCGACAGGTATTGTGTCAGGTTTGGGATTAGTTTAAAAAAAATTGTGGGTTTAGGTCGGGTCTGGGATTAGGTAATACCCGACCCGATTACCCGAAATAACATACCCAAATACCCGAACTACATACCCGATCATATACCCATGAATTTTTTAACGCATCACATAACCCTTATACTAATGCGTTCGATATTTTGATAATTAACTTTTTTTTTTCTTATTTCATGTTAGTTCTTTTTAGAATGATCGATTACAAACTTCCGAATTCATTTGTAATAGCACTAGATTTATACCCCGGCGCAGAGATTCGTGTTTTTTATATTTGAATATGATAACTTATAACAGAGATTTGTTTAAAATAATAATAATAATGTATTTTATTATGTTATATTAGATATTTTAACCCGGGACGCTCCCGGGATAAAAACTAGTATTATTATATATGATATGATGTTGGTTTTTTAATTGATCAAAGTTCGCATAGTATCAAATGACAAATATAACTTTTATAAGGGTTAGGATTAAATACCCATTGAAAAAAAAAATAGGAAGTTGTATAAATGGTATCAAATTAACTTCGATTAAACTTATTCAAGCGGCACTGGAAGCTTCATCGAATCATACGATCTTAGTTTTTAGGGGTTTTTTTTTTTTTTGAATTTTGAATTTTTAGCTTGTAGTTTTTAGAATTTGTATTAGATCATTGTGTATTGTGTCTTGTATGTGACATTATTTTTTTTCATCAATGTGTCATTTTTTCAATTTATTGTGTTTTTTTTTCTCGACATTGTGTTATATTTTATGATCATTTGTGTTATATTTCACAATCCATTGTATTTTTTGTACCATTCTCATTTACTTTACATTGTGTCGGATAACTTGAATCTCCATTTCATAATTAAGCTGTAAAAAATATATTGAATTCAGAAACAACAAACAACATAACCTTTTTTTTTACATTATGGAAATAAACTTTTATTATACATTTAATTTTATAATTTTTTAATTTACACATATAACATATAATCAAAATGGTCATAATTTAAAAAAAAAAAGTAACATGTTTCTTTACTTGTCATTACTCACCAGTCACTCTAGAAAAAGTGAACTTTCTAATAGTGATAATAATCATAGACTTACTTTCCTCCCTAAGTTAAGACAAGTTGATGACTTGATTAAAAAAAAACTTTATATATGGTGAAAAACAGATAATTATTGTTTGTAGACTTTAAAATAAAGGTAACAACATTCTTAATTATATGAAACTAGTATTAATCCCACGTGTTACGACGGAAATGTAAAATCGTATCAGGTAACATTAGTGTCACACCCATAGTTGTCAAGGCGCTTAGGCACACTCAAAGCGCATAGGCCGAGCCCGGAGCCTAGGCGCAAGGCGCATAAAAAACGACGGCTTTTTATAATTAAGCGCATAGTATAAAATACATTTTTTAGGGATTCTAGAGATGTTTTAGGCTTGTTTATGGCTACTTTAGGATGTTTTAGGGTTGTTTAGGACTTGTTCATGACTCATTTAGGATGTTTTAGAGGTTTATACAACTTTTAGCCTGAATTTGGCCGGAAATCAGCCCTGATAGTGCGCCTCAGTGCCTAGGCGCGCGCCTCAAAGGGCGCAGCGCACTTGGTGGGCCTCGAGCCTAGGCGCGCTTTTGACAACTATGGTCACACCACGACCACCAATTATCAACATCGAAAAAAATCATATAAAAAAACAAAAAACAAAAATAAAATAAAACCGAACGAAAAGAAAAGTAGACGTGAAAACGTTGAACTACACATGTGAAACGTAAAACATATAAAACAATAAGTTGATCTAGGGTATATGCGTTGCGACTGGGCCTTAAACGGAAAAAAAAAATAACGTCAAAATTTTGAACCACACATACACGTTGCGGCATTTTAACTTGCAAAATTTAGACCAAAATCTTTGTAAAAGATAAAAAAAACATAGGGATCAAAGTTGAAAGTGAAAAATGTTGGGTTAAAATGTAAAAATAGTGAGGTTAAAAAATCAAGTAAGGCATAACCATGTATGCTAAAGTTACAACTAACAATTCAACACAAAGTTGCAAAGTAGTTAAAAGATAAAAAAGAAAAAAAAAACAAGTAGGATACAACCAAATATAAAGCTACAACTAACCATAATAATCAACTTTTGTACTTTTTTAAAATCTATTTTAAAATTATGTTTCATCAATTTAGTCATTATAAACATTGTAAGAATTAATATATACTTTATTTGATGCTTCGTTATTAGGGCCGACTCAACCAATCCGAAGGCCCAAAGCGCAGCAAAGTTTTGAGGCCCTTTTTTAAATTTTATTATGCTAAAAATGGCTAGACTTATTATGATTTCATCCTTTGGATTTTGGATGGAGAAGACACATTCTCTTGGGAAAGTAATAAATGCTGTTGGATCTTCTCCATTGAAAATAGCAATTGTTCCTTCTCCATGAGGACTAAGACCTAAAGAGGTGCTGGCCTGCGTTAAAATTAAACGAAAAAAGAGACTTGGGTCAGAAAAGTGGGGGCCCTGAAAAGGTGGGGCCCCTAAGTTTGGGCTTTAGATGCCTTACCTTTGAGCCAGCCCTGCTCGTTATATAACCCGGTGATGGGTGGTGGTGGCGGTGGCAAGTAGGCGGCGGTGGTGGGTGGTTGTGGAGCATTAAGAGACTAACAAACAGCCCCTAACTTTTGTTTGTATGTATTGATTAAATCCTTTACTCTGAGTGTTTTTTATTAGATTTAATTATTATAAACCATTTTTAAAATATGAGTAAAGATCAAATACATATAGTTTTTTTTGTAAGAACTGTGGGAATCAAAGGGGGTAAAAAAAATTTATTTATTTTTTTAGAATTTTTTTTCCCATGTGCTTAAACATTCTTTCTAGATGAATAATACAAAAAAAAAATTTAATTTTTTTAGTGTAATTACGTCATTAAGGTAAATACATTAGTTTACACTAGAGTAATTATGTAATTACTCTACACGTAATTACTCTACAACAATTTTTTTTTTTTTAGTTTTCAATACTATAATACATGTTTAACAATATGGGGAAAAAAAATTTGAAAAAAAAATTTAAAAAAAATACCCTCCTTTGATTCTTACAGTTCTTACCAAAAAAACTATTTGTACCAGATCTTTCCCCTTTAAAATATAAGTAGCATATAACAAATGGTAAAGCCTAAATAGTTCAAGCTCATATATGTAATTGAAAACTCATAAGTAGTTAACAACAATTTTAGAGTTATGTAGACTCAAAGTTTTAGTCTAAGTTCATTACTGTGGGCCATTTAGACCCAAAGTATGTGAAGCCTAAAACTAAAATTAATTAGTTTCCTAAAACTGAAATTTCATATTTGGTTAGGTTTGAGCCCAAAACCGGCCCAAATGAATCTATTCATTGGATGCATTACATATCCACAAAACAAAATTTACAAATCTGATATTGCATAATTTTTTTTTTTGAACGGCTATTTTTTTTTTTTTTTGTTACTCATGGGATTTGAACCTGTCATCATTTGAAACGGTAAAGCCTTATTCAACACGTTGATACCACTAGGCCAAAGGCCCTTTGGTCGGACATTACATATAATAGAGGTAAATCCAATTCTTAGAAACACAATTTTGATGTTATCCCGTTTCGTAAATTTCTTCTCATTTTGGTCACATTAGTTTCAAAATCACTTCGTGTTATGAACCTTATGAATCCAAGCCCACTCGAGCCCAATAAAACAGCCCAGTTCAAGAGGCCCAACAAATTGAACTTGTATGTGACATCTACGCGATACAAGCATTACTTTTATTGCTCTAACCATGCTGAATTTTGCATCCCCTGCTTCTTATATAAAAATCCAAAACTACTTGACCCGTATACAACCCTTCCTTCAGACTTTATGAATAATGTGCCAATCGCATATACTTACAGTTATGATCCTATATTAGAGTATTTGCATTTCGTTGAGACGTTGACAATGCGAACTCCTTTGTGGATGGTGTGCTTTCCGACAACCCAATAACTACATCAGCTTCTTTTGGATTTGGATCTCCCGATAGCACTATACGGTGTGGACATGTGGTTAATACCATTTCCGATGCAACGCAAACACTTAAGTTGGATCTTGTAGTTTTAGCTCATTTTAGATGCTTCGCTCGAATGTTTGCCTTGACATTTGAGTCCCTTTGTGTTGTTTATGTTTTGCTTTTATTCAGCGCGTTCGCTATTATTTGAAACGAGTCCAGTTTTCCTAGAGTCTATGGCTAATTTGGTTCCGCTTTTATTTGCATTAGGTCGTATCCGTGGGGTCACACACACACACCAACTGCAGATTCATTACCACATTAGGAAGTTTTGAGCTTGGCCATGGCAACAACACAAGGGCACGAGGCCACGAGCAGCAACACTCTGCAAACCATTAGCTAGCATTTTTCAGTTTGCTCATCTTGTTATTCGGTTCTTTTTCGAGGCTAACAATCACCGTAGCAACCTACATGGGATTTATTTCCTACGAACATATGTTTTTTCGCGCTATTTCAAGCAGCAAAGAATCTGATTGTATTACGTGGTTACGCTTGTCCATACACTTCAGCCCCCTTTATAAATTGGTTCAGTGAGGAGACCATCGCTCTTATTGATTATTTTGGTGGATTGCACAGTTTGGCTTCACTAGCCGCACGGTTCGGCGGTTACATCTATGACTGCCTTATCAAGCCCGACCACTGGAACAGGCTTATGTTACCACTCTTCTCACCAGCACTTTCACACTAATCCCAGCCCCCGATATGTGAAATCTATGGACATCTACGCGATACAAGCATTAACAACAGCAAAATACAAGCATAAACACAATAAAAACAGAATTTTGACCAACGGAAAGTCATTGAAAATTTGCGAAAACTAAAATTGCAGGTTATATAAAACAACTCTAAAAGGAAAACAAACGCCTGTGATTGCTAGTTAAAACTCAACGGAAAACGAACACATTGCTCGCTCTACAACCAACTACCCTTGCTCAGCATAGAAAACTATTCCTTCTACTTCTTCTTTTTCAGTTTGTTCGACTGTGATTGAGTATAAGCAGTCCCCTGAGGTCATAATAAGTTGTTTATTAGCAGAAACCCCTCTCCAATATTAAAATGCAGAATGTAATTCAACGGTTATACCATGTCATCTTGTTCAACAGTATTGCTATGATATGTTAAAGAAATATACAGAAAAACAAATTTTAATCATAAAATAAAGGAAATACAAACCTGCAACCATTCGTCCATTGATGCATCAACAGTTCGAGTTCCAACTTCCACCTTGGTAACCTTCTTAGTTTTCTGAGTCGAATAAATTAACCATAAAAATCAGGACAGTTAAGTAATTGTACCACAAAAAGGTATTAAGTAACTAAAACAGATTACAAAAGAAAAAGGTAAAAATCCAAAAATATAAAAAATCAAAAAGAAAGAAAATATATTGGGAAATATGTTATTTTTAATCACCTTGGATAGAGACTGTAGCTGAGTGCGGACCCACAAGCCGAAGAGCACAAGAAGAGCAAGTCCAAGTGACACCAAGAACACAGTCTCAACACTGACAAGACCGCCAGCTTCGGTAACCTCGATGGTGCCATTATAAAATACATTCTGGTATGGTACTTGGTCAATCTCATAAACTATTGTTCCAACAAGATCAAATGTTCCAGGCTGCAACAGAAAATAAATGTCTCGTTAGTTTTGTAATTTATATAATAACTTAATGTGTGACTGATTACTCGTTACAAGTGCGATTCACCAATATGATGGTTAATTAAACAGGATTATGATTCGCAAATCATCATTTTGGAGGCGAATAAAGTAAATCATTGACAGAGGTCATGAATACTTTACCTGAAGGAATTTGCTGACAGCAAATGTATAGGGAAATGTAGCTTGAACTGAAGCAGGAACTGATGCGTCGTTGAAAGCCTAGGAACATAAAGGAGCATAAATCATATATCGCTGAGAGCCCGACAACATAAAGGAAAGGATTTAACATAATAGTGACAATGTAGCATGTATTACCACTGTAGAGAGATTTTGGACCAACATCCGATGATCATAAGGAAGATGAACACTAGCACGAACTGCAATAACCTTAACACTGTGTTCGCCTGTTCATCAACCAATGTTAACATATTAAGTATCTTTCTCCAGATGCAAATGTACAGCAAACATAAGGTAACAACAGCTTACCCTCATTTTTCAATCCAACCAAAAGTTCCGTTTCTTGCCCTGCTACTACCACTGCATAAACAAAGAACGACGCTTAGAAACTAAATCCGGCAACAAGAATTTTAATGGTTACAAGAAAAAGGGAGCATTAAACTTACATTTCGCAAAGTTTTTAGGGAAAACACTCACTGTTTCCACACCCGGAGCCGGATTATAATTCCCAAAACCGATATCCTGGACATCATCATCAACATGACTTCCTTCCTTAACAGTTTCAGCCACAAGTTCAGCATCGGCTTCTGATTCTGAATCAGACTGAGACCTCGCAACTATAGAGCAAAATCAGTAAGTAGTAACTACCAAAATGATGCAACTATGCAAGAGATATTAACATACAATGTGATGACAAAACTACACAATTTGCGATCCAAAATCACTTAATTATCAAGGTATATAGAGCCACAATCCCTCTCAATAACATAACATTTAATAGAACTTTAGATGGTAATACATTATAAAGAACTAGGTTTTTCCCCGCGCTATGCGGCGGTATTTTGGTCGTTTTCTCCCTATGCTACCGTGCTACGTGGCGTGACTCTGGTCGTTATCAGCTCGAATCATCGGAAACCATAAATGCGAATATCAATACTGATACTTGTACACTACCGCTCACAACTCATTCTCAAATTCTTTACCAAGATGTAATAAAAATAGACACATTGCAATGCAAAGTTTTATAAAATTGTAAAGAATGTTTCAATTAGGGATAAACAAAATTATACATACACTAGACTGCTATAGAACCATATATGACACACAATCGCCTCGAATAACACAAAACGAATCAACTTATTCCATTTCTTATCAATTGGAACAAATCAAATCATATTAACGCAACAAAAGATAAATCAAACATTTCCAATCAACAAAATCTCTAAAACTAACCCATGCATGTACAGACAACAAAACTAAACCTAAAATCAAAACAATTCTTAATGAGCAATAATAAGGAAATACTGACAATCATGTTCTTAAAGCAATTAAACAACATCACCAAAATCAAACAAAAAAGTCAACTACAGTAAAGAAAAGCTTCAAAAAAACTAAAACTATATAAAACAATAACAGATCTAAAAGATAATGAATTAAAAGATGGAGAAAGGTTCAATCGGTAATGGGTCTGGGTCAAAATTGGATCTTGATCGGAATTATAATAAGAAAATGTAAAAAGGGTTGGATGGATCCAGATCTAAGAGGACGCAGATAGATACCTTGAAGGAAGAAAGAAGAAGAGAGAAGAACAAGAAGAGAGAGGATGAAAAAAGCCCTGATCTTGGCCATGATCGGATGGTTAGGAAAGATGGAGAATTTGGTAATGGAATGACAAAGATTCAATAGCGATACTATCGAGCTCCTGATGGTTATATAAAGAGCATTCACATCAAATCCTTGAGTCCAAAAAAAAAAAAAAAATCATTATGTTTTTTTGTCCTTTTTTTTATTGTTTTTTAAAAACTGATTATGCGTTTTGCTGCGGTTGAAATAAAACTGCTTTTAGATTATTGCGTTTTGTTAGCTCAAAAATCTATTTCAAAATTCAACCCCAAAACTAAAAACTGATTATTTGCGTTTTCAAAACGCAATAATCTAAAAATTCATTTCAAAACTCAACCTGCGTTGTGTTCCCGAGTTAACTTAAAGAGGGAAAGGAAAGAAAAAGAAAAGATAAATATACTTTCCTTCCGTTTCCTTTCTTATACACTGCATTTTAATATTGGAGAAGTTCCGATTATATAGTATTCGTATAGAAAATTTTGGAAATATAGGGTTTCGACCCCCCGAAACTAGTTTTTGACCCCCCGAAACTAGTGACTTCCGACCCCCGGGTGACTTCTGACCCCCCGAATCTTCGGGTCAAACTTCGTCACTGTTCCTTCCGTTTCCATTCTTTTCCCTCCTTAAATGAAACTCGGGAACACACTATGTTTTGTTTTCCTTTCTTTTCCCTCCTTAAATGAAACTCGGAAACACCATCAAATTTTTGTTTCCTTTCATTTCCTTTCTTTTCCCTCGTTAAGTTAACTCGGGAACACTTCGCAAACACCCTCTAAATAATATTTTTATACTTTTATCGTTATGTTTTTCTCTCATTCATTTACAATCACTTTTAAAAAAATTATTAGGTTGGAGGAACGGTGTAACCCCAAATGCGAAATGCAGGGCCGACCCTAAAAAATTAAGTGTCGTGGCTTAGCTGCAAAAATTGTTGTGACACCCGGCATGTTTGGGTCAACATTTTATAAATACATAAGTCTACCTTAGCGAAAAACGTTTATAAACAAACTTAACTGGGTTAGTTGAGTCGGGTCAGATTAGGATTGTCCAGGGTTCAATGATCTGGAGGATCATTGGGAGTCATTTTGGGGAATACACTAGTACCGGGTTCCGTTGTTGGTGACATTACATGAACTAATTAAGTATATGTGTAGATTATGGGTCGTGTGGTGGATTGTATACTTATACTTGCTTAAACGATGTACAAATGATTATACGTGCCTAAATATGCTAAGTATAGACTATGGATGCATGCTTATGTGTTAAGATGTGTTAGAATGCGTTAAACACGACAAACTGGAAATCTGGAAAAAGTTAACATGTGTTAAAAAGTGCTGTTAACATGTGTTAAAAAGTGCTGATGACCTGAAAGTGGAAAGTGGGCGAATGTGGAAATGGAACTTGAGAAAGTGGGCGAATGTAGAAACAAAGTGGGCGAATGTGGAAAGATTCCACATTCGACCATTACAAAGGGGCGAATGTGGAAAAGTTCCACATTCGACCATATAAAAGGGGCGAACCTGGACCTGGTATAAATACCATCCTTAGTCATTTTTCACTATTTCACAAACCCTAAACGCCTCTAAACACTCTCTAACAACTATTATCATTGGGGAAGGAGTTTTTGAGCTTGTTTTTCATAACCTAACTCTCTAAATCATTACAAGTGAAGATCTAAGGTGTGTTCTTCATTTCAAATCCTTTTTAAACAATTTTGACTTGTTTTCATCTAAACCCCAAGAGTCCAGATCTGATATCAACATGTTTTATGGGTAAAAACCTTCCTAATATCTTTCTAAATAAAACCTATTCATAAACAATGAGTTTTTATACAAATTAACATGTGTTAATGTGGTATTATGCATTGTTTGACGATTACTTGCTATATAGATGATATGACAACAACCTAGGACTGTTATTAATGGTGAGTTATGATTGAAACGTGATACAATTGATTATTGATGGTGCTTTGTCGATTTAAGGAATTTTTAGTTAGATTTAGGGCTTGTTTTTTATGGTAATGATAGAGTTATGATAGGGGGTTTCTTGTTCATGATGATTTGAGTATGTTGAGCCGATGATTAATTAATTTCAGAAAGTTTCCTAATTGGGTAATGATTTCATGCATGATGATGTGACATCTCCATAATTTACTATTTTAGGAAACTTGTAAAACGGATAGATTTTGGGGTAAAATCGGTAGGGTTTCGTAGGAATATGTTAATGATGCTTGACTGCTGTAACTCATGGTGTTTCGTGATGTTTTCGGACGTTTTCGACGCGTTTTTGGGAAAATTATACAGCAGGGTCGAACCTGGAGCACCTTCGACCAGTCGAACGGGCGAAGGTGGTTCTCCAGGGTCGAACCTGGAAACTAAAGGGGCGAACGAACCACAAATGGGCGAAGGTGGGAGAAAAAGGGGTGAAGGTGGAAGTTCAAGGCCACATTCGACCAATCAAAGTCACCTTCGACCACTCCAAGATACGTTCGACCCTACGTTAACAGAAATGAGATTTTTGATACGAACTAAGTGTTTTATGCTTGAACCTTGCGTGTAATCTATGTGTACTTGATTAGTTAGGGTAATGGGTCACCAACGGGATGTCGGGTCGGTCTAGTGTGTCAGTTAAACATTTAAACACGTTTTAAAACATACTTGGTTATGATCTGGACAATCGGGGACTAGATAACCTTATGGTTATTAGTCGGAACACTTATGTGAACATTTTGATAGATCTCCGGTAGAGGGATTATCAGGGGCTAAACATCTTTACGTATAATTGAAGAACGCAATCTAAGGTGAGTTTCACGGCCCCACTCTTTTACTGGTTTTACATTTTCGGGGGAGAAAACATGCTGTGTCCTTTAAACGTGTGTCAACTATGTTTTCATAAAAAGGCGTTTCAACTATGTTTTGGTATTCATGAATTCATTATGTTTTGGAGTATTCATTATATTACTATGCGATCTTTGGAAGTCCCGGGGAAACCATGAATGTGCGGGGATGCACAACGGGGGAAATGTGGATAGCGCTATTTGGGCTTGACCCGCCCCACTCGTCGACTGGAGGTCGGACGGGTGCATATTGTCTCTTAGGTATTCAGTATTCAGTATGCAGTATTCAGTATTCAGTATTCATTCGGGCACGTATTCAGTATTCACAGTATTCGAGTCCAGTAATGGTTTTCCAATCGCAGTAGTAACAGGTATTCATATGATTTGCATGCATGTGGTCTGGATTGATCATGGGTATTCATTTGGGAGTTAGTATTCAGTTGGAGTCGATTTTCACTTGGAATTGGTATACATTTGGAGTCGGTATTCATTAAAAACCTGTGAACTCACCGGCATTATTTGCTGACGTATTTAGCATGTTTGTCTCAGGTCGCTAAGGTAGCAGCTGTCGATAGGCGCACGGAGTCTCACGGCGTCTAGGATTCATGTGCATCTCATTTAGTATTTTCAGACTTTCGTACTTTTGATTTCACGTTGTAATAAAGTTTTACGCTTCCGCAGCGTTGGATCATTTATGAAAACTTAATGGTTTGATTAAGTCATTTTTACGTATCATATAGTGTTGTTTATTGTGACCGTTGACTTGGATCCTGGTGTGTCACGCGCCTCGCGATAAAACCCCGCACGTGGAAATTTGAGGGTGTGACAGATTGGTATCAGAGCCAATGGTTATAGTGAACTAGGACTGCATGTAGAGTCTAGTCTATAGCCGAGTATCACACACGTTAGACGGTCACACATAGTTACGAGTCGTGTCATTTGGAAAACATACTAACCTTGTCGGGGTGTCGGTGTCCTCATCACACAGTATCACGTTATCTATCTTTTGTTATTCCTACCTGGGTTCTATCTTCTTCTTCGGGTTAGAAGTTGAAGGGACTATTCGCTTACATACTTGCTTACTCACACACTATCATGCGCTAGTACTTGTCATAGTACACTCCTGAGTGACTGTTCACTTTGGGATTCTCGGGTGATAACAGTTTCTTTTAGGAATATGTGTATCGGGTGATTTGAAGTTCTAGCTAGGAGCACGCCTAGAGGACCATGTAGAGCGATTTGTTATTTCGGGTGCACACGAAATCATAAATCGAAATGCATGAAAATCTTGGGCGGCTTCGTGTTCGGACTAATGGTCATGCTGGAACCATGTTCTGAATTCGTTTGGTCACTTGTAGCTCGATCTGTTGGTGATTTTGCGTATCTTGTCTCATGTTTGGCAGAACATGTCTGGTCGCGCTGGTGGACGTGCTGGTGGACGCCGTGGTGGCGGCGGGGGTCGCAATGGCGGTGGACGAGGTGGTGGGAACATCACCATGACTCAGGCGGAGTTGGAGCACATGTTGCAACAACAGTTGAACGTTGCGTTGGCTGCTTTCCAGGCTGCTCAGCAGACCCTGGGAAATACTAATCAGATGCAGACTGGGTGCACGTACAAGAAGTTCATGGACTGTAAGCCCCATTTCTTCAATGGGACTGAAGGAGCGGTGGGACTACTTAGGTGGTTGGAGAAGATTGAGTCGGTGTTTGCTATGTGTAACCGTCCCGACGCTGATCGCGTCAAGTATGCTTCTGCTACACTGGAGGGACATGCGTTGACCTGGTGGAACTCCACCACTGCGAACCTTGGTCTGGGTGAGGCCAATGCTATGCCGTGGTCCGAGTTTGTTCAGATGTTGAGGGCAGAGTATTGCCCAAGAGACGAGATTATGAAGTTGGAGCATGAGTTCTGGAATCTGAAGATGGTTGGGTCGGAGATCGAGGAGTTTACTGCTAGGCACAACGAGTTGGCTGTGATGTGCCCCGGGTTGGCTACACCGGAGTACCGGAGGATTGAGCACTACGTTGCTGGGTTAGTGCCGGAGATTGCTGGACTTGTTGCTGCTGCTGATCACACTACTATGTTGGCCACTGTTCGGGCAGCCCACAAGCTGACCAACATGAAGGTTGCGGAGGGCGTTCTACCTCCGAGGGGTGCTGCTGTGAAAGCCCCTGCGGACAACAAGAGAAAGTGGGAGAGTGCTGGAAAGAGCGCTGGGTCGTCCCAGCCGCAGACGAAGAAGCAAGAAGTTGTGGGAGCATCATCCGAGCAGAGATCTGGGGGATATACTGGGAAACTCCCAAAGTGTGGTGAGTGTGGGTTTCATCATACGGGTGATTGTGAGAGGTTTCGCTGTCGACGGTGTCAGCGTTTTGGTCATCATGCTAAGGACTGTAGGACTACTCTTCAGCTACAACCGGCACAGGCCACTACTACTACCACTGCTACTGCTCCTCAGGGGAGGCAGGGATGTTATCACTGTGGGGATAATGGACACTTCAAGCGGGATTGTCCTAAGCTGAACCAAGGGACTGCAGGTGGTGCTGGGAATGAAGGCGGCGGTCGAACTACTCGTGGTCATGTCTACGTCATTGGCGCTAGGGAGAACCAGGAGGATCCTGACACTGTTACTGGTGAGTATTCTTTTCTTGATTCTCGTTATGCTCGTATTCATTCTCGTTCGCATTGTTTGGCAATTCGTATTCATTGTGTGCATTCAGTTTGGTATTTGGTCATCATTTTGCATTCATGAGTCTGATGTGGGTCCTTTGGAGATGTTACTTGGACGGTACCGGTGTATCGTTTATACCGATCATAGTAGTCTCTAGTAGGCCTTCGATCAGGGGGATTCATTGTTTTCTATTCACTTTGGGGAGGGCGGTTCCCCGGCACAGAGTATTCGTTGATATCATCTTTCGTTCGTGGTTATCATTTCGTTTGTGTTCTGGGAAACGTTACTTGGGTTAGGTCGACACTCATTACTGTCGAAGAGTGAATCTCGGGGCGAGATTCCTTTCAACAGGGGGATGATGTGACGACCGGGAAAATTTTTTCTTTTTTTTATCGCTTCGTTCTCTTTGACTTCGGGAAATTTTCGGGACGAAAATTCTTTCAACAGGGGGATGATGTGACACCCGGCATGTTTGGGTCAACATTTTATAAACACATAAGTCTACCTTAGCGAAAAACGTTTATAAACAAACTTAACTGGGTTAGTTGAGTCGGGTCAGATTAGGATTGTCCAGGGTTCAATGATCTGGAGGATCATTGGGAGTCATTTTGGGGAATACACTAGTACCGGGTTCCGTTGTTGGTGACATTACATGAACTAATTAAGTATATGTGTAGATTATGGGTCGTGTGGTGGATTGTATACTTATACTTGCTTAAACGATGTACAAATGATTATACGTGCCTAAATATGCTAAGTATAGACTATGGATGCATGCTTATGTGTTAAGATGTGTTAGAATGCGTTAAACACGACAAACTGGAAATCTGGAAAAAGTTAACATGTGTTAAAAAGTGCTGTTAACATGTGTTAAAAAGTGCTGATGACCTGAAAGTGGAAAGTGGGCGAATGTGGAAATGGAACTTGAGAAAGTGGGCGAATGTAGAAACAAAGTGGGCGAATGTGGAAAGATTCCACATTCGACCATTACAAAGGGGCGAATGTGGAAAAGTTCCACATTCGACCATATAAAAGGGGCGAACCTGGACCTGGTATAAATACCATCCTTAGTCATTTTTCACTATTTCACAAACCCTAAACGCCTCTAAACACTCTCTAACAACTATTATCATTGGGGAAGGAGTTTTTGAGCTTGTTTTTCATAACCTAACTCTCTAAATCATTACAAGTGAAGATCTAAGGTGTGTTCTTCATTTCAAATCCTTTTTAAACAATTTTGACTTGTTTTCATCTAAACCCCAAGAGTCCAGATCTGATATCAACATGTTTTATGGGTAAAAACCTTCCTAATATCTTTCTAAATAAAACCTATTCATAAACAATGAGTTTTTATACAAATTAACATGTGTTAATGTGGTATTATGCATTGTTTGACGATTACTTGCTATATAGATGATATGACAACAACCTAGGACTGTTATTAATGGTGAGTTATGATTGAAACGTGATACAATTGATTATTGATGGTGCTTTGTCGATTTAAGGAATTTTTAGTTAGATTTAGGGCTTGTTTTTTATGGTAATGATAGAGTTATGATAGGGGGTTTCTTGTTCATGATGATTTGAGTATGTTGAGCCGATGATTAATTAATTTCAGAAAGTTTCCTAATTGGGTAATGATTTCATGCATGATGATGTGACATCTCCATAATTTACTATTTTAGGAAACTTGTAAAACGGATAGATTTTGGGGTAAAATCGGTAGGGTTTCGTAGGAATATGTTAATGATGCTTGACTGCTGTAACTCATGGTGTTTCGTGATGTTTTCGGACGTTTTCGACGCGTTTTTGGGAAAATTATACAGCAGGGTCGAACCTGGAGCACCTTCGACCAGTCGAACGGGCGAAGGTGGTTCTCCAGGGTCGAACCTGGAAACTAAAGGGGCGAACGAACCACAAATGGGCGAAGGTGGGAGAAAAAGGGGTGAAGGTGGAAGTTCAAGGCCACATTCGACCAATCAAAGTCACCTTCGACCACTCCAAGATACGTTCGACCCTACGTTAACAGAAATGAGATTTTTGATACGAACTAAGTGTTTTATGCTTGAACCTTGCGTGTAATCTATGTGTACTTGATTAGTTAGGGTAATGGGTCACCAACGGGATGTCGGGTCGGTCTAGTGTGTCAGTTAAACATTTAAACACGTTTTAAAACATACTTGGTTATGATCTGGACAATCGGGGACTAGATAACCTTATGGTTATTAGTCGGAACACTTATGTGAACATTTTGATAGATCTCCGGTAGAGGGATTATCAGGGGCTAAACATCTTTACGTATAATTGAAGAACGCAATCTAAGGTGAGTTTCACGGCCCCACTCTTTTACTGGTTTTACATTTTCGGGGGAGAAAACATGCTGTGTCCTTTAAACGTGTGTCAACTATGTTTTCATAAAAAGGCGTTTCAACTATGTTTTGGTATTCATGAATTCATTATGTTTTGGAGTATTCATTATATTACTATGCGATCTTTGGAAGTCCCGGGGGAAACCATGAATGTGCGGGGATGCACAACGAGGGAAATGTGGATAGCGCTATTTGGGCTTGACCCGCCCCACTCGTCGACTGGAGGTCGGACGGGTGCATATTGTCTCTTAGGTATTCAGTATTCAGTATGCAGTATTCAGTATTCAGTATTCATTCGGGCACGTATTCAGTATTCACAGTATTCGAGTCCAGTAATGGTTTTCCAATCGCAGTAGTAACAGGTATTCATATGATTTGCATGCATGTGGTCTGGATTGATCATGGGTATTCATTTGGGAGTTAGTATTCAGTTGGAGTCGATTTTCACTTGGAATTGGTATACATTTGGAGTCGGTATTCATTAAAAACCTGTGAACTCACCGGCATTATTTGCTGACGTATTTAGCATGTTTGTCTCAGGTCGCTAAGGTAGCAGCTGTCGATAGGCGCACGGAGTCTCACGGCGTCTAGGATTCATGTGCATCTCATTTAGTATTTTCAGACTTTCGTACTTTTGATTTCACGTTGTAATAAAGTTTTACGCTTCCGCAGCGTTGGATCATTTATGAAAACTTAATGGTTTGATTAAGTCATTTTTACGTATCATATAGTGTTGTTTATTGTGACCGTTGACTTGGATCCTGGTGTGTCACGCGCCTCGCGGTAAAACCCCGCACGTGGAAATTTGAGGGTGTGACAATTGTGCCCCTTATGTAATACTCCAACCGATGGCGGAAACATCGGGGTGCCACGCAATGACGATTGTTCAGTAGCTCATGGTAAATAATAAGTTTCAATAATCAATTAAATGAATTACATACAATTGTTCTAAAAGGAATTTGTACATCAAATGAGAAACATTAAATATAAATCTTCAAGCATGAACTCTAATCTTCAAGCAACACTATAACCTGAAACATGTTAAGTTAGAAAAATATTTTTGGTCAACAAAAGTTGGTGAGAATTACATAGGTTTGAATATTGTATCATGAGTATAAAAACTTGTGCAATTCTAGTGTCATGGCAAGGTATTGCCAATTGGGTTCACATACCGCCTATTTATTTATTCTCTATCAATGACATTCATGAAGTGGTTAGTAGCTCGGGGTGGTCGGAAAAAAAAAGAGATCCTATATGGTATTTTTATGGTGGCTTGTTGGCGTATCTGGAAAGGTAGGAATGAAAGGCTTTTTGGTGACAAGAATAGGAATGTAGCGGAGATAGTGGCTGATGTAAAGAGTATGAGCTTTCTTTGGTTTCGTAGTAGGGATAAAATTGGTGGGGTGGATTGGAAGGGTTGGAAGTTATTTTCTTTTGATGTGATGTAATGTAATTGTTGTTTTGGGGGTTCCTTTCTTGGGAACCCTTTGGTGGTTGTGTTTTAATGAAATTCACCTTTCAAAAAAAAAAAAAAAAAGGTAAAGCGTTTGCATAATCAACTCTTGTGACATGTTTAATGTGGTTCATCCCATACGCATATGGTTCACTCGGTTGTGTTTATGTGTTCGATAACAATCACCCACGTTACCCATATTCGGGGTACATGTATCCGGGTAGGGTTGTCAATCCAATAGATCTATCATTGTGTATCGTCGGCTTGTACGGAGTTAATGATTACGCGAGTCTAATTGTGTTTACCAATGTATTGTTTAATACATAATGCAACATAGAAATCACACAAGACACGTAATAGAATTGTATATATTGAGTATAAGTGTTTAACATGTTTCATCCCAAAAAGCATTGAAAAACTGTAAAAGCGTGAAGATATGTAAACTCACCTTAGGTGCTTAATGAGTTCGTGTGTTTTCTTGAGCGTGCAAACACTTAGTAATAATGCCCTAAAGTAATAAGAAGTGTTGTTTTAGGGTCATATTAAGGGTCTAGAGTTCTTATACGGTTAGGATAATTGAAAGAATAATAGGTGGAGTGTTAGTTACGTTAGATTTGTTAAAATCACGTTTTGGACAGATTGCAGCTAATGTTTTAAATTACATTTTAAAAATACCAAACGACCTTGAAAAATTCTGAAAATTCAAAGTAAACTAAATCAAAGTATTCTGAATAACTTTCGTTTAGAAAATATTTTCGTTTGAGCCCTACAAATAGGTCAAAAACGTAAGACAAAACAGCTCGTCCAGATTTGAACCCCTATTTTGTTTGGGCTCATTAAAGGTCAAAACATATGAGTTTTTCGACAAATAATATACCATCGGAACCGGAATTCGATGATCTTGATCATGGCATCTGAGTTTACTTTATAAAGTGTTGTAAAAATAGAGTTATGGTAGTTTTAAGTTCGGTTTTGCTTCAAGGGTTGCACTTATATGCACATTTGAATATTTTAAAAATTGTTTTTAGCTAAAATATGATAAAATAAGTTTATGAACATCTTACTACAGGTTAAGAAGCATTACAGATCTAGTTTTAAGAGGGAATAAGTAATGGAATAATAAAACGTTAAGGGAACGATATTGAATGAATTATGATACTTACTTGGAAAACTCGGAACTAGCTAGATGAGATAATGATGTTTTTTTATTGAATGGTATAAAGAGTTGAATGGTAGGCAATTGTATTTATAATGTAGAAATTGGGGTTGTAATTTGTTTAGGAAGTAAAATTAGGTCATAAAGAAAGAATACTGTTTAATGGGTGTTTTAATAAGAAAAGTTTAAGGTCTATGATTCAATTAGATAGGCCGTATGAAAGTACCAAATTGTGTATTTTTTATTCATTAGAGATGTCAATATATATACAATGAAAGAGCCTAAAACTAGGGAATACAAACTAGAAATTAGGGACTAGTTTGACTATGCTAGAATTTAGGAACAACTTTGACTAGGCTAGAATTTAGGAACAACTTTGACTAGGTGAGTTTGATAGGTCATAGCCGTTTCTGTTCGTTTTGTAGCTTATGAAGATAATGAAACAAATAGAAAAATAAATCAAAAGCATATAAGCTACTAATTGGTTGAAGTTTGTTGTATGGGATAGTGATCAATTCATATTATTATACTGTTTTATTTATATGCATACATATTTAAATCATATACTCTATTTTACATTATATGAAAACTTTAATGATTTCAATTAAGTGTCCACATCCATTTGCATTCAAAATTCAAATCAAGGTATAAGGCAAGCTAAATACGTTTTTTTTAAATGTTAATATAATATTAATTCAATCACAACAACTCTGTATCTATTTGCAATTAGTATTATCAGTAGGAAAAAATATATATATTTAATTAACATATAACATTAACAAATCAAACATCTATTAAGATATAAAAAATATTTTTTTATATATAAAACTATTTTGTTATTAGATCTATGTGTGTGTGTGTGTGTGTGTGTGTATAGGACACTAAAGATGTAGTTAAGTCATTTAAAAAAAAAATCGCGAATGTTACACCTTAGCCTTAGCTTTAGGCATTAACGAAATAAATAATGTAAACTATTTTTTTAAACTATGATTAAAATAATATCAAATTGATGGATCAAATTTTATTTCCCGCTTAGGTTGTAGTCTAACGGTAGAGGGAACAAACCTTCTTTGTGGGAGGTTGGTAGTTCGAATCTCACAAATGGTGAAAATATAAATGGGTGAAAGTATAATATAAACGGGTGAAAGCCTGGCAATTAAAAAAGTTGTTTCATAACAAAAATAAAAGATAAAAAGGAAGTCAAAACCAACTGGTAAAAAGCAAAAACAACTAAGTGTGAGTCTTCTTCATTTCATCTTCTTCATCCCCGCTTGTCCTACACTTATTTATAAACTTGCAATTTTTTTTCTCAAACCATTTCATTTTCTTCTTTAATTCTTAATCTCTCTTAACATTTCTTTACTTTCTGTTTTACATAAACTACCCTTCACTTTGATTAATACTTGATTAACAATTTTAGGGCTCAAACATACAAAAATTGATAGAATTAAAGACATCACTGTTAAGAAAACTTGGATTGTCGGAGGGTCAATGTGCCCCCAAGAAATTGGGCCCGGTCGGGAGTCCTCCCTACACCCCTTAAGGGCTGGCCCTATTGAAATATCTATATATATATATATATATATATATATATTGCAAAGGGATTAATCATACATGTCATACTCTTATGCAATCTCTTCTTTGAGAGATGCCACATAGGATGTGATGTGGCAACTTTAGACCAATTAAAAAAAAAGAATAAATATGGTTTAACCTAATCTATTAAATAGGCTCCGTCTATTCCCACCCCCTCCTTCTATTTTCACCCCCAAGCGTCTCGCTTAGGCCTAAGCGAGGCGCTTGGGAGCTGAATTCGAGGAGGTCAGTACGAGGGGCAGAAAAAGCTGATTTTTAGGCCTAAGCGTCTCGCTTAGGCCTAAGCGAGGCGCTTAGGATCAATTTTTTTTTTTTGGTCTTTTTAGTTAGTTTTTTGTTTTTTTTTAATATAATTATTATAAAAAAATGTTTTTATAATAATGACTTGCATAAAAAGTAAGTGTGAAGATCAAGATCAAGAAGAACAGTACGGTCAAACTCCGGGGGTTGTGTTGTATGTATAAAATAGTGAATAATTGTAGTGTGTTCGGTGAATTTTGACTTGCTTGCATAGGAATCTTGACTGCTACAACATAACTTGCACCGGCTTGAGATATGAGTTTAATTAGCTTAAATCTCTCTGATCCATGATATGAGAGCAATATAAAAAAATGTTTTTTTGACTTGACTTGCTTGCATGAAAAGGCAACATGGAATGAGATGATCTCGATTTTCGTACAAAGTAAAAGTCAGTTGTTATCGGAGAGATAGCTGTCAACGATCAAGGCAACATACTTGAAATCAATGGGAAGGTTAACAATTCCTGCTCATCTTGATGATATCTTCATCAATCTCCTTGATCTACGCATAAGTGTTAAAAGTATCAAGACTATGAAATTAGTAAAACAACTTTTCAGTTGTTATTAGACGAGGACTTGCCTGTGTTGCCGCATTTAATGAAATTTAACGCGCATACCGCATTCATTGTTATGAGAGCAATATAAAAAAAAGTTTTTTTGACTTGACTTGCTTGCATGAAAAGTAATGATCAGGAACATTCCAAATAACCGTCCAATTTCAGCTAAGGAGGTATATGTACAATGATGTGGTTTCTTTTAGATAAGGAGGTATATGTACAACGATGAAGACAACCTGAAAGTGGATACCATGGATCAGAGAGATTCAAGGTAATTAAACTCATATCTCAAGCTAATTAAACGAAGCGAAACAGGGAGATATAATTTTCTTGGCTTGGAAACAACTTAAAAGAACCAAAAATGAATTAAAATTATTTTTTGGTGATTAACAGTCCAAATAACTGTAGCATCCTTGATCATCTTCTTGTAATTACTTTCTATTGTTTCGGGTTCCCTTCCATCGATGACAATTATCTCTCTGAGATGATAGCTTCTCTTCAGATTCTGATTGCACCGGTAGAATTGGAATTGGAATTGGAATTAATGAGACAACTTTTCAGTTGTTATCCGAGAGATAGCGGTCAACGATGAAGACAATCTGAAAGTGGATACCATGGATCAGAGAGATTCAAGCTAATTAAACTCATATCTCAAGCCGGTGCAAGATGGTCACTATTCATATATAAAGAACATTAATTTATTCTGTTTCATCTTTGTTATTTTGATAATTATCGTATTTGCAACTTAGTTCCTTTGATTCATCATTGTTGTACAAAGTTGGATGTTCGTACGGGAAAACCAAAACGAGCAATAAACGAAGCGAAACGGGGAGATATAATTTTCTTGGCTTGGAAACAACTTAAAAGAACCAAAAATGAATTAAAATTATTTTTTGGTGATTAACAGATAATTTTAAAGAATTAAAAGAAATTAATTTTTTTTTTAAAAAATGTCCACACGCCTCGCTTTGGTCAAAGCGAGGCGTTTGCCTGCCTCGCTTTGGCCAAAGCTAGGCACAAACAGCCTAGATTTGGCCAAAGCGAGGCAAGCAAACGCCTCGCTTTGACCAAAGCGAGGCGTTTGGACTTTTTTTTAAAAAAAATTAAATTTCTTTTAATTCTTTAAAATTATCTGTTAATCACCAAAAAATAATTTTAATTCATTTTTGGTTCTTTTAAGTTGTTTCCAAGCCAAGAAAATTATATCTCCCCATTTCTCTTCGTTTATTGCTCGTTTTGGTTTTCCCGTACGAACATCCAGCTTTGTACAACTTTGATGAATCATTGTACGTGGTCCTCCGAGTAAACCTAACTCGCAACAATTGTTTTTAGTTCATTTTTAAGTGTTTTTAATTACTTTTCGAGAAATGATAATTTTCAGATATTACAGATCAAGGTGTTACCAAGCATGTCAAGAAATGATAATTTTCAAATATTGCAGATCAAGGTGTTAAAGATATATTAACAAACATTTAAAAAATAACTTTTCATGCAAGCAAGGAACTAAGTTGCAAATACGATAATAATCAAACTCATATCTCAAGCCGGTGTAATTACTTTCAAGTTTTTTAGAATCATTGAAGACAACTTTTCAGTTGTTATCCGAGAGATAGCGGTCAACGATGAAGACAATCTGATAGTGGATACCATGGATCAGAGAGATTGATTTCAAGCTAATCATCGACTACAGCAAACCGACGATCTTCCTCCACGGCACTCCTAATGGGCCTCTCTTTATTTCACGGTACGATTTGTGTTTTAAAATGCTTTATAAATAATAAGTTTTGTGTTTATCAAACCCTAACGTCTGAGCAATGATTTATTAAATCGTTTTACTAATTTCCGATTCTTGATACTTTCATAAATCGTTTTACTAATTTCCGATTCTTGATAATAACAAATTATTATAATTTGTTGACTCATAGGAGTCTTGAAGACGAAATGAATTTTACAAGATACTTGAAACAAGGTATGGATACCATGGATCAGAGAGATTCAAGCTAATTAAACTCATATCTCAAGCCGGTTGAATTTGTTACTTCCATAGAGAAGTTATCAATCTCACTGTAATGATCAAGAATATTCCAAATAACAGTACGGTCAAACTCCGGGGGTTGTGTTGTATGTATAAAATAGTGAATAATTGTAGTGTGTTCGGTGCAGTCGACAACATCATTCAAAATTTCAACTTCCCGTTCAGGTGCTTAAGTCCACCTTGAAGACTGAATGTGACTACGCCATGTTTCACGTCATGCTTTCATCCTTCATTCCCGTTCAGGTGCTTAAGTCCACCTTGCTTGCATGAAAAGTAATGATCAGGTTGCCTTCATCGTTGACCGATATCTCTCCGATAACAATCAATCTCACTGTAATGATCAAGAATATTCCAAATAACTGTATAATTTCAGCTTTGTTTAACTATTTTAGCAACAGTCCAAATAACTCGTCTACAGCCTTTATCAGGTTCTTTTGGCCACAGGTACAGAAAGGTTATAAATGTTCATGTCGTTTCAGGTTGCCTTCATCGTTGACCGATATCTCTCCAACAACGATAACAACCCTTGTTTGATTATGCTCTTTATGTATGAATAGTGACCCTCTGACAATGATCAGAAACATTCCAAATAACTGTAATGATCGCTACGGTTAGTGGATACCATGGATCAGAGAGATTCATGTCGTTTCAGGTTGCCTTCATCGTTGACCGATATCTCAGGTAAATATGGATATTGTCTTTCACATCCGGATGGGTCAAACACAAAAAATTCAAACACCATGTCTCCTTGATGTTTGAACACAATAATGTCAAACTCTTGCACAATTTCGTATGCTCAAACGTCATATATATTTCCCCCTTTGTGACTCATAGGAGTCTTGAAGACGAAATGAATTTTACAAGATACTTGAAACAAGGTATGGATATGGAGAATAAATATTTGACTATACGTGGTTGATGATGTCAAGTTTAAGTCGTTGATTCATTTGGAAATCGAAAACGCCTATCGTCACTCTGTATAGAGAAGAAAAACAACAACCGAATATTTAGTTCTCTCCGAACTTCAGCTTCCAAAATACGACGTCGTTGTAGCTCATATGTTATTATCTCTTCTCTTATTCTCTGTTTCTCTAGTTCTCGATGGATTATTGCTCTCATATCGACTCTCACAATTATTCACAATTTTATACATACAACACACCTTCATCGTTGACCGTACTGTTCTTCTTGATCTTTTTATGTATGAATAGTGACCCTCTGGCAAACCTACCTCTGTTTTGAATTTGTTGCTTCCATAGAGAAGTTATCAATCTCACTGTAATGATCAGGAACATTCCAAATAACTGTATAATTTCGTTCAAGATTCCTATGCAAGCAAGTCAAATTCAGTTGTTAGACCAACTTGAGATATGAGTTTGATTAGCTTGAATCTCTTTGATCCATGGTATCCTGTAAGGACTCGATTTTTTTTTTGAAAACATATAGACAATATTTAAACATCCATTATATACATATTTATATATCCAAAACGTCATGTCCAACAACGTGCCAACAACCTTGGCGACAATAGTTAAGTTTACAAAAGACAAGCCTAAGTTGGCTACCATGCGAATCTTTGACCCATATCCAAAACCATCTACAAAACATTAACAACTTGTTTAAAAGACTCAAAGATCCTAATATAACCATGGTACCCAACCCAAAAGAACGCGAGCGTGCATAACCCATCCTTGCTTGAGACTTGATCTTCATTCATGTGCTTTACCTATTACAAATCAACAAGGCAAACGTTTAGTAGGTTATAAACCATATGATCGTCTTGTCCAAGGGATCTAAGAAGTCCATGGGTCCATAATGAAATCCTTACTTCTACCATTTTGACCCGTTAAGGGTATTACTACTATTTTGACCCGTTAAGGGTGTTACTACTATTTTGACCCATTAAGGGTGCTTCCACCATTTAAACCATTCCACAATTTATACCCTTGTGTAGCCACAAGGATACTTCATGTTACTTCCATTCTACCAAATTCAATCACAAAATGCATACATACAACTATGACTAACATACTCATTAGACTACGTAGTTGGTAGTAACCAACTTACCTTTATCGTGCGCACCTTGCTCCTTGTAACCGCTTGTACTTTCCACCTTCACACCTACATAGCGAAGGAATTCATACTTTAGCTCTTTGCACTTTACCCTTTACCACTCTTGGTACAAGGTAGATAACTAACATAACCATATAGCTACAACATCTACCATCATAGTTATCATGTATTTTTCCCACAATTTCACCTATTCTAAGTTACTAGGCATTTCATCATACAATTGGTGTGCATATTCCTACATTCAAGTGGTTATACCATTCTATGACACAACATTCCCAATTCCATACTTATACTTACAATATTTATGAATTTCTTAACAATAAGCATAATCAATTGGGTTCTTATGAGATTAAGGTCCTGTTTGACTTTTTAAAAGTCAACAGAAACCTTCATCCCAACACCCACTTAACACATTCTCAATTCAGCCCTATTACAAGCAATTAACATACAATCTCTTCAATATTACACTACTACACATCACAAGCATGCTTTCCTAACCACAAGAAGTAATTATCACAACATAATCATGGAATCCCACCAAACTACTTCCAAACTCTACCAAAATAATTCATACAACTTACCAATGAGATTAGCACCACAAGAGGGTTAATAATCCAAGAACATGCAGGGAATTAGAGGTGTTTTTCTCACTTAATCTCAGTTATAGGGGCTGTTAAGGAGAACCCTCTTGTCACCCCTCTCTTCCTCTCTCTTTCTCTGCGTTTCTATTCTTCTTTTCTTTCTTTCTTTTTTTTCTTTTAATCTCTCCTAACCTTATCTCTTCTAGTCTTTCCCCCAAACCATCCCTCAAGTGTGTGTCATTTCCCATTTGACCCCTCCCTCTTTATTAGTTAGATTTTTACCAATTTACCCAAGTGACTAACTTGGTAAATTTTATGTTTGTCAAATGTACAATTACCAATGCACCACTTACAACTAGGGGTACAACATCTACATACATACATATACACGCATACATACATACTCATACTTATACACTTATACACATAGGTATATAATTATATATAATTTCCACCATACTATTATTAGTTAACATTTTTGGGGTGTTACAAGTCTACCCCCCTTAAAAGAGGTTTCGACCCCGAAACCTAAATACGTACCGAATAGAGCAGGATAGTGCTTCCGCATTTCTTCTTCGGATTCCCACGTAAGATCCGAACCCTTCCGATGTTGCCATTGAACCAAGACTTGGTTTATGGTCTTATTTCGCAACCGCTTCACCTTGAAATCCTTTATAGCCACCGGTTTTTCTACGTAATTCAACTTGTCGTCTACCTCTATGTCTTCAAGAGGCACGTACGCGGTTTCATCCGCGAGACACTTCCGTAACTGGGACACATGAAAGGTGTCATGGATCCCACTCAAGGATGGCGGTAGCTCCAACCGGTAAGCCACTTGCCCGACCCGTGCCAAAATTTTGAAGGGTCCTATATAACGCGGGCCTAACTTCCCGCGCTTACGAAATCTGATGATGCCCTTCCAAGGGGAGACTTTTAGCAACACAAAATCTCCCACTTGAAATTCGATTGGTCGTCTTCTACGATCCGCATACGCCTTTTGTCGGTCTTGAGCGGCTTGAATCCTAGCCCGTATTAGGCTAATTTTTTCGTTAGTGAGAGCCACCAAATCACTTGGAGCTAACTCCCGCTGACCCACTTCCCCCAACACACCGGGGTTCTACATTTTCTCCCGTATAACATTTCAAATGGTGCCATTTGGATGCTACTGTGATAGCTATTATTATACGAGAATTCCACTAATGGTAGGTGTTCATCCCAACTTCCCCCAAAATCTAGGACACATGCCCTCAACATATCTATGAGGGTTTGAATGGTTCTTTCGGTTTGTCCGTCCGTTTGGGGGTGGTAGGCGGTACTAACCAACAACTTTGTACCCATTTCTTCTTGGAACCTTCTCCAATACCGGGATGTGAATCGAGTGTCCCGATCCGACACAATAGACACGGGTACACCATGCCGGGATACAATCTCATTCACATAAATTTCTGCCATCCGTTCGGAGGTGTAGGCCTCCCGGATAGCCAAAAAGTGAGCGCTTTTAGTGAGTCGGTCCACCACTACCCAAATCGCATCATAACCCTTCCTTGTCTTTGGTAATTTTGTCACAAGATCCATAGTGATCTCCTCCCACTTCCACACCGGGACCTCAAGTGATTGTAATTTCCCGTAAGGCTTTTGGTGTTCGGCTTTGACTTGAGAGCAGGTCAAACATTTCTCCACATACTTAGCGATGTCGCGCTTCATTCCCGGCCACCAATAGTCTTTCTTTAAATCCCGATACATCTTGGTCGCCCCCGGGTGGATTGAGAACCGGGACTTGTGGGCTTTGTCAAGTAGTGAAGTCTTGACTTCACATGTCCAAGGGACCCATACCCGCCCATATCGGGTCTTCATCCCATCCGCATTCTCTTCCAACTTGTCTATCATCCCTTTCATTCTTATCTTCTTTGGGTCATTGGTTTGCAAAGCCTCGACTTGGGCCTTTCGTATCTCACCCAAAAGGGTAGGTGCAATTACAACACCCAAGGCCTTAACTTGAATCGGGGGTGGGTATTCCTTCCGACTTAGAGCATCGGCCACCACATTAGCCTTGCCCAGGTGGTACACGATGTCACAATCATAATCCTTGATCAACTCTAGCCATCTCCGTTGCCTTATGTTGAGATCTTTCTGTTCGAAGAAATACTTGAGGCTTTTGTGATCGGAATATATGGTACATTTTGTCCCATACAGGTAATGCCTCCAGATTTTCAACGCAAACACTACGGCCCCCAATTCCAAATCATGGGTTGGGTAATTACATTCATGGGGTTTGAGTTGTCTTGATGCGTAGGCGATGACTTTCCCCCGTTGCATCAGAACACACCCCAACCCTTGATGCGACGCATCCGTATAAACTACAAAATCATCCGACCCTTCAGGCAAGGTCAGAACAGGCGAACTGGTCAACTTCTCTTTTAGCATTCGAAAGGCTCTTTCTTGGTCTTCGCCCCACACAAACTTTTCACTCTTCTTTGTCATCCAGGTCAAAGGTAGTGCCACCTTTGAAAAGTCTTGGATGAATCTTCTGTAATAACCGGCTAGGCCCAGAAAACTTCGAATTTCGCTCGGGTTCTTAGGAGAAACCCATTCCACCACCGCCTTCACTTTCGAAGGGTCTACCGAAATGCCCTTCTCATTCACTACGTGCCCCAAAAACTGGACTTCCCTCAACCAAAAGGCACACTTAGAAAATTTAGCATAAAGCTTTTCCTTTCTAAGCGTCTCAAGGACTTCCCGCAAGTGGTCCGTGTGATCTGATTCACTTCGGGAGTAAATCAAAATGTCGTCTATAAACACTATCACAAAACGATCCAACATCGAACGACATACCCGATTCATTAAATCCATGAATGCGGCCGGAGCATTTGTCAACCCGAAGGACATTACTAGGAACTCGTAATGCCCATACCGGGTCCTAAACGCCGTTTTGGCCACATCTTCTTCCCTTACCTTCAATTGATGGTACCCGGAACGAAGGTCAATCTTTGAGAACCAACTCGCCCCTTGAAGTTGATCGAATAAATCATCAATACGGGGTAAGGGGTAGCGGTTCTTTATTGTTAATTTATTCAACTCCCGGTAGTCTATGCACATTCGCATAGACCCATCCTTCTTTTTCACAAACAATATAGGGGCTCCCCACGGGGACACACTCGGGCGAATGAAGCCCTTGTTGAGTAACTCTTGAAGTTGTGTCATCAACTCTCGGAGTTCGGTGGGTGCCAACCTATATGGTGTTTTTGCAACGGGTTGAGCCCCGGGCACCAATTCAATTTTAAACTCCACTTCGCGTTCGGGAGGAAGCCCCGGAAGATCATCCGGAAATACATCCCGAAACTCCCTAACAATCGGTACTTCTTCAATCTTGGGGGTGGTGATAGTGGTATCAACCACATAGGCCATGAATGCCCTTCCCCCATTACGCACATGTTTCATGGTCTCCACCAAGGTGCATAACTTGGCTTCGACCTTTCTATCCCCTATAAAACTTACCCTCCGCCCACTAGGTGAGGTAACGTATATGGTTTTATTCTTACATTGGAATTCCGCGTGGTGTTTGGCCAACCAATCCATGCCTATCACCACTTGGAATTCCCCCATTGTCATGGGTACCAAGTCTACCCTAAAATCCTCCCCTTCTACCGTGAGAGTACAATTCCTACATACGTTGTGTAATAAATAATTTTTACTATCTGCAATTTCTACTTCTAATGGGCTTGACAACGTTTCTATGATAAAGGAGGGGTGGTAAATCACTTTGGTAGACACAAAAGACCTACTTGCCCCTGTATCAAACAACGCATACATAGGAGTGTTGTTGACTAGTAACATACCCGACACCACCTCGGGGTGGTTCTTTGCTTCTTCGGCGGTGATTTGGAACATTCTTCCACGAGCCTTCGAAGCTTCATTCTTCTTTCCTTCTTTCGGTGCCTCCTTCTTGAGCTTGGGACAATCCGCCTTGAAGTGCCCGGGTTCATAACAATGATAACACAACTGAACCGGACTAGGGCATTTGTAAAACGGATGTCCCGTCTTCCCACAATTGTAGCACGTCTTTTGCCCCAATCGGCATTCCCCCGCATGCGGTTTCCCACACGTTTTACAATTCGGTATTTCACCTTTCTTAGGATCCTTCTTGCCCTGTTCGTGCCCCTTAGCCTTCTTTGGCGACTCCCAAGTCTTTTCAGCCTTCCTCTTCTCACCCCGTTGTTCTTGGCGTTTCAATTCCGTTTCTCGTTCACGAGCCCAATCGATGAGTTCACCCAATGTGTTGCATTTCGATGCAGTGATAAACTCCCGGTATTCTGCCCTTAACATGGCATGATACCTGTTAATCTTCATTCGTTCCGTTCCCACCAATTCTGGACAAAACTTCATTTTGTCAAGAAATATGTTCGTGATCTCATCAATGGTTTCATTCTTCTGGCGGAGGTGTAGAAACTCTTCCTGAATACGATCGATTGCAGTTTGAGGACAATGATGCTTCAGGAAGGGCTCTTTGAACTCAGCCCATGTCATGATTCTTACTCGTTCTTGGCCCACTTCCTTACTATAACTATCCCACCAATCCTTCGCGCGGAGTCGCAACTGACCCGTAGCAAACATTACTTCATCTTCGCCTTCACAATGGCTTCGTGCAAATACCCCTTCCATATCCGAGATCCACCTCAGACATTCGAGTGGATCTATTTCTCCCTTAAACACCGTGGGGTTGCATGACATAAAGTTTCGGTATGTACATCTCTTAACATTCTTGGAGCCGGACGACCCTTCTTCAATCAATTTCTTTAGTTCATCAAACCTGCTCGTCATCATTCCTTCCATTACTCCCATTACATTCGTTTCCACCTCTTGGGTTATCTTAGCGAGGTTAACAGTCCACGCCTTACCCATCTCCGTGGCAATCAACTCTTTTATCTTTTCTTGGTACTCATGCTCCCTAGCGGAGTTATCAACTTCTTCCACCATGATTCTGAAACATTAACAATCATTCAACGCGTATTCCATACCACAATATTTCTATTGTTATCTATACTTTCTAAAATTTTTACTCCCAGTACGTGGGTCACCACACTTTCCACCAATTTCATACTAGGAGGGTAATTCCACATGTTTATATGTTATCGTACCCTTAATACATTCCCACATAAAGATATGATAACAACCGTTGCAGAAATGAAATAAAATAAAATAAAATTTTTTTTTTTGGGTCTACCGTAACCCTACGGTACCACAGTAGGGGTACGGTGGCCTCATGGTCCGTTTTCCACCGTATGGCAGCAACAATCCACCGTCAACTTCCTGAGCCTACCGTAACCCTACGGTACCACAGTAGGGGTACGGTGGCCTCTGCAACTTTTTTTTTTTTTTTTTTTTTGCTTCCTTCCACTATTCTACTTCACCATCCCTTTGGTTACTTCGTAACCAGGACTTTCCAACATTTGTGAGTTCGTTAACTAACTCCCCCACCCATAATTCCCACCACATACCTTGATCAAGTCTCGGATTGATTGCACGCCCCCACGAGCTTCCGGTTTGAGTCCAAGCACCTAAGGTGCTCGGTTCGCTCAAACCTTGGCTCTGATACCAACTTGTAAGGACTCGATTTTTTTTTTTTGAAAACATATAGACAATATTTAAACATCCATTATATACATATTTATATATCCAAAACGTCATGTCCAACAACGTGCCAACAACCTTGGCGACAATAGTTAAGTTTACAAAAGACAAGCCTAAGTTGGCTACCATGCGAATCTTTGACCCATATCCAAAACCATCTACAAAACATTAACAACTTGTTTAAAAGACTCAAAGATCCTAATATAACCATGGTACCCAACCCAAAAGAACGCGAGCGTGCATAACCCATCCTTGCTTGAGACTTGATCTTCATTCATGTGCTTTACCTATTACAAATCAACAAGGCAAACGTTTAGTAGGTTATAAACCATATGATCGTCTTGTCCAAGGGATCTAAGAAGTCCATGGGTCCATAATGAAATCCTTACTTCTACCATTTTGACCCGTTAAGGGTATTACTACTATTTTGACCCGTTAAGGGTGTTACTACTATTTTGACCCATTAAGGGTGCTTCCACCATTTAAACCATTCCACAATTTATACCCTTGTGTAGCCACAAGGATACTTCATGTTACTTCCATTCTACCAAATTCAATCACAAAATGCATACATACAACTATGACTAACATACTCATTAGACTACGTAGTTGGTAGTAACCAACTTACCTTTATCGTGCGCACCTTGCTCCTTGTAACCGCTTGTACTTTCCACCTTCACACCTACATAGCGAAGGAATTCATACTTTAGCTCTTTGCACTTTACCCTTTACCACTCTTGGTACAAGGTAGATAACTAACATAACCATATAGCTACAACATCTACCATCATAGTTATCATGTATTTTTCCCACAATTTCACCTATTCTAAGTTACTAGGCATTTCATCATACAATTGGTGTGCATATTCCTACATTCAAGTGGTTATACCATTCTATGACACAACATTCCCAATTCCATACTTATACTTACAATATTTATGAATTTCTTAACAATAAGCATAATCAATTGGGTTCTTATGAGATTAAGGTCCTGTTTGACTTTTTAAAAGTCAACAGAAACCTTCATCCCAACACCCACTTAACACATTCTCAATTCAGCCCTATTACAAGCAATTAACATACAATCTCTTCAATATTACACTACTACACATCACAAGCATGCTTTCCTAACCACAAGAAGTAATTATCACAACATAATCATGGAATCCCACCAAACTACTTCCAAACTCTACCAAAATAATTCATACAACTTACCAATGAGATTAGCACCACAAGAGGGTTAATAATCCAAGAACATGCAGGGAATTAGAGGTGTTTTTCTCACTTAATCTCAGTTATAGGGGCTGTTAAGGAGAACCCTCTTGTCACCCCTCTCTTCCTCTCTCTTTCTCTGCGTTTCTATTCTTCTTTTCTTTCTTTCTTTTTTTTCTTTTAATCTCTCCTAACCTTATCTCTTCTAGTCTTTCCCCCAAACCATCCCTCAAGTGTGTGTCATTTCCCATTTGACCCCTCCCTCTTTATTAGTTAGATTTTTACCAATTTACCCAAGTGACTAACTTGGTAAATTTTATGTTTGTCAAATGTACAATTACCAATGCACCACTTACAACTAGGGGTACAACATCTACATACATACATATACACGCATACATACATACTCATACTTATACACTTATACACATAGGTATATAATTATATATAATTTCCACCATACTATTATTAGTTAACATTTTTGGGGTGTTACATATCCAGTCTTCAAGGTGGACTTAAGCACCTGAACGGGAAGTTGAAATTTTGAATGATGTTCGTCGACTGCACCGAACACACTACAATTATTCACAATTTTATACATACAACACACCTTCATGGTGTGCTCTACCTTTTTGACAAACACCTGGCTAACCTGTCCAGTTATCAATCTCATTGGCAATCATCCGGTGCAAGTTATGTTGAAGCTCATATGTTATTATCTCTTCTCTTATGCTCTCATATCATGGATCAGAGAGATTTAAGCTAATTAAACTCATATCTCAAGTTGGTCTAACAACTGAATTTGACTTGCTTGCATAGGAATCTTGTACAAAATCATTCTCACATGAATATCCTTTGATGAATGTATTAGGGGTTGGAAACTCTGAAGACCAATGACCCTCTAGCAAACCTCCGTTAAGGGACTTCAGAGTTTCCATGGGAAGGTAAACATATATAACATTCTCTTCTTCTTCCCTTACAAATCACTTTGCCATTAATACAAAATCACATTTGTGCATGACATTACATTCTGCATGTATCATTTCATAACTTGCACCGGCTTGAGATATGAGTTTAATTAGCTTAAATCTCTCTGATCTATTGTATCCACTTTCAACTAAAACTGTAATGATCGCTACTGTTGATTGGTATATAGAGAGCAAACCGACGATCATTCAAAATTTAAAGTTACCGCTAACCTCTGCTGCGCCATCATCGTTGACAGATATCTCTCTGAGATGATAGCTTCTCTTCAGATTCTGATTGCACCGGTGGAATTGGAATTGGAATTGGAATTAATGAGACAACTTTTCAGTTGTTATCCGAGAGATAGCGGTCAACGATGAAGACAACCTGAAAACAACCGGATACCATGGATCAGAGAGATTCAAGCTAACTAAACTCATATCTCAAGCCGGTGCAAGTTATGTTGTAGCATCTTTGATCATCTTCTTTGTAATTACTTTTTATTGTTTCGGGTTCCCTTCCATCGTTTGACAGATATCTCTCTGAGATGATAAAGGTAGATCATGGAAAGTTGAACTCAATAAAACAAAGATGAAACCGATTAATGTTCTTTATATATGAATAGTGACCCTCTTGCAATATTTGTAATTACTTTCTATTGTTTAGCGCCGATCCGATTGTTAAAAGTATCAAGACTATGAAATTAGTAAAACAACTGAATTTTACTTGCTTGCATGAAAAGTTCAATTTCAGTTCAAACTTTTCAAACACCTGCAACATCTCAAGAGTCGAGGTCCTCTGAAAAAGACATCGTACAATGAACTTTTCATGCAAGCAAGTAAAATTCAGTTGGTATTAATGGCAAGATATATGGCTTTAGTCCTTTACGCAGGATATTCATGTGAGAATGATTTCGTTACAACATAACTTGCACCGGCTTGAGATATGAGTTTAATTAGCTTGAATCTCTCTGATCCATGGTATCCACTTTCAGGTTGTCTTCATCGTTGACCGCTATCTCTCGGATAACAACTGAAAAGTAATTACAAGAAGATGATGTCAAGTTTAAGTCATTGACATTTATTTTTTTTTAACTTTTTATAATTATTAAATTAAAAAAAAACAACTCAAAACACCAAAAAACTACCAAAATAAATTACCCCCAGAAGCGCCTCGCTTAGGCCTAAGCGAGGCGCTTCTGGGGGGTTTAAATATCACCACCCATTAAATAACTAATATACTAAATGTAAATATTAAATCTTTATTATTTTCTCTCTCATGTTTCCTCCTATAACTTTTAAACGTTAATATCTTTTATATACGAGATTTTTTAAAGAATTTTTTAAAGAAAAAAATTACACCAAATTAACGAGCGTTTTATTATCTTTCCAACGAGTACCATAGTGCTATATAAAAAATGGAGAAAAAAACGACTATTTTTTTGTAACCCGACTGGTATTGTGTCAGGTTTGGGATTAGTTTAAAAACAATTGTGGGTTTGGGTCGGGCCTGGGATTAGGTGATACCCGACCCAATTACCCAAAACCACATACCCAAATACCCGAACTATATACCCGATCATATACCCATGAATTTTTTAACCCATCACATAACCCTTAGATTAATGCGTTCGATATTTCAATAAATAACTTTTTTCCTTATTTCATGTTAATTCTTTTAAGAATGATCGATTACAAACTTCCGAATTCATTTGACATTATATAATATTTTGTAATGGCACTAGATTTATACCTCGGCGCAAAGATTCGTTTTTTTATATTAGAATATGATAACTTATGGCAGAGATTTGTTTAAAATAAATAAATAATAATAATAATAATAATAATAATTAATCATATATTGGCAAGTCATTAATTATGTTGTCATATTAGATATTTTATTATTTCATATTAGATATTTCAACCCGGGACACTCCCGGGATAAAAACTAGTAACATATAAATAGTAATTTGTTCTATTTTCTCCACTTACAACCCTTCAAACCTACTTTTTAAAATATAAGGGATTCATTCGCATAAAATTTGAAAAAATCTACCAAAAACACTCTACATCACATCCATCATTTTCTACCTCACCCTTGTAGTTTGAAAAAATGTTATTGTAGCTTTTCGTAATGAAAAACTACTATTCATAATACATCAAATTATTGTGAGTGTATAAAAACGAGTAATATAATAAAATAAGTGTTTATGAGTAAGATAAAGGTAAATTTGGTTGATAGATTTGTGGGAGGTTTTTTAAAATGATAAATAAATTTTGAAACGTATAATTTTTATTTAAATTATAGGGTAAAAAACGATGAAAGAGCGCTATAAGAAGGGTGAGACGTAGAATTTGGGACATTTGACCCAACAAAAAGCAAAATGGAATGGTTTTATTATTATCTTTCTCCTTAATAAAGAAGTAACTAGGGTATCACATGATCCTTTTCTAGAGCTACATATAGGATCCATGTCACCTCCAACTAAGATACATATGGAATCTTTAATTCAGTCCTCACTTAAAAAACACGGCAATCCGACCTGCCAAAATACCCAGATCTTCTTTTTCTAACCCGTTTCACCCGGTGGCGGATCTTGAACTTTTGACTAGGTTGGTCCGAAAGTTACATGACCTATTTTTTTCCTATCACTAAGTTTTGGGTCAGCGATTCGGGTCGAGTCGGGTCAAACAATAAGAACTTTAAGTATCCTTTTATCTTCAATAACTCAAATTACCATTTTCCCACACAAAAAAAAAAAACATTTTTTTTAACAAACGAGGATCAAGAATATACATCAAAGGATGAGTCCTTGAAAAATGTATCAAAACTCAGCCTAACGTCCTTTAAATTCTTTAAACTCATCAATTATAGATGTCGAATCAAAAATTTTAAACAATATCTTTTTGAATAGGTATTTGATTTGGCGTACAAAACCCCAAATCATCTACCTATTCAAAACCCTAAATAATATAAAAAAAGTTTAATTTAATTTTTCAAACCACAATTTTTTTTTTAAAATTTTCCGAACATTATTTATATTTTCTTTTAAAAAAATCTTCTAGATTTTCTCAAAATTTTCAAACGTCTATTTTGTGTACGTCAAAATTCTCTTGCTAATAGCAGGGGAGTGTCAATGATGTTGTAGCCTAGCGGTTGCAATGGAGGTGGGAAGGTTTACTCACTTTGTGGGGTTCCTGCCCTGGGAGGTCACAGGTTCGAATCCCACTCAGAGTAGGGTTATTCTGAAATGAGGGGCTGGACCTTAGGGGGCCCGGGGACCGGACCTGAAGGATGCGGGCTTCGTTATGGGTGGTACCGTTGGCGGTTAAAAAAAATAGCAGGGGAGTGTGGAATAATGATTGGAATTTCCGACAAGCACTTTTTGGTCGAAAAAAGTTGTTTTCTAGCAGTGGAATAAAGTGATAGGTAAATGATACATAACTAGTGATTTTCCGACCCGTGCGTTGCGGCGGGATCCAAGATGTTTTGTTCAAAACGCATTAATTTGTAATAATTATACATGGACATAATAATAAGAAAGAATATGGACTGATTCGCTAAGATGCATTCCAAATATACGTTGTTCATGTTTTTTTACAACACAGTAAGTTATCATTACAAACCTAAAACTACAATTGCATCTTCAGGATCAATCAATGCAAGTGAAGTCGATGGCTACTCCCACCAAGGTGGTCTGCTCATTTGGGTGTTGTTAACGTTGTGCTGCTGGATGTCTCATTTTGTGATTGTTGAGATGCTAGATAGGCAACGTTGTAAACAGTGCATCTTGTTGCATTTGTGTTTCTCTGTTTTTCATTCTCTGCAGTAGGGTAGTTGGTTCGTGTTTAGCTAGCATTTATGGTGCCCTTGATAACTCCTATTCCATCAGATATTGTTGTAGGTATCCAATACATGTGGAGAACACGTAGTAATAAGGTTGTTATCAACAAATGTAATTGATAATTCAAAACACACAAAATATGATAGGTAAACAAACCTGGGAACAGACGCAACGCAATCAGTTTATTGCTTATTAGTTTTATTGGACGCCTCTCTTTAGTTGAAGGTCAACGTAGTTTGGTTGACACAAACCTTCTGAATATGACTATAAAAAGAAAAAAACTGTATTATATACTTCTAATACTAAAATAGATCATGTAAGAACACATACATTTTCATTTTCCTTAATTATTTTTCCATTCTGTTATATTTGCGCTCAATAAAAGATGTGAAAGTCAAGTAAAATTTTGGCACATACAACGGTAAAATGATGACTTTGAAAACTGAGTATGTCCATTTATGTTTTTTTCTTAATTTAGTAAATCAAATAATTACTTTAGACATATAAGACAACCAACATTTATAAGATTAACAACAAACTATATCACATTAAAACATGGACCATAGTAAAAATTGCACCCATACACAACCTACACATTCAAGTGTGTGAGCAAAGATAGAAATAAGCCATGATGTTGGAAATGCATAAGCCTAACTCTCGATCTTTAACAATGTAATTCAGACACCATTTACATAAAGTACACGCATCTGTGCCTAAAATCGTTTTAGGCTACACCATTTGAGCCAAAGAAAACCAAAACCTTACTTTTTTCCCGGGGGCCGTTTAGCTATATTACCTATTGTTAGTTCCCATGACCCTAAGTAGAAATTGCAAGAGGAAATATGGACGATTACACAACAATTAGGAGAAACACGCACCATCAACAACTCAAGTAAACAACAACATAAGCACCAGGAACTATCTTATTAAAAACATACCTTTCATTGCACAATGTTTCCTAAACACCCGACCGGTTGGACAGCCAAACACCACAACGGTCGCCGCTTTCCAACATTTGCACACGTGTCCGCTACAGTTTACCAAAAAATAAAGTTTTCAACTTTAACATATGATGAGGCTCAGATCTTAAGTTTTGAAACAAACATCATAAAAATACTATAGAAACCACAAAGGCCATGAAATATTAAGAAGTAAGTTACCTCAGCAAGCAGATGCAATGCGATTGAACAACTGAACAGTATGTTGCCACATCTATATGTATTGATGTCTTTGCATTGCAACTCATAAGAACACAATATTTAAGGGACGTAATGTGTATTCGCAATCCCACAACTACTCCTAAACTATTTATAACCCAAAATGCACAATTATAAAACCAAAAAAAGGGTTTTTTAATAGTTACAAAAAAGTTTAAAAAAAGGCGAAGCAGGCTCAGAGTCGGGAAAACGACACCACCTTGGCTGCAGGACAGGTTGCACAAAATGAGGTGCCATCCATTAATCCCGCCATACCAAAGCGACATCCACATCAACTTTGCACTCAGATCCAACGACTCATCATAGCCTCGACGAAAACCATTGTTCCAGCTGCAGTCACTGCGCCAACCAAATATCGAGCCAAAAACGGAGCATGTCACATCTGCCAATTTTTGCCCGAATGAGCGGATGTAGAAAAAATTCATTCACCTTTAGAGAACCACCTATTTTAACAATCGACTTGCAACAACCAGCCACATATTTGTTTACCGGCAAATGTTTCATTGTACCTGTTACCGCAAAAAAACCTTGATTTATTATTCAAGAAAATCAGATCAACTGCAAAGACCAGTCACGATAACATAAAAGAACACAATCAAATGCAGAGGAATAAAACCCTTTACTAAAAATAAATAAAAAAACAAAAATGGATCATGGCTTAATAATTTCAATAATAATAATATCCAGTTCTAGCAATGTGCCTAAATAACAGCATCAAATTATCAACAGGAAATTAGATATTAAAAATTAAATAAAGAGTTAAGATCAATGAAATGATTAAATATACAAATAAGCCACAAACTTCTGTTAATCAAAAAGTCAAGAAAAATAGTCAAACATCAAGCAACTATGGTTCCAACTTCCAACTACTAAAAAGATTACTAATTTATAAACCGATTAAAATCAGAAGATACCTAAAATAGTGAAATACTTTATAAAAATAAAAACCCAAAAGGATCTGCAGAAACAACCAAAAGATTACCTTTTTATGAACCGATAAAACCCCCAAAAAAAAGCATGATCATCAAATACTCATAGATGCATCAGTCAGGCTACAAAAAAATGATAAATTTATGACTAAAGATGCATTAACAGCAGGTTAAGATTAGGGTTTTGGTTGCAGTTGGTAAGAGCGTTGATTCCATTAACCGCCGCCGCCATGGATGGCTGTCAAGCCACCGGCAACAGCGGCTCAAGGACCGCACAACCGCCGCCGCCATGGATGGCTGTCAGACCACCGGCAACAGCGGCCCAACCGGAGATGATGGGGATGGCTCTGACGCCAACCTACACAGCCATCGGAGGCGGCATGCAAGGCAGAAGTGAGACGCGGTGATATTGTAGAGAGGGAGACACAGATGAGATGAATGGGAGATGAATGGCGTTAATTATAAATATATATTTATAATTGAACGCCGAAGAATCTCAAGTGGCAGCTCTGGAAGTAAAAAAAAGTGAAGCAACAGGTGAGCAGAGTAAAGGATGAAATGTATAAGATTTGAAGAGACACAAACCATGTACCAGGGAGATAGGGACCTTCAATTTCAGAAGAGCAGCGGAGGATAAGGTATGGAGGTGGAGGCGCAAAAAGGTGTAGGTGATTGATGTTCAGGATGAAATGGGTTTTGGTGGAGACGCGTGGACTGATCAAGGTGTCAGTGAAGACGCGTGTTCAAGCAATATGTACAATCTTTGTTGAATATAATAATAATATATTACTGTTCAAATACGTTCGTTTATTAATATAGTCTAATTACCATCTTCATGACTACACCAACGACTGGTACTCGTAGTTTTAGGGTAGTTAATCATACCCACAACAACTAAAACAAACGAAACCCGTTTTACAAAATACACAAAAGACATAAACCTACATGACCATGGGGCATGATTTTCCTCAAGTAAAAAAAAGAGAAAGAAGATTGTCATTTGTAATGAAACTTAATTGTATACATCTTTAACTTATTCCAACCCTGTAATATCTATAACTGAATACCAACAATCACTCATTTTATAGAAATTCAAACGAAAGCGATTTTCTATTTGGTTTTATTTCAGCACTGTTACAGACGTGGGCTACTCGGTTTATAGCCAACGACTCTCAAAACAGCAAGGTATATATTAATACAAGAAGTAAGAAGTATAGAGATAATTGTTTTGTTATTGATAGAGATGTTTTTGGTACGGTACATAACAAGGAGGAAACAATCTCCTATATAAATACATAAAGGAACAAGTAAAATGAGGAAGTAGCTAATCTTGGGCATGAGGAAAGTCAAAGTCAAGCATAAGACAAGGAAGACTTTGACTACAATTGTTGAAGACTTTGACTACAATTGTTGCTTTGACTTGGGGCACAAATCAAGAAAGACTTTGACTAGAATTATTAATTTGACTAGTCAAATGGTCATGATCTCCAATACCCCCCCCCCCTCAAGTTGGAGCGTGAAGGTTACGAACGCCCAACTTGCCAAGTAATATTTCTTCCTTTTAAAAAACTCCCATTCAAGTTTGAGTGTTTACTTTTCTTGCAGGTTCAAATAATCCGACTTTTCTTTTTCTTGCGGGCTCAAATAACCCGACTTTCTTCTTGCGAGTGCGAAGGACCCGACTTTTCTTCTTGCGAGTTCAAAGATTTGAACCCGACTTTTCTTCTTTGCGAGTTCAAAGATTTGAACCCGACTTTTCTTCTTTGCGAGTTCAAAGGAACCCTACTTTTCTTCTTGCGAGCTCGAGGAACCCGACTTTTCTTCTCGCGGGCTCAAGGAACCTGACTTTTCTTCTTACGAGTTCAAAGAACCCGACTTTTCTTCTCGCGAGTTTAAAAAACTCGACTTTTCTTCTTGCAGGCTCAAAGGAACCCGACTTTTTCTTCTTGCAGGTTCAAAGAACCCGACTTTTCTTTTTTTTTGCGAGTTCAAAGAACTCGACTTTTCCTTTTTTGCTAGTTTAAAAAACCCGACTTTTCTTTTTCTTGCGGATTCAAAATTTGAACACGACTTCTCCCTTTTTTTTGTAGGACAGTTAGTCTTCGATCTCATCCATCTTGCTTCCATCCCCTCATTGCCTATTTTATTTTTTTATATATATATTTTTTAATTCATCTCCTTTTAAAAAATAGAAAAAATAATTTTTTCAGAAACACTGCTCTGATACCATATAGAAATTTAGCGGAAGCGATGTCCAATACATTTGGGTGTTACCTGGTGGTTTAGTATTTGCGGTTTCAAGAAGTGATATAGTATTTATTTTAAGTGTAAAAAAAATTGTTTTTTTAAGTGTAAAAAAAATACATACACTCATTCAATTGTAACTTAATTTGCAATTAGTATTTATTTTAATAACTCTCACATCCTATGCACCTACTCTCGAATAGTATTTATTTTAATAACTCAGGGATGTTTGGTTTTTTTTTTTTTTTTTTTTGGAAAAACCTCTTCCAGGCTTTCTTTGTCTGCGCGGCACAGACATTTGGGTTTATAGCTTGTTTGTTTTTTGGAAAATCTCTCATAAAAATACCTTTGCGCATTCTTTTCTTGATGCAGACTTGAACCAGGGTCTTCTCACTTTTCTCCTCCTCCTTCTATCCTTCTCTTCACCTCATCAGTCTCCTCCTCCTTCCCTTCTTCTTCTTCTTCTTCTTCTTCTTCTTCTTCTTCTTCTTCTCCTCCTCCTCCTCCTCCTCCTCCTCCTCCTCCTCCTTCTTCTTCTTCTTCTTCTTCTCAGACACATTCTCTCCTCCATCCTCATCTCCCCTCCTCCGCCGCCTCTCTCCTCATCCTCCCCATCGGCAACAACAACACAACCCATACATACGCTGGTCATCATTATTATCTTTTTCAACGGCTCACACACTGTATTAAAATAATAGGATGTAATAGCATTACATAATATTTGATAAAGTGATTTTGCTTTATATATAATATATAATATATAATATATAATTTATAATAATCCTTAGAAATATCACATGATATATCAAGAATACTTTCGTGTAAGTTTATGCATTATAAAAAAATATTAATGTTTTTTTAATAAACTAGAGTTTGTTTTATTTTTATAAATTAATAAATTTATTATCAAATTTTAATAAATTTATATACTTATATATAGAAAGTTTGCCCATAAGTTGCCTTTTCTTATAAGAGAAAAAGAAAAAACAAAGCAAAAAAGTTATGAGCGAATTGGTGACACATGAAGTCTAAACTTATATGAGGTGGTTCGTCACTAAGAACACAACTTCACCCTTCCACCACGCGGGGGCGGATCTACGTATAGAAGGACGGGTTCACGTGAACCCAATAGGTTTTGGATTTTTAGTAAAGAGCCTATATAAAAATATTGGTGACCCAATAAATAATTTGTAGCATGAAACCATACACAAATTAACCAACGTACGTACAACCTTGTGGTTAAGACTTCCCACTTCTAAACAATTGGTTACGGGTTCGATCCTTGTCACAAATAATATGTGGTATGAACCCATACACAAAACTGGTGGATGGGAACCAGATGTAGGGATGTATTTAACTATTTATACAATAATTTTATAGCTTTCTTTTTCTAAATTTTAGGGACATGAATCAAAATACGGATGTTGATGTGGATGCTTTTCATCACCATCCGAATACAATGGGCCCGACCTCAACCCCGTTAACACTTTAACCCCAAAACGTGAAGTCATAATCCCAAACCATTCTAATTATGCTCGTAATTAAACAACTATGCAAAGTTTCATTTTGATCCAACATCATTAGTCTTTTCTCCTCAGTTATACCCGAATAAAGTTGTATATCACGTGTAGAGCAAGATAAATTATCACAACGAATTTATAAGTCCTAAATCTTAAATATCAATCTTATCTATTAACTTTACAGTTTGTTTTAATCTATGGTATAGATTGATTATAATTTGATAAATTATAGATCAACCCATTTCTAGTAAATAACATTAACCTTTTGGGTCATCGTATTTGATAGTTGATTGTGAACTAACCATTTTCTTGGTAAAATAAATATTAAACCATATTAGAAAGAACACAAGGAAAATATTTTTTTGTAATTTATCCTCATATTTATTTTAGTAATTGCTTGCACACATCGATTTTGATCCTCCAGTGATCTCATGTACAAAACATAACATGTTTACTAAGGCTGCACTTGGAGCTGCGCTTGTGTATGAGTTTTGCCATCACTATCGATGCTTGTGTGTTTATTAGTCTCAACTGGTAATATTTCCGGTCCTACACAAAAACAAGAACACAACATGCACGCCGGCGGATGATGTCGTGGGCAACCTATCCATGCACAATCTCGGGCACTATGACACGCACAACGAGCGCTTGTTGTTTGAGGGAAGTTCATCATGCCTGCAACGCGTAAAAGAAATTAGATATAAAAGGAATATTGTCATTTGGAATGGAACTATACCTCAAAATACACCAGAAGAATACATGAAGATATATAATTTATATGGTTTGCTTAACCTGAAGTGAAGATTAGAAATAAAAGGAAGATGGCCATTTGCAATGGAACTTACATATATCTTTTACTTCTTTCTAACTTGCATATATATAATGTATCAATGCTCATTGCTATTAAAGTGCAAAAAAACATAGTAACTTAAATTTGCAATTACCACTTATTTTATTTTTTTAACATCAAACTAATTCACCCTTAAATACTTTATTTTGGCATTTTGCACAAAATGTAGAGATGGTAAAGAAAAAAACCCAAGCCTAAAGGGTATGCCTGAAACAAGAAGCATTCGGTATTTGTATACCTGATACGATACCTAACGGGTATAGGACCAAGTATGAGATTTGAAAAAAAAAAATATTTTTACGGGTATACAATTAGATGATACCTGACCTGATTACACGAAACTATATACACATTTACCCGAACATTACCAAGAAACTTTTAACTTTTATTTTTATATTCTCTTAACTATTGTTTCAATATAATAGGTTTGTTGCTTAAAATATAAACTTTTCAATAAGATATTGAAGAAACAACGAGTGTTAACTTGGGGTAAAGCAGGGGGTCGCTACTCGTGTTCACTGCAGGATATAATTCTTTGTTCACACTGAGGTTAGATCCGTGGCTCGTAATATAGATAGGGGATGAAGAGATAGCACACAAACACAAGATATAAGTGGTTCGGTCTCGTTGACCTACGTCCACTGTTAAAGTATAATCTTTACTGCTCGAAAGGTTAAAAGTGTAAAAGAAAGATACAAGTAAGAGATACAAGTGTATATGTGTAATTGAAAAATTGATTGACCCTGTAAAAGGTGTAGAAGTGTATATGTGTAATTGAAAAATTGATTGACCTTATAAAAGGTGTAGAAGTCCTCCTTTTATAGAGGATGTGTGGGCCAGGTGCCGCGGCCCACAATAGGCGCAATGGGCCCGGGGCCGGGAGATGGGCCTGCCTTTAGGGCTGTGCAAAGGGTCAGGAACCGACCCGACCCGGATCCACTAGAACCATATACCCTTTTATTGTTGAAATTAGAAACCGCGAACCGAACCTTAACAGGCTATGTGGTTCCGGGTCCTAAAGGTTCTCATGGGTCGGGTAAAGGGTCTGACCATCTAGAACCTTTTAATGTAATAGGCTTTTAGAGGGTGACATATTTCTATTTTTTTTTACCATGCTCGTAAAAGAGTACCTCCGTATGGTTCTAACAATAGCTCACGAGTTGCCTTTTTTAATATTTTTTGTTTATTGACGTATGTTTTGGTAACACTTTTGTCATTCTCATCACTCGAAACATTATGTGAATATGTTATGTATACATCACAAATACACACACACAGACACACATCAAAGCGACATACTTATATATTTACTTCAATTTTGGACATTATATATAATATATATATATATATTATAATATATCCCAACTATGCATATACATCAAGCTAGAAAAAAATTCAAGAAAAATACATTGTTATTTTTATAAATAATATTTTTTAATATTTTATTAACATCACGTGAAAGCGATTCTAATAACATGTAAAAAAAGAATAATGAAAAGGCTAAAAAAGAGTATTGTTTTATTTTTCTGTTAACAATACATATCTATCGAATCATTTTAATAAATTATTGTTTTTTCATACATTATCAATCTATTAATAAGTCATGTTCTAATTAAAATACAAACGGTTCTTGTGGTTCTTATAATAGAACCGTGGGTTTGGAACCGACCCGACCCGTAACCGATAATTCATATAAATCTAGAACCGCGAATCGACCCATATATTTAAAAAGGTCCGGGTCCAAGGTTCTCACGGGTCGGGTCTAAGGTTCTCGTGGGCCCGAACCACGAAATGCTCGCCCCTACCTGCCTTCAATTAGCCCATTTGGTTGGATTAGGACCAAGGTTGGGCATAAAGCAAACCAGGTGCAAGTGGCGTCTTGCCATTTGCCCATGTGGCGCGTTGTGGTTGGTTGTCAGGGGCGGCGCCCTACCACTGGTAGTCTGGTACACGTGACGCCTTGTGGTTGACTGCAGGGATCTCTTTTTCTTGCTGCAGCCAGAGTGTGTCAGGCGGCTTGCTGAGGTGACGTATGACACATGGGAGATAGTGCATCAAGTGGGAGTTCAAGGGGAGCTACACCTTGGTTCCGACAGCGGTCACTTTCCGCGGGTGAGCATCGCCAGGTTTGGCGCATGGGCTCACGCGGGAGGTTGTACTCCTCATGTGAGCTGGATTCCGCGGAGGCGTATAATGAGCTTGGAGTTGTCATTTCGAATGGTAAAGCTCTCTGCGGGTATATGAGAATAGCAATGTTGTGGGGTAGGGTGCACCTGCGCGCGAGAAGTAGTACCCTACCCCTTCATATATATATATATTTGGATAACATTATTTATATTTATATACTATGAAATACGAATTTGTTTTTTTTTTTTTGGATTAATATTATAACATATTTATGGCAATAATAACATGTATCTTATTTATCATAATACAATATACTGTATAGATTTTATAACACATGATATTATAAGTGAAAATAAAAAAATATATTTACACATGAACATCTTAAAGAGTATTTCTTAAAAAACTAATGGGCATACATTATACCTGACGGGTAGATGCCCAATAATAACCCGATATGTAATGGGCTATATATGAAATTATGTTTTACAACCACATATATAGGATTAACCATACTTGACACATTATGTCATTCATACCATGAAAGGACTTGAACCCTCACCACTAGGGAAACATTGCATATTAACAAACATCTTTGTACCTTTAGACTACAAGTCGGTTGGTTACTTTTTACTTTATTAAGTGGTACTAGTGAGTTGGTCCATGCAATGCGGTAGGTGTCACTGATTCTCTTTTGGAGATCACAATCTAAAACGACCTACCTTAAATACAGACTATATTTGGGTAATATTATTATTGTTGTTGTTATGTCCATGCAATTATTTAGTAATTATATATTAATTAACTGTTTAAATAGGCTAATCCTTAATTTAAATAGTAACTAGTTATAAAAATATAAATAGTAAATGTAGCTCTTTTGAAAAGCACAATCTAACCTTGTCTGTTTTAAGCATTGATTACCTTTGGGTATTTCTATTGTAGATTATTATTATTATTATTATTATTATTATTATTATTATTATTATTATTATTATTATTACCACTACTACCACTACTACTACTACTACTACTACTATTATTATTATCTATCAATAACAACTAATATATAAAACTCATTTGTGACACATGACACTCTTTTATTAATATATCAATTTAAAATTTTTGTGTTAAAAACACAAAAAGCGTCCTTATTTAATATATTGGCGTTTGTATTTATAGTTCTTTAAAAATTGATATAACTTTCATATTTAAAACATTGACTATATAATTATCAATGCGCCAAAAAACTTAGCATATTTAAAATTAACTATAATATTTTTCCATGTTTTTCAAACATTAAATATAGAATTAATATTTATTTTTCTTATTTTGACTTTCGACACTATCTGGAATATAAATTATCTAATAAGTTGAATATTAAATGTTGACTAACATTGCGTATTTAGACAATATTGTTAACGATAAGTATCAACATATTATATTGTCCGATACAAATGTTATAAAATATTAATTATTTCTATAACAACTAATATATAAACTTATTTGTGACACATGGCATTCCCTCATGAAGTTTTCAATATTTTTCCTCCTCATTTGTGACTCATGTCACTCTCTTATTAATATATCAATTTAAATTTTTTGGTTAAAAACATAAAAAGCGTCCTTATTTGATATATTGACTTTTGTATTTATAGTTCTTTAAAAATTGATAAATATATTGACTTTTGTATTTATAGTTATTTAAAAATTGATATAACTTCCGTGTTTAGAACATTCACCATATAATTATCAATCTGCCAAAAAACTTACCATATTAAAAATTAGTTATAATATTTTTCTATGTTTTTCAAATATTAACTATATAATTAATAAATTTTCTTATTTTGTCTTTCGACACTGTCTTGAATATAAATTATCTAACAAGTTGAAAATTAAATGTTGACTACCATTGTGTGTTTAATCAAAACTGTCAACGATAAGTATCGACATATTATATTGTATGCTACAAATGTTATAGATTAATTAATCCTAAGATATTCACTTTTGTTTTTTATTTTGACATGTTACCAACATGCTCTTGGTACAAAAAGTTAATGAAATTCATAAAGGGCAAAATAGTCTTTTACTATATGAGTATTAAATTGTTAAATGATCTGATAAAAATAGTTAAATTGATAAATAAAGTAAATTTAATTGTTAAAAGGAAATGTCTTTATAAATAGGTGAATAATGATTTTAAATAAACAAGTAATAATGGTGAATAATGAAATGTCTTTGTTGTCGAGATCTAAAGTTTCCCATGGTCGCCAATGCACTAAAAAACTATATTTAATGACGACTTTATGGCCCCTAAATGTTTGAAGCAAGAAGGGTTTTGTGGTATTTAATGAACAATTTATGGTCACTAAACGTTTGAAGCTTTGTGAATAAGAAAGGTTTTGCAAGAGAAGAAGATGTGAAACTTTTTTAATAATCAAAATCCTAATTGGTTATTATTGGTATTAAATAATCTTAATCAATATGACCTAACTTAAATAATCGTTGAAGCACTGATACGGGACCATAAATTTCACAACCACTTCCGCACCTTCATTGGCTTCACCAACAGTCACCCTCACCACTCTATAGCTTGTAAGTTGGAACAGTCGTCACACTTGCTGGCGAACAAGCTTCGTCATAGTTACACCATCCACCTTGCCTCCGTGAACCATACGGTGTTTTAAATTGAATCCAATGTAACGATCCAACCTTTATCTCGATTTTCATAAAAAAAAATGAGTGTAGTTTTTCTATCTTTTTTACAAATGAATTATGTTTCAACAACCTACCGTCAAATTGAGAAGAAGTGTAAAGTGAATTAATAGTTATGACGGTGTGTATATTGTGTGGTGTTACTGTGTTGTTTGTTTGGTTACGTTTGTGTGTGTATGATGGTATCAATGTGATGTGTGCGTTTCATGTATTTGTGTCAAAGTGTGTGTGTGTGTGTGTCAAAGTGTGGGTATGCATGATTGTGTGTGTTAACATATTCGATGTGTGTATAATGTATTACGTGTTGTGTGTGTCTAGAAGATGTGTGTGTGTGTGTCGATGTGTGCATATCAATGTATGTGATACTTATAATTCGGTTATCTCCGAAAATCAACATAACCAAAATATTTTTTGATTGAATTTTAAGAAATAATACCATATTGTAGAACTTTGTGTCTCTTTCTGTTGGTGATTATCTTGATTGTTAGATTTTGATTTTCTAAGTTATTTACATCAATTCTTTACCTATTGTTTAAATGTATTGACCTGTCATCAATAATGGCATATCTGTTTCATATATGTGGTATGTTTTGCTTCACAAAGTTGTAAAGGTCCAGTGTTATCATTTACTAATTATTTTTTTTTATTAATTATGCAGTTTTTGGTTTCATATTGAGTTTTTTACAATAAACATAAGTGTGGGTACCATTCCAATATTGAATACAACCTAACAGTATTAGATTTTTTTTATTTATACTCCCGTCCTGTATTGTTGATTCTGTCGCAACATGAGGGTTCCCCACTAGTAGATACAAAAACATCTGTGTTCCATAAATAGGTTTGATACATTATGACAAGAAAATTTCGTTCAAGTTTCAACGACGTCAATCTTCCATTATATATATGTTTCACAATTATGATAAACAAAATCTATAGACAATCGCTATTGAGAGTTAGGTTGTATTTGGATTTTTAGTAAAGAGCCTGTAAACTTTTAGGGTTTCAACAAAGAACTTTAACAAAAAATAATCAACAACACAGGAGCCAACATAAACTCACAACCATAACAAAGAGATATAGGCGACAAAACAAGGTGACAAAGCTCTTATTAACCCAAACCAAAAAGTACCCCCCAATACCCAATAGATCTCAGTAAAACACTGAGATCAGAAATAAATGTTTGATACAAGAAATGGATTAGATCAGCAGATCATAACCAGACTGAAATACAAATGAATGAACAGACTTACAAACAATAAGAAACCCTAGATGAAAACCCTAGACGACTGAACAAGAGAGAGATAACAAGAGACTAAAAACTGGAGCTCGTACGTCTGAGCTCACTTTTTATAGAGAGATAAAAATGATCCAACGGCTGTGATAGAAACAATCCAACGATCCTCATTATGCCATGTCATCGATCTGTGTGAACAAACACACAAACAAACACAAATAATAACTGTGACACCCGGCAAATTCTGGTTAACAACGTGGTCTAGATCAAAGTCCACCTTAGCGAGTCACGCGTATATTATACTTAACTGGGTTAGTTAAGTCGTGTTATGGTTCGGGAACTATCAGTTTAGTATAGAGGATCATCGGATGTTAGTCTACAGGTGCATTAGATGTCAGTCCTTAACCAAGTGTACAAGTGGTGACGATTCGTAGAATCGTCAGAGCATAGGGAACATAGAAGTCTCGAGTCCCGGAAATTGGTGAACGGGGGTGAATATGTTTGTTTGCAAGTATTATATGTTTACAATCATTATGTGACTTGTCGGTATGTGAAAATGTGTTAACATATGTTAAAACGGGGTTTAACGCGCAAATACACGGAACCAACCCCTATAGGCGATTAGGGGAGGCTAATCGCCTATAGGGGATGCGATTGGGCCTCATTGGGGGCGATTGGGTGCTAATCGCATGCCCTAGGGGGCGATTAGACCCTAATTGCATGAAATGTCATGCGATTAGCAACCTAATCGCATGTAACTGCTGCATAATCGCATGGAACGTGCTGGACGACTAAAAACGACTATAAATACAATACTTGACCTCCTAAACTTCATATTAGCAACCCTAGTCGTCCCACAACTCGCCCAAACACACACACAACCTCTGGAACACGATTTTGGATCAAAACACAAGATTTCAAGCCTATTACATCAATCTATCACAAATCTAAGGTGTGGTTTTCATTCATGCAACTTTTATTAAACGTTTTTATTGAATCCCTAATGGTCCAGACCTGTTTTAAAACAAATAAGTCTTCTGAAAATCGTTAATAAGCATTGTTAATCGGATTCTAAATATCATGCATGTTGTATGTGTGTTTATGATTAAAAGATAGGGTTTTTTTGATTCATGAAAGATGATTAACATGTTATTAAGGTAGTTACAGATTGATGATGATGGCATGATAATGAAATCTGAGTTATTGTTAATTAGGGTTACGGTTTTGCATGCTAATGTGATGTTTCATGTTATGTGTGTTGTCTTTAAGATACATGATTGCATTCAGGGCTGATAGATCGAGGTTAAACGAAGGATTTTGATGGAAATATGTTTGATATAGTTGTTTGGTTGATATTTGATGTTTACACACGTTCTGGGATTGATTTGGAGTGTTAAACGCGCGAAAAACCGGAACAGCAATGCTGTAGGCGATTAGCAACCCTAATCGCCTATATGACACCCTAATCGCCTATAGTGTAGGCAATTGGGGGCTAATTGCCTTCGTTGCATGCAATTGTGATCCTAATTGCTAGTTAAGTCCTGAAATGCATGTCTTATGACCTTATCGCCTATAGACACATGATTTGCATGTCTTATGACCCTAATTGCCTATAGTATAGGCAATTAGCACTCCTAAATGCCTGTTGACTTTCATAATTGCTAGTTGACTTTTCCTACACGCCTGTACTGCTGCTGTAAGTATATTTTGACATATCGGGACCCGATTTGACACCTAAGAACATGCTAGGAACCCCGTAACATATCTAATAACTTGGTAACATGTGTTCGGACTTATTTATGTGATACTTGAACTACGTGCTATAACTTGTTGGACTTTAACGTATGTTAAGTGTGATTGCATGATTGTATGCTGTGAGTGCAAGTATAACACGGGGAGTCTCGGGTCACCAATGGGATGTCGAGTCTTGTACTTTGGGTTAACTTAACAGTCACGGTGTTTTCAAACGAACTTGGTTATGGTCTGGACATCTAGGGACTAACTAACCTACGGGTTATTAGTCTAAGTACTTGTAACTGTCATATGTTAGGTCGCCGCTTTACGGGGCTAGCATAGCTTGCTGATATTATTCGTGTTTCAAAGTAACGCAACCTAAGGTGAGTTTACGGCCCCTCTTTTAACTGGTTTCACTTTTCGGGGGAGAAAACATGTGTTAAACTTATGTTTTGGTAACAACTGTCATACTATGGGTTTCTATGGTTTACTATACGATCTCTGGAAGTCCCGGGGAAAACCATGAATGTGCGGGTTAGCACAACGGGGAAATGTGAATAGATCTATTGGGAGTGACCAACCCCGCTCGTCGGCTTGGAGGGCCGGGCGAGTGCATATTGTCTCAAACAGGAACTGGTTTACTATTCGGGCACAACATCTGGTTTGCGAGTTAGTAATGGTTTTCCAATCGTGGTAGTAATAAAACATGCGCCTAGCTAGCGTACCTTGGTTTGCAAATTGTTATAGTATGGACAGGTTGAACTTGGTACTTGGATTACAAAACCTGTAAACTCACCAGCATTTTTGTGCTAACGTAAACTCTTACATGTTTTCTCAGGTCGCTAAGGTAGCACAATGGAACTAGGGCGCACGCGTCTGCACGGCGTCTAGTTAGGATTGCATGGTTTTCAAACATTGAACATTTGGTTTACTTTTGGATTATGTTTTGAGAATAAGCTTCTGTTGTAACTGGAGATTTAAACTATGTTTTTGAAATTGCATATGTTCATTTAGATTTGTTTATTGTGATCGTTGGTTTGGATCCTGGTTTGTCATGCGCCTCGCGGTAAAACTCCGCAAGTGGATTTTGAGGGTGTGACAGATTGGTATCAGAGCCAATGGTTATAGTGAACTAGGACTGCATGTAGAGTCTAGTCTATAGCCGAGTCGCACACACTAGACGATCACATAGTACTAAACATTATGGTGGATTACGTATGGGCTTGTCGGGGTGTCTCTAAATCATCTGACCTTCCTATGTTACATCATCCGTTCTATCTTAAGTCGGGTTACTTGTTTTCTAGGCAGTGTGGTATATTGGGGTAAATCGTGTACTCTTGAGATTTGTCCAAGGCTCGGACATCTCCCTTTCATACTCCAATAGAAACACTTGCCACAAACTACCGTAGCATTACGGTGTATAGCTAAGAGTCTATGTTCGGTGACTTGAACTTTGAACTAGGAGAACACTTGGAGGACCATGTAGAGCGGTTTATCATTTTGGGTGCACACAAAATCATAAACCGAAATGCATGAAAGCCCTAGTGAGCTCTGGGTTTGAATGGATAGTCCTGAGTTGGATCTAGCTTTGATTTTGTGAATGCTAGTGGTTACCATTAGCTGTGAAACTAAATTTTCTCGTTCTTTCTGTCAGAATCATGTCTGGAGTACGAAGAGGACGTGGAGGTGGTCGCAATGGTGGACGTGGTGGTGGTCGCGGTGGTGGTGGTGGTCGTGGAGGTGTAAACCTATCACAGGAAGATCTGAACAACTTGCTACAAGCTGCCTTCCAGTTAGGGCACAATGGTGGTGGTAAGTTGATTTATCCACTTTCGCCTCATTAGTGAACCTTGTTTACATTCTTCGTGGTTTCTCATGCGTTTCATTTCAGGTGGTCCTGTTAACCCACCCCCACCCATGTGTACCTACAAGATGTTTCGGGACTGTAAGCCCCAGGAATTCTCTGGCACTGAGGGTGCGGTGAGTTTGCTCAGGTGGCTGGAAAAGGTGGAGTTAGTGTTTCTGATGTGCAATGGTCTCCCAGAGGATCGAGTCAAGTATGCTGCTGCGTTATTCCAGGATGTTGCTTTGACCTGGTGGAATAACATCACCCAGAATATGGGTATAGGGGAGGCGTATGCTATGCCTTGGGAAAATTTTGTTCAACTGCTGAAGCGAGAGTACTGTCCAAGGGAAGAAGTTCAGAAGTTAGAGCACGAGGTGTGGAACCTCAAGATGACTGGGTCCGAGATTGAAAAGTATACGGTAAGACGTAATGAGTTGGCAGTGCTGTGTCCCGATCTGCATGTGCCAGAATACAGGAGAATTGAACACTATATCTCGGGGCTAGTACCAGAGATCGCGGGTTTGGTGGCTGCGGGAAATCATCCTACATACTCAGAGGTGGTCCGATCGGCTCACAGGATGACAAACTTGAAGGTGAATGAGGGTATTTTGCCTGCTAAGGGTTCGACTGTCAAGGCCCCGGAGAATAACAAGCGTAAGTGGGAAAATGAGGGGAAAGGATCTGTGCCAGCACAGCAGGGTAAGAGATTCGATAGCGGGGGTTCTTCTTCTGGTAACAAACAGGGTGGTTATGCGGGAAAATTACCTAAATGCAACAAGTGTGGGCATCATCACTAGGGGGACTGCGACCGTAATCGTTGTCATCGCTGTCAGCGACTGGGGCATTTTGCTAAAGACTGTCGGGCGACACTTCCATCGACCCAGGCCCCAACTACTAACTCGGCTCCTACTACTCAAGGAACTACGGGAAGACAGGGATGTTACAACTGTGGGGAGACTGGGCATTACAAGAAGGATTGCCCAAAACTGAAGCAGGGCGGGAACAACGGTAACGGGAACAACGGGGGCGGTGGCAGGAATGCACGTGCCTTCGTCATTGGAGCCGCAGAGGCTAGGCAGGATCCTGACACAGTTACCGGTACGTTCCTTCTCAATAATCGCTCTGTTAGTGTTTTATTTGATTCTGGTGCCGATAAGAGTTTTATATCTATGGAAGTTAGTCGACTGCTAGATGTAGTACCCGTACCATTAGAGGCTATGTATATAATTGAGTTGGCTGACGGTAAAAAGATTGAAGCTACTTGTATCCTTCGGGAGTGTCAACTAGAGTTGTCGGGTTTGTCGTTCCCCATCGACCTTATGCCGGTACCTTTGGGTAGTTTTGACGTTGTGGTAGGCATGGATTGGTTGTCTTTGTATCGCGCTGAGATCGTTTGTTACGAAAAGATTATTCGGATTCCTCTCCCTGATGGAGAATTTCTTTCTGTGTACGGTATCAAGGGCGGTGCTCCACTAAATCTCATCTCCAGTATGAAAGCCCTTAAGTATCTTCGAAAGGGTTACTCGGCCGTTTTGGCACTTTTATCTGTTTCCTCTACCGATGAGAAGAAGATCGACGATATTCCTGTTGTACGCGAGTTTCCTGATGTATTTCCGATGATTTATCTGGTCTTCCTCCCCATCGTCAGGTTGAGTTCGGTATTGATCTTGTACCAGGGGCTGCTCCTATTGCTCGAGCCCCCTACCGTCTTGCACCTCCCGAGATGCAGGAATTGTCTAGTCAGTTACAGGAACTCTTGGACAAGGGTTTCATCAGACCAAGTTCTTCCCCTTGGGGAGCCCCGATTCTGTTCGTTAAGAAGAAGGATGGAAGTTTTCGATTGTGTGTGGATTATAGAGAATTGAACAAGGTGACCATTAAGAACCGTTATCCTCTCCCACGTATTGATGATCTATTCGACCAACTCCAGGGTTCTAGTTACTACTCTAAGATTGATTTGAGGTCCGGTTATCACCAGTTGCGCGTAAGGGAAGCTGACGTTGCAAAGACTGCTTTTCGTACACGTTATGGCCATTTCGAATTCTTGGTCATGCCTTTCGGTCTCACAAACGCACCGGCGGTTTTCATGGACTTGATGAATCGCGTTTGCAAACCATATCTTGACAAGTTCGTTATCGTGTTTATTGATGATATCCTGATTTACTCCAAGAACAAGACCGAACACGAGGAACACCTGCGTTTGGTTTTGGAACTTTTGCGACGGGAACAACTTTACGCTAAGTTCTCAAAGTGTGAATTTTGGTTACGCGAAGTTCAGTTCCTAGGACATGTGGTTAATGAACTAGGAATTCATGTCAATCCAGCTAAGATCGAAGCGATCAAGGACTGGGGAGCACCAAAGACGCCAACTGAGGTGCGGCAATTTCTAGGCCTTGCGGGCTATTATCGTCGTTTCATTAAGGGGTTCTCGAAGATCGCTCAACCCCTCACCACTCTTACTCAGAAGGATAGAAAATTCGACTGGGGTGAACCACAAGAGTCGGCATTTCAAGAACTGAAGTCTAAATTGTGTTCTGCTCCTATTTTGTCCTTACCTGAAGGCCCTGATGATTTCGTTGTTTACTGTGATGCTTCTACTCATGGTCTCGGTTGCGTGTTGATGCAACGCGAGAAAGTGATTGCGTATGCTTCTCGTCAACTCAAGGTGCACGAGAAGAACTACACCACCCATGACTTGGAGTTGGGTGCAGTGGTTTTCGCGTTGAAAATTTGGAGACATTACTTGTACGGTACCAAATGCACCATTTACACCGATCACAAGAGTCTTCAACATATTTTCGACCAACAACATTTGAACATACGACAGCGTCGATGGATTGAACTTCTGAACGACTATGATTGCGCCATTAAGTACCATCCTGGCAAGGCGAATGTAGTAGCAGACGCCTTGAGCAGGAAGGAGTCAATTAAACCTCGTCGCGTTCGGGCGTTGCAACTCACCATTCATTCCTCTCTACCTGACCGACTCCGTTCTGCTCAGTTAGAAGCCTTGAAGGAGGAAAACCTTAAAGCTGAGACTATGCACGGTGCCGACAAGCACCTCGAGCGAAGGCCTGATGGCCTGCACTACTTCGCAGAACGCATATGGGTTCCTTTATTCGGGGGACTTCGGGAGCTTGTCCTAGATGAGGCTCACAAGTCCCGGTATTCTATTCATCCTGGTTCGGATAAGATGTACCAAGATCTGAAGGTGCTTTATTGGTGGCCAAACATGAGGTCGGATATAGCCTCATACGTGAGCAAATGCTTGACCTGTGCTAAGGTCAAGGTGGAATACCAGAAACCGTCGGGTCTCTTGCAACAACCTGAAATTCCGGAGTGGAAGTGGGAACGGATTACGATGGATTTTGTCACGCAACTACCTAAGTCACCGAGCGGGAATGATAAGATATGGGTGATTGTTGATCGGTTGACGAAGTCAGCCCATTTTCTCGCTATTAAGGAGACCGACACCATGGATCGTTTGGCTCGTCTCTATCTGAAGGAAGTTGTTTCTAAACACGGGGTGCCGGTTTCTATTATTTCGGATCGTGACTCCCACTTTACTTCTCACTTCTGGAAGTCCTTGCACAAGGCTTTCGGTACCCAGCTGGACATGAGTACAGCTTATCACCCACAGACTGACGGTCAGAGTGAACGCACGATTCAAACCTTAGAAGACATGCTGCGAGCATGTGTGATCGATTTTGGCAAGGGTTGGGAAGCTCATTTACCGTTAGTAGAATTCTCTTACAACAACAGTTACCACACGAGCATCAAGGCAGCTCCGTTCGAGGCACTGTACGGGCGGAAATGCCGGTCTCCTCTTTGTTGGGCTGAGGTGGGTGAGAGTCAACTCACTGGGCCTGAGCTAGTGTACGAAACTTCGGAAAAGATCGTACAGATTCGTAACCGGTTGGCAGCGGCACGGGATCGGCAAAAGAGTTATGCTGATCAGCGTCGCAAGCCATTGGAATTCCAAGTTGATGACAGGGTACTTCTAAAAGTTTCACCGTGGAAGGGCGTCATACGCTTTGGGAAGCGTGGCAAACTCAACCCTCGGTATGTCGGTCCATTTACGATCCTGGAACGGATTGGACCGGTGGCGTATCGTCTTGATTTACCGACGGAGCTCGGCAACATACATAACGTCTTTCATGTGTCCAACTTAAAGAAGTGTCTGGCTGACGAGTCTCTCATTGTTCCACTGGAAGAGATCAAGGTTGATGATCGTCTTCGGATTGTGGAGGAACCCGTTGAGATCCTTGACTACAAGATTCGTAGCCTACGTCATAGCAAGATTCGCATTGTTAAGGTTCGCTGGAACTCGAACCGGGGACCAGAGTACACTTGGGAACGAGAGGATCAGATGAAGTCTAAGTATCCTCATCTCTTTCCTAAGGAAGCGTTCGAATCGAGATATGTCTCCACTGCAGCTGAATGAATCTCGGGGCGAGATTCCTTTTTAACGTGGGGATGATGTGACAACTCGGGTAAATCTCTCTTTTGGTTTCTATCTTTTATTTGTTTCTTTTGTTATTCCTTTTGGTGCTTGTGCAATTTTCGGGACGAAAATTCTTTTAACGTGGGGATGATGTGACACCCGGCAAATTCTGGTTAACAACGTGGTCTAGATCCAAGTCTACCTTAGCGAGTCACGCGTATATTATACTTAACTGGGTTAGTTAAGTCGTGTTATGGTTCGGGAACTATCAGTTTAGTATAGAGGATCATCGGATGTTAGTCTAGAGGTGCATTAGATGTCAGTCCTTAACCAAGTGTACAAGTGGTGACGATTCGTAGAATCGTCAGAGCATAGGGAACATACAAGTCTCGAGTCCCGGGAATTGGTGAATGGGGGTGAATATGTTTGTTTGCAAGTATTATGTGTTTACAATCATTATGTGACTTGTCGGTATGTGAAAATGTGTTAACATATGTTAAAACGGGGTTTAACGCGCAAATACACGGAACCAACCCCTATAGGCGATTAGGGGAGGCTAATCGCCTATAGGGGATGCGATTGGGCCTCATTGGGGGCGATTGGGTGCTAATCGCATGCCCTAGGGGGCGATTAGACCCTAATTGCATGAAATGTCATGCGATTAGCAACCCTAATCGCGTGTAACTGCTGCATAATCGCATGGAACGTGCTGGACGACTAAAAATGACTATAAATACAATACTTGACCTCCTAAACTTCATATTAGCAACCCTAGTCGTCCCACAACTCGCCCAAACACACACACAACCTCTGGAACACGATTTTGGATCAAAACACAAGATTTCAAGCCTATTACATCAATCTATCACAAATCTAAGGTGTGGTTTTCATTCATGCAACTTTTATTAAACGTTTTTATTGAATCCCTAATGGTCCAGACCTGTTTTAAAACAAATAAGTCTTCTGAAAATCGTTAATACGTATTGTTAATCGGATTCTAAATATCATGCATGTTGTATGTGTGTTTATGATTAAAAGATAGGGTTTTTTATGATTCATGAAAGATGATTAACATGTTATTAAGGTAGTTACAGATTGATGATGATGGCATGATAATGAAATCTGAGTTATTGTTAATTAGGGTTACGGTTTTGCATGCTAATGTGATGTTTCATGTTATGTGTGTTGTCTTTAAGATACATGATTGCATTCAGGGCTGATAGATCGAGGTTAAACGAAGGATTTTGATGGAAATATGTTTGATATAGTTGTTTGGTTGATATTTGATGTTTACACACGTTCTGGGATTGATTTGGAGTGTTAAACGCGCGAAAAACCGGAACATCAATGCTGTAGGCGATTAGCAACCCTAATCGCCTATGCTATAGGCGATTAGGAAGCTAATCGCCTGATATGACACCCTAATCGCCTATAGTGTAGGCAATTGGGGCTAATTGCCTTCGTTGCATGCAATTGTGATCCTAATTGCTAGTTAAGTCCTGAAATGCATGTCTTATGACCTAATCGCCTATAGACACATGATTTGCATGTCTTATGACCCTAATTGCCTATAGTATAGGCAATTAGCACTCCTAAATGCCTGTTGACTTTCATAATTGCTAGTTGACTTTTCCTAATCGCCTGTACTGCTGCTGTAAGTATATTTTGACATATCGGGACCCGATTTGACACCTAAGAACATGCTAGGAACCCCGTAACATATCTAATAACTTGGTAACATGTGTTCGGACTTATTTATGTGATACTTGAACTACGTGCTATAACTTGTTGGACTTTAACGTATGTTAAGTGTGATTGCATGATTGTATGCTGTGAGTGCAAGTATAACACGGGGAGTCTCGGGTCACCAATGGGATGTCGAGTCTTGTACTTTAGGTTAACTTAACAGTCACGGTGTTTTCAAACGAACTTGGTTATGGTCTGGACATCTAGGGACTAACTAACCTACGGGTTATTAGTCTAAGTACTTGTAACTGTCATATGTTAGGTCGCCGCTTTACGGGGCTAGCATAGCTTGCTGATATTATTCGTGTTTCAAAGTAACGCAACCTAAGGTGAGTTTACGGCCCCTCTTTTAACTGGTTTCACTTTTCGGGGGAGAAAACATGTGTTAAACTTATGTTTTGGTAACAACTGTCATACTATGGGTTTCTATGGTTTACTATACGATCTCTGGAAGTCCCGGGGAAAACCATGAATGTGCGGGTTAGCACAACGGGGAAATGTGAATAGATCTATTGGGAGTGACCAACCCCGCTCGTCGGCTTGGAGGGCCGGGCGAGTGCATATTGTCTCAAACAGGAACTGGTTTACTATTCGGGCACAACATCTGGTTTGCGAGTTAGTAATGGTTTTCCAATCGTGGTAGTAATAAAACATGCGCCTAGCTAGCGTACCTTGGTTTGCAAATTGTTATAGTATGGACAGGTTGAACTTGGTACTTGGATTACAAAACCTGTAAACTCACCAACATTTTTGTGCTGACGTAAACTCTTACATGTTTTCTCAGGTCGCTAAGGTAGCACAATGGAACTAGGGCGCACGCGTCTGCACGGCGTCTAGTTAGGATTGCATGGTTTTCAAACATTGAACATTTGGTTTACTTTTGGATTATGTTTTGAGAATAAGCTTCCGCTGTAACTGGAGATTTAAACTATGTTTTTGAAATTGCATATGTTCATTTAGATTTGTTTATTGTGATCGTTGGTTTGGATCCTGGTTTGTCATGCGCCTCGCGGTAAAACTCCGCAAGTGGATTTTGAGGGTGTGACAATAACAATGAACCGGTCCAAAGTTAATTAAGATCCGGGTCACATATATATCAGTCTAAACGTCCAATCAAGTGGGCTGATGAGCTGATGGGCTAGAAATAGAGAGCCCAATAACTGAAATAACCCAAATCAAGTAGTAATTGAATTACATAATAGAGGAGCCCAAATAAATGTCAATAACATCTTTTAACACCCCCCCTTAATTCAATTACTAAACAAATTTGACAACCCCAGTTTTTCACATAAATACTCATGTTGTCCACTGAGTAACCCTTTGGTGAAAATATCAGCTACCTGCTGATCTGATTTCACCTTTAAGGCTTTGACAAAACCACAACTTATTTTATCCCTTAGAAAGTGCCAATCCAACTCAAAGTGCTTGGTCCTGTCATGAAATACAGGATTTTCTGCTATGGAAATAGCAGATTTACTATCACAAAACATATTTATAGGTAACTTACTATCAACACCTAATTCTTTCAAAAGATTAGATATCCAAACAAGTTCACAAACTGTAGAGCACATAGCTCTATATTCTGCTTCGGCTGTAGACCGAGCAACAGTGTTTTGTTTCTTGCTTTTCCAAGAAACAAGACAATCACCCATAAAGACACAGAATCCAGTAACAGACCGTCGAGTAACAGGGCATTTAGCCCAGTCAGCATCTGAGAATGCTGACAAGGTTAAATATTTGCCCTTTTTAAACACTATACCCTTTCCTGGAGATTGCTTAAGATATCTAAGCAATCTAAGAGCTATTTCCTACACTTTTTGAGTCGGCTTATGCATGTATTGACTCAAAAATTGCACTGAATAGCTTATATCAGGACGAGTAAGGGACAAATATATTAATTTACCTATGAGTTTCTGGTAACCTGTAACATCCTCTAAAAGTTTTTGATCTTTATCATTTTTGAGAACAAGATTATAATTCTGCTCAATTGGGACTGTCACAGGTTTACACCCAAGATACCCATACTCACTCAAAAGATCTAGACAATATTTCCTTTGATTAAGGCAAATTCCTTGATCAGAATATAACACCTCAATGCCAAGAAAATATTTCAGTTTACCTAGATCTTTTATTTGAAAATTTTCCTTTAATAATGTTTTAACATTATCAATCTCAGATTTACAGTTACCAGTGATAACTATATCATCTACATACACAAGTAACACAACAAAGATTTCACCAACACTTTTAACAAACATGGAATAATCACACACACTTTGAACAAAACCTATATCTTTTAAAACATCCACAAGTTTTTCATTCCATTTTCTTGGTGCCTGTTTTAGACCATATAATGACTTGACCAGTTTACACACTTTTGACCCATTTCCAGAAGTATATCCTTCTGGTAAATGCATATAAACATCCTCAGTTATTGACCCATATAAGAAAGCATTGTTTATATCAAGCTGATATAATGTCCAGTTATTTTGGACAGCTAAGCTAATTACACTCCTAACAGTTACCATCTTAACCACATGAGAGAAGGTTTCTCCAAAGTCTAAACCTTCTCTTTGATTATACCCTTTAGCCACTAATCTGGCTTTATATCTATCAATCTGACCATCAGACTTATATTTCACTTTATAGACCCATTTACATCCAATTGCCTTTCTACCAGGTGGTAGATCAGTGACAATCCATGTATTGTTTCTATAAAGTGCCTCCATCTCATCATTCATAGCCTCAATCCAGTGTGGATCTTTAGAGGATTGAATATAAGATGCAGGTTCAACAACTTTATTCACAGTAGATACAAAACACATATTTTCAACAGATAAATTTGAATAATTAACAACTTTCTCAATAGGATACCTAACTTTGCCTTTTAACACAAAGTCATTAAACTTTTTAGGCAAAACTGACTCTCTACTGGACTGCCTAACTGGCCTACTTCCCTTAGGAGTCCTTGTCTCTTCATCTGATCCCACCAACCCAGTACAGCTAGTCCCTCCTCCTAGAGCACTACTAGGTTGCTGATCATGCCCACCATCATGATCTACCTCACTAGACTGCCTAGGTAAGTCATCTAACTGTCCACTAGGTGAGTGATCATGAGACCCATTAGGTTCCCCTTCATCATCGGGAAGGTTTTGAAAAAAATGTTTTGTTTGGTCACTATCAGAAATTTCAGTTTCAAAATTGTCAAAAAAATTTAAGTGATTTATTTTTTCAAGAACAGCCTGCTTATGTTCAGTTTTAAAGGGATATATGTTTTCATAAAATTTTACATCCCTAGAAAAATCCTCTTTTTTTTTGTTTCTAAATCTAACAATTTATAACCCTTTTTTACAAAAGAATAACCTAACAAAACACATTTATCAGCCCTGCTACACAGTTTATCAGGGTCATCTAAAACAGTTTTAAAGCATAAACAACCAAAATTTCTTAAGTGACTAAGTTCGGGGGGGGGGGGGAACCCATAAACTAACTCATAGGGACTCTTACCATTCAAAACAGACGAGGGAATCCTGTTAATCAAATAAGCAGCAGCAAGCACACAATCAGACCAGAAACTTAAAGGTACACTACTTTGAAATAAAAGAGCTCTAGCTGTGTTTAAAAGGTGTCTGTGCTTCCTCTCCACAACACCATTTTGTTGTGGAGTGTAAGCACAGGAAGTCTGATGAAGTATACCTCTTTTATTACAAAACTCAATAACCTGTTTGTTTATAAACTCAGTCCCATTATCACTTCTGAACATCTTAATATTTTTAGAAAACTGAGTTTTAACTAACTCATAAAAACAAACAAGATTTACAAATACTTCAACCTTAGACTTTAACAAGTAGACCCACACAGATCTAGAGTAATCATCAACAATTGTAAGAAAATACCTAAATCCCTCTTTGCTTGTCACTCTATAGGGACCCCATACATCCAGGTGTACAAGGTCTCCTACAGACTTGGACTTGTGATCACTAAGAGGGAAAGGGACCCTGACCTGCTTTGCCTTGTGACAGATATCACATGGCATAGTGTCAGGATCTCCAACTTTTAACCTATCCTTCAACATAGCTAGAACTTGACTTGAGGGGTGTCCTAACCTACTATGCCAAAGACTATGGTCAGTTACACTATTAAAACACACACAACTGAAACTCACATCTTTACCAACAAAGTATAGACCATCTTGTTGTCTACCAGTCACCAGGACTCTCCTTGACTTGGAATCCTGGACAAGACATTCATGTTCATTAAAGAGAACATCTAATTTGTTATCCTTGGCTAGTTTATGTATAGACACAAGGTTAACACAGTAATCAGGTATGTAAAACACATCAGTTAAGACAACACCATCAGCAAGTTTTATATCACCAATTTTAGTAACTTTAGCATTTGTGCCATTAGGATGTTTAACTTCCAAGTTATATTTAGACACATCAACACAGTTGATCATGTACTTATCACTGCCAACCATGTGTTGGTTGGCACCAGAGTCCATGATCCAACCAACAAGTAAAGCAAACTTAATCAAGTTGGAACAACTTGAAAAGTTTTTAAAAATTTTAGACAACTTGGACAGAACAGACATGCTAGAGAACCCACTAACTACAACAGACTCACCTCCGACATTGGAGCTCTGAGGATCTCCAGTAGACTTGTCATTTATAAGATTCATTAACCTAGAGATCTGCTCAGGAGTAAAAGGTGAGCAAGAAGTAACACTGCAACTCACATTGTTACTAGTATTGGTCATACCACCTTTCCAATTACCTTGAGTTCTATTAGGATTACTGTTATTATTATTATTTGACCAATTTGTATTGTTACCAGTTTTCCTTTGAACCCCATTTGGATAACCAACAATTTCAAAACATCTTTCTTTGGTATGACCAATTCTATTACAATGTGTGCATTTCAGATTAGGGTTAGGTCCCCTATTGAAACCTTTCCTATTATCTAAACCTTGATTAGACTTAGCAACAAAAGAGACATTTGTTGCTTTTGATCCACTGCTGGTTCCTCTATGAGATTCCTCTCTAGAGACGACAGCAAAAGCAGTTTTCACTGAAGGTAGTGGATCACTAGTCAGAAGAGTAGTCCTAACAGGTTGATATATCTCATCAAGCCCCATCAAGAATTGCATGAGTTTAATAAGGCAATTAAAATCATTGAACTCTTTAGAGGCTTGACATGTACAAGCAAGCAACTGAACTATGGAATCAAACTGTTTCCACATTGTATTCAGTTTATTATAATATTCAGACACAGAACTACCACTCTAAGTTATACCATTTATTTTTTGATGTAGATTAAACATAACACATCCATCAATTCTATCATAGGTTTCCCTAAGATCTAACCAAACATCTCTAGCATTTTCAGAAAACACTTGTCCAAGATACAATTCTTCACTTACAGAATTAATCAACCAAGAAAGGACAACAGAATTACACCTATCCCATTGTCTGGCTAAAACATCATTATCAGCAGATTTAACACAGCTTCCATCAATAAACCCTAATTTGTTTTTAGTTTGCAAAGCAAGTTTCATAGACTTAGACCAAACAGAATAGTTTTCTGTACCCTTTAGCTTTATTGTTATAATAGACAAGCTAGATGTATCACTAGGATGTAAAAACAATGGATCACTAATATCCAATTTACTAACAAGAGTTGCTTCACCAGCACCAAGGCTAAGGTTACTACCACCAGAGGTGGCAGTCCCACCTCCTGCTGGATCAACAATATCATCCATAACACACAACAGAACACACTCAATCAATCAAACAATATAGAATATCCTAGAAGGACGAAGCTGAGCCAGTGATACAGATAGTGGATTCGTCACTCAAGGTGTCCACCCAGTTCTTAACTCAGGAGCCCTTTTATAACTATATAATACGTATAAACCAGACAACCAATAACCAAGACAAGAAACAATTAAACACACAAGACTCCAAATAGTCGGCACAATACCGGTCCACCCTAACCCGGTCAATAGCCTCTAGACACAACAGACAGACAAAAGAAAAGGAAAGATCTCACAGAGAGGGGGAACCCAAGTTAGGGTTTCTCCAACCTACAACCAACACCTTCACTTAGGGTGCTGAGTTGTAGGAGCAATTGAAGCTATATTTTTCCAATCCAAGAGCTCCACAGATCCGTAGCCAACAATGGTTGACTTCAACAACCTGATAACAACAATATACCAGACACAAGCAATAATAGACCAGATCTATAGTATGAAGATCAGATCTACTATTTTACAAAACCCCAAGAACCAGATCTACAACTCAGATCAGATCCTTGTTACAAAAAACCAGCGGAAAAACACAAAGAATATCCAAGATCGAGAGCCTGAGGCTCTGATACCATGTAAACTTTTAGGGTTTCAACAAAGAACTTTAACAAAAAATAATCAACAACACAGGAGCCAACATAAACTCACAACCATAACAAAGAGATATAGGCGACAAAACAAGGTGACCAAGCTCTTATTAACCCAAACCAAAAAGTACCCCCCAATACCCAATAGATCTCAGTAAAACACTGAGATCAGAAATAAATATTTGATACAAGAAGATCTGCTGATGGATTAGATCAGCAGATCATAACCAGACTGAAATACAAATGAATGAACAGACTTACAAACAATAAGAAACCCTAGATGAAAACCCTAGACGACTGAACAAGAGAGAGATAACAAGAGACTAAAAACTGGAGCTCGTACGTCTGAGCTCACTTTTTAGAGAGAGATAAAAATGATCCAACGGCTGTGATAGAAACAATCCAACGATCCTCATTATGCCATGTCATCGATCTGTGTGAACAAACACACAAACAAACACAAATAATAACAATGAACCGGTCCAAAGTTAATTAAGATCCAGGTCACATATATATCAGTCTGAACGTCCAATCAAGTGGGCTGATGAGCTGATGGGCTAGAAATAGAGAGCCCAATAACTGAAATAACCCAAATCAAGTAGTAATTGAATTACATAATAGAGGAGCCCAAATAAATGTCAATAACATCTTTTAACAAAGCCTATATAAAAATATTGGTGACCCAATAAATAATTTGTAGTATGAAACCATACACAAATTAACCAACGTACAACCTTGTGGTTAAAACTTCCCACTTCTAAACAATTGGTTACGGGTTCGATCCTCGTCACAAATAATATGTGGTATGAACCCATACACAAAACTGGTGGATGGAACCAGATGTACTGATGTAGGGATGTATTTAACTATTTATACAATAATTTTATAGTTTTCTTTTTCTAAATTTTAGGGACACGGGTCAAAATACGGATGTTGATGTTTTCATCACCATCCGAATACAACGGGCCCGACCTCAACCCCGTCAACACTTTAACCCCAAAACGTGAAGTCATAATCCCAAACCATTCTAATCATGTCCGTAAACAACTATGCAAAGTTTCGTTTTGATCCAACATCATTAGTTTATTTCCTCAGTTATACCCGAATAAAGTTGTATATCACGTGTAGAGCAAAATAAATTATCACAACGAATTTATAAGTCATAAATCTTAAATATCAATCTTATCTATTAACTTTACGGTTTGTTTTAATCTCTGGTATAGATTGATTTTAAATTGATAAATTATAGATCAACCCATTTCTAGTAAATAACATTAACCTTTTGGGTCATCGTGTTTGATAGTTGATTGTGAACTAACCATTTTCTTGGTAAAATAATTATTAAACCATATTAGAAAGAACACAAGGAAAATATTTTTTTGTAATTAATCCTCATGTTTATTTTAGTAATTGCATGCACACATCGATTTTGATCCTCCAGTGATCTCATGCACAAAACATAACATGTTTACTAAGGCTGCACTTGGAGCTGCGCTTGTGTATGAGTTTTGCCATCACTATCGATGCTTGTGTGTTTATTAGTCTCAACTGGTAATATTTCCGGTCCTACACAAAAACAAGAACACAACATGCACGCCGGCGGATGATGTCGTGGGCAACCTATCCATGCACAATCTTGGGCACTATGACACGCACAACGAGCGCTTGTTGTTTGAGGGAAGTTCATCATGCCTGCAACGCGTAAAAGAAATTAGATATAAAAGGAATATTGTCATTTGGAATGGAACTATACCACAAAATACACTAGAAGAATACATGAAGATATATAATTTATATGGTATACTTAACCTGAAGTGAAGATTAGAAATAAAAGGAAGATGGCCATTTGCAATGGAACTTACATATATCTTTTACTTCTTTCTAACTTGCATATATATAATGTATCGAACACCAGCATTCAATGCTCATTGCTATTAATTACATACTAAAGTGCAAAAAAACATAGTAACTTAAATTTGCAATTACCATTTATTTTATTTTTTTAACTTCAAACTAATTCACCCTTAGACTATCCGGAGTGGTGACACCATGTGTTACAGTGTTGCGCGATTCTTTCTCCTAGCTTCTCTTGATGAAGTATACCTAGTAAATTCCAATGATAACATGGCGATTGGGCTGATTTTCAACATCGTAGATAAGAACCTGGTTTAAAAGAAAAAACATGATTAATGAATAACATGAACACTTTGTGTGTTTTTTTCTGTATGAACGAAATCCCACGAAAAATAGTCGATTTTTTCTCCGTTTTTTATATAGCACTATGGCACTCGTTGGAAAGATAATAAAACGCTCTTTAATTTGGTGTAATTTTTTTCTTTAAAAATCCTGTATATAAAAGATATAAACGTTTAAAAATTATGGGAGGAAATATAAGAGATAAAATTTTAAATTTATTTAAAATTTTTTTTTTCCTAAAATAACTCAATTTAATTAAAAAGGAAATAATTCAAAAACACCAAAAACACTCAATTATTAAGCCACGTGACACTCTTAAGGGGAGGTTGAGGCCTCCATTGCACGCCACATCAGCATATACGTTTTCTTTTATATATATTAATAGATTAATAGATATAATTATTATTTTTTCTTATTTTGACTTTCGACACTGTTTTTATATATAAGTTATCTAACAAGTTGAATATTAAATGTTGACTAGCAATGTGTATTTAAACAATATTGTCAACGAAAAGTATTAACATATTATATTGTATGATACAGATGTTATAAAATATTAATTATTCCTATAGCAACTAATATATAATACTCATTTGTGAGTTGTGACATATGACATCCCCTCATTAAGTTTTTGATATTTTTTCCAACTCATTTATGACACATGGCACTCTCCTATTAATATATCAATTTTTTTTTGGTTAAGAAACACCAAAAGAGTCTTTATGTAATATATTGACTTTTATATTTATAGTTATTTAAAAATTGATATAACGTTCGTGTTTAAAACATTGACCATATAATTATCAATCTGTAAAAAAACTTACCATATTTAAAATTAATTATAATATTTTTCCATGTTTTTCAAATATTAACTATATAATCAATAATTTTTCTTATTTTGTCTTTCGACAGTGTCTTGAATATATATTATCTAAGAAGTTGAATATTAAATATTGACTACCATTGTGTGTTTAATCAAACCTGTCAACGATAAGTATCGACATATTATATTGTATGGTACAAATGTTATAGAATATTAATTAATCCTCTGATATTCACTTTTGTTTTTTATTTCAACATGTTACAAACAAAGTATATGTGTTCTTTTATATGTCACGTGTTTTTATTTATGTAGTTGCAATTATATTATATTATACTATGTAATAAGTAAGAGTTGGATGAACAGTTCTTATGGCATTTTCGTAATTTATGGTTTCCTCAAAGGTATACGTGTCATTAGCGCCTATATTACAACTATTGCATCTGCCTCACTCATTTGTTGCATTATTGCATCTTCTCTCTCTCTCTCTCTCTCTCTCTCTCTCTCACTTGATCGACCTTCCTGAGGCGGTGCTCTCTGCCGTCGCTGCCATTCCCTCGATCACCACCGTCCTTTCATATTTGTCATCTCTTCAAACAACCCACCACACATAAAACCAGATCCCACCTCAAAACCTCTCTCTGATAGCGCTAAACAACAACTTAGCAACCCGCCCAGAAACTCACCGGCCAGTGATCGTGTAGGTATGTTTTCTGATCGACTTTTGTTTCTTACGTAATTTATTTGTTTCAATTTTTGGTCTTTTCTTCCTGACGAAAACCTTTGACTAGGGTTTCGAAGTGAGATGCAAGCGCAATGGGTACCAAAAGGCTATAATAGAGTTACACGGTCACAGAGAGCATCTTTAGCCAGAATCGGTACTCTAGCGGCTACGACGACGGCTCCGGTAAGCTTTGTTTCCTATGTATTCAACCATACGAATAGTTATTTAAGCTTTTTGGTCTTCTGATTCTTCCCTGTTTCTTGACCATCCCTGTTTCTTCATGGGTTTTAATGAAGATTTTATTTTTATCAATCCAAGCTTCATACTTTTTTTTTGTATTGGGCAAGTACATTGTTCAATCAAGATTTATCATCTGGGGCTGTTGTTTGAATTTCTGTTGTTGGGTTGTTTTTTTTTATGTGGATAATTTATGTTCAAAGTAGTTGAGGTAGGAACTCATGATCTTGAATCACGATGTTTTTCAAGCTTTTGAGATGAATATTGTATAAAAAGTTTAAATTTGTGTTGATTAAGCAATATAAGTGTTTTTTGTTTGTCTTTTCTTTATGACTACTGTTGTGACACCCGGCAAATTCTGGTTAACAACGCTGTCTAGATGAAAGTCTACCTTAGCGAGTCACGAGTATATTATACTTAACTAGGGTTAGCTAGATAGCTAGATGGGACATACGTGCATTGTTGTGAGTTAATATGTGATTACATGATTAGTGAACCTCGGACGTTGGTGAATAACGAACTTATGTGTCTCTGAGATAGTTGATGAACTTATGTGAAAACCATACGTGATTATGTGAACCTAAACCGAATACGTTAATAAAAATCACTAAAAGTGGAGTATGAGGTTGATTAGGGTCTTAACGCATGGGGTTGCACTTGTTACGGTCCGAAATAACGAAAACGTCAAAGGATAACGCGTCGGGTGATGAAACGAGACACGAACGAGGGCCTCGGGCCTGTGAGCGGCCGCTCACAGGGCCCGAGCGGCCGCTCGCTCATGTCTGACGGGTTTAAACCGCCTTAAACTCTTATTTAAGCATCCTTAACCCCCATGCAACTCCTAAACTCAACCCTAATCGCCCCCTTTTTGCCCCACACGAATTATTAACCCTAAACCACCTGCTAAAGCTCAAGAACATCAATCGGGAAGCTTGGAGAGCGTTCGGTTGGTTGTTTTGGAGTGTTTGTGGTATAATCTTCATTCCCTTATGTTTTAATCTTCTTTAAATTGTTTTAAAACATCAAAACCTTGTTTGTCCAGGTCTGAAAGTATTTTATAAAAGTTAAAACATGATGATTACGAAGATTAAAAGGGTCAAGCACATTGTTATATAATGAATGTTATATGTTTTGCATGATTATGCATGTTCTTGATGTTTTAGACTTCTAGGGTTTGTGAATAATGATGTTTGTGATGTATAATTAGGGTTTTGATCAGATGTGGTTCTTACTAATGTTGTATGATGATTATTAGGTGTTATTGATTGATAATATGCAACTAGGGTTTGATATAATTGATAATATTGCATGATTAGAATCTGGACAGATTCTGAATGTCGAATTGTAGGGTCTGTTTCGTGGCTTGAAAACAATTGGTTTGATCGATTCTTTGCATGAATAGATTGTACATAGTCTTAGCTTTTTAGAATGGGCAAAATCATCTGATTTGGATGTCGTTTGATACGTTTTTGGAATTTTCATTTAAAATCGGTCAGGTCAGAATTTCGGGTATCAAACTGAGTCAACTTTGAAACATCATAAATCAAGTTTTATAAAGAGTTGGGTTGTGAAATTTTTACAGAAGGTTAATATTGGAGTAATATGAGTTTTCCAAGTAGATTCATCCCGTTTGGATGAAAACACAATTTTTGGGAATTTATCTACCAAACTGACCTGTTAGGAAGGTTTTCTGAACATAGATGTATTAGACGAATTTTAATTATTTTTGTGTTTGGATTTAAGACAAAACAAAAATAGGTATTGTTAAGTGAATCCCAAAGAAAATTCAGTAAAAATTTGGGAGGTTAACTCACTGATTTGCTATTTTAAATAAATTCGTTTTGATGGCGCACAATCTGTCTTGAAAACACAGATTGTGTATTATGTGCTTATGTGATTAATTGAGGTCTTAGGTGGTATGGAATTGACATGTAACTGAAGTACACTTGTCTGAGACACATACGGAATGTAGAAACTAATTGTAACCAACGTATTCACCAACGGGTCCGTAGGATTTACTTATGCATGTAGAATCACTAGGTGTCACTTACACGCTTTTGAACATTTAAAACGCCTTGGACAAACGAGTTATATGGTGTAATGATATTACGCCTATACTCACTTAATGACACTGTTATTAGGGTGTCGGTAGCATATATTACTTGCTGTTCGGATTCTTTGCTGGCACGTTAAGGTGAGTTTACGGCCCCTCTTTTAACTGGTTTCACTTTTTGGGGGAGAAATCATGTGTTAAACTTATGTTTTGGTAACAACTGTCATACTATGGGTTTCTATGGTTTACTATACGATCTTTGGAAGTCCCGGGGGAAACCATGAATGTGCGGGTTAGCACAACGGGGAAATGTGAATAGATCTATTGGGAGTGACCAACCCCGCTCGTCGGCTTGGAGGGCCGGGCGAGTGCATATTGTCTCAAACAGGAACAGGTTTACTATTCGGGCACAACATCTGGTTTGCGAGTTAGTAATGGTTTTCCAATCGTAGTAGTAACAACACATACGCCTAGCTAGCGTACTTTGGTTTACAAATTGATATAGTATGGACAGGTTGAACTTGATACTTGATTACAAAACCTGTGAACTCACCAGCATTTTTGTGCTGCCGTAACTCTTACATGTTTTCTCAGGTCGCTAAGGTAGCACAACTGAACTAGGGCGCACGCGTCTGCACGACGTCTAGTTAGGATTGCATGGTTTTCGAACATTGAATAATTTGGTTTACTTTTGGATTATGTTTTGAGAATAAGCTTCCGCTGTATTTGGGGATTTTAAACTATGTTTTTGAAATTGCATATGTTCATTTAGATTTGTTTATTGTGATCGTTGACTTGGATCCTGGTTTGTCATGCGCCTCGCGGTAAAACTCTGCAAGTGGATTTTGAGGGTGTGACAACTGTGATTAGCTCTCCCGTGTTCATTATTTTATTGAATAACATATTTATTCTTGATGAGGAAAATGATTAAAATATGGGGTGTAAGGTTATTACAAGCAATCATTTGTCAATAACTCAACCATTATACAGTGATTGGAAAGTTTATTTGGGCTAATTTGGTTGGTCATTTGAGTTTATGTTGACTAAGTGTGTATCTTTGTCTTGATTAGGACTATCGTCTGTCCGTGCATACAATTCTTACATCCAATCAACTTAACAGGTAATGACTCAAATTTATTTTTTCATTCTTATTGCTTATTCTATTTTACATATACCGATCAAGGTTTCAGGATTTCCACTTGGTTGTTATTGGTTCAGCTTTTCATAAACATTTGACCTGCTGATGGTGAATTAGAGGCAGCGACAGGACGAACTGATAAGTTTCGTTGCAATAAAGACTCCATGGGTCCCAAGTTCTTTCTATTTTTTGGTTTTTTAAAATACATGATACTTTGAATGATCATGAACTACACTGTTCTGGCTGTTTTGAAACTAGACAAACAATGGGTGTATTGGTGAGAATGGAAAGCTTTCTGAGCATTGATGGAATGTACAGTTTTGCCATAATTGTTGGTTAATAAGGCCCAACGAGAAAAATAAAAAGAAATTGACACATAGATTACTGTGTATAAAACTTCTAACATATGATGAATAATTGATTATGACTATGTTATTTTTTGTTTGTAGCATCTCTACAAATGCTAGAGCAAGCTAAGGGCCTTGATGTATTGAAGAACAAAGGTGTTATTTATGTTCATAGCTATTAACTTTGACTTTGTTTGTAACACCCCAACCGATGGCGGAAACATCGGGATGTCACGTATTGATGATTGTTCAGTAGCTCATGGTGAATAATAAATTTCATTGAATAATTTAAGTAAGTTACATACAATTGCTCTAAGAATTTGTACATCAAATTGAATAAAACTATGCAAACATCTTCAAGCATCAATTCAAACCTTCAAGCAAGTAGAACCTGAAACATGTTAAGTTGAAAATATTTTGGGTCAACAAAAGTTGGTGAGAATTACATAGGTTTTGATAATCGAATAAAATTGTTGTGCAATTCATGTGTCATGGCAATCTAGTCCATATGCGAAAACATACTAGAAGTAAATCGAGTGCATAATCAACCTTGTGACTGTTGTATTGTGGTACATCCCATACGCTCATGGTTCACTCGTTTATATTGCAGTAACAAACACCCACGTAACCTTTGTAGGAGGCACGTATCCGGGTGGGATTGTCAGTCCAATAGATCTATCAATGTATACCGTTTGGCTGATGAATGTTTATGCTAGAATTGTGCTTACCCTAGTCATGTTCAAGACATAATGCAACATAGAAATACATATAGACACATTGATGATTGAATTGCATAAATAATGTTGTAACATGTTTCACCCCAAAAATTGTGATAAATAGAAAAGGGGCTATGTAAAACTCACCTTAGCAAAATGTTATATCTCGTAAAAAAAAATAGAATAATGTGTTGTGAATGTATGCGAGGCGAATCCCAAAGACTCAACAACGTAGCTAGTCCAAATTGAAGAAAACGAAAAATAAAGAATATCAAGCTTCCAATTCGCCAATTACAAGAGCTTATAATCAAAGCTTCAATTGTAGAAGTAATAGACTATAGAAGAAAGGTATGAGGGAAAGTTTAATCGGATTGAAACAATCGATTTAGAGGTGCAAAGTATAATGGGTCACAGGTGGGTTTTTATACTAGTTTTGGAGTCAATTAGCCATTAAAATTGGTCAACACCATAAAGTAAGGTTTTATGATGAATTGACTATTTGACTAAGACTTTGACTGTTTGACTAAGACTTTGACTAGGACTTTGACTATTTGACTCAAGGCTTTATTTAAAAAAAAAAATCTTGTATGTGAAAAAAAAAATTTAGAATCATATTATTATTATTATTATTTATATACATTTATGTATGTATATAAGTTGTGAGTTAGGATAAATAAAGACTTAGGCACATTTGTATAATATTAATGATAAAGGTGTAATAATATATATATATATATATATATATATATATATAAGGGCTTTTTATGTATTAAAATTTTGGGGAAAATTTTGCGATGTTACATTGTTTGCTATATGCTTTTCATTTTGATCTCAGGTGATTTTTTGATATGTGATTTTTTTAGGAATACATATTATTAAAACATTTTTGTTAGCAGCTTATTCGAGAGAAGAAGCTAAAAAAATTAGTGTACGTGTTCGATTTCATGATTAGTTGCAGCTGGTCAGAGGCGATGCGGCTAGAAGGTGGCGGATCTGCAACGTTGGTCGGACGTGAAGACAGCGAGAGAAATTATCTTGGTCAAAAGTGATTGCGAGTGTGTGGAAGCATTCTTTCAGATTAGCGTCGTAAAGAACCTCATTTTGCTATTAGTTTATGATAACATGTGATAGTACTGTTACACCGTCCGCAGGCACAAGCAAGGTGGTGAGGAAACGTAAGAGGAAGAATGCGGCCCCTGCTATTGTTGAGGAAGATGTGGGCCGGAGGCGCAAGAAGTCTAAAAGGGACGGCTTCCCGAACCTTACGACACGGTCATCGCCTTTCCAATTTTTTAGATGCATATCAGTGTTGTCTTCTGAGCAACAATTAGCAGTAAAAGAGATGGGGTTTGGACGTCTCCTACGTTTTAGGATGGATGGGGTGCCTCTGAAGTTGGCCCACTTTGTGGTCGACAGCTTCGATCCTGAAGCCATGGAGATACATGCTCCATGTGGATCCATGAAGATAAACAAGAGCGTGGTTTATAAAATGTTGGGGATACCGAATGCTGGAGTCAAATTGATGTCAACAGAAAGGAAAACTCACATGGATGAAGCTGTGAAAAATGGAGGAAAAATTATAAAACCAAGTTTGTCTCGGCGAAGAGTATGGTTGATAGTATTGAGACGTCGGGTGGGCAAGACACCTTCGATTTCCATATAGATTTCATAATGTGTTTTGTTACTGTTATGATCGATTGTCACAAACAAGGGACCTTACGGGAGGGCATCTTATACCACATATCGAGTGACATGAACTTTTGTGACATTGATTGGTGTGGGCTATTAGTTAAGTAGCTGCGGGACTGTAAAAAGAGTTGGGATAGGTGTGATCCACATAGCCCAATTTCTATGCCGCTTGCAACGCTCACGGTACCATTTTTTGTACTTTGTAATAAAATTCTGTTGTTATACCTGTCATCCATGATAACACGTTGCATACCCCCCCTTTTTTGCAGCTCCTGTATGTCGATAGGGCTACTTGCAAAGGCATGGATGTGGATTACAATGTTAAACCAATGACTTATTGGACGGCGAAGCGGTTGAAGGATAGGGAGAAGTTGGAAATTCTGAATGGTGGGTTTGCAAAAGGTTTGTTTAAGCGGTTAACTATAACATGGGACAAAAATGACAAGCCCTGTATCAAGGTATGTGTTTTTTTTTTACTTTATAACATGTGTTATTTAATATCTATCTCATTATTATTAATGTTTTTTGGATCATGCTTTCTATGTAAAAAAATAGGACCGCTGCAAGTGGTAGAAGCCAACATTGATGAAATGTTGAAGTACAAAAAGAGAGTCGAAGATGTCTTAGGAGGGTTGTGTGCAGATCATCCTGTTGAGGTTGATGTTCAGACTTTGAAGGCAAGATATGCAACACTTCTGGATGATAAACCTATATGGATCCGAGATCTTCAGGCTAGTGAGCAAATAAACAATTTGATAGGTAAATTAAATGCGGAGGATAATGATTCAGCAGGGTGCCAGGGTAGTGATAGTTTAAATGATGTTGACTGTGCAAGCCCTGATGTGAGTCAATACCGAAAAAGCATGCACAAAAAACGTAGCTATAAATCACATGACGGGCATCCGCGCCATGATGTTGACGGTGCGCCTAGTGAGAGTTTAGGTGATCTAGCTATTTTATTGAACTTTTCTGGTAGTTGATTATGACTCCTTTATACTAACATGTGTTAAATATGGTACATGATCAGGTGTTGACCAAAAGGAGCTTGCGACTGATGAGTTGGGTGATCCAGGTGTGGTTGTTAGTCAGTATCGGAACAGTTTATGTAAGGATGTGGAAAAACGTACACGAAGTGGGGAGCCCAACAAAGGTACCGCAACACTTAAGTAACAGGTGTTAGTAATTTTCTACCCATATCTAACATGTGATACTGTATTTGTTTGTCAGGTGACGGTGAAGGGCGTATGTCGCTGAAAAATAAAAGCACATAATCCGCTGGGGCGCCTTCAGGGAAACAGTCTGCAAGGAGCAAATTAAGGCGACTGTGTGTTGACGGCGACGACGCACAAGATGTTGTGGACGATGGAGGGGCAGAACTTGCGCTAGGTGTGAGCAATCTGGTGGGGAAGCTAGAAGGGGGGGGGGACCTTGCTACAAGTGATGCGCACAAGTCACCACCATGTGATGTATTTAATTATAATTATAGGGAACATGCTTCCTTAATCCTATTTTTTTTTCCAATAAAGGAATTTTATGTTAAACCTCTGTCAATTTGACAGGTGCTGACGCGGAAGTAGTTGCCCCTACTTGTGAAGAAGCTGTTTTACAACACACAAAGACGTGTGGAAAGCCTGAAGGGGAGGGCATTCGCAGTACTCAGTCATGCAATGCGCCAGAAGGTTATTAGTTGTAGTCTTTCTTAGTCTGTGTTGAAACTGGTAACATGTGTTAACTGAGTCTCGGTTTGGCAGATCCTGTATTGCAAGATGTTGGGAGTCGTGGTATATTTGGGGAACTTCAAAAAACGTTCGAAAAGGAACGAAACATTAAGGTTGGTACGACGGAGGTAGTAATGGAAGAAGGTAAGTGTGAATCCGCTGGTCTTTCTTATAATAATTAGATACTTTACTGTTTATTAAACATTACACATGGACTAACATGTGTTATTTGTTTTGTTGACTATGTATGTTCAGCAGACGTTGACTTAACAGCGGGTTTGCCACAGGCTGAGGGGGGATCAGGTGAACCAATCCTTGTAGAGGGAGGTGCCGGTAGTAGCATCAATGCTGAAAGACGGTTGGTGAAAATGCTGGTTATGTTTATGATGGCCCAAGTTGGAATGTTGGTTTGACACAGATGGATGTTGATAGGAAGGGAACACAAGCAGGTATGTTTATGGTTTGTTGTATCGGCGCAAAGTCATACTAACTCTGGCACTAATAAAGTGTTTGTTTCGTTATACACGAATGTAACAGGTGTTAAAGAACAATGTGGTGCGGAGGGGCTTCATAGTGATGCCAATGCGGAAAAACAAGGAGGCGACAATATGAGCGGTGTAAAGGATGATCCAAAGGAGGCAACCATGAAAGTCGCGCCTGATAATTCTAGCAATCAAGCGTTAACAAAGAATCATCAAGTAAGGCTGACTCACATCCTTATAGAGACAAATTTTGTGTCAATATCCAAATATTTTGTAAACAGTGCTAACATGTGTTAGGCTGTTGGTCGACATGTGGCTTAGCTTCATTGTTTAGTGTGGCGGATACCAACAAAACGGAGGTGCTGCTAACACCACCAACACATCGAGAGTTGCATGATGACGACAAAACAAATTGTAAGGGTGTGTGTGTCTGTTATTGGTAAAGCCATTTGATAAAAAATTAACATGTGTTACATTGTGGTTTCGCAGTCGAGGTTACTCCTATCTGTAGTGAGCTGATTATAGACCCAGATAACATCATTGATGTTGAGCCCGTTACCTCGTTTGATGGCGCTACTGGGCTGTACACAAATGGACCCCAGTGGTAGTGTCATGTCAGGGTGGATATAACACGATTATTGAGCACGTGGTTGCGCGGCTTGATGAATGCAGGAGAAACCCCCAACGGGAAAGACTAGTAGCACCTGTTAACTGTCACACCACGCCAACGGCGGAAAACACGTGGCGCGACGCTCGAAAGCATATCAAAGTCAAGATTAACACAAACTATATTTAATTAGAAAAGATCATTATATTAAGATGTCGGGAAGGGATACCTGGTTTCAAACATTACTTAAAATCACAAACATTAAGTTTAAAGTGGGGCGTTTCCGTTCATGTCCCAACCCGATGGTAACAATAGACGAAACCCCCAACCAGTGTCCGACATCCCAAATTCCACCGTACTAGCCGCATACCTGTTCAGCACTTAGTTACCTGAAAGATATGTTTAAAAAGACGTCAATATATAAAATATTGGTGAGTTCACAGGTTTTAGTTTCGTAAATACGACATTTTTACATCCTGTGCAAATCCAGCACGTTTTTACATCCTGTGCAAATCCAGCACGTTTTGTGGCCTTTGTATGGAGTAGCTAGCTCCTACAAATTATGATGATGAGCAATCCCCTGAGTCCCATAACCAAACCAAGACTAATAAATATGCCCCGCTCCAAGTCGTTTCTCGGAACCCAACGACTTAAGTTCAGAATACGTGCACCCCAGGCATACGCCGATGCATAATCGACGCTATCGATTAGGGGTGGGCCTTGTCAGGCACCAATAGTACTATCCAAATATTCCTTCAGTTTCATTTACCTGAATTAATGGTTACAGTAGCGAGGACCCAACCCCGAGTGGCGACCAAAAACTCAAGTACTCATCATGCCACTTACCACATTTTAACCTTTGAAATCATTTCAATATGTGATAACTTTTGACAAACATATCTTTCCCCCAGTTAAAACAGTAAAATGGGGCCGTGAAACTCACCTTAATTTCCATGCTTAGCTAGCAAATAAAATCCAAAGCTTTGACCGACTTCCTCGTGCCCTAAGTACCAATAAAGGACACCTTAAAGTCTATCATATATAAACCTAGCTTATTTTTCCGGTTAAAAGATAGTTTATCCAACTATCTTGACTCGTGTGTACTAACCCGAGTCTTTAAGTGCTTTAACTCGACGAACCGATCGTGACTTACCATAATTCATGTGTTCACATACGGCATAGTACCCAAGTCGCGCACCTGTTACTCTGCGTGTGTAAACCATGTTGGACTAACACCACGAAACGTATAACTCATCCCTGAGCCGTAGCTCATATCGTAAATCGGATAAATATAGTTGTCTTGTACGTTTATTTTTGGGAAAATATACTTTGCAAACACAAATCTTGTTATTAACCCCAATCGATAACATTTGCTACATTATTTCCCAAATCCGAGCATTTTAAAGTATACGGAACTTAGATTTTATAAAAAGGTTCCCAAGTAAAATCGAGCGTCTATATATTTTTGAATCCGAACAATAAACTTTATTAATTACTGAAAACCTTTCGAAAACTCGTCATACTTGACGTTTGGAAAACTATATATATTTGTTTTGAAAATATTTTCCGGGATTCACTTATTATCATTACAAATAATCTTTGTCAAACACTTGGAAGTTATTTATAAAGACGCACAACAATATCGCGTTCGTTGTGCTCCGGATTTTATAAAATTTCAGCAGAGTTTCCTCTGTTTTTGTACAACCCAGACAACACAAGTGTCTTCAATTTTCCCAAAATCAATTTCCAAACACAAGACATTCAATCTATTTATCCGCATTTCCGAATTAAATGAGGCTTATACATTTCGACGATTACATAAGTTACACTTAATTATATATAACTATATATACAACATATAGTCCAACAAATTAAGTCCGATATACAATAACACCATGTCACGTTTTAATATACAAATGCTATTTATCTGATTTATATTTGTGGTATATTTCATATACGGTTCGTTCGCGAGTTAACACCAAATTTGTTCGTATTTTTCTAATTTATAAATATATATTTATAGATCTAAAACAATAAATACGAAATTTACCACTTGTTCGCGTGACCCGACACGTCGTCTCGAACGACGTGTTAACAGAATCGAAACGTTGACCAGGTCTGACTCATGACCGAATTTTGACCAGGAGTTGACCGGACCCGACCCTGGCCCGAACATCCAAACGAAACCGAAAGAACCAGATCTGACCCGGATCTAACCTGGACCAGGTATGACTCCGAGGTCTGAAAGCTAACCAGATCTCCGAGTCCGAAACTCGGAAACGAACGCAAGCGGCCCGATCCAAAACCTGACTGAACCACAATAAACCAGCGCCACAGCTGGCCAATAACCAGCCGTTCGCCACCACTGGCCCGAGTCCAACCACCGCGAACCATCATCTCCTTCAACCAAACCACCACCGATCGGAACACCACTAACAACCACCATCCCCGGCCACCGATGACAAGCCCACGTGACCAGATCTGCACAGATCGTTACCAACCAGACCCGAAGCTGAACCCTCGTGAACCATCACCCACAGACCATCAACCACCTGCAACAACCACCGCCTTCAACTTCCTGCGCGACCACCCGGAACAACCCGGCCGCCTACCGCCTCAAACCACCACTACCGGCCACCAAGCGGCCTCCACAACCACCCCAAGACCTCCTGCCGCACCCCCGAACCCAAACCATCACCACCGTGCCCCCCTCCATCCTCGCCGGACCCAACCCTCGTTAACCCCATCTCCACCCGGCCCCTCCTTTCTGGCTTAAACTTTACGCCGCCACCACCAAGCTGTGGTGGTGGCCGGCCGCTTCCTGAACAGGGGAGAAGAGAGAGAGACGCGGTGAGAGAGAGGGAGAGAGTTTTAGAGAGAGAGAGTAGAGAGGGAGAGAGTTCTGATGAGAGAGAGTAGAGAGAGAGAGGTGGCTGCACAATAATGAAGAGGAAGAAGAGATAATGTTGCTTTTATAGCTAGGGTTAGGGTTAGATGGGTTGTGCACCGCGTATCGAACCCGTTTTAAACGAAAACGCTTCGGTTTGTTATTAGGCCCAATAATTAGTTACAAAAACTAGTCGGTTTTATTCGAAATGAAAAACATAACTAAACCGAGCAATTTAGATGTTATTTTCGTAACTTGACGCGTGAAAACGGAACACGTGTTAAAATCGCGTTAATCAATCTGGTCGAGCTGTACTTCATTTAGGCGACCGGTTCACTTTCGAAACTAAATAAATGAAATTATTTATAATAAATAATTATTCCGAAAGCTCGATAACGGTTAAAACCACGCGTTTTGACGTTCGAATCCCACGTCAGTTTCTCTCCGCGTTCTCCAAAACGCTGCGTTTTGGGCCGTTTACCACGCCGATTTCACATCCGATCGCATCGACAGTAAATACGTGTCGTATTTTCATAGAATAAACTTATGTTATTCCATTTTGACAAATTTTTGCTGATGTCAGTTCGTTACATTAAACACGCGAAGTCTTTCTTTAAAGGCATCAAGACCTCAACGAACTTTCAAAAGGACATCGTAGGACTCATATTAGCTCAACTAACCATAATTAACCTTAAACCATGTTAATTATTTCTAAAACATGATTAGCATCACGTAATCGTTGTACGAAATTTGCCGGTTGTCACATTCTCCCCCGTTAAGAGAATTCCGTCCCGGAATTCAGTTCAAGTCATCCGTTACATTAGTATCCTTGAACAGGGCGGGATGTTTGCGACTCACACGATTACCTCTTTTCTACGTGAACCCAAATTCACGCTTAGCGTTCTAACGAACACCATGTCCTGAGCCGGCCACAACCGAGCTCTTGGGTATCGCAATCCGGCACAAATATCGGTTTTCCCGAAATAGTAGAGTTTTGAGTCAACCTAAATTCCATCGGTCGAGGAATTGGCAATGCTTCCTCAAGCCAGACTTGCGGGATCCATCAAGAGTCTCACTAAGCCCTTGCGATAGTTCGAGCTTGTTCGTTGCAAGGCCAATTTTAACTGACATATCCGAGTCACTGGAGTACTAAGCGAAGTCACTCCATTACCGTTTTCGTGCTTAACCACGCCCTTTCAGAGTATAACACTCAGCAAAGTCCTATACCGATTCAAAGTTCCTAAGGCTAACGCCTTGTTAGTACAACTTCCTGATCGGTTTGGACACTTATTCAAGCAGATCTGAATCTACCAGGTTCGTTGGTCATCTCTTGAACTCAAGCCAGTTCATGTGTATGTCTCTATCTGTCATTCGATGTACTAGAGACGTACACGTAAGCACTCCAGAGGGCTTCGAGCAGTACACCCCGAATACTAGGGTGATAATTCCTATCACAGAGGAAATTCTGGCGATGAGGTACACGAATTTGATTTGCCACCGACACTATTCGTATCACACAGGACACTTTCGTCCAGGACAATAATTCATTCGTTCGAGAATGGTAATCCATACTCATCTCAAATTGAGTGTCCCAGACTTGCGTTCAAGGTTCGGCGAACCCTGAGGTAGGATAACTGCTAAAGTTCGATATTGTGAAAGTTGACACCTAGTGCCTAGCCACAACTCTCCAAGAGTATAGGTGGCTATCCGTATGCCTCATATTATAACCACAAGCGAGTATGGGATGAGAAGGTTCCAAACAGCAATCGATCATTACCTGTGTCCCATCACAGCCACCGAACACCTCAGGCGACAGGACCATTAGGTTCGCTCGTTCGAATTTCACTAATCGGGTGATCTTACCAGATCACAAAGCGGTCGACATCCTCGAGGACGCTCCAGGTTGTTTATAGTAGCGGATGGTATTCCTGTGTCCTCACATGGACCGAAATCCACTATGCACCAACTTACAACCTTTTCGTATGCGCGATTGTGGTTAGTGGTACTAGGACGCCTAATATGGACTGATGGTGGTCGAAAGTTTTTGCGTCACTTTCACCCCTCAGTTCCCCAGACAGTAGACGATGTATATTCAACATACGGCCGTACAACTCCACAATACACGAGAATTTAAGCCGACTAAAACACAAATGTCTAGAGGCTCGCATCACCTCATCACATTGGTCAACATAAGGATGATGTATATGAATCATCATAATATGGTTGCCGTAACAAATAGAGGATAGGGTCTCGACAACATCTCAACGCGTTGGCTTTCCTCGAGACGGTAAGCAGAGCATTGGTAACTACCCAAAACAAGGGTACCCAGTGCTTGTCCTGTTATATGTGCCTCACGAGCACTGGTGTCCTATCGTTATTAGCAACCTAGTAAGTCAATTCTGAACAACACAGGACACTTTCCCTCGAATTGACTATCCGATCCTATGCAGTGATCTGAGTGAAAGGAGTCCTAAAACTGGAATTCCTCACTCGCCGAAGGTTCCATCTTTCGGGTCTTTCAAGTTAAGAGGTGAAATCGAGTCATAATGAATGCATCTGGCCTAGATCTCACGTTTGGGCTTGGCGGCTTCATGCGCCAAAATCGCTACTTAAAACAACAACGACCGAGATCGCCCTACAAGAAGTAGTCTTGAGCCTTCCAATAAGGCATCCCATTCAACGACTCAGGTAGTCACACGCATGGGTGCAACATGTAAGCTTTCGTGCTCATCTTGATTAGTCATGGACTAAACGCACTAACCTGGCAGCTCATATTACTTTGGTGGCTCCAATAGTGTTTGCCAAGGACAGGGAATTTTGCTCTAGCGCGAGCAATGCTACTGAAAAATACCTGGGAACACCCATGTCGACCCAAGGTCGAAAGGGTTCCACAATCCCAAGAATCTATGCAACGACACCAAGACAAGATAAACCTACCATTAGCAGGATGACACCCATCGATGGGCTGAGTTGATCGAAGATCTCATCACGGTAGGGTAGCACCCTTACAGAGTTGAAAATGCTACATGCCCTTCTAGACTCAGGGTTTCATAGGACCTCCGAATCATGTACCGGGGACTCCACCAATGCACTCGCCGTGGGTGGGTCCACGCTGTTATTCCCGCAGTCATCGGCATGACACGTTGGCGGGTATGATGTCAAACGAATCCACTGGGATGAGCAATAATAAATTGAGTCTTTCAACTCCTACTAGCCCAAAGGTATGGGTCATCATATCGCTCACATTTACTCGATACCTTCAAGTTCGAGATGTATTCGAAATCCCTTATCACGAAGACGAGCCTCACCCCGTCGTGTAAAAGGGGTAATGCTCACGAAACGCGCGAGCATATAAAGAGGTCGACACATGATTCGGTCACTTACTCAAACTACGAGATTCGAACTTTAGAGAGATACATGTGCCATCACTAGGACTAGAGTGTCTTAGTATGACTACTGGAAAGTCCGTTAGACACCCGAAATCCTCCATAATCAATGGCGACACCACACAACCATTCAGCAATATAACAACGGTTACGTGGGTTTGGGGTAATGTCTTTATTCCAAGGGAACCAAGAGCGAATCAAGTGACAAGTTATCACATCATCAAGTCAATCCAACAATTGTAGCAATACGTTCACGGTGCAATACGATAGTAGAAATAACATGACATGACAACAACACATCCACGAACACATCAACCAGGGAACACCGCACTGGAACAACACGTCGACGAAGAAACATGACAACAAGGCAACACCGCAACATGGACCGCATGACACAGCGAAATACGACAACAAGGCTACACCACTGCAGGAGCAGCACAACAACAGGAATGCACCGTCGACAGCGAAACGCAACCGCGTGGATATGCAGTCGGCAAAACTGTGCAACTACAAGGATGCACAATCGTTGGGGGTAACACCACAACATGAATTCACGACAGCGGGATGACACGCAACCTAGCGAGTCCACTATACATAACTACAAGAAGCTCCATTACGGTGAGCACGCACCCCGGTGCGTTTCAGCTCACTTATGGTGATAGAATCCTTATTCGTATCCTCAGCCACAAACCTATACTCCATAGGCTCATTAGTAGGAACGATTGGATCACCAAAGGCATCCGCCTTCATAACAGGAATGGGAACGATGGGTTCCACCTAATTTAGTAGACTTATTAGGCCGATATCGTTCCTAGGGAGAATGACTGTATACTCGATCTAAGTCACTCGAATAATAGCAACTGTAGCATTGACAGACTTAACCCAAGCTTGAGAACCATTCTTGGCAGGAGCCAGGGAATGATAACGAGCGGTTCAACGAAAACCTCAGAGAAAATGGAGTTAACAGCAACGAACTCCATCGTGACACAACCATGGTCATAGCGGCTTGGCAGGGGTCTTATAGACGTCTATGTCAATGACAGTGATCTTAGTAGGAGCCTTCGAAACAACAGCAACATCAACTTGGCAAAAGCCATAGAAACATCCTCAACACACTCAGTATGAGCTACACTCTCAGCAACGATGACATGATTCGCTTGGGCCATAGAACAATTACAGCAGGAGCAACATTAGGCTCGGTGGGAGCCTTAGACTCACCGTAGTTATTAGGATTGTGGTAATTAGCATCCATAGGACCTAGAAACCAATCTATACCTTTTCCAATATCACCATATTGGTCACAACGAGAATAGTAGAGGTAGAAGGATCATAATTTATCGAGACACCACGATAAAATAAAAACGATACAGACTCTGGCAATTCGGCCGAGTCATCCTTCTCCTTAGGGTCCTCTTGCATGTTATTTGGCCCTAGTACCGATAGTCATCAACTGAAATGCCTCTCCGACACCTATGCGGGGCCAGCGAACTTTCTTCCTGATAGGCCACGCAGTGAGAGTTTCGAAATATGACAAGAGATTAGACAAGTCACATTGTCCATGACGAATGGATCTCGCAACCTTAGTTTATAAAACACCGTGACAAAGGGACGCAACGTCTCAATATCTATAGGGATTGATGGAATACACTTCGCATCAATTGCCACCCCAAATAAACAACCAGTCTCGTCGTCCTGACGAGGGTAGCGGACGTTCAACATTGCAACATGAGCAATGGAATTGCCGTCCCATGGGTAAGTTTAGTTGACAGAATAACGTGACCACTTCCAGTAGTCCGTTATTTGATTTGCGAGGGGGAATTTCGATGTCTGCCAGAGCGTTCCGTGACACTTGACAATTACGAGTCACACGCTTTACGATTTCGGCTCCCGAAATGTGGTTTCACTCCCCGAGTATTATGACGGATTCAGACGCAAAATGCACGTCGTGATCCTATATTCAATATATATGTATGTCTCCATATATTTTAACTGACTTGGATAAAATTATCTCCGACTCGACTCACTTTACCATATAACTACTTTCCCATTAAGTAGTCATACTAGGATCTTGTCAGTCGAGATTTCTTTTTTTTTTTTCCCGTAATCGACTCGACTCACCTTTCCATATATTTATTTTCCCATTAAATAAATATACTATGATTTAGTCGATTCGATATTACATTTTTTTTTTTCAATCATCAACTCGACTCACTTTACCGTATAATTATTTTCCCATTAAATAATTATACTAGGATCTTGTCAATTTGACTTTCCGTTTTACCACCATCGACTCGACTCACTTTACCGTATAATTATTTTCCCATTAAATAATTATACTAGGATCTTGTCGATTTGACATTACATTTTACAATCATCGACTCGACTCACTTTACCGTATAATTATTTTCCCATTAAATAATTATACTAGGGTCTTGTCGATTCGACATTGTATTTTACGACCATCGACTCGACTCACTTTACCGTATAATTATTTTCCCATTAAATAATTATACTAGGGTCTTGTCGATCGATATTTCGTTTTCGGCGCCCGACCCGGCTCACCTTACCATATATTTATTTTCCCATTAAATAAACATACTAGGATCTTGCCGATCGATATTTCATTTTCAACACCCGACTCGGCTCACTTTACCATATATTTATTTTCCCATTAAATAAATATACTAGGATCTTGCCGATCGATAATTCATTTTCAACACCCGACTCGGCTCTCTTTACCATATATTTATTTTCCCATTAAATAAATATACTAGGATCTTGCCGATCGATAATTCATTTTCAACACCCGACTCGGCTCTCTTTACCATATATTTATTTTCCCATTAAATAAATATACTAGGATCTTGCCGATTCGTCATTGTTGAATTTAGACGGGGGCTACCATGCCTTCTAGATAAGACGATCAAGCCTATTAACTCAGCTAGGACGATTCTGCCCTCCAATAGGGGAAAGGAACGCCTGACCCTCGAAGACAACTTGGGCATGTGCTAGATCAAGAATAACTTACTCACAGTAATGACATAGCAGCACACGGGCAACTAATCTCAATACTGATCCACATAGGGTCCCGTGCTAAAAACGCACTGGTTTTGCAGGGACGCACCCTCGGTCTTCACTGGTTTCCAAGTTTAGCGTTCCACGCATCGTACCAAGCATCCATCTCTTCGGTAGGCAGTGCATCCTCGTACGTCCGCTCCATCGAAGAACTTTGTGCGGAGGCATTAAACTCCTATACCAGGAAGTTTTCATCTCCTGTCCCTACCCGATGCGAGGGTTTACGTCAGATTACTCATATGAAGTAGACGTTCGAGCTCTTCCGTGTTCGCACCTTAGAGGTGATGCTGAAGAAAGCTCATTCAGTTTGCGAGGATCGCAATCAAGGGATATCAACAAGACCTCCCTTCTAGCCCGTTGGCCAGTCAAACTCTAAGACTGACCCTACAGTACAAGAATAGACAAGGCAAGAAGTGATCACCAACCCCAGCCCTAGCGCCCACCAAGGTTACCGTGCACCACAAGTTATTATTACGTGTGCACCCGCAATGATAATCGGTGTTGCCAGGTAATTTTGGTGCCCGCTAGTTCCGAGCTTCCTGATCCAAAACAAAGATTTCACACAATAAAGGACCTAGACTAGCTTCGCCTTCACAACATTAGCAACACGACAACGTCCACTAGCACGATAAAGGTTAGCCCTTCCGATCATCCCGTCCGCAGGTAAGCGGGTGAGTTCGTCGTAGACCACCGCTTGTCCTTCCCGCTTGTCGATGCCGGTAACCGATGCAAAAGTGCGGACTAAAGTGAAGTGTGAGACGATATCCTTACAGGCAAGCTATCTATACTACTTATATGCATTAACTAGCACTAGTTAGAAAATCGGATCTCTACACAATTTAAACATTCATATCCTTATTTTCTAACATTTTATATATTGACACACATGGCTAGTCGGTCGGAATTTCCCCTTGTACAATCCATGTACAATTTTCTTTCTTTTCTAAAAATATTTCGTTGTGTTTTATTTTTGAAAACTCCGTTTTCGAGCCAAAACCGGTTATAGTCTAGATTTTTCAAAAATACTAGTTCGCTATAACCTTGGCTCTGATACCACTTCTGTCACACCACGCCAACGGCGGAAACACGTGGCGCGACGCTCGAAAGCATATCAAAGTCAAGATTAACACAAACTATGTTTAATTAGAAAAGATCATTATATTAAGATGTCGGGAAGGGATACCTGGTTTCAAACATTACTTAAAATCACAAACATTAAGTTTAAAGTGGGGCGTTTCCGTTCATGTCCCAACCCGATGGTAACAATAGACGAAACCCCCAACCAGTGTCCGACATCCCAAATTCCACCGTACTAGCCGCATACCTGTTCAGCACTTAGTTACCTGAAAGATATGTTTAAAAAGACGTCAATATATAAAATATTGGTGAGTTCACAGGTTTTAGTTTCGTAAATACGACATTTTTACATCCTGTGCAAATCCAGCACGTTTTTACATCCTGTGCAAATCCAGCACGTTTTGTGGCCTTTGTATGGAGTAGCTAGCTCCTACAAATTATGATGATGAGCAATCCCCTGAGTCCCATAACCAAACCAAGACTAATAAATATGCCCCGCTCCAAGTCGTTTCTCGGAACCCAACGACTTAAGTTCAGAATACGTGCACCCCAGGCATACGCCGATGCATAATCGACGCTATCGATTAGGGGTGGGCCTTGTCAGGCACCAATAGTACTATCCAAATATTCCTTCAGTTTCATTTACCTGAATTAATGGTTACAGTAGCGAGGACCCAACCCCGAGTGGCGACCAAAAACTCAAGTACTCATCATGCCACTTACCACATTTTAACCTTTGAAATCATTTCAATATGTGATAACTTTTGACAAACATATCTTTCCCCCAGTTAAAACAGTAAAATGGGGCCGTGAAACTCACCTTAATTTCCATGCTTAGCTAGCAAATAAAATCCAAAGCTTTGACCGACTTCCTCGTGCCCTAAGTACCAATAAAGGACACCTTAAAGTCTATCATATATAAACCTAGCTTATTTTTCCGGTTAAAAGATAGTTTATCCAACTATCTTGACTCGTGTGTACTAACCCGAGTCTTTAAGTGCTTTAACTCGACGAACCGATCGTGACTTACCATAATTCATGTGTTCACATACGGCATAGTACCCAAGTCGCGCACCTGTTACTCTGCGTGTGTAAACCATGTTGGACTAACACCACGAAACGTATAACTCATCCCTGAGCCGTAGCTCATATCGTAAATCGGATAAATATAGTTGTCTTGTACGTTTATTTTTGGGAAAATATACTTTGCAAACACAAATCTTGTTATTAACCCCAATCGATAACATTTGCTACATTATTTCCCAAATCCGAGCATTTTAAAGTATACGGAACTTAGATTTTATAAAAAGGTTCCCAAGTAAAATCGAGCGTCTATATATTTTTGAATCCGAACAATAAACTTTATTAATTACTGAAAACCTTTCGAAAACTCGTCATACTTGACGTTTGGAAAACTATATATATTTGTTTTGAAAATATTTTCCGGGATTCACTTATTATCATTACAAATAATCTTTGTCAAACACTTGGAAGTTATTTATAAAGACGCACAACAATATCGCGTTCGTTGTGCTCCGGATTTTATAAAATTTCAGCAGAGTTTCCTCTGTTTTTGTACAACCCAGACAACACAAGTGTCTTCAATTTTCCCAAAATCAACTTCCAAACACAAGACATTCAATCTATTTATCCGCATTTCCGAATTAAATGAGGCTTATACATTTCGACGATTACATAAGTTACACTTAATTATATATAACTATATATACAACATATAGTCCAACAAATTAAGTCCGATATACAATAACACCATGTCACGTTTTAATATACAAATGCTATTTATCTGATTTATATTTGTGGTATATTTCATATACGGTTCGTTCGCGAGTTAACACCAAATTTGTTCGTATTTTTCTAATTTATAAATATATATTTATAGATCTAAAACAATAAATACGAAATTTACCACTTGTTCGCGTGACCCGACACGTCGTCTCGAACGACGTGTTAACAGAATCGAAACGTTGACCAGGTCTGACTCATGACCGAATTTTGACCAGGAGTTGACCGGACCCGACCCTGGCCCGAACATCCAAACGAAACCGAAAGAACCAGATCTGACCCGGATCTAACCTGGACCAGGTATGACTCCGAGGTCTGAAAGCTAACCAGATCTCCGAGTCCGAAACTCGGAAACGAACGCAAGCGGCCCGATCCAAAACCTGACTGAACCACAATAAACCAGCGCCACAGCTGGCCAATAACCAGCCGTTCGCCACCACTGGCCCGAGTCCAACCACCGCGAACCATCATCTCCTTCAACCAAACCACCACCGATCGGAACACCACTAACAACCACCATCCCCGGCCACCGATGACAAGCCCACGTGACCAGATCTGCACAGATCGTTACCAACCAGACCCGAAGCTGAACCCTCGTGAACCATCACCCACAGACCATCAACCACCTGCAACAACCACCGCCTTCAACTTCCTGCGCGACCACCCGGAACAACCCCGGCCGCCTACCGCCTCAAACCACCACTACCGGCCACCAAGCGGCCTCCACAACCACCCCAAGACCTCCTGCCGCACCCCCGAACCCAAACCATCACCACCGTGCCCCCCTCCATCCTCGCCGGACCCAACCCTCGTTAACCCCATCTCCACCCGGCCCCTCCTTTCTGGCTTAAACTTTACGCCGCCACCACCAAGCTGTGGTGGTGGCCGGCCGCTTCCTGAACAGGGGAGAAGAGAGAGAGACGCGATGAGAGAGAGGGAGAGAGTTTTAGAGAGAGAGAGTAGAGAGGGAGAGAGTTCTGATGAGAGAGAGTAGAGAGAGAGAGGTGGCTGCACAATAATGAAGAGGAAGAAGAGATAATGTTGCTTTTATAGCTAGGGTTAGGGTTAGATGGGTTGTGCACCGCGTATCGAACCCGTTTTAAACGAAAACGCTTCGGTTTGTTATTAGGCCCAATAATTAGTTACAAAAACTAGTCGGTTTTATTCGAAATGAAAAACATAACTAAACCGAGCAATTTAGATGTTATTTTCGTAACTTGACGCGTGAAAACGGAACACGTGTTAAAATCGCGTTAATCAATCCGGTCGAGCTGTACTTCATTTAGGCGACCGGTTCACTTTCGAAACTAAATAAATGAAATTATTTATAATAAATAATTATTCCGAAAGCTCGATAACGGTTAAAACCACGCGTTTTGACGTTCGAATCCCACGTCAGTTTCTCTCCGCGTTCTCCAAAACGCTGCGTTTTGGGCCGTTTACCACGCCGATTTCACATCCGATCGCATCGACAGTAAATACGTGTCGTATTTTCATAGAATAAACTTATGTTATTCCATTTTGACAAATTTTTGCTGATGTCAGTTCGTTACGTTAAACACGCGAAGTCTTTCTTTAAAGGCATCAAGACCTCAACGAACTTTCAAAAGGACATCGTAGGACTCATATTAGCTCAACTAACCATAATTAACCTTAAACCATGTTAATTATTTCTAAAACATGATTAGCATCACGTAATCGTTGTACGAAATTTGCCGGTTGTCACATTAACAGGTCACCATTCTTCATAAGAGGGGTTGATCTACAAGTTGTTGTGTCAAAGGAAAAAGAAAAAAATCTGGAGCTATATACACGATAAACCGAGTGTACTATATCATCTTTTGTAAGTACGGTGCTGTTTTTTTTTTCATTTGTTCATGCCTCTTGGTTCTCTCTGGCTTAACAGGTGTTAAACTTTTTTTGCGTAAAAAAAATGTCTTACAGGAAGGAAACAAGCACATCTATGGATCAGCTAAAGGAAGGTGATCTAGGAACAACAGATCCTAGGGATATGTAAGTGATCAAATGTCATTTTTGTACGTACAATTGATAGGATACGTTACAACAATGATACTAACATATGTTACCCAAAAAAAAATAACACGTGTTAAAACAGGGAGGTGCTCTTTCGTAGTCGTTATAATTTGGAAGCAACACGAGCAATGTTAAAAAGTCTAGCTGCAGGGACAAAGGTACTAGATGTCGTTGTTGATTGCTGGGTTGAAGTGTTAAACTTCGAGGAAAGGTACAGATCAAAGGGGGCCAAGTTAAGGTTGTTTGTGGGGACAAAGGCCGTGGTAAGTACTTTGTGGAATATTTGAAGGAAAATCAATTGAAAAATTACATTTAAATTTGATTGACTAATGACACGCGTTATGTTTGGTGTGTGTGTGTGTAATAGTTTGAATGGATGCTACCCGATCGCGAGGCTGATGAGGAACAAAGGATGATCAAGTTTCGCTCAAGTATGCGTGCAGCCGTGTGTTGGAATGAAAAAATGTTGGATTTACAAAAGGTTGACCTTATCATGTTCCCGGTATTAGAGTACAACCACTATTACCTAGTGGTTTTCAAACTCAAATACCCGTCCATTTGCGTTGTTGACAATGCCGGTGAGAAGCAAGGCGTACCGATTAACACCAAATACTTTGAGAAAGACACGCCCTACAAAACCGTAAGTTATTTAATAACACGTGTTATAGTTTTCTTTCCTGAGTTGTGTAAGTTTGTTAACAAGTGTTATTCCAACTGTATTTTACCAGAAAGATATGCTAGTGAAGTATTTGCGTGAGATGCAGCATCCCAAGGCTGAGTTGATGAATGGCTTAAAGATAAATAAATAGGGAGAAACTGGATTGGGCAACACGTAGCAATATGGATGACTGTGGCATCTTTCTGATGCGTCACATGGAGAAATTCATGGGTAAATGTGAACGTTTTGAAGCTGGGTTTAGTACAAATGGGTCCAGGAAGTTGGGGGAGGTCAGGAGGCTACGCAAAAAGTTTGCAGCACATATCCTACAATCCCCGGTGAATCTTTTGAAGGACCAGGTTGAAGCAGCTTGCCATCTGAGGTAGGCAAAAAGACAATCCTCGTAGTTTATCCGTTTTTGTTGCGACACGTTGCATAGTCGCAAAGTAAAACACACTTGTTTATTTAGAAAGTAGTATCGTATGGTGGTGGTAGAATTCTAGTAAACTTGTGTTATTTTGGTGTCATCCTAGCCATACTAAACATGTTATACTTTTGGTGGCAACCTGGCCACATGTCATGGCAGATATAGGTTGGTGTCCAACAATTATGTCCACTTGTTTTGTTATTATTAAAAGGTGTGGCATTGACTTGTTTTGTTATTGTTTATAGTTTATAATGTGTTAAAAGTGGTTGAGGAAAGTAGGAAAAGTATTTATAAAAAATAAATTAGTCTTGGAAAGGTGATAGCAAGTACTAAAAGTACAAGTGCATTGTTTGAAAAAAGAGACATTACAAATAAAAATGTGATTGATGTAAGAAAAAGGTGATTGATGAAGACAAAAGTAAAGAAAAAGCTTAGTTGGCAATGACTACCTTTATGTCATGTCACATAATTTTGTCCACTCTATTCAAGTATCTACCTACCCCTTTCATCTTCCTCCTTATATAAATAGTGTGTGCATCACGGGAGTTGGTGTGGGTTTACTACAATAAAATGGCAACTCCCAAAAAAAATGATGGGGCAACTCCAAAAAATAAAACGCTGGAACCTTTCCATTACACGGTGCCTGCGCCCGGGTTACCGTATCTCGTCAACCCAGAAACTCCAAAGGATGAAGCTTCGATGGGCTCAACTAGTTTAGTTCCGCAGCAAGCTACGCACGCCCCCGTGTAGCCACTATCAAAAGGGGGGCCAAGCATGACCAGAGATGATACCGAAGAGGTGAAAGCGGAACCGTTACTTGATCTATCTGGCGAATTTATTACGTTGCCAAATGGTGGTAGGATACAAAATTTGTGCTACGAACACATGTATTGTGGTTGCCCGTTGTGCCCGAATTCACCCAATACTCTACATGCGTCGGGTTGGCACGATCCTTGGGAAGGTGAGCGTAGCCCTAAGTCGCAAATGAGCACCGATGAAGAATTTGGATGCTACAAGAATTTTAGCCCATAAAAATGTATGTAGCCCTCGGTCACAAAATGAGCACCGATGATGACTTTGGAAGCCCATAATTGTGTGTTTTGTCATTTAGTATCTTGTGGTAAACAAAACATGGAATCTGCTTTTCCCATGTGGTTAGTCTTGTTTAATGTGTTTTGTCTTGTACTATCTTGTATTATTAGTCGTGTCTATGTATTCTGGTAAATGTGTTATTAGACTATAAGGAGGGGGGAAAGAGGGGGATGAAGCGCCGTGTGGCACTTGCGGGACCCTTATGGGAGGGAAAAAAATTATGGGGAGTGGAAGGGGGGAAGAGGGGGGGGGGCGAAGGAAATAATATTATATTGTGTTAAAGTTAAAAAAACTGACCAATCATGAAGTGCCACGTGTCCAAGCCATTTGCCCCATGCCGGTGAAACCCCCCCGCCCCTACCGGCGGCGGTGTTCCCCCCCCCCCCCCCCCCCCCGCCTCTCTCCCGCCCCCACTCCGCTTAGTCTTGAGCTAACACATGTTATGTAACCCTATCTACTAGATCTGTGAGTGTAATCTATTAGTGGTTCCCTTCCCTATACAGAACACTAACACGTGTTAGTCCATATAACACGTGTTAGTAAGAATTAATGCTGCCTCGCGAGTAGGGTTACACGTATTATAAGATAACACGTGTTATAACATAACACATGTTATCATGTTATGTGCTTAACCCTACTAGATCTTTGAGTTTAATGTATGGGTACATGCCTAATTATTAACGTGTGTTATGTGACTACCATAAAAATACTTGTGCGTTTAATATATCTACTAGATCTGTGAGTGTAATCTATTAATGGTTCCCTTCCCTATACAGAACACTAACACGTGTTAGTGAGAATTAAGGCTGCCTCGCGAGTAGGGCTGCACGTATTATTAGATAACACGTATTATAAGATAACACGTGTTATGTTCTTAACCGTACTGGATCTTGTGCGTTTAATGTATGAGTAATTGCCCTAACAAAAATGTAGGATAACAGGGCCGAAAAAAATATAGCATGCGGGGAGACCAGGAAAAAAAATGTAGGATAACAGGTGTTAGTGTTCAGTATATAACATGTGTTACCATGTCCGTTCACATTATACTGACCATGCGCGAATTATAGCTTACCAAAAAGCAACAAGTTACATAACCACATACATCCATTTTTTACAAAAGGGACACCGTGAGGGTCACATAGTCTAAGTTACACATAACATAGTTTTTTAGATAGAACATCTGCATTGAGTAATTGCTAAAAAAACATGGTTAGGCATGGTGTTATGTACGTAACAAAGTAGTCGCGCTAACGTAAACTGTTACGTGTACATGACACGGCCCCAAAAAAACAGAAACGGCGGCTCAGTGCTGATCATGCAAAGCTGATGTGGGCTAGTGTGCAGAACCTCCAGACTGGAGGTTCTGATTAACTTGCTGTTGCGAAACCTTCTCACAATTACGCGAATCGTGCCCAATAACATATTTGTTGTAGGTGCAACATAGTCGTGGGACCTTGTTGGGCTTTTCATTAGCCTTCTCGCCCGGGCCAGATATACGACGAGTTTTCCCACAACCCTTATTGCGAACAACATCAGGATTGTTTACCACAACTTCACAGTCCATCTCTTGACCAATCAACTCTTCCATCCCTGATTCATTTGCTTCCTTCTCGCTAACTTCCACAGATCCTTTTGATAACAAACTAAGCTTGAGTTCCCTTAATTCTTCCACCAACGCAGCTAGTGATTATGTATCGGTTCGCACAACATCAACACACTCGCTAACCAACTCAAGCACCTCATTCCTGAGGATTGATTCCGAATGCGTGTCAACACTATACCGGCCTGCAGTAGAAAAAACTTTTTTCGGCAATACATCCCTACGCCAGCGGTCCATGATGTAATGATCTGGAATACTTTCCACGTTCTTCATGCGATAAACACAAAAAACATGGCGACAAAGATAACCAATACGTATGAAACCCATACAAGAGCAAACTGCTGTGTTATCGCTTCCATTAAACTTAACCTGTGAGAATACAGGTTACATAGCAAACAAAAAATAATATCAATCGCTATAACCTGGGGATTTTGCAAAGAGTCATACAGGCTGTTTTTGTAAAGGTTGTGTTAACATATGTTACCTACACATGGTAACATATGTTACCTTTGCATGGTAACACATGTTAATATGCATAAGCAGAAAGATTTATGTAACCATTTTATAAAGTGTACAAACCTGGTAAATGTCGGTCACATCACGCCTGCGGTCCAGGTGGGTGACATCAAACACAGTAACGTCATCCTCTTGTTTGGTATGTAAGACGTAGCAGTATAACATTCCTTTATGATTTCTTTGTGAACTTCCATGAAAACAGAGTGAGTGTATAACATGAAAGCGTGCTTCTCAATTGCTAAATTAGTGGCCGCACGAAACACAGTTGATGACGTTTTGTATTCAGAAAGTCTTTGCCTGTAACGTTGGCTATCAATTCTTGCCTCGTAACAAAGCATAAATTGAACAAGTGTATTCGCACTAGTCGAGTTAACTTTAAAGGCAGCATTAGAACTCTCAGATCGCAATGTTGTCTTTATCAGGCAACACATAGGGATGTCGCGGAAATATGCCGGGACCCAACGTTTCCTTATCGCATACATCTCACTCAACCATTCATGGTCTTCAAGACCAAACGTTGCCAGCAATTCTTGCCAACGACTCTCAAAAGTTGATGGCTTAATGTACACATTCCACACAAGTCGATGAATGCACGCCCTTAGCTCTGTATTCTGTAGCTTTTCAGCTGATATCTGCATGGCAAAAAATTTATAAAATAAATACGATATGTATGGAAAAAATCTACCACTCTGTTTCCTGGGTAACACATGTTAACAACAGACAAAAAATTTACAAACCTTTGATGGTAACTTCTTCATAATATGCCACATACATAACCTATGGCGTGAATCAGGGAAAACCTGCATGACCGCTTGCCTCATAGCTGGGTCCTGGTCAGTCAAAACCAAGCTTGGTTGACTATTGTGCGCTTTGAGAAATCCTTGAAGCAACCATTTGTATGACTCAATGGTTTCATTAAATAGCAACCCGGCGCCAAAAGTCACACATTGCTTGTTGTGGTCAACACCAGTGAATGGCACAAAAATAAGATTGTACCTATGTATGACATAACAGAAAAATACAATTAGTAAAACAAGGGTATGATTCCACGCGCATAAAATAGGTAACATGTGTTATGTGGGCTAACATGTGTTATCCCGTTATTACCTGTTGGTATGATATGTCGCGTCAAAGGCAGCTATGTAACACCCCAACCGATGGCGGAAACATCGGGATGTCACGTAATGATGATTGTTCAGTAGCTCATGGTGAATAATAGATTCCATTAAATGATTTAAATGAATTACATACAATAGTTCTAGAATTTGTACATCAAATTGAATGAAACTATACACATATCTTCAAGCATCAATACAAATCTTCAAGCAAATAGAACCTGAAACATGTTAAGTTGAAAATGTTTTGGGTCAACAAAAGTTGGTGAGAATTACATAGGTTTTTTGATAATTGAATAAAAATGATGTGCAATTCAGGTGTCATGTCAATCTAGTCCATATGTGAGAACATACTAGAAATAAATCGAGTGCATAATCAACCCTGATGACTGTTATAAAATGATACATACCATACGCTCATGGTCCAATATGTTATACGATAACAAACACCCACGTAACCTTTGTAGGAGGCACGTATCCGGGTGGGATTGTCAGTCCAATAGATCTATCAATGTATACCGCCGGCTGATCCATGTTAATGATTATGCTAGAATGGTGCTTACTCTAATCATGCTCAAGACATAATGCAACATAGAAAACACATAGACACATTGATGATTGAATTGCAATGATGATGTTATAAACATGTTTCACCCCAAAAATGGTGATAAATAGAAAAGGGGCTATGTAAAACTCACCTTGGTAAAATGTTATATCTGTTGAGAAATTTGGATAATTGTGTTGACCCAATGTATCAAGTATCACCCTAAAATAAGGTAATAAATATGTCTAAGTCTACCAAGTCTACAAATGTATAAGTTCTAGGGCTTCGAATTTGGGGATAATTGCTCGTTTGATTAATATTAAAAATATTCGCCAATTGAGAGAAATTTAGTAAATAAATAACCAAAAATCTTTTTATGAAATTTAAGTTTAATATGGTCACAATAATGTGTTTAAAGTGTAAAAATAATTTTTATAAAATTATTTTCTTTAAAATAGATTATTAAATCTATTTATAACAAATTGTCAAAACTTAACTTTAATATTTAAAAATATTAAAATCAAAGAATTAGAAGTTTAAAATTTATATTTCTGTTCCAAATAATCAGAAATAATTTCTATAAAATTTTGGTGCAAAAATAATGAAAATTGAATTTATTATGATTTAATTATGATTAAATCTAACAAAAATTGATTAAAAATATAAAATAAATGATTTTACTGAATTAAAAATTATTTCAGTAAAGTTTAGTGTTATAAAAACTTAGGATAATTTTTGTGGAAATTTATAAGATCGTTTTGATATTTTTATAGATTTTTATAAATAAAATAGAACAAACTTGATTTAATTATTATAAATATTAAATAAATAAATTTCAGAAAACTAAAAATTGTAACTAAATCTTTTACATCAGATTTGATAAATATAATTTTTTTAGAATTTATAAAATAGTTTTAATATTTGAAAATGAATTTAATAGTTTTAAATGAAATATATTTATAAATTGCTTTGTTGTTTAAAAAAACAGAAAAAAAAAGAAAGGAAAAGAGAGCCAGAGCCGGGACTCGAACCCGGGTAGCTGCTGTAGCAAGCCTTGGTCACAACCACTTGGCCTAGGCCTGTGGTTGTGACATTCCTCAGTTTAATTAAAATAAATATGCTGTGAGTATCCAGTTTATCCCCAATTTGTAACGATCGAACCCTAGATTCCACAATCAAACAAACCACTCAACATGAACCCGATTAATGTTAGGGTTCTTGTTGTTTGATTGCCGATTAACAAATCCCACAAAAATAATTGGACTCACAGTGTGGTTTCGTGTACGATTGAGTGGTCAACATAAAAGTCAACTGTTTGATTGTATGATGATGCCCAGACAGAAAAGAAGAAGATTAAGGTTTGAGAGAAGTTTATGAGCGAGTTGTTAAGCCTAAGGGACGATCAATTTATAGTGTGGGTGTCTTGATGATTCAATTGGCAGGTTTGACCAAGCATTGAAGTCCAAACGCGTAATATAGTTAATTGGTGGTCAATTGGTTGATAATTGACGTGTATCACAGTTAGAAGAAGCCGATAATCGTGCATCGTTGCTATTTGTGGATCAATCACAAGTTAATTGTGATTGATCGAGCAAAACGTGTCATAGTTGACTTTCCAAAGTCAGCTGTGAAGGTTGTTAAAACCAAGTATAATAATAACTCGCGTCTGAGTTTAAAACAAATGATTATACAGATCAGGTGGTTTGGTGTGTGTGTGCAATGTTGAACCGGTTGGGGACCCGGGTTCGATTCCCGTCCCCAACACAATTTTTTTTAAAAACTGAGATGATGAAGGAGGGCTGTTGGGCTGGGTTCTGGTTGTTGGGCCGACTCCTTGGGCTCAGCAGGCCCAGTCTGATTCTAAGGAAAAGGGAAAGGGTGGTTTGGGTTTGGGTTTGGGCTTAGATTAATAAAAATCAATCCACACTATTGTTTTTATGTATTATTATTATTATTATTATACACATATACATATACATATATATATATATATAAGTTGTGAATGAGGAAAATGTACCAAAAATAAGGGCGTTTATATAAAAATTTGGGGGAAAAATTTTGCGATGTTACAGTCTCCCCTACTTTTAGGAACTTCGTCCCGAAGTTAAGAGAAACACTAGGTTTACAATTGGTCAACCACCGGAAACCTTGATAAAATTTCACACTACCTTAACGTACCTGTAAATTCATGATTACGTTCCGGACCGCAATCTCCAATTTACCTTACATTAAGGTTTTGTGTCCTTCTATGATTCTACCGATTGTTGAGCAGGTCTGATAGTCTCCACCAGTCGTTGAGCAGGTGGTAGGGCCTCTCCCCGACTGTTGGAAAGACATGATGACCTCCACCAATCGTTGAGTAGATTGTTTGGTAGTCAACTGATTGTTGTACAAGTAAGCAAGTATGATTATAGATATAGCAATTAATTCACATTTCAAACAAGCATGCACACAGATGTTATGATAATACTTGAATTTATTACTTGAATCCATAAAGTGTCAATACAAAGAATTAAAAGCAAACAACATTCAAATGGTGGGACTTGCTGTTAAGTAGCTGGAGGGTCTTGATCTCAGTTTAGTTTAGGGCATCGGTTACGGTAGTGATTTGGGTTTTCACATTCATAGCATTGACCATAGTTGTGATTACCAGGACGATTAGGATTAGTACCTGAGCTGGGTTAGGGATAATTGCAGCCATTCGGGCATCAACACCTTTGTTGTTTTTGTTATTGTTGTGGTTGGTGCTGTGGTTGTTGTTACTTTCCTCTTGGTTTTCACCTCTGTTATTGCGAGTGCTACGACGTGGAGACATGATCCGTAAGGGACACAATGAAGGCATGAAATGAATGAGGTGATACAAGGAATGTAATCATTTATTCATTAATTAAAACGAATAAACGAAAACGTTGACTTATCAAAGATTCCAGATTCTAATAACATATGAAGACATGCTTTAGCCTATAAGTGAACACTCATCCCGAGAATTCCCAGGTAGGCATCCGGGTCCCTCGTCTGATTGGGATATATGCGCAATGCCAGCCTAGACAGAAAACTCAGAATACAGGCGTTCACCCTTCCAGATTGCACGTGTTCGTTATTAAAATCTAGAACTTCGACGAGATCTCAAGGTGGTTTAGGTTAAACCTGAGGATTTTGTCTTAAGAGTAGATCCACTGATGGAGAGCAACCTTCTTGTAGGAATGAAAGTAGGGATAAGAAGTAGGAGGGAGATAGAGAATAGCAAGCAAAAGAAGCAAGTACTTGTTAAATCCTATGGTTATAGACTAGATTATTTTTCTAATAACCTAATTCCCTATAACCATGGCTCTGATACCAATCTGTAACACCCCAACCGATGGCGGAAACATCGGGATGTCACGTAATGATGATTGTTCAGTAGCTCATGGTGAATAATAGATTCCATTAAATGATTTAAATGAATTACATACAATAGTTCTAGAATTTGTACATCAAATTGAATGAAACTATACACATATCTTCAAGCATCAATACAAATCTTCAAGCAAATAGAACCTGAAACATGTTAAGTTGAAAATGTTTTGGGTCAACAAAAGTTGGTGAGAATTACATAGGTTTTTTGATAATTGAATAAAAATGATGTGCAATTCAGGTGTCATGTCAATCTAGTCCATATGTGAGAACATACTAGAAATAAATCGAGTGCATAATCAACCCTGATGACTGTTATAAAATGATACATACCATACGCTCATGGTCCAATATGTTATACGATAACAAACACCCACGTAACCTTTGTAGGAGGCACGTATCCGGGTGGGATTGTCAGTCCAATAGATCTATCAATGTATACCGCCGGCTGATCCATGTTAATGATTATGCTAGAATGGTGCTTACTCTAATCATGCTCAAGACATAATGCAACATAGAAAACACATAGACACATTGATGATTGAATTGCAATGATGATGTTATAAACATGTTTCACCCCAAAAATGGTGATAAATAGAAAAGGGGCTATGTAAAACTCACCTTGGTAAAATGTTATATCTGTTGAGAAATTTGGATAATTGTGTTGACCCAATGTATCAAGTATCACCCTAAAATAAGGTAATAAATATGTCTAAGTCTACCAAGTCTACAAATGTATAAGTTCTAGGGCTTCGAATTTGGGGATAATTGCTCGTTTGATTAATATTAAAAATATTCGCCAATTGAGAGAAATTTAGTAAATAAATAACCAAAAATCTTTTTATGAAATTTAAGTTTAATATGGTCACAATAATGTGTTTAAAGTGTAAAAATAATTTTTATAAAATTATTTTCTTTAAAATAGATTATTAAATCTATTTATAACAAATTGTCAAAACTTAACTTTAATATTTAAAAATATTAAAATCAAAGAATTAGAAGTTTAAAATTTATATTTCTGTTCCAAATAATCAGAAATAATTTCTATAAAATTTTGGTGCAAAAATAATGAAAATTGAATTTATTATGATTAATTATGATTAAATCTAACAAAAATTGATTAAAAATATAAAATAAATGATTTTACTGAATTAAAAATTATTTCAGTAAAGTTTAGTGTTATAAAAACTTAGGATAATTTTTGTGGAAATTTATAAGATCGTTTTGATATTTTTATAGATTTTTATAAATAAAATAGAACAAACTTGATTTAATTATTATAAATATTAAATAAATAAATTTCAGAAAACTAAAAATTGTAACTAAATCTTTTACATCAGATTTGATAAATATAATTTTTTTAGAATTTATAAAATAGTTTTAATATTTGAAAATGAATTTAATAGTTTTAAATGAAATATATTTATAAATTGCTTTGTTGTTTAAAAAAACAGAAAAAAAAAGAAAGGAAAAGAGAGCCAGAGCCGGGACTCGAACCCGGGTAGCTGCTGTAGCAAGCCTTGGTCACAACCACTTGGCCTAGGCCTGTGGTTGTGACATTCCTCAGTTTAATTAAAATAAATATGCTGTGAGTATCCAGTTTATCCCCAATTTGTAACGATCGAACCCTAGATTCCACAATCAAACAAACCACTCAACATGAACCCGATTAATGTTAGGGTTCTTGTTGTTTGATTGCCGATTAACAAATCCCACAAAAATAATTGGACTCACAGTGTGGTTTCGTGTACGATTGAGTGGTCAACATAAAAGTCAACTGTTTGATTGTATGATGATGCCCAGACAGAAAAGAAGAAGATTAAGGTTTGAGAGAAGTTTATGAGCGAGTTGTTAAGCCTAAGGGACGATCAATTTATAGTGTGGGTGTCTTGATGATTCAATTGGCAGGTTTGACCAAGCATTGAAGTCCAAACGCGTAATATAGTTAATTGGTGGTCAATTGGTTGATAATTGACGTGTATCACAGTTAGAAGAAGCCGATAATCGTGCATCGTTGCTATTTGTGGATCAATCACAAGTTAATTGTGATTGATCGAGCAAAACGTGTCATAGTTGACTTTCCAAAGTCAGCTGTGAAGGTTGTTAAAACCAAGTATAATAATAACTCGCGTCTGAGTTTAAAACAAATGATTATACAGATCAGGTGGTTTGGTGTGTGTGTGCAATGTTGAACCGGTTGGGGACCCGGGTTCGATTCCCGTCCCCAACACAATTTTTTTTAAAAACTGAGATGATGAAGGAGGGCTGTTGGGCTGGGTTCTGGTTGTTGGGCCGACTCCTTGGGCTCAGCAGGCCCAGTCTGATTCTAAGGAAAAGGGAAAGGGTGGTTTGGGTTTGGGTTTGGGCTTAGATTAATAAAAATCAATCCACACTATTGTTTTTATGTATTATTATTATTATTATTATTATTATACACATATACATATACATATATATATATATATAAGTTGTGAATGAGGAAAATGTACCAAAAATAAGGGCGTTTATATAAAAATTTGGGGGAAAAATTTTGCGATGTTACAAGCTACATCACCAAAAGCTTTATAATTCAACTTCGAAATCTCGTCAACCCATAATACGGACCGCAATTGGCCATCAGCAACGGTGAAGTCGAAATAGAAATCAGGCAAGTTTTGAAAACGGTCACGCAAGCGATCAAGAACTAACTGTGCGTCACGGTCACCAATGAAAATTCGCAGACTCTTACTGAAGTTTTTGAAGTCAACGGGGGTACCGTTTACATTGTGGTGGCCCCCTTGATGGAAACAAGACACATGTGCGCCTTAACAGGCCCAATTCGATTCAGACTCATATGGTGAATAAACTGTTTAGTAGCAAATGTAAGCTTCCTTGAAATCTTTGTTAGGTCACGATTCATGTTGTCAACCAACTCATGATTGTGCACGTCATTGAATGTGTGAACCAGGAATTTTGAGGTTTGAGTACAAAGTGTCACTAACATATGAGCTTTACAATCACACTGAATGAAAGTTGTGTTCCTGTGAATCAGTGCTTGATCAGATAGTGTGTCAAACATCCTACCCTTCTGCGGTTTCCCAGCCTTGTTACACCAAAGGTATTTGTGTGTGGCGATACCCTTCCATACCTTCGTCTTGCCCTTTTTGACCGAGAAACCGGCCTGGTCAGCATAATCTTTATACATCGCAAAAGCTGCGTCATAGCTATCAAACAACTAGCCGACAACAGGGATATATTTATGGACAACGTTTGGAATCCAAAACCTGGTTCCGTTGGGGGTTTCAATCATGTAATGCGAAGGGGGGTCATGATTAACATCTATAAAAAAATTGCATTAACAGATGTTACCAAACCATCAGGTAGCATACTAACAGGTGTTACCCAATTTATATGTAAACCATGGTTTACTTTTAATGTAAATAATGTATCGTGTGCCAGTCATTTCACCCTCAAAACTGTAAGTATTGTAACACGTGTTAGTAAGAATTTTTTTTAAACCATGGTTTACATCTAGAAAAAAAAATGCCTTAAACAGGTGTTACCAAACCATCACGTAGCATACTAACAGGTGTTACCCAATTTATATGTAAACCATGGTTTACGTTTAATGTAAATAATGTATCACATGTCAGTCTAAAATCTCCGAAATGTTAGTATTGTAACACGTGTTAGTAATATTTTTTTTAAAGTAACAGTTGATAACTCGTGTTAACACTGTGTTGCCAACTGTTACTAAAAAAATAACAAAACAGCCAACACATTTTTTTCAAGTGTTAACACGTGTTACCAACCTATTCATAACATAAACACTATACAGTAACAAAAACATAACCTATAAGAAATTTTTATAAACATAAATTAAAAACATACAAAAACACCACAAGTTCCTTTTTTATAAAAATGTGGGAGTTGCACGCTTAATAATTTTTACTGAGTCATATGTGTGTTATTGAATAGAGTGTAAAGAAAACAACATTCTAATAAAAACATATTATACAAGAACATAATGCATATAAAATTAAAAATGCTACTAAAACTCTATAATTCCTGGAGAATAATGCTTAGCATGTAACATATAACAGAAATCGCAAAAAGACGAAAAATATAGTAAAAAATACCACTAAAAACGTACAGTATACAAAAACAAAATAAAAAAAATAAAACCTATTACCTCCAACTTCAACGTTTGAAGAACTACCACAAGCAAGCGACGAAGGCTCTCCATCTCCGAACTCTGAATATGCAGACAAACGTGTACACATCAGTAAAAACACGTCTTGCATATTAAAATAAAGGGTGGGAACCATGAAAACCAAAACATGTCAGATACACAAATTAGTGGATCGATCTATACAAACCTGCCACAGTAACATCTGCTGCAAAGTTGTTGGTGATCAGACCACGAGGAGGAGATAAACATGGCGGACTAGTGTTTGAATGAGGATCTGCAATGTTAAAATCCATGGTGGAAAAGGAGATGAGAAAAAGAGATGAAGAACAAGTGACTTCTTTTTAGAACTTCATGGTGGGATTGGGTGTGAGTGGGTTGCTAAAAAGGATGTTCAGGGTACCATCTTGGGGATGTGTGTCATGATGTGGGTTTGCATAATATCATGGGGACATGTGCAAAAAGAAGAAAAAGATGTTGAGGGTGAAATGACCTCCTTGCCCTTTCCATATTATTAAATTGAATTTTGGTGGTGATGATGTGGCTAGATTGTGGCCACAAATTGGGTTTCTAGAGTTTACTATATAAGATGGGTTTTCTAGGAATACTCATACTATATATATATGAGTACAACATGTAGTATGTATAAACGTAAGTGCGTCCATGCCTGTGATGTGGTGTTTTGCTATTAATTTTTAGAGATTATTTTCAGTAGGTTCAATACTTGGTGTATTTTTGTAGCGGGTCACAAGCAAGTGTAACTGCGAATGGAATGGAAAGCCTAGACAAGCGTATCGACATGGAACGACATTCAAGTGAGTGAAAAAAATTTGACTTTTTAGCGCGCAAGGAATAATCCTAGTTGAATATTAAAGATGAAATTTTAATTTTTATTTCATTAATGTGTAGAGCTCTACATATATAATTCTTTAACACGTATGTAATTAAACATAAATTATAAAATAAATGCATTGATATAATAATGTTCTATTTTTTTCTAAATTTTATATTTAATATTACTTCTTTTCTATTTATAGTTTCTGCAAATAAACTATTTTTCCAATATCTTAATGTTTAACTAAAAAAATTAAATCCCAATAACAAAAATTAAAATTTTATTAAGGTACATACTTTCCATTTTTTAAAATTTAAATTATTTTGAAACTTAATGTTTAGCTATTTGCACCATTTAATTACCACATTCTTTCCATTATTAATTTTTTTTTTATTAAAATCGTTTTGATTTCGCCAAATTGTAGAACCATTTCTTAGAAATTCGAACTTACCTGACATTCTTAATGGTCTTAAAATATCATGATTTCCTAATCATATATTAGTATTGAAGTCGGGTGTCCCGATAATGCTATTGCGTAACATTTATCAACAAAATGGGTTGTCCAACGGTACAAGAGTACAAATTATTAAACATGTCAGGCGCGTTATTGAAGCTGAAATAATATCAGAAGAAAATATCTATATCTATACTATATTATATATAAAGCATGAGGCAAGGATACCAACCAAATTTAAGTAATTACTATACTTTATGCTTATGATACAATACCTTAATGAAGTTAGTAAGAGGTTAAAATAGTCTTTCTACAATATTATTACATTATATTAATTAAAACCCAAATAATTATTTCAAATAATTACTACATTGTTACTATTAAGTTATGAAATGTTAAATTGAATGCAGAATCATTTATCAGAGTTCCATGCCACCGGTCTTTCTACGATATTATTACATTATATTAATTTAAACCCGAATAATTATTTTAAATTGTTACTACATTACTACTTATCTGTGAGTCGATTCAAGCCTTTGAGGAATATTTAACAGCCAATTAATCCAATGATGGATATTGAAGGGTTTTTTTTTTTTTTTTTTTTTTTTTTTTTTTTTTTTTTTTTTTGGAGATAGTGACCGTTTTTCCTCCCATGATCCATTCATTCCCCACATTTACAAACCTAATTACTTTATTTGATGAGTCATTAATTAATAAATGAATCGCATATAACCACTATCTGTACTATATTATAAAACATTTGAGAAGGATAACAACAAAATTTAAGTAATTACTACATTTTATGCTTATGCTACAAAAATTTAATGAAATTCATAAATGGCAAAATAGTCTTTTACTATATGAGTATTAAATTGTTAAATGATCTGATAAACATAATTAAATTGATAAATAAAGTATTGTTAAAATACAATTAATTGTTAAAAGGAAATGTCTTAATAAATACGTGAATAATGATTTTAAATAAACAAGTAATATAGGTGAATAATGAAATGTCTGTTGTTGTCATGATATAAAGTTTCCCATGGTCACCAATGCACTAAAAACTATATTTAATGACGACTTTATGGCCCCTAAATGTGTTGAAGCTTTGTGAATAAGAAAGGTTTTGCAAGAGGTAGAAGATGTGAAACTGTTTTAATAATCAAAATCCTAATTGGTTATTATTGCTATTAAATAATATTAATCAATATGACCTAATTTAAATAATTGTTGAAGCACTGATACAGGACCACAAATTTCATCATCACCTCCGCACCTTCATCGGCTTCACCAACAGTCACCCTCACCACCCTATATCTTGTAAGTTGGAACAGTTGTCACACTTGCCGGCGATCAAGCTTCGTCATAATTATACCACTCACCTTGCCTTCGCGAACTAGACGGTGTTTTAAATTGAATCCAATGTAACGATCCAACCTTTATCTCAGTTTTCATAGAAAAATGAGTGTAGTTTTTCTATCTATTTTACAAATGAATTATGTTTCAACAACCTGCCGTCAAATTGAGAAGAAGGGTAAAATGAATTAATAGTTCTGAAACCGTGTGTATATTGTGTGGTGTTACTATGTTGTTTATTTGGTTATGTTTGTTTGTTTGGTAAAGTGAATTAATAGTTCTGAAACTGTGTGTATATTGTGTGGTGTTACTTTGTTTAATTGGAAGTAACCCCTTCTTCAATTAGTTTTCTTTATGTTGTGTTTCGAGTTTCATTTATAAGGAGAGAAAAAAAAAATTCTTTTCTTTCTCCCTTTCCTTCAATTTTAAAGGATCAATTTTAGTCTAAAAAAATCCTCTTTTTCTCTTCCTTTCTTTCTATAATTTTCATTCCTTTCTTTCAAATCATTTCTTTTCTAATGAAAATTGTAGGACCCATTCAATATTGGGCAAGCGACGTGTATAATAAAGCAACACAAACAATGGGCTTTCAAGCTCAGCGAGCTTTAACACATTTCAACTACTAGGTCGTAAGATGGTTGACACATCTAATACTAGTGGTCTCCGGACAAGCTAACAAGACTAGACTTCCAGAATTGATCTGGCTATATCTTTGGTGACAGGAGTAAAGCATGACTCGGATAATATCAGACCTAAAAATCCGCTCTAAGCAAATTACATAAATAGTTCCTAAATTGTTAAATGGTTTTAATAAGTTACTTAAGAGGGTGTTCGGGATTGCGTTTTGAATATGATTTTTAGATTATCGCGTTTTGAAAACGCAGATAATCAGTTTTTAGTGTTTGGATTGCGTTTTGAAAACGCAGATAATCAGTTTTTTAGGCTACCAAAACGCAATAATCTATAAGCAGCTCCACCCCTGCTTTTCCAAAACGCATAATCTGTTTTGAATAATCAATCCCAAACACCCCCTAAATAGTCCTTAGGTTTAAAAAACCTAAAATGTTACATATATCAACAAACTTTAATATAGTTAGCATCAAACAAGGCTATCCACTAGTAAAGCTAGGATGAGCTTAAACTTGACTTTTATTTAAACCGAATTAACTCAGTTCAACTTGCAGTTAAAACCTAGCAATTTTTTTTTTTAGCTTGAGCTTAGCTCTACTTTACTAAGAAAAGATTAAGGGGCTGTTTGGTAGCCTCTTAATGAGGCTCTTAACCATTCAGTGCTGAATGATTCATCATTCAGCGTGTTTGTTTCAGCCTCTGAATGGAATTGTTAATGCTGAATCATTAAGACTTGAGATGTTGCTGAACTATTAAGCACTAAACTAGGCTGAACCTTAATGAAACTCTCATACCAATGTGCGACAAGAAAACTAACCATTAAGAGGTCCCACTTAATGATTCAGCACTTAACCATACAGACCTCTTAACCATTCAGACCTCTTAATGATTCAGCACTTAATCAACCAAACAACCCCTAATTTTAAAAGAAACATTTTCTTTAACTTTCAACAAAACCCAACCACCCATGTTTACTCACGATGACGCCCACGATCACAAACAACACTGGTGACCCGGCTCGTATCTTCGCAAGGAGAAATGAGGGAAACACTCAAAAGTCAACATTGATGTAAATTTTACGTAATCAAAATCCATAACAACTTGAGTTTATTAGTCAAGATTTGGATTAATCGAGGCAGCAACTACCCAACTTCACACGCAACATCTGTTTTACTCCCTCCTTTTATTGTTAGTTTTATATATCCATCACCCCCAAACCTCACTCTGCTCCATCTCTCACACTCTCCGGCCACCGTACCATCCAATCTCCGCCGTTCATTAATTCCGATCAACAATCCAACTCTCTCTCCGAATATCAGGTCCGTACACATCCTAACGCACACACTACATCTATTTATTATTATTATTATTTACTAATTTATTATCTCAGATCTAGTCATCGATTAAATACCTATCACCTTGTTTACGCTTATTTATTATAAAACCGTTTCGTTCAACTCGTGTTTTATGATATATATATTGTATGTCCAATTGATTCAACTTAACCTTCGTTTATTGTTAGTTTTGTGACGTATGTTATGTTTATCGGTTAATCTATTGCTATAACTGATTTGGAGAGCTTGTTGTTGACAATGCCAGTTTGTTGATTAGGCAATTGAGATTTTGTTATATCTGTCGGTGACAATGACAGATTGATGATTAAACAGTTTGATATGATAGATGATCCGTACGAATCCGATGTGTTTATAGAATATGAATATTTTGTTTTTATTTATTACAAAACTTAGTTTCAGGATATTATATTTGTTTTTGTTTTTATAATTTTGTTTGCATTTGCAGTTATGATTTGGCGATACCGGATTTATATGATATTGCTGGTCTAACTGGTTACATTACAGTCTAAGCATTGCTGCATTGGTTGAATGTTTGTTGGATTGTTATGATAATGATATCGAAAATCAAATGGTTATTACTTGGAGGCTTGGTTCTGTCGTTTTTGTCTTTGATGGTGCACATGTTTGTTGCTAATACGAGTATGGAGCTAGTACAGTACAGTGTTATGACACGGTTTATTGAGGATTTGAATATAGAAGCGGCGGGGAAACAGGTAAAACAGATCGTGTTTGAAGGCTGTATTCTGTGAACTTGTATTTCAAGATTATAATACTTGTTTTTTCGTGTTACTGCAGCGTATTAGATCTAGAAGGTTGTGGGGGAAGGTTAAGTCTTTAGAGGTTTTGCAACCGTATGCAAACCCTAGAAGTAAATATCCTGGTAATGATACACTTTTGCTTCTTCTAGTGTAGTATACAATAGGGTTTACAACATATACGTGTTTTGGTCGTGTTACCTTAACTTGATTTTCATGTTGCAGTTCCAGTTCCCGTTGAAGAAAGTAATGGTTATATATATGCCAAAATTTTTGGTGAATTTGAGAAGATCAGATCTTCGGTATGTTCTTGTTGATCTGAGTTTTTTTTTTTGTGAGTAACTTGATAGTAGTTTTTTCCAAGGCTTATTAGGGCTTGACATTTTTCTAGATTTGTGATCTTGTTGCCATATCCAGGCTTCTCAATGCTACTCTGGTCATCCCAGAGATTCAGGAAAGTACGAGTTCTAAAGGCATTAGGTATGTTTGGCAGTCTTGGGAGCAATTAGCAATAACATGTAATCTAATATTTTATTTTATTTTATTTTCTGGTCTTAATTTTCTTATGATTCCCTGCAGTTCCGAGTTTAAAAGCTTTTCATATCTCTACAATGAAGAACAGTTCATAACCTCTCTTAAAAATGATGTTATCATTGTGAAAAATCTGCCCCCTAAGTTGAAGGAGGCGAGGAAACGCAAAGAATTTCCTACTTTTAAGCCCAAGAAGTTGGCTTCTCCTGATTATTATATTAAAGAACTCTTGCCAGAATTGAAGAAGTCAAAGGTTATTGGATTGGTGATTATGGATGGAGGATGTCTGCAGGTATTAATTATCTTTTATTGTTTACTTTTATAGAATAAGATATGGCTTGCATGTCCCACTTATATCGTTTCTCTTTATGAAACTGATTTTGGTTTGGACTTTGGAGTTACGTATATTGTATTCTCAAGTCAGAGTCTGTTGCAGTAAACCCTAGCTGGGTTGGGGTGTTGCGACCTATGTGTGTGAACCAAAAAATGACACCTGGTCTTGAATCCAACTGCAGACATAAATAATTACTTTTCACTTTTTCTCTCAAATGTATCCCAAGTAATGAGCACAAATATGCATTAGTGAGATTTGCTGTTCTGTAAAACAAAGCCAGCCAACTTATTTGATTGTCACAGGGCAACAAGTCATGGTTAAAATGGATTGCACAGACAGTGTGGTTAATATTATACCAAGTCCAAACTCACTAATACTATTACCCATGGCAATTATCAAAAAATCACACTTGGTATTTGCATAATAGGAGTGCTGACAAGTTCCATCATTGTGACCCAGTTTACCCACGGCAATTTTCAAATAATCACACTTAGTATTTGCATACTAGGAGTGCTGACAAGTTCCATCGTTGTGACCCAGTTTCCAACTAGATCCACTGAGATTTGCTGACCTCTAGGCTCTAACTTAAAGTTTATGCCTGCGCTGGATAGGAAATGAATGCACCACACACACTGCATAATAGGAATTCTGTTTCTTTTTATATAGTTTTTATATTCACAAAAATTACTTAGTAGTAAACAATGAAATTCTAGTTAAAAAATTGAAGAAAGAATATGCCTGAGGATATTAACTTGAAGGACAGTCTTCAAGGATATTTTAGGAGTGACTACTGGAAATTATATCTTCTAATCAATTTATTTAAGATATTCTGTTTCTTAGTGTTATGCATAATTTGTTGAATCTGAACTATGTTCCGCTCACTTCACTTTTGCAAGGGAACTTCAGTTTTTATGAAGAGATATAGTGTTGTGAAATCTCTGCTAATGGTTCTTGATTGCACAAGCTTGTCTCGTCTTTCATTTATTCAAAGAAAGTTCTGACACGTATTTTCTTATCAGCCTATTCTCTCTTCTAAGTGGGTTGAATATCAAAGGCTCAGATGTCGTGTAGCATTTCACGCACTTCATTTCCGTCCTGAGATTCTAGAACTTGCACATCTAATGGTGAAAAGGTTAAATCATCTTATTTGCTCCTCAACTTAATTAAGTTATATTATAAAGAGATTTGCAGTACTAACTGCAGCTTTAGTATCACCAGTGTTTTTGAGGAAAAAAAAATCTAAATACATATCAATAATGACAAAAAAGAGGAACTGCTTACTTTTTGTGGCTCCTTAATCAAAGCTGTATTTGATCTATACATCTATACAGGTTAAGAGCTTCAGGGCAACCTTATCTTGCATATCATCCTGGTCTAGTAAGAGATAGCTTGGCTCGCAAGGGTTGTGCTGAGCTTTTCCAGGTCCACATTTATTTTACTTCTAATAATTTTGCAATCATGTGCTTCTAGAAGTTTCTGAATGATGAATATGTCCTATGTTTTGCTATAGGATGTCCATACTGAACTTATACAGTACCGTCGTGCACAAATGATCAAGCAGAAAATCATCCGTGACGAACTAAGTGTTGACTCTTATATTCGGAAATTCAACGGTTCATGTCCTCTGATGCCAGAAGAGGTATTATAGTTTCATATTCTTCATGATTGTATCTTTACACAAGTGTTGGTGGTTTTTCTTAACATCAACTTTGCAGGTAGGACTCCTCTTTCGAGCCATGGGCTATCCACCAACTACAAGGATATATTTGGCAGGTTCTGAAACATTTGGTGGTCAACGTGTCATGATCCCTCTTCGTGCCATGTATACAAATTTAGTGGATCGTTCTAATTTATGTAATAGATATGAGCTAAATAAATTGTTTGGCAATGAAGGCCTACTTCCTTCAAACTCCTTCAACCTTACTCCTACCAAAACATCCAAGGAGTTGAAGAAAGAATGGGATCAGGCAGGTCCACGCCCTCGACCTCTTCCACCACCTCCAGATCGGCCCCTTTACCAACATGAAAAAGAAGGCTGGCATGGTTGGGTTGCAGAAAAAGACTCCGAGCCTGACCCGTCACCAATTGATTTAAGGGAAAAAGCCCACAGGTTGTTGTGGGATGCACTCGACTATGTTGTATCAGTTGAAGCAGATGCTTTTTTTCCTGGGTTCCATAATGATGGTAGTGGGTCGGCTGATTTTTCAAGCTTGGTTATGGGTCATCGGCTCTATGAGTTGGCGTCTGCCAGAACTTATCGACCAGACAGGTGAATGCATATTTTCTTCATCATACTGTTCTTTCTTACTAATATGTTCCTTATTATTAAAATTTGCTTTTTCCAAGCAGGAAATTTCTTGCTAATCTGTTCAATAGCACACAAGATCATCTTTATTATCCAAAACGAAGCTGGGTTTCAGCAGCACGTAAACATATGAACGATAGTTTGGGGGAGGAAGGACTAAAGAGACAATTAATTCAATCAAAGCCACTGTCGTTTCTCTCCCACCCAATTCCGGAATGTTCTTGTACTATTTCCAAAACAGGCGACAAGAACGCGTGCCCCAAATGGATCGAAGCCAGCCTGGCCAAATCCAAATTGCAAGAGAGCACTGAAAACGAGCAACCCGATTATAACGATGAAACAGATGAACAACTAACTGACGAAGAAGACGAAAGCAAGACACATGATTCACCTTCTTTGGAAGAAGACGTCGAAATGGATCCTGATGATTAGATGCTTAAAAAAAGTTATACGGCTCAATTGTTGCCATGTCATTCAGATTCTTTTATTGATTATTATCACGCAGTCGTGTGGAGGTACGTTGGTTGGGATATCAGTTGCACAGAGTGATACAGGTAAAAGGGAAAATGGTAAGAAACAGGGAGTTATACAAGTTTAGCTTTACACCTATTTTTTCATTTTGTTTACGATATGGTCTATAGCATTGTTGTTTTGTGTACCTTATCTCCATAATCAGTTTTTAAGTTTTGAGTTATGAAACAATGTACCATCTTCTAGGAACCCAAGATCATATATACATGATACGAGTCTTTGAGTTGTATCATATTGCGTTACATGATTATATGGACTCGCTGATTAGGTTGGCTGGTTTATTTATTCGTTTTCTACAAGGATTAGTAGTCATGATTAACATATATTTTAATCACTTTGTGGCACCCTTGAGTTATTTGGTAACCCATAACTGACTTGACATGATATGATTACTTTTTCAATGGTTAAGAAAATGTCAGACAGCTCTAGTGGCCAAAAGACCAAAAGCTACTTTGAATGATTCTGTAGGGACGAAAATAAGATATTGTCTCATTTTAAATAAAGAAAATATGTTTTTATCAATTTTTGTGGTACAAGCCTATATGAAAAATCATAATTAATAATACTATCAACTTTTGTTCTAATCCTTTCTAGACTGAACCCCTAATGGTGTTTTCAGGAAACAACACACGAAATATGCTAGGTTGGGTGGTGGTGTCGTCTCTTAAGTCTTAACGTTAGCGTCACGTTGCTTCTCTCACTGTATTCCTAAACTACTGAATGATCATCTTTTTAAACCTCTCATCCCTCAAATCTGTTAGGTTTGTATATTGACCTGAACAAGTAGTACGTTAGCTAACAAAAAACACTACAAATACATAGCAGTATAGCGTACACCGCCCATACCCATACCACATCGATACTGCAATGGTGGGGGCAGTGTTCACTACTGCTAATTGGTAAAGGGTTCCACGTCACCCTTGCCTTGCTTACATCGCAATTACACCCACTGCTCTTAGTGTGATAGTGTGAACCAACCATTGAAAGACACATAAACACCCTAATAGCAAGTATAGAAGACAATATTGGGCTATTTAACTTTTGTTTTAACCTACACAATGGTTCATTTTGGTCACACATTTGTTCAGTTCACACCTACTTATAGGGATACTGACTCCAGCCATTGCAAGTTTGTGACTGTCCGTCCATATTGGGTTGCCCGGTCCGAAAATACGCAACTCTTGAACTGGCTCTTTGAAGTTCTAGAACCATTTCATGAGTCTTTAACTACCATCCTACTTTCAGCAATTTGATGGTTGCTGAAACACAGAATCTGCACTTAATTACATGCTAAAAAGTAAAGACCCTTTCGTGACAGGAAAATTCATCGATTGGTGGTCTGTTGCAAAAAAAAAACCTTTGCAACAAATCAGACCGTTGCTACTGGTTTGTTGTTACAAGAAACTATGCGCAACGACAAATCAAATGTCGCTAACTGGTCTGTTTACAAAAGAGGCGTCAATTAGTAATACAATTTTTACGTGGGCCATATTAATGAATTCCATATCATTCAACTTTCTAAAAAGAATGGTGGCATTGCAACCTTGATGATCTATATACATATGAAAACACTAATTTATATGCAGCCACAGAAATGGGAACGTCCCTTTTCACAAAATCTCCTTAGGTGCTGTTTGGTAGCCTCTGAATGGTCATTAAGAAGCTACATCTGAATGGTTCATATTATCTTAATGGTTAAGATGTAACCTTAAGTATGAGTGGTAAGATGTAACATCGTAATGGTTGCCTCTTAACCATTCAGACTTAAGGTTACTTCTTAATCATTCAGAGGTTATAAACCATTAAAAGGTAGCCTCTGAATGGTTATTAAGAGGCTACCAAACAGCCCCTTAATATACTGTCTATGATCTAAAGACAAAATAAGCCTAGTGAAAAACAATGCAGCTAGCCAAAATCTATGAAGCGTGTAATTGCGAAGTGAGACGGACAAAAGCTTCTTCGCAGCAAGGAATCGTAAGTCCTCCCATTGGATGGTTGAACCCATATTCTTCCTCTGATCTACGCAATAAATCTTGGAACAATGGTTGGTCCAAGTAAGATAAAGGAACCACAAACCTTTTCCTTTGTATTTCTCCAACGTACACTGCGAGATGACCTTTGGGAACATCTCGCTGGTGTTTGTTGTTATGTTTGATTAGTTGTTTTGCATTGGCAACTAATGTTTGCAACCGGAAAGCACCCATGTTTTGGAATAAAAACTAAGAACAAAGGTATTGAGATAGTAATGTTTGGTTGATGGATGTCAAATGTATTGGGCTGATCATATTTATAGTGTCTGTATATACTTGCAGCTAGCAACCCAAATGGAAATATTATATGGTGTATAGTTGTCTGCAAGGGCCTACTCATGTGAGGCTTCACATGGCTTTGTTCAGTAGTCAGTTCAATAGATTTGGAAAAATAATATTTCTTATCCATCCATCCCATCAAAATAATATACATACACACATATATTAAAAAGATGGCCTATATGTTTCTATGTGGTCATGATCAGGACTAACAAGTAATAAATTGTGCCTTCATATGTATTTGTTTTATTAGTTTTGCTATCATTAGCCACCCAACTTGGAATGAGTCATTGAGATTTATAGCCCATTGTTTCATTCTCACAACCTTTTAAAAGTTATAGCGGTCAAAGAACTAATGTATAGAAATTTCTTTCAATTAATTGCAGATGGAGGTATTTTAAGTGTCTTTATTTTTTAATCTTGTGTAATGTTCCCACATATTATGTAGTTAGGAGTTAATTAAGCCCAAAATGAAGATTTATATAAGCAATCATGTCGCTCTCTTGTAGGTTTTTTTTTTTTTAAATAACTTTCATTAACAAAACCAACAAAACACCAAAATAACCTCCAAGGCGGACAGTGGCGAATCTTGACCCGAAACTTCAGGGGGTCAAAAGTCAGCGGGGGTTGGAAGTCAGTAGTTTCGGGGGGTCGAAACCTTATATACCAAAAAATTTCTATACGAATACTATATAATCGGAACCTCTAAGCGAAAATTCGGGGGGTCGGCCGCCCCTCCCCGCCCCTTAAAACAATCGCCCCTGAAGGCGGAGACTGTTAAGGCAATACAAACAACCCAATTACATGAAATTGAAATTACACCATTTTGTCCAATCTACCAAAACATCTTTGAATCCCTTTCTAAATCACAGAAAACCTAAAGCTTTGACGTCCACCACAAATCCACAATAAAGACCACCCTCGTCGATGTATTTGAAAAAGTCTTTTCATTTCGTGCCTTCCATATCCTCCAACATGTGATAATAACTATGCCTTGAAAAACCTTTCTCTTCATATCCGATCCAGGAATCCTCCTGTAATGCTCGATCACGTCGTGTATATCAAAAACAAAAATACTAGGAACATTACACCACTCCGATATACCTTGCCAAATTCCACAAATAAATGCGCACACCGTAAAAAGATGTTCCGTTGTCTCTTCCAAATCTTAACAAAAACCACAAAGCTCACTGCCCACATGAATGTTTCTTCTCCTCAAAGCACTTTTAGTCGGAATTCTATTCATTTCTACACGCCACCAAAATATGTTACACTTGTTCGGCACCCACTTACACCACCCCATCTCGTACCAATTCTCTCGTGCGACTCCATTTTCTAGCCATCTCTTCACATTGCGCGACCCGTCCTACGCATGCGTTCAGCAACCGTGCAGCATTTGTTCCTCTCCAACCGAAACAGTAAGGGGTATTTGTCCTTCAACAAGAACTGACCGCACCAGTTGTCGATCCAAAACCATACCACAAAAGAAAAGACCCCTTATCCACTACCCATATCAATGAGAGCAATATTGTACATATAATATAAATTATGTTTTGTTAGAAGATAACATGAGTAAGTACTTTACGAAAGATTCTGAATGAAATGTGTGGGTTCTACCATCCTAGCCTGGCTTCCGCTACTAATGACATGGTTTAAATTTAATGTTTATAATTAGACTTTTAGCTGAGTGCCCAACTTTATTATCTATTAGATATTAGATTTATTGTTTTATTTTTAACTAGGTTATAGCCCGTGTAACAAATGAAATTTCTATAAAGTATAACTAATAACGGAAAAGTTATATTTATGCATATATATATATATATGTGTGTGTGTGTGTGAGATATATATATATATATATATATAATATTATATAATTGAAGAAATTCTAGCGTACTTTCACCAAGTGTTTGTCATCTAAAGGTTCATAAGAAGAAGCAACAACTTTGTAAGACAACCCACAAGGCGAAAAGAAACATACATGTATTGAATACTTAAATTAACTTGTTTTTAAAAATCACATGTCAAACAAAAATATAAACATACTCAACTCTTGTTGTACTATATGGAAGTTTAAACATGCTCGCTTCATGTAAAATAAATTGCCTTGTTCTTCATTATTAGATGCAACACGGTATGAAGATTGAGTAGAAAGTCAATTTTTCGCACAATGCTAAACAACTTTGGCCAGAATATGAAAGATGATTTAGAAAATTAAAAAAAAAAAAAAAAAAAACACACACACAGTTAAGACATAGTAACATCAAAGAAAACAAAAAAGATATACTAACAAATAGTGTTAATCATTAGTCCCAATAGTTAATTCAAAGTTTACTAGAACATCTATTTCATCTAGGAAAGACATGTATCATGTTTTTGAATAGGTAGATACTACTCTAGTTATACGGCACATCTTACATAGAAAAGGGTAAAAATATTAAAGTAAGTATATCTTGATTTATTAAACGTGATATATTTTTATATTTTAATTGACTATTTATAATAAAAAGTGAAAAAAATAGTAACACCTTACAATTTTAATTGTCAATAATCGTAAGAAGTTTACATGAGTATAAAGCTAACCTTTTAATTACTTAGGCATATCCTGATAAATTTGACAAAAATAGTTAAATATTAAAATAAATTCATAAATGGACTTTAGTGATTATGCGATGAAATCGTAAACATTCATCAGTATTAATGAATGCAATTTGATTATGAAAATTAAAGATAATTCTTAAATAAGGTAAAAAAAAATTATGTCCCAACTCAAAGTAGTTGAATTATTTCTAACAATAGGTATTGTACAAATTAAACTTTGACTTATTATATAGTATCATACACTTGCGATTCTACTAATGATTGATTAGTATTTTAAATATTTATTGTTCATCCTTTAAAGATATAATATCATTAAAGTAATAATACACAATTTGAAAGATAAAAAAATAAAAAAATACAGACTATAATTTTTTTTTGTATGTTGCACAAAGAAAATAATACGTCAACATATAAAATATCATAAATATTTATGAAAAAAATTATGAAATCAAAATATGAAGGTCTGAACGAAAATTATTATACGGTTATATTGTTTTATTCTAAAAAAAACAAATAATGTGAAGCAATTTGATAAAACCAATAATGATAAATAAATAAACAAACAAAATAGTGGTATGAGGAAAAAACTATATTAACATAAATATAACTTGTAAAAAGAAATAAACAGTTAAATATTTATTTGGATGTAAAAAAAAGTAAAATAAACTGCTAAAATAGTTAAATTTGATATGAAGCAATAATATGTTGTCCTTATGTGAATGAAAAAGATGATGATGAATTGGAAAGGTATATGTTCAAACGTTGGTTAGAAATCAAGATGTGGTTGGTTATAAATAAAAATGTTAAGTGCATAAATTAGGAAAAAAATTGAATTTCTTTAATGAAGTTGTAACCTACAAATTACAATTAAGTGTTACTATATTTATTTGATTTTAAAGATTCAAATTCAAAATTAAGTTTCCTTAAATTTGATATTGACCATTTTTATTTGAAATCAATCAATTTAAATTACATATATTGAATTTTAAATTAACTGAATTGATGTAATAGTTATAAATTAATTGATCATTTTTGTTTTTGTTGACTTTGTTAGTGTAATCTAAGTAAAAAAAATTAAGTACGGAAACAAATATTTGAAATTATAATCCTAAATATTTACTTGAGACTTAAATGTTTTTTGATAGTCCAAGTTTAAATTCATATTAAGGGTATGTTTGGCAAAACTAGTTGTTGGCTGTTAGCTTGAACCTTTTTAAATATATTTTGGTGTTTGGCAGAGTAGCTCGAGCTTTTAATAAAATGTATAAAATGATCAAAATGGGCATAATTAAAAGCTTGTAAAGAAGGTTTTTTATTTTATTTTTAAAATAGAATGGGTATTTGTGTCATTTACTAATTAAAAGCTTGTAGCTAGTAAAGTTTTTTTTCTTAAACGCTAGTATTAGTAGCTTTTCACTATAGAGCTTTTTCTCCTAACCTAACCTAAAAGCTTCTAGCTCCTTCAACCAAACAAGGCTTTTTATTGAGTAGGAGTTTTTTCTTAAAAGCTTGAAGCTTGAAGCTCCTAAAAGCCCTTAAAAGCTCCTTGCCAAACATACCCTAAAATTCAAATGAGATGGAAAAGATGAAGAGAAAAAGGATTGATACACTCATTGCCTGACACGTGTCACCCAATGAGTTTTGTTTATTAGACCGGGTGTAGTGGGAGATGCATTGGGCGTGGAAGGGGGCTTTAACGTCCCAAAACGCGCTTGTACACTGCCCTTGTGGGTGTGAAATGCAAAATTTGATTTTTGGTGTGAAGTTTTTCACGCTCGAATTCATTCTTGAACAACCAATCATCATCCTCCAACGACTCTTTCCAACGTCTCTTCCCTTTTTATTTTTTTTAATTCAATTTTAATATCTTTATATATACACACATTCCACACACTCCTGAAATTACAAAACACACTCAACATTTATAAAACACACACACACACACACACCACAACATTTAAAAAAAAACATGAGTTCTCTCACATCCTCATCATCCGTTGCAAACTATTATTACAAAGAGTTTCTAGCCGATGTGGGTGAGTCAACCGACGAGGAGATCGAGCAAGAGGTGGTTACTAGGGCTATAAACAAACCAAACGAACACGAAAAAGGCCTTGTTCGTGTTCGTTTGTTAAGGAAATAGTGTGTTCATGAACTGTTCATGAACACTTACCAAACGGGATTTTTTGTTCATATTCTTTTGTTAAGGATATAACGTGTTCACGAACTGTTACATGAATACTTACCGAACGAGGTTTTTATTCACGTTAGTTTGTTAAGGAAATGAATGTGTTCATGTTCATTTGTCTTTATTTGTTATATTTAGGTGTCGGACAAAAACAAACATAAGCAAACACAAATGGACGTAAATGAACACGAACATACATCCATGAACAAAACCGAACACAAACTAACATATATTAAATTCTAAAAGTTTCATCATGAACATTGTCCGCCCAAAATATCCAATTACCCAAATATATTTGACATAATCTTGATCAAATAATATCTCATAAAAACACAAAATTATCATATTAAACTTGGAATCCTTATTTAATCCACCCAAAATAACAGTTAATCAAAATAATTAAAGTAATACTAATATGTGCATGTGCTACATTAATATATGTTAAATAGTCTACCACTGGGAAATTTAAAGTACTTAAATAAAAATAATTTGTTAAAAACCCTAATGAAGTATCGAACACAAACGAACATAAACGAATACATTACTGAATGTTCACGAACATAAATGAATGAACTCGGCCTCTGTTCATGTTCGTTTGTTTAACTAAACAAACAGAATTTCTCGTTTGTGTTCGTTCATTTGCTAAACGAACGAACACACACGAATTTCCCGCCGAACATTTCACGAACTGTTCGTTGAACGTTTGGTTTGTTTACAACCCTAGTGGTTACAAGTGTGTGCGCGCTTGCGACGAGGTATATGAAACATGCTAATAATCCTCCACGCCCTATTTTTCGAAGACAATATATGGAACGCGATCGTATGGACGCAAACACTCGCTTGATGAAATATTACTTTGATGAAGAGCCGACTTATCCGGGCCCAGAGATTTTTAAGCGTCGTTTTTGGATGAGCAAACGTTTATTCATAAACATGACCGGAGACTTGGAAAACGAGTTTGATTACTTTAAGCAAAAACCGAATGCGAGAGGGACGCTTGGTTTTACCGCTATTCAAAAGTATACTTCAGCACTACGCACACTTGTGTATGAAAACACGACCATCATCAACGCCGAATATTTAATGCCGGCCACAATGCAATTACAGCCACTGCTCTTAGTGGGTGTAAAGGGTTCACTACTGGTAAATTGGTAAAGGGTTCCACGTCACCCTTGCCTTGCCTACATCGTAATTACACCCACTACTCTTAGACTAAGGGGTATGGTTTCGATGGAGTGTTCGGTGAAGAGGGGGGGGGGGGGGGGAGAAGGGGAACCATTTCCTTGGTTTGGGGAAGGGGAAAATAACGTGACGCTGATGTGAATTTGGGGGAATAAGGGGGAGACAATATTGGGCTATTTAACTTTTGTTTTAACCAACACAACGTTTCATTTTGGTCACACATTTGTTTTGTTCACACCTACTGGATTTATAGGGATACTGACTCCGCCATTGCAAGTTTGTGACTGTCCATATTGATTTGCCCGATCAGAAAATACGCAACTTATAAACTGGCTCTTTGAAGTTCTAGAACCATTTCATGAGTCTTTAACTACCATCTTACTTTCAGCAATTTGATGGTACCTAAAACACAGAATCTGCACTTAGTTACATACCAAAAAGCAAAGACCCTTCCTTTGCAACAAATCAGACCATTGCTACTGGTTTGTTGTTTCAAGAAACTGTGCGCAGCGACAAATTGAACTGTCGCTAACTAGTCTGTTTACAAAAGAGTCATCAATTAGTAATACAATTTTTACTTGGCCCATATTAATGAATTCCTTATCATTCAACTTTCTAATAATAATGGTGGTATTGCAACCTTGATCTATATACATATGAAAACACTAATTTATATTCAACTATAGAAATAGGAATGTCCCTTTTTACGAATTCTCCTTAATAAACTGTCTATGATCTAAAGACAAAATAAGCCTATTGAAAAACAATGCAGCTAGCCAAAATCTTTGGAGAATGATGATTCTTTGTTCTCAAACTATGAAACATGTAATTGCGAAGTGAGACAGACGAAAGCTTCTTCGCAACAAGGAATGGTAAGTCCCCCCATTGGATGGTTGAATCCGTATTCTTCCTCTGATTTACGCAACAAATCTTGGAACAACGGTTGGTCTAAGTAAGATAAAGGAACCACAAACCTTTTCCTTTGTATTTCTCCAACGTACACTGTGAGATGTCCTTTGGGAACATCTCGCTGGTGTTTGTTGTTATGTTTGATTAGTTGTTTTGCATTAGCAACTAGTGTTTGCAACCGGAAAGCACCCATGTTTTGGAACAAAAACTAAGAAGAATGGTATTGAGAGAGTAATGTTTGGTTGATGGATGTCAAATGTATTGAACTGGTCATATTTATAGTGTCTATATATACTTGCAGCTAGCAACCCAAATGGAAAATATTATATGGTGTATAGTTGTCTGCAAGGGCCTACTCATGTGAGGCTTCACATGGCTTTGCTCAGTAGAGTAGTCAGTTCAGTAGACTTGGAAAAATAACATTTCTTATCCATCCATCCCATCAAAATAATATACATACACACACATATATTAAGAAGATGGCCTATATGTTTTTGTGTGGTCATGATCAGGACTAACAAGTAATAAACTGGACCTTCATATGTATTTGTTTTATTAGTTTTGCTATCATTTGCCACCTAACTTGGAATGAATCATTGAGATCTATAGCACATTGTTTCATTCTCACAACCTTTTAAAAGTTATAGCGGTCAAAGACATGATGTATTTACTGATGTATAGAAATTTCTTTCAATTAATTGTAGATGGAGAGGCATTTTAGGTGTCTTTATTTTTTAATCTTGTGTAATGTTCCCATATATTATGTAGTTAGGAGTTAATTAAGCCCAAATGAAGGATTATATAAGCAATCATGTCGCTCTCTTGTAGGTTTTTTTTTAAATAACTTTCATTAACAAAACCAACAAAACACCAAAATAACCTGTTAAGGCAATACAAACAACCCAATTACATGAAATCAAAATTACACCATTTCGTCCAATCTACCAAAACATCTTTGAATCTATTTCTAAACCACAGAAAACCTAAAGCTTAGACGTCCGCCTTGAAAAACCTTTCTTTTCATATCCGATCCAGGAATCCTCTTGAATGCTCGATCAGGTCGTGTATATCAAAAACAAAAATACTAGGAACATTACACCACTCCGATATACCTTGCCAAATTCCACAAATAAAAGCGCACATCATAAAAAGAGGTTCCGTTGTCTCTTCCAAATCTTAACAAAAACCACAAAGCTCACTGCCCACCTGAATGTTTCTTCTCCTTAAAGCACTTTTAGTCGGAATTCTTTTCATTTCTACACGCCACCAAAATATGTTACACTTGTTCGGCACCCCCTTACACCACTCCATCTCGTACCAATTCTAACGTTATTTTACTAATTTTGTGAAAATAACGTTAAAAACAACGGATGGTTAATCATGCATCATGTGGTGGTGTTGATAGCCAAAAGACAAGGGGTTACATGCCCCAATCGGGCTTGTCCCGATTGCGAAGTGTTATGTGCCTTATGTCCAATGCTTGATACAAAACCACTATCGAGCCGGGGGTCTCACTGAAAGCAACCTCTCTATTCCCACGGGGTAGAGGTAAGGCTGTCTACATCTTACCCTCCTCAGACCCTACCTTAGCTTTGCTATTAGTGGGATTAACTGAGTATGATGATGATGATGATGATCTCATACAATTCTCTCGTGCGACTCCACTTTCTAGCCATCTCTTCACATTGCGCGACCCGTCCTGCACATGCGTTCAGCAACTATGCAGCGTTTGTTCCTCTCCGACCGAAACAGTAAGGGGTATTTGTCCTTCAACGAGAACTGACCACACCACTTGTCGATCCAAAACGTACTACAAAAGAAAAGACCCCTTATCCACTACCCATATCAATGAGAGCAATATTGGACATATAATATAAATTATGTTTTGTTAGAAGATAACATGAGTAAGTACTGTACGAAAGATTCTGAATGAAATGTGTGGGTTCTACCATCCCAGCCTGGCTTTATAATTTTTTTTTGGAAGGTGGAGGTCTCATTCGGAGGTGACAAAGTACTTCACACTCGCTCTTGCAGGTCCTGCCCCTACTCACACGCTCAGACTATGTTGTCTGAACTGGTTCCACACTGGGGTGGTCGTAGGCATAAGGCTCCCCCGGAAAATTTCCCGCCACCTGCCACTTGACAAATGTTGCACCTTCCACAAGAAGCAAGCCTCTCTGGAGTAAATACACGGTAATAGAAAACCGGGGTTGCCATGAGGATTTGAATTTGTCCCCTCTATGAGAGTAGGCTCTAACCATCACTTGGCTTACCACTCCACCATAAGGTGGGTGTGGCTTAGCTGAGTGCCCAACTTTATTATCTATTAGATATTAGATTTATTGTTATATCTTTAACTAGGTTATAGCCCGTGTAACAAATGAAATTTCTATAAAGTATAACTAATAACAGAAAAGTTATATTTATGTATATATATGTGTGTGTGTGTGTGTGTGAGAGAGAGAGAGAGAGAGAGAGAGAGAGATAATTGAAGAAGTTCTAGCGTATATTCACCATGCGCTTGTCATCTAAAGGTTCATAAGAAGAAACAACAACTTTGTAAGACAACCCACAAGGTGAAAAAAAAAACATACATGTATTGAACACTTAAATTAACTTGTTTATAAATATTATATGTCAAACAAAAATATAAACATACGCAACTCTTGTTGTACTATATGGAAGTTTAAACATGCTCGCTTCTTGTCAAATAAATGGCCTTGTTCTTCATTATCAGATGCAACACGGTATGAAGATTGAGTAGAAAGTCTATTTTTTCGCACAATGCTAAATTACAACTTTGGCCAAAATAGGAAAGATGATTTAGAAAATTCGAAAAAAACACAGTTAAGACATAGTAACATCAAAAAAAAAAAAAAAAAAAAAAAAAAGATGCACTAACAAATAGTTTTAATCATCGGTCCCAATAGTTAATTCAAAGTTTACCGGAACATCTATTTCATCTAGGAAAGACATGTATCATGTTTTTGAATATGTAGATACCACTCTAGTTATACGGCACATCTCACATAGAAAAGGGTAAAAATATTAAAGTGAGTATACCTTGATTTATTAAACGTGATATATTTTATATTTTAATTGACTTTTTATAATAAAAAGTGAAAAAATAGTAACACCTTACAATTTTAATTGTCAATAATCGTTAGAGATTTACATGAAGATAAAGCTAACATTTTGATTGCTTAGGCATATCTGGATAAATTTGACAAAAATAGTTAAATACTAAAATAAATTCATAAATGAACTTTAGTGATTACGATGAAATCGTAAACATTCATCAGTAGTAATGAATGCAATTTGATTATGAAAATTAAATATAATGCTTAAATGAGGTAAAAAAATTATGTACCAACTCAAAGTAGTTGAATTATTTCTAACAATAGGTATTATACAAATTAAACTTTGACTTATTATATAGTATTATACACTTGCGATTCTACTAATGATTGATTAGTATTTTAAATGTTTATTGTTCATCTTTTAAAGATATAATATCATTAAAGTAATAATACACAATTTGAAAGATAACAAAGTAAAAAAAAAAAATACAGACTATGATTTTGTTGTATGTTGCACAAATATAATAATACTCAATATATAAAATTTTATAAATGTTTATGAAAAAAATATGAAGGTCTGAATGAAAATTGTTATAAGGTTATATTGTTTTATTCTAAAAAACCAAATAAGGTGAAGCAATTTGATAAAACCAATAATGATAAATAAATAAACAAACAAACAAAATAGTGGTATGAGGAAAAACTATATTAACATAAATATAACTAGTAAAAAGAAATAAACAGATAAATATTTATCTGAATGTAAAAAAAAGCAAAATAAACTGCTAAAATAGTTAAATTTGATAGAGAAAATTGTTCGAATAGTCCTTGTAGCTTGCTCAGATTTCACCTTTAGTCCCAAACTTTTAAAAATTATAGGTATAGTCCTCAACTTTTGACATTTTTTAACTCGGATAGTCCCTGGAGCTAACTGATGTTAAATAATCCAGTTAAGTGGGTGTTAAATTACAAAACTACCCTTAATTTAATAAAAATAATATTAAATAATGTGGGTCCCACACTTCATCTTCCCTACCCATCACCTCCACAAACCACCACCACCACCACCATTACATACTTAATGCATCTAGTACCTCGAAAATTATCAAGCTCAAGCCCAAATGAGTTTTTTCCATTTCTAGAATCATAGCAGAAATGGGACGAAAAACATCTATCTTATGTAGAAAAGAGTCATCAATTAGTAATACAATTTTTACTTGGCCCATATTAATGAATTCCTTATCATTCAACTTTCTAGTAAGAATGGTGGCATTACAACCTTGATCTGTATACATATGAAAACACTAATTTATATTCAACTATAGAAATGGGAATGTCCCTTTTTACAAATTCTCCTTAATAAACTGTCTATGATCTAAAGACAAAATAAGCCTATTGAAAAACAATGCAGCTAGCCAAAATCTTTGGAGAATGATGATTCTTTTTTCTCAAACTATGAAACATGTAATTGCGAAGTGAGACAGACGAAAGCTTCTTCGCAACAAGGAATGGTAAGTCCCCCCATTGGATGGTTGAATCCGTATTCTTCCTCTGATTTACGCAACAAATCTTGGAACAACGGTTGGTCTAAGTAAGATAAAGGAACCACAAACCTTTTCCTTTGTAATTCTCCAACGTACACTGCGAGATGTCCTTTGGGAACATCTCGATGGTGTTTGTTGTTATGTTTGATTAGTTGTTTTGCATTAGCAACTAATGTTTGCAACCGGAAAGCACCCATGTTTTGGAACAAAAACTAAGAACAATGGTATTAAGAGAGTAATGTTTGGTTGATGGATGTCAAATGTATTGAACTGATCATATTTATAGTGTCTATATATACTTGCAGCTAGCAACCCACATGGAAAATATTATATGGTGTATAGTTGTCTGCAAGGGCCTACTCATGTGAGGCTTCACATGGCTTTGCTCAGTAGAGTAGTCAGTTCAATAGACTTGGAAAAATAACATTTCTTATCCATCCATCCCATCAAAATAATATACATACACACACATATATTAAAAAGATGGCTTATATGTTTCTGTGTGGTCATGATCAAAACTAACAAGTAATAAACTGGACCTTCATATGTATTTGTTTTATTAGTTTTGCTATCATTAGCCACCCAACTTGGAATGAGTCATTGAGATTTATAGCCCATTGTTTCATTCTCACAACCTTTTAAAAGTTATAGCGGTCAAAGACATAATGCATTTACTGATGTATAGAAATTTCTTTCAATTAATTGCAGATGAAGGTATTTTAGGTGTCTTTATTTTTTTATCATGTGTAATGTTCCCATATATTATGTACGTAGTTAGGACTTAGGAGTTAATTAACCCCAAATGAAGGAGTATATAAGCAATCATATCAAAAGAAAAGACCCCTTATCCACTACCCATATCAATTAATGTTTTGTTAGTAAGTACTGTACGAAAGATTCTAAATGAAATGTGTGGGTTCTACCATCCCAGCCTGGCTTCCGCAAATGATATGACAAGTTTCAACATAGAATGTTTAATTAAACTGTTAACTGAGTGCCCAAGTTTATTACCATTAGTTGGTTAGCATTCTTTTCATTCATGTAGTCTCTCTATTGAATTCAGCTATTCAGTGTTTGAGAATTTTGAACAATGAAGCCATAGTGGCGTGCATTTTAAAGGAGGCAATTAAGGAGTGGATATTTATAGATGGTTAAACTTATAAGGTTTAAATTATTTTTTATAATTATCATGCCCTAGAATATTAATTAATCAGTGGATAAATGTCTAGCATCCTATAGGCGTTATGGTACGATGCGTGTTAGATAATTAATTAATAGGTATCATAGTTATAGTCTAATACGTTAGATTAGCTATATATACCATGTTTATTGGTAAGGATTAATTTGTAAGTTCAAGTTTTTGAGTAGTTTTCTTGATCATCTAATAATATTGTAGGAGTAAGCCATAATATTACGTTCATTTGAGTATCGACTGGGACTTGATTCAAGACAATATACAGAAAATATTATTCACCAACACTGTTTTCAATCCTTTTGATTTTTTTCCTAAACAAAATTTCAAAGCTGGCTTAAAGCTGCACATGAAAATAGATTAATTTACATTCATTACCCAAGGATTTACACATACAGTTCAACTAGGGCTGCAAACGAACTAAACTTTTAACGAATAGTTCATGAACCGTTCGGCGGGAAGTTTATTCGTGTTCGTTCGTTTATGTTCGTGAACGTTCGGTAACGTGTGCATTTATGTTCGTTTGTGTTCTATAGTTTAGTAAGGTTTTTAATTTTTATACTTTTTTATATTCTTTTATTTTTATTTATCTTAATGTATGTGAATTCGATGTTATTCAAAAGTGAATAAATGTCCGTTTGTGTTTGGTTCTGTTCATGAACACTTGTTTGTGTTCATTAATGTTTGTTTATGTTCTTGTTCATGAACAAAATTAACAAACGAACACGAACATAAGTGTTTTCTTAACAAACGAACATGAACAGAAAATCTCGTTCGGTAAGTGTTCATGAACTGTTCGTGAACACATAATTTTCTTAACAAATGAATACGAACAAGGCCTTGTTCGTGTTCGTTCGTTTCGTTTGCAGCCCTAAGTTCAACTATTTAAAACCATTCCTAATATAAGTTCAACTATTTTCTTAACAAATGAACACGAACAAGGCTGTGCAACGGTTCAGAACCGGACCGAACCGGACCGAACCGCGAACCGTTTATTCCAAAATATGAGAACCGGAACCGGAACCGATAATTACTAAATGGTTCGGTTCCAGAACCAGGTGAAACGGTTCTCATGAAACGGTTCTAGCCGGTTGTCAATAAAATCATAAAATTAACATTAACAATTAAATAAAAAAACAAAAACAATGATTTTTCTTAAAAAAATTATCAACAGTTTGTGTTAAACATGGTTACTAAAAGTATAGCAGTTTACGTATCAAAATATGTTTTGTTCGGATCAGATCATTCTTTTTATACAGATTAAACGAGTCAGAACAAGCTGTGCTGACTGCTGACTATCACATAAGGCAATACTCTACATTCCTACCAAGTAAAACAATTTAAAAGTGTTAAGAACTATAAAGAAGGAAACAATACATTCTATTTCAAACTAATAATAGAATATTTAAATATTTAATTTAATTCAAAACGGTTCTAACGGTTCTTTACTGGACCCGTCGGTTCTAACCGGGAACCGATTATGCCAAAATATGAGAACCGTAACCGGAACCTATAACATTAATTCGGTTCGATTCTAGCTGTTCCGGGTCGGTTTCACGGTTCAAAACCGTTTATTGCTCTGTTGGATATATAGGATGTCCGATGTAATTAAAAGTTGAGATCAACGTAACCCGACCCGGTACGATCCGAAGAGTTACACGTTGGTACACGAATCAGATAAGTTCATGTGTTGGTGGATTATTATTTATGAAATAATAATTGTTTTAGTCTTGAGGGATTTAATATTAATAAGATTAATATTAAGGAGTATCTTGAGGGACTTAATATTAATAAGATTAATATTAAGGAGTATTAAGATATTTAGCAAGGGGGTTTATTGCAAGTTGTTGTCTTATAAAAGGAGGGTTAAGGAGTAAACCCTAATGCACACTTTTGATAAAACAACAAACCCTTGCCTCCTCTTCTTGGCTTCTTGCGGCCGCCACCAAAGAAAAGAAGGCTGCCGCCTTTTGTTTTGGTTCGGCCGGCCAAGAACCACCATCAACCGCCGCCTTCCTCTTGCCAGTGTTGTTTCCCGGTTGGTTCGTGCTCGGTGTGAACTTCCTACTAGCGAGGATTCGTTGTAACCCGCGTGTTACAATTCCGGTGTAGTCGTCAAAGGTTGATTACTAAACCCCCTATGGTTGTTTTATTATTTATTCGTTTATACGCGTTTAACTGAGATCCTGATTGGGAATATTTTATTAATCGGATTAATAAAACTAAATATATATTTATACATATTAATCGGCCATTATATATATAGTATATATAATCCGTTTTTGTTAAATATATAAACCGCTTCCGCTGTGTATTCGATACCATGATTCCCAACAGTGGTATCAGAGCCACGGTTACGCGTGTATAGATGGTAAAGTTATAATTTTGATCTATGTTTTATTTGTCAAAAATTGTTTATTTTGACAAAAGATCAAAAGCTTTTAGTTGTTCATGGATTGTGATGTGAATCGAGCCCTAGGTATTTGACCCATGTCATGGTTGTGTTTGTGATGGTTTTATTTCTTTATTGATTTGTATTTTTTTTTTATTACGGATATTAGATCCGGTGTAATAGATAGGATTAGAATAGATTTGATTTTATTGTATTTTCAAATTTATTGTTGTAATCCTACAAGTACAAGATCAAGACGAAGATATAAAGGACGAACAGGTTCCATGAAGATAGAGATCTCGGGTCAAGTGGGAGCTATATCAAAATTGTTTTGAAACCCTTTTGACTAGTTCATTTCGTTTCTGGCTAAAACGAAACGGGCGACCTATTAGGGGCTCGATTCGTTTAATTTTATTATTATGTTTTGTGGTTGTGGTTTATTTATTGTAAATAATTTAGATAACCCAAAATAAATAAAATTTTCACAATCATGGCAACGGTTTTATTAAAACAAGTTTTATAAAAACCGAAAAGCATATTTAATAAAAAAGAGTTTTATTAATATTAAAACAAGTCTATTCGCGATAATACGACCAACGTAGTTTAAATAGGGTATTTAAAACTATACCGTGTCGAGTGTTGAAAGGAGTTTCAATTATTACGAATAATATAAAATTGGATTTTATAAACTGTTGTGTGACTCACATCATGCTAACGAGTCATTCAATATATTTATGGTAAATATTAAAATTAAATCCCAATTTTAAATTGATGTTTCATGCCACCCTTAACGAGTTAACACTCCATTCTATATCGAACCCAAATGTTAGTGCTGACCCTGCATCTGGGCGTTGATCATGAGTGAAGGTAATCATCGCTGTTCCTGTGTAACATAGGCCGGTGTTACAATTAACAGTAAAGGACCAAACATCGCTTGTTTGACAAGTGGGCATAGTTGGGGTTAAACATACATCGCTTTTAGCGATAACCCCAAAAGGAGAGTTGTGTAGTGGACACAATTAACAATCGTTGTTTACCTACCTAATCGTGCCAGTGGACAGTGCTAAGCCAGTTCATTGTGTAATGATGAATCGGGATCTCATCCTAATTAATTTTGTTTTTTGGGTCATAAAATAATTAGGACACTTAAACATGAAATACTAATACATTAATTTTGAACTTTGTAGATGTCAACAGAAAACAATTCCACCTCCCATTTCTCTCTCAAGTCCATCTTAGAGAAGGACAAACTGAACCACTCCAACTTCATGGACTGGCACCGCAACTTGAAAATTGTTCTCAAAGCGGAGAACAAATTGTATGTTCTTGAAGAACCAGTCCCTGATGAACCCATAAATCCCAAGAGTGAGCTTTATGAAGCTTGGGCTAAGCATTTTGATGACTCTTTGAAAGTCTCATGTCTGATGCTGGCTTCCATGATCCCTGAACTTCAAAGGACCATGGAGGACATGGATGCATACGACATGAATCAGCATCTGATGGAAATGTTCCAACAAAATGCTCGCCATGAGAGGTTCGATATGATGCGATCACTTATAACCACTCGTATGCAAGAGGGTTCACCAGTTGGCACTCATGTGCTGAAAATGAAGGCGTATGTTGATCACTTGGCTCGTCTGGAATCCCCCTTGAGCGATGAGTTAGCTGGGGATATCATCCTGAACTCATTGCCCAAGTCATATGACCAGTTCATTATGAACTATAATATGAATGGGATGGAGAAGACACTTGCAGAACTGCATCAGATGCTCAAAACTGCTGAGGTAAACATACCTGGCAAAACTGCACCAGTGCTAATGATCAGGGAGGGTCAGATTAAGAAACCTAAAACCAAGAAAATGGGCAATCAGGGCAAAGGGAAGGGCAAAGGCAAATCTGTTGCCAATAAGAAACCTCGGAAAGATGCCAAGTGTTTTCATAGTGATGATACTAGGCACTGGAAGAGGAACTGTGCTAAGTATTTAGCTGAGCTGAAGCAAGCTAAGGCTTCAGGAGGAGAGTCCTCAAGTATATATGTTATTGAAATCTTTGCTTTTCCTAGCAAAACATGGGTGTTTGACACAGGATGTGGTTTCCACATTTGTAATGTTTTGCAAGGACTAAGAAAGATTAGAAAGCTGAAACAAGGCGACTTGGAGGTCCATGTTGGCAATGGACAAAGAGTTGCTGTGAAGGCTATAGGAGAATGTGTTCTCTTGCTTCCTTCTGGTTTAGAACTTGTTTTGAACAATGTTTATTACATTCCTAGTGTGACTAGAAATATTGTTTCAGTTTCGGCTTTGCGAGGACAAGGTTTTAATTATCGTTTCAATGGGGAATTTATTTCTGCTTATTTTAACGATGTATTTTACTTTGATGCAAAACCCAACAATGGGATCTATGAGATAGAAATCCAAAACAATAACATATTATGCAATATCTCCCATAAACGTAATAAGTTGGACTTTAATGATACGTATATGTGGCATTGTAGGCTTGGTCACATAAGTGAGAATCGTGTTAAACAACTCAAAACCGCAGGAATCCTGGATTCCAAGGGTTCAGAGTCGTTTGGAAAATGCGAATCATGCTTAAGTGGAAAGTTAACGAAAGCACCTTTTTCAAATGTTGGAGAAAGAGCTAATGATCTGTTAGGACTTGTACATACAGATGTATGTGGTCCATTCAGAACAATGTCAAGACATGGAGAAAGATACTTTGTTACATTTACTGATGATTTCAGTAGATATGGTTATGTTTATCTTATGAAGCATAAACATGAAACTCTTGAAAAGTTCAAGGAGTACCAAAACGAAGTAGAAAATCAGCTAAATAGAACTATTAAAATGCTTCGATCAGATCGAGGCGGTGAATATCTTAGTCAGGAATTCATCGACCATCTAAAGGATTGTGGAATAGTTTCACAACTCACTCCACCTGGAACACCGCAACATAATGGTGTGTCTGAGCGGAGAAATCGAACTCTATTAGATATGATTCGATCAATGATGTGTCGAACAAACCTTCCAAAATCCTTTTGGAGTTATGCTTAGAGACCGCCGCAAGACTTGTGAATATAGCTCCAACGAAAAGGGTTACTAAAACGCCTTATGAGATATGGCATGGAAAGAAACCTCATGTATCCTACCTTAAAGTCTGGGGATGTAATGCTTATGTCACTCTAGAATCTTCGGATAAACTAGATCCCAGAGGCGAAAAGGTGGTTTTCGTTGGATACGGTAAGAAGATCGGTTACCTGTTCTACCACCCCACTGAAAATAAGATTTTCACCAAACGCAGAGGCACTTTCTTAGAGGAAGAGTTTCTGGCGCGAGGGATTGGAGATAACCATGTGGATCTTGAAGAAATTCGAGAATCACAAGTGACTGAACCAGCTGTTCAGACAGAACCAGATGTAACTAATCCAGTTGTTGAAATTGAGCCTGAGAGGACTCAAGAAACAACAGAAACACCAAGTGTTCGGAAAAGTATTAGGGATCATCGTGCACCGGTAAGGTATGACGATATCTTCATGATTGATGAAGCTGAGCCTACTACTTACAAAGCTGCAATCTTGGATTCAGAATCCAAGAAATGGCAAGAAGCCATGAATGCAGAGATGCAATACATGTATGATAACCAAGTCTGGGATTTGGTTGATCTTCCTACCGAATGTCGGACTGTGGGAAACAAGTGGATCTTCAAGAAGAAGACTGACATGGATGGGAATGTGCAAACCTACAAAGCAAGGCTTGTAGCGAAAGGTTTTACTCAGACTCAAGGAATTGACTATGAGGAAACTTTCTCGCCAGTGGCCATGCTTAAGTCTATTAGAATTCTACTTGCCATTGCTGCATATTATGACTATGAGATATGGCAGATGGATGTCAAAACCGCGTTCCTTAATGGACACTTACTGGAAGATGTCTATATGGTTCAACCTGAAGGTTTTGTCGATCCGAAGAATCCTAATAAGGTGTGCAAGCTGAATAAATCCATCTATGGATTAAAGCAAGCATCTCGCAGCTGGAATCTCCGTTTTTATCAGAAAATCAAAGAGTTTGGTTTTATCAAGAACGAAGATGAACCGTGTGTTTACAAGAAGTCTAGTGGGAGCTATATTACTTTTCTTATACTGTATGTAGATGACATACTAATCATTGGAAACAATATCCCTATGCTTAAAGATGTTAAGACCTGGTTGGGTAAATGTTTCGCAATGAAAGATCTTGGTGAAGCCGCTTATATTCTGGGAATAAAGATTTATAGAGATAGATCAAAGCGGTTATTGGGTTTGAGTCAAAGTACATATATTGATAAGGTCTTACGACGCTTCTCAATGCAAGACTCAAAAAGGGGGCTCTTGCCCATGGCACATGGAACCATTCTTGATAACAAGCAGTGTGCAAATACTGTGAGGAAAAGAAGAAAATGGAAGGTGTTCCATATGCTTCTGCGATTGGTTCCATCATGTATGCCATGTTATGTACTAGACCTGATGTCTCGTATGCTCTTAGCATGACGAGTAGATATCAACAGAACCTACGAGAGAGTCACTGGGCTGCAGTGAAGAACATTCTTAAGTACTTGAGAAGGACTAAAGACATGTTCTTAATATATGGAGGACTGGACGAGGAGCTGTCAGTTAAGTGTTATACTGATGCAAGCTTCCAGACTGATCGTGATGATTCAAGGTCACAGACGGGATATGTTTTCATTCTGAATGGTGGGGCTGTTACTTGGAACAGCTCTAAGCAAAGTGTGGTTGCTTAATCCACCTGTGAATCAGAATACAATACTGCATCAGATGCTGCAAAAGAGGCTGCCTAGATGAAGAAGTTCATTGGTGATCTCAATGTTATGCCTAGCATAAAGAAACCAAATGAGATACTGTGTGACAACACTGGTGCCATTGCTCTTGCAAAGGAACCAAGGTCACATCAGACCACAAGGCATATACTCAAGAAATTCCACTATATTAGAGAGATAATATGACGTGGAGACATTGTATTAAACAAAGTTCATACAGATCTGAATCTGGCTGACCCCTTTACTAAGCCTTTACCTCAAGTTAAACATGAGGAGCATGCTGGAAAGATAGGGCTTAGAGTTGCTAGACAGTGGGCATGATCTGTAGTTAGTATTGGTGTTTTGTTTTGAACTATGACAGTTATATTGAATGTTTATTTGATTTAATGGGTTAAATGCAAATTTAAATATTTATTAACTGTGTTCATTATTTGTATGTTTAAATCCTTGAATAAGAGTATTCTAAATGTCCGTAGTCGATCAAATTACATGGGAATGAATTTGAATGTAAGACTATTGTGAATTGAGATGGTTGTATTCATGAGATGAATAGCTCAAGGGTTTAAGAATCATAATTCACAGATATCATTAGGGAATGATATTGGAAGTAACTCTCTTCAAAATGATCTCCATGGATCTGTGTCATGAGATGTTTTGATATTGATATGTTCAATCTGTCCTTTTTCCTAAGGCACATATTAAACTACATTGATCAAGGACTATCCTTGATGTTATCTAACACTGTCCTGAAACATGGGTAGCAATAAGGGTAGCGTTAGGAGAAATCCAAGATTAAGTGGGAGTTGTATGACGCTGATGGAATTCTGTACTTCTATAGGATTAGAAGTCTAGACATTCTGGCGCCCTCGTAAAACTCAAACTGGTATAAACGCGTGGCCACGCTCGGACTAAGGTAGTTCGTTAGACCACTTTGAATTAGAGACGAGAATAGAGAATGGTTGATCACTATATAAGAATGAATGATCCATGTCTTATGATCAACGGATGTCTATACAGAAGGGACTTATTGATATAATTATCAGGGCTATAGTATTTGGTTAAGTAAAGCGTTACTTGAACTCAAAGAACTAGTTGACGACTGTAAAGTGTCATACTGGTTTGGGTGCAATGCAATGCAGCTAGGCGTCCAACTCTGCGCACGTTGACTCATTTAATTAAAATCGTCCAAGTGGGAGATTGTTGGATATATAGGATGTCCGATGTAATTAAAAGTTGAGATCAACGTAACCCGACCCGGTACGATCCGAAGAGTTACACGTTGGTACACGAATCAGATAAGTTCATGTGTTGGTGGATTATTATTTATGAAATAATAATTGTTTTAGTCTTGAGGGATTTAATATTAATAAGATTAATATTAAGGAGTATCTTGAGGGACTTAATATTAATAAGATTAATATTAAGGAGTATTAAGATATTTAGCAAGGGGGTTTATTGCAAGTTGTTGTCTTATAAAAGGAGGGTTAAGGAGTAAACCCTAATGCACACTTTTGATAAAACAACAAACCCTTGCCTCCTCTTCTTGGCTTCTTGTGGCCGCCACCAAAGAAAAGAAGGCTGCCGCCTTTTGTTTTGGTTCGGCCGGCCAAGAACCACCATCAACCGCCGCCTTCCTCTTGCAAGTGTTGTTTCCCGGTTGGTTCGTGCTCGGTGTGAACTTCCTACTAGCGAGCATTCGTTGTAACCCGCGTGTTACAATTCCGGTGTAGTCGTCAAAGGTTGATTACTAAACCCCCTATGGTTGTTTTATTATTTATTTGTTTATACGCGTTTAACTGAGATCCTGATTGGGAATATTTTATTAATCGGATTAATAAAATTAAATATATATATTTATACATATTAATCAGCCATTATATATATAGTATATATAATCCGTTTTTGTTAAATATATAAACCGCTTCTGCTGTGTATTCGATACCATGATTCCCAACATGCTCACCCCTATATATATGCTCACTCTAAGTGACATAACAATAAGCAAATCACAAATGAAAACACAACTATATTTGGTCCTCAAACTACAAAGTGTGTAATCGAGCTGTGAGAAAGGCATAAGTCATCCCGTTGCATGCTGGAACCCAGATTCTTAATTTGGACCGTAACATGATCGATGCCTGTTGTGCAGTTTGATCATTAGTTTGGTGTTAGCAAGCATCGAATGCGTCATGCAATCAAGTAGGTTTGAGAAGTGAGAACTGTTTAGGAGGGGTGTCTTTCCACCACTGTATTTGCATTTTTAGTGTGTGTACTAGCAGCAGCTAGCTCACTGCTCACATGACTTTGCTTTGTGTATTGATAAACAAGTATAACATAATTGGCCTCCTTGTTTATGTAATCACAAGTGTAAATAAATCATTTGGAACCTCATGTTGAAATATTGAATAAACTAGATTAATGCCTGCGTAGACACGCAGTTTAACAAATAACAATACTTTGGGGTAAAACTTATTAAAAAAATATAGTACAAATATTTTATTAAAATTTAAAAGTAAGAAATAAACATGTTATTCAAATATCACTAAATATTTCTTTATACACCACATTCTTTGTTTTAGTTTTGACATTTCCATCACTATCTAGTATAAGTACTTTCACCCATACCCTACTCTCTTAACTCTTGACAATACAACATAAAGTTGACCATGTAACGTTGGACATAAAGTTAGATAACGGTGCTCATTCCTCATAACCTTAAAAATAAAATAATCTATTAGTTAGAAGAAATAATAGAAATAGAAAGCCATTGTAAATAAAACCAAACAATTACCATTTGAAATATTAGATAACTAGAATATTGCCCGCGTGAACACGCGGTTCAACAACTAACAATTATTTGGAGCGGTATAACCTATAAACAAAATATAATAGAAATATTTTATTAAAATTTAAAAGCAAGGAATACACATTTTATTCAAATATCACTAAATATTTTCTTATACATTTTCAAAAAAAATATATTTTCTTATACTTCACATTTTTTGTTTTAGTCTTGAGATTCCCATCACCATCTAGTATAAGTAATTTCACCCCCCCCCCTTTTTGACAATGCGACATATAGTTAGCCATAATACAAGGCTTTTCAACATGACCACCATCACCTGCATGATTATCTCATGTCATGCCATACTACAAAAGTGGAAAAATAAGCTGAAGTTATATGAACATCCACTATAATGATATAAGTTAAGGTAAAAATAATGTATTTTTAAAAAGATATCTCTTTATACTATATACATATACTAGGTTGGAGCCCCGCGTGTACACGCGGTACATGTCCATGTCAAATGAAAAAAATTCTTATACAAATTTTATTTATTGAAAGTTACGTAATACAATTCGTATGAAATTTGGTTGATTGTAATTTATCATAAAAAAGTTTAATGTTACCTAATAACAATATATGAATCAACAAATGTTTGATTTGATGTGATTTAAAAACAAATAATGAAATGAATAAACATATATTTATTGTAACGGCACGCAAATGAAGATTAAATTCAAAGTAAATAAATGTAGTTTAACAAATAATAAAAACGTGTGGTGCTAATAAAGTAATACTAAAATATAATGATAATACAAAATATGGATTTGGGAATTACATTCTCGTCAATGACTATCATCTCAATTGAGTAAACATCTTTAGGATTGCGACGATCAGGTTGACGCCAAAGCCGAATGATCTTTACCTTCAAAGTGACATCCTTTTGGTTGACATCAATTTGGTTAACCATGGTAAAATCTTGTGCTTGTGGGCCAGCCATTGTTCTCTTCGGTAATCACAAAATTAGACTAAAATTAGGAATGAAATAAAAGTGTAAAAAATTTAAGATAAACAATCAACTAAAATTGACATTATCAAAATATGAATGTTCATATACATCGAAACAGATTAATATTCAAACATATCTGAAAACAATACTAAATTAGTCGATTTAAACATTATTAATGCAAGTCCATATTCAATACTAACGAAAATTATAACATCATAATTCTCAAAAATGAATTATAAAGATATTATACTTATATCATAAGGAAAAATCGGAAACAACAAATAACAAAATCATAGAAACGTTCTAAAGGTATGCTTACATTTTCGAATGCTTCCACGTTCGGTTTATTGTGTGTAGAGCAAGTGTGATCAATGTGGTACCGTGAGATGAAGTATAAAAATAGAAGGATTGGAATTTGACTTAAATCATTGAAAAAAACTTAAAATTAGCAATGTAATTGTAGTCGTAGATTGATTATCATTTATGACAAATGACAAATTATGTATTCGTAAATTGGTATGGCCAAGATTTATTTTTGTCTGATTATAATGAATCTATTGTATACATGATGGATGTTTAAAATGCTTTTAATTGTCTTGATTGACTTACCATTTATAGTGGTAATCGATATTATTATTTTGAAAAGAGTTAATTACACCATTAGTCCTTGTGGTCTCCACAAAGTTTCAATGTCAGGTACTAATAGTTTAAAGTAACAACTTGAGGTATTAACCTTCTAATTGATTTCAATGTTGAGTATTAGGACTAACTTCATTAAAATCTAACTGACTCCGTTAAAATCTAGGGGACATTTTGAAACATTAAAATTAAAAGGTTAATTATGTGTATTAATGGTTAGTCTAGGAAAAATATTTTATAAAATTCTGAAAAAATTATTTTAAGTTTATAAACTTATAAGCTTTATAAAACATAATTTTATTTTCATAAAAAGGTATTTAATTATTTTTAATTAATTAAACTTATTTTATTCATAATTAATTCATTATAAATTCGTTTTTAATCATTTTTATATCAAAATTTCACAAAAAAATATTTTTAGCATTTTAAAATAAGAATATGAATCTGTTTTTAGAATACTTGAAAAATTTATATTTTTAACTTATTAAAGTAATTATTTACTTTATACAATAAATTGTTTTATTCCAAACAAAAATAAAAGTAATTTTTCAAATATTTTTTTACTGGAAAACGTTTGTATGTTTTTTCTTATAAAACGATTGAAAAGTGGTAGATTAATAATTATATAAATCTACATTCATTCGCATAAAAAATATAAAAATTCATTGAATTAGTCGTGATTTAAAATATAAATATAAATACTTCTTTCTTGTTCTTTTTGGACGGTTAGGTCGGTGAAGAGGAGTTAATGGGTTCTTTTGTTTTGTTATGCATGTGCTGAATTATTCTCAAACTTTTCCTTTAAGTTCGATTAGTGCCACGTACGTGTCACCGACTTTCTAATGTCAAGTCGTCAAGACCCGTCTTATTTGGGTGTATTTTTACTGGTGGTTTGGAATTTTGTATATTCATTTATAAAATATCTTTTTTTTTGAAAGATATTATAATAACATGATAAAGTCTAAAAAAGTATCTTAACATGAAAAAGATAAAAATGATTTTGAGCTTTTGACCAATTAAATTAATGATATTTCTAAAAAAATAATTTTTTATTTTTGTTCTGAATAAAGCAATTTATTGTATAAAGTAAATAATTACTTTAATAAGTTAAAAATATAAATTTTTCAAGTTTTCTGAAAACAGATTCATATTCCTGTTTTAAAATGTTAATTTTTTTTTTTGTGAAATTTTGATATAAAAATGATTAAAAACGAATTTATAATGAATTAATTCTGAATAGAATAAGTTTAAACGAATTTATAATGAATTAATTCTGAATAGAATAAGTTTAATTAATTAAAAATAATTAAATACCTTTTTATGAAAATAAAATTTTGTTTTATAAAGCTTATAAGTTTATAAACTTAAAATATTTTTTTCCAAAATTTTATAAAATACGTTTCCTAGACTAACCATTAATACACATAATTAACCTTTTAATTTTAATGTTTCAAGATGCCCCCTAGATTTTAACGGAGTTAGTTAGATTATAATAAAGTTAGTCCTAATACCTAACATTGAAATCAATTAGAAGGTTAATACATCAAGTTGTTACTTTAAACTATTAGTACCTGACATTGAAACTTTGTGGAAACCACAAGGACTAATTGTGTAATTAACTCTATTGAAAAATACCAAATTTAATGATTTATTCAATTTATTAAATTCAAAATCGTTTCCTAAGTTAAGTTTAGGCTGGGCATAAAAATTATAAGTCTTTTGTGCACATTTGAAATGTGTAGTAAATCGAAAATTTTTAATTAAGTTTGTTGAATGCTTTATAAATATGGCCTCAGAGTAAAAGGTGAAAACGAAAATGATTCAATAATTTAGAAAATGAGTGAGGAATGTGTGGAACGATTTTTATATTGATTGAATACTTTAAAAATATGGTCTCAGATTTGTTTATGAATTTTGCATATTTATGGCATGATTGGTAATCCATTTTAGTAATGATTGATTGATAATTTAATGTGTGAAATGGTTAATTCAAATTTGTTTCCTAAGTTAAGTCTAGGCTGGAAAAACTTTTCTAATTTATTAGTTGCTAAGCTTTTGTTCGGTACGTTTGTGTATGGCATGTTTGGTGAATCCAGGTAAAAGAGTGACGTTGGGCATAATTCGGCCAGTTTAATTGGAATCGGTTTTGCATTTTTTAGGTTCAAAGGATGCGTTAAATTTTATTAGTGGTTTTAATTTGTTATTTTTTTGTATTTATATAAACAATGTATAACAGAATTGTGTTTAAGGTTATTAAATATCTTTAATTGAAATTAATAATGTTGACTAAACTTAAATTTAATTTACTATTAATTTACATATGGTGTATATATTAGGTAATTGTCAACTTTATTTCAATCAAATTTAAATACATAGGTAATTGTCGCAAGGTTTGTCAACTTTATGCTTACATTTATCCTGAAATATATTTTTGTAAATAGGTTTAAATGATTACCGAAAATATTCATTTATTTTTTTTATACAAACTTACAAAGATAATATTACTAACCTCTATATAATAAATAAGGCTTATTATGGTAAACTTAAATTCATATTAATGTTAATATAAATTCAGTCAATTATTAAAAGATAGTAATAAATAAGATTAAATTGGGTCAAAATATTATTAATGTAAATTGATAACAATCACTAAGATTCAAATTTCTGATTAAATGACATTAAATTCGTTCAACTTTATTAATGTAAATAAATAACAATAATTCAGAATTAATGAAATTAAAATTGGTCTAATATTATCAGCCGAATATGGAATGTAGGATTGAATAATCAAAAGTAACATAAGAAAATTGTCGATAGTTTAATGTTTAAAAAATATTGTTAATTGATTGTTGAATGTTAAACAACATCTTCAAAAAAATTTAGAGTCGGTTTCTTGTGTCATATACAGAATCTGAAGATTCAAACGAATACAATAAATAAACAGAATCGATAGACTCTTAATAAATAATATTAAAACTACTACAATCTCAATAATGAATCATTCAAATCAATGGCATTAAAAACATTCGCGTTTCGAATTGCCTTACACATATTTAGTAATCATTATTAATTGTGATTGAAGTAATATAACTCTTTAACAAAAAATAACATTTTGAAAATTTATATTATCTGTTTTAATTAGACCGATTTAGATAAATGGTGATTGCTTAAATTTATATATAAAATTTTACTGCATCCATTTATATATAAAATTTTGATAAGGAATGTTTGTAAAGTGGCCATAAATTAGCGCCTAATTTTGAGATACTGAATTGATTAGCGACTTAAATTCGAATTGATTAGCACAAAGTAATATAGGAAATAGTATTAGGCATTATTACTGAATTGATTACACGCTTTTAAATTCAAATTGTAACTTTTCATTAATAATGATATTAGCTTAAAATCAGAAATTAATGTCATAAATTAAACGACCGGTTATTAGGAGATGATTACGGAATTAGCATTTAGGTTTGAATGTAATTAATCTCATTAATTAGGCGTTTGACATCCATGTTTGATGTTTTTATTGGGAGATATAATGATGTAATTAGGCGTTTGGATCAATGAGTCTGTGGTATTTGATTAAGATGTTAAATTATTGAATAAACTCTACTAATTTGGTTATAAGATACAAAAAAAAAAAAAAAAAAAACTCCACACAAGTTGCCTTCCATGTGCATGTACATTTCTGTTAGCTTAATATATATACATCCCATTTTGTTCAACTATTTTGAAATTAGTCCTTATGTGGTGGCAATGATATTATCACGTCATTCTCGTTGAATCTTATAAATGGTCAATTGGCCGTAAAATTTTGCCTTGTTCATTTGTTCATATTGTAAACTTTAAACGGATGGTACATTGGTATATTGATTGTGATATTTGTTAGGGAATTGTGTATTTAATTAGACCGATTTAGATAAATGGTGATTGCTTAAATTTATATATAAAATTTTACTGCATCCATTTATATATAAAATTTTGATAAGGAATGTTTGTAAAGTGGCCATAAATTAGCGCCTAATTTCGAGATACTGAATTGATTAGCGACTTAAATTCGAATTGATTAACTCAAAGTAATATAGGAAATAGTATTATGCATTATTACTGAATTGATTACACGCTTTTAAATTCGAATTGTAACTTTCCATTAATAATGATAATAGCTTAAAATCAGAAATTAATGTCATATGATTACGATTTAGATAGTCACCTTTCCATTCGTATATAGCAATCACCATTTATTATGCGATTGACTTGTATCAATTATCAATTCGTATGTATTGATATCTAAAGTAATTGATTTTCTTTTAATCCGAGATATATATAAATGGCGATTGCTTAAGATTAGCAAAGTAACCGTAATACTATACATTATTACACCCCATATTATATTAAAACCGAATAATAACAATGGTAACTTTCCAATCTTATTATGTAATAATGGTGGCGTTAATTTAACTTAATTATTATTGTATAGACTCAATTATGGGGTGAAGAATACTTGTTTAATATGGTAAGTCGATAATTGTTTCATTAAATTGATTTCCTAAAATACTCTTTTAATTGATTGGTAATCAGTTATTAATACAAAAGAAAAAATGCAAATGTTATTAAATAACGTAAAAATCCTCATGAATAATTCAAATAAATTACATTAAAAATGAAAAAAAACAAATAACGTTTTAAATTTCTACATCAATGACTTCTTGTGGTGCAACCTTAGTAACAAACATCTTGTGTTGTTCTTAGGGCTGTGCAACGGTTCAGAACCGGACCGAACCGAACCGAACCGGACCGAACCGCGAACCGTTTATTTCAAAATATGAGAACCGGAACCGGAACCGATAATTACTAAACGGTTCGGTTTCAGAACCGGGTGAAACGGTTCTCATGAAACGGTTCTAGACCGGAACCGGTTGTCAATAAAATCCTAAAATTAACATTAACAATTAAATAAAAAAATAAACAAAAACAATGATTTTTCTTAAAAAAATTATCAACGGTTTGTGTTAACCATTGTTACTAAAAGTATAGCAGTTTACGTATCAAAATATGTTTTGTTCGGATCAGATCATTCTTTTTATACAGATTAAACGGGTCAGAACAAGCTGTGCTGACTGCTGACCATCACATAAGGCAATACTCTACATTCCTTCCAAGTAAAACAATTTAAAAGTGTTAAGAACTATAAAGAAGGAAACAGGACATTCTATTTCAAACTAATAATAAAATATTTAAATATTTAATTTAATTCAAAACGGTTCTAACGGTTCTTAACCGGACCCGTCGGTTCTAACCGGAACCGAACCGGGAACCGATTATGCCAAAATATGAGAACCGGAACCGGAACCTATAACATTAATTCGGTTCGGTTCTAGCGGTTCCAGGTCGGTTTCACGGTTTTCGCGGTTCGGAACCGTTTATTGCTCACCCCTAGTTGTTCTAAACACCATTTGAACAAAGGAATAAGGTAGAACTTTAAATAAAAATTAACGTAAAAAAATGGACAATTAAGATACAATTCGGTATTATATAAAAAAACATGTAGACAAAAAAAAAGTTGAAATTAGTAATGTTTACCATAGGTGTTGTCAATTCATGTTCAATCAAAAATTTGTTCATAGCTGTTGGCAATGTCTGGATTAACATGTTAAAAACAACATTAACAAAAGAAATAATCAGTTTCCTAAAAAAACAAAGAGCCATATCAAGATGAAAATAAGATTCATACCAAAACTCTTGCCGAAGGGTCATGCATCACCTTGAAGAATTGCTCACCTTTGTGATAAGCCATAATCGAATATTTGTCTTCGGATGGTATTCTAATATTCAAATGAAAAAACGAAAAACATTCAGTAAATCTGTTCCATATATATATATATATATATATGTGTGTGTGTGTGTGTGTGTGTGTGTGTGTGTACGAATAACAACATTGAATCTATGTATATTTGTAAAGCAAGAAAATTAATAGTAAATCTGTTTGAAGGGTTATGTTGATTGTATTTGAAAACATTATCGGTGATGGTTTTCAATGGTTCAACCAGCGATTGAAAGAAAAAAACGATTTATAAACTGGAAATCGAATACATAAAGCATAAAATAAAAGATTACAAATCAGAACATATGATATGGATCCAGTTTATTAAATCGAATACATTAGCCAGAATACATATATGGGTCGATTTTATAATTGAAGATTGAATCCATATTTTAGATGCATATTATAAAATCAGAGAAGAAGATACATACCTCGAATCAAGAATGCAAAAAAAGATTGAGGAATGTTGGTTGGAAGAATTGTTAGGGAAGAATTGAGAGTGATGAAAGAATGGAGACAATAAAAATATTGGAAAGGTTATTTATAGTGAATAAGTTGGAGCTCCATATTACAATGTGGATACCTCATACTTTTTCTAAGGCCTAGATTCAACCCAAGTGTATTCAATTATTATATAGATAGATAAACACACAGGTGAGCGACCATATAAAAAGATTATGAGCACTGACGGAAATTAGAAGAAACAATGTCAAATTAAAGAAACTTGTTTAAATTTAAGAAGCACACAAGTTCATAATGAAATGTTGCTTGTGTGTGGTACAAATACTCACTACATATATTTAGAACAATATATATGATCTCACTCTTTTCTACCATGTGTATTTGAAGAGTTATAGCCTTATTGCTTATGTGTGGTACAAATACTCACTACAAGAATTTGGGATGTTTACCCACACATAACTTACCTACACATGTAAATGTGAGTAAATATCTACATAATTTTGAACATGTGTGGGTAATTGTTGACGATTTATGTTAAATAACAACTAACACTTAATATGTGTTGGTAATACGTCTTATCTACACATTGGAGTTGGTGGAAAAATTTCCCCCTAAATTTGACATCAGTTAAATGTTAAACTACCCACGCATATGGTAGAATTTTGTTATGTGTAGGTAAATTATTTACAAATATGTAAATAACTAATATATGTGTAGGTAAATGATTATATTTACTAACACATAATATATTTAAACAAATATGTAGATAAATCAATTATATAAATTCTTATTTTAGTTTTTGATAATGACGTGGCAAAATAAATACCTACACATTCTTAAAATGTACAACATATGTAGATATTAGTTAAATATAAAAAATAATAATTTTATTTTAAATGATGCGCCAAATAAATACATACACTTTAAAAAAAAAACGTATGATATGTGTAAATATTAGATATATATGTACTTAGTAAATGTCGTGGCATAAAAAATATATACATGTATCTAAAAAAAGTATATGTAGATATTGGATACATTTAAATTGAATAATTAAATAATTATTTTATTTTTATTAACATGGTGTGTAAAGAAGGTGCAAGTAAAGAAGAAATGGTCCAGGTTGTTAACGGGCACGATCTGAATCGTAGCGGTCCGTGTCGTTAACAGGGCTTTCAGGTCAAAACAGCCCAGTCACTATCAGGCCGGTCAGGTAGTTAACGGGGCTGTTCGGTACAAAATGATTCGGTTCGGGTCTAAACGGTTCGAGTCTTTTAAGGGCGGAGTCAAAAGGGTCACGGTCATTAACGGGTTCAATTCGGTTGAAACGGTCCGGTGGGATTGAAACGGTCCGGGTGGTTTAACGATTCTGTGAAGACGTAACAATCTAGTTCATTAACAAACTCAGTCCAATCCGAACCCATTCTACCCTGAACTCATCCTAACCCAGTAACCCATACCCATCCTTACCTTTTTTTGTAATTTTTCTGTCATAACCCAAACTCAATCTTAACCCAAACCTAACTCAATAATTATGTTTATGATGTTTTTTTATTGTAACAATAACCCTAAGATTGTGACGGAAGGAAAAAGAATACCTGATATGCAACAAAATCGAATAGGCTGCTGACACACAATGTACACTCTCACAAACGGAATCCTAAAGGAGAAAAATCATAGTGAATATTAAACAATGCTAGAAGAAAACGACATTCTAACCAATATATTCCAAATAACCAATTATTTTCCCTTTTGTAAGAGTTTGTTTCTACCTAGCCTTATTGCTCTTGTTTGGTAAAAGTACTTGTTTGACATATTATTTGGCGAGAAATTTCGTTATATATCTGTAGTTTTTTATTGTAAGAATAAGTCTTAAGTTTGTGACAACGAAGGATACCATAATCCTTAAAAAAACATAATAGTGAATGCTAAACAATGCTGGAAGAATACGGCATTCTAACCAATAAATTCCAAATGACTAATTATTTTCCCTTTTAAGCAGCCCAGAAAGGCGCTAAAGTGTTCTGAAAAACAACTTATTTGACTCAAGTAATCACATATTCACATAAGCAACTTGGATAAAGAATCTCCATTAAGGGCATAAACATCATGTGTTATGTGTATTGTACAGATGATATGTAACAAACCTAACAAAAATTTTGATAGAATTATTCCCCTTGATTATTCTCATTAATCTCAAGTCTATATATAATACAATGAGAGGGTCCTATCTATGATAAATGGTAATCACAAATAAATACAAAATAAATACAATTTTGACATTCTTAATATATCGGCTATTACACCCCCGCAGTCGAAGCGGGAGGTGACCGGATGCTGAGACTGGATCGGAAGTCTTCGAATAGAACCCGTGGAAGACCTTTGGTGAAAATATCTGCAATTTGGTACCTGGAAGGAACGTGCAGGATGCGTACATGACCTTTTTGAACCTGTTCCCTGACGAAATGAATGTCTAACTCAATGTGAATGGTACGCTGATGTTGAACCGGATTCCCTGACAGATAAATGGCACTGACGTTGTCACAGTACACCATAGTCGCGCGGTTAACTGGAACATTAAGCTCGAGTAGTAGGTTCCGTATCCAACAAATTTCTGCGACAACATTGGCAACGCCTCTGTATTCGGCTTCGGCACTGGAGCGAGAGACGGTTGGTTGTCGTTTGGAGGACCACGAGATTAAGTTATCACCAAAATAAATACAGTACCCGCTGGTGGAGCGTCTCGTGTCCGGACAACCGGCCCAGTCGGCATCTGTGTATGCAATCAAAGATGAAGAGGCCGAGGGGCCTAGGAGTAGACCGAGATGCGAAGAGCCTTGGATGTACCATATGATTCGTTTCAGGGCATTCCAATGATCAACGTGTGGGGCGTGCATATGCATACATATTTGTTGAACCGCATACGTGATGTCAGGGCGGGTGAAGGTTAAATATTGTAAAGCTCCTGCAAGGCTCCTGTATAAAGTGGGGTCATGAAATAGTTCACCTGAAACAGCACTGAGTTTTGCATTAGTGTCAACTGGCGTCGCAACCGGATTGCAAGATTGCATACCGGCGCGAGCAATAATATCAGTCGCGTATGACTGTTGAGAGAGAAACATGGTGTCACCGGTCTTGGTGACGGAGATGCCCAGAAAATAGCTCAAGGGACCCAGATCTTTCATAGCGAATTCATTCGCAAGACTGGTCATAAGACGATTGCGAAGGTCGTCAGAGGACGTAATAAGGAGAATATCGTCCACGTAAAGAAGAAGGTATGCTACATCACGGCCCTGATGAAATGTGAACAGAGATGCGTCACACCGGCTGTTTAGAAAACCCAAAGATAAAACAAAATCTGTAAAGCGTTGGTACCATGCCCTGGGAGCCTGTTTTAAACCATATAATGATTTGCGGAGTAAGCAAACATGATCTGGAAATTTCTTATCTCGAAACCCCATTGGTTGGTGCATGTAGACCGTCTCATTTAGGTTGCCATGTAAAAAGGCGTTGGTTACATCCAATTGGTGAACAGCCCAACGTTTAGCAAGGGCGAGTGAGAGAACCGTACGAATAGTGGCCGGTTTAACAACCGGACTAAATGTCTCACCGCAGTCAATTCCCACCTGTTGAGAACGGCCGTCACAAACTAACCTGGCCTTATATCTCTCCAATGTCCCGTCTGACCTGTATTTATGTTTAAACAACCACATGGAACGGATAATATTCATTGATGAGTCACGAGGAACTAACTCCCATGTCCCATTTCTAATTAAAGCATTAAACTCGGTCGTCATGGCCGAGTACCATACCGGGTTGTTCAAGGCATCGGTTGGTGTTTTGGGTATGGGTTCAATGGGTGGTGTGGCGGAAGCGGTAAGGTTAAAGGGTTGTTTTGGTTTGAAGATCCCGCTCATGGAGCGAGTTCGGATAGTGCGGTTTGGTTGGGGGTTGGGTTGGGTGTGGGCTGATGGTTGTGGGTTAGCGGGTGAAGGTGATGGCGTTGGGCTTTGAGGAACGGTGGTATTGGGCCGGGCATTGTGGGGCGGATGGGATGGACCTGTAGCGGGTGTGTTTGTGTAGGCCGGAGGAGGGCTAGGGGGTGGTACGGTTGGGCCGGTTTGTGGAGTAGGAGTGGGAGTATGTTTGGGATGTGTACTGGAGATATGAGGGCATAGATGATGTGGGTAAGGATCTGCGAATGCTTCATAGGTTGGGGAAGGGCCAATGGTTTGAGCAAATGGGAAAGTTGTTTCATCAAACGCAACATGACGCGAGATGAAGATGTCTTTGGTGGATAGGTCAAGGCATCGGTACCCTCTATGAGTGGGGGGTAACCAAGAAAGACACAAGGGTGAGAGCGGTTATCTAGTTTGTGAATGGTAGGAGGTGGTGTAAGAGGGTAGCAAAGGCAACCAAAAACACGTAAGTGATCATATGTGGGTGTGGACATATATAGTAGCTCAGTGGGGGTCTTGTTGCGGGTGGTTTTGGAGGGTAAGATGTTGAGTAGGTAAGTTGCAGTTTCAAGGGCATGGTGCCATAGGTGGGTGGGGAGGGAGGCATGGGCCATGAGGGTGCGAATCATATTATTTATTGTACGTATTTTTCGCTCGGCCTTGCCATTTTGGGAAGAGGTGTATGGGCAGGAGAGACGGTAAAGAATACCGTTGGTGGTGAAAAAATTTTGGAAGGATGAGTTAATGTACTCACGTCCATTGTCACATTGAAACGTTTTAATGGTTTGGTTAAATTGTGTTTTTATGATTGTGGCAAATTGGGTAAAGGATTGGTAAACTTGGGATTTATGGGTGAGAGGGTAGGTCCATAAAAAATTGGTATAGTCATCTAGGAATAATACATAATATTTATGGCCGGATGAGCTAATTATGGGTGATGTCCACACGTCACTATGAATAATGTCAAATGGTTGCAAAGTAGAATTTAAAGAATTAAAGAAAGGTAAACGAATACTTTTTCCATAAATACAAGACTGGCAAACATTATTAGAAACATAATCAAAATCCAAAACATGAGAAGTTTTTAATTTATTTAAAGAGTCCCGTCCTGGGTGGCCAAGACGGTGATGCCAGACTTGAGAAGAGATGGCAGCAAAAGCTGAAGGTTGGGTGGAGGAGGACCCGAGCACCAAGGGATATAGATCACCGGTGCTGTTGCATCGCAGGAGTGGTGCCTTGGTCTTGTAGTCCTTCACAAGAAAACCAAACGGGTCAAATTCAACAGAAACCCAGTTATCTATGGTAAAGCGACGGACAGATATCAAATTTTTGACAATTTTGGGTGAGTATAAGACATTTTTAAGGACAAAGGGCGGGAATGGTTTGGGTAGGTATTTGGTGCCTTGACCAAGAACCGGTATAGTATCACCATTTCCGACTATAATATTACGAGAAATGCTAGAATTAGAAAAGGTATGAAAGTCACCTGACTCGTGAGACGTAGTTTGTGATGCTCCCGTGTCCATGTATTGTGTCGGGTCCAGTGGTTGTTGCAGGCTCATGGTATAAAGTGCTTGTTCTATATCCGTGGGACAATATGCCGTGTGGGCCTGAGCATGTGGTTTCGGACCAAGAAGGCCCTGTTGTGTGGGCTGAGAAGAACCGGGCCTGGGTGCAGTTGGGTAAGGACAAGGTGGGAGTTGGGTGTGGTTGTATTGGGCTGCAGCGGGTGGGCCAGGAGAGTAAGGGGCCGGCGGATAGAACCAAGGTGCTGGGGAGTATTGGGCTTGTGGGTAATAGGCTTGTGGGTAATAGGAGTTGGGCCAGGGAGTGGAGTATGATGGGTAACGTGAGCGGCCATAGCCGGAACGACCCCCACGACCACGTCGTGAAGACCGCCCACGGCCACGGCCGTAAGGCTGGGATTGGTCATGGTGGTTTGAGCGATCAGAAGGGGGCCGGTTTTGGTCGGTGGTGGTGGTTCGGTGGGATGCGGTTAGAGCGGTTGATTGGGTTTTGGATTCATGCAATGCTCGTTCCGCTTTATTTGTTTCAGTTTGACATAGTTTGGAGCGGGCATTGTAGAATGAGGGTAACGGTTCTTGGTTTTGTAAGATGGTGGAAATACCTTCATACTCGGGGTTTAAGCCTGCTAATAACTGGAGGACCAATCTATCATTGTCAACCGGTGCACCAACGTTTGCAAGTTGATCAACAAGTACTTTCAGGGCTTGGCAATAGGCGGTCATAGTGGGAAAACCGTCTTGCCGGGTATTGGAAAACTTGTTCATTAGGTGAATGGCACGAGCACTTTTGTTGTCGTGGAACAAGTCTTCAATGGCAACCCATGCTTCGTGGGCATTGGAAATATTGTTGATTATGGTGTGTAGGATGTCATTAGAGATCGTACTATATATCCATTGCAGGACAATGGCATCAATACGCTCCCAGTCATCGGTGGGTTTTGATGAGGATTCGGGTGCGGAAGGGTCATTGGGTGGTCTAGGTTTGAGATGGTCATCCACCATAAAAGCTTTACAGTGGAGTTTGAATAAGGTAGCCCATGACGAGTACTGAGAGGACTCGATTTCAAGGGTGATGGGAATAAAATTTTTAATACTTGAGACCGTGGTAGCGGGGTGAAGTTTGGATTCTACGGTGAGGGAAGGAATGATGGTGGATGTTTGGTTGAGTTCGGTAGCCATGAGAACAGAAAAGAAAGCAAGGGTATTGATGTGAGAAGAATAGGAGATGAGGGAGGGCAGTAGGTAGAAGCCGGGCAGAAGATAGCGGCGACAGGTGGTGGTAGAAGGTGATCGAGAAAGAGGAGGAGGTTTGTGAGGAGAATTAGGTTTACAACCTGGTCAATGATACCATGATAGAATTATTCCCCTTGATTATTCTCATTAATCTCAAGTCTATATATAATACAATGAGAGGGTCCTATCTATGGTAAATGGTAATCACAAATAAATACAAAATAAATACAATTTTGACATTCTTAATATATCGGCTATTAAATTTAAATTTCTTGAAAATTTGTAGCATGCAAGTTGAAGGTGAAAGAAAAAAAAAAGATTCACTTGGAAAACATCAAAATTCAATCAGAATGAAATCTACTCTCTCTCTCTCTCTCTCCCTCCTCTCTCGTGTCTTCCTCTCTTTCTCTCTGCTGTGTTTTTTTTACCTGCTGTGTTTTTCTTTCACAATATGAGTTGGTGGAAGGGAGGTGTTGACCGGTGGTAATAGTGGTGGAAGGGAGGTGTTGACCGGCACACTAAATGTTTGGACCAATTGATTAAGTTTCATAGATGAGATTGAAGTTAAGTCAAAGATGGCATGGATGCTGTTATCTGAATTGGAACAACAATTTACCTCAAGATTGTGTCAAAGTTATTGAATATGGTCTATAAAGAGTTAAGAGTCTAAATATACAAACGTGTTTTTAATTGATTTAGAAATTTGACATGATATTCTATTAATATAAAACATGAAAGTTTAGTAGCCAGAGAGCATTTATCTTGCAGCAAATTAAGTGTTATTATCACCATATTAGTCCATCACAGTGTTCATTAACCTTGATAAGGACATACTTTTATAAGCCTATATGAGTATGATGATTGTTTTGGTCAAAAATTACTTGATAAAAATAATCTTGTATTCCAAATTAGTAAAAGTGAGGTAGAGTGCTAAGACTGTGAAATGGGTTAAAAGCTTAGTTATATCGTCAAGATGGTAGTTCAAGATAATAAAGAAAGTTTAATTTGACAACTATGCTCAGGATGGCAAAGGGAAAAGTGAGGATGGACAGTTATATCCTAAGGATGTAACTGTCTGACACAGAACTATAGTAAGTAAATGTAAATGAAAGAAAGCAAGCCAACAACACTCGATGTACGAGGAAATCCCTTGATCACTTGATGATCGTTTGCACAAAACCTCGGGAGGAGTCTAAGCCCCTGCCTTGTTTGTTAATATTAAAATGATAAAATGTTTACAACTTTAAAAGTATGATGAACGAACTACTAAGTTTACAATGTAGTGTTGTGTGTGTGTGAGTAGAGAGTATTAGGTATTTGATAAGAAATAAGCTAGTTTCAAGTGTGTTTCAAGTGTGTATCAAGCAAGTGTCCTATTTCATTCATCATGCCCCTATTTATAGTTTACAAACGAAATAAATAAAAGATCCCATGATATCTGCCTTCTTTTGTGAGCTCTTGGACTATTTCAGGTCAGCTTTGAAGAGTGGTTAACCAATATAGACATTGGTTAACTGTTTCCTTATTTTTCGCCTCTCATTTATCGTTGGATGGTTAGATGTTTGACCTATTCTTTAGCAAAATTAGCAAAGATCTTCCTTTATACGATTAGCTCTTCCATCCTTAGCTTCTTTGACTTGAATAAAACTATATAGTCGTTAAGTAAGAGTTACAAATCCTATTATCATTTAATTTTACCTGCAATTACATAACAATAAGATAATTCGTTAGTCTATCCTCATGATGCACATAAGACAGAATATTGTTACATCCTGAACCATGTTCAGTCCTTCAGTATCCTGAGGAGGCTACATAGAAAATGTAGGTTAGTTCTATCCTGAAGATTTCACCATCAACGATGATTTGTATAAGGAATATGTTATAAACCATAAAGTTTGTTATTTTGTTTGATTAAAATTTCAGAAGATTATGACGAAAAAGAATTAGTAGCAAGAGCATATGAATCAATGTCATTTTTTGTCGCTGCCGCATCGCGCGAGTTTCCTTGATAAATTTATTACATTACTAGAATTAATATTTTTTTGGTTGTATACTACGGCTTATTTATATTCAAAGTAAAATTTATATCAAAATTTTGAAAAAAAATAATAATCACGTTGTTACAGTATATTCAGGATTTTATAATGGAAAACCAAGGGAAAATAAAAATAAGTTTAAAGTAATTATAATATAAAAAAATCTAGAAAAACTTTATAAAAGAAAAAAAAAAACATCGTGGTGTTAATGAGTAGGTTAATTGCCTTTAGAAAGAACAACAGCAACGCAGTGTCACTAAATGTATAGTGCCATAATTTCCAATTAATCGAATTTATTTAAAGTTTCTCAATCCCCGGGCTTATCGGACATGTTGCCTTCCAGTAAAGGTACAAAGTGTGTCTCTATAAACACTTTTTACAAAAACATTATGTTATGATAATAATATTTCATGTTTTTTTTGTGTTAAATATGTTGTTACATAAGTAAATATCAATATTTCTGGCGCACCTTTATATCGCTCTTCTTGGTCATCCTCCTCTTTAGAGTTGTCAAGCAGCTCTGCTTGCCCATTTTTCACATCAAAAGTTAAGACATAGAAATGTTTGTTTATCAACACTGGCACAAGAATCATGTCGAACTCATCTAATGATTTTGCGTTGAACTTTCGGAAGATATATTCAAGATTGCTAGTAAAAACCCTAAGAGTATCTGTCCAAGTAACATTCTGTTTATAATAGTCTGGAGGCTGCATTTGTCATTGTCAATAAATTAAAAAAAACAGTCAAAAATTAAAGAGTGTGTTTAAATTACTTGTATAAGTGCGTTTAAAATACATTTTTTAAAATGGTGCATCTGAATGTGTATATAAGGTGTGTTTTAAGTAACTTGTGTCCCAGTTAAGAAAATGCCATTTTTTTTCTCAAATGCGTTGAAATTTATAAAGGTGCGTTTAAATTTAAAGATTTCATACCATCATGGTGGAACTCAGAAACACCTTGTGTACAGACCCTTCTTTCCTTCTGTCCCCTTCCTCATAATTTAGAATATCGGTCCATGCATCCAGTGCATTTGCACAAAGCCATAGCCCAGGATGGAAACTTTCAAAAATCTTTAAATTAAAATGCGTTTTGAAATTAAAATATAGTGCGTTTTGTTGTTTAATCAAGTATGATCATATTGTTCATACCTTTAGTCTGTTTTGATGAAGGTTTGTCATGCTTGTGTTTGGTTCTTCTTTCCCCTTCGTTACCTGTGTTCATTTTTGCAAAACAAATTTTCAAAAGCGTTTGTAGTAATCATAATAATAATAAGAGAATCAATCGAGATGCGATTTTGAAAATGTAAATCATAAAACGCACCTGATTTTCGTTTGGAAGCCATGCTCTGTTTTTATGTTCTTCGTGTTTTGGGGATTTTCTTCTCTATGTGTGTTTGTGTTTTTTTATTTTTGATGAAATAAACCCTAATTGAATGAGGTTGTTTGCTTTTGTTTCTCAATTTTGGTAACCGTCATTTTGATTTTGGTGAATTGGCGGTTAAAATAAAAAAAATATTTAAACGTTTTTATATTTTGTTTGAGTAATTTACCCTTGGGTTTGATTTAAACGTGTTTAATTAGATGATCTGTTCAGTTTTTGATCTAATGGTCCAGATTGCTTCTTACGCTTTGTATGTTAAGGTAGCTTTGTACAATATCGCTTCCCTTATTTTATTGACCCAAGATTTTTTTTATGCTTCACTTATTTCACTCTGTATTTCATTTCTTAATTTTGAAAAATCAATTTCAATAATATATCATCTCTGCATAACTTATTTCGCTCATTCGTATTTAATTTCTTAATTTTAAAAAAATTATAATAGAGTATAAATCTAGAATATTTCTAATGTAATTTAGGTATATTATCTTGTAATTATTTTTGGTAATTCCTTTCTACCCAAGTTTAGGGATTTGTATATATTATGATGAGATCAATGAGAAGAGGGCAAGCATTGATCCATACTATTCTTCATGGTATCAAGAGTCTAGGTAACCATAGCTTTCTTCTCCACCTAATGCTTCCAATCCTATTGGCATTCTCTTCTGTCGATTCTTTCTTTCTTATTCAATCTTCTCCTTCAATCTAAACAGTCTCTCATTCTTTTCATAACAACCATGTCTTATCCCTTGGTCTGGAATAAAACTTTAAATTTTCCCCTTGGTCTTATCCCTACTGGAATGGCCCACAACCATTCAATAATAATAATTGGTCTCTATAGACTCAAGTTCCACCATATCCTTATCCATCGGCCCAAGCTCCTAATTCACAATCTGGAAACCACACGGTTCAAGGTATATTGGGCCCAAGGCGCAATCAGTCCAACAGCAGCGATGCCTCAGCCCAGTCCTATAACACTAGGTACTCTCCCACGGACATCGCTCATGCGCTATATAATTTGGCATTGCATCACAATGATCCATCTTGGACAATGGACACTGGAGTGTCAGGTACTATGTCTCCTCAGCATACTATGTTCTCAAATATTTTTAAAAGCATTATTCATAACACTATTGTTGGTGATGGCAAAACCATTCCGGTTTTAGGACAGGACGACATCACCCTACCACCACCGTTTAAACTTAAAAATGTCATTTATGCCCCTAACCTTGTCAAAAACTTAATCTCTGTCCATCGTTTAACTATCGATAACCAATTATCTGTTGAATTTGAACCATATGGTTTTACTGTAAAAGACCTTCGGACCAAGAGACCTCTCCTACGGTGCAATAGCTTGGGAGATCTCTACACTCTCAGCCCGTCCAACATCACCTAACTTTCCACTGCATCTACTTTTGCTGCTATTTCCCAAGACATCTGGCATCAACGGCTCGGTCACTCAGGCCCAGCTATTTTACAAACTTTAAAAACTTATACTTCAATAAAATGTAGTTATAAAAATAATAAAGTTTGCCTTGCTTGTATTTTGGGAAACATGTTCGTCTCCCTTTTGCAACTTCTATTACAAGTACTTTAATGTCATTTGATCTTATTCACAGTGATGTTTGGACTTCTCCCATTATCAGTAATGGGGGACACCATTATTAATTATGTCTTGTTTTTAGATGACTACACCAATTTCTTGTGGACCTACCAAACAAATCTGACGTATTCTCAATGTTCACCATTTTCACAACATTTATCCAAACACAATTCAACAGAAAAATAAAACAACTCCAATGTGATAATGGACGAGAATATGTCAACCACCAGTTTCAAACCTTTTGCAAATTAAACGGAATGCATTTTCGTTTTTCTTGCCCCCACACATCCTCCCAAAACGGTAAAGCCGAACGCAAAATCCGATCTATTAACAACATCATGAGAACCCTCATAGCCCAATCCTCAATGCCAAACTACCTTTTAAGCATCATTCCCTCCAAAGTCCACAAATTTCAAACACCCACCTATCGCCTTTATCACACCCATCCTACTTTTGATCACCTTAGGGTCTATGGTTGCCTATGTTGCCCTTAATTCCTCACATCACCATCCATAAGCTTGAATACCGATCCACACCCTGTCTCTTCCTTGGCTATCCACCTAATCATCGTGGATACAAGTGCATTGACCTAACCACCAACAAAATTACTATCAGTCGCCACGTCCTTTTTGATGAAACAATATTACCTTTTTCCTATAAACCCCAATCAACACTTTAAACCTACAACTTTCTGGATGAACCCCTAAGCCCATACCTCACCCACCACACTTTAAATCCTTCGGCCCAGCCCATTAACCACCAAACCAATACCCAACCTACTACAACTTCCATTCCTACCCAACCTAACACTTCGGCCCAACCACCCAACACAAACCTCCCTGATCCACACAGCCCAACATCCGGCCCTCCACCCACCTCGGCCCCACACTCACCAACCCAACCCCAAGATGACCCAATGTAACATCGCGTGATTTTTAGTTTTGCATATATTTTAAATTCTATACTTAAAGTTTGCCTTTACTCACTTCTTTTATATTACTCCTACCAATTGTTAATGAGTCGTCATATAATTTATCCTAATCAATTTAGAAACTCATTTAGTTAAAATCTTAATATATATTTATTTTATTTTTTAATTAAACCATATATAATAAGACTTTAAAAAAAAAAAACAAATGGGATCGTGATTTCATGTAGGACTTTTTGACAATAAAAATTGTCATACAATGTCAATTGATTCGTTCATTGTGATATTTTTTATAAAAATTTCGATGTCCAGTAGCATTCAATTCTAGAAGCACACCATAACAATCAAGCTTAACCCCACTTAATCTCCTCCCAACCACCCTATTAACTTTATTTAATACCCAACCACCTTAACCCATCTATAAATACAACCCCTCCCTACACCTTAATCACTTGCTCAATCTCAAATCCTCTCTAAACATCTAAATTCTTCAAGAAATCCTAAGTGATGGAAGCCCACTTCTAAGTGAGTTTCTCATTTTAAACTCTCACTTCCCTTTTCTTTCTTCATTTCTCCTCTTCTTCTAAGCCCTTGGGGAAACCTCTAGGACCTTGCTCTTGCTTGCTATGGCAAATAAATATGAGTAGGACACCAAAATGAGGCCTCAAAGGTGGTTCATCTTCTATTGTTTTTATGTACTAGAAGGTTAGTTGAAGTGATACCAACCAAGTTCACCAACAACTTAATGGACTTGTGCTATGGTTAATGGTTGACAAAGGAAAGCCAAGGCTCTTCCAAACTAAGTCACCATACACTACTTTAACCCTATAGTTATATTATGTAAATACTAAAATATATACTTTCAAAACTCTACTAATCTAATAACTTGGAAGGTTTGTGGATACATCCCTACCTTACCAATACTTGACTCTCTTGACCATCCGAATCACCTTTATGGTGGTTTGTGTTTTGGTTAGCCTTAAAGGCACTACTTGACTCTCATGACCATCCGGATTGCCCTAAAGGCAATTTGTGCTTGGTTTGCCTAAAGGCTTGCATGACTCTCGTGAATCTATAATCTAAACTCGAACCTAAGACCTTTTATTCTCTAATCCTAGTTAACCAAGGCTAAGGAACTAACCATCCAAGACTCGTCTTTGGAGCCTTACTAAACGCACCCAAAGGTGAGTTCATACTTGTCCCCTTTTACTCTTTATCACTTTTGGGGTGTAAACATGTATCATATGCAAAACACACTAATGCTTTCATAAACACACATGCTCAATCTATTAAACATACTTATATGCTACTTGCCATGCTTATGATTCTTAGATACTTAGACATAAATCATTAACTATTATTAGCCCACTTAACATGTATATCGCTATAGGACTAGCACACCGCCCCCTTTATGGGTCATTGTTAAGATTTAAACGGCCTAACATGAATATGTTAGGTATACGCTGTGGTACTCGCGGGTTTGAGTTATGTCTTTTGTATGATAGGTATGTGCAATGCTATAGTATGAGATTTGAGTAAACCATTCTAAAATACTATGTATGTAAACTAAAACTAGTATGCTCACCAATGCTTTATGTGTTGACGGATATTTTATACATGTTGCAGGAAATGTTTGATGCAAGATATTCAAGAAATCTACTTAGGATTGGACTAGAAACTCACGCTAGTTTAAGTTCTATATTTTGATGTCGTATTTCTCTTTTAATGAAAACAATTTGTATTCTGTTATCTTTTTAGACGATAATTATGCTATGAATGAAATTTTATCTTTAAATCATATTGTCACGAATTCTAGTGTCATGAAGTCTTTGAACAATCTATCCCAAGTCTCGTCCCGATGTATTCCGCCATCAGTTGGGGTGTGACACCCAAACCATGAACCATCGACCACCACCCCTACACCACAACCGGACCACTCTTCACTATCAGCTTCACCATCGGTACCTATCCCAAACCCAACCCCACCACCAACTCGCACAACGTGTACACACGCAATGTCGGGTATCACCAAACCTAAACAAATATTCAACCTTCACACCCACACCATCTCTCCCTTTCCCAAAAACCCAAAGGACGCCCTTACTAATCCGGACTTGTGACACCCGGCATATTCAGGTTAATACTTTTCATACTTTACATACATACGTTTCATACTTTGCATACATACGAGTCTACCTCAACGAAAACATTGAAAATAACTACTTAATATCATACTTGACCGGGTCGGTTGAGTCGTGTCGGTGGTTCGGGAATCATCGGGAGTCGTTACAATGGTCCGATGGATCATTGGGTGTCGGTCCATAACCATGTGTACAAGGATCGTCGATTTGTAGAATCGCCGGGCTTATTTCACACACGCAAGTCTTGAGTCCCGGAATTGGTGATCGGGTGGGAACGTGTTAGTTATCGTGCATTACATACTTATAATCATTATGCAACTTGTCGGTATGTGAAAACGTGTTTATATATGTTAAAATAGGGTTTAACGCGCCAAAAACCCGGATTTACAGGCTATAGGCGATTAGGCCCCTGGGGAGAGCCTAATCGCCAGTATACTAGCGAATAGAAGGAGGTTAGGGGCGAATAGAGGCCTATTCGCTAGTAGTACTAGCGAATAGAGCCCTAATCGCCTGCAAGGTCCCCGTACTCGCCTGAACTGTAGGTGACGACTAAAAACGCCTATAAATACCACCCTTATGTTTCAAAACATCATTTGTGAAACCCTAATACACCCCAAAGCCACCCCACACCTTATCCAACCTCTGCAACACGTTTTTGAGCAAGAAATCATATTTCCAAGCCTTACACCCCATAATCTCACCATTTCAAGGTGTGTTCTTCATCCCAAACCTTTATAATGATATTGTTTTGATCCCTAAAGGTCCAGACCTGATTTATAAACATTTATGTCTTTGAAAACTTATTAAAATCTGTTTCAAAACAAACCCAAACATCTATACTTGTTATGTGTGATGTATTCATGCAAGATAGGATTTTTATCGTTTAAACATGATTGTTCTTGTGTTATTATTATGTTTCTGATCTAAATAAGTTAAAATGATGATAATCTAGGAGTTTGAAGGTTCATAGATGTGTAATATTGATATTAGGCGTTTTGACCCGTTTGGGTGATTATGGTGGATTGATGATGATATGTTGTGTTTTGTTGATTATTTGAGGTTAGGGTTTACTCTAGGATGATGCTAGAACAGTAGGATAATGTCGGATAACGTCGTTATGTGATGAAATCTGAGTATTTGCTATTTAGGGTAAGTTTTTACATGTTGATGTGATGCTTACATGCAAGTTATGCTATTTTGGGAAACCGCATGCATTCAGGACGGCTAGGGTGATGATAAATTAGGGGTTTTTGCTTGAAATAGTTGGGTTAATGTTTTGGGTTGGGTATTGGGTGTTTACACATGTTTCAGATCTGATTTGGAGGGTTAAACGCGCAAAAGGACGGAACAGATCAGTACTAGCGAATAGGAGTTCTAATCGCCATTATTATAGGCGATTAGCTCCTAATCGCCTGAACTATAGGCGAATAGAAACTCTATTAGCCACTTTACTAGCGATTACAGCTCTATTCCCCATTTTACTAGTGATTACAATTCTATTCCCCATTTTACTAGTGATTACAATTCTATTCCCCATTTTTACTAGTGATTACAATTCTATTCCCCATTTTACTAGTGATTACAATTCTATTCCCCATTTTTACTAGTGATTACAATTCTATTCCCCATTTTACTAGTGATTACAATTCTATTCACTAGTTTGACTCTCCTAATCACCAGTTGACTTTTCCTAATCACATGTTTGATTCCTAATCGCATGTAATGCTGCCATATGTATATTTTAACATCCCGAAATATGAATTGACACCTAGGAACATGTTAGGAACCCCGTAACATGTCTAATGACTTAGTAACACGTGTTAGGACTTGTTTATGCGTTAATTGGGCGTTATGCTAGATAGGGTGAATGTTTGCGCGTGCTAAGTGTTTAATTGCATAAGTTGCATGATATCTTGTATGTGGCTAACACGTGGGATGTCGGGTCACCAATGGGATGTCGGATCTTGTCTAGTGTGGTCGGTTAAACGTTTAAACGTCATTTCATATGTACACGGTTATGGTCTGGACTGCTAGGGACTAATCAACCTACGGGTTGTTAGTCTAACACCTTATACGCTCGTCATGATAGGTCACCGGTAATTGGTGCCGTCTATTGAACAAGTTTACTTATCTTAGTGTGAGGAGCAGCATCAGGTGAGTTTCACGGCCCCACTTTACGCTTTACATTTTTTGGGGGAGACACATGCTTATACATATTTCATAAATTATCATGTTATACTAGTGTTAAATTCATTTGTGCTATACGATACGTAAAGTCCCGGGGAAACCATGAATATGCTGGATAGCATAACGGGGGAAATGTGGATAGATCTATTGGGATTGACAGACCCCACCCGTCGGCTGGGAGCCGGGCGGGTGCATATTGTCTCGGTCATAAGCTTAATCGTTTCGGGCAAAATCATATATCGTTGTCTGTAATGGTTTCCGGTCGTAGCAGTATTATTCATGCGTCTAGCTAACGCTATCATTTCTAACATAGTGATAACATGATGGCTTTTATTACTTAAACGTTTAATATAAAACCTGTGAACTCACCGACATTATTTGCTGACGTCTTTAGCATGTTTGTCTCAGGTCGTTGAGGTAGCAGCTTATCATAGGCGCACGGAGTCCCACGGCGTCTAGGATTCATATGCATTTTACTTAGCTTTTTCAGACTTACGTACTTTTGCATTTTGGGTTTGTAATAAAGTTTACGCTTCCGCAGCGATGGATTTTTGAAAACTTGATGGTTTGTTTATGTCATTTTTACGTATCATATAGTGTCGTTTATTGTGACCGTTGACTTAGATCCTGGTTTGTCACGCGCCTCGCGGTAAAACCCCGCACGTGGAATTTGGGGGTGTGACAGGACTAGTACTTTGCCATGACAAACGAATTTAATGCTTTATTTAAAAATAAAACTTGGAACTAGTGCCGAGGCAGGCACACATGCATGTTATTCGTAGTATGTGGTTGTTCAGGCATAAATACGGGTCAGATGGCACTTTGGAATGGTACAAGGCTCGACTGGTATGTGATGGTCGAAATCAAGAGGTAGGTGTTGATTATGGCGAGACATTTAGCCCAGTTGTAAAACCGGCTACTATCCGGACGGTTCTTACTCTAGCTCTCTCAAAATCATGTTCAATCCATCAACTGGATGTCACCAACGCTTTCCTTCATGGCAACCTTAATGAGACCGTTATATGTATCAACCCATGGGTTTTTGCCACCGAGATTATCCTGATCATGTATGCCGTCTTAGGAAATCTCTCTATGGCCTCAAACAAGCTCCTCGTGCTTGGTACCAAAGATTCACCAATTTTGTGCTCTCTATTGGCTTTATTCAGAGCAAGTGTGATAATTCTCTATTTCCTTTTCACCACGGGGATGACATTGCTTACATCCTCATCTATGTGGATGCCATCATTCTCACATCCTCCACAGATTCCCTACGTGTGCGACTTATTCGCAGCCTCGCGGCTGAATTTACTATGAAAGATCTTGGACCTCTCACCTACTTCTTAGGTATCCGGGTTTCCCGTTCTACTGCCGGCATGTTCTTATCACAACAATCTTATGCCTTGATTATCATCTCGCGCGCTGGTATGGATTCATGCAATCTAGTCTCAATACCGGTTGATACAAAACCAAAGCTCAGTGCCACATATAGTCCGCCATTTGACAATCCAACTCTATACAGAAGCCTTGCAGGTGTTCTCCAGTACCTCACGTTCACTAGACTAGACATAAGCTATGCAGTTCAACAAATTTGTATGCATATGCATGACCCAAAGACTGACCATTGGAATGCATTAAAACGCATCATTCGGTATGTCAAAGGCACGGCTGATTATGGGCTTACGCTTTCTACCTCTTCGGATATATCTTTACGTGCCTACACAGATGCAAATTGGGCAGGCTGTCCTGACACGCGTCGGTCTACTTCGGGTTATTACGTGTACATGGGGTCGAATCTACTGTCTTGGTCCTCTAAGCGTCAATCTACTATATCTCACTCGAGCGCCGAGGCGGAATATTGAGCCGATGCCAACACTGCTGTTGAGGTTTGTTGGATCCGGAATCTTCTACTTGAACTGTGTCGCCCGATCAAATCTGCTACTCTTGTTTATTGTGATAATATCAGTGCCATTTATTTGTTGGGTAACCCGGTACAGCATCAACGTACTAAACATATTGAGTTGGATATTCACTTTGTTTGGGAGCATGTATAGAGAGGAACAGTTCGAATTTTACATACTCCGACAAGATTTCAAATTGCGGACATATTCACCAAAGGCCTCCCAAAAGTGTTGTTCGACGATTTTCGTTCCAGTCTCAACATACGGAAACCTCCCGTTTCGACTGCGGGGGTGTAATAGAGTATAAATCTAAAATATTACTAATGGAATTTAGGTAGATTATCTTGTAATTATTTTTGGTAATTCTTTTCTCCTCAAGTTTAGGGATTTGTATATATTATGATGAGATCAATAAGAAGATGACAAGCATTGATCCATACTATTCTTCAAATTAATTTCAAATCTTTATCATCTTAAAATATAGTTTTATAAATCTTAAATCTACACAAGTTTCGAACTTAGAAATTAATAATTGCCAATAGTAATATATGTTAATATTTATTTATGAAACAAATCCATGTTACAAATTGATATGCATATAAGTATTGTCTATCTCAAGAGTATATCAGCCACGTTCCCAACTTGGGACAGTATCAATAATTCAATATACAGCCCACGGTTTCCATTCTCATAACATTTCGAAATTGAAGTTTTAGCATGTATTACAAATGTCTGTTATCCGCAACTATATGATTGTTCAAGAATATGAGGACCTATATGGAAAAAAAATAAGCACTTATGTACGCCTTACACTACGGATGTGACCTAATGGAACATGTTGCATAATGAAAGTCAATTTCAACCAGTGATGAAGCTTGAACAAAAATACAGGAGGGGTCTGGCCCTTTATATCCTTCCCTCATGATTTAACATGTTTGCTATGTTGGTGTTGTGTAAGGTTAGAAGGAAGCTACAAACATATTGAAATTTACTTTCATTTGATTAACTATTTTGATAAAAATAAGTTTACTTAACTACTTAGGCATCATCGGGAAACTGAACATGAGAAGTTATAATTTATTTCTACCAACACTTATTTTGAAGATGATTTATATTTTTAGCTTCTTGAATAGTCACTTGTAGACCACTAAGATGAAGAGGAAGCTGATAGGTGGTCTTTTTTTTTTTTTTTTTTTTCTTTCTTTTCTAAGGCCCATTTTAACTTTAAACTTTGAGAGTTTGAGGTAGGTTCCATGGACTTGATATTTGAAAAGAACCATATATCAAGATGCACGAGACATATTGCTTTTATCCGCTTTCTCCATTTGACTCGAACCCATTTGGGCCATGACAGAACCCAGGCTCGATGCAAAGAATCAAAAGTTCTTAAAAAAAAACCTTGTTATCTTTTACCTTTAGTTGTGATTTTATTCACGATGAGCGGTCATACATGAACATGATTTGACTATTTTCTTTTGTAATACATGTGGATTTCACTCAATAGAGATGATATTACTTTGGTATCGATTACATCCAAAGCAGAGAGTTGATTGTAAACAGATTATCAAATGGTTTTAATAAAAAAAAAAAACGATTCTGTTTGGTTTAATATGTTAGTAAACCGATGTGGATGGATTTCAAAAATTGTCAGAAACATAATCGACAAACAATAGGATTAGAAAGTTATTTTAATAAGAAACCGATTGTATTTATATTTTATGTAAGATGGTTTCAAACATTTACTTTAGGGATTTTATAAAGGGTCAGAAACATAATCGAAAACTTGTTGATAATCACATATTTTGTAGCAGGTTGATAGATATAGGATTGTCATTTGTCTTTGTATAAAAATAACGATACAATCCTATTGTTTTTATCTTTTATGTAAGATGATTGCAAACATTATGTATCAATATAATAAAAATGCAGAAAAAGATTCAAAAACATTTTCTAAGATTGATGAAGAACATACCTTGCAAAAATGACAATGAGAGAGGAATGAGGAATGAGAAAGGAATTAGTAGGAGAGGAATGAGGAATGAGAAATGGATGTTGACAAAACTAAATAAAAAGAGGTTTATATAAGACTTAGTCTTGGAGCCCCATTTAGGATTTGGATCCTTCAAGACCCTCTAAAAATCTAGGATTCAACCCTAGTGTTTTCATTTATTATATAGATAGATAGAATTAATATTTTTTTTCTTATTTTGACTTTGGACGCTATCTTGAATATAAATTAGGGAGAATTACACAGATTGTCCTTTAGTTATACATCAAATTGCATCCTATGTCCTTTATGGAAATTTTTCACTCCTTATGTCCTTTGTTTTATACACTTGTTACACCTTATGTCCTTTAGACCAAACCCAGTTAAATAACTCAGTTAAGTTGGTCATGTGCCCCTCATGTGAGGGGCAATCCTGTCTTTTCACCTTAAAACATAATAAAACTTAAAAAAAAAAAAAAAAAAAAAAAAAAAAAAAAAAAACCCTTCAACAACCAGACATCATCATCATCATCTTCACCTTTCCCCCTTCCTTAAACAACCCAAACCCTAAACCACCCTATCTCCACCACCGCCGTCGTAACCACCACCACCTCCTCCATACCTATCTCCACCACCGCCTCCACTGCCATGTGTACTGCCTTGCACAGGAGCCTCACCAGGCCCAGTGACGTTGTCACTGTCCACAACTCCAAATCCTCAATCCCTTGTCTCCCAGACCCGACTCAGACCTCAAGAATCAACCGCCATCATAACCTGGACCATCACCATTGCCACCTGCGTCCACCATAACCCCCACCTGAGCCTACCAAACCACCACCGTCCTCCAACCTATTGACCACCATGGTTCTACCTTCAAGACGACCCCTGCAAACCATCTTCGCACCCTCTGTGAGCCACTGTTATCTGAATCAAAGTCACCACTACAACCTTATCCCCACCAATAATCATCACCAGGTCCGCCATCAATACCTTCACAAGAAAAGGGGTTTTTTACCTGGTTTGAATCGGAAACAGAGGGGTCGCCGCCGGAGACCACCACATCTCCTCTTCCGTCTGTGTCTCTCTCTCTCTCTCCTACACTTTCTCTCTCTGTCCTCTGTTCTCTCTCTCTCTAGCTCATTATCTCTCTATCTCTTTCTAAAATAATAATAATAATATGGAAGGAGCAAGGTTGGGTGAGGGTGGGGGGTGAAGGAGACCCGACGGCCGAGCTATCGCCGGAAAAGGAGGAGTAGAGAGGAAGAGTGTGTGTGTTTGTGTCTGGTGTGTGTGTGTGTGTGTGTTTTAGAGAGAGAGAGAGGTAAGAGATAAAGTGTTATTATTATTATTATTATTATTATTATTATTATTATTATTATTATTATTATTATTACTACACAGATTGTCCTTCATTAAGGATGAAAAGACAGGATTGCCCCTCACGTGAGGGGCACGTGACACACTTAACACTCTTTTTTAACTTGGTTTGGTCTAAAGGACATAGGGTGTAACAAGTGTATAAAACAAAGGACATAAGGAGTGAAAAATTTCCATAAAGGACATAGGATGCAATTTGATCTAATAAGTTGAATATTAAATGTTGACTAGCATTGCGTATTTAAACAATATTGTTAACGATAAGTATCAACATATTCTATTGTCCGATACAAATGTTATAAAATATTAATTATTTCTATAACAACTAATATATAAAACTTATTTATGACACATGGCATTCCCTCATGAAGTTTTCAATATTTTTCCTACTCATTTGTGACTCATGGCACCCTCTTATTAATATATCAATTTAAATTTTTTGGTTAAAAACATAAAAAGCGTCCTTATTTGATATATTGACTTTTGTATTTATAGTTCTTTAAAAATTGATAAATATATTGACTTTTATATTTATAGTTATTTAAAAATTGATATAACTTCCGTGTTTAGAACATTCACCATATAATTATCAATCTACCAAAAAACTTACCATATTAAAAATTAATTATAATATTTTTCTATGTTTTTCAAATATTAACTATATAATTAATAAATTTTCTTATTTTGTCTTTCGACACTGTCTTGAATATAACTTATCTAACAAGTTGAAAATTAAATGTTGACTACCATTGCGTGTTTAATCAAAACTGTCAACGATAAGTATCGACATATTATATTGTATGCTACAGATGTTATAGATTAATTAATCCTAAGATATTCACTTTTATTTTTTATTTTGACATGTTACCAACAAAGCAGCGGTGCCCCAGCCTAGTCCTATAACACTAGGTACTCTCCCACAGACATCGCTCAGGCGCTATATAATTTGGCACTGCATCACAATGATCCATCTTGGACAATGGACACCGGAGCGTCAGGTACTATGTCTCCTCAGCCTACTATGTTCTCAAATATTTTTAAAAGCATTATTCGTAACATTATTTTTGGTGATGGCAAAACCATTCCGGTTTTAGGATAGGGCGACATCACCCTACCACCACCTTTCCCACCTTTTAAACTTAAAAATGTCATTTATGCCCCTAACCTTGTCAAATACTTAATCTCTGTCCGTCGTTTTACTACCGATAACCAATTATCTATTGAATTTGAACCATATGGTTATACTGTAAAAGACCTTCGGACCAAGAGACCTCTCCTACGGTGCAATAGCTCGGGAGATCTCTACACTCTCAGCCCATCCAAAATCACCAAACTTTCCACTGCATCTACTTTTGCTGCTATTTCCCAAGACATCTGGCATCAACAGCTTGGTCACCCAGGCCCAGCTACTTTACAAACTTTAAAAACTTATACTTCAATAAAATTTAGTTCTAAAAATAATAAAGTTTGTCCTGCTTGTATTTTTGGGAAACATGTTCGTCTCCCTTTTGCACCTTCTGTTACAAGTACTTTAATGCAATTTGATCTTATTCACAGTGATGTTTGGACTTCTCCCATTATCAGTAATGGGGGACACCGTTATTATGTCTTGTTTTTAGATGACTACACCAATTTCTTGTGGACCTACCCCATAACAAACAAATCTGACGTATTCTCAATGTTCACCATTTTCACAACATTTATCCAAACAAAACTCAACAGAAAAATAAAACAACTCCAATGTGATAATGGACGAGAATATGTCAACCACCAGTTTCAAACCTTTTGCAAATTAAACGGAATGCATTTTCGTTTTTCTTTCCACACACATCCTCCCAAAACGGTAAAGTCGAACACAAAATCCGATCCATTAACAACATCATGAGAACCCTCCTAGCCCAATCCTCAATGCCAAACTAACTTCTAAGCATCATTCCCTCCAAAGTCAATAAATTTTAAACACCCACTTATTGCCTTTATCAAACCCATCCTACTTATGATCACCTTAGGGTCTTTGGTTGCCTATGCTACCCCTTAATTCCTCACACCACCATCCATAAGCTTGAATACTGATCCACACCCTGTGTCTTCCTTGGCTATCCACCTAATCTTTATGGATACAAGTGCATCAACCTAACCACCAACAAAATTACTATCAGTCGCCACATCCTTTTGGATAAAACAATATTTCCCTTTTCCAATAAACCCCAATCAACGCTTCAAACCTACAACTTTCTGAATGAACCCCTATGCCCATACCTCACCCACCACGCTGCAAATCCTTCAGCCCAGCCCATTAACCACCAAACCAATACCTAACCTACTACAACTTCCTTTCCTACCCAACCCAACACTTCAGCCCAACCACCCAACACAAACCTCCCTGATCTACACAGCCCAACATCCGGCCCTCCACCCGCCTCGGCCCCACACTCACCAACCCAATCCCAAGATGACCCAAACCAGGCCCCATCGACCACCACCTTTACACCACAACCAGACCACCCTTCACCATCACCTTCACCATCGGTACCTATCTTAAACCTGCCCCCACCACCAACTCGCACAATGCGTACACGCGCAATATCGGGTATCACCAAACCTAAACAAATATTCAACCTTCACACCTACACCATCTCTCCCATTCCCCAAAACCCAAAGGACGCCCTTACTAATCCGGACTAGTACTCTACCATGACAAACGAATTTAATGCTTTACATAAAAATAAAACTTAGGAACTAGTGCCGAGGCAGGCACACATGCATGTTATTCGTAGTATGTGGTTGTTCAGGCATAAATACGGGTCAGATGGCACTTTGGAATGGTACAAGGCTCGACTGGTACGTGATGGTCGAAATCAAGAGGTAGGTGTTGATTGTGGCGAGACATTTAGCCCAGTTGTAAAACCGGCTACTATCCGGACGGTTCTTACTCTAGCTCTCTCAAAATCATGTTCAATCCATCAACTGGATGTCACCAATGCTTTCCTTCATGGCTACCTTAATGAGACCGTTTATATGTATCAACCCATGGGTTTTCGCCACCGAGATTATCCTGATCATGTATGCCGTCTTAGGAAATCTCTCTCTGGCCTCAAACAAGCTCCTCGTGCTTGGTACCAAAGATTCACCGATTTTGTGCTCTCTATTGGCTTTATTCAGAGCAAGTGTGATGATTCTCTATTTCCTTTTCACCACGGGGTGACATTGCTTACATCCTCATCTATGTGGATGACATCATTCTCACATCCTCCACAGATTCCCTACGTGTGCGACTTATTCGCAGCCTCGCGGCTGAATTTTCTATGAAAGATCTTGGACCTCTCACCTACTTCTTAGGTATCCGGGTTTCCCGTTCTACTGCCGGCATGTTCTTATCACAACAATCTTATGCCTTGGATACCATCTCGCGTGCTGGTATGGATTCATGCAATCTAGTCGCAACACCGGTTGATACAAAACCAAAGCTCAGTGCCACGTCTAGTCCCCCATTTGACAATCCAACTCTATACAGAAGCCTTGCAGGTGCTCTCCAGTACCTCACGTTCACCAGACCAGACATAAGATATGCAGTTCAATAAATTTGTATGCATATGCATGACCCAAAGACTGACCATTGGAATGCATTGAAATTCATAATTCGGTATGTCAAAGGCACGTCTGATTATGGGCTTACGCTTTCGACCTCTTCGGATATATCTATACGTAACTACACATGATGCAGATTGGGCAGGCTGTCCTGACACGCGTCGGTCTACTTCGGGTTATTACGTGTACATGGGGTCGAATCTACTGTCCTGGTCCTCCAAGCGTCAATCTACTATATCTCACTTGAGCGCCGAGGCGGAATATCGAGTCGTTGCCAATGTTGTTGCTGAGGTTTATTGGATTCGGAATCTTCTACTTGAACTGTGTCGCCTGGTCAAATTTGCTACTCTTGTTTATTGTGATAATATCAGTGCTATTTATTTGTCGGTAACCCGGTACAGCATCAACGTACTAAACATATTGAGTTGGATATTCACTTTGTTCGGGAGCATGTACAGAGAGGAATAGTTTGAATTCTACATACTCCGACAAAATTTCAAATTGCGGACATATTCACCAAAGGCCTCCCAAGAGTGTTGTTCGACGATTTTCGTTCCAGTCTCAACATACGGAAACCTCCCGTTTCGACTGCGGGGGTGTAATAGAGTATAAATCTAGAATATTCCTAATGTAATTTAGGTAGATTATCTTGTAATTATTTTTGGTAATTCATTTCTCCCCAAGTTTAGAGATTTGTATATATTATGATGAGATCAATAAGAAGAGGTCAAGCATTGATCCATACTATTCTTCAAATTAATTTCAAATCTTTTTCATCTTAAAATATAGTTTTACTAGTTGTCTACCCGGGAGCGTCCCGGGTTGAAATCTAATAATATTTAATGTCAGAAATGTGGGATGTGTTTCGAAGAATACGAAGCGGAATATATGATGGGAACATTAGAATGCATACATAGGTAAACATATTGGTGAGGTTATTATTTAGTGATGAAGTTCTTATCAGTAATGCGTATTGCTAGTGCAACCGGAGTGTGTTTAAACTGGAGAATCAATGTTGCTATTTATAGGTGCAGTCAACAATGGTACCTGATTATGTTGATTATTGATGAAGATTCTAGTGTTGTGGAAGATGTGAAGAAAGAAGTTGAAGAATATTGATGTCCCGGGGTTGAAAAATCTAATATATGGGTAAGATTTAGGTTTAAATACCATTTAATTAGGCGCTATTAACTTTGTTTTTCAAATTAGGTTTACCCCGCGCTTCGCCGCGGGAAGCGAAAACTTCAACGAATCAAATATGATCAATTAAAACCCCTTTCATTGTATTACATTATAATTTTGAAAATATGTTAACCCGTTTATACACAAAGTATTAGAAAAAAAAACAAGAAGTTGCCCCCACATCTACTAAACCCAAGCAACTGCATTCTAAGTATGGTTACTTCCTAAGCCATTTCATGAGGCAAAAGCAGCTTCGGATCCTTAGCTTTTTGTTGGGGAAACAGTGGTTATAAGCTTGTGCAACGTCAATAGAAATCACCTATAATGAAAAAAAAACAATACCTTAGAGAAAAAAAAAGCATCAAAAGATATATATACATATGATTATCAACCAATAGTGTCAACACAGTTAGTTCCATAGTCATTGACGTTTCTTATCATGTTAATGTTTAAAAAGATAGACTGTCTTACGTCTTTCGCGTCTTTCGCTTCAGGATGTGTACAAGATTGGTATACGAAATCGCCATACAGTGAGGAGTTTTGTTATGGTTAGTTAATCCCCAAAGAGCTTATGGTCTTTGTGTTCAAATTAGTTTGTTATTCTTAGCTAATCTCTTGATTTATAACACTTTGAGATTCTGTGGTTACTACTATGACGTCAAAACGTACCATCACCGTCGTCTCATCGCGCCGGCTGGGAGCTCCACCTTCCGCCTCACTCTCCGTCTCTGGAGTCGTTTAAGAAGTAAATCACAATCGTATTCTTCTCCCTGATGGTACTACACATTAAAACAACACCAACAATTTAAAAGCAACCTAATTGCAATACACAGACTATGGATAACAGCCAATTCATTCAATAAGATAAAAGCATAGCCACCAAACATAGCAGTTGGACATAAGAAAGAAAATGGAGACGCAATTATGGGGATACTTACCAATTTCGTTATACCGAAAAACATCATCATAGGTTTCTAGTAGCTAAACTCTCTAAATTGAAAGCTACATGCTTAGACATGAGGTGCAAACACATGAGGAAGTAGATACAGTCAACCGGATTTGGCATGCCACCATCACTAATCGAGCCCCTGCGCAAGAGTATAATTCAATTCCTCACAGCTTGGCAAGCCTGGAAAAAAAGATAGCATTATATAAGAATGCAGTTACTAACTTTTGATGCATACTTTTGTCATAACATGGCTTTTAAAACACTTTGAAACCGTTTACTTCAAAAGGTAAAAGGCTAAAAGCACATCCAAACATTGTATCTTGCATCATGCTAAAAGAAAACCCAATATTATGTAAATCGATGCATACTTTTGTGGAGAAAAGCAAAAGGAGATGTTTTTACTAATTATTTTTGTTATTGCTTTCTCCTTTTGCTTTTGTTATTTTTGATTTCTATATAAAATATAGAAGTTTGGACCTTGCACCATGGCTTGCAGCAGAAATACCAATTCTTGTGGATTCTGGCATGATCAAGCATAAAGACGATGCAGTCTCAACCAGTGAAACACAGGATGATGTTTCTTATCGTTAACGCTTTGATAACAATACAATTTCCTGTTCTGAGTTGTTGGCTGAAGAAAAATAAGTATGTTGCGGACGAATTGTTCAATACATGCAGCTCAGATAATATACAATAGACAATGTATTATGCAACACGCCAAGCGGTTGCATCATCACGATGCTGTCACAGTCGATGGATACATGGCACGCAAGCGCATGAATGCACTGTCATCATCGCTCATGTAAAGCGATTCATGTACATCGGGAGTCGTTTGGTTGCAGGAAAAAATCAAAACAGTGTTCCAACTGTACACAGGTCATACAAATTTATATAAGCATCATAACTTATGATAGGGCACACCACATTCACATCGATGATTGTTAGTGAAGTTAGTGAAGTCCATATAAGCTTTTATCGGTCCATAAGAAGCAAGAGTCAACAACTTTTCATTTTCCACCTGGGCAAAGCATGGCCAAAACATGGTATTGCATCCTCTTAAACGCACACACACAACCTAGCACAAAGACACACAACCTAACAGACATACCACCTTGCACCCTTATGAAATTTACATCTATGTAAGCAAGTTACGTAAATCGCCTAAGTGCTCGTCGCATATAATAATTTAACCACTCCTCTTGTTTCTGTTTAAGGCGAGTCAACACAACAGGCAATGCGGCTGATTGATTTCTACGAAGTATTTCCATGGCATCGAGACCATGATCACCGAATAACTGCTCTATGCACCGTAAATTCGGAGCTACACGCATTCACACAAAGTAATATAATATAATACTGTTAGCATATACCAGGGAAGTAGTCTTCTATACGGATAGGAGTGTCAGGACTGATCGTCTTGTTGTTAATGTTGTTCAATAATTGTTCAGCACGTTTAGCAGTTGATTTCACGGAATCCAACAACAAATCAAGCTCAAATCTGGTGTCAACATTAAACCGAAACGGTATAAATTATTAAAAGAAAATGAAGGTTTATCCTTTCAGGTTGCACTCTAAAAGAATGATATAAAACAAAATGTTTACCTGTCATCCTCACATCTGAATAAACTTTCTTCATAATGATTTCTATGCATATGTTTGAAGGAATAATCTTCACTACCAGACGTCATAGACATCCAAATCTCATTCAGTACTTGAGTGCCAAGCTCTGATATATGGCTAACTGATGGAATTGGATACTACAGAAAACAAAATACAAAATATATGAAATTATGGAATACTTATTTTAAAAAGAAGATGAGAAGGATGCAATGAACTCACGTCATCAGGAAGAAGCCGGTAACTGGGAGTACAACGTTGACAATCAGAGAGGTCGAGTTCTTGGATAGATTTGGCCCAATATTTCTCTTTGTATTTGTCTCTCTCTTTTGCGGCATCAGTTTCATGCCGACTATGTTCCCTTTCTTTCGCCTTTGTTCTGGTTGATTTAGATACATGCCCTTCGTTCCATAATGGAGCCACTCGACTATGTTACCAGCAGCAGAAGACTGTCCAGAATGGAGCCACTCGACTCGTTTATCAACATCTTTATCCATCTATCCACAACCAAACATGATAACAGACAACGTAAACACACATAATCACATTAATCATCTATCGTTTATAACCCCTCAAAATTTTCAAACCCTAACTCAAAATTCATGGCAAAGTACAACCAAATAATCACAATATAAAAAAAACACTAATTATCACTGATCATCCTGTAGAAAATTTAAATAAATAGTATAACCATAAATTAAAATTGAATAAATCTTAAGAACACAACAAAACAGGCTATCAACAAAACAAATAAACAAACAAACTCGGGTCAACCAATTGTCATCGAATGAAAGAAGAAACAAAGAAACATTACCTGGCAGAGAAGGCGGAGGTTTCAGAGCACGCGATGAAGAATTGAAAGAAAGGATCCATGAATAGGTATTGAAATATAAACCCTAATCGACCAACTAAACAAACAAACTCAAGTCAAGTTCCAGATATTTTAAGATTCTAATCATCCAACACTCAATCTGAATACCAAAACAGAGACCGAAGATTTTCTTGATTGAGAGAGTAAAGGAGGACGATTATTGTGAGATGAGAGAGGCACGACGAGATAATGGAAATGAGAAGAGACGGATGAAATTTTAGGGTTTTTTAGGTTATCAGGGTTTTTTTTTTTTTTGTTAAATAAGGAAAATACTCAAAAACACCAAAAACACTCAATTATTAAGACACGTGACACTCTCAATGGGAGGTTGAGGCCTCCATTGCACGCCACGTCAGCATATACATTTTCTTTGATATATCTATAATACATTATAAAGGAAGAGTGATGTACCATATTGGAATTTTGTCATGGGTGCAATTTTTAAAGCAAGAAATACAAGAGAATAAAGCTTAATTGAGAGGGGTAAATTAGTCACATAGAGGTATATTAAGACACTTACAAGGTTATTAGTGTAATTTTATCTTTTAATATTAGTTGAAGCCTAAAATTTCATCCCATCCCTACCCTTATGTCCATGCTAATCAACACCTTTCAATTCTCCCATTCAATTTGTGTTACTGTATACATTCTTTTAGACTCTTCCTCTTCTTCCCCCTTTCAATGCTAATCACAAACATTTCAATGCTAAGCTGCTGCAAACGCGGATACTTGAATCTGCTACCGTTAGTCGTCACCCTCCAGCGTTCAGTCGTTCAACAAAGCCCCCTTTACTTGCCTGAGTGTATCTAAGAACAAGGTGCGTAGAACCATTACTAATTAATTTAGTATCGAATCTGATCTATCGATTCAAATATCCTGTTGTTGTTGTTGTTTTAGATCTCGAGTCTATATATGTATTGATTTAGGGCTCCAATTGGAAAATCTCTCAATTATACATTAATATTAATCTTTAACTACTGCAGCTATTTATGTATATTTACTTTTTCAAATGATGTTAATAATCAAACTCTTCCATAATGCAGCAAAGCTTATATCTACCAAAGTCATGCTGTATAGAAAAAAAATACAATCGTTTAAGACACCAATTCATGGCTGGTAATGGCCTCTCTAACCCGAACCTAGGTCGTGTGAAACTTACAAATCTAATCGCTTCCGAAGGGCTTCCTTCCAATACATATAAGCTATCCGTTTCAACTTTGTCGCAATCACTCGCTTAATATTCCGCTGCCATCGTCCAATTTCCGCCAAATGATGCTGCTCTTTTAAGATGTTGCCTCGAATCCGCTCGACCGTACTTCAGTCAAAAACCGTCGTACCCGTCTGCTGATGTCATTCACATTACTGATTCCCGTGAATGGTGCAAACAAGAACCTTGATCATTTCCTGTTTGGTATGTTCCTCTTATTTAACAGATTTAAATAGTTTCCATTTAAATATAACTATGTAATTACACTACTTTGAAAACGCGCATCAACGGTTAGTATCGTGTTCGAAGGCAAAATATGGGATGGTTTCAATATGACCGAGGTTGTTTTGTTGTTTTGTAGACAAGAAAAAAGCACAAATTCTGAGCTGGAGGCAGCGGGTCGGGGTGATTTTAGGAACTGCAGAAGGTCTAGCATGGCGGGTATTAAGAGCAGCAACATTCTTCTTGACAAAGATTTTTCGCCAAAAATCTCGGATTTTGGCCTCGTGAGGACATACCCGACCGATCGAAGTCATCTTACCACCGACATTGCTGGAACTTTGTAATAAATGGCTTTTGCTGCAGGTAAAATGATTAATATTATGGTTAGAAAGTATTAACTGATTGTTTTGTTTTGCTTTAATAGGGTATATGGCACCTGAATACACAGTCCGAGGTCAACTAACCGAAAAGGTTGATGCTTTTAGTTTTGGAGTCGTGGTTCTTGAAATCGCGTGTGGGAAAAGAAACAATGCCTTTGTAACTGGCTGAAACTGCCACCACCGTTTAGTGTTGAATTGTTTTTTTTTTTAATTCATCAAAACTGAATTTTAATTACCTTTTATTTAGGTCGCCAATTATTGTCGGGATCTTGTCCATGTTGCTTTACGAGAGGAATATTGGTCAAAGGGACGGTCAACGACAGTGTACAAATTTGTTGGGAGAAAACCTTCACTAATTGCTTTAAGAAGGTAGATGATGGGGTCAGTGGGACGACAACTTCTGAATCCGTGGCCCCTGAAACGGTAGGATCCACAGCTGTGGTGGCATTCATCTGTTCAATTACATATTGTAGTTGCAAATTGTGGTGATTCTCGAGTTGTACTTTATCGTGGCAAAGAAGCCATAGCTTTATCAAATGATCATAAAGTAAACATTTTTTTCTCCTGTTGTTGAATGTTAACATGTTTTTTTTTCTTTCCAAAAAGATCTAACTTGTTGCTTCAATTTCCTAATTATTTAGCCAAACAGGGAAGATGAGTATGCACAAATTGAGGCAGCAGGAGGCAAGGTTATACAGTGGCAAGGACAGTGGCGACGAGCTGATGGAGAGTGAGAACCTAGAGATGAGAGAGAGAGAGAGAGAGCAGGAGGAGAAAGAGAGGAATTAAGAAGATAACGAGAACAGGGGAGATGAGACAATGGCGGCGAGCTCGGTGGTGGTGTTATTAGGATAAGGTGATGGTGACGGCGACGATTGGGTTTCTGATGAAGATGGTTGTTGCTACAGCTAAGGAATTTAAAAGTTCAAAATGTAAAAAATACTCTTTAACAGCAGCAACACTGTAATAGAAGCATTATAGGATAAAAAGATAGATTCAAAAAACTGAAGAAACCGAAAATAATACAGAAACAAGTCAGAAAGAATTGAACATACCTGCCAAAAGAATTGATTCAGAATTTTTTCTGCTCTGTTTATTATGATCGAATATAGGGATAGAGGGTTATAAAGATCGAATGTAAGGATAGAGGGTCATAAGGATCGTTGTGTATTTGGATACTGGGATATGGCACTCGTTGGCTCCGTGTATGTATGATAATGTGAAGGAGTATTTGAATTGGTATGATACAAGAATAGATACCAATGAGCAGCTAAAGAATCCAAATGCTCATGTTGTTGGGTTGGTTTTGCAAAGGAGTCATAGTGTGACAGGAGATGACAGTCAATATGTGGTTGTGATTATGGAACTCAAGGCAAAAGGGGCGAAAGTGATTCCAATTTTCGCAGGTGGGCTTGACTTTTCGGGTCCAATTGGGAAGTATTTGACTGACCCGATCACAAAGAAGTCGTTCGTGAACTCTGTGGTGTTGTTGACTGGGTTCACATTGGTGGGAGGGCTAGCCAAGCAGGATCATCCAAGAGCAATTGAGGCATTGATGAAGCTTGATGTACCGTACATTGTGGCCCTGCCTTTGGTGTTTCAGACAATCGAAGAGTGGATCAACAGCACTTTGGGACTTCACCCAATTCAGGTTGCTTTGCAGTTGCAGGTTGCGCTTCCGGAGCTTGGTGGAGGCACGGAGCCTATCATTTTTGCAGCCCGTGATCCAAGAACAGGTAAATAGCTACATGTTTTACACTATAGTTTATGTAAAAAGTATTTCAGAAGCACATGTTGTAGTACAAGTAGCTTACGACATTTATTATTGTAGGAAAATCACATGCTAATATTTTTACTGGTTTTCAGTTATTTTCATGATTTTATAAATATTCATTATTATCTAAATATATATTTAATATATTAATTAAAAATTATATAAACAGCCGACCCGTTGTTGCTCGCGAGCCGGCTCAAGCTCGATAAGCAAAGCTTGGGCTTAGTCTTGTTTCTTAAATAAGCTTATTTTTAGGCTCGGTCCCAGGCTCGAGCTCGTTTAAACTCGGCTCGTTTCTACCTTTTGTTTTCGAGCTGAGCTCAAGTAGCTCGCGGGTAGCTTGGCTCGTTTGCACTCCTAGCTCCACCTAAAGTTTTTTAGAACATTGAAAGGTATAGGTAGAAACTCATTTGCCTGCATCTTAGCTTTGCTCTTACATAAAGAAATCAAAAGTAAGACATGTGAGCAAATGTAACACTGAAATGCTTCAATATCCTTTTTAATATGAATTACTTGCTGCTGTTGTTTCAGTGGAATTTATACATATAAAATGTAATGTAATTTATAGATTATATAATGTTATATCTTAGTATGTTGCCTATTGCGCCTTAGGGTGTAGCTTAGAGGTGCATATCTCCTATAAAGCTCCATAGTGTAAATACAAAATCAATACGTGATAGAAAACACTTTTCAATTGTTATACCTTGCGCTTTTATGCGCCTCCCACATTTTAAAACCAACCTAATGATATGGGGTTGTCTTTTGCAGGATATTGACCAACTCGAGGATGATGGAATTCAGCTCGAACCTTTCACTCAAGTATGTTACTAATGACATCAAAGTATATTTGTTGGATGTGTGGCTTCACAACGCTGAACCTGATCCAAATCTTGCACAAATTAAACGTAGAAATAAAAAAAGGTATGTATCACGGTTTACAGATTTGATTCATAAAGCAACAACCTATTTACCTTACTCTTGTATCATTCTAAAGTCTTAAATCCATTATTGTTCTTTTTTATGTCAATTCTTTTGTTTACGCCCAATTCTTTGCGAATTCATATATTACTTGTATTAGTGAATTGGTTCTAAAAATAAATTACATGAAACCTGTCGTGCAACATGTTGTGAAACACGTCGGTATCCGCGGCAACGCGCGGGCATTCCCACTAGTATTATTAATAATAATAATACATAATAGATAAATCTTAAATCTACACAAGTTTCGAACTTAGAAATTAATAATTGCCAATAGTAATATATGTTAATATTTATTTATGAAACAAATCCATGTTACAAATTGATATGCATATAAGTATTGTCTATCTCAAGAGTATATCAGCCACGTTCCCAACTTGGGACAGTATCAATAATTCAATATACAGCCCACGGTTTCCATTCTCATAACATTTCGAAATTGAAGTTTTAGCATGTATTACAAATGTCTGTTATCCGCAACTATATGATTGTTCAAGAATATGAGGACCTATATGGAAAAAAAATAAGCACTTATGTACGCCTTACACTACGGATGTGACCTAATGGAACATGCTGCATAATGAAAGTCAATTTCAACCAGTGACGAAGCTTGAACAAAAATACAAGAGGGGTCTGGCCCTTTATATCCTTCCCTCATGATTTAACATGTTTGCTATGTTGGTATTGTGTAAGGTTAGAAGGAAGCTACATACATATTGAAATTTACTTTCATTTGATTAACTATTTTGATAAAAATAAGTTTACTTAACTACTTAGGCATCATCGGAAAATTGAATATGAGAAGTTATAATTTATTTCTACCAATACTTATTTTGAAGATGATTTATATTTTTAGCTTCTTGTATATAGTCACTTGTAGACCACTAAGATGAAGAGGAAGCTGATAGGTGGTCTTTTTTTTTTTTTTTTTTCTTTTCTAAGGCCCATTTTAACTTTAAACCTTGAGAGTTTGAGGTAGGTAATCCATGGACTTGATATTTGAAAAGATGCACGAGACATATTGCGTTTATCCGCTTTCTCCATTTGACTCGAACCCCATTTGGGCCATGACAGAACCCAGGCTCTTTAAAAAAAACCTTGTTATCTTTTACCTTTCATTGTGATTTTATTCACGATGAGCGGTCATACATGATTTGACCATTTTCTTTTGTAATACATGTGAATTTCACTCAACAGAGATGATATTACTTTGGAAAGTTACACCTTTTCCTGGTGAATAAGCCGGTGCGCGTGTCTGATGTGAAGGAGAGAGGGAGGGATATGCAAAATTGCGGGTTTTATGAGAGTGGAGGAGAGAAGGCCACCTGTTGTGAACTTGGATGTGAGAGATGATGGAGCCGCTACGTGGAACTAGGCATCCAAGTAGGCAAACAAGCTTGAGATGACTAGGAATGACAATGAAACCCGAACTCGATGGGCAAATCCGAAACATTTGGGTAACAAGCGACCAAGCATGAGAGTAGATTGAAAAAAAATGCGGGAATGGAACAAGGTGATACCCGATCCAAATACCCCATAACATACACCCGTTTACCGGAAACATATACCTGGTTTTTAAAAAAAAAAAAAATTATTTGCCATCAACCCTAGTATCGTAACGGTTCATTCCTGTGGTCTCATTATATTGAAATGAACTTTCTTTGGAATTTTTATTTGATAATATAATTTTTATGATGTAAAGTATTAATTTATCTTTTAGGATCATCACGGATTTTAGTATGTTGTATATTTATACTTTTTATACTGATGATACGTTTGTAATTAGAAGTCGCATATTTTTTTATTTTTTTTCTGAACGGGGATGCCGTAGGAAAGAGAAGCTCAGAACCAGATTTTTGGTTTTTGACTTAAATTTTAAGTTATGATTTTTTTTTTAATTTTTTTCTTAATTTAAGTAGTAGTTCCCAAGTTCTCTCTCTAAATATGAGTTCTTAATTGAACCTTCCCATAGGGTGGTTATATTTAAACCCCCCACCTTCTATTTTAACCCCCTCAAAGCGCCTCGCTTAGGCCTAAGCGAGGCGCTTTGAGCTCAATTCGAGGAGGTCAGTACGAGGGGCAGAAAAGGCTGATTTTTAAATTCGAAGCGCCTCGCTTAGGCCTAAGCGAGGCGCTTCAAGGGGGTAATTTATTTTGGTAGTTGTTTTGATGTTTTGAGTTGGTTTTTTTTTTTTAATTTAATAATTATAAAAAGTTAAAAAAAATTAAAAAAACAAAGTAATAACCCTAATCATTGTCAATGACTTAAACTTGATATCATCAACCACGTAAAGTCAATGAATACGGTATGCGCGTTAAATTTCATTAAATGCGGCAATACTTGGATTCGGTTGGAGTCTAAAGCTTCGTGTGTCATCTGTCATCCTTGTGTTTCCAAGACACAGGCAAGTCCTCGTCTGATAACAACTGAAAAGTTGTTTTACTAATTTCATAGTCTTGATACTTTTAACAATCGGATCGGCGCTGACGCGCAAACCTTCAGAGTTCGTTGTACCGGTTGCAAAAAGAAATCAACAGTCGGATCAACTCTCACACTTATGCGTAGATCAAGGAGATTGATGAAGATATTCATCAAGATGAGCAGGAATTGTTTACCTTCCCATTGATTTCAAGTATGTTGCCTTGATCGTTGACAGCTATCTCTCCGATAACAACTTACTTTTACTTATGGAATCTTTGTACGAAAATCGAAATCATCTCAATCCATGTTCTCCATATCCATACCTTGTTTCAACACACACCAGCTTTGTCATCACAGTTTCCAACCACTAGGAGTGCCGTGGAGGAAGATCGTCGGTTTGCTGTAGTCGATGATGGCGCAGAGGTTAGCGGTAACTTTAAATTTTGAATGATCGTCGGTTTGCTCTCTATATACCAATCAACATTCGATCCGACTGTTCATTTCTCTCTATAACCGGTACAACTTTTCAAGCAAGAAAGTAAAATTCAGTTGTTATCGTAGAGATATCGGTCAACGATGAAGGCAACCTGAAACGGCATGAATCTCTCTGGTCCATGGTATCCACTAACCGTAGCGATCATTACAGTTATTTGGAATGTTTCTGATCATTACAGTAACGATCGCTTTACGACGCCGAAAACGACTATCATTACGCGATTTAGTCAGGTGGTCACTATTCATACATAAAGAGCATAATCAAACAAGGGTTGTTAACAGTCAAAGAATCTATAAATAAATCCTTACAAAATATTTTTAAATTAAATCTTTGAGCATACCACACCCATGGCTGATCCACCAAATCATTTCTTCAAGTTTATTTCACCAAACTCCAAGTTTAACCTCGTAAGCTTTTCTATGCATCGCATACTTAGAGGGTCACTATTCATACATAAAGAGTATAATCGTGATGTGACGGATTTTTATATTTGCAACCTAGTTCCTTTTTACCTGGTTGCAAAGGAACTTCAGGTCAGCCAGACCTTTGTCAAAAGCAAGTGTGAAGATCAAGATCAAGAAGAACAGTACGGTCAACGATGAAGGTGTGTTGTATGTATAAAATAGTGAATAATTGTAGTGTGTTCAGTGCAGTCGACGAACATCATTCAAAATTTCAACTTCCCGTTCAGGTGCTTAAGTCCACCTTGAAGACTGGATACCATGGATCAAAGAGATTCAAGCTAATCAAACTCATATCTCAAGTTGGTCTAACAACTGAATTTGACTTGCTTGCATTGGAATCTTGACTGCTACAACATAACTTGCACCGGCTTGAGATATGAGTTTAATTAGCTTAAATCTCTCTGATCCATGGTATCCACTTTCAGGTTGTCTTCATCGTTGACCGCTATCGTTGACCATGGATCAGAGAGATTCAAGCTAATCAAACTCATATCTCAAGTTGGTCTAACAACTGAATTTGACTTGCTTGCATAGGAATCTTGTACGAAATCATTCTGCATGTGTCATTTCATAACTTGCACCGGCTTGAGATATGAGTTTGATTAGCTTAAATCTCTCTGATCCATGGTATCCAATTTCAAAGGATCCATGACATTACATTCTCTAGAAGTTGCTAAAATAGTTAAACATAAGCTGAAATTATACAGTTATTTGGAATGTTCCTGATCATTACAGTGAGATTGATAACTTCTCTATGGAAGCAACAAATTCAAAACAGAGGTAGGTTTGCCAGAGGGTCACTATTCATACATAAAAGAGTATAATCAAACAAGGGTTGTTATCGGAGAGATATCGGTCAACGATGAAGGCAAACCGTAGCGAGTGTGAAGATCAAGATCAAGAAGAACAGTACAGTCAACGATGAAGGTGTGTTGTATGTATAAAATTGTGAATAATTGTGAGAGTCGATATGAGAGCAATAATCCATCAAGAACTAGAGAAACAGAGAATAAGAGAAGAGATAATAACATATGAGCTACAATGACGTTGTATTTTGGAAGCTGAAGTTTGGAGAGAACTAAATATATCAACATGAGATGACTTGCTGGCATAGGAATCTTGTACGAAATCATTCTCACATGAATATCCTTTGATGAATGTATTAGGGGTTGGAAACTCTGAAGACCAGATATCTGTCAACGATGAAGGCAACATACTTGAAATCAATGGGAAGATAAACAATCCTCATCCACAATGTTCTTACCTATAGGTACCAACCATCCGGTTGTTGATTTTCTTCTCTATACAGAGTGACGATAGGCGTTTTCGATTTCCAAATGAATCAACGACTTAAACTTGACATCATCAACCACGTATAGTCAAAGATTTATTCTCCATAACCATACCTTGTTTCAAGTATCTTGTAAAATTCATTTCGTCTTCAAGACTCCTATGAGTCAACAAAGGTTGACTTTTTTGAGCATTAACAATGACTATATTACATTATTATTATTATTATTATAATTTTTTATTATATTTGTAATTTAGTTCCTTTGTTTTATTATTATAATAATTTATTATTATCAAGAATCGGAAATTAGTAAAACGATTTATGAAAGTATCAAGAATCGGAAATTAGTAAAACGATTTAATAAATCATTGCTCAGACGTTAGGGTTTGATAAACACAAAACTTATTATTTATAAAGCAACAAAAACACAAATCGTACCGTGAAATAAAGAGAGGCCCATTAGGAGTGCCGTGGAGGAAGATCGTCGGTTTGCTGTAGTCGATGATGGCACAGAGGTTAGCGGTAACTTTAAATTTTGAATGATCGTCGGTTTGCTCTCTATATACCAATGAGTTTGATTAGCTTGAAATCAATCTCTCTGATCCATGGTATCCACTATCAGGTTGTCTTCATCGTTGACCTCTATCTCTCGAATAACAACTGAAAAGTTGTCTTCAATGATTCTAAAAAACTTGAAAGTAATTACAAGAAGATGATCAAAAAGATGCTACAACATAACTTGCACCGGCTTGAGATATGAGTTTGATTATTATCGTATTTGCAACTTAGTTCCTTTCTCTCGAAAAACAATCCGATTGTTAAAAGTATCAAGACTATGAAATTAGTAAAACAACTAAATTTTACTTGTACATATACCTCCTTATCTAAAACAAATCACATCATTGTAGAGGTTACTAGGTTACTCATTACCGTTGGACGTTGAAGGTAAACATGGACAGTGAGAAGTGAGATTGATAACTTCTCTATGGAAGTTGCTAAAATAGTTAAACAAAAGCTGAAATTGAACAGTTATTTGGAATGTTCCTGATCATTACAGTAATACTTGGATCTGGTTGGAGTCTAAAGCTTCGTGTGTCATCTTGGTCGAACTAATGTTGCAACATTCGTCTTGTGTTGCAACATACTTGAAATCAATGGGAAGATAAACAATCCTCATCCACAATGTTCTTACCTATAGATACCAACCATCCGGTTGTTTTCAGGTTGTCTTCATCGTTGACCGCTATCTCTCGGATAACAACTGAAAAGGTTGTCTTCAATGATTATAAAGAAACTTGAAAGTAATTACAAGAAGATGATCAAAGATGCTACAACATAACTTGCACCGGCTTGAGATATGAGTTTAATTAGCTTGAATCTCTCTGATCCATGGTATCCACTTTCAGGTTGTCTTCATCGTTGACCGCTATCTCTCGGATAACAACTGAAAAGTTGTTTCATTAATTCCAATTCCAAATCCACCGGTGCAATCAGAATATGAAGAGAAGCTATCATCTCAGAGAGATATCTGTCAACGATGGAAGGGAACCCGAAACAATAGAAAGTAATTACAAGAAGATGATCAAAGATGCTACAACATAACTTGCACCGGCTTGAGATATGAGTTTAATTAGCTTGAATCTCTCTGATCCATGGTATCCACTTTCAGGCTGTCTTCATCGTTGACCGCTATCTCTCGGATAACAACTGAAAAGTTGTCTCATTAATTCCAATTCCACCGGTGCAATCAGAATCTGAAGAGAAGCTATCTCTCGGATAACAACTGAGACAGGTTAGCCAGGCGTTTGTCAAATGAACAATTAAAATAAACTTTTCATGCAAGCAAGTAAAATTCAGTTGTTGGACAGTGAGATTGATAACTGGACAGGTTAGCCAGGCGTTTGTCAAACGAACAATTAAAATAAACTTTTCATGCAAGCAAGTAAAATTCAGTTGTTGGACAGTGAGATTGATAACTGGACAGGTTAGCCAGGCGTTTGTCAAACGAACAATTAAAATAAACTTTTCATGCAAGCAAGTAAAATTCAGTTGTTGGACAGTGAGATTGAAAGGTGGCAGGAAAAAGCATAAAAAAAACTAACTCAAAAGACCAAAAAATAATAAAAAATAAAAAATTATCCGAAGCGTCTCGCTTAGGCCTAAGCGAGGCGCTTCGAGTCAAAAATTTCAGCTTTTCTGACCTCGTACTGACCTCCTCGAAATGGGGGAAAAGCGCCTCGCTTAGGCCTAAGCGAGGCGCTTTGAGGGGGGTTGAAATAGACCGGGCCTTCCCATATTATAAAACTAAGTTTCTTTTTAATAGGACGGCTTCTATATGGCTGTGGTGTTGGAAGTTGGATAGAGTTCAGGAATGTTTATTCAAATGGACTAGTAGTCTAGTATTCGTTCTTCTATGGGCCAAAATGCCGAATGGACTATAATATATGGCTTGTAATAGGGCATTGTGGGCTCTATTTTCTTATCCTTGCGCTCGCTAGGCTATGTTTTTCTATATATTCTTCCTTCTTAGTTGCCCAAAAGAAATTTTATGCATGTTTATACTCAATTATCATATAAACTACATCAATTTTCTTCCCGGTTTTCATCAAATCACTTAATGTAAAACACACCTAATAGCTATGATGGTTATGTTTTTAACCGTATTTTTTCGCAAATTTTTACAGCTAAAACGTATGTTATATATATGACTTAATTCGCTAGTGCGATGTACAACACTGGATTCTTGATCCATCAAAACGATAAACATATGAATTTTCCGAAGTATGCCTTATATGTGCAACTTTTATATCATTAATTTGACTAACTAATATAACAGATTGTGGTAGAAGTATTATAAAAGTAACTTGAAGAAATAACACTTGTGGATTAATCATGCTCGGTTACAACTGTTCAAATAATGCTCAAATTAACTTAGGGATCATGAATTTGTCTCATATTTGTGCAACCTAATTATTTATTGCGGGTTTTCCACTAGAGGGACAATAATATTTCATCTCTGCATTTGTGGTTCCCTTGATCTTCTAAAACTGATGAGCTTTTAATCGGAATGATCGATTTTCAACTCTCTTGACAAAACAAGAAGAAATCGAAATTTTGCTTAAATACAACTCTAACCATAATAAGTGTACATACTCTAATTCAAGTAGAACTTATTAGGGAAATGAGACCTTCAAAATAATCTTCATTGCAAGGAATTTTAAGGCCTCCTTCTGAGTTGTCAAAACCAAATTCTTCTTCCGCCCAATGTAAGAGCTCCCGAAACAAAGGGTGGTCCAAGGTAGATAACGGGATGACATATCTTCTCTGTGTCTCGCCAACATAAACTGCAAAATGGCCTTTCTTCGGCGAATCTGTTGCACCTAGAAATCCATTTTTCTTCGGTGTAATGGATCTCTTGAGCTTTTGTTTGGCATTGGCTATTTTGTTTATCCCCATACCCATATGTTGAATAAAATTTCCAAGTATTTGGTAAAAGTAAAAAATAAATTTGAGGTTTTTGTTTTTTAAAGACTAGGGGAGTTTCTATTGTTTTGAGTCTTAAAAATGAAACTATATGACCTTAGTATATATACCCCTTGGGATTGTTCAAATGGAAAGAGGGAACTAAAATGTAGGACTTATCACATGATGACTTTCAATTATCAATGAAACTAATGAAAGACTTGACAAAAAGAAGCACATGGGTGTGACTAGCTTTATTAGAGGCACATAGTGCCCTACCACTTTGAAGTTTATCACCTAAAGGTTAAGGTATTAAACTTGCACACACATTATTTTGACCAAGGCTGTTTCTATTAGTGGAATGTTGAGTATTAAAAATTGTGTTAAAAGGAAAAAATCTTGTTCCACTTGCATTTGCAGGATCAAATGAGATAAAGAACATAAATTTGTAGGATTAGAAGCATTATCTTAGTGAACAACCACACTCTGGTGGACCTGTGTGTTTGAGCAACTTCAAATTCATTCAACATTGTGCACACAAGTGGTGATCATTTTAATAAGTATATTAAGTTGGATAATCTTGGTCCGACACACACCTGCTTATACATTGGCAAAATAATTGAAGGCTATTCAAGATGTTTTGGAGGTACATGCCTGATGCATATGGGTGTACTATATTACTACTGAAAAATTAACATGTTTCCACAGAGAATTTTGGTCTTCCGACCTATTTCCGACTGAAGAGGTATGCACCCGGGCGTGCGCACAGGCCCACATCAATTACGTCACAATAAGAATAATCAAAAGAACATTCTAGAAGGTCGCGCACGCCACCTAGTACATGCCAACTAATAGGAGACAAGGAAAGGGAAATCTAGCCAATCAAATGGGAGAATTCTCTACTCCACGATCTCCTGACAAGTACAAAGGACAATAAGGACAATTGAAAAGGACATCCGGCCAATGACAGAAAGACAACGCTAAATCCCCCAACGGTTGTCAACGGTGTGGGGCCCACACGAGACAGTTGTCATTCCCAAGACAACCAATCAGGAGACGTTTCCTAGGACTATAAATACACCTCTCTCCTAATGAGAAGAGATCAGTCATTCTAAGTCACAAAAATTTAAGGATAGCCACTCTAAATTAAGAAGAAAGATTATAGTTGAAATACATGTATTTATATTCGTTCGAGTCCATTGTAATCGTCCAGTTCATAATCAATAAACATATCACTTACTAATAGACTCCATATATTAGGAACTAGGTTAGAGCCCCGCGTGTACACGCGGTACATGTCCATGTTAAATGAAAAAAATTCTATAAAGATTGTAGTATGCAATTTTATTTATTGAAAGTTACGTAATACAAGTCGTATGAATTTTGGTTGATTGTAAATTATCATAAAAAAGTTTAATGTTACCCAATAACAAATATATGAATCAACAAATGTTTGATTTGACGTGATTTAAAAACAAATAATGAAATGAATAAACATATATTTATTGTAACTGCATGCAAATCATACAACGAAACAATTATAAAAAAAAATAAACGATTTATGCAAAATATGATCGCATACTTATTAACAAACTTCAAAATATTATTTTAGAGACAACATTTGCTATTTGTTATTAAAGTTGTCATCTTTATCCAATATTAGTATCTTCAGGCCATCTCTACTCTTGTCACTTGGCAGCGACATACAACTGCCCATGTGTAAAAATAAGATCTTTCAAATACAGACCTACCCTAAATAGGGTTTGTCCTTGACTCTTATTTATTGTCATTGCGAAACATAAAGTAAGAGGGAATTGTCTTCTGTTAAATCTGAAAGGAATATTCTTATCAGATGGGTACAGCCTAATTCTTTGGATAAAAGTTCGCATTCCAATGTTACTCCCTGAAATTATTTTAGCTTCTATAACACGGTTTGATATGGCAAGACGATTTGGAACATGTGGCTTTGAAAAGAATTTACGTCCACTTATAGGATCCCTGAACCATTAGAATAACAAAACAGTAAAATTTGTCAAAAAAAAAAAAAAAAAAAAAACTCTGGTGAGGAAAAGAAAGGCGTTTGCCATTGTAACTGTATTATCATCAGGAATTTAACGCAAATATATCCAGAAGACCCTAAACTGTTTTGACGGTTTGACTCATAACCAATGAACTAAAAATCAAGCTAAAACCATAGTGAAAAATCAATACTAAACCCACATGAGAAACTCGTTAGGAGTAAAGATAGCAACGTGGATGGGTTGAATAATATGTCAAAGTAGAAGGTTTTTTATAGGGCAACCTTTTATCCATTTGACCTGTTTCAATGCTTCCACAATCAGAATATTGTGTCTTGAATAATTCTAATCGAATAAGTTGGACCTATTTATATAATTGAATTATAAAAATGGAAGGATTGGTAATTTACGTGAGTTGGTCAACGACGCTTAAAATTAGCACAATTATTACAATCATGATGATGGTTAGCGTTTCATGACAATTTATTAAAGGACAATTCTTTGTAAACATAATATGATAACGTTAATCTGTCAAAGATATTTAAATTAAAGGCGTAATATTCTTATTCTTAGTATCACTGAAACGATATTTAGTTAATGTAGTCAATGATGGAGGATTTCATGACAAATGAGGTTTTTTTAATGTTATGAATCGCCTTTAGTTAATGTTGTTACTGATAACGTAAAATGATATTTCATTATTAATTTCGTTACTAATTACTAATAAAAGTATTGTAAGACATGAAAAATAAATAAAGTCAAAGAATTGACCTCCATCAAAATAACAAAAACGTAAAAAGTTATTACGTTTATTGGTCAACAATATTAAAATGAAAGTCATTATAATAGTAATATCATTGAAAATTATTTTGAATAAATTATAAATTTTAGGAAATTGTTAAATAGATTTAAATTATTATTATTAAAAGAATAGATTTAAATTATATTTATTAGATACATTTTGTTTACCAAAATTATTGCATGAATCTTTCTGTTATCATTAATTGAGTTTTTTTAATAATTTTTGAAATAATTTGAATGTTATTAATGATCAAGGGTTCAATGACAAATGATGATTTTTTATATTGATATTACGTTTATTCTTTATGTTAATAATTGTAATAATTATTACTATTAATAGTAATAAATAGATGACAAAAGTTAACTTAACAATTTAAATTATTTACTAATTTATTAAGTTAATTGAAAATTATTTTGAGTATACTATATATTTTAGTAAACTGTTAATTAAGGAAAAAAATTATTTTATTAATATACAATTGAATGATTGATTTATTTTATTAATAGTAATAAAAACGTAATTTAAATCTAATTAACAGTAATAAAGGCGTAATTTATTACTATTAATAAAGACGTAATATTATTAATATGGTTAAAAAATTTATTAATATACAATTGAATGATTGATTTATTTTATTAATAGTAATAAAGACGTTATTTAAATCTATTTAACAGTAAAAAAGACATAATTTAAATCTAATTAATAGTAATAAAGACGTAATTTATTAATAGTAATAAAGACGTAATATTATTAATATGATTGAAATTTATTTTATTAATATACGAATCAATGATTGATTTATTTTATTAATAGTAATAAAAACGTAATTTAAATATAATTAACAATAATAAAGACGCAATTTATTTTTTTCGTTAGTGACAAAATTTATTTTATTAATATACAATTGAATGGTTGATTGAATTTATTAATAGTAGTAAAGACGTATTCTAAATCTATTTAACAGTAATAGTGACATATATTAATAATATAGTAATAAAGACGTAATATTATTAATATGATTGAAAATTATTTTGAACATAGTATATATTTTAGGAAACTGTTAATTACTGACAAAATTTATTTTATTAATATACAGTTGAATGATTGAGAAATTTATCATTTATTTACAAATGAATTTCAAGTAAATGCTAATTAATAAATTATAATTTTCGTAATAATTATATGATATATATTCATCTCTGCCAATAAAGTCCAATCAGAATTTAAAAATTTTTATTAACGTCAGTAAATAACATTAAAACTCTTAATAAATAACTTTAAAACTGCTACAATCTCAATAAAACTTATTAATTGCAATAAAGTCCAATCATAACTTAAAAATTCTTATTAATATCAACAAATAACATTAAAACTCTTAATAAATAATATTAAAACTGCTACAATCTCAATAATGAATCATTCAAATCAACATCTTTAGTAATCATTATTAATTGTGATTGAAGTAATATAATTCTTTAACAAAAAGTAATATTTTTAAAATTTATATAATCATCTAATTTCGTTGTTAAAATAGGTTCAAAATTGTCGTTTCATTAAGTATCAATTGTCGTTTCATGACAATTGATTAAAGGAAAGTCGTAATATCAAAATTAAAGTCGGTCAACAATATTAAAACTAAATTCGTAATATTAGTAATATCAATAAATAAGATTAAAAGTCTTAATAAATAACATCAAAATCATAATCAATCATTAAAATTAATGACATTAAAATAATTTGCCTCTCAAACTGCCTTAACCATTATCTACAAATTATTATTGTCATATTAAAATTAGGAAACTAAAATTAGCATACGAATTTGAGACCATGATGACTTGAATAGTGTAATTGACAATTGATTAAATAAAATTCGTTATACCAAAATGAAAGTCGTTCAACAACATTAAAAGTAAATTCGTAATATAAGTATTAGTAATATCGATAAATAAGATTTAAAATATTAATAAATACCAACAAAATCATAACTAATCATTTAAATCAATGACATTAAAAACATACGCGTTTCAAATTGCCTTACCAATTATCTACAAATTATTATTGACATTCTAAAATTATCACACTTATTGAAATGATTTTGATGATTAACGTTTAATGACAATTGATTAAAGGAAACTCATAGTATAAAAATTAAATTCGGTCAACAATATTAAACCAAAATTCGTAATTAGTAGTATCAATAAATAACATTAAAAATCCTTAATAAATAATATCAAAATCATAATCAATTATTCAAATCAATGACATTAAAATCATCCGACTCTCAAATTGACTTAACCATTATCTACAAATTATTGTTGTTATTTTAAAATTATTACATGAAAGAACCTTTTAATATATTGAATAAGGAAATCATACATTAGTTATGATTTTGTTTTTTTTTTTAAAGATGAGTATGTTAAATATATGTATTATTACTCAAGGGTGAGTTATATAAATTAACATACGTGTATGTAACATCTATGAAATTTCACTACACTGATAATATAAATCGGATGGCTTTTTTTTTATATATAGGAATATTGATGTCGTATACTTAATGATATATGAGTATTTAAAATATATTTGCATATGGGATATAGTTTAATATTTGAAATTTGAATTCTTAGAACTTGAGTCGGCGACTTTTCTAACTCAGCATAAATTATGGTAAGCTTAAATTTCGGGTTAAATTGATTCATAATCAATCATTCATACAAAAAAATAAATGAGAGCTATTATGGTAAACCGAATTTCGTATTAATTGTAATATAAATTATTAAAAAATCATAATAAATAACATTAAATTCGGTCAATTATTATTAAAGTAAATAAATAACAATCATTCAGATTGAATGACATTAAATTTGGTCAATTATTATTAATGACAATAAATAATATTAGTTATGATTTATTGTAAATCATAAAAAATCACATATATATTAGATGTTAATATACAGAGGTTTTTAGTTTAAATTAAAAAAATCAACCAATACATTAGTTATGATTTTGTTTTTTTAAATGTGAGTATGTTAAATATATATGTATTATTACTCAAGGGTGATTTATATAAATTAACATACGTGTATGTAACATCTATGAAATTTAAATACACTGATAATATGAAGCGGATGGCTTTGTGTATAGATATGAATATTGATGTCGTATACTTAATGACATATGAGTATTTAAAATATATTTGCATATGGGATATAGTTTAATATTTGAAATTTGAACTCCTAGAAGTTGAGTCGGTGACTTTTCTAACTTAGCATAAATTATGGTAAGCCTAAATTTTGGGTTAAATTGATTCATAATCAATCACTCATACAGAAAAAATAAATGAGAGCTATTATAGGAAACTGAATTTCGTATTAATAGTAATATAAATTAATGAGATTAAAAAATCGTATTAAATAACATTAAATTCGGTCAAGTATTATTAAAGTAAATAAATAACAATCATTCAGATTGATTGACATTAAATTGGGTCAATTATTATTAATGACAATAAATAATATTAGTTATAATTTATTGTAAATTATAAAAAATCAACCTATACATTAGTTATGATTTATTGTAAATTATAAAAATTATAAGTCTTTTATGCACATTATAAATGTGTAGTAAATCAAAATTTTTTAATTAAGTTTTTTGAATGCTTTAAAAATATGGTCTCAGAGTAAAAGGTGCAAACGAAAATGATTCAATAATTTAGAAAAAGAATGAGGAATGTGTGGAACGATTTTTATAATGATTGAATGCTTTAAAAATATGGTCTCAGATTTGTTTATGAATTTTGCATATTTATGGCATGATTGGTAATCCATTTTAGTAATGATTGATTGATAATTTAATGTCTGAAATGGTTAATTCAAATTTGTTTCCTAAGTTAAGTGTAGGCTAGAAAAACTTTTCTAATTTATTAGTTGATGAGCATTTGTTCGGTACGTTTGTGTATGGCATGTTTGGTGAATCCGGGTAAAAGAGTGACGTTGGGCATAATTGGACCAGTTTAATTGGAATCGGTTTTGCATTTTTTAGGTTCAAAGGATCCGTTAAATTTTATTAGTGGTTTTAATTTGTTATTTTTTTTTTGTATTTGTGTTTAAGGTTATTAAATATATTTAATTGAAATTAATAATGTTGACTAAACTTAAATTTAATTTACTATTAATTTACATATGGTGTGTATATTAGGTAATTGTCAACTTTATTTCAATTAAATTTAAATACATAGGTAATTGTCTCTAGGTTTGTCAACTTTATGCTTACATTTATCCTGAAATATATATTTGTAAATAAGTTTAAATGATTACCGAAAATATTCATTTTTTTATACAAAATTTACAAAAATAATATAACTAACCTCTATATAATAAATAAGGCTTATTATGGTAAACTTAAATTTGTATTAATGTTAATATAAATTCGGTCAATTATTAAAACATAGTAATAAATAATATTAAATTGGGTCAAAATATTATTAATGTAAATTGATAACAATAATTAAGATTCAAATTTCAGATTAAATGACATTAAATTCGGTCAACTTTATTAATGTAAATAAATAACAATAATTCAAAATTAATGAAATTAAAATTGGTCTAATATTATTAGCTGAATATGAAATGTAGGATTGAATAATCAAAATTAACATAAGAAAATTGTCGATAGTTTAATGTTTAAAAAATATTGTTGACCGATTGTTGAATGTTAAACAACATCTTCCAAAAAATTATGGGTCGGTTTCTTGTGTCCTATACAGAATCCGAATCAACTTTATGCTTACATTTATCCTGAAATATATTTTTGTAAATAGGTTTAAATGATTACCAAAAATATTCATTTATTTTATATACAAACTTGACAAAAATAATACAACTAACCTATATGTAATAAATAAGGCTTATTATGGTAAACTTAAATTTATATTAATGTTAATATAAATTCGGTCAATTATTAAAAGATAAAAATAAATAAGATTAAATTGGGTCAAAATATTATTAATGTAAATTGATAACAATCATTAAGATTCAAATTTTAGATTAAATGACATTAAATTCGGTCAACTTTATTAATGTAAATAAATAACAATAACTCAAAATTAATGAAATTAAAATTGGTCTAATATTATCAGCCGAATATGGAATGTAGGATTGAATAATCAAAATTAACATAAGAAAATTGTCGATAGTTTAATGTTTAAAAAATATTGTTGACCGATTGTTGAATGTTAAACATCTTCAAAAAAATTAAGAGTCGGTTTCTTGTGTCATATACAGAATCCGAAGATTCAAACGAATACAATAAATAAAGAGAATCGATAGACTCTTGAAAAGGATTTAGACAATAAATAAACAAAACGGTTTTATACATACAAAGTTGGAGCTCCATATACCTAATTGGATTCTAGAATTTGTGTCTTCGGATCAAATCATTTTGTTCAAATGTTAAAACATAGCATTAGTAAAACCGATTGAATAGTAATAAAATTAACAAAAATCCGAATGAATACATGGGTATATTACAAATCTGTTTATCACAATCTGATTGAATATGTGTTTAGCACAAATCTGGTTATCACAAATCTAAATGAAAATATGCTTTTAAAAAAATATGGTTTCAAATGAATCAAAATACGCTTCAAATGATTTCAAATGAATGAAAATATGCTTTTTAAAAAAATCCGATTGAATATTTCTATATTACAAATTTGTTTATCACAATCCTATTGAATATGTGTGGATAATCAACATTAGAAGAGTAGTATGGATGTTTACCTTTAATCGGTTGTGGATAATCAAAAAATGATGCAAGATGAAAAAGAAAGCCTCTAATATTTGTTAGGAATTTGATTCGGAGCTTTGATATGGAGTAGTATCAATAGGAATTAGAAGAGTATTATGAGAGTTTTGATATGGATAATGAAAAAAAAAATGAAAGAAAGAGGTTTTTATACTAATAAATTCGGAGCTCCATATTTGTTGTTGGATCCTAGAGGCCATCTCTAAAGCCTTGATTCAACCCAAGTGACCTCAATTATTATATAGATAGATGATTGATAATTGATTGATTTATATTTTTATAGATTAAATCCTCATTATGAGGAGGTTTGACATCAATTATCAATCATTCCTAATATATGGAGTCTATTAATCGCCATTCGGAATGGTAATTTTTGTCACAATCGCCATTACTAATGGCGTTTTCTGACACCCTTTCTGCAGATTGCCGATACAAACATGCTATATGTATGTGTGTGTGTGAATACGGAAGAAGTGTTTTGATTGTTTGTATAAAAGAGAAAGAAAGCAAAAGTTACAACAACATGAGAGACCAATTGTGGGCAAGCAACAATTTTTAGGCATATCTAGATGTACAACTCATACACAGGGTACAACAAAGTTCAAGAAAAGGTAAAAATATTGCATTTTTATCCCCTCATTTCGTCTGGATCCAATTGTGGCTTTTGTTTAACTTCTGGATTTATAAAAAAACCCTTGAAGCAAATTGAATTTTAAGCACCGTGTCTTTGATTTCTTGGTGAAAATTGTATATATTTTTTGTTCTTTTTAGAGGCTGTTTATAATTTTCTTTCAACTCTTGCAAATTATATATATTTTTTTGTTTCAAACTCTTCAAAGAAATCACCATTGTAATAACAATTATGTAGAAATCGACATTACAAATGGCGATATGACATTGGATTTATAAAATCGTGAATACAAACGACAATATGGTATATTTGGGTACATTTGGCAGATTTAGTGCAACTTTTTTTTCTTTAGAAATCCCCATGAGGAATGGCAATAGCATTAGAGGTGAAATATTACGGAGGGTGACATTAGAAGTGAAAAACTCTAGGGAGAAGTGAGAAGTCATTATTTATGCAAACAAAAAACTCTCGAAATACCCCGAACATCTTCTTCCCCACTTACCTTTCTTTTGGGCTTACGACGTCATCTTCTGAAAATATATATAGTTATACAAATAAAATTAACATATATTTTTATAGGTATGACATAGATATTGACATAATCTTCATATATAACGTCCGCCTTTGATCATACGTTCGGCCTACAACTGCACCTGATAGAATGTTATAATCATGCAAGACCGATGTGTTACTTACTTACACTTTCCGTTGAGACGTCTTGATAAGAGATGTTGATCGAGGGCAAAGATTTATAAAGTGAAATTAGATGCATGTACATATATGATTACCACCAAAATTATTCTAGTTTGATTTGTTTTGTTACTTTGAATTATTAGGCTGTCAAAAGACAAGGTCACGTGAAATAAGCTTTCCAGCTCCTTTAGCCCAAATGCAATATGTGGTGTTTATTTCACAAATAACTGTAGCAAAACTGTAGCAAGGTGTTAAAAGAAAATAAAAGAAAGAGATGAGGAGATGGGAAGGCTTGGTTCAATTATGTCATTTTAAAAATATGCTTAACAATAACATTCTAAAAAATACATTTAAATAAATACAGTAACTCTAAAAGAAGATGTTAGTAAAATCTAAAATGAAGCCACTTGGGTAGTAGCACACCGGTAAATAGGGATGGAAAAAAATCAGAGTCTAAAGGGTATACCTAAAACCTTGGGTACACCTGAAATCTGACGGGTGAGAGATTGGTTTTAAAATTTTTGGTGGGTTTGAGTCGCTATGGGATTAGGTGTACCCCACCCGATTACCCGAAACCACATACCCGTTTAAAAAGTGTTTTTGGAAATCCTAATGGGGTAGAGGTAAGGCTCTCTATTCCCACATGGTAGAGGTAAGACTGTCTACATCTTACCCCCCTCAGACCCTATCTTAGTTTTGCTATTGGTGGGATTAACTGAGTATGATGATGATAATTTGGAAATCCTAATGGATATCTTTTAACGCACTAATGGGTATACCCAATCTCCACGAGTATGCCCGATGGCGATACCCGATAAATACCGACGAGTATTGAGCCAGGTATGGGTATGGGACTACCAATACCCAACCCGAATCTGACCCATTGTCCTCCCAAATGGTAAAAGGTAAAGCCTCTTTGACGAACGACATAAGTTCAAGCTCGTGCAACAGAAATTAGCTGTTAAAAAATCCAAAATAAATTACGTTTAATGTTTGTCATTTCAATTTTCTTTTTTCTTTTTTCTTTTTTATTTTTATGCAATATGATATTTTAGAAGTTAAAGGATAATAAACTTCAGATAGGAGATATATCTCGTAATAGTTTTCCTCTTGAATTATAATCACAATATTTTGAAATTTACAACATAAAGTACTAATCCAAGGGAAAAAAAAAAAAAAAAAAACTTGATTAAAAAAATTACGAAAAACGGATTATGAGTGGCCAGTTTCAGAATTTGTATAACCACTATACACATTTATAAAAAAAGTCTCGACAAGTTTTTTTTAAAGCAATACTTGTAGTTGATAGAATGATAGGGATATATATATGGGACCCAGTGGTATCTGAATCAATGATATTAAATTATTAGACAAAAGTTCAAATACAAACAAAATTATCGTGCGAACATACGAACTGAAGGGAACAAAAAAAAAGTGGCGGTGGCATTTTCGTAAATAATGACCACCACTCTTTGTTTGTATAATTACTCTAGTGTATATAATTACTCTAGAGTAAAAAAGTGGCGGTGGCATTTTCGTAAATAATGACCACCACTCTTGTTGTATAATTACTCTAGTGTATATAATTACTCTAGAGTAATTACCCTAGAGTAATTATATAATTACTCTAGTTATATAACTACGCTATATAATTATTTTAGAGTAATTTTATAATTACTCTAGTTATATAATTACGCTAGAGTAATTACGCTAGTTATATAACTAGAGTAATTATATAATTACTCTAGTTATATAAAGTTTCCAATATTTACAGAAATGACACCGCGTGTTTTTTACTTCAGTTCGTACTGTTCGTACGATAAAGCTATTTGTACGTGAACTTTACTCTAAATTATTAATCTATTATAAGTAGTTGTCTACAGCCTTCACAAGCTTAAAACATACACGCACATGTATCAGCTAGAATGGTAGCACAAAAATAATACGGTAACAAGAACTAACAAGTAACAATATTATGTGTACATTACATCAATACTGTTAGAACCATTCTTAGAAAGATGATTTTATGTTTGCCGGCTAACAACAGATTTTAAAACGTAAACTTACAGATTCAATCAAAATTACATCATTATCATCATACTCAGTAAATTATATTAATAACATAGTTAAAATAGGGTCTAAGGAACCTGTAGAAATAGGATGATTGCTTCTGGTGAGAGTTGAGACCCTCGGCTCGATAAAAGTTTTGCATCAAGTATTGGACATAAGACACATAACACTAAGTAATCAGGACATAGACAATGGCGAAGGTTAGTGAGGGCCAAGAGGTGCCCCGTCCCCCACCATTTTTCTGCTCAGTAATAGAAGTTTGCGATTTTCGTAGGTAATTTTTATATGGATTGAGTCCGGGCCCACCTGTTTGATCTTCCGGCCCTTACCGATACGAAAAAAATTGAGTCCGGCCCCCGCCGATTTGATATTCAAGCTTCGCCACTAGACATAGGCCGATTGGTACATGTACCTCCTTGTCTTTCAGCTATTAACACCAAGACACGATGCATGATTAACCGTCCGCCGCTTTTAACGCTATTTTCATGAATTTGGTAAATAACGTTAAAATAAGTGCAATTTCACTTTTGTCCTCCAAGAGCCCACACACACACATATATTATATGCGTACACAAAAGCAAAATACTTTTGATAAAGAGTTGTATGATGCTTACTTAGAAAAATATGGTCCCAACTTGCAAATGCAATTGGGATCAATGGGAGGGGAAGGAAGTCGTAGTAGCTTGAGTCGGGGTAACCTTAAAACTAATTTGTTTAATATTGTCAAAGACCAAACGGCTAAAAGACAAAGGGGTGAGGCCCCAAATAGCGAGCTTCCAAGGTATAAAGGCTCGAATTTTATGGCGACTTTCAACGCCACCGAATTTGAAAATTTTGATATCTTGGCTTGGTGGAAAGGAAAACAATCCAAATTTCCTATCCTTTCCGCTATAGCCTGTGGTCTACTAAGTGTCCAAGCTTCTATGGTAGCTTCGGAATCGGCTTTTTCTCTTAGTGGCAAGGTGCTATCGATACGAAGAACAAAACTAAATCCCGAATCGTTGGAGATGCGCATATGCTTAAAAGATCACTTGGACGCGGTGGATCGAGTACAACATAAAACATCTCTTGAAGACCAAACCGAACTTGAACGAAGAATACATGACGAAGAGGTGGAAGAAAGACTAAGTGAACCCCTATCAGATGAAGAACTCGCATATACGATGCTTCGATGCGTCAAAGTAGTTCGGACGAAGCTTAACAAAAAAAATTGATTGTAATATTTTGAATTATGTTTTTATGTATTTCATTTTCCTAGTTTCTTATTTCGAAAACCGAAAAAAAAATAATAAAAGTCAAATTTTTATGTTATTTTTTTCTTATCGGCCTATATTTTTTGTTCTAATTGTGCGCGAAAATACCGATTAAGAACCGAAACCGAAACAAATCAAAACCGAACCGACGAAACCGGTTTGGCCAAGAACCGGTACTGTAGCGAACCGGTTTGGCCAAAAAAACCGATTTGAACACCTCTAGCGTCACCATTTTTTCCCATTCCCTCCCCCAAACCAAGGAAATGATTTCCCCCAATTCCCCCTTCCCCTTCCTTTTTTTATTATTTTTCTCTTTTATTTATTTATATATTTTATATTTCATTAATATTTTTTTCATCAACACCTGTATTATCTCTATCTTTCTTTCATTTGTTCGAGAGTTGCTCTCTTGGGCGGTGCGGTGCGGTTGTTGTTGACCATCCATCACCACCGCCATCATCACCGTGCCTACCCACATCCTCCATAGAGTCGTCGCCGACGATCCGTCCATCACCGCCATCGTCATCATCGTGCCTTCTCCACACGCAGCCTCCGTCTTCAACTACCATGTCCATCAACACCGCCATCTTCTTCTACTCTTTGAGATCTTGCCTTTACTTTATGATTCGAGATCTTGCTTCCACATTTGTAAGTCATAAACTCTCTATACATTTTTTTACAACGGTCCCTTTCTAACGGTACAATTCCAACGTTCAAAACCATCATCCAATCAAATCATTGCTTTTCATTTCGGTGAGGTGGGTGGAAATTTGCCGAATTCACCGAGTTTATATCGGGGGCGGTGTTACCGAAGGGGGAGGTGCCACCGACCCCTTACCCGAGTCCACACCATTTGGTCTTAAGTGCTTACTTGATCAGATGGTCTTTTAGGGGGATACGATAAGTAGGTTGGGTGAATTCTAGATATATTTCATCTTGAAGGTTTCAGATTACCTAAGGGTTTGGCTTTCCTGTCTAAATCGCCATTCAAAAAAAGTAAATAGAGTGAACAGATGAAATGTACATGATTAACACATTTTATGAACAAAAACCAATTAAAGCAATAAAAGAGCACAAGATTCTTAGAGTGGGTGTAGTGGGGGCATTATATGACGTTATATACAAAAATAGCGCCCCCCACACCGTTACGGGGGGCGCCATTTGGCAAAAAGGGGGGGCAGGCGTTTTAATTATAACGCCAAATCACAATTGAACCAACCAATCATAATAATGCCACGTGGCATAGTGAACCAACCAACCAATCCTTGGCAAAAGGGGGGCGCTATTTTCCCCTTTACCACTACACCCCTTTTTCACTTCATTTCCCCATGCTGACTCAGCTGTCACGTGGACCAATCAGAATCAGTGACGTTATAAATAACCTCCTCCACTACACATTGTCTTAGTAACACAAGTGTAATACATCCCATTCCACCTCAGCATACTCATCAACCTCAATTTTCTCATTCACATCCTCATCAAAGTTGGCTATAAGGGTTGTTGCCGCTTTGTGCACTACTCATTTGACATTTCAACTACATTGATAACACTACACTCCACTAGGCTTGCAATAAGATAATGCTAGGCCAGGCCTGAGCAGTTGGGCTTGTTCTAGACTTGTAGTCATGATCACACCCTCTCAAGGCTTGAGACCATGGTGTTTGGGTTCGAGAGTTTGACCAATTATGCATATGTTGACTCGATTGTAGTTTTATATATACCGGCAAAATATATAAAGTGGCATCGCCGGTTAGCAAATACACTATATGAAAACAACCCTATAGCGATGACACATTATCGGCATATCACCAGCCATAGACTTGTCTCCGAAAACATGCCGTTGCTATGGAGTGGGCCGGAAATGTGTCAAATTTACACTTTTCTTTTTGCAAAAGGCTATAGTAACAACATGTCATTGCTATATGTAAAGTTTTGTAGATCCACAAGAACAACACAACCACAATACAAAACAGAAATAATAAAGAACACAAGGTATAGCGACAAAACAGGTGACAAAATCTTATTTATCCAACCCAAAAGATTTACCCCCCAATATACCCTGAGTTCCACAAATATGGAACTCTGAATGATCAACCACAAATACAGAGTCTGTTGAGATTGACTGATGAAATATCAGTTGATCTCAACTATAAGACGAATACAACTGAAATACTTACAGAGATAATACTTGACTGCTAATACAAAGATAAGACTAGACAATACACCTGAAACCCTAATACAATACAAAGAAGATGAAAGGTTAAGTGCAGGTGAGAGAGATGAGAGAATGAGACGACTGGAGAACAGTGAACGTAAAGGCCTCCTTTTATAGCTGATATCCCTCGTAACAAACGAACCAATATAAACCATACGATTAGATTTCCTGAAATGATCTCAACCATTAGATCAAAATCTTATCAACAACTCAATAACAACCACACAACAATAATCAGACGTGTGACCAAAGCCCACACCATATCTCACTGGGCCAACACATATCTCACTGGGCCAACACTTCTGGGCTAGATAATTATAAGCAAGCCCAATACTGAATCAAGCCCAATACACATGAATTACATATGAAGGCCCAATAAGCCTTTTTTAACATTCCCCCTTAATTCATGTGTTTAAAAACATCAAACATGTTCAGTTTGTTACATAAATAATCATGCTGAGTACTTACCAAACCTTTGGTAAATATATCAGCAGTTTGTTCTTCTGAACCAATTTTAATGGTTTCAATTATACCATTTGAGATTTTCTCTCGTAGAAAATGTAAATCAATCTCGAAATGTTTAGTTCGATCATGAAACACAGGATTGGCTGCAATAGAAATTGCAGCCTTACTATCACTATATAATTTCATAGGAAGTTTATGACAAACATTCAATTCAGCTAACAGATTCATAAGCCAAATCATTTCACAAGATGCAGAGCACATCGCTCGATATTCTGCTTCTGCAGTTGATCGGGCAATAGTGTTTTGCTTCTTGCTCTTCCAAGAGACAAGACAATTACCAAGAAAAATACAATATCCAGTAATGGATTTTCTTGTTTCAAGACACTTTGCCCAATCAGAGTCCACATATCCAATAAGATCAAAATGCTCATCTTTTTTGAACATTATGCCCTTACCAGGTGCAAGCTTTAGGTACCTAAGTAACCTTAAAGCTACCTGTAAGTGACCCTCAGTGGGCTTATGCATAAATTGACTCAGATATTGAACAGAATAACTAATATCTGGTCTTGTTAAAGACAAGTAAATCAATTTTCCAATAAGCTTTTGAAAACCATTAACATTTTCTAAAAGCCTTTTGGATTTATCACTTTTTGTTGTTACTAAATAATTTTGTTCAATAGGTGTAGCAACAGGCTTGCAACCTAGATGTCCAAAATCATTTAGTAACTCTAAACAATACTTTCTTTGACTAAGACAAATACCACCATTTTCATACAACACTTCAAGACCTAGAAAATATTTTAATTTTCCTAAGTCCTTAATCTGAAAATTATCACTTAAAACACTTTTAACAGTTTTAATTTCACTTTCATTGTTACCAGTGATAACAATATCATCAACATATACAAGTAATACAACAAAGACATCTTTATTAGTTTTAACAAACATTGAGTGATCACACACACTCTGAGTAAAGCCCATATCAGTTAAGACTTGTGTAAGTTTCTCATTCCACTTTCTTGGTGCTTGTTTAAGCCCATAAAGTGATTTGACTAACTTACACACTTGATTATCATTCTTAGAATGATAACCTTCTGGAAGGGTCATATAAACATCTTCTGTTATTGACCCATACAGAAAAGCATTGTTTATGTCCAGCTGATATAGAGACCAGTTATTTTCAACAGCCAAACTGAGTATGACTCTAACAGTAACCATCTTAACTACTGGTGAAAAGGTTTCACCAAAGTCTAGGCCTTCCCTTTGGTTGTAACCTTTTGCAACCAATCTGGCTTTAAACCTTTCAACCTCACCACTAGCTTTATATTTAACTTTATATACCCATTTACATCCTATGGGCTTTCTACCCTTAGGTAATTCACAAACAGTCCAAGTTTGATTTCTATATAATGCCTCCATTTCAGCATTCATGGCTTCAACCCATCTAGGATCGGTTGAAGCCTGTGAATAGCTATTAGGCTCAACAATTTTATTCAAACTGGAAGCAAAGCACCTATTTTCATAAGACAAATTAGAGTAATTGACAACTCTTTCAACACCATATTTAACCTTACCCTCTACAACAAACTCATCAAATCTCCTAGGTAAAACTGACTCCCTAGTAGACTTTCTATTAGTTTGTAGGTTATTTCCCTCAGGAGTAACATACTCATCACTTGAACACCCTACCTCAGACGACTCATTCCCCCTAGGACCTGTACTACCAGTGTGCTGACCACCTACTTGATCTACCCTCCTGGCAGCCCTGGTACTAGGGTCATACAAGTTCTGTCCAGGAGTGTGTTCATGAGCACCATTGGTTCCCCCTTCATCATCGGGAATATTATCATTATGTATATTAAGACTATCAGAAACTTTGGTATCATGCTGATCATACAAATCAAAAAAATTTATATTGTTTAACTCATTTTTATTCAAATCAGACTTATCATTAGTTTTAAAGGGATATATTTCCTCATAAAACTTTACATCCCTAGAATATTCAAATTGTTTAGTTTCTAAACACCAAAGTTTATATCCTTTTTTAAAGTTGGAATAGCCAACTAAAACACATTTATCAGCACGACTACAAAGTTTATCAGTTTCATTTAAAACAGTTTTAAAACAAAGACAACCAAAGTTTCTAAGATGGTCAATACTTGGGGGGAACCCATACATACACTCATAGGGACTTTTACCTCCTAGTACAGATGAGGGGATCCTGTTAATAAGGTAACATGCAGTCAGAACACACTCAGACCAGAAAGACAAGGGCACACCACTTGTAACATTTCGTCTTAAATAACTGTACGTTACAATAAAAACGACAAGTTTTATTACTACTTACATTTAATTATTTCGTGGCATTTTGAAACCTAATACAATGATAATTATATATATATATATATATATGTGTGTGTGTGTTATAATAATAATAATAATAATAATAATAATAATAATAATAATAATAATAATAATATTTAGTTTCTTAATTTAACCCAACCCAACAATCAAACTTAACCCAATATCCCTCTTATTTTTCCAGCCCATCAGGCCCAAGGGCCGGCCCAACAGCCTTGGCCCACTAGCCCTTCTTGTTTAAGTAAAAAAAAAAAAAAATGTATGTCCATGCCAAGGTTCGAACCGGAGGCCTTTCACCCACAACCAACACACACCAACCAGCTGCTCCAACCATCATGTCTGATTCTAACCCGGCCCTTTAAAATTTTATAACCACCATAAACCATCTCAGTTGACTTGGAAAGTCAACTGAGATCGAAGACTTACCATAATCGTCCTTGATAACGCGTCTTAGGAGCTGGATTGATTTAACAGCTTAATTACCGGCCTATCACAACCAATTTCACAATCAATTGGTCTTCAATTATTACCAATTTTGATCCATTGACGCGTCAAACTTAATAACACGGTCAACTATTTCCAAATCAAACACCAAGATATTTCCCTATAAATTGAAGACCCTCTAGCCTGCTACAATCGCCGAACTATCTCTCCCAACTCTCAATTTCACTTAAAAACTCTTCTGTTCCTGGTTTTTATCGCGTGTTTGACTTTTTAACGTGACTAACCAATCGAGCTCGAATATACATTGTAAGTCTAATACTTGTTGTGGGTTTTATCATTCGGCATCTACACAACATTAACCCTAAGGTTAATTGGGTTAATGTTGTGTAGATCGTTTGATTGCAAATTTAGGGCTCGTGGGATAATGATTTGGGGATAAACTCGATTACACATCGCGTATATAATTAATTTTAATCTGGGATTATCACAACCACTGGCCTAGGCCAAGTGGTTGTGACCTTGTTTCACCACTGAGGTTACCCGGGTTCGAGTCCCGCTCTGACCTCCCTTTTTTGTTCTTTTCTTTTCTTTTTTTAACAATTATATATATATATAATTCTTTTAAAATTATATTTGTTTAATCTGAGATAAAAGTTTTATTTGTAATTTTTATTTTTCAGAAATTCATTTATTTAGTATTTATAATAATTAAATCATTTTTATACTATTATATTTATAAAAATCCATTTATATATCAAAACAATTTATTTAAATTCTCCAAAATTTATTCTGACTTTTTATAAAGTTAAACTTTACTGAAATAATTTTTAATTCAGTAAAATCATTTATTTCATATTTTTAATCAATTTTTGTTAGATTTAATTATAATTAAATCATAATAAATCCAATTTTTAACATTTTTGCACCAAAATTTTATAAAAATTATTTCTGATCATTTAGAACAGAAATGTAATTTTTTAAAATGTTAATTCTTTAATTTTAGTATATTTAAGATATTAAAATCAAAGTTTGACAATTTGTAATAAATAGATTTAAAAATCTATTTTAAAGAAAATAATTTTATAAAAATTATTTTTATACTTTAAAACACATTCTTGTGACTATCTTAGATTTAAAACTTATAAAAATATTTTTGGTTAGTTATTTACTAAATTTCTCTCAATTGTCGAATATTTTAAATAAAAATCAAACAAGCATTCATCCCCAAATTCGAAGCCCTAGAATGTATACATTTATAGGCTAGATAGACTTATTTATTACCTTATTATAGGGTGATACTTGACATACTTGGGCAACACCATTATTCTACTTTTCAAGAGATAACACTTTTGCTAAGGTGAGTTTACATAGCCCCTTTTTGCTGTTTTACATTTTTGGGGTGAAACATGTTTAAACATTTATACACTATCATTTACTCATTCTTACATTGTTGAAACTTGTGATTCAATTACACTATCATTTACTCATTCTATCATTTGACTGTAACAAAAAGACACAGTACAATCATTAACATTGATCAAGCCGTCTGTTTAGATTATAGCGCTATAGGTCTGACAAACCCATCCCCCGCATAGACTTAGGGATGATCGATAACAGTAATAACATTTAACTAACTTGCGAGTTAGTCATCAGTCGACACAAGGTTTGGTTGTACAAAGACGCATTGTTACATGTTGGCATCATACTCTATCATCATACAACCCTGAGTGTTGTACAAACTATTGTTATCAATTATTTTTCCAAAAACCTATGTATTCTCACCAACAATTGTTGACCCAAAATATTTTCAACTTAACATGTTTCAGGTTCTACTTGCTTGAAGAATTGCTTGAAGATATGTGCATAGTTTCATTCAATTTGATGTACGAATTCTTGTAGAACAATTGCATGTAAGCTATTTAAATCAATTAATGAAATTTATTATTCACCATGAGCTACTGAACAATCATCAATACGTGACATCCCGATGTTTCCGCCATCGGTTGGGGTGTTACAGATTGGTATCAGAGCCATGGTTATAGGGAATTAGGTTATTAGAAAAATAATCTAGTCTATAACCATAGGATTTAACCAGTACTTGCTTCTTTTACTTGCTATTCTCTATCTCCTACTTCTTATCCCTACTTTCATCCTTACGAGAAGGCTGCTCTCCATCACTGGAACTACTCTTAGACTAATAAGATAAATTCCTCAGGTTTAACCTGAACCCCCTTGAGATCTCGTCGAAGTTCTAGATTTTAATAACGAACACGTGCAATCTGGAAGGGTGAACGCCTGTATTCTGAGTCTTCTGTCTAGGCTGGCATTGCGCATATATCCCAATCAGACGAGGGACCCGGATGCCTACCTGGGAATTCTCGGGATGAGTGTTCACTTATAGGCTAAAGCATGTCTTCATATGTTATTAGAATCTAGAATCTTTGATAAGTCAACGTTTTCGTTTATTCGTTTTAATTAATGAATAAATGATTACATTCCTTATATCACCTCATTCATTTCATGCCACATTGAACCTTCATTGTGTCCCTTACGGATCATGTCTCCACATCGTAGCACTCGCAATAACAATGGTGAAAACCAAGAGGAAAGTAACAACAACCACAACACCAACCACAACAACAACAAAAACAACAAAGGTATTGATGCCCAACTGACTGCAATTATTCACAACCCTGGTAATTATGCTATAAATGTGGAAACCCAAATCACTTCCGTAACCGATGCCCTAAACTAAACAGAGATCAAGACCCTCCAGCTACCTAACCGCAAGACTCACCATTTGACTATTGGTTGCTTTTATTCTATGTATTGACGTTATTCAATTCAAGTAATAAAATTCTAGTATTATCATAACATCGGTGTGCATGCTTGTTTGAATGTGAATTAATTGCTATATCTACTTACTTGTACAACAATTAGTTGACTACCAAACAACCAGCTTAACGATTGGTGGAGGTCATCATGTCATTCCAACAGTCGGGAGAGGCCCTACCACCTGAACGACTGGCAGAGACTATCAGACCTGCTTAACAATCGGTAAAGTCATAAAAGGACACAAAACCCTAATGTAAGGTAAATTGGTAATTACGGTCCCGAACGTAATCATAAATTTACAGGTACGTTAAGGTAGTGTGAAATTTTATCAAGGTTTCCGGTGGTTGACCAATTGTAACCCTGGTTTTCCTTTTAACTTCGGGACGAAGTTCCTAAAAGTAGGGGAGACTGTAACATTTCGTCTTAAATAACTGTACGTTACAATAAAAACGACAAGTTTTATTACTACTTACATTTAATTATTTCGTGGCATTTTGAAACCTAATACAATGATAATTATATATATATATATATATATATATATATATGTGTGTGTGTGTGTTATAATAATAATAATAATAATAATAATAATATTTAGTTTCTTAATTTAACCCAACCCAACAATCAAACTTAACCCAATATCCCTCTTATTTTTCCAGCCCATCAGGCCCAAGGGCCGGCCCAACAGCCTTGGCCCACTAGCCCTTCTTGTTTAAGTAAAAAAAAAAAATGTATGTCCATGCCAAGGTTCGAACCGGAGGCCTTTCACCCACAACCAACACACACCAACCAGCTGCTCCAACCATCATGTCTGATTCTAACCCGGCCCTTTAAAATTTTATAACCACCATAAACCATCTCAGTTGACTTGGAAAGTCAACTGAGATCGAAGACTTACCATAATCGTCCTTGATAACGCGTCTTAGGAGCTGGATTGATTTAACAGCTTAATTACCGGCCTATCACAACCAATTTCACAATCAATTGGTCTTCAATTATTACCAATTTTGATCCATTGACGCGTCAAACTTAATAACACGGTCAACTATTTCCAAATCAAACACCAAGATATTTCCCTATAAATTGAAGACCCTCTAGCCTGCTACAATCGCCGAACTATCTCTCCCAACTCTCAATTTCACTTAAAAACTCTTCTGTTCCTGGTTTTTATCGCGTGTTTGACTTTTTAACGTGACTAACCAATCGAGCTCGAATATACATTGTAAGTCTAATACTTGTTGTGGGTTTTATCATTCGGCATCTACACAACATTAACCCTAAGGTTAATTGGGTTAATGTTGTGTAGATCGTTTGATTGCAAATTTAGGGCTCGTGGGATAATGATTTGGGGATAAACTCGATTACACATCGCGTATATAATTAATTTTAATCTGGGATTATCACAACCACTGGCCTAGGCCAAGTGGTTGTGACCTTGTTTCACCACTGAGGTTACCCGGGTTCGAGTCCCGCTCTGACCTCCCTTTTTTGTTCTTTTCTTTTCTTTTTTTAACAATTATATATATATATATTAAACCTTTTAATCTTTTAAATTCTTTTTAAAATATCAAAACTATTTTATAAATCCTAAAAAAATTATATTTGTTTAATCTGAGATAAAAATTTTATTTGTAATTTTTATTTTTCAGAAATTCATTTATTAATATTTATAATAATTAAATCATTTTTATACTATTATATTTATAAAAATCCATTTATATATCAAAACAATTTATTTAAATTCTCCAAAATTTATTCTGACTTTTTATAAAGTTAAACTTTACTGAAATAATTTTTAATTCAGTAAAATCATTTATTTCATATTTTTAATCAATTTTTGTTAGATTTAATCATAATTAAATCATAATAAATCCAATTTTTAACATTTTTGCACCAAAATTTTATACAAATTATTTCTGATCATTTAGAACAGAAATGTAATTTTTTAAAATGTTAATTCTTTAATTTTAGTATATTTAAGATATTAAAATCAAAGTTTGACAATTTGTAATAAATAGATTTAAAAATCTATTTTAAAGAAAATAATTTTATAAAAATTATTTTTATACTTTAAACACATTCTTGTGACTATCTTAGATTTAAAACTTATAAAAAAGATTTTTGGTTAGTTATTTACTAAATTTCTCTCAATTGTCGAATATTTTAAATAAAAATCAAACAAGCATTCATCCCCAAATTCGAAGCCCTAGAATGTATACATTTATAGGCTAGATAGACTTATTTATTACCTTATTATAGGGTGATACTTGACATACTTGGGCAACACCATTATTCTACTTTTCAAGAGATAACACTTTTGCTAAGGTGAGTTTACATAGCCCCTTTTTGCTGTTTTACATTTTTGGGGTGAAACATGTTTAAACATTTATACACTATCATTTACTCATTCTTACATTGTTGAAACTTGTGATTCAATTACACTATCATTTACTCATTCTATCATTTGACTGTAACAAAAAGACACAGTACAATCATTAACATTGATCAAGCCGTCTGTTTAGATTATAGCGCTATAGGTCTGACAAACCCATCCCCCGCATAGACTCAGGGATGATCGATAACAGTAATAACATTTAACTAACTTGCGAGTTAGTCATCAGTCGACACAAGGTTTGGTTGTACAAAGACGCATTGTTACATGTTGGCATCATACTCTATCATCATACAACCCTGAGTGTTGTACAAACTATTGTTATCAATTATTTTTCCAAAAACCTATGTATTCTCACCAACAATTGTTGACCCAAAATATTTTCAACTTAACATGTTTCAGGTTCTACTTGCTTGAAGAATTGCTTGAAGATATGTGCATAGTTTCATTCAATTTGATGTACGAATTCTTGTAGAACAATTGCATGTAAGCTATTTAAATCAATTAATGAAATTTATTATTCACCATGAGCTACTGAACAATCATCAATACGTGACATCCCGATGTTTCCGCCATCGGTTGGGGTGTTACACCACTTTGAAATAATAAGGCTCTAGCAATGTTTAATAAATGCCTATGTTTTCGTTCAACAACACCATTTTGCTGTGGTGTATGAACACAAGATGTCTGATGAATAATACCCTTTTGATTACAAAAACTGGACATTTGTTTATTTACAAATTCAGTACCATTGTCACTTCTAAAAATTTTCACAGTTTTCTTAAACTGAGTATTTACAAGTTCATAAAAGCTTTGAATACTTTCAAAAACCTCACTTTTATTCTTTAACAAATAACACCACACAGCTCTAGTGTAATCATCAACCACAGTCAAAAAATACCTATAACCCTCCTTGCTAGTCACCCTATATGGTCCCCAGACATCAAGGTGAACAATATCACCAAGAAATTTTGTTTTATGATCACTTAATGGAAAAGGAACCCTGACTTGTTTTGCCTTATGACAAATCTCACAGGGTTCAGACTCAGAAAGATTCAAGTTTAACTTGTTTTTTAAGACAGATAAGACTTGGTCTGAAGGATGCCCTAGTCTGCTATGCCAAAGACTTCTATCACTGACACTACTAAAGCACAAATTACTCATACTCACATCAGTTCCAACAAAATACAAGCCATCACACTCTTTACCAGTCACCAGGACTTTCCTGTCCTTGGAACCCTGAACATAGCAAGCATTTTCATCAAATAAGACACTAAGTTTATTATCCTTAGCTAACCTCTGAACAGAAACAAGATTGACACAGTAATCAGGGATTAAAAAAACATCATGCAAAATGACTCCATTTGCAAGTTTTATATCCCCTATTTTAGTTACCTTAGCACTTGTACCATTTGGATGTTTAACTAAAAGATTGTACTGAGACACATCAACACAGTTTATCATGTTTTTATCAGTACAGACCATGTGTTGGTTGGCACCAGAATCCATTATCCAACCATGTTTTAAAGCATACTTAATAAAACTGCAACAACTTGAGAAATTTTTAAAAACTTTAGACAACTTTCCCAAAACAGACATATTTGAAAAACCAGACACACTACAACACTTACCTCCTACATTAGAACACTGTGCCTCACTTGAATACTTCTCATTAATCAGGCCCATCAATTTTGAAATCTGTTCAGAGGTAAAAGGAACAGTAGTAGACGAAGATACATTGTTACTAGAGACATTAGCCCTTCTAGTTGGAATGTTTCCAGGATTATTTGTTTTAGTAGTAGTTTGACCAGTTGGTTTTTTCTTAAAACCTTGAGGATACCCAACAAGTTCATAACACCTATCTACAGTGTGACCCAGCATATTACAGTGGGTACACTTTAGATTAGGGTTAGGACCCCTGTTTGGATTCCTTTTATTACTAGAAAACTGATTAGTATTAGCCACAAAAGATACATTAGTTCCTTTAGTATTACCACTAGAACCCCTATGTGACTCTTCCCTGGAAACAATAGAAAAGGCTGTCTTAACAGAGGGCAAAGGATCCCTTGTTAAGAGACTGGACCTAACAGGCTGATACATGTCATCAAGCCCCATCAAGAACTGCATTAACTTGATTAATGCACTAAACTCATTAAATTCTTTAGAGGCTTGACAACTACAACTAGGAAGCTGAACAATGGAATCAAATTGTTTCCACATAGTGTTCAGCTTATGATAATACTCAGACACACTACTACCACTTTGTGTTAGTGAATTAATTTTCTGATGTAAATTGAAAACAATTGACCCATCAACTTTATCATAAGTTTCTCTTAGATCTAACCAGACATCCCTAGCAAGTTCAGAAAACACTTGACCAAGATACAACTCTTCACTAACAGAGTTCAACAACCAAGACATAACAACAGAATTACACCTATCCCATTGTTTACCTAAGACTTCATCATCCACAGACCTGGTACAAGTACCATCAATAAAACCATACTTATTTTTAGCTTCCAAAGCTATTTTCATAGATTTAGACCAGACAGAATAATTTTCAGTACCTTTTAATTTGATACTGATAATAGACAGACTACTTGTATCACTGGGATGTAGATACAAGGGGTCACTCACATCAAGTTTACTTATAAGAGTTCCTGATGGAGGATCAGGGTTGACAATAGCATCACCCATCACAACAAATAGAACAAATACAACCAGACAACAAACAGACAAAGATAGAGTCCTAAGAGAACGAAGCTGAGTCAGTGTACAGATAGTGGTTCGTCACTCAAAAGGTGCCCACCCAGTTCTTAACTCAGGAGTTCTTTATTAGCTATATATATATATATATATATATATATAAACTAATATACCAAGAGAAGACAAAACACCAATCAAGACAAGCAGTCACAGATCAACAAGACAAGACACCAAATAGTCGGCTCAAATACCGGTCCACCTAACCCGGTCAGCTGCCTCTAGACACAACAATACTAAAAAACAAGAAAGGGAACGATCTCACCGAGAGGGGGAACCCAAGTTAGGGTTTCTCCAATCCCACAGCCTATACCTTCACTTAGGGTATAGAGAAGTGGGAGCAATTGAAGCAAATAATATTTCACCTCCAATACTCCTTTCCAATACAGCAGCTCCCAAGATCAGCAATAATCAACAACAAACAGACCAAGACCAAGACAGACAGACTCCTCTACAAGACTAGTAGATCAGATCTATAATCGGATAGGATCTACTGCTCAACAAGACCAAGAATCAACACCTATGGATTAGATGAGATCCTTGATCTAAAGACAAAACACACAGATCTGTTATGAGGATTAACAGATCTAGAACAACAGGTCAGATCTATACAGATCCAAACCCTAACAATAGAAACACAGCGGAATAACAAAAAACTCAAATAATACCAAGAGCCTAAGGCTCTGATACCATGTAAAGTTTTGTAGATCCACAAGAACAACACAACCACAATACAATACAAAACAGTAATAATAAAGAACACAAGGTATAGCGACAAAACAGGTGACAAAATCATATTTATCCAACCCAAAAGATTTACCCCCCAATATACCCTGAGTTCCACAAATATGGAACTCTGAATGATCAACCACAAATACAGAGTCTGTTGAGATTGACTGATGAAATATCAGTTGATCTCAACTATAAGACGAATACAACTGAAATACTTACAGAGATAATACTTGACTGCTAATACAAAGATAAGACTAGACAATACACCTGAAACCCTAATACAATACAAAGAAGATGAAAGGTTAAGTGCAGGTGAGAGAGATGAGAGAATGAGACGACTGGAGAACAGTGAACGTAAAGGCCTCCTTTTATAGCTGATATCCCTCGTAACAAACGAACCAATATAAACCATACGATTAGATTTCCTGAAATGATCTCAACCATTAGATCAAAATCTTATCAACAACTCAATAACAACCACACAACAATAATCAGACGTGTGACCAAAGCCCACACCATATCTCACTGGGCCAACACATATCTCCCTGGGCCAACACTTCTGGGCTAGATAATTATAAGCAAGCCCAATACTGAATCAAGCCCAATACACATGAATTACATATGAAGGCCCAATAAGCCTTTTTTAACACTATACTTTGATATACGTGTGTGTATTATTTTTCTTAAATTATATATCGCTTGTATGGGAAATGTGAAAAATTCATGATTTTTATAATCAAAAGGCTATAGCTATGACATGTCGTCGGCATTGTGTGTGTATAATGGCAATAACCCTATTGCAACCTACTTGTCTACGGTATAGTATCATCTATAACGACAACCTCTATGCCGACTACGCCTTCCTTCTATAGCTACGAATAGGTCTAATATAACGGACAGAAACAATCCAATTAATAAGTTGACCCGGATGATTAGGGTCAAGTTAGGGACAAGAACCATCACATGATATATATGAAGTTAGGGACAAGAACCATCACATGATATGTCTTTTTTGGTTCAAAAAACATGCCATGCCCTACCATTTTTAAATCGCACACGAACTTCTGATTCAGGGTTTCTAAATTCCGATCCAAACATGCCACCAACTAATAATGGATTTAAGCACTTGAATCTAACCAGGAGAAATCAGATTCCACTAATTTAGAAGGACAAATGCATGTAGACATTTGGGATATATATGTTTTAATTACATGCATATATTGTCTTTGTCAATCAAACCCAGTGGCCAATATGTTGGTTGGTATAATTTAAGTTCTTTTTAGGGACTGTTAACATATAAGTTCAAATAACCAACACTGATACATAGTCACTATATATCAATCATATTTGAAAGATTGGTTTGATCCAAGTTTAAGGCACTGATTACACCAAATTATTACAAGATATGAAGATAATATGGGATATTAATCCACTCCCAAACCTCAATGAGAGGTCAAACATGGTGGCCCAAGTGACAATTAATACATCTTTTACTACTACACAACTTGGTAAATTTTGAAAGAAAAAAAAATGGTTGTAAATTCGGCGTCGAAAAATCAAGAGATGTTAATTTTCCTTTTCCTCTTGTGTATTAATTAGAAAACCAAGAGGCATCATGGATTTTTTTTTTTTTTTTTTTTTTTAACGGCCAACAAATCAAACTCAGCACTCTTGAGGCACATTTTCGATAAATTCAAGTACTCCAAGAATACCCGAGTTGTCAAACACCGATTCCGGGGAAAACCCGGTAACCCGCCTGCGCCTGGCTGCCCATAGGCACGGCGATGAAATTACCGGTAAAACTCGTCTGATTCCAGAATCGAAGCCAGAATCTCTTGGGTCTTCTTTAATTATCCACCAATCTCTCCACCACCGACACCGTGGATATTAACATGACGAAGAACAACTAGAAGGTTCGAGTATTATAGATAATTCTCGCTGAACACCAATAATTGTAATCATCTATCTCTATCGCTATAAAGTCACACATTGTGTAGTCTATTTTTTGAGTTCTTCAACCAACCCACATATCCTTTAGCCACATATATGAAATCATACTTGATTCACTACTTCCATGTACATATCCGACATTTTATTATGTGAGTCTATTATATTTTTTTAATCACAATTTTTAGCTATGATGGAATTAAGTTTGTTGTACAAACATAGGCGAAGCTTCTCACGGGTTAAGGTGGGCCCTTGCCTCACCAGATTTTATTCTTCGTGTAATTTTTATTAAAAAGTCTTGAAATTTTTATATGCATTGAATCCAGCCTTCTTATATTTTGCTAAAAACACAATTCAAGATTCGCTAATGTGTACAAATATCCTACTTCAATGGCTTTTCATTATTTTATATAGTTTAACAATTTTTTCATACTTCATGTTATGTAAGAGTCAATGTTTCTAATTTCTTTTACCTTAATTTTTTTAGACGCTGCTTTCACCCTCCATTTTCCTCTCCACCGCCATAGACGTCAAACGGTTGTTGTCACACTTCTTCTCTCACCGTTCCCATGTATGGCTTCCTCCCTCTCTTCATGTCAATCCAACGACATATGATACATACTAATAGACTCTATAGTTGACTTGTAAATATAGATAGTCAATATCATTAATATTGTATTTAACCACTTCCCTAAAATATGGGAAGATGACTTGTATATATTATGATGATTAATGTAATACCAATCAAGGGTTTGAACCATACAATTCTACATGGTATCAAAGCCATAACCCTAGATTTCTTTTTCTTCCTTGCTTCCTCCTACGGCTGCCGCAAGCCTTCTGCGACCAGCCATATTTTTTTTTTCCAGCCACCTCTATTCAATCGCCATCTTCCCTATCACACTTACAATGTCTACCATTCACCCTGCTGTTACTGTCACCAATATTAAGAATTTTATCCCTCTCATACTTGACCGCCAAACTGAACATTACAATACATGGGCTGAACTATTCGTCATTCACTGCAAAGCATATGAAGTCTATGATCATCTCTTACCCCGTGTCACCCCCGTCTACGGCTTCAAAAGAACCCGAATCATCCGCACCCACATATCGCGAGTCTTGGGAACGACTAGATGCCATAGTTCTTCAATGGATATATGGTACTATCACCCAGGATCTCGTACACACCATCATGATCACCAATACCACTGCCCACGATGCCTGGTGTCGCCTCAAAAACCTTTTTCTAGATAACCAAGCCGCTAGGACCATAGCCTCCAAAACAAATTTTTTAACACCCGCCTCGAGCGTTTCACTGACATGTCCTCTTACTGTCAACATATGAAACTGCTCTATGACCAACTCATTAGCCTAGGAGCCAACGTTACCGAAAACCAACTCGTCATGCAAATCCTAACCGGCCTCACCGATCAATATGAAACCATTAAACTTATCCTTCAACAAACCAAACCCTTACCGAATTTTTACAATACCCGCTCCCAATTATGCCAAGTTGAAGACCAGAAAATTAACCAAACCAACCTTGCGGCTCAATCCGCTGGAACCGCTCTCAACGCCATTGCCTCCAACTCCAACCAAACCACAACCCAAAACCAAACCTCCTCGGACGGGACTGATCGTAATCGTGGTCGCGGCCGCGGTCGAGGCCGTGGTTCCTACGGTCGGGGCCGCTTCCAACACTCCGTTTGGCAGCCCACCGTCCGTGGCCTCAACAACCTACCTGGCCCGCCCCACCTCAACCCTACCCATTCCAATCCTGGCCCAACTGGTCCCTTCCACCATGTCCTTACCCCTCCAGCCCAATGACACCTTATTCCCAACCTTCCCATGCCACTCTTCCTACAACTACTACTCCCCAGCCCCACCCAAAACACCAGGCGGCCCACACCAGGCATCTTCGGCCCAACACCAAAAGCCCGATTTAGCTGCTGGACTACTTGGACCCAAACCGGACGGCACCTCTTCAGCCCAATCTTATGCGGCAGGTTGTTCCCCTACAGATATCGCCCAAGCCTTGTACAATTTGGCACTTCAGAACAATGACTCATCCTGGACCATGGACACAGGCGCGACAGGTACGATGTCTCCTCAGTCTGATAAGTTCCCCTCTATTTTTAATTCTAGCATTATTCGCAACATTATTGTTGGGAATGGTAAAACCATTCCGGTTTTAGGACAAGGCAATATTACCTTACCACCACCATTCCCACCCTTTAAACTAAAAAACGTCCTTTATGCCCCTAACCTAGTTAAAAACCTTATATCTGTTCGTCGTTTTACTACTGATAACCAATTGTCTGTTGAATTTGACCCCTATGGTTTTACTGTGAAGGACCTCCAGACCAAGAAACCTATCCTACGGTGCAATAGCTCGGGGGATCTCTACACTCTCAGCCCTTCCAACATCACCAACCTCACAACTGCCTCCACTTATGCAGCTATCTCACAGGACATCTGGCATCAACGACTCGGTCCACCCAGGCCCAGCTATTTTAAATAATTTAAAAACTACTAGTTCTATTTCTTGTGGTTCTTTAAATAATAAAACATGCAGTGCTTGTATTTTTGGAAAACATACTAGACTTCCATTTTTTGCTTCTAATACAAGTACAACTATGCCATTTGACCTGTTCATAGTGATGTTTGGACTTCCCCAATTATGTCTAATGGGGGACACCGTTACTATGTATTGTTTTTAGATGATTTTACCATTTTTTTATGGACCTACCCGATCACCCATAAATCTGATGTCTTTGCCATGTTCACCAAATTTAATAATTTTGTCCAAACACAATTCAACACAAAAAATAAAGCAATTTCAATGTGACAACGGTCGTGAATATGCCAACAACCAATTTCATCAATTTTGTACCACTAATGGCATGCACTTCCGTTTCTCTTGCCCACACACCTCCTCCCAAAATGGCAAAGCTGAGCGCAAGATTCGTACCATTAACAATCTTATGCGCACAATATTGGCCCATTCATCTATGCCCACAACCTATTGGCCTCACGCCCTTGACACTCCCACCTACCTCCTTAACATCATCCCAAGCAAACTACATAATTTTCAAACACCTACACAAAGACTATACCACTGTCTTCCCACCTATGACCACCTTCGTGTTTTCGGGTGCATTTGTTACCCACTCATCCCACACACCACAATCCACAAACTCGCCTACCGTTCCCTTACGTGTGTCTTTTTGGGGTATCCTTCAAACCATAGGGGGTACAAATGCTTAGACCTAAAAACCCGCACCATTACCATAAACCGACACGTCTTGTTTGACGAAACCATATTCCCATTTGCCAAGTCCCACAAAACCACCCCATATACTTACCAATTTCTTGATGACAACCCTCACCCACTCATCCATCAAAACCCATCTTACACACCACCTGCCTATACACCACCCACATCGCCTTCCCATCCCACGACCCATCACTCACACCAACCTACTCCCGTAAGCCCACCTGCATCATCCCAGGCCCGACACGATCCATCCACACCCGCTACGGCCCACACCCTTCCCAACAGCCCAACCGGCCCGTCCCATATACCACAACCAGACCCACCCTCTGCCACCGTCCCGAACCCGCCACCACCTCCTCCCACCCGCACCATTCACACTCGAGCCATGTCCGGTATCTCAAAACCCAAACAAATCTTTAACCTTTCCACTACCACCATCGCACCTATACCAAAGACACCCAAAGATGCCTTGTCTAACCCGGAATGGCATAACGCCATGAAAAACGAATTTAATGCTTTAATTAAAAACAAGACTTGGGAACTTGTCCCGAGACATCCTGATATGCATATTATTCGTAGCATGTGGCTCTTTCGTCACAAATACAGGTCTGACGACACACTTGAGCGGTACAAGGCTCGGTTGGTTTGTGATGGCAGGAATCAAGAAATTGGGGTAGATTGTGGGGAAACATTTAGTCCGGTTGTTAAACCGGCCACCATACGTACTGTGTTGACTTTGGCTCTCTCTCAGTCCTGGTCCATACATCAGTTGGATGTTACCAACGCTTTCCTACATGGAAACATTACAGAGACGGTATATATGTACCAACCTATGGGGTTTCGTCATCGGGATTTTCCAGACCACGTTTGTCGTCTGACAAAATCTCTTTATGGTCTCAAACAGGCACCCCGGGCATGGTACCAACGATTTACTGATTTTGTTACCTCTATTGGCTTCATGCAGAGCAGATGTGATAACTCGCTTTTTACCTACCACCACGGGGGTGACATTGCTTACTTATTAATTTATGTTGATGATATTATTCTCACCACTTCTTCAGACACTCTAAGGAAGAAGCTCATGGGCAGCCTCGCGGCTGAATTTGCAATGAAGGATCTTGGACCACTCAGTTATTTCTTAGGTGTATCTGTCTCACGCACAGGTAACCAGATGTTTTTGTCACAGCAATCCTATGCTCTGGATATAGTTAGTCGTGCAGGTATGGATAATTGTAACTCAGTTGCCACTCCAGTTGACACCAAACCTAAGTTAAGCAGCACCTCTGGAGCTCCATTTGATAATCCCACCTTATACCGGAGTCTGGCTGGGGCCCTTCAATATCTCACTTTCACCAGACCGGATATTACGTATGCCGTTCAGCAGATATGTATTCACATGCATAGCCCTTCATTGGATCACTGGAATGCACTAAAACGTCTTATTCGATATGTTCGTGGCACTGCGTCCTATGGACTTACTTTATCCCCATGTCACGAGGTTTCTCTTCGAGCTTACACAGATGCTGATTGGGCAGGATGCCCAGATACCCGTCGATCTACATCAGGCTATTGTGTTTACATGGGTCCTAATCTTCTATCTTGGTCGTCTAAACGTCAGACCACTATCTCTCGGTCCAGTGCAGAAGCCGAGTACCGTGCAGTGGCCAATGTTGTCGCTGAAATTTGTTGGATTCGCAACCTCCTCCTTGAGTTGCGCCGGCCACTGTCTACAGCTACGCTAGTGTATTGTGATAACATCAGTGCCATTTATTTGTCTAATAATCCTGTTCAGCATCAACGGACGAAACACATTGAGCTCGATATTCACTTTGTTCGTGAGCATGTTAAACGCGGCAATATTCGGATTCTTCATACTCCTACACGACTTCAGATTGCTGATATCTTCACCAAAGGTCTACCACGTGTGCTATTCGATGACTTCCGCTCCAGTCTCAACATTCGCCCTCCTCTTGCTTCGACTGCGGGGGTGTAATAGACTCTATAGTTGACTTGTAAATATAGATAGTCAATATCATTAATATTGTATTTAACCACTTCCCAAAATATGGGAAGATGACTTGTATATATTATGATGATTAATGTAATACCAATCAAGGGTTTGAACCATACAATTCTACACATACATATACATGTGTGTCAGATTTTACTTGTTTTTCTCTGAATTTTTTACAAATTGAGTGTTTTAGGTAAAAAAAAAAGTGCAAACGGTTAGGAAAACAGGAAAAGAGTGAAATTGGGTATGTCGCACAACCATTCAGCGGCTTCTAACTAGCGTTTGTACCATGTCAAACCTTTTCTTACACAACCTATAGCTTTTTGTCAATGCCATTGAATGGTTGTAGCTCATGTCACCACATCCTTGGCCGATGATCATTCTTTAACTTTTTATGTACCTAGACTCGTTACCGATTGTAAGACCCTACCCGTAATCACGCGATTAACGCCTAATCTTACGAGTTTTGATCTTACTTAAAACCACTCCCGATTAAAACTTTGATATTTATTATAAACTCAAACCATTGAGATCAAATACATATTTGATTCCCACAAATTTTTACATTTTAACAGTTAAAACATACATTAAGATTTTTCGTTTTTAACGGGAGTTTCTTTGAATTCTAATGCGGAAGCTTGATGAGTGGATCGGGTTGTGTTCGGCTCTTCTCGCGGCTTGATCTTTGTTCCAGGACATCCAACGATCGCGGGCCTAGCACCATTACAAAAATAATGGTTAGTGGGGTTGCCAATAATGCAATTACTATAGTATAAGTATCATTACTCTTCGAAACGGAACGAACCAGGCCAAACGGCCAACATAGATACCCTTTAAGGATTTAACTTGGAACCAATAAGGGGAACCAATCTTTAGTTAGGATCTCACCTTAAGGTTTGAAGGTAGCACCAGAAAGGGGAACCATGTCTTCAATTAGGATCCACTTTGAGGTTTGAATGTAGCACCAGAAAGGGGAACCATGTCTTCAGTTAGGATCTCACCTTAAGGTTTAAAGGTAGCACCAGAAAGGGGAACCAAGTCTTCAGTTAGGATCCCACCTTGATGTTTATATTATATCCAAAAAGGGGGAACCACAACAACTCGATAAGTTTTGTACAAGTTAAAGTCATATTTTCACTGAATCGACATTTGTTTTGACTGGAAACATCGCCCGGTCAATGTCATATGATCCGGTCCTTAGTTTCGAATGATTTTGTCGATTCTTACCCAAATTGACCCATTAGGATCTTGGACTTTTCAAAACACTAGTTGATTGTTCAAATGGTAGGATAATCATGTTGTCAACCCTTGGTGTTTTGTTTAACTAAAAATGTCGACCGGTTGTGTCATTAAGACCCGATTACTCGATTTGACCTTCAATGAAAGTTTAAAATTTCCCAAAATGCTCTCGTAATTATTTACTTAAAATTAGCAATCAGTGGCGACACTACTTGATTTGATTGCATTATTTTCGACTCATTGACTTGTTTAAAAACCTCTAAGTCCCTCCGGACTTAGATTTCCACAATTTCTCAGATTTCTCTTATTTAGTCAATTCTAAGTACATTAGCGCGCATTTGACATAGTTATGGAAATAACTTAATTGATTGGCACCACACTTCATGTGAGTGGTTTTAGTACCCATGTTGCTTCGCCCGAAGCGTTTATTTGACTACGGACTTACCGGGTGGCTTGGACCCATATCCATACCTTGTGCTCAACCTCCATGATTATTGGCAATCAAGTGCCCATTCTTAAATGCATTTACCTGTATACTTTCTAAATTGGCAAACATTAATTTCTCGGGAGTCAATGGTAATACTTCGTCATTTGATCCGTTTAGCCTCATGAATCATGATGCATGGTATACAAGCATCAAGTGTTGGGCTCAAATGGTAAGGACTTCACCATTTGACCCGTTTTGACCCATAGCTCATTATACTATGTTATCCAAGTTTTTACCTATGGTTCAAGTGACACAAACTTGACCCATTTAACAACATTCTTAACGACTTCATTCACATGATTTCATTTGGGTTAAAGCATCATTCCTCACTTACATTTATTAATTGACCTGTGTGATGAATTTCACCATTCGATCATAACTCATTGTCTCGATTAAGGTCATAAACCACGTTTTGTTATGAGTGCACATAAGGCGACCCACTTAATAGATTCCACCTCTTGGGGTTTATCTTTATCACATACTCAAGATTTAAGACTAATGTATACAACAATTAGGCTACGCTATAGTCTAATGGTGTAAGTAAAACTTACCTTGTATTCCTTGCACTTTAGGCTCGTATCCGCTTGACCCGTTTTGCTCGTTGATCCCTTCCTTCCAAGTTTGCACCTAGCTTGACAAGATCAACCTTCACTATACTCATAAGATTAATTAAGTTAGTCATCATGTCCAATAACTAACACGTCTCATGAGTTTACTCACACCATTATATTCACCTTCCAAGCTCAGGTCAGTTTGACTTCTAAAAGTCAACTACCCTTAACATGATCATGAACATTATTAATTTCCCAATCATCTTTGGCTATATTTTCATGTATGGTGTGATCCATCTTTTAACATGTGTTTCACGTTTTATATGCGGGTAATTCCATGATTACCCAAATCAAGTTATCACCTCAATTTGCAAACAAGGCTATTGAGGAGTTTCATCAAACACTTGGCGTGCACCCACCGAATTTAATTGATTTTCATGAGTTTAAGTTTAGCCAAAACATACCCATTTATCTAATCATCATCATATCATGTTGTTTAGACTCTTTAACCTAAATTCTTCATTATAACAACTCCTAAGAGTCAACTAAGTCATTAAACATAGAAGGTTTCAACCTAGAGGTTAAACCCCAATTTACACATCAACATAATCATATGACTAGAATCAAACATACATATAAATTGTGATTCGTAACTAAATTAGGTATGACTGAGGCTCCCTAAAGCTAGAGAAACCTCCAACAACTTAGAATCTCACGTTTTTTACAAAACCCTAGATTTTCATCATGATCAAAAAACGAATAAAACATCAATTTCTACCAAATAAAAGGTACCTTGATGTTTGTTAAGCCTTAGATAGTCCGATTCTTGTTAGAGCATCGAGAAGCCCCTTGATTTTGCTTGGATTCAAGCATGATTTGAGTGTTTAAGGGTTTGTGGATCATGGAGATGAATCTCCTGATCTTACGCGACACACACACATAAATGTGTGTGTTCACACCCATTTTTTTACCATTTACACATTTCATGTTTGACTAGTTGTCAACCACATCCCCTCTAGTTTCCCCCAAAGTCTTTTGTTATTAAAACTCAATTAACAAAACTAGCTTCTAGTGTTATTCCCATAATAGGACATAACCCAAGTTCTTATTATTCGGGTCTCGTTTTATTATTATGCTAATCACGCCTAATGGCGTAAATGGACAAACTGTTCTAATGGCCGAAAACGTATTAATGTAAAATGGTTTGATAAATGTGATTGGTTAAAGTATAGCACTCAACAAGAAACGCATGTTGCTTATGAAAGTACGGTATTTTTTTAAAACGTTACCCTGAAATTTTGGTCTAGATCCTTCAATGTATGTCTTACCACCGCACCTCTTGTGGTTGTCGCCAGGATTGTCAGCATAGTCGTTGGTATGGTCACATCCATCCATAGCTCATTTCGAAAATGATGGTTAGACCATGTCTAATGGTAAGGTGAAAAATTTCAAGACCATGGAGCATTATTTGACAAGTGGCATGTGGGACCATTAAGGGATTCAAATTAGGATGGGGGTGTAGTGGTAAGGTGAAAATTTTCATGGAGCATCTAATCATTTATTATTAATTTATTTTTTTATTTAATAAAACTTTGAATCTCATTGGCCTAAATAAGATTTCCACGTCGTGATTTTTTTCCCAGCCCCAAAAACGCCTCAAATCCTACGGTGGGGGCCGGGGGCGATGTGCAATTCAGTTGGGGGTGTTTTGTGCCCCAAAAACGCCTGAATTCAGCCTCCATTACATATGATCTTATTTGTACGAAGATGATTTGACTCATAACTTATTAATCCGGGATTACATCTAACATATAAAAAGAGCACTATAGTTGATTTTTTTTATATATACTACTCTATTAGGAAAATACTAAAAGGTTTGTCAAAACAAACCCTAGGGACTTTAACAGGATCATAGACACTCCATAAAAAAATTGGATAAGAATAATGAACAAAGAACAAGTAGCAGGGTGTGTGTGCTAATGTGGGAGGGTGTGTTCTCTAGAAATTTCTTTTTTGAACATCAATAATATATCTATAAATATTTTATAGATTTATAGATGTGTAGTCTGTTCTTTCCTCCAACCAACCCACAAATTAATTTGCTACATACGTGACACAATAATAGTTCATTAGGGTCCTTGTGTATTAACATTTAACATGGTAGGCCAAGAAGAATATTTCTTTTAAACTCCTCTTTTTGCAAATTGAATTCTTCAAAACTTACATGTTTTTGTTAGGTGACACGGCCATGTGATACCATACACATGACTACATGAGGGCTTGAAGCTTTAAATCACAAGATATGTGATTTTTTAATGAAAAAAAAAATACTATTATCTAAAAGAAATCTATACTAACTTGAATTATTTTATTTATGAAAACATCAATGTGCTATACCCTAAAATATACATGTTGAAGCATTAGTTGTTCTGAGTCAGGTTATTGACTCGTACATACATGCATGCACAACATCTACAATAATGATGACGAAGTGAGTAGTAGGGATGAGCATTTTTGTACAGGTTCCGAACCGGTATAGGTACCGAATGGTACCGTGCCGATCGAAATTCGGTATCCACTTTTTGGATTTTTCGGAATCGTTACTTTCAGTTCATTACGGTACCGGTATTTTACCAATTTTTACCTTCAAATACAGCATCATGCCGTACCGAGTATTTACGTTGCCGGTACATTCGGTACCGGTACGAAGTTCATCCCTAGTGAGCAGCATAGGAAAACAGGGACGCATATCCCTTTGGTAATGGATGTACCCGTTTGTCAAAAGTTGCCTGTTATGATTTCTGAGTTTTTTACTAATTTAATATTTATATAACTTTATTACCCAGCAGAATTAGAAATATAAAAAAATAAAAATTAATGAATTAGTAGTATTTTCTATTACCTAAGGGTAAAGGAAAATAAAACTAAAATGGTATGGGTTTGCATGTTTCGGGTGATCGAGCGCTCAGCCTGATTGGGGGGATATGTCATTAATCACACTCTAGCATGATGCAATGTCAGTTACGTTATGCTTGACACATCCTTTCTTATGGTAATCTTTATTTTGTTATCAATGACTAACCCTGCATAAATTGTTATCATATCACACTAGTCAACGTGAATCTTGGATGACTATGGTATGAGCCCAGAGCCTATGAGGAGTTAAGCCTTCTTTTATGGGAATGAGAAATGTGGTACCTCACTAGGCCCAATGGGCCGGTATTTATCAAGCCCAAGCGTTTAAGCTGATTCAGGACAAATGTCACACAGTCGGGTGACATTGTATCTTTTATTATTTAGTGACTTGAATTTAGTGACTTGAATGATTCTGAGAAATATGTAAATCGAGTTTATGGACATCCAAAGACAAAAGATAATGAGACCATTAAAAAAAGTTTCACGGTTTGCCACTAGAGGTTCCAAAGTATTCAATGTTTGGATCTCTAATATAATGTTTTGAGGCAAATTGGGTTATATGCATTTTTTTACAAGGTTTATACATGTTGAAGAAACAAATTATGCAAAGTGTTTTATTATGCAAGTGTTTCAAACATTTAATTATCATTTAATTTATTTATTTTTCAAAACTTATGATCATTAACTTTAAAAGAAAAACAAAATGTGTAATGATATTTATATTTTTTTCTTTAACATTCCAATATAAATTTTAATTTATTGAAAACAGGGTTGTATCCAAAATAAAGTTTTCTTATAGTAAACTATACCGGGAATTGGTACCTTACCGTCACCATAACAAATCGGACCGATATTGAGCAAACAACATTGATAACGGTGTTGCCATTCGGTTTTTTTTTTTTTTTTTTTTTTTTTTTTTTGTGTGGGGGAGGGGGCGGAGGAGGGTTTTGATGTAAAACAAGTACCCTACCGCAACGTAACTTTGTATTTCGCAACTTTATGATTGTAACTTGTAGGTGATGAGTATATGATGCTATTGTAATTAGTAGCTTATGTTTTGTGCATATCGAAAATTTCCTATAGCATCACGTGAAAAAACTCCACTAATCCTTACCAAAAGTTGTTTATATAAGCAGGTTATCCGAGAATTTTGTTTGCTTTATTTTCTTGATGATTTATGTTTTAACTTTAACTCGTTTTGGATATTGTGCCCAAGATAATGTATATGGAGTTCATCTCTCATGATACGACACACAAATTATTTTATAATTGGGTCAAACTCTTCCAACATCTCAATTAATTCCATAAAGTTTCCATTGCTTTTTTTATAAAACTTTTCATTTGATCCACGAAATGCTAATCATGTTTTGCAAGAAATTTCGTAAGTGCAGTAATCCTTAAAATGATTTGTTTTCAATAATCTCTTTCCTTTTATATTGCTCATATGCTATTTTGTCAATTGTTTCGTTTTATTCCAACCAATGACACATTTCAAACCTTTGGTTCATATTCTTCATACATTCTAAGCTAACTTCATGATCTTTAAGTCTACGGTTAGCATGTTTCAAGTCAACATAACCTTCATTATCCAACCCACCTTTTGGATGCCCTTTTCTAAAAAGTTTGCACCAAAAAGAGAAGAATTTAATCATTTATCAAACTATAATGAATACACTAGCCATTCTTTATCACAAGTCTCTCTATTTGATAAAATTATAGTATACATGATTGTAGAAAATCTAATAGGCGCTATCTTAGGAAACTTAATAATATGTATTCAATTATAATTATGTGTTTCCATTTATATGTCTATGTAATTGTCTATATAATATTATGATCAATCTAATACAAGGCAATGGATTAAGCATGTTGTTTATCATGGCATCAACCATATAGATCATTAACCCTAGTTACCTTCTGCTGCCCTGCTTTCTGGCAGCCCTTCTACCGCCCTCCTCTCCTGTTCCGGCAATACCTTTGCAGCTGACTCCCCCTTTCTTCACAAACTTTCATGGCCTCCAATCTCCACCCAGCGGTCATTGTAACAAAACATCCGAAACTTCATCCAAATCATTCTTGAAACGGAATCCTCCCAATACACGACATGGTCCGAACTTTTTCAGATCCATTGTCGTGTGTTTCTTGTCTCAGACCATCTTCAACCCCACATCCCGCCCACTGCCCCTGCCACCACCACTGACCAACAACCGAAAACCACAACCCTCCCCCCTTTGCCCTAGATTCTTGGGAGAGATTAGACGCCATAGTCCTTCAATGGATTTACGGCACTATCTCGATAGATCTTGTCAACACCATCTTTAAAACAAACACCACCGCCCATCAAGCCTGGACTGCCCTTGAGGCTCTTTTCCAAGACAATAAAGCCACCCGAGCCTTGTACCTTAAAAAAATTCAATAATACTCGCCTAGAAAATTTCTCCAACATGGCTGCGTATTGCCAAGAGTTGAAGGTATTAGCCGACCAACTCTCTGATGTTGACGCTCCTGTTGATGACTACTCCTTGGTGCTTCAAACTCTAGCGGACTAACCGAAACTTACGAAAGCATCAGTACTGTTATCCACAATACCAAACCATTACCTTCCTTTTATGAGGTTCGTTCAAAACTGTGTATGAACGAAACACACAAATAGAAACAAGCCAAACACGTCGCCGCCTCTGCTGGATCGGCGCTCCTTGCCTCTTCCCAAAACCCATCATCCGAACAAACCCCTACCCCAAACACCCACAATAATCACACCAACCCTTCCTCTGAACAAAGCCTCACCTACGATCGGAACCGTGGCCGCGGGCGTCGCTCGTGGAACAGGGGCAGGCAATCTTATGGTCAATCATATTCTAATAATAATAATAACCCTTGGTCATATATTTCACAAACCCCCCCCCCCCCCAGCTAATTATAATCAACCGTAGGCTTCATGGGCCATGCCACTTTGTCCTTACCCATCATCTCCTCAGCCCAATAACAATCCAAATGGGAATGGTATTCTAGGCCCACGACCTGGTTCAGCCCACTTAGCTTACACTCCCACTAACATTGCACAGGCTATGAATGCTATGAGCTTGAACCTGCCGGATTGGAATTCTATTATGGACACCGGTGCCTCTGAACACTACCATCAACAGTCAGGTACATCTCAAACTCCTCTTAATAAGGGCTCTCCTAAATTTATAATTGTCGGTGATGGAAATAAAATACCGGTCACTGGCCAAGGCAATAATACCCTTCCACCACCCTACCTAGCCTTTAAATTAAACAAGGTTTTATATTCACCAAAGCTTATCAAAAAACTTAATTTCGGTTCGTCGGCTAACCACCGACAACTCTCTTTCCATAGAGTTTGGCCCATTTGGTTTTCTTGTGAAGGATCTCAAGACCCGAATCCCTATCCTCCGGTGCAACAGCAACGGTGAATTGTATCCGCTCCTCCCTCCACCTGCTTCACAAAGGACATCCCAAACTTTTTTTTTTTTTTTTATCTTTCATAACCAATTCTTTAATCTAGTTATGATTCAGCCCATCCAAACTTTTAAGATAAAAAAAATATCAATGTTAGGATTAACATTAGCATCATCCTACCCAGTGGTGAAGCTTGAATTTTTTTTTTTTTCCTCTAGCCTATTCTTTTTACAATTTTCACTACAGGATAGGTATTTGTATTTGGTAGGCATAATCTCTAAACAAGAGGATTCAAATTTTCAAACATAAGTAAGTTACTAAGATTCATCATGCATAAAGCATAAACAAGTAAACTTTTTTTTTTTTTTTTTGAAAGGCAAATTTCATTAAAAACACAAAACGGGGGAACTCCCAAGACGGGAACCCCACAACCAATTACATTACATCAAAATAAAAAGACTTCCAACTCTTCCAACCCACCCCTCCATGTTTATCCCTACTACAAAACCATAAATAAGTTAAAGCCTTAATATTCGCCACAATCTCCACCACATTAGACGTTTTTTGAGCAAATATTCTCTCGTTCCTCGCTTTCCATAACCTCCAACACACAACCATAAAAATGCCAACCAAGATCTCTTTCTTTCTAACATTCCAACCCGAAGAGTCAATCACTACCATCAAGTCTTGAACGGAGAATAGAAAAATAGGCGGAAGATGTAACCAATTAACAATGCCTTGCCACACCCCTAACGCCATACCACAAGCCGTAAAAATATGATCCACATTCTCTTCATCACCATGACAAACGTCGCATATCAAGTTACCATGGAAAATATGTCTTCTAGCCAAAGCCACTTTCGTTGGAATACTATCTTGCATCATACGCCACATGAAAACGTTACACTTTAAAGGAGTCCACTTACACCAACGAAACCCAGCCATAATAGACTGACCAGCAACCCGAACTGAAGACAACCACCTTTTAGCCTCCGATACAGAAAAAGGAACTGGGCCGGTCTCAACCCAGGCCCAGCTGTCCGGCCTATCATCCAAAGTCTGACCCTGTAACATGCGATGGGCCTGAATTAACTCCTCCACCTGATGGGCCGCTACCGGGTATTCTTTCCATTCCCACGCAACTGGGCCTGAACCGTCGAAGTCCACTAATCTCTCTGCGACGTTACACCACTTGTTCTTCTCAAGACGAAAAAGGTTCGGAAATACATTTTTTAACGGCACCTCATTTATCCAAGGATCCAACCAAAACCTGATTTGTTGCCCATTGCCCAACCGGCCCCGAATCATATACGCCCCCAATAACATTACCAACTTTAATTTTTTCACAACCTTTCACAATCTTAGCCCACGTTCCAGAAAATGCAGACTTACTCGGGTAAGTCTCCCAACAACGAGACGAACCATGAACACCGTCAGTGACTCGTCTCCACATAGAATCTGCTTCCACCCGGTACCTCCAAAGCCACTTTAGAAGAAAAGCATTATTGCTCTCCCAAGTCGACTCAAACCCAATCCACCTAACCTTCTAGGTAAAGTGACTTTTTCCCAAGCCACCCAATGGACCTTTCTCACATCCGAGTTACCGCGCCACAAGAATTTCTTTATTAAAGATTCTAAATAATCAATAACCGCCACCGGTGCCTTATATAAAGCAAAATAGTATGATGGCAAACTCTCCAGAACTGACTTAATTAGAATCAATCTGCCTTCAATGGAAAGAACCTTCGCCTTCCATTTTGATAGCCTATTCTTGAAAACTTTGACCACCGGGTCCCAATTCCTAATCCTGCTCATGTTTGCACCCACACTAATCCCCAAGTATGTGAACGGGATATTCCCCGCACAACACCCAAGAGTCCTCGCCATACCCACAATCGTCTCCATTCCCATACCCACTCCAAACAGAGTAGACTTTTGAATATTGATACAAAGCCCCGAGTACAAATGAAATACTCTTAAAACCCGACGTAGCGTATCAAAATTATTACTCGACCATTCACCCATTATCATAGCATCATCCGCATATAATAAATGCGAAAGAGTGACACTATTATTTGAAAGATTAATCCCTTTAAAACATCCCACCGCGCACGCCTTTCTCATCATGCCTGCTAAAGCTTCCATGACTATAATAAATAAAAATGGGGAAATAGGATCACCTTGACGAAGACCTTTTTCACAAGAAAACTCGAACGTGGGAGACCCGTTAACAAGAACAGACGATCTAGCTGACGCCAGAACACCCTTAATCCACCGACACCACAATTCTGGAAAACCCATCTGTCTCATAATAGACAACAAAAACTCCCAGTTGACATTATCATAAGCCTTCGCGATGTCAATTTTAAACATAAACACCTCCTTTCTCCGCTTTCTAGCCCACGAAAGAACTTCATTAGCGATAAGAGGACCATCTAGGATATATCTCCCAGCTATAAAAGTCGTCTGTGTTTCAGATATTAAACCGTCAATAACCTTCCTTAGCCGATTTGCTAACACCTTGGAAATCACCTTACTCTCCACACCAATAAGATTAATAGGGCGATAATCTCCCAAACCCACCGGATCATTGACCTTAGGCACCAGCGTGATAAATGAAGACCCCACACCTCTGCTTATAACACCTGTTTCAGCAAATTTTTTAAATATCTCCACAAAGTCACCTGAAAACAAATGCCAAAACTTTTTAATAAAACAAAAATTAAACCCGTCCGGGCCCGGCGCCTTATCACTCCCACAATCCCAAACCGCCTCTTTAATTTCTTTCTCGGCAAACGGAGCAATGATCCCCTCGGCAGAAAGCGAATCCAACACCTTTATGTCCTCCACTAGAATAGTCGGCCGAATTTTAATTTCCTCGACAAACTTATTTTTAAAAAACCTCAACACCTCCCGCTTGACTTTCTTTGGTTGCGTCACCCATGCGTTATTAATCATCAAACCCGGGATCGTGTTAGACACCCGGCGCGAATTAATTACTCCATGAAAGAAAGAAGAATTTGCATCCCCCTCCTTCGCCCACCGAACCCTCGCTTTCTGTTTCAAATCCCGGACCCGTAACCCTTCTAACTCCTTTAACCTTTTGACCGATTCATCAAGAACCCATATCTCGTCTTCATTCAAGTCTCGCAACTCTAGCTCAGCTTCCAATTGAGTCAACTTTGTTCGAACCAAATCTTCCTCCTCTTTTTCCAACAACTTTTGCTTCACACACCATTCTTTGATTTTAGCTCTCATCAACCTAAATTTGCGAAGCAATATAAGATCTGGGGCAGCCGTCAATTGCACAGTACCCACGGCCTTCTCTACCACCTCTTGTAACCCATCTCTACTAAGCCACGAATTATAGAACCTAAACGGTTTGGCACCATAATTACGCGACTCGATCTTGAACAACACCGGACAATGATCCGACTCAACCCGCTCCAACACTCTATACTCCGCCTCATTCCATTTGTTCATAACGGCCATGAAACAAAAACGCGATCAAGACGACTCAATTTGTTCCCAGCAATGTACGTGAACCGTCTACCCCGTAACAAGAACTCACACAACCCTATCTCTTCCAACATGTCATTAAACTCACGCGACTCGCCTTCATTGAACTTAGAATTTCGTCGTTCCGATCGATCCCGAACACAATTGAAATCTCCAGAAAAAACCCTAATTCCTCCGAGATTTCCGGAGGCGGCAAAGGCGAATTGGATCTGGAACAGTATGACGGGCAAGGATCGTTACAAGGAAGACACATGGTACGATGCACCAACAAGGAAACGAAGCAACAGTAACAAGGACGATGGATCGAAGGATAAAGGATTTGCGGTAACTAAATTCTTTGTCTCCAATCTCCCTGATGGTTGTGCGTCATCAGATCTTTACGGAGTGATCAAGGGGTTCGGGAAAAATACATGGGATTTGTATAGCTACGAAGTACGATAAGCTTGGTAAAAGTTTCGGATTTGTATCGTTTGTCAACGTCAAAGATCCGTTGGATTTAGAGAAGGATATGAAGGACGTAAGGATTGGTTCCTATAAGTTGTTCATTGTGTTGGCAAGGTTTGTAGATGGGGAGCGGGTTGTGCGGAAGGATGACAAACGATGGGTTCCGGTGGAGGAGAAGAACGGAGACGATAGGGTTCCGGAGTCTGCTGATGGCCAAGGGGATGTGGGGGGTCAGAATGGGTCTCCTCACGTGGTAGGGAGGTCATTCCGGGACACCGTGCTGGGTATAAACAAGGTGGATGTTATAGAAGATATCGTGGTAGAGGATGGTTTTGTGGGTAAAGCATTAGGGAAGGGGTGGGCGTTGGTCGGAGTTACAACGAATCTGGAGGCTTTAACGTCGTTGAAGACATGGCTAGGAGAGGTGAGATTAGATAAGGTGAAGATACGTTACATTGGAGGGCTGTCTGTGGTTTTGGTTTTCGACAATAAGGAGAAGATGATGGAGTTTTTGACTACTAGAGATGCATGGAGCCATGTGTTTACGTCGCTGGTACCTTGGGAGGGCCAACAGAACGCTGGTGATCGTATAGCTTGGTTGAGTATATATGGTATTCCGTTATGTTTATTTGATGATAGGGTGTTCGACTTGATTGGATCTAAATTTGGTAGAGTGGTTCAATCTGTTAAGATTGACGACTCTACGGAGGACTATACACATGTTACGATTGGTGTATTAGTTAATAAGGTGCACCGTATAAATCAGTTGTGTAAGTTGGTTTGGAGGAGTGTGCCGTGTACGGTGTTGGTGGAGGAAGAAGATGGGGAGTGGTCACCGGAGTGTATAGATGTGGTTGAACAGGAAGAAGGGGGGAACAGCGGAATGAAAAGAGTCCCATGGTTAGCGTGGTGTCTCTGGTGGGTGATGTTGTGGAGAACGTGGGGTGTACTTCTGGTGGGGGTGATGTGCATGGTATGCATGGGAATGAGTCTAGAGATGGGAAGGTGACGGAAACAGTTAACGGGAATAAGGATGAAGGGGTTTTGAACGAGGTGAATGGTTTGGATTTTGGTATGGCGGAGGAGTGCAATCTCGTGGGTAATAAGAAGAAGAAGCGGGGTTGTTTTCGGAAAAAAAATCTAGGTTCAAAAAGTCGCCTTCGCCTACAGGTGTTGAGAGACCTAAAAAACGAGCTAGGGATGGAGACGATCCTTACGACATAGACCGGTTCATATTCAATGTTCAAGAGGGGGAAAACAAGGTTAGAAGGTATTGCACAAAACCAAACGAACTGTGATAAGGAGGGTTTGGTGGGGGACCGGTTGCAACATGAAAGTGAGGTACAACATTTAGATGTGGAAATGGAGAAAGAAGTTAGTCAGACAGTTGGGTTGGGACATGTCTTGGGGGCCTCGGACATGACTGGTTTTGAAGACCCGCTTAGGAAGATGATTGGTGAAGAAGGTTTTCAATCGGTTTCCTCATGAATTGTTTGTCATGGAATATTAGAGGGATGGGTTCCGTGGGAAAATGCTCGTGGCTAAAGAATCTCAAAGTTAGTAATGAGGTAGGGTGTGTTATGATTCAGGAGACACAGTTTCAGTCGTTGGATGGTGTTGAGGCGGGTAATTTCTGGGGTAAGGGAGATTTCGAGTTCGATTACGTCAATGCGGTGGGTCGTTCTGGGGGTCTATTATCTATTTGGGATACTAAATTGTTTGTGAAGGAATCGGTTTTTAAGCATAGATATGTGCTTGGGGTCTCGGGACATATGAAAAATGATGGCCAGAAAGTTTCGTTCGTTAACGTTTATTGTCCGCAGAAACTCGTTGATAAGCGGGCGGTTTGGGTTGAGTTGAAACGGCTTATTTCCAATGATGAAGTAAACATCCAAGTTTTAAACATTCAAAATTAGTAAGTTTCATATTGCATAAAATACCAGGTACAAAAATAAATTACCGCTTCTAGGTTTTTATTCTCAAGTTTGGTTCCATGTACGAGTTTTTTTGTCCCCTTCAAAGGATGCAGGCATTCAACCAAACTTTAAGGGCCTGTCAGGTGTAAGCTATAACTCACTTGGGCCAGCCCAGAACCGAGTATACTTTACCGTCAGTATTTATTTTATTGTTTTAAATGAAGGATTCTCTTCTTCTGCATGGCGGAAAAGGAAAAATTCCAGGTTAACAAATGGTACGATGTACCTTTCAAGAAGGGTAGGGACAACAATAATAATCAACGATCGTCGGTTAACACAGGAGGAGTGAAGTTTTTTGTGTCAAATCTGCCGGGAGGGTGTTCTTCGAAAGATCTGGCTGAGGTTCTTAAGGGTTATGCTGAGGTGCAAGGTACGTATATTGCTCGCAAGTATGATCGTCTGGGTAAAAGGTTTGGTTTTGCTACTCTAAAGGCTACTAGAAATCAAGCAGATTTAGAACTTAGTCTTAAAGATGTTTGGATCGGTAGTTATAAACTCTTTATAGTACCGGCAAGGTTCGTTGATGATCAGCCGGTTAAGAATAAGACTGAGAAAGTCTGGCAACCGGTGAATGATGTTCAAGAGAAGGGTGGGAAGGGGGATGGTATGGAAGTTGATAAAGGCAAAACGGTGGAGCAACAAGTCAATGTGGTAAGTGGTTCTCGGTCTTTCTTGGAAACGGTTTTGAATAAGGAGAGTGGGGCTGGGATTCCTGAGATTGTGGTTGATGGTTCCATTGGTGCTTTTGGTGAATTTTATGATAATGGTTTAGTGGCGAAGGTGAAAGGGTTCCATGAGTTAATAAACTTGAGGAAACTGGTAAATGTTTTGTCTCAGGGGAATGTCCAGATTAGATACATAGGTGGTTTCAAAGTTATGTTGGTGTTTTCCGGGAGTGTGGAGATGGAGTTGTTCTTGGGAAACTCCGGTGGTTGGGGGGTTTTCTTGGATAGTTGTGAGAAGTGGTCAGGACAAGTACTGGATTTTGATAGGATTGCATTGGTAAAGCTTCATGGGGTTCCTCTTACGTTATCGAGTACTCAAGTTTTCGATGTTGTAGCTTCCAACTTTGGTAGGGTGGTCCATTCTGCTGTTTTCGAAGAGGAGGGTAGGGATATGACCAATGCCATGGTTGGGATATTAGTGGATAAAGTGGAGCGGATAAATCAACGTTGTGTGATTAAGTGGCAAAACTTTAGATTCAATTTTTTAGTAGAGGAGGAGGAGGAAGCGGGATGGATACCTGATTGTATTGTGGAGATGGAGGAGGAGAGTGAGGTTATGGTGGAACCGGAATTGCAAGCTCATGAAAAGGAACAGCATGTTGGAGTGGAGGATGGTGAGATTGTTGTGGCGGAGCAAGGTAGTAACTGTAACACCCCAACCGATGGCGGAAACATCGGGATGTCACGTATTGATGATTGTTCAGTAGCTCATGGTGAATAATAAATTGATTTAAATAAATTACATACAATTGATCTACAAGAATTCGTACATCAAATTGAATAAAACTATGCACATATCTTCAAGCAAATCTTCAAGCAAGTAGAACCTGAAACATGTTAAGTTGAAAATATTTTGGGTCAACAAAAGTTGGTGAGAATACATAGGTTTTTGAAAATAATTGATAACAATAGTTTGTACAACTTTCAAAGTTGTATGATGATAGAATATGATACCGACATGTAACAGTGCGTCTTTGTACAACCAAACCTTGTGTCGACTGATGACTAACTCGCAAGTTAGTTAAATGTTATTACTGTTATCGATCATCCCTGAGTCTATGTGGGGGATGGGTTTGTCAGACCTATAGCGCTATAATCTAAACAGGCGGCTTGATCATTGTTAATGATTGTACTGTGTCTTTTTGTTACAGTCAAATGATAGAATGATGATGTAATTGAATCACAAGTGAGTATGAGTAAATGATAGTATAAAATATTTAAACATGTTTCACCCCAAAAATAGTGAAAATAGAGAAAAGGGGCTATGTAAACTCACCTTAGCAAACTGTTATCTCTTGAAAAATAGTGTGTTGCTCAAATGTGTCAAGTATCACCCTATAATAAGGTAAAATATGTCTAAGTCTATCTAGTCTACAAAAGTATAAGTTCTAGGGCTTCGAATTGGGGATAAATGCTTGTTTTGATTAATATTAAAATTGTTTGATAATTGAGAGAATTTTTGTAAATAATTAAACAAAAATTCTTTTTATGAAATTTAAATTTATGATGGTCACAATAATGTGTTTAAAGTATAAAAATAATTTTTACAAAATCATTTTCTTTAAAATAGAATATTAATTCTATTTATAACGAATTGTCAAACTTTAACTTTAATATTTAAAAATACTAAAATTAAAGAATTATTAGCTTAAAAATTATATTTCTGTTCCAAATGATCAGAAATAATTTGTATAAAATTTTGGTGCAAAAATATTAAAAATTGAATTTATTATGATTTAATTATGATTAAAACCAACAAAAATTGATTTAAAATATTAAATAAATGATTTTTCTGAAATAAAAATCATTTTAGAAAGGTTTATAGTTATAAAAACTTAGAATAATTTTTGTGAAAATTTATAAGATCGTTTTGATATTTTTATAGAATTTTATAAATAAAATGGAATAAACTTGAATTATTTATTATATATATTAAATAAATATATTTTCGGAAATAAAAATCTGAATAATGATATTTAGGATATGAAAATCATTATGTAAAATTTTGGGAATTTTTGAAGGCTTATAAGTATTTTAAATAATTAAAGTAAATAATTATGCAATTTAAACATATAAATCGAAAAACAAAACAAAACAACAAAAAAATGTCCAAGATGGGGCTCGAACACAGGACCAAAGCCGGTCCAAGCCTTTCACACGCCCACCCATACCATCTGCTCTGCAGGTTCTATTTGGTTTTATTTGGTTGAAAAACGTTTTTAACCTAACACTACATGTGTCATCTTCCCCAATATTAACATAAGAACCCTAGATTTTCTAATAATCACTATCAACAAACAATAGCCTCTGATTTCATGGGGCTATTGTTTGTTGATTGCCGAAAAACAAAAACATCAAGTAAATCGTGGCTTACAGTGGGTGTTAGTGTGATTTGAATCGGTCAACGAAAAAGTCAACCGAGCTTGATTCTTGATTATAAACGATTTGTTAATAGAAATTGGAGATGAGGGTTTGATTTTCGGTACTTTTAGGGTCTCAAGGATGGTTCAATTTATACTAACACCTACGGGTTTAACGAATTGGAAAGTTGACCAAGCTTTAAAATATAAACGCGTAATTGGTCTTATATTGGGTATATTTGACCGTGTTAATACGCTTAATACGCGTATTATTATGTCAATTCCATACTCGAGCCAATTGGTTATTAATTGTCATAATTTTAGCTTCAAATCAAAAGTCAAAAGAGGGTTTTTTTTTAAAAGTTTTAGCTGCGTTCAGCAGCATATTGAAGCAGAGGGACAACAGCTAGTATCTAAAAAGGGGTTATATATTATATGGGTTGAGATTAATTCAAAAAGGCTGTGTAGCCCAGGTGGTTTACGCGTTGTGGGGGCTGCTGGCTCTGCCCGGGTTCGATACTTGGCAGAAGCAACATCATTTTTTTTTCTTCCTTAAACAGATACGTGGGAGGAGGTGAAGGTAGTTGGGCCGGGCCTGATGGGCTGCATTCTGTTTGGGCTGGACAGATGGGCTCAAGTGGGGTTTTAAGGGGATTGGGTTGTAGATTTGGATTAGGAGAGTTTGGTTACTAGTCTACTAAATATTGTTATTATTATTATTATTATTATTATTATTATTATTATTATTATTATTATTATTATTATTTGGTAAAAAAAAAATGTAAAAGGAATATATTGTTTTTCATATAAGAAGTACATGTGGGTAAAGTGGTGATTTTTAAATACGTGATGTTACAGTCTCCCCTACTTTTGAAAACTTCGTCCCGAAGTTTATTGAAAACACAAGGTTGAAGGTGGTTGGGTAAAAATAGTTGTGATTTGGGTTATAGCATGTCATGGATAAAATAAACTGTCTCGTGTTTTGTGTGGGTTGATGAACTACCAGACAGCTAGAGTTTTTAACCTTGATAGAAATTCACACTACCTTAATGTACCTGTAAATTCATGATTACGTTCCGGACCGCAATCACCAATTTACCTTACATTAAAGTTTTGCGTCCTTCTATGTCTCCACCGATTGTTGAGCAGGTCCGATAGTCTCCACCAGTCGTGGAGTAGGTTGTAGGGCCTCTCCCGACTGTTGAAAAGGCATAATGACCTCTACCAATCGTTGAGTAGGTTCGATAGCCTTCACTAGTCGTGGAGCAGGTTGTAGGGCCTCTCCCGACTGTTGAAAAGGCATGATGACTTTTATTAAGTGTAGCACATAGATTGCAAATTGATAACATGTTTATGCACAGTATAGGGGTTGTAGTTGTATATAATTTGTTCACATTCAAACAATCATGCATCATGTAACAACTTTCAGACAAAAATTTTAATACTAGAATTTATTATTCAAATAGAGTCAATACATAGAATAAAAGTAAACAACGTTCGAGAGGTGGGACATGTTGTTAAGTAGCTGGAGGGTCTTGATCTCTGTTCAGTTTAGGGCATCGGTTACGGAAGTGATTTGGGTCTCCACATTCATAGCATTGACCATAGTTGTATTCATTAAGGTTAGCAGCTTGAGCAGGGTTGGTGGGTTGGTTGGCATTTGGATTTGGGGTCTCACGACACGTGTTGACTAGATGGCCATACCTTCCACAATTGGTGCACAAGCGACACGCTGAAGCAGTGGGATGATGTCGGTTGCAGGTATTACACAATGGGTGGTTTCCTGTATAAGGTTTCTTCTTAGAAGCTTGTGGAGTGAGGCTTGCATCAGGATCCCTGGTCCTACGCTTCTGGTTCTCAGTGGTTACCGCGGCTACAATACTTGTTTTATTGCCTTTCCGAACTAAGGTCCCGTTCTTTACGTGATTATCAGTTAAGGTGGCGGCTAAACGTTTGGCTTCCTCCAAGGTGGCAGGATTCCTTCCCCACACCGTATCCTGGATTTGCATGGGCAGACCACCGATGTACTTCTCGATGGCTACCGGCAGGGGAGTGACTTTGTGAGGCAACAATAAGCTAAGCTCATGAAAGCGGGTGTTGTAGGCAAGGTTTTCCCCACTATCTTGAGCTAAGGTGTGGAACTCATCCTCAAGCTTCTTAACTTCATTGCGAGGGCAAAACTCTTCCTTCATGACCTCCTTGACTTGGTCCCATGTCATAGCAAGAGCAATTTCGGCCCCACGAGTACGCTTTTCTTCATTCCACCAAGTGAGTGCTCGTTTGTGAAGAACACTCATGGCATAACGGACCTTAAAGTTGTCGGGGCACTCACTGTTGATGAAGGTATTCTCAATACCCTCAAACCATTGGAGGAGTCCTGTAGCTCCTTCTTCACCACTAAACTTTGGAGGGTTACAAGAGTTGAAATGCTTAAGGGTGCAGGCTGGGGGTCCATTACCATTGCCATTGCCGTTCCCGTTCCCGTTACCGTGACCATTCCCGTTGCCGTTCATTTGGATGACCTGAGCGAGTAAATTGGGAACCAGAGTTGCGATTTGCTGCGCCATTTGTTGAGAAATGATCGCAGCCAGTTGAGCATCGACCCCATTGTTGTTGTGGTTAGGAACTTGGTCATGGTTGTGGTTATGGTTATCACCACCTTCTTCGTGGTTCTCACCATTGCTGTTGCGAGTGCTGCGACGAGGAGGCATGATCTGTAAGAGACACAGTGAAATGAGTGAGATTATATAAGGAATGTAATCATTTATTCATTAATTAAAACGAATAAACGAAAACGTTGACTTATCAAAGATTCTAAATCCTAATAACATATGAAGACGTGCTTTAGCCTATAAGTGAACACTCATCCCGAGAATTCCCAGGTAGGCATCCGGGTCCCTCGTCTGATTGGGATATATGCGCAATGCCAGCCTAGACAGAAGACTCAGAATACAGGCGTTCACCCTTCCAGATTGCACGTGTTCGTTATTAAAATCTAGAACTTCGACGAGATCTCAAGGTGGTTCAGGTTAAACCTGAGGATTTTGCCTTATTAGTCTAAGAGTAGATCCACTGTTGGAGAGCAGCCTTCTTGTAAGGATGAAAGTAGGAGGGAGATAGAGTATAGCAAGTAAAAGAAGCAAGTACTTGTTAAATCCTATGGTTATAGACTAGATTATTTTTCTAATAACCTAATTCCCTATAACCATGGCTCTGATACCAATCTGTAACACCCCAACCGATGGCGGAAACATCGGGATGTCACGTATTGATGATTGTTCAGTAGCTCATGGTGAATAATAAATTGATTTAAATAAATTACATACAATTGATCTACAAGAATTCGTACATCAAATTGAATAAAACTATGCATATATCTTCAAGCAAATCTTCAAGCAAGTAGAACCTGAAACATGTTAAGTTGAAAATATTTTGGGTCAACAAAAGTTGGTGAGAATACATAGGTTTTTGAAAATAATTGATAACAATAGTTTGTACAACTTTCAAAGTTGTATGATGATAGAATATGATACCGACATGTAACAGTGCGTCTTTGTACAACCAAACCTTGTGTCGACTGATGACTAACTCGCAAGTTAGTTAAATGTTATTACTGTTATCGATCATCCCTGAGTCTATGTGGGGGATGGGTTTGTCAGACCTATAGCGCTATAATCTAAACAGGCGGCTTGATCATTGTTAATGATTGTACTGTGTCTTTTTGTTACAGTCAAATGATAGAATGATGATGTAATTGAATCACAAGTGAGTATGAGTAAATGATAGTATAAAATATTTAAACATGTTTCACCCCAAAAATAGTGAAAATAGAGAAAAGGGGCTATGTAAACTCACCTTAGCAAACTGTTATCTCTTGAAAAATAGTGTGTTGCTCAAATGTGTCAAGTATCACCCTATAATAAGGTAAAATATGTCTAAGTCTATCTAGTCTACAAAAGTATAAGTTCTAGGGCTTCGAATTGGGGATAAATGCTTGTTTTGATTAATATTAAAATTGTTTGATAATTGAGAGAATTTTTGTAAATAATTAAACAAAAATTCTTTTTATGAAATTTAAATTTATGATGGTCACAATAATGTGTTTAAAGTATAAAAATAATTTTTACAAAATCATTTTCTTTAAAATAGAATATTAATTCTATTTATAACGAATTGTCAAACTTTAACTTTAATATTTAAAAATACTAAAATTAAAGAATTATTAGCTTAAAAATTATATTTCTGTTCCAAATGATCAGAAATAATTTGTATAAATTTTTGGTGCAAAAATATTAAAAATTGAATTTATTATGATTTAATTATGATTAAAACCAACAAAAATTGATTTAAAATATTAAATAAATGATTTTTCTGAAATAAAAATCATTTTAGAAAGGTTTATAGTTATAAAAACTTAGAATAATTTTTGTGAAAATTTATAAGATCGTTTTGATATTTTTATAGAATTTTATAAATAAAATGGAATAAACTTGAATTATTTATTATATATATTAAATAAATATATTTTCGGAAATAAAAATCTGAATAATGATATTTAGGATATGAAAATCATTATGTAAAATTTTGGGAATTTTTGAAGGCTTATAAGTATTTTAAATAATTAAAGTAAATAATTATGCAATTTAAACATATAAATCGAAAAACAAAACAAAACAAAACAACAAAAAAATGTCCAAGATGGGGCTCGAACACAGGACCAAAGCCGGTCCAAGCCTTTCACACGCCCACCCATACCATCTGCTCTGCAGGTTCTATTTGGTTTTATTTGGTTGAAAAACGTTTTTAACCTAACACTACATGTGTCATCTTCCCAATATTAACATAAGAACCCTAGATTTTCTAATAATCACTATCAACAAACAATAGCCTCTGATTTCATGGGGCTATTGTTTGTTGATTGCCGAAAAACAAAAACATCAAGTAAATCGTGGCTTACAGTGGGTGTTAGTGTGATTTGAATCGGTCAACGAAAAAGTCAACCGAGCTTGATTCTTGATTATAAACGATTTGTTAATAGAAATTGGAGATGAGGGTTTGATTTTCGGTACTTTTAGGGTCTCAAGGATGGTTCAATTTATACTAACACCTACGGGTTTAACGAATTGGAAAGTTGACCAAGCTTTAAAATATAAACGCGTAATTGGTCTTATATTGGGTATATTTGACCGTGTTAATACGCTTAATACGCGTATTATTATGTCAATTCCATACTCGAGCCAATTGGTTATTAATTGTCATAATTTTAGCTTCAAATCAAAAGTCAAAAGAGGGTTTTTTTTAAAAGTTTTAGCTGCGTTCAGCAGCATATTGAAGCAGAGGGACAACAGCTAGTATCTAAAAAGGGGTTATATATTATATGGGTTGAGATTAATTCAAAAAGGCTGTGTAGCCCAGGTGGTTTACGCGTGTGGGGGCTGCTGGCTCTGCCCGGGTTCGATACTTGGCAGAAGCAACATCATTTTTTTTTTCCTTAAACAGATACGTGGGGAGGAGGTGAAGGTAGTTGGGCCGGGCCTGATGGGCTGCATTCTGTTTGGGCTGGACAGATGGGCTCAAGTGGGGTTTTAAGGGGATTGGGTTGTAGATTTGGATTAGGAGAGTTTGGTTACTAGTCTACTAAATATTATTATTATTATTATTATTATTATTATTATTATTATTATTTGGTAAAAAAAAATGTAAAAGGAATATATTGTTTTTCATATAAGAAGTACATGTGGGTAAAGTGGTGATTTTTAAATACGTGATGTTACAGTAACGAAGATATTGTTGTTCAACAGGTAACATCTCAAGAGGAGGCTAGTAATCTTTTTGTTGAAGGTAGTCGCTCTACGATCGCTAAACAGAAGAGGAGGAAAGGTGGTAGAAAGAAACTATCCCTAGGAAGAGCATCTCCTAATTCTGAGCCAGAGAGGCCGAAGAAACGTCAACGTGAGGGGAGTGATCCGTTTGATATTGATAGACTCATCTTTTCGGAATGGCAAGATCCTAATAATGTTAATGAAGTGACCGAGCAGAACAATGATTTCGTCACTCCTGATCTGAACAGGGAGGCACAAAATGTTGATGTTGCGTGTGTTTCGAGTGGTCCTATGGTGGTGGATCAGCATGCGAATGAAGATGGCAGTGGTATGAATGGGGATCATGTTACTGAGGCAAAAGAAACTATAGTTTTGGCCAAGGTATTGGGGGTTGAGAATATGGAGAATTTTGAAAGCACGTTGGTTGATGAGGTTTCTAAAGAAGGGTTTCAATCGGTTGTTCAATGAATGTGTTATCGGTGAATATTAGAGGGCTGGGGAATGAGCGTAAAGGGGATTGGGTTCGGAACATGCGGGTCCAAAATGGTGTTGTGTTTGTTTTATTGCAGGAGACTCAATTCTCTTGTTTGGATGATATGGATTTAAGCAGGTATTGGGGTAATGGGAATCATGGGTTGAAGCGGTGGGTAGATCGGGAGGGTTGGTGACGTTGTGGGATACTTCGAAGTTTATTATGGGTTCCGTGTTTAAACATCGGTTCTTCCTTTCGCTTCGGGGTACTATAAAGGAAAGTGGGAAGGATTTGTGGGTTATAAATGTTTATGCTCCTCAGAAACGGGCGGATAAAAAGATGTTATGGGAAGAGATAAGTAGGTATCTTGAAAGTATTAATGGGATGGTTATAATTGGTGGCGATTTTAATTGTGTTCGGCTCAAAGAGGAACGAAGGAATTCTAAGTTTAATCAGAATACTTCTGACGATTTTAATGATTTTTTGGAAGAAGCCGATTTGCATGAATATATGTTGCGAGGCCGTAAGTTTACTTATGTTGTTGGTAATAAATGTAGTCGAATCGACAGGATTTTTGTATCTTGGAGAGTCATGTCCGAGTGGCCTAATGCGGAGTATAGGGCTCTAGCTAGAGAGCGTTCGGATCATAGTCCGCTTATTTTGAAGATAGAAGATCGTAATTTCGGGCCCAAACCATTCAAGTTTTTTAATTCTTGGCTTCATAGAGCAGATTTTGATGAGTTGGTGCGTAATACTTGCGCGAGCTTTAGTGGGAATGGAGAGCCGGATATCCGGTTTATTAATAAACTTAAGTTTTTGAGAAAGGCTATTTCGGCTTGGAAGGATAAGGTGGGTAAGGTTGAAGATGCGGAAAAAGAAGCGTTAGCTCAAGACTTGGCGGACTTGGATGAATTAATTGAGGAACGGGATTTGACGGAAGAAGAACAATGGGTTCATCCGGAAGCTAAAGGTAGACTTAAAGAGTTGGAAGAGTTGAAAAGTAAAGATCTTAGACAAAAATCGAGGGTGCGGTGGGCGAAGGAAGGGGATGAGAACACTCGGTATTTTCATGGGGTCATAAATAAGCGGAAGGTGGCTAACTCGTTGCCCGGTCTGTTGATTGATGGGTCTTGGGTGACAAAACCAACTCGTGTAAAAAAAGAGGTTTACGGTTTTTTCAGAAGCAAGTTCGAAGAGGAGATGGGTATTCGGCCTCAGCTTGATTGTTATGGTCTGCGTGTTCTGTCCGAAGACTTGGCAGGGAGTTTGGTCGCCCCGTTCCTAGAAAGCGAAATTAAGGAAGCAGTGTTCGATTGTGGTTGTGACAAAGCCCCGGGACCGGATGGTTTCAATTTCCGGTTTATAAAAAAAATATTGGAACTTGTTTTCTGATATTTTTTGCAGATTTTCCAGGCTTTTGCGAGTTCGGGTAAAATTAATAGGGGTGCAGGTTCGTCGTTTATCACTCTTATTCCTAAAGTGTCGGACCCAGTTTCTCTTGGGGATTACAGGCCTATTAATCTTATTGGGGTGGTCAGCAAGGTTATTTCTAAGGTTTTGGCGAATAGGCTAAGGATGGTGATGGGTGGGATAACACATGATACGCAGTCGGCCTTTTTAGCGGGTAGGTACATCTTGGATGGTCCCCTTATGATCAGTGAGATTTTATCTTGGGCAAAAAAGAAAGGCAAAGAGTTGTTTTTGTTCAAGATCGACTTTGAGAAAGCATACGATAACGTTAATTGGGAGTTTTTGCTTTCGGTGTTGCGTCAAATGCGCTTTCCAGAGTTGTGGTGTAGATGGATTCATGGTATTCTCGCTTCTGCTAGATCCTCAGTCCTGGTAAATGGATCTCCTACCTTCGAGTTTGGGTGTGGTAAAGGTTTACGTCAAGGAGACCCGATTTCTCCTTTTCTTTTTATCATTGTTATGGAAGCCTTTTTCAAGTATTATTCGAAAAGCTTGTGATGTGGGAGCGTTTCATGGTGTAAAGGTTTTGGAAGGGGGGTTAGTAATTTCGCATTTGCTTTATGCGGATGATGCTATGGTCATGGGGGAATGGTCACATTCTAATCTTAACGCGTTGAGGAGAATGCTTCGTATTTTCCATATGTGTTCCGGGTTGCGTATCAACATTAATAAATCCACACTTTATGGTGTGGGTAAAAATGACGACCAAGTAAAGTTTGAAGCCGATTTGTTAGGGTGTAAACCGGGCACTACTCCGTTCAAGTATTTGGGTATTCTTGTGGGCGTTAACATGGGTCGTATCAATAATTGGGAGCCGGTCATCAATGTGTTCAAAAAGCGGTTATCTAAGTGGAAGGCTAGTAATATGTCGATGGGAGGTAGGGTGGTGTTGATAAAATCGGTATTGGAAAGTCTTCCGTCTTATTATTTTTCGTTATATAAAGCTCCTTTGGCGGTGATTAACAAACTTAAAGGAGTTATTAAGAGATTCTTGTGGGGTGGTAGTGAGGATATCCGCAAATTGCATTGGGTGGCTTGGGAGGAGGATGCTAAGTCGAAGGAAGAAGGAGGGATTGGGTTGAATAAACTCGAGCCGATCAATAATGCTTGGGTTTTGAAGTGGCTTTGGAGGTATAAAACGGAGAGAAACGCCTTATGGAGAAGACTAATTGATGCTATTCATGTTACGAAAAGGAAATGGGATACGTATCCGGTGAATGCAAGTATTTGCGGTACGTGGTCAAAAATAGTTAACATTGGGTACAGGCTTAAAGTGCAGGATAAACAGTTCACAAGTATGATTCGGGGTGTAGTGGGTAGGGGTTCGGATATTAAGTTTTGGACGGATCCGTGGGTAGAAGATACGCCTCTAAAGATATTGTTCCCGAGTTTATTTCGATTGGAAAGCAAAAAATGGTGCCATGTTAATGATCGGCTGAATGATAACATTGAGGGAGGGCCGATAAAATTGGAGTTGGAATAGGAACCCGGCCTCGGATGTTGAGTTTCAAGAGCTGCTGGGATGTCAAAGACTCCTTGCGGATGTTCGGCTTAACAGGAATAAAGATGAATGGGTCTGGAAGGATGAAGGAAACAAAAAGTTCACGGTTAGGGACATTCGTAGATGGCTTTTAAAAGAAACGCAACGATTGAATGTTGATGTTTACAAGTGGTGTAAGTGGCTTCCCAACAAATGCAATCTGTTCATGTGGAGGGCGAATAAGGATAGACTTCCGACTATGGCTGCGTTAGCGAGGAGGAATATTGTTTTTGATGATACGGTTTGCTCGTTGTGTGGTGATGTGGAGGAAAGTGTGGATCATATCTTCACAGCGTGCATGATCACGAATGGGGTTTGGGATGCTATTTGTCATTGGTGTAACATTCCAAAAAGTTTCTTATTCTCCTTCCGTGACATTCTTACTATGGCATCGAGTATAGGTGGTTCCAAAGATCGTAAACAAAGGGTGTACGGGGTGATCGTCTTGACTTGTTGGTGTGTTTGGAAAGCAAGGAACCGGAAAAGATTTGAGAATATTGAAGTCAACGTCAATAGTATCGTTTCGGATGTTAAAGGTTTTGGATATCTTTGGTACAAGTCAAGGAGTAATGGGGGGAATATAGATTGGAAAGGTTGGAACTCTTTATGTAATGATGTGATGTAATTGCGAGGGGTCTCTCCGTCTTGGAGAGCCTTTGTTTCGCTTGTGTTTAATGAAATTTACCTTTCAAAAAAAAAATGAAGGATTCTGAAATTCTCTAGAATAAAAACATACTATATAGAAAGAGTTTAGTTAAAGCCCATGCGTTAAGGACTTAAGGCCCATTCGTAAATTCTAATATTTAGGCCCACCATACGTCGAGTACAGCTCATCGTTGGACCAATTTGCATTAGCTGAAGCTTGGTCGTTTAAGACTTTTAAGTCCACTCATAACATAAGTCATAAGGCATACCATCTTAATAACAACATAAAAGCCTTTTGTATAAACTAGTGGGGACCCGCGCGTTGTCGCGGAGAGACAATTTGTAGCACGATACTCGTTACTGTCAGTTTATCGATCATCTCATGATATATTGTGTAGTATTTGATTTTAAAAGGTGTGCTAAATCTAGTAAATATATTGTTAATGGAATTTATTTTTAAGATGGTTATTGGACTTGTAGAAAATAAATATAAATAAACTATTAATTTAGGTAACAAACTACTAAACTTAGTTGAGAAGACGACAAAAAATTATGTCATGTTGTCGTTACCAGTAAATATCATATTGTCATTACTGGTAATATTGTTTTTATATGTTTTATAAAACTTTATGAATAACTTTTAATGAAACAAACAGGTTGTTACCTAAGATTTAACCACCACATATTATTTGCATTACCATGTATTAGTGCATCATGCATAATGCCTCTACAATTGACATATATAATCAAATCAATATAGTTGTATGATGCATCTCCAGACGAAGAAAAAAGAATCAAGAATTGAAAACATTACCGAATTGAAAATCATTTACACGTTAGGGCTTAAATATTATACATGATATCAAATTAAAATATCTAAATTTTTTTTTATAGATTTTCACTATGTAACTTGAGCCATCTCACATTGAATATGACCTCATTAATTGTTTTCTCTTCCATTTTTACCAACAATATTAATAAATATTTCAATTTCTTTATTCATCTCTACCTTCTAAATTAAAAAATTCAAAACATTTCAACCTCTGGATGACCATACCGAAATTCATTTTTTAAATAAAATCTCAATTACTAATTCATTTAGTTTGGGTGAAAAAACAATAGGCTTTTAAAGAATAATAATAGTATTTGAGATTAACAATAAAAGAGAAACGACCAACTATTAAAATCGTTGGCCTCCGTTTGCAATACTTACATAACCAAGCAACCCCCACCCATCACCGTCTATGCTCAAATTATGATTCTAGTGGCTATAACAGCAACATACATGTAACGGTTATATTTTTTTCATTGTTCTGTAAACGTAGCGGCACAAGGCGAGGTTAGACTATGGATTCAAAGTGAAAAAAAAAAAAAAAAAAAAAAAAAAAAACCTGAAGAGCAACAAGAAAAGTCGTGCTAATAAAGTGTTGGAAAATAACATTGAAAGGTCACTATTTATAAGACCATAAACATTGACAGATATGTAAGTTATGAATGTGAAGAGTCACCGCATTATTTGAATAGCAAATACATGACCACTATTTATAAGATCTTTCAAATACTGATGTTAATTTCCTCATTTTTACCAACAATATTAATAAATAGTTTCATATATTTATTCATCTCTACCTTCTAAATAAAAAAAAATCAAAACATTTTAAGCTTCGGATGAACTAGACCGGAATTCAATTTTTTTTAATAAAATCTCAATTAATAATTCATTCAGTTTTAGTGAAAGAACAATAAGCTTTTAAAGAATAATAATAGTATATGAGATTAAAAGTAAAAGAGAAACTATAGACCTTAAAATCGTTGGCCTCCATTTGCAATACTTACCTAACCAAGCAACCCCAAACCCATTACTTTCTATGCTCAAATTATGATTAGCAACCAATCATAGTAACATATTATGCTCATAAAATTTTGATTGATTATTAGATAGCTATAATAAAACAACTTTTTTATCTAAATCCTACCATATAAAAATCATTAAAAAATTATAACATAAGCCAATTTAGTGCGAAAACTAAAGTGGGTTTGAATAAAAAAAAAAGGTAATCTAAAATTGAAGAAAATTTTTATACAAATCATGTAAACGTGCCTGAAATTGTTCTTCGGTATTTTATGTATATACACCACACAGAAAAAATGTATATAGTTATTACTTGAATTGTGAATGGAGATGGATTAGAGTGGCTAGTTACTTTTAAGTCGAGTGGCTATAACAGCAACAGACATGTAACAGTTATATTTTTCCATTGTTCTGTAAACGTAGCGACACAAGGCGATATTATATTATGGATTCAAAATGGAAAAAAAACGAAGAGCAACAAGAAAACTCGTGCTAATAACGTGTTGAAAAATAATAATCTAGTAGCAACCAACATTTATATAAACATGAGAAAAAGACTCTAGACATCATGTATGGAAATAAAGAATGAAGGAAGAGAGAACTTTATTTATTGATATGTTTATAAGGCTATAAAATTGAAATATATGTAAGTTATGTATGTGAAGAGTAACCGCATTGTTTAGATACCTAATAAGACCTTTCAAATACCGAAGTTAATTTCATCATCAATTTTATAATTGTGTTTAAATTAATTTCTTCAACAATTTAATATTTAAGTAGAAATGCAATTTTATCCCTTAAATGACTTCAACAAGTATTGTACTATAAACAATAAGGAATATATTTACTAAAACATTATAGGTATTCTTTTCTCATGTTTTATAATATAATATAGATATATTAGGATAGGTGTTATTCGTAAGTTAGGTATTGCCGTTTATTTAATTTAGTAATAAAGAATGGTATTAGGTGTAATGAAAACCAATATGAAAACGTTTCGAGCTTTCCACAACCTGGTCAAAGAGAAAACATGGAAAAAGCAAAGTAGCAATAATTAAATATTCAGTAATAAAGCTGAGTAGAAACTTTAAAAATTATTTATATTTTCAACTTAAAATTGTAACGTGCTAGATAAATTTGAAATCGATTGAGGACAGGGGAAATAATGATTCAAATGCTATAAACGTGTTTTGGTTATACTAATCGTCTAATTGTCGATGGAAGTAGAAGTGTAGAACTTCGTAGAACGTTTTTAGCAAAAGCTATAAATAATAAGTGAACTTTTGAAAAAAAAAAAAAAATTGCTCAGACAAGAAAAACAAATTTGTGATCTCTTTGTGACTCGGACTAAAGAAAGGAAACAGAATATCGACGAGTAAATATAATTTTAACAACAAGGACGTCACCCTGACAAATAGGTCTTTCTTTCGTCTGAAGAACAGAACGTAGTGACACGACACCCTAACCCATAAGGCCACCACTAGATAAGCATTTAGTAACAACATTTTAAAAGACAAACTTTTGGCAAATAATATTTTTTTTAATAGCAAATTAAGATCATTGACGGATTACTGGAGTATCATTGTGAAATCAGCAAAACTACCCAATTATATCGATCTCCACTAGGCAATAATATTTATACACCAATTCAGGAGCAAACTTAATAATTCAGGGAAAAAACCCTAGAAATCAAACACAGGACTAAGTGATTTTTAAACCTTATCCCACCCATAAGAAGCCACTAAACTATAATAAATTTTTTTTGGTAAATAGTAATTTTTTTTGAACAGCAAATTAGGATCATAGACGGATCACTAGAGTATCATCCCCACTAGGCAATAATGCATAGGAGTCAAGCTCAAAACCAAATGGAAGCGTTAGGGTGGACGGTGTGGTCATCACACCCAATCACTATGTGTCATCTCAATTTTTAAACATTTTATCACATCCATCACTAAATCATTCCTCACCAACCAATCATAACATTGCACCTCATTCTCAAACAAGCCTACACATCTTTTTCCTCACAGTCCTGACGTACATCTCACTCACAATGGTTTTTGTCCATCACATGGCAAGCGAGGTGTGTCCATCACATCAAGCCGGGGGTCTCACTGGAAGCAGCCTCTCTATTTTTAAGGGTAGAGGTAAGGGTGTCTACATCTTACCCTACTCAGACCTTACCTTAACTTTGCTATATGTGAGATTAACTGAGTATGATGATAATGATGAAGTGGTAAAGATGAGGAAAGTAAATTCTGATACTAGTCTTTCCTGATGGGAAAGCACGAGGTGCTGGAAAAGAAGCACGCGCGAAGGCACATGTTGGAAAATTGAATAGATAAACTGATAGAGAGAAGATAAAGAAGAATTAATTATTCCGAGATTTGCTCCCGGGTCTTAATGCAGTGTGGCATGGGTTCACGTATGCCACTCCCTGATTTCATGCCCCATCTATCACTCCAATAATTTTATTAATTATTTCTTTAATATTATCTATCTCACAAATGATTGAATATTTTATTTATCAAAATTAAAAATCTACAAAAATAAAATGATAGAATTAAAAATGAGTTGAATAATAGTTAAATTGTGCTTCAGCGGATATCACAACCGTCGATGGTCACTTGCTTCACGTGGTTCTGCACTCTTGCTATAATTAATTAAAATATAGTTAGACGAGACGTTGAGGTCCTGAGGATTTATCCTAGTAATCAACCTCCAATATGAAAAGTCTCTACTCTATCTACCTGACTGCTACGTGGGTTAAAATCTAGGGAAAATGGTCAAAATAGCCCGTTGACCGTGCGATTTGTCTAAATGGCCCTCTCCCCCCTCTTGGAGAGACCGGTCATGTTTCCCAACCAGTCTGAAGCGTCTCCCGAGAGGCTTCCCACATGAACCAATACAAAACCAACACCTCATCAGACACTCTCTCTCCTCGCTTTCTCTCTCCTCTCTCCTCACTCTCTCTCTCTTTCTCTCTCCTGAACCCCCTTTCTCTCTCCTGAACAGTCTTCCACTCTCTCCAACCTTAATTAGCTGATAAACCACCGACACAAAAAGGTTACATTACTACATTTATTATTGCTTTTGATTTGATCTCCAGGTTTAAACCACCGACACAAGTAGACCCTTGTTAACCAAAACGGCATCGTTCAGGTTATTCATTTTCATCTTGATATTCATCACGCAAATAAGTTACTAATTACTACATAAATAAATGATATTTTATAATGAAATGGTTTTTTTAACGGTGATCGGAGTAGAGTGTACCTGAAACGACGTCATAAAAGTGGCGGAAGCGGAAAACGTTTCCGGTGAGGTCACGGAGGAGGGAGTCAACGGTGGAGGTTGGAGAGAGTGTAAGACTGTTCAGGAGAGAGAAAGGGAGAGAGAGAGAGAGTGAGGAGACGGTTCAGGAGAGAGAAAGGGGGTTCAGGAGAGAGTGAGGAGAGAGGAGAGAGAAAGCGAGGAGAGAGAGTGTCTGATGAGGTGTTGGTTTTGTATTGGTTCATATGGGAAGCCTCTCGGGAGACGCTTCAGACTGGTTGGGAAACGTGACCGGTCTCTCCAAAGAGGGGGAAGAGGGCCATTTAGGCAAATCGCACGGTCAACGGGCTATTTTGACCATTTTCCCTAAAATCTAGATGATATACTTCATAAATTTATAAATAAATGATAATAAATAAAATTATGTATTACAATATAAATAGGTAAAAAGCTAAATTACAATTTTAATTCACAAACCTTAAAAATAAATTATAAGGGTAGAGAGTTTGGTCTCGAGTAGAGGGATCCGGTTGGGTAGCCGATCGGCGACATCGCCCCTTCCTCTTATGGTACCAATTTTGATTACTATTCTCGGTTGGTAGTAACCGAATGTGGTGTGCGCTTGTAGGTGAAAATCAGTTTAACATGAAAATTCTTACCTCTTTAATTAAATAACATATTAAAAAATAAAGGTATTTTACCCCTTGATTTTTCTGGCAAAGTGAAAAAAAAAATATATCTTTTAAGGTATTTTTATAAAATGTTACCCTAAAACAATTTTTTTGTCACCCCTTAAAATATTTTTTTTTATAAAATGCTACCTTTTGTTATATTTTCTAGATCCATCACTTACATGCCGTGTATATGTTGCGCTTTTTCTTTAAAAAAAATCTAGTTCTTAATAATTATTCACAGTTATTGTTAGGGATGTTTTGTCCCTAAATTTCTTAATTTTACAAATAACTACCTTTTTCATAAACCAAGTTTTATCCCGACATATGTCCAAATATCATGTCTTCCTTATTTTTCTAAAACAACTTAAAAATTCGGCTTAAAACATGTCATGTTGACAATTATTTGTATTTATTATATACATCATATTCCCTTTGCTTTAGGAATAACTTTTGATCAATATCAGTTTAGTTTGTTATAGTACCCTTACGATCTAGACAATGGGTTTAACTATCAAAAGAGATATGTCCAACAGGATATCAACATGTGTTTTACATCGATCAAATACTACATTTGACCCATTCATCTTTTGAAAACGTTTCATAACATCTTCAATCAAAACTTGATAAGATAGCTTGCTTTCGACGTAACAACCATAATTCATATAAACATCATGTTTCAAGTTTGAAATAATCAACCTCGCTAATTATATTTGACATAAGTTTCAACAAATTAGCTTCAAGTTTTAACAAATTCATATAAAGTTTCAGGAAATTCGTAAGTAAAAGAAATTCAAAGCTTATCTCCCAAAATCGGCGTTTCAAACTTCTAAATCAAATATTAATAAGATTGAATTAAAAGTTTTGTCCTTTAACTGTGTACCCTTTTTCAACGGATGTCCTTTAATTTCAAAGTTGATTGGTTTTGTCCTTTAGCTTTTAAAATGTTGCACGTTATGTCCTTTAGTGCTAACTCAGTTACTTTTCGTCGTTAAATTAGATCACGTGGATGGCACACGAGGGCAGAACAGTAAAATCATCACCCCCTTTTATTTCCCCCTATTATAACACAATCTGAACCCTTATATCATACCATCTAATCACAATCCACCCTTTACGTTTCTCAAAATGGATTTCGACACAATGGTCAGAGTAGCGAATGATGAACTGGAAGAAGGCTGGGTTATTCGAGAATCTATGACGGATGAAGACGTTATAGAGATATATGGTAAAGTTTAATTTTTTTTTTTACGACTGAAAACCCTAAAAATTTAGGGTTTTATTGTTTATAATGTTGATTATTGATGTTGATTATTTACATTATGCATATTGTTATCCGAATCTGTTCACCATTATCTTGCATTATAGTGGTAGGCTAACATCTCCTCCAGGCCGTAGATATGTGGCAGGTAAGGTTGAATATGTCGACTTGATAGATATTGGTCAGTTTTCTATTCACGAGGTGGGTCTGATGATGGATTTGTTTGGATATAATGGAACTCACGCAATGTATTACATGTATTTATATCCTGGAAAAAATTTAGATAATGGTCTTGAGGATCTAAGTAGTGATCAGGATTGTCGGGATTTGGCTAAGCATATTCAAATGCATAAGTTTATAGATGCTTATGTTACACATGGGTTAAGTAACATTAAAGAACTGCTTTTATCACCAACAAAGTGCAAATCTACTCTTACAATAGAGGAAATTGATGAACCTAGCCCATATGCACTTGTGCCCTCAAAGCTAATGTTTAGCCAAGTTGAGGACAATCTAAATTTGGAGAACAAAAGGAAACAGAGTGGCATTAATGAAGGTTTTATAAGGGCCAGTCAAGAGTCAAGTAAGGTTCATGACATGTTTAGCCAGGTTGATGATCACTTGTTTGAAGAGAATGTTGATGACACAGTCAAAACTGATAATGTTGAAGAAAAAAACAAGGCTGGAGAGATGGATGAGGATGATAGTGACACAGTCAACACTAATGATGTTGAAGAAGAAAACAAGGCTAAATAGATGGATGATGATGATAGTGACAATGATTATATTGTGGATGCTGACAACACTATTGATGAACCTGATGTGGACTTGTCTGATTATAGGATGCATATTGATCCAGAAGTTGAGGACAACATATCAAATGAACCAAAGGGTGACTCAAAATTGGATGTCATTGACAATGAAAGGTTTGATAGTGGGTCTGAATCAGATGATAATGAGACAAGCATAAGGAAGAAACATTTGCATAAACTCAGAAGGGCAAGTGAGAATCTAGCTAACTTTGCTGTACGCCAGATATTTGGAACCAAGCAGGAAGCAAAGCAGCTAATAAAGAAGCATGTTGTGGAAACTAGAAGGGTTATCAAGGTTATTAAAGATGATAATGAAAGGGTCAGGGCAGTTTTTCAAGGTTCACAGCCAGATTTTGATGTTGATGACACTGGTGTCCACATTGCTAGCCAACCCAAACAGAGGGCTGAAAAGGTGGCCACTAAATTGAAAGAAACAAAAGATAAAAGCAAAGTTAAGGGGCCAAGTGTTAATAAAACAGAAGTTAAGGGGCATGTTGTAAAAAAGAAAAAACCTGTTAGGATCTGAGTTTGATTGTTTTGATATGTTTAGAAGAAGATGAGAATTGAATGATGTGAGTGTATATGGAAAGTGCAGCGGAATGATAAACAATAATCAAAACAATAGGAATAAATGTTTTCTTCAATCGAAAGCTTTCATTAATTGAAAGATTACAATCAAATACAAGTACTCCCCCTCAGCCTGATCACACAGTGATTGTTTGTCTGAGAGAATGTTTGTGTGTGATGCAATAGAACAGTACAAGCACTGTTCTATTTATAGACAAATCTAAACCATTGGTGACCTGTGCTGACGTCACTTAAGATAGTGACCTCTAACAGAATAACAACATAAAACATCTGCCCTATACAAACTACTGTTGTATTACAAAACACTGTAAGGTAAACTACTGTTGAGGGAAAACTCTGATGGTCTTGCAACATCTGTTGGAGTCTAAGTGTTGTTGACTCCAACAGACCTTTAGTCTTCAGTACTTGATCAGCAGTTGTTCTTCATCAGACCTTTAGTCAGCAGTTGTTCTCTATCAGTTGTTATCTAGCAGTCCTTTGTATCAGCAGTTGTCATAGCAGTTGTTTGGATGGAACAGTTGTTAGGGTCAGCAGTCTTTTGGGAAGAGTATGTTGTAAAGACTGTTTATTTGTATGGATCAACTGTTAGTATATTTTGGCTTTTCAATCATTTGTTCTTCTCCAGGTCAGCAGACCCAACAATCTCCCCCTAGAACAGATGATGCCAAAACTAAGCTTTATTCTTGATCTTTATTTCTCATCAGACTTTCTCTGATTTGACCTTTGAATTGTAGCTCAAAGTTCAAAGCAGATAGGTCTTCTGCATCTCTTTCAAGCTCAAGGTTCAGCAGTGTTTGGAGATCATCTGCACACAGGCTATATGCATCATCCATGCATGCTTAGCTTTTGAGCTTCTCCATCTGACCTGAGCAAATTCAATTCATGGGTGTCAGAGGATTTGCTGAGGTGCACTTTTATTCTTGATGAGTTTGGTGATGGGGGTCTCCCAATGAGTTCTCTGAGCTTATCAGTAGTGGGATCTGAGAAAAAGTGTACTTGATTGAAGAGGCCCTCCTTTATATAAGTATCAGCAAACTTCTTCTGATCTTCTTCAGACATTTCTTTCTGTTTCTTGAATTGTCTTCTAGCAGCAGCTGATAGATCAGAAGTATCCAGTAAGATGTCTAATGTAAAAGCCTGTTGAGGTCTCTTCATCAGTGGTTCATCAGAGTAGACAGGTTTTCTGGGTAAGCTAGGATCTTTCTTCCTGTTTTCTTCCAGTCTCTTGTATGTTTCAACCAACCTTAACTCAGACCATCTTGCAACTGACCCCATCTCCCCATAGTCAGCAGCCACAATTTCTTGTCTCATTCTCTTAAACTTCAAGGCTCTGACTGGATCTCTGCCTTTACTAAAATCAGGGGCAGAGACTTTAGCTGGGGGATTCTTGGCCAACTCTTCAATTCTTAAGAGTTCTTCTCTGAGTGCATGAGTGGTCCAGCCTGCAAACTGTTTCTTGTTTGCTTTATAAGGCATGGTTGCCAAGATCTGTTCAAGAAGTGATTCCCTAACCTCCTTTTCCATGTCACTGCTGAGAGGCATGGCAGACATGGAGTTGCTCAGGGTCTTAGCAAAATCTTCAATCCTTCTCAATTTGCTAAGCTCTGCTAAATGGATGCCCTGAGCAGTCCTGTCATCTTTCCCTTTGCATTTCTCTTTAATGATGGCATCTGCCTGTTCAGCCTTGTATTTTAGATATGTGTCTATATTTAGGGGAACAGGAAAATGTGGAAGAGAAGGGAAAGATCTTTCAAATGTTTGTTCAGTATTATAGAAGGATTGCATTTCCCCCTTGAGTAGATCAAGTTCAAGGGGATACTGAACAGCCAATGGTGTAATAGTTGGTGGTGGTCTATGGGATGTGAATTGTGAAGTGTGTGGTGAAAATGATGAAAGTGGAATGGCTGATATAGGTGTGGATTGTGTGGTTGAAGTGGTGAGTGGTAATGTGTGTATGTTTTCATCCTGTACAACAAAGGTTGATTTCCTCTTCCTTTTGTACAAGATTTTTGGTGATGGTGGTGTAGAAGCAGTGGTTGTGTTAACATCTGTTGGCACCTTAGTAGGACCAGCAGATGTTTCAGGTTTAGGTGGTGATGTGGTTGTAGGTTCAGATGTAGGTTTGGTGATAGTGATGACAGGTTCAGATGTTGTGGTGGTATCAGTGGTTTGGGTAGCAGCAGTGGTTTTAACAGCAGTGGATTTAATAGTCAGTTTGGATGGTGGTTGTCTGACATTTTTGGCAGGCATTTTCTTCCTTTTAGAGGAACCCACATCTTCAACTTCCTGCTGTTGTTCCCTTTTCTGTTTTAGCAAAAACTCTGCCTTGACTTCCAAAGTGTCAGCCCTCTTTTGCTTATCTTCAGTAGCTTTTTCAGCTTCTTCATTAGCAGAGTTGTCCACTTCTTTAGCTTTGCTGGTTTGTTGTTGTTGTTGTGGTGCTGTTTGAGTAGACCCTGGTTTGTTGGCAGACTTTGATTGACCTTTTTGTGAAGGTGGACAACCAAAGGGATCTAGCTTTGGCAATCTATTTCTGCCACTCTCCCCCTTTTTGGCATCATCAGCTGTGAATTCATCATCATCTTCATCTCTGAGAATGGTGGTAGGGGCAGAGCCAGTGGTCTTCAGCAGATGGTCTTTAATGGCTTGAATATCTGCATGAGTATCTTTGTACCTTGCATCTACCATGTTTCTGATTTCTACCATGTAAGTTTCATGAGTTTGATCTGCTAGTTTTCTGTGAGCTATGATGATGGGAGAAACAGATTTCCATAGCTCACTAGCAATATCAGCTGTGGATGGTTGACTCTTGGTGAGAGTAGCCAAGGATTCCAATATTGACTTGACATCAGACTTGATATCAGCAACAGAGGTTTCAATGGTTTGGACTCTGGCCGTCAATTCTTGGTATTTTAACTCATCACCTAAGTTAATAGGATCATCTGAATTTCTACCAGTGGTAGTTTTAACTGATTCAGTCCTAGGAGGTGAATTCAAAGGATGAGAACCAGATGCCCCGTTTTTTTTTTGTTCTGGGGACTTCCAACTGATTTTGAGGACACTATAGTGGCCTCATCAGTTGTTGCCTTCAAGGGAGTCTTAGTTATGTAACCACTGTTGTGACATCCGTCACCTTCGCCTTTCGTCAAATTGACAATAGTAGCCCTTCAAATATTTTCAATTTAACCCTTGCAAATTTCGTCATTTTCAAATTTAATTTTAAAGCGAATTAAAATTTATCATTTATATTTATTATGGATCGGGTATAAGTTTTAATCAAATGCGTATGTTAAAACGTATTCGCAAAAGAATTTTATAAAAATTTCAAGTTTTATAAAGTTTTAAAAACTTTTAAGTTAAGTTAGTTAACCAAGTTAACTTTTTATAAAGAAAATACTAACCTAGTTTCATAATAAACTAACCAAGTTAAGGTTGAGGGACCATTTCTGCCAAATAAGAAAAGTTTTAAAACTCTTTTCTTTCCCTCCCTCTCCCTTCACGTTTTTCCGGCCCATCTCCGGCCAAACTCCGGCGAAATTTCCGGCGATATATTTTTATGATTATTAATGCTTTTTATACTTCCTTTTTAATTCTCATACGTTACAGCCATGTGATACAACGTTCTCCACCTTTATTTGGGTCTTAATCGTGCGTAAATATGGAGTTTCAACCCGTTGTTAAGAGGGTAACCGCCGGAATTGATTGTTCTTCAATAATGACTTTTTTTTAGCATAAACACTATAAATCCTCGATGCCCAATCGTTCCTAAGCATTCACGCTTCATAAACCCACAAAAATATCATCACAAACACGTCTGAAAGGTCTCCGATCGGTGTTCAAAGTTGCGGACAAGAACCTTCTTTATCAACCTTGATACGACATTGTGAGCCTCATTATTTTGTGCCGTTTTGTTCAGTGTATTGTCCCCTTCGAAAGCCTCTTATTTCCAGCTTGTTATTGTTCTGCTTTGGGGTAATTGAATTTGAAGGGTAGGGTTAGGGTTCTTAGGGTGATTTGGGGAAGAAGATGACATTTATTGTAATGATTAAAACTATAATTGTTTCAAAACATAACCAAGTTGATGGGTTGGTTCAATGGTTGGGTCTGTTGATTGTTACTGAAAGTACTCGGGTTCGAACCCTTGCACCACCATTTTTCCTTTATTATTTTTTTTTCAGCATTACTTTCTCTATTTCTATTTATTAGATTATATAGTATATATATAATACATATAAACTTGGAATATTCATATTAAATTCATTTTTGCTCCAAAAATTATAAAAATTTAGGTGTAGCTTCTTGATACCTCATAGAAAATTGTCATATTTTTAGTTTTCTGAAAAATATTTATTTTCATGATGTTATTAATTTAAATTGTTTTAATCATAATTAATTGATTAAAAAATCATTTTTAATGATTTTTATCTCAAAATTTTTGATAAATTATTTCTAATCATCATGAATTTAATTAAAAATTATTGATTCAGAAAACCTTTATTTTTATTGATTTTCCTATTTTTAATCATTTAAACATGATTTAATCTCATTAAATCAGTTTTAAATATAAATAAGTTTATAAAATTATGGGAAAATTATTTTCATTAATTTACATCAGAAACCATCCATTTTCTATAAAAATAGCATTTTTGGATCATGTCTTGAATTATTAGTCTTATTTATGTTTAGTTAGACATAATTAATAATTTATTTATTTGTACTATTAAATATCTATTTTATAAATACTTTTATTATAAAATAGAAATATTTATATGTTTGAAAATCTTAGTTACCATTTATTGGGTCATGGTGTAACTCATAAATATTTATTTAAACAATTATGGTTATTGTATTAATTTACAATAACTTAGTGAAAGTAATTAATTAAATTACTTTGTCTTAATTATTCAAACATATTTTTTTTATCTAAATATTCAATTGGTAATAATTAAATTACCTAAACCATATTTATAAACTTTAGTATATTAATATATATAACAAATACTAACTTAACGGCACGGTTGGTGAAAACCGTTAACTTACGGCGACAATAATAATTACTATCATCAACATAACATCACGTTACTTTTCTAATACCATCGCGACTTTAAATTTAACAAAGAAAGACTTTACAGTGATAAACCAAACCGTCGTGTCTCCTCTGAGGCTCTGATCACTATTTCCCGCCGTTGCCACTGTTTCACACACTATATAACCCCTACCTCCGCCAAAAATATCCGGTCATCTTCTCAGTTCCTCCAAAACAGAGTCAAGAAAGGACAAGAACAAGATGATCATGAGGATGAATGCTTTATGCTCGGTTGCCACAAAGAAGAAGAGGATCGAGCGGAAATTTGAATGGTGCGAAGAGAGTCACATTTAGAAACCCAATCACCAAATTTCCATGCAAGGGTAGAAAATAGAAACAAAAGACGGAGAGGGGTGTTAGTTTATATCACTGCCACCGACTGCCGGACGGTTCTGTCGTCACCAAAAGATGGTCGGAGTTCGCGCACTCACTTTCTCTAATGGGTTCAATAAGTTATTTAAAGTTATAGATATTATTTTAAAATGAAATTTATGGAAATGAAAAAAGTATACGATTTTCGAAGTTGTGGTTTTCTTGCCTCTTTCTTTCATTATATTATAATTAAATTATATTTAGTTTTAATTATTGAAGTACTGCAAATATGCGGATGTAATCTTTCTTTATTTTATTATATACTTATTTAATCTTTACTTTTTTTTTGAAGGCATTTAATCTTTCTTAATTAATTGCGTTTAACTTTTTATAATCAATTCTCATAATTAATGCAGCTATATGTTTTTTGAAACTAAAAAAATATATATAGCTATATGATTTAACTTTGTTAATTTACTTCCCAACTTTTTTTCTTTTTTTTTAACGACCAACTAAAGTATTGTCGGGTACTCCGTACGCGGCCCCCATTGGCTAAAGGTAGCCCACAAGACGTATCTTGTAGCGGCCCAATCCCCACACACGAAGCCCTCTAGCCCACCCGTCTCCTGTTCCAAGGAAAACCCGGCCCGCATACCCACCCGAAGGCACGACGATAGCGAACCGGTAAAACCTGAAAGGATCAGGAGTCGAACCCATTACCACAAGGATCAAGTGTCTCTCCCTCACTTCCCAATACCATTCCACAAGGGTGGGTGGTAATTTACTTCCCAACTAAGTAAGCGGTTGTGGAATCCTATTTTGCGCAATATAGATGTTGTGATGTTTTGTTCTGCTAGAAAATCAACCCACCTGATTTATGCTAGGGTTTTTTCTTTTCTTTTTTTGGTTACATACAGGGTTAATAGCAAATTAAGCGGCTAAGAAGGGGTTTTATTATTTAAGTAATTATTAAATATTATTTTGTTTTTCTTTTTATATTTTATTCTAAATGATCATTTGATTAAAAAACAACTGTTTAGTCAAATTTTTTTTCCCTAAAATCTAAGATCATTAGTCAATAAATGGGTGACGGGACAATGTGATCTCAAAGACTTTCATAATCAATATTCCGCCGCAACGCGCGGGTGATGTAAACTCGTTATATTTAATATACAACTTTTATATTAATTCGACTTATCATAAAAACTCTAATTCCCCAAATCGACTTAGCAAACCCTAATGCCTTAGACCCTAGATACCTTAGACTTTTTAGACATTTCCTTATTGGCACTCTTATACATTATAGGTTGAATTTCTCTGAATTCTCATTACTTAGCTCATGACCGCTTAAGTGGATTTTGATCGCTTTCGCAAAATGTGAGTATATCTTTCCCCCTTTTCATGTTTTACTATTTTGGGGCTATTCATGTACACTATGACTAAATGTTATTCTTTCACTAAATGCAATTCTCATGTGTGTTTGCGTTATGTTAATTTGTGTGTCTATGACTTGTCAAAATCATTAACCTTTGAGGGCCTGACATTTCAATGAATAGTACTATGGTATATACCCTTGTGACTCTGTTGAGAGTCCTCGTCATTGCTATGTATTACATTACTACTAGCGCATACTATATATATCTGCTTTTCTTTACATAGGGTTGATTTTGAACGGATATTACTTATTACATAATTGCAAATGGTACCGCACATGAATTGCTAAACACTTTTCCTACTATTTTTATTCAAACAGGGTATGCTCACCAATACATTTTGTATTGACCAAATCATTTTCGTACATGTTTCAGGTTGTTTTGAGATGCATCCTTTAAGCTTTCGGATTTATATTTAGATTTTGATTCATTGTATTTCAATTTAGTTGGCAATTAGAATCGTTGTATTTCATTTCAATGTAATAAATTATTTAATCAATGTATTCAAATTTACACGTTAGTCCATGAGCTATTGAACAATCGTCACTACGTGACACCTCGATGTTTCCGCCATCGGTTGGGGTATTACAACTGTCCTGGTGTGAGACAATGGTCTCTACATCAGTAGTGGCTGCTCCACTTGAAAACTCACCTAGAGTTGCATTGAACTCTAGGGGTGTAACCTCCTCTTCTGCTTGTGGGATGGCTGATTGAATTTCCTCAGTCCCAGTCACTTGTGGAGGTATACTCTCATTGATAGGTGAAAGAGAGGAACTGGGATTTTCCTGAGTTTTATCAATAGCCTCAAACAGAGGTTGCATGGTCTGTTGAACATGTGATAGTGAAGGTGGAGGAGTAAAAAGAGAATTAGCCCTGGGAGAGGGGCTTGTGAACATATGGCCAAGTGACTCAAATGTATCATGATGTGGTTCCCCTTGGCTTACAACATGATCCTTTTGTGAGGATGCATGAGGAGTTTGGACAGGTTGAGATATTTCCAACTGTTGTGAGGAAGTAACAACAGTGGTTTCTAGTTGCTTTTGTGTTGCAACAGAGTTATCTTCTGGTATCTCATCTTCCAGAAGTCTCTTTTGTGGTTGAGTGGTGGTTTTTGTGGATGGACGTTTTCTTTTGGAAATGGCTGGTGTGGGTTTCACAGCACTGGATGTAGTGCCATGATCACCAGGCGCAGTAGGCTCAACAACAGAGGTTTGGACAACAGTTTTTGTCTTAGTCCTCTTTGTTTGTGTTTTGGAAACTTTTGATACTTTTTCTTGGGTGTTTGAACCCAGCATTCTAGTGAAAGTTTCATAAGTTAGACTCTTCATTTGCATAGACTCACCCTTTTTAAAAACTTTTTCAGGTAAAACCTTTTGAAGGATTACACTTAAAATTCTTGGGTAAATTAGAAAGGCATTATTAGACCCAGACTTTATGGCTTTCACATTTGACACTAAGTCCATAAACAGTCCCTGGGATAGATTGAAGTCAGAATCTGACAACATAGCATAACCCAAGTACTGAATCCTCAATGGAATTTCATTAAAGGAAGTGGACTTAGCGGAGACACGGAGAAGGAGGGTATGGAAGAAAAATTTCATGACTGGTGGGAAAAACTTTTTGAAAAGTGTTGACCCAGTCATCTGAGCATCATACCCCCTTTCCTGAAACTCTGTGTGAAGCTCTGCCTTAGGGAAAGAGTCTTTACCTGACAGGTCATTAAGTGAGAAGATTGTGGATATGAGTTGAGGGGTAATGACGATACTTGTCTCACCAATTTTTGAGATAATGGAAGTAGGCTTTTTGTCTTGAAGTAGAAATTCAGCATTCAACCAGAATTCTTGGAGAGTATCAAGATAGATAGGGGCGTCAGCGGTTAGGATTGTCAGGTATTTGGATTTTAAGATGATGTCGATGGTGGAATGGAATGAAGTATTTTCATCTGTTTTTACCAGATATGGGAGATAATTGCGGGTGGCTTTAGCTTGAAGATCCATTTTAATGGATTCCGAAGGTGAGAGTGAGTGGAATTTGATTAAGGGTTTGAGAATGAAGAAGGCGGTTTCAGTATTTTGAATACAATGAGACAGTGTAACGACTGTTGTGATAAAACAGGGTTTTTATAGGCTCTGGTGAAACCGCTGATGTGGCCAAAACTCTGCTTGTAGGAGCAGACGTGGCAAACATCTGGTGGAGGACAGCTGTGTTTGGCAAATAGCTGATGCAAACGGCTGATGCAAACAACTTTTTTTTATATTATCATTATTATAGGTATCTGTAAATATATATATATATATATATATATATATAGATATGGATAATAAAACAGTTGTTTTATCTGATCAGAGGTTTGAAGCAGATTATTTAACCTAACAGTGGATAAAATGGATGAAACAGTGGTTGTTTTATCTTTAACAGATTTTTCAACCAAAAAGCTATTTTTAAGGATGAATTTTGATTTTCTGAAACATTTTAATGCTTTTATTAAAAACATTTGTGTTGTTTAATCCATGTTTAGCATACGAATTCTAGAAATCAGATTTGTAAAGGTAGATGTGTCTAAAGCTTTTGTCAACACATCTGCCAACTGATCCTCTGTTGGAACATGGTGCAGAGAAATCAAACCTTTTTCATAGCTATCTCTGACAAAATGATGTCTGATGTCAATGTGTTTGGTAGTGGAGTGAGAGACTGGATTTTTGATGATATTTTCAGCAGCTTGACTATCCAACATGAGTGGAGTCTGTAATACAGTTATCCCAAAATCCAGCAATTGATTTTGAAGCCACATGAGTTGGGTTGTACAGCTTGCAGCAACAATGTATTCAGCCTCAGCTGTTGAGGTGGAAACAGTTGCCTGCTTTTTGCTTTGCCAAGAGACTAAGGCATTCCCTAGAAACTGGCACCCTCCTGAATAACCTGAAAGCTCAATGTTTCCATTAGCAGGATACCAGATACCAAGTGTGGGAGCACCTTTTAGGTATCTGAATATCCTTTTCACAGCAATAAGGTTTGACTTTTTAGGTGAAGCCTGGAATCTTGCACAAACACAAGTGGCAAACATAGTGAGTAGCTTGACTGTACTCATGGGTGTACTACATGGCTTACAGTCATTCATCTCAAATCTAGTTAACAAATTTTTTACATATTTATTTTGATGAATGAATGTGCCATTTTGCAGTTGTTTCACTTGGAGACCAAGGAAACACTGAAGTTCACCCATAGCACTCATTTCAAACTCTGCTGTCATGAGTTCCCTAAACTCTTCACACATTTTGTTACATGTGGATCCAAAAATGATGTCATCCACATATATTTGAACAATCATTAAGTCTTTCCCTCTCCATTTCAAAAATAAGGTTTTATCAATTTTACCTTTTGTGAAACCAATGGATAAGAGAAAAGTGGAAAGAGTTTCATACCAGGCCCTTGGTGCTTGCTTGAGTCCATACAAAGCTTTATTAAGCTTGTAGACATGATCAGGATGGAATGTGTCTTCAAAACCAGGTGGTTGACATACATAGACCTCCTCCTAAATTTTGCCATATAGGAAGGCACATTTGATATCCATCTGATACACCTTGATGTTGTGGTTGACAGCAAAGGCTAGAAAGAGTCGAATAGCTTCTAACCTTGCTACAGGAGCAAAGGTTTCATCATAGTCTATTCCTTCTTCTTGTCTGAAGCCTTGAACCACAAGCCTGGCTTTATTCTTGACAACAATACCCCTTTCATCAGTTTTGTTTTTGAAGACCCACTTTGTACCTATTGGACAAACGTCCTTAGGTAATGGTACAAGTTCCCATACTTGTTGTCTTTTGAAATGAAGGAGCTCTTCTTGCATAGCTTCTACCCAACTGTTGTCTTTTTGTGCCTCTTGGTACTTGACAGGTTGTGTGAGAGATAGAAACCCTGCAAAAAGACAGATATTGGAGGATTGACTTCTTGTTAGCACACTCTCTCTGATGTTGCCAATGATCTGGTCTGGTGGATGAGCTCTTAGGTAGATTAGATCTCCATGATATGGTATGATGGCATTTTGAGGTGAAGGACAGAGGTTTGGTGACTCTGTTGTTGTAACATCTGTTTGCACTTCTGTAGTGCCATCAGATGTTTGAAATGGAAGTGGGGGAATGGGTCCAAGTGGTGTAAAACTGGACTGACTTTTGTCAACATATGTTTGACTTTTGTCAACAGATGATTGTACAGTGGTTGTGAGAGGTGAAGCAGTGGTTTGAGGGTAAGACTGGCCAACAGTGGTTGACTCAGCTGTGACAGAGTTTTGACAGTTGGTTTGAACAGCTGCTTCCTCTGATGCAGAATAGATTTTATAGTGATTAGGGATCACAACAACTGTTCTGTAATCTTGTTGTGGAGATTGTGAAGTACCTGCATTGTTAGTTTTAGCAGTGATATCTTCAAATTTAAACTTATCTAAATCCAACAATTCAGCAAGATTTGCTGGGATTTTTAGGGATGAAAGTTCATTGAACTTTACATTCAGAGTTTCTTCTATTGTCTTGGTCTTTGTGTTAAACACTTTATAGGCCTTGGCAGTAGAAGAATATCCCAGAAAATAACCACAATCTACTTTGGCTGCAAATTTTGAAATGGAATCTTTGAGATTTAAAATGAAACATGGGCAACCAAAGATTTTGAAAAATGAAATTAATGGTTTGATTTTGAACAAAATTTCATAAGCAGTTTTTTGATGTCTTGGGTTGATCAAAACTCTGTTTTGAACATAGCAAGCAGTGTTTACAGCTTCTGCCCAGAAGGACAGTGGCAAACCAGAGTCTGCTAGCATGGTTCTTGCAGCTTCTATAAGAGTTCTATTTTTTCCTCTCAACCACCCCATTTTGCTCTGGTGTTCTTGGGATGCTGTACTGCCTCACAATCCCTTTTGACACACAGAAGTCATCCAACTCCTTATTTTTAAACTCTGTTCCATTGTCACTCCTAAAGACTTTTACTGGCAAGTCATATTATTTTTCAACTTTGGTGACAAAGTCCTTCAAAATACGTGCAGTCTCATCCTTAGAGTGTAAAAAGTAAGTCCATGTAAACCTAGAAAAATCATCAACTATGACAAGACAAAATCTTTTTCTTCTTAGACTCATGATTTTAACAGGGCCAAACAAGTCCATGTGCAACAATTGTAGACATTGACTAGTTTTGGACTCATCAATGGATTTGTAAGAGCTTTTATGTTGTTTACCTTTTAAACAGGAAACACAATGCTCATCACATTTGAATTCTTTTGATGGTAAGCCTCTGACAAGACTTTGTTTGGAGAGTGTGTTGATAGTTTGAAGGTTGGTATGACCCAGTCTCCTATGCCACAATTCTGTCTCCTTTGTGGAGGCAGCAGAAAACAAACAGACATTTGCCATAGGATTTTCCTTTAACATATTAACAACATACACATTGCCACTTCTATGAGCAACAAGTTGTGCTTTGCTCTCAGCAATGATGGTATCAATTTTTTCACCACTTCTGGCCCAATAATCTTACAAGTTTTCTTAGTGAAGAATGGGCCATAACCTTTGTCACTCATTTGTGAAACACTAAGGAGATTAAACTTGAGATTATCAATAAGATTGACATTTTCAAACTTGAGTTTCCCAGCCTGAACAGTCCCTGAACCCAACACCTTACCTTTTGAATCATTACCAAAGGATATATCACCCCCTCCATGAGCTAAGAAGTCCATAAGAAGGGCTCTACATCCTGTCATGTGCCTGGAGCCTCCACTATCTACATACCAAAAACTAACTAAACAAGTAGAAGCTCCCTGCACAGCAGTAATGAATTAGTTTTGGTGAGTGTCCAAAGCCAGGTTGGCTTTGGATGGGTCCTCAGACTTTTCAGACTCAAGCTTTGGAAGATGATCAGTGGTTTGAACTAGTTTTTGAATCAAGTTCAACAACTGTTGCTGACCAGTTGCAAGTGCCTGAATGTCAACACTTGGGGCAACAGTTGTTTGATCACTTCCAGACAGATGATAATACCCATAGGGATTTTTGTTCACTCTTGGTTTAGAAGGTCTTTTTGGCTCCTCATAAACATGTGACAGATTATGACATGGTGGTTGTCCATATCCTCTTGGGTACTTGTTTGTGGGTGGAGCATCTGTTACTTGGACATCCCTAGGATCAGATGTTTCAAGACTTTTAGTAACAGATGTTTGGACAGGAGTGAAGGTCTGTTTGGGCTTTCCTTTTGAAGTACTCACCACCTGACTTGCAAGAGTTTTAGCTTTTTACTCTTGTATTTTTACATCAAAATTTTTGAGATACAAGCACTCTTTGGTTTTGTGATTCTTTTTCCCACATATTGAACATGTGGCTTTGGAATCACATGCACTTGTTCCTTTGTTAATATCATATGCTTTTAGAAGAAAACAGTTTTTAGTGACATGATTCTTCTTTTCACAGAAATCACAGAACAAGTGGACAGTCTTTTCTTTCTTCTTCCCTTTTTCAATCTTCTTTTCAGCAGATGTTTTAGCATCTGCTGGAAGGTTTTTCAAGGGAATGATCTTTGCCTGAGGTGTTGTCTTTCCTTCAGGAGTTTTGAAATCAACAGGTTTAAAGTTCTCAAGAGTACCACACTCATCAGACCAAGTAGGTTTAAATTCATAATTTTCAAGTTCAGTGAATGATGAGGAACCTTCTGGTTTTTCTAGAACAATTTTCTTACCATTGGGTTCAGTGATTTTAATCTCTTGACCCTTCAAATTTGTTGGTACTATCTCAACTAACTTTTGATCCCTTTTGTCAGTGTTTTTAAAAGCTGGAGCAGTGGTTTCAAAACCAAAACCGAACTTCACATGACTTTTGGTTTGTTTGTTGAGTAGCATTTCAAAACCTCTACATGATTCCGCCCATTTCTGACATTCAACTTGGGTGGACTCAAGCTCACTTTTACAACTCTGATATTTTGTTATCATAGTTTGGAGCTGGTCTTTGGTTATGGTTGCTTCATATTTTAAGCTGCTTATTTCAGATTCTTTTTCAGTTAAACTTGTTTTTAATTCTTTTGAAAGTTTCTCAAATTTAACTTCATCATTAAAATTTTCTTTCTAAGGTTTTCATTCACCTCTTTGATGTTAGCAAATGCTATCACACATCTGTCAGAACATAAATCCTTAAGAATTTGAGGAGATACCTTAGCAGCAGCCATCAAAACACAATCACACTTGCACTCACAATCATCAGATGCACCCCAGGGATCTGAGAGATTCACAACCTCTTCTTCAGGTTTTTCACCTGCAACTACTTCATCAACAACATCATCAGTCACAACTTTAGATTCAGTCACCACTTCCTCAGATTCAACTTCTTCTACCATAGCCATGAAACAAAAATTTTCTGGTTCATTTTCAGCTTTGGCAACTAGTGCAAAATTTTCATCTGTTAACTCATCTGGTAGACTGCTCCAATCAACAAAGCCTTGTGTGAAGAAGCTCTGTTGACTGGTCTCTACAGGAGCAGAGGATGGAGCAACAGTCATTTGCACAGGTGCCTGAGCAACAGGTGTTTGCACATAGTGGATCTGAGGAACAGTGGTTTGGACATACTGGACAGGAACAGTGTCTGAGGACTGTGCAAAATGAGTAGTGTTTTGCACATTTGGTCCAGGGGTATTATAGGAATTTTGATAAGTGTTGGTCTGAGGTCTTTGATTTGGATAGGTGATTATAGGTGTACCATGTTGACTCCTACATTCCCTAGCAAAATGACCAAGTCTATGACATTTATAACACTTTATCTTTGATTTATCCAACCCAACCTTTGATCTGCCAGTTAACCCTGGAAACCTTCTCCCAGTTTTCTTGTAAAAATTGTTAGTTCTTACATTGAGAAGGGCCAATTGGTGCATAATGTCCATTTCTTCCAAATCATCAGGGTCAAAGTATTTTAGGTCATCATACTCAAAGGATATGTTATCAGATGCCTGGATATCACCACCACTTGCTGTGAAAGCATAGTTTGGTGAATAAGAATCAGAGTTAAAACCTGAGTTAAAACCTGAAGTTATGTCAATGAAATGATCATAACTCTGATCCTTAGTATTTCCAGGCACCTCATCATGACCCAAAAGTGCTGTATTACCAAATACATAATCATCAGACACTTTTCCAGAGTCCTGGAGATTCTTTTTCTGGTTAAGCTCTCTCTCATAGGTCAAGAGCTTACCATGAAGCTGGGTCAGTGATAGGTCCTTAAATCCAATTGAGTTTCTCATAACTATATCAATAGTGTCCCATTTGTCTGGTAATGATCTTAAAAACCTATGGTTCATAGTTGAATGAGGGTAAGTTAGACCAACCATTTTTAGTTCACTAATGAGACAGTTAAACCTCTCAAATTGTTGAGTTAATGACTCTCCCTTAACATGACTGAATGTTTCATATTGTTGGTTAAGTATTTCACGGTTGTTTTCAATAACCTCTTCAGTCCCACCAAATTGTTCTTTCAATGCATCCCACAACTCCTTTGCACTGTTATAGTGTAACAGCCCAACATATATATCATTGGGTAGATCCATGGCCACAATACTGAAGGCCTTAGCATCTAACTCAATTTTCTGAAAATCCTGGTCGGAGTAGTTTTCAAGTTTCTTAGGCTCCTGAACCTTGGGATCTTCGGTACTCGGCACCATCGGAACATGTGGTCCGAAGATAACCGACTTCCAACACCCAGTGTTCTGTTGAGCTAGAACATGGCTCATCCGACGTTGCCAGATATTGTATTCAGATCTGACAAGCATCGGTGGCTTGTTGTTCTTGCCAGTGTTATGTGGATCGTAATTGATTGAAGCCATTCTCTGATTTTTCAAAAACAAAATCTGTTTATAAACGGTTGAATCGAAAATAAACTATTACTCTGTTTTCAATCCGACAAACAAACGATATCAATAATTGTGAGCTGATCTGTTTATATTAAATTGATTGATTAGATCGAATTTAATTGACCAAGCTCTGATACCAATTGTTAGGATCTGAGTTTGATTGTTTTGATATGTTTAGAAGAAGATGAGAATTGAATGATGTGAGTGTATATGGAAAGTGCAGCGGAATGATAAACAATAATCAAAACAATAGGAATAAATGTTTTCTTCAATCGAAAGCTTTCATTAATTGAAAGATTACAATCAAATACAAGTACTCCCCCTCAGCCTGATCACACAGTGATTGTTTGTCTGAGAGAATGTTTGTGTGTGATGCAATAGAACAGTACAAGCACTGTTCTATTTATAGACAAATCTAAACCACTGGTGACCTGTGCTGACGTCACTTAAGATAGTGACCTCTAACAGAATAACAACATAAAACATCTGCCATATACAAACTACTGTTGTATTACAAAACACTGTATGGTAAACTACTGTTGAGGGAAAACTCTGATGGTCTTGCAACATCTGTTGGAGTCTAAGTGATGTTGACTCCAACAGACCTTTAGTCTTCAGTACTTGATCAGCAGTTGTTCTTCATCAGACCTTTAGTCAACAGTTGTTCTCTATTAGTTGTTATCTAGCAGTCCTTTGTATCAGCAGTTGTCATAGCAGTTGTTTGGATGGAACAGTTGTTAGGGTCAGCAGTCTTTTGGGAAGAGTATGTTGTAAAGACTGTTTATTTGTGTGGATCAACTGTTAGTATATTTTGGCTTTTCAATCATCTGTTCTTCTCCAGGTCAGCAGACCCAACAAAACCATAGGGACCAAAAAAGACAGGTGAAACAGTAAATGTAGGTGGGAGGGGCAAAAGGACAAATCCACATTTATATCAATGCCCTTGTACCATCCTGGTTTCAAAATACAAGAGCACAGAATCTTGGGTTGTCAGGACATTAAACACCAACCACACCTGTCTTCAAACAAGAAAGATCTATGCTTGTACATCAAAGTTCTTATCTCAGGAAATGTTAGAGTAGATAGAAGACAACCCAGATATCCTTGTTAGAGCAGTACAAGAACAGTTTCAAAGAAAGTATCAACTTGGGGTTTCAAGAATGAAAGCATACAGGGCTAAGATTAGGGCTAAGAAGCACCTTGAAGGAGACTATGCAGAACAATACTTTCTACTTAGGGATTATGGGAGTGAAATTCTAGACCAGAATCCAGGAAGCACAGTCAAGATTGATGTTGAACCATCCCCAGATCCAGATAGCACAACCAGACAGTTCAGAAGAATGTATGTATGTTTGGCACCTTTAAAAGAAGGATTCCAGGCACTAGGTAGAAGGTTCTTAGGTCTTGATGGTGCATTCATGAAAGGCCCCTTCCCAGGTCAGATGTTAACTGCTGTAGGTGTTGATAGCAATAATGGTCTGTATCCTGTATGTTATGCAATTGTTGAGGCAGAAACACTTAGTTCTTGGACTTGATTTTTAGAACTGTTGGCTGATGACCTAGATCTAGATAGAAACTCAAATTTCACATTCATTAGTGATAGACAGAAGGGGATTCTTCCTGTTGTTTCAAAGCTGTTTCCATTAGCAGAACATAGATATTGTCTTAGACATATCCATGAAAATATGAAGGGAACTTGGAGAGGGAAACTGTATAAAGATATGTTATGGAAATGTGCAGCAGCCACAACAGTTCCTGAGTTTACCACTGCAATGAATAACTTGAAAGCATTCAATAAGCAGGCCCATTTGTGGTTATCAAAGATCCCACCTTTACATTGGTCCAGGTCACACTTCACTGGTATGCCATTCTACTTAATTTGTTAGCCTATAATGTCTGATATCTACTAATTACCACTTAATGTGTGACATTACAGGAAGGGCAGTAAGTGACATGTTGCTGAACAACATGTGTGAAGTGTATAATGGGAAGATAATTGAAGCTAGAGACAAGCCCATTATATCTGCCCTTGAATACATAAGAGAATACTTAATGAGGAGGATTGTGACTGTGCTGGGTGTGATTGAAAGATGTGATCGATTGTTGACACCATGGGCCACTGAACAGTTTGAAGAAATCAAGAAGGATGCTACACACTACCATGTTCAATGGAATGGGGGAGATCAATATGAGGTTAGTGGTAAACCAAATCATGCAAGGGTTGTCAATTTGGCTAAGAGGACATGTAGTTGCAGAGGATGGGAAATAACTGGTATGTCATTGAAGTTAATTTGTTTTGTTTGACTGTGTATGCATTTTCTGTTAGTATAATAAATTGCATATTATTGTTATCAGGTATGCCATGCAGACATGCTGTGGCTTCAATTTAGGTCAAGGCTGCTAATGGTGGAAGGGTAGGAGCTTTGGAAAGCTGGGTTGATCCAATATACACAATGGATAGGTGGAAGTCAGTGTACTCATTCAAGATCAATCCTATCAATGGAAGGGATATGTGGCTCAAGAATCCAGCTCAGACACTTATTGTACCTCCAAAACATCATGTCCAAGTTGGAAGACCAAAGAAGGCAAGAAAGAGGTCTGATGTTGAATTGGATGACATGACGTTGACTGGAAAGTTGTCAAGGAAGAACACTCACATGACCTGTGGCAAATGTGGGGACTAGGGACACAATTCTAGGACATGCAAGGGGAAGGCTCAGGTTAAAGACAAGACATGCAAGGGGAGGGCTCAGGTTAAAGATAAGAAAAGGAAGAAGGCTGCAAAAGCTTAGTTGGTTGTGTTAATGCATGTTTATTATGTAGGTTTTGAAACTTTGGTATTTTGGTTTAAACTATGGTTATTATGTAGGTTTTGAACAAACTGGTTTGTATTTTGGTTGCTTGTTCTATGTAACAAACCTTATGTATGGGTAAATTATGGTACTTTGGTATTTTGGTCATATGTTTGTGTTATTTTGCAGGTTTCTGATTGTTTGTAAAGGGGTCAGATAGTGTTAGTTGTTAATGGGTCAAGTTTGCAGGTTTGTATTTGCAGTCACATGGTTGTAATGGGTCAAGTATTTGTTATCATTGATGTTAGTTCTTAAATGTCAAAATGCAATCAGTTGTAATGGGTCAAAATGTCCACAAAAACATAACATATTGGTGGACATTTATGTTCAGTTAATGATTGCATATCAGTTGGTGTTAGTTCTTAAATGGGTCAAACAAAACATGCATTTGGTCAGTTGTAATGGTCCCTTTATGTTCACAAAACAACAAATTGAAAATGGGTCAAATACATAATACACAACCACTTCCAACTAACTGTGCATTTTTTGCACTTTTTATACATCAAAACCACAATTACATTATCCAAACCAGATACATTACACACTAACAACATTAATACATTACATTAGACCATTAAACTAACTGAAGATCATATAAGACACAAAACATATCCAACTGATAACCAACACCTTCTTCATAATCTTCCTTTTAGCTTCACTGTCTGTCAATTTTTGCTCGAGAACCTTGTTTGACACTTCAAGCTCCTGATTCGTTGACTCCAACTGGTTCTTAGCCCTAATCAAACCAGGAATAGTTTCTGTGCAAGTTTGACATCTGTTTTTCTCAACCCAACCAATGAATCCACATTTTCGTCCCTAACAACAATGAATCAACCCGTTAAATTCAAAAATCAAGGTACTTCACGAATCAACCCGTTTGACATCAGATTAACTAACCTGATTACAAGCATAGAATCGTCGACCTGGGTTTTTATCGGTCCATGATGTGAGGATGACTGCTTCCCTTCCACATCGACAATAAACCATTTTGATTTTTAGGATTTGGAACCCTAGCTTCGATCTTCAGATAGTAATTGGGAAATTAGGGTTCATATGGTGTTATAATAGGGGAAATTAAAGGGGGTGATGATTTTACTGTTCTGCCCTCGTGTGCCATCCACGTGATCTAATTTAACGACGAAAAGTAACTGAGTTAGCACTAAAGGACATAACGTGCAACATTTTAAAAGCTAAAGGACAAAACCAATCAACTTTGAAGTTAAAGGACATCCGTTGAAAAAGGGTACAAAGTTAAAGGACAAAACTTGTAATTCAGTCTATTAATAATCTGAAACTTCTGAGTTCTGAGGAAGCTAAAATCAAAATCTTTGTTTAAACAATCAAACTTGAAAATCTAAATTACTATTCAAACTTCAAAATCAAAATTAGTGCTTTACTACTCTTAACTTAAGGGGGAAGGGGTACTATCCGATTTTTTTTCACTTCACCGATTTCTAACAGTACTGCCTTGTCACATCACTTCATTTAATCACTTCACTTCACTGAAACATAATTTTGCAAACAACACTTCACTGATTCACCTTATTAAAATGTTTTTTTTCTATTTTTTAAATAAACATTAATTAAAAATATTATTCAACTAATAAAATAAACTTACAATGTAGACGACAACTTACAAAAAAATAATAAGTAAATTATAATTTTTTTGTCATTATTTATTAGTTTATACTATTAACTTAAAAAAAACAGTGTTTGAACGGTAAGGGATTTTTGGAAATTGTTAATACTATTAAGCCAAAGTTCTCGGAGGCTTTTTGGTAATTGTGCCTACATCTAAAAATATATCTTCTTCCCAAACATACCTTCGTCCCAGACGCTGCAAGTGGTTTAGTAGCAGAATTTTTTTTTGTAAACGTTTCATCTAACCGGTGGTTGTTCAAAAAAAACCCATTGAAGGAGATATTGGTTATTGAAGTAAAGAAAAAATACAAAATAGTCTCACTGACCGTTAACTACAACAAAAAAACGGTCCACATATCCACTACCAACACCACCGGCGGCAGTGTTACTGTGCTGGTAGTGGGGTACCAGTGACCAATTCTGGTTGTGCCCCATCTCCCCTCACAGAATTCGTATTCTGACTCAAAATCGTAACTAATAATACTTCAAAACCACAAAAATCGGAGTTGGGATGTGGTATGTGGGGGTCAAATTGTCAAATGGGGATGTATGGGTTGTCGGGTTACTAAAAGCTCTGTTGTAAAACAAGGTCTTGGAGGCCGAGTACTCCCCGAGTAATCGCTACAAGGTAGGTTGCCGATGCCCAAGTACTCTAGGCCTAGGCCGAGTACTCCCCGGGTACTCTCCGACTAGGCCGAGAACACTCCGAGTACTCCCGACTCCGACTAGGGAACGCCTAGCAACTTTTGCAACATTGACCAAAAGTGAGAAAACCCAAAATTGCAGAAGTGGGAACCCTAATTTGAGGGAATTCGAACGCTAAAATACTTCAAAGCTAGCTAGCTTTGACGTGCATCGAGTTACATAGTTAATATCCATCTCCCAATAACAGTTAATTCATTCTATGTTCCATTCACCTCGTTTTATATTCTTAGGCCGATTTTTGAAGATTCCTTTTAGGAAGTTTATGCTTTAATATCTAAATATTTGGGCAATTAAACAAAAATCTTATACAATAAGTTGAGACGACACAGTTTTACGTCCTTCCTTACAAGAAAAGAAGGGAGACATAAAAGAAGATACTCAAGCCCACGATCTAAAGCACCAAACACAAGGGCTTTATTCGTTGGAACCCAACCTAAAACACCATCAACTGCTACCCACAACGAATCCTTACCTCCAATCACCTCCACCACTGATTGACCGTCTCCCACCTCCGTCACCGCTCCTCAACTACCACCGGCTTCAACTACAGACGTCATCAACTACCACCACCTCCAAAACCGTAGTCCACTCACCACACCAAATCACAACGTTAACATCTAACGCGTGCCATACCACCATCTCCATCCAACACATTCGAGCCTAGCGCAACCCTAACCCATCACCATCGTGACATATCACAACCGCCAACCATCGATTAACCACCAATCATCACTGGTTAACTTTAACCCTTGATCACTGCAAACCATTATTCATCCATATTCACTAGCTTTACCACTATGTCCTTTCTTTTCATGTCACGAGTTATCGATGACCAAGTACACATTTTGCTATTCTTTGTTAAATTATTTTGAGTGCGAGTCGACTTATATTGATTTGTAAAGTCATGTTAGATTTGGTTGTTTTTGAGTCTATTTTAGTGTCATGGTTTTATTCGATTCATGTATACGTTTAGGTGTTTAGATTTGTTGTCGAGTCGTGAGTCGGTATGTTGGGCGCTTGGTTCTTGTTGCGTCTTGTGTAAGTTTAGTGGTATAGTCTCGGTGAGTAGCTTAGTGCATTTGACATAGGTTTTGATTGGGATCAAGTATTAACAACTAATATGGATATGTGGTATCGTTTTGGTCGAGTCGTGTGTCGGGTTTGTGTCGTTTTGTTGGTCGAGTCATTTTTAGGATTGGAAGGGTTTTTGATATGTTGAATGGTTATATGGGATCGAGTTTTATCGAAAACTAAATCAAATAATGTGGGTGCTGCAAATATTTTGATATTTTTATTGCTTTCCATATCTGTTATTTATATATAAGTTTGGACATGTGTCATTCGGATGAGCATTTGTTTTTTGATTTTTTTGTATTCTCTCCGACTTAATTATGTATACTTTATCTTTTAACTAAAGATATTATTTCTTCTACTAAATTAGATACTTATCTTTTAATTAAAGATATAATTCCTTTATATCTTATTGAATTATGGATAATTATTTTTTTAATTAAAAAGAGTTATTATATTATTAACCAAATATAAAATTAATTATAAATACTTTAAATTAATTTATATTTTTTACTTAAAAACCTCATCAAGTTCAAACTTATGTTGACTAAAATACTAAAAATGAAAATATTGAAGATAAATGTTTTTACAAGTGATATCTAAAAATTTTCAAATATTTGATGTAGTTGAATGGTAAATAATAACAAAAATACAATATGTTAAACAATAGAAAAAATAGGCGTTGTTTAAAAAATCAAAGTTAACTCCCATTTGAAAAAAAAAGATGTTTTTTAAAATTAATTTAACGAAATTTATAACTGTCATTTCAATGTTCATTTTTTAAATACATATCTTGACAACTGCATATGTTAACAAATTATATTATATTTTATTCTGTTAGCATAATACAATGATTAATTATGTAAAAGCATGTTTGGCTCTCCTTATTTCCACCTCCTTATAACTTATAACTTTTCCAAAAAGTTAATAAGTTACAAAAAGTGTTTGGCAAAAGGAAAATGACTTTTTGTTTTAACTTTTTGTAAGCCTATGATAAGTTGTTTTGGAAAAGTAAGGGATGAGTGACTTTTTGAACCTCCTTATAACTTATTGATGGTTATTTACCTACATGCCCTTATTATATCCTTACACATTCCCTCCTTATACCATTTTTGGTCATTTTACCTAAATAAGTTAAACCAAACACTTTTTTACAAACTAACTTATCAACTTATTGTTTTTCCCCACCACATAAGCTAATCCAAACACTTTTTTTAAAACTCCTTTTTAAAAAGTCATAAGTTAATAAGTCCTTTTAACAAAAAGTCCTTTTTGCCTCAAATAAGTTTATCCAAACATGCCCTAAAATTGTCATTGAAATGAATATTATAGTTAGGGGCTGTTTGGTAGCCTCTGAATGGTCATTAAGAGGCTACATCTGAATGGTTCATAATCTCTTAATAGTTAAGATATAATCTTAAATATGAATGGTAAGACTTAAGGCTACCTCTTAATCATACAGAGGTTATGAACCATTAAGAGGTAGCCTCTGATTGGTCATTAAGAGGCTACCAAACAGCCCATTATTGTTAAAAAAATAACATGTATTTATCAACTCATTTAATGCACGAGATTGAAATCCAGTATTTAATAAATACGATCAAACTAACACAAATGTAATTTCATTATTAGTGAAAAAGATTTTTCTAAAAATAAATTTACTTAAAATTATTTGTTCTTCTATTTTTGTTGTTGTAAAAAATTGTAACATCACATACTTAAGAAAATTCACAAAGTAGTCATTTTTAATTAAGTGTACGTGGTCTTAAATTGCAAATGAAAGTATTGTATTATTAATTGTTTCTTAGATACGCAAAGAAATCGGGTACACACTTTCAAGTCACACACGGTATTTGATAGTTATAGCTTTTTAAATATATTTTAATATTTGGTGGAGTATCCAAAGCTTTTAATAAAATGTATAAAATGACTAAAATTAGCATAAATAAAAGCTTGTATGCATATTTGTTTTTATTTTTTTAATGGTAAAATGGGTATTTGTGTCATTTTATTCATTAAAAGTTTGTAACTAGTAGAATTTTTTTAAACGATAGTACTAATAGCGTTTCAGTATAGAGTTTTTTATGGTAAAAGCTTGAAGCTAGAATCTCCTAAAAGCTTTTAAAAGCTCATTGCCAAACATACCCTTATGAGCTTTTATAAGCTTTAAGTTTCAAGCTTTTAAGGAAAAAATCATACTCAATAAAAAGTCTTGTTTGGTTGAGAAGCTTTTAAGTTAGGAGAAAACTCTATATTGAAAAGCTACTAGTACTAACATTTAATTAAAAGCTCCTACTAGATATACGCTTTTAATGAGTAAATTACACAAATATTCATTTTTTATAATAAATCAAAACATGCATACAAGCTTTTAGTTAATGCCCATTTTGGTTATTTTATACATTTTATTAAAAGCTTCAACTACTCTGTCAAACATCAAAATATATTTAAAAAGATACAACTATCAGCTAGTTTTGCCAAACATACCGTTAAAAAGCTAAAGCTACTAGCTTATCCATCAGCCACTAGCTAGTTTTAACAAACATAACCATAATGACATGACTGTTTGCACCTTGATGAGAAAAACTAGATACAAGTTTATAAGGCTATGGGGTGTGGAACCCTTCCTTATTTCCTCTCCCTTGTCCACATCAACGTTACGTCGTTTCTCCCCCCCCCCCCTTCCCCCTTTTAAGGGAAATGATTCCCCCTTCCCCTTTCCTTTTATATTATTTTTCTTTTTTTATTTTTTTATAGATTTTATATTTCATTAATATTGTTTTCATTAAAATTAAAAAACAAAATACATAGAAATTAAAAAAAATCCGAATAATACATAAAAACGATCTTAATAAAAAAAAAGTACAAACCTAAAGAAACTAAAAAAATACAAACTGCTCGTCATCAACATCATCGACACATAAATCGTTCCAAATATGGTCGGTTAAATCTGAGCAAAGGTTGGCGTGCACAGTAGTATCCTGTAACGCCCACCTGTTTGATTCTTGTTGTGCCTCGTCAACCGGCTCGATATTCTCTTCAACGTCATTCGGGTCATACTCACATATTGCGCGGTCTTCATCTTCGATTATCATATTATGTAGTATCGTACAAGCGTACATAATATATCTCAATTTTTCTAGATGCCTTGCACGTGCGGGGCGTCCAAGTACATGCCATTTCCCCATTAACACACCGAATAACCGTTCGACGTTTTTTTCTCGCAGATTCTTGGCACTTCGCAAACTTTTTCATTTTCTCATCCGTGGGAATTGGTATCGTTTTCACAAGAGATGCATAACTTGGGTATATACCGTCCGCTAGATAATACCCGTGCTTATATTATACCCCGTTGAGCACGAAAGAATCATTAGGACCGGTACCTCTAATCATGTTGTCGAAAACCATGAATCTTGCTAGAACATTTAAATCGTTAAATGAACCAGCAACTCCGAATAATGCATGCCAAATCTAAAGGTCTTGTGAGCAAACGAATCCTATAATAATTGACGGCTCTCCCACGTCACCCAGCGTAAACTGCCCTTTCCATGCAGTGGGGCAATTACGCCATGGCCAATGCGTGCAATCGATGCTTCCAAGCATGCTAGGAAAGCCATGTGTCTTTGCATAGTGTGCGTAGATCTTTTCGACGTCCTTCTTCATTGGCCTATGCAAGTAAACTTTGCTATATAACTTCACAATATCTTCGCGAAATTGATACAAGCACTCCCGACTCATTCTAACAGACATCCTTAAGTATTCATTCCATGAATCACTAGCAGTCCCGTACGCCAATTGACGAAGTGCAGAAGTGCATCTTTGTAGCGTCGTAAAACCTCGTTTTCCTCTAGCATCATATCGTAGTGTGAAAAACTCATCATAATTAGCCAAGTCATTGGCAATTCGTTGGAAAAATCGGCGACTCATTCGAAAGCGACGCTAAAATAGTTCGCCAGTGTATACACAGTTCTCAGCAAAGTAGTCAGCCACCAAACGATCATATGCACCTTAAATTAAAAAAAAAAAAGCATAAGAAATAACATATAATAACATAAATAAATTTTAAAAATACAAGAAATGAAATATAATAACATTAACAAATTTAACAAAAAATTATAAGAAATATAATATAATAACATTACTAAATTTAAAAAGTATAAGAAATAAAATATACTCTCACGATCTCTTTTTAATGCAGCACTCCTTGTTCTTGTTCGTCATCACTGTCATTTACAAAATCCAAGAGAACTTTTGCCGTCTCCACCATCGCGCCCACGAAAAAAATGACAACATTTTCCTCTTCTGACAATGAACTCATGATTGTATAAAAATATAGAGGTGAAAAGGTTTGAAATTGTTGTGTGGTTTTATAAAATTTAGAGTTTAAAGTTTATAAAATATAGGGTGTAGTTGTGTGGAGAAGTTTGAAATTGGTTGTGATATGGTATGAAATTGGAAGTTTATATATATAAACGTTTTTTTTTTCAAACGGTCAAAAAAGCAACGTTCAAAAATTCTTGAAAAATGGGACAGGGCGATCGGTGGTTATCTCCCGTTTGTGCCGAACCTTCATCGGGTGAAGGGGGCGGTGTTCCCCGAGAAGGAGGCCTTCCACCTCAGCCCACCGAATCCCTTCCCGCCCCCCACACCCCTCCGTCTAATCTTGTATTCATTGACTATAAACATCCAATTATTCTAATATTGCTACAATTCTGATTTTGTTTTCTTTTTAACCAACTCCCAAGTCAAAAATGTTGTTTTTGGTCTCATATGTTTCCTTGATTTGTGGCATAATTTCACACGTCTTTTTTTGTTCTTAAGTCAGTAATTTCTTGCGTTCTTTTATTTTCCAAAGTCAAGCATTGTGGCCTAGTTTTCAATTTTTATTTCTTTTGGAAATATGGTTTATATAAGACTAAACGGTGTGGGGGCGGCCTTGGGTCGTCGTTGCCGAGTGAAGCATTACACATAGTATGCCCGTCCCCCATCAGCGTATTTTTTTGACCGGCCAACACTGCCCCCGCCGCGGCTGGGATGGCCAAAACGGCTAGATCTGGACGAAGTGGACGGGTCTTTGTGATTGGTTGATCTCTTAAGATGGGTCCCTCTCCAATCCCCCCTTATTTTCTCTCCCTATTAAAAAAATAAAAATAAAACTATAAACCTGGATCAGCTCATTCTGAAGGTTGAAGACCATGTATAGCAGCAAAGTTTATTTCATATTTGTAGTTAGCCCCTAAAGTATTAGACAAAGTACAAACTACACTCTACTTTATTTCAAAATAAATAGTACAATAAATGACCGAACACGAACAAAAAATTCCATCCGTTTAGTAAAACGAACGAACATGAACAGAGGCCTCGTTCGTTTGTTTATGTTTGTGAATGTTCGGTAACGTGTTCGTTTGTGTTCGATAGTTTAATAGAGTTTTTATTTTTTATATTTTTCTATATTCTTTTATTTTTATTTCTTTTACCCAAATAAATACTTTATGTGAGGTAAATATATGAGTATATATGAAATGAATAAACACTACTTTTAGTATAATCTAATCATTAAATAAATTATAATTGAAGAGTTCAAGTTTAAATAAATAAATAATGAAAACTTCAAGTTAAAGATGCGAGCTTAGTTTATTTGAGATACTACTTTATTATGTTTACCAATATTATGTTGAGTACTAAGTATGTTTGTATAGTTAGGTTATATCGGGCGGATCTTGTTAATTTATTAATATATGTGAATTCGATCTTATTCGAAAGTTAATACGTGTCTCTTTGTGTTTGTTTCCTTTCATGAACACTTGTTTGCGTTCAATAATGTCCGTTTCTGTTCGTGTGCGTTCATGAACTAAATTAACAAATGAACACGAACACGAGTGTGTTCTTAATAAACGAACACGAACAAAAAATCTCGTTCGGTAAGTGTTCATGAACTGTTCGTGAACACATAATTTCCTTAACAAACGAACACGAACAAGGCCTTATTCGTGTTCGTTTGGTTCGTTTGCAGACAAAGATAAAAGTATAAAATAAATATTATTAAATAGAAAAAAAGAGAGAAATGTTGTAATTTTTAGTGTAATTATAGAGATAAAAATAAAACAGCTAATGTGAATGCTATAAATCTGATTCTTATTTTAAACACTATTTCTAAACACATTTTTAAACTTATAAAATATTGTTTTACAAAAATATTGGATCAATATAGGATAGATGTGGCTTGGCACTTGGCTTTGATATTCATTTTTGGTCGAATAACAAAATAACATGCGTACCCTTCACTTTGTACGTATTAATACATTCAAAATAAAAACACCTAGCAAAATAATACATCAAGTAAATAAAGAAATATCAAACCAAATGAATTGTAATCAAAGTTCTTAAAGACATTCACATGCTCACAATACTCGATTGCAAGTGAGTTAAAAAAGTTAACATAATTATGAATGAAATAAGATTAAAAATGTAATAAACTTAAAAGTCTTCATGATGATGCGTTTACTTCTTATTTATTATTCCCTGATGTAATGTATCAATAATTTTCCTTAAATAAATAAATTCAAAAAACTACCTACATTACATTTCAAACAATTCTTTTTAGGCATAAAAAACGCAAAAATAAAATTCTCTTCATATTTAAAAGAATCATTACATTGGAAAAGCAACAATATTATCACAACCCAACCAAACCAAACCAAACCCATGGTAGTCTTCTCACACACAAACTGGCGAAAGCCCAATATCCGCACCCTTGACCGCCCCTCCATCTTTCTCGCCGGAGCTTTAACCGCATTATTAATATTATGGGCCTTCTTCTTCTTCTCCACTTTAAACTCCTCATACAAACCCAACACCACCTGCAACTGCAACCGACCCGACCCGGCCTTCAACCTCCAGTTCGACCCACCCGTTTCCACCTTCTACGACGACCCATCTTTCGGTTACACCCTAAACCAACCCATAACCAATTGGGACCACAAAAGAAAAACATGGCTTAAACTCCACCCATCGTTTGAACCCAGATCACATACCCGGGTCCTTATCGTAACCGGGTCACGTTCCACCCCATGCAAGAGCCCTACAGGTGACCATTTTTTGTTAAAGTTTTATAAAAACAAAGTCGATTATTGTCGGATACATGGTTATGATATCTTTTACAACAACGTGTTACTTGACCCGAATATGCCATCATGTTGGGCCAAGATTCCAACGGTTCGGGCTGCAATGGTGGCCCACCCGGAAGCCGAATGGATCTGGTGGTTGGACGAGGATGCTGCGTTTACCGACATGGAGTTTAAGATTCCGTTCGATAGGTACGAGGATTATAATTTTATCGTACATGGTTGGCCTAAAGAGGTGTACGAGAAGAAGAGTTGGTTAGGGTTAAACGCAGGATCGTTTCTTATTAGAAACTGTCAATGGTCGTTGGATTTTTTGGACACGTGGGCTGATATGGGCCCACGGTCTAAAAACTTTGGTAAATGGGCTAACGTTTTGTTAGACGTGTTTAAACACGAGTCAGATGATCAGACAGCTTTGGCTTATTTGTTGTTAAAAGACCATCAAAAGTGGTATGGTAAAAAAATGTTGATTGAGACAGGTTATTATTTAGAAGGTTATTGGGTTGTTATTGTGGACACGTTAAAAAATATAACGGAGAGGTATTTGGAGATAGAAACGAGTGCGGGTATGTTGCGAAGGCGACACGCGGAGAAAGTGAGCGAGCGGTATGGGGTGTTGCGGGAGCCTTCGTTGAAGGGCGCGGGGAATGAGTATGGGAGCTGGAGACGGCCGTTTGTGACGCATTTTGCGGGGTGTCAACCGTGTAATGGGAAGCATAACCCGTTGTTTACTGGAAAGGAGTGTCGCGATGCGATGAATAAGGCTTTGAATTTTGCGGATAATCAGGTGTTAAGGAATTATGGGTTTGTTCATCGGAATTTGTCTGATACGTCTGGTGTTACGCCTTTGCCGTTTGATTATCCTGCGTGATTAGAATAGAGGTTGTTATGAAGTTGTTTGATTTCACACTTTATGGACATATTTTAGAGGTGGTTTTAGTTTGAAAAATAAAATGGTTTTAATGTGAAACTTTGAATATAGAATATGTTTTACTTTTACATTTTGGATTGTTTTGAGTGTGTACAAGTATTACTTTGATGCCTAAAATATAGTTTAGTATAGAGAATTTGATTATGCTTGTACAGTGTGAGAATCGCTAGGCGTTAGTTTGTAGGTGTGGTGCCGACTAGCGATTCATCAGAAGTAGTAGGGGTTAATCGTGTTTAATCGGATTGAGATTTTATATGTTATTTTCAGTTTTATATGTAGTTTTTTTTAAGTAGACATGTTTAAACCTCTTTCTTGACTCATATCTTTAAATATATATGATTAAATTGTCAGAATTTACAGGTTTTGGTTGAAATCTGACCGAAATTTAAAGATTTTGGCCGGAATTTGGCTGGAATCGCTAGACAGCCACCGACTATCGATTGATCAGTGTTTACTCGCCAAACCTCCGACAAGCAAGATTAATCAAAGATTAATCGAAGCCTTAGCCTAGGCGAGATTTTTACGACCAAGTGCTTGTAAAAAAAATTATTTCCCCAAATATTGCATTCTGCAACTTAGTTTTAGGTGTTCAAATAATCCCCAACAGTTTTAGCTGCTATTGTCTAAGCAGTTTTTGATAAGTGGGGGTTGAACCGGTAAACTGGATTAGTGTTTGGATAAATTTTGAGTAACTTTATAATTTTTATTAGATTACTTGATTTGAACCTGACATATCTTCATCACGCATGAAAGTGTTTTGTCTACTAATTAACGGAGGTGGTGTTGGTATTACATATTTAGAGCGGTGTGCTTCATCTCCATCTCTATAATTACACGGCTGTTTGGTTGATTAAGTGTTGAATCATTAAGATAGTCTGAATGGTTAAGAGACTCTAAATGGTTAAGAGCTAAATCATTCAGCATCCCTTATTAGTTTAATGGTTCAGCACTTAATCATTTTATTCATATGTTGAAACAAACAGTCTGAATGCTGAATGATTCATACCTGAATGGTTAAGAGACTAATTAAGAGGCTACCAAACAGCCCTACGTTCCCGAAACGGATTCTATCAAATATTTCACATTTTCTTTTTCACTCTCCTTTTCTATTTAATAATACCTAGTTTATACTTTTATTATTATCTTTTCTCTCTCATCTACTCACAGCCACTTTAAAAAAAACTAAAAAATTATAGACGATGAACAGTGTCTCATCCAAATTTACCGATGATCAGTGTTTCCTTCAAATATTTTCTCTCTCTTATACTCACAACCAATTATATCCGCTCTATATAATATAGAGATCACACTCACACCACCATTATGGAGAACCTGATGTGAATGCTAGATAGCAAAAGTAAAAACACTATGGTAGTGTTTGTTACGATGGAATGGAATGGACCATTACGAAGTAATGAAAAATAGTGTGTTTGGTTAGTTTAAATGAATGGAATTACTCATTCCACAAGGCATTTCATTCCCTCAAAACCATTCCATCCACTCCCCATGTTTTTTTTTTTTATTCCATCCCTCATTCACCCTTTACTAACAACATCATAACTCAAGATCCAAAAAGTGGACGAACCTGAGATAAAGCTTATAACACGGTCGAATGAGCTGGATCTTGAGTGTTCCGAACCTAAGCTTAAACCTACACAAGGTAAAATACCGTTAGGCTCGTTACAGAGGAGGAGAGAGGGCCTCTCTGTAACCAACATCCGGCGTGAGAATAAGTATTTGTTTAGTGAGAGAAAGTAGAGAGAGAAAGTAAGGTATAATTACTTATATCTCTTCATGTTCTCCCAAGTCCTCAAGTTATTTGTAACTTGCTAGACTTAGGTATGACCGACGTATGGGTGCTTTTGCCGCGGTATAATTGCTTATACCTCTTCATGTCCTCCCAAGTCCTCAAGTTATTTGTAACTTGCTGGACTTATGTATGACCGAAGTATGGGTGCTTGTGCCACGGTATAATTGCTTATACCTCTTCAATAACCCACAACCATCACCCACCACCATTTTACCACCTATCACCGCTGCCGTCACCACCTACCACCGTCGACCACCATCGCTGACGCCACACCCACCCACCACCATCGCCACCCACCCACCGTGGTCGCCGCCACCCAACCACTACCCACCCACCACCGCGCCATCCAACACCAACCAACCCCACCCACCACGTCACCCACCCACCCACCGCCGCCTCCATCACCTGCCACCGTCACTCACCACAATTTCCTTTACCCGCCACTACCGCCGCCACCCATCACCGCCACTACTCACCATCGCCACCCACCCACCATCGTCACCACCACCCAACACTGCCACTACTCACCATCGTCGCCCACCCACCATCACGACCATCCACCTCCACCGCCGCCACCACCCACACCGCCGCGTATCACCACCCGCCATCACCGCCACCAACCACCACCCGCCACAAGCAGTCACCATTCATTTTATTGCTTTGTCTTTTCTTGTCTATCCAACAACACAAAGTAAGGGTATAAGGGGCCCTTGTAGAGTTTAGTTTAGTTTTCTTTCATTGATTTTAACCAATAATGCAATGCCACATCACTTCACTGATTTACTTCACTGAAACACTTTTTTTGTAGGCAGCACTCCACTGATTATTTCATTATATTTTATTTAAATTTGAGAAAACTAACCGTTGTACAGTCAGACGGTAATTAATTTTGTTACCGTTACATTTAAACCGTTGCAACCATTTGGAATCTGTACCGTTACAGTTTGGTCTATAAAAACACCTTAATCCAACACAACAAAATCACACAATAACCCAGTTATACTTTAATCGTTTCGTAAAAATGGTCCCGTGGAATGCAAATGAGGATATCGCGTTAACGAGGGCCTACCTCGTTGTGAGAAACACATGGGTTCATGAAGTCAATACCCCAATTTCGTTTTGGCACCGGGTGTCGGGGATATTCAATAATTTAACCGGCACAAATGACCGCTCCAAGGATTCGATCGTTCGTAGGTGGTTTCTTCTCTGGTCCAGGTGTCTCCGTTGGAACGTCCTTTATGAAGCCACGATGGAGAGGCACCCTAATGTTCAAGAAGACATTGCAAATGCAACTCACTCGTGGCGACTACTACCGTGAACAAATGACTAACTTCACCTATTTTGCGTCATGGCGATTGTTGCGAGATAAAATTAATAATTAATGTTTACGGTTGTTTAATATTTATTTTGTAATGGTGTTTAAATTTTTAATGAAAGTTCACCGTGATTATGTTATGTGAAAGTATGATTTGTATAGGGGTAAAACATAAACCAAGGTCAAAATGTAAACGGTCAAAAATCACGGTCAAAAGTGAAGGTAAAACGTGGCATATTATCATTGGTCAAGAAAAAGACCGTTTCTTTGTACCAGTACAGTAACAACAACCAGAAAACGATCCACGAGAACCCTACCAGCACATGTGGCGGTGGTGTTACCGTGCTGGTAAATGGGTACCAGTGCCCAATTCTGGTAGCGCCCCGTCCCCCCTAATATTTTGTTTCATTCCCACATGGCAACCAAACATGACATGGAATGATAATGATCCATTACATTACGTTATCCATTCCATTACCTCATCCATTCCATTACCCCATACCAAACAGACCATATCTGTGACAACTCGGGTAAATCTCTCTCTTGATTTCTACTCCCTATTGATTCCTATCTGTTTGTTTATTCCCTTCGTTGTTTCTTTTGTTACTTACGCAATTTTCGGGACGAAAATTCTTTTAACGTGGGGATGATGTGACACCTGGCAAAATTCGGGTTAACAACGTTGTCTAGATGAAAGTCTACCTTAGCGAGTCACGCGTATATTGTACTTAACTGGGTTAGTTAAGTCGGGTTATGGTTCGGGAAACTATTGGTTAGTCTAGAAGATCATTGGATGTTGGTCTAGAGATTCGGTAGATGTCAGTCCTTAACCAAGTGTACAAACGGTGACGATTTGTAGGATCGTCAGGGCATACGAACGTACGAGTCTCGAGTCCCGGGAATTGGTGAACGAGTGTAAATATGTGTATTTACTTGTGTTATGTGTTTACAATCATTATGTGACTTGTCGGTACATGAATATGCATTAACATATGTTAAAACGGGGTTTAACGCGCAAAACACACCTTCTGTGGGGCTATAGGCGATTAGCTGTTGGGGATAGCCTAATCGCATGCTGTTGGGGCGAGTAGGCAGATGCCTACAGGCGAGTAGGGCTACTCGCATGAATAGTCATGCGATTAGGCACCCTACTCGCGTATAAACCTGCACAATCGCATGGAACGGGCTGGACGACTAGAAACGCCTATAAATACAACACTTAACCTCCTAAACTCAATTAGACAAACCCTAGTCGTCCCATAACCGCCCCAAACACTGAAACTACCTCTGGAAGGCGATTTTGATCAAAAACACAAGGTTTCAAGGTCTAACCATCAATCTTTTACAATTCCAAGGTTTGATTCTCATCCATAACACTTTGTAAAATGTTTTTTAATCAATCCCTAATGGTCCAGACCTGTTCATAAACGAAAAGGCTTTCTGAAAATCGTCAATAAGAGTTATTAATCGATTATAATTAATAAACATGCGTTATGGGTATGTATGATTAGAAAGATAGGATTTTTATGAATCTTGATGATGTTTTGATGTGTTATCATGCTAGGTCAGAATTGATATTGATAGTATGATGATAGAAACCTGATTAATTGATTATTAGGGTTATTGTTATGTATGTTGGTATGATATTGCATGCTACGTGTATGTGCTTGGATTGCTCTAGTTGCATGCAGGACTGATTTTACGAGGATGAACGAAGGGTTTTGGGTTAAACATGTTTAGGATAGTGTTTGGGATGATATTGGGTAGTTACACACGCTCTGGATCTGATTTGGAGCGTTAAACGCGCGAAAAACCGGAACAGCAAGGCTACAGGCGAGTAGCCTTGCTAATCGCATGTAACAGGGGCGAGTAGGCCCCACTCGCATGCCATAGGGGCGATTAGGCCCCACTCGCGTGATACTGGGGCGAGTAGCCCAATCGCCAGTCAACAGGGGCGAGTAGCCCCTAATCGCGTGGCTTAAGGGCGATTAGCCCCAGTCGCGTGACATGACATGCGATTAGCCGCCCTAATCGCGTGTACTGCTGCTGTAAGTGTATATTGGCATACCGAGACCTGATTTGACATGTAGTAACATGCTAGGAACCCCGTAACATATCTAGTAACTTGGTAACATATATTTAGATGTATTTCGGTGATACGTGAACTATGTGCTATGACTTGTTGTGCGTAAACGTATGTTAAGTATACTTACGTTATTGTATGTTTTGGAACGTAAACATAACACGGGGAGTCTCGGGTCACCAATGGGATGTCGAGTCTTGTACTTTGGGTCAGTTAAACAGTCACGGTATTTTTAAACGAACTTGGTTATGGTCTGGACATCTAGGGACTAATTAACCTGCGGGTTATTAGTCTAAGTACTTGTAACTGTCGTATGTTAGGTCGCCACTTTACGGGACTAGCATAGCAGCTGAGTTTGCTCGGGTTAAGGAGTAAAGGAACTTAAGGTGAGTTTACGGCCCCTCTTTTAAACTGGTTTACACTTTTCGGGGAGAAAACATGTGTTAAAACAATTATGTGGTAACAACTGTCATACTATGGGTTTCTAACGTATACTACACGATCTTTGGAAGTCCCGGGGGGAACCATGAATGTGCGGGTTTGCACAACGGGGAAATGTGAATAGCGCTATTGGGAGTGACCAACCCCGCTCGTCGGCTTGGAGGGCCGGGCGAGTGCATATTGTCTCAAACAGGAACAACAGGAACATTTGGAACTATTCGGGCACAAAACTGGTATTCGAGTTAGTAATGGTTTTCCAATCGTGGTAGTAACAAAACGTACGCCTAGCTAGCGTATACTGGTTTTCTATTTGTTATAGTATGGACAGGTGGACTTGGTACTTGAACTGCAAACCTGTAAACTCACCAGCATTTTTGTGCTGACGTAAACTTTTACATGTTTTCTCAGGTCGCTAAGGTAGCACAGGGGAACTAGGGCGCACGCGTCTGCACGGCGTCTAGATAGAGTTGCATGATTTCACAAACATTGAACTTGGTTTATTTATGTTGGACTTTATTTTGAATAAGCTTCCGCTGTAAACGGGATTTAAAACTATGTTTTGGTATTGCATTAATTACATTTAGGCTTGTTTATTGTGATCGTTGGTTTGGATCCTGGTTTGTCATGCGCCTCGCGGTAAAACTCCGCAAGTGGATTTTGAGGGTGTGACAGATTGGTATCAGAGCCAATGGTTATAGTGAACTAGGACTGCATGTAGAGTCTAGTCTATAGCCGAGTCGCACACACTAGACGATCACATGGTACTAAACGTTATAGTGGTTTACGTATGGTCTTGTCGGGGTGTCTCTAAATCGTTGGTCTTTCTGCGTTACATCATCCGTTCTATTTTAGGTTGGGTTACTTGTTTCCTAGGCAGTGTAGTCTATTGGGGTAACTCGTGTGCTCTTGAGATTTGTCCAAGGCTCGGACATCTCCCCTGTCGCACTCCAATAGAAACACTTGTCATGAACTACCGTAGTATTACGGTGTGTAGCTAAGAGTCTATGTTCGGTGATTTGAACTTTGAACTAGGAGAACACTTGGAGGACCATGTAGAGCGTTTTATCATTTTGGGTGCACACAAAATCATAAAACGAAATGCATGGAAGCACTAGTGAGCTCTGAGTTTGAGGGGATAGTCCTGGATTGGATCTGGCTTTGATCTTGTGAACATTAGTGGTTATCTTTAACTGCGAAACTAAATTTTCTCGTTCTTTCTGCCAGAATCATATCTGGAGTGCGTGGAGGACGAGGAGGTGGTCGCAATGGTGGACGCGGTGGTGGTCGTGGTGGTGCTGGTGGTCGTGGTGGAGGTATTAACCTGTCACAGGCTGATCTGAACAACTTGCTCCAGGCTGCCTTTCAGTTAGGGCACAACGGTGGTGGTAAGTTGTTTTATCTGTTTTCTTTGCCTCATTGGTGAACCTTGTGTACTTTATTCGTGGTTTCTCATACGTTTCATTTCAGGTGGTCCTGTTGACCCACCCCCACCCATGTGCACCTATAAGATGTTCCGGGACTGCAAACCCCAGGAATTCTCTGGCACCGAGGGTGCGGTCAGTTTGCTTAGGTGGTTGGAGAAAGTGGAGTCGGTATTCCTGATGTGTAACTGTCTCCCAGAAGATCGGGTGAAGTATTCGGCTGCGTTATTTCAGGACGTGGCATTGACTTGGTGGAATGGTATTACCCAGAACATGGGTATTGGGGAGGCATATGCTATGCCATGGGAGAACTTTGTGCAGTTGCTGAAGCGGGAGTATTGCCCGAGAGAAGAGTACAGAAGCTGGAACATGAGGTGTGGAACCTCAAGATGAATGGGTCGGAAATCGAGAAGTATACGGTTAGGAGGAATGAGTTGGCAGTGCTATGTCCCGATTTGCACGTGCCAGAGTATCGTAAGATTGAACATTATGTCTCAGGGTTGGTGCCGGAAATTGCAGGGTTAGTGGCTGCTGGGAATCATCCTACTTATGCGGAGGTAGTTCGATCTGCACATAGGATGACTAATTTAAAGGTGAATGAAGGGATTTTGCCGGCGAAAGGTTCGACTGCTAAGGCTCCAGAGAACAATAAGCGCAAGTGGGAAAGCGACGGGAAAGGGTCTGGGTCTGCACAGCAGGGTAAAAAGTTTGATAATGGGGGTTCATCGTCTTCGGGTAATAAGCAGGGTGGTTATGCGGGAAAACTGCCCAAATGCAACAAATGTGGACGCCATCACCAAGGGAACTGCGACAGTAACCGTTGTCACCGCTGCCAGCGAACAGGCCACTATGCTAAAGATTGTCGGGTTACACTTCCATCAACTCAGGCTCCGACTAACAGCTCAGCTCCGACTACTCAGGGGACTACAGGGAAACAAGGGTGCTACAACTGCGGTGACACTGGGCACTACAAGAAGGATTGCCCAAAACTGAAACAGGGTGGAAACAACGGGAATGGTAACAACGGGGGCGGCGGCAGAAATGCACGTGCCTTCGTCATTGGAGCTGCTGAGGCTAGGCAGGACCCTGATACAGTCACCGGTACGTTTCTTCTCAATAATCATTCTGTTAGCGTGTTATTTGATTCTGGTGCCGACAAGAGTTTTGTATCCATGGACGTTAGTCGACTGCTAGATGTAGTACCTGTACCATTAGAGACCAAGTATATTATTGAGTTGGCTGACGGGAAAACGATTGAAGCTACTAGTGTTCTTCGGGAGTGTCAGTTAGAGTTGTCGGGTTTATCGTTCCCCATCGACCTTATGCGGTACCATTGGGTAGTTTTGACGTTGTGGTAGAATGGATTGGTTATCTTTGTATCGCGCGGAGATTGTCTGTTACGATAAGGTTATTCGGATTCCTCTCCCTGATGGAGAATTTCTTTCTGTATACGGTATCAAGGGTGGTGTTTCACTAAACATCATCTCTAGCATGAAAGCCCTTAAGTGTCTTCGAAAGGGTTATCCAGCCGTTTTGGCGCTCTTATCTGTTTCCACTAGTGATGAGAAGAAGATTGACGACATTCCGGTGGTACGCGAGTTTTCTGATGTTTTTCCCGATGATTTATCTGGTCTTCCTCCTCATCGTCAAGTCGAGTTCGGTATTGATCTCGTACCAGGGGCTGCTCCTATTGCTCGGGCCCCCTATCGTCTTGCACCTCCCGAGATGCAGGAGTTGTCTAGTCAGTTACAGGAACTCTTGGACAAGGGTTTCATCCGGCCAAGTTCTTCCCCTTGGGGAGCCCCGATTTTATTCGTCAAGAAGAAGGATGGGAGTTTCCGATTGTGTGTAGACTACAGAGAACTGAACAAGTTGACCATCAAGAACCGTTATCCTCTTCCGCGTATCGACGATCTATTCGACCAGCTTCAGGGTTCTAGTTATTATTCCAAGATCGATTTAAGGTCCGGTTATCACCAGCTGCGCGTCAGGGAGGCTGACGTTGCAAAGACTGCTTTTTCGAACACGTTATGGCCATTTCGAATTCTTGGTCATGCCTTTCGGTCTCACGAACGCACCGGCGGTTTTCATGGACTTGATGAACCGCGTCTGTAAACCGTATCTGGACAAGTTTGTCATTGTGTTTATTGATGACATTCTGATCTACTCAAAGAACGAGGCCGAACACGGGGAACATCTGCGGTTAGTTTTGGAACTTTTACGACGGGAGCAACTTTACGCCAAGTTCTCAAAGTGTGACTTTTGGTTACGCGAAGTTCAATTCCTAGGACATGTGGTTAATGAACTAGGAATTCATGTCGATCCAGCAAAAATCGAAGCGATCAAGGACTGGGGAGCACCAAAGACGCCAACTGAGGTGCGGCAATTCCTAGGCCTTGCGGGCTACTATCGTCGTTTCATTCAGGGGTTCTCGAAGATTGCTCAACCCCTCACCACTCTCACTCAGAAGGATAGGAAGTTCGACTGGGGTGAATCACAAGAGTCCGCGTTTGAAGAACTGAAGTCTAAACTGTGTTCTGCTCCTATTCTGTCTTTACCTGAGGGTCCTGATGATTTTGTCGTTTACTGTGATGCTTCCATTCATGGACTCGGTTGCGTGTTGATGCAACGCGAGAAAGTGATTGCGTATGCTTCTCGTCAACTCAAAGTGCACGAGAAGAACTACACAACTCATGACTTGGAGTTGGGTGCCGTGGTATTCGCGTTGAAAATTTGGAGACATTACTTGTACGGTACCAAATGCACCATCTACACCGATCACAAGAGTCTCCAACACATTTTCGACCAACAACACTTGAACATACGGCAGCGTCGCTGGATTGAACTTTTGAACGATTATGATTGTGCTATTAAGTACCATCCTGGCAAGGCGAATGTTGTAGCAGACGCCTTGAGCAGGAAGGAATCTTCTAAACCTCGTCGCGTTCGGGCGTTGCAGCTCACTATCCATTCGTCGTTACCTGATCAACTCCGTTCTGCCCAGTTAGAAGCTTTGAAGGAGGAAAACCTTAAAGCTGAAACCATGCACGGTGCCGACAAGCACCTAGAGCGAAGGCCTGATGGCCTGCACTATTTCGCAGAACGCATATGGGTTCCTTTATTCGGGGGACTACGTGGGCTCGTTCTTGATGAAGCTCATAAGTCCCGATATTCTATTCATCCTGGCTCGGATAAAATGTACCAAGATTTGAAGGTACTTTACTGGTGGCCAAACATGAGGTCGGACATAGCCTCATACGTGAACAAATGCTTGACCTGTGCTAAGGTCAAAGTGGAATACCAGAAACCGTCGGGTCTCCTGCAACAACCTGAAATTCCGGAATGGAAATGGGAACGGATTACTATGGATTTTGTCACACAACTTCCTAAGTCACCAAGCGGGAACGACAAGATATGGGTGATTGTCGATCGGTTAACGAAATCAGCCCATTTTCTTGCTATTAAGGAGACCGACACCATGGATCGTTTGGCTCGTCTCTACTTGAAAGAAGTTGTTTCTAAGCACGGGGTGCCAGTTTCTATAATCTCGGATCGCGATTCTCGCTTTACTTCTCACTTCTGGAAGTATTTGCACAAAGCTCTGGGTACACAACTAGACATGAGTACGGCTTACCATCCACAGACTGACGGTCAGAGTGAGCGTACGATTCAAACTTTAGAAGACATGCTGCGGGCATGTGTGATCGATTTTGGCAAGGGTTGGGAAGCTCATCTGCCGTTGGTAGAATTCTCGTACAACAACAGTTATCACACGAGCATCAAGGCTGCTCCGTTCGAAGCACTGTACGGACGGAAATGCCGCTCTCCTCTTTGTTGGGCTGAAGTGGGTGAGAGTCAACTCACTGGGCCTGAACTAGTGTACGAAACTTCGGAAAAGATCGTACAAATTCGTAATCGGTTGGCGGCGGCACGGGACCGGCAAAAGAGTTATGCTGATCAGCGTCGCAAACCACTAGAGTTCCAAGTCAACGACAAGGTACTTCTAAAAGTCTCACCGTGGAAGGGCGTCATACGCTTTGGAAAGCGTGGCAAACTCAATCCGCGATATGTCGGCCCATTTACGATCCTGGAACGGATTGGGCCGGTGGCATATCGACTTGATCTACCGACGGAGCTCGGTAACATACATAACGTCTTTCACGTGTCAAACTTGAAGAAGTGTCTGGCTGACGAGTCTCTCATCGTTCCACTAGAAGAGATCAAGGTTGATGATCGTCTTCGGATTGTGGAAGAACCTGTGGAGATCCTTGATTACAAGATTCGTAGCCTACGTCACAGCAAGATTCGTATCGTTAAGGTTCGGTGGAACTCGAACCGGGGACCGGAATATACGTGGGAACGGGAGGATCAGATGAAGTCTAAGTATCCTCACCTCTTTCCTAAGGAAGCGTTCGAGTCGAGGCATGTCTCTTCGGCAGCTGAATGAATCTCGGGTCGAGATTCCTTTTAACGTGGGGATGATGTGACAACTCGGGTAAATCTCTCTCTTGATTTCTACTCCCTATTGATTCCTATCTGTTTGTTTATTCCCTTCGTTGTTTCTTTTGTTACTTACGCAATTTTCGGGACGAAAATTCTTTTAACGTGGGGATGATGTGACACCTGGCAAATTCGGGTTAACAACGTTGTCTAGATGAAAGTCTACCTTAGCGAGTCACGCGTATATTGTACTTAACTGGGTTAGTTAAGTCGGGTTATGGTTCGGGAACTATTGGTTAGTCTAGAAGATCATTGGATGTTGGTCTAGAGATTCGGTAGATGTCAGTCCTTAACCAAGTGTACAAACGGTGACGATTTGTAGGATCGTCAGGGCATACGGAACGTACGAGTCTCGAGTCCCGGGAATTGGTGAACGAGTGTAAATATGTGTATTTACTTGTGTTATGTGTTTACAATCATTATGTGACTTGTCGGTACATGAATATGCATTAACATATGTTAAAACGGGGTTTAACGCGCAAAACACACCTTCTGTGGGGCTATAGGCGATTAGGCTGTTGGGGATAGCCTAATCGCATGCTGTTGGGGCGAGTAGGCAGATGCCTACAGGCGAGTAGGGCTACTCGCATGAATAGTCATGCGATTAGGCACCCTACTCGCGTATAAACCTGCACAATCGCATGGAACGGGCTGGACGACTAGAAACGCCTATAAATACAACACTTAACCTCCTAAACTCAATTAGACAAACCCTAGTCGTCCCATAACCGCCCCAAACACTGAAACTACCTCTGGAAGGCGATTTTGATCAAAAACACAAGGTTTCAAGGTCTAACCATCAATCTTTTACAATTCCAAGGTTTGATTCTCATCCATAACACTTTGTAAAATGTTTTTAATCAATCCCTAATGGTCCAGACCTGTTCATAAACGAAAAGGCTTTCTGAAAATCGTCAATAAGAGTTATTAATCGGATTATAATTAATAAACATGCGTTATGGGTATGTATGATTAGAAAGATAGGATTTTTATGAATCTTGATGATGTTTTGATGTGTTATCATGCTAGGTCAGAATTGATATTGATAGTATGATGATAGAAACCTGATTAATTGATTATTAGGGTTATTGTTATGTATGTTGGTATGATATTGCATGCTACGTGTATGTGCTTGGATTGCTCTAGTTGCATGCAGGACTGATTTTACGAGGATGAACGAAGGGTTTTGGGTTAAACATGTTTAGGATAGTGTTTGGGATGATATTGGGTAGTTACACACGCTCTGGATCTGATTTGGAGCGTTAAACGCGCGAAAAACCGGAACAGCAAGGCTACAGGCGAGTAGCCTTGCTAATCGCATGTAACAGGGGCGAGTAGGCCCCCACTCGCATGCCATAGGGGCGATTAGGCCCCACTCGCGTGATACTGGGGCGAGTAGCCCAATCGCCAGTCAACAGGGGCGAGTAGCCCCTAATCGCGTGGCTTAAGGGGCGATTAGCCCCAGTCGCGTGACATGACATGCGATTAGCCGCCCTAATCGCGTGTACTGCTGCTGTAAGTGTATATTGGCATACCGAGACCTGATTTGACATGTAGTAACATGCTAGGAACCCCGTAACATATCTAGTAACTTGGTAACATATATTTAGATGTATTTCGGTGATACGTGAACTATGTGCTATGACTTGTTGTGCGTAAACGTATGTTAAGTATACTTACGTTATTGTATGTTTTGGAACGTAAACATAACACGGGGAGTCTCGGGTCACCAATGGGATGTCGAGTCTTGTACTTTGGGTCAGTTAAACAGTCACGGTATTTTTAAACGAACTTGGTTATGGTCTGGACATCTAGGGACTAATTAACCTGCGGGTTATTAGTCTAAGTACTTGTAACTGTCGTATGTTAGGTCGCCACTTTACGGGACTAGCATAGCAGCTGAGTTTGCTCGGGTTAAGGAGTAAAGGAACTTAAGGTGAGTTTACGGCCCCTCTTTTAAACTGGTTTACACTTTTCGGGGGAGAAAACATGTGTTAAAACAATTATGTGGTAACAACTGTCATACTATGGGTTTCTAACGTATACTACACGATCTTTGGAAGTCCCGGGGGGAACCATGAATGTGCGGGTTTGCACAACGGGGAAATGTGAATAGCGCTATTGGGAGTGACCAACCCCGCTCGTCGGCTTGGAGGGCCGGGCGAGTGCATATTGTCTCAAACAGGAACAACAGGAACATTTGGAACTATTCGGGCACAAAACTGGTATTCGAGTTAGTAATGGTTTTCCAATCGTGGTAGTAACAAAACGTACGCCTAGCTAGCGTATACTGGTTTTCTATTTGTTATAGTATGGACAGGTGGACTTGGTACTTGAACTGCAAACCTGTAAACTCACCAGCATTTTTGTGCTGACGTAAACTTTTACATGTTTTCTCAGGTCGCTAAGGTAGCACAGGGGAACTAGGGCGCACGCGTCTGCACGGCGTCTAGATAGAGTTGCATGATTTCACAAACATTGAACTTGGTTTATTTATGTTGGACTTTATTTTGAATAAGCTTCCGCTGTAAACGGGATTTTAAAACTATGTTTTGGTATTGCATTAATTACATTTAGGCTTGTTTATTGTGATCGTTGGTTTGGATCCTGGTTTGTCATGCGCCTCGCGGTAAAACTCCGCAAGTGGATTTTGAGGGTGTGACAATATCTGTTTAAAAAAATTCCGTTTAAGAGCACCTCCAATGCGAAGGAAGCGGACGGTTTGGATATTTGGACGAACCAACCAAACAATATTCACAATTAGAGGAGATAACCTCCCTCAAGTCCGTCCACTCAACTCGACTAGTCCAAGACAATTTCTTGGGGACCGCATGCAAATATTATGTTCCATTTGAAATAAAATAAAAAAAATTGAATTCAAAAATATTATGTACATGTTGAAATGAAAAAAAAAAAATACAAAAATTGAATTCAAATTTTCAATATTTGAATCTAAACCATTGGAAAAAAAAAATTAAATATCAACCCAACTCACTTAAACATTCACCCCTCAACCATTTCTTTCTTTCACTCTATAGATTTAGAGGCGTAGTTGTATTTTTTTTTCTTTTACTTTGTTTTCGGTTTGTTATTTTTTTCTAATTTATTTTAGGTGTGTTGTTTTATTTATTGTTGTGTATTTTAATATTAATTTATTATATTATTTTACTAATTTTGTGAAAATAACGTTTAAAATAACGGACGTTAATCATGCATCAGGTGGTGACGTTGATAGCCAAAAGACAAGAGTGTACATGCACCAATCGGGTTTGTCTCGATTACTAAGTGTTATATGCCTTATGTCTAAGGCTTGATACAAAACCACTATTGAGTCGGGGTCTCATTGGAAGCAGGCTCTCTATTCTCACAAGGCAGAGGTAAGGCTGTCTACATCTTACCCTTCTCAGACCCTACCTTAGCTTTTGCTATTGGTGGAATTAACTGAGTATGATGATGATGATGATGTTTTTTTAATTATATTTGCCTTATTTTTTTAATTTTAATTATTAAATAATATTGTTTATTTAATAAAATAAATGAATGTATAAATTTAGGTAAATAAATAAAAAGAGGAAAAGTAGGTGATGAGGTGGAGGTTTGAAATGGTTTGGGGTTGGAGAAAAAAAGTGGGTTTGGTTTGAAATGGGTTGAAATGATGTGACATGATAACGTGGCAATTTAGAATGGTTTGGAATTGGATGAATTGTGGGTGCTCTAAGAGCATTCACATCCCCTCCACCAAATCCTATCCATCAAATTACACTAAAAATCACTACTCCACCCCTAAATCCTCTCTCTCCTAATTAAAATAATAATACTTTTTCATACTTTTATCATTACATTTTCTCTCTCCCCACTCACAACTACTTATAAAAATATTAAAATATATATAGGGGTGAAAAGTAGCTTTTCATATTTAGGGTGGAACAGTGCTTCCACCAAATATTTTCTCTCTCCTCCACTCACAACAACTTACACTCACCCCATATAATTTGGTGGGCACACTCACATACATTTGATGGATGGGATGTGAGTGCTCTAATAATTTGATTTCTTAGATATATTTTAATCTTTTAAATATTAGCATCACTAGCTTTTATCCCGGGAGCGTCCCGAGGTTAAAATATCTAATATGACAACATAATTAATGATTTGTCAATACATGATTAATGAATATTATTATTATTATTATTATTATTATTATTATTATTATTATTATTATTATTATTACTACTACTACTACTACTACTATTGAACAAATCTCTGCCATAGGTTATCATATTCAAATATATAAAAAAAGGAATCTCTACCTATGAAGTTATGTTTATCGTTTCTTATTCAAATATAAAAAACCCTAAGTAGTGATTTATTAGTAGAGTAAAATATATTTGAAAACAAAATTCCAGAAAAATAGTCGTTTTTTTTTCTCCGTTTTTATATAGCACTATGGTACTCGTTGGAAAGATAATAAAACGCTCGTTAATTTGGTGTAATTTTTTTTCTTTAAAAAATTCCGTATATAAAAGATATTAACGTTTAAAAGTTATGGGAGAAAACATTAGAGAAAAAAATTAATTTTGTTTTTAAATTCTTATTTTTTCCTAAAATAATCTATAACTATTATCTATTATCTATTAATATATATAAAAGAATTGAACATTGCTGACGTGGCGTGTAATGATGCCTTTAACCTCTCCATGAAATTGCCACGTGGCATCATAATTGAAAGATTTTAGTGTTTTTGAATTATTTCCTTTTTTAATTAAAAAAGATAAACATAAAACTCTAAATTTATCTCTCTATCTCTCAATTCTCAATTACTAAAATTAAATTGAGTTATTTTAAGAAAGAAGAATTTAAAAACAAATTTAAATTTTTCTCTCTTATGTTCCTCCCATAATTTTTAAACGTTAATATCTTTTATATTCGAGGTTTTTTAAATAAAAAAATTACACAAAATTAACGAGCGTTTTATTATCTTTCCAACGAGTACCATAGTGCTATATAAAAACGGAGAAAAAACGACTATTTTTTGTGGGGTTATGTTCATACAGAAAAAAAACACAAAGTGTTCAGGTTATTCATTAAACATGTTTTTTCTTTTAAACCAGGTTCTTATCTACGATGTTGAAATTCAGCCAATCGCCATGCTATCATTGGAATTTTACTCTTCTAAAGATGGATAGGTATACTTCATCAAGAGAAACTAAGAGAAAGAATCGCGCAACACTGCAACACATGGTGTCACCTTATAGCAAAGTTATTTTTTTTATTTATTTAATTACAAGAATAATAATTATTACTATTAGTATTAGTATTATTAGAATGGTTATATTTTTCAACACTTATCATTAATTCTACATCTATATAAGTCAAAGTCAAATTGTAACATATTTTAAATTACGCAAAGATGATTATATGTTGAAGGTTATCCTTTTAATACTGTATTATGTTTAATATGGTTTATGCTTTTTATTTTTTTAACTTTTTAAATAAATGTTTTTTTAACTAATACTGATTATGTTTAAGTTATTTACTCTTTTCGTGATTTGGGTTTTCTTCTTTTATCATTTTTATTAAATCATATTAAATTTTTCAACCCCGGGACCTTCCGGGGTAATCAGCTAGTAGATTTATATAAAAAAAAAAACTCAAAAATTAAAATATCCCACGTGATGCTACGTGACACATTCAAAAAGGGGCGAGGCCTCAATTGAATGGCAAATCATCATAAGTAATTTTTTTTATTAATAGTTTTTTTTTTTTTTGAACGGCAAATTTCACTCCTTATGGGACTTGAACCCATGACCTCCCCCTTAGATGTTCCTAGAAGCTTTGCTTCTACCATTGGGCCACCAACCCCAATGATTTTTTTTATTAATAGTTAACTTATAGATAACAAAATATCTAAATTCTTCTAAAACTAATCATAACGTTATTCGGTTTTTAGTCCAATTTAGACCGGTCCGACTTTACCGACCAACAAACCAGTTGTATGGACGTTTCGATGATTTATTCAGCTTTCAGAACATTGTATTCAATAAACCAAAATCATTCTTAATAAAAAGTCAGCTTTCTTTAAAATCTAACTAAAAGATTCTTTTTTTGATTTTTTATACTTGTTATGGTAGGGTGAAGGCGACTGGAATACTAATTACAACAACCAGTATTAGTCAATTTCTTTATAAATATATGATTAGATATATATTTTACTAGGTTAGAGTCTCGTGGGGACCCACGGTTCACCCCAAAGCAAAATGAAAAAAAAATAGGAAAATAAGAATTGTATTATGCAATTTGTTTTGGTTACTAAATGTTTGATATTGCAATATGTATGAATTTTGATGTTAAATGCAAAATGTCATCTAACAGTTTAATGTAACAAAATGATGGATATATTGAGTAAGTAAAGTTTAATTTGACGACTGCAAACTACATAGCATACTATCACAATATCACACATTACATTATTTGGTTAATATCTATATTCTAATCATAACTAAGCTTAAGCATATAACACTTATCATTCAGTTGGGGCTTAACGAACTTCAACCAATATCACAGATTACATCATTTGGGTAATATCTATATTCTAATCATAACTAAGCTTAAGCATAGAACACTTATCATTTAGTTGGGGCTTAACAAACTTCAACCAATGGTCTATTTTCATTACTTCAATCAAAATCTTCAAGTCTTGCTCATTGATAGCTGGTTTTTCACCTTCGAAGTTGTTATCATTGTCATCACGATCCTCGGAGTGCAGCTCATTTACAATAATTTATGAAAACCTCCACCATTGTATTCCATATTTGTGTTCTACATAAAATATAGTTGTTGTAAAGATATGGATACGGTGATAAGTAAATCAAGAAACAATCCTTAACCCACTTACTTGAATGGGTAGCTTAAATTTTACATGTTATCTTTCCAATGGTTCAAACCGATTACATAGCTAAAAAACAACTAATAAGAAAATGGGTCTAATGTCACATGTTGTAACATAAATTTCCTAAATTTTATTAAAAAAATAGACACCAAAAGGATCAACCCCAGACCTATTTGAACATGTAGCCAAAAGGACTCATTGTACACACACCTTAGGAAACTTTTGACATGTTACAAAATGCCGCCAAAAAAACGTCATTATTTAAACTGTGTAAATATAGTACTTAACAATTAAAAATCTTAGAGTTAATAGCCAAAATCGTCCCTGAGGTTTGGTGGTTTTTGCCACTTCTGCCCAAAAATGAAACGTGCTACAACTGGGTCCGTAGGCTTTTGTTTTTTTGCCAATTTCGTCCCTGACAGCAAACTCAGTTAATTTTAGATGTTAAGTCTAGGGGTAATTTTGTCTTTTTGGGTTCCACACTTTCAAAACCCCTTTAAATCAGACGAGTCATCTTCTTTATAACCCCATGAACCCTAATCGAACTCCAGCCATAAAACCCTAACAATCAGCCCTAAATCGACCTCCAATCCACAACCCGTTTCTTCTCTCTCTTTTTTTATCCTTATTTTTAACATTTTTATTTATTTTTACAGTCATGAACTGAGAACACCAATGGCTGCAGTCATAGGATTGCTGGACATTCTTATATCTGATGAAAGTCTCACAAACGAGCAATATGCAACAGTTAGCCAAATTCGTAGATGCTCAACAGCTCTCCTACGGCTTCTCAACAATATTTTGGACATTAGCAAGGTAACATTACAAATAATAATAATAATTTTATCAGGTTTCAGAGATATAGAATACTTTATCTATATTTGAGTTATAATCTAACAGAGTTATAAATTGCAGGTTGAATCAGGAAAATTGGTTCTTGAAGAAGCCGAATTTGACATGGGGCGAGAACTTGAAGGACTAGTAGATATGTTTTCTGTGCAGTGCAAAAACCACAATGTGGAAATCGTTATAGATCTCTCTGGTATTTGCCATAACAGCATTATTATTACTAAATTTTATCTCTACTTAATGGTTAATAATATATTTGTTCTCCGTGTTGTGATCAGATGATATGCCAAAAGTTGTTCAAGGGGATTCTGCTAGAGTTGTTCAGATTTTTGCTAATCTAATCAGCAATTCAATCAAATTTACATCATGTAAGAGCTAAGTTAGTGCCAAAACTAGTTATCTTGATGACATTTCAATAACTTAGGCAAGCCCAGTTGATATTAGAAACTGACTTACAGCAGGATACATTATTCTGAGAGGATGGTGTGAAGATCCGCGTTCTTGTAATGAAAATGGGAATTTTTCACTTGATCAAAAAGCTTTATGGCCTGCACCAAAGAATAAACTGATACAACAGGAAAGCCAAGAGAAACATTCCTGCAAGGACAAAAAAGTGATTCTTTGGTTTGAAGTTGACGATACTGGATGTGGTATAAATTTTTACCACTAATAAAGAACATTATACATTCTGCTTTTAACCAAAAGACGATTATCGGGTTGTGGATTGGAGGTCGATTTAGGGCTGATTGTTAGGGTTTTATGGCTGGAGTTCGATTAGGGTTCATGGGGTTATAAAGAAGATGACTCGTCTGATTTAAAGGGGTTTTGAAAGTGTGGAACCCAAAAAGACAAAATTACCCCTAGACTTAACGTCTAAAATTAACTGAGTTTGCTGTCAGGGACGAAATTGGCAAAAAAACAAAAGCCTACGGACCTAGTTGTAGCACGTTTCATTTTTGGGCAGAAGTGGCAAAAACCACCAAACCTCAGGGACGATTTTGGCTATTAACTCAAAATCATAATAAATAACATCAAAATCATAATCAATCATTTAAATCAATGACATTAAAATAATTTGCGTCTGAAATTGCCTTACCCATTATATACAAATTAATATTGACATCTTAAAATTAGCACACTTATTGAAATCAATATGATGATTATCGTTTAGTGACAATTGATTAACAGAAAGTAGTAATATCAAAATGAAAGTCGGTCAACAATGTTAAAATGAAATTCGTAATATTAGTAACATCAATAAATAAGATTAAAAATCTTAATAAATAATATCAAAATCATAATCAATCATTCAAATAAATGACATTAAAATCATCCGCGTCTCAATTTGCATTACCCATTATATACAAATTATTATTGACATCTTTAATAATCATTATTAGTTGTGATTGAAATAATATAATTCTTTAACAGAAAGTAAAATTTTGAAAATTTATATTATCATTTAATTTTGTTGTTAAAATTGGTATGACGATTAAATGATTTTATTATTTGTTAAGGTTTGTATAGTATTGTTGTGTCTCAAACAATTCTGCAAAATCGGAAATAGTGTGCCTCGATTGACGTGATTGAGTAGGAATATTTGTTTATATATTTGAATTATAAAAAATGGAAAGATTGGTAACTGTCGTGAATTGGTCAACAACGCTTAAAATTAGTACAATCAAACTCAAAGACATAAAGTCAAAGAATTGACCTCAATCAAATTAACAAAAACGTAAAAAAATTTTACTCAGATTGGGTCAACAATATTAAAATTAAGGTCGTAATATTAGTAATAGCATTGAAAATTATCTTCAATACATTATATATTTTAGGAAATTGTTAAATAGATTTAAATTATATTTATTATTAAAAGAATAATAAAAGTGTATGAAAATAAATGTACACTCCTATCTTCGGATTATATTTAAATTATAAACTGTTAAATAGATTTAAATAAATGTTTAAAGGAAAGTCGTATAGGTTTAAAAGAATATATCGTTTCATGACAATTGATTAAAGGAAAGTCTTTGAATTATAAAAAATGGAAGGATTGGTAATTGACGTGAATTGGTCAACAATACTTAAAATTAACACAATTAAACTCAAAGACATATAGTCAAAGAATTGACGTCCATCAATTTAACAAAAACGTAAAAAGTTTTTACTCAGATTCGGTCAACAATATTAAAATAAAGGTCGTAATATTAGTAATAGCATTGAAAATATATTTTGAATACATTATATATTTTAGGAAACTATTAAATATATTTAAATTATATTTATTATTAACAGAATAATAAAAGTGTAGGAAAATAAATGTACATTGTTATCTTTGGATTATATTTAAATTATAAACTGTTAAATAAATTTAACATTGTTAAATAGATTTAAATAAATGTTTGAAAGAAAGTCGTATATGTTTAAAAGAATATCGTTTCATGACAATTGATTAAAGGAAAGTTGTAATATCAAAATTAAAGTCGGTCAACAATATAAAATGAATTTCGAAATATTAGTAATATCAATAAATAAGATTAAAAATTTTAATAAATAACAACCAAATCATAATCAATCATTCAAATCAATGAAATTAAAATCATCATAAATAACATTAAAACTCTTTATAAATAACATCAAAATCATAATTTAAATTTCAAATTCAATGATATCTTGTGGTGCAGCCTTAGTAACAAACATTTTGTTCTGGATTGAACACTATTTGAAGACACAATATTCGCCAATGGAAGTATCTTCTGATTAAAGCAAAACAGGCCATCCAATCACAATAAACCTTTATAAAAGCATTATATATAGAAAATTTAGAATGTGTAACTAATTAATAAATAAGAATATTGTAAACAAAAATGTTGAATATGCAAATAACAAACCTAGCGACTTGAAAAATAATTTCTGCACGTAATATTAGTATTAGTATTAGTTAGTATTAGTAATTATTAGTAATTAGTAATATATTCGTAAAAATAATAATAGAAAAATTTAATTCGGTCAATAAGATATAAATGGGATTAAAATTAAAAACAGTAATATTAGTTTTAGTGTTAGTAATATATTCGTAATTTAATTCGATCAATAATAAATAAATGAGCTTAAAAATCGTAATATATAACATTAAATTAGTCAATTATTATTGATGTCATTAAAACTAATAAAAAATAACATTAAAAATGAATAAATCATATTAATAATTGCAGACAAGACCAATAATAATTCATAAAGATAGATTAAACATAAATTCGTAGTAATATTAATATAAATAAATGAGATTAAAAAATCGTAATAAATAACATTCAATTAGGTCAATTATTATTAATGTCAATTAGTATTAGAAATATATTCGGTCAACAATACTATTTTTACGAATTGTAAAACTAAAATCGTAATTATTAGTAATTAGTAATATATTCGAAAAAATAGTAATAGAAAATGTTAAATCGGTCAATAAAATATAAATGGGATTAAAATTAAAAATCGAAATAATAGTTTTACTATTAGTAATATATGCGTAATTTAATTCGGTCAATACGAAATAAATGAGATTAAAATTAAAATTAAAATTCATAATATTGGTATTAGTATTAATAATATATTCTTAAATTATTTCGGTCAATTCGGTGAATAATAAATAAACGAGCTTAAAAATCATAATATATAACATTAAATTCGGTCAATTATTATTAATGTCATTAAACTTATAATAAATATCATTAAAAAATGAATAAATCCTATTAATTACAGGCAAGACCAATAATAATTCGAACGAATAGTAATATAAATAATATTAAATATAATTTCATAAAGATAGATTAAACATAATTTCGTAGTAATATTAAAATAAATAAATGAGATTAAAAAATGTAATAAATAACATTTAATTCGGTCAATTATTATTAATGTCAATAAATAACATTAATTGTAACATACTAAAAATACATTAAAAATGATTAAATCTTATTAAACATAAATTCGAAAAAAAGTAATATAAATAAATGAGATTAAAAATTTTAATAAATAACATTGAATTCGGTCAACTATTATTAATGTCAATAAATAATATTAATTGTAACATACTAAAAATACATTAAAAATGATTAAATCTTATTAAACATAAATTCGAAAAAAGTAATATAAATAAATGTGATTAAAAATTTTAATAAATAACATTGAATGTGGTCAATTTTTATTAATGTCAATAAATAATATTAAACATCTTAATAAATAACATAAAAAATAATAAATCTTATTAATTGCAATCAAGACTAATCATAATTCGTAAACATAGTAATATAAATAAATGAGATTATAAATCTTAATAAATAATCTCAAAATCGTAATCAATAATTCAAATAAATTAAATTACAAACATAAAAAATCGTAATTTAAATTTGAAAATCAATGACTTTTTGTGGTGGAACCTTAGTAACAAACAGCCTGTGCTGAATTGAAAACCATTTAAAGAAACAATACTCGCCAATGGAAATATCTTCTGATCGAAGCAAACTAAAATAATAATATTAGTATTAGTTAATATTAGTAATTTTTAGTAATTACTAATATATTCGTAAAAATAGTAATAAAAAATTTTAATTCGCTCAATAATATTCGTAATTTAATTCGGTCAATACGAAATACATGAGATTAAAATTAAAATTAAACTTAAAATTAAAATTCATAATATTAGTATTAGTATTAATAATATATTCTTAAATTAATTCGGTCAATTCGGTTAATAATAAATAAATGAGCTTAAAAATCATAATATATAACATAAATTTGGCCAATTATTGATAATGTCATTAAACTCATAATAAATATCATTAAAAATGAATAAATCCTATTAATTGCAGGCAAAACCAATAATATTTCGAACGAATAGTAATATAAATAATATTAAACATAATTTCATAAAGATAGATTAAACATAATTTCGTACTAATATTAATATAAATAAATGAGATTAAAGAAATGTAATCAATAACATTTAATTCGGTAAATTATTATTAATGTCAATAAATAACATTAATTGTAACATACTAAAAATACATTAAAAATGATTAAATCTTATTAAAATAAATTCGAAAAAAGTAATATAAATAAATGAGATTAAAAATTTTAATAAATAACATTGAATTCGGTCAATTATTATTAATGTCAATAAATAACATTAAAAATGATTAAATCTTATTAAACATAAATTCGAAAAAAGTAATATAAATAAATGAGATTAAAATTTTTAATAAATAGCATTGAATGTGGTCACTTATTATTAATGTCAATAAATAATATTAAACATCTTAATAAATAACATAAAAAATAATAAATCTTATTAATTGCAATCAAGACTAATCATAATTCGTAAACATAGTAATATAAATAAATGAGATTATAAATCTTAATAAATAACCTCAAAATCGTAATCAATAATTCAAATAAATTAAATTACAAACATAAAAAATCGTAGTAATATTAATAAAGATAGATTAAACATAAGTTCGTAGTAATATTAATATAAATAATTGAGATTAAAAAATCGTAATAAATAACATTTAATTTGGTCAATAATTATTAATCTCAATTAGTATTAATAATATATTCGGTCAACAATACTATTTTTACGAATAGTAAAACTAAAATCGTAATATTAGTATTAGTATTAGTTAGTATTAGTAATTATTAATAATTATTAATATATTTGTAAAAATAGTAATAGAAAATGTTAATTCGGTCAATAAGATATAAATGGGATTAAAATTAAAAATCGTAATATTAGTTTTAGTATTCGTAATTTGATACGGTCAATAAAAAATAAATGAGATTAAAATTAAAAATCATAATATTAGTATTAGTCTTAATAATATATTCGTAAATTAATTCGGTTAATTATTATTAATGTCATTAAAACTCATAATAAATATCATTAAAAAAATGAATAATCCTATTAATTGCAGGCAATACCAATAATAGCTGACTTTCCCTCAATCCCATCAAATCCTCAATATTTCAACCCACCATAAATGCATTCAAATGTAATTACTAACTTTCCATAAAAATTAGAAGATAATTGAGGAAAGTTAATAAAAAATTTCAAACTCAATCTTGAAAATAATTCCATCCGGTCCTATCCCCGGATCCAAACCATAACCCGATTGAATAATTATAGATCAAACACCAACATCTTTTCATCCCCATAATGAAGATCCAAAATACGCTTGATCCTCAAGAACATGCGAAGAACCCTATGATGAATATTCTTGAATACATCAAAGGAGCTCAAATTAGGACCCGATAAAACTTTCATTTAACAATAATCCTTATGAGCATCTATCATCCCTCAAGAACATTCATCTAATCTAACATCAACATAACCCCATTCAATAACGAACCGACAAACATAACCCGACTCTTCATGAATAACCGATTCATACTTGATCAACACCAAACATCAAGAACACCTTCCAACATCTTAATCCAAAACAGTCATCCATTACGGACTAAACTCGGTAATATTCCATAAACCGAAAACAAACATCCAAAGACCAAAAGTAATCACGATTCCATAAAAATAAATCTACGCACCTTAGTAACTGTCGGCAATGTCTGGATTAACACATTAAAAACAACATTAACATAAGTAATAATCAGTTTTGTAAAGTAAACAAAGATCCATATCAAGATGAAAATAAGATTAATACCAAAACTCTTGCCGAAGGGTCATGCATAACCTTGAAGAATTGCTCACCCTTGTGATAAGCCATAATCGAATCTTTGTCTTCGGATGGTATTCTAGTATTCAAATGAAAAAACATCCAAATATTCAAATCTGAAATGGTTCCAGATTATAAATAACTTTTATAAACCACGATTTATAAACTGAATATTGAATCGAATTTATCATATGGATGTATTTTATTGATTAGCGATAACATAAAAGTTTCACTCAAATCGGAACATATGATATGGCTATTTTAAAAGTTTATGAATCGGAACATATTATAATGGATGCAGTTCCGTCGATCTCAGTGAAGAAGATACATACATAGAAGCAAGAATGCATAAAAAGAAGAGTGATGAATGTTGGTTGGAATATTTGTTAGTGAGAAATTGAGAGTGTGATGGAAGATTGTGCATAATTAAAATATAGAAAAGAGTATTTATAGGGACTAACTTGGAGCTCCATATTCAATATGGATACCTCAAACCTTCTCTAAGGCCTTGATTCAACCCAAGTGACCTCAATTATTATATAGATAGATTGTTAAAAAAGTAATTATTAATTTATAATTAAAAAAAAGAATTAAACGGTAGCATCTCCTTTTAATCCAAACATTAGCTTTAAGCAGAGGTTGATAGCAAGCAACGCATCTTCTAAAAAGTCAAAGGTTGTATTCACGTGAAGATCTGATGCATTTTCTAATAAGTCCAATGGGTTGTATTCACGTGAAGATCTAATTTTCCCATGATCCAAACGAGATCTCAAACCAGTTTTAAATTCTTATTTTTAAAATAATTGCATTGCATTTATTGTAGGATTTTATATGTAATCGATTTACAAATTTTCTCAATTATTTAAACGTATTTTTATTGGGATCTGTTTATGGTTTTAGTTTTTTAATTCGCATGGAGTTTTCTAATTTAATAATTTTTATAATGACACTTTGAATATCTTCAATGTTTAGGGGCTGCTTCGTATAAAACATGCTACATATAAATGAGTCAAGACACACATTCATATACTATGCAATCATTTTCTTTTTTTTAATTTCATAAATGCGATTATCCAAATTATAAAAACTAGTGGGAAATTCGCGCGTTGCTGCGGGACAGTTAAGATAAATATATTTTTTTGAACAATGCGCAAGTGTTGTCGTGTTAGCTCACAAAGTTATAGAAAAAATGTAAAAACATATTCTCTTCTTTCCATTGTCTTTGAATGCAAAACGATGTATCTGAAATTGTCTTTGAATGTAAAACGATGTTTATGAAATTAATCCATTTCTCTTCGTTGTTTAAACATTGAAAAGAAACTATATTTTTTTTAGATCCAACATATAAGTTCTTATAACTTTTCATACAACTAGGGCTGTTCAAATCGCTCGCCGCTCGTAGATCGCTTGTCGCTCGTTCGGAAAACGCTCGAAATATGCTCGCTCGATCTTCCGCTCGGTCGTATATGAGCCGATTGGCTCGGTTCGGTTTGTAAATGAGCCAAGCACGAGCAAAGGTACGCTCGGCTCGGTTCGGCTCGAATATATTTTTATTTATTTAATAATAAATATACACACAATTTACAGATAAATTTATGGCTTTATATATAAGATTCTATTGAATTTGACTCAGTATATGTAAGAAAAATATAACCAGCCCACTTCATTCAATAAAAAAATTAACACTAGATTTAATAGTAAAACAATAAGTCATGAGGTGACAGTCTTGACTTCTTTATGTTATTTGTCGTCCATCGCTAATTGTCGCTTGATATCACACCTATGTCATAATGCAACAACTGCTCTCTAACGTATGCTCATCACCTCGCCAGCCTCAATCTAAGCCCCATCCTTGGACACTTGGATCTCAATATAAGTGTTATCATCGGACACTTTGACCTTAGTTGTCACCCGACAATGAAAACATCAAAGGAAACATCGCAATTTTATGATCGTCCATATTATTCTCCGCTCGATTCCCGCTCGTCGCTCGCTCGGAAAATTTACGCTCGAAAAATGCTCGTTCGGTTTTCAGCTCGATTGTAAACGAGCTGCTCCGCTCGGTTCGGTTTGTAAACGAGCCAAGCACGAGCAAAGCTCCGCTCGGATCGGCTCGTGAACAGCCCTACATACAACACTATCTAAATTTTCCAACCATATGTCCTTAACTTCTAGCATCTAAATGATGATATGTACACACCACACCCAAGTATAAAATAAGATTTCACTATATATGAAAATGAACTTCTTTAGGAGTATTTAAGGAAGAAAAGTGATAAAATTTAGAAATTTTAGGAGTATTTAAGGAAGAAAAGTGATAAAATTTAGAAAATTGTAAAGAAACACATGGTAACTTTGAACATATTTGCTCATAGTATAGATAAAGTATAGCAAAATCCCGACTATCAAAACCGGACCAATAAAACAAACCAAATAGAGTCCTATAAACCAACTTGGGCTTGGCATGCTGGCCCATTAATCATGTTTTGGCCCAGATATTGATTAATCAAAGTTATGATTCAAAGTTCACACACAAAATTAGTCCAGTCCATGGCCACAGACTTAAATGATCCAATACATCAAAACATAACATGCCAACTTTGATCATCTTATCTTACTTGACTATGCAGATCTTGATGACAGATGCAGCACCGATACGGTGGAGCGCCACAACAGCATCACCCTTGTTGCACAGCCCTTTAGCAGTTGCCGTTTTCAAAGCAGCTTCCAAAATCACCTCAGTGGACTCGGCATCAGTAGCCTTAGCAGACCCCTCAGCAAGAAGCGGAATCAATCCCCTGTACACCAGACTGTGCCTAGCTGGAGTCTCATCACTACAGGTCCAGTCAAACGAGTCAGTCGACAAAACAGGAACCACCACCGACAAAATCGGAACCGCAGGTCTGTACTTCGCTACTAACTTAGCTGTGGATCCACCCCTGGTTAGAACCACAATGAGTTTGGCATGAGCCTTGTTAGCTGTTCTAACAGCAGATGATGCAAGCGACTCCAACGGGCTCATCGGCAACGGGGTTGACCTTATCCTCTCTTTGAAAATGGCTCCATAGTCGAGAGACGATTCAGCTTCAATGCATATGCGGGCCATGGTTTTGACAGCTATTTCAGGGTATGCACCAGCTGCACTTTCACCACTAAGCATGACACAATCGGTTCCATCAAGAACAGCATTTGCCACGTCAGTGGCTTCAGCACGGGTGGGACGCGGTGATTTGATCATGGACTCGAGCATTTGTGTTGCAGTCACCACAGGCTTTCCGGCTATATTACATTTGTAAATCATCAGTTTTTGGGCTAAGAAGATCTTTTCAACTGGAATTTCCATTCCCAGATCACCACGAGCAACCATAAATGAGTCGGTCTCACGCAAGATCTCATCAAAGTTTATTACTCCTTCTTGGTTCTCGACCTTCATGAAATATTAAAATAAAATCCATATAAGTTATTTGATACAAAAATTTAATAATTAAATAATGTCCTTTACAACGGCAGCCGAAACGGATTTGTAATCAACGGGTTCTTGGATTTGTGTTATATAACTGTGTATCTGATTATTGCAACTTGAAATCATAATAATCGACTCTTATTTGTTAGACATAATTCTTATTTCCCTCAATTATCCTAAGTATATATATATACATATATAGTGTGACACATATTAGTTATCCTAAGTTGAATAGTCATGTTGGTTATTAACTAACCATTGTGTTGGTTAGAGTCATAGGGGACACACCCCTTCATTTGTATAAATACCAAACACATTGTAACATTTCATTTATGTATTGATTCTCAAGTTTATTATATTCTCTCTCAAACCCAAACCCTCTCACATCGATCCTGAAACCTTCATTTGGCATCAGAGCGGTTACTCAAGATTGTTCTATCAGATCATACAATCATTCAGCGAAGAAGTTTATCAACCCTCTGTTTCTTTTATTCGAAAGAAAGAACAGAGAAAGAAGACACAAACGTCCAGATCATCGGAACAATTATTTAAAGCCATCAAGGATTCGAAGAAGATCAATACATCAAAGGTTATAACCGTAAAGAAGAAGAAGAAGACCGGATCAGAAAAATTCCGGCAAGAACAGTTTTCCGGCGAGATACCGGTTACACAGAAACATCGTTTAAACACGATCAAACGGTTATACTTTCCCTGCCCTTAGTTTATAAGTTAGTATCGAATACATATAATCTTAATCTAATCAAAAAATCAAATTTTTTTTCGATACTCTGTTTTTTTTCGAACGTTTCTTTTCCCGCCAAAAATTTTTTTTCTGATCGTAAACCAGTTTTTTTCTTCGGACATCAGTGTATGTTCTAAACGTTTATACATACAAGGAAACAGAGTTGTTGTTTTTTTTCAAAGAAACATATCAAGTATTAAGATTATAATCGGGTTTTGAAGAACCGGGTTTTATTTTCTCAAAATATTTTCGTATTCGATCATAGTTTGGAATTAGAATCCAAACAAAGTTGCTTGTGGAACATAAGATCAGAAGTTCCATTGTTGTTTTGATCAAAGGGGATCAAAACCAGAAAAGTGTTTTTGGGCAGTGGTTTGTTCGAAACAAAGAAGAAGAAGTAATTTGACTTTCAAAAGTCAAACAAGAATTATAATATTATTATTTGAGGGTATTTTATTGTAAAGGGTATTATATCAGTGTTTGTTTGTTGGAATTTATCACTGATTAAACAAAAAAAGAAAAGAAAAGGATTGAAGCATAGTAGAAAAACAAGTGATTTGTTTTTAGAAGGGTGTTTAGGATTGACAAAGGGTGTTGTTAAAGGACACTAATCAATCATCGTTGGAGGATTATCAAGTCATAGGATTGACTTTAGATTTTGGAACATTAGTGGTATAAAGAAATATTATAGCAAGGATATTGATATTTTTGTTGTGGGCCCGACAAAACATCAAACTTTGTTAAACAAGAATATTTTCTTCAGACATATCATAGTCGTGTTTGACAAAGCTAGTCAAACAAAGTTCCATAGAAGCGTGGGATAGTCCATATTAGTTTTGGACAATAGGGAAGAAGAAGAACAAAAGTCCGCAGAAGCAGACGCCCGTTAAACCCACAATGTCGAAAGAGACAGCGTCAAAGGAGACAGTCACGAAGGAGACTCTCACTTTCAACCTCCAGACACCAATGTTGACATCTACAAACTACACGATTTGGGCTGTTCGTGTTAAAGCAATATTGAGTGCAAATGGTCTTTGGGAAGTAGTGGAACCCGAAGAAGGCACGTCGACGGTAGATGTAAAGAAGGATAGGACAGCGATTGCCTATCTCTTTCAGGCAATTCCAGAGGATATGGTGATGCAGGTGGCGTCACATCCTACAGCGAGAGAAATCTGGGAAGCATTAAAGTTAAGATTTATTGGAATTGACCGAGTCCAGAAAGCAAGACTTCAATCATTACGCACAGAATTCGAGATGATAACAATGAGAGAGACAGAAACCATAGACCAGTTTGCTGGTAGGTTAAGTGCGATTAGTACAAAGTCAAAAACCCTAGGAACGACTATTGAAGAGTCGATGTTGGTACGAAAATTGTTGGACTCCGTACCAGAGAGGTTCCTACAGATTATTGCATCCATAGAGCAATATTCAGATATAGATACCATGACGTTAGATGAAGCGCTTGGTAGACTTAAAGCTTATGAGGAACGCCTTAAGTCAAGAGATGAGAAGAAATTTGGACCCGCAGGTCAAGAGAAGCTGTTATTTACAAGGCAAGATAGAAGGCCTTTCAGCAACAACAATAGGAACTACAATCAGAATCGAGGTAGACAGAACTTTAGGAAGTTCAATAGAGGTCAAAGAAATGAGAGAAAGAACTTTGACAGAAATGGCCATCAAGATCAGAGAAGTGATCGAAATCCCACTAAGAATCGTCATGACGACAGTAGTTACAAGCCCAAGAGAGATGGCAGCAGTGTAAGATGCTACAACTGCAATGAATTAGGACACATAGCTCCCAGATGTCCTAAACCTCGAAGTAAGCAAGAAGAATCTCACCTAGTAATGGAAGAAGAGGATCCCACATTACTTATGGCAGTTGGTGAAGAAAGTAGTGTAGTTCTAGAAGAGAAGAAAGTCATACCAGAACGTTATCATAGTGAAGATAATGGAAATGAGATATGGTATTTGGACAACGGAGCAAGCAATCATATGACAGGAAGACGCTCCTATTTCACAGAGTTAGATGAAAAGATAGCAGGAAGTGTAAAGTTTGGAGATGGATCATGTGTCAACATCAAAGGTAAAGGCTCAATATTATTGGAATGCAACAATGGAGAACAAAGACTAGTTACAGAAGTCTACTACATTCCAACACTCCAAAGCAACATCCTAAGTCTCGGGCAAGTTACAGAAAATGGATGTAAAGTGATTATGGAGAATGATTATCTATGGATTTATGACGCCTACAGCAACCTATTGATGAAAGTCCCAAGAGCTAAGAATAGACTCTATAAAGTAAGGCTCAGAATAACAAGTCCGATTTGTTTACAAGCCAGAATAGTATCACCTGCATGGTTATGGCATGCACGTATGGGACATGTGAATTTTGATTCACTAAGACAGTTAAGCGTTAAAGGAATGGCACGTGGAATACCAAAGATTAAGCACCCATCTCAAGTATGTGATGCATGTATTACGGGAAAACAAAGCAGACTTCCGTTTCCCTCTCAAGCAAGTTTTAGAGCAACGAGACCTCTAGAGCTCGTACATGCAGATTTATGTGGACCGATTACACCCACATCATTAGCAGGCAACAACTATTTCTTCCTGATAGTTGACGATTATTCAAGATACATGTGGATCTACATGCTTAAGTCAAAAGATCAAGTTTATGAGAATTTCAAGAAATTCCTAAGTGAAGCTCAGACAGAGACGAGTCAAAAGCTCAAGAGATTAAGAACGGATCGTGGAGGAGAATTTACTTCCAAAGCACTTACCACGTATTGTGAGGACAGAGGAATCCTCAGACAGCTTACAGCGCCTTACACACCTCAGCAAAATGGTGTAGTAGAAAGGAAAAACCGTTCAGTAATGAGTATGACAAGAAGCATGTTAAAGGCTATGAACGTACCACAGAACTTATGGGCAGAAGCAACAAGACAGGCGATTTACATACTAAATCGGTTACCTACTAAAGCAGTACAGGGAATGACACCCTACGAAGCAGTGAATGGAAAGGCACCCAATATCAAGCACATTAGAGTATTTGGATGCATAGCATATGCAAAGGTAACGACGCCCCATTTGAAGAAGTTAGAAGATAGAAGCAAGAAAATGGTACATCTAGGAAATGAGAATGGTTCCAAAGCCTATAGATTATATGATCCCATAGAAGAGAAGATACATATCAGTAGAGATGTCCAATTCATAGAGAATGAACCATGGAATTGGGACAACTACTTGAAAGAAGGAAGCGAAGATGAACCATCTTGGACAAGATTTGAGATACATGGAGATTCAGAAAATGAAGCTGTACAAGAAGAGAATGACGACGACAGTGAAGATCAAGAAAGTGATAATGATTTCTTCAGCAGTCCAATCACAGCTACAAGAACTCCAATAACGGTACAAGAGACACCGACAAGTGATCCAGCAGTTGAGACAAGTACTCAAGAGTTAGAAGACTCACCAGGCTCTTTAAACAGACCAGTTCGAGCCCTTAGATCACTTAGTGACATCTATGCAGCCACACAACCTCTTAGACCAGAAGATTATGAACATCTTTATCTAGCATATGATGAAGAACCTGCAAACTACAGAGAAGCAGCAGATTACCCACAATGGATAGAAGCAATGGAAAGCGAGTTAGACTCCATAGAGAAGAATGACACTTGGACACTGACTACGCTCCCCTCAAGTCAGAAACCAATAGGTCTAAAATGGGTATTCAAGGTTAAGAGAGACGCAAGTGGACAGATCACCAAGCATAAGGCCAGATTAGTAGCAAAAGGGTATGTACAACAAGAAGGTATAGACTACAATGAAGTATTTGCACCCGTTGCAAGAATGGAAACAATCAGGCTACTACTAGCATTGGCAGCACAGAAAGGATGGGAAGTACATCATTTGGATGTAAAATCAGCATTCCTACATGGTGAATTAAAGGAAGATGTCTACGTATCACAACCAGATGGATTCATAAAGAAAGGAAAAGAGAAGCTAGTCTACAAGCTAAAGAAGGCTCTATATGGTTTGAAGCAAGCACCAAGAGCATGGAACATAAGGCTGAACAACATCCTAAAAGAGATAGGATTTATCAGATGTCCACAAGAACAAGCAGTTTACAAGAGAACTTCAAGACAATCAACAATCATTATAGGAGTTTATGTCGATGACATAATAGTAACAGGAAGTTCAATGAAGGACATATCAAGCTTCAAGAAGGAAATGCAAGGCAAGTTTGAGATGAGTGATTTAGGACCACTCACATACTATCTAGGAATAGAAGTACGCCAAGCACAAGGAAGGATACAGTTGAAGCAATCAGCCTACGCCAAGAAAGTTATCAAGGAAGCTAGACTAGAAGACTGCAATCCAACAAAGACAGCAATGGAACCAGGTCTGAAGCTCGACAAAGAAGACGAGAGTGAACCAGTCAATGAGACAGAATACAGAAAGCTAATTGGAAGCTTAAGGTACCTTACACATACCAGACCAGATATCACCTACGCAGTTGGATACGTGAGCAGATTCATGGAGAAACCAAAGACAACTCACATGAAGGCAGTTAAACATTTGATAAGATATATCAAAGGCACATTGAATTATGGAATTCAATACAGCAAAGGCAAAGAAGCAGAAATCATTGGTTACAGCGACAGCAGTTATGGAGACCAAGAAGATGGAAAAGGAACAACAGGAACAATATTCTACTACAAAGATTCACCTATCACATGGACAAGTCAGAAGCAAAGCACGGTAGCTTTATCATCATGTGAATCAGAGTTTATGGCAGCAACATCAGCAGCATGTCAAGCAATATGGCTACAAGGAGTACTAAGCGAACTCACCGGTGAAAGACCAAAGAAGATAACTCTACGAGTAGATAACAAGTCAGCAATACAACTCATGAAGAATCATGTGTTTCATGGAAGATCAAAGCATATCAACACAAGGTATCATTTCATCAGAGAATGCATAGAGAACGAGCAGATACAAGTTGATCATATCAGTGGAGAGATGCAGAAAGCCGACATCCTCACCAAGGCATTACCAAGGATAAAGTTCATAGAGATGCGAAGTCTCATAGGAATTGAAGACCTTGGGGAAATCAAGAATTAGGGGGGAGAATGTTAGACATAATTCTTATTTCCCTCAATTATCCTAAGTATATATATATACATATATAGTGTGACACATATTAGTTATCCTAAGTTGAATAGTCATGTTGGTTATTAACTAACCATTGTGTTGGTTAGAGTCATAGGGGACACACCCCTTCATTTGTATAAATACCAAACACATTGTAACATTTCATTTATGTATTGATTCTCAAGTTTATTATATTCTCTCTCAAACCCAAACCCTCTCACATCGATCCTGAAACCTTCATTATTATTCGGATAAATGATTTTTAGTTACGATTATCTCCTTATTAGGGCCATATAAAAACATAAGCACAACACAACACTAAAAACTAAAGAAAGAACACATACCTTTGACATCAACTGAATATTCTTGGCGGCGTGCGGGCCAAGAACTTTGCGAACATTAACAAGATCAGATCCCTTACGAACAAACGAGAGTGCAATCATATCAATATTATTAGGAACACCCCATTGAAGAATGTCTTCTTTATCCTTTTCTGTTAGTGTGGGAAGATCAACGACCACGCCAGGAAGATTCACGTTTTTCCGTTCACCTAACATGGCTGTGTTCTCACAGCGACATCTAACGGTCCCAGATGCTGGATCACATGACAAAACTGTTAAGGTTATGGTACCATCTGCGCATAAGATTGTGTTGCCGGGCTTCAAGTCAACAGGCAATTTCTTGTAGCTCATAGATATGGTTTCTTCATCTCCTTTAATGGTGTAATCAGTGCTTATTGTTATCTCACGGCCTTCCTTTAGCTGAATGGGTTTCTCATCTTTTAAAAACCCAGTTCGAATCTCAGGCCCCTGCAAGAAGAAAACGAAGAAAATATAAATCCGTTAATCATGGTGAGCTTTATAATTAATACCATAACAAGAATAATGGGTTAGAGCCTTTAATGAAACCTCATTGCTATTTGACTTTAAAAAGTCAAACAATCGAACCGATTAACCTAATTTTGTACAAAGAGAATCTTGAAACAGAATGCATAAGGACAATAAACTGAAAGTTTTACCTTGGTGTCGAGCATCACTGCACACAAGATTTGAGTATTTTGCATGGCAATCCGAAGGTTATTCAGCGTCTCTTGATGGTACTCATGGGTCCCGTGCGAGAAGTTGAAACGAGCAACATTCATCCCTGCCCTCAGTAGCTTCTCACACATAACCACAGACCGAGAAGCCGGGCCCAGGGTGCACACAATCTTTGTTTTGGGAATACGCCCGTCATTAGGAAGGTCCTTCAGGATCCCCTCAATGTCTATGCTTGACATGTTAAGTACTTAGATTATCTGTTTTACAAATGTCGTAAACAAATACAATCAGTAAATAGTTTATAAATCAAGTAAAACAAACTTTCGAGTGGAGTTTACGATGCAAGAATAACTCGTATAAAAATCAACATGTAGCATGAGTGACTTGAACATTGAAAAATGTTAGATAATCTAATTAAAAAACCGGACCAATACACGCAAGGGTATATTAGGAACCTTAAATTCACGGTTCAATAGCGGGACAAGAAAAAACCCACATTCAAATTTGCTAAAAGGCAAGATATAATTCCCACTGTAAATATCGTATTTCATTTTCTTAAACATCCACTTAAGGTCAATAAGAAACAGATTACGTTTACGATATACATACAAAAGAGAATATCACAAAAGTAGCCAGGTTTTTGAATGTGTGCCTGTGAGGTACCTATATAGCCATGTTACAAACAAATCACTCACACAGTAATGAGACACGCGATTGAGAGTTGCATATCTACTTTTACTTGTGTATCAAAACTTTCCCATCAACAATGACTTAGGGGGTGTTTGGGATTGATTATTCAAAATAGATTATGCGTTTTGGAAAAGCAGGGGTGGAGCTGCTTATAGATTATTGCATTTTGGTAGCCTAAAAAACTGATTATCTGCGTTTTCAAAACACAATTCAAACACTAAAAACTGATTATCTGCGTTTTCAAAACGCAATAATCTAAAAATCAGATTTAAAACGCAGTCCCAAACACCCTCTTAAACTAACGTGATATGTGACACACCATATTGCGTATACAACAAAACCATTTAGAGTTTAGGCAAGTAGACACGCGACCAAATATTTGCGTACCTCATGGCTATATGGCTATATGCGTAAAATTGTTTTGGCATAACCATAGAGATATAACACACTAAGTAAATTAAAATGGCTGCATTGGTGATTTCTCTTAAAATACATCCTTCTGTAAAGTTGAAACTCAGCTTTTCCAGCTAACTCATAATACCAAAAAAAGGTTTATATAAATTTGGGACTCCAGTTCCCATTGTTCGAAAAACAGAACACAAGCAAGACGCTTACAATACGAAAAACTTCCAAATATTTATAATCAAGGTTATATAACCAGAAGTTCATTCCCATGACCTACAATTCAATCTCTCCGCGAAATGACCGAACTTCAAACAACAAATAACCAAATTACATGCTCTTACTTACATACTACATATTCAATTCACCCTTAAAAAGACAAACCAACTGCAACTTCCTCGGATTTTAAGGAAAAAAAACACGGTTTTTCTAGCACATTTTGAATCCAAACATCAAGTCATCATTAATTTCAAAAACACAAAACACATCCAAATCCATACACACAAAACCAGTTTTATATAACAAAATAAATATGGGGCAACCAGATCCAAACCCGTTTCAAACATTATCTAGATATCGTCAACTTAAATCTGTTGTTCAGTTTATATAGCTGAATCAAACACAAAACAATGTGCATCTACGGCATTAGGTAACCAGATCCAACTAAAACCCAGAAGCATAAGAACAAAGCATACAGAACTACAGATTCAACAACAGATCATACACAGCAGCTTGAAAACTGATGTAGAGCAAGCAATAAAGAATAATATAAAAAAAAAAGTGACTCACTGAGCAAAGAAGGAGAGGTCTGAAGGGCTAATAATGTGGTAGCGTGCACCGGTTAAGAGGTATATAAATGTAGGTAGAAATTCGTAAGAACAAAAAGGGTGTATTATTTTATTCGTGTTTGGCGTCGAGAATTATATTATTTTATTTAAAATTTATTTATATTTATTTTTTTTACCTTTTGTTTTGGAGAAACATTGAGCGGCCAGCAGTTTCAGTCAATGTGGTGCTTGACAGGCGTCATAGTCAAAGTGAAGAGTAATATTTCAACACCAAATAAACTAATTTTTTTTATTGGTTGTCTGGTAAAACAATTCAGAATAATAATAATTTCGTATGTAAACGTGTTCGATCGGTTTTTCTTTTTATTGTTGAACAAAGCTTCGGCAATCGAGTACGCTCATCTGCAAAATGTTATCTACGATTGCAGACAATGACGGTTACCTCGGGCCGTCACTAATTTCAGAAAAACTCACTACTTAAATGTCTATTGTGGTAAAACGTATGGCTCGTGCGTGACATTTTGTCACGAACGAAACTCCAATCGGCAACCTCTTCTAAATAAAGTCGTCTGGATACTACTAAAGCAATGTTTTTATGTGTTTGTTCGGTGTTAATGCGGAAATCTCAAAAGTAAAAGGTATGAGACTTTGTGCGATGTTACCACGCCGTTTGGGGCGTGATGGTGTCTTCCATGGACAATTCTTCTATCTATTAATAAAGCTATCAATTTGAACGGTGGTTCCTTGCTGAGTCACCTCGCTGCTTGTTTGGTTCATCTTCCTTTTATGACACGTGTTCTTAAGAGTTTTTTTTTTTTTTGGAGTTCGTGGCTACTCAATCATACTACCTATTTGATATGTGCTTGCTCAATCATGCTACCTTATCTTCTTCTTCATCTCATATGTCTAGGGTTTGCTTCTTTTGTTGACATCTATTTTTTTCTTACGGGCCCTGACCTGAGTCTGATCCATAGCCAACGATGGATGAGGGGGGTTGAGATCGCTGGTTTCATCCAGCCGTTAATTCCAGCCTCGCTTCCACCTCCCTCACGTGAGTCCAGATTCACCGCCGCTGCCACCTCCCTCCACCTCGTCGCCTACCCCATATGTTACCTATGGATGGTGGTGCCGATGACACTCTTTCACTTTATTGGGGCAAGAAATCGCACACAAACCAATTTTAATTATTTTTTCACCCAATTACAATTAACCACATCCTTTATTTTTTTTTTCTTTATATAATTTGTTTTTCGAAATCAATACACACTTTAGCAAAAAATGGAGAGTAAAAAGAATCATGACCATGTGGAAATCACAGCCACCAACTTTTTTCACATTTTAGTAAAATCATTACGAAGAGCCTGAATGTATTATTCGGGCTTCTGCTTTGTTGTCATAAGAAAGCATGACTCATATCTCAAAGGTCATGTTAGGTGATAACTGAGTCACTTATAATTATATGAATTGGCGTACCATCTAATAAATGTTGAATCAACATGACTTCGAATCGCATACAACTTAAAAATGTTGATTATATTAATATGAACATAAGGAACAAACATAAGATTTAATCAAGTGTACCTGATTTGCTTAACCGTTCAGGAACCTCAGTAATGGAAGACACCATCATCTTGATCGGGTTCCCTTTAGGGTATGCAGTTCTGATGGTTTATGTGTTCTTGAGTTATGAACACATTGAGAGAGAGATAGAGAGATAGGGGATGGCTAATGGTGTTATGTTGTTATAATTGTGTGTCAACCCTAATCTCATAATATCTCTCCATATTTATACATACCCAGGGGACACCCTAATAAGGCCCATCTAATGATAGTCCGCCCATCAAAGACATATCTGTTATTGGGCTTAGGATAATATTAATAATTGATCATCATAATATAAATGATTATAATGGCTATTGATAAATATACAAACGTTACGTATATTTATTCCAACATTCTCCCACTTAGCCGAGTAATCATTTATTATGAGTATTACGTAAGTCTGCAGAGATTAATACTCATTTTAGTTCTAAACCCAAAATATAGCAGAGAAATACAGCCGTTAAGTCTTTATTCGACTTAGGACCCCCATTAATCATACTACACCCAAATTTAAAACTTAACATTAGGATCAATTAACGTTATGCCCTTAGTTGATTTGTTATATTATTGTCTTTATGCCATTATGCTAGCTTAGCATACTAATAGACAAACAAATCATAATGAGGAAAATTAATCATTAGTCATAAGTCATTCATAGTACGATATGCAGCTGTACATGGTCATTAGTAATACCCTTTTCTCTTAGTTGGCCCTTAGTGAGACCTTATGGGTAATAGACCTTTAGTTATTGGATCCATAAGCATATCATGAATGCATTCGATACAAAATTCTGATTTCCTCTATTTGTTCTTAATCATAAGCGAACAATAATTTCGTATCGAACTCTAGTGCAGCTCCTCTCAAACTATTACTGTTCGAGAAATTAAGGCAGCTGACTTTATCACAATAAGTCTTCAAGTTAGTATTTATATGGAGTTAATAAGTTATGAGTCAACTGATAAATTTACCAACAACATTTAATAACCATTCTGTTGTGATCAGCAACACATTATGTCATGATAACTTAGGTTGTTGTTACAGTTCCTTATGACTCCTTCATGAGATAGTTATGTCTACTGACGTTATGATATACCCCGAAATTGACACTCGATTTCCTTTGAATATAACAAAGTTAGAGTAAGAGTAGTCAATCACTTTAGGTTCTCACTTCTTCTTTAGATTATAGTCTCTTGTTTCTTAAAGATATTATAATGTTTCATTAGATGCTTTTCAATAATCTAGACAAGTCTAGTATCAAGCAATACAAACAATATCATAAACAAGCATAGACTTAAATTTACATCAGTCTTCTAATTAATGAAGCATAAGGTGATAATCTCAAATTATCCTATTATCCTCTAAAAGAGAGAAATGTTGTATGTTACATACTTAAGGACCCGCTTAGAGTAAAACTTATGGGATGAAACTAATATCCCATTGGGTCTATCTCGGTATATTTTGATTCCTATCACGTAAGAGGAATCCCTGATATTCACCATGTCAAAATTATGCATGAGCAATGCTTTGACTTAAGTAACATATACTTGTCAAGAGAAATGTCATCTATGTAAGGACAAGTTTCCATTAGTTACTCCCACTCATCTTGAGGTAGGTTCTTTAATCCACTTAGTTCAAGAGAATTTCATTATGATTCCAACACATTTTGTGCTTGCATCAACCCATACATGGATCTTATTGACTTACAGACTAAGTGTTCTTACCCTTCAGTTTAGAACTTTCAGGTTGCTTAATGAACATGTAGGTCATCGTTATGGAAAGTTGTCTTAATGTCCATCTAATGTGGCTCTTAGTTATTATGAGCTACTAGGACGGTAATGATCCTCAAAGAAATCTCTTGAAACATAAGTAAGAAGATTCTTTGATAATCTAATCCCTTCTTGAGTATAATCTTTTACAATCAATCTTATCTTACAACGTTCCCATTCGGATCTGGTTTAATTATGAATACCTTTAGGTTATTCAACCAAATCCCAAACATTATTCTAAATTATGGAATGAGTTATGCTAATAATAGCTTTATTCCATTTAGAAGATTGATTGATACTAATGATTTAATTAGAAGAGGAAGGATCAGTAAACTTTCCAAACATCCATTTTGTGTTAGTCAGGCAGGTTACATAATCATCAAAGTTAGTGGGGTTTTAGACCCAGATGACCTCCTGAGTTGAACATTAGGTTTATTATGATACAAACTTAACTTTAGTTAAGTGTTTTTATTTTCAGGTACATAAGGAGCAACATTAGTTTCTAAGTGTGTAAGAGTTGGTGCAGTAAGGTGTACAAGAGGAACAATCGAAGTTAAATTCGGAGTTAAACTTAATGAGTCTCGAATTTTAATGAGTCTATCCCCCGCATCTTGTACTTCCGAAAAATCATAATAAGGACTTTTACTGCTCCCACTTACCTTAGAGATCTTAATGAATTCAGCATGCTTAAGATCTAACATTTGGAAGATCACTAGATTTTAATAGAGAAAACAACCTAATGATGTTTATTGTCGTTTCTCTTAATGAGGATTACTTTAGTAAGAAATCTAAGTTCGCCCATATTTAAGCATCCACAAAACTTTGTTAGGAGTACGTTAAGTGCTAAGGAGACAAGTTGTGATAGAGCGTTGTCCAGTGCAAGAGGTGTAATTTGAGGATAGATCAAATTGTCGTTCCCCCCACCTCTGTAACTTTTGCAAGTCATAAGTAGGACATCTTATGCTCCCACTAATCTTTTAGGTCTCTTAGTACCTCCACATAATAAGTTTTAACGATGCATGTGAACGAGAATATTTCATATATTTTATACTTGATTTCCCTTATCGTCCAGATTTCATAAGAAATTTTAAGAACATACTTAGAGGGAATCTTATTAAGTATATATGAATTGATTTCATTAATACTTTGGTCAGTAGGAAACAGGTTATATACAATCAGATATTTATCTAAGCTCCACTAATGTCAATTAATTATAACTTATGATGGAAACCCATTTATTCCTTTCGCCATTTAATGTTTAGGGCGCTTAACACATGCTTTAAAGTAACTGAGAATGAGATTTGATAGCCAATCATCCTTTAGAGACCTGGTCATGATTTCTCATGAAATGTTGGTCTTCGTGGATGAATTGCATGGGTCTCATTTTCCTTTGTTAAATACTCATTTTCATGATAACAAAGTTGTGAAAACGTTATTGGATCATCTAGTTTTATTTCATAAGGTTTCTATTCAGATAATGATAACAAACAATATGAGAGTTTAACTTAATAGTGGCTTTGGGTTGGTCAATAAACCTTGTAACTATCAAAAAATTGTAGCTTTTAGTATTGATACTAAGTTCTGAGTAATCTCAAGAATATCGTAAGGTATCATAAAGCTTCAACACTAAGATCGGTTATTAATGGTTAATAGACCCTTAATTTAGCCACTAACTCTCATCTTAAGTATTTGTTGAATTCTGGTAAGGAAACGCATAAAACTAGACTCAACCATCATGTGTTAATTGGAATTCATTAGCATTAGTAGAGTTAAATATCCTTAATTAGGCACTACATATCTTAGCCAGTTGTTCTCCTTTCTTATGGGTAATCTTATTGCTTATGCCTATGCTTAATGGCACAGTTTTGCTTAGTAAGACTTTCCCTTTGAAGAAACTTATAGATGAAAGTAGTACTTGTATCTTATTTCCAGACCTTATAATTATCCTCTCTATGGTAATTATCCTTCCTCTTTTAGGTTTAATGGTAGTAAGGTGAATAACATCAACTTTTCTAGTTTAATGCATTCCTTTTCCTGTACGTAATTCGCTATCAACACACTCGTTTTACTTTGATATTTCTGAGTGTTATTAGTTGATTCATAATGCATCTAATCGTACTGATGGAAAAGTTATTATGCACTAGAAATTTATTGATTTCCATGTGTAACCCTTAGCTTTATGGGTCATGTTATTCAATATTAAGATGTATTCACAGATGCCATTTAACCATAAAGTTAGATTTATTTATTTCATGCTTTCTTAGGAATTCATTATATTCTTTCATTTCCATAGATAATACATTAGTCTTAGGAATTTCAGAATCTTTAATAGCTCACCTGATAGGAATCAGTAAAAGCGTTCTTGATTACCATAAGAGACATTTTGTGTATCCCACTTTCTTATGCTCAATGTTATTCTGTAATACTTTATCAGATAGAGCGTAGGAATGTTATGTCTTAAGAGATAATTTAAGACTTAATAAGAACAAAGTTTAAGATAACTCTTCATAGTTTTGATAATTAGAGTGGATTACTTAGTTGAGATAGTAATTTATAGAAGAATGTGAGATTAGTTTCGAGTTATGGGTATTGATGTAAGGCAAACTTAGATTATGATCATTATATTAATGATGGATCATTAATCGTGAGGATCAATTTTGTAATGAAGACGTGATAATATCATAACACCAACATAAGCTACTTAAATAACATGCTCTAGCTTTGGCTATACGCTGTTCATTTAAGTATTAAATTGCCGACAGTGAATGTAACCCATCACCTTTAGGCAGAAGTGAGACATTCAAAGTCCTAATGCAATACGCTCAGTTCACCAACATAATCTGTTACACATCACCTTTGGGCAGAAGTGAAACCTTATGGCACTTATGTGAACGAGCTACAATGCTTAACGAGATCTCTATAACGAACTAATGTGACACATCACCTTTGGGCAGAAGTGACACCTCAAAATGTTATTGCAAGTTAAGCAAGGTTTTATAATGTTTTGAATAAACTTGATACATTAGGTTTTATCAAAACTGTAAATTTTATTAGAGATCCCGGAAACTAATGGGTTCTCGATGAACTTATGGGTTCTCGATAATCTTATGAGTTCCCGGAAAAATAATGAGTTCTCGTATTAATCTTATGAGTTCCCAAAAAATGTTATGAGTTCTCGGAAAAATAATGAGTTCTTGAATTAATCTTATGAGTTCTCAAAAAATGTTATGAGTTCCCGGAAAGATAATGAGTTCTCGAATAAGTAATGAGTTCTCGAATGATTAATGAGTTCTCAAGTAAGTAACGAGTTCTCGAATTAATCTTAAGAGTTTTCGGAAAAAATACTTATGTTCTCGAATGCTTTTCTAGTTCTCGGATGGCATTAGTAGTTCTCGGGTTTTTTTTTTTTCGTAATGGTTCTCGATTTTGATATGCTTGTTCTCGAAAAATGATAGTTCTCGGAAAAATATAATGAGTTCTCGGATATAATTACGGTTTTCAAAAAAAGAAATTAAGAACCATAACCGAGAACTCCTTTATCGGGAACCTAATCGAAAACTGCAAAATTTGAGAACCTAATAGACCGAAAACATCATCCGTAAACTATTATATTAAAACTGATAGATCCGAGAACTTAATTCATTAATATCATAAACCGAAAACATTATTAATATAAAAAACAAATAATCATAATAATAAATTGGTTCGAAGTTTTAGGGATTTACATAATATCTATTTCCAATTTTAAATAATGGCTATCTCCAAAGATATCATAAGATTTCGAAATCTTTGCCTTAATCATAATTAATTTAAAAAATTTCCTGGAGATAAAGTTATATCCTAAATTATTGGAAACGGAATTTCAATCCAATTTTAAACCAAAATCATAATAATTTTCGGTTTTCTTATGATGTTCTTCAAGAACATCAACCGAAAAAAAACATAATCAATATAATCCTTATCATATGAATCCGTAGTTATCTCCTGTAACATCCTGAAAATTTGCTAGACAATTATTCATATCAATCAACTAACCGTTTTTTTTATTGAATGGATACGGTGATATGTTTGGCCGGGTAGCAGTTAATTAATGTTAATTGTTAAGCGATTAGGTGCGTATATCTTGGTTTAAAAGTATAACGGGGACCCGATTACCGTTATATATAAATGATTTTTATTACTTTGGGCCAAGTTGCACACCTGGGAATGTCTAGGGACCTAGGTGCAAATTATCAAACTTACAACAAGCTTAAATAATAACCCAAGGTCCATGCGACCTAGGGTATTTCTTCTGCCACAGTGCCGCTAACAGAGATATCGTGAGATATCGAGAGAGACGGAAATAAAACATGTAGAGGAAGCGTCAGGACGGTGGATCTTGGTGGTTCGTGGAAGCCGGTGGTGATCAGCGCATATCATATCTTGAATCAGGTTATGATCTCCGTTTGTTTTTCTTACGTTTTGTTTTCCGGTTACTATGACGAATGTAGAATTGGGTTTGAGATGGACTAACGATGATGAGGGTGATGATGGCGACTATTATGGTGGCTGTAATGGTCACCGCGTAGTTGGCGAGAAGAAGGTGATGCGGGTTCAAGTGGGGCTAATGTGTGGATGTGAAGGTGTGTGGCCATGAGACTGTCGAAGTTGAGGGTTGCATGGTTATTGTGTGTATCCATGATGTTTCCATAAAGCATAGAATAATAGATAAGTGATTGGATAATGGATATGATGAAGCTGTGCATGGAACCCATGGTGATGCATGCTGCTAAATTTTGATGTTTTCTTTGAGTATGTTTAGGTGGTAACGTTGGCATCAAAGTTTAGATAGCTTGGCTTGTTATGAGATAATAATTTCATGTCATGTTGTTAATTGTTCATTCATAAACTACAAAGCTGGTTAGAGGTAATGTTTTGGTCCACGGGTATGGTTATGGTTTATGTTAATAGTGAGCCATGGATGTTGAAGTTTAATGAAGAGATCACCACAACTTGGTGCCTACTAAGTAGAGTTCTTTGTCTAACAGTGAAGCGAGCTTTACACACCCCGCACCCGAAGTGAGTTCTTGTGCCCACTCTTTTAGTTATTGTTTTTCTAAATATTTTGGGCTAACGTGCATGCTGATTTTTTTATGAAGTCACGAAAATATATTCTATGAAGTTTTAAATATTTTTGTGTACAAATGAAATTCATGTTATTAAATATATTATTTTGGCATGAAACTTAAGTAGGCGGAATGCGCCTAATGTGAAGTTATAAATATTTTTGCGTACGAACGTAATCCATACTAACTCAAATATATTTTTCTAGGCTTAAAATGCGAGTAGGTTATTATGTTTTTATACCTACATGTTTGAAGGCAACTAGAATAAAATATATATTCGGATAGTTGTATATGTTTATACGTAAATAAAAATGAATGTACCTATATATAGGTGTATATATAGGTTTAAGTTATATGTGTTTCTATAAATATATAAACTATGTTTCGCGATATATATTTATATATTATATTTATATACTGTCTATGACGGTTACCAGGTATTATAAATTGAGCTATGATAGTCTTATAGTATGTCTGCTCTGATTTATAGTTATGGTTTGAGTCTTAGTAGGCGATATGCGCTTATGTAGACTTGTAGTTTTGTGACAAATAGGCGAAATGCGCTTATTATAGATTTAAGATAAAGTCTTATGTTAAGTAGGCGGATTGCGCTTATTCTAGAATCTAGACTTTACATTTTTGCTTAGGGAACAAATTGGCGGTTTGCGCTTATTGTTAACTCTGAGGTTGAGGTATTTTGTTTATTCTTAAATTGACAAACTACTTGTTTATATAAATTTATAAAACTTGAACTCATTCAGCGTAGCTGACTTTTGCATACACGTTAGATTGATTTCAGGTATTTGAAGAATAAAAAGGATGACTTGGCATGCTGCAGGACTACTCAGAGGCGGTTGACATTTCGAATAAGAAGAGACTACTTTATTGCTAGAAAACTCTTTTCTAAACTTATTGTTTTTGTTTTACAAATATGCTTTGACCCGTTGTGGGGAATTTCATGTTTGAATAATTTAAACATTTACTTTCCGCTGCGTGTTTTCTGATAATAAAATAAAACTTCTTAAGTATTAATTATGGTTTTAGTCTTTGAATGCTAACTGTTTGACCCGTCGGATTTGAGGGTCTTACATCTCCGGTTAAATTTATGGAGTGAATTCGATAATAGGACATATATTCATTAATAAAATATCACCATCAAAATACACTTTTGGTTATGAAATCATCAGTGAATTGATTTATTATTTGATACATCAATTCAAATTTCTCGCAAAAAATATGAATGATAATTTTATGTGAACAAGAAATTCACGTGAGAATGAATTCTTAATTTTTCTTCGATTTAATTAATTGACTAAAGAAAAAAAAAAGTTATAACAAATCATCATTCATATACCTCACCGTTAATAAATAATGGTTTCGAAAATTTTCGTGATTTGCAACATTAATTAAATCAAAACATTGTCGTCAACGAATCGTTATTTATTAAATTATCTTGAGTTTCGAAATTATCCAAGATGTTGATATCATTATTTAAAGTCAACATTGAATCAAAACATTAAATCGAACTTTCGTATAATCCAGAAAGCACGTTTTTTTTTTTTTTTTTTTTTGAAACGATAACTTCATTAAACACCACTCAAATGGTCCTCAAAGAAAGGACCAAAGAGGGAAAAAAAAAACGATACACCAATACATCAATCCAAAGGGAATTTACACCAATCTTTCCACTCTAAACATTTATGTCTAGACCGATGACGATACCAAAAGAAAGACGTCGATTTAACACATTCCACTATCTCATTGGGTTGTCGTCTTTTGTTGTTAAATTTCCGGTCATTCCGCTCGTTCCAAATCACCCACAAAGTAGTATAGACAATGCCTCTTAGGACCCTTCTAGTATGCTTCGTATTAGTGTAGTTCTTCGGCGTCTGTAGAATGTCAGCAATGTGGAAAGCGAAATAGTGCGGCAGCCTGCACCAAATATGAATACGTTCCCAAACTTCCTGTGTGAACAAGCAACCGGTGTACAAGTGGAGAGCCGTTTTGTAACAGCCCACTCCCGTACCGCGATATTGTCCGGGCATGTCCCGATTTTGCATTGGTCGTAGGCAATTCCCACGCCAAAACGCGTCACGATAGGGAAGGTATCCCACCTCTTATAAAGAAGTGTTAGTTCTCCTTCCCAACCGATGTGGGATCGTTACAATCCACCCCCCTTAAGGAGCCCAACGTCCTCGCTGGCACAACGGCCCGGGCCTGGCTCTGATACCATCAGTAACAGCCCAAGGTAACCCGTACCACAATATTGTCCGCTTTGCCGCAGCTCACGGTTTTGCATTGGTCTCCGCCCCGCAGGACTGACCAATACGCGTTATGATAGTGAGGGTGACCACTCCCTGATAAGGAGTTCTGTTCTCCCTTACACAACCGATGTGGGATCTTACATTCCACTCCCCTCAGGGAGCCCAGCGTCCCCGCGGGAACGACTGGCACACCGATCCGGGCCCCGGCTCTGATACCATTTGTAACAGCCCACTCCATTGTAACGATCCCACATCGGTTGGGAAGGAGAACTAACACTTCTTTATAAGAGGTGGGATACCTTCCCTATCGTGACGCGTTTTGGCGTGGGAATTGCCTACGACCAATGCAAAATCGGGACATGCCCGGACAATATCGCGGTACGGGAGTGGGCTGTTACTGATGGTATCAGAGCCGGGGCCCGGATCGGTGTGCCAGTCGTTCCCGCGGGGACGCTGGGCTCCCTGAGGGGAGTGGAATGTAAGATCCCACATCGGTTGTGTAAGGGAGAACAGAACTCCTTATCAGGGAGTGGTCACCCTCACTATCATAACGCGTATTGGTCAGTCCTGCGGGGCGGAGACCAATGCAAAACCGTGAGCTGCGGCAAAGCGGACAATATTGTGGTACGGGTTACCTTGGGCTGTTACTCGTTTCCACCTCTTCTTGACAAAAACAGCAGCCTTGATGCTCTATGACAACACCCCGTTTTATGAGTTCGGCAATTGTGGGAAGGCGATTAAGTGCTAATCTCCAAACCATAAGCTTGCATTTAAGGGGAACCCAAGTCTTCCAATGAACATTTGACCCATTATCGCTTTGAATGTTGGCTGCGAATAGTTTCTTTGCAGACGCCACCGTGAAGACTCCGTCACTAGCCGCTTTCCATCTCCATAGATCTTTTCCTTCTCTTCTAGTAATCGCATATATGTCATTCAACAGTAGGAATAACTCGGCGATTTCCTGTTGGGAAGAAGGTTGTGTTCGCCATTCCCATTATTTAATATTTCGAACCATTTTTTAATATTGCAAATCGAGTTAGAATTAATGTAATCAACATAGCTCTGATACCACATGTTGATTATATTAATATGAACATAAGGAACAAACATAAGATTTAATCAAGTGTACCTGATTTGCTTAACCGTTCAGGAACCTCAGTAATGGAAGACACCATCATCTTGATCGGGTTCCCTTTAGGGTATGCAGTTCTGATGGTTTATGTGTTCTTGAGTTATGAACACATTGAGAGAGAGATAGAGAGATAGGGGATGGCTAATGGTGTTATGTTGTTATAATTGTGTGTCAACCCTAATCTCATAATATCTCTCCATATTTATACATACCCAGGGGACACCCTAATAAGACCCATCTAATGATAGTCCGCCCATCAAAGACATATCTGTTATTGGGCTTAGGATAATATTAATAATTGATCATCATAATATAAATGATTATAATGGCTATTGATAAATATACAAACGTTACGTATATTTATTCCAACAAAAAAATTCATGAAATTTTACTCACACACTTTTTCAATGACAAGTTGATTGTACACCATTTCTAATTAAAAATTTCATAACTTTATGTTCAGATTATTTTGTGTGAGGATTTCCATTTACTGAATATATGTTCCCCTAGTGTTGGAAAAATCCGAGAGTATAATTCTCAGGACACCAACCGTGGGTCCATAAACATATACTTGATTTTCTACATCAATTTTAAGCCGAAGTATGCTTTTTTTTTTTCTTCAGTAATCTTTACCGGCACATCATTTTATATGAATACTAGCTTAGTACCCGTGCGATGCACGAGATTCCCTACATTATTATTCATAATGAATATAACTTATTATACAAAGGAAGTAAGTTACGATGAATGTTGATTATTGACATTTTCAGATTAACGAATATTTTTCGGATTAAATTAATATTCTAAATAACTTGACATGATCTCTATCTATTTTACTAATGAGTGCTAATATAACTCTTAGCAAATTATGCCGAGAAGATTGACACAAAGTGATTTGTATAAACTGATTACTTTTGCGATTCAATTAACCTTTTCGAGACCTTTATCAATATATCCAACATAATAATGTTCCACTTCAACTTGAAACTTATAAATTATACTGCAAAATCAAATGTAGAGAAACATTTTTTACCCTTGTATGATGAAAGTCCGGATTACACTTGTTCACAACATTCGATAGAAAATATTGATCACAATAAAAAGAAATAAAAAAAGAATCAATAGCAAACTTTGATATTCTAGCAACATTACAAAATTTTATTGTTTTTGACAAATCAAAGGAGAATATATTAACTAAAAAGGCCCAAACTTAGCAAGCTGCTAAGAGGACATGGAGAACAACGAAAGCAGAGCATAATATACATAATTAAGCTAAATACATCCCTTCAAAGTTCAAACTTACACCAACTATCTGTACTATAGACTACAATCTTGTCCGGATAACGCTTGCATCCTCTGTGTTACCGCGACTGCTGGCACGGAGTTAGCCGATGCTTATTCCCCAGATACCGTCATTGCTTCTTCTCCGGGAAAAGAAGTTCACGACCCGTGGGCCTTCTACCTCCACGCAGCATTGCTCCGTGAACCAGGAAAGCATAACACCTTTCGCAGTTCCCCTCGCCGGCAAGCACCTAGCTGTCGAGGAAGGAAGACTAACTAGCTCTCCCGTAGGTGCAAAGCCGCTCGCCCTAATGAATAAGCGGGAGAGGGAGAGTGAAAGGAGCACACTTCTCGACTAAGGCAATCTCATCTGAAAGCTCAAGCTCAACTTGCCGGTCTGAAAAGAGGCGGTACTACTTCGCTATCGGTCACCCAGGAGTATTTAGCCTTGCAAGGTGGTCCTTGCTGATTCACACGGGATTCCACGTGCCCCATGCTACTCCGGTCAGAGCGTAAGCTAGTGATGCTTTCGGCTACTGGACTTTCGCCATCTAGGGTGCAACATTCTACTGCTTCGCCTAGCAGCACGACGCTTGTATTGCTCTCCCACAACCCCGTTTTCACGGTTACCTTTCTTCATCCACCAGTATGAGATCTCCTTAATCTGGTCCACCATCATCATAGCCGAAGGACTCCTATTAAGAAGTTTATTATTTCTGCACATCCAAATCTTCTACAGGGACAACAGGAAAATTGCTAAAATTACGGTCTTCTCTTTGGTTGTCATGTCCATATAATAGTGTAACAACTGAGCCACCGAGTCAAAGGTATCCGACATGGGAATGTTCACTCATGCGCAAAACGACCACCAAACCATTTTAGCGTAATTGCTGGCAACTAACAAATGGTCAGCAGTCACATGTATGATACCTAGGACGAACACGTCATCACCCAAAGCAACCCCTGGGCGGCCAAAGTTGTATGTGTCGCAATCGTCCTGTTGTAGGCCCATTACAAGAAGCAATTACCTTCGGAACGATGATTTACTCCACTTAAACTGACTTGCTGCCCGACTGTACCAATTCGATTTTCAATGTCGAATCTAACTTGCTTTGCTGAAAAGTCCAACTTCTCTTCTTTGTACATCCAACACCAACGATCTTCACCAACTTTAACAAAAGAAAATTTTAAGAGGTTTTTTTCGAGTTCATATAAATTAAAATATTAGGTTGACCAATTACCTTAGGGGATTTTCCCCCCTCTTTGAAAGCAGTTTTAACCTCAGCTTACATGAACTATATTAACACTGCTTTTATACAGCTTGGCTGGGAAAAAATGCAGTAAAAAACTCTCTTTTGAAAACAATATTTAAATTAATTTAAAAAATGCACATTTTAACAGCAAAAATATGCACCAATAACTGCACTTTTTGACAAACGAAAAAATAGTAAATCAACTCTTTTTATAGCAATTAAATCCATCAAATATTGCATCTTTGGCAACAAAAAACAGCATAAAAAACAGGAACTATTTTGTCACAAATTGATGGAAGTACGTGATGGTTTGTATGATCTTTGTTACAAATCGATTTTGTCACCTCTGCAAGCTCTTTCGATTGTTGTGGCTGCAATGCATAGTCATAGTCCCATCATGAGGCCGAAATTATATGCTAACTGAAAGGAGAACCAAGTACCATGAAAACGGAAATTTAGTATAATGCATTTGGAAAAAAAAAACAGTTTTGAATTATAGCAACTCTTTTAGTGCATACATTGTCACACGCTGTAAAGATATTATTTATTGTGATTACAATAGCGACATGAACATTTGACACATATGATTTTATAATTGCATTCAAATCCTATATAGAAGAATAAAGCTAGACTTTTCATTCCTTTTTCTTACTATTTGAATAATACTTATAGAAATGGAAGTCCACACAATAAATGGTTCAAATCAAAAATCCATAAATGATTTTAACGCTAACTGAAATAAAAAAGAATAAAAATAATCCTAATCAATTAACGTGTGAAGATTTAACATGAAATCCAACACATAAGTTAAAATAGAGCAAAGCATTGTAACATAAACTCACATTTTTAAGCAGGAAATATAAACCCTAAGGATTAATTGAAGATAGATTACCTGAGCGTATGGATACGATGATGTGATACCTGAATTTCTTAGGGTTTCACACATGCATGAGAGAACAGATAAAGCGACGGACAATATATTATAGAAGATGTGGTTTGAGATAAAGGATAAAACGATGGCTGATAATTGAAGGAGAAATTGATGATTGAAGAGCGAAATATAAACCCTAGATTGATGTCGGTTAGTTTGAAGAAGGAAACAGAAGAGAGGAAGTGTTTAAGTTGAATAAATAACAAAAACCCATATTTTAAATGAAACCACAATATTTAGTATTAGGAGTATCCATAACTCATTTTCTTGACCCACTAAATGAGCGGGAAAAAGTAAAATGAAGCCCTCAGAAGGTGCCAAGTGTCCCTCATCTACTTTCATTTATATATTATAGTAGAAGTAGATGGTAGATAGTAGATAGTAGATGATTGATCAATTTCAACGTTTACAATTTTTACACGCAAATACAATGTTTGAGGAAAAAAGAGAGACATGACTCTTAAACCAAACCTGAAAATAATTTGGCCACAATCTGTTTGTCCACTCTTGACACTACCAACTTTTTTTTTTTTTTTTTTTGGCATTGATATACAAGATTTCTCTATTTTATGCATGAGTAATTTACTAACGGGACAAGCTAGCTAGTAGTTTAATAATTGTTATTTATCGACATGTAAGGTATGTTATATCTTTTTTTTATAATGATATTTTATTTCACGATAAAAACCAAGTTACATCTGGATAATGGGTAAGCGAGCAACAAGCTGTGCCGCTATCCCCTTTTGAATCGCAAAGCCTATTCTACTTGTGTGAGACGAATAGAGTGTCAAGTAGAGGCTTACACACTTGCTATGCTAGAGAATGTCATCCAACAAATTAACAAGGACTTTAAACGATCACAAGAGACTCCGATATCGGATTCCCGTTGTGTAGGAACACGGGTACCTTTTTATAAACAGGATTGTATTTAACAAGATCAGCACTCTTGTTGCCCAGATCTTCTTCGATGAACTCGTACTTGATTTCCTTAAGATTCAGAGCAATTTTTACTCTGCAAACGTAAGGACTTCCTGTAATACCATGCAACTTCACCTGATCAGCCATTTTTTTCGAATGAACTGATTTTCTTTCTTGTTCTTTATTCAGGCATAATTAATATTTCATCTAAAAAATATTATACCTTCTTCCACCTTCTTCCACATTATACCTGAAACAAGATCCCCAATTTAAAACTCGCCTGCACGTTAACACCTTCTTCCCCAAAATCCACTCCTGTCCAGTCCTCCTTTCACAATATTATTCCGTTCTTACTTGCCGGCGACTACAAAACCTCCGATTATCTTCGATTTAATCGATCTCAACTCTATACACGGAATTTTACAAACCTGCACGTTAACACCTTCTTCCCCAAAATCCACTCTTGTCCTGTCCTCCATAATAATAATAATATACACAAAATTTTACAAAACCTCTGTTTGTTCTCCCTTTTCCTTCCAACGGTCGTTTTTCAATTTGCTCTTTTCCTTCGACCCCTGCTCTTTTCCTTCGACCCCTGCTCCTCTACGTTCGTCCTCCTTCAGTTTTTTAGGGAAACCCATTCGACCTTTTTTACTCTCATTCGCCCCTTCTTCTTTTTCATTTGTCCTTTGCTTCATTGGGATAGTGTTGAAAAAGGGCTGCTACATTTATAATGATCTGATTATATTAATTAGAATTTCTATGGTTTTATTTTTTGTCCCATTATAATAATAATAATTATAATAATAATAATAATAATTATAATAATAATAATAATAATAATAGTAATAATTATAATAAAACGATGACGTTAAATAGGTGTGTTGCGGTTTACGGGCAGGAGGTGAGCTATTGTTGGTTGCTCCCCCTACCTTCCTGTTGTCTGCCCGGAGTTTTGAGCCCTTGTTTTCACTAATTATATTGCCCCCACCTCGCCTCGAGTAGGGGTCCTTCGGCTTTTTCTTGCTTTCTATTTGTGTTGGTTTGGAAGTGTTTATGGCTCCTAAAAAAAGGGATCGGATTGGTAAGCTAGGAGGCTCAGGCCCTGGCTCAAGTAGTGGGCTTAGAGCATGCCCCTTCAAGCATTTCCATGAGTGTAAAGATGGTAAACCGGGGTCTTCGGTTTTTTCCGCCTTCTCGAGCACATGCAGAGTCTGCATTTCAAGACAGAAAATCGGAAGACGTCATTGAGAAATGCCATATCTCAGGACTTGGACCTTTTTATGGATGTTGGGGGCGCCCTTCAAGATGGGGCCAAATGGCTTTGTGGGAGGTGCATGGTGATGCATGCTCTTAGCAAAAGGTGTAATCACGGCGCTGATGATGTCTTATCCTTCTCTGTCAATACAGGGGATGTGGAAGATTTCATTGTTGGGATTCAGAAACCTCGTTATGTGACTCCTGATATGGAACCGGGTCCTTCAGGAGGGGTTGTCGGAGACTTATCCCTTCTTGAAAAGATTTTTTCTCTGCCCATTCAAACTGTCAAGAGCATTCCCCCAAGCTGTCGATTGGCGTTCGCCCAAGCTTTAACAGGTGCCTTACGAAAGGTGGTGGCCTCTCCAGGGTCTGTAGAAAGTTGGGTCAAATTGCTTTTATTGCCGAGGTGTACCCTGCGGGTGGTCAAACCGTCCACTAGGCAGGAGCGGAGGTCTGGGAATAGGAAATCATTGCAGTGTAGTAGCATCCTACAAGCGCTTTCCTTGTGGAAAGACGGTTCTGGGTTTGCAGATTTGGTTTCTTCCCTTTTTGATAGCGCAGGGGAAGGTGTTTTCCTTTCCCGTGATGTAAGGGGGTTTGAGCCTTCTGAAGAGAGCCCCAATGTCAAACAATGCCTAAGGAAAGTTAGGGACGGTCACTTCACAGCTGCTGTCAAGGTGTTGTGTTCCAGTGGGGTTGCTCCTTTTGGGGAATCTACCATGAAAGCCCTTATTGACAAACATCCGGTGATGCCTCCTCCGTCCTTGCCTGCCAACTCTGACGTCAGGCCCGCCCTTATTGTGGATATGGATTGTGTGATTGGATGTCTCCGATCTTTCCCTAAAGGGACTTCCTGTGGGAGGGACGGTCTGAGGGCCCAACATTTGCTAGATGCTCTTACTGGAGAAGGGTCAGTGACTTCCACAGGGCTGCTCTCAGTTATTACTGAAGTCGTAAACCTTTGGCTAGGGGGTTTGTGCCCAAGGGTTCTAGCTGAATTCATTTCTTCGGCCCCTCTTACCCCTTTATTGAAACCTGATAACGGGATTCGGCCCATTGCAATAGGGGCCATTTGGCGCATATTAGTTTCTAAAGTGGCTATGAGGAAGGTCGGGAAGGAAATGGCTAAGTACCTTGGGGACTTTCAATTTGGGGTGGGAACTCCCAATGGGGCAGAGGCGGTGCTCCACAGCGCGAACAGGTTCTTAAGCTCCTTCCATGCGGACGGGTCCTTGGCTATGCTCACGGTGGATTTTTCGAACGCGTTTAATATGATCGACCGCACTGCTCTTCTTCGAGAGGTCCATCAACATTGCCCGTCTATCTATCCATGGGTCCAGTTCTTATATGCCCAGCCAGCTAGGTTGTATGTTGGTAATGAGTGTATAGGGGCTACTACGGTGGTTCAGCAAGGGGACACTTTAGGTCCCCTCCTTTTCGCCCTTGCTTTACACCCTATGGTTCTCCGGGTACAAGAAAATTGTAAACTCCTATTTCATGCGTGGTACCTGGACGATGGGACGATTATTGGTGAGGCCACTGAAGTTGCTAAAGCCTTAGACATTATCCGGCTGGAGGGGCCATCCTTGGGGCTTCAGCTTAATATTAAGAAAACAGAGGTTTTTTGGCCGTCTTGTAATGGGGTGAAACTTCGGGACGGGCTTTTTCCCAGTGAGATTGGTAGGCCAGAAAAAGGAGTGAAGCTCCTCGGAGGGGCCGTTAGTCGGGACTCTCAATTTATCCGTGAATTGGCAAAGCGGAGGGCATCGCGCACGGTTGAACTTATGAAACTCTTGCCCTGCCTTAGAGACCCCCAGAGTGAACTCCTCTTACTCAGGTCCTGTATGGGGGTTGCTAAGTTGCTTTTTGGGTTACGGACCTGCCAACCCCCCATGATGGATGAAGCAGTGTCATGTTTTGACAAGGGTTTAAGGGAAGCCATTGAAGACATAGTGGTGTGTGGGGGGCCTTTCTTTGGTGACCTGCAATGGCGGATGGCGTCTTTGCCGATGCGTATGGGAGGATTAGGGCTCCTCTCCGCGAAGGATGTCGGCATGTATGCGTGTGGCGTCGCGAGCTTAGTCCTGGAACCTTCAAGATCACATCCTACGGAATAGCGGGGTTTTCGGCTCAGACTTGGACTACGTGCAGGCCCTCGAAAAGCTAAATGACTATCTCCCAGGTTTTGATATTGGCGGTTTTTCTAACAAGGACACCGCCCCCCCAAAGCCTCAGAAAACTTTGGCGAATGCTCTTTTTGGCAAAATCGCTCAGAGCCTGGGTGAAGTTTTTAGTTTGTCCCCTCGTCAGAGGGCAGTTATTGAATGCATGCAAAGCCCTCACGCCCAAGATTTCCTGACTGTTATCCCGATCGAAGGTCTAGGTCAAAGCATGTCTACCATTGAATACATGGCCATTCTTAAATATCGTCTGATGATCCCCATGTACCAGGAGGATGGAATATGCCCGATTTGCCGTAAGGTCTGCATGGATGAATACGGGGAACATGCAGTTCATTGTAAGGAGTTACCCAGTTTCAAATATCGGCATGATTGGGTTCGAGACATTCTGTGGGACATTTTAAGACGGGTTGGGATCTCAGCCAAGAAGGAGGCCCCTGTGAACTTCCTCTCGGATCCAGCAGAAGGGAGATCCACTCTGCGACCAGCAGATCTCCTTGTCTTTGGGTGGGCCGGGGGGAAACATGCTTGTGTTGACCTGACGGGTGTATCTCCCCTAGTTGGGTTGAGGGATAGTGGCTTTGTAGCAGGGCAAGCGGTGCGAAAAGCAGAGGAAAAAAAGGTAGAAAAACATGCTAAAGCCTGCGAGGAGAACCAACACGTTTTTGTGCCCTTGGCCTTTGATACCTTTGGCTCATTGGCACCGGAGGCTACCCGTTTCCTGACCAGGGTCCAGCGGGTTATTCACAGTAGTGTCTCGGCTTCGGGTGGGCATGGTTACGTTTTTAGTAGATTAGGATTTGCTATTCAGAAAGGGGTGGCGGCGCAGCTTGTTGCTCGTCTGCCCGTTATCTTGATGTAATTTTCCTTGTTATTAATATCGATTATCAATTATAAAAAAAATTTAATCAAAAAAAAAAAAAATTATAAAACCCAATAATAATATTAAATTTAAGTTATGATTTGACCTGAAATCATATCCGTCTTATTTGAGCTAATGAAATTCAGATATATGTATGCTCATTAACTACATATCTGCCTTTTAAAACCCAGTAACATTGGCATCAAATTCTTGAAGTAAACTTTCCTTGGAGCTTTAACAGGGCTATAACCAACCCGAAAGGAACTTTTCTTGCAAAAGGGCTCCCTTCTTTTACTTCTCTTTAGGCCCCCAAAATGGTTGAGCCGCCACCAAGATGAATGATACGCTCGCTGCTCGCATTAGTATTAGTTGTTGGAAATTTGGGTGAAAATGCTATTTTTCACAAATATAAGAAAATGAGTTTTTCCTAACTTTGGACTAAAATATATATTTGAAACTGAGGTTTATTTATATATTTCTTTGTGGGTTTATTTCTATGTTGTGAGAGCTTCGCAACGAACCAAACCACGTTCAAAACGGAGCTAGGATGAATGAGATATCAATGCTTAAAGTTTGGTGAATGAAACATTCAAAGCTGAAAAATGGAAGTTGAAGTGGGCAAGTGTAACTTGTCCCACATTGGTGTGAGACAATACTTGGAATTCTATCTATATTAATTTTAAGACACTTGAATAGTGTCAAGCCACTAACATACACTGCTCTACTTCAACTCAATTGCTATTATGTCTCCCTTATAAGCCACATGTAATTATATCAACTATAGCCCTTGGTAAATTTACCAAAGACGAAAAGAATTTGTTTGACACCAAACTTTGACCACTAACTTTATTACTAACTTATGTACTTTAATTTCTTCTAATTTGACCACTAAACTTTTAACTTTTAGGATTTCAAACTTTGGCTACTAAACTTGTAGCTTTTAGCTGCGAGTATTTTTGTGAAGCCCACGCGAGAATAACAGTCACTTGATATTATCATTTATGTCCACAAAACCCTCCACGCAACAGGAGCTCCCACAGCGACGCACGATCTTTAACGCCCGCCAAACCCTCAACGCAACAGGACTTCCCGCCACGTTTCGCACAACAGCCGCACCCACGGCGAAGCGCATGCAACTAATACCTAGTTGTTTATAAGGAAAAACTCTCCTCCCTTACGGTTTCATGGAAGGACAGACTTGTGGATTCGCAAAAGGTGCACCCTAACTCGCACTCTTACTCGCAAACACGCGTGGCGTGCACGCAATGTGCCGCTTTGATGGCGCACTTTGCACTTCGCGTGAGAGCCGCCTTAGTATTTTTGAACGCAGGCTCGAGGTCCAGTGCATCCCACGTGGGCACGCGGGGCGTGACGAGTCAACTGTAACTGTTAGAATTAAAAGGCATTCAAAACATTCAATGCACTTTAATTTTCGTTTTTAATTCTTTGACCGTTTGACTCAAAGACTCCACTATAAAAGCAAGGTGCTCCTTGCTTTGGAGACACACCAATTCACCAACATTTCGCGGAACTCTTTCTAATCTCCAACATACTGTTCTTCTTCTTCTTCTTCTTCTTCTTCTTCAAGGTACTCTTCGGGTTTTAGGTGCAGTTTGTTTTTTCTGCAGGAAAAGGTCTGCAGTCTGCGGACCACATCTGCAGACATCTACAGGAGAAGAGGTGGACCAAAGGTCTGCAGTCTGCAAGAAAAAGACTGTTTGTTTGTTAATGTCTGCAGGCTGCTGAAATAAACTGAAATTTAAATAAACTGATTTTTTTACAGCAGTCTGGTGGTAGACGGTGGTGGTGGTGGATGGTGGTGGTGGATAGTGGTGGACAGTGGTGGTGGTTGTGGACCGTGGTGGACTGTGGTGGTGGTGGACGGTGGTAGGTGGTGGTGGACCGTGGTGGTGGTGGCGGACCATGGTGGTGGTGGACGGTGGTAGGTGGTGGTGGACGATGGTGGTGGACCGTGGTTGGTGGTGGTGGTGGGTGGTGGACCGTGGTGTTGGTGGGTGGTGGTGGTGGACGGTGGTGGTGGTGGGCGGTGGTGGTGGATGGTGGTGGTGGAGCATGGTGGTGGTGAACGGTGGTGGTGGACCATGGTGGTGGTGGTGGGCGGTGGTGGTGGTGGACCGTGGTTGGTGGTGGTGGACCATGGTGGTGGTGAACGGTGGTGGTGGTGGGTGGTGGTGGTGGTGGGTGGTGGACCGTCGTTGGTGGTGGTGGGTGGTGGTGGCGGTGGTGGTGGGTGAGAAGAAGAGAAGTGGAGAAGACCTTTGAAGACCTTAGAAGACTTTGGAACAAGTCTGCACCAAGAAGAGGTCAGGAAGACCTTTTTGAGTGAAAGGTCTTCCAAAAAACAAACAATCTGCAGACTTCAAACGTCTGTGCGCTGCGCGCGTCTGCGTGGTGTAGACAAAAGAGGTCAGAAGTGCTTCTGAGCAAAAAAACAAACAGTACCTTAGAGTCAACTCCAGCAATACCACTGCTCCGGCTGTTGTACCATGGGAAACAAAACGAGCTCGTAATAAACTTGGAATTTGTTTTAAGGGCCCCATGCTCAACACGATTATCAACCATTATTCACATCTTCTACTCCTTTCTTGTATTTCATTAATTTTTCAGTTGTAATTGTATTGTATTTTGCTTTTATTTTTCTTTATAATCGTAATAAAAATTTGTTTATTTTATTTTATATATAAAGGGTTCCTAGGGTAATCACCTAATCTTGGGGTTGCGACTTTGATATATGACCATTTAGTCATTGCATTGATTTGATACACAAAAGTACATAAATAGCCTTCAAGAAAATAGACGATGGATAAAAGAAAATATAAAGTTTCAATCTGAAACTTTCATATTGAAACTCGAACCAATGATTATTTACATGAACTCATATTATTGTTAATAAGCCCACGTATAACCATGAAAAGGTATGAAGAAAACAAAAACAAAAAAAATATATCCTAACTAATTCTCAGTTACCACAATCCTTTTAACTTTATATTATCAATAATTTCAATGAAAGTCTCTTCTTTGCATTTTTTTTTTTTTATAGATAGAGATAAAACTTCTTTATTAAAATACGAAATAAACCAAGTTACATCTGGATAATGGGTAAGCGAGCAACAAGCTGCGCCGCTATACCCTTTTGAATCGCAAAGCCTATTCTACTAAATACAAACTTTTGGTTCCTCGGGCTTTGCATGGAAACGTTAGGCCTCCCATTGGATGAGTATACCCAAACTCTTCTTTTGCCATATTCAACAAGGTTTGAAACAAAGGATGTTTAAGATATGATAACGGGACAATAAATCTCTTCATGCTGTTTTCGCCAACATATACACAAACATGGCCTTTGGGTACATCGATGACCGCTGAAGGTGATAGGAATCTGCCAATAGCCCGTTTAGTATGCATGATTTTGGAAATTTTGTGTATGCCCATGTATAATAAGAGAAAATTAGCAGCAAATTAACTGGATATTATATTGAGGGTTCATTCGAACTAAACATTGGTATAAATAGTTCTCTAATGAACAGACAAATCTATAAGGCGAATATTTCAAGTACATCAAGTCGTCAAGCTCTATAAAAGTTTCCTACCCCATGTCGTACAAGCATCTGTATCGCCATATGATCCAAGGAATCAAGAATCTTACACCTTTGGGTTTCCCTAAGACAAATTTCTGAATATTAATATATAATTGGAATGTATCATATATGTTATCTCTGGATATATTCCTGATACCGACTGGGATTACAAAAATATATATATTACATTACTAAGCTAGTACTCTTAACATATATTTAACTCAAAATATGTATTATTAATTTGTTCTATCCTAAATGTAAACGTTTGTAGTAAAACCATATTAAATGTAATGACTTCTTCGTTGTGTTATGAAAGAGCATTAGGAAGGAAAACACTCTCAAAGATCTATATGAATTAATCAAGGCATATATAGTTTGTCTGTTTCAAATACAAGATGTGTGTTGAAATATCAAGGTCAAATGATACATAAAAAAAAAAACAGAAATTATAAAGGAAGAGAAAATTATGTAAATAGTTTGAATCAAATCAATGCATGTAATAGTCCAAAAGGTGCGTCTCTTGTGAAGGGGTACTTATTAAGGTTGGATTAACTATCTACAATGCGAAAATGGTATATAAGACAAATACTATTTCCCTTTCACGACATAAATATATAACGATTGTATCCAAACCACATTTTATTCTCAAGAAATAATTAATAACTAGATGGAGTTTCTATTATTCAACAAAGACAAACTCGGCCTAGGATACTACAACGTCGACAAAAATGTGTACTTATTGGCAACCTAGACGAAGAAACTGGATCCCATCATCAATTCCAACTTCTTTCCTATGAAGAATCAAGATAGTGTATTTTATACATGTTCACTTAGATTATAATTACTTGCAATTTGGTTATATATGTGCACGCACACAAGAACCGATCATTTCAAAGCTGACTTTTGTAAACAACATTTACATGTTTTTTTTATACTTAAAAAAATGCCTAGACGAAGAAACTGGATCCCATCATCAATTCCAACTTCTTTTCTATGAAGAATCAAGATAGTGTACTTTATACATGTTCACTTGGGCTATAATTACTTTCAATTTGGTTGTATATGTGCACACACACAAGAACCGATCATTTCAAAGTTGACTTCTATAAATAAGATTGACATGTTTTTTTTATACTTAGAAAATGACTAGACGAAGAAACTGGATCCCATCATCGATTCCAACTTCTTTTCAATGAAGAATCAAGATAGTGTACTTTATACACGGTCACTTAGACTATAATTACTTGCAATTTGGTTGTACGTGTGCACGCACACAAGAACCGATCATTTCAAAGCTGACTTTTGTAAATAACATTGACATGTTTTTTATACTTAGAAAATGCCTAGACGAAGAAACTGGATCCCATCATCAATTCCAACTTCTTTTGTATGAAGAATCAAGATAGTGTAATTTATACACGATCACTTGGACTATAATTACTAGCAATTTGGTTGTATATGTGCACGCACACAAGAACCGATCATTTCAAAGTTGACTTCTGTAAATATATTGACATGTTTTCTTTATACTTAGAAAATGTCTATGACAAAACGCATTAACAAAATACACATAGTGTATAGGGCTTGGGCTGGGGGAGGTGGGCGAAGACCCAAGGCATGCCTTCTCTGAGGGAGTGGGATTTAAAAAAATGTATTGATTATAAGCCTTCTCTAACTGGGCCCAAGGCCCAGCTTGTCGATCTTCGGAAACTTCAACCCACGCACAACACAACGCTATTTTCTTATCTTTTGTCCACGGTGTCGCTTGCCATTTTGGACGTGTTTCTTGTTCGGCCGTCATGATGTTCCATCTCTCCCGCCACCTCTCGCGTCCTTCTTTTGTCCTCGTTTTTTTTGCCAACATCTTGTGGTTGCGTATTCGAAATAACAAAATCCGGAGACGGGGTGGCATTTAGCTAAGGTTTTGGTCAAATTCTGTGTTCGTACCAAACCCGTCGTTCCGAAATGAATTCTAGAGCCGGTGAGTAACAACCATCCACGATGTGTTTTCCATTTCGGTTTTGTAGTTTGTAGTTTGAAGGCTTGATGTAAATGATTTCTATAAAGTTTAAAAATGTTTTTTATAAAAAGGCCCAAAACTAGCTGTTGTCAACGGTCAACAACAGCCAACGGTCGAATTTGTACCGCTAGCCCACGCGAGTATGGTAGCGTGGGCTCGCTCGCGGCAACAGTCAAGCATGTATGTTGCTAATATTATTGATATTAGCAAAATTAGTATTTCAAAAGAAAAAAAAAAGATACTATCAGATTTGAAACTTGAACAAATGTTTATATTACATTTACACTTGGAACTCCTCTTTTAATTGTTAATAAGCACATGCATATATTTACATCAAAAAGGTGCGAACAAAATAATAAAATGCTTCTAACCGATCGGTTTCTAGTTACCACACTCCTTCTAACTGTATATTCTTAATGATTTTAATGAAAGTTTCTTCTTTGCATGGGAACGTGAGACCTCCCATTGGATGAGTATACTCAAACTCCTCTTCTGCCATGTTCAACAAGGTTTGAAACGAAGGATGTTCAAGATATGATAATGGGATTGTAAATCTCTTCATGTTGTTTTCACCCACATATACGGAGAAATGACCTTTGGGTACATCATTAACATCCAAAGATGATAGGTATCTCCCTTTAGCCAACTTTGTGTACATCATTTTAGGAAATCTGTGTAAGCCCATAATCGATGAAAGTTAATCGTAAAATCAATAATATTTCTTAGGGAAGGCTTTGAAAGAACCTCAAAGAGTTTGATATTGTTGAGGGTTCATTCTAACCCAACGTTGGAATAAATAGTTCTCTAATTAATAGAAAAATCCACAAGGTGAAAATTTCAAGGAAATTCAAGTACATCAAGTCGTCAAGTTCTATAAAAGATCCTACTCAACTTCGTACAAGCATCTAGATTGACACATGATACAAGAAATCAAGAATATTACACCTTCGGCCCTCTTAATGACAAAATCAATGGGTTCTTCAGATTCTTTCAAACGGAACGGACGATGAAGATGAATACTTGCAATATCATATATATTAACGTTGGATATTCCTGATGATCCACTGGGATTTTAAAAATATATATGACGATACTACACTAATATTCTAGCAATATTTTAACACAAAATTAGTTGTATTCTTCATGTAAACAAGATCTATTTTAAAATAGAAAGGTCAAATGCTATCAAATAATAAAAGAAATTATATAACAAAAGGACATTACGTAAATGGGTAGGGATCCTTAGAGAATAGTTAGGAAATTGAGAACTGAGATAACCATTCTAGACCATACATTCATTTAAGGGTTTTTTTTTTTGGCTAAATCGCAGCTTTCTTGTAAGAGTAATTTTTTTTTATTTATGCATATATGTATATTATCATTTTTAGTTATACATATATGTATGTTGTCAAACATATATGTATGATACTCATTTTTTAAATTCTAACATGTATAGACACTGTTTAGGGTAAATTTTATGGCTCGAGATCCTGCATTATGGTAATATTAGGGATCTTGAACATCCGGTATATTAGGGATCTTGACCAGTTCGGTATCTTGAATATTTGCTACTTCCCTATTCGATTGTTCTAATGCCTCTAGCTTCTTACAGGTACGAATAATATGGAGACTCAGTCTTCCCACTAAACTCGGAAGGGAAGTTACGAAGACGTGTAAAGATTGCATAACGGCTAATTGGACTTGAAGACGTATTCAGCTGAGGATCCCGGAAATACCGCTTAGTTAGCTAACATTAATAATTTTCTTGTATAAATATTATGAGTTTGATATAGGAAACACACAACACTCACACTGCGAATCATTGTAACACATAGTTGTCGAACATCGTTGCTGATCATACTTGTAATTCTTTTTTATTAATTGATCGGAGCTCGATCATTATCGACCCAGGGCTTTTCCTCGTAACAAAATCTTGTGTTCTGTTTCTTTCTTATTCATTTCATTCATTTCGCATTTTACTACAACTCTTGCTTAATTTCATTCTTTACATAAGTTTATCTTTTAGGATCCTGACTCTTATTCAGGGATCCCCAGTTTACAATTCTTGTTTTTCTTAAAAGCACACTGCTTCACTTAACTTATTTGTTCACTAAATTACTTCGATATATATATATATATATATATATATATATATATATATATATATATATATTTACCAAAATAGACACGTATGTACATTAAAATCATGTTCTTACCCCCAATCTTCCTTTCTATACAAGTATGTGAAATCATTTCTACACATTTGCACATATATGTACATTACGAAACATGTATGTACATTTATGTACAATACTAGTTTTGTAGTTTTAGACGCGTATATACATATATGTATAAAAAATTGCAGGAAAATGGGCGAATTAGCAAAACAAAATATTTTTTTTTGCCTTAGATAAATTGTGTAGTCTAGAATGGTTCATTTAGTTCTCAATTAGGCCAAAGGTTCACAAATAATCCAAATGGTTACGTAATAATAAAATGAATTCAAGGATGCCTCTTCTATTCACCAGCAAAACAATATATAGTTAATCTCCTATATTCGGAGATGATAAATTATAATCAATACTATACAAAAATACTTTTCAATCTATTCCATAAATTACGCCGTCTATTACTGATTAAGGCGGGTTTAACTATATGCAATACAAGAATGGTACATAAGACAATGTTTATTTCTCTTTCGAATGAATGTATCAATGAAGATATAATAAATTATTAGATGGATCTTCAGTTATTTCACCCAAGACAAATTAACTTAGCCTTGGTATCTACAACATCCACAAGAATGTGTACTTAATGGCAACCTAGTCGAAGAAACTAGATCCCCACACCAAGCAACTTCAATCCTGTGACATAAGGTAGTGTACTTTATACACCGTTTTAACTTGGACTAATTACTTGCAATTCGGGATGCTATGATGACAATCGTTAAATCATGCAAAAATCTAAATAACCTTAGATAAAGTAAGTAGGGGATCAGATCCACGGGTAACATGTTGTTGTAGAACACGTCCTGCAAACAATTTGTTTCATGACTAAATTACGGTAGAATTAAAAAGCAAGAAAGAAGAGGGAAATACGAGAACTAAATATCAAATTTCCAAATGGAGAAACAAACAATCACTTTAAGTTTCGGGTATGGTTACAAAATTGCAAACTTAGTTTATGATACAATGATTAATTGGCTACATAAAAATAGCATCTACCTATTAAATTAATGAAATTGCAAACTCAGTTTATGATAATAATGATTAATATATAGACAATGCAAAACAATGTTAGAGGCTGTTTGGAAATCTTTGCGCTAGTGAATGCTGAACTATAAAAAGGTCTGAATGAGTAACAGACTTTGAACCAATAAGATGTTGGACTTGCCTCGGTCTAACTAGTTGGTGATGGAGGTGGTGGGTTGAATAGGTGGTGCGTGAGTGGCCGGCTAAGGGTTTTGAACACCGGTGAATGGATAACGGGGTAAATTTTCATTCATCATCATTTTGAAAGTTAATGGATAAGAGGCTTACTGACTGATTCAGAGGTTTCCATTAAGAGGCTACCAAACAACCTTTTTTATGATAATAAACAATCATTTTCAGTTTCAGGGTTAGTGGGGACACATTATTCTTTTCATAGGGATCGGAAATTTTGGTAGTCGGTTATTTATCATTAAATATTTTATTTAACCTGTCAGATCATATTTTTTCATAGGGTCGGAAATTTTTTAGGTCGGTTGTTTATCGTTAAGTATTAAATTTAACCGGTCAGATCAGTTCAGTTCATATTAGAAAAAAAAAATCTATATTGGTGGCTAGACGTGAGCAAAAAAACCGATTTGGGGACCGGAACCGCACGAACCGAACCGAACCGGTTCGTTCTCAAACCGGTTCCTACACGAACCGGTGCGGTTTCATATACGAATCGTAGGTTCGAGCATCGATTCCCCATTTTTCCACGAGAAACCGAACCGAACCGGTTCCTACACGAACCGGTTCGTGAATCGAACCCAAAACCGGTTTGAAACCGGTTCGAGCCGTTTGAACGTTTTGAACTTTAGAAACTAGCCGTTAGGCTCGTTTTTGATGTTTTTGACTGTTAACTTTGCTTCTAAATCACCATTTGCCATCCCAACTTAGTATAAATAGGTTTTTAGATGATTTGGGTTGATCACAACACTCAAAAACGTAAAAAACGAACCCGAAAAACCAAAAAACGCAACCGTATTTTCCCGTTTTTTCCGCTTTGATTCTTTGTTACATCTTCCATGGCTTCATCAAACCTATACCAAACCGGTTCCTCAAACCAACCCACCATTGTTAGTTGAAAACCCAAAAAAATAATAAAAGTCGAATTTTTATGTTTAAATTTTTTCTTATCGCCCTATTTTTTTTTAATTGCGCGCGAAAGAACCGATTAAGAACCGAAACCGAAACAAAGCGAAACCGAAACCGGCCTCCGAAACCGGTCTTACGAATCGACAAAACCGGTCCAAAACCGAACTGGTTCGGAACCGAAACTGGTTCGGCCAGAAACCGGTACTGTAGCGAACCGGTTTGAAACCGAAACCGGTTCGGCAAAAAAAACCCGATTTGCTCACGTCTATTGGTGGCTATGTTAAAATGTTATATCCGTGATGGGCTCAAATTAATTGTACACAGTTCACTTATGAGCAAAGTAAACGTATTGGGCTAAATTAAATGTGGACTTAATTGTATCATGGGCTGGGTCATCGATTGAAGAAAATTAAATGTGGACTTAATCTTTGTACACTTTATGTTCATAAATTTATTGACGTGTAGTCGTGTACTAGATATGAATTTGCTTTTATTATTTTTACTAGCGAATGATTATACATTCATGTGATTGAAATAAGGATGTGAATGTTCAAAACATGTTAACTTAGATCGCTTCATGTATACCAACTCTATCGATTTGTTACAGATTAGATGTTGCCGATGTTGCCTTGGAGATTCCCCAGTCTTTTGTGTTTAAAATTTGCCTTTAAAAAAAAAATATGATTGTAGCCGTCAATTGCTCTTCCAATTACCGTGGTCATCTTTGCCGCATCCATATCCCTCTCCTTGTCTACATCCATATTCGTCTTTAATTGTCGTAGGTTAGTTATGGGAACAATGTTAATTTCTCCCAGCAATAGCGTCGATTAGTTCAATGAAAGTCTCTTCTTTGCATGGAAACGTTAGACCTCCCATTGGATGAGTGTACCCAAACTCTTCTTTTGCCATATTCAACAAGGTTTGAAACAAAGGATGTTTAAGATATGATAATGGGACTATAAATCTCTTCATGTTGTTTTCACCAACATATACTGAGAAATGACCTTTGGGTATATCTATGGCCGACGAAGATGATAAGTATTTCCCTCTAGCCAGCTTTGTGTACATGATTTTAGGAAATTTATGTAAGCCCATAATCGACGAATATTAACCACAATATCGGTGCTGTGTGAGGGCAGGAGCTAAGAGCTTGAAGGGAACCTCAAGAGAAGTTGAGGGTTCATTTAATCCCATCATTGGTATAAATAGTTCTTCAATTAACAAACAATTCCAAAAGATGGAAATTTCAAGGAAGTTCAAGTACATCAAGTCGTCAATATCTATAAAAATGTCCAACTCCATACCGTACAAGAGCGATCTGTATGTATGACCATATAATCCAAGTGATATAATTCAAGTGATCAAGAATCTTACACCTTTTGTCCTTTAAAAGACAAGATCTATTGGTTTGTGGTTGCTTTCAAACGGAGTAGACAATGATTTTAATTCAGACAATCTCTGCCTAGTTTAGCAACTTAGATGTCACCAACCAATTTGTTTCCTATATAAATCAAGGTAGCTCTCTCTTGGGTCAACCAAATAAATTTTCAAATCTTTGATTTTCCTTGTTATTATTGGTGGGGTGGTACTATGTTAATTATTTGAGACTTTTATAACCATAGGGAAGCTTACGTAGGGTGGGGGTGTCCCGGCTCCCACCGAATTTTAGCTCAGCAGTGTAAATTTTCTCGTTTTGGTTCAAAAATTTTGCATATATTGAGGCTGACCCCCACTCATTTGAAAAAAAAAGGGTCTTTTGACTTTCGGTCCCTACCATCTGAATTCAAACTTCACTACTGTGTATAGCTAAACATTTTTTTTAACTTGATATTTGATACTTGTATAATTGAGCATTGTTTTTAACTTGTTATTTGTGACTTTCATAAAAATATACAAAATCTTCAAAGTTGAAAAAAGATACAAACTTACCAAGCCTAGTCAAGTAAGACTATGAGTTGAGCCAACTCAACTCGTTTTGTTATTAGCTTGAGCCTGATTAAAATTCAGCACGGCTCAAGCCTCAACTCAGTCATTAAATGACCATAGTCCAAGTCTCATCATTTTAAAGCTCGTTCCTCCAAATAATATCTGAAGAGGAAAAAAGTTACCTCTAGGTGGTTCGGAGAACCAGATCTGAGAGTTGGATCTTAAAGATGACTAAAGCGTGTTGGATCTACTGTAAACCTGCAAAACTAGACACCGTTAGGCTCGCCACAGGGGAGAGGAGATGTCTCTCTGTGACCACCATCCGGCGTGAGAATAAGAGGGTGTTTGGGATTGAGTTTCAAAACAACTTATTGACTTATTGGCTTTTTCAAAAAGCGAATAAGTCAATAAGCTGTTTGTGTAACCCAAAAGCACTTTCTGTTTTGACTTTTGGCTTTTGGCTTTTAAGGGTGGAAAAGCTGTTTTTGAAAAGTTAGAAATCCTGGCTTTTGGCTTTTGACTTTTGGAAAAAAAATTACAAATCTAACACCCATACAACTAATATTCACAATAACTTAAGCGAAAAACTTAAAAAAAAAAAAAGACAATCTATTGACTTTTTGACGTTTCTCACCCAAAAAGCTAATCCAAACACTTTTTCTAAAATCCTTTTTAAAAAGTCATAAGCCAATAAACACTTTTGACCAAAAGCACTTTTGCATCTCCAAACTCAATCCCAAACACCCTCTAAGTATGGTTTTAAGAACTAAAAAGTATGAGAGAGAGAAAGTTGGTTCGAAGTAGTTGAGTTACCAAATGAGGAAATTTGACGAGTATTTATACTTTTTGTGATGGGCTTCGATGGTTTAAGGCCTATGGGCCTTTTCACCGAAGCATCACTCATTTGTATCTTATGCTCGGTTCGGCCCTTATCGTGACGGTCCGGCCTAAGATCATATATTCTCTTCAATATCGATAATTATTTTCCATTTCTTATTGAGAAAATGTCTATGACGAGGGATGGAAAAACAAAACACACAAAGTGTGTACATGCCTTTCACACACACAAAAAAAAAAAAAAAAGAGCTATATTATTTAAGATATATTTTTCGACCTACAAACTAACTCGATATATTTCGGGGTTGTAAGCCTCACACGCACCACAAAAGTATAAAATAATAGAATTAATTAATTATCTATCTATCTATCTATCTATCTATCTATCTATACATATAATAAACCAAAGTTATTTTAATGACATGACATTCAAAGAGGTATTCTCTTCTTTGAGTGTGTCATGTGTCATCCATGTGACATTGAGATATTTTAGGAAAAAAATAATTTAAAAACAAAATTAAATTTTTCACCCTCATGTTTCCTCCCATAATTTTTAAACGTTAATATCTTTAATATACGAGATTTTTTAAAGAAAAAAATTACACCAAATTAACGAGCGTTTTATTATCTTTCCAACGAGTACCATAGTGCTATATAAAAAACGGAGAAAATTTTTGTGGGGTTTTGTTCATACAGGAAAAAAAACACAAAGTGTTCAGGTAAATCATTAATCATGTATAGTCACTAATTATGTTCAAATCAGTAAATATGATTTTTTTTTCAAACAGAGACGAATAGGTTAATAGAGTTATACGTTGTTTTAAGTTAGGTATCAATATTAGTATCTTAGAGTTGTACATTTGTTTAGTATTTAGGATAAGTGTTAATATTAGAGTTACATTAAAGTTCTACATTCTTTTAGGTTATGTGTTAGCATTGGAGTTGTACATTGTTAATTTATTTTAGGTTAGATATTAATATTAGAGTTATACATCGATCTATTTCATATGTAAAATTAATGTTTCATATTAAATTTCTCAACCCAGGACGCTCTCGGGGTATAATCTAGTGATGGAATACACTTGAAATTAAATTGCTAAGGTAACAAACGGCTTAATGGAATTGACACTTCAATTTATTTATTATTATAATTTTTAATTAACTTTCCATTAACAAAAAGGGTAAATTACATAAGGATGTTAGGTAGGCGGGCAACAAGCTGTGCTGCCACCCCTTTTTAAATAGAAAATCTCAATCTGCTAAAAACAAAACCCCGCCATTGGGGGTGGAAAAGTTACTGTGCAATACTCGCTGAGCCCAAGCCAAAAACCGCACCGCCTCCGGTGCCAATGAACCGAACGTGTCGAAGGCCAAGGGAACGAAAACATGCTGATTATCCTCACATGCTTTAGCATGCTTTTCCACTTTCTTGGATTCAGCTCTCATGACCGCTTGCCCGGCCACAAACCCACTATCCCGAAGCTCAGCAAGGGGGGACACCCCGGTAAGATCAACACACGCATGTTTCCCACCTTCCCAACCAAAAACTAAGATGTCCGCTGGGCGCAAGGTGGACCTCCCCTCCGCGGGGTCTGTGAGAAAATTAATTGGCACCTCTTTTCTTGCGGAGATCCCCGCTCTGCTAAGGATGTCCGCCAAAGCATCCTGGACAAAATCATGCCGATATTTAAACCCTGGTAATTCCTTACAATGTAACGCATGTTCCCCATACTTATCAAGGCATGCTTTGCGGCAGACCAGGCATTTTTCATCATCGGGGAAAATGGGTATCATCAGCCGATATTTAAGGATTGCCATGTACTCTACTGCCGACATCCGTTGCCCCAAGCCTTCGATAGGTAACATAGTAAGGAAAACCTGGACGTGAGGCTTTTGTAGGCATTCCAAGACAGCCTTCTGACGGACGGACAAACGGAAATCCTCCTTCAAACTTTGTACGATTCGGTCATAAAGAGCATTCGTCAGAGTTTTCTGTGCTTTTTAGGGGCGGTATCCTTATTAAAAAAACCGCCAATCAAATTACAATTTAAAGCATTAACATCTCACTCTCTATTTTTTTTTTCACAAACTTTAATTAAAAATCACTATTCCATAAATTTATCTCTCATTTTTTAAAACCATCCCACATCACATCCTTAACTAAAAAGGATTTACTTTAATTTCCCTTAAATATAAGAATTCATTTCAATTTTCTTTAAAAATATATGGATAAAGTATAACAAGGAACATGATTAAGTGGTTCTTTTGGGTAGTTTTTTTTAATTTAATTTTAACGTTGAAATGAGTATCAAAAATAAGATGTGAATGCTCTTAGTTATGGATGCAATATAAGAAAACTAGGGATCGCCTTTGAGTTTGTAAAGGTGACCTCGGAGTTACCCAAGATAGACTTACAAAATTGACTCACTCATAACAAGTGATGTTATCCTTCTTCGCTTTCTCTCTACTATACATACACAAATATAAATTATGATTTATTATTTGTTACAATTGTTGCGTCCTCTCAAGAGTTTTCTCTTCTTGTTACAGTTTACATTATGTCTCGATGAAAGGAGAAAAGAGATTACACCACCACCAATATGGGCTGAATCAAACGACTCAATCCCTTGCGTTGCCGAGTCCTTGTTACTTGTCGCGTGGAGTTTTGAAGGAACATAGTCATTTGATAGAAGATTTTGTCAAACTTGGATAAATGGTTCTAGATTGATAATTGGATGGGGATAAAGGGACCTTGGTTCTAAAGGCTATGATGCATACATTCCCCCACATCTAAGAACTTAAGCAATACCTCTCCTCTAGATAATTATATGATACGAAGTGAAAGATTGGTAAAATAAGAGAATTTGGGAAGGAAGAGATGTATCCACATTCAATCATAACTTCATGACTCGTTAAATGTCGTCACTTAAAATGTTGTTATTATACCCCTTTCTACTAGCAACAATTGAAACTTGAGTCCTTTGGGAGGGAAGAGATGAATCAACATTCAATCATAATCTTCATGACTCGTTACATGGATTTAATATCATTAACCAAGATTGACCGACTCTTAGTGTTGTTATTATACCCCTGTCTACTATAAACAATTGACAATTGATTCCTTTCCTCTTACAAAAATTGATAATTGTGCATGTTGGTCCCAGAAGTATCAGCCTCACTTTGAATCAAATGGCAATGAGATTTCAACAACATATAATCAATGTGCGGAATGAGAAATCAAACTTTCAAAAACAATAGAGCACACAAGTTTTTAAGAAGTTTTGAGTTTTATATATAGTGGCAACCTTTTAACAAAGATCACCTTTGGACCTTACAAAAGAATGACTCAAAAGAATTCTTATGCATGTTGTGAATGTGGTGTGAAGTATGTGTAGAAGATATTTCTAAGAAGAGCAGATGTTTGCTATGTATAACACACACTTTCACATTCACGCTTGGCAATCCTTTCCTTCGTATGATGTCTTTTATTTATAGAGAAGTATTGCACTCAAGTTGAAAAGGGAAAGAAAGTCTTTGCATGAATGATTGGGATCAAGGTGCATGCATTTAACTTTCCCACTTGTCAATATTCCAGATTTTTTCCAGAAATCTGAAGTCTAAATATGGGATTGGTCAATAAGTCAATATCAGAGTTTTGTCCCAGAAATTTGGTTCCTTTGTCAGAGATTTCATTCTTCTTTCCCATATTTCATCAGATATGAGTTGTGTCTGTCTTTCATTGTCTTTGTCTTCAAAGAGATCTTGTTCTTGAATCTTTCTTGATCTTTATCTCTTCATTTGGAACCTTTTCTGTATGTTCTTCACTTTGTTCATTCTTGGTTCCTAGTTTTAGTTTTCTTCAACACTTCATGTTTTCTCATTTTGGTTCTAACAGTGCCCTTCTTATTCTTATTAGAAATCTTTGACCTCAAGGATTAAAATGTGTGATCACATCCTTCCATTTTCACTAAACTATATTTTCACAACATTTGCCCTTGTTTACTATAATGTAATTGACAAATTCTATTCTCACTAGGGCAGTGATTTTGGCTTGATTACGGTAGATCATGCTTCATTGCGTTCTTACATAGCTTGTGATTATGGGTTCGATGAGAGCGACCGCAACATGGACAGTGATATTAGGAGCATCAAATAGATACAAAGGAACTTAAAAGCAGGCATTGGAAAGGAGAAAAGGTTTTTCGTAGATTAGTTAGGGTTCATTAAGTGATTTTATGAAATCAAGGGGGTCGATTGTCATTAAATGGAAGTGGAATCGTGTAGTTTTGGGAACTAAACACAAGAAAAAAAAACCCAGCTAGAACCGGATACAATTAGTTTGATTAAAAAATAATTAGATGGGAACCCTAGGTCATTATCGACATAGGGAAACATCCATGAGAGAGGGGGAGAGAAAGGCGATAGGGGAGAGGGGAAAACGCGATGGTGATGGTACTGTTTGTAGATTTTGTCGGTTTTCGGGTAAAAACACACAATCCCAACTATGATTTTATCATTTGTATATTCATTATGACAATAGGATGTTCGATTTCATGTTAGGGTTTTTTGTTTTCGGTTTTCAGTTGATGGTATAGAGGATAGGAGCAGTTATGGTAATGTATTGAATAAAAAACCAGCGGTGAATACATAAAGAGGTCGAAGGGATCAGCGACACGGTCGCGTGGATATATTTTAAGCCCAAATTGGAGTTCGTATGACCAAGTTATAATTAAAACAAGGGTTGATTCACAATTCGGCGGAACGTCATCCCTGATGCACATGTGCATTTCGTTGTTATATATACAGAATTACACCGTATGCACATGTGCATTTCACTATTAAATCACACTTTTGAATGAATTGTCAATTACCATACTTATATGATTACTAAATGGACGCGATACAGATATATAAGGGGTCACAAATTCTATTCAATGATTATTAAATGGACGCAAAGTGAGATATAAAATACAATCGAACTCGTCAAATGTTTAGTCATGCATATTATAACATAAATTGAAAATATAACACGTGTATGACAACAAACATGAATAAACTTAAAACACCTCTGTTTTTATCATACAACTACATGTAGTCTCTACCAAACATATTAACTCAATAAAACAAACGATAACAAAAAAATATCCATATTACAAACCATCAATGTTAACCACCTACAAAATTCTAATTATCTCACAACCTCACGTTCACCAACATAACAAAATGTTAAACCAAACATACATTACACAAAATGTTATACAAACTTCTTTGTTTGTTTGACAATTTCCTTATCCCCAACCAAAGTTGATGTGGTGTAACGCGTGTTTGTTTCAAACGCCAATTTGCTTTTTTCATAACCTTCTTTTGAGTTGACTTTATTACCACTGTTTTAACACGCTTTGATTTTTTTTCTTATTGCACTTGCATCTGCACACACATTTGTCATAAAACACAATATATCACGTTCATCCATAATTATGCACATGTGCATAATCAACAATATATGTTAAATATTGCGCAAATCAACATACCATTATTATTCGCCGTTTCAATATGTTTCCGCTTGTTTGACCTCGTTTGAACATTCATTTTTAATTCCAAATCTGCACATATGATATTTTGTGTGAGTAAACATCAAACATTTAATATTTCAAAAGATAAAACTACACATATGCACATGTGTATTTCTATATAAATGTACTTAATACATAATAACAATCTGATTCAACTTTTTGATAAACATCCATTATATTATCAGCTTCTGATTCTTGTAGATCAAATGGGGTTCGATTAGTTTCTGCTATACGATAAATAAAGAACATAACTAATACAGGGAACAAGGGAATACCAAGTACATCCGGACTAAATAAATAATGCCAACCTGATTCAACTTTCTAATCAACAATTGTGTCATTATCTTCACTTGCATTCGGTAACATTTTTTGTTCCTTTATCCCTCGATTGTAATACAAATGTTACTTTCTTTGATCTTTTTCCCCATCTCTTAGCTACAATCAATAAAAACGCATAAGAAAACCGATATTTCAACCTGAATGCACATGTGCAACAACATTACTTTGTTAATTCCAACAAAACAATTGCACATGTGCATTATTGTTACTGACTTAATTATACCTGTATATGCTTTAACATTACCTTTAACATTACAAACTACGTTTTGCACATGTGCATTAACAATCTTAATGCACATGTGCATTCATAAGGTTATTAGGTAACATTCCCTAATAACCTTCCCTACCACTAACCAAAACCAAAAGACCACCCAAAACTACCCAAACCTCTGCTGCTCAATCATCATCCCCTCTAAAAAGAAAGAAGACTTATTCTTAATGTTGATAATGATCTAGATGGCCATCCTATTTCTTCTCATAAGACAACCAAACCTACTATCACTTCCAGCACCACATCTACAACTATCCCTGAAGTATCCAAAGGACCAACCATACCTACTCAATCACCAATATCCACTACTTCTAAATCGTCCGCAGATATAATTGCCAGTTCCATGAAAGGCAGGGTTCAACCAACCTAAGTAACCAGGATGGTTTCTACCGAACCCATTCTTGACCCTTTTATGCATCTTACTGAAGTTACTATTTGCTGATGTTCCTCCTATCACTACTCGTTCTGGTGCTGCTGTAACACCCCAACCGATGGCGGAAACATCGAGGTGTCACGTAAGAATGAGTATACAGTAGCACATGGTAATCAAATTTTAATTGAAATTATTTAAAGTGCAAATATCCAAAAGTGAAAAATACATAATGAGTTTTAAATGGAAATCTAATACATCAAAATAACCAAATAAGCATAAACTTCAATTGGTCTTCTCAAGCTAACACTCTAGTCTTCACGCATCATTATTTCCTGTTGAGTTGTAAAAATGGGGGGGGGTCAACTAGAAGTTGGTGAGAATACATAAGCCATGTCAAGCAAATAAGTTTAAGTATAAAAGTTTAGCAATTCATATGTCTATCGTAAGTTTAAGTCTACATGAATAAACATGAAATGTTGAATCGACATAATCAAACCTCCGACTAGTTTAGGTCCATCCCGTCATCCACGGTTCACCTTAATAATATGTTGGAACGATAACAATCACCCGCGCTCCCCATAAAAGATGGTCAACGAATCTAGGTGGGATTGTCAATCCAATAGATCTATTATTGAGTATCGCCGGCTTGGCCATAGCTAATGATTATGTATTGTTGAAACTTGTTGAAACGAGTCTAACTGTTGTTGTTGTCTAAATCATGAGGCATTAAAGTTTACAACTAGACATGTATGTAGAATTGCTTAAGTATAATGTTGCAAGTATAAAGAATTGCATAAACATGGTTACGTAAACTCACCTTAGAAAAGAATTAAGTCTCGAGAAAAGTATAAGTGTAGCCCCAAAGTTGCCAAGTATTACCCTATGTACAAGGTAAAAAATAAGTCTAAGTCTATCTAGTCTACAAGTATATTCTAGGGTTTTGAATTAGGGATAAGTATTCGTTTGATTAATAAATAAAATGTTTAATAAATAAGAAAAATTTGATAATTAAATAAACAAAAGTCTTTTTAAAAATTTTAAATTAAAGATGGCCACAATATAAAGTCTTACGTATGAAAATAATTTTTAAAAAATTATTTTCTTAAAAAATAGAATATTAAATCTATTTATTTCAAATTGTCAAAATATAACTTTAATATTTAAAAATATTAAAATTACAGAATTATTAATTTAAAAATTGTATTTCTGTTCCAAATAATTAGAAATAATTTATATACAATTTTGGTGCAAAAATATTGAAAAATGAATTTATTATGATTTATTTATGATTAAAACTAACAAAAATTGATTAAAAATATTAAATAAATGATTTTTCAGAAATAAAAATCATTTCAGAAAAGTTTAATGTTATATAAACTCAGAATAATTTTTGTGGAAATTTATATGATTGTTTTGATATTTTTATAGAATTTTATAAATAAAATAGAATAAACTTGAATTATTTATTATATATATTAAATAAATAATTTTTGGAAAACTAAAAATTGTATGCTAAACTTTTCTACTAGAATAACATAAAATAATTTTTGTAGAATTTATAAAGTAGTTTTAGTATTTTAAAACTAATTTTAAAAATATAAGATAATATATATATATATATATATATATATATATATAAGCTTAAATGAAAAAAATGTTTTGTTGATGCCAAGAATCGAACCCGATTCTGGGACCGGTTCGGGTTTTAATCACAAGCCCAGCCACCAACTGGGCTGGACCCTGAGAACGATTAAACTAGACTTGTAATTGATTATATTGTATATGTGAAATCTGATTTAGAACCTTTTTTTTAAAAGAAAAAGATAAAAACCGCTGATTGTGGGACTCGAACCCGTGTGCTTTGGCTCGCAAACATCAGACACAACCACTTGATCTAGATCAGTGGTTGTGTTTGATTTCTTTTTGTTTTAATTAAATACACGGGTCTGCGATGGTGTTCTTCCCCAATTCGAGTTCATACGAGCCCTAGCCTAACAATAATACGATTTACACAACAATAACCCAATTGAACATAGGGTTATTGTTGTGTATAGGCCGATGAACAAAACCCATCAATAATAAAGAACTTACAAAAACGAATCGCGTTTATACGTCCGGTCAACAGAATAGTCAAACACGAACTCAAATGCTTTGAAAGATGATTTAAAAACAGAAATTGAAGGTGGAGGAGTGTATATCGGTGAGTAGAGAGTGGTTTGAGAGGTTCAATTTATAGGGTGAGGGTTCGGATTGACGAATTGGTAAGTTGACTCGTTTAATGGTGATGACGCGTACAATCGTGTAAAATTGGTATGTTTTGGACGATAATTGATGGTGTAATTGATGCGTAATAGTCAAACATCCAGCAATCATTCCATAACAAGATCAAAGACGCGTCTGAATGTGTTAATTAAGGCAATTCGTTCATCACAGTTGACTTTCTAAGTCAACTGTTGATAATCCAATACATAATATAATTAAAGCGTGTTGGAGAATAACCAAATATGTTGTGTAGACCAGCTGGTTTGATGCATATTGTGTTTGGTTGACCCGGCTATGGGCGCGGGTTCGAATCCCGGCCCAAGCCATTTATTTTTTTGATAATTATTCCACATAAAGATGCATAATATATATATATATAGTATTGTATTAGGGGTCCAAATGCGTCACAAAAATATTTAAAAGGCGATAATTGATGAAACTTGACGTTTTATTCAAAATAATCGTAACGTACAAGTATTTAAATGCGAAATGTTACAGCTGCTACCAAAAAAGGGTCATACAACTGCGACGGTGACTACCAATGCTTTATACTCACAACTGAATCTTGTAACAGAAGGAAATGATCTTAATAGACGATGAAGAGTAAGATAAATTGATCTTAAGCTCCGGTGACAGATCGATGGAAGTTACAGGTTCAACTCCGGTGACGGGTCGATGGAAGTTAGATCGATATGGTGGTTAGAGGATGAAGATGTTAGAGGATGAAGATGTATTATTTTGTTTTTCATAGAGAATGGAGTTAGATATGAAGATTTGGTGGTTTTATTTTAGGGTTTGGCTGATAAATGGATGAAGAAGGTGATGTTATTTATTTGTTTGTTTCCTTCTTTTTATTTCTTTATCATATTTACAAAATTGCCCCATGTTCACATTGGTTCTCATGGTTCTCACAATAAAGTTGGTTCTCGTATACCAAAGGGCACTTGCGACCAGCGACCCCAGAACCACCATCAAAAATACTTGTCGTAGTTTCAACCTCACGCACATCGTTTAGAGCTGCTGTCACGGAATGAGAGGAGAGAGCTGGACGGTTGTCAACTACCGGAAGAATCGTACTCCGGTAACTACTTTCTTCGTTGAAAACCTTCCAGGGGGTTTCGGATTCATTATTATGGAAGGCGTTTCAACCTCACGGAAATGTTAAGGATGCTTACGTGGCTCGGAAACGAGATACCAGGGGGAATTTTTTCGGTTTTGTTAGGTTAGCGGGTGTGAAGGATGTTAACTCAGTGTTGATGGGGTTGAATACGGTTACGATTTTTGAAGCCAAAGTGTACGTGACATTGGCTAAGTTTGACAAAAATCATAATAAGATTAACCATAAGTTTCCGGTGGTACATCAGGGGCAGAGCGGTAACTTGGTTCCTTCAAAGTGGACTAGAAAGGAAGGTCCACCGGAGAAGGATAATTTACTGGCAGGTCCTTCGGTTAAGGCGAATGGTACGTCGAATGGCACATCGTTTAGAGCTGCTGTCACTGGGATCCCGGAGAGTAAGAAGCCGGTATTGAAAGAGGTGGTGGCGGATGACAAGATTGCCATCTATCCGGATCATTGCATGATGCATTCGGTCATAGTCGAAGTTAAGGATGTGATGGGTCTTGAGGAGTTGAGAACCTTGATGGATATTGGAGGTTATGTGGAGAACCCGGTCAGTTACCTGGGTGGTCTAAAGTGTTTGGTGGTTTTCAAAGACAAGTGCTCTGCACTTCAGTTCATAGGAAAAGAAACCGAGGCATGGAGTAGTGTCATAAATGGGGCGACTCTGTGGAAGGGCCAAGATCTTGTTTACAATAGGCTGGTGTGGCTGAGGATTGAAGGGGTGCCGGTGCATTTAAGAGATACCAACTTATACGATAGAATTGGGGCTTGCTTCGGAAAACTTATCGGCGAGTCCGATTTTTCGTGGACGAATCCAGACAATTTTTGTGGTTTTTGTTGGGTTTTGTCTGAAGTAGGTAGGAAGGTTGATGAGGAGGTGGTAGTATCCTGGGCCGGGAATAAGTATAAGGTTTGGGTATCGAAAGATTCAAATCCGAAAATGAAGACCATTATAGGTGAACTAACGTCCACTAGGCCGTCGTCTCCGCTAGGATCAGAAGGTTCTTTGGCAAATGATCCTCAAGATGTGGAAGAGGGTGAGATCGTCGGAGAAGAGGTGGATGGTCCTTACGGCCAGAACCGGAATCCTTCGGCTGAAACTCAGGATGCGGTTGGTGAACGGTCTGTCTTTGGTAACGCCTTGCTTGGAGATGGTTGCTCACGTGCAATGCACGGGGATAGTCGCTTTCTGACCGTTGGTATTAATGATGGTGTAGCTCCAATGGAATTTTCAAATTATGAGGTTGGGGTTAGTGGAACATGTGGGTCCATACAAGACTTTAATTCAAAATGTGATAATCCGTTTAAAATTGGGTTGGGCCCTCATATGGAGTCTGCATCGGCCCATAAGTCTAAATCCAGGAAAAGAACTAGGGGTTCCAGGGGCCCAATTCCTGCCTCGGTAAATGATGGGATTATAGATGACAGTCAACGTGCATCTGATTATCAACTCCCTAACAGCCCTATTCTGGATCTAAATAACCCGTGGACATCCTCCAACAACATGAATTTCGATGAACGATTGCAAGATTGTGAAGATTTAGGCTTGGGTCCAGAGCCTTTGGTTGTTGGTTCGCATACAGACCCTGAGCCGGTGAGCAATCCTGGTCGTGAGGGTGATGGTGTTGGTAGCAATAGTACCGAATCCCATGCCACGATTGGTGTGGGTTTGAAACTGGGTTTCCTTGTGGAGAATGCTTTAGATCAGATGGATGTTATAATTGAAAGAGAAGGTGTTGAAAGTGGTAAGAGATGAATTATCTATCAACAAATTTAAGGGGGGTGGGGGATTCTAGAAAGTTGGATTGGGTTAGGGGCCTAAAGACCTCTCATGGGGCTCAATTTGTTGCAATTCAAGAGACGAAATGCTCGACTAATATGGTGTTTGCCAGTAGGTTATGGGGAAAGACAGTTTTTGAGTTCGAGGTTGTTGAAGCGTCTGGGCGATCGGGGGGATTATTGTCAATTTGGGATCCTTCGATTCTTCAGAAGGAAGGGGTAATAAAGAATCAAAATTTTTTGGCAATTTCAGGAGTGATTAGAATGTCCGGGATCAAGGTCATTGTGGTCAATGTATATGCTCAAAATGATCCGTGTGCTAGAAGAGTTTTATGGGAGGAGTTAATTCAGCTGCGGTATTCATTGCCCGGTTGGTGGGTTTTTCTTGGGGACTTTAATGATGTCTGGTCACCCGAGGAGAGGAGGAACTCAGAATACATCAGTCTTAATGCACACTTTTTCAATCGGTTTATTGATAGAGCAGACTTGGTTGAATACAACATGGGTGGCAGGCAGTTCACATACCGCTCGGATAATGGGTGTAAGATGAGCAAATTAGATCACTTCCTGGTGTGTCGTGATTTCATCAACAAATGGCCAATGGCGTCAGTGGTGGCTCTATCGAATGTCATCTCAGATCACAATCCAATATTATTATCCACGGTTCAAGTTGACTATGGTAAGATTCCGATTCGTATGTTTAATTCATGGTTTGAATTGCCTGGTGCAGGGGACTTCGTGGACCACCTGTTGTCTTCCTTTGTCTTTGAAGGATCGGTGGACTTGGCGTTAGATGTGAAGTTGAAATGGGTTAAAAAGAGGATGAGAGAATGGGTTATATCCCAGAAGTCAGTCATGGAGACATCTTATAGATATAAAATGAAGAGGCTGGAAGATTTGGAAATTATGGCGGAGTCCAGGTCTCTCGATCCGGTCGAATTGGAAGATAAAGCTGAATGCAAAAGATATATTTTAGAAGCTGACAAGATCAAACTTATGGATCTAAAACAAAAATCTCGGGTTCGGTGGGCAAAAGATGGTGATGAAAATTCGGCTTTTTTTCATAATATTGTTAACGCTAATACGTGTCAGAACCGAATACACGGTTTAATGATAGATGGGGTTTGGGTATCATCGCCGCCTTTGGTGAAAGATTTTATCTTCTCGTTCTTCGCTGAAAAATTCCATGAACCGGTTCAGCATAGGCCTATTCTCCAGTGCCCTTTCTTAGCGGAAGTTTCGGCGGTTGATTCTGCGCTACTGGTGGCCCCGTTTTTGGCTTTGGAAATAAAGGCGGCGGTTTGGGATTGCGAAGGGGATAGGGCTCCCGGCCCAGATGGGGTGAATTTGCATTTTATCAAGAAGTATTGAGTTCGGCTACAGGATGACTTCGTAAGTTTGTTGGACATTTTTTTCAGCAATGAACATATTAATCCAGGGTGTATGGCGTCGTTTATCGCCCTTATTCCTAAGAAATCTGATCCGGGTGGGTTGAATGACTATCGGCCTATTAGCTTGATTGGATGCATTAACAAGGTTATCTCCAAAGTGTTAGTTAATAGGCTAAAGGTGGTGATTCATAAGTTGGTTTCCGAGGAACAAACGGCCTTTTTGGCTAATAGAAACATTTTAGATGGGGCTATTATATTGAATGAAGTGATCCCATGGTTGAAAAAATCAAAAAAGGAGGCTATGATCTTCAAGTTGGATATAGATAAGGCTTATGACTCCTTAAGCTGGGAGTTCACTGAGTCTGTATTGGGTCAAATGAAGTTCTCGGAAAAATGGCGAAAGTGGATTATGTTCTTGGTCTCCTCAGCTCGAGCCTCTATTTTGGTAAACGGATCTACGACTCAAGAGTTCATATGCTATAAGGGCTTGCGTCAAGGTGACCCACTGTCACCGTTTCTTTTTGTTCTAGCAATGGAAGCATTGACGGGGGTGATGAAGAAAGCATGTTCGATTGGTATTTTTCAGGGCCTTTCTTTCAATACCAATACTCCGTCTCTGTCACACTTCATTTACGTGGATGATGTCATCTTCTTGGGGGAGTGGTCTTTTGATAATGTCATTAATCTGAAACGGATTCTGCGGTGCTTTTATCTAGTATCTGGCCTCAGGGTTAATTTGACCAAAAGTAGATTATTCGGAGTGGGGGTGGAAGACACGCAGGTGCAGGTTTTGGCTAATGTTTTGGGGTGCAAGAGGGGCTCGTTTCCCTTTAAATATCTAGGTCTGCAGGTTGGAGCAAATATGAATTTGATCAAGAGCTGGGACCCGATCGTGGAGACGTTTACGAAGAGGCTCTCATTATGGAAAGCAAAGTCTCTATCGTTCGGGGGAAAATTACATTGGTGAGGGCTGTTTTGAATTCACTCCCGACTTATTACTTCTCATTGTATAAAGCCCCTTTTGGAGTCATCAAAAAGCTTGAGAAGATTCGGAAAGACTTTCTTTGGGGCTTAACTAATGGCAGGGATAAGATGAATTGGGTGGCTTGGAAGAACGCCATGACTCCAAAAGATCTTGGGGGTTTGGGGTTGGGCTCCTTACGGATTGCGAATTTGGCTACGTTGGCGAAATGGTGGTGGCGCTTCAAGGTTGAAAAGGATTCCTTGTGGCGGAGAGTTGTTTGGGAAATACATAGCAAATCGAGAGCTTGGAATTTTTTACCGGCTAGATTGACAATTTCGAGTCCATGGAAGCAAATTATAGGTATTGAGGCAGATTTTGGTGATTTAAATATAAACCTTTGTACTCTGTTTAAGGGCGTTCCGGGTAGAGATAGTCAAATGAGGCAGATTTTGGTGATTTAAATATAAACCTTTGTACTCTGTTGCTACAACAAGGAAAATGACCGGTATTAGGTTAGGAGATGCTTAGGATTTTAGGTTAAGGGTATATTACGTTAAGGTTTAGGTTTTAAGATAGGATTCAGTTAAGGTTTTGGGTTTGGTTCTGAGAATGGGGGTCTTCAAGCTCCTGGAGAGGACCTGCACAAAGGTAGCAGACACCGTTAGCCTTAACGCAGGAGGGAGCCTCCTGCGTTTGGACTCCGGCGTGAGAATAAGTACATATTCATTTGGAGTTGGGAATTAATGAAGTAGAGAGTATAAGAGTAGAGAGAAGAAGTGAGAAGTGTGTGTGGAATGTCTACCCAAGGGTCTCCTTATATAGGCAGTCGAATTCTGCCCAGGAGCTCCCTCAGGGTAGCTTCCTTATCATACCTGGATGTATTTTGACCCTCTTTTGGTTCCCAGCAGTGAGACTTTTCCCTTTTGGGATATTTTCAGCTTTTATCTTTTCCAACACAAGGTATGGAGCTGTGTGATGTTTTGTCCCTTGCAAAGATAATAAGCCAAAATCCCTTTTTACATTTCCAAGACATTTTACTGTTTACTTTCTGCCCTGAGGCTCCGATGCGGCAGGTCAGCTGCCTTATATCAGCTCCACTAAGTCAGGCAACCTCTTAATCAAACTTATTTTGCTTATCTTTTTGACGAGAGGTCTAGACGTTGTCGTTTTAGGACACACGTCATCAGCCCCCCAGTCATAAGCATTTGTAAAGAAGTTAGAAGTGCTTGTGACTTGTTCATTGTCTTATTTCCTGGTGGTAACGCTGCTCAAGCTGAGGTTAGCACCGGGTTATTTTTACAAACCCCTGGCTCCCTTATGGGAGCGTTGGTGTGTTATTTTTTCCTTCATCAAATTTCGTGCAATCTTTTGGCCTTGTATTTGTCATGATGGTCTGATTTTTTAATTTAATATGGCTATCACCATTACTTCCTAGGGAGCAGACGAGTGTCCCATCAGCCGTTTCAGGCGACTGTTGACATGACAAGGGTCTAGGCTGATGTCATCCCCTAGGACAGCTGAATGATGGTTCCCCTTGATAACCGTTAAATGCCATTAAATTCAAATTTTAAATCTCTTATAAAGAGATAAACCTTCTTTCTTCTTCATTTCATTCCTAAACTAGAAAACCGTCACATTCTCTCCCACGATTATTTCTCAACCGGCGATCCTCTTTTCTTCCCTATAAATCTGGTAAGTAACTTCTTTCTTCTGTCATACCTTGCCTTTCATTATGTCGAAAACTGATCTCGCAAATCAATTTACTCGGCTATCTAAGTCCGATGTTGAGCGATTCTGTACCGAGATTGGTATTCCTCTGTCTTTTAATCCTACTGTTCCAAAGGGGAAAACCCCTGTGACCTCCGTTCCTACTGGCAAAGTGGCGGTGTATACCCGTCAGTTTGATCAGGGTAACCTTAGGTATCCCTTTTCCACCTTTTTCCTTAACGTTTTAGAATATCATCAACTCTCCCTTGATCAGTTGTGTCCATCCGGAGTTGCAAGGATTTTGCACTTCGAGATAGTGTGTCGCTGCCTTGGTCATAAGCCTTCCTTGGCCATGTACCGGCGGTTTTTCAGATTGGCTAAAAATGGGAACTGGTTTACCATTGAGAAGACTCAATGTGAACCGGCTCTTATTTCTAGTGTCATCGGGATTGTTTCCTCCTGGAAAGACAAATTCTTTTTCCTAAATTCTGACTTCCTACCTTTTAAAGCTCCTCGGAGATCTTCGGATGCTCCCCTGAATGAGAAGGAGCCTGAACCTGGTACTCTCGACCAAGTGTTGTTGGAGAAGCTGCGTGGCTTCCCTACTCGTCTTCGTACCTTTCCCGAGGATTTTTTGGTGATGGTGGGTTTGAGTGCCAACTGGCATGATCTTGGGACTGACCCGGTGATATATCATGGTGGGAAGGGTAGGTGTCTCCTTGTCTCCTCTTTGGTATCCTTATCCTTGTTATGTTGTCTAACCCTTTTGTCTTTTTTGCAGAGATGAGCACTTTGGATTTTCTGGCTTTGGATGATATTGCTGACGTGAAATTCAAGGTTCGGAGTGTTGCTGAGGGTCAGAATGTTGTTGTGAAGACTGAGCATGTTCGTTTCAAGGGAGTGTACACAAGTGTGATCACATCGTCTGCTGCTGCTACAGAGCCTCCTGTGGAGAGGTCTGTTACTGCCCGTCGCTCCAGCAAGCGACTTCAAACTGCTTCTTCGGGTCAGGGGGCTTCTACTGCTGTGCCCTTGGTCCTAGGAGATGAAGATGAAGATTCTTCTCTGATTTCTTCAGCGTTAGGGTATACCCCTGCCCCTGGGAAGGGCAAGCTGACATTATCCTCCCCGAAGAAAGACGATGTTGTTTTCAAGAAGCCGAAGGATGTTGCTGCACCAAGTCCAAGTTCAAAGTTATTGTCAGTTGAAGGTGGTGAAAGTTCCAAAGCTGCCGTTGAAGATGTTTCTGATGCTCCTGCCCAGCAGGAGCCTGTTGAAGGAGTGTTTGTGCCAGATTGGGATATCAAGTCTACTGATTTGTTGAAGAAAGCTTCTGTGTGCCGTGATCTGATAGACCATTGTGTTCCAGATGCTGAGAGAGAGCTCCACAAGGAATGGACAGACAGGGACGTGATGAAGAAGATGTATTACCACTTCGGGCAATTCCTTTCTTTGTTCCCGGATGGTATGGCCAGATGGGGTGAGTTGATGGCAAGGAGGGAACAAGTGGAAGAGTTTTTTGAAGAGCATGAGGCTGAGCTGGTGAAGGCGAGGGAGGAGTTGACCAAGCTTGCTGCTCGGGAGAAAGACTTGGTTCAAGAGTTGGCTGTGTCAAAGACTCAGCTTGGTTTAGAGAAGGAAAAATTTGAGAAGATGTTCAAGGGTCTTCATGATGAGAAGGCTAAAGTTGCAGAGGAGAGGGAGGGTTTGGCTCGGGCACGTCAGGCAGTTAAGCAGGAGTTGGCCTCGGTGGAGAGGGTGGGTACAGAGCTTCGAGTCCAGGTGGACCGTTTGACCGAAGAGAAAGAGTGGTTAGTCTCCAAGGGGGTAGCTCGCTTTGTCACCAACCTCCTGCACTCCCAAGAATTTAATGCTCCCCTGGCTGACATTTATGCAAAAGCCATAGCTTTCGGTCGCCATGGAGGGATTCAAGCCGGCTTTAAAGCGGCTCGGGAGGGTCAGGATATTGAAGAGCTGCCATCCTTTAAGCCTTCTTCCGGTGATGAGTTTGTGAATGCTGTGAAGGCAATGGAGCTTGCAACTTACCCCTATATCTCTGCTATTGCCAAGGCTTCTGAGCAGCCTCTCTCCTTCCTTCAAGACTTGGAGCCGGAAGGCCTTAAAAAGGATGTGGCCGACCAGGTGTTTGGCTCTTATGTGTCAAAAAGGCCTCTTATGATCATGCTGGAGGGAGCCGACGGTGGGGAGGGCAGTTCCAAACGTATGAAACCTGCTAGTTCTTCTAAAGTTCCAAATTTAGAGCAGGTATTTGAGAGTCCTTCCCCCCTACAGGCTCTGGAGGTTGAGTCTCTCCCTCCTTCTAGCGAAGATGATCCCTTTGCCGGTCTTGACACAGAGGGCCTTTATGATGATGTTGGTAACCGAGCCTTGGCTCCCCCTGGTGAGGATGCTGCCACCCATGAAGCCGAAGACCCAGCTACCCCGTGACTTGCCTTAGTTATGTTTTCAAGTTTTTAGCATGTCTTTTGTAACCGAACTATGCTGTACTCAGCCCTTGGGGCTTTTAATTATTGTCTTTTAATGGAATGCTCCCCCCTTTAGGGGGTGATGCTTTATCTATGTTTATTGCTTCGTTGTTTTGACTCTGTTACTTGTCGTTCATAGTGTTTGCAATGTCTTTAACTTTTTTCCCAAAGGTGGATGCTGCAGTCATCCAACTTAGGATACTTAGCTAAGGAACCGATGCAATGCTCATCCTATCAGCTTTTTTCGTTTATGTTTTAAACTTTTTTCAAACGGTTTCTTAGTGTTATGTTCGTTTTATATTAAGTGTGAACATGTGGGAGCTGTCTTGGTGTGAGGAGCTCACCCTCTTTCATGGGTTTAGGTATTCCTTCTAAGGACTTGTCCCATGGAGTCGTGGATTGTATTAGGGACTCACCCTGTATACAGGAAGGTTACTTAGCCTTGTTACCTGTTGAGCAGTTGTGGCCTGGGAGCTCATCCCCGTTTCATGGGTAGGTATAGCGCCGGATCCCATGGAGCCTGGTTTGGAGGGGCTCACCCTTTGATAAGATAAGCGACAAGTTAATAATTTGAAACATAATTCATTCATTCATCATAACTTTTGATGGTACAATAGAGACGTTTACAACTTTCAAACATAGAAACGTTTTAAATGCTTGTCGCTCCAATGCCTTGGAATCATGTTGCCATTAGGATCAGCTAGCTTATAGGATCCTCCTTTATGGGCTTCTTTTACGACATAGGGACCCTCCCATCGGGGACCCAATTTTCCTACATTCTGCTGCTTACTGGCTTCATTGCATCTCAACACGAGGTCTCCTGGCCTGAAGGCCTCTTTCTTCACCTTTGTGTTGTAGTATGCTTCGAGTTTCTTTTTGTACCTTGCTTCCCTGATGGAGGCTTGGTCTCTTGATTCTTCGAGTAGGTCCAGATTGAGCAGGACCTCCCTTTGATTGTGGTGAGCATCTTGGCGAGTACTTCTTCTTGAGCTTACCCCTATCTCGGCTGGTATGACAGCTTCGCTTCCAAAGACGAGGCTATATGGGGTCCTTTGATGGCTTGTCTTTTCCATGGTCCTTATGGCCCACAGGACGCTGGGGAGCTCATCAATCCATTTCTTGCCATATCTCCCTAGTCTCGTTTTAATTCCTTCAACGATGCTTCTGTTCATCCGCTCAACTTGTCCATTGGACTGGGGGTAAGCTACTGAGCTGAAGACCTGCTTGATGCCTAGCTCGGAGCACCAGCTGCTGAAAGGTTTGTTGGCAAATTGCTTCCCATTGTCTGTCACCATCTCCCCTGGTAGGCCGTATCTGCAGACTATTTGCTCCCATACGAAGGTTATCACATGTTTTCCTGAGATGGTAGCCAATGGTCTAACCTCTGGCCATTTGGTAAAGTAGTCTACTGCCACGAGAAGGAACTTCAATTTTCCTGCGGCCTGCGGGAAGGGACCCACAATGTCCATCCCCCATTTGTAGAAGGGCCATGCTGAGATAATGGGGACAAGGTCATGCTTGGGGTTGGTCTTGATCGGTGTTTGTAGCTGACAGGCTTCACATCTTCGGATTGTTTCGGAGGCATCCTTGTGCATGGTGGGCCAGTAGTAGCCCAAGTTCATGAGCTTTGATACCACGGACCGTGGCCCAGAATGCATGCCACATATGCCCTCGTGTACCTCCCTGATGAGGTAGTTACTCTGGTTAGGGCCCACGCATCTTAGTAGGGGTGCCAAGTACCCTTTCTTGTAGAGCTTGTCATCTTCGATTACATATTGCCTTGCCTTTAGGACCAACCGCTTAGCTTCCAGCTCGTCTTCTGGCAGCTTCCCTTCCTTCAAGTAGGACATTATGGGTGTCATCCATGTGGAGTCTGTTTCGGTGACCACATCTTGTACCTCTCTGTCATCAATGGATGGTTCTTTCAGCACCTCAACTAGGACCTTCTTGGTAAGGTGAGCGAAAGTCAAGGAAGCCAGCTTGCTGAGGGCATCTGCCTGCTTGTTCTTAGTCCTTGACACTTGCTCCAGTGAGAACTCTTTGAATTCTTTGATGAGTTCTTTGACCTTGTCCTTGTACCTAATCATTGAGGGTTCTTTGGCTGTGTATCCTCCATTCACCTGCTTGACCACAAGATTTGAATCAACAAAGACTTTTAGCTCTTGTACCTTCATTGTTTTTGCCAATCGCAACCCGGCCAGTAGGGCCTCGTATTCAGCAGCGTTGTTGGTGCAGGGGAAGTCCAGACGGAGGGCATAAGTGTATTCGGTTCCGTGAGGGTCCCTGATGACGAGACCAGCCCCGGAACCTTCTACACTTGAGGCTCCATCAGTGAAAAGGCACCATTTCCCCTGAAGATCAGGTTGCTCCTCAATCTCGTTCATTTCTTCATCTGCCTGCAGGTAGGGTAACTCGGCAAGGAAATCAGCAAACACTTGTCCCTTGTAAGCCCTTCTCGGTAGGTACTCTATTTTGTGTTCTCCTAGGCCAATGGCCCATTTGGCTAACCTCCCCGAGTCTTCTGGTTTTTCTAAGATGGCTCGTATGGGCTGATCTGTGATGACCTTCATGGGATGGGCCTGGAAGTACCGTCTGAGCCTCTTGGCGGTGTGCACAAGTGCCAATACAAGCTTCTCTATGGGAGTGTAGTTAATTTCAGAATCTTTGAGGGCTCTGCTGACAAAGTATACTGGGACTTGTTCCTTTCCTCGGTCAACCAAGAGGACTGAGCTCACAGCCTCCGCTCCTGCAGACAAATAAACTGTTATTACTTCCCCTACCTCAGGGGCTGCCACTTCAGGCAGGGAAGCTATGTGTTTTTTGAGCTCCAAGAAGGCAGCCTCTGCCTCAGCTGTCCACCGGAAATCCTTTTTATCGACACAGTTTTTGAGTGTTTTAAAGAAAGGTAAGGATCTTTCCGCGGACTTGGGCAAGAAACGTTTTAAGGCAGCAATTTTACCGTTGAGGCTCTGTACTTCTTTCTTTGTGGTAGGAGACTTCATGTCAAGGACTGCTTGGACCTTGCTTGGGTTTGCTTTGATGCTTTGTTTTCCAACAATGTGGCCTAGAAATTTCCCCTCCTCAAACCCAAAGGAGCACTTGACAGGGTTGAGCTTCATGTTTATTCTTCGAAGGTTGTCAAACGTTTCTCGGATGTCTTGGATCATGGCCTCCCCGGATTTGCTCTTGATGACAAGGTCATCCACATAAGCTTCCATATTCCTTCCAATTTGTTTCGAGAAAGCTTGGTCCACCAACCGTTGGTAGGTAGCTCCCGCATTCTTCAGACCGAAGGGCATCTTCTTATAGCAAAAGATCCCCTTGTCGGTATGGAAGGCTGTCTTTTCTTCATCTTCTTGCTTCATCTGAATCTGGTGGTATCCCTTGTAGGCATCCAAGAAGCACTTGTATTGGAAGCCGGCGAGAGAATCCACCTTCCAATCAATTTCGGGCAAGGGATAGCAATCCTTAGGGCAGGCTTTGTTGAGATCCTTGAAATCGACACACATCCTCCAAGATCCGTCTTGCTTGGCAACCATGACCGGATTTGCCACCCACGAATGATATTGAACCTCCCTTAGAATGCCTGCTTCTACCAGTTTTTCCACCTCCTGACAGGCAGCTTGGCTCCTTGCTGGGGCCAAGCTCCTTTTCTTTTGGACAACTGGTTTATATGAGGGAGCTATGTTGAGTGAGTGTTCAACCATATCTCTGGGGACACCTGTCATGTCTCCGGGGCACCAAGCGAACACGTCTTGACTATCCTGCAAAAGGTTAATTAGTTCACTCATAACCTTATCGGGAAGCAGGTTGTTTACTTTGATGGTCTGCTCCTGACAGGCAGCATTAATGCTAACCTCCCGGATGGGACCATTGCTTGGTGTTTCCGGACTCTTGGAACCTCTGTTCTCTTCCATGGAGGCTATCAAAAGAGCCTCTGCCGTTGGCTTCAGGGTTGCAATTCCGTTAGGAGTGGGGAGCTTCATTAAGCCATGAGTTGTTGACACGACTGCACCGAAAGTGGCAATTCCCATTCTTCCAATGAGAACGTTATAGCTTGAAGGGTACCTGATAACAGAGAAAGTCAACTCTTCTGTCCTTGACAGTGAAAAGATGACAATGTTATTTGAAGGGTACCTGATAACGGAGAATGTTAGCTCCTCAGTCCTTGATAAGTCTCCGTCACGGAAACAGACGCTAAGTGTGAGCTTCCCTAGGGGATGTACTCGTTCCCCTGAGAAACCCACCAGTGAGGCGTCGGATGGTTTGAGCTTGGACTTGATCTCCGGGCTCAAGGATTCAAAACATCGTTCATACATCACCTCTGATGAGGCTCCACAGTCCATGTATACCCTGTCCACAGGGAGGCCATCAAGTTCGGCTTCCACTATCACGGGTGTAACTATCAGTTCATCGGGAGCCGGTGGGAGGCAGATGTATTGTTTGTTCCAGGGCTCGGTTCGGGCCTTCTTGACCTGCTGGTTTCCTTCAAGATTGACCATGTTGACCTCTTTATCTTTCTTCCCTTCATCTCTCCTCCCCTTGATGTCTTTGATCAGGTGAGCGAGTTCCCCGGACTTAACAGCTTCTTCTATCCGTTTCTTCAACTGGTAGCAATCGTTTGTGTGATGCCCCGTATCATTGTGGAAGGCACAATGTTTACTGGCATCCCTCTTGCTAGCTGGCTTAGACAGAGGTCTGGGAGGTCGGAAGGTGTACTTGACTTCCTCCGTGGAGAGTATCTCCTGAGGGGTCTTAGTGAGGACAGTGAAAACCTGTTTTTCTTTGTCATGGTACCTTCCTGATCTTGGGGACCGTCGTCTTTCTTCCCCCCTTTGATTGTCATAGGATCTCCCTGATCGTCTTTCGTTGTAGGGTTGAAAGTGAGGCCTCCGGGAGCTCGTTGAGCTGTCTCTCCAACTTCCTCGATCCCTCTTCCTGGTGTCCTGTCGAGTTAGTGCTTCCTCTCCCCTGAGGAAGGCTTCTGCTCTTTCGAAAGCTTCCTCCATGGTTTGGGGAACATCTTCATGAAATCTTCTTAGTAACTTCTTGGGACGGATGGCTCCCATGAATCCCGACACCCGGATCTTCTCGGTGGCACCACTATACTGCAGACCTTCCCTCTTGTACCTCTCAATGAAACTACGGAGGTTTTCGTGCTCCCCTTGTTGGATTTGATGCAATATGGCGGCATCTTTGGTACACTTCCTGAGGGGGTTAAAGTTTGAGGTGAAACCTCTCCTTAAATCATCAAACAAAGAGATGCTCCGAGACGGTAGGCCGCTGAACCATAGGCGAGCTGGCCCTACCAGGGTCTGCATGAACATGTGACAACATTCGGCATCATTCCATTTTTCTACAGTGGCTGCCCCGGAGAAGACGTTTAAGTGGTCATCCGGGTCTTCTGTGCCGTCATATGTTTTCACATTAGCCGGCATCTTGATCTTGTTGGGGAAATCGAAATGAGCGATGTGTTCAGCAAAGCATTCCAACGACTTAGGTCGGTACGGCTTAGAAGGTGTAGTTTCTGCTCTAACTTCAGCTACAGGAGTTTGAACCAAGGGTTGGGAGGTCATGGGACCTTGCCCTCCCACAGGGGGAGTTGCTGGTACTTGGTTCAAAGGCGAAGGATACTGCCAGGGATATCCTCCCGGCCATATAAGGAAGTATTGAGGCTGTGAGTAGTTAGGATACATAGCTCCTGGAGGAACGACGAATCCTCCAGCAAGACTCCCTGCTCCTGCAAGGGAGGTGGATACGGCACTGCTGGCCAATGGTAACGATCTTAAAGCTTCTTCATAGGAAAGTGGTAATGAGGTCCCCGGAGAGAGCACAGAGCTGCTAGGACCTCCTCCTCCTGAGTAAATGTCCCCTCGGCTGTTCAAGTAGGGGTGATTGTTAGTGTAGTCACGCTGGGTTGCTGGCGAGGTGGTGGTTCCTAGTAACGGAGGGCTAGGTGAGAGGGTGACAACAGGCTCTTCGTCATAGGACAACCTGACCCTGACTCCTCTAGACCTCTCCTCTCGCACATAACCATTCAGGAGGTCTCGGAGTTGCAAGAAATTTCTTCGTACTCCCTCCGGGGTGATATCCATTCGTTCAACTGGAAACAACAAGTCGTCTCTAGGAGACGAGTTAACAGCCCTTGAGGATGGCGGTGTTTGGAAGTTGAGCATGTCCCCTAGAGACGGTTCGACTTGTTGTCCGTCCGTTCCAGGCGTTTCATGACCAGAGACATCACCTGAGGTGTGGCTAGTGGCCGGTGTTTCTGGAAGACCCCCTCCTAGGCGGTTATCTCCACCAGTCATCACAAAAGGAGGTTACTTAGGAACAAATGGGACTGTAGAGACTCTCAACAGTTTGTTCAAAGTAGCGACAGCCCCACGGTGGGCGCCACTTGTTGCTACAACAAGGAAAATGACCGGTATTAGGTTAGGAGATGCTTAGGATTTTAGGTTAAGGGTATATTACGTTAAGGTTTAGGTTTTAAGATAGGATTCAGTTAAGGTTTTGGGTTTGGTTCTGAGAATGGGGGTCTTCAAGCTCCTGGAGGGACCTGCACAAAGGTAGCAGACACCGTTAGCCTTAACGCAGGAGGGAGCCTCCTGCGTTTGGACTCCGGCGTGAGAATAAGTACATATTCATTTGGAGTTGGGAATTAATGAAGTAGAGAGTATAAGAGTAGAGAGAAGAAGTGAGAAGTGTGTGTGGAATGTCTACCCAAGGGTCTCCTTATATAGGCAGTCGAATTCTGCCCAGGAGCTCCCTCAGGGTAGCTTCCTTATCATACCTGGATGTATTTTGACCCTCTTTTGGTTCCCAGCAGTGAGACTTTTCCCTTTTGGGATATTTTCAGCTTTTATCTTTTCCAACACAAGGTATGGAGCTGTGTGATGTTTTGTCCCTTGCAAAGATAATAAGCCAAAATCCCTTTTTACATTTCCAAGACATTTTACTGTTTACTTTCTGCCCTGAGGCTCCGATGCGGCAGGTCAGCTGCCTTATATCAGCTCCACTAAGTCAGGCAACCTCTTAATCAAACTTATTTTGCTTATCTTTTTGACGAGAGGTCTAGACGTTGTCGTTTTAGGACACACGTCATCACATAGCAAATCGAGAGCTTGGAATTTTTTACCGGCTAGATTGACAATTTCGAGTCCATGGAAGCAAATTATAGGTATTGAGGCAGATTTTGGTGATTTAAATATAAACCTTTGTACTCTGTTTAAGGGCGTTCCGGGTAGAGATAGTCAAATGAGGTTCTGGAAAGATAATTGGTTGTTCGATGTACCGTTAATGGATAAATTCCCAAGCTTGTTTCTTCTGGAGCAGAGGAAAAGCGTGTGTATCCGGAGTGAGTGACTTTCTCGGGGGTAGATGTGGTCCTGTCGTTCCAGTGGATCAGATCGCCATCGGAGATGCTGGAAGTTTCTGATCTAAACTGCCTCTCTTTGGCGGTACAAGGTTTTGTATTTAGTCATGGTGCTGATCGATGGAGCTGGTCCTTGTACTCATCTGGCGCCTTTACGGTTCGGAGTATCCGAAATAAGCTTCATTCAGCATTTTTTTACTGATATTGGATTGAATTTTGAATGGAATAGCTGGGTCCCTCTAAAAGTCAATTTTATGATGTGGAGGCTTGTTCAAGATAGGCTCCCCACTGTTACCGCTCTCGTTAGGCGAAACATTTCTATTCCGAATAGAGGCTGCAGGTTCTGCGGTGATCAGGTAGAGTCGGGCCTGCACTTGTTTGTGTCTTGTGAAGTCGTGACGCAGATTTGGGAATATATTGCGAGGTGGTGTCGTCTGAAACCAATATTCGCTCTTGAACTTAAAGATTTGGATAGTATACACAAACAAAATAACGGCTCAACAAAGTGGCGGAAAGCGGTATCCTTGGTGATTAGATCTTCTCTGTGGATTATATGGAGGTGCAGGAATGAGGTGGTGTTCGAAGGTCGCAAGTTTTCCATTGATAAGTTAAAGGAAGAGATTCGTATGGTTGGATATTTATGGCTTAAAAGCCGAGCTAGGACGCCTGCACTATCTTGGGAAAACTGGTGTGAATTTAACCTTTCTTGTTTAGGCGTTTAGATGCTTTTTTGTGGTGTGTAATGTTACTGTTGGTGTCTATGGCTGTTTAACGATTTGTTAACAGCACTTGGAATAATAATTATTTGTTGGACTTTCAAAAAAAAGTTGGTTCTCGTATAATCCCTACCCTTAACTCATAAACATGAAATAAAAAAAATGAAAAATTTAAAAATGAATAAAGCAAATCCCACTCAATTTGGTTTTAAATTTATCTAGAATATACTTTACTTTTATTTTTTAATTATAAAAATAAAAAACTGTATAGATAAATGATTTTCCCCATCCCAAAAAGTTGAAAAGATAATAAATCCTACGTTCTTCTCCCCCACGACAACCCTACTTGCAAATCCACTTTATTTCCTTATCTTTTTTTTTTAAAGGTTTAGATCAAAGGAAATCCTTATACAATCCTAACCTATTGGTCCTAAGTTCGAATCCCTACTCACCCACCAGTGTCCTCCTTGCCTAAGCTCAAACCGTCACGGGGAATTTTTTTGTGGTGTGCATGGATCGAACCTGCGACCTCCCCCATGATGGGAACCCATAAGGGAAAACCCATCCTACCTCAAACCAGCTGAGCTGGAGTTCACACACAAAAAAAAAAAAAAAAAAACCTCCACGTATACACCCCACCACCACTACAATTGGTCCTAATATTTCGAATCCTTTACATAAATAGGGGTTTATCATTTTACAAATTACCTTTGGGGGGTATTGGGGAAAAAACTAAAATGATGATGCCTTAGTTTGAATTGGCGGTATCAAATTAATGTGAACAGTGATGCCGCCAAATGAAATGTTGTATTCATAGATGCCTTAGTTTGATTTGGCGGTATCACCTCAATTGGGATCCTTACTTCATTGATACCGCTAATGTGTAAAGGTGATACCGCCAAATCAAACTAAGGCATCTATGAATACAACATTCCATTCGGCGGCATCACTGTTCACATTAATTTGATACCGCCAATTCAAACTAAGGCATCACCATTTTTAGTTTTTTCCCCCAATACCCCCTAAATGTAATTTGTAAAATGATAAACCCCTGTTTACGTAAAGGATTCTAATATTTCCCTACAATACACCAATCGGGAATCATTTACATAAATAGTAGATATATAGTTTTAGAAATTATATTTGGTGGGTATTGGGGAAAAAAACCAAAAATGGTGATGTAGAGTTCTCAATTGGCGGCATCTAATAAATCTAACCTTGATGCCGCCAATTGATATGTTTACATTGAAGCCGCCAAATTGAACCTCCTTGATGCCGCCAATTCAGTATGAGGGATCATGTTGATGCCGCCAATTAAGTATGAGGGATCAATGTTGATGCCGCCAAATGAAACATGATGCCGCCAATTGATAATGAGGCATCCCTCATATAAATATAATCCCACCAGATTACCATTCTCCATCCACATCCAAACCATACACTCAAACCACACATACTCAAATGCCACCTATCGTAGAAAAACAAAGAAAATACCAATTGTTCTGGAGGGAACGGTTTTTTATTGATATTAGGTCGATGTTACATTCACATGGAGTTTTAACTGTTTTCTGCGGGGATAAGCCATACTGTGGCTTCCCTCTTTCTAGGGTCCAAGAAAGCTCAGTCTTTGGATCGGTGTTACATCCACATGAAACTACTTGGATCGATGTTACATCCACACGTGGTATAACACGTGTAGAATGCAACGTTGTGTTTGTAGTTTATAATATTATAAAGTCGGTTGTCGGTGGTGCTCTCAATCTCCAGTGTACCACCTCTATTAATGGCAACAGACTCTTTAGGGGGGACAACCTTCCAGGCAAACCTTGTAGCACAGGCCATCCTATGTTGAAGAATCACGGTCAGTCATTAGCGACGTTGGCGACAACGGATGATGCGATTCTTCATCGTGCTACTTCGGTGTGGCAGCCTGGGTTGATCATTAAGTACCTGTAGATCTGGTACCAATGTTCAACATATTGATATGCTTCCCCTGCCGCATTCAGATGGGTTTGAATCTGAATGCGGTCCTTATTTACCGCTGACTGGAAGAACGCCTTTCTGTGCCCACAGCTACAGGTTTGACTTCAATAAAGCAATTGTTGATGTCACTGAAGCAATGGAGATGGAAGGCGCAAAATAGAAACTCAATGAAGCAGCAGTAGAATATTGGGATTGGTGATCTCGGGAGACTGGAATAATGATGGCATAACTGAAATGATCAGAAACATTCCAAATAACTGTTCAATTTCAGCTTTTGTTTAACTATTTAAGCAACTTCCATAGAGAAGTTATCAATCTCACTGTACCTGTGTCCAAAAGAACTAGGCTTCAAACGCTACGGGCATGGTTTCTTTTAGATAAGGAGGTATATGTACAATGATGTCTTTACGTAAAATTAAACTCATATCTCAAGCCGGGGCAAGTTATGTTGTAGCTTCCAAAACACGACGTCATTGTAGCTCATATGTTATTATCTCTTCTCTTATTCTCTGTTTCTCAAGTTCTCGATGGATTATTCCTCTCATATCATGGATCAGAGAGATTTAAGCTAATAAAACTTACACACAAGCTATTGGAATTGGTGATCTCGGAAATAGATTGTCTTGTAACTCGGTAGATTGTATAGTTTGTTCGGTTGACTAGTTTGGAAAAATAGTTGTTAAATAAATTTGTATTATTTGTTTTAAATAAATCTATCATTACTACATGTATTTATTTACTTTTATTTTAGAAAAGTTCTGATAATAATAGTAGTGGTATTAAAATTAAAAGTACCATAATAATTCTGCCATTATTAAATAAAGCTAGTACAGAACATGATGAGATGAGTCACCCAACTCATCCATGAAAGCAAAAGGTGATTGACGATACAGATAATAAAAAACTAAACAACATAAAAAAGATGACCGTGATGATAGGACTGACACAACCCTGTAGGGTCATTCACTGATTTTGTTGACGCCTTGCATTTCCACAACTCTTCCTGTTATGGCCTGTTTCTCCACATCGAGTGCATGCATGACGCCTCGGGCGATCGTCATAATTCACATCCATCTCATTTTGCATTCTTCTCTGACGTACTCTGCCTCGATGTGTAGTAATCATCGACGGGTCCCCTTGAATTCTCCACTCTTCCGCCGGCCATTCAGACTTATGCCCCAAGGTGTAAAAATGACTGTTGTACTGTTGAATGTAGGTGTCTGTGTGGAATTTCCAACTAGTAATACTGTGAGGGCTTTTACCCAACCAATTGCAAACAGCAATTGCATGTGAACATGGAAATCTTTGCATTTGCCATTTTCCACACGAGCATACCTTTTTTTTGTACTCAACGGTGTAGTCATTTCCGCCCCTGTCATTTGTCTCAACCCTTGAAAGAACATTGCACCTTAACGCATTCGCATCGTACATCGTCACTTCATGCTGCATAGCAACTCCCAAAAGGCTCTCATACCTGCTCCATATGCGAGGGGGTAGAGGTGTGTTGCAAACGCTCGAAATTTGAGTGTGCTTAACATATTGTTCGACGTCTCTGCGAAAGGTGTAGTCAATGAGAGCTGTGATAGGCAGTAGTCGTGCTTCACGCAAGACGTTGTTCATGGACTCCGAGATGTTCGTCGTTAGGTTACCCCACCGACGACGCTCTTTATCATACCTAACCGTCCACTTAGTCTTATCAATGTTGTTAAGGTAGTCCCATGCCTCTTGATTTTTCAGCCTCATTTCGCTAACAGCCCAGCGATACTTTACGTTCTGAGATGTGCTACCAATTGACCAACACAGTTTCCGTAGGGTTTTGTTTCGGAACCTCCCGCTGAAATTGCTTCTGATGTGACGAAGACAGTAACGATGGTAGGCGTTGGGTTCCTTCCACTGTGGAAGGTTTTCCATAGCATTAATTATGCCGTTGTGTCTGTCTGATATCACACACAAAGGCCCCATGCTATTAAGGGTAACGTACTCAGAAAGGTTTTGGAAAAACCAACACCAGCTGTGTACAGTCTCTTCGTCAACGACAGCATACGCCACAGGCAGGATGTAGTTGTTTGCATTCTTTGTTACCGCAAGGATCAGCTTACCCCGGTAGGGTCCTTTCAGATGAGTCGCGTCCACCGATATGACAGGCATGCATCGATGGATTGCACGGATACAAGGACCGAACGCCCAAAAAATATATTTAAACGTGGGGTAATTCGGATCCCCGTTCGGATGATTAAAGAACGAAACAACGGTACCTGGGTTCCTCGACTGCAGCCGCATAAGGTATGTGGGTAACTCCTTGAAATTGCTTTCCCAGTCACCATAGATAGTTTCTATGGCCTTTCTTCTTGCTCGCCACGCCTTGGAATACGAAACATCAACATTCAGGGCCTGCTTGACATGGGTTTGGATATGTTTTACCTTAAGCTTGATGTCCGTACGTATCTGCGGTAAGATGTGTCTTGCAATATCCTTTGCCTTTAAACTTCTGTTGCTATTACGTACGGCCGAAGAATAACAGCTGTGTTTTGTAGCCCATACAGTAATTCGCCAGTAATGTGAGTCAGACCGAATCGATGCCGTGCAACGCCACTCACAGTTGCGGCCACTAGAGAAAGGATTTACAAACTTTGGGTGTCTGGTGTAACATACGACCGTGTATACCTTCGGTTTGCTTGCCTTGACATACATCTCCCGTCCACGACGGATGTTCCACTGTCTAACCGCACGGTCTACCTCTTCTTTTGATTTGAAATACATACCAAGCGGGATATTGTCCCCTGCTTTTGGGTTCCATAACACGAACTCATCCTCTTCGTATTCTTGAACCATGTAATCTGTTAGCTCCACATCATCTTGAGGATCGTAGTGTTGACGTGGACCTAACTGGAGAGCCAGGTTGTCATTTGGTGGTGTCTGTTGGGTCGTCGCCTGACTAGGATCGGCCTCGTTTGCGGAGTCTTCAGAGTCTTCTGATGCCGGTTGTTCGTCATCACTATCTTCCGTGTCTTTAGAGTCTCCGCTTCCGGATTCATCAAACCCGTCATTGTTGTCATTACCGGCAACATATTGAGGTTCTTGTAAACATTCTTCGTCCGTCATAGGGGATCCTGCCTCGTCATTTACTTCGTTATCGGCATCATGTTCCATTGGGGGGAAACCATGCTGAGACCCAAAGGGTGGTACATTTACGTTCGACACGTCACGTAGCAGGTTAGTAAAAGTAAGCTGTTGTAACGGAGGGTCTTGTTGCCATTCAACATAGATCTCCGCAACAAACTCGCCACGTCTCTCAGCGGCTAAATAATCCATCATATCAACCCCGTCGTTGTTGAAAATTTGGCTGGTTTGAGAGTACCCAGCATAAGTGTATCCGAGCAGGAGTTTGACAGTAACAGCTTCCTTGTTGATATTAACATGAGCACATACACATTCAACCAGTTGTTCAAAAGACATCTTCTGTCGCATAATAAAGCTCGATGATTCCAACGAGTTATCATCTTGAACAACCCCGTTTACGTATGAAAACTTACCACCCCAGTATAATCTAACCAGGTATGGAACGAAAGTAGCCATTTGATGGATTGGGTTTGTGAGATATAGAGATATAGAGATAGTTTAAGAAGAAATTTTGGTGTGTTGATGGATTGGGATGAGTATCCCTTAAATAGGAATCAAGTTTGTATGATGCCGCCAAACCATTCTAAGGCATCATGATGCCGCCAAACCATTCTGAGGCATCATGATGCCGCCAAACCATTCTAACTTTTCATGATGCCGCCAAACCATTCTGAGGCATCAACTTTTCATGATGCCACCAAACCACTCTGATGCTTTAACTATTATAAATACCATATCAAGTCTCAATCTAAGTCACAATTTCCTCTGTTCATCGGGTTTAAAAACTATGGGTGGCGGTTATCACGAATGTGACGGATCTTCAAATGTCCGGCGATACTCTCGCCGGGGACGGCGAGTATCATTTTCATCTCCTCCTACTCCTGCACAACCTTCGTTCTATAATCCTCCTACTGCACAAATAACTCCTCCTGCTCTTACTCAAATAACTCCTCCTCCTGCTCCTACTCAAACAAGTCATCCTACTCCCCCAGCAGATGATGAGTTAACGGAAGAGGAGTTGGTCTGGGTTGTGGATTATGCCATGGCTCTACGGGATTTGGACCGTTTAAGGTTGTCAGCACCCACCCCCGGATGCAAGAGAGTACACAGATCCCCCAAAACCAAGGTACAGCCACCCCCCCACCAGCAGGCTACACCAGCAGGCCATCACCACCATCACCACTGGCTACTCCCAAGTAATTTAGTATTTTAGTATGTTTTTATGTAAGCTTTAAATAAGTTCTTTGGGATTAGGATCTATGTATTATGTGTTTATGTATTATGTGTTTATGTATTGTGGATTTATGAATTGTGGGTTTTTTTGAAAAATGACCTCCTGGCCGTTTTCGGGCCGCCTGGATCAGGCCCCGGAGACCCGAAAACGGCCCGGACATGGTGCGACACCCGTGTACTAGCCAAGGACAACGCGTCCGAAGGTCCGGTTACCTGACTGGCAGGCCCTGCCAGACTGTATAGACAGCCAAAAACGTCAGCCCAGGCCATTTTCCACTTTGTGGGTTTTTTGAAAAATGACCTCCTGGCCGTTTTCGGGCCGCCTGGATCATGCCCCGGAGACCCGAAAACGCCCCGGACATGGTGCGACACCCGTGTACTAGCCAAGGACAACGCGTCCGAAGGTCCGGTTACCTGACTGGCAGGCCCTGCCAGACTGTATAGACAGCCAAACACGTCAGCCCGGGGCATTTTTCACTTCATGTAGAAGCCGCTGTGGGTTTTTTGAAAAATTACCTCCTGGCCGTTTTCGGGCCGCCTGGATCAGGCCCCGGAGACCCGAAAACGGCCCGGACATGGTGCGACACCCGTGTACTAGCCAAGGACAACGCGTCCGAAGGTCCGGTTACCTGACTGGCAGGCCCTGCCAGACTGTATAGACAGCCAAAAACGTCAGCCCAGGCCATTTTCCACTTTGTGGGTTTTTTGAAAAATGACCTCCTGGCCGTTTTCGGGCCGCCTGGATCAGGCCCCGGAGACCCGAAAACGGCCCGGACATGGTGCGACACCCGTGTACTAGCCAAGGACAACGCGTCCGAAGGTCCGGTTACCTGACTGGCAGGCCCTGCCAGACTGTATAGACAGCCAAAAACGTCAGCCCGGGCCATTTTCCATTTTGTGGGTTTTTTGAAAAATGACCTCCTGGCCGTTTTCGGGCCGCCTGGATCAGGCCCTGGAGACCCGAAAACGGCCCGGACATGGTGCGACACCCGTGTACTAGCCAAGGACAACGCGTCCGAAGGTCCGGTTACCTGACTGGCAGGCCCTGCCAGACTGTATAGACAGCCAAACACGTCAGCCTGGGGCATTTTTCACTTCATGTAGAAGCCGCTTAACCATTTAGCGGCTTCAACTTTTTATGATGCCGCCAAACCATTACGAGGTGTAGAAGCCGCTAAACCATTACGAGGCTTCATGTAGATGCCGCCAAACCATTACAAGGGTTCACCTCTTTAAAAGCAAGCAGCTAGCTGATTCACAAACAACACTCACTCAACTTCTTTCTCTCTTACCCACTCATATTTGAAATATATAACAATGGAAAACAATGGAGAAGGCTTTTACTGTTCACAACCAGCTCCTAAAACGGTAAAATCGACCGAGCACATTTGGAGGCGTTTACGCAAGCCATCAACAACATTCACGGCTGGTTCGACTTCAAGTAACCCACAAGTGAAAGCAGCCGAAAACGACCAAGACAAGCCCAAAGAAAACCCGCAAGAAAACCAACAGTGCAGAACCAACTGGTCTGCTGATGTTGTCGACTTTTATACAAACGGGGATGCCCCATTTTGCTACACTCGCTTCATTTCCGCCAAACTAGACAGAAATTTTTGGGGTACACTTCTAGGGTGCCAACCCAACAGGGCGCTATCCGCAACGGTAATTTTCACGTTAATTTAACTTGAAAGTAAATTGATTTGCTTAACTCAATAACGAACCTTATGCATTATTATGATTTCAGCACGTTGAGGCGTGGACGGTAAGACTGATGCGACTTAGACAAGCAAAGCTTTTAAGAGATCCTGCTTCACAGCTACGTTGGACAGTGTTACCCCCTGCCTTCTATGATGAAATGAAGGACTCGAATTCTTCAGTTGCCCTCGACATGGCTGGAAGAATGGAACCCTACCCGCCATTCTGGGAAGTTGACCGCATTTACCTTCCTTTATCGATGGGGGTGGGAGACTGGCTGCTTATCCTAATTGATCTAAGAAACATGGTAATTACCCAGTATTGGACTGATAAGAGATGGAGAAACGAAAGGCGACGCGAAGTTTCTCACTATATGGAGATGATTAGGCTTTTTTTCGAATGGTTTCTAAAACGTATTCGTTACTGGCTGAAGTCTAATCGCGTGGACAAAACACCAATTTCTGTTGGTTTAGTTGAATTAGATGTGCCCCAAGACAAGGGAAAGGTTGATAATGCTGGTGTCTTGGTTTGTATGATGATGGATAGGCTTGTGAGAAAAAAGTCGTTGTCGCTAGAAATCGACGTCGAAGATGCTTGTGTGAATTATCGACGACACATGGCAGATGAGCTATACAAATGCCGTTGTGAAGCAACTTCTCGTCATGTTACTTGATTATGTATTGTTGTTTCTCCTATTAATGTTTAACGATGTTAGTGATTTACATTACCATCCCCCGCATAATGATGGGTACGGGAATCAAGGACCACCACCCAACGATTGAAAACGGGCAAGTTAATAATGATAGATTTATTTAAAACAAATAATACAAATTTACTTAACAACTATTTTTCCAAACTACTCAATCAAACTATACAGCCTACCGAGTTACAAGACAATTTATTTCCGAGATCACCAATTCCAAACTACTCAATCAAACTATACAATCTACCGAGTTCATTAAGTTTCCGTTTCTCACATTCCAGGGGAACCCATCTGAATCAAACAGGGGAACATCAATCAATCTGTTGAACATGTGTACGAAATCTACAGGTACCCAATGGTTTCCGTTTCTCACATTCCAGGGGAACCCATCTGAATCAAACAGGGGAACATCAATCAATCTGTTGAACATGTGTACGAAATCTACAGGTACCCAATGGTCAACCCAGGCTGCCATACAAGAGTAGCACGGTGAAGAACCGCATCATCCGATGTCTTCGACGTCGCTAATCACATGATGTGATTCTTCAACACCGGATGGCCTTGCCCTACAGCCTTTGTCTGGAAAGTTGACTCCCCTAAACAGACCGTTGGAATGTCCGGGTTTGGTAGACTGGAGATTGAGAGCACCACCGACAACCAACGGCAAAATATTATAAACTACAAAGACAACGTTGCATTCAACACGTGTTATACCATGTGTGGATGTAACATCGATCCAAGTAGTTTCATGTGGATGTAACACCGATCCAAAGACCGCGCTTTCTTGGACCCCAGAAAGAGGGACGCCACAGCATGGCTTATCCCCGCAGAAAACAATGTGTTGTAAATGGGGGTTTTATTGTGGTTATAATGTATTTGTTTAGGTGTGGAATGTGATGGAGAGAATGGGCAGAGGCTCGGTTTATATAAGAAATGAAAGTTAGAAATGAATTGGCGGCATCAATGTGCACATCTCAATTGGCGGCTTCAATGTGCACATCTCAATTGGCGGCTTCAATGTCCACATATCAATTGGCGGCATCAAGGTTACATTTGTTAGATGCCGCCAATTGAGAACTCTACATCACCAAAATTGGTTTTTTTCTCCAATACCCCCAAAAGTAATTTCTAAAATAATAAATCTACTATTTATGCAAATGATTCCACCAATCGGATCCTTTTTCCTTTAGTTTAACAAAGTTATCCATAACCCAATTACACACCCACCAACACCCGATCCATTTTTTTTATAATAACAGATCGTTAATCAATTACGTAATCCAAATCCATCAAGATTTACAACATGAAGTCTTCTTGCAAGCTTTTAATCCAAAGAAGCGTCTCCTTATTCACCAAATTCCCAAATCATCGCAATCTCCATACCTCTGCTCCTCGATTATTAGGTCTTCGATGTGCACCAATTAATCATACCCATAAACCCTTCTCTTTTTCCTACCCATATTACGTTGCTGGTTATTCAACCACTTTAGAGTCACGTGTAAACGATAAGAATTTCGAAAACATTTATGTTCATGGTGGTGGTGATTTGAGTAAAAGTTTAGGTATAGAAAGGGAGGAATCTGTTGGGTTAAATAATATTAATAATAATAATAATAATAATAATAATAATGTTGAGGATAATGAGAAGGTTGGTGTGTGTTGTGAGGGTAAAGTTAGGGTGGAATCAGAGGCGGAGAAAGAGGCGTGGCGGTTGTTGAGGGAGGCGGTGGTGACATACTGTGGTAACCCGGTTGGGACGCTGGCTGCGAATGATCCTGGAGATAAGATGCCTTTGAATTATGATCAGGTTTTTATTCGGGATTTTGTGCCCTCGGCTTTGGCGTTTTTGTTGAAGGGTGAAGGGGAGATTGTTAGGAACTTTCTTTTGCATACTTTGCAATTGCAGGTGATTTTAAGATTACTTTTTGGTTGTTTTTTAGCTTTTTGTGATGAATTTGTGTATATGATTTGTTTGTTATTGGATCATGAGTGCTAGATTAGATAATTCATTAAGTTAGTGAAGTTAGAAGGCCATTGAGATCAAATAGTCACATTTATGAGGAAACTGTTTATGAATGAGTTAAGGGACTGTTTGGTAGCCTCTTAATGAGGCTCAGAACCATTCAGCTCTCTGAATGGTTCAACATTCGGACTGTTTGTTTCAACCTAAAAAAAGCTCTGAATGGAATGGTTAAGAGCTGAACCATTCAGGCTTGGTGCATAGCTGAACCATTCAGACTTCAGCACTTAATCATTCAGAGCCTCCTAACCATTCAGACCTCTTAATGATTCAGCACTTAATCAACCAAACAACCCCTTAATGATTCAGACCTCTTAAACTTACCCCACCCACTAGACATTGTTCATCACGCCCCTTGAAAACGTTAAATAAATGGGATTGTTTAGGACTTTATGTTGTTTAGTGTGAAAAAGGTGGTATGTTGAGGACAGCCCTATGTAAAATTACTAAGGTTACAATCATTGCAAATTCCATTGATGTTGCTTTGTTGTTTTGTCAAGAGTTGGGAGAAAACCGTCGACTGCTACAGTCCAGGACAGGGGCTAATGCCTGCAAGTTTCAAAATAAGAACCGTGCCTCTTGATGATACAAAAGTAGAAGAGGTTTTGGACCCAGATTTTGGGGAATCGGCTATAGGGCGTGTTGCACCGGTTGACTCTGGTAAAGTCAATTTTTTTTTTCATTTGTGAACTATGCTGATAATCTATTGGCATACGATTATGATTCTTGTAGCTTTTGTTTATTTGTTTGCATATTGATTTTAACGCAGGGTTATGGTGGATTATCTTGTTAAGAGCTTATTGCAAGATCACTGGTGATTTTGCTATGCAAGAACGGGTCGATGTTCAAACAGGCATTAAACTTATTTTGAATTTGTGCCTATCCGATGGGTTCGATATGTTCCCTTCTCTATTAGTCACTGATGGCTCGTGTATGATTGATAGAAGAATGGGTATCCATGGCCACCCTTTGGAGATTCAAGTGAGTTCATTTTTGACCTATGTCTTTTAACCGTTGACATTTCAGTTTTATCTCATCTTTTTTTCCCACTTCGCAGTCGTTATTTTACTCGGCTCTAAGGTGTGCTCGTGAGATGCTTGCGTTCGATGAAGGCTCAAAGAATTTAGTGAGGACAATCAACAATAGACTTAGTGCATTATCTTTTCATATCAGGGAGTATTATTGGGTTGATATGAAGAAAATTAACGAAATTTATAGATATAAAACCGAAGAGTACTCTACCGAAGCAACAAACAAATTCAACATTTACCCAGAACAGATTCCTCATTGGTTAATGGATTGGATTCCCGAAGAAGGAGGTTACATGATTGGAAATCTACAGCCTGCACATATGGATTTCAGATTTTTTACACTCGGTAATATATGGTCGATTGTTTCTTCTTTGAGCACTCCGAAACAGAACAATTCGATATTGAATCTAATAGAATCCAAATGGGATGATCTTGTCGGCCATATGCCTCTTAAGATTGTCTACCCTGCTTTGGAGTTAGAAGAGTGGCGCATAATCACTGGTAGTGACCCGAAGAACACGTGAGTTTTTTTTCTTATGTTTTGTAAACTAGTGTGTGTAGAGGGCAGTTTTGACGTGTTAGTTATGAATGGGTCAATTTGAGTGGTGTTTTGTCCAAACGGGTCAAATAGCTAAAGGGGAAACATGCCCGTTGGGTTGAAAGAGTTGGTCATAATTATTTATTCGAAGTTTCATGTTTTTACTGATTTATGTTATATCGATCCCTAACAAGTTATTCATTCATTACAGACCGTGGTCTTATCACAATGGCGGTTCATGGCCAACCCTTCTATGGCAGGTAACTTTTTCACAGGCTATCCGTTAATTTTTCACATTGTTTTTGTTTTCTGCAAGTCAGTGATCAAAAAGTTGATGCTTTTCTGTTTCTTGTGTATTTTAGTTTACATTAGCTTGCATCAAGATGGGAAGAACAGAATTAGCAAGAAAGGCAGTCGATCTTGCTGAAAAAGCGACTGCGTGCTGATCACTGGCCTGAATATTATGACACTAGAAGTGGGAGATTCATAGGGAAACAATCTAGACTTTACCAAACATGGACAATTGCTGGATTTTTGACATCCAAAATGCTCTTGGAAAACCCTGAAAAAGCTTCTCTTTTGTTTTGGGAAGAAGACTATGATCTTCTCGAAATATGTGTTTGTGGTTTGAGCAAAACTGGCAGGAAGCTATGTGCTCGCGTTGCTGCCAAATCGCAGATTCTCGTGTGATGCTTTTCAGAGTTAGTTGTGTACAGTAAATACCATATCAAAACTGCAGGGAGTTACAAATAGCATAAAGAAAATCGAAAAACTGTTTTTTTTTTTTTTTTTCTAGGAAGAGATCCGAGGTTATTTATACCTGGTATTGGTTTGTTCGATCAACTCAGTTGATCGACACGCTATTAGCTTGTTGTTTGGGATAGGAATTGGTTTATGATCGATTGTACTTGGCATTCTGTAAGGTTACTAAGTAATAATACTAACAAAAGATTTCTGAATCAACTATATTTTCTTTTTTAATTTGGATCCAATGACAGGGTTACAAAAAGAAGAAATAAATTAAGAATCCAACTTTATCTAACAGAAGTGCACTGAAAGTGCTACCAAAACAAACAATCAAAACATTTAAATCAAAACTAACATGGTTCATACTTCATAGGATCTGATCTGAAAGCGGTGGGAGTCGTCTGAAGAAGTTGACCGGCAGCGATGGCATGTCGCCACGGAAACGAGGGTGGCGCATGTAGAAGAATCCCCACCCTAGGAGAAATGCTTTAAACGGCACAATGTAGAACACTAGCGACGCCAACAGACAAATCACTACAAATATTCCGGTTGCTCTCGGGTCTCTCCAATTGCATAATGCCTCTAGCCTCTCTCCTTGAGCTGCCACATCACCGAGTAGTGTCTGAGCCCGACCTGCTAGAGCACGTAGTCGGTCATACCGGATACGGACTTGGTCCGGTGACCTTGAACTGGGAAAGCCGTCGAACTCCTCATCAAGCTCGTCGGGTCCTACAGAATCAACTTGGGAGAGTCTTGGATCCATTGTAACAGGGGCCTGCATTCGGTATCGGTATCTCAATGCCACAATCAAGAAGGCATATAGGCAAATTGTGGGCAGGATTAGATGTGGGCACAAGACAATAGCCAGCAGGAGCACATGGACCAAGACTGTTGTTGGCGGGTGCGCCCAGGTACAAATCGAGTCGAGCCATCTTGCCATGGTGGCTGCTTTTGACAAGCTGTTAATTATCCGAAACCAGTTAGACTTGCTTCTCCTCATGCTCCAAGTGTGAGTATCCGAGTCCAACATAAACTGAACCACTTCTTGACCCAACGCTGGCTCTGACCGACCCAACCTTGCAGTCACAATCTTCATAGCGTTATGCCTCAGCATATCTTGTTGTATAGGACCCAAAGGTCGCACATAATGCATCCGTGGCAGCATCGGGGTCGAGTAAGCTTGGAGTAGACTAAGCCATGATGAACATGAGAACCTCACTGCAATCTCAATCTCGCCCATTTTCTTGGCTCCATTCGGGAGCAACACAATTAGCGAATACGAACCCATGTACACCCGATTTGTGTCCAGTGTCGAGAGTCGTATCCTAAGCTTCCCGAGTCGAACATCTTTGTTAGGCTTATCATCTCCTTCCCCAATCCTGTACCGCCCGTTATCAAACACACCAATAGTGAGCACCGTGCACGGATCATACACATCCCACGTGTACTGCTCGTTCCACCGCGGATTAAACCGATCAAGTATCGTCCGTGTCCGAACCCATTTCGGCCCATACTTTGCCACCACGTAGGAATCCGTCGTGCCACGTGTCCCGTCCTTCGTTTTCACCGGCAGTAAATTAGTCGCCCCACGAATGCCAACTTCAAGCAACCCGATAGGCGGTTTCGACAACTGCTTCGCAGTGGGGCGAACGTCGCTGGTCACGTGAGCCGCCTCATCAAGCACGTGATAACCACCTTCCAAACAAACACCAACATGAATCCTACCCGCGTACGGTCGACTCTCATCCCCAACCAAATTAAACCACCTTGACCCGAGCGTTGACCGATCGTCTGTCGTCTTGTCTATACTAGCAACCTGCACCTTAGCATGCCCAATAGTCTGACCGTTAGATGCATCTTCAACCGTAATCACCAAAAACGGCTCAAACGGCTCAGCTGCAACAAAAACCAAATCCTCATTCCACGTAGGATTAGAAGAAGTACTCGACGACCCAACCGTTGTCCGGTTCGTTTTAAACAGCTGTGGACCGAGCTGACCCTTAACAAACAACTCCGGGTTTTTTACTCTAGGTTCGGGTCCCAACCCTAGCTGCAAGTCTTGGGTTTGGATAACCGTTAGCCTCAAATACCACAGCTTCGGTGAAAGATAAACTTTAGCTCGGGTCTCCGGTATCAACCCACCCGAATCCGATTGCCATGCCTCTTGAAACGTCTCATCAGCCTGTGTACCTAACCATACTGCTAACATAACATCTGTCGCCGGAATATTATCCGGTGATCCTTCGAGAGTGTACCATTGTGGAGCTAATGGACTGTCTGGTGGCACTCTTTTAGGGACTTCTGTCAATTCAAACGACACCGTTCCTAAACAGCTTTCTAAAACTTCCTCTTTGCCGTCTTCTGTAGCTTTTTTCTTTCGATCGAAAACCGAAACTTCTAGAGATGTCGAATTTAACCCTTCTTTGTCGAATGCGAATACTTGATCCCAAGGTTTGGCTGCTGTTTGTTCTTTTGTGGTGATGCTATGAGTTCCTATAGCCAATTTCGCGTAGTAAACGGTCGAATCATCGGATTCTTTATCCGCGCGTTTCGCCTTTACTACGCGAACATACAGAAACGGCATTCGATCGACTAAATCGAATGCGCTGCTTCCTCGGTGATGATTCGAAAGCGAAACCACATCAGGATCATGATTTGCTGCTTTCCTAGCCAATTGAAGGCTCTCATCCACCTGCTTTGGCTTCGGCGACTGCGCTATAGCAGCGCTCTCTACTAAAGGCGGCGGCTGTGTAACCGCCGCCGCCTCTGGAGCCGCCGAAGCCGCAACAACCGGAGGATCCTCTTTTTTCGGATCCTCTGGCGGCTTCGGTGTCTCGTCTTTCTTATCTTCTTCTTCCTTTGGTTTCTCGTCCGTTTTCGCCTCTTCGTCGGGTTTTTTCTCCTCCGGCGGATTCTCTTCCGTTTCCGCCGGAGGAGTTTCAGCAGCCTCCGGCTTTTTCTCTTCTACAGCAGGATCAGCCGGAGGCTGCTCATCAACATAACAAATCTTAATCCAATTTCACCTTTAATCTGTGAAAACACACTCCTCTTCTCCAACGGATAATAAACCAACGCCTCTGATCCCGACTGTGGAAAACTACTTCCGGCTATTTTAACTTTACCGAGAAACGTACTCCGTTTACCGGTTTTTTTATTATCATTATAAACATTAAGCTCTAATATCTCAGTCGCCATTGAGGCAACATCATGAACCAGAAACTCGATCTTCTCATCCCATTGAGGGTTAAGATCTCTGGAAACCGTCTTGGTTCGCCTTCGTTGGCCGTCGAAATCAACGATTACGTAAGCGCTTGCTGTGCCTTGGCCGTCTTTAGGCATCAAGTTCTTGGCATTGCAGACCTCTACTATTAGCTTTCGATTACTCATTTTTTTAAATGATTCAATAAACAAATTAAAAGAATTGGATGAATTTGTTGAGGGAGATGGAGATTAAAAATGTGAAGGAGAGGGAAAAGGTGTGAAGGGTTTAAGAAGGGTGGAGAGAAGAAAACTATAAGGAAATAAAGTACAAGGGCTCATGTGAAAATGACTGGAAATGTGACCGTTGTGCTTTGATTTGATTCTTCTATTAATTAATAGTTTTAATTAATCTGTAACCGTCTAAATAATATTTACATGTTCCATGCATTTTGCATTTTCATCCATGGAATACCATATGAAGTTTATATGCTATTTTATATAAATTAAATTAAATCGAATAAAATTAAGTAGAAAATATTAAAAATGTATATCTTCAAAATGAGAGTTGAAAGAAGAGTGAGATGAAATGTAAATAAGTGATCTTATGTAGTTAATTGGAGAGTGAATTATTTGGTTATTGTGATCTATCTAAAAATGAATGGTGTTGTATCTTACTAGTGATTCTTTAAATAAATATTAATTGATATAAATATGTGGAGTTGAATTTCATAAGCCATTGCTTAAGTTTTGTTACATGTTATTCAAAAGTTGGTTAAAAATTATATTATGTAAACTTAAAATAGGGTAGCTAACAAGAATTTAACCTTTTTTTTTTTTAATGACAAATGTTCTCTGCTTTTAAATTACAACATATTAATCACAATCTATGTTATGTTTGGAACCTTGGTCTTCTTGGCAAGAGACAAAAGCTTCTTGAAGGGATGTATGGTGTCAAATTCATGCGCACCATACAAACAAAGGGATTTTTTTGCCAAACTAGTGCTACAGTGTCATTTTTTTGTGCATTTGAAGGGTGTCAGCCATGAATTTTCACAAATGGTGAAGAAGCAACACCATCTTGCGGATTTGATGATGTGGAGGGGAGAGGAGAGAGGCTTTTGCTGACTAGGAGAGATGGGGAAGAATCCGCAATATCATCTTGCGGATTTATTGGCTGTTTTTGTAGGCTTCAAAATAATGCAAGGGGGTGTTTTGTAACTTAGGGGTCATGTTGCAATACCATCTTGCGGATTCAAGGTTATATCCGCAACATGATGTTGCGGATTCATTAAAAATGGCCGAGAGTTTAATACTTGAAGGGGGTCTTTTGTAACTACATATCACATGGGATTAAACCCAACCACACATATGTTTGCAGGGGGCAGCATTAAAGTACATTTGCGCATGACCGTGTTGCGGTTTCCATGTATTATGTATGTTATATAACATTGAGACATATTAAGACGGTGTTCTCATCTCATTTACATGATGTTCAAAAATCCTACTATACCACAAAAAAAATATGATGTTTTCATTTTCTCATTTCATGTTGTTACATCCACATTCCATCATTGGTGGTGACAAGAGAAGTTTCGTTTGGAACATTGGATCGATGTTACATCCACTTGGAGTTATAACAGTATTGGGCGGGGATGAGCCATGCTTAAAGGCATTGATGCCCGTTTCATCCCCCGCCTTGCATCGCTTTTCTGGGGTCCAAAAAAGCGGTGTCTTTGGATCGGTGTTACATCCACATGAAACTACTTAGATCGGTGTTACATCCACACGTGGTATAACACGTGTAGAATGCAACATTGTCACTGTAGTTTATAATATTTTGCCGTTGGTTGTCGTTGCTAGTCTCAATCTCCAGTCTACCAAACCCCGACATTCCAACGGTCTCTTTAGGGAGGTCAACTTTCAAGACCATTGTCAGCCTTTTTCTGAATCCGCAACATCATGTTGCGAAGACCACAAAGAATCCGCAAGATGGTATTGCAACATGACCCCTAAGTTACAAAACACCCCCTTGCATTATTTTGAAGCCTACAAAAACAGCCAATAAATCCGCAAGATGATATTGCGGATTCTTCCCCATCTCTCCTAGTCAGCAAAAGCCTCTCTCATCTCCCCTCCACATCATCAAATCCGCAAGATGGTGTTGCTTCTTCACCATTTGTGAAAATTCATGGCTGACACCCTCCAAATGCACAAAAAAATGATACTGTAGCACTAGTTTGGCAAAAAAATCCAAACAAAGGCCGCAACTTAACCAAACGAATACAACAAATGTTGGACGAAACATGCGTCAGACTTATTGACATAGACTCTCCCGCCGTTTTACGTCAGCGCACGTCTGACAGAAACAAAGCTTCTTCGGTAATAATGTCAAAGCTTCTTCAACACACCCAAAGGATGCCTTTTCAGGCAACCTCGAGACACCCACCGAGGGACAGGCGTGCCTTGGGCAATTGTGCCTGACTGCGAGCCGCCCGTCAGAGTCTGCAGCCAATCACAGGCCACACCTGCTCTGACACTAGGAAAGGACGATGACGTTACGCCTCCCAAGCCAAGTATTTCTACAGACGACTATTGCAACCTATCCACTTGTCTCTGGCTGCAGAAAAGCGAATTATTACAGACTGCCACAACGCACTAGCCGACGAACACCATGTGTCCGCTGACCTTCTGCGCCCACTCAACCGACGCCATGTGGATTTACGACAGGGCGGTAACATCTTCCTTTACCGTTTTTACATGCTTACTTTCACCTATTGGGCCAAAGACTTGGAGGTATATCTACCTGGGTCGGACCCCATTAATTCATTCACTACACTTCCGTTGAAAAGACTACGAGCACATCGTACTTTTCCATCCCTTGTTTTGTTATAACAAATGTTTAGAGGCTCGACTCTTCTGACCGGTTACCTTCTAACATCCTTGGTCTAGTTCCAAAGACCCTCACTGATACACACTTTACCCGCTTAAATCTTTATCTTCTAGCGAATTCACTACCTTGCTCAGTCCTAATACGATGATCGAGAATTCTTGTTTCTAGTGAATTCACTACCTTGATCAGTCCTAATAAGAAGTTACTTAACTATTTAACTTTTCACTAGTTACTTCTGATTAGGGGTGAGCTTTGAGCTATACCGATACCGAAACTACTAATTTTTGTGGGTACTAGTACTGAATTAACTCGGTACAGTATTAATACACAGTGAAAGAAAAATAGGAATTCATAGGAGGGTATCACACGGACTCCGATTGAACCCATTCAAGCGGCATTAGAATCGTCTTATCGAACCCTATGACGTTAGTTTTTAGGTCTTTGTTTTTTTTGAGTTTTAGCTTGTAGTTTTTAGAATATGCGTTATATCATTGTGTCTTTTTCTTATTTTCATCATTGTGTCTTTTTTTCTTCAGCATTGTGTTATATTTTTTAAAACTGTGTTATATTTTGTGACTCATTATGTCATATTTCATGATCTATTGTGTTTTTTTGTATCATTCTCACCCTTCTCATTTTTTGTATTATTTGTAGAATAACTCAACCCTCAAAGATAAATCAACCTAAAATACCGGTACTGTACCAAATTGTTACTAAATAAAAAGTACCGGTCCTAAAAAACACAAAAAGTGGATACCCAAGTAGTACAAAAATGGTTTGTCATGGTACATTAATTGTAACGATTCAGTTTTGATACAGGATACTATTTGAGTGTTCAATAATCTTTTTACTTTACTACATAGAAATGGGAATCAGGTGATATTGTGGCTCCAGCATAGTTTGATTTTATTTGATTTTATTATAGTATATACTTTTTTAGTGGGGTTTCATTGGGCAGTTACAATACAGGGCAAATGCCACGGGGGAAGCACGTGAGTAGCAGCGAGCATAACGCCTGCAACAGGATCCGTTATGTTTTTTGGGAATTGGGATCTATATACACCACGAACGGTTTTCATGCATTTAATATACCATCTCAAATACAAAAAACAAAACACTTTTAGTAACTTTAATTATTAAATTATCACACAAGTAACAAGCTGCTAGCAAAGATGCAAGAGAAACCTAACGGTGCTAAGTTAGATCAATCAAATTTGAAGTTTTAGTTCTTTTTTCTATAGAAATGAAAATCATAAACCTCTTTTATTGAGATGTTACCAAAAAAAAAAAAAAAAAAAACTATTTAGGGAGAGCGGGGCACTACCAGCAAACGGTGCTGGTAGCCCTCTACCCTTACGGTATCACTGCCCGGGTGACAGAGATAGTGTTTTGTTGGTATGTTTAAAGGAAGGAATGTATCTAGCTACAATATTGTTGAACAAATCAAAGTTGACTTACATCTTATGAATGTGGAGAACACATAAGAGCAGCATGGGAGGGCTGGGTCAGATTTGATGTAGTAATTTACTAATTTAGCATGGTGGTGTTCTGTTTTGAGAAGAATATATGTTTCTATGTGATGACGTAGGCTCATGTCCGGAACCCTGAAAGCATTCGGATGAACGCTAAGGGCACATGGGGTGGTCCGTGATGGCCAACCCGTAATAGCGTGATGGTCGCGAAACACCGCCCCCTCCAAATCATGGCCGTGAGCAAAGATACCAAAACAATTGTCAAAGTTTGTTGGTGGTCCCTGTGGTAGCCAAAGTCAACAAGCTTTTTGTTTTTTTAATTAAAAAATAGTGATGGGTCCCACCAAAAGTCACTTTGTGGCACAAGATGATTGTGTGTGATAGTGTGATAAAATGATGACCACCCCATGTGCCCTAAATGGATCGGAAAGGACGATGCTAAACTAACCGGATGAACACTAAAACAGTTAGGAAGCAAACAATAATATAACGGACAATAAATAAAACAAAGGGATAAAGACTAAAACCTAAAGACTAAAAAGAGGCGGCTCTTGACCAATGGATATAACTGAAAGGACAGACAAGCCTACGAAAAAACCTGTGGGGACTAACAAAAGACGGCTATAGTCTAAAGGGCATTACCGAAGCCTAATAAAATAACAGAAAAACCATACCTCAATCAGCCGGAACAGTAACATAGTCACTGTTCCAGCCGCCCTTATGATAACTCGTAATTAATGCAGGAGCATTCAAAGCCCTATAAATACCAACCTCAGTTGGTTGTTGAGGATCATTTATAAGATTCCTAACTGTTAAGAATGTTGGAATAAATATACGTAAGGTTTGTATATTTATCGATAGCCATTATAATCATTTATATTATGATGATCAATTATTAATATTATCCTAAGCCCAATAATAGATATGTCTTTGATGGACGGACTATCATTAGATGGGCCTTATTAGGGTGTCCCCTGGGTATGTATAAATATGAAGAGATATTATGAGATTAGGGTTGACACATTCATAACACCATTAGCCATCCCCTATCTCTCTCTCTCTCTCTCTCTCTCAATGTGTTCATAACTTTAGAACACATAAACCATCAGAACTGCATACCCTAAAGGGAACCCAATCAAGATGATGGTGTCTTCCATTACTAAGGTTCCTAAACGGTTACGCATATCAGGTACACATGATTGAATCTATCTGTTTATCTTATGTTCTTATTAATATAATCAACATGTGGTATCAGAGCGATGTTGATTGTATTAATTCAATCATAGAATTCGATTTGCAAAATTAAATTAAATAAAATCGAAACGAGAAAACTATAAATGTTTACGATTGTTTCAAAATCTTAATGGAACAAAATATGTATTTGATTGTTCCTCTTATTTTCATGCAAATCGAATTATTAAGTGATTTACATTCACATATTACGAAGCCTTTAGTTAGTAAATTACCCATCACAAATTTTACAATATATTAAATTGGATTTGTGAATTGTCAGCCATTAAAATAGACTTAATTTTTTTTTACGTCAGATCCTCATATTATTATTTATGAGGTTTTAATTTGGTGGGTGATTTAATTTTAGTCAAATATTTCAATTGCCTAATGTTTTACAACTAATATGCTTTTGAATATTTGCCTTATCATTTAAGTATAAGATTCATAAGATAAATATAAGGTTGATTATGTTTTTATCGGTTGATGATGTTCTTCAAGAACATCATAAGAAAACTGAAAATTATTATGATTTTTGGTTTAAAATTGGATTGAAATTTTGTTTCCGATAATTTAGGACGTAACTTTATCTCCAAAGAATTTTCGAAATCAATTATGATTAAGTTAAAGATTTCGAAATCTAATGATATCTTTGGGGATAGTCATTATTTAAAACTGGAAACAGATATTATGTAAATCCCTAAAATTTTTGAACCACTAACTTTATCAATTTTTTTTTAGTTTTCGATAATAATAATAATTGTTTTCGGTTTTAAGGATTAATAAATTAAGTTCTCGGATTATCAATTAGTTCTCGAATTCAGGTTTTTTTTAAGTTCTCGGTTTAAAGCTTTCGATCAGGTTCACGGACAGGAGTTCTCGGTCAAGGTCTTCGTTTTTCGAGAACCCATAATGTTTCCAAGAACCAATCTTATTTATCGAGAACTATCATGTATTCGAGAACCAATATTTTTTGAGAACTATTAAAAATCCGAGAACTGATAAAGTTATCCGAAAACATAAGTTATTCGAGTACTCATAATATATTCGAGAACTCATCAGTATATCGATAACTAATTCTGATATTCGAGAACTCATCATGACATTCGAGGACTCATTATGATATCTGAGAACTCATTGAGTCTTCGAGTACTCATGATTTATTCGAGATCTCATAAATTTTTCGGGAACTCGTTATTTTTCGAGAACCCCTTATGTTATTCGAGATCTCATAAGTTTTTCGGGAACTCATTATTTTTCTGAGAACCCCTTATGCTATTTGAGAACTCATATAATTTTTTTTTTTGAGAACTCAATTCTTTGAGCCCTTTATTTTTCGGGATCTCTAATAGAATTTACAGTTTTGATAAAACCTAATGTATCAAGTTTATTCAAAACATTATATAACCTTGCTTAACTTGCAATAACATTTTTGAGGTGTCACTTCTGCCCAAAGGTGATGTGTCACATTAGTTCGTTATAAAGATCTCGTTAAGCATTATAGCTCGTTCACATAAGTGCCATAAGGTTTCACTTCTGCCCAAAGGTGATGTGTAACAGATTATGTTGGTGAGCTGAGCGAATTACATTAGGACTTTGAATGTCTCACTTCTGCCCAAAGGTGATGGGTTACATTCACTGTCGGCAATTCAATACTTAAATAAATAGCGTATAGCCAAAGCTAGAGCATGTTATTTAAGTAGCTTATGTTGGTGTTATGATATTATTACATCTTCATTACAAAAATGATCCTCACAATTAATGATCCTTCATTAATATAATGATCATAATCTAAGTCTGCCTTACATCAATACCCATAACTCGAAACTAATCTCTCACTCTTCTATAAATTACTATCTCAACTAAGTAATCCACTCTAATTATCAAAACCAAGAAGAGTTTGCTTAAATTTTGTTCTTATCAAGTTACCTCTTAAGACATGACATTCCTACGCTCTATCTGATAATGTATGAGCATAATAAGTGGAATAAGAATGTCTCTTATGGTAATTAAGAACGCTTTTACTGATTCCTATCAGGTGAGCTATTAAAGATTCTGAAATTCCTAGGACTAATGTATTATCTATGGAAATAAAAAGAATATAACGAATTCCTTAGAAGCATGAAATAAATAAGTCTAACTCTGTGGTTAAATGGGATCTGTGAATACATCTTAATATTGAATAACATGACCCATAAAACTAAGGGTTACACATGGAAATCAATAAATTTCTAGTGCATAATAACTTTTTCATCAGTACGATTAGATGCATTATGAATCAACTATAACACTCAGAAATATCAAAGTAAAATGAGTGTGTTGATAGCAAATTACGTACAGGAAAAGGAACGCATTAAACTAGAAAAGTTGATGTTATTCACCTTACTACCATTAGACCTAAAAGAGGAAGAATAAATACCATAGAGAGGATAATTCTAAGGTATGGAAACAAGATGCAAGTACTACTTTCAGCTATAAGTTTCTCCAAAGGGAAAGTCTTACTAAGCAAAATTGTGCCATTAAGAATAGGCATAAGAAATGAGAATACCCATAAGTAAAGAGAACAGCTGGCTAAGATATGTGGTGCCTAATTAAAGATATTTAACTCCACAAATCTAATGAATTCCAATTAACACATGATGGTTTAGTCTAGTTTTATATGTTTCCTTATCAGAATTCAACAAACACTTAAGATGAGAGTTGGTGGCAAAATTAACGGTCTATTAACCATTAATAACTGATCTTAGTGTTGAAGCTTTATGATACCTTACGATATTCTTGAGATTACTCAGAATTTAGTATAAATACTAAAAGCTACAATTTTTTAACAGTTAAAAAGGTTTTAATGACCAAACCAAAGCCACTATTAAGTTAAACTCTCATATTGTTTGTTGTCATTATCTAAAGAGAAACCTTATGAAATAAAACTAGATAATTCAATAACGTTTTCACAACTTTGTTATCATGAAAATGAGTATTTAACAAAGGATAATGAGACCCATGCAATTCATCCACTAAGGCCAAAATTTCATAAGAAATCATGAGGTCATTAAAGGATGCTTGGCTATCAAATCTCATTCTCAGTGACTTTAAAGCATGTGTTAAACGCCCTAAACATTAAATGGTGAAAGGAATAAATGGGTTTCCATCATAAGTCATAACTAATTGACATCAGTGGAGCTTAGATAAATATCTAATTGAATCTATTCCGTTTCCTATAGACCAAAAGTATTAAAGAAATCAATCCATATATACTTAATAAGGTTCCCTCTAAGTATGTTCTTAAAATTTCTTATGAAATCTGGACGATAAGGAACTTCAAGTATAAAATATATGAAATATTCTCGTTCACACACATTGTTAAAACTTATTATGTGGACGTACTAAGAGACCTAAAAGATTAGTGGGAGCATAAGATGTCCTACTTATGACTTGCAAAAGTTACAGAGGTGGGGGAATGACAATTTGATCTATCCTCAAATTACACCTCTTGCACTGGACAACGCTCTATTACAACTTGTCTCCTTAGCACTTAACGTACTCCTAACAAAGTTTTATGGATGCCTAAATATGGGCGAAGTTAGATTTCTTACTAAAGTAATACTTATCAAGAGAAACGACAATAAACATCATTAGGTTGTTTTCTCTATTAAAATCTATGGATCTTCCAAATGTTAGACCTTAAGCATGCTGAATTCATTAAGATTTCTAAGGTAAGTGGGAGCAGTAAAAGTCCTCATTATGACTTTTTCGGAAGTACAAGATGCGGGGGAGAGACTCGTTAAAATTCGAGACTCATTAAGTTTAACTCCGAATTTAACTTTGATTATTCCTCTTGTACACCTTACTGCACCAACTCTTACACACTTAGAAACTAATGTTGCTCCTTATATACCTGAAAATAAAAACACTTAACTAAAGTTAAGTTTGTATCATAATAAACCCAATGTTCAACTCAGGAGGTCATTTGGGTCTAAAAGCCCACTAACTTTGATGATTATGTAACCTACCTGACTAATACAAAATGGATGTTTGGAAAGTTTACCGATCCTACCTCTTCTAATTAAATCATTACTATCAATCAATCTTCTAAATGGAATAAAGCTATTATTAGCAAAATTTAATTCCATAAATTAGAATTACGTTTAGGATTTAGTTGAATAACCTAAAGGTATTCATAATTGAACCAGATCCGAATGGGAACGTTGTAAGATAATATTGATTGTAAAAGATTATACTCAAGAGGGATTAGATTATCAAAGAATCTTCTTATCTGTATTACAAAAGATTTCTTTGAGGATCATTATCGTCCTAGTAACTCATAATAACTAAGAGCCACATTAGATGGACATTAAGACAACTTTCCATAACAATGACCTACATGTTCATTAAGTAACTTGAAAGTTCTAAACTGAAGGTTAAGAACACTTAGTCTGTAAGTCAATAAGATCCATGTATGGGTTGATGCAAGCATAAAATGTGTTGGAATCATAATGAAATTCTCTTCATCAAGAACGAAGTGGATTAAAGAACCTACCTCAAGATGAGTGGGAGCAACTAATGAAAACTTGTCCTTACATAGATGACGTTTCTCTTGACAAGCATATGTTACCTAAGTCAAAGCATTGTTCATGCATAATTTTGACATGATGAATATCGGGGATTCCTCTTATGTGATAGGAATCAAAATATACCGAGATAGACCCAACGGGATATTAGTTTCATCCCATAAGTTTTACTCTAAGCACGTCTTTAAGTATGTAACATACAACATTGCTCTCCTTTAGAGGATAATAGGATAAATGAGATTATTACCTTACGCTTCATTAATTAGAAGACTTATGTAAATTTAAGTCTATGCTTGTTTATGATATTGTTTATATTGCTTGATACTAGACTTGTCTAGATTGATGAAAAGTATCTAATGGAACATTACAATATCTTTAAGAAACAAGAGACTATAATCTAAAGAAGAAGTGAGAACCTAAAGTGATTGAGTACTCTTATTCTAACTTTGTTATATTCAAAGGAAATTAAGTATCAATTTCGGGGTATATTATAATGTCAGCAGACATAACTATCTTATGGAGGAGTCATAAGGAACTGTAACAACAACCTAAGTTATCATGACATAATGTGTTGCTGATCACAACAGAATGGTCATTAAATGTTGTTGGTAAATTTATCAGTTGACTCATCACTTATTAACTCCATATAAATACTAAGTTGAAGACTTACTATGATAAAGTCAGCTGCCCTAATTTCTCGAACAGCAACAGTTTGAGAGGAGCTGCATTAGAGTTCGATACGAAATTATTGTTCGCTTATGATTAAGAACAAATAGAGGAAATCGGAATTTTGTATCGAATGCATTCATGATATACTTATGGATCCAATAACTAAAGGTCTATCACCCATGAGTCTCACTAATGGGCCAACTAAGAGAAAAGGGTATTACTAATGACCATGTACAATTGCATATCGTACTATGAATGGCTTATGACTAATGACTAATGATTAATTTTCCTCATTATGATTTGTTTGTCTATTAGTATGCTAAGCTAGCATAATGGCATAAAGACAATAATATAACAAATCAACTAAGGGCATAACGTTAATTGATCCTAATGTTAAGTTTTAAATTTGGGTGTAGTATGATTAATGGGGGTCCTAAGTCGAATAAAGACTTAACGACTGTATTTCTCTGCTACATTTTGGGTTTAGAACTAAAATGAGTATTAATCTCTGCAGACTTACGTAATACTGATAATAAATGATTACTCGGCTAAGTGGGAGAATGTTGGAATAAATATACGTAAGGTTTGTATATTTATCGATAGCCATTATAATCATTTATATTATGATGATCAATTATTAATATTATCCTAAGCCCAATAATAGATATGTCTTTGATGGACGGACTATCATTAGATGGGCCTTATTAGGGTGTCCCCTGGGTATGTATAAATATGAAGAGATATTATGAGATTAGGGTTGACACATTCATAACACCATTAGCCATCCCCTATCTCTCTCTCTCTCTAAATGTGTTCATAACTTTAGAACACATAAACCATCAGAACTGCATACCCTAAAGGGAACCCAATCAAGATGATGGTGTCTTCCATTACTAAGGTTCCTAAACGGTTACGCATATCAGGTACACATGATCAAATCTTATGTTTATACCTTTATGTTCTAATTAATATAATCAACATCTATGTGATGACGTAGGCTCATGTCCGGAACCCTGAAAGCATTCGGATGAACGCTAAGGGCACATGGGGTGGTCCGTGATGGCCAACCCGTAATAGCGTGATGGTCGCGAAACACCGCCCCCTCCAAATCATGGCCGTGAGCAAAGATACCAAAACAATTGTCAAAGTTTGTTGGTGGTCCCTGTGGTAGCCAAAGTCAACAAGCTTTTTGTTTTTTTAATTAAAAAATAGTGATGGGTCCCACCAAAAGTCACTTTGTGGCACAAGATGATTGTGTGTGATAGTGTGATAAAATGATGACCACCCCATGTGCCCTAAATGGATCGGAAAGGACGATGCTAAACTAACCGGATGAACACTAAAACAGTTAGGAAGCAAACAATAATATAACGGACAATAAATAAAACAAAGGGATAAAGACTAAAACCTAAAGACTAAAAAGAGGCGGCTCTTGACCAATGGATATAACTGAAAGGACAGACAAGCCTACGAAAAAACCTGTGGGGACTAACAAAAGACGGCTATAGTCTAAAGGGCATTACCGAAGCCTAATAAAATAACAGAAAAACCATACCTCAATCAGCCGGAACAGTAACATAGTCACTGTTCCAGCCGCCCTTATGATAACTCGTAATTAATGCAGGAGCATTCAAAGCCCTATAAATACCAACCTCAGTTGGTTGTTGAGGATCATCATAACCCACATTAACTCCTTTTGGAAGTAGTTCTGCTTCCGAAGATCACCTTATATCCGCACAATTCATTATACACCAACACTATGATCATCATAGCATCTTGCTGTGATGATTCAGTTGTTATTGAAGAATAGCTATCCATCGTCATTCAAAATAATAATAATAATAACAATTTCAACGCATTAACCATTTTTCTCATTGTATCAAAGTCAAACCTTTGAAAGGAATAACCAAAACGTAACAAATACAACTACTCTAGTAGAACAGTAATTTTAACCACAGTGGTCCAACATTTGAAAATGATATTCAATATTAATTATTTAATAATAAATTTAAAAAGAAGTATTTCGGGCTAGCCTAACCTGACCCAACCCATTTCAACACATACAAGAAAAGTTACATACACTGACCCATACCTGTTTAGCCTGGATACCTAGCTTGATAAGCCCACCTATTTTGTCACCCCTTATTGCAACTACCCTATTTATTTAACCTCTTCTTTTAAAGAGATACAAAGAACAAATGAATGAAAAAATACATGTAACAAGCTGCTAGTATAACTTTAAGCCTGCTGAAGCCCCGACTTAATCGACTAACTGATTTACTAAGTAGTGCCACCGGTTTGCTGTTGCGACTGCAGCTGTGTCTGAAACATCTGTGGATTGATCGATAACTGAGAAAAACTAGCACCATTCTCGCTTAACTCCATCCTCATTAACTTCAAACGTTCGACCTCAGCAGTTAAGGTGTCATTTAGAGCTGCCAAGAGTTGGACAAAAATTAAAGACTAATATGTCATTTGTTAATATCAATTTCCACAACACTTCCATCTCATTTTCATTTTTCTATCACAGGTTTGTTAAGAATGTTTTTATGTTAACCGTATAATATAAAACTCCATTTAATTCATACCATCCCGAAGGTGAGCTTGCTCTTCCATCGCTTGCAGACGAAACTTTAGCTCATTATTCTGACTTGTTAAGCTAGTTAATTCTCTCTGTAAAGAAACAAAACCAATATAAATTACATCAACAACATTTTTTATTAAAAAACAAAAGGCAATACTGAAGCTTCATGAACTCGCACCTGCAATAATGTAACCTGGGAAAACAATGTTGTTGCTTCATTCTGTAATGTTTGAACCTTGGTTTCCAGTTCTGCAATGTACCGCATCTTCCTTTCTTTAGAACGAGCAGCTGATTGTCGGTTAGCCAAAATCCTAATTAAGAAAAACAACAATCTATTAAAGATCACATTTCACTAGTATAGTATTATAGGCTTATAATAACTAAAGAAAGTTAACACACCTTTTGACCCTCTTCGGATCAGTTAACGCCATCTCAGCAAGGTTCTCACTAGCCATGATTTTCTTGAGCTCGGCCTCATTAAACACGCCGTTTCCAAACTCTAAGCTAAAAGTATCTGAATTTGCATCAACCGTATCACTTGATGGTAATTTACTACCTATTTGCCCTCTTGGAGAAGGCAACAACTTAATTGATTCATCAACAAAGTTCATCTTCCCCATAGCACTATCCATCGAAACGCTTCTATAGTGCCTTGTTGGAGCAACATCTCCACCTGCACTCCTTTTAATCCCTTCTTTTTTATCAGTAACTGAACATATGTCTAACCTTTGCATACTGTTAGCACCTCCAATCACACTACTTGTAGCTTCATTATCACTACTGTCACCTACGTTCTCGGATCTAAAAGAGTTTAGCTTACCACGACCGTTTAAATTAATATAAGACGATAACAAATCATCGACAACTTCACCTTCAGACTTCCTCTCTCCCAAACCTTCAGCATTGCTTTCACCACCACTTTTCTCCCAATTCGCTTCGCGTTTGACATAAACGCCTTTAGTACCTCTTAACGAGAGCAACGGTGGTGAGGACTGCAAGATAGTCGAAAAGCCAAAGGGAATATCACTATTTGCCCGCCTATGTGTCCTACGAGGTGGTCGGCTTACATCACCTACCACACCTATACCCCGATAGGAAGACGGGCTCAAAGGGGGCAAAGAATCAGCCGAAAAAAACGAGGGATGCGAATGAGATGGCCCGACGCCAAGTGTCAAATCCTGCGAACCCTCATAGGTTTGCTGATTATTTGCAAGGGTATGAGTAAAGGGGATTTGTGAACAAGGTGAGAGGGGTGGGATATGTGGATGAGCTGGAGGCATTCCTAACTGTTTTATTGTGCTATATATAGCAAGATGATCTAAATTAAGAAATATGTTATTGTAGTGAAGTATACCTTCCTAAATTTCACTTATTTCTTTACACATTATATAAATTATTCATGATCATATTGTATAATTCTACACTAACAATTAAATCTAGCTAAATGATGTCTAAAAGCCTAGAAACACGAGATATATATATATAATGACTAAGCTATATAAGGAAATTAAGCTTAAAATAAAAACTAGATATATATGAAACTAAAAGTTAAAACCCTAATTTGAACAAATGAGAGAGTGTATTGCATAATAATAAAAGAAACATGAAACACAGTATATAAATAGTTAGGGAATAGAGATGAAATTAACGAGAGACGATTGTTACAAGATGGCAACGGTTTCTCCGTCAAGTGGTGACGGAGTGGACGAAGATCGACATGGATAGCCGGCGAGGCTTTGACAGTTGTCTACCTTCTCCCGCTAAATACTGTATTCTATATATATATTTTTTTATATTCATTTCATTTTCTCATGTCGAAAGGAGGAGCTTTGGTGCCGAGTACCGGTATATATGGATAGATTCGGTATGGTATTTAGTACTCACTTTTTTATAAATTCAGCATTAATGGTATTTTCTTACGGATAGATTCGGTATTCGATACCAATTAGAGATGAACATAAAAGTGGTTTATGGATTGATCTTATTCATTGATCATAACAAAGAATACAATGCCCTATATATAGGGGAAATAATACATGATAAGTATGAAAAACAATCTCTATCAATAATAACTATACAAGGTTGGGTTATTCTACAAAGGCTACAAAAAATGAGAAGGGTGAGAAGCCACTAGAAAATGACATGTGTCCAAAGGATTAACAAGTGGAAGGGGTAATTTTGTCAAAAACATATGCACATGCAAGTCACATGCCATTTCCACCTTCATTTTTAAATGCCCGTAACTTTTTTATACGTCATCCGTTTTTAAAAAAAATTATACCATAAAATTGAGCGTCTTTTTATCTTTAATATGAGTACCATATTGCTATACTTTTGAAAAAAAAATTCAAAACCCACTTGCATAAGACACAATGGAATGTAAAACACAATGAACACCAATTAAATATAGGGTATAAAACATAATCAAGAGTCTAGTAAAACACAATGGACGACATACTAAAGACACAATGAATAGAAGACTAAAACACAATGAATCTTTTGAAAAAAAAAGTTGAAAACCCAGTTACGTAAGACACAATGGATGACATACGAAAGACACAATGAACAAAAGACTAAAATACAATGAATGCTTTTGAAAAAAAAAAAGTTAAAAACCCAATTGTGTAAAACACAATGGACGACATAATAAAGACACAATGAACAGAAGATTAAAACACAATGAATACTTTTGGAAAAAAAGTTGAAAACCCAGTTGCGTAAGACACAATGGAGATAACGTAAAACACAATGAGTACCAATTAAATATGCAATGAACAATATGGTATAAAACACAATGAACAGTCTAATAAAACACAATTGACGACATATAAAAGACACAATGAACAGAATACTAAAACACAATGAATAATAGACTTAAACACAATGAACAACATAATAAAACACAATGTACGCCTAAATACAAAACTCATTTGCGTAAAACACAATTAAAAGCATACTAAAAACACAATGGACAAAGTTAAATCATGTGTAAACTAAAAAAACATAAATAACATATTTATAAAACACGCATGCATACTATAATACAATGAACGTGCATAAGACACAACGGAGAAAAAAAATCCATTTAGCACGATTTTTTTTTTCAATTTTAATGTAGCAATGTGGTACTCATATTAAAGATAAAAAAACGCTCGTTAATATGGTGAATTTTTTTTTGAAAAAAAAAATGTCGTATGAAAAAGTTATAGATGTTTTAAAATGATGAGGGAATTGACATGTGCATTGCATGTGGAGAGAGAAAGTCAACAAATGTGGTTTTTCTTTTATGCCCTTTCTCTAATTTATTGTTTATTTTTTTCAAACAAACTAATCTCAACCCTTCAAATATATGATCAATGGATCACAATCCTTCTCACCCTTCCTAGAAAAAGTGTCTTGTGTATTTGATCCTAACCCTAACTATACAATATTTATCAAATATACGATATTATCTCTAAGTTTCCCCCGCAGTTTGATTGGGTGCAGAGCAGACGGTTAAACTGGACCGAAAACTCTGAAAAAGCTCCCAAGACAGACCCTTCGTGAAAATATCTGCATATTGAGAAGAGGAAGGAACATGTAATACGCGTATATGACCAATGCGTACCTTCTCCCGGACAAAATGGATATCAATCTCCACGTGTTTTGTCCGTTGATGTTGAACCAGATTATTGGACAGATAAACGGCCGACACATTATCACAATACACAACGGATGCCTGACGAAGAGGGATGTGCAGCTCGAGGAGAAGGTTACGAATCCAAGTAGCTTCGGCAACTGCATTAGCAACACCACGGTACTCTGCCTCCGCACTTGATTTAGAAACAATAGGCTGACGCTTAGAGGACCACGGAATTAAATTATCCCCAAGAAAAATATAATATCCACTGGTTGACCGGCGAGAATCAGGACAACCACCCAGTCTGCATCAGAGTAAGCAACAAGAGAATTCACTGCATATTTGACAATGCGAATACCATAGTGGATTGTGCCCCGCAAATATATGATAATACGCTTCATAAATGAAAAATGAGAATCACGAGGCTCATGCATGAAGAGACAAACTTGCTAGACAGCATACGAGATATCTAGCCGAGTAAAAGTCAAATATTGCCGGGCTCCTGCGAGACTCCTGTATAAAGTGGGGTCATGAAAAAGTGGTCCATTTGTTGCGCTCAGCCTTGAAGATAGGTCAACAGGTGTTGTGCATGGCTTACAGGCAGTCATCGAAGCCCGATTAATGATATCCTTAGCAAACTGAGATTGAGATAAAAACTGGCCACTCGACTGATGAGTGACAGTAATGCCCAGACAATGGTGTAACCGACCAAGATCAGTCATGGCGAACTCTCGTGAGAGTGCGCGAATAATATCCTGTAAGAAAGCATCCGAGGATGCTGTAAGGATAATATCATCAACATATAGCAATAAATAAGCTGTGTGAGCTCCCTTAGAGTAAATAAACAAAGAAGTGTTGCAGGCACTGCTCCGAAAACCCTGCAAATCGAGTGTACCACGCACGCGGTGCCTGTTTTAAGCCTATAACGACTTCTTCAGACGACAAACAAAATTTGGGAATCGTTTGTCAACGAATCCCGGTGGCTGATGCATAAAAACGGTTTCCTGTAAATCACCATGCAAAAAAGCGTTCTTGACATCCAGTTGATGGATGGACCAAGAGCGTGAGACAACCAATGATAAAGCGAATAGTGGTCGGATTAACGACCGGACTAAAGGTGTCCTCACAATCAATCCCCACGGTCTGAGACTTCCAGTTCACAACCAGATGCGCCTTATAGCGCTCTAAAGACCCATCAGACTTAAATTTATGGCGAAAAAGTCACATGCAGCGAATAACTGGTTTGCCAGTCGGTCTAGGGACCAAATCCCATGTTTCATTTTCCTACAAGGCATTAAATTCGGCCCGCATGGCGTGTGTCCAATGCGTATCCGAAAAGGCTTTGGCATAGGTGTTAGGGATGGGTGAAATTGTCGCGGTGTGTAGATTGAGCGGAGTGTTTGGTTTTAAAGTATTGGTCTTGGACCTAGTGGTCATTGGGTGGGTGTTTGTGGATTGGGTATGGGAAGGAGGCTGTTGGGTCGTAGTGGGCCGTTGGGTGGGCAAAGGTTGGAAGCCAGGAGGTACGGAGCTGGGTTGGGTTAGGTCGTGGGTTGGGTCGTGTGGCTGGGTGTTTGGGCTGGTAGGGTAGGCTTAGGACGGTGGGCCGGGCGGTTTGGGTGGTAATGGGCCGGATGGTGTTGGAATGGGTGAGAGGTTCGGTGGTGGTGAAAAAGTAAAGGTGGGTGGTAGTGAATCGTCTAAGAAAGTGTAAGAGGAGACCGGGTTCAGTAATGTGTAAGGAAAACAAGACTCGTCAAAGGTGACATGACGAGAGATGTGAACCCGGCCGGTGGACGGGTCGAAGCATCGGTATCCCCGAAAGTCCGGTGGATATCCAAGAAAGATGCATCTGATGGCCCGTGAGTGAAGCTTATGGGGTTGGGTGGTGGAGGTATTGGGGTAGCATGCACACCCGAACACTCGTAAGTGATCATATGTGGGGTGGCGTAGATAAAGGGCAAAGGTGGGGGTGAAAAAGTTTAGGCATTTGGTAGGTAAGATAATGTGTAGGTAAGTGGCGGTACATGAAAAAATAAAATTGCGACTAAGAATGTCTAAAACTTGGGTGACTGGATGGCCAAGGCGGTCATGATAGGGAAGAGAGACGGTGGTGAGATAGCAAGCTTGAGGCGGAAGTTGCGGTGGTGTGACTGGATATAGGTCTCCGGTGATATTGTGGCGGGAAAGAATTTTTCCATTGTGGAGGTCCTTCAAAGAAAAACCAAACAGATCAAATTCTATAGAAACCCAATTATCACGAGTAAAACGTCTTATCGAGATAAGGTTTTTAATTATGTGTGGGCTATAAAGCAGGTTAGGCAAAATATAGGTTCGGTTTGGTAGGGTGTAAAAACCAGTACCGGATTTAGCAATTGGAACACAATCGCCATTGCCAACCAAAATTTTATTATATGCAGTAGATGAAGATGGGATTTGAATCATAACTTGATCCTGCGTGTCGTGAGCCTCAGCTCCAGTGTCCATGTAGTTGGTTGGGTCTGATGAGTTAACCTGCAAAGTCGAAAAGAGCCGCACTCAAGTCAGAGAGGCAAAGAGCATTATACCCGTAGTAAGGAGGAGCCGAAGGCTGATTGACTGGAACGTATCCAGCGAACTGGGTCTGAGCATGCTGATTAGTGTTATTATTGGGCTGGGCCGGTCCCGAAGGAAATGGGCTGTATGGAGAGGAGGAGCTGTTGTTACTGGGCTGAATGGTGTTGCTGTTGTTGGGCCAAGCAGGCTGCGTAGGATAAGGGTAGGGTGGAGGAGCCCACCAAGCCCAATTCGGGTAAGATTGCATCTACTGGACCCACCCCGATTGTTGGCGACCTGACTCGCGGCCCCTACCTCTGTTATTCCTGTAACCCTGGCCCCGTCCCCTCCCCCTGCCACGCGATCCATAGTGAGTGGGATAAGAGTTAGGGTTTGGGTTCGGGTTAGGGCTGGGTTGTGCCGAAGATGACCGGATGATGCGGACTGTTGCTGCTGCTGTGTAAGGTGGACAGAGGAGGCAGATGACTTGCGGGCCTCCAGACGGATAACTTCGTCTTGTAGCATAGTACGCGCGGTGTCCCAGTCCGCGTTATTCTGGTGAATGAGGGAGGCAGTAGTCTCATATTCCTGCAGAAGGCCACGAACTAGCTGTAAGACAAGGCGGGATTCTGTGACATGATGATCAACACCCTCCAACTGGTTTGCCAGGTCGCTTAAAACGCTCACAGTAATCATCGATTAAAGAACAGTTTGCGAGGGTAAGATTGCAGAACTGCGTCTCTAACGCAGTGGGCCTAGCCTTTTTATTGCTCAGATAAAGTTTTTCCGGTTTCTCCCACGCGGCCCGGGCAGACGAGACATGACCCAGAAGCCGTGGAAGATGATCATCCGAAACAGTGCCGATTATCCATTGTAGCACTAACGCATCAAGTTCGAGCCACATGGGGGTACTCGATGATGGGTTGGTAAAAACTCGAGAATTAACAAAGCTAAATTGATTTATTAGTGCATAAATGATTATGGATTAACACTACTTTGATGTGTCTTATGATTTTTAGGTATTAACACAAAGGGTGCAAATCTGGAGCTTTTGGAACATCTTGGGAGCACAAGGAGTGATAAACTGAGCAAGAAAAGCTAAAATGGGTGTCCGGGACAAGCTCCCGTAGCCTATAACACGTTTTGGCGTAGCCTACGGCACTCACGTAGGAGAAGGGGACCAAGACGCCATAGGACAGAGCAAAATCTTGTAGCCAAAGAAGACCTGGCGTCGCCTACGCCACTTTTTGGCGTAGCCTACGACACTCGCGTAGGCGACGCTAGAAAGTCCCGTAGCCTACATCACTTGTAGTCAAACTTGGTTTTAATGCATTTTAATGAGGATCAAAATTGAAGTTTCGATTTTTATGGCTTTTAAACACCTTGAAGGCTCATATTTGGGTATCCTTATCATAACCAATCCATCTTGTCAAACTCTATTCATTCCATATCATTAAAGAACACCAAATCATCCTATTATTCAAGACTTTGAAGATTCAAGATCCAAGTTTTGAAGAAGCAAGCTCCATGGCCATGAGTGGCTAATCTCTTTGTATCATGCCTAGGAAGTAAACAATTGAAGCTTTAGGGTTTAAACATTTGGGTATTTCTTTAACTTTTTAATTGTGTGATTATGTGTTTGAATCATTGTATTAGATTGCGATTAATCTTATGTTGAATTCATTTTAGTTAATTGATCTTGTGCCAATTTCTATAGTCATGAACATGTTTTCTTGCTCTAATACAAACATAGGGTTGTATGTTCTAGGTAATGAAGTGTAGTTTATTCCATCTTTGATGTTGATGAAACTTTACACCTAAGCCTATTGAACAATCACCCCGTTAACACCAACTGCACTACATTTGTTTGACCCATTTGTGAAAACCTTAGACTTTAGTTGTTGAAACCTAGGTGTGATCCTTTTAATTAAATTGTTTACAAACTATATTATTTTTCATTCATATAATTTCAATTCAAGTTTTAATATAACAACAAAACCCTTTCAATCACATTCTTAAATGAACCAAGTACAAACTTTGTAAGTTCTCTAGCAATCTTCATAAGTAACACGTTTAATCAACTAAACAATATCCACTAACCACACGCTCCTTAGATTGATACCCTACTTATCCTATCTACCTAGGTTAATTAGGTTTTGAATCATCTTCTCTCAGCTATATAAATAAACAATATTCTTTCTCCCTCTCCTACCACCATTCATCACCAATACACACACCCTCTCTCCCAGATTAAGAACCAGTAACCATTGTCACCATCATTGAACATCACTACCCTCATTATATCAACAACCAAATCGAGCTCATCTCCACCGAGACCCGTCACCAAAGCCACCCAAAAGCTCCTATGGAACCACCTCGAGCCAAGACCCGCCTCTCTCATCACCATCAGCCTCCGACGACTGCAACACTAACTGGATTTGTGAGTTAATGAAGAACGAACCCCAAATCTGTGACCGGGTCCGAGTTTGGGTTTGGTAACAGAGAAGGAGGATGGGGTTTTTAGTTACTAGTACGAACCCCAAATCTTGTTGTTTTGTTATTGTTATTATTGTTATTTGTTATTATTATTATTATTATTATTATAAAAGGTTGGAATGGAAAAGTTGAATTTGATTAGCTGTAGGTGATGTTGGAACTTGAAATTAAGTTTTCTTGAGCTGTTTGACATATACTATACTGATGAGTTGAATTTTCAGGTAACATCATCTTTAGTTTAAGAAACAATAAAAAGGAACATCTTTTTATGACTTTTAGTGGAGATACTTTGTCATTTTACAAATTTTTATGATTTTTCTTTGATGGCTATGGTGGTGGTGGTGGTAAGGGGTTGGATATAATACATAAGAATTATAAGGGTTTAAAGAAAAAGATATCAGAATAGATGAAAATCTTATCAGTTTGTTTGAGTATAACCAATGTTTTCATATGTTACACAGCCTTGTTTCATTTTTTTTGGAGTTGAACCAATGTTTTCATTTGTTTCATATGTTACACATTTTTTGTCCTTGAAGGTGAAGAGATTTTTCAAGTAGCTTTCAGTAAACTATTTGGTAGTTTTATGGTGGGCAGGTAAATGATTTTTCAAGAATCAATTTAATGGTTTTGTTAAAACCATTAGAATTAATGTTTTTAAGGTTTAGAAAAATATAAATATGGGAAGAAAGAGCATGGATGCTGGTTAGGGGTTTAGAAAAATATAAATTTGGGGTTTAAAAATATAAATCTAGGGTTTAAAAAAAGTTTTCTAAACAGATTTGTAGTGTAATCGATATATGGTTATGTGTAGTGTGTATGTGTTACTTTGATTATTGTTTGATGATGGAAGTGTATAGAGTTTAGAGTTTTAACATTTAGAAAAACAAAAGAACAAAAGATATTGTTTGGTTGTAAGTTTGAAATCTTGAATCTTGATTTGATATGTTTTTCATATGTTTAGCACAAATGTTTTTGATGCATATGAAAATGTTTCATATGTAAACCCGGTGTTGTTTTTATTACAACCCACATTATATATATATATATATATATATATATATATATATTTCATATGTAAAACCGGTGTTGTTTTTATTACAACCTACATTATATATATATATAGGAGGATCAAATGAGAAGAAACTTTATGTGAGAAGAAAAAGAAGAAGTTACATAATGGTTAAACATTAATAGTTTAACTATTCTTACATTAATTATCATCTATCTAATTCAATGGTCATTAACACTTATCTTACGCATTATCAAAATTTGTCCTACACATATAAAAATTCATCCTACATATACCAAAATTGTCATATGTTTATCATACACATATCGAGATTATCATACGTGTATCCTACACATAAAAAAAATTCATCCTACACATATAAAAGTTCACCCTACACATATCGAAATTATCATTCACTCCAAATAAGGGTTGCTTTGGAAGAATATATTTTAAAAATGAATTATAAGTTTCATTTATTTAACTAGTTTAAAGGAGGTTACAAAAAAATAATAATTAATTTAACATTCAATACAATTATTAAATGAAAACTTCCTATTGGTTAGAATTTGTTTTTTTTCTTCTTACAAAACATTTTCTTCTCATTTGAAGTCTCCACTATATATATATATATATATATAATATATATATATATATATATATATATCAGATAACATGTTTTTACATGTTACAAATGGTGGATTTTTGTTTAGAATTAATTTGCATAACTTTTTTTTTATGTAATTTTAATTTTGGTATTTGATGTTTATGAATATGGATGGTATGGTACTAGTTGTATTTTGGTTTAACATTTTAAATGAAATAAAATGGTTCATATAACAAAGTTGGGTTGATTCTAGTTGCATATGTTGATTAGTTATAAGTTGCACCTGTTAATAACTTAGGACTAAGTTGGGTTGAGTCGAGTTGCATATGTTAATGAATGTTACCACTGTTTTATATGTTAGACATCTATTCAGTCATTTTTCATATGAATTTTTTAACATGGATGGAATGAATGTTTACCTTTGTTTTATATGCTACATCTGTTTTAAAAGAACAAAAGATATTGTTTGGTTGTAAGTTTGAAATCTGGAATCTTGATTTGATATGTTTTTCATATGTTTAACACAAATGTTTTTGATGCATATGAAAATGTTTCATATGTAAAACCGGTGTTGTTTTTATTACAACCCACATTATATATATAGGGGAGGATCAAATAAGAAGAAACTTTATGTGAGAATAAAAAGAAGAAGTTACATAATGGTTAAACATTAATAGTTTAACTATTCTTACATTAATTATCATCTATCTAATTCAATGGTCATTAACACTTATCTTACGCATTATCAAAATTTGTCCTACACATATAAAAATTCATCCAACATATAACAAAATTGTCATATGTTTATCATACACATATCGAGATTATCATACGTGTATCCTACACATAAAAAAAATTCATCCTACACATATAAAAGTTCACCCTACACATATCGAAATTATCATTCACTCCAAATAAGGGTTGCTTTGGAAGAATATATTTTAAAAATGAATTATAAGTTTCATTTTTTTAACTAGTTTAAAGGAGGTTACAAAAAAATAATAATTAATTTAACATTCAATACAATTATTAAATGAAAACTTCCTATTGGTTAGAATTTGTTTTTTTTCTTCTTACAAAACATTTTCTTCTCATTTGAAGTCTCCACTATATATATATATATATATATATATATATATATATATATATATATATCAGATAACATGTTTTTACATGTTACAAATGGTGGATTTTTGTTTAGAACTAATTTGCATAACTTTTTTTTTTTATGTAATTTTAATTTTGGTATTTGATGTTTATGAATATGGATGGTATGGTACTAGTTGTATTTTGGTTTAACATTTTAAATGAAATAAAATGGTTCATATAACAAAGTTGGGTTGATTCTAGTTGCATATGTTGATTAGTTATAAGTTGCACATGTTAATAAGTTAGGACTAAGTTGGGTTGAGTCGAGTTGCATATGTTAATGAATGTTACCACTGTTTTATATGTTAGACATCTATGCAGTCATTTTTCATATGAATTTTTTTAACATGGATGGAATGAATGTTTACCTCTGTTTTATATGCTACATATGTTAGGACTATGTTAGGTTGATTCCAGTTTGCATATGTTTAATAAGTTATAAGTTAGGATTAAGTTGGGTTGATTCTAGTTGCATATGTTAATGGAAACAAAAGTCATTTTTTCATATTGATTTTTTTTAACATGGATGGATTGAATGTTTCATCTATTTCATATATTACATTGGAACTAATTTTGCATATGTTACACATCTATGCAGTCATTATGAACTTTTTCATATGGATTTTTTTATAGTCTTGACAACTAGGTTATATGTTAAACGTTTTGAACATGTAAATTGATGAATTTCTTTTCTTTACAGCTGAAGAGATTTTGGCGCGCAAAGATGAAGATGATTACCAAGAATGAAGCATAGTTTAGGTTTTTTTTTGTTATCATAGTTTTTAAGCACATTTGATTTGTAATGCTACATATGTTTCATATACTATTGTTTGTCATTTGTAGGAAACATTTTTTGTATACGTTTGAATGTTTGATCTGAAATGTTTTTTAATTAATGTATACATTCTATGTGTTTTTTTAACAACTTTAACATATGTATCAATTTTAACGTATGCAATAAGACATCACATATGAAACCGGAGTCTGTACAATTTTAACGTATGCAACAAGACGTCTGACAGACTTAGGAGAAAGAAAGTCAAATAGTAGGAGAGAGAATAGTGGAGAGATAAAGTCAAAAAGTAGGAGGGAGAAGAGTGGAGAGAAGAAGTAAAAAAGTAGGAGAGAGAGGTGATACGATGAATAGAGAAAAGTGACAATGTATATTGTCATTTATACCTTTTTTTGTATTATAGTATATAATTTATATAATAAAATAATAAAGAATGAATAAGATGAAGTTTATTGGAGTTTCTTCAAATAACGAGTTTACACCACCCAGCGCGTTGCAGCGGGTCGTTGATTATGAATGTGTTTTGCATTGTTATATGATATGTGAAGATTTCTAAAATCTATCTGGTTGTTTTTTGAATCGTGAATTAATTGGTATTCGTGATTTGAGCAAGAATGGTAGGGGTTTGCATGGGGCTAGACAATTGGCGAAGTTTGTTAATGGTTATCATATATGTAAATTAGGTGGTTTTGGGTAAGTTAAAAATGTTAAAAGGGTCGGACTATTTAACTTTTTTAAGATATGAAATAAATAGACGGGTAAATTGAGTGGAGAAGAAGGAGCGGTGAGCGTGTAATTGATATTTAGATGACTGACGATTAGAAAGTAGTCCAAAATGGATGGCGGTTACCAATCGTCGGAGTTTTCACACCGATTCAAATTCCTTGAAAAATAAAATTAATATATTTTGTGATTATTTAAAAATTTTAAATTCCGTTTTCCTTACAAAAATTGTCAAAAATAATCTAAATAAAAAATGGTTTATTGGACCTTTTTATGGATGTTGATTTCGGATTCAATATGTTTCAGAATTTTGATGAGCAAAATAGGGGGAAATTTTAATTGATGTGTTATTCGTTTTTAAATCTTAAATAAATGGGTTAAAATTAATTAAACGTAATAAATCGCAAGTAAACTTGTTTTTTTTATGGATAGATAATATATAGTTTGTGAAACGGTGCTAATGGATGGTTAAAGGGTCGTGACTATCGCAGGAGATTCATGTTAAATTGTGAAAAGGTGGGTATTGAACAACAGAAAGGTGGTGATGATTAGAGGACAGAGGTAACCCAAGTTGCAAATTGTATAGTTTGTGAAATGGTGCCAATGGATGGGTAAATGGTCGTGACTATTGAAGGAGATTCATGTTAAATTGTGAAAAGGTGGGTATTGGACAACATAAAGGTGGTGATGATTAGAGGTAACTCAAGTTGCTAATTGTATATATATATATAATAAGGGTTTTCATTTTATCCTTGCCCTATTATATATATATATATATATATATATATATACATACCCACACACATACACATATAGGTATAGGTATATGTTCCTGTACAAAGTGCATTTTTGTACAAAGTGTGAGAAGTCTATGTAGTCATTGTGTTTTAAATTTTGGCTATGATGTTTTTTTATTCCTTTTGCATTGTATTATATTGAAAAATACCAAACACAATTAAATGTATTCTTGACATGAACTTTAAAACACACTGATTACTTTCTTCGCATGGTGTTTTAGATTGCATGTTGAGAAATACATTTAGATTATTTCATACCAAGACAAAACAAGTCACATTTAGATGGTGGGTAAGCGGGCAACAAGCTGCGCCGCTATCCCCTTTTGAATCACAAAGCTTATCCTACTAAACACAAACCCTTGGTTCTTAAGGCTCTGCGAGTCACTGTGGACCACTTTCTGCACTCGTTTCAGAAACTGTACTACCTAAAGAATATAAAACATTATGCCTAAAATTTAAAACACAATGTCTATATAGACTTTTCACACTTTGTACGAAAAATATACTTTGTACAGTAACCTCACTATATATATATATATAGGGATCATACGAGAACCAACTTTAGTGAGAGAACCAAGGAACCAATGTGAACAAGGGGCATTATTGTAAATATTTATCTCCATATAAAACCCTAACTTATCCCTTCATTCATCCTCCATATTCACATATTATTATCATTATCATTTTCATTCTTCATGAACTGTCAACAATCCTTCATCTTCGTCTTCCACCGATCGTCATCATAACCGTCGACTATCGATTCTCCTTCTTCTTCTTCTTCTTTATCCCTTACTATCTACCTCCACCGCTCGTCACCATAACCATTCGTCTCCATCGCTCGTCACCATAACCGTCGACTGCAGTGACATCACGAACTCTTGCTCATCATCTTCTATACTCGATCGATTGAATAATACTTAATTGAAAGCAACAGATCCAACAATGGAGTCAGAATTGAAAGGAATATTAACCAATCTAAAAAACCTTAAAACCTCATTGTCGGATCAATTGCATCAAATCTGAGATTTAGAGAGAGATGGGGAGAACTTAGATTTTCACTTGCTCTCAGGTTCCGTTTTGTTAGTCGTTTTGAAGATTTGAAAATAATAGGAACGAATCTATTAAATCTAGGTTAATATTTGAATCGGTGTTCGATTGAAATTGAAGTGATAAGGTTGAGTGATTATGCGATGTAACGCCCCAAAAATGATATATAATAATAATATGATGAAAATTGAATATGTATATGTATATATACGTATGCGCGTGTATATATGTAAGTATGAGTATGTATGTATGCGAGAATATATGTGTATGTATAGGCAAGTAGCCTTAGTTGTAAGTAGTGCATTGTTAGTGGTACATTTAGCAACATAAAATTTACCTAGTTAGTTACTTGGGTAAATTGGTGGAAGTTTAATTAATAAAGAGGGAGGGGTTTAATATGAAATAGCACTCAACTTGAGGGGTGGTTTGGGTAGATTAAAAGTGGTAAGTAATTAAAAGGATTAAAAGGGGAAATTGGGAGCATTTAGAAGAAGAAAAAAAAAGAAAGCAGAGAAAGAAGAAGGTGGGAGGCGACAAGGGGGTTCCAAAACAGCCCTTTAAGGTCGACAATTGGGGGAGAAGAACACCTCTAATCTCTTGCATGTCCATGAATCTTTAACTAACTAGTGGTGCTACTCATCTTGGTAAGTTGTAGAATTAGTTTTGGTGAAGTTGAAAGTGGTAGGATGGATTGTATGATTATGTTATGATAATTACTTGTTGTGGTTAGGAAGGCATGCTTGCTATGTGTAGTAGTGTGAAATTGAAGAGAATGTATGCTAATTGTTGTATTAGGGTTGAATTGAGAATGTGCAAAGGGGGTATTGACCTTGGTGTAGCCCATGGTCATTCTTAGTTAAATGGGTAAATAGATTTAAAAAGAAAGTGATGATTGCTATGTTGATAACTATTGAATGAATGGTATGTAATGTAGGGAAGAAATATGATGAATTGTGTTATGAGCTATGGAAGTATGCATGAAATACTTGTACATTGTGTTTTAAATGTTGTATGCACACCAAGTGTTTGATGAAATGCCTAGATTAGTCTAACTTGTGAATTGTAGGTAAGATTGGACAAGTATGAAAGTAATGTGACAATAGATATAATTGAAAGTGGTTTAGCACAAGAATTGTGTACTAGGGAGTATTCATGTAGGAATTTAGTGTTATGAGATGTTCTTGGGCTATGTTGCTAGTTGGAGATTATGAAGGCCCTAGTATGTATGTGAGGCAATGTATGAACGTATATGACAACCATTGTGACCATATGGTTGTATGTGTTCTGAAATATATGAGGATGTTGTTATGGTAAAGTTCATATGGTCTAGTACGCTAATATGGATATATGTTCTAACTAGAAAGTTTGAATGGTAGAAAGTTGACTTTCCGCCAAGTAAATAGTGTAGAACAACATGGTTAGGCTTCCAAACTTGATTGTGTGATTAGAAACACTATGTGACGCATAACATGATAAAACTATGAGATATATATGATAATGAGTGGTATTACATAATGAGAGAATAAATGTGGTTGTGTATGTATATTGTAGATATGGTAGAAGTTGACTAATGAAAGTCAATGTGTTATTTGATTGAGAATGGTTGTTAGTGAGATATGATCATGTATGCTAACAATGATGTGAATATGGTGATATTAAAGGATAGGAATAATGGACTCAAGCATGGGAAGCTAATGGGTCAATGAAGGGATAGGGAGCCTAATCTGAAGGGCATCCCTATCCCCGCACAATAATCCCACGCCAGATCATGGCGCGGGAACACACTCGCGCGGAGACAAGCAATCAACATGTCTCGCGCGCAAGAGTATACAATAAGCAACACACAACACCTGATACGCGCGTGTCACCACGCGCGGAATCTTCCCTCGGCATCTCTTATATGAAGTACAAAGAACGACAGAAGGAAGATTCAGGAAGATCCATGTCAGAGTACACACCAGCAAGAGAAGGACATGTGGCAGATCGTACAAAAGGCGAACGGCTGCACTGTGCATGCTGTCGTGAATAGTGACCAGCAGGCATTACCTCGCCAACTGTCAGACGTCACATCAGGCAGGGGGGATAGCCTGAACACTGTAGCAGGTACGATGTTACTGTGCACCACCAGAAGTCCGCCACGTGTCCGGCTACTACAACGACCACACTATAGCATGACGTCATCAACAGTAACCGGCCCTTTCCCGCCATTATCAGAAGAACCATGGGCTTGGGCCTCAGCCGGGCCCAAACCAATGGCGTCATCCGTGGGCCGTCCCATGCAGCCCACCATGGTCTCTATAAATAAGATCACATACAACCCTTGTAGGGGCATTCAGAAATAACTATCACTACTACAATCATTGTAATCTCTCTGGTTATCAATAATACTCCGGTGTGCTTACAGTGGACGTAGGTCATTAACGACCGAACCACTTAACTCTCGTGTTCTCACACACTTCATACACACTTCCACTTACATTAACACTCACACGGGTTACCACCACGGTTTGGGTAAAGGATTAATCTGACAGTAACGTAAGTATTAACCCCCCGGTGATTAGTCCTAATCTCCGGGATACTTATTGTTTCTTCATTGGCGCCATCCAACAGTTAGAACAACTCTTTTCACTCATCTTTTAACCCACCCATGGCTGAACCCAACCCCAACACCTCCGGCGTACACCGAGCCGGAGAAGATGACCTCCAATAGCCGGAGGACCATACCACACCAAACACCGTCGTCAAACAAACGACTTCACGGCTCGACAGGTCAGCTGTTGAGATTCGTGACGTCGAATCAGACGACGACAGCCAAGATCTCGCCGAGGAGGACCCGGAGCAATGGCTCCTCCGTCAAAACGCCAAAAGTGCTGCAATATACCAACGTAAGCTCCTGCAGCAAGCCAAGTACAAAAAGAAAGACACGGCCGATCACGGTGATGGTCGTAGCGGGGAGCTCGGCGGAAACGTCAGAGCTTGGGGCTACGCCAAACCACGTGACGAACCAGATGGCTACGAATCATCAAGTAGCGACTCAGGCTACAAAGGAAAGAAACACGCTCACACGTCGCGAGACAGCGAGATAGATGATGACCTGGTCAAACCATTCCGGCCAAAGGCTTTTGCCGAGAAATCCAAGTTTGTTACCCGCATAGCGGCTGCCAAAATCCCGAGAAAGGCCAAACTCCCAAGCAGCATCGGTAGATACGATGGCCTGCGTGACCCAGATGACCATGTGCACGACTTCGAGTGCGCAGGTATGTCTGTAGACTGACCCGTCCAAGTATGGTGTCACCTTTTTGCTCAAACCCTTACGGGTGCCGCCAGGGTATGGTTTGACAGCCTCCCAGCGGGAAGCGTAAAAGATTTCGACGACCTCACAGACAAGTTCGGCAGCCATTTCTCACACTTGCATAAACACAAGAAAGACAAAGCGGACATTCTGCTGTGTCGTCGGTATGACCGAGAAACAATTGAGGACTACATAGTCCGGTTTAACAAAGAAGCATTGCAAATAGGCTGCGGAGAGGAGCTCACACGGGCTGCGTTCATCCACAATGTGCGCAGTCCAGACCTCATGAAATGCTTAACCGGCAAGGATGGCATCCCAGAGTCTTGGGATGAGCTCATCCGCTCAGCCAAAATATATGCTTCTTCCGAAAAATCTTTCAATCAGCAGTATGGCTTCCAACCACAACACCATAATAATAATAATACTAAACACAAAAACAAATCCGTTTGGAACCGCATCACAGGCACCACCGACGAGGGGAAATTTTCTTCCGCCGGTGATGCCCGCCAAATTATCAGCTCCAAACAGACGCGGGACCAACGCGGACACTCCAAGAAAAACTACGATTGGACCCCGCTAACAAAAACACCATCCCAAGTTCTGAAAACCGAGCAGGTCACCCTAAAAGAGCCTAATCCTCTAGGGAAGCGGCGAAACGTGGACCGTAGCAAGTTCTGTGAATTTCACAACGACTACGGTCACCTCACGGACAACTGCTACAGCTTAAAGATGGAGATTGAAGCCGCGCTAAAATCAGGCCAGCTGGGCCACTTGGTCAAGAACGTTCACCGAGCTGGCAAGGGTCATGCTCATGAGGAAACCCAGGGCGAAGGGTCGCGGAAGAAAATCCGGGACCTCAATACTCACGCAGTCACACTAGTTCCCCGTCACCAATGCAACATGACGAGGCGGGGGAACAACACCCAACAGGGGAAGCGTACCCGGGTACAACCTTTGAATGACTCTTGGAAAGAGGCTGACATCCTCATGCCAAAGGTCAGAGGCGGCGCCTCTTGCACAGCTCCACTTGTGATAACCGCCGTCTTTGGACATTACCGCACGCGGTATATGTTCTTGGACGGCGGCAGCAGCACAGACATCATGTACGATCAATGCTTTCAACAGCTTGATCGGGAAGACAAGGCAAGGCTCATTCCAGTCAACGAGCCCATCTCTGGTTTCATCCATGAGACCATCATGCCCCGCGGCATGCTCTCCTTGCCCGTAACTTGGACCGATGGCACACATGAGCGCACAGAGATATGCGACTTCATGGTCTTACCAACCACATCAAATCATGACATACTCCTGGGAAGAGAAGGCATCGCACGCTTTAACTTCAACGCCTCCACGGCGCACGCAATGGTAGGTTTCCCCACCAAAACAGGCGTTGCCTTCATCCGGGGAAACAAGGATTGCCATGTCGCGGATACAGCCAAACCGCCAAAAATGGTCAAGACAGATACCCGCATAGAGCCGGAAAAATGGGTACTCAACCCTAAATTTCTGGAGCAAACGGTGATCATCGGCCATGCAATCTCCGAGACCATACGCAGTCACCTGAAACAACTCTTGATCACTAATATGGATATTTTCGCCTGGCAACCAGCAGACATGGTGGGTGTTCCACGAGAAATAGTGGAACACAGGCTCAATGTCTATCGCTCCGCGGAGCCAATAGTGCAAAAGAAACGAAGTATGGGCCCGGAGAAAACAAAGGCCATGAATGAACAAGTCACCGAGCTGCTCAACGCGGGCATCCTCCGCCCCATCAGATACCAGACCTGGGTGGCCAATCCTGTCATGGTCGCCAAGGCAAATGGAGGATGGCGCATGTGTGTCGACTACAAAGACATCAACAAGGCGTGCCCAAAAGATTGCTATCCTCTACCGGAAATCGACCTAAAGGTGGATTCCCTCGCCCCTTACCGGTTCAAATGTTTCTTGGACGCCTACAAGGGGTACCACCAGATACAGATGGCCAAAGAGGATGAAGACAAAACAGCGTTCCGCACAGAGACAGGTATCTTCTGCTACACAAAGATGCCCTTCGGTCTGAAAAACGCGGGCGCGCAACGTATCAGCGCCTAATGGACACGACTTTTGTGAACGAAATCGGCGTACGACTCGAAGTATACGTCGATGATTTGGTAATTAAAAGCAAGGAAGAAAGTGACATGCTGCGGGACATCGAACAAACGTTCAGCCAATTGCGCAAAGTACGCATGAAGCTGAACCCCAGCAAATGCTCATTCGGGATGGAAGAGGGGAAATTTTTGGGCGTCATTGTCACACGGGATGGTTTCCGCGCTAACCCGGACAAAGTACAAGCAATCGAACGAATGCCATCACCGGCCTCCATCAAAGAAGTACAAACGCTCATGGGACGACTAGTCGCCCTAAAACGCTTCTTATCCAATTACGCTTCAAAGTCATTCCCATTCGTGGACACCTTGAAGAACTGTCTGAAGAAGAGCAACTTCCGCTGGACCCCAGAGGCGGAATCAGCATTTCAGCAAATGAAACAATGCCTAATGAATCTCCCCACACTAACAGCGCCGCTCCCCAAAGAGCCGCTCATGCTCTATCTTTCAGTCACGGCGCGAGCAATAGGCGCAGTCCTGATGGTTGATCGTAAAGGTGTGCAAACGCCAATCTACTATATCAGCCGCACGCTGTTAGATGCGGAAACTCGATACACAATTATGAAAAAGCTGGTCCTCGCCCTCATCCATGCATCCCGCAGACTACGCAGATACTTCCAAGGCCACCCGATAAATGTCCTCACGGACTATCGGATCAACGATATCTTGGCCAAACCCGAATTGTCAGGAAGACTAGCGAAATGGGCTATCGAGCTGGGAGAGCACACAATCAGTTACAAGCCCCGACCTGCAATCAAAGGCCAAATACTAGCAGACTTCGCCACTGAAATCCCTACCGACAAAATACAAGAGTGCCTTGAAGAAGAATCGCCCGCGCCAGCGCATGACCCGTCACAAAAATGGTCCCTATACACTGACGGGGCGTCCAACGGAGATGGCGCTGGCGCCGGGCTCCGCCTCATCAGCCCAGATAAACACGAGTTCACATATGCCATCCGCCTAGAGTTCAAAAGCACAAACAACGAGGCGGAATACGAAGCGTTGCTGGCAGGCCTCCGCATAGCGGAAAAAATGGGGGCCAGGCACGTGGAAGCACACGTGGACTCGCTGTTAGTAGCGCGGCAGATCAACGGGACCTACGACGCAAAAGACGAGACTATGGCTATGTACCTAGAACAAGCCAAAAAACTCATGCGCCAATTCGACACATGCACTGTCGAACACATCAGGCGCAGCGAAAACAAACCAGCCGATGCGCTGAGCAAAATGGCGCCCACAGTCTTTGAGCACATGGCCAAAGAGGTCCGAATCGAGGTCCGAGATAAACCGTCTGTTCCCCCGCGCCAGGTCAACGTCACCCAAACAGGCAACGCGTCATGGATGACGCCAATCAAAGCATTCCTATCCTCCGGAACCTTACCTAATGACAAGTTAGAAGCCCGGAAGATCAAGAACAAAGCTCTACAATACCAACTCACAGGAGACATCCTGTACCGCCGCTCCTACCTAGGGCCGCTGTTGCGCTGCGTAGACCCCGCAGAAGCCTCATTCCTCCTCAGAGACATACACGAGGGAACTTGCGGGCTGCACGCAGGCCCAAGGATGGTGGTAGCAAAACTGATGAACGCAGGGTATTACTGGCCTGGCATGCATGTCGACGCGGTTAATGAACTACGCAAATGCGACAGCTGCCAACGCCACGCCCCAAATACTCTGCGCCCAAAGAACAACCTGGTGCCGGTCACAGCGGCTTGGCCGTTCCAAAAATGGGCCATCGACCTGGTGGGTCCATTCCCGACGGCGCCGGGCAACGTGAAATACTTGATAGTGGCCATTGACTACTTCACCAAGTGGGTTGAAGCCAAGCCCCTGGCCAAGATTGATGGCGCACATGTGAAAAAGTTTCTCTGGGAGTTCATCATTTGTCGGTTCGGCTTGCCAATGCAATTGGTCAGCGACAACGGAACACAATTCGAGGACCAATCCCTTCAGCAATGGTTGGCTCAGATGGGAGTCAAACAAATATTTACATCCGTTGCGCACCCGCAAGGCAACGGTCAAGTAGAAAGGGCCAACCGCACAATTGTAGAAGGCATCAAGACAAGGCTGGGAACAAAAAGAACAGGGTGAGTAGACGAACTTCCACACGTCTTGTGGGCCTACCGCACCCTCACAAAAACAAGCAACGGAGAAACACCGTTCAGCCTAACATACGGTTCCGAAGCGGTAATTCCCGCAGAAATAACTTGCCCCACGGCAAGAGTATTGATGGCTGACACGACCGATAATGATAAAGAACTCCGCATAAACCTCGACCTACTAGAAGAGCGCCGTGACCTCGCGGCAATAAAAGAAGCCAGCTACAAGACTCAGCTGGAGCAATATTACAACAAGCGCGTCAAAAAGCAAACCTTCAGGGTGGGGGATTACGTCTTCCGCAACAACGAGGCTTCCAATGCTGAAAAGCCGGGGAAACTTGCCCCAACTTGGGAAGGTCCTTACAAGATACAAGAAGTATTAGGCAAAGGCGCCTACGCGCTAGAAAGGCTAGATGGCACTCCCATTCCGCGATCATGGAACGGCGCACAGCTACGGCGTTGTTATTTGTAATCATGTAACATGGCTACACATGCCATACTATCAATGAAAACGTTTCCTATATCTGTGTTTCTACTTGCATTTTCCGCGCCAAAAGTCTTCAATTGTTAGGCAAAATCATGTCGGACCAAAGTCGTCCGCTAGATAAGCAAGGTCTGCCTTCAAGACGCGCCACGTGCGCGTCGGGCGTACACCTGCTACACAGCGCATGGTCTTCAAGACGGATTTACTTGCCGGAACTACAACCCCGCATAACAACGCCACGCGCACAAACTCTTGTCTTCTAGAGTCGTTGCAACTCGGACAAGAAAACAGCGCGCAGCGCGAAACGCGGTAAAAGTTCATATGGTCTAGTACGTATATGACAACCATTGTGACCATATGGTTGTATGTGTTCTGAAATATATGAGGATGTTGTTATGGTAAAGTTCATATGGTCTAGTACGCTAATATGGATATATGTTCTAACTAGAAAGTTTGAATGATAGAAAGTTGACTTTCCGCCAAGTAAATAGTGTAGAACAACATGGTTAGGCTTCCAAACTTGATTGTGTGATTAGAAACACTATGTGACGCATAACATGATAAAACTATGAGATATATATGATAATGAGTGGTATTACATAATGAGAGAATAAATGTGGTTGTGTATGTATATTGTAGATATGGTAGAAGTTGACTAATGAAAGTCAATGTGTTATTTGATTGAGAATGGTTGTTAGTGAGATATGATCATGTATGCTAACAATGATGTGAATATGGTGATATTAAAGGATAGGAATAATGGACTCAAGCATGGGAAGCTAATAGGTCAAGATGGAACGAATAAACAAGCACGAACTTGGAGGACACGAGGTAAGTGAATTCCTATTCCATTTAGGATAACGAATTCATTTATGTATATGTATGCGTGAGTAGAATGGAAAATGTGAAATGATGGGACTTAAATAATAATGCCAAGGCATGTTAGGAAGCGTATAATAGGAAAAACGCAGCTTCGGACGGACCGGCATGGGACGGATCAAGAAAGGATGGAAAGGGAAGCAAAAATGGGGATTTTCAGGGCCCCACCGTAAGCTACGGTGGCCACCGTAACTTACGGTGGCCCCTGACACTTTTCTTCCACCGTAGGGCAGAGGAAATCCATCGTAGGCCTTTTGAGGTCCACCGTAAGTTACGGTGGCCACCGTAACTTACGGTGACCCTGGGAAGAAACGTTAATTTTTATCATTTGTTGATGTTTCGCTTATGTGCGCGACCCGTAATTGCGTTTAACGCACCAATTAACATTGTTGGACCTTGTGTAAGGCTAGTAAGGGTGTAGCACGTAATAGTAAGGTCGGCTTTGCAAATATGAACCTAATACGGAATGATACATGCGTGTAGTCTAATTGATACGTTGGTTGGTGGTATCAAATACGGTAAGTAGATTGTCGTGCTTATATAGATTGAAGTGTGATGTACATATAGGTACTCATACTCGGGTTTTGAGTGAGAGCTTCATGTATGTAAAGGTTAGTAAATATTGCGTAGATTGAGTATAGGATTGTAAACGTCGAAATTGTCTTGGAGAATAGCGAAGAAAGAGAACATAACGGGTTAAGTAAGTTATATGAGTGAATTGTATGCTTGTATGAATTGTGGAGTTATTAACCTTGTTATGAGAATGATAATGAAGGTGCAGGTATGAATATACGAATGCAAGGGACTTGTTGTGGCAACCGGAAAATTTTTCTTCTCTTTCGTCTCTTCCTTTTTGGGCCTTGGGCAATTTTCGGGACGAAAATTCTTTCAACAGGGGGATGATGTGACACCCGGCAAACTCAGGTTAGTAACGTTGACTAAACTAGTAAGTCTACCTTAGCGAGTCATGCATATTACGTTCTTAACGGGGTCAGTTGAGTCGGTATGATGATTCTGGGAATCATCGGGAGTCGTTACGATGATCCGTGGGGTCATCGGGAGTCGGTCCATAACCATGTGTACAAGGATTGGTGATTCGTGGAATCGCCGGGTTTAATGCACACACGAGTCTCGAGTCCCGGGAATTGGTGAACGGATGTAAACGTGTTAGTTATCATGCATTATATGTTTGGAATCATTATGTGACTTATCGGTATGTGAATACGTGTTTATAGGTGCTAAAATAGCGTTTAACGCGCCGAAAACCCAGCTTGGTGGGTTTCAGGCGATTAGGATCTGGAAGAGGGCCTAATCGCCTATATATAGGCGAGTAGGAGGATGATAGCAGGCGATTGGGACCTAATCGCCTGATGTTGCATGCGATTAGGCCCCCAATCGCATGACATGATCTGCTAATCGCCTATACTGCAGAGTCCGGGTCAAAACACCTATAAATAGAACCCTTAACTCCCCAAACACCTCTAGAACAACCCTAGCTGATCCCAAGCCACCCACACACCTTGAAACACCTCTGGAACTCATTTTGCTACAAAAATCACCATTTCCAAGCCTACACACCTTTCTTTAACAAAATCTAAGGTGTGTTCTTCATCCCTAACCTTTGTAAAGTTGTTATTTTGGTTCCCCAAAGGTCCAGACCTTGTTTTACTAAGTTTGTGTCTTTAAAAACCTTTCAAAAGAGTTCTAAACCAAGTCTACACCTTAATGCTTGTTATATGTGAAGTTTACATGCATATGTTGGTCTTCTTGGTGATTATAACATGATTGTTTCCATGATATGATTGTACTTCTGTTATGTAGAGATTATTAGGAAGGTTATCTTAGAGTTTGAGCCATTGTTGTTGTGTTTTGATGAAAATGTGTATTTTGACCCATTTGAATGTTCTTGAAGATTTAGGATGATTATGGTATGATTGTTGATGCAATGTTGTTAGAATTCATACTAGGAAGATGTTAGATCAGAGGTTTGATGATTTGCAAGTTTGTAGAGATTGAAATCTGATTGTTTCCATTTAAGGAAAGATAAGGTTGGTTGGTGAAATCTAGTACTTTGCCATTTTAGGAAATAATTGCTTAGAACATGTTAGATCAGTGATATGTTGGGGGGTTTTGCTTGGAATGGGTTGGTAAATGATTTAGGTTTGATATTGGGTGTTGTTGCATGTTTCGGATCTGATTTGGAGGGTTAAACGCGCGAAAATCCGTTACACAGCAGCAGCAGGCGATTAGGAATCCTAATCGCCTGATGCTGAAGGCGATTAGGCATGCATGAAGGCGATTAGGACCCTAATCGCCTGATGTATCAGGCGATTGGGCCCCTAATCGCCAATAGGCTGAAGCTACTCGCGTGTGACTTTCCTAATCGCATGTACTGCTGTCGTGAACGCGTTTTGACATCCCGGAACATGATTTGACACCTAGGAACATGATAGGAACCCCGGGATGCACCCAATGACTTAGTAAGACGTGTTCGGACCTGATTATGCGTTAATCGGACATTATGCTAGACTAGGTGAACAATTGCGCGTATTAAGTGTTTAATTGCATATGTTGCATGATGTCTTGTATTTATCTAACACGTGGAATGTCGGGTCACCAATACGGTCGGTTTAACAGTTAAAGGTGTTTTCAAACGTTTATGGTCACGGTCTGGACATTCGGGGACTAGTTAGCCTGCGGGTTATTAGTCCAATACTTATACACATCTTATGATAGGTCGCCGCTATTTGGGGCTATCATAACATAATTACTTAACTGTTTTCAAGTAACGCAATCCGAGGTGAGTTTCACAGCCCCACTTTTACCGTTTTACTTTCGGGGGAGAAACATGCTACTTACTTACTTATTAAAGGTCATGTTATACTATGGTTACTTTACATATACTATGCGGCTTTTTATGGAAAGTCCCAGGGGGGAAACCATGAATGTGCGGGGATGCACAACAGGGGGAAATGTGGATAGATCTATTGGGCCTCACAAACCCCACTCGACGGCTGGGCCGGGCGGGTGCATATTGTCTCTTATTACTGGCTCGCCGAGGCATCGGTTATAGCCAAAACTGCTGGGCAAGCTTCAACAACTTATAAACGTATAGTAATGGATTCCCAACCGCAGTAGTAAACAAACACTTAACGTCTAGCTAACGTTCTTATAACCTAGTAGTAACGGATATGATCTTCACAACTTATAACAAACGCTTTATAAAAGAAAACCTGTGAACTCACCAGCATTATATGTTGACATTTTTGGCATGTTTTCTCAGGTCGCTAAGGTAGCAGTCAATGGGCTAGGCGCACGGAGTCATGCACAGCGTCTAATATTTTGAAGCATATTAAACAATGTTTTGTAAACAATGATATGTCTTTTGGTTGTAAACAAGAATGCTTCCGCTGCTGGTTTACGGCTCAAAGCATGATATTTTGGTTTTAAATACATTTATGAATGCATGTTTGTTGTATGTTTATTGTGATCGTTGACTGAGATCCTGGTGTGTCACGCGCCTCGCGGTAAAACCCCGCACGTGGAATTTGAGGGTGTGACACTTGTAGGTTCGGTTCGGGGTACCACATCCGAACTTGGGAAAAAGGCGTTGGAACGAGATCATGGAGTATCATTGGATACTATTTCCGCATTATGAGTAATGTGAATTAGGTCACTAAATGAACTAACGAAATGGTTATTTGGTGTTCGCAGGTTGTCTTGTCTACCGAATAGAGAAGCAAGGGATGGAGATCGAGCGAGGAGGCGAATTGTACGTGGTCACGATCGTCTGATCTAGTAGAGATGAGTCATGTTGAATGTATTACTAAATATTTTAAGATGTAACACCAACAATACTTAGAAGATTCGGTTTCTAAACATTTAAGTTTGTTTATAAGAAATGAATTTTTCGGTTGGCTTTTTCCGCTGTGAGTTTTCTGTAAAATAGTTTAGGGTGTTACATGCGAATAGCGAATATGTGAAATTCGAGTTATAAGTTTATGATCTGTGACCATGCCACATATGAGAAGCATACAGAAGGCTTAAACTAGAAGGCAAGATACCGAAAAGTTCAATTTAGAGGCTATTACGGTAGGCATTTTGTTTTTTAAGATGTTTTGTTTTGGGATTTTAAACATGCGTGTGAGTGATGCTTTAGGCATGTTTGTACAGCTTAGTGATAGCTAGAATCGAACCATAGTTTTAACTGTTGTAATGTAATTTGTTGGATTCAGTGTGTATAGAGTGTAAAATGTCTAAAGTAATATGTATAAATCTATGTAATGTTTTATGTTATCGGCACTGTTTAGTGTTCTCGCTTGTTTTATTATTTAATATATGGTATAAGTTAATTAAGGTGTGGATTACATGATTTATGTTATTTTTATTGATGACTTGATTTATGTGTTTAATGAAATATATTTAAAGTGTGTTTATTGGTAAAATGTTTGCATATATTATATAGGAAGATAATCTGTGTTTTGCATTGTATATTGGACAAGCCGACCAGGTTAATGCACATGTTCAATTGTTTTCTTGTTGGTTACTCATTTTATGTGACATTAATAGTTAGATTTTATTAACGGCGACAATCAATAATCACCATTAGATGAAATTTAAACCGGTGATATCCTAGCATATAATTATAATCAATCGATCAAGACAATAGTCAGTCCAAAATATCCATACAACTTCATCTCTGAATTAACGTCGTTGATCATATTACGATTTATTCGCCGCAACAACAACATCCATCGATGAATAGAAATGTGTTATGGTTTTATTTCAGTCTTTTTAGTTTCATGACCACGATATTCTATGGAGGGTGTTGAATGCCGATTGTTAACTATTCATATGATTTCAGAAGACAATCTCGCCTCATGCAACTGTTAATCGATTTAATCATGTATTCATCTTAATTACCCCTTAATTAGATCTATTTCATAGTTTTCTATTTAAATTTTGTACCTATTTATATTTTCGTGGATCTACATTTTTACTATATATTTCGTAGGGCTTGAAATGATTTTGTCATGTGAATGGTATTCACATGTTTTACCCAACATATTTCTAATGATTTTTAAGAACTATCATCTTGTTGATGTATATGTATTTATTGCTTATAGTATAAAATAAATTTTTTGACCAAAATTAAAGTTTTAACACTCTTGAGTTGGGATTTAATACAATCTAAAATTCGAAGGCTTTTAAGGGATTGCTTGAGTCAGGAAAATATAATATTTATATATAGTGAATAACAAACCAAACCTAATTATTAATTTGATCTTTACAAAGTGGTATTTCATCTTTTATAGTTTTTTGTTCTCATAGTGTATACAATTTTGGTCCTTTACGTTGTTTGTTTTTTTGTTCATGTCGATTTTTAGAGATATTTTAATTATACCTATAGTTATTTTTAAGTAAACCTCAAAATCACATCTTGATACATACACATACATATACTCACACACATTTTATAGACACACACAACAAACAATTTATTACACACATGATTTTTGTTAAACAAATTTAGAGACCCATATATTCTACAAATTATTACAACAAGATAGATCAACTAAACGTATAATCTCTAGATTAACATACTTAAAAACACGATAAAATGTAGAATTTTTATGATGATTAAGCGGGGACAACTTATCGTTAGATATATGACTCATCACTAAGGTATGAAATCTATAGTTATCTATTTGTAGCGTAATGTTATATTTTGGGTTCATGTCGATTTTCAGAGATATTTTAATTATACCTATAGTTATTTTTAAGTAAACCTCAAAATCACATCTTGATACATACACATGCATATACTCACACACATTTTATAGACACACAACATACAATTTGGTGATGTTTATAAAAATATTTTCAAAACATTTGATTTAGATTAATTATATATTCGCGCATAACATCGAAGTATCAACTACACAATTATACTTATACTTATAAATTGTCCACCCCGCTGTATCGCGCGGGCTCCCCACTAGTATATATAACAAAATAGGGGTCTCTTTTTTCTCGCGTCTATTCTCACATTAAAGTGATCCTATTTCAAGTCAGGCAATTTACACATTAGGTGGATTTTAGTAGTAAACTAGATGGCGTCCCCGCGCGTTGCGGCGGGACGACGTGGCATATGTTTTTTGGTTTATAATTTGACCCTAGTGGCGATACGATGTCTCTCGTAATTAACATTAGCTTTTTCTTTAACATTTTAATGTTATCATAACAAATGCAAAGCAATATTTTTATTGAAGATTTTTGGTAAATAATTGTTGCTACCATTTGGATTAAAAGAGAACATTGTTGGCGCGTAACATGCAACATACTCGGTCAAAAAAACCCAGATTGTAGCTGTGAGAGTAGCTAAGACAGTAGGAACAAACTGTTACAAAAATATAACAACATTCACTTCCATATCCAGAAAGATACCCATTTTCATAAAGAAATTAACTGTTCATGAGCCTGAAAATATAAACCATATACATTAAACAATCATCTTTATTGTTCAGAATACTTGTAGGAGTATAACGCAAGACCAAGGGGGTTACCTTTTGTAGTTAAAAATTTGCAGGAAACTGAATCTAAGTAAGCTCAAAATACGAAAGAATTGTGCATTGCTTGGAGGAAGGTCTATATTAAAGGTTGTAAGTCGCTCTTCTGTCTTGTTCCTGCAATATAGTTTCGAAAAAGCGCCAATAAAGTCTCAGCTTGGACCCCACAAAATGTTAAACATAAATAGTACCTCTAATAGTTGCATATACTATAACCTTATGATTTTACAATTTTTGTCTTTTACATATGCACACTCATAGTCTCTAAACAGCCCAAGACCACCCACAACAGTAAACATACTCATTAAAAGACACATACAACTACCTATTGCTTTACCTATTTATGCTTTCCTCTTCCACCTCTGTTGTTCTCATCATCTGCCTCTAAACACAATCGTTGCTATGTTTTCATAGATCGCAACTTCTAAGTGAGTTTTTTCATCTTTAATTCATTGAAGACAATGCATATCACGTCAAAAAAAAAATAACAGTAAATTAAGATCCTTTTTAAAACAATATAAATTCGCTAACCATTACGTAGAGGAAAATGTATGTGTGTGTGGCTTCTAACTTAGTCAGGCTAACTGGTTGCTCAAAGTAACATCACTACTACTTTGAATAGATAATGATGTCCGTTTCCTTTCTTCTTAAAACTTTACATGTCTCTAACTTTATTTATCATTATCTAAATTGCCATGACTCATGATTATTTTGACAAATTCCATTTGACATTCGTATTATTATTGCATATCACAATAAAATTAGTTTAGAGTTGGTTGATGGTTCCTACGAATTAACACACCAAGTTAGCCAAATCAATTTATTTTTATACGACTCAACTCAGTAACTAAAATCCGTATTCATTTGCCAAAGCTATTTATATCCGTGTGAAGCCGAACATGAATTATACACTGGCTCAACTCATGATTAAAATTTTGTTTTAGGCATTTCGTCAAACAGCTCATATGCATAAGCTTTAGTCATCATAGTTGTTCATGTACACCTATGAACATGCAAGCTCAACAAACCCTACTACAGCTAATCAAACTTAATGAAGATTTCAAATTAGCCGATTTTAATCAAAACACCTTTAAACAACACCAACAGAAACTTAACACAGGCACACTAAACATCAACCAACCACAATAAAAAAAACACCCAACTTCCACCTTAAACAAATAACCAAACCCACATCAAAACAAAAGCAAAAATCGATTAACATCTAAGTATAGTTAGAATCTTGATGATAATAAAAATGATTATAAACTACCTCCAAAGATGATAAATTGTTGTAGGTGAGCCGGTGAGGTCCAGCACTCCAGTCTCTCTATCCTTTCGAACTCAACCACAGATGAAACCTAATTAAAAAAACCAAAAAAAAAAAAAAATGATTAAGAATAAAAGTAAACAAAAAAGATGTAACGAACCTTAATCTGTTGTGCAACTACTTGCATAATTTGAAGTAATTTTTTAAAATTATATTGGTTGACCAGAAAACAATACCCGTATGGGAATATTTAGACGATAACAATACAACATCTTTCAAGGATTCAACCATGCATTAGCATCTTCATTTCTGTAGTTCGGATTTTTTTTTATATTCGACATATACTATTTCTTTCAAGACTAATAATACTTTGAGAACTATAATAAATAATTAATTCTTATTATTAGATAGTAAAATAACACATCTGTAGTCCGTTGCTGCTATACAGTCGAACCATTGTTGATGTTTAACAATATGACAAAAGCTAGTTCATATTAAAGCAGGGCTTATGAGTTGTGACCGATCTAATAAAAAATGAGACATGCAGGTGTAATAAAAATTACTGGATTCTTGCCACAACATCGCCGGAGCTGTTTGGAACCCTATCCGTGAATGACAGAATGGCATCAACGTTGTACGAAAGGAGTGTGACAGCGATGATGATGTAGTGGCTTAACGGAGGGGATGGTGGTCGCATGGTGGTGTGACGGTGACGATGATAGGTGGGGTAGGTAGAGAGAGAATAGGAAGCTTGGGAAAAAGAGACACCAGAACTCTTGGAAAAGTAGAGAACAAAGAGGGGGTGTGTGTGTGTGTGAGAGAGAGAGAGAGAGAGAGAAGCAATGGTGCAACGTAAAGTAAAGGGATGAGCAGGACACGTGTCTCATACACAAATTAAGACACATTCACAACCAGCACATAGGTTTATGGGATACCACCAGTACAAAATTTAAGGCATGCAGTACAACTCAGAATTGCACAAACCCCTTGCTAAATAGAAGTATTTAAATTTAAATGTTAGTGGGTGTTGTGTTCGCCGTTAAAAAAGACCAACTAATAATTCATTTTGATGCGTTGTCCAGAAACAGTTAGCTATACATCGCTAAAACTAATGTATAGGACGCTCTAGACTAATATGATATATATTAATATTAAGTTTTTTTTTAACGATCAACAAAATATTTTATTTCACCAAGCTCGTGGGTACTAGCAAAATACACCATACAAGTCAAATCAGGGCCGGCCCTTAGCATGGGCCGGATGGTCACCGGCTCAGGCCCCGACCCACAAATGGGCCCGAACTTTTTTTTAAAATATAAAAATATATATTAAATTCTATATTTATGATACATATTTGTGTTTTATACATAAAGCTCTTGTTAGTGGAGTTGGAAAAACCATACAAATTTAATGTAGAGGTCTCAAGTTCAAGCCTTGGCTCTAGCACCATATTAAGTTTTTTTTTCTTAAATTCATTCCTCTTTACAAAATTTTGGGCCCAATTTTTTTTCCGCCCGAGGCCCAAAATTTTATTAGCGTTCTCGAAGACGGCCCTGAGTCAAATGCTTACAAACCGAAGAAATCACCAACCAACATTAGAAAGATTAAAACTACATCAAGTATTCCAATCTAAGGATGGTTGATTCGCCCTCGTCTTAACCCAAAATAGGCTAAGTGCCTTAATATCACCAAGAACCGTATTGATAGATGCATTGACCACAACTAGCCAACAGATGCATTGAATGAGCATGTGGCAAACAATTTTACGTTTAGTTTCTCTCACTTTAAGAACATGTACATTTCAATAATTCAACCACCAATTCATCTCCTTCATTATTGCAACCATCTCACTATTCTATTGATCCATCATCCATGACAAAGTGTAAAACTATATACGAGACAAACTGCTTGTAAACTACTCAAGATCAGCCCGAAGAAAGCTTGAATGAGCTGAGCTTAAACAAGTCTGAGTACAAGCACAAGTCAGACTGAGCTTCACTTATTAAGCCCAAGCCGGCAAAGTGATTATTTATTGAATTCTTATATAATTAGCTACAATAGCATAGTTTTTGTCGCTTAGTGAAAATTTACATATAGAGCCCCTTATCTTTAATAAATTCATTATATTTCAATTAACCAATTTACACTAAGTCTGTAAACTTTAATAAAGTTACTTACACCCCTCAAACTTTAATCAATACCAAAGTTTTACATTTAGATGTGTTTACTTAATTGTATAACTTACTTATTTTTATCGTTGTTTCAACGTGATTCATGGTGAATACTAATGTACAAGTTTACATATTTTCAGCCACACCTACTAACAATTGCCAAAATTTGAATATTATTCGCATACAAAAATTATCAAGTCGACGTCAAGCAACGTATGCTAGACTTAATTGGAGGTAAGTAGAGTCGCTGGAAATACGACGGAAATAATTGAATGATAATTGAGTTGTTAGGTGACATTTCAGGAATTTCCGAACCATTGTTAAACAAGATAACGACCCGGTTAAACTTGAAAATCTAGAAATTATCCCGAGATGCTTGGTTTGACATGGAATAATATTCTCAAGGTGAAAATATTATTAAAACCAATATAGATTATGGTTAATGGCTTCTAAATCGTTAAGGTCTATTAGTTGCGCATTATAGAGTTTAGCGCAAATTCAAGACCCGGCACGATGTGGAGACTTCTAAAATAATAAAATTAGCTAGGAATGGATATAGGTATATGGGGAATATTATCATGGACCAAAGAGGTAAAAACCTTAATTTAATTATTAATAGAAGGTTTTTTTTTTTTTTTTTTTTTTTTTTTATAAAATGTGAGGTTGTGTATCATGTTATAAGTTTTATAAAAAAAAGAAAATAAGAACACCCAACTCCCCCCCCCCCCCCCCAAACTGGTCTAACACCCCCCTCCCCCACATTATAATGTTGTTGTTATTATTATTATTATTATTATTATTATTATTATTATTATTATTATTATTATTATTATTATTATTATTATTATTATTATTACATACTCATTCCCCATAACCCCCCCCCCCCCCCAACATCCTCTTCATTTCTTACACACACATTAGGGTGAAAACCATTTAACTTCTTTCTCTCTTCTCCCTTGGCCGAAAATCCCACCACCATAACCATCCATTTGTTTTGTTCATCTTCAAGAATGGACTCCAAAAGCATCAATGGTTGAGTATTCTTGGTGATAGGGGCTAGAAATCCAAGAGTTTAAAGAAAGAGAACATCAAAACCCACCATTTTCACAATAGTTTTAAAGGTATGTTTGTAAACTAAAAAATTGTTTAAATCTTTAAATATTTTTTGTTTTAATCAAGTTTTCACCAAAAAAAAAATGAGAATATGGAAGTAGGTTTTGTAAAATAAACAATGGTAACAAGATAAAATGAAAATGGTAATGAAAAGATATGTGTGAGTGTGTGTGTGTGAACCGTATATATACATATATGTATGTAATTATGTGTGTGAATGAGTACTTATGTGATTAATTGAAAGATGGAGCTTAGATCCCTTGATTTTACTAACATGCAATAAGGTTTTCAAAAAGGTTTTTAATTTTGATGTAAAAAGAGATTTTAAGGTTTATGATGGTCTAGGAAAATGATATAGGGATGAGGATATTGAAATGTGACTTGTTTGAGTTGTAAGTTCATGTTTTTGCAATGATTGATGGGGAGTTTTGAATGATGTTTAGCCTATTTTCAGATCTGATCATGAATGTGTTTTGATATTTTTCATAAGCCTAAAATCGGGCAAAACAAGTTTGGATCGCATCTGCACGCCTGGGAGACCTTGCATGTGCGATCAAAACATGTTTATCGGCTTAAAACGCCAAGTTGTGAACTTTTGAAGTAGATTTTCTAAAACTAACTTAGAACAGGTTTTTGTGACTTATTTTGATGAGAAATAAAAGGTAATAAGGTATATGTAGAAGACCTTGTAACATCCGGCCCCTCTCACCACCAATATTGTCTGCTTTGCCCCGATGGGTTGCCCATCCAGAGCTCACGGATTTGTTTTTGGGTGCCCATTGGAGACTTCCCAGGAGGTCACCCATCCTGGTAGTGCTCCCACTTGAGCACGCTTAACTGTGGAGTTCTCCTCTCATCCACTAACATTAAGCCCAAAAACGCGTAGGTGATTTAAGAGGCAAGGCATTACTTATGAACCAAGGATCTCTCCTGGCCACGACTGATGTGGGATTTGGGATTTTCCTGGGGTGTCACAAACCTAAACTACAAATCTAAGTAGGTTGTGAAAGATGCACGAAAATGCATGTTTTCAACAAGAATTATGAGCCTAGAACACTTAATTTCAGATCTGATTCAAAACAGCTTATTTAGTGTCATAATGGGTGTAAAAGTCATTATTTAAGGTGTATGATATGTTTACCGTATTAATAAATACTTACAGTGCAAAACTATGTGTTAAAAGTCACCAAAACGTAAGTTTTAAAGCGCGTAATTACGGGAATATGTGGCTATTTTAGAGCAGCAAAATTTGTCTTGTATAGTGGATTTTATGCAGATCCTAGGATGAAAATTAGGTTCACATGACAAAAATAGGTGGATGCATGCCATATACAACTTATATGCGAAGAAATTACAAGAATGAACCTCATTATGTGCTCTAATGACATGTTAACTAATATTGGAAATATAAGATGAGTTATGTAATGATAAATTACGTATAATGAATTCGTAAGAATGTTCATTGAAATCTAAATTGACTATGTGTAACTCGTATTTACTAGTAGAGGCTACGTTTTGATAAGAACGGCCCCACGTAGACATGAGTCCTGGCATAGTGACAACATAAGGCAATATGTTACCTACACGTATATGACTAACTTATGGTAAGATCTATTATGATAAATTATGTGGTAAGGCATGGATTGATTATGTGCATGGACCTAAGGAATGGGTGATTTGATATGACTTACGTAAATGTGATGATTGAGGAAAAACTAAACACGTTGTCGAGATCACAAAAAGGGCTAATAGGGTAAGGGTTAATGAAAGTGAAATCGTTTTGGTTTAACTAAGTCGAGAAAGTTTGGTGAATGACTTGATTAGACTAAGGACAAACACTGAGTTAGTATTGTGTATTATAGGGTGTAATAAGTAAAGGACTGTGGTTTGTCGGCCACGTAAATTGCTACATTAAGGTGAGTTCACAACCCCTTTTCTTTTAAATGTTTTTGAACGCTTTTTAATATCGGGGGATTAACATGCTCTATGAAGGGTAGGAGTAGAATTGTAGGACATTTGATGGCCCTGGGTAAGTGTACGAGTTGTTGCTATGAGTACCTCGTTAGTCCTTCCGGACGGACACTTCCCTGCACGTCTTAATCATTAGCTCTTAAGGTAGAGCCTCAGTTTATGTTAGTAGATCTATTGGGTTAATGCCCCTTTCCAGACCGGTAGAGCGGGTCTTATGGGAAAACATAACCTCACAAATTCCTCTTTCTCTAGGGGTCGGGATCGGGAAGCAAAAGTTATGGTTTGATTAAGAGCCCTAGGTTACATCATACTTGCTAGACCTAGCTAGTCTGCCTGGTTCTTTTCGAGTTGTACTCTATCATACTCTTAAAATAATATTATATGTATGTATGCATGATACGTTGCTATAAAACATGTGATCTCGCCAACATTATTGTTGATGTTTTTAAGCATGTTTTTCAGGTACTGATGCGTAGGGGTTATGAGAGGGGGTTTAGCGGGCACTACGATGGGCATGATGTTGGGACCCTAAAATCTTAAAACTATGAACAATGTTTTTATTTTATTTATGAATAATTTGTAAAATATTAATTATGTAACTTCGCTTCACCTTGGTTATGACATCTTTTTATTAACTTTCTTAAGACCGGAAAGGAAATATGTTAGCCTAGAGGGTGGTTGCAAGATGTCCATACGTATCTTCAAGTGTGTTGCTAAACTTTGTGGTAACAACTTCCGTTACCTCATGACTAGCTTTCCGCTGTGCGCTGTCAGGGTGTGACACCTACACACCCGACGCAACGCATTAAACATATAAACCAAAAGTTATAAAAAGTAATAAACAATAAGAAAAACAAGTTTATATATATATATATATATATATATATATATATATATATAGGGAGGGTTATCTTGAGAACGCTAAATATTGTGAGAACCGTGAGAACAAGTACAAAAATCAATCAAAATCATTTTTTTTAATACAAATCCCATTATAATCAAAATACAACATTAATAAATGAATTTTCTTTCCAAATAAGTCATCTTTTCTTGCAAAAACACTTTTAAATTAACTTTTTACACATGTGTAAATGAAACTGTTTACACATGTATAAACAGCAAATTTACACATGTGTAAAAACAAATTATTTTCATATACGTTTGAATTTTTACGCGTAATTTGTGTTTTTGAGATGGAATTTTAGTAATAAAGACAAGTGTAAAAAGAAATTTGGAATTTGAATGGTTTTAGATGCTGTTCTCACGGTTCGCACGAAATATAGGTGTTCTCAAATTAACTTTCCCCTATATATATATATATATATATAGGATTTGGTTTCAAACGAGAACCTTTTCCCAAATTGAGAACTGAGAGAACCATTCTGGACCACAAATTTTCTCTAAGGCAAAAAAAAAATGTTTTTGCTTTAATCGCTGCTTTATATGCAGGAATTTTTTTTTTTCAATATACACATGTGTATAATTGCATTATACACATGTATAATGCAATATACACATATGTATAACTGAAATATACACATATGTATAGTTAAAAAATGGTATATACACATATGTATAACTGCTATATACATATATGTATAAATGAAAAAAAAATTAAAAAAAATAAATTTTTTTTCCATTGCATAAAAATGTGCGATTAATGCATTTTTTTTTGCCTTTATATGAAATGTGTGGCCCATAATGGTTCTCTCAGTTCTCAAATAGTGGTTGGTTCTCTTAGGATCCCTACCATATATATATATACTATATTATAATGCATGAGTGAGTGGTAGTTTAAGATACCCAAAAGTTAAGAACTTATTTTTCATTAATAACCCTGAAATAAGGGTAAAATAGTCATTCATACATTGTTTACATTTTAATACCCTATTTTAGTTACAGTTTAATCCCTTAAACTTTACTTAACTTTTACTTATTTAAATTATAGTTAAACTTCTTTTGCTTATTTTAAGAAAACCATCCCCCATGATTTTTAAATAGTCAATTTTTTGCATATGTTTATACTTTTATAAAAAAAAAATACATCATAATAATGAGCATTTTATTATCTTTAATTTAAGTATAGTATTGCTATTTTTTAATTTAAAAATCTTTATGTGCTACATGATTAACGATATCTAAGAGTGAGCAATAACTAAACCATTCACTACAGCCAAACCAAAAAAGTGACAAAACTAAACCAAAATCTATTGAAAACTAAAAATATCCCATCTAACTTAAAATTGGTTATCGTTTTCTTTTTGTACCCTTATTTTACCCAAATTAGTTAAACTATAACAGCATGCCGCACGATGTGGTAGGGAATACAGACACTTTTAATGGTTCATGATTGGGTTAGGTTCAGTTTGGTTATAAGCCTCAACCGAAACAAAAATCAACATTATCAGTTTATCAATCTTGTTAAACAACCGGTTAATTGGTTCAATCTATTTGGTTAGATTGTCATTTTTAGTTCGGTTTAGTTAATTTTGATTAATAACCAAAACCAAACTTTGGTTAAAATTTTGATTAGAAGCACATGAAATGAATGTATTTATGGTTTAGTTTTGGTTCGTTAATTTTGGTTAACTTAGGGTAAAAAAAAACGATATTATGTTAACTCGGTTTTGGTTAATTTTCAGTTTTGTTTTGTATGTTTTTGTTCGATTTCGGTTGAGTTTCAATTATTGTTCACCTCTAGATATTGTTAATCACATAAAAAATCAAATTTTTAATTAAAATTATATAGCAAATTATGCTCTAATATGGGTTGAAGCTGAGTAGACAGGTTTATGAATTGTAGTGGCGATATAAATATAGGGAGTTTTGAAAATTTTAGCTTTTATACCGAAGCCTGTAAACGAACCGAATATTCATTTAATTTTAACCGAACACAAACATATAATCAAACACATTTTTGTGTTCATGTTCGTTCATTAAGAAATTTGTCATGTTCTTGTTTGTTTATGTTCATTCGTTTAAACCTAAACGAACAGTTCACCAACGAACATAAATGGACGTTCACGAACATAATAATTGTTATCGATTTTGTATTACTGAAAAAAATCAATTACTAATTGATTATATATTTATACAAGTAGCTAAAGCCTAATTTGTATTTGTATTTATGTAAATATAACTTTTTTTTTGAACGACAAAATTCTACTCCTTATGGGACTTGAACCCATGATCTCCCCCTTAAGTGTTCCTAGAAGCTTTGCTTCTACCATTGGGCCACCAACCCCAATGGCTTATGTAAATATAACTACGTATGTAATTAATAAACTTAAACGGACATAAATAAACGAACATAAACGGACGTTCACAAACATAAATGAACAAACTCAACGTTTGTTCATGTTCGTTCATTTAACTAAACAAACAATTTTTTTTGTTTGTTTATTAAATAAACGACATAAACGAACTTCCGGCCGAACAAGTTCACGAACAGCTCATGAACATTCGGTTCATTTACAGGTCTATCTTTTACCTCTATTTCATGTATTTATACCTCTATTTCATGTACTTCTAGGAATTTTTTTTAGCAAAAGTTTGTTTTTTTTATTCACCAAAATTAACTAAACCGGACTAAAAACCGATAATCTAACAATACTAACCAAACCAAGGAACCAATTGTTTAATAAGATTGATTAATTGATGAATTTTGATTTTAGTTTCGGTTGAGGCTAATAATCGAACATAACCAAACCATATACACCCTTAAAAATGTTTGTGTTCTCCGCTGCATCGCGCGGGCACTCTACTAGTATATATATATATATATATATATTTATATAGGTTTAGGTTCTTGTACAAAACCAATTTTTTATGAGAAGTGTGAGAACCAATCTAGATGTGACATGTGGCAATTGATTTTTTTTAACTAGAGGGGCATCATTGTAATTTGGGTTGTTAAGCTTATTTTAGGAGATAATTTGTGTAATTAGTTTTGTTATTAAATAAGAGTTTTATTAGGGATATTTGTTTGAATTTACACGAATTTGACTGATTTCTTATAAAGAATAATTATGCTCGTATTGCCATTCACATTCAACTACATCAATTAGGCCCGCTTACGGTTGTGCGCACATAATGTATATATGTGTGGCCCTCGGGGGGGGGGGGGGGAAGTAAAGTTACACTAATTTTAACGTTATTTTACAAATTTCGTGAAAATAACGTTAAAAATGACGGGACGGTTAATCATGCATTAGGTGGTGGCGTTGATAGCCAAAAGGCAAGGGGTACATGCACTAGTCGGGTTTGTCTCGATTGCTAAGTGTTATGCGCCTTATGTCTAAGGCTTGATACAAAACCACTATTGAGTCGGGGGTCTCACTGGAAGCAGCCTCTCTATTCTCACGGGGTAGAGGTAAGGCTATCTACATCTTACCCTCCTCAGACCCTACCTTAGCTTTTGTTATTGGTGGGATTAACTGAGTATGATGATGATGATGATTCAACTACATCAATTATCAAAATCTCATACTATAGTGTTTTACGTTTATACTAAGGTTTTTTAAATGAATGTGTTTATTCATTTGTCAGATTATGTGTTGCTTCATCTAGAAGGTGTTTTACGTTCATACCCGTGTGTTTTATCACCATATTCTCAACTTTGTGTTTTAACAGTCCTGTGTGTTTTATCATCATCTTCTTCATAATCCAGTGTGTTTTATCTTCATCATACACAATTAGTAACACATTCAAAAAACACACTAGAATGTACTTTAAAACACAACTATACATGCATTTAAAATGTGTTTTAAATTCAAAAAACACTAAACCACAAAAAATCCTTTGAACATAAAACACAACAATATTCCTTTAAACATCACTGGTATATAACATCTTAGATTTGTCCCGCTCTCCTTTGAACATAAAACACCGTCGGCTGGCGTGTTTTTTTGATGAAGGTGCTTGCTTTTCGTTCCTGCTGCAAATGAAGAAGTGTTTTTCGTATGATTGTAGAATGAACTGCTGGCTTTTGTTCATGCTTTTGATCTGTAATTGTTGATGAGAGAGAGGGGTAAGAGAGAATGAGAGAGAGAGAGAGAGAGAGAGAGAGAGAATCATAATTAATAGGAGGAGATAGGTGAAAGATGAGTTTTAATGAGACACTTAATTAGAGTGTGTATTTTATTATCCTACCCTTAATGGTATAATCAATTAATAAAATTATAACATTAATTACAAAAATGACATCCAATTAATCCACACCATAGATTAAGATGATCCAATGACCAAAACACTTTCTCACATTTCTCAAAAAAAAAAAAAAACACTTTGTACAGGATCTTAACCCTATATATAGTTTGAGTTTATAGGGTATGGATATATTGAAAATCCTATATTAGAGTGAAACCCTACATAACCCTTTGTAAGAACATTCACATCTGCTTCACCAAATCACCTCCATCAAATTACACTAAAAATCATTATTCCACCTCAAAATTTTCTCTCTCCTTTTTTAAATAAATAATACGTTTTCATACTTTTCTCATTATATTTTCTCTCCTCACTCACAACCACTTACAAAAATATTAAAATATAAATAGAGGCGAATCCCCCCAAATATAAGGGTGAACAATGCTTTCACCAAATATTTTATCTCTCCTCCACTCACAACCACTTACACCCACACCATATAGTTTGAGGGAAACACTTACATAAATTTGGTGGACCAAATGTGAGTGCTCTAACAAACTTATGTTTTATGAAAATTTTAGGGCTTGTAGTATACATAATTTTAAGCATTTTGAACATGGAAATCAAAAAAGCGCCGATCGTTTTTTTAAATCAACAATTATTTTGGCTCAAAATGCTTAAAAATCATGTATGTTACATTCTTTAAAATTTTCATAAAAACATAAGTTCGTTATCTAGGGTTTTCACTCTAACTTAGGTTTCCTCCAATATATATAGTTTGAAGTCGATTTTTTTTATTGAACCAAACTTAAAATCATAAATTCGTATTTGATTTGAAAATATATTTTTAGAAAAAATAATTCGAACCATGAAATTCAAATTTGATTTGAATCAAATTTCTAATTTTTAAAAATCTAATTCGAATACTGAACACCTTACCCTGCTACCCATGTATAGACCTTTACATTTTCTTTTGCTCATAATGAGCCTTTAAATTGATCCCATACATCTTATTAAATTATGAAGTAAATTGTTAAATTCGTCTTCCTGAGTTTATATTAAATTTGCTAAATCTATCTAAAGAAGTTTTTTTTCTCAACTGGATCATTAAGGTTTCAAAACCATTGCCAAATCCATCCATTTCACTAAACCTGTTAAATACTAACATTAACTGAGGGTTATTTTTGCCATTTCACATGTATATTTTGTTTTCAAATTTTTTTAGTATTTCTATTTAATTTAAACATTAAAAAAATAATAGTTTTTTTTTTTTTTTTTTTTTTTTTAAATCCACCCCAACGCTCTCACTCTTTGTATATTTCCTCTATTTCTATCTCAATCTCTAGAACATCACCATGGGTTGCAGCAATGAAGGTGGAGAAGGTATGGCGCTGGTAGTTTGAAGCACGGGTCCAAAGACAGTGGGGTTAAAGGTGTTGCGTTTTCTAGTGCTAACTCATCAACAATGCTACTGCTACAATAGGCAGATCTAGAACTCATCAAAAATTGATGAGAAATCAATAGTTTTTTCAAACCCAAAATTCATGTTCTGTAATCATAATTAGGCATCCATATGTTGGGGCTTTTGATTGAAATGGCCTGATGAGTAAGATGTTGAAGGATTTACCTCAAATCAGTCTTGATCGACGATTGGGATTCACCGGAAAATCTTAAGCTTCGGTAGGTGGTGGGAATTATAGACTCTAAATTAATGAAGCTGATTTGTGGTAGGTGGCTTATGTGAAACAAGCAATTCTAATTTTTGTTGTACTTGTTTACCATTAAAGTATGAGTTTGCTTCAATAAAATTATTCTTAAGTTTTTAATAATAATAAAACAAAAGAGTGTTTAGTCTGATCAATGGTTGGTGGTTTTACATTTGTGGTGTGATCCAACAAACAACAGTAACATCATCCTAGGCTCTCCCAGGTTTACAGCTTAGACTGTTGTGTTTTCAAACGGTGGTGGTGGCGGACGCCTTAGGATGTGGTTGTGAAGCAGTGGTCAATTGCAGTAGTGGATGATATTAGGGTTTCACCAACAAGAAGATGGAGATGAATATGCATCAGTGCAACATCTAAAAACTAAAAAACGCATAAATAAAAGTTTCATACATACCATAAATGGACAGGGGATATAAAATCTATTCTATCTATATAATAAATGAATACATCTCGGGTCGAATGGAGACCTTAGAGAGGGCCTCTAGGATCCAGATTTCTATATGGAGCTCCATCTACTTACCTATAAAAGCTTTTTTTTCTTTCATTCTACATCAATCTTCATTCTTCCTTTAGAAGTCTTCAAATTTCATTCTCCATTCTTTCATTCGACTAATTTCAAGGTAATATTGCATCATTTTTTTCTCAATCTTCCATTTTTCTTTTGATTTTCATCTTGGTTTCAATGATTCTACACCTGAATATTCTGATCATAAGGATCATAAAGAAACAACCAATGTTCTTTATTTTGTTTTCAAAACTATGTATATGTCGTTATACTTACAATGGGTCCAAATCAAACAATCTTCAGTTTATGTTAATAAACTTCAAACAATCTTCAGTTTTTTTATATAGATAGATTCTTTGTATATTCATTCTTAAAGATTTCGTTATTCATTCTTATAGGTAGATATTATCGATTCCTGGTATATTAATTTTTGAAAACATTTCTGATTTCGATTCATTGTTTTATGTTCGAACAATCAAACAATTTTCAGTTTTTTTATATAGATAGATTCTTGGTATATTCATTCTTAAAGATTTCGTTATTCATTCTTATAGGTAGATATTATCGATTCCTGGTATATTAATTTTTGAAAACATTTCTGATTTCGATTCATGGTGTATGCAGATATCATCGATTGTAGTATATTTGTTTTTGTCTTCATTCTTATTCAATCCGTGATTCATTCTTATATGTAGATATCATCGATTATGGTAACTTTGTTTTTGTCTTCAAGTTTTTTTTTTAATAATATATGTTTCTCTATCTATTATACCACGGGATTTGATCTGAACACGCAAAGGCTATTATGTCTTATCATAATGGTTCTAATTCTTCAAGATACTGCATGACCCTTCGGTGATTGGATGGCCTGATCTGCTTGAATCCGAAGGTATTGCCATTGGCGAATATTGTGTATTTAAGTGGTGTTCAAATCAGCGCAAGCTCTTTGTTACTAATATTGCACAACAAGAAGTCATTGATTTTCAAGTTTGATATAGCCTTCGTCAATGTTTTTAATTTAAGTTATTTTAATTTTTGAATTTCGAATTTATGTTTAATGTTATTGAAATACTTCGATGTTTTTTGAAATTTTGATTAATGTCATAAAATATTTTTTGACCAAATTTATTGTCATTAATTCAGAATTAATGTTATTTATTTACAATAATAAGTGTTGAGTGATGTTAATTTTATTTAATCTAGCATTTGAATATTAATCATTGTTATTTATTTAGATTAATTTATATGTTGACCGGACTTAATGACATTTATTCTTTTAACAATTTACCGAATTAGATTAGTATTATTATAATTGTTAATTAAGGTTATTTTGACTGAATACATAATGTTCAGTCAAAAATGTTTATTTTTCCTTCTAAATTAAAACTTGAAAGTCAACATATTGATTGTTCCTATAAAACTAAAAATTTAATGTCAATTCACCAAATAATTTTATTTAAATACAGAAAAAATTGACATTAAATAACGTCATTGATTATTATACAAAGTAAATATTTACATTAATGACTATGTTGACCGCAATAATGACATTTATTATTTTCTTTACCGAATTTATATTAACATTATGATCTGAACACGCAAAGACTATTATGTCTTATCATAATTGTTTAATGTTCTTCAAAATACTGCATGACCCTTCGGTGATTGGATGGCCTGATCTGCTTGAATCCGAAGGTATTGCGATTGACGAATATTGTGTATTTAAGTGGTGTTCAAATCAGCGCAGGCTCTTTGTTACTAAGATTGCATAACAAGAAGTCATTCATTTTCAAGTTTGATAAACATTCGTCAATTTTTTAATTTAAGTTATTTTAATTTTTGTATTTCTAATTTATGTTTAATGTTATTGAAATAATTCGATGTTTTTTGAAATTTTGATTAATGTCATTAAACTTTTTTTTGACCAAATTTATTGTCATTAATTCAGAATTAATGTTATTTATTTACAAAAATAAGTGTTGACTGATGTTAATTTTATTTAATCTAGCATTTGAATATTAATCATTGTTATTTATTTAGATTAATTTATATGTTGACCGGACTTAATGACATTTATTCTTTTAACAATTTACCGAATTTAGATTAGCATCATTATAATTGTTATTTATTGTTATTTTGATTGAATACATAATGCTTTGTCAAAAATGTTTAGTTTTCCTACTAAATTAAAACTTGAAAGTCAACATATTGATTGTTCCTATAAAATAAAAAAATTTAATGTCAATTTACCAAATAATTTTATTTAAATACAGAAAAAATTGACATTAAATAACGTCATTGATTATTATACAAAGTAAATATTTACATTAATGACTATGTTGATCGCAATAATGACATTTATTATTTTCTTTACGGAATTTATATTAACATTATGATCTGAACACGCAAAGACTATTATGTCTTATCATAATGGTTCTAAGTTCTTCAAGATACTGCATGACCCTTCAGTGATTGGATGGCCTGATCTGCTTGAATTCAAAGGTATTGCCATTGGCGAATATTGTGTATTTAAGTGGTGTTCAAATCAGCGCAGGCTCTTTGTTACTAAGATTGCATAACAAGAAGTCATTCATTTTCAAGTTTGATAAACATTCGTCAATTTTTTAATTTAAGTTATTTTAATTTTTGTATTTCGAATTTATGTTTAATGTTATTGAAATAATTCGATGTTTTTTGAAATTTTGATTAATGTCATTAAACTTTTTTTTGACCAAATTTATTGTCATTAATTCAGAATTAATGTTATTTATTTACAAAAATATGTGTTGACTGATGTTAATTTTATTTAATCTAGCATTTGAATATTAATCTTTGTTATTTATTTAGATTAATTTATATGTTGACCGGACTTAATGACATTGATTCTTTTAACAATTTACCGAATTTAGATTAGCATCATTATAATTGTTATTTATTGTTATTTTGATTGAATACATAATGCTTTGTCAAAAATGTTTATTTTTCCTACTAAATTAAAACTTGAAAGTCAACATATTGATTGTTCCTATAAAATAAAAAATTTAATGTCAATTTACCAAATAATTTTATTTAAATACAGAAAAAATTGACATTAAATAACGTCATTTATTATTATACAAAGTAAATATTTACATTAATGACTATGTTGATCGCAATAATGACATTTATTATTTTCTTTACGGAATTTATATAACATTATGATCTGAACACGCAAAGACTATTATGTCTTATCATAATGGTTCTAAGTTCTTCAAGATACTGCATGACCCTTCGGTGATAGGATGGCCTGATCTGCTTGAATTCAAAGGTATTGCCATTGGCGAATATTGTGTATTTAAGTGGTGTTCAAATCAGCGCAGGCTCTTTGTTACTAAGATTGCATAACAAGAAGTCATTGATTTTCAAGTTTGATATAGCATTCGTCAATGTTTTTAATTTAAGTTATTTTAATTTTTGTATTTCGAATTTATGTTTAATGTTATTGAAAAACTTCGATGTTTTTTGAAATTTTGATTAATGTCATTAAATTTTTTTTGACCAAATTTATTGTCATTAATTCAGAATTAATGTTATTTATTTACAATAATAAGTGTTGACTGATGTTAATTATATTTAATCTAGAATTTGAATATTAATCATTGTTATTTATTTAGATTAATTTATATGTTGACCGGACTTAATGACATTTATTCTTTTAACAATTTACCGAATTTAGATTAGCATCATCATAATTGCTATTTAATGTTATTTTGACTGAATACATAATGTTCAGTAAAAAATGTTTATTTTTCCTACTAAATTAAAACTTGAAAGTCAACATATTGATTGTTCCTACAAAATTAAAAATTTAATGTCAATTTACCAAATAATTTTATTTAAATACAGAAAAAATTGACAATAAATAACGTCATTGATTATTATACAAAGTAAATATTTACTTTAATGACTATGTTGACCGCAATAATGACATTTATTATTTTCTTTACCGAATTTATATTAACATTATGATGGTTGTTATAAGAATTTTGCAAGGATGATTGCTATTGAAATCTCACAATGAGATATATACCCATAGAACATAACTCAATAATCACAATTACCATCTTAACGACTTTGTTTGGCAAATAAATTAAAAATAACGAAATGTGTGTTGCTTTTCCTGAGATTTACCTATTCATTGTGATAAGTGTTGACCATAGATATGTGATAAATGATAGTTACTACATAACAAAATTTAAATACAAAAAAGAATGATATAAACTTATCATTATATAATAATTAGAAAAAGAAACATATATATATATACACATAATTATGTCTTTATTGTGCTACTAATACAAAATCCTACATGTATCCAGAGACGAACGATGATACTTGTATCCTTAAATTTAGCTATAATTCCGAGATATAATTGTTTGACCATTCCGAAATTTAGCTATACATTGCGAAGTGTGTGTTATGTTCTATAAATTAAGCTATAATTACGAGATATAATTGTTGACCATTTAGCTATGCAAATACTGAAAAAAAAAATCGATTCCTTAAATTTATCTATACATTTTGAAAATTGGTAACCATTTAGGATAGATTTAGCTATTCATTGAGAAAATTGTTATACTATAATATAGGTAGATTATATCTCTATTTTTAATCATTTAGATAAGATTTAGCTATTCATTGCCAAAATTGTTGACCATTTACCATAAATTTAAGTCTGATATCATGTTTTCTATTTTTATAGTTATCTATTTAATTGCATGGTATCTCATTACTCAAACTTGCTATACACACCATTAACATAAGGTGCAACAATTCGCAAAATGTAGGATAAACCTTAGAAAATTTTATATGATTTTGTTATTTGTTGATTATTTTTGTTATAATATTTTAACTTTTATTTCATTCCTAATTTTAGTCTTAATTTTTTTTTATTACATGAAGAGAACAATGGCCGCTGCACAAGCACAAAAGTTTACCATGGTTAACCAAATTGATGTGAATCAAAATGATGTTTCTATGAAGCTAAAGATCATTCGACTGTGGCGGCAAGTTGATCGTCGCAATCCTCAAGATGTTTACTCAATTGAGATGATACTTATTGACGAGAACGTAATTCCAAAATCCGTATTTTGTATTACATTTATTTTTTAGTATATTAGTTTATTAGTACCACACATTTATATAGGTAGATATCTATATACATATTCCGAAAATATACAATTCTTCTTTTACTCATCGATACAAATATTACAGGGTGACAAAATTCAGGCGAATGTATTGAAGCGTTTGTTTTTCATATTCGAGAGGTTTTTGTTGGAAAATGCTTGTCTTGTCATAAGAAATCCAGGAATTGGCATGAACCCATCAAAGTACAAGTATTCAGCAAATCCCAACAAATTGTGCTTGAATATGAACACTCAGGTTACTGTTTCTGTGGATTTTCAAGGTCCGTCATTTGGGTTCTCTTTTGTCCCCTACCAAAGAATTCTGGACAATGAAATTATAGAAAATGTGACAATAGGTCTGTATCATTACTAGATCATTTTTTTTTATTATAAACAACATATTTTTTTGATTTATGTCACCATTAATGTTGGTTTATATTTTCATGTAGATGTTATAGGACATGCTGTGAGGTTCTTCAACAATGACGATAAAGATAAGAAGGTGACCACAGATAAAAAGAGGTTGACAATGGAAATGTAGGATAACGAGTATGAATTGTTTTTTATTATATTTATTATTACATAATTAATAATTTTATAATTGAATTTGACGTATCACTAAAATATTTTTTTTCTTTTTGAAGGGGTTTGAACATTTATATAACTTTGTGGGATACGTATGCAACCGAGATGTCTAAATATGTTGCTACGCATCAAAATGAGAAGCAAATTATTATAATTCTTCAGTTTGGTCTCTTGAAATTTTATAATGGTTTTTACAATTTATTAAATATCTGTACTTTTAATACTTTAATTATTTTACCCAATACTTTGAATTCTAATTTTAGTAATTGTTTTTTATGCAGGCAAACCCTATGTTTCTAATTCTTTTGGAGATCGGGTTAGTCGATTGTTTATTAATGATAATAATATTGAAGATATTAACATGTACAACAAAAGGTAAAGTTGGTTATTTTTTACAACTATTTACAGCAGTCAATACATATAACTATTTTTTATGAACCAGGTTGGGTAAGAAAATGGCGGATAATCCTTCATTGGTTCATCGACCATATGGCACGTCTATGTTCTGTTCGGATGAAGAAGATTTTCTTCACAACACTCCTGTTAGTACAATTTGTGATATTTAGGAAATACAAGAGGTATGTGTAATCTTACAGGAATGAAAAATTCTATAATAATTTTTATTTTTTTTCTTTGATGTTATATATTTTTACCAACAGTATAGTTACATTGTAAAATGTTAAAGCCAATAAATGCTTAATTTAAAGTTGTTTTTTGACGACAACTAATATTTAACTTTTAAAATTACCTGTTATAATTACCTAAAATAAGCATTCGTGGTACATGATTACAATTAACTATTATCTTTTTGTCATTTTAAAATAAAATAAACGTAATAAGATTTAAAATTTGATCCGTGAATTCTAATTTTTTTATACAGGAGCAGCCTATGGTGTTGTTGGGTACTATTAAAGATCTATTTAAAGAATTTGGGTGGCACTACATGGGGTGGCCCAAATGTACCAAAAATGTGGTATAGAGTACATAATCTGTGAAGTTTGCGAAGGAAGTGGCCAATTTGAAAAAGAAAAGGTTTTCCAGTGTGTGAATGGTAATTGTAGTGCCAAACAAGTCGTCCCTACACCAAGGTCATATTTCTTTTAAATATTTTAAATTTTTAAAAACGTATTTGCTCAGTATAATACATATAACTTTATGATTTACATGTTTGTTTTTCCAGATTTAAAATTCAGGTTCATGTCCAAGATGTGAACGGTGCTGTTTCACTTACATTGTTTCATTGTGACGCTTCAAAACTTCTTGACAAAAGTGCAACTGAATTGCTTGAAGAGAATACGGTATTTTTCTATTTTTTAAAAAGAACGCAAATTTATTTATTAGTATTTTTTAAATATAATTTTTGTACTCATATTAATTATTTATAGTTATCCTTTTAAATAGGTTGGTGATACAGTTAACTATCCAGAAGAAATCAGTATTTTGTTGGAAAAAGAACTTGTTTATGGTGTAACAAAGTTCAGTGACGATCCAACAATTATCTCGAAGCTGAAAAAGAAGTTGTATGTTGGACAGGTACTTTATGGTCCCAATTTTGTTAATAACAAACTATATATGTATAAACGACTAATTTATTGTTCTATACTTTTTTTAAACTAGATATACAGCCTACTGAATCTGAGTCTCTTCACACATCTATGTTAGCAATGCAGTTTGATGATATGTCTGTCTCCAAGGTATCCTTATCTTCTACATTTACTTAGATGTTAATATTCATACGTTTGTAACTATTTAAAAAAAAATTAATTTTGTAATAATACTGATACAAACATCTTTTCTGTGTAGGGCTCAAAATCAGAAACAGACGATAATGAAACACCCATGTCCATTGCTGATAACTTTGTTGATAAGAAAGTTTATGTTGAAGGTGAACAGTTTTCTATAAGTTCCAAGTATCATTTGGTTAAGCATAAACTGGTTGACGTAATTTCTGATGATGAAAGCACACCAATGCGTCCCAGTAAGATTGGAAGTGGTGGTAGCAAGGAAAAACATAAGGCTGAAAAGTAGTTTCCTATGAAGATGGTCTATGAGTTATATTGGTTTATGTTTCTTTTTTAAGTATTTATGAACATTGTCCCTTTGATATTTTGGATTTGGTTGTTTTGCACTGTGTGCTACTATTTCTCATATTTAATAAGTCATTTAGTTATTTATCTTTATTCAGTCGTACACGATGTTTTGTCTTCAAGATATTTTGCAATTAACCAAAATTAGAAAGACAAACAGTTTGGTTGAACAAACAGTTTGGTTGAAGAATTTGATACTCAGTTTGCTTCTTTAATAGATGAACAGAAAAAAAATTATAACTGTGTAATGAAATCTGTTGAGGAGAAGAAAGGAGTAGTTTTTTTTTTTTTTTTTTTTTTGTTTATGGTTACGGTGGTACGGGTGAAACTTTCTTATGGAAGACACTATCTTCATCCATAAGATCTAAAAGAAAAATTGTTTTGAATGTTGCTTGGAGTGGTATTGCATCTTTGCTATTAACAGGTGGTAGGACAGCACATTCCAGGTTTCGTATTCCTATAAACCTAACTGAAGATTCTATGTGTTACATGAAACCAAATAGTGATGTTGCCCAACTGCTTAAAAAACAGATTTGATTATCTGGGATGAAGCACCCATGGTTCATAAACATGCTTTCGAAGCACTAGATCAAAGTTTAAAGATGTATTTGGTGTTCATGATGTTGACTCTTCTGATTTGCTATTCAGTGGAAAGGTTGTTGTGTTTGGGGGTGACTTTAGACAAATTCTACCAGTTGTACCAAATGGAACTAGGCATGACATTGTTAATGCCTATTTAAGTTCATCATACATTTGGCACAAATGCGTTGTTTTAGAATTAACAAAAAATATGATTTTGCTTTCAGGAAGTTACAAGTCTGATATCGAGGAAACTAAAAAGTTTGCAGATTGGCTTTTGGATATAGGAGAAGGAAAGGTGGATACAATAAGTGATGTTCAGGATGTTATTGGGATACCTGAGGACTTACGTATTTCTCAATCTTCGGATCATGTTTCTGATTTGATATCCTTTGTGTATCCGTCACTTTTGGATAACCTCCACATTCCTCATTATTTTCAAGATCGAGCTATATTGGCACCGAAGAATGAAGTTGTTCAAGAAACTAATGATAGATACTTTCAATGTTTCCTGGTGAGGAAATTGAGTATCTAAGTTCAGATAATGTTTGTCAGTCGGAAGATGTTAACGAAAAGGTTGATGAAAGCTTAATTTCTCCTGATATTTTGAATGGTCTTAAGTTATCTGGAATACCAAATCACTATTTGGTTTTGAAAGTTGGTGTCCCGGTAATGTTACTTAGAAACATTGATCAGAAAAGCGGTTTATGTAATGGAACAAGGTTACAAGTTGTTAAAATGGGAAAACGTGTAATAGAATGGAGAATCATTTCAGGAAGTAATATTGGAATGCGAACGTTTATCCCAAGAGTTGGGTTGTATTTGAAGGATCCCGTTTTTTCACACAGGCAGTTGTATGTTGCGTTATCAAGGGTCAAAAGTCGAGATGGACTGATGATAGTTATACTAGATGAAGATGGCAAACTGACGAACAAAACATCAAACGTCGTGTACAAAGAATTATTTCAAGCTTTATGAATAATTTTATAACATTTTGTTGCATTTTTTAACTTATCTTTATTGACGTCATGTACACACAACTTCAATAATACAAATATTATTTTCATATTTTTATATTTTTCTTTGGTATGCACCGTGGGTACCCACGGTGTAACACCCCAACCGATGGCGGAAACATCGGGATGTCACGTATTGATGATTGTTCAGTAGCTCATGGTGAATAATAAATTTCATTAGATGATTTAATTGAATTACATACAATTGTTCTAGAATTTGTACATCAAATTGAATAAAACTATACACATATCTTCAAGCATCAATTCAAATCTTCAAGCAAATAGAATCTGAAACATGTTAAGAAAATGTTTTGGGTCAACAAAAGTTGGTGAGAATTACATAGGTTTTTGATAATAAAATGAATAAAATGTTGTGCAATTCATGTGTCATGTCAATCTAGCCCATATGTGAGAACATACTAGAAATAAATCGAGTGCATAATCAACCCTGATGACTGTTATAAAATGATACATACCATACGCTCATGGTCCAATTGAATATGTTATGCGATAACAAACACCCACGTAACCTTTGTAGGAGGCACGTATCCGGGTGGGATTGTCAGTCCAATAGATCTATCAATGTATACCGTCGGCTGATCAATGTTAATGATTATGCTAGAATGGTGCTTACTCTAATCATGCTCAAGACATAATGCAACATAGAAAACACATAGACACATTGATGATTGAATTGCAATGATAATGTTATAACATGTTTCACCCCAAAAAAATGGTGATAAATAAAAGGGGCTATGTAAAACTCACCTTGGTAAAATGTTATATCTGTTGAAAATAGTGTGTTGCCCAAATGTATCAAGTATCACCCTATAATGAGGTAATAAATATGTCTAAGTCTAACAAGCCTACAAATGTATAAGTTCTAGGGCTTCGAATTGGGGATAATTACTCGTTTGATTAATATTAAAAATATTCGCCAATTGAGAGAAATTCAGTAAATAAATAACTAAAAATCTTTTTATAAATGTTAAATCTAGGATGGTCACAAGAATGTGTTTAAAGTATAAAAATAATTTTTATAAAATTATTTTCTTTAAAATAGATTATTAAATCTATTTATTACAATTTGTCAAAATTTAACTTTAATATTCAAAAATACTAAAATTAAAGAATTATTGTTTTAAAAATCATATTTATGTTCTAAATATTTAAAAATAAATTGTATAAAATTTTGGTGCAAAAATAATGAAAATTGAATTTATTATGATTTAATTATGATTAAATCTAACAAAAATTGATTAAAAATATAAAATAATTGATTTTTCTGAATTAAAAATTATTTCAGTAAAGTTTAACATTGTATAAACATAGGGTAATTTTTGTAGAAATTAATAAAATTGTTTTGATATTTTAATGGATTTTTATAAATAAAATGGAATAAACTTCATTTATTTATTATATATATTAAATAAATTTATTTTTGAAAACTAAAAATTGTAGGTGAAGCATTTATATCAGATTAAATAAAAGTAATTTTTTTAGAATTTATAAAAGGATTTTGATAATTAAAAACGATTTTATAAAATTAAATGTAACATATATATAAGTATTTGATTTGTAACAAAAATAAAGGACAAAAGGATGCCACCCGTGGGACTCGAACCCGGGTGGCTTGTGTATAGGGCACCAGACACAACCATCTGGTCCAAGCCAGTGGTTGTGTTTGGATGTTGTTGGTTTAAAATAAATATAAACAGCCTGAAAGTGTTCTTCCCCAAAACAATCAAATTGAGCCCTAATATTGTAATCGATACAATTAGTGATCAATAGCCCCTGAATCATTGGGGCTATTGATCGTGGATTGCCGAAGGATAATTCTAATCAAAAACATTTAACTCACAGTGTTGATTTGAGTGTAATAAGCGAGTCAAAGCCGAAGTCAAAACCCAAATCGTATAACAAGAACAGAGGCTTCTTAATAGAAATTGAAGGTTAAGGTAGAGGTATTGGCGAGTTGTGAAGGTTCGTAACACATCAATTTATAGTGGGGATCGATGGGTTGGGTTAATTGGTAAGTTGACTCACGATTAATGTCTTACGCGTTTTTGATTTAATTGGTTAATAATTGATTGATGTTAATCGTGCATCATGGTCAAACAAGGCCGGTAATCACGAGCCTTACCATAATTATGTGGTTGATTGTTAAATCAAAGAGATTGGTTAAAGGAATCAACTCAATCTGCTGCTGTGCTGTTCGCGTGCAGGAAAAGGAAAAAGGAAGGCAGCGAAAAAGGGGTTAAATACATATAGGGTTGGGTTTAAATCAGATAGAAGGTGTGGAGCAGCTGGGTAAAGCGTGTGTGTGTGTGCGTGGTGACTCGGGTTCGAAACCCGTCTGAAGCACACATTTTTTTTAAAACAATTATAAGGTTCTTGGGCCAAGGCTGTTGGGCCGGAGGTAACGGGCCAGGAGGTGGGCCGGGGTTGTTGGCCTGCTGGATTGGGTTCAAGAGGGTGTTGGGTTTATTGGGTTGGTTTAATAAATTTGGTTGAATTTTAATTATAATCAGATTTTTTTTTAACACTATTGTTATAATCTATTATTATTATTATTATTATTATTATTATTATATATATATATATATGTATATATATATATATAAGTTGTGTGATCGTGAAATAAAACTTAGGCACGTTATGTAAATAATATACGTTTCATAATTTGAAATTTTTGGCGATGTTACACACGGGTCTCTAACCTAGTAACAAAATAAATAAATAAATACCTAAAATGACCACACTAGCCCTTATGTAACTGACTAATTTTCCTGACTAATTTGCCCTTCATTTAATAAGCAAAATGACCAAACTAGCCCTTATTTAACTGACTAAGTTAACTGGGTTTATGTTTTGGATGGATTTGGCAGATAAACAGAAACCTGAAGGGTCCATGTGAGAAAAAAACTTGTTTTGGATGGATCTAGCAAATATGGTCAAACCACATGGATGAATTTGGCAATTTACTCTAAATTATGGGATGTTACAATTAGTATTTGAATTGGACTTAAAAAACTCAAAATTTGATTCATATCAAACTCGAATCCTAGATTCGAAGTCGGTTTTTGAATATTCAGATTTAATTTGGTAATCAAATACAAATTTATGCCTTTTGATACCACATAATTATTATATGCAGGTAAACACACGTTTAACTACAAAAGAACTTCTCAAACTTATATTATTGCGTGTTGAGTCTCAAGCCGACACATGGAAGACCATCAACGGCAGGGCACGAAGGCTATCTTTGATCAAACGATTCAAGGCTACATAAAATTCTTTGTCACCAACCTACCGGAGTGATGCAGTAGAAAGGAGGTTAGAGAAGTTTTTCAAGGTTTTAGTGAAATCATGGGCGTATACATGACTAGAAAATGGGATAGAGAGGGTTTGAAGTTCGGATTTGTATCTTACAAGAATGTCAAAGATCATAGGGAGTTAGAAGCAAGTTTCATCAAACTGAAAATGGGGGAGAATAAACTTCGTATAAACATTGCGAGGTTCACGAAGGAGGGGGTGGAGACGTTAAACAGTCAGAGGATAATAAGGAGACGGGTAAGAAGACAGTGGAAGACTTTCCCACCCTCCCACATGGAAAAGGAAAGATTTACGAGACGGGTGGGAGAGGATTGAATGACTCCTTTATGGATGCACTGCTGGGAAGGAAGACGGGGCTAAATCAGAATAAAAGTTTCTTCATTCCAAATGAAGTCTCAGCTTATGAAGAAGTGTATGGAAGAGCAATGGTGGTTAGAATGTCAAACTTCGATGATTTAAAAAGAGTAGGGGAGATTGTTTCATAGTTAACTCCGATTGGAACGTCACTACAATACTTAGGAGGCATGTATGTCTTACTCACTTTTGAAGATGTTGCATCAGCCAAAGATTTTCAGAGACGGGTTTGTGTGTTGCCTGAAGTTTTCGAGTCCGTAGAAATTTGGGTAGGAAAAAACACTACCGTTTGAAAGGATGACATGGTTGCGTATACAAGGAATCCATCTCCATCTCCTAAACAATGTTGTTCTTGAGCAGATTGCTAGTGGGTTTGGGAAAATTTTGAAATGAGCACAACATGACATGCATGATCCCGACCTTTCTTTTGACTACGTGGGGGTTTTGTTATCAGAAGGCAAGCGGATACATGAAGAAGTTACTATCCAATGGAAAGGTAGAAAATATAAGGTTTGGGTGGCGAGGAGTTTGGCGATTGGGATCCAGAATTTTGGTCGAACCATGATCGGCGTTATCAATCTCGGGAAGACAGAGATTTAAAAGATAACGGAGGCTCCTTCGGCTATGAATCGGCTTCGACGAATTCAAAATTGACATCAATTTTGGAAACTCCGGTTGTTCAGGAAGGTCATAATTTTATCATTAATAATGAAAGAGAAGATGGCGGTAATCATGGGCAACAATTTAATTTGAAAGAATATTCTTTCCATTGTAACCTGGATTGTTTTAAGGAAGGACAAAATATGCAGTCTTTGATCGAAAATAACTTAGGGAATAAATTTGCTTGTGGGCTCAAAGATAGTAAATGGTTAAAAAAGAAGAAACAGGCCCAAACGTTCAATAAGCCCAGGATGCTATCAGTGGATGAGAGGACCACACCTTTTAAACGTCCAAGGTTGGACTTTGATCCTAACGGTCTAGACCCGTTTGGGCTAGACGTTTTATTGGGCTTAAACCAAAATCAAAATCATGCTACTCATAATTCTAAAGATGATAGTTCTTTTGGAGATAAGGTCAATGATAACAACACTACTCCTGAGCAACTCTCTGTAGAAGAATCAGATGAAAGGATGGAGTTTTCACAGGGTTTCGATGCTAATAGGGAGGACACACAAAACCAAACTTAATCCGACAAGAAGGTGCCAGGTGAAGATAGACGGTCTGAACCGGTTATGAAGATTTTCATAGATCCTAATAAGAAATTTGAAGAGACTATGTGTTTAGGTGGGAAAGTCGGTGCAAAGCTTGATGATTTCCAACCTCTCGTTTGTGATGCGGTTGAAAAAGAAGGTGTTCAAGCAGGTATTCGATGAATTTTCTTTCGGTCAATGTTTGGGGGATAAGGAGTTTAGGGAAAGGGAGTTGGGTTAAAAACTTGAAAGATAGATTTAGTGTGGGGTTTGGTGCGATTCAAGAGACTATGTTACAGGGGGGCACAATTTTGATTTTTCGATTTTGTGGGGTGGAGATAGGTATGAGTATGTGGAGGTTGAGGCTTGTGGGAAATTTAGGGGTTTGGTTTGCTTTTTGGAATCCTAAGACTTTTAAGAAGGTATCCACTGTGCTGGACAAGTCTTTCATTTTAACCTTGGGTACCTTGGTTGAAGATGGATCGGCTCTGAATATCCTGAATATATATGCTTGTAACACCCCAACCGATGGCGGAAACATCGAGGTGTCACGTAGTAACGATTGTTCAATAGCTCATGGACTAGAAATGTAAATTTTGATACATTGAATTGAATAATTTATTACATTGAAAGAAATGCAACAATTAAAACTAACAATCTAATACAGTAAATCTCAATCTAAGTCTAAGTTCCAAACGCTTAGAAGTGATCTCATAAGAACCTGAAACATTTACGAAAATAATTTGGTCAATACAAAAATGCATTGGTGAGCATACCCGTTTGATACATATAGTAAGGAAAATTTAGCAATTCATGTGTTATATAGTGTTTGCAAAATGTAATAAGTGGTATCTGGGTCAAATCAACCCTGAAATGAAATGAAATATATATAGTATGCGCTAGTAACAGTAGTAATGAAACACATAGCAATGACAAGGACTCTCAACAGAGTCACAAGGGTATATACCATAGATCTATTCATTGAAATGTTAGGCCGCAACGGTTAATGATTTGACAAGTCATAGATACATGAAATGACACAAGCAAGCACACATAAGAATTGCTTTTTAGTAACAAGAAAAAGAAACTTGATAATAAGTACATGAGTCACCCAAAATAGTAAAACAGTAAAAAGGGGGAAAGATATACTCACAGTTTGCGAAAGCGATCAAAATCCAACTTAAGCGGTCATGTGAGCTAAGTAATGGGAATTTAGAGGAATTCAACCTATAATGTATATGATTACTAAGAAGGAAATTTCTAAGAGTCTAAGGTATCTAGGATTCTAAGGCGTTAGGGTTTGCTAAGTCGATTTGGGGAATTAGAGTTTTTATGATAAATCGCATTAATGTAAAAGTTGTATGTCAAAGATAATATATCGAAGTTTGTAAATATGGTTTAGGTAATATAACTATTACCAATTGAATATCTAGATAAAAATATGTTTCGAATAATTAAGGCTAAATAATTTAACTAATTATTGTAAATAATTACAATAATCTTAAATATTGAAACAAATAATTATGAGTTACACAATGATCCACCAATGATAATAAAGACTTTCAAACATAAGGTTATTTCTATTTTATAAGAAAAATATTTATAAAATAGATGTTAAATGGTACAAATAAATAAATGACTTATTATGTCTAATTAAACATAAATAGGACCAAAAATACAAGATATGATCCAAAAATATTATTTTTGTGAGAAATAAATAAAGTCTGATGAAAAATGATTAAAATAAATTTTTCATAATTTTTATCAATTTATTTGTATTTAAAACTGATTTAATGAATTTAAATCATGTTTAAATGATTAAAAATAGGAAAATCAATAAAAATAAGTGTTTTCTGAACCAATAATTTTTATTTCAGTTCATGACGATGAGAAATAATTACCCAAAAAGTTTGAGATTAAAATCGTTAAAGATGGATTTTTAATCAATTAAATATGATTAAAACAAATTAAATCAATAAAAAATATAAAAAATAAGATATTTTCCAGAAAATAAAAGTGTGGTAGTTTTCTTTATGGTGTCAAGAAGCTACACCTAAATTTTTTTAATTTTTGGGTAAAAATTGGATTTACTATGAATATTATAAAAATAATGAATTTATATAAATATTATAGATGATAAAGCAAAGAAAAATAAAAAAAAAATCTGCAAAAGACTCATCTGTTAAAGGACTCGAACCTGAGTCTTCCATAGCAAATAACCCCCCCAACTACCACTCTACCATAATTAGTTTTGTTGAATAAACTCAAAACAATAATCATTTATATAATATTATCTTATTCATCTTCTTCTTCCCCAAAACAATCCATAAATCCTAACCCTGACCCTAAAACAATAATACGAATATGACAAGATTAATGCCCGAAATGAAGGGGCTTTTGATCAGAAATAGGTAAGGAACAAAATGGCATGATTAAAAAACACTTACCATACGTATTTGATAAGAAAAAAAGAAGAGGCACATGCCGAAGTGTTGTGACCGATTTGAAGACCTTCTGGTAATGTTTAGATCGATTTAAAAGTGGGTTTGGAAAACTCATGAAGTGTGCAGAAATCGAATGAGGCAATCAATTTATATAATGTCTAAGTAAAATCAGGCCTTTAATTCGCTTCAATAATTCCGATCGGTTACACATAAAGATCCAATTAAAAACCTTTCAAACACGTTTAATGCTGGTTATAAATCATTGATAACTGACTAATATTGAAGGGGAAACATATGGAAGCAAGAAAAACGAGTTAAAACGCGATGAAAAACCCATAATTACCTTCGCCGGAATTTGGCCGGATCCGGCGAGTTGCCTGACTGGAAATACGTGGGTGACAGGGGGAAAAGAAATTTTTAAATGTTTGGGTTTTGGGCAGATTTGGTCCTTCCATGTTTAACTTAGTTAGTTTTTATTATGATTTGTTAACTTTTTCTATATAATAACTTAACCAAGTTAAGTTAGTTTAACCAAAAAGTTTCTAAAACTTTACAAAACATGGAATTTTTATAATATCCATTCCGGGTGACATTTCAACATACACATTTGATTAAAACTTATACCCGATCCATAATAAATATAAATGATAAAATTTTAGTTCGCTCTAAAATTAAATTTGAAAACGACGAAATTTACAAGGACTATAATGGAAATAATTGAAGGGTTATTATTGTCAATTAGATGAAAGACGAGGGTGACGGATGTCACAATGCTCCCCAAAAAATATGTGAAAAACGCATCCTTTGGGCGACTTTAAAAGAGCTGATTGATAGATAGATATCAAGGGTTGTGGGTTCTCATGGGGGATTTTAATGCGGTACGATTTCCGGAAGATCATACGTATTCTAGGTTCAACCAAGGATGTGTAGATGAATTTAATTTTTTTATAGATAATGCGAGCCTTGTCGAATATAACATATGAGGGCACAGGTTTACTTATTTGGCCGCTAAGGATGGGAGTTTTAAATTTAGTAAAATTGACCGTGTTTTTGTTTATGAAAGCTAACAGGTGGCCCTTGGCATGTTTAAGGGCTCTCCCTGGAGACTTATCAAATCATTGCCCTTTGTTGCTCTTGGTGGTTGATTCCAATTCTGGGGCTAAACCATTCAGATGGTTCACTTCCTGGTTGGAAATAGCTGAATGTAAAAGGAGGTTGTGACTAAAGCGCTTGCAGAATGTCCCAACACAGATCCTCCAGATTTGAGGCTTATGAAGTTTAAGATTGTTAGAGAAGCACTTAGAAGATGGTGGAAGGGTGTGGCGAATAAAGAGGGGGAGGAATTGTCTAACCTTAAAGAGGACCTGAGAAGACTGGAAAAAAATCATGGAAGAAAGAGAGTTGGAAGAAGACGAAACTTGGGGTTGGGAAGAGTGTAAAAAAGGGATTGAGTATTTTAATTTTTGCACTAATAAAGACTTAAAACAAAAATCACGCATTAAGTGTGATGTGCAGGGGGATGAAAACTCGGCCTATTTTCACAGAGTTATCAATGGGAGAAAAGCTACGAACTCTATTCCAGGTCTCTTGATTGACAATGCGTGGATTTCCAAGCCTACCTTGTTGAAGAGAGAAGTTATAATGCATTTTCGGAAGCAATTTTCTGATTCACAGAAGTTGCACCCCCAGTTATGTTGCATTAATATGAAAAAAATTCCGGGTTATTATTTGGAAGACTTGGAGATCCCATTTTCCAATGATGAGGTGAAAGGTGTCGTGTTTGATTACGGGTCAGATAGAGCGCCCGGTCCAGATGGCTTTAACTTTCTATTTGTAAAGTTTTTTTTTGGAACATTTAGAGAAAGATTTCATGGAGTTGATGGTTGCATTCTATGATAACGGGCATATTAACAAAGGTTGCTCTTCCTCTTTTATTACTTTAATACCGAAGACCAAGACCCCAGTCGGTTTAGGTGATTATAGACCTATTACTTTAGTAGGTATTATAGTAAAGTGATTTCCAAAGTTCTTGCTCTGAGGAAAAAGAAGCTGTTGGGCTTTGTTATATTTGACTCGCAATCGGCTTTTTTACGTGATAGATATATTTTAGACGGTCTGTTGATGGTAAATGAGTTGTATGGTTGGATAAAAAAAGCGCAAAAAGGCACTTATGCTCAAAAATTGATTTCGCCAAGGCCTATGATAATGTTAATTAGGGTTTTTTGTTGAGCATGATGGAACAAATGGGTTTTTCTAGTAGATGGCGTATGTGGGTTGATGGTATTTTAAAGTCGGCTCGTTCTTCGGTATTGGTTAATGGTGCGCCTACATTTGAGTTCCAATGTGAAAAGGGTCTACGACAAGGCGACCCATTATCCCCCTTCTTATTTCTAATTGTTATGGAAGCTATTACATGTATTTTTAATAAAGCTACCGAAGATGGAGAGTTTGTGGTGATTGAATTGCCAAATTCGAGAACTACCATATCTCATTAATTATATGCCGATGACGCTATAATAATGGGGGAATGGTCCCTAGAGAATATTCAAAAAATGACTCGGCTTCTCAGAATTTTTCTTGTTTGCCCGGGATTGAAGATTAATCTTTTTAGATCTCACCTTTTCGGTATAGCGTGGATGGTCAAGAGGTCGAGAGCATGGCGAGTATAATAGCATGCAAAGCGGGGACTTTTCCTTTTGATTACCTTGGTGTGAAAGTGGGCGCAAATATGAACAAGGTTATACATTGGTCGCAGGTTATTAATACGGTTCAAAATTTCCTAGCGTCATGGAAGCGCAAACTCTATCCATGGCGGGCCGTGTTGTTCTCATTAAGTCTGTGCTTGCTAGTCTTCCGCTTTACTATCTTTCCCTTTACAATGCTCCTATGGAAATCATTAACAAATTGGAAGGTTTCATGAAGAATTTTCTGTGGGGTGGCGCTTCTAATGTAAAAAAGATCAATTGGGTTTCTTGGGAGATTGTTTCAACTACAAAAGCGGATGGTGGTTTGGGCATATCAAAGCTTCTAGACATCAATAGGACGCTTTTAATCAAATGGGCGTGGCGCTTATATAATATGAAACATTCTCTATGGCGTCGAGTTATTGAAGATATTCATGGAGGAAAAGGTCGTTGGACTTTTTTGCCCTCGGCTAAAGGTATTCAAGGTTGCTGGAACTCCACTGTATCTTTTATTTTCAAACAAAAGTTGTGTAACAGATATATACATCAGTGTTTAAAGGCGAAGGTTGGACATGGTGAAGACATACGGTCTTGGTTGGACTTGTGGTTTGGAGATTCATTGTTAAAGGATAGATGGCCAATGCTTTACAAGTTAGAAAAACACAAGAGTTGCAGCATTAGTAATAGATTTTATCATGGTCCAAATGGTTTAATTTTTGCTCAGAACTGGTCAAGAAGTTCACAAACGGTAGCTGAGATTTTTAAGATGCAGGAAGTGATCGAGTGTATCTAAGTTCAAAGTTAGCAACAATAGTGATAGATTGGTGTGGGATGATGCGGACAAGGGTGAATTTTCTGTCAGTCAAGTTAAGAAACTTATGCGTCGAGGACGAGACGTCAAGCGGCTGCAGTCCATGAAGTGGGATAAGTGGGTGTCGTTAAAGGTAAACCTATGCAATTGGAGAGCAGAAATGAATAGGCTTCCGACGCGGTTAGTCTTATCTAGGAGAACAATACCTATCCCCGATGTTTCGTGCCCGTTTGTTCGGATGTAGATGAGTCTATCGATCATCTGTTTACAGAATGCCGTTTTGCAGTTGGAGTATGGCATGAATCTCTTCGTGGTGTAAAATCGGTCCTATTTTTGCTGTTGATTTCGGTGATCTCCTTACTTTTATTGATTTGCAGTCGGGTTGAAAAAAAGTTAATCGAATTCTGAATGGTATTGTTTCGATTTGTTGTTGGGCTATTTGGCGAGAGCGAAATCACAAACTGTTTGAAGGTCCTGATCCAAAGGTCATTGAGGTTTTGGCGACGATTAAGTCTATATCGTTTCTGTGGTTTAAGAGTCGGTCGTTGTATTCGTCTCTAGTTTGGAAAGACTGGGCTAGATACCCATTGTATATGTTGTAATGGTTTTTGTGGCGGTCCTCAGTTTAAGAACGCGCCGGTTTTAATGAAGTTTACTGTTAAAAAAAAAAAGACTTATATTCTTGCATTTTGCATGGACTCCAAATATTTAATACCCAATCCAAAAATAACCCAAATAAACAATTACCCTAGAATCACTAAATGTGTAATATAGAGGCCAATTCTACAATTCTACGGCAACCCTAATTGAAGACCATTAAATTGAGTTAAGAGTTTCTGTATTTGATTTCGAGTTCATTAGTAGTTTGTTACTTTGATCGAGTTTGAGTCAATTTGGACAAGATCGAATTCAGCAATCGGTTTCAGCCATCCTTAGGGCTGCAAATGAACCGAACGAACACGAACAAGGCTTTGTTCATGTTTGTTTGCTAAGGAAATCATGTGTTCACGAACAGTAAATGAAAACTTGCCGAACAAGATTTTTTGTCCGTGTTTGTTCGTTAATAAAACAGTCGTGTTCGTGTTCGTTTGTTAATTTTGTTCATGAACGCAAATGAACACAAAGAAATGTTCATGAACAGAAACAAACACAAACGAACATATACTAACTTGGAGTAAGATATGATTCTTAAGACATCAGCTAGATCCAACCAAAATATAACTAAATTATCCTAACATATTTACCTCACATATATTATTTAGACTGAATTACAAGTTTTGTCCTTTACATTTATACCAGATTTCAAAGAATGTCCTTTAAGTTTAAAATTGACGAGTTTTGTACTTTATGTTCCAAAATCTTGCACGTTGTGTCCTTTTACACTAACCCAGTTAATTTTTTGTCGTTAAATCTGGTTAATCAAGGTTATTTTAGTCTTTTTACCTCTTATATATATTACACTGCCCCCTTTCTAATTCTCATCCACCACCCTGCCGCCCTCAACAACTAACGCCGCCCTCACCTGTCACCGCCCCCACCTGCCACCACCACCCCAACCCCTACATCCAACACCACCCGCTACCACTGCCACAACCAGAAACCCTCACAGATCTGATATGCGAGATAGTAACAATTTGGGCAACACTTAAATCATTTGACTGGTCATCGTCCTCATCGTCTTCATTTCCCCCATTCTCCCTCCTGAACAACCAAAATCACCAGCTTTTTGCCTTGATTCTCAAACATTAACCAACAAAGGTTCTTGGACCAGTCATTTACACTCGAGGATTTAAACGGGATATAGTTCTTGTCTTTCTTACCAAGTTTTTTAGATACCTTTACTAAATTGGAGCAAGGTACCCACCGAATGTTTCTCATTCCCTTGTTCTTTTGAGTCCCGAAACTTCTGGCTACCAAATGACTTTGTTGAGCTCTGATTGGAGGATGAGTCTAACGATGTAGGGCTTTCAAAGGTAGGGGAAGGATCTGGTTGTTTAATGAGAGATGGCTGTTGATTACGGTGGTAGTGGTGGAGGGTGATGGTGGCAGGTGGGGAGTACATGTACAGAGAGGGGGTGGCCTGGATCTCTCCCTCTCTCTCTCTCTCCCTCTCTCTCTCTATATATATATAGGGTGGGGTTAGGATAAAAAAAGATATGTTTTGTGAGAAGGGTGAGAAAGCTTGTGAGGGTGACATGTGACAATGTTTTAATTAAATCTAAAGGGCATTAGAGTAATTATATACATATTCAAGATTATGGAAATTTCAATCTATAATCAATGTGAGATATTTTTAGGATTTTATAATCTCAAAAACGTCAGTGTGTTTTATCAAAAAAACGTCGTGTGTTTTAAATTCATAAGAACTTATTGTGTTTTTATCAAAGACGTCGTGTGTTTTAAACTCATAACAACTTATTGTGTTTTATAAAAAATGTCGTGTATTTTAACACCTATTTGTGTTCTATTAAAACCATATGTTTACAACACCCATTTAAATGTATTGTGTTTTAAACTCATGTTACATACTCATATGACCCTATTGTGTCAGCCCTTAAAACACAATACCATAAACAGTCCTTAAAAACACAAAACACATATAAACAATACCATAAAGATGAATCTATAACAAGAAGATGAACAAAACTTTATTTACTCATAAATTAAAAAAAAAAAAAAAACCCTCTCAAACATTGATTATTTTTGTAATTTTCGAAAATAAAAGCGAAAGTATTGTCCAAATCGTTGAGTATACATATTTCCATCTTAAAGTTTGTTAAAATCATGACAAACTCAAAACTAATTATCAATGGCCAATTATCGACATAATGGAGCAAGAAATATTTGACCAAGTGCTTTGAAACATTAAAAGAATCTTTGAAACTCCCACCGAGGACACAATAAAAAAAAAAGAATCTTTGAAACAGGGACGATGACAGCACAAAATAGAGAAGAATGAGTGTTCTTAATAACAGGGAATAGAGAGAATTGTGGAGAAGAGAGAGAGAGTAGAGAGGGGAAGATCCTAAAATGGGGGATTAAATTAATGAGTTTTTAATACAAATAAAGTGTTTTTACCTATATACCCTAATACCATATATTAATTTAATTAGATTATAGCATATTTACAAGTTTGCCATTAATTTAATCTCATCCATTCATCTATGTGATCTAATGGACACATTTATTTCTCACCCTTCTCACAAAAAACACTCTTTTGTACCCGAACCTCTACCTATATATATATATATATATATATAGGATTTGGATCATTTGAGAACCACTATTTAGGGAGAGAACCAAAGAACCAAGTGTGAACACAAAAACCCCTCCACCAAAAAATAAAAAAAATAATAAAAAAATTATATAACCTAAAAAAATAAAAAAATAAAAAAAGTAAAAACACCAAAATGTTTTTTTAGTGTTAATCTTTCTGAAAAAAAAAATACAAAAAATACAAAAAAAAAATAAAAAAAAACAAAAAAAAATGGCCTTTTACGTCATATTTACGTCATATACCGTATGCACATGTGCATTTCACTATTAGAGCACACTTTTGAATAAATTATCAATTGCCATAATGAAATGATCATTTAAATAGACGTGATATGATATATAAGGTGGAAAAAAATTTATTCAATGATCTTTAAATAAACGCGAAGTGCATTTCACTATTATAGTTAGGTTTTTTTTCATGGGTTTAGCTTTACGGTTTAGTTTTTAGGTATGATGGGAATGGGGTTAGGTTTTTTGGGGTTGTTGGTGAATAAACTTAAAAAAAAACCCTATATAAAACTATAAAATAAGATAATTGTACTACATGCACATGTGCATTTCACTATTATAGTTAAGTTTTTTAATGGGTTTAGCTTTAGGGTTTAGTTTTTTTGGTATGGTGGAAGAGGGGGTATCTTTTTTTGGGGTGGGGGGGGGGATGGGATGGAGCGTTTTGGTTTTTGGGGGGTGTGGGGTTAGCTGCACATGTGCATTTCACAATTGGGGGGGGGGGGGGGGGGGTTGGGGCGGTGTGGGGGATGGGGGTTTTAGGTTTTTAGGGAGTGAGGTGGGTGGGTTTAGGTTTTTAGGGGGTGAAGGTGGGGTTTTTAGGTTTTTTTTGTTTGTGTTGACAATGGTTCTCTGGTTCTCTCCCTAAAGTTGGTTCTCGTATGATCCCTACCCTATATATATATATATATATATATATATATATATATATATATTATAATCATTAAATCATTATATATAATGGTTTTTCTAAGCAATTGGGTAAAAAGACCAATTTACCCACCATTTAACGGTTAAAACTAACTGTGTTAGTGTCAAATGACGTAACGTGCAAGATTTTGGAACATAAAGTACAAAACTCGTCAATTTTAAACATAAAGGACATTCTTTGAAATATGGTATAAACGTAAAGGACAAAGCTTGTAATTCAGTCTATTATTTATTTGGGTAAATAAAAAAAAAATAAAAAATTATAAAAATTATAATCCTATTAAACTATCGAATATAAACGAACACGTTACCGAACGTTCACGAACATAAACGAACGAATGCGGCTTCTGTTCATGTTCGTTCGTTTAACTAAGGAACAAATTTTTTGTTCGTGTTCATCATTTATTAAACAAACGAATACAAACTTACCGCCGAACGGTTCATGAACTGTTCGCTGAAGGTTCAGTTCATTTCAGCCCTAGCCATCCTTAAAATTTTGAAGATGGATTCGAATTCAATTATCGAATTTGAATCCAAGTTTAAAATTTCATATCGATTCAAATCAATATTAAATCCAGCTTCTAAAATTGAAATCTTGAAAACTGTGATTAGTTCGAATATTCATAATCTGAACACCCCTATCTTATTTATGTTTGGATGTCGCTAATTAACCTCTCAATCAGGAGTGGGTCCTGCCATGTTTCGTGGGTTCATGGGAATCTACCCGCTATGGAAAACATAGAAAAAAAATACCGAAAACTTTGTATGATTTTAAAACAATTATTGAAAATCTACCAAAACAACCCACTAAAAATATTTCTAAATTCATCACTTTTCTTAATTAATTTTTCACATCAAGTACAACGCTAAGGGTGGACGGTGTGGTCTGTGATGGCCACCCGTGATTGCCGCGATACTGTGAAACACCAGCCGGCCCATTCAATCACGGCCTCGAAGAGGAAATCTCGTAATGTACATCACGACCATTGGCTGGCTATCCGTTGCTAGCAACGGTCAGTTTTGACCAAATTTAAAAAAAAAAATTACCTACATATATATATATATATATATATATATATATATATATAGGGTAGGGTTAGGGTACAAAAGGTGTGTTTTGTAAGAAGTGTGAGAAGTGATTGTGTCCATTATATCATATTGATGGATTGCTGAGATTAAATTAATGGCAAAGTTGTAAATTGTGTTATAATTTAATTTAATTAATGGGTGGTTAACGTGAGCTTAATCACAATGGGTTTGGATGGGATGTTGTAACACAAAGTTGTGATTAAAACACAATAAGTTCTTATGAGTAGTTCACATGAGTTTAAAAACATAATGGGCTTAAATGGGATTTATATCACAATGGTGATAAAACACACTCAATGTTAAGACGATGATGATAGAATACACTGGATTGTTGAGACTAATGTGATAAAACACACTAGATTGTTGAGACGATGGTGATAGAACACACTTGATTGTTAAAACACAAAGTTGTTTCGATGGTGAAAAAACACACTAGATTGTTGAGACGGTGATGATAAAACACAAACCGATTAAAGGGATTTGAATAAAATCCCGAAAATAACTCCTCCATTATTATTGATTTAATTTACCATATTTATTATGTGAAATTACCTACATGACCTTTAGATTAATTTAAAATAATGCCACATATCATCGTAGGAAGCCTTTTCACCCTTCTTACAAAACTTAGCTTTTGTACGTGAACCTCTACCTATATATATATATATACATACTCACACAAATTTACCCATTCAAACACACTCAAAAATCTTCTTCTATACACAAAAAAAATAAAATAAAAAAAATCACCAAATTCAACTCATCATGGTTACTTGGACGCAAGAGGAAGACAATGCGTTAGTGATTGCATACGATACCGTACACCCCAATGACGCATCAACTAGCACCGGTCGGGGTCGTGGTCGTGTTCGTGGACAGAGCAACGCTCCGAACTGGAAAAAAGTTTTTACCGAGTTTAGTCAACTTGTCGGGGAACACAACGTTCGTGTGATTCAATCTCTCACAAGAACGCGGACCTCCAATCAAAGTGTCAAAATTTCGAAAATTTATTTAAAAAAACGGTGAATAATAACCCAACGAAACCGAAGATGTGCAAGTTGACTTTGCTCAAATCGACTACGCGGCTGAGTTCGGGGTTGATTTTCAACATTTTTCGGCGTGGCGAAAGTTACGCCTAAATTTTATTAGGTTTTTACTAATGTTTGTATTTTTTAGTAGTTTTTATGTATTTGTAGTATTGTGTTATTTTTTTAAGTTTTTATTTTATTTCTAGTATTGTGTTTTTATTTTAATTTAATGTTTTCATTTCTAGTAGCGTGTTTTTATTTTAATTTTAATTTAAACCTATTAAATTAAATAAAAACATTACATTTAAATAAAAACATTACATAAATAAAATCATTACATTTAAATAAAAACATCTACATCTACATCTACACTATATAATAAAAACAAACACATGAGGGACACATGACACTCCTTTATGAATTCTGTCATTTTATTATTTAATTTAATACAATAAATTCAAATTTAATTATAATAATTGATTTGCAAAAGCATATTATAAATTTATTAAAATGAATTTTATAAATTACATAATATTAATAATTAAAGCTAACAAATAGTTATGTTTCACTTATTTCATTTTTGGCACATTTTTTTTTGCTTTTTTTATTAACTTTTTTTTTCCTATTTTGACCACCAAATTTTTATTTAAGTTTTTTTTATTTCATTTTTGCCACATATTTTTTTTCTTTTTTTATTAACTTTTTTTCCCATTTTGACCACCAAATTTTTATTTAAGTTTTTTTTTTCATTTTGGCCACACAATGTTTTTTTACTTTTTGTTTAAGTTTTTATTTTCCCGTTTTGGCCACCAACTTTTATATTAAGTTTTTTTTTCTCATTTTGGCCCCGACATAATGCGTTTTTTTACCCGATTTCACACGGGTTTGGTTTTTGTTCGTTTATTATCCATATATTTAACGACCACGGAATGAATAGCTGCTTCACTCTAACGTACGCAGCCGGCTACCGACCACATCTACACTGCGCCATCTCCACCATGTGCCGCGGACCGCGGGAAATTCCTGGTATTCTCCGCGTAGCCACTGCCACTTTTGTATTTTCTCATTGTCCACGGTTAGTCTTAATGCCTTTGTCGGTTACCAAAATCCGCATTAACACGTCATGTGAAAAACGCGCAACGCGCGTATCACCGACCACATCTACCGTGCGCCATCTCCACCATGTGCCGCGTACCGCGGGAGATTCCTGGTAAAATGATGCTATTATCAGGGATGCTTACCATAGAAATTTCACGAGCATACTTAATAATTTAGGTGGAAAGTTTATGTATGATAAACTAATATCACGAACACAATGAAAATTGATTTAGGTTTGATTTGGAATTTGAAATGTCGCAACGCTATGTCATCACTTAATTATTTTTAAAAATTCATATTTTAGCCGCCGCAACGCGCGGCTGGATAAAAACCAAGTTATATTAATAATCATAGTTGTAACGGAAATTAGTAATAAAAGAAAACAGAAAACACATGATTATTTTTACAATATTTGATCTTATATATCTACATCTACATCTACACTATATAATAAAAGAAAACACATGAGGTACACATGACACTCCCTCATTAATTTTCTCATTTTATTATTTAATACAATAAATTCAACTTTAAATATAATAATTGATTTGCAAAAGCATATTATAAATTTATTAAATTGAATTTTGTTAATTATATTAATAATCATCTACATCTACATCTACATCTACATCTACACTATATACATCTACATCTACATCTACATCTACATCTACACTATATAATAAAAGAAAACACATGAGGGACACATGGCACTCCCTCGTGAATTCTCTCATTTTATTATTTAATTTAATACAATAAATTCAAATTTAATTATAATAATTGATATGCAAAAGCATATTATAAATTTATTAAAATGAATTTTATTAATTATATTAATAATCATAGTTGTAACCGAAATCATTAATAAAAGACAACACATGATTCTGTTTACAATATTTGATCTTATATATCTATATCTACATCTATACTATACTATATAATAAAAGAAAACACATGAGGGACACATGACACTCCCTCATAAATTCTCTCATTTTATTATTTAATACAATAAATTCAAATTTAAATATAATAATTGATTTGTAAAAGCATATTACAAATTTGTTAAATTGAATTTTATTAATTATATTAATAATCATAGTTGTAGACAACGTCTCCGGCGAGAGTATCGCCGGAGATCGGAAGGTCCGACAGCTTCGTTAGGATAACCACCACCCATATCTTTGAATGTTTGAGTGATAATTGTGAATTAGAAGAAGGATTTGGTGTTGTATTTATAGGGTTAGAAAAGTAGCCGTTTGAATAATAATTTTTTAAAATATTTAAATAATTTTTTAAAATATTTAAATTATTATTTTAAATATTTAAATATTTTTTTATTAATTAAAATGTAATGTTTTTATTTAAAAAAAAAATTAGTAATGAAATGTGAACACCGTCACATGAGTTTAATGATAGAATATGATAAAATGTGATAGAATGAGGTTATACAAAATAATTGGATGTGATAATACGATTTGATAAATGTGAAACCACCCTTGTGGCCTAATAGTTTTTAGGCTACCTTCCATCGAGAACCCTTTACTAAATCTAGTTGTACCTTTTTTCCTTATAAGGAATGAAAAACCTCTGACATCAACTTTTGTAGTACATCTGCTACCTCTACCTCGTACATCCATCTTTAATTGGGTTGGTGCATTTTAGGTAAGCACTTATTGTTCAAATATTAAGTAAATCTTCAAAAACAATTAATTAACAATATTGTATATAATGTTGGTGATCTCAAAAACCTTTGTTCATTATATTTGTAGCTAGTTGAATATAATGGAAGAATTGACGCTTGTAACATTGCTACGAGCAGTATGGCTCCTTGCAACTTTGCCTATTATTGCAGCATGGTTTCCGTTGCCTGGCCTTGGTTGGTTACGTAGACCTTTGTTGGCTTTCGCTAAGAGAGGCAAGATTTTGCAGTCCAACAGTACTGTGAGTGCATATTTACACCGACCATCCTTTCATACTCTTTTGTCTATATATATAACCATTTAAATTTGCCTTAATATGTTTAAAATTCTATGTACGTGTGCATATATTTCAGAATCTAACCGTGCCTCAGAGATTCTTTACTCACTTTTATGTGGTGGGGGTTTTGTGGACGACAACGCTGCTAGTTGCAGTATGGTTTTATGCAATCACAATTGATCAGCAGGACGAATCTTTGCAGACGAGAGGACATTTGTACGATGTTTGGCTATCCGTTTTTATGCTTTTGCTGTTGGAAGCTCAAGTTTTGCGACGCTTTTACGAGTCCTTCAACGTTTTTAACTACAGTCCATCTGCTCGAATGCATATCGTTGGTTACTTCGTGGGAGTATTGTAAGTTTTACGTACATCTCCACAACTATTTATTTCTCCCAAAATAGTGTTAATACTGAGAAGTTGTGGATCGAATGGTGACGGTTCAAATGAGATCTCGGTAAAAAACCATTCAAATTAAAAAAATACCCATTAATTATTATGAGTGTAGTGTTGTAGAACTAGTTAGGCGTTTGTCAGCCGCTGGGTACGTACAACCTAAAAAACTATATTTACAACATCTTGATGACTAACATGTAAAACATATGTCGATTTTAATTAAATATTAAAAGTTGGAGGATGAAAAATGCATGTAGTTAAAAAAAGTAAAAAAAAGAAAAGAAAGAGAAAATATTTTTTAAAACCTAATTTTCAGCCCCACACCTCATCTCTCTCCTTCATCGGAAGAAGCCGCCACGAGAAAGTCACCGAAATTGACCGGCGTTTTGGTCCGACTAGGGGCGATTTAGTCCGACGGGGCCCAAGTTGGACTGATTACCAATTAATTGACTGATTAATTAATTGACTGATTGATGATTAGTAGATGGCCGACTAGCGATTAATTGCAGACTAGTTGCGATTTTTAAAACACTGATTATTGTCAAAATACAATATAATTTTTTTACGTGTTCAAATTTAAATGCATTCAAAAATCTAAAAGAAGTAAAATACCATTCTATAAACATAACCAATAAATATCATGGATAAAAAAAATGCTAGTTGATATGGAATAATTTTTAAAAAAAGTTACAAGTAAAAAAGTTTATGTAAAAAAGTTTATTAACGTTTAAAAAGACAAGATGGACTTTCATGTGGGTTTCTAAATTTAAAAAATGTTGAATTTAGCTTTATATTATTAATCCAACTAGTGGTTTAGCTTAGAGTCGCAATGCGACGCTTCAAATCAAATATAAAACGTAACCTTCTAAACACTTGATAAAGCCGTAAGCAAAACAATTTTTTTAATACCAACCAATCTAACATACACATGACATCAACTTCTTTAATAAAACTTATATACAACTTAACATGAAATCTCAAGTACAATCATTTAAAAAAAGCACCTATAAGTGGAAAGCAAATGGCACTTTGTGAGGCTACAATGACAACTGTGTGCATCATTTTAATAAGGTTTACAGTAGTCAACTTGATATAATGTACGAATTCAACCAGCAGCGAACGGTACTTACGAATGCAATCCAACTACAAGATAGTTGAACAAAGGCGCATCATTCTATGTGAACAAAATCAAAATAAAATACAATTATAAATTCAAAATAAATTTAAATTCATCAACAAAAGGTGCTAGTAAAATTGGTATCAACTTGGATGGATGAGAATTAATCAATACCATACCTCTTCCTGCCAACATGCACATCGCCTTCGCGTAAGCCACATATCTACATGAATCAAAAATAAAAAAAATCAGTATGTAAGCAAACATAACCCTAAAATCGATGCGATACCTTAATTGATGGACAAAGAAGTAAGATCACATGACATAAAAACAAACTAACATAATCAAAATTTTTTTTATTAATGTTCACTTTTTAATATTAACAACCCCTTCCAACTGCGGTTTCTAACCAGAAGATTCACAGGCGTACCCCAATCCAAATTCCAATATTAATAGACCTTGCAAACTCACGTTGACACAATCAGATTCAGGTCAATAAATTATGATTCGTTAGTACGTAAAAGAGGGCTAAAAAAACTTACATCATTGCCGGTGGAACCAATAATTAGTATAATACCAATGTCTCCCTTAAGAGACCCAGACCCATGGCTGCAGTTTATATGGTCGCTTTTTCTACAGCATCACAGTAGCCACGCCAATGTTAAATCATCATCATCATCGCCTCACCCATAAAGACCTCAATGACAATACAACAACGAACCAAGGCAACAACCAACCATCGCGTCTCTCGGATGAGCGAGACGTCGCCTTCATCGAGTGTAACCCACAATCTCAAGCACACGTAATCGAAATCATTGTTAACTCGCAATCATAAGAAAACATCAAAACAAAACAATCACAGACAAATAAAAAAAAGTGTTTCATTCAAGTACTATGTAACCTTATAATTGGCATGAAAATGGAGCAGAAATACATTTTCCATTTTCTTAATTGATACATAAGCAAATGCTAAATAATATGGTGAATTTGGTACATGTGAAACATGGTCATGGATAACACATTTTTTTATTCTACAGAGAATGAACACATACATGAACTTGAATTTTGGTCATTTTTTTTAATATCTTATTCTTTTTATTGTTTAAAAGCTAATAAGTAAAAATATTTTTCCTACTCCAAGTACAAATCATAAATCCTCCTCCAGAGATGCCATCTTCTATGAACCACACCAACTTCCTGTAAATTAAATTTAGCGAAAACAATTTACATACATAATTTTATTTTATCTCAAATTTATTATATTTTTTGGAACTGCTGGCAAATTATTATGTTGGCATACCTTTCCACCTACTTCTGCATAGATAGAACTGGTTATCCACCAAAAAGCCCTTCGTACCTAGACGTTAACAGCTGAGTTAAGCCTGATAAATAGGCGGCTTGGGTCGGTTCACACGGGTTCTGTCAAACTGGGCTTAGGTTGGAACAGGTCATTTTATGGAGGCTAGTGGAGACGGCAATACATTAATAATCAAAGCAGTCTAAATAATACATCTAAAGACATAGTAAAGCCAATAAAATCACATGATAAGTGATATAACTAAATAATATATGCCCCGTAGTCTTACCCTGAACAGCTCGTTACCATAGCCATCGGTTATAGTAGCAACAAAAGGTCGCCTCGTTTGAAGCAACTGAAAATGCAGCAAGAGATTCATCAAATGATCACATTTAGCAACCAACATGCAGATATAACATAAAGTATTCATTTTTTTGGTAAAAAATTCTATGTTTCTTTAATAATTAAATGAGTAGAATCCCATAATATTTTTCTAAGAACTTCAAAATATTAAAAGGGTTGCGGAATAAGAACTTGAACAGGGGCGGACCTAATGAAGAAGCAGGTGCCGCGTCCGTTGCGGCTCAACTTCGCGCGCATAGTGGAAAATTAGTGTAAAATTTGTTTTTTTTTTACGAAAATTGGAAAACGTTGCTACTAAAATGAAAAAAAATGAAAAACGTTACTACTAAAAAACTTTTCTATATCCGCCACTGAACTTGAACTACGTATGCTAACATACTTGTCTGGCAATGACATTGCTCTTCTCGCGGATAAAACCTGCAGGCTGAAATTAAAATACCATAGATAAACACATGTTTTAATTTTACATTAATCAAAAATTAAAAAAGAAAACGGAAATGGAAAATACCACTTGTGGGTTGCTGACATCAACTATTGCATATCTGTTCTCCTATAATATTACACAAAATCATTTTTATATATAAAGTGCAAAATGATAAAAAGATGAAGCGCTTTGATTACTGGTGAAAAAATGTTTTTACCTGTTCAAAACCAAGCGTGAGGTTGGCCCATTCTATGTCCCTAGTAATAAGCAAATCAGATCTTGAAAGAAGAGGCGCAATCCAAGCCTGTAAGAACAAATACATTAATATCATTAGTCTTGAATGCAAAGCATTCCTAAACTTATGTAAGGGAACGCCTAAACGTGGAACTTTAATCTCCTCAACTTACCTCCTCCGGAGATGAATACTCTCGAGACTCTGTGGCAACTTGTCTGTAATCATAATGTCCATCGCTAGTTACAGAACTACCATGTAAACCTTTCATGTCCAAAACAGGTTCATGTTTGATCGCACGTTCAATAATTTTTTGTGTCCTCTTCTCACGGATAAACACATAAATGACTTTTGGTAACTGTCATACGCTGGAGGCGTTTAACGTGTCGTATAATCAGCTCACAGGACCCCTGCCTTCGTCTGGGATCGCGTTTTCAAGCCTGCGGTAGTTCAAAGAATAATCGTCGGGCACGTGCAATCAACCGTTGCACAAAATGGAAGAATCAAAGTTGAAAAGATTGAAAGTTGGAGTCCTAATGTTGAGGCCTACCTGTTGGACGTCTAGAGCCAGGCGAAAACCGTTGCACACCTGCGACCGGAGTAGCGAATCAATCAACTGTTGGATTGCGACCTCTCGTGATGGCTGAGTTGTCTGATCGGTTGATCAGAGTGCTGACTCCGTCTGCCTTCTATTGATTGACCCCTTAAGTCGCCCCCTCGACTCATTTCCAGTCACAACTGATAATAATCAACCTCCAACAACCATCAATTAATCACCTTCGTTTAACATCTGCAACATCAATTCAGTTGGAGTAACCATCTGTTAGAAAAATGCAAAACAAAGGGTTTAAAAGCAACATTGGAAATTTTAGGTGAAGCCAAGAACATGAATCAGATATCAAATAATCTTCGACACAGAACTTTATCAAATTGTCATTTAGAAGATTAAAAGGTAATAGAGATCAACATATGAAACAAATAGACTAAAAAATAAAACAGAAATCTAGCATAAAATTAGGGAAAATAAGCATAAGGATTAAAGAAAAAACTGAGTAGGAAAAATCTCAAGAAACATTGTCAGGTTAAGATATCACGCCCATCCGCAAACACAAAGAGTTATGTGCTAGCTGTAGTTATTCAAAATCAAGCATCAAATATAACAATAGTAAATTCCAACATCACCGCCATATTCAATTAAAATAACTACAACCAAACACACGTACAATGACCTTTTAAATATCAATTTAAAAAATCAAATTCTCACCAAACAATACCATAAGCTCCTCTACCAAGGTCAGCTCTGAAAAGGCTAATATTGTTTGAATGAATAATCAAGCTACAAGGCCATCCCTTATATAGGGAGGATACAATAATGCTACATCAATGCTAGTCAATGCTAGCAATAAACAGGGATGCGAGAGTCATGGGGTGACTTTGTCAATTATCCTAAAATACAATGTTTACAAATATATACTCTAATAGTCCCCCGCAGTTTAAGCGTCATAAGAATGGACACTTAAACTGGATCGAAAATCTTCAAACAGCGTGCGAGGCAATCCTTTAGTAAAAATATCTGCATATTGGGATGAAGATGGCACGTGGAGGACTTTAACTTGGCCGATTTGAACCTTTTCGCGAACAAAATGGATGTCGAGTTCGACATGCTTGGTACGTTGATGTTGCACCGGATTTTCTGACAGGTAGACGGCAGAAACATTGTCGCAGTAGACTAGAGTGGCCTTTGTAATTGGGACATGAAGTTCGAGTAGAAGGTTTCGTAGCCATGTTGTTTCGGCGACAGCATTCGCAACACCTCTGTATTCTGCTTCAGCACTGGAGCGAGAAATTGTCGGTTGCCTTTTAGATGACCAGGAGATGAGATTATCGCCTAGGAAAACGCAATAACCCGAAGTTGAACGCCGAGAGTCCGGGCAGCCTCCCCAGTCCGCATCAGAGTAGGCGGTGAGGGCCGTGGATGAGGAGGCGGAGATATGTAAACCATAGTCTAGAGTGCCCTGCAAGTAGCGCAAAATGCGCTTGAGATATACGAAATGGGGTTCCCGAGGAGCATGCATGAATAGGCAGACCTGTTACACAGCATATGTGATGTCGGGACGAGTGAATGTTAAGTATTGAAGGGCACCAGCAAGGCTACGATATAACGTGCCATCTTCCATGAGAGCACCAGCTGAAGCACTTAATTTGGATGACGTGTCACATGGTGTGGCACATGGTTTGCATCCCGTCATGTTGGCCCGATGTAAGATATCCCGAGTGTACTGAGCTTGAGATAAAAACATGCCTTTGGAGTGACGGGTAGCTGTAATACCGAGAAAGTGATGAAGGGCCCCTAGATCACTCATAGCAAATTCTCTGGACAAGGATGTAATTATGGAACGTAATAAAGTAGGATCTGAGGCAGTTAATATGATGTCATCTACATACAATAATAAATAAGCAGTGCGGTTCCCACTTTGAAAAATAAATAGAGATGAATCACTGTAGCTGCTCCGGAACCCATGAGACAGTAAGAATGTAGAAAATCTTGTGTACCAAGCCCGTGGTGCCTGTTTGAGGCCGTACAAGGATTTTTTGAGTCGGCAAACATGATTGGGAAATCTTTTATCAACGAAACCTGCGGGTTGATGCATATAAACAGTTTCATCCAGATGTCCGTGTAGGAATGCATTTTTCACATCTAGTTGATGAATAGGCCAATTTTTAGAGACTGCCAAGCTCAAAACAGTACGAATAGATGCTGGTTTGACAACGGGGCTGAATGTTTCATGGCAGTCAATGCCAACCGTCTGAGACTTGCCATTAACCACGAGACGGGCCTTGTATCTCTTGAGAGAGCCATCAGATTTAAACTTGTGTCTGAACAACCACATGCATCTAATGATCGGCGTCCCAACTGGTTTAGGTACTAGCTCCCAAGTATTGTTAACCTGCAACGCACTAAATTCATCGGTCATAGCATTAAGCCAATTAGGATCCGAAAATGCCTTGGTGTAAGTGGATGGTAATGGAGAGATGGAAGGGGTGGACAGGTTGTATTTTGGGTTGGGTTTAGAGATACCGTCCTTAGCACGAGTGACCATGGGGTGTTGGGAAGTGGTTGGATGGGGGTTGTGGGCCGGTGGGTTATGGGCTGGCGCAGGCGGGTGCGTGGGTGGTGATGGATGGTTGGGCTGTCCGTTTGTGGAATGGGCTGGAGTGGATGTAGTAGATAATGGGCTGGTTGGGGAAGTTGTGGGCGAGGGTGGGTTAGAGGTTAGTGGATCAGTTTGTGGTGATGTGGTGTTTGTTTGTGTGGGCTGCGAGTGAGTGTGGAATGGGTAGGTGTCTTCATCCAAGAAGTGGTATGAGGACTGAGGTAAAGGTGAGGAAAAGGGAAAGTCATGCTCATCAAACACAACGTGACGCGATATGTGAACGCGTCCGGTACTTGGATCAAAGCATCGGTATCCTCGAAAATTAGGAGGATAACCAAGAAAAATGCAACGAGTTGATCGAGGGAGGAGTTTGTTGGTTTGTGTAGCGGAAGCATTTGGGTAGCACGCGCATCCAAAGACTCGTAGATGGTCATATGTTGGATGTCGTTGGTAAAGGGCAAAGGCCGGGGTGTTGTTGTGTAATTTTGTGGTGGGTAAAATGTTGTGGAGGTAGGCGGAAGCATGAAGTGCTTCAACCCAAAAGGTGGGTGGGAGATGAGCATGGGTAAGGAGAGCGCGAATAATATTATTTAATCTTCTAATCATGCGCTCAGCTTTGCCATTTTGTGGGGATGTTTGAGGACATGAGAAACGAAGTACCATGCCCTGTTTGGCGGCAAAATTCTTGAAGTGGTGATTATCGAATTCAACACCCAAGTCACATTGAAAAGTTTTAATGAGACAATTAAATTGGGTGTGTATCAATTTGTGAAATTTTACAAAAGTGTCAAAAGTTTCGGATTTATATTTGAGGGGGTAGACCCATACATGTTGGGTAAAATTGTCTATGAGTACCATATAATATTTGTAACCGGATTTGCTAAGAACCGGTGAGGTCCAAAGGTCACAATGCAATAAATCAAACGGTGCAAAAGTAATAGACATAGAATCATGAAATGGCAAACGCTGGCTGTTCGCAATCTGACAAGATGAGCAAACAAAATTACCAGTTTTATTACATCGAATAAAATTATTGCGAGAAAGAAAATCTAAAACAGCGTGGCCAGGATGACCAAGCCGGTTGTGCCAAGGAGTTGTTGCCGAAGTGGAAATAAAAGCATAAGATGGTGGTGTGAATGGGTAAAGGTCCCCCGTGCTGTCATGCCGAGAAAGGAAGGTACCTGTCTTGAGATCCTTCAAAGAAAATCCAAAAGGGTCAAATTCAACACTAACTTGATTATCACGAGTAAATTTTCGGACAGATAATAAATCTTTAATGACAGTTGGTGAATGAAGGACATTATTTAAATGATAGGTTTTATTAGAGACGGTGTGAAGGCTATTACCGGATCCATTTATTGGCAATGGTTGGCCATTACCGACAAGTATAGTGGTTGAGGAAACAGACAAGGGAGTAGTAATTTTACCAGCGTGGGCCGTGATATGTGAGGATGCTCCAGTATCCATATTCCAAGTCTGATCTGCATAGTCATGAACCTGCATCATAGATAGAGCCGTGCCAATGTCAGATGGAGCGAGTGCGTTATACGCATTTGGATCAGTGAATTGGGCCGGTTGGTTTTGGACCGATCCAGAAGGGTTTTGGGCCGGCTGGTATGGGGGGCATTTGGGCTTGTTGGTAGGCCATATGGGCCTGATTGTACTGGACTTGTGACTGTGGGCCTTGAGAATTGGTTGGAGCCCATGCTTGTGATGGATATGGAGTAGGAGGCACATGCCACTGTTGGGCCGGTTGGTTTGTTGGGGCATAATTAGGAGCCGGCTGTTGAACAAAGCTGCCTTGTTGTTGCTGACCATAATTGCCCGATTGTTGCTGCCACCATGGTGTTTGACCATTGGTCTGTGCTCGAGAACGGCCACGTCCACGGCCGCCGCGGTAACCACGGCCACGGCCACGTGGATGGTTGGGATCATAGGGAGGATAACAGGTTGGGTCAGTGGTATTTTGGGAGTGCGGAGGTGGGTTCTGGTTATGGTTTTCAGCAGCAGATTGGTTCGCGGGAGTGGAGACAAGAGCCGATTGGTTTTGGTTTTGGCGAGCAGCTTGGCGTTGGGCTTCCTTCTGCAAAGATTCGCGAGCCTCATCCACGTAGGGCTGTTGTGGTTAATGAGGGCCGCGGTGACATCGTACTCCGAGGGGAGTCCACGCACGAGTTGCATTACAAGTCTTGGCTCGCTTACGGGGAATCCAACATCGCCTAATTGATCCGCAATCTCCTTAAGTTTCTGACAATATTCATCAAGAGAAGCACAAGCATTAAGAGTAAGGTTAGTAAAATCATGTTCAAGGGTTGTCGCTCGAGAGCCTTTATTATTCAAAAATAGGCCCGCGAGCTTGACCCAAGCCGACCGAGCCGTAGCGTCGGATTCACCAATTATTTGTTTCATATAATAGTCGGACAATGTTGCATATATCCACTGAAGGATAAGTGCATCAATTTCAAACCAAGCTGCATATCGTTCATCATCTTCACTGGGCGGTTCCGTACCGTCGATATGATCCAACACCTTGTATGCCTTGGCGTGTAACTTGAAAAGTTTCACCCAAGACGAATACGTAACGTTGGTTCCATCAAGAGTACGGACCTTTGACTGAATGTTCGAAACAGTGTAGGCGGGGTGAAGTGAGGTGTGTTTGGAGTCGGCGTTAAGGTTGCTTGATTCGGAGCCTTGGTTGTCCGACATACTTCCTGTCGAAAAGAAGAAGAAACAGAAATGTGGTGTGTGGCCGAAGGTTTTTCAAGAGCAATGGATTTGCTCTGATACCATGAAAAGGCTAATATTGTTTGAATGAATAATCAAGCTACAAGGCCATCCCTTATATAGGGAGGATACAATAATGCTACATCAATGCTAGTCAATGCTAGCAATAAACAGGGATGCGAGAGTCATGGAGTGACTTTGTCAATTATCCTAAAATACAATGTTTACAAATATATACTCTAATAAGCTCGGAGCCTCGGACTCATCTATTAAAAGCCTGTCACTGCTAACAAACAAACATTAGATTAAACGTTACTAAATCCCACTCAAACAATTCACAAACCCCTAAACCACCCATCAAAATCAGTTCTTGAATCTATATTCCCAACGAAAGCTTCAAACTTTCATTTAAAATCTCATATTTCTTTATCACAGCCAAAAAGAGGAACCTATCTTCTACGGAATTTTCCCATATCTCCATCTAAAGTTCTCATCAAAATATTTGTCTAGAAAGCAAGATTTAATAAACTCAAATGGGTATTCAAAAACCCACGGTACAGGAGTTGACCAAAAAACTTTCAAGATTTTACCACGGAATAATGAAAGGTTGTTCTAATTCCGTTGTTTCTGTTCATGAACATTGCAAAATTTATGACCAATATAAGCCTTGAGCAAAGGCGGTCAACAAATTGGAAGCCGTATTCAACTATTGGGTTTATTTAAGTTGCGTAAGTTACCTGATCGCTGTCGGAGCTCCTATTCTGTCACCGGAACCCTAAGCTCGTAGCAGGAGTTGGAGGAGAAACAAAACCCTAACCATCAATCCCTAGCAGGAGTCGAGGGCATGCGACGGAGGCTTCACAGCTGCCAACGATCGAAGATAAGAAAGAAGAAGAATAGAGAAAAAGGTTGAGCGGATGTGGTGTCTGGTATTATGAAAAGTTTCTCTTTAACACACGTATGTATGCACGTGTATAGCAGATAGGTAGCCAGCTGTATGAAAAAGGTATTATTATTATAACCAGGTCAACTGGGAAAAAAATTACAAAACCGGTGTATAGTACCGGATTCGAACCTGATTGCTCTTGCTAACACAACAACCACCTCACCACTACACCACACACATAACATCTTAACCAGATTCAGATCTAATTATATTTAACAGATACTTGAAATGTACTGTTCATTTGCAATTACTGTTCAATCAGTTTATACATTAATATAGTTTAATTTAATTTAATGAATCAATCAATCTAGTTAAAACACATATTATAATTTTTTTCACTCATTTAATCTCATTTATTCATTACTCTAAAGTCTAATCTATTGATCCACACTTTTTATATTCGGAAGTTAAAAAACTTTGTGTCTGATTGATATTAACTTCTTAAGCTAAAGGAAATCCTTTTTATATTCTTGTTTATCTTTTCTTTGCGGTTCTGAAGATCCTTTGTTGATTGAAATAATCTTTGTTACATCAGTTACTATATCGCAACTCCACTATCTCTGTGTTGTACTATTACACCTGAAGCGTTCGACTTTGTGAAGAATCTGGATATTACGGAATTCAAAATGTCTAAAACCAAGCTTGATGTATGGTTGTTTCTTACTCCTTTGTTGAGGCTTCGATGGTATGCGTGGATAGGTGCAGCTATATTCTTATGGGGTTGGCTACATCAATTTCGTTGTCATGTAATTCTTGTGAGTTCGCCTTGCCACTATCTTTTTGTTTTGAAAAATTTGTATATTGTATATTATCTTAAAAAGCATGGTCGGTGCTACATATCAAACCCACCTTGGTGAAAACCAAGTTTGCCACCAAATCAAATTGAATTTCAAATTCAATTCAATTATTTTTGTAACCTCTTTTGTATTTAGTTAATGTCTAGTCAAAGTCAAATAGTTTCTAGTCTTTTATATTTAGTTAATGTCTAGTCAAAGTAGTTCCTAATTTCTAGCCTTGTATTCACTAATCTTTAGGCTCTTTTATTGTATATATTGATATCTCCAAATCAATGAAAAAACACACTTTGATACTTTTACATAGTATCAGCCAGGTTTTACAAAACCTAAACTTTCTTCTTCATCGTCCCACTACTTTCTCACAATGTCTTTTGTTGATAATGTTATACACCAACATTCTTCTAAATTGTGGTCTTCACGATCACCTTACAACAGCCTTGGCCTGCTTCTCACACCCACTTCCGCTACAAATAAGCATCCCTCTCTAGGCAACTATCAATGGTGTTTCACTAAGGGCCACTCACTATCCTCCTACCCAAACTTTAAGAAAACTCACCCTAATATCACCCCTCCAACTTACAACTAAAACAACACCCAAACTAAACCACAAGCACAGATGATGGCAACACACCTTACTATGGATTCTGATTTATCATGGCTAAAAGATAGTGCTTCTTCTCACCACATTACTAATGATCTTAGTGCACTCTCTATGCATAGAACATACGATGGTACTGAGGAACTTATCATCGGTGATGGTTCGTCCCTTATTCTCACATTGGCACCATCACTCTTTATTTTTCTAATGTACCCATTGTTCTTAAAAATGTTCTTTGTGTTCTTTCTATCTCTCGTAACATCATATCTATCTCTCGCTTATGCCTTGATAACAATATACTAATCTTATTTTTCTCTTCTTATTTTGTCATCAACGACTTTCCTACTCGCCGAACCATTCTTCGGGGAATCACTAATCATGGTCTCTACGCACTCTCATCAACTAAGTCTCCTCAAGCTTTTTACTTGCAAACCACCAACAAGTCTTCATGGCATCACCGCCTAGGACATCCAAATTCCGGTGTTTAAAGCAATTAGCCTCCTTTGCTCCATTTATTTCTAGCAAGCATGAATCATGTAATTCTTGCTGCATCAATAAAAGTCACAAACTTCCCTTTCATTCATCCTCTTTAACTTCTAATACACCTCTAGAATTAATCTTTTCTGATGTTTGGTCATCTCCAATTACATCTTTTGATGGTTACAAATACTACATATTTTTTGTTGACCATTTCACAAAATACATTTGGATTTATCCATTAAAACATAAATCAGACTCTCTTAATACTTTCATTTGATTTCAAAACCTTGTTGAGAATTTTTTTTAAAACCAAAATCAAACAATTATTTTCAGACAATGGTGGAGAATACAAAAACCTATCCTCTCACCTAGCCTCTTGTGGCATTTCTCATCTCACATCTCCTCCTCACACACCTGAACACAATGGCTATGTCGAACGACGTCATCGCCACATTGTCGAAACCGTCCTATCACTACTTTCTCATGCTAAAATGCCTCTAAAATTTTGGCCTTTTGCCTTCACCACCGTCGCTTATCTCATAAATAGATTACCCACCCCCACCTTAAATAATGATTCTCCTTATTTTCGCATTTTACATATCTATCCAAACTATGAAAAACTTCATAGTTTCGGTTGCTTACCATACCCTTGGTTACGACCATACTCAAAACATAAACCTGAGTCTCGGTCAAAACCGTGCATTTTTATTGGCTACTCATCCTCTCAAAGTGTTTTCCATCTCCTTGATCCCCTCACTCATCGGATCTACACTTCCCGTCATGTCCACTTTCATAACCATATCTTTCCCTATGAATCCCTTTATCAAACCTCTACTTTCATCTCACCCTCACCCGACACTTGGTTACCCCTCACCACACAATCAATTTCCCTTTCTACACCTTCTTCCACTCCTCAAAATTCAACCCCTTCCAATCCCACTACCACTGCTTATACACCTTCTTCCAACCAAACCCACTCCACCGAACCTCCTCAACCACACACTGAACCCTCTCAACCACCCACCGACCCTCCCACCAATACAAACCCAATGCTATACACACCCCCTCTGAGTTATCCTCCTCTTCTCAACCTACCGAAACAATTCCCTCCCCTACACCCGAATCAACTACTTCTCATCGAACTCGTAAACCGAACCCAAAGTATCACAACTCTGACTTTGTCTTATATCACTCTACCACTCACACCCTTCCCGATCCCACTACCATTACCCAAGCCCTCAAACAACCATTATGGCGAAAAGCCATGCAATCCGGGTTTGACGCTCTCACACGTAATCAAACTTAGACACTCGTTCCTCCCGATAATACTCCTAACCTTGTTGGATGCAAATGGGTCTACCGCACTAAATTCAAACCTGATGGTTCGGTGGACCGCCTAAAAGCATGACTTGTTGCTAAAGGCTTTCATCAAAGTCCCGGTTTAGATTATGTTGAAACTTTTAGTCCCGTGGTTAAACCCGCCACCTTACGCCTCATCCTTTCCATAGCCACTTCTTTCAATTGGCCTCTACGCCAACTTGACATTAACAATGCCTTCTTATAAGGTACTCTAACCAAATCGGTTTATATGTCTCAACCACCCGGCTTCGTGGATCCTTCCCACCCTACACATGTTTGCAAACTTAGAAGGCTATCTATGGTCTTCGTCAACCCTCCGTGCTTTGTATGATGAACTCAAACACTATCTTTTATCAGTTCACTTTAAACCTTCTATCTCCGGTCCCTCTCTCTTCATTAACAAAGTCACGTCTTCTCCCATCTTCATCCTAGTTTACGTTGATGATATAATCATCACCGGCGCAAATCCACGAATAAAACATAATATCGATGACCCCGTTTAAGATAATGGGAGAGGTCCAAACATCACTATGTGCAAGATCAAATGGCATAAACGTACTTGCATTAAGATGCAACAAATGGAAGTCTAGTGTGTTTCCCAAAAATACAAGCAGTGCAAATTTTATTATTTAAAGAACCACAAGAAATTAAACTAGAAGTTTTTAAATTTTGCAAAATAGCCGGGCCTGGGTGACCGAGCCGTTGATGCCAACCAAATGTCTTGAGAACAGTTTCATAGGTAGAGAAAGTGATGAGGTTGGTGATGTTGGACGGGCTGAGAGTGTAGAGATCCCCCGAGCTATTGCACCGTAGGATAGGTTTCTTGGTCTGAATGTCCTTCACAATAAAACCATACGGGTCAAATTCAGCAGACAATTGATTATCAGTTGTAAAACGACGAACAGATATAAGGTTTTTAACTAGGTTAGGAGCATAAAGAAAATTACTGAGTTTAAACGGCGGGAATGGTGGTGGTAAGGTAATGTTGCCTTGTCCTAAAACTGAACATTGCCAACAATAATGTTACGAATAATACCAGAATTAAAAATAGGCGAAAAATTATCAGATTGAGGAGACATTGTACCTGACGCGCCCGTGTCCATAGTCCAAGAAGGATCGTTGTGGTGAAGAGCCAAATTATAGAGTGCCTGTGCAATGTCCGTGGGGATGTACCCGGTAGTATAGGATTGGGCTGATGTGGAAGAGGTTGGTTTTGGGCCTAACAAGCCTGGTCCAGTATTGTGAGAAGAGATAGTGGGCTGATTAGTGTGTTGGGTCGTAGGAGTATTAGGATAAGGGCAAGGTGGATAAGTCCATGGAGGCCACGAATGGTTCTGTTGAGTTGGGTATGTGTTCGACCAAGGTGTAGGATGCCAAAAATTGGGTCATTAATTATGAGGTTGTTGATATCTGCATCTGTCGTAAGAGTATCTACCACGTCCACGACCCCAAACCGACTGCGTCCACGACCACGGCTGTGATCAGTGGAATCAGACCGAGGAGCACGATTTTCAGTAGGGGAGTTGGTGTTTGGTTCGGTTGTGGTGTGCAGAGCGGTGCCCGCGGTTTGAGCCGAGATTTTAGCTTGACTATTTTTTGTATCTTCAACTTGGCAAACTCGGGATTGGGTGTTGTAAAAGTCGGGTAACGGTTGGGTTTGTTGAAGAATGAGAGAAATACTCTCGTATTGCTCGGTCAAACCAGTGAGGATTTAAAGAACGAGTTGGTTTTCGGTAACGGGTGAACCAAGGCGAGTGAGTTGATCGTAAAATAGTTTCATGTGTTGGCAATAATAGAATATGTTTGAGAATTTTTCAAGGCGAGTGTTGAAGAATTTGTTTTGTATGGTAATGGTACGGTCGGCTTGGTTATCTAAGAATAGGTTTCTAAGGCGGGTCCAGGCATCATAGGCAGTAGTATTGGTTATCATGATGGTATGTATGAGATCTCGGGTGATGTTACCGTAGATCCATTGTAAAACAATGGCATCTATGCGTTCCCAAGACTCAAGTGGAGTGGATTTGGGGACCGATTATTTTTCTTTATCGGTTGAAGACGAGGAGGCAGCAATAACCTGAGGTTGTAAATGGTCATACACATCATACGCTTTACAGTGTATGATAAACAATTCAGCCCAAGTATTGTAGTGCTCAGTTTGACTGTCTAGGATAATGGGGATAAAATTTTTGATGTTTGTAACGGTTATAGCAGGATGGAAATTGGAAGACATGATTGACACAGGTTTGTAATCGACTGGTAATAGAAAAAGAAAAAAAAATCGAACAAGAAAGGGGGTTGAGAAAGATGACGGCAATTAAGTAGAAGAGAGGTAGGGTATAGACTTTGATACCATCAAGAGATATGGTTCAATGGTTGTTTTCTCTATTCATTGAGCAATCAATATATACATAATTCATTCCTAAATATTTGGGAAGAGATAATTACAAAGTAAATACTAAATATTATCCATATTTACATATACAAAATTATATTCTATTATTAATGGACTAGCTAACACTCAGGGCCGGCCCTTAAGGGGTGCGGAGAGGACTTTCGGCCCGGGCCCAATTTCTCGGGGACACATTAAACCATCCGGCAATCCAAGTTATCTTAACAGTGATGTTCTTAATTCGATGGATTTTTGTATGTTTGAGCCCAAAATTATTAATCAAAGTGAAGGGTAGTTTATATAAAACAGAAAGTAAATAAATGTTAAGAGAGGTTAATAATTAAAGAAGAAAATGAAATGGTTTGAGAAAAAAAAATTGCATGTTTATTAATGAGTGTAGGACTAAAGAGGATAAAGAATAATCATAGCTTAAAAAATAGTTTACATTATTTATTTCGTTAAGGCCTAAAGTTAATGCTAAGGGGCACAATTTTTACAGCTCGGTCAGGACACCTGAATTTTCAGGACCAACCCTGCTAACACTTATATTCCTAGGGGGATGGGCCCCTTCTAACCCTCCGTATGTTCCGCCTATGCCCTAAGAGCATTCACATCTCCTCCACCAAATTTTCTCCATCAAATTATACTAAAAATCACTATTCCACCCTAAAATTTTCTCTTTCCTTTTTAAAATAATATTTTTTTTTCATACTTTTATTATTATATTTTATCTCTCTTCACTCACAACTACTTCCAAAAATATTAAAATATTTTTTAGGGGTGAACATTGGCTTTTCAAATATAGAGGTGAACAATACTTTCACCAAATATTTTTTCTCTCCTTCATTAACAACCACTTACACTCACCCTATATAATTTGGTGGATACACTCACATACATTTGGTTCTCCAAATATAAATGCTCTAAGGGACATCTGGTTATCCTATAATTGGGGGACGGTTCAAATCATACAATGTGTAGGTATAGGTGGTTAAAATGAGTATATTATAATTAGAAGTATTTCTAAAAAAAAAAAATTCTTCTTCAATTTGTGAAGTGGTTTTCGCCTGCGTAGTAATAGCTTTCTTTATGTTCAAGCAACTAACGTTTTCTTGTTAACCTAATATATAACCAGGGTTCCTTGCGAAATAAACCTGAAAAGATGGATGCATATGTTATTCCTTACGGTGATTGGTTTGAATATGTGTCGTCTGCACACTACACAGCTGAAATTGTAAGTCCTCACTAATATATATGTTGGAAATAATTGGATCAAGCAACACTAAACAACCAAATTTTGTGATAAAAACTCGGCCACGACTCTTTTCTGTATATTAGTGACCAAACACCACGAATAATACAAAATATGAGTAACGGAATTAAATAATCCCAACTATTGACTATTTGCAAATAACAGTCCCAACTACGAAAATAAGCATTAGCGGTCCCAACTTTCGACATATTGGCCACCAACGAACCCAAACTAATTGAGGCTAACTCCGTTAGTATGATGCTGACGCGGCATGCTTAGGTGGCAAAATGATCCTACGTGGCATCCAAGGTGGCAAAATGATCATATCTGGCATCCAAGGTGGCAAAATGATCCTATGTGGCATGCTACGTCAGCATCACACTAACGGAGTTAGCCTCATTTAGTTTGGGTCCGTTGGTGGCCAATATGTCAAAAGTTGGGATCGCTAGTAGTTATTTTCGTAGTTGGGACTGTTATTGGCCAATAGTCAATACTTGAAATTATTTATTTCCATTACTCCTACAAAATATTAACTATAATTTGTTTCCTAATCTACCTTTTAATTCCCACACTAAGGTAACAAACTCAATTCAAACTCTAAATTATTTTCTAAACATAAAAACTCAATATGGTTTGTATTGATTTATTTATTTTTCTTTCTTTTCTGGTTTAGTTGATTTCATCCTTCAACTTCTTTATTTCTACCAAACCAACCCTTTATTCAAGATTAAATTCTTCAATATACTCCCTACGTCTCATTTTAGATGTCATTGGGCCCACAAACACACAAATTAAGAAATCTTTGTTTGTATGTTGTAAACTGACAATAATATCCTCAAGTTATTATTTCAAATCTTTGATTGTCTTTTGTCTTTTACGGGCAAAACTGAAAATTGCTTAAAATAGACATTTAATTTCGAACAACAAAAAGTAGAAAAATAGACATTTAAAATGGGACGGATGAAGTATTTGGCAAACATAAACAAATGAGAAATATGATTTATGATGCAACAATGAAATTAGATAATTCAAGTGACGAACGTCTAAGATTTTGAATTTTTGATCACTCAGGTCATCTACGGTGGTCTTCTGGTGGTTAGTGGTGGAGGAGATCTCTCGGTGTGGTTAGTTTTTGCATTTGCGGTACGCTTTTCCACCCCCTGTAAGGCTTTAATACTAGGAGAGAACAATTAAAAAGGGTCATGATATTTACACACCTCTCTATACGTCGTGTATATGGCTATACACGGCGTATAGGGGGTTCCATAAATTCCCACGCATAATTAATGCCATCAGTTAGGAGTCTTGTCAGCCTATACGCCGCGTATAGTGTCATACACGGCGTATAGACCTACACTGACTGATAGGGGGCACAAAATTCAATAAAGTATGGACCCATACGTACGCCTCGTATGTATGTGAAGGGTGTGCCAATAATTTGGTGGGGTATAGATATGAGCAACCATGGAGTTAAGGTGTTACTCCTCCTAAGTTCAAGGGCTCGAGCCTCGCTGCTGAATGTGGATTTTGTGTTATTAAGCCATTACCAAAACAAATAAAACTAAAATGACTTCATATGGTTTATTGTGCAGGTGGCAAATCTTGGTTTTGCAGCAACGCTAACACATGCGTGGGTACCTGCAAAAATTTGATGATTACCCTCGCAAACGGTGTGCTATTATCCCGTTTGTGTATTAATTAAGACTTTGCACGTAAGATGATCGTACGTGTGTTGTTTGCTTGGATTGTTAAGTGTTTGTATTAGTAATGAAGATCATCACTAGACTACTATTTTAGTTACTAGGTTATCTATTTATCTATTATGGTTACCATGCATTATCTTGTGTTTTACCTTGTGCTTAGTTATGGTGGAAAATACAATGAAGACTTGTTAAGTTATGGAAGAGTATGGGCTTGTTATCTTATCTTATTTGTAAAATTTATTTATTTATTTATTTTAACTAGAGTCTTAATTACCCGTCCGTTGCCACGGGACGCAGTTTACACTCATGCATTGCAGCGAGACACGGTTAGAACTTCGTATGTATCAAAAGAGAAATATTAACGTTACTGGATAAATGCTTTGATGCTGATATAACTCCATTTTTATGCAGTTTTATACCCTCACGCTGAGAAAATTATAAATACAGATACATAACCGATGTTAAGATGGTACTGGTTTGGTTTTCCACAATGAAGGAAAATATCACTATAACGATACAGTAAGTACCAGCCCGAAAAGATGGCAAAAATGGGTAGCGGTAACGGTACAAAAGATAATTGGTACGGTACGTTAACAAAATGATTGATGCGGTACAATATGGTATAAGTACCAATGTTAAAACAACATTGATTCAGTTCTCCACAATAAAGAAAAATAGCACTTTACTAGTACCAAAAGTATCAGTCAAAAAAGGGCAAAAATGGGTACTAGTAACAATACCAAAAATAACATGTACAATACGGTAATGAAAATAATTGATGTCACACGATGCCAATATCCGATATATATATATATATATATATATATATATATATATATATATATTATATATATATATATATATATATATAGGGGAAGGTTTAAATAAAAACCCACTCAAAACGAAGAAACCCGGTAAACCAAATATCAACCATTGATCAATCTAGATCAATGGTCCAAATTTAATTGATGCTTTTTCATTTAAATTAATAGACTAGATGACAAAAAAAGGGCAAAAGGGTCAAATGCCATTTTTCTGAAAAAGCAGATATGACAAGTGGAGCCCACACATGTCACATCATCTCTCTCATACTTTTGTGACCATGGTCCTAAATCTGCCAGATGCATGTGTTACATATGTAACGGTGTGTTGTGTTACGTAGGTTAAAACTGAGTTGCCAGTTTATATTATTTAAAAAATGCTGATTTATTATTTTTTTATTAGACCATATTTTTTTCGTTTTATTGTACCAGCACCAGAATTGTTGCATACGTAACGAGAAATGATATGGTTATATGCCTTTTGTTACTTACAAAAGTGCTAAAAACAAACAAAATGGTTGTTTATAAGTATATCAACAACATAATATTGTTCATCTGCCTACAACATACTACTGAAAAAAATATATTACACTAAAACTGTATCAACAAACAAAACATATAATTAAAAGATTCATACCCCCCCCCCACCCTTCCTGCATGCAATAACCCCGACATCCAGCGCTGCAACCACCAGTAACTGACGGCATCCGATAACCATACTTTGCATAAAAAGCCCACTGTGCCTCAGTATAACCTATACCCTCCCATTCAGCCCTAATCCGCCGACCTTCTGGATAGGTGAACGGCCACACGGGTTTGTTAAGTTTGGGTTCATATGGTTCTTCATATTCAGCCCCTGGGTCTGATTCGTAACCAACCGCCCATTCAGGTGTGTGGTTTACATCATACACGTCATCCTCCGGTGTCATATAGTCTTCTGGTGGCGGATATTCTTCAGGGAAGACATAATCATAGGCCGCATTCCAATCGAAATCTTCATCACTTTCAAAACCACCGTCCGCCTGGACTACGGGGATAACCGGTGGGGCTGGTTCAGGGGCTAATTGCGGGATGTCCGGGGCAACGGGGGCAGCGGGTTCATGATCGGCTCCAACAGGAGGGATGTCCAGGCCAACCGGTGGGGCTGGTTCAGGGACAAATGCAATGTCCGGTTCATTTTGAGGTGGCTCGTGTACAATTGGGATGACATGGTGACGCTCCTCAAAAACCTCCGTGGGGTTGGAATTCATGGTTTGACTAAAAACAGGACCTGTAACATATGTTATAGCAGAGTAAGTGTTGACACTGGAAAATATGAAACAGTGGGAAAAAACTATTCTCTGTTAAAAACATATAAGTAACAGAAAAAAACTCATACATGCAAAAACCAAAAAAAAAAAATCTATAACGAAAGGTGCAAAAAAGAGGAGTGTTACATGTGTAACATGGTTTATACCAACTTAGTTCTGTTGTTACATACATTCCACACATTATAATACTCATACAAACATGCACATACTGGTAAAAAAACAAATCACCAATTTTGATTAAAAATGTTGCATATGTTAAGGCACATTAAAAATCACCAAATGTTATTAAAAAAAAACATATTAGTAACAATAACACATAAACCTACGTGTTAACGTATGCTACTTACGTGAAAAGTTGATTAGTTGTGGTGTTACGTACGAAACATATCCAAACATACATTTTCAAAACCATCACAAAAAACTTCTTATTACCAAAACACTAATTCGCTCAAATTCAAACTCTAACCACTAATTGTTTACTAAACCCTTTAAAAATTCTGCTATAAAAATGTTTTATGCTGTTACATACGCAACATAGAACAGACGAAAGTTCAAAATTTCAGGTCAACAAAAAAAATTTAAAAAAACCCTATTACTTCAAAACGATAAAAAGCCCAGTATCTCAACAAAACCATCACAAAAAACTTCTTATTATCAAATTCAAACTCTAACCACTAATTGTTTTCTAACCCCTTTAAAAATTCTGCTATAAAAACGTTTTCTGCTGTTACATACGCAACATAGAACAGAGGAAGTTTCAAATCAGAGGTCAACAAAAAAAAATTCAAAAAACCTTATTACTTCAAAACGATAAAAAGTTTCGTATCTCAACAAAATACCCTTAGACCCAAATAACTTTCTAATATTTTTAACCTATCCCATCTTTTTAAATAGCCTAACTTTCTAATAATAAAAAATTCAAAACTTGACCTGGAAAACTTGGTGATCACCATTTACCAAAAACAAATTTCCCAAACACCTACCAAACTGTTAGTCCCAATTTCAAATACAATTCATTAATAATAATGATAATAATAATAATAATAATAATAATAATAATAATAATAATTTTTTATTAATCCAACAAAAAAACAAAACATAAAGACAACACAGAGAATAATTTTTTAATAAATCCAATAATAATGATTATAAATTAACACAAACAGAAAAAGATCAAGAAAAAAAATGATAACCAACAAAAATCACCAACATTATCCTTACCTATTTCACTCTACTCCAACGGTAATCAAACAGAAACAGAGGTGGTAGTGGTGGTGGCGATGGCGGTGATGGCACTAGCTACTCCAAACGGTAATGAAAACAGAAAACAGAGGGGAACGAGGATGGTGTGGATTCTTCTGAACCAAAGACTTTATCGGGTTTCATAAACAAAACAGAAACAGAGGTGGTGGTGGTGGTGGTGGTGGTGGCGGTGGCGGGCGTGCCAGTGGCGGTGGTGGGGCTGGTGGATGAAACTTGATGAAGGTGGAAGACATATGAAGAGAGAGAAAGAGAGGTTTATATAGGAGGGAGGGTGGGAAAATTCAAAATATAAAAAGAGGGGGAAGGGTGAAAATCCCACTTTACCCTTATTAATTAAAATAATAGAGGTTGATGTGGAGCATTGTGGTCCACTAGTTGGGTTTGTGGGAGTTTCTTCATTTTAGAAGGTTTCTTGTGTATACTTAGCCTATATATATATATATATATATATATATATTATATATATATATATATATACACTGTAGTAGAGTGCACGGGCGATGCAGCGGGAAATACAAACACTTCGAAGGATGTGTATGGTTCGGTTCAGTTCGATTATTAGCCTCAACCGAAACTAATTAAAATCAAAGTCATCAATTAATCAATCTTATTAAACAATCAGTTCTTTGGTTCGGTTAGTATTGTTAGATTATCGGTTTTTAGTCCGGTTTAGTTAATTTTGGTGAATAGCAAAAACCAAACTTTGGCTAATTTTTTTTGTCTAGAAGTACATGAAATGGAGGTGTAAATATATGAAATAGAAGTATAAATATGTGATTGAAATAAATGTGTATATATATTATTATAATTATGTATACTAAAAGTGCATTTGAACTGATGATTCCTAACACTCCGTTCAATTAATGTGTATATGTATTATTATAATTATACCTAGATGATGTTGTCTCAACAATTGCTTCAATATACTTCATGACCAGCTTGCATTATGCTCTAAGCCTATATGAATTCCATTAGCATGTTAATCCAACCAAATTGGATCTTTTTAGAAGCCTTCAAATTTGAACAAAGAGAATGGAACAAAAAACCGACGATCAAGATTAATAAACACATTTGAAACTGTCAAAAAAATGCAACTTTTGTAAGTATAATCTCACAAGTTTATAAAGATTCATATAATGGGTAATCACAAATTTCTCAACCGGCTATAATATTAAACATAGAAGAATCAACAATATATTTTTTTTTGTTAGCACAAAAAATAAATGAAAAGACTTATTTAAGAACGTGTTGTTCTGCTGCGAGTTGTATATTTTCAGAGACAAAAACAAGCATAATGTCGGCAAGTCCTAACGGCTAAATGGCTGACAATTAAAAGTTCGGATGTTGTGGTTACACTACTAGAACAAAAGAGAAGTAAGCTTGGTGATGATGTATTGAAATCACTATTCAATGGAATGATATCAAAAAAACTACAAAGACAAAAATGTCATATAAGCTGGAAATTACTATTCAACAGAATCCATGAACTCTATAGGGAGGCATAGAGTTTGCGTGAAGCAAAAGACAAAGAAGATGACTTTGAAGGAAATAAAGAGAAAAGGCGGAATAAGTGGCGAGAATCAAAATTCAAATTTTAAAATTTCAAAACTCCCTATATTTCTACAACCACTACAATTCAAAAGCTTAGCTACTCAGCTTTAAACCATAATATAGCATAATTTGTTATATATTTTTAATTAAAAATTTGATTTTTACATGATTAACAATATCTAGGGGTAAACAATAATTGAACCCTCGACCTAAATCGAACAAAAACATGCAAAACCAAATTGAAAATTAACCAAAACCGAGTTAACCTAATACTGGTTTTTTGTACCCTAAGTTAACCAAAATTAACAAACTAAAATTGAACCATTCATACATTTATATATTTTATACATCCATTACATGTATTTATACCTCCATTTCATGTGCTTCTAAGCAAAATTTTAACCAAAGTTTGGTTTTGGTTACTAACCAAAATTAACTAAACCGAACTAAAAACGACAATCTAACCAAGTAGACTGAACCAATTAACCGGTTGGTTAATAAGATCGATAAACCGATAATGTTGATTTTTATTTTGATTGAGGCTTATAACCGAACTGAACCTAACCCAACCATGAACCATTAGAAATGTCTGTGTTCCCTACCACATCGTGCGGGCACGTTGTTATGAATATATAAATGAGTCCATCTCAGTTTAACTAATTTTGGTTAACTAAGGATACAAAAAGAAAACGATAACCGATTTTAAATTAAATCGGATGTTTTGAGTTTTCAATAGATTTTGGTTCAGTTTTGTTTATTTTTGGTTGGCTTCGATGAATGGTTTAGTTATTGCTCACTCCTAGATATTATTAATAATGCGGCGCATAAAGATTTTTAAAATAAAAAATAGCAATACTATACTCAAATTAAAGATAACAAAATGCTTATTATTATGATGTATTTTTTTTAATAAAAGTATCAACGTATGAAAAATATGACTATTTAAAAATCATAGAGTATTTTCTTAAAATAAGGAAAAAAGTTTAACTATAATTAAAATAAACAAAGGTTAAGTAAAGTTAAGGGATTAAAGTATAACTAAGATAGGGTATTTAAATGTAAATAATGTATGAATGATTATTGTACCCTCATTTCAGGGTTTTGATGAAAAATAAGTTCTTAATTTTTGGGTATGTTAAACTACCCCTCACTCATGCATTATAATATAGTACATATATATATATATATATATAGGATAGGGATCCTAAAAGAACCATATGGTAATTGAGAACTGAGATAACCATTCTGGACCACACATTTCTCTAAGGCAATTTTTTTTTTTGCTAAATCGCTGTTTTATTTGCAAGAATAATATTTTTATTTTTTTCATTCATACATATGTGTATATTGCATTTATACATATATGTATATTGTCAAATATATATGTATGATAGTTATTTTTTTAAATTCTAACACGTATAAACACGTTTGTACATTAAGATAACATGTTCTTACCCATAATCTTTCTTTCTATACATGTATGTGAAATCCTTTTAACACATTTACACATGTATGTACATATATGTACAACATTAGTTTTTGTAGTCTTAGACATGTATATACATATACATATATGTATAAATGAAACAAAATCTTGCAGGAAAATGGGCGATTTAGCAACAAAAAAAATGCCTTAGAGAAGTGTATGGTCTAGGATAGTTCTCTCAGTTCTTAATTTGGCCAAAGGTTCTCATTTGAACCAAATCCTCTCTCTCTCTCTCTCTCTCTATATATATATATATATATATATATATATATATATATATATATAGGGTCAAGATCGTGTACAAAGTGGGTTTTTTGTGAGAAGTGTGACAAATATTAAAAATTGATACTTAGGCATCATTTTTGAACTTAGTCGTGATGTTTTGGATTGTTTTGCCTATAAAAACACCAAACATAACAATTAAAAACCGAAAACAATGTATTTTAGGCTTAAAACTTAAAACACCATGCTAAGAACATTAGCAGTATGTTTTAAGCATTAAGTAATGTGTTTTTAGCTGTTTTTTAAGTTTAATGACTATAATACATTGTATTGTGTTTTTAGATTGTTGTGTTTGGTGTTTTTCAAGTTTAAACAACCTAAAAAATCATTCCTAAATCCAAAAAATGATGTCTACATGTCAATTCTTAGTCCTTCTCACACTTCTCATGAAAAATGTACTTTGTACAGGATCCTAAACCTATATATATATATATATATATATATATATATATATATATATATATATATATATATTGGTTTAGAAGAGCAGCAATAGAGGGCGATGGGAGAAGGAGTGGAGGGGAGAGGAGGAGGGAGGAGGAGGAAAAGAAATGGGAAGAAGAAGAATGGTGAAGCTTTAATGATGTTGAGAAGAGCAGAAGAGAAAAAGAAGAAGAAAAAAAAAGAAGATGTGGGAAGAGATTAGAAGACATAAGTTCATTTCTGCACCAAGAAAAGGTCATGGAGACCTTTTTGAGTGAAAGGTCTTTCAAAAAAACAAACAATCAGCATACCTCAAACGTCTACGCGTGTTTGCGCGGTGCAGACAAAAGAGGTCAGAAGTACTTTTAGGGAAAAAACAAACACCACCTTAATCTGGCAGCTTTTAAACGTCACTTAATTGCTTTCCTCGAAGTTTTCTTCTCGGTAGCATTTTTGGTCTCATTTGCAATCTTTTCTAACTGTGGAATAAGAGTTGAAAACTTGTGTAGTTTTGTACTTTTAAGTCATGCTTTAAGCTGTGTAGAAACTATTGCTATGGCAATACGGTGTTTATATATTTATGTAATTTTATGGAATAGTACACAATCTGGTTCAGGTTAGGTTGGTATGGTTTAAGCAGGAATGATAAACAGAACTTAAATTATTCGTTCTAAGTTCTAACTTTCTAAACCAAACAAAATCATATAGGCAGAAATCAAACAAAAGGAAACGTTGAATTGCATTCTTGGTTTGAATAAATTAACCTCATATCATGTACTACCCATACACGAGACATGGGTGATAAGCTACAATGTTGTCGTTGTCAGACTCCGTTTGACAGGATTATCAGTTACTGCAGACGTTGATGGAAAAACATAGGACAGACGAACGTTTGTGGGACGTGTCATTTGAAGATGTGTCTACGCTCCCAAAAGTTCAAACCGGAGATGTCACAATTTGTGACTACAAGACCTACCGTCTATGGGTGCTCTACTTCCCCCGTCTCGCAATTATACTCCATCATTGTATCACCCTCCCTTTTTTTACCAATACACTGCAGCTAACACATCATATCCCCCCCATACACACACGGGTTCACTTACAGACACAAGCGCACAAGTTTAGTTCCAGAGATGAACTCTAGCCTTTGGATTATTTGATGGCAGCCTCAGGTCCAAACAAATTAATACATTTGAATCCTATTCTAGGTGTTGAGCTAAATGAAAAACTTACTTGACTGCTCCACCCATCAACGATCACATCACAATCTCGTAATTTACTGGAAAATTGCAAATGCAAAGTTTCTTCACAAACTAGAAAATGCCCACGAATGTAGGCAAGTATGATGGATCCATAGATCCAATTTCAGTATTATTTCGTGGAGTAGCGGAGATCATACTATTATCGATGCCCAGTTTTTGTCCCTTTTTAAAACACTGGTTTTATTTCCAAGAGTTGGATTATACACGTCAATGGTACCAGTTGCACCTTTACTCACAACAAAAGCAAAACATCACTTGGTCAAAATTCTACATGACAACATGCACCTCAAGTAAACAACAACCGTCATATTGTCAAGCAACCGATAACTACTACCCCTAAGACCATTGCCACCTGTGGCCTTCGGCTATTAAGTCACGTCTGATCATCGGACTTCTATTAAAAAAATTATCATCAATACCATAGCTTGTGTGACTTGGAGAGTGCTGCAAATGTCAAAAATATCTTCACTTCTTACTTATTATGTCTTCCTCCCACTTATTGAAACTTAGATAAAGGAAAAGGATTAGGATATCATTAGCCACTAGTAGCAAAATGGACATCATAGATTTGCGGGTGTGGATTTTATTCATGATGAATAACACGTTCATCACCCATCCACAGGTTCATCTATTTAATCATGCAAGCACATAGCGGGGCTTTTAACGAATTTACATACTATTCACATGTGGGGAAATCCATGGGCCAAAAGAACTTTATTTATTTTCATTTATATCCGACATATATTTATTGATTAGTGATGCAACATGTAAGGAAGGCAGTGGGACAAATAATTCAATCCCATACCCAGTTATAAGTTATTACACAGTGTCCTATAGACGGCCTCATACCCTTAGGTATAATTACTCATTACCCGTTGAGTTTCGGGTTTGCTCATCAAGATTGTGCCCATTAATCATCCTTTAAAAATGTGTATGAATCTTCACATGTGATAAGGTGATTAGGGCAAAAGCCATCATGGGATATGAGGCATTATTGCTCCATCTTTTGGGCCAAACTAAAGTAAAAGTAGTAATGGGTTTGGAATATGTTTCACACCTTCAATGGCTTTTAGTGGTTTAACAAAAACCTACCTTTACTTTTTTTTTTGTCATGCTTAAACTTATCCAAACACCACCTATTGTTGATCTACCTTCCATATATTGTGATTATTCATTATTATATAGTTCCATGAATAAGACCGATAACTTTTTTAATATAATAAAACTATTATTGATCTAACGTCACAGTATCTATAAATATAACGTATAATTTTTTTTAACAAAAATAGAAGCTACAAATTAAAATATTTCTTGTATCAATACACAACCAAAAGTAAATAAATATGCCTGATCACAAAACAAATATCGTCATGTAAGACCAGGTGTAGTGGTGTTGATTTTGGGCGTGGAAGGGGGCATTAACGTTGCATAACGCGGCTCATCCCCCCCCCAGCGTGGATTGCCTTGAATAGGTTAAAATTCCACGGCGGAGTTTGCACAACTATTTAGGGGTTGAAGTGGAGGACGTGGATCGATTGTTCCACTACATTTGGTATAATTAATTACATATTCTCTCGAAGAGATCAATGAAAGATTGAAAACAATAACAGCGGGCCTTTTATGCATTGAGTTATGTTTTTTATCCTCGATCAAAATATGAATAGGGTGTAACTTTTCTTAGAACCATTTTAATCGGGTATAAGTGTATAACAAAAATATACTAGTAGGAAACCCGTGCGATGCGGTAGGAGTGACAGTTTGCATTGCGGTACTTATTTCGAATTCGTATAGTATTTGTTTTAGCATCGTTGCGATGGATATACGTCATAAGCGTTACACATATCCAATAACTAAAAAGATTTAACATTCAAATTATAAAGTATTTCAAGAAACATTTGATAAAATAAAATAGGATAAATTACAGAAATCGTCCTTATTGTTTACCTGTTTTTTCAGTATGTGTCCTTAAACTTCAAAAGTGATGAGAATCGTCCTATATGTTTTAAAATCTTTCAAAACTAGTCCTTTAGCACTAACGTGGATTAGATTTTCCTGTTAAGTTAAGTCACGTGAGTGGCACATGAGGGTATTACTGACATTTCACCTCCTCTTAAGATTCCCCCCCCCCCATTTATAACCCTTCCCCTGATATCAACTGAAACCCTCGATCAAATATCCTCTAAACAAAATAAACCCTAAACTTTCATCCCTGAATTCCACTCGATAAACACTGAATCTATGGCGAATGATCAAGAGAGAATAGTAGGATGGTATATTCGTGATAAAGATGATGATGATTACGAACCCTATTGTAAGTCTCTGACCCTAGTATACTCTATTACCTGAAAAGATCAAATTTTTAAAAAAATTTGAATTTTTTTGTTGTTTGCAGATGATATGCCTAATCTCTTCACCATACGACTTCATCATGGTGGAAAGTTAACCAAGAGTCCAGGACGTACTTATGAAAGGGGCAGCATCGATTATGTGGACTACATTGACATCGATCTTCTATCAATGCACGAAATTTCAGACATGGTAAATTTGTTAGGTTATTCTACTGTTGATGCTATATACTACTATTTCCAAAATCCTCAAAAGACTTTAGACGATGGATTAGAGGATTTAAGTTCTGATCAAGATGTTTTGAACTTAGCCAAACATATGGAAATGCATAAGATAATCAATGTCTATAGTATTCATGGTTTAGAAAACATTAAAGACTTTTTGTCGTCACCTAGTAAACCTAGGACTGTTACCATTGAAGAAATAGATGAAACTAACCCTTATGCAATAGTCCCTGCAAAGTTAAAGGTTGTAAGAAACCTTAATCTAGGCCAATCTTCTAAGGTTGATGGTGGGCAGTTTAGTGGTGTTACTCAAAATGCTGATGCTGGAGATTCTGCTAAGGTTGGTAGGTGTAGTGTAACTGAATTGGAGGTTGATCAGGATATGTTTGTATATGATACTGGACCTTTAGTTAATGAAGAAGTTATATTAGGGGATGGGATTGATTGGAGTGATGGGAGTGATAAGGGAGAAGCACATGATAATGAAGACAGTGACCCAGACTACATAGTGGATGAAAACAATTTGATGCCTGATCATGAAGTAAATATGAGTGATTACAGAATGCATGTTGACTATGATGTGGATGATAATGTAGGTAATCAACATGATGATTGGGATATTGATGATGAAGGGTTACAAAATGATTTCTTCCCAAGTGGGTCAGAATCTGATGACATTGAAACAAGTGTTAGGAGAAAACAGCTAAACAGACTTAGAAAGGCAAAAGCAAGTGAGAATAGAGCTGTTTTTTTTTTTTTTTTTTTTTTTTTGTGTCACAAGTCTTTGGAACTGAAGATGAAGTTAAGAAATTGATAAAAAAAAATATATGCTGTTGAGAGTAGAAGGCAAATTGTGGTTATTAAAAATGATAAACAAAGGGTTAGGACAGAGTGTCATGGATGTTTACCAGAATTTGAGGTTGATGACTTTGGAGTTCATGTTGCTAGTCAACCACCAGACAAAGGGAAAAGTGCTAAAAAACCAAAGGGGGATGGTGTTGAGGGGGCTGCTGTGAACAAAAACAAAGTTAAGGGGGATGCTGTTAAAAAAGGGTTTCACAAGGGTCCTCCTGTTAACAAGGGTAAAGTTAAAGGGTCTTCTGATAAAAATGTTGGTGGGAGGGGGAATAAAACAAATCCATCAGAGTTTCAATGTCCCTGGCAGCTTTTAGTATCTAAAGTTAATAAGGATGAATCGTGGGTGGTCAAGACTTTAGTTGATGAACATAAATGTGTTCAGACCAGAAAGATTACAGCTTGCACATCTACATTTCTATCTCAACAACTCTTAGATCAGATTGAGGAAAATCCAGATATTCCTGTTAAAGCTGTTCAAGAACAGTTTCAAAGAAAATACGAACTTGGGATCTCTAGGATGAAAGCATATAGGGCTAAGTCACAAGCAAAGAAGATGGTGGAAGGGGATTACACATCTCAGTATGCTATGTTGAGGGATTATGTGTTGGAGTTGAAAGACAAAAACCCAGGTACTACTGTCAAAATAGAAGTTGAAAGAGATACTGATACAACTGAAAACACAAGAAAGTTCAAAAGGATATATGTTTGTTTGGGTGCTTTGAAAGAGGGTTTTAAGGCAATAGGTAGGGATTTTCTTGGTCTAGATGGTGCTTTCATGAAAGGGCCTTATCCTGGCCAGATCTTAAGTGCAGTGGGTGTTGACCCTAACAATGGTATATATCAAGTTTGTTATGCAATAGTAGAAGCAGAAAATTACAATGCATGGTTATGGTTTTTGGATCTGTTCGGTGATGACTTAGGCTTGGGTAGAAACTCAAACTTCACTTTCATCAGTGATAGGCAAAAGGTAACCCTTGTTTACATAGTACATAGTTAATGATTATTATTTACATACTTATTAATGACATAACACTTGTTTACATGTTTACTAGGGCCTACTTCCTGCACTTTCAAGGTTGTATCCTTGTGCTGAGCATAGGTACTGTCTTAGACACATTCATGAGAATATGAAGCCAACATTCAGAGGCAAGCTTTATAAAGATTTACTGTGGAAATGTGCTAGTGCAACAACTATACCAGAGTTTACTACTGCCATGAATGAGTTAAAGTCTGTGAACAAGGCAGCACATTTGTGGTTGTCCAAAATCCCACCTCTACACTGGAGTAGGTCTCATTTTACTGGTATGAACTTTACAAGCTATATTAAGTATTTGTTTTTCTTGATAAGGCCATTAGAATAATATACATTGAAACCACAGGTAGGGGACAAACTGACATGTTACTTAACAATATGTGTGAATCATTCAATGGAAAGATTGTGGAAGGTAGAGACAAGCCAATTATCCATGCCCTAGAGTACATTAGGGAGTATTGTATGAGGAGAATTATTACTGTGTTGAAAAAAATAGAAACCAGTGAAGGACTTTTGACACCTAGGGCCACAGAAGTGTTTGATACAATTAAGAAAGATGCTACCTTTTACAGTGTTCAGTGGAATGGGGGGATAAATATGGGGTTAGTGGTAAACCAGGTCACACAAGAGTTGTTGATTTGGAACAGAAAACTTGTGCATGTAGAGGTTGGGAAATAACATGTAAGAAGTTGTTATAATTCTGTTTACTAATGTTTTATAATTCTGTTTACTAATGATTGTGTATGTATGCACAGGGATGCCATGTAGACATGTAGTGGCTGCTTTATGGTTCAAATCTACTAATGGTGGCAGAGTTGGTGCATTGGAAAGCTGGGTTAATCCAGTGTACACAATGGAGAGGTGGAGACAAGTCTACTCCTTCAAGATCAACCCCATCAATGGCAGGGCTCTGTGGCCTAAGTGTGAAGTTCCAACAACATTATTGCCACCTAATCATCACACCCAGGTGGGTAGACCAAAGAAAGTAAGGAAGAGGTCAGCATTTGAAATGGAAGATGTTGCAAGAGGATGAAAACTATCAAAGAAGAACACCAAGACAACTTGTGGCAAGTGTGGAAACCCAGGTCATAACCAAAGGACTTGTAAGGGCCAGACTGAGAAGGTGCAAAAGGTTCAGGGTAAGAAGGTTGGGAGAAGGGGAAGAAAAAAGAAGACTGATGTGGGAGTGCAGGGTAACAATGACAAGGGGCAGGGTTAATTTTTAGTTTTGGAAGTGTTTTAAACAATGTTTATGGTATTTAATGTGTTTAGGATGTTTTCAGACATTATGTATGGTCTTATGGTCTTTTATGTGTTTTTGGATAATAGTTATGGTATGTACTGAATCTATGGTTTTTGGATGTTTATGAATGATATTCTGGATAATCTGCATTTGGTTGTTTAATATGGTTTGTCCATTTGACCCATTTGGTTGTTTAATATGGTTGTGCAGGTTTGTCAAAACTGTCCAAATATCAAAACCATTTGACCCATATGTGTTTTGGATAATACAAGGGATTCTTACAAGCCATTATGCAAAACCATTTGACCCATTGTCAAAATTGTCCATTAAGCCATTATACAAAACCATTTGACCCATTATCAAAACTGTACATTTGACCTATTATCTGCATTTGTGTAACACCCCAACCGATGGCGGAATCATCGAGGTGTCACGTAGTGACGATTGTTCAAAAGCACATGGTACTAAAATGTAAATTTATTATTGACTAATTTAAATTGACTTACATAGATGAAATGGGAAAAAAAATACAAAAGTTTGAACGAAACATGAAATTTGAAATAACTAATTAAAAGCAAGCACTAAAATCCAATGCTATGGAACTAAGATCAAACTGCACCTGAAACATGTACAAATAGGTTTTGTCAACATAAGAAATGTTGGTGAGCATTCCTAGTTTTAATACATATAGGTGTCACGTAGTGACGATTGTTCAAAAGCACATGGTACTAAAATGTAAATATATTATTGAATAATTTAAATTGTCTTACATAGATGAAATGGAAAAAAATACAAAAGTCTGAACGAAAACATGAAATTTGAAATAACTTATTAAAAGCAAGCACTAAAATCCAACGCTATAGTACTAAGATCAAACTGCACCTGAAACATGTACAAAATAAGTTTTGTCAACATATGAAATGTTGGTGAGCATTCCTAGATTTAATACATATAGTAAATTGGAAAATGTTATACAATTCAAGTGCAAAGCTACAGTGCATTTATGTAAACTATGTATCATACAAATGAGCGAAATCAATCCTGTGACTGTATAAATGTACTAAAATGAACGGCGGTGTACTTATCCAATAAATGGATAATAACTTAACAATGACCATGGATTCTCCGATGAAAAAGGGGGAGAATCACCTAGGTGGGTTGTCAATCCAATAGCGCTATCCAATGTTAAGGTCGGCTTGTACAATGTTAATGATTTCACTAAGTACAAATGTATTCTACATGAAATGTCTAAGCATAAAGCACGCTTGTAAGCAAATGCACATAGTACTAGAATTGTATTGTAAAAATGTGAACTTGTATTTGTAATTTGTATAAGTGTACATGTAACACCCCAAAAGTGAATAAAAGCAAAAAGGGGATAGGAAATACTCACTTTCGCCAAATGACTAGATGACTAAGCGAGCGTGAAAATGCGAGCAATTCAAAGATTCAACAACGAAACTAGTCCAATTTAGAAGAAAAGAAACCGAATAGGAAAAAATATCAAGCTTCCAATTCGCCAATTACAAGAGCTTATAATCAAAGCTTCAAATGTAGAAGTAATATACTCTAGAAGAAAAGTATGAGGGAGAGTTTAATCGAATTAAAACAATCGATTTAGAGGTGCAAAGTGTAATGGGTCATAGGTGGGTTTTTATACTAGTTTTGGATTCAATTAGGCTTTAAAATTGGTCAACACAATAAAGTAAGGTTTTAAGATAAATTGACTATTTGACTAGGACTTTGACTAGGATTTTGACTAAGACTTTGACTAGGATTTTGACTGAGACTTTGACTAGGACTTTGACTGGGACTTTGACTGTTTGACTGTCTCAGCGGACCGCGAGGGCTAAAAAAAATAATTTTTCTAATTTAATCAATTTTAAGTTATAGACTTGTTTCCTTCTGTTTCTAAGTTGTTTTAGGATCGAAAATTAAGGGCTTTGAATATCAAGGTCTGAAACATACGTGCTCGGGTGTAGATGTGAGTATAAAACGAATATACTTTTACTTATAAAAATTATAAGTTTATTAAATTGTGAATTTTGGTCCTATTAAAATACGAGGGTTAAAAATAAAAATTTTGAAATAGTTGAGGAACCAATTATGCACATTTATGAAAAGTGAATGGTGCAGGTTGTCACAATTTGACCCATTATCTACATATTAATACCAAAATGTGCATTTTATGCACTTTCATTGCCACAATAGATTCTTACAAAACAGGTTCTTACAAAACAACTTCATACAAAACAAGCAGCATCATACACTGTTTCTATACTGCTTCATTAAGATGGCTACCCTATCCATCTGCTACATATACTGCTTCTAATACATACACTGCTAATTCATAAACACATACACCAGAAATCCTATCCAACTAATAGCCAGGAACCTCTTCAGTTTGATAGCCTGATCCTTGGTAGCTTTGATCTCCTGTTGAAGCTGGATTTTTTCAAGCATCGGATTGGTGTTACTCATTTCCAAGTTGTCTTTGGATCTTAACAAACCATGTATGATGTCCACACATCTTTGGCAGTTGTCTTCACACCACCCAAAGAATCTACATCTGGAACCCTAATTTAAACATACAACATTGTATCAGAAATCGATGTTTACATAGAACCCTAATTTAAACATACAACATTTGTATCAGAAATCGATGTTTACATAGAACCCTAATTTAAACATACAACACCACCAAATTACCTGATCAGGACATGCAAAGAACCGGCGACCTGGGTTTCTATCAGTCCAGGATGTGAGAATGATTGCTGGTTTACCACATTCACAGAACACTTGCCTCGACATCTGATCGTTTGAGAATGGAACCCTAATTTCGTCTTTGATCGAATAGGGCATTTGGTGATCAAGGAAGGGTTATAAATGGGGGGAAATCATAAGAGGAGAGGAGGTGAAATGTCAGTACTACCCTCATGTGCCACTCACGTGACTTAACTTAACAGGAAAATCTAACCACGTTAGTGCTAAAGGACTAGTTTTGAAAGATTTTAGAACATAAAGGACGATTCTCATCACTTTTGAAGTTTAAGGACACCTACTGAAAAAACAGGTAAACATAAAGGACGATTTCTGTAATTTTTCCAATAAAATAACATACAAAAGGAAAAATAAGTATTAATAAACATAACAGTTGAAAACTAAAAGCTCAAGTGTAAACTACTTCAATAATGAGATCAACTTAGTCAAAAGTCTTCCGAATATACATGATCTCATCTATATAGTCTGCCCACCATTTGTCATCAAGAGCGATCTTTGGAATTTCTTGTATACCTTCATGTTTGATTATTACATCTTTTGGTGAGGATGAGTTTCCTCCATTTTACGCTATCCACAGTATCATCAAATACGTCTTCTTTATCATTTTCATCAAAACTGTCTAGATCAATAACTTCACCCCATTTTCATCTAGAGAGCCTCTTGGATCTCTTCCTATTAGTTTTATGCATCTTATCCCTAAAATAAATTAAAAATATTTAATACACAAGTTAATAGAAGATGAAATAAATATTGATTTTACCTCTTCACTGAATTCACGTTGAAGATCAGATTTTAGGGACTAAACATTGCACCACAGCAAATAATCTCAACACTATTACCACCATTATCCTGCAATAAAACACATACAATATACCACATAAAATAACAACCATGTTAATATCAAAAAGTAACATTAATAAATACAACCTTAATACGCTTGTATGACTATTGGTTTGTTCATTTCCGTATGTTTTTCATCTAAATGAATCTGCAAAACCACGAAGTTAACAATTACATGACTAAGATATGTACAAAAAGGAATAATTAGTAAAATGGGACGAATGAAAACCATAAATTAACAAACAACCAACCTTGGAAGCTTCAACCTTTGAATTCAGATTTAGATCCATGCCTAAGTATTTTAGCAAGTGAAATAGGTGTACATTACTATGTATTTATAGGATTAACTTTTGTATATGTTTAAATTTTAAAACTCATGATTTTCCCACCACTTTAAATTAGAAAATTTTGTTTATCTTTGACTAAAGTGTAAAAAAATTATTATGTTTTCTGTGAATACCGAATTCAATGATTTTAGAGATAACTACACAGATAGTCCTTATGGTTTGTAAAAAGTAACATCTTAGAGTACTAGCTTTATTTTTTAACATGTTAAGGGTTTATGATTTCAGTTTTGTAACATGTTTGGGTACTAAGGTTAACTCCGTTAGTTTTTCTAATTAATTTTTGATAAAATGACTAAAATGCCCAAGAATAACAAGTTGTGTTATTCTTGTAATTAACTCTATTTTGTTACAAGGATGATTTTTGCATTTTATTGAAATTATAATTATTTATTAATATATTAGATTTAAAATTTTAAAAATATACTAAATTAAATAATTATATTGTAAACGTTTTAATATACATTTTTTATAAAACAATACTTTTGTCCATACAAACCACCATCGATAAACCTAATTCAACTCTCATTTCCACCGTAATTGCTGCCATGTGTTATCTATATTTGACATGGTTGTCTATATTTTTAATATATAGAATTATCTATTAATATTATTAAAACTTAAAAATTATAAATTATAAAAATATACTAAATTAAATAACTATACGCAATACTAAAAATTAAGCAAATATACTCTATTCATATTTGCCATCTAGTCAACACGTACACTCCCATTTCCACCGTCATTGCTACTATGGTGGTGTTTGTTTTTCAGTGGAAGTACTTCCTGACCACTTTTGTCTGCGCCGCGCAGACGCGGGCAGACATTTAGGTTTTGCAGACCGTTTGTTTTTTAGAAGACATAGCCCTAAAATATGTCTGCCCGTCCTCTTCTTGGGGCAGACATTTCAAAACCTCTTCTACCTATTCAAAACCTCTTCTCCAACTTTCTTCTCCAACCTTCTTCTACATATGACTGATGACACCCTCTTCTCCCGCAAAATCTACCAACTCTACTCCTCCTCCCTACCATCGACCGCCGCCCTCCTCCTCCTCAGTTCGACGGCAGCCCTCCTCCCACTGTCACCTCTTCCTCCCTCCTCCTCGTCGTCACCTCCTCCCTCTTCCCTCTATCTCTTTCTCTCTACAGCTCTTCCCTGACCTGGTTATTATTATTATTATTATTATTATTATTATTATTATTATTATAATAATAATAAGAAGGAAGGAAGCTTGAGATTGCCGAGTTAGGATAATGAAAATTGTGTTGGGAAAGTGGAATTGAAATCTTTAATAGAAAAGTGGAATGACCAGCTCTTTTTTGCTGTCCTTTAATTATTATTATTTTTATATTATTTATGATGAATTAGGGTGATGATAGGTTGTGGTTGGTTATGGTTATGGTTATGGTGGGTTATGGTTTTAGGTTACGCATACGTTAACAAACAAACAGTCTTCTTTTTGCAGACTGCAGACCTTTGGTCCACCTCTTCTTATGCAGATGTCTGCAAATGTGGTCCGCAGACTGCAGACCTTTTACCTCTTCAAAAACAAACACCACCTATGTGTTATCTATATTTAACAAGGTCGCCTATAATTTTAATACATAGAATTATTTATTAATACTTTTAAAATATTTAAATTATATAAATATATTAAATTAAATAATTATAGTCTATGCATTTTAATAAATTAATAGATAATTCTACATCAAGCAACACATCAACTTAGGGGTGTTCAGAATTCGATTCGGATTCGAAAATTTTGAAATTCGACTTAATTCAATTCGATTACCGAGAATTCGATTCGATTATTAAGAATTCGAATTCGATTCAATTTGAATTCGAGTCCAGTAAATCGAATACGAACCGAATACGAATTTATGATTTTAAATTCGATTCGATTTGAAATTCGAATAAAAACTGTACATGTATATTTTTAAATATATATATACAACCATACTCATTATTATATACACATTGAAAAAAAAAGAACTTATAAATTTTGGTCAAACTCTAAGAACTCATAGTCTCTACAACTTTTAACATAGCCATATTTATCTTATACATCACAAAACTCTAACAAATTATACTCTCTACTATATTTATTATTCCCGTATTTGACATATTGTTGTTTATCAGATATGTAGATTTGTATTTTGTATGTTAAAAATAATGAGTTTGTATTAGTTTCAAAACTAAAAGTAAAACAATTTATTATTTATGGTGAATTTGAACTAAATTGAATTTATTCGAATTCGAGTTTCTTATTCGAATCGAATACGAATCGAATAAATTGAATTTTAAGCGAATACGAATCGAATACGAATTCAGGTAGAAATATTAAAAATTCGAAAAATTCGATTCGAATAATTTGAAAATTCGTTATTCGATTCGTTGAACACCCCTACATCAACTTATGCGTTTAGATTATAGATAATGCATGGCAAGAATGGCGGTTGTGACATCCGTCACCTTTCGTTTTCATTTGTTACTGTAACGTTTCGTTTATCCAATCAATAAAACGCCGAATTTATCTTTCTAGTACACTTTAAAAATATCTCGTGACATTTTCGGACTCTAATAATGATATTATGACGTTACTATAATAAAATAATAGAGTTTTAATCACAAAAAAAAAATGCATGGACCGGGACTCGAACCCGCATCCATGGGCGGTTCAAACGAACAACAAGTCTTAACCAACTGGGCTACTACCCGTTTTAGTGATGAATATCAAACTCTAACACATTTAAACCTTCCATATTCATGCCCAGTTGACTTTGGAAAGTCAACTGCGAGCAACACCTTCCAAATACACATCCAATCCGCGTTTTCTTGAGCAATTCGTTTATGGTAAGTAATAACCGACCTACCCTGCTTGTTTCCCACGCCAATTAACCATTAAAACCTTCCAATTATAGCCTAATACGCGTTTTACATTAATCATGGGTCAAAACTTCCAATATTACGATTACAAACGATTAGTATAAATAGATACCTCCCACACGAGCTAAAAGCACCGATAAATACATCCCCATTCTCAATTTCCCCTAAAAATCCTTCCATTCTGCGTATTTTGCTTCGGTTTGACCGTATTCTTTTGACCAAGCGTTCATCGCCTTAACACGCTGTAAGTACCATTTTTTTGATGGGTTTTGTTATTCGGCACCTTACAAGCAATAGCTCCAAAGATTCAGGGGCTATTGATCGCTAATTAACACAATTGAAAACTAGGGTTCTTCGTTTTATATTTGGGGATAAACTCGCTGCAAACAACTTTTAAGTTTATTTCAAAACAAAAACATTAACCAACTGATCCACGGATCAGTTGGTAATGCACATTGGCTTAAAAACAGAACCGGCCAAAGGCCAAGGTTCGATCCCCACATGCGTTGTTTTTGTTTTCTTTTTCTAAATCAATTATATAAACAAACCAGATAACCTATAAAACTAATTAAGATCCATATTAATCGTTCTCAGGATCTAGACCAGATGATCTAGGCTTGTGATTTAAAGCCTCTGACTCGCCAAGGACTCAGGTTCGAGTCCTGGCACAAACAAACTATTTTTTTTTTTTTGCTTTCTTTTATATTTATATTTTGGATATTCTTTTAAAAATAGTTTTTAAATACAAAAAGTGTCTTAAAAATTCTACAAAAATTATTTTCGGTAAATCTCATGACAAAGTTTACCATACAATTTTTAGATTTCTAAAAATAACTTATTTAATATATATTATAAATATTGCAAGTTTATTCATTTATAATTTTAAAAATCTATAAAAATATGTAAACGTTCTTATAAATATCCACAAAAATTATTTTAAACTTGTAGATCCATAAGCATTTCAGAAATAAATTTTATTTCAGAAAAATCGTTTGTTTCATATTTTTAATTGATTTTTGTTATTTTAAATCATAAATAAATCATAATAAATTCATTTTTCAATATTTTTATACCAAAAGTTTACATAAATTATTTTTGTTCATTTAAACAGAAATATAAATTTTAATTTGAAATTTCTTTAATTTTAATATTTCTAGATATTAAAATTATATCTTTGACAAATGGAAAGAAATATACTAAATATTCAATATTTGAGGAAACAATTTTATAAAAATTATTCTCATACTTAAAACCCTATAATATGATCATCCTAAATCAAAAACCTACAATAGTCTTTTATTTAATTATTTACCTAATTTCTTTTATTTATTAACAATTTAACTAATTAATAATTAAACAATTACTTATCCTCAAATTAGGAACCCTAGAACAACTTGTATCCTAGATAACTTAGACTCTAAGTTCATTCCCTTACAAATTATCTATTTCTTTAGGTTAATCCTTTGGGATAATCCTAATTCACATCACGTTGTTCGGTAGAGTTTCACGTTATTACGCGAACAGTGAGTATTTCTTATCCCCTTTTTGTCTTTATTAATTTTTGGGGTGTTACATGTACACTTATACAAAATACACAAGTTCACATTTTTTTACAATACAATTCTAGTACATTGTGCATTTGCTTACATATGTGCTTTATGCTTAGACATTACATGTAGAATACATTTGTACTTAGTGAAATCATTAACCATGTACAAGCCGACCTTAACATTGGATAGCGCTATTGGATTGACAACCCGCCTAGGTTGATTCTCCCCCTTTTTCATCGGAGAATCCGTGGTCATTGTTAAGTTATTATCCATTTAGTGGATAAGTACACCGCCGTTCATTTAGTACATTTATATAGTCACATGATTGATTTCGCTCATTTGTATGATACATAGTTTACATAATTGCATTGTAGCTTTGCACTTGAATTGGATACCATTTTTCCAACATACTATATGTATTAAAACTAGGAATGCTCACCAACATTTCTTATGTTGACAAAACCTATTTTGTACATGTTTCAGGTGCAGTTTGATCTTAGTTCCATAGCATTGGATTTTAGTGCTTGCTTTTAATAAGTTATTTCAGATTTCATGTTTCGTTTAGACTTTTGTATTTTTCCCATTTCATCTATGTAAGACAATTTAAATTATTCAATAATATATTTACATTTTAGTACCATGTGCTTTTGAACAATCGTCACTACGTGACACCTCGATGATTCCACCATCGGTTGGGGTGTTACAAATTGGTATCAGAGCAATGGTTATAGGGAACTAGGTTATTAGACGAAATGGCCTAGACTATAACCGAACTTCAACTTTCATGCATAATATTCCCTAAATTTCCATTCCCCTCATTTCCCTCTACTTTCCTCCCTCTATCTTTCCCTTATTCCCCATTTTTTTCTCGTCTTTCATCATGGTGCATAGATATGGTGTCCTACAAGGAGTGGAAAGTCTACATCATCATGGAACGGGAGCAGTACCTTTCATGAAGACACTCTTAGGCATGATGCCTACTCTTATTTTTCTACTTCAAAGTTGTTGAGATTTAATGAGTGTGATGGAACACGTGCAATCTGGAAGGGTGGATACCTGTACACTGGGTTTTCTGGCATAGGCAAGCATAGCGCATAAATCCAATGACGGACCTGTTATGCTTACCTGGGGATTCCTGGAGTGAGTGTCCACTTATAGGCTAAAGCATGTATGCACGTAAGGATATATCCTTGGAAGCCGAAATCGAGAGGCCATGTGTGTCCGTGCCATTTACGTATCGAATGATACGTTTTAATGCATTCCAATGATCAGTTTTCGGGTCGTGCATGTGCATACAGATTTGTTGAACAGCGTAGCTGATGTCTAGTCTAGTGAACGTGAGGTACTGAAAAGCACCAGCAAGGCTTCTGTAAAGAGTGGTATTGTCAAATGGCGGACTGGTGGTATCACTTAGTTTCGGTTTGGTATCGACAGGAGTGGCAACCGGATTGCACGAGTCCATTCCAGCTCGTGAGAAGATATCTAGTGCATAAGATTGTTGTGATAAGAACATACCTGCACTGGAATGAGAAACCTAAATACCCAAGAAATAGGTGAGAGGTCCAAGATCTTTCATAGCAAATTCAGCTGTAAGGCTGGAAATAAGACGCACCCATAGAGAGTCCGTGGATGAGGTAAGAATGATGTCATCCACATAAATAAGAATGTAAGCAACGTCACCCCCGTGATGATATGTGAAAAGAGAATTATCACACTTGCTCTGTATGAATCCAATAGAGAGCACAAAGTCGGTAAATCTTTGGTACCAAGCACGAGGGGCCTGTTTGAGACAATATAGATATTTCCTAAGAAGAAATACATGATCCGGATAATCTCTATGGCGAAAACCCATACGCTGATACATATAAACTGTCTCTGATAAATTACCATGCAAAAACGCATTGGTAACATCCAACTGATGGATTGACCAAGACTGTGAGAGAGCCAAGGTTAACACTGTACGTATAGTGGCTGGTTTAACCACCGGGCTGAAGGTTTCCCCACAGTCAATACCGACCTCTTGATTTCGACCATCACATACTAACCTCGCCTTATAGCGTTCCAAAATACCATCAGAGCTGTATTTGTGACGAAAGAGCCACATACTACGAATCACATGCATATGTTCTTGTCTCGGGGCAAGTTCCCAAGTCTTGTTTTTAATTAAAGCATTAAACTCGTTAGTCATGGCATCATACCATTCCGGTTTGGACAGGGCCTCATGGGGTGTTTTGGGTATTGGTATAATAGTGGAAATGGTAAGGTTAAATATTTGTTTAGGTTTGGTGATGCCAGACATAGCTCGGGTTTGGATGGTACAGGTCGGGGGGTGGTGGAACGGGTATTGGGCTTCGGGACGAGGCCTGTGGGGTCGGTCGGTTGGTTTGGTTCGATATGTGGGCCAGGTGTGGTGAGTTGTGGGACCGGTTGGGTTAAAGCTGTTGGTGAGGTATTGTTGTGGGGTTGGGGTTGTGTGGGAAACAGTAGGTGTGGGTGGATGGGGTCATCAAGAAAGATATAATTTTGTAGGGCTGGTTTGGGCTTTTTGGCAAATGGAAAAATGGTTTCATCGAATAGAACGTGACGGTTAATGGTGATTTTATTTGTTTTGAGGTCTAAACATTTATAGCCTCGGTGATTGGGTGGGTAACCAAGGAAGACACAAGGTGTAGGGCGGAATTCTAATTTGTGGATGGTGGTGTGTGGAATGAGTGGGTAGCATAAACATCCGAACACTCTAAGATGGTCGTATGTGGGAAAGGTTTTATAAAAGCGTTGGGTGGGTGTTTGAAAGTTATGGATTTTGGTGTGAATGATGTTGTGAAGGTAGGTTGCGGTTTCAAGGGCATGTGGCCAGTAGGTGTCTGGCATAGAGGAGTGGGCTAAGAGTGTTCGAGTGAGCTTGTTGATGGTTCTAATTTTCCGCTCTGCTTTTCCGTTTTATGAGGACGTGTGTGGGCAGGAAAAGCGAAATTGCATCCCGTTTTGGTGACAAAAGTTGTGGAATTGATTGTTAGTGTACTCACGACCATTGTCACACTGAATTTGTTTTATTTTGGCCCCAAATTGTGTTTTAATAAAGGTCGTAAATTGTGTGAACATTATAAAAACATCGGATTTATGTGAGATGGGATATGTCCATAGAAAATTAGTGTAATCATCTAGGAATAAAACATAATACCGATGTCCCCCATTGCTAATGATGGGAGAGGTCCAAACATCACTGTGCACAAGATCAAATGGCATAAAGTACTTGTATTAGAATTAGAAAACGAAAAACGAGTATGTTTCCCAAAAATACAAGCAGGACAAACTTTATTATGTAATCTACTACATCTAATAAAATTAGAACTTTTTAAAGTGTGCAAAATAGCTGGTCCAGGGTAGCCAAGCCGTTGGTGCCAAATGTCTTGTGAGAGAGCAGCAAAAGTAGAGACGGTGTTGAGGTTGGTGATGTTGGACGGGCTGAGAGTGTAGAGATACCCCTAGCTTTTGCACCGTAAGATAGGTTTCTTGGTCTGGAGGTCCTTCACAGTAAAACCATAAGGGTCATATTCAATGGAAAGTTGGTTGTTAGTGGTAAAACGACGTACATAAATTAAATTTTTAACAAGGTTTGGTGCATATAGGATGTTTTTTAGTTTAAAGGGTGGGAAGGGTGGTGGTAAGGTTATGTCACCCTGTCCGAGTACCGAAATAGTTTGACCATTACCAACAATAATATTGCGAATAATGCTAGAATTAAAAATAGACGAAAATTTGTCAGATTGAGGAGACATTGTACCTGAGGCCCCCGTATCCATAGTCCAAGATGAGTCTGAAGGGATAGGGAGCCTAATCCAAGAGGCGTCCCTATCCCCATAAACAAGATCCTCGCGCCAGACCACGGCGCAGTGATCTACTCGCGCGGGAGCAAGCAGTTAACAACCTCGCGCGTCAAGACGGCTGATAAGCAACAAACAATACCTGATACGCGCGTACCAGCACGCGCGGAATCTCCCTTTAACACTTTTCATACGAGGTACGAAGAACAACAAATGGAAGATTCACAAAGATCTGTGTCAGAATACACACGAACAGGAGAATGACATGTGGCAAATAGTACAAAAGCTAAACGGCTCTACTGTACTCACGCTGTCATCAACAGTGACCAGCTGGCATACCTCGCCAACGGTCAGACGACAGAGGTAGCCTCAGCACTGTAGCAAGTACAGCATCACTGTACACCACCAGAAACTTGCCACGTGTCCAGCTATAACAACGACCACACTGTAGCATGACGTCATCAACAGTAATCGGCCGCTTCCCGCCAATTTCAAGAGGAATATGGACTTGGGCCTCAGTTGGGCCCAAGCCGATGGTATCACCGGTGGGCCTTTCCATGCAGCCCACCATTATGCCTATAAATAGGAATAGGTTTCTCCTTGTAAGATCATTCAGAAAAATAGCTCTCACAACTAGATATAATCCTTGTAATCATTCTCTCTCAATAATATTCCGGTGTTTACAGTGGACGTAGGTCATTACCGACCGAACCACTTATATCTTGTGTTCTTACGCACTTCATACACACACTTCACCACAACTAAACTTCCAAACGGGTTACCATCACGGTTTGGGTAAAGGATTAAACCTGTAGTAACATAAGTATAAACAACCCGGTGATTAGTATTAATCACCGTGTTACCTATTGTTTCTTCATTGGCGCCATCCGACGGTTAGAACAGCTTTATTCACTCATCTTTTAACCCACCCATGGCTGAACCCAACCCTAACACTTCTGTACTTAACCAAACCGGGGACGTCGATGCTCAGTCCCCGGAAAACCAAAACACACCACACACTGTCGTTAAACAACCCACTTCACGTCTCGAGCAACCGGATCTCGAGATCCGTGATGTAGACTCGGATGATGACAGTGACGGCGGTTCTGAGGAGGACCCAGACCAGTGGCTCCTTCGTCAGAACGCCAAAAGTGTTGCGATATACCAACGCAAACTCTTGCAACAAGCCAAGAAGAAGGGTAAAGCCCTTACTTATGACACCCAATCCAAAAAGAGATACAAAAAGAAAGACTCGGCCACTCACGATGACGGTCGCAGCGGGGAACTCGGCGGAGACGCCAGGGTTCGGGGCTGCGCGAAGTCACGTGATGAACCGGATGGCTATGAGTCGCCAAGCAGCGACTCTGACCACAATGGAAAGAAACACCGTCACCGTTCGCGTCATAGCGACGAGGACGATGACTTGGTCATGCCGTTTAGACCAAAAGCTTTCGCCGAAAAATCAAAGTTTGTCGCTCGCATAGCGACAGCCAAAATACCAAGGAAAGCTAAACTTCCTAGCAGCATCGGTAGATACGATGGCCTGCGTGATCCGGATGACCATGTGCATGACTTTAAGTGCGCAGGTATGTCGGTAGACTGGCCCGTCCAAGTCTGGTGCCATTTGTTTGCCCAGACCTTAACCGGCGCGGCCAGAGTCTGGTTCGACAACCTCCCCGCGGGGAGCGTTAAGGACTTCGACGACCTCACTGACAAGTTTGGAAATCACTTTTTCACACTTGCGCAAGCACAAGAAGGACAAGGCGCATATTTTGTTATGCCGCCGACATGATCATGAATCCATCGAAGACTTCATAGTTCGATTCAACAAAGAGGCTTTGCAAATAGGCTGCGGGGAAGAACTTACCCGAGCAGCATTCATACATAACGTTCGGAGCCCAAAACTAATGAAATGCCTCACGGGCAAAGATGGCATTCCGGAGTCCTGGGATGAACTCATCCACTCCGCGAAAATATATGCCTCCTCCGAAAAATCTTTCAACCAGATGCACGGCTTCCAACCGCAACACCATAATATTAATAATAATAAACACAAAAACAAATCTGTTTGGAGCCGCATCTCGGGCACAGCCGACGAGGGAAAATACTCTCCCGCGGGCGATGCCCGCCAACTCATCAATAATAAGCAATCGCGGGACCAGCATGGACATTCAAAGAAAAACCACGATTGGACCCCGCTAACAAAAACACCATCCCAGGTCCTGAAAACAGAGCAGGTCACGCTGAAGGAAGCCAACCCCTTGGGGAAACGGAGGAACGTGGACCGAAGCAAGTTCTGTGAGTATCACAACGACTTTGGTCACCTCACAGACAACTGTTACAGCCTGAAGATGGAGATCGAGGCCGCGCTGAAATCGGGACAGCTCGGTCACTTAGTAAAAAACGTCCACCGCACTGGCAAGGGTAATGCGGGCGACGAAAATCAAGGGGAGGGGTCGCGAAAGAAAATCCGGGACCTTAACACTCATACCGCCACACTCATCCCTCGTCATCACTGCAACATGACTAAGCGTGGCAAAAACACCCAGCATGGCAAGCGCACCCGCCTACAACCACTCGATGACTTATGGAAAGAGGCCGACATCCTCATGCCAAAAGTCAGAGGCGGCGCTTCCTGCACCGCTCCACTAGTCATAACCGCCGTTTTCGGACATTACCGAACGCGGTACATGTTTTTAGGCGGTGGCAGCAGCACCGATATCATGTATGAGCAATGTTTCCAACAATTAGATGCAGAAGACAAGGCAAAACTCGTATCAGTCAATGAGCCAATCTCAGGTTTCATTCATGAGACCATCATGCCGCGGGCATGCTCTCCCTGCCAGTCACATGGTCCGATGGCACCCACGAGCGCACGGAGATATGTGACTTTATGGTTCTGCCAGCCACCTCCAATCATGATATTCTATTGGGACGGGAAGGCATCGCGCGCTTTAACGCCAATGCTTCAACGGCACACGCGATGGTCGGCTTCCCAACCAAGACAGGTATTGCCTTCATCAGAGCGAATAAAGATTGCCACACCACTAAAACCGCCAAGCCTCCAAAGATGGTCAAAACAAATGCCCGCACTGGGCCAGAAAAATGGCACTAAACCCTAAATTTCCGGAGCAAACGGTGGTCATTGGCCATGAAATCTCCGAAACCATACACAATCACTTGAAACAGCTTCTGATCAGCAACATGGACATCTTCGCGTGGCAACCAGCAGACATGGTCGGTGTGCCCCGCGAAATAGCGGAACACAAGCTTAACGTCTATCGCTCCGTAGAACCCATAGTGCAAAAGAAGCACAGTATGGGCCCGGAGAAAACAAAGGCCATGAACGAACAAGTCACCGAGCTGCTCAACGCGGTCATCCTTCGCCCTATCAGATACCAAACGTGGGTAGCCAATCCTGTTATGGTCGCCAAAGCCAATGGAGGCTGGCGCATGTGCGTCGATTACAAGGACATCAACAAGGCGTGTCACAAAGACTGCTACCCTCTGCCAGAAATTGATCTAAAGGTGGATTCCCTCGCCCCATACCGGTTCAAATGCTTCTTGGACGCATACAAAGGTTACCACCAGATCCAAATGGCCAAAGAAGATGAAGATAAAACGGCGTTCCGCACAGACGCGGGCATCTTCTGTTACACCAAGATGCCTTTCGGTCTGAAAAACGCGGGCGCCACATACCAACGTCTTATGGACACAGCCTTCATTAATGAAATCGGCGTACGACTTGAAGTGTATGTTGATGACTTGGTCATCAAGAGCAAGGAGGAAAGTGACATGCTTCGGGATATCCAACAGACGTTCAATCAATTGCGCAAAGTGCGCATGAAGTTGAATCCGAGCAAATGTTCATTCGGGATGGAAGAAGGCAAATTTTTAGGCGTCATTGTAACGCGAGACGGTTTCCGCGCCAACCCAGAAAAAGTACAAGCTATCGAGAGAATGCCATCTCCCGCTTCCGTCAAAGAAGTACAGACACTAATGGGCCGCCTTGTGGCCCTAAACCGATTCTTGTCCAACTACGCTTCAAAGTCGTTCCCATTCGTGAACACTTTGAAGAACTGTTTAAAGAAGAGTAACTTCCGCTGGACCCCAGAGGCGGAATCAGCATTCCAGGCAATGAAGCAGTGCCTAATGAACCTTCCGACACTAACAGCGCCGCTTCCTAAAGAACCGCTTACACTTTACCTCTCCGTCACGGAGCGAGCGATAGGCGCAGTTCTAATGGTCGAGCGCAAAGGAGTGCAAACGCCAATTTATTACGTCAGCCGCACACTGTTAGACGCGGAAACAAGGTATACAATAATGGAAAAGCTGGTTCTAGCACTTGTCCATGCATCTAGAAGGCTGCGCAGATACTTTCAAGGCCACCTGATAAACGTCCTCATGGACTATCGGATAAACGACATTCTCGCCAAACCCGAACTGTCTGGCCGCCTGGCAAAATGGGCCATCGAGCTGGGGGAACATACGATCAATTACAAACCCCGGCCCGCAATTAAAGGCCAGATACTCGCGGACTTCGCCACGGAGATACCGGCAGACCAGGTTCAAGAATGCAAAGCTGAAGAATCACCCGCGCCAGCGCACGACCCGTCGCAAAAATGGTCCCTATTCACAGACGGGGCCTCCAATGACGACGGCGCCGGCGCAGGATTACGCCTCATCAGCCTAGATAAACACGAGTTCACGTACGCCATCCGCCTCGATTTTAAAAGCACAAACAACAAAGCGGAATACGAAGCGTTGCTGGCAGGCCTCCGCATTGCGGAAAAAATGGGGGCCAGGCACGTGGAGGCACACGTCGACTCACTGCTTGTCGCGCGACAGATCAATGGATCATATGATGCAAAGGACGAAACCATGGACCTGTATCTGGAACAAGCCAAGCAACTCATGCGACGGTTCGACTCATGCACCGTCGAACACATCCGGCGCAGTGAGAACAAGCCAGCCGATGCGCTGAGTAAAATGGCATCCACATTCTTTGCACACATGGCCAAAGAGGTACGAGTTGATGTCCTTGAAAAACCATCTGTTCCGCTGCGACAAGTCCATGTCATCCAAACAGGCAACGCGTCCTGGATGACCCCGATCAAAGCCTTCTTATCTTCCGGCATCCTGCCTGATGACAAATCAGAGGCCCGAAAGATCCAACACAAGGCTTTACATTACCAACTCATAGACGGCACTCTGTATCGCCGATCTTACCTAGGGCCACTGTTACGATGTGTAGACTCCGCAGACACATCCTTCCTCCTCAGAGACATACATGAGGGAATATGCGGGATACACGCTGGCCCAAGGATGGTAGTAGCGAAATTAATGAACGCAGGGTACTATTGGCCGGGCATGCACGTGGACGCGGTCAACGAGTTGCGCAAATGCGACAGTTGCCAGCGCCACGCTCCGAACACCTTGCGCCCCAAGAACAACTTGGTGCCCGTTACAGCGGCGTGGCCGTTCCAGAAATGGGCTGTCGATTTGGTCGGACCATTCCCAGCGGCCCCGGGTAACGTCAGATACCTAATCGTCGCCATCGACTACTTCACCAAATGGGTCGAGGCAAAGCCTCTAGCCAAGATCGACGGCGCACATGTCAAGAAATTCCTTTGGGAGTTCATTATCTGCCGATTCGGTTTGCCGATGCAGCTGGTCAGCGACAACGGCACACAATTTGATGACCAATCCCTTCAAGAATGGTTGGCTCAAATGGGTGCAAAACAAATATTCACATCAGTTGCGCATCCGCAAGGCAATGGTCAAGTGGAAAGGACCAATCGCACAATTGTCGAGGGCATCAAGACAAGGCTCGGAACCAAGAGGACAGGGTGGGTAGATGAACTGCCGCATGTTTTATAGGCCTACCGCACCCTCACAAAAACAAGCAACGGTGAAACGCCGTTCAGCTTAACATACGGTTCCGAGGCGGTGATCCCCGCAGAAATGACCTATCCTACCGCGAGAGTATTAATGGCCGAAACAACAGACAACGACACAGAACTCCGCATGAACCTTGACCTGTTATAAGAACGCCGCGACCTTGCGGCAATAAAAGAGGCAAGATACAAAACTCAGCTGGAACAATACTACAACAAGCGCGTCAAAGAACTTACGTTCAAGATTGGGGACTACGTTTTCCGCAACAACGAAGCTTCTAACGTTGAAAAGCCAGGGAAACTACCTCCGACTTGGGAAGGGCCATACAAAATACAAGAGGTGCTAGGCAAAGGCGCCTACGCGTTGGAAAGACTAGATGGTACCCCCATCCCGCGATCTTGGAACGGCGCATAGTTGCGACGCTGTTACTTGTAAACTTGTAACATGGCTACACGTGCCATACTATCAATGAAAAAGTTTCATATATATCTGTGTTCCTACTTGTTTTTCCGCGCCAGGGTCTTCAAGACTTAGGCCAAATCCTGTCGGACCAAAACCGCGGACCAACGTAGTAAAATGAGCCTTCAAGACGTGTCTTGGGCACGTCGGGCTTATACATCTTACACTTGGACGACGCGCAAATGGTCTTCAAGACAGATTTACTTGTCGGACCTGTCAGCCCGCGTAACACATGTGCGCACATAATCCCTTGTCTTCTAGAACTGTTACACAGCTCGGACAAGAGGAAGGCGCGCCACACAAAACGCGGCCAAAGGTCTTCTAGGCAAGGCTCCTACGCGCCTAACTCGGACTTAATGGCACATGTCGCGCTCCGCTACAGTCTTCAAGGCAAAAGTACAACACTTAGACGCTGGACTGTCTAGCCTAGCGCGCGCCCTAACTTATACTTACACACCGGGTGATGACTTGGTTAAATAAGTAAGGTTGGAGCGAGAACAAACACGATATAACAAACTGATAATTTCATTAAAAGAGGGACTTAAAAACCCTTCATATTTACAAGAAAGCTAAAATACAAAATACAAGTACAACGCCTACTCGCTATGCGCTCCGGAAGGACCCCCGCCAGAAGCCCTCGCCAACTCGTCAGATTTGTCGATAAAGTATTTCAGGGCAGCAAGGGGATCCGCGTTGTTATTGCAATCAGCAATGACCTGGAGGATAGGGAAGTCAACCTCTTCAAACTTGGCCAATTCCGCCTCATACTCCTCCTTCAGCGGCTTCCCATAGTGTTCGGCGTCCTCAAGTTGCCCATCACTTTGGGCATGCAAGAAACCATCTGCATAACCCTCGTCGTACCCAAAAGCTTGTGCGGCGGCGGCAATGGCGGCAACTTGATCGCCCAGCTTGGGCTCCTGCCAGAACCTCTTGAAGACCTAGAGGGAAGACAAAAAAAAGTTAGCAAATCAATTGCAAGCAACAAGCATCAATAACAAAGAAAGTGCAAAGACTTACCCCATTCATTCCATCCGTCATCAGCCAATGAATGGAATTCTGCATCTGGGTCTGAGCAGTAACCGCTTCTTCCAGTAAGTGTTGGGCTGCCTGGCACTCCTTGACCGCCGCAACACGGGCTTGATCAGAAGAGTCAAGGTCCCGCTCCAGATCTTCCTTAGCATTAAAGACCCGGACCTTCTCTTGCTCAAGAAGAGAGACACGCTCAGTAGCTGCAACAAGAGCCTCATCCTTGGATTCCAGCTCCTTGCGCATTTCCACATACTTTGCGGTTCTTTCAGTGAGGGCCTTGCTCTTCTCTTCAAACTTGCGGGTCACCGCCCGCCTCTCTTCCTGCGCCTCGGCCAGAGTCTCCTTCAACCGCATCGTCTCATCGTTAGCTTTCTTCCAAGACTCTGACCACCGGCGCCTCTCTGCAGCAGCATCCACCTCAAGCTTCGCCACCTTGGCTTCAGCTTCATGAGCACGGCGGCGATATTTTGAAATTTCTGCCTTGAAGGCAGCCTCCTTCTCAGCAAGGTCTGCCTTCTCCGCCTCCAGTTGCTCAAAATCTCGCTGCACCGCCGCATCCCGACGGCGAAGCGAATCCATCAAAGATAGCTGAGTCGCCTGGTTTACACACAAAGCAGTTATGAACTCAGGACGACTCAGCAAATCCTGGTGAGTGCGCTCGTAGGGAGGCACCACCTCGCTAACAAATTCAAGGGCGGCCATGGAGTTTGAAAACAAGGTATTCTCCCTGATCGCCCAGCGAGGGCGCCAGATGGCGTCACCACCAGCCCAACATGAACCATCATAAACTCCTGATGGCTCCCCACCAACCCTAGAAGACTCACGCCGAGTTTGGCGTGAGCCACCGCTAGCACCAGCAGCGCCTTGCTCCAAGAGTGCCCTTTCGAACCCATCAGATTCATGGGTCATCTCTTGGGTCACAGCAACAGCACGCTCACGATCCTCGCGCTCCCTTAGAAGCCGAGCCTTCTCCTCAAGAAACTGTTGATCTTGGAGGCGAAGACGCTCCGCCTCCGCCCGCTTCTCTGCCTCATCCTTTCGTTTGGCCTCATTGGCAGCAGCAAACTTCGCGGCCTCAGCCCTCCGAAGGGCTTCATCGAACTCCGCCTTCTTCCTCGCAGCAGCGGCTATCTTCTCAGCCTTAGCCTTTTGCAAGGCTTCATCGGCTTCCACCTGCTTGCGGGCCGCTTCTTGCTCCTTCCAAAGCCTATCCTCCTCTACCCGAGCCGCCTCCGCAGATGGAGACGCAGGAGGAGGGGTAGGGATGATCTTGGGCGACACTATCAAAGGAAAACAGAATGTTAAAAGGAAACTCAAAGATAAAAATTCCACAAGACAATAAGTGTTGCTTTGTAACACCCCAACCGATGGCGGAATCATCGAGGTGCCACGTAGTGACGATTGTTCAAAAGCTCATGGTACTAAAATGTAAATATTATTGAATAATCCAAAATTTGTCTTACATGGAAATGGAAAATACAAAGTCTTAAATGAAATGTAAATAATGAAATAACTGATTAAAATAATGCACTAAGTATCTCTTGTTAAAGCACTAGATCAAACTGCACCTGAAACATGTACAAAATAGATTTGGTCAACATATGAAATGTTGGTGAGCATTCCTAGTTTTGATATATATAGTAGGTTGAAAAGTTATACAATTCAAGTGCAAGCTACAGTGCAAATATGTAAACTATGCATCATACAAATGAGCGAAATCAACCCTATGACTGTATAATGTACTGTATGAACTGTAGTGTACTCAACCAATAAATGGATGATAACTTAACACTGGCCACGGATTCTCCGATGAAAAAGGGGGAGAATCAATCTAGGCGGGTTGTCAATCCAAATAGCGCTATCCAATGTTAAGGTCGGCTTGTACCATGTTAATGATTTCACTAAGTACAAATGTAATCCACATGTATTGTCTAAGCATAAAACACGTTGTAAGCAATGCACATAGTACTAGAATTGTATTTGTAAAAATGTAAACTTGTATTTGAAATTGTAATAGTGTACATGTAACACCCCAAAAATGTATAAAAGCAAAAAGGGGTAGGAATACTCACTGTCTATGTAAGCTTGAAATTGAACTGGACAACGAAATATGCGTTGGAAAATATTCCAAAGAATCAACCTAAAGAATTTGATAATGTGTAAGGAATAACTCTAGGATATATGTATTTCTAGGGCTTCAAATTGGGGATAAACGTTTATATGTTTATTAAACAATTTGTTTATTAAATATAAGAAATTTAATGAATAAATAAACAAAAGTCTTTTTGTAAAATTTTAAGTTGAATATAGTCACAACATAAGGTTTTAAGTATGAAAATAATTTTTACAAAATTATTTTCTTAAAAATAGAATATTTAATCTAATTATTTCAAATTGTCAAAATACGACTTTAATATCTAAAAATATTAAAATCAAAGAATTTCTGTCTTAAAAAATTGTATTGGGGTGAAACATGTTACAACATCATTTATGCAATTCAATCATCAAATCTGTAACACCCCAACCGATGGCGGAAACATCGGGGTGCCACGTATTGATGATTGAATTGCATAAATGATGTTGTAACATGTTTCACCCCAAAAACGGTGATAAATAGAAAAGGGACTATGTAAAACTCACCTTGGTAAAATGGGCCGGATCCAAGCAATCAGTCAAGTGGGCCGGACCTGGGCTTCATTTCTGGTCTGGGTATCTTGGGCTACAGCATAAATAGGAAGAGTTTGGGCTTTGGTTGTTGGTTTGGGTTTGTTAAGGGTGTAGTTTAAGTGTGGGTATTATTATTATTATTATTATTATTATTATTATTATTATTATTTATTATTATTATAAGGATAAAACGTGACGTATAAGATAGGAGATGCGAAATAAAAAAAATGTATATTTATATATGTGTAATAATAATAGGATAAAAGTGACGGATGTCACATGCTTACCAGGGGTTTTCTTCTTTATCAGCTTCTGAAACAGAGGCTGTCGAGTTGGGGCAGCGCTAATCCCCACAGAAAAAACGGGGGCGCTCCCTCCTTGTTCCCCAGCAGAGGTGACCTTCTGCTTGCCAGCACCCTCAACAACAGTCTCTGGAGCCGCCACTGACTCAGGGATTTGAATAGCATCCCCACTCCCGCCTTCGACAGTCAAGGCAGGAGACACATCCTCCACAGTGGCGGCACTGCTGGCCGTGGCGCTGTCCGATCGCGCCCTCTTCCTCCTCTCCAGCTGAGAGGACTCAGCCTCCTCTTCATCATCCGAGGGCGGCCCATCCTTCCGCCGTCGGCGTCCCTTCACAACCTCTCCTGCTGAAACGAAAGAACCCGAGTCAGAGCAACCTTTGCTCGATACCTATGTTTCCGCGGCGCGTGTTTCCAACGTCCACGCCCCGCGGATGGGTTCAGAGGCGGAACGACCTCTACTGAAGAATCAGTAGAATCATCTCCGAAAATGCTAGTGACAAAGGGATCCAAAGACTCACCGGTTGTGTAATAAGGCTTGGGCGCGGTGGAGAGATCAGGGTAGTAGAAGCGGTCAGCAAACACCTATATACAAGAAGTCTGACCCTCCGCCACCGGCCTCCACTTAATACCCTTCTCTTCCCGGGCAGCATAAAACTGGAACTTATCCACACCTGCAACAATAAACAATCAGGGAAATTGCGCAAAAATATAAAAGAAAAAAGGAAAGTACGTACCCTCTATTGCAATGTAGGGTTCTTTGCCCGCGCGGATACCAAGGCGGCTCATCCCCAAAAGGAAAAAGATGCCCTCTGTCAGTTCTTGAATTCCAGCTTGGTAGCGTTGGAGGTGAGGGTAACAAACCAAGCCTGCTTCTTGAAATCTTTGGGCACAGCCATGTCCGCCACGCGCTGCCCATCTCCTATAACCTTCCAGGGGAGACTAATGGGGATCACACCCCTCTTCACAAAGAAAAATTTCTCCTTCGCCCAATGCAAGGACTTAGGAGTATGAGTGGCCATAGGCGGCACCCTCGGGCGCGGCTTGAACGAGAACCACATCTCGTCTCGCGCCATAAAGTAGAAGACATTGAACCGTTCAACGGTTGGTTCAATGTCCAAGGCGCGGCAAGAAGCCTCAAAGTGGACTAACCTCAGAAGCCCAAAGGCGGTTAGTTGTGTGTGCCCAACGCCGTAAGCCACCATGGTATCAATTTGGAAGCGGGTACACGGCAGGCGAAATCCACACTTAGTAAAGTGGGCTTCATACAAGGCCAGCCGACCGCTCCCGGCAGAAAGAACGGTGCTGGTCGGAGACGGAAGGGTAGGCTCCCACTCCGGTAGGATATTGTACATAGTACAAAACTGATAAAAAGCCTCCTGACTCCAAACACAATATGTGTTGGACATCAGTTTCCTCTCCTTTATCTTGCCATGTTCGACAAGAACTTCCTCCTCCACCACCTCCTCCACAGCCGGCTCCATCCTAATATCCTCGGCGGACGGAGACGGACTTACAGGAGCATCAGACATTTTGAAGACTAAAGTTGTCGGAAACTGGAAAATGTGACCGGAAAACTTGAAGATTCGCTGGAATCTTCAAGAGAATTTGAAGATCAAATAAACTTCAAAAACAGAGACAGCAAAACAAGAAAACAAACGAGAAAGAAGTTGAAGTTTCAACAATGAATCTTCAAGATCAACGAAATCTATGAAGATTAACCGGAAACTTCAAAGAACGGTGGCCGGAAAGTTGAGGGAAAAAGGAGAACAAGGAAGGAAGGAAGAAGAAAGTTATGGGAATGTAACCGTTCACATAAGCCCTAATGAGGCTTATATACCCATCGCATTAATGGCAATGGGACCCACCAAAGAGGCACTAACCGTCGCACCTTTTCAAATTCAAGAGGCAGGATGATGACACGTGTCGATGTGGACGACAGACGGCTCAGATGGTAGTGTGAGACAGCTTCACACTACACACGCACCGGATGCACGACACGTGTCACCAGATCTCACGTTATCAACAAAAGTGGGCGCGTGGGAACTCACGCGCCTAGTAGAAAGCACATGCCCACTGACACGTGGCACAATCTCAACCACGAAGACAGAACGTTAGACGCGTGACATCCCACGCGCCTGACACCAAACGAAATATTGGTAACTGCAACCATGACGTGACGTGTCTTAGCCTGCACAGACAACCACTCAACACGTCAGCAACCATTAAACTTCCATCAGAAGGAACGGATCTCCAGGCGCATTAACTTCAATTTATGAGAGACAAATTGAATGCCAATGATTTGGAATTTATCACAACTCCAGACCCGCATTAATCACTCAGCCAACATTTAATTTCCAGCGGAAAGTTGACGTAAAATAGCAAAAGACGTTCCCCACCGAACTTTACATAAATCCACGGCGGAACACATCCAAGAGCTTCCAAAAGCAAGCAGATGAGCCTTCATCCGCGACTACATATTTTGAGTCTAGCACTCCACCTACTCACCAACGAGCAGGAGAAGTCCTAGACTAGGGGGACTTGAAGGGATAGGGAGCCTAATCCAAGAGGCGTCCCTATCCCCATAAACAAGGTCCTCGCGCCAGACCACGGCGCAGTGATCTACTCGCGCGGGAGCAAGCAGTTAACAACCTCGCGCGTCAAGACGGCTGATAAGCAACAAACAATACCTGTCAGAATACACACGAACAGGAGAATGACATGTGGCAGATAGTACAAAAGCTAAACGGCTCTACTGTACTCACGCTGTCATCAACAGTGACCAGCAGGCATACCTCGCCAACGGTCAGACGACAGAGGTAGCCTCAGCACTGTAGCAAGTATAGCATCACTGTACACCACCAGAAACTTGCCACGTGTCCAGTTATAACAACGACCACACTATAGCATGACGTCATCAACAGTAATCGGCCGCTTCCCGCCAATTTCAGGAGGAATATGGACTTGGGCCTCAGTTGGGCCCAAGCCGATGGTATCACCGGTGGGCCTTTCCATGCAGCCCGCCATTATGCCTATAAATAGGAATAGGTTTCTCCTTGTAAGATCATTCAGAAAAATAGCTCTCACAACTAGATATAATCCTTGTAATCATTCTCTCTCAATAATATTCCGGTGTTTACAGTGGACGTAGGTCATTACCGACCGAACCACTTATATCTTATGTTCTTACGCACTTCATACACACACTTCACCACAACTAAACTTCCAAACGGGTTACCATCACGGTTTGGGTAAAGGATTAAACCTGTAGTAACATAAGTATAAACCACCCGGTGATTAGTATTAATCACCGTGTTACTTATTGTTTCTTCAGAGTCGTTGTGATGTTGTGCTAAATTGTAAAGGGCTTAGGCTATGTCAGTGGGCGAGTACCCTGTTGAATAAGATTGGGCTGGCTGTCCTGCGGGTAGGGCTGTAAACGAACCAAACGAACACGAACATGGCCTTGTTCATGTTCGTTTGTTAAGGAAATAACATGTTCACGAACTGTTCATGAACGCTGAACGAACGAGATTTCTTGTTCGTGTTTGTTTGTTAAGGAAATAACGTGTTCACGAACGGTTCATGAACAATTACCGAACAAGGTTTTTGTTTGTGTTAGCTTGTTAAGGAAATGAACGTGTTCGTGTTCATTTGACTTTATTTGTTAAATTTAGGTATCAGACAAAAGCGAACACATAAAAAATATCAATGAACGTAGACGAACACAAACATGCATTAATGAACAAAACCGAGCACAAACTAACACATATTGAACTATGAAAATTTCATCATGAACATTATCCACCCAAAAATATACTAATCTAATTATCTCAATATACATGACATAATCTTGATCACATAATGTCTCATAAAAACACAAAATTATCATATTAAACTTGAACTATCGAACTCAAACATAAACGAACACATTACTGAACGTTCACGAACATAAATGAACGAACGCGACCTCTGTTCATGTTTCTTTTTTTTAACTAAACGAACAAAATTTCAAGTTTGCGTTTGTTCATTTATTAAACGAACGAACACAAACGAACTTCGCCGAACATTTGGTTTGTTTACAGCCCTACCTGCGGGTGGTCTGGGTCCGAGAACGCCTAGGCCTGAGCTGTTTGGTTGGGCCGGTCCAGTGGGGTAGGGGCAGGGAGGGGGAGTAGAAGCCCACTGTTGCTGTTGATGATTTGAGGAGGCCCAATGAGGTGGGGCGACCCAATAGAATGTGTTGTTGTATCTAGCACCATATGCATTAGTGTTCTTTCCACATCCATAATATTGGGTCTTCCTCGACCGCGGCCCCTGCCACGGCCCGGGCCACGTGGGCGATTGTCATAGGTTGAATGGGATTGAGGTGTGGACCAAGCAGAAGGATTGTCGGTGGTAGTGTTCAGGGCGGCTACAGCGGCTTGGGAAGAGATTTTTGCTTGGGTGGTTTTTCGGTCTTCCACTTGACAAAGACGGGAACAGGTGTTATAGAAGTCGGGTAGGGGTTGTTTTTGTTGGAGGATGAAAAAGATGTTTTCATATTGGTCAGTCAAGCCGGTGAGGATTTGTAGGACTAGTTGATTTTCTCTGATGGTGGAGCCAAGACTAGTCAATTGATCATAATAGAGTTTCATAGCTTGACAATTGGCGGACATGTTGGGGAATTGTTCTTGGTGGGTATTAAAAAATTTGTTTTGTAGGGTGATTGTACGGGCAGCTTGGTTTTCAAGGAATAAGTTTTTGAGACGACACCAGGCGTCGTAGGCGGTTGTTTTGGTTATCATGATGGTATGGACAAGATCTTGAGTGATGGTGCCATAGATCCATTGTAAAACAATGGCGTCAATACGTTCCCATGACTCAAGATGGGGTGGTTTTGCCGGTTCTTTGTCTTTTTCGGTAGAGGAAGAGGAGGTGGCGGGACGGGGTTGAAGGTGGTCGTAAACTTCATAGGCTTTTCAATGGATGGTGAATAGCTCGGCCCATGTGTTATAGTGTTCGGTTTGACTGTCAAGGATGATGGGAATAAAGTTTTTTATGTTGGTAACTGTGACAGCAGAGTGGAGAGTGGAAGAAGCCATTGGTCAAAGGAAGAATGAGTTCGACCGGAAAAAATAAAAATCGGGCAGAGGGTATTCGACGGTTTGGAATGAAGAAGAAAGATTAGGGTTTAGGCTCTTGATACCATGTAGAATAATATGGATCAATGCTTGCCTCTTTCATTGATATGATATGATTTAAATACAAATTACAATCCCTTCAATAAGGGAAGAGATAATCACAAAATAATTACAGAATAATCTTCCTAATTTACAATTGGAATATTCTAGATTAGTATTTTATTAGTAAGATATAGGCGAATGGTGTAAGGTGTTGCCGATATTTGCTTTTACATTCCGCGACCTTCTGTTGATCCCACACAAGCATGACATGCACCAATTGAAGAGGAAGGCGCTACAAGTTGTAATTCTCACCACTTGTTGAGTTCTATGGAAGGGGAGGAATGCCTTAATCTTCGCCGGTCAAAGAATATCTTTGAAACAGTTGCTATGTGGAATCAAGGCATTATCGTTTATTTGGTTAAAACATCGCGCTAAGAATCAAGTAACCGAGTGGGATAGGTGGTGTAGCTTTAATCCAAGTGGTAATAGTGATGTAGTAGAAAACAAGGGGGATTGTATTTGGGTGTCATCATTCTATATAGCAACTTGCTAATAGAATTGGTTGTACATATGAGGTGATGAATGAATGAAATTTACCGTTAAAAAGATGACCCTTTCGACTACTATTTTTACTACATATTTTTTTATTATCTTCCTTCATTAAGTAAACGCGGAAAACAGAGGGTTATGGACCATTAGATTGTAATTTTTGATGGAGATTGATTGGTAGCATTTTTTTTAAATTGTGTATCATTTTTAATGATTCATTCAATGGCATCAGGGTACTAATGTAATTTCGATGTGTTTGAAATTCAGAAACCCACATACAACTTTTCCCCATCTTTCTTAAGCATCAATACCTCTATTATACTAAAAAAAATTACACCTTAATAACGAATGTTTTTTATCTTTAATATGAGTAACATATTATTAAATAAAAATATTACATTTTAACTAGGTTTTTTAGTCCATGGTGTTAATGGTTCTGTTTATCTAATTGGGTTTTATACTTTTATTAGTAGCAGGTAGATGGTGTTTTATTTTACAATAATCATATAGTGTTTTAATAGTAGCATTGTAATATTATGTGGTGTTTTATTTTTTATTTAACCAAGGTTACATGGTGTTTTATATTGTAGGAATATGTTGTATCATAATGGAATAGTTATTTAATTTGATCTTATACATCTGCAAAATGATTGTCATGTGTCTTATTTCTATGGCTTCTTAGCTTTCTTTGTAATCTAAGCATTTGTAGACAAACCCTTACCTGTCTATATCTATATCTATATATATATATGTGTGTGAACAATTTAGGTAATTGAGAAATATGATAAACAATGTGAACCACTCATTTTAAACAATTCTTTATAAAAACTGTACAGTTATGTATATACATATTTAAAATTGAAAATAAGAATTATAAATATATGCCTGAATGCTTGATATTGTACGTATATATGTAAATGTGTAGAAATTATTGTATATGTTTGATAGTGCATACTTATGTATAACTAAAAAAAATTAGAGAGAGATGTTTTAAAAAAAGTTGGTTAGAGCAAATGAGTAGTCTATATTGTTTCTCATTGTTCTTAACTAGTGTGAATGTCCGCGCGTTGCAGCGAGTACGTCTGTTTGTCTCGCAAGAAAAACGGGCAGCTATCACTAAATAGAAATCAAGTTTCATGGATGGTCCACCTAGGTCGCTCAAACTTCTTTCAAAAGGTTACGTTTGATGAAGCAACATGCCAATTGTGTAAAACCGACATACCAAATCATTAATTTTACACAATTGGCAAGCCTTGTAAAAAGGAATATGGGTTTTAGTCGATTTTAGAAAACCACATAAGTAGATAAAAAATGAAAGTTGAATAAATAAATTTCTTAGAGGAAGCTCAAGAGACCCAAATTCCAACATTGTGTAAACATGGAATTTATAAAAAGTTGGCCTACAAGGTAACATATGCTAACATAACCAATAGAAAAAAGTTGTTGTCGTTGTGTACAGTGGCGGACCCATGATTCTTTTCCAATGGGGTCCCCCTTTTTCGGTATTACGGTTTTTCACCACCCAAGGCTAGCATTTTTGGGTCGATTGCCGTACAGATCAGGTCGGGGCAAGGAACATTTTTCAAGTGATTTGTTGTGAAAATTATTCGTCTTACCAACATGAACAAAACAATCTATCTTTATTGTTCCAACTTTGATATCCTTCGATTACAAATGCATCTTTTTGCTTGCTTTCCTTAAACACGTAACTAACCAAGCAAAATACTTATCCGATTTTACACTATATTCTAACCAATCGTGAAAGTCCTCAAACCAATATTTAGAAAGAAAAAAAAAATGTCTTAATCTAGCACCAATATCTTGTTTTGGAAAACATGACCTTATGGTAAACATGGACCTCTACTCAAATATGTCCGTCTAACATAATCTCTTTGTAACATGATAAGATAAATTTGGTACCCGTTCTGAGGGATCCGAAGGTCTTCCATATCAATTTTCTTATGATTATTATTTAAAGAAGATAAGGTCTTAAACTTTTTTTTATTTTAAATAATCCTTGCATATTAGCCCTAAAATTCAAGTATTAAAAAACCATGTCACAAATTCTAAATTTAAATACACAGCACACAAAAATTTACTATGTTTTTAGGATTTCTAAGTTACACTGATAGTCACAAATTGTTAAAGACACAAACTCAAATTTAAAGAATGAAAGACATAAGTGGACAAAATGTAAAATAACTATAACTGTCACCCACGTGTAGAGTTGTATTAAAAACAACTACATAACGAAACAAAAAAGACTCGAACCTGTGATGTATTTAATAGAATACATATTACATACCTATAGTGTTCTCTCTCTACATATTCTGAATCTTGTTTTTTCAAGGGAATCAAACTCTATGCTCTCATCCGAAGAAAAATCTGAATCATCTTCTGACCACTCTTGTTTCGGCAACTCATTTTCAGCTCTCATTGCCATTATGTAATCATAAGTTCTCATTCCCTAAAAAATTATCATACTTAATTATAAATTGTTGTAGATACGTTTTGGCTATTCACATTCTTAACATTCAAGAAATTGATTACATTAATGGTTTTTTGATCTATCACATACCATGAGGGTAAGGTTGGAATAAGTTTTTAAGTTGTGAGTATGAAGTTATGATAAAATTACAATTTTAACCTTCTAAGTGTCTTAATTGTCACAACTATCACCATAATACCCTTAATTTTTTGCTTAAATATGTTGTAAATGTTGCTTCTTAAGTTGTACGGAAATGAAAATGACTATCTTGTACATCACTCCTCCTTAATAAGACTTGTGGAGGTTTGTATATTATGAGAAACGTGAAGTTTTAATTGATGGAAGTTTGAAAACCTGATGCGCCGCTGAGATGACAGTTTATGGAGGTTTTATAGATCATCATATTGTGCCCGTATTATCTATCATAAAAGCAATTTGCTATTTAAATACCTTTACATATCACAATTTCCATACTACCAATTTACCAATATTTTTGCGCTTCATGGTGTCGTACCCCATGGCCGGATGTTCTCTATAAAATGATTTTTCACTTCAAACTCAAGACTTTTCATGTTTTGCAATTTAACCACTTAGATTAATTTACTTATAACCTAAAACTTTTTATTTTTTGCAATTTAACCCCAAGACTTTTTTATTTTCAAGTGTTGTTAGAATCAATAAGCGCTAGTCGGTCGGAGAGTTACCGACTAGCGATTAATTAATCATGATTAATCGGATTGAGATTTTATATTTAATTTACAGTTTTATATATATACACACATTTTATATGTAGTTTTTTTAATTAGACATGTTTTAACCCTTTCATCGGCTCGTATTTTTAACATATATGATTAAATCACCAGAATTTACATATTTTGGTCAGATTTTGACCGAAATTTACAGATTTTGGCCAAAATTTGGCTGGAATCGCTAGACAGACACCGACTAGCGATTAATCGGTGTTTGCTTGATGAACCTCCGACTAACGATTAATTGAAGATTAATCGGATGCTAGGCGGGATTTTTACAACCATGCTTTCAACTTTGGACTCCATACTTTTATCTTTCACGAGTTTTTCGTTTTACGTTTCATTCTAAATTTTGCGAATTAACACGCCGCAACGTACGTGTTGGGTTCAACGTTTTTTCGTATATATTTTCTCATTTGACAGGCACATTGCAACACGGCTATCTTTCTTCGTTTGACAGGTTCATCGTAACATGCAGGTCATACATCGACTTCGTTATTAATAGATATAGATATATGGCAATGATTTGAAATTATAGATTAGGCAAAAAAAAAAAAAAGGCATTGTATTATTGTAAATTATTTCCTAATCTTTTTTATATTTTACGTTTCGATCTAATTTTTTTCGCATTAACACGCCGCAACAGGCGTGCGTGGTTCCCTAATATTACTCCTGCTTTTCGTCGGTGTTATTTTTCCTTTTTTGATTTATATTTATATGAGCTTTTCCGATGTTGGTGATTGTTGGCGATGATGTAGCATTGGTGCTTAGGGCTATTCACGAGCCGATTCGAACGAAGCTTTGCTCGTGCTTGGCTCGTTTACCAACCGAACCGAGCGGGGCGGCTCGTTTACAATCGAGCCGAAAACCGAACGAGCATTCTTCGAGCGCAAATTTTCCGAGCGAGCGCCGAGCGAGAATAACATGGACGATTATAAAATTGGGATGTTTCCTTCGATGTTTTCATTGTCGGGTGACAACTAAGGTCAAAATGTCCGATGCTAACACTAATATTGAGATCACAGTATCCAAGGATAAGGCTTAGATTGAGGCTGGTGAGGTGATGAGCATACGTCAGACAACATTTGTTGCATTGTGACGTAGGTGTAATATCAAGTGACAATTAGCGATGGACGACTATTAACATAAAGAAGTCAAGACTATCACCTCATGACTTATTGTTTTACTATTAAATCTAGTGTTAATTTTTTATTGTGTTAAGTGGCCTGGTTATATTTTGTATGCTTATACTGAGTCAAATCCAATAGAATCTTATATATAAAGCCATAAATTTATTTATAAATTGTGTGTATATTTATTATTAAATAAATATATTCGAGCCGAACCGATCTGAGCGTACCTTTGCTCGTGCTTGGCTCATTTACAAACCGAACCGAGCCGATCGGCTCATATACAACCGAGCAGAAGAACGAGCGAGCATTTTTCGAGCATTTTCCGAACGAGCGACGAGCGATCCACGAGCGGCGAGCGATTTGAACAGCCCTATTGGTGCTACTTAACACGGTTTTAGCCCCCCCCCCCTCGCAACGCGGAGCGCTTAATACTAGTTAACCTCTTATTTCAATAATCATTATATGCTTCAAAAATCATAATTAAGTTAATTTATTATGTAGTTTAAAATGATCGCGTCTCTTCTACTCATCTATTTCTTCGTGTCAAATAAGATATTTATGAAATATGGGTGCAATCATCAATTTATTAGCATCAAGTGTTGACATGCACTCTTTTTTCTTGAATGGTTGCTTTCATGTTGTCTTTTCCTCAATTATCATATGTTAGCACTAAAATTCATGCTGAAAATTATAACAATTAAAAAATAATTAACAGGCATGTATCTTTGTTATTGCAAATAATCATTGAAGGTCTCTCTAATAGCATTTGCTATTCATCAAGTCACGGAAGATCTCGAGGTTAGGGAGGGATCAGGGATGGGTGTTATCAGGTTGGGGGTTTTGGGTAGGATACGCAAATCAGGTACACCGCCGCCATCTATTCAGGTACCTTAAATCGGGTAATGAATCCGGGTAGCAGTAACCAATTTTGTAGGTCTATTGGTAGGAGTGAGGGAGATAGAGAGAGAGAGAGAGAGAGAGAGAGTAGATTAGAGTAAAACGGGGTTGTTTAGGGTAGTTTAAGGTATTTTAGAGTAGTTTAGGGTAAAAGTATTGTGTCAACACATGATTCGTAGAATCAAGGGTACTCATTTAACACCCATTCCTCCCTTACCTGCCTGACGACTACCCCCTAAAACCTCATGTTCACTCTCCTTCCTCCCTCTCTCACAATCCTACGAACCACTCATGGCCACAGAGCGCTTGCCTTCTCTTTCGTTTTGTAGTTTGTGCAGCTAAGAACTTCGATTGCGGGGGTCTAAATGTATGATCCACCCCCTTCCTACATGCTTAAATAACTATCAGACTCATAATTTCCTTTTCCTTTTTCCATGTCGGGTTATTATTTGAAAATGTGAGTGAACCGAGGTCACGTACTGCTTACACATTAAAACAAAACTGGTTACTAAATAACACTAAGAAAACTTCGCTATCACGTAACTATGATACTTGACAGTTGACACTCTAATCCGACCCTAATTATATTATTTCATTTTATTATGTATGTTACAGAATAAACTTTGTATAGGTCACTTATTAGTTAATAGTTATTAACCCTGGATGCAGGTATCAATAAAAAAATATAATAACATATTTTACATGAAACATTTTTTATTAAATATATTGCAATCATGCATATATAAAAAAATTTAAACATAAAAAGGATATAACAGAGAATTACGCATAATTTGTTTTGAATAATCAATCCCAAGCAACCCGCAATCTCATGCTTTCTACCCAAAAGTGTTTACATGTGTCACGTATTTCTAATTATTTGAAATGATAATATACAATATGTAAAGTTTTATTGCAATAAACCTAACTAGTAACTACTATTATAACTATCAATATTATTAATCAAGCGATTATCCCTTATTCTAATTTTTCAAGTAGTAATGTGTGTTTTGAAATCATGCATTTTCTTTCCTACACTGGTATCTGGTTGCAAGTTCAACAATATTCATTCTCACTGGACAATTGCCCTGTGTAAGCATATGTTTTGAGATAATAGAAAGCATCACTATCATGTAAAGTTAAGAATGTAGTAGTTGTACTTGTCTTCCTGTGTATACGTTTTAATATATCCTAGTATATCATGTTTTATAACTTGAGCCACGTTATATATCAATCCCACGTCCTACATCGTCAGTTATAAAATAAATAAATAAATATAACCAAGTTCATCCCAAACCATGACAATTTGTTCACAGTACATCAGGTCAAAATTGCTTAAGAACAAATAAAAGTGAAGACCAAGTCAACCCATTTCAACATTTACCAAAGAAAACCAAACCATTTTTGATTCATCTCATAATCTGTGTTTTTATATACATTTTGTAACAAAGTTGTGATGAATGGTGCGCTCTAAAGTCTAAAGAACAGATAGGAGCAAAAAAAATCATTTTTTTTGAGAAACCAGAAGCGAGTCACATAATAAAAAAAAATGAAGTTAAAGAGTTAAAGCAACTAATGAAACGAACTTAACCTTAAAGAAACCAATAATGACAACAAACTTGAAAAAAAACAATAAGGAACATCGTCACATTTGTACAAACTTAATCAGGATGCACAGGTGCATACGTGCAAATACCAACAACCTTGATAACACACATCGGCGCAGGATTCAAGGGGCAGGGGGTCGTCCGACCCCCCTGAGTTTTCGCTCAGAAGTTCCGAGTATATAGTATCTGTATAGAATTTTTTGGTACATACGGTTTCGACCACTCGTTTAAAAAAAATAGTTATATAAACCAAAACTATAATACAAAACAAAGTAAATCTAAAGCCCAAATCTTAAAGTCCTAAGCCCAAACACTAACAATTTTAACCTCTAATAAGCCCAAACCTAACAATTTTTAACTCCTAACCAAAAAAAACAAAAAACAAAACAACGCTCAATGGCTAAAAATACACCACTTTCACTCACATTAGAAAAAGAAATTGCTGAGATGTCATATGAGTATCTAACAAATAGTATGGTGATTTACATAGAAAAAAAAATTGCTGAGAACTTTGATTCGGAGTCCATAATTGAGGAATTCAAAAATCTTAAAGGTCGACGGGCTGAAGTGTAATTTTTCTTCCATGTACCCACCCTTTGTCTCATTTTTAATATTTTAGTGTCTTTGTCAATTGTTTGTTAATTAAACAGTGTTTGTAACTTTGATATTTATCGTATTTAATATTTGACTCGACCTGAACATAGCTATAGTAAAAAAAATTAGGTCATGTTTCGTGACTGATGACTTCCGACCCCGGGTCTGAATTCTCAAGCTTCGCTACCGATAACAAATGAAAGCTTGAAGTACCTTTAGAGGAGGTAACTTACTTTTGATATTGTTACCATCATATATGGATATCGACAAAGGTTCTTTGAGGGCCATTCTCATCAAAGTTTAGACACCATGATCGAAGCTGACATTGACCTTTCGAACACAATATTGGCTTAAATCGTTGCAATCGAATTTTCACCAATAACTTGTACACCATAGTCTGTACTCCACCTTAACCAATGACTTTGTTGTTCCTCCTTGAATATGCAGGTACTTTTAGCCGTAGGTAACCGGATACAAGTTACAACAAGCCAGAATATGTATTTATGGAATAACATAGTTTATAAAATCATATTTAAAGCATTAGTTTTTTACATGTATATTAAGAAGTTAAGAAAACAGTTTAGTGGATGAAACAACATGTTCAATCCGCTTAAATATAAGTTGCTTTCCCTACGAATATGTATGTAATTGACGATGTTTGTTGCTATACAGGCAGTGGCATCAAATGATTCATTAAAATTTTGCTAATTCGCACACACAATATGAAAGACAACCCATACATTAATCGACAGAACGACAAAATTGCAGCATTACTACCAGTAAAAATTATATTCTGTAAAGACAATTCTATAGGTCGCTTCAACCCGATTCGGTGAAAGAAACATTATATATTCTTTATCTCGCATTTAAATAATCCTAATGGATAGAAATTTAATTTTCAAAAATAAAAGGCGGTCATATAACATATAGGTTTAAATTTGAACCAAACAAGGTGCCATTACGTGGACATTGTGAATTTGGAATAATAGAATGTGTACATCTCAAGAAACTGTACTTTGTTTTCACCTTCATCCAAAATACATTATTTAACATCGAATATGAGGAATGTAAGGTTATGACGATCAGCACATGGTTACGACGGTTTGGACACAATATTATATATTATACATATAATACATGAAAAATAACAACTATAATACATTTAGTATATTTATATGTTCTTTGTTAACATTAGTATTCTTCTACTTTTATTTAATCTCTCACTAAAACTTACCATTTGAACTTATACGTATCTATCGTTTGTATTTTAGTTATCTATCTATATATATAAAAGAAAACGTATATGCTGACGTGGCGTGCAATGGAGGCCTCAACTTTCCCTTGAGAGTGCCACATGGCATCATAATGGAGAGTTTTTTGTGTTTTTGAATTGTTTCCTTTTTTAATTAAATTGAGTTATTTTAGGAAAAAAGAATTTAAAAATAAATTTAAAATTTTCTCTCTCATATTTCCTTCCTTAATTTTTAAACGTTTATATCTTTTATATACGAGATTTTTTAAAGAAAAAAATTACACCAAATTAACGAGCGTTTTATTATCTTTCCAACGAGTACCATAGTGCTATATAAAAAACGAAAAAAAAAATCGACTATTTTTTGTGGGGTTTCGTTCATACAGGAAAAAAACACACAAAGTGTTCATGTTATCACGTAAAATTAGATTTTGTGGGGAATATGAGTTATTACTGATTAGAATACTATGAACATGCAATGATTGAAAGATTTTGTGGTTAGTTAACTTGAGCCATTTGCTATAGGTTATCACGTAAAATTAGATTTTTCAACCCCGGGACCCTCCCGGGGTAATCAGCTAGTAGAATATAAAGACATAACTGTTAGTATAACTAACTAAAAGTTATATAATAAATATGGAATACATGATACCTTCAAAGTAAACAAATTTTTAAAAAATGATTTTTTTTGGGGGGGGGGGCGAAAATTTTGTGAATAATTTATAAATATACGTATAAAAAATGATAAGTTATTATCTATATCTATCTATACTATCTTATAAAGCATTTGACAAGAACTTCTTAAAATTTAAGAGGTACAAGTTAATTTGCTTATGGTACACCATACAATGCACATAACACTACTAGAAATTGGCTCCATTTACTACAAAAATTTCCGACAAATTTCCCACTAATTTTATTTGCGACAAGTTTGCTGCTAATTTCCCACAAAAAGTAGAAACCATGCTTCATCCGTCAACTTTTTGACAAAATAGCTACAAAATAAAAATTTGTTGAAATTTCGACGCAAGCTTAAAAACGTTTTCGACAACTTTTTGACAAAAACATAATTTTTAATAATTGTTATTTCTTTCTTTGTTTATATATATAAATTAATAAATTTTAAAATACAAAATATTATTTTGTCGCAATTTTGTCGGAAGCTTAAAGACCTTTCCGACAAAATATAGAAGCCCGTTTTGAACAATTTCAACAAGAACGTGAACAAGAGCGGGCCGACCAACCGGCATGGCGAAAAAGTATGGAAGAGATGGTGAAAAAACATCGGCAAGAAATAAAAAAAAAACTCTTGTATTATGTTTTGGAATGTTAAAGATCGGATTTTACTTTTAAATCAAATAACTTGCTTTTGATTAGGATTTTTGGTATAATTATGACTAAACAAGTTTATATTTGAAATATTTCAGAATTTTGCTGCATTTTTTTGCATTAATTTTAATGTTATTTTTGATTTCCAGGTAGAATTATTAATTTTTTACCATTTGTAGCAGTTTTGTCGGAAACATTGGAAACCATTGTTGTCGCAGTTTTGTCGATATGTTTGAAACCAGATTTGTCGCAATTTTGTCGAAACATTGGAAACCAGACTTGTCGTAATTTCGTCACAAATATTTGTGAGAATTTGTCGGAAACATTAGGGTGGAATTTTGTCGGAAATTTGCCGAAGGACTTTAAAAGAATTTGTAGGAATTTTGTCGCAAAAAAAATGTATTTATAAATTATATTTCTTAGTATTATTAATTTGAGAAATAAAAAATATAAAAAATAGGAATTTGTCGAAGAATTGTCGGAAAAACATAAAAAAGCATTTTGCCAGAATTTTGTCGGAAATGGTCTGACGAGAGCGTTTGTCGAAATTTTGCCGAAAATTTTGTGGTAGTTTTGTCGGTAGTCGAAATACCGACAAGATTTTTTCTCAGTAAATGTTTTGTGGCAAATTTGTCGAAAATGACCATTTTCGACAAATTTCTGACAAATTTGCTTGTCAAAAACCTGGCAGTTTTCTAGTAGTGTAATAACTAAATTTTTGGGGCAAATTGGTCTTTAAAACACCATATTTAATCTAAATGAATTCAAGAGTCAATAGATGTTTATGATTACTAATGACATTTATTTCTATAATCTATATCTATACTACTATATAATGAGTTCTGAATGGGTAAGTAAGTCATTTTATAATCACCTATATGGGTAAAATTGTAATTTTATTATATTAACAAGACAATTTTAATGCAACTATTAAATAACTTTGTAGTAATTAAAAACAATAATTAACTTATGCTTTTTATTTTAATTTAATTTTATTTTATTATAACTTATATAAATACATCTCCCTTATGGTTAAAATAGTAACTTGATAAAAAGCATGTTTTAAACCTATATGTACAACCACTTACAACATCCCATGAGTAAGACGCATCTCTTGGATTCTTTCAATACGCCAATTCTGATCACAGGCGTCTTTGTCTTTTCAATTTCCCTCACTCTCAAGACCAATTGAGTCGGATTCAAAGCAAAATTCAAAGTGGGGCGAATCTTAATCGATCCCGAATTGAAGGAGTAATTACACTCACATTAAAGACATGAATTTAATCAGCCCATTCGTTTTAATAATTCGTTCTTATTTTTCCGAACCCTGCACATTTCGATTTGATCGTCTTTCTTCCAAACTTACGAACTTCAATTCAATCGTTATTCATGTGTAATCATTCAGAAAGTATTGAAGGAGGCCATGGGAGGATCGATTGGTACACAACAAGCTTGAATCAAGTTACAGGTTACTTACTTCTGTTGTTTTTTTAATCAGGTTTTTATTTTAAGTTATTGTTAGGATTTTCACCTCGATCAATGTACTCTGTACTATATGTCGAAATATTCCTTTTTTGCTTATATTCAGTACATTGGTTGGTGGCTAAACATATAAAATGTGTCAATAGGTGGTTGCATCATCAAAAAGAAAAAAGGTATTACATGTTGTCTATCTGCTCGTATTATGAACTATATGGAGTTTGAAAAACGAAACAATTTTCAAAGGCAGAAACGTCTCCATATACTAGGCGGTTGAGGAGATAAAGGTAACCACATATGAATGGATATTGATCTGACCAAGAATCACAAGCCCAACTTGGGAGGAATGGCGACATTTTGATTTAGTTTAGTCATACTTTATGTATTGTAATTTGCCTCAAACTTTGCTTCATATGTGTGTTTCATTATAGCAACTTGCCATGTTGAACTGGATGTTTTGATGGAATAAAGTTGTCGTTGCCATCCCAAAAAGATATTTTATTGAATTTCTAATGCCTATTGTGCAACTTCTTAATTTTCTTACTATTGCACTTTTGTTTTCCCTTTTTTTGGTCTTGGGTGTGAGCTTTTTTTCCGCCTTGTGCTTAGGAAACATAGATCCCTTATAGTCTTGTGACAATTATCATAACACTAAAGGGTAGAGTTAAGTGATGTCAATCAGTCGATGTATGCTTAAGTTAGATGAAGAAAGATGGCATATAGTTAAAAAAAAAACATACATTTGACTGTTATTGTTGCTTATGCGTATTATTAACATGATCAAATGGGTGTTTTAATAGTTCTTTGAAAGTCATGAATTTGGAAATAAAGTTTTTGTCAAGAGGAGTCTAAAAACGAGCAACAATAAGTTCAACTACAAATTATGTCATGTCTAGAGACGACCAACAACATCTACAAATTATGTTACAACCACTATTCTTATGCCATGTATAATAGTTATAACATCTGTTACACCCTGAAACAACATATTATACATCCTCAATCTGACAACCAAATCAAAACACCTGCAAACCTGGCTAACCCCGCCGCAACGCGCGGGTTTCTGCTAGTTACTTTAAACATATGAAATAGAAAAAAACATATAAAAAACAATTTATAATACTACATGTTTTGTTATAATCTTTTATATACAATTAGATATTTTATAAAACTTTGAATAATTTGACATGGGAGCTTACCATTCTAAACAACGTAAAGTTACACTATTCATAAAATAACATGCTTCTATATTTTTTTAAAACTTGTATTTGACATAGGTCAAACTTATTGTTTTTTTTATAATATCATATTGTGTTTTGTGTTTAGAAGAAAGAAAAATAAGAAGTTCCTTAATTGATTCTATTTTTATATACGTTTCAATGTAAGCTTCGTCTAAAACAGAGTTGCGTGTGATAATGTACAAGTCATCTAAGCATAGGCGAACAAGTCATTACAGTTTTTTTAGTTTGTTATTTCCTTTTTATGTGGATTTGTTACGGTTTTGACTTACTTAGCTTTTCCTACGCTAATTTTTTTCTTTTTTAGTATATGGAGTTTAACAGGCCCATCGCAACGCACGGGTTTCTCACTAGTATAATTAAATTAAGAAATAAAAAACCTTGGCGGCCAACCATTAAAATTCAAAAAGGTTTATGGTCAATATGGTAAAGAGTGGAAACTATAAAGTTTACATTTAGTTAAAAAATTCTAAAAAGACCATGAGGGTCAGGGTGGCCCCGGCCTCGTCGATTTTTGGCTTAGTGGTGGATGTTTGCGATTTTCGTAGGTAATTTTTATATGGATTGAGTCTGGGGCGCCATCGATTTGATCTTCCGGCCTTTACTGATACGAAAAAATTAAGTCCGGCCCTCACCGATTTAATCTTCAAGCTTCACCACTAAAAAACACAACCTCTAACACTTATTATTAATTTATAAAGATTGCAAAATTAATAGACATATATGTGAGTAAAAAATTATACATGCAATGGATGTATGAGAGAAACAAGTTTTTTCAACTTAAAATTTATTAGAATTACTTAACATCCAATGTATCTCAATAAATTTTGTTGATTTACTATTTGATAAGCTATAAAATGTTTGAAAAAAAAAAAAGAAAATAGATAATATAAGCTCATTAAGGGTATGTTTGGCAAAACTAGCTGGTGATTAGTAGCTGGAAGCTAGTAGCTGCAAGTTGATAGTTGGAAGCTTTTTAAATATATTTTGGTGTTTGACAGAGTAGCTAGAGCTTTTAATAAAATGTATAAAATGACCAAAATGGGCATAATTAAAAGTTTATAAAGAAGGTTTTTATTTTATTTTTAAAGTAGAATGGGTATTTGTGTCATTTACTAATTAAAAGTTTGTTGCTTGTAGAGTTTTTTCTTAAACGCTAGTACTACTAGCTTTTCACTATAGAGCTTTTTCTTCTAACCTAAAAGCTTCCAGCTCCTTCAACCAAACAAGGTTTTTTATTGAGTATGAGCTTTTTCTTAAAAGCTTGAAGCTTGAAACTTTTAAAAGCTCTTAAAAGCTCATTGCCAAACATACCCTAAATTTAATAACTTTTTTTTAAAACGGTCAATTAAATAACATATGAACCATTACTTATAGTCTTAGATTTATATATAATAATTTAGATAAAGAAAAATGCTACTCGCAGAAGAAAAGTAAATACATACGACTTATAGTTATAAGTCCTTGTATTTTTATCTTTCTTTTAATATAAAATATTTTAAATAGTCTTTTGTTTCTTTAGAAAAAACAAATAAAATCAAAACCACAGGATAAAGTTGAAGTCTTCTTATGAGTCGATCATATAGAAAAAAAAAATCTAATTTTAGAATTTGGAACACAAATTCTTTAACTTTCCATTGATTTGGTCGACCCGCATACTTCATATTCAGTTTTGTCACCTAATTCAAACTTAAACAAGAGAAACTTTAAAAAGATATATAACAAAAATGAAAAAGTATGATAACATGATGAGAATATGAATTTGAATTACATTTTAACACTCGTTTATTTTCTTAATTTAACTTGGTATTGTCCAAACCATGACTTCAAGCCATTATTTTTACATATTAAATGCATAACAATACGTTCTAAGACATAAAATAACATTTAAAACATTGACACGGTCATAAAGATTAAATAAAGGTAAGGTGATAAAATACAATGAAAATAAGACTCAATATGATTACAGTCATGAAAAATCTAAATTGGTTAACCATAACTTCGTAACTAACCGTAAAGTCGTCAATAAAATATTAAAATGTATGAGTCTGACTGCAAAGACCTCAAACTACTACTACGTATACCAATATAATTGTATATCTAAGCAAATCTAAAGATGCACGATGAGTGCCACAAATTTATACCGCGGCTCACTCAGGCACGAGCTCATGACAGCATGTTATGACCAAGTGGATTGACCGAAGGAAAGTACAAATCTCTCCCGGAAGTCAAAAGACTCCGGGTGATAGTACGAAAGGGGGGTCCGAAGTATAGTACAACTTGGCTGACTAGTATAAATACCCCCTCTAAAGTACAATTGACACACGAACACACACACTCCGAACTCACTTTCTCTCTCTACTTTCTCTCACTAGAAAAATACTTATCCTCACGCCGGAGGGTGGTTACAGAGAGGCCCTCCATCCTCCTCTGTAGCGAGCCTAACGGTCTTTTACCTTGTGCAGGTATAAGCTCAGGTTCTAAGTTCACAAGATCCATCTCATTCGTCCCTGTTGTTAGCCACATCTCAGGTTCGGCCACTTTTTGGATCTTCAATTGGCGCCATCCGTTTGTACAACCGTTTTCTATACCCCTAAAAGGTAAAGATCTCGACGGTTTTTTCCCATGGCGGCTATATCTGAGGGTTTTGTTCTCGAAGATATTTCAAACACGGAGCATGATGAAGGAACCACCACTACTGCGGCCTCGGTTGTCATAACCCCGTCCGTAGGTTTTACGGATACGGAGGGACGCTCCATGCCTATGCAGACCTCGGTGGACAACATCTTCCGCAAAGAACCAAACATCACATCGGAGTTTGACGCTGATTTCCTGCTCAAAAACAGGGATTTTTTGTTGCAGCTCAAGGCACAGCAAGAAAAAGAGGCAAAACTCAAAAGTGTACAGGTAAACTTATTCTCCACCGAAGGACCTCGAACGTCCTTCGGACACGGTCCAGGCCCCGCCGCACAGACAACTTACTCCACCGCGGTCACCACTCCCGATATTGGGACCCCACAAGGGAGCTGCTTCCCCACGGGGCACCAGGGGAGCACGCAACCGGGTGTTACCGCAGTGAGGCCACGACCGACCGTAACAACAGCTGAAGACGACCTTACTACTCCTTATCGCCCAGCCTATATGGCTGCTTACTCCAAGTTTGCACCTCGTATCGCCAGTGCTCCCTTGCCCGCGAAACTTAAGATGCCTACAACCATAAAAAGGTATGACGGAACATCAGATCCAGATGATCACATACATGATTTCGGAGGAGCTGCAGAAATCGAACTATGGCCCATGCCTGCATGGTGCCACATGTTCGCCCAAACACTTACGGGAGCAGCTAGAGTATGGTTTGACGGATTAGCCCCTGGCGAGATTGCAAATTGGACAGAGCTTCGCCGTGCTTTCCTACAAAATTTTTCTCAGCAACGGCGATGTTCGAAAGACATCACCGAAATCCATAATATCCGTAGGAAAGACGGGGAGTCATTGGAAAAGTTCATTGACAGATTCAACAAGGAGAGTATGCAGATCAGTGGAGCACTTGATCAACTACGGATATCCGGTTTTTGTCACGGAGTCCGAAACAACCAACTCGTGGAGAAGTTACATGAAGATCTCCCCAAAACCATGGAAGTGTTAATGGAGCGGGCACGAGCTTTCGCTCGGGGTAAAAGTGCCTGCAGCCAAACATATGATAATGAATACCGCTCCACAACAAGAAGCAGCTCATGGAAGAAAGGCTCGGGAGTTCAAAGCTCAGATCGAAACAGTTCCTGGGGAAAAAGCAGATCCCAACCTTACTCCAGAAACGACAAAAACTCCCATGGACGAAGCTCCTCTTCACATCGAGGGTCAACCTACTCCGACCTGCTAAAATCTCCTAGTGAGATACTTAGTACGGAGAACGTTGATTTCCCTAAACCTCCGAAACAAAAACCTACGTCTGACAGAAACACCAAGAAATACTGTGATTACCATCGAGCCAAGGGGCATGACACGGATGACTGCTGGTCGTTAAAGCAGGAGATTGAAAAAGCACTCAAGGCAGGCAAACTGTCACATCTGGTAAAGGAGATCAAGGATGGGAAAGCTGGGGTCGTGAATATCCCTAATCCAAACGATCAAGCAGGGATACACATGATTCGAACCCTCAAACACCAAGGGGTTAAGCGAAGTAACGATCATGTCATGACCTGGATGACCCAGCCAATGACTTTCCCCTCCATTTCACCAGATGACTACAAAGAAGGACCAATAGTCATATCCGGAATTGTGGCAGGGCATAAAACTCACCGAATTTACGTAGACGGGGGGAGTGCCTCCGAGATTATGTATCTTCAATGTTTCCAACTGTTAGCAGAATCAACGCAGCAGCGATTAATCCCCGTCTCCATGCCTTTAATAAGTTTCTCCGGGGAAATCGTCCAGCCAGTTGGACAGTTATCCCTCCCGGTCACATTCGGCTCCGGATCGTTGCAAAGAACAGTCATCCTAACCTTTTTGGTGGTGGGATCAAGATCAGTTCACAATATCATATTGGGAAGACCCGGCATGAAAGCATTCGGGATGGTGACATCCACCATCCACGGTGCGTTGAAATTCCCCACTGAAAACGGAATAGCCACCCTAGAGTCCGAGGTAGGGCTTGGAATCTCGGAAATACGTCAATCTCTAGGCCCGGGAACAGATGATGATGATGCGGGAAGCTCGGGAACAGCAGTCGTTGAGCAATGGTCAATACACCCAAGATTTCCAGAACAAAAATTGTCCGTGGGGGCTCAACTCCCCACTAAAGCTCGAGAGAAGCTTTGGAGTTTACTTTCAAGCTCGCTGGATGTTTTCGCATGGGAACATTCAGACATGACAGGGGTTCCAAGAAGCTGGGCCGAACATAAGTTAAACACTTACCCCGGTATCAAACCAGTGGCTCAAAAGAAGCGAAGCATGGCCCCTGAGCGGGTTAAAGCCATAGCGGAAGACGTGAAAAATCTCCTGCACGCAGGAATTATCAGAGAAGTGCGGTACCAGACGTGGGTGGCCAACCCGGTCTTGGTAAAAAAGCAAGACGGAGCCTGGAGAATGTGTGTGGATTTTAAAGATTTGAATAACGCATGTCCGAAAGATTGCTACCCCCTTCCCGAGATAGATGAAAAAGTAGATGCCGTGGCAGGTTTCCGGCTGAAATGCTTTTTGGATGCCTACAAAGGCTATCACCAAATTCAAATGGCCGAAGATGATGAAGATAAAACGGCATTTGTTACAAACAACGGCCTGTACTGCTACACAAAGATGCCCTTTGGGTTGAAGAATGCTGGAGCCACATATCAGAGACTAATGGACGCGGCTTTCAAGGACCAGATAGGCAAAAACCTTGAAGTATATGTGGATGACGTGGTTATAAAAAGTACTACAGAAGATTCAATGATCGAAGACATCAAGGAAACATTCACCAAGCTGCGGAAAATCAATATGAAATTGAATCCCAAAAAATGTTCTTTCGGTCTTGAAGAAGGGAAGTTTTTAGGGGTGCTCATGGCCCGGGATGGTATAAAAGCCAACCCAGAAAAAGTCGAAGCAGTCTTGAAGATGCGGCCACCCACGTGCCTAAAAGAAATGCAGTCTCTGAATGGGCGTTTGGTGGCCCTACACCGCTTTCTCTCCAAAGCTGCAGAAAAAACACTCCCCTTCATGAATGTCTTGAAAAAGAGTTTGGGAAAAGAAAAGTTTGAGTGGTCCGGCGAGGCTGATACGGCCTTCACAGAATTAAAGAAATGTCTGGCAAACTTACCCGTTCTAACTGCACCAGAGCCAGGGGAAACACTAACAGTGTACCTCTCTGCTTCGGACGGTGCGATATGTTCGGTTCTCATCGTGACCAGAGCCACAGTCCAACGCCCGGTGTACTACATCAGCAGGGCCCTTAGAGAATATGAAGTTCGTTACCCAATTCTCGAAAAACTAGCCCTAGCTCTCGTACACACCTCTAGAAGGCTCCGTCGATACTTTCAAGCTTTCAACATTGAAGTACAATCTGAACAACCAATACTCAGCATATTGAGAAAGCCAGAAGCCTCCGGAAGAATGACAAAATGGGCAATTGAGCTCGGTGCCTTTGACATCACTTACAAGACCAGAGGACCGATTAAAGGGCAGGCTGTGGCTGATTTCTTGGTAGAAATTCCCACAAGTCTAGAGGCTGAGCCACAAAACCCTCCAGAACCTACATGGTCATTGCACACTGACGGAGCCTCCGGAACAGAAGGGTCAGGAGCAGGTTTAGTCCTATGTGAAGCCGAAGGACGCGAGCTTCTATATGCAATTCGCTTGAACTTCAAAAGCTCGAACAATGAAGCCGAGTATGAAGCACTCCTGGCAGGGCTGCGACTGGCCCTAAAAGTCGGAGCCAAAAAGGTACAAGCATGCGATAATGCTTATGAAACTCCCTGCTAAACGCAAAGTACATTATAAAAACTTAAAACGTGTATGCCCCTTGCAGGTTATAGCACATGTCGATTCTTTGTTGGTAGCAAACCAGATATCCGGAGACTATGAGGCTAAAGAAGCTAGCATGATTCTTTATTTAGCCGAGGTACGGGATTAACCCAAGCCTTCAATAAACTCCGGATCTTAAAAAAAAAAAAAAAGATCGACTAACCATTACTTCTAAACGCAGGCTAAGAAACTGATAAAACAATTTGAAGCATGCCAAGTGGTGCACATCCCAGGAAGCAAAAACAAGAAAGCCGATGCTTTAAGTAAGCTCGCAGCCACAACCACCGATATTGTCAACCAAGAGGTACATATGGAAGGCCTTCAAGGCCCGACAGTCCAGGCTGCCGTAATTCTATCAGTAAACTCACCAACTGATAATTGGATGACCCCCATAGTGCAGTACTTAATCAACGATGTCGTCCCAGAAGATAAGGCAAAGGCTCGGAAGCTGAAAGTCAAAGCGCTCCAGTACCAATTGATTGACGGACAATTATACCGAAGAACGTTCTTAGGACCACTCCTCAAATGCGTGGACTTGGATGAAGCTTCATACATCATCCAGGAAATCCACCGCGGCATATGCGGTATCCACGCTGGTCCTAGAATGATGGTGGCAAAGGTTATGAACGCCGGGTATTTTTGGCCAGGGATGCACAACAGCGCGGTCTCCGAACTACAGAAGTGCAGTGAATGTCAGAGGCATGCTCCGGTTAGTCTGCGAGCCAAAAACAACATGATCCCAGTAACGGCGGCATGGCCGTTCCAGCAATGGGGTATCGACATTGTCGGACCTTTCCCCAAATCAACCGGAGGTATGAAGTTTCTACTGGTAGCTGTAGATTACTTCACTAAGTGGGTTGAAGCCCGACCACTCTCCAAGATCTCGGGAAAGGAAGTAAAAAAGTTTGTGTGGGAGCAAATAGTGTGCCGTTTCGGGTTACCCCAGACGATAATCAGTGACAACGGAAGGCAGTTTGCAGATAACCCCTTTAAAAAGTGGTGTCAAGACTTGCACATCCAACAATCATTTGCCTCGGGAGCTCATCCGCAGGCAAATGGTCAAGTAGAGCGCATAAACCGAAGCTTGGTTGAGGGAATAAAGAAAAGATTGGGAAGAAAGAAAAGCGGTTGGGTGGATGAGCTTCCCAACGTCCTATGGGCACACCGAACTTTCACCAAGACCAGTACAGGTGAGACGCCCTTCAGTCTGACGTACGGAACTGAAGCGGTCATACCGGTCGAGATCGGGTCCCCCTCCCATAGAATTCAAAGCATTGAAAACAACAACCAAGAACTCCGTATGAATCTTGACCTGTTGGACGAACGAAGGGAAGCTGCTGCTGTCAAAGAAGCTCGATACAAGCAAAAGCTGGAGAAATTTTACAACTCCAGGGTAAAAGAGGTCCGGTTTAAACCCGGAGATTATGTGTTCCGGTGCAATGAGGCCAGTGGGGTTGAAAAAGGAAAAATGGCCGCATCATGGGAAGGGCCATACATCGTCAAGACGGCCGGAGGGAATGGCGCTTATACCCTCCGAACCCTAGATGGGAAAGACATCCCCCGCACCTGGAACGGTGTCCACTTAAAGAAGTGCTACATGTAATCATGACCCGCTAGTTCTCTTTTCAAATAATTGCTTCTTTTATTGTAATGTGGGATGCGTCATTCCCCACTATTTACCTTTTTTCTTGTTACTAAGCGGGATGTGACATTCCCCGTCAAAAGATTTAATAAAAGCCGGTCATTACTACAAATAATCTAAGGTGTTAATATGAGCCGCAGCTCAAAAAACAAGCTTGGCATAACCAAAACCACGTGGTATAAAAACAAACTAAACAGGAGTAGCAAAGTGATCCGGAACAAAGTGGATAATTTTTGATCCGGATCTAAACTAACCTAAATAAACACCTTAACCTTATAAATACTAAGAAATAAAAGGGGAAAAACCCAACACACCGGCACGCGGCATGGACAATAGCCGCGTCCCGGTATGGAAAATCCCCACGAACCATGGTTAAAATAAATGAATCCGCAAAAGAGATTAAGGAACGGCCAAAACCGTGGACGCACGGATAACTTGGCCCCGAACCCGTTACTGATCATTAATTGATCAAGGACAACGCCTAAAAAGCGTCCAGCACGGGAAAAATCCGAAAGATTCGGACCAAACACTAAGACAAGGTATAAGAACCATAAGCCGAACCTTCAACAAGGATCGAAATAAAAGGCATGAATATAAAAAAGGCTCGGGCCCAACATAAAACCCGAACCAGCAAACACTTGTTCAAAATATTACAAAAACCGGACCACACAAAGGTCCGGGGCAAATAAAATTGTTTTTAAGCGGATGTTTTAGAGGAAGGAAGCTTGAGCCCATCAAAGGCTTCAGGCAGGGACTCTGGTGGACCGGTCACATGGTCTACGAGCTTGGCGATCGGCGGGAAGGTGAGCTTATCAAATGCTTCTACGGCTGCCGATAATTGCGTGTTAACCTCCGGTTTTAACAACGGATTCTTCTCTAACGGAATCCCCTTAGCTGCGGCAGCATGGCCAGCCTTCACACCTTCGTTAAAACCAGCAGCATTCATCGCGTTAACAACACCACTAACAGCCTGCTTCATGATAGGACCTTTGTGCACAAAGTCCGTCAACAATTGAGCTCCCTCCGTCAAAAAGAACTTTTTGAAGCCAAAAAGCTCGTCAATATTAGAAATCAGCTCCGCCCTCTCCTTCTTCCAGGCATCTTCATCCTCGGCCATTTTCTTCTCGGCCGCGGCATACACCTGCCGAGCCACCTTCTCCGCCTTCACTGCATCGTCCCGTTCTACACAACACAAACAATAAAGTTAAGTTAAAGTAAGGGAAAAATCCAAACGACAAAAAAGACGTACCAGTGATTAAAACATCGGTACCTGTCCGAAGGTTGGCCATGGTGATCTCCATCTGCTTGAGAAGATCGGCAGTCTTCTTGGAATCAGCAGCAGCAGAGGCTTCGGAATCTTGAAGCCTTTTCTTCAAAAGTTCAACCTCTTTAAGAGCCTTATCCCTTGCTTCGGCAGCAGAAGCAACGGCGGCCTGGGAAGAAGAGGCTTGGTTCTGGGCTTCCCTCAGATTTTTCTTCAAGTTTTCCATGGCCGGACCATGGTTGCAAGAAGCTCCCTTCCGCCGTAAGCGCTCGCGATCAACCTCGGCATCCGTCCACCGGCGGTATGCCTCGGTCACCAGAAAGTTGGACTGGGCTTGGTTGACTAGTAGGGCCTCACACAGAGCAGGTGAATCAAGGTTGTGATAATACTCCCGATCAGCTGGGGTGTCCAGGTTAAACAGCATCATACGGGCACAGAGCCCGTCCACCACCCTATCCCCGTTCTTTATGTCCCATTCCGGGACGAACTTCTCATCAGCAATACCACCACCACCAGAACCCTCCCCTGCCACCGCTGCAAAATGATAAAGGGAAAAAGCTTCAGTCTCGCACCATGATGGGGGAAAGTATCATCCTTACCCCCCACATCGGTTTGAGAAAGAAGGGGAGATTGCCTAAACTCACCAGCAGACACATCATCAGGACGCACCACCTGCTCCTTCAACGGGCTACGAATCCCGGCAGACCCATCCAACTCCTCTTCGTCACTGAGTCCCCCACCCTGAGGATCATCCACCATTAGTATTGGAGCCGAGTCTCTGGGAGATTTACCCCCAAACAAGTGATATTCAAGGTTATGGAGAAGGTTAGAATATACCTCAGTAGTATCTTCGACAAACCGAAGCTTCTTCTTCGGTTTCGAGCTGGCGGTGGTGCCCTTCAGATTTTTTCTTTTCCCTGCACCCCGGGAGACCGAGGTGTCAGTAAGAGCTCGGCCCTCCTTGTCACCAGAAACCTCCTTGGAGGTATGAGTGGGATCGGATAATTGACGACCCGTGCTAGCAGACGGGTCCGGTTGTTGAACACTTGTAACAAGTGGGTCAAGGGGGACTCCGGAAGACAACGCTGCGCCCTCAGCAGATGGAGCTACCCCAACAGTTTCGGTCACGACCCCCGTGGTCTGACCATCCCCACCAGTGCCACTCGCACCAACCCCCGCACCTGTCACTGGCCGAATGGCCTGGTGCGTCCTCTCCATTTGCGCCACCAAGGGCTCGGTATTCCCTAAGTCCTCATTAGTATACTCCAACGCTGTATCGTCGAAGGTACTCAGCTTCAGACAATCCAACAGCGACATCTCTGTATAAATAAAAATAAGGGAGTTAGAAAAAGCTAGCACAAACACGAAAAAATAACAAGTGAAGCTGCGGCTCTCCACTCACCCTCTCCATTGTAACGCACTAACGGCCACCTATCATCCAAACTCCAATTCATACTAACCCCTCCGAGGCAGAGAACGTGCTCCGGATACTTCTGGATGTTGCTCTTGTTCTCCACCAGGTCCAAATACAGCTTGCGGTTGTATTTAAACTTCTTGGGCAAATCCCATTCGGACGCTTCAAAGCTATCACGCCACACCATATCCGGGGGTAAGCATCGGTCGTCCAAAAAGAAGAACTGATTCTTCCAGTTCTTTAAGCTAGTTGTCTGATAATCGTGACAACTCTCCAGCGACCGCCGTTTCTCAAATGTATACCAGCTACCGGCCTTGCTAAGCTTGTAGAAGCACCGGAAAACATTAAGATCCGCACCTTTCTCCAAAGCACGGCAAGAAAGCTCAAAGTGACTTATTCGGCTGAGGCCGAAAGGGTTCACTTGAGAGATGTGCACGCCGTGAAACCTTAACACCTTCATCAAAAACTTGGTAAAGGGGATGCGGTAGTTGGCAAAGTCACACACTCGGGTGTAGAGACCAAATTTGCCAACAGGAAAAGGATGTATCACTTGCCTCGGCCCCGGTAAAACCGGGTTTAACTCGCGAGGGATCGAGTAAGTATCGATAAACCGGGCAAGTTTATCCGCGGATAGAATGGAGAAACTCACATTCATATCATCCTTCACCATCTTCAAAACTCGACAAAACAATAAAACGGGAAATATGAAGAAGGGTGAAGACAACGCACCTTAGGGGACTGGAATGGATGATAAGAGCTCCGAGAGGATAAACAAGGATAAGAAGATAATGAGAGAAAACAGTAAACAGTAAAAAAGAAAAGAGGAGAGGCCTTATATAGGGGAGGAAGGCGACGGTTGGATGGACAGCTGTACAAAACAAGCGGTCCAGATTGTCCCGAAATCCGAACCGTCGTCACATCAACCGTTCGAATTAACGGTCCAGATGAAACGATAAGATGAGCGGCCCAGATCACTCCGAGAAATGAACCGCCATCACGTCAGCCCTTGGAATCCCTTGGCCACGACTGCACCCACGTGTCATCAGAAAACGACAAAGGTCCCCAAACAGCTGTCATCAACACGTATCAACAAATCCTCATTAACCTTCCACAGACACCGTAGCATGATCAACAGGCCAAAAGATTGCCTAAGTCCAACAAGTTACAGAGTAACTTGAGGACTTGGGAAGACATGAAGAGGTATAAGCAATTATACCGCGGCTCGATCATCTGAGTCTCGGTCATAACTAAGTCCAACAAGTTACAGAGTAACTTGAGGACTTGGGAAGACATGAAGAGGTATAAGCAATTATACCGCGGCTCGATCATCTGAGTCTCGGTCATAACTAAGTCCAACAAGTTACAGAGTAACTTGAGGACTTGGGAAGACATGAAGAGGTATAAATAATTATACCGCGGCTCACTCAGGCACGAGCTCATGACAGCATGTTATGACCAAGTGGATTGACCGAAGGAAAGTACAAATCTCTCCCGGAAGTCAAAAGACTCCGGGTGATAGTACGAAAGGGGGGTCCGAAGTATAGTACAACTTGGCTGACTAGTATAAATACCCCCTCTAAAGTACAATTGACACACGAACACACACACTCCGAACTCACTTTCTCTCTCTACTTTCTCTCACTAGAAAAATACTTATCCTCACGCCGGAGGGTGGTTACAGAGAGGCCCTCCATCCTCCTCTGTAGCGAGCCTAACGGTCTTTTACCTTGTGCAGGTATAAGCTCAGGTTCTAAGTTCACAAGATCCATCTCATTCGTCCCTGTTGTTAGCCACATCTCAGGTTCGGCCACTTTTTGGATCTTCAGTCGTCAAAAAATCATTGATGTCACTCGAAATACCATGCATGCATGTATATATACGACCGAAAAAAGATTGATGTCCCGTGACCACGTACCGAACTACATACCTCTACCCTTGTTAACCATCAAGTAGAATCACATAAGCATAAAGTCCAACTATTATACGCACACACAAATTGAACAATGTTTTTGAAAAAAAAAAACATATTTTACAAATAATGCTTAGCTAATTTTCATAATTATACACTTAATTATTTTTATAATGCATGTGATATAACATTAAAACACGAAAAAAAAAAAGCTAAAACCTAAAATTTGTAAATCCTACTGTATTCGATAGTGTTAGGTATATACCCATTTAAAAAAAAAAAAAAAAAAAAAAAAACACATTACATAATGCAGTGGAGACATATGACATTAGTAAATAATACTAGATATTTTTTTAGAAGGTGTGTTTTAGCGGAGAATTCAAATAACGCACAACTTCTCAACCCCAGTTTGAATCCAGACCAAACACGGATGTTGAATTTCTCACCCCTTAGTGCGAGTGGGGGGACTCGAACCTGAGGCCAAGCCCGGACGGAAACCTCCCTAAGGAGTAAACTTTCCACCTCCGACCAGCTGGGCTGGATATCATTGACAATAATAATAATACTAGATATATAAAAATGTTACGTATCCTGAATATTATTTATATTTCACCATTATTTATACGACTTTACTTTGGGTAAATAAGAAACCTTCTTTATAGGTAGGGCTGGCAAATCGTGTCTTAACAGGTTTAACAGGTCTTTGGCAACGCGAACAAATCAAATTCTAAACATTAACACGACTCATTTAACTACTTTATATCTTATGTTTATAACACAGTTTTTATGTTTTATGTACCAAAAAAGAGAAATGAAGAATCTTTGCCTCTTAATTCTAATTATTTAAAAAAAAAAGTAAAAAATCACATAGTGTATTTTTCAGTTAACAGGTCTTATCATGTCTGTTTATAGGCCCCCTAAAGCATAATGGCATGGCCTGGTTAACCATCATGTTCTAATAATCCCTCGGCCCACAGAAACATTTTAATTTAAGACATATAAAATCTTAGATTTTAGTTTTTATAATTATAAAAAAAAAAAAATAATAATAATAATAATAAATATAAAAAGGAAAAAGAAAACAAACATGGTCTCCACCCCATCTTGTTCGCACATTAACCCGCACTCATATCAGTATTCTTCACGCAATTTCTCCCTCTTTATCTCTCTCTCTCTCTCTCCTCTCTCTGCAGGTACCACCTATACACACAATTATTGTATCTATCTATCTATTCATCCTCTATATTCATATATAACATCAAATTATTTTAAATTCTTTATCAGGCCTTTTTCTATCCTGCTCAACTATCAACTAACCAACCAATTTTCACATCTTTTTAGACCAAAAAAATCAAGAAAATGGAGTGTATTGAAGCAAGAGCATTGAAATCAAGCTTTCTGTCTAAACTAATCGGCATGAAAAAGATACAACAAGCTTCCATTGAAGATTTCTTGTGTGTTGCTGGAATTAACACCGTTGTTAACGTCTCCTCTGATGAATTCTCCATTGATGATCTTTTAAACCTCCCCGACAAAGATTTTAGTAATCCTGATGATGACAGTTTCGAAGAATTGTCCGAGGAGGATTTCGCTTCGGTTTCTTCGCAGGATAATGATTCTGGTTCGATGATTTCGAGTACTGCCGACCTTGTCTCTCTTTCTGTCGACCAGCTTTCGGTTCCGGTAATACCGATACCATATAATTACTATAATTAGTAATTATAATTATAATTAATTGCATGAAAACTTATCTAAAGAATTAATAAATTTATAATTTATTTTTTCTTTTTACCGTTAAAATTTAATAAATAAAAACAAACTAGAAAGAAGCTACTAGACTTCCATGATTGAATTTTGAAGCAACCCACCTAGAATTAAATTAATAAATTTATGATTTTTTTTATTTATTTATTTATTTATTTATTTTTTTTTTGCTTTTTTAAAAGCTAAAATTTTATAAATAAAAACGACTAGCTAGAAAAAAAAAAAAAAAAAAAACCCAAGAATTAGAAAAAACATAACAAAACTATGACAGGGTTTTGAATATTATTTGATATAATTATTATTGCAGATTGATGATATGGAAAACCTAGAATGGTTATCACAAATTGTGGATGATACCGTACCGGAGCTTCCAATATTGTGCCCACCCGTGAACCGGTTTGAACCGGTTGTTAATGTGTCATCTCGGAGTTTCACGGTTTTGGGATTACCCAACCCGGTTCCAAAGAAGTGTAGAACGGACCGGTCGAGGAAAGCCGGCCGAGTTTGGTCGGCCGGGTCACTCACTGAGTCATCTTCGAGTTCATCGTCGTCTCATGACTCGTCCATAACTTCTCCTATTCTGTTCAAAATCCCATTTTATTCCATGGAAGTTTTTGACAAGCAGCCGCCTGCGAAAAAGCCGAGGAAAAGTCCGGCATGCCAACTCGGACGCGGGTCAAGTGACTCACTGAGTCAACGTAGGTGCACTCATTGTCAAGTTCAAAAGACACCCCAATGGCGAACCGGTCCATTAGGTCCCAAAACATTATGTAATGCGTGTGGGGTCCGGTTTAAATCGGGCCGGCTTTTTCCGGAGTATAGACCGGCTTGTAGCCCAACGTTTTCTGGTGACATTCATTCGAATAGCCACCGGAAAGTGTTGGAGCTTAGAAAGAAGGAAAAAGAAGTTGAACCGGTTCTGAACATGACAGTTCAGTAGTTTTTGGATAATCGGTTGACCCGGTTCGTTGTCTAGACCAAGTCCCGTCTAAAATTTTGGTGGGCCGATTTAAAGACTTTAGTTAGGTTGATAACGGCAGGTTAGGGAGGCATGATTTAGGGTTTAATAATTTTATTTAATTTCAATGAGTGGTACAATATGTAGTATTAGTATTTTATATTTAAGTTTTTGTTGTTTAGAGAGAGTAGTGTATTTTAATTGTAGTTTATAAAATCTTTTTGAAACGATATGGTTCATGTCGTTTTCGCATTTCAAAATTAAGTAAAAGTTTTGGTTATTTATATTTGTTTGTTGGTTTCTTGACAAGTGGTTGTTCATGACGTTTTGCTTACTATTCTTGTTTAGTTTTAGGTACTCAGAAAGCGATGATAAGTTATATGCTATATATTTGTAGATTTGTATGCATGAATGTTCATGGTTCGGTTTGATTTTAGCTAAACGGATATTCTAAAATCTAAACTAGCTAGATGGTTAATCACGGTTCAGATCAATGACCCAGTTTTTATCCGGCTGTTACTCGAGCGAGATAAAACTTGTGTGGAGGCAGTACGGTTTCCAGGCGGACACCGAAGCCCCCACCGTGCCAGCATGGACCCGGTTCAGACAACATAGTCTGGGCGTGTGGAAAGGATTAGGACCTGCCGATTAGACGGGTGTGATGAACTTCTGTCACTTCCGCTTTGAAGAAAGTCACTAGTGGTTCTAAAGTTTATTTTCAGACAGGGAGGATCAGAGGATTTAATTAAATTTTTAAGGGGGACAATCTCCACTAAAGATATCAAAATACGCTCAACTAGAAAGCCAAGCTTCAAAAAAAATCTCATTTTTATCAATATATTATTATTATTATTATTATTATTATTATTATTATTATTATTATTAACGCAATCTATGCAAAACGAACCATTTAGGCATTTTGACTAGTGGCCACAACTTTTAAATCAATTATTGCGCATGAGAAATTCAAACCTAATAGTTGACATTTTTTTTTAAATAATAAACAGCACCAAATTAAATGGCAAAATCAATATACACCCCTTTACAAAACTTTATAAATTTTGCATGCATGCATGTAATGTCATTTACATAATACACTATTGATTTTATGTTTCAGTATCACTTAAATGTAGGATACGTAAATAGCTAATAAAGAACAAACAATACATAAAAAAGTTTTATCAGTCTCACGTGCCAACGGGTGTTATTACTACTTGGGACCAAACCTTCTTAAACTTATAAACATCCTCATGTTAATATTTCATTATTCATTATTCATTTACTACTAAAACTTTCAAAATTATGTTAGTACAATTTACTATAGACTTCGTTTAAGGCTAAAAGAAACAAATAAAAATTAAAAAAAAAAAAACTATAAATCACTTTGAGTGTTTTAAATATTTTCATTTAATTTTTTTTAAACAAAATGTTTTGGGTTCACATGTTGTATACTATATCCAGTTAGGCATGCAATATGCCTCTAAGTTATTTCAACCCTTAAAGTTGACTTTCAGTTTTGGTGTTTGACGAAACCTTTTTTTTTGGGAAAATGACCAATATAGCCCGTTGATCGGGTATTTTGCACAACTAGCCCTCTCCACCGTTTTTGGAGAGACGGGACACGGCTCCCAACCAGTCTGAACCGTCTCCGAGACCGTTTGGTTTTATAGCCAATTGCAAGCCAACACGTGGCGTCTCTGATCCCGAGGCTGTACCGTCTCTCTCCAGACGGGTCAGAAATCTCTCCCAGACGGTTCACGTGTTCCCATGCCGGCTGCCTTCGGTTCAACCGTCTCCCAGACGGTTCACGTTTACCAATGCCGGCTGCCTTCGGTTCAACCGTCTCCCAGACGGGTCACATTTCCCAAGACGGCTAGCCCTTCGGTTCAACCGTCTCTCAAGACAGTTCACATCTACCAACGCCGGTGAGTCCCGATGACCGGGCGACGCTTCGGTTGTCCAGCTCAGCCCTATAAATACCCGTCTCCCGTCCCATTCCCGTCATCCAACCCCGTCTAAACACTATCCACCACCGTGCAACTCCGTCTAAACACTATCTACAACCCGACGACCACCGTCCAACACCGTCTAAACAATATCTAACACCCCACCACCACCGTCCAACACCGTCCAACATCGTCTAAACAATATCTACCACCCCACCACCACCGTCCAACACCGTCCAAATCATACAAAAATGGCACCTCAAAGATGGACGGAAGAACAAGAGATTGCCTTGATTGCAGCATGGCTTCATGTTGAAGAAAGCACACACCTTAACAACAAATGGTTCCGGATACTGAATGAATACAACCGGCTCGTTGGAGGGTTAGAACGTACCACCGAGTCCCTAAGCCGCAAGTTGAGCGATTTGACGACAAAGTGTCAAATCTTCAACGGGCACCACAACCGGACTCTTTACGACGTACCCTCTAACTTTCCCGAAGACGTGGCAATTAGACACAGTCTAAGACAGTATAAAAACAGGGAGCGTAAAGAGTTTAAACACGTGTCCGTTTGGCAAATGATAAGACATCTATTAACTTTTTATTTAATGCAATTAATGTTTATATTTTTATTAATATTAATGCAATTTTGTAATTTATTAGCTTTTTATTTAATGCAATTAATGTTTATATTTTTATTAATATTAATGCAATTTTGTTTTTATATTAAGGTAAATATTTCATTAAACGTATTATACTATTACAATCACAAATATACAACAACAATAAAAAAACTACACTATTACAACAAACTTCCTAAATTTACTTCCAGAATTAAGAAGCAACAATTAAAAAAACTACACTATTACAACAAACTTCCCAAATTTACTTCCAGAACTAAGAACTTTGTTTGAAGTAATCGTAGTGTCTAACCAACTATTGAGGACTACATCTTAGTGTTAGATGTTTTGTCCTCCGCAGCGGCGGTAGTAGCAGTGGTCTACATAGACGTTGTTTCGAATGGTGTATGTGCTCTACACAGACAAGTCCGAGACGTTTCCTCGTTTTATGTAACAATAGTTCTCAGTGAGCACACGTCGAACATCGAGACATAAATTCGGAAAGCGAACGAACTTGCCTAAATTTGTAGACCACCACATCATCGATCCATTACACGGGTTGCAAACCACGCGCAGATGGAACAACAATCCAAGTAGCCGTACGCAGATGAAACAACAATCCAAGTAATCGGGACAATATTTTCGTAAGCCGGTAGGCTTCGGCTGGGAAAGTAAAAAAAACGTCATTGGATTGGAAGATGAAAGCTTAGAGGAGAGGGGTGGGTGCAAATTTCGTTAAGTGAATTGGGGTATTTATATACACTCGTGAGACGGTTCAGACGGTTCAGACGGTAGCACAAAACGGCTTAAGACGACTTGGGAAATGTGACCCGTCTGGGAGACGGTTGAACCAAAGGCAGCCGGCATGGGAACACGTGAACCGTCTGGGAGAGATTTCTGACCCGTCTGGAGAGAGACGGTACAGCCTCGGGATCAGAGACGCCACGTGTTGGCTTGCAATTGGCTATAAAACCAAACGGTCTCGGAGACGGTTCAGACTGGTTGGGAGCCGTGTCCCGTCTCTCCAAAGACGGTGGAGAGGGCTAGTTGTGCAAAATGCCCGGTCAACGGGCTATATTGGTCATTTTCCCTTTTTTTTTTTTTTTTTTTTTTTTTTTTTTTTTGAGTTTCCAACCAGCTATAAAAGTCATTTATTTCATGAGCTACATGTTCATCACAAGTTCATACAGGATCCATCAAGACTACAAGAAATGTTAATTAGAATGCAAGGATTGTAAGTTTTGAGTATAATTTTTGAACAGCAGTTTTTATTTAGGGTTTTGGGGTTCTTAACCATAATTTTAAACTAGTGAGATACCCGTCCGTTGGGACGGGTTTTCGAATGGGGATTAGAAAGCGTGAAAGTATATTTGGGTTGATGTTATCATTTTGAGTAAGCGAATGTCCATAACTAATCCCTATATAATCTTAAAGTATATCAATTTTAAAAGTTTTGTTAATATATATTATTTATGAAATCAGCCATTGAAAAAAAAATACTAATTTATTTGTTTTGTTTAAAAAAAATTATATGAAATCTTGGTATGAACCAAAATGTGTGACAACATTAATACCAACCACACCAACATTACTACAAAAGTTTAAATATAATACCAAAAACCTACAAAACGAAAGTTGTCTTAATCCGCAAAACATACCAACATTGCAAGTAGTTTTAAATTCAGAAACATAAACATAGAACATTGGATAACATAATTGAACACAAACATGATCTACTTCTAGGAATCGCATTGCAGCTTTTCGACATGATTTCTCAGCCTCTTCTTGTAGCTCAATCTTGGTTGTTTAACATTTGAATGGCCAACAACTGTTGAGTTAGACACATTGTTGTCACCATTGTATACTAATACCTTAGATTGGCTAAACTCGCTCTGTTGCTCGTTATTAACAATACCCTAAACGAAACATACACCGGATGAAAATCATTTAGAAAAATAATATATCTAAAATCATATCAATAAAATCATTACCTCTTCTTTCGCGTAGATAGCCTCATCCTCTTGGTCATGAGCCACAATACACTACATGAAACAAACCAAGATGTTACTTTTATAAAAGCAACTATCTTACTAACATAAAAAGCAAATAAATATTTTACTTCTATTTTTGCTTGGCTAGACTCGCTCTCTCGCACGTTATTATATAGGTTATCGCGGTGGGACATCGGTAATTATAATATTATGTAATTTTTTTTATAAAATATATATAATACATGGATTGTACCCCGCGCTTCGCCACGGGTCTCGATGTTCATAACAATAAATAGGGATGTTTGTGTAAAAGAGCGAAAACATATCGGCGTCTTTGTTCATCTTCCTTGTTACGCCGTTCCAACTCTTCAAAATGTTTTTGTTTTGCTCTGTGTCGTCCTTCGGATGTTGTTTAAAAAAAGGTTGTCTCTTATTCTTCGTGATCTGTTCAGAAAAAATCATAAATGACACTTTTATATCTTGAAATATGAGGGATCAAGAAACACAACTCTATAATTATTCAATCACATCCAATGCATAGTTATTAGTTGACTCAATTCACTTTGTTAAACTTCACAACAACTGTGTACTAAGTCTTTGGGTCCTGCATATCATTTCCATACCTTGTTTTATCCACATGCTTTTATAAATTTAGCTGGAATAATAGCCACTGCTTTCTATATTTATTTAGTACCAAAAGGAACTCAATTAATAAAGCAAAAATGATGATGTGTTGAATAAGCATTACTTAGAGCTTGCTTGAACCGCCTTAGCTGCAAATCGCTGGACAAACTTAGTAATGTGCTACCGATGTTGTAGAACTCTATAAGATCAAATGTTTGCAGGTAATAAGGTAATGCAAAGTTAATATTATAGCAGGCTTTATTCACTAAGCATAAAGTCAGTTTTCAAATATGAACATAAAGATTTGATAACTAAATTACACTAAGATGTATAGTTATTTCCCTTATAACCCCACATGGTCGCACACACACTCGTTTATTATATAATTTACCTGGTCTACAGTCACAGTTGGTTCCACACTTGTGAATCGGTAGGACTCCTAACTTAGAATTTTCACATGTATACACAACAACAAAGAATAATGTAAAAGTCTATATTTTAAAACTATAAATAAAACAATGGTTGTTGGCATTCCATATTAATGGTGCAAAAAGCACAGGTGCTTGAGCCTTGCGCCTAGATGCGCCTTTTTTAAACCAAGAGCAAATCTGCAATGAAAACACGATAACACACCACCAAAAAGCATAGAAGAACAGCTCAATTGTAATGAAATCTTGAACATCCAGTAGAAAACAGTGTTAAAATAAAGCTAAAACATAAGGAAAAGACAGAGGCCAATGAAAAGCTAAAACAGATGAAAAGATAGAAGCCTATTGCTTACCTGAATAGTTGCCGATAACAACATGGTTCAAAACACACGCAACATCGGTTCGACCTTAAGGTGAAATCTAAAACTTCAAGGACAATCAAAATAAAAACCAAAGAGATAGATCGGATACGTCGAACCACGTTCTTTCATATCTCAATTTTCTTAAAGACACGATTCTAAATATATTACCTTAGGCATCATATCAGGAGTTGCAGTATGTTTCAAATTTCATTAATCCTCCTTTAATTTGTTCTCTCTAGTCCTCCCCAACTACTATATCAAGACTTATATTTTTGCGTCGTTGAACTTTCACACGTGGATTCCAATATAATGTATGCAACACACATAATAAACTTAAATCTATATATCAAATGTCAAACTGTAGATAACTTAGTAAGGCCTACATGAAAGTTCTCTTGTGAGGGAGAATATGGTCTAATTTCAATATCATTGTACTCCTTCAATAGTAATCAACTCGGATGGTGAAAATAAAGAAACGGCAACGATGCACCATACTCAACACATATCAACCCTAGATTAGAAAGAAACAATAACCAAACTAATTAAACTCATTCAAAAAATTCAACACAGGGATCAAAATTCAAACGGAAATTGAATGTAACGAAATAAAGAATCAACGACCTTTGTGAATTGTAATCCAATACCTGTTAAAAGACGGTGAATTGGAACTCGTTGGATGCTAGAATTCGCCACCGAAGTACGGTGGGGGAAACCAAAGAAACTTGATGATGGAAGATGCGACAAGAAGAGAGCGAAAGACAAACGTATAGATATATGGACGCTGCAACATGGTGAGAAAAAGGGTGAAGGCACCAACCGGTGGAGAGCATGAGTGAGATTGTAAAGGTGAAACATCTATTATATATAGGAGGTGGGATGCAGTTGTAGCGAAGAAACAGGAGGAGAAAAGGGAGATTCACAAACTCTTTCACGAAAAGTTTCCTACAAATACAACATGTCTATAAATAATATAATAGTCTTAAAAGTTATTTCATGTACCTTGCATGTTGTGACGTTGGCAATTTTGTCAAGCCTCCACGGTTCTCCAAGAGCTCATTCGTTTCCATATATGAGATTAAAAAAATCAAACGAACTAACCCATTCTTAAGTTTTGGGTATGACATGTCATTTTGTAAAGCAATCATTTACAAAATTGATACAACGATAAGTGCCTTACTAACACACCAAGGTTTCCTACTGTCTCTTTGGCAATCCATAACCTGCATGAATAGTAACATCATTAATAAACGCTATATACTTCCTACTCTAAATTATATGAACATTGAACACGAAATCAATTCGAAGTAACCGCACAATTCATACACGTTAACAAAACAGTTGTTCTAATAACTCATTTATTTCCTGAATAGGCCTCTTGAGAGAGCATTCAATAGTTCATTGAGTCGCCAACACTATCCAGTTTCACCAAAAATCAATTAGAAAGTTCATAAAACATAGCAAATTGTACCATCTCACAGCCATAAGTAGAGATATTTTGTGGAAATAAATAAGCAATAAACAGACATTAGGACCAGTCATGCCTCCTCTGCTTGCCACAAATAAATAAAAAACAAATAAACTACCTCATCAATACATTGGTAAAAACCCTCCTACAACTCATCTGCTGCATAATAACACAAGGTTTCTTTCTTGATCTTTATTCTTTTATCACCAAGTGTAATTGTCTCCATGCCGCAAGGCATTATTCAAATTAATAAAAGTAAGAATCTAAAAATGTATGAATAGATACCTTCAGCAGCCATAAAGATATCACCTTGAATTTTAAAATAAATTTCATTCTTAAATACTGATACCTTGAACGTTGTGGATGAAAATACTGAGTATGACAATCTGGGTGAAACACCATATCAGGAAAATATAACAATCACATAGAAATACAGAATTGCACCACTAGATTAAAATAAGAGATAGGAACCTTAAATAGGAGTTCTCGAACCAGAGAAACGACTTGTATCGAATTTGTTTTGGTCCTTTTTAACCTTAACTCGGGACTTTGTATTGGATTTCTAATGATGCGATACCTGAATGCTTGAGCATAGCGAAAAATGAGAGGTCCCTTCATGAGGACAGGATTAGAAACAAAATCGATTAGAAAATTAGATTAGCAAAACATAATGAACTTAACAAAATCAAGAACACAAAACCCATTAGAAACACCTTGAAAATTGGATTCTTGAATGAAAACCGAAGAACAATGAGAACTGAATGTCGAAGCGGAAGAAGAAATAGAATTAAAAAATATGAAGACAAACTTACTGTTCAAGAAGAAACTGGTGGTGTTTGAATAATCAGAGCTCACACACACTACTGAAACTCCTTTGAAATTGTAGTCTGCACAAAAACAATAAACTAATTAGTTAATTAAAGGATGGGGAAGCACAGACCTGCGAAAAGAAAACCAAACAATTTAAACAAACCAAATTGAGAATTTCCTCACCAAAACGACCAGTTACAAATTGTCAAAAGCAAACTTCTTTTTCAGTGGTAGCTTGCAATACGATGTAAAAGTACATCAGATCCCATATGTAACTGATTTGGGGCTTATCGTCCTCCATTACTCTTTGCTCGTCTTTCTCGTTCTCCATCGTCGGCAAATAAGTTGAAACTCAATCACTGAGTGAAAATCAAATTCAGAGAAAATCTATAAATTATACCCGGATATCTCGTTCTCTGGTGACGGTGTGGAGACCAAAGGGAATTGGTGGCCGGGCTGAGAAGAAGTAGGTGGTCATGGGTTTAGGGTTAAGTGGGTATTGGATTTTTAGAACATAATCCTCTGTATATAAAAGAAGGGTAAAGGCAATTGAAATGAAGTGGCAAGAAATCAGGAGAAAACGTAGGAGATTGAAACTGCTCTTTAAAAAATACAACTGCCAAAATTTGGAAGTAACCACTTAATTATTGTGGCCCAGATTTATTCTTAGAAAAAACCACCCAATATGAATGGTTGAGATTAAACATAAAACAGTTTTTTTAGGCTTAAAAGGGTAGTTTTGATGTGGTGAACAATATAATAATAATAACAAGATTGAAATCCAAGCCTTTTTATAACTTTATACAACTTAAAGGTTGTTTTATGATTATGTAAGTTTAGAGGTAACTTTGTCATTTCAACAAGCTTAAAAAAAGAGATTTACAGGCGAAATGAATAGTACCTTTAGCCAATTGGATGTCACAAAGACTTTTGGCTTTTGCCCCACTCGATTACGCACGCACTTAAATCAAATAATTTCACAATTTATAAGGTCAAGTCACCAGCTTCCACATAAATTATATAATTTAAATGTAATTTTACTATTACAAAGACGGATTGACTTTATTTTAAAAAAAATGTTAATAATAGTCTTCATTCAACCCAATTTGGTTATATTAAGCTCTTTGAATTTCTTTAAATAACACACTATTTTTATAAAGAAATAACTTTTTTTTACCTTTTGCATGTTGAGATTGATAAAAAGAGTTAAGTACCGTTTAAGTCCTTATAGTTTAACGTAGAAGGAAGGTTGAGTCCTTACTTTATTGAACTTTTACCCTGAGTCTTCAGCGTTTTCAATTGTAGTCAAATGCGTCCTTCCTCCTAATCAGAGGATAATTACACAACCATTCTTACAGAGGGGTAAGATCGTCTTTTTACATTAAATATACTAACTTTTTTATCATTGTTGATTTGGAACAAAGCAATTTAATACGTGTAAAAGAAGAGAAGACTTATCATTGGCAATATGTGAAATACATATTGTTTGACGCATATATTAACTTTTTCTAACGGTAACTTCTATATATAAATATAGAGCCCAACAAAAAGTTGGATCCAAAACAAAACATCAATTACAACCCATGACTACATCAAAATTAGACAACCTATCCCAATCTATACAGCTAAATTTCGATATGCAATTCATCCACACAAAAGAATCCTCCTTGATAAGCTCCACATCTCTACCATTTTCCTTATTAAATAAAAAGCCCGTTGAACACGTTTTTATTCCTACCTAGCCAGTCTCCAAATAGAAGTCAATACCATTAACCCGTTGATCACCTTCTTAATCCTAAGTTCCTAACCAACCAGTGTCTAAATAGTAGTCAATACCACCATATCATCTTTTTCTAGATTTTCGACTTTGCTTGATTATGAAAATAAACCAACACCTCCTAACTACTAATATGAAATACTTCGACATGAATATGAGGGCAAAATCTAAAGTCATTATGACTCACCAATCACTGATTCAATGTGCACTCATACAATAATATAATTTTCTTTTTTTTTTCTTTTTTGTTAAGTGTTGACCAAATTGACTCTAAGAGTAATAATTTTAAAAGGTGCAAGGCTACTATGTCAACAGTTAGCTCATTGACGAAATTCTTAAATCACTGGTTGTTCCTTTCATCCCGAGGACATAGAAAATGGCTATACAAATTATTTTTTCTAACATTATATTTAACTTGAATAGTAAGGAAGCTCAGTTGTTAGAAGAGATTAAACTCGTTTCTTTGGGGCAAAACTAGAGCCAAAATCCTAGCTCTAGAGTGTTTTGCATATGTAGTGTGCAAGAAGTAATAATTTTTCAAGATGATTTCTATTCACATTCAAACTTGCCTTTATAGGCTACAAGTCAATCCCTATATAAGGGAGATAATAAGGCTATGGGGTATGGGCTCGAGGAAGGGGCTCGGCATCTGAGCTGGACCATTTTGCCGAAGGGGAACACCGCCCCCCCGACCCACCGACGGCAAAGACGGGGAAATGTCACCGATGGTACCGTCCCATTTTCCAAGGCTTGGTCTGATGTGTGTGGCTGAAGATGGAGGTTTTTGGTTTTTTTTTTTTTTTTTTTCACTTAAAATAATGGAAGGGGGAACCATTTCCCCTAGAAAGGGGAGGGAAAGGGGGAAATGACGTGGCGCTGACGTGGACAAGGGGGAAGGAAGGGGGAAGGGTGACCACACCCCATAGCCTAATTACAATGAATGCTGTGTTGAATACAATTATGACAATAATTGGTATTTACATCCTACTAAAAATACAATGGTCTATTACACCCCCGCAGTCGAAGCGGGAGGGCATCGGATGCTTAGACTGGAGCGAAAATCATCAAAGAGTACCCGGGGAGTCCTTTGGTAAAGATGTCGGCAACCTGCAAGCGGGAAGGGACGTGCAATATTCGAACTAGACCTTTTTGAACATGCTCACGAACAAAGTGGATATCCAGTTCAATGTGTTTAGTCCGCTGGTGTTGCACCGGGTTGTTGGATAAGTAGATAGAACTGATGTTGTCGCAGTAGACAAGGGAAGCTTTTGCGAGCGGGTGATGAAGCTCTAGCAAAAGATTGCGTAGCCAACATATTTCAGCCACCACGTTGGCGACCCCGCGATATTCTGCTTCAGCGCTAGATCGAGAAATGGTGGGCTGACGTTTGGAAGACCAGGAGACCAAGTTGTTGCCAAGATATACACAGTAGCCGGAGGTAGAACGCCGAGTATCTGGGCATCCAGCCCAATCTGCGTCTGTGTAAGCACGAAGGAAGACATCAGATGTGGCATGGAGATGAAGACCAAAATCAGATGTGCCTTGAAGGTAGCGAATGATGCGTTTTAAGGCGTTCCAGTGAGCTGTACATGGAGCATGCATGTGCATACACACCTGCTGGACAGCATATGTGATGTCAGGGCGGGTGAAGGTGAGATATTGCAAAGCTCCAGCAAGACTACTAAAAGTGGTTGGATCTTCAAAGATGGAATCAGGTTGACTACCAAGTTTATTCTGTGTGTCAACTGGAGTGGCAGCAGGTTTGCAGGAGTCCATCCCTGCTCGATGAATAATATCTTTGGCATAAGCCTGTTGGGAGAGAAATATAGAGTTTCCCGTGCGTTGAACGGAGATGCCGAGAAAATAAGTTAGAGGGCCCAAATCTTTCGTGGCGAACTCACCTGCAAGAATAGACATAAGTTTCTGACGGAGTCCGTCAGAAGAGGTAGCCAAAATAATATCATCAACGTAGAGGAGAAGGTATGCGACATCCCGTCCGTGATGATAAATAAATAAGGAGTTGTCAGATTTGCACTGTGTGAATCCCTGTAATAAAACAAAGTCAGTGAACCTTTGGTACCAAGCACGGGGGGCTTGTTTGAGGCCATAAAGAGATTTCTTTAGGCGGCAAACATGATTTGGGTAGTCTTTGCTGCGGAAACCCATAGGCTGGTGCATGTACACTGTTTCCTGCAAATGACCATGTAAGAAAGCATTCGTAACGTCCAGCTGATGAATGGCCCATCCCTGTGAAAGTGCAAGAGTAAGTACGGTCCGGATGGTTGTGGGTTTAACCACCGGACTGAAAGTTTCTCCGCAATCTATGCCAACCTGTTGACTACGTCCGTCACAAACCAACCTTGCCTTATAACGTTCAAGTGAACCGTCAGACCGAAATTTATGTTTAAATAGCCACATACATCTAATAATGTTCATATCCGGGGAGCGAGGTACTAACTCCCAGGTCTTGTTTTTAATTAAGGCACTAAATTCATTTGTCATGGCGGTATACCATTCGGGGCTGGACAAGGCAACCTGTGGGGATTTTGGGATGGGGGTGATGTTGGTAGTGTGGAGGTTAAAGTGGGTCTTTGGTTTCGAAATGCCATCTATTGCGCGAGTACGCATGGTCCGAACATTGGGTTGGAGTGTGGGTGCGATAGGGTCAGGAATGTTGTTGGTTGTGGACGGGTTGGAAGGCTGTTGTGAAACAGTGGGCGAGGTGGGCTGAGCTTGCTGGGTTGAGGGAAGGCTGCTGGACGTAGGTGGGTTTTGGGCCGCAAAAGAAGTTGGGCCGGAAGGGGTGGTATGGGCCTGGGCAGGTGATGGAGGGCTAGGGGAGTGAGCGTTTGGGGAAGGTTGAGAGGCTGAGTGAGTGGTTGTGCCAGAGTGGATGTGTGGGCCTGGAGCTGTTTGGTTAGGCGAGGGAGATGGATGCACATGAGTGGGTCCAGGAGATGGAGGGGGGGTGGAGTTTTGAGAGTTGGGTGTTTGGAGGTGAGACCAAATTAATGGTGATATATTGTGGAACAGAAAGTCATAAGAGGTGGGTACGGTGGGTTGTTGAATGGTGTAGGGAAAGATGGATTCCTCGAAATGAACATGACGGGATATAAATGTTTGTTTGGAATTAAGGTCGTAACATAGATATCCACGATGGTTCGGAGGGTATCCAAGGAAAACACAAGGTTTGGAACGGTTGGCTAACTTGTGAATGGTTGTAGAGGGGAGAATGGGGTAGCAGAGACAACCGAAGACACGTATGTGGTCATAGGTTGGGAATACCTTGTATAAGAGAGTAGTGGGGGTGAGGAATTTGTGATTCTTTTTGGGAAGAATGTTAAGTAGGTAGGTGGCCGTTTCGAGTGCAAGATGCCAGTAGGATGGTGGCAGTGAGGCTTGCGCAAGGAGGGTTCGTACCATATTGTTTATGGTGCAAATGGTACGTTCTGCTTTGCCATTTTGTGGGGATGTGTGAGGACAGGAAAAACGAAACTGCATTCCATTTAAGTGACAAAATTGTTTAAAATTATTATTGGTGTATTCGGTGCCGTTGTCACATTGGAATTGTTTTATTTTCTTGTCAAATTGAGTTTGGATAAGGGTATAAAGTTTAGTGAAGGTAGAGAAAACAGAGGATTTGTTGGTAAGAGGGTATGTCCATAGAAAATCGGTATGGTCATCAATAAATAATATATAATAACGGTGTCCGCCGGTGCTAAGCACCGTGATGTCCACAAGTCGCTATGTATTATGTCAAAAGGTAAATGAGTCTTATTAATCGAATCATAAAATGGAAGCTTAACGCTTTTGCCAAAAACACACGACTGACATAGTTTATTGTTTGGTTTATTAAAATTGATAAAGGAACAAGACTTCAAAGAATGCAATAAATTGTTGCCCGGATGCCCAAGGCGTTGGTGCCAACGGTCTTGAGTAGTGGCGGTGAAAGCAACAGGTGACTTGGGTGACTTGATAAAGTTGGTAGTCAAAGGATAGAGGTCCCCCGAGCTATTGCATCGTAGGATAGGAGCCTTGGTCTTGAGATCCTTCACAAGAAAACCAAACGGGTCAAATTCTATGGATAGAAGATTATCCGTTGTGAGACGACGAACGGATATAAGATTTTTAATTAGGTTTGGGGCAAAAAGAATGTTATTTAATTTAAAGGGTGGAAAAGGTGGGGGTAAAGTTTTATTGCCATGTCCAACGACCGGTATGGTCGAACCATTTCCAACAACAATTTGTTTATTAGTGCAATGATTAAAAATAGACGGGGAGAAATTACCTGGTTGCTCCATGTGTCCAGATGCACCGGTGTCCATATATCCCACTGGGTCCGTTGGTTGGTTCATGGAAAGAGTGTATAGTGCCTGAGCAATATCCGTAGGAGTGGGAGAGTATGTGGCCATGTGGGCCTGGGCTGGGCCGGGCCCAAGAATACCCTGTCCAGAATTGGGCTTAGGTGTTGAAGGATATGGGCAAGGAGGGGAGTATTGGGCTGAAGCAGATTGAGAGTTTCGTGATTGGGCTTGGTTTAACAAAGTGGACCATTGGTGTTGGGCCCAGTTTGAAGGAAAAACTATGTAGGGGTGAGTGGGATTAGGCGGTAAGGTTGTGTTGCGAGACCGGGGCTGAGAAGTGGAGGATTGACGACGCCGCCCCTGGCCTCTGGTGCGGCCTTGGCCACGGCTCCGCTGCTGATCAGTGGGGGACGATGTGTTGGTTGGGGCCGAGGAAGGTGTGGTTCGGCTTTGGACATGGAGGGCAGTGGCCGCTTGACTAGCGGCATGACTAGCTTGGTTGGCCTTTGTAGATTCGTTCATGCATAATTGCGATCGGACCTCAAAGAACGAAGGGAGCGGCTTGGTGTTATGGAGTATGGTGCCAACAGTTTCATACTGTTCGGTGAGGCCCGCAATAGCTTGAAGAACGAGGTCCTTTTCGTCAACAGGAGCATCAACACCCGCGAGTTGATCAGCGAGAACTTTGAGTTCTTGGCAATATGCAGGCATGGACGAGAAGTTCTCGAGATGAGTGTTAGAGAATTTTTGTTTAAGGTACAAAGCGCGAGTGGCCTTGTTGTCTTGAAAAAGTGATTCGATGGCTGTCCAGGCATCATAGGCGGTGGTGCCTTTGGTAATCACGGTCTTGAGGAGTCCCGGGGTGATTGTGCCATATATCCATTGAAGGACTATGGCGTCCAATCGCTCCCAAGAATCAGCAGCCGCGGGCTGTTTGTCGGTGTCAGAAGAGGTGGCAGTTGGTGAGGAACGAGGGGCTAGGTGATCGGAAACAAGGTAAGCGGTACAATGAATACGAAACAACTCGGACCATAGATTGTAGTCCGAGGCCTCGTTGTCAAGGATAACCGGAATGTATGCCTTGATGTTGTTAACCGTGACAGCAGGATGAATTCTTGAATCAGCCATGAAGGAGGGACGATGGAGCTTGTGCCGGCTGGAAGAACTTAGCAACAGCAGTGAGTTATGGCAGGGAAGGAGGCGGAATATTTAGAGGTGTAGTGTTCTTTTAAGTTTTTTAATTTGGTAAGTTTTCCTCGTATTCCTAGTTCCTGGCTAGTCTTTCTTTTCTGCTAATATACGCCGTTAAAAAATGTTATAACTTTTAAAAGATTAACGTGAAATAAATCTATATCTATATCTATATCTATATCTATATCTATATCTATCTAGGGTAAGGATAATGTGGAAACCCACTCTTATAGTGAAAACTCTGGAAACTCTGACTTCCAAATTTTTTTTAATTTTGAAAAAATTAGGGCATGTAATATACATGATTTTAAGCATTTTGGGCCAAAAAAATCAAAAAAGCGTCGAGCACTTTTTTTTAAAAAAAATAAATAAATTTTCGACTAACACATGTTAAGCCAAACTAACACGTGTTACCCATTTTTTACCCGAAAACGGTTTTTATTTTTTTAAAAAAAAACGGCTCGGCGCTTTTTCTATTTTTTTGGCCCAAAATGCTTAAAATCATGTATGTTACATACCCTAAAATTTTCATAGAAAAAAAAAGTCGGGAAGTTAGAGTTTGATAGAGTTTCCAAGGTTTTCACTATAACAAGGGTTTCCAATATAACCTTATACTATCTATATATATTATAAAAGAAAGCCATTTTATGATATGGCATTCAAGGAGGCATTCTCCTCCTTAAGTGTGCCATGTGTCATGCCATGTGGCAAATTAAAAAAAAAACAAATAATAATATAAAACCTAATCTTCTAAAATTAAATTGAGTTATTTTAGAAAAAAAAAATTAAAAACAAATTTAAATTTTTCTCTCTTATGTTTTCTCCCATAATTTTTAAATGTTAATATATTTTATATACGAGATTTTTTAAAGAAAAAAATTACACCAAATTAACGAACATTTTATTATCTTTCTAACGAGTACCATAGTGCTATATAAAAAACGAAGAAAAAAACGACTATTTTTTGTGAGGTTTCGTTCATACAGGAAAAAAAACACATAGTGTTCAGGTTATTCATTAATCATGTTTTTTTCTTTTAAACCAGGTTCTTATCTACGATGTTGAAATTCAGCCCAATCGTCATGCTATCATTGGAATTTTACTCTTCTAAAGACGCATAGGTATACTTCATCAAGAGAAGCTAGGAGAAAGAATCGCGCAACACTGCAACACATGGTGTCACCTTATAGCAAGGTAGAAAAAAATTACACCAAATTAACGAGTGTTTTATTATCTTTCTAACGAGTACCATAGTGCTATATAAAAACGGAGAAAAAAAACGACTATTTTTTGTGGGGTTTCGTTCATACAGAAAAAAAACACATAGTGTTCAGGTTATTCATTAATCATGTTTTTTTCTTTTAAACCAGGTTCTTATCTACGATGTTGAAATTCAGCCCAATCGCCATGCTATCATTGGAATTTTACTCTTCTAAAGACGCATAGGTACTTCATCAAGAGAAGCTAGGAAAAAGAATCGCGCAACACTGCAACACATGGTGTCACCTTATAGCAAGGTAGAAAAAAATTACACCAAATTAACGAGCGTTTTATTATCTTTCTAACGAGTACCGTAGTGCTATATAAAAAACGGAGAAAAAAACGACTATTTTTTGTGGGGTTTCGTTCATACAGGAAAAAAAACACATAGTGTTCAGGTTATTCATTAATCATGTTTTTTTTTTCTTTTAAACTAGGTTCTTATTTACGGTGTTGAAATTCAGCCCAATCGCCATGCTATCATTGGAATTTTACTCTTCTAAAGACGCATAGGTACTTCATCAAGAGAAGTTAGGAGAAAGAATCGCACAACACTGCAACACATGGTGTCACCTTATAGCAAGGTTATTTTTTTTATTTATTTAATTACAAGAGTAATAATTATTACTATTAGTATTAGTATTAGTATTATTAGAATTGTTATATTTTTCAACCCCGAGACGCTCCCGGGATAAAAGCTAGTGTGTGATATATGAAAAAATTAAAAATGGATATGAACTCAGGTTAAATGCATTGTTATGAATTATATAAAAAAATACGGGAAAATGGATTTTAATACTCCCAACTATAGCCTATTGGTGGATATTACTCCCAACTATCACTTTGGCCATTAGCACTCCACACTTTTAACTTGTTTACTTTTATCACTCCCAAACTAATTGAGGTCTAACCTGGTTAGTTTTCGTGGCCAAAATGTAAAAACCAAAACTTCTGTGTGGCCAAAATGTAAAAACTAAAACTTAAGGGGCATTTCTGAAACTTTTTTTTATTATTATTATTATTATTATTTTAAATTCTATTACCCCCCCCCCCCTCCAATCCTTTTCTTCATTACACTCAAACCCACCCCACCCTACCAACCCACCAAACCACCATCTGCCACCAAACCACCACCCCACCCTACCAACCCACCTCCTTCTTCTTCATTACACTCTAAGAACCGAAAATAATAGTAGATGAACCAGAGACACAAGACCATCAGAACAATAATAGTCAACAATGGCTGTTCTCAAAGAAACCATAACCGCCTACTCCGGAATCTCTCTTAGTACTTTGTTCATTGTACTCGCAGCCGGTATAGCCGTCTACTACATCTGTTCCGTTCTGTTCTGTTTATAGGATCCTCCAACCACCATCAACAACACACGCCAATCTCTTCCGGAGATGGTCACCGGAATAGAGTTCCGGTTGCTGCTGCTGCTGCTTGGTTGTCTATGAACCCTAGTTCCCAAATCGTTTCAATTGAAGATGAAAACGATACAGATGATAAACAGAATCATGGGGCTTTTAATCCTCATCAAAAACCGACCCTAAATGCTATAATAATCGAGTTGGAAGAGTACCGAAAGATGGTGATTCCTGTAGACAAGTGTGTGTGTGTATCTCGTTGGTTTGCAGAAGAAGAAGCACTAGTGGTGGTGGTTTCCGGTGAACGGTGAAGGGTGGTGGTGCTGGATGACGGTGAAGGGTGGTGGTGGTGGTGGATGAAGGTGAAGGGTGGTGGTAGTGGTGGTAGTTTAGAGAGAGAAAAAGGTGGGGTGGGTTTGATAGCAGGAGGAAGAAGGAAGGGGGGGTTATAAACTTTAAAAAAAAAAAAAAAAAAAAAATAATAATAATAATAATAATAATAATAATAATAATAATAATAAAAAGTTTCAAAAATGTCCCAAAGTTTTGGTTTTTACATTTTGGCCACGAAGACTAACCAGGTTAGACCTCCGTTAGTATGGGGGTGATGGAAGAAAATAAGTTGAAAGTTGGGAGTTCTATTGGCCAAAGTGATAGTTGGGAGTATTATCCGCCAATAGACGATAGTTTGGAGTAATTAAATCCATTTTCCCAAAAAATATTGTAAACATAACTTTTTTTCATAACAAACATCACATATAAACAATTATTACAATTATATACATAGCGAGACAAACTAAATAGATCTAACCAAGTGAGTGCATCCAAATGCTAACTATGCAAATCGGATAAAGACGTTATATCAACACAATTAACTACCTCTAATTACTTTTAAAGGGATCCCGACAACAATATGGCGTGTAGGACTTTAAATTTTGAACAATTTCTTGGCATTAAAAAAACACTAGAGCTATGTGTTTAAAGTTACATATCAATGTCTACTATGAGACTTAAACCCTTCACCTCATATGGAGAGAAGTTTACTTAATTAGTTGATTCACGATCTACTTTAAAAGTTGTTTCATGCAAAGTTACTGAACACGAGAAAACATGCCTTGATAACCAACATGTGTCTTTACCAAAATGTATTTGATATTTTTGGTTTTTTGCGCTTGGGCTGTGAAGCTACTTAGTCGAGTTCATTAGGTCATGCATAACAATGTTATTACCCCTAATCCCTAGATATTGTGGATTTATTTTTTTAAAAACTTAGCCTTACTATCTAAAATGGGCTAGCAGGGCGCAACTTATTGCACGTTTGCCTTCTATTTTGACGCATTATATGTGAGACATATGAAAGGACGAGTCATAATTGGTTTATCAATATCATCTATTGATTGATGATTGATTTATGAATAGGGTCCAAATACCAACTAAATTAAATGACCCATGAATATGATATGCTCATTTTCCCTTCATTGTTTTTGGCTTGGCCTCCTTACCGGCAAATGTATGTAGATTTGAAGCATGCCATGTGAGAGTGGGTAAGACACCAACTAACACAAACTTACACACAATATATAACATATTGTGTGTTTACTTATTTCTAATATTATTTTAAAGGCATACATGTACATGTATGGGTTTTTTTCGGAAAATGATCAACACCTCACGCTACCATGTCTTTACCTAACCTTACGTCGAGTGATCCTATCTGACCTTGCCTAGGAGACTTACAAACAAAAGATAATATAGTGTGTTTACTTATATGTGTAGGATCATTTAAATACCTATAGAATTTATGTTTCCAAACATGAACACACTTATGTAAGTAAATTTATAAAAAATGCTTAAAACATGAGTTTGCATCATGTGAACGCATTCTATTTTTACACAATCACTTAAATTCTTTAAGATAAATACCTAACTCCCGAAGGCTATATTGTACCAGTAAAACCTCTATATATTGTCTACGTCTAACTAAAATTTGAGTGACAGTTTGAACAGTGGCGAAGCTTGACCTGAAACTCCTGGGAGTCGGAAGTCACGGGGGTCGGAAATCACTAGTTTCGGGGGTCGAAAACGTATATACCAAAAAATTTCTATACGAATATTATATAATCGAAACTTCTTAGTGAAAATTCGGGGGGTCGACCGCCCCTCCCCGCCCTTTAAGAGCTACACCCTTGAGTTTGAAAATTGTGATGTTTGAAAGGACTACTCATGTATTTAACATCTATTAGGGACTAATGTTTAATTAAAAAATCCAAAGTCTAAACATATGTTAATGAACATAAAAGTATCATTCGTTTTTTCAAGCAAATTGATGTGTGCAAGGCTCCTTTGGTAGACTTTTAAACCGATAAGACTTGAGCAAAATAGACATGTAACAACTATGTTTGTTATCTTCTTAGCTTTAAATGCTTTTAAAAAAAAATACTTTGTTTATGATTTCTTTGTAAGATGGTTTTGTACATGTTTCCAGACCAGCTAAGCGTTATGGGGAAACATACATTAGACATGATTTATAAATCTGTTTTTTAACCATTGTATTTTTCCTAAATTGTAAAGCCAACACCAAAGTCTAACAAATGTCATGTTTTGACCAAAAGGTGATTAGTTTATACACAATGGTCATTATCCAATGTATTAAAAACACAATGTTGATGAATAGTGTCTTATGGCTTTTTTGTAATTTTTGCTTATCTTGACGCGCTTTTCGATGTTTGTTTTCACTTGCCATGCTGTTTTTGTTCCGCATTTGTCATAGATTCAAGCACACAGACCCAGTTTCTTCTAAGTCTAGAGAGAGAAACTTGTGGAGCCTCATCTCCATGCGCCGCCTCTTCCGCCTGGACGGTATGTTACTGTCGCTCGTTGGTGGGTGCTGGATGGTGACCAACCATCGCGGTGGTGGCTCATCTGTGTTTGTCGTCTCACACTTTCTTCAAAACCAATTTTATGAACATATATTTTTTTATGACCGGACTAGTTGGTTATTAATATTACTTGTATATCTTTTTTATGTGAGATTATAATTTTGGAGATTAATCATTGAAATACTGAATTCATGAGCAGGCAAGAGACAACCTACAAAATAATCAAAACATGGAGATTGAAGAAGTGTGTTGAGATATTGGAATTAAGAAAGAAAAAGTTTGAAATTCGATTCAACCACCATTCTAATTGTCGGTTTAGTTGGCTAACCGATAAGTATTTACTTATGTATTTGGTTTGAGTATGACCGGTTTGTCTAATTTGATTCTTAAAAAAGTGAAGAAAATGTGCATTTGGCAAAGGAAGTTCGAATAATGAGATTCATACTCATACATCAACAGATTTATTAAGTGGGTAGGGTGAGTATGTGCCAACCGTCCAGCCCGCTTAAATTTCATATGTTTAAGAAATACATCGGTCAATTAACTACATTTGAATCGACCATTAACGCGTTTATTATACTGTAGCAAAAAACTGCTATTTGCAACAAGATTATTCACCTTAACATAACTGCAGTCGCTACTATGTTAATTGTATCATAAGCACTTAAAACGCATGCATAAGTACTTCCCCCTACAGTCCTACACCTGCTGCACATGTTTTACAAGTTTCAAAGACAAGACAGACAACAGCCTAAAACAACCTGAAAGAAACATCTACCCAGAAACACTGTCAAAAAGCTGCAGTCATACCTACACTCGCTCTCAGCGCCCTCTGTTGTTGAACGATCCCTGTTTCTCCCAATGTCTTCTGTTATTATGAAAACCCGAACCCCCACCTCCATTTCTGTTGTATGGTTCACTTCCATCCCACCTTCCTGCGTTCATAGGCCTTGGTGAACCCCACCCCTGGTTTAAAGTCCCAGCTGATGCCACCTCACCAGTGTTTCCAGTCACAGAAACTATTGGCGCTTGAGTTGGACCAGGAACAGGACCAGGGCCACCAACCCAACCTTGACTTGGTGCGACCCCTAGAACCGGTTGTGGAGGAACCCAACCAGGGTTCACATTACCAGGACCTGCTTGAAGACCCAATGAAGGGTTAACATCAACTGTTCCCCAACTCACTGGTTGATTACCTGCAGTATGACCAGCCAGTCCCATATTTGGATTTGGAGGCACTGCCGGCCAACTTACATTTGGTTGTGGTGGCTGCTGCAAAAAGTTCCCAGCAGGAACCTGAACTGCCCACTGGTTTGGTTGTTGAGTCTGAGGTGGACCACCACTCCAACCATAGGTATTTTGGCCAGCAAGCGTGTGAACCATTGCATTAGGCTCCTTGTTTCCACCAGCAACCAATGACGCCGCCAATTGGGAACCACTCGGTGTAGGTGACTGCAGCCCTTCCTGAAACGAACTAGGACCCACAGTCGGGCCTACATGTCCCAGACTTTGATTTGGAGTAGGAGAAGGAAGGTTAGCAAAAACATGTTTCTCAATTTTAGCTGTAAGCCGTCCCTCTAATGCATCAGTTAAAAGAATACCATCTTTTTCCTTCTCACTTGTTCTCCATATTCTCAGATCCACAGGAAAGAATTTATTGTTGTTCCATTTACGTAACTGTGCCATAGAAAACGGACCTTGAATTTTCCCACTTGGATCCTTGTAGTGCCATATTTTCTCTGTTTCTGTAGCGACGTCTTTTGTTGGACTAGCAACTTTCTCTGTTTCATTTGCAGAACTTGGTTTCTTTAATGCACTTGGTGGTGGTTGTACAACTCTATCTCTTCCTTGATCCCTAATATTATCATTATGCAGGCCCATTCGTGGAGAAGTAGCAAGATCTTCAACTTTTTTTGAAAAATCATTACCCGACAAGCTTCTGCCAAACTCATAACTCTTTCCAGGATTTCTAGATGTACTGGAACCCGTACCTCTCCAAGATTCTTTTGAAGGGTAGTCTTGTCTTTTGCTAAATCTAGAACCCACAGAACTATTGTACATATCTACATATTAAAAATTGTAGCATTAAGGGTTGATAAAAACAGCTGCTTAAAAATAACAATGCAGGTAATAAACTTTTTGACAGACTTTGAAATACCTTGTTTTTTGTCATCTTCATTTGTGTCATCTTCAGATTCATGATTTGGATCCATAGTAGGATCATCATGTATCACAGGAATATCTTGTAGCCTACGTGCACGTTCCTCAGGTGTTTTCAGAACTTCTAACTTCTCAACGCATTCTCTGAGCGTAGATGTAAGTTAAGGATCACCAAAATAAAAAACAAGACATCTTAATTAAAGGGAAGTAAAATCCAAGTGAAATAAACTATAATTGACTGGTATAATAAAAGGATGTCATTTTATCAGAACTGTCGTTCATCCACATAATGCAAGGAAAAATTGGTGTGCGTATTAACTCTTAAAGGCTAGAAAGATGGCCTTGATGATATGAAATGGTAAATGCCACATAAAAAAGGATATTCCTTCTTACGCCCTAAATCACTTGCTCGATCACGAAGATGACTAAGACGGACAACCTCTGTTTCAAGCCACTGCACAGAAAAACATAAAAAACAATCGAATATATGAAATACATCACTTAAATCTAGAACAGGTTCTATCACTCTATGCCACCAACTTTTAAAGATTGACAGGATTTAAAACTGTTATTTAGTTGGTGCCTTGATGGAGACAGATGTGTAACACTTACATCATTTACTCTGGTTGCCTGAAGTTCAATGGCTTTATCCAGTATGTCCCCCTAAAAGCAAGCTACAAACTTAGAGAAAACAGACCATATTTTTATAGCCGTAATCAGTTTATGTATGAAAAAAGAACATACCACTGTCGGTCTCTTTATTAAGCCACACTTTATACTTTGTCGAAGGCGCTTGCATTCATCCTACCATACAAAATTTAGACATGTCATGATGTCAACAACTCAAATATCCAAATTAAATTAACCCAAGGTGAAAACAAAAGGAAAACACTAATACCTCGATGAATTCTTGATTTGAAATGCTGTCAATAGATACAGATTCCGTTTTGTCAAGATTCAATATTTCAAGCATGATATCAGTCATCTTTTTGCCAACCGCATAGTGAGCACCTGTAGATGTAGTACCTGCATAAAAAACAAGAATATTCCTATGATCAAAAACAAGTTTAAACTCGTAATCCTGGTTGATAGCTAAATTGTGTTTCCCTTCAATAATTACCTGTAACTTGCACCAGTCTATACATATCCTGATTTTGATTGGCACCATAGATCCTTATTCTAACAAAAGTACCAAGAATTTTGCTATGAAATGATTCAGTATCATCAAGTAAATCCTCTGCCAACTTCCGTTTTATGTAAATTAAGTTTATATTATGCTTGTCAATTGCAGCATAATCCTCACGGTTAGATTGAAGTTCCTGATCACCTTTCTTGCGGATTTTACGTTTTTTATCTTTCGTTTTCTCATCATCTGTGGGGCTGAATTCAGTATTAACCACACTCCCTTGGTTTTCATCTTCTTTAATAAGAAAATGAGATTCAAGAAGTTTTAACATCTCAAAATGGCCTACACGCGGTTTACCAAAAAGCCCTTGCAATCTTGCATCACAAATAATTTGACTTTTACGGCGAGAATCACGAAGTTTGTTTGTTTTAATGTATTCAAGCAAGAGAGCTTGTACATCAAACTGAGATTGATATGATGTGTCCTTTCCCATGTGTGTGACAAATTCAAGTAGTTCTTTTGATGCCCACTGGGTCCCATCAGAAGCACTGGCAGCAGAACCATGAGCCTTAGACTTCTTTGACTTTCTGCTTCTGGTCTTCCTTGTTTGACTTTCTAGATTCTCAGAAGGATTTTCTGATCCTGAATCACCATCAGAATGTCGAGCTGGAAGCTCTTGTTTGCCAGCTGGCTTGGATCCCTTATAAGGATTCTTGGCCTCAACAAGTTCAGATAAAGAGAAATCAAGTTTTGCTTTCATATCTGTCCAATAATCCTTAAACAGATATTCCCAACTATTCTGGTCATTGAAATCTATATTTCCCTGAAAATTAAACCAATATATTAGTAAAATCAAGCACTTTATTTATGCAATGACATTATAAAACAATCATCAGAAACCGAGCCAACCCGGAACCCAACTCAAATTTGCCATATTACTCGTGAGTCGAGCTCAAGCTTTACATAGAACTCAAACCGAGCTCGACTCATTTACACCTTTTATAATGAGTATACCTGATTTTCCTGTGAATTTTTTTCAAGTAACATCACGGTATTCATGCAAGACTCACAAAATCCTTTCTTCTCTTTCTCTCTTACACATAATATGACATTTGTTTTAATGCATGATTTGCACAAGGAAAAGGTGCATGTATAGCACATATAGTCAGCCTTCTTTGAACAGTCGCTACACAGGTGCCAGCCTGACAGCCAAGTTAAAGAGATGTTAGCTGATTAAATTTCACGGTATTTCAAAGTGAACAGTATATGAATAAGTCAAGCAATTCATATGGCATATAAAAAGAGCAAATAATGTCAAAATGATGCATGAAATTGAATGCATATAACAAGTGGATAATGTAATATGTGACAAATAATCATTTGCACAAGCACTTTAAATAAGCATGAGAAGTGCCCATGCATGAACTAATCTAAGGTAGTGTTTGGTATGATGGAATGGAAGGGGGAATGGAACGAACCATTACGAGGTAATGAAAAATAGTGTGTTTGGTTGGTTAAGGGAATGGAATCACTCATTCCACAAGGCATTCCATTCCCTCAAAACCTTTCCATCCACACCCCATTTTTTTTTTTCATTCCATCCCTCATTCACCTTTTACTAATAACACCATAACCCACCACCACCACCCACCACCATTGCCGCCACCACCCACCACCGCCGTCACCACCCACCACCCACCACCGTCACCCACCACCGCTGCTGCCGCCGCCACCCACCACCGCCGCAATCCAACACCACCCAACGCCGCCCACCACCGTCACCCACCCACCGCCGCCTCCACCACCTGCCACCGTTACTCACCACAATTTCCTTTACCCACCACTACCATCGCCACCCACCACCGCCACTACTCGCCGTTGCCACCCACCACCACAACCACTCACCACCGATTTTATTCCTTCGTCTTTTCCTGCCTATTCAACAACACAAAGTAATCTTTTGTTTCATTCTCACATGGCAACCAAACAAGACATGGAATAGTAATGATCCATTCCATTACCCCATCCATTCCATTCCCTCATTCATTCCATTACCCCATACCAAACAGACCCTAGGGATTTATATATACACTGATAGACCGAAAATTTTCATGTTCAGCAACACGCCCATGTAAGAGATCACAGCACCGCTTCATAAAAATGAAGCTTCTTTAATAACATCAAAATCATTTAAGCACTAAAACATAATCTCATACTATTTTTGGGACAAAAACAATTAGTAAAAGAGTCTTTTTAACATGGTAACATGAGTTAATAAAGCAATTGGGCATATAAAGCTTTGTGTGCCCATCCTGTCTCATGTGTGAGAATTTAGAGAGAGATTCGTTATAGTAGACCATTATTGATATTATATAAGACAACAAAACCATAGGGCTTGCAGAGTTAGTTATACATTCCCTCCATTCCCAAAACAGGACACGAGTTTGTGCTTTTGTTTGTTAATTCAAAAAATTGTTGTTTAGAAACCTGAATTTTTGTCAATATTATGAATATTATTGTAGCAACTAGTAATTAATAAAAAAATATGACATTAATAATTAATACTAACAAACAATATCCAGAGCTATTAGCCATACATCACAAAATACAATTCAATATTCTACTAAACCAAGTTTGTTTGCAAGGTCAACTAGCCTTAACTCCTTAAGGTTGCTCAAGTAGACCCAAATAGACTTTAAACATCAAAAAACCATCAAGCCAATATAAGCTTCCGATTACAAATTCTTCCTAAACTTAAAGTCTTGAACAGACATCCTTAGTAACCCTACTGCAAAATATTAGCTACAATTGTTTCCCAATAAACCTTAAAAACTCAAATACATCCATGAAATATAGCTTTACTGAAAGCTATAAGTCTATAACAATAATCAGCCAGCAATAAGTATGATTAGTGTATTCACAGCAAGCAACATAACTTAATATAGTAATATCCTATATAGTAATGAACAGGTATGAAAAAATGGGCAACAAACCATTGCCCATATCTTCATAACTACAAACTTAAATATAGGTTTACTCTGCAAAGGACTATGAACTTTATGTTATCTATCCTTAGCTCACACAACAAAAAATCATTTTTAAAATTAAAACATTGTTTTTCATCCCTTCTATATCTATATCTATATCTATACCATCTTATAATACATTTCACAAGGACCTCTTAAAATCTAAGTTTTACAAGCATAATTCCTTAGAGTACAACACACAATGCATATGTTAACTACTTTTTGAGGGCAAATATGTCTTTTATATAATACTTACACATTTTCCCCCTCAACTTTTTTTTATTTAAATAACAATTACACTTGTAAGTTGTAACCCTTATTTTAACCAACTACCTTCACGATTTTTAAACGTCCATAATTTTTTTATACGTTAATATTTTCCTAATATTATTACACCGTATAAACGAACATTTTTTTCTCTTTAACTTGAGTATAGTATTGTTATAGTTTTATGGTTAAGTTATAATCGAAACGAAAGCAAACGAAAATGAACTGAAATCATCTATACTATATTATAATACATTTCTTATTGACCTCTTAAATTTAAGTTTTACATACAACACACAATACACATGTTAACTAAATGTTATTTCCCGTCGTAACGAGCGGGCACCTAACTAGTATGTGATAAAAACAATAAAGGCGTGCCACATGATATATGAATGCATATACATATATGGTAAGCAAAAGATTTGCAAAAAGAACTAAATGTATAAAAAGGATGTTGAAATAACTCACCACAATTCCATTGACCCTTAGTTTGAAAGAAAGCCTCTTCGCGGTTAATACAAGCAGGATGATACGCTTTCGGACAATTCCTGTAATCATAAACCAACTCAATCAAAACCAGCAACAAAATCCAAACCCTAGTTAACCCAAACACAACTTAATCATTAACCAAAACACTCACCGCTTATCACATATCACAAGGTCCCCACCATCATAGCACATGAAACAAACATCCTCCTCCTCAACCGTCTTCCGCGCCCCACCCGTTGCTTTCGGAGTAGCCTGTGCTGTTTTCCCCCCTCTTTTCCTTTTCCTCCCCACACGCCCTCGCGTTTTAACCGGCTGCTCCGGTAATTCCTCCTCTGCTTTCTCCTCATCAGTCTCCAAATCCGTCTCCAATGTTTTATCCTCATCCGCCCCCACCGCCTCTTCTCCGTCATCTTCCGTAACACCAACAGGCTTATCCTCATCAACATCATCCTGACTGTTCGTTATTCCTTCATCTCCTTGCACAGTTTCAACATTTTCATCACTCTTAACCTCTGTTATCACTTCTTCCTCTATTTTCTCAGTCTCTGTCTCATCATTTGTATTAATATTATCCCCGTTGTTGTTAATATCTTCTTCTACTGCAATTAACTCATTATCTGTCACATCAACGGTCGGGATTTCATCTCTAGCAGCAGCACCTTCATCACCGGCCTCAACCTCCTTCTCCGGCGCTGTTTCTTCAACGTTTGGTTCCGATACATCTTTTCCTAAATTATTATTATTATCGTTTTCAAAGGATGCTTCATTTGGTAGGGTTGTTGTGGAGTCTTGAGGGTTGTTTGAGGTGGTGTTTCCTTCTTCGACTTCCATGGTTAAATATAAACCCTAACCCTAATTTAATTTAATTTAATTTACCTATTTGTAGGGAAAGACATGTGCGGATGTTACGAAGCTCCTGATAAACGAAAAGTTTTTGTTTTAGAGAGATGGGAATTATATATTATAACTGTATATTATATTATTATAGAGAGATGTTGGATAATGGGGATATCACCTGGTCGTGTGTGTGAGGGAAGGGGCTAGGGCTGCCTTTACCTTTTGAGTTTTGCTATTTTGGAATAACAAGACAGGGGACGGGCGTTACCAGATATGGTCATAGGTACTCCATTATCAGCACGGTAACACCGTCACTTTTTATGCTGGTAGTGGTCCTGTGAATCAAAATCTGGTTGTAGTTAACGGGTTGGTATCCGTGAGTTTCTCTCTCCCCATTTTGTCTTTTTTTCTATTTTATTTCTAGTTGAGTGTTGCCTCTAAAAACTGTTTCAGTGAAGTGATGTGCCAGTGCAGGATTAGTAGATATCAGTGAAGCTAAAAAATACCTAGTGAAGCGCTCCATCCCCTTCTACATGAAATAGATATTGTGCTTAGTTTTTTTAGGGATTTGAAACAAAATAGGACCAAGTATGTTTATCTTTTGGTTTTATTTTATTGTTTCACTAGCCATCTTGAAAGCGTCCCGGAGTTGAAATATTAATTTAAATCAGTCAAGAACGAGGAGAATGTTTCTTGTTTGACATGAAAGTTAAAAACTTCCGTTGATTCTACTAAACCATTACAACTATTCAAAAATTATGTGTTTTGACCCGTTACAACATCACTTAGCCCGGATCATTGCATGGTAAACCTCTTCAGTCTTCATAAAAACTGATAATAAATACTATATGAACAAATATGTACCTTGTGAAACATATTGTTGTTGGTAACATGATGATTCTAATACAGTGGCAGCACAAATTGTAATTCGCAATCCAGTTAAAAACACATACATCTGAGGCATGAAATTAGTTGTGGTGGAGAGTTGCCATGCTAAAATTTGATTCAATGTCATTGCTGTTTATGCAAATGCATAATAAACATTGCATAGAACATTGGATTAAAAAAAATATAAATGAACAAAATTCGTCTTTTATTCATCTCCTTTAAGCTACTTCCAGATACAAAACAATTGCTTTGACAATCTCAAATTAAGCTTTTGACCTCAGAAACGTAGTCACTTTCTTACCTCGTTGCTTAACTTCCAAGACATTTGTGAAATTAGCTTCAGCTAGAATCTTAATAAAAATTCCTCATCACGGCTATGTGTTGGCCACATGATATGATCACTTTCTTTCCTTGAGGTCACCTCATCAACATTACTACTCTGAACATCAAGGTAAAATAATGGATGCATAGTGAAAGTCAAATAGGTATGAAGGTACCCCAAAGTTCAATAATTTCTAGTTTTTAATGGAGGCAATCCTAAATAATAGACAATGATGCAGTGTTTGATGCAAATGTATTATTTGTATATTACCAGCTCAAAACCATGGATACATATGCAAATTAAACGAGTCAACAAATACAAGAGATGAACTATGTTAGTGGATACATTATCGATGAGAACAATATCCAATCCATAAATTCAACCCGTATTACTTGAACTTGAAAAACAATAGTACTTTTCAATCCTATAAATCACTCTTTCAATGCACACTATTAATACAATCATCGTCTATTGTCATATATGGGTCGGATAAAACACGTCGTGACAAAAAAAGGCTCAGGTAACGAAAGGAAGATATGAGTTTTTCGCTAGGTATTTGACCAAATAAAACCATCTAGTTCCTATTTCAAAGAATTATGTAATCCAAAAATGTTCAAGTGATATAACCTATTAAAATCTAGAATATATAATGAAGGCGATGGTGACATTGTATCAAATTTCTCATACCAACAAAAACATACCATGCCACTTTGTCGAAACTCAGTTAAGGGAACAATTAACAAAACATGTTTACCTGCTATTCAAGCATACCATCAACAGTTTGTATTCATGTGATCCTGCAAAGTTGGAGCCAAATATAAACATATCCAAATGATATTTATAGGCATGAACATGCAAAAAAAAGGGGGGGAAAACTTGAGACTGGAATCCACTAACAAACTTGATATTTTTTCAAACTGTTTGTAGGCGGAATACTGTAGAGTGCTTACTAATAGATATCACATATTTATAGGATTGATTGTTGTATCCATATTTAGCCTATACTCACCTTCCTAACAGATGATTTGCAAGCATGCGAAGCTAACATTGCACGTACTCTTGGAGGGCACACTGAATCCCTAGTGTCCATCTTATAAGTACCCATAATACAAAAAAAAAGAACAAATAAAATATACTCAGAAAGATAAAAACATAAACAAACACGGAAACGATATCTGCAGATTATGTAACACAACGGTTATATTATGATTTTTGCTAAAATGAAAAATAATATTGTAAGCAACTTGCAACACCAAAAGTCGTGTTTTTACTAAAGGGGACAGCTCTTAATTTATAGCGGTTCCCAGGAGGAGCATCCAAGTCTTCTTCTAATGAAAATCCATTTTTCCTGAATGTTGAAGAGTGACAAATATTCTTATTCTTATATATATTAATTTCTAACGTAACGAACAACAGTAACATAACGATAACATCGTTCACGCCGTTAACATGCTTATCTCTTTTTGTCTTATTCTTAAATTCATCACCTGCACTCCACCGTCTCCTCCCTCCATTGCCATGAAGCACCCACTTTACCGGTCAACCGCGTGGCTGCATCTGTAGAACAGAGATAATCTTCACTTCCTTCATCATACTGCTCTCAGGCCTCAGAGGTCATCTCCTTAATTATAGTTGAACTCCCACTCGTCTGCTTATGTTGCTTGCGACTGCTCTTAGGGCTCGATCTCGGCGATAGCAGCCCTCTAATTCGGCGCAACAGCCGACAGTTGTGTTTTCCGGTCCCTTAGACCAAATCGGTTGCTGAAACGGAGGGCTACGGTAGGGTTCGTAGTGGAGTTGCATGTGTGTTCCGGATCGTTTCCGTAACGCCGGTGAAACAGTGCAAGAAGTAGCGTGGGCAAAAAAAAGAACGGGCAAGGAATCGATGGAGCCGTGGAGATCCAGTCAGCCGGTGGTAGGAAGATTCGAGTTCTGATGAGATTGTTGTAACATAAATGGCGGCGATTTGGTGGTTTTAATCTGGTGGTGGCGGTTAGGCGATGTGTTTGTTGTTAGAGATAGCAGACATATTGATGGATGGTGTTGTATACTGAGAGGGAGATGGAGAAATTGAGAAAGTAGGTCATCTTCATCGCTTTTACCAAGTGTAATATAATATGCTATAGAATCTCATCGTACGAGTTGGTTTGGAATTAAAAAAGAGGTTGAATTAAATAAAATGGTAATAAACATTGATATTAACAAACATAAAACCAATAGCAAATATTTTAATTTCAATTATTTGTTTGTCTCAATCTTGGAAAAAATAATAATACTGGTAATTCGGTGTCATATTTTTTTTAACCTTCATTATAGTGTGTTAGTAGAGTACCAATATGTGGAATCAATATTAACGGAATCCCCGTCGCATTGGTGTTAGTATTCGTTTCAAGTGTCAATATCCCTTTACACACATCTATTTTGACTGCTAGATAGAGTGTTGATATCATGCTGATATAGTAACGAATCGATAATGACCGAACATCCGCCGCAACGCGGCGGATTCCTACTAGTTAGTATTGATTATAAAATCTACTGGCACGTACAGCATTTTGGCAGACTGAAAAATATCAAAATTCAAAACACTCGGTGAAATACTAAAAGATCCATTTAGGTACTGCCAGAAAGGGAAACTACTAAACCCTCATTGGCAATCAAAAATTCACCGGAATCCCTCAACCCTAAAGACTTCCGTCACAGCCCAGTCTACTACGCCGTCGTTATACGCAACCACACAACTCTCTCACGAATAATCTCATCTTTACCCAAACTATCCGACCCGAAAAAGATCCACACAGAATCCGACTCATTTTACCCAAGAAAACATCTCTGATCAAATCGATCTCCAACATACTCGACCGACGTGACAACCCAAACAAAGAAACCTCATTACATCTTGCTGTAAAACCAAACGACGAGTTTGTTGCACGTGCGTTGGCGAATACTGGTGCCGACGTGTCGTTGCAGAATGCTAACGGGTGGAATGCGTTGCAGGAAGCGGTGTGTCGACGGTGTACGGAAATTGTGGCGGTGTTGGTGCAGTATCATCATGTGGTGGCTTGGTGTAAATGGGAACGACGACATCCTCAGCTTCTGGAGGTTATGAGACGGATGAGAGATTTTTATATGGAGATTTCGTTTTGTTTTGAGAGTTCGATTGTTCCGTTTATTGGGAAGATTGCTCTGTCTGATAAGTATAGAAAAGAACGAATGGAGGTAGAAGATGTGGATATAGATGATAGAGGCTAGGGTTTAAAAGGAAGAAGGAGTGCAGGGATAAAACAAAAATACAAAATATTTTTAGGGTTTGGGGTGAGAAGATGAGGATTATATATGATAATAGGTAGGTTTATTTGATTTAATAAAAAAACGAAAAATTAAAAAAATAAGAAAAATGCACCACATGATGTCACATGGTACATTCAAATGTGGGATGAGGCCACCAATGAATGTCATGTCATCAAAGTCTTATTCTTTTATATATATTAACATATAAGTATGGACTAGTAGGAATGCCCGCGCGTTGTCGCAGGTTTTATTATCTTTTTTGCTGCATGTTGTGTGTTGGGTATCACGTATTTTAGTTACGATTTTTTTTTTTTTTAATAAAACTTAATTCATTAAAAACCAACAAAATTTACAAGTGAGTGACGGGTAAACGGGCTACAAGTTGCGCCGCTACCCCCTTTTGAATAGCAAAACCAACTCTATTAAAAATAAAACGTGAGTCCTTGGTCGCTGGGGAGTTACTCTGCACCACCTTTTGTACTCTTTCCAAGAACCGAATTGCTTCGGGCGCTAGACCTCCAAACGTGTCAAAGGCAAAGGGCACAAAGACGTGTTGGTTCTCCAGACAGGCAACTTCATGTTTGGCAAATTTATTGGATTCTGCTTTCAAGACTGCTTGCCCTGCCACAAACCCAGAATCCCGCAGTCCAACCAACGGAGACACCCCTGTAAGATCAACGCACGCATAAATGATATAAAGAGCAAGTAAATATAAACAAAATAAATGATATAAAGCAACAATATAATACATAGTCAATGACTATTGTCATGAACTAGTTTTATACCCGTCGCGCGTTGCCGCGGCGGGGGCAAACGGATACTCGGCCCAAACATGCGACATTCCATATGCAGCAAATAAAGAAAGAAACGGAAACGGCAAAGCAAGCGACTAAGATATGCAGGTCATCGTCATTGCCGTTGGCTCAGCGCCGCTACGGCTGCAACCGGAATTGCTGCGCGTTGCGGCGGCGACTGGTTTTGGTTTCTTTCAACTGTCTACAAATGACATGGTTCACAACTATAAACACCAATCATGCCCACGTGCTACTACATGCACATATATTAGACACGAATATTAGGCGTTATATAACAATAAAGATTTCATGTTATGACGCGCACTTCCCTTATTTTTTTTAAGAAAGATAGAAACTGGTTTTTTATAACAGGTTCGGTTTTAAAACCGGTTTTTGTGTCGAACACCCAAACCGTCCCAAACCAATTAATTTGTTCGATTAAAAAACTGATTTACTTATATCAAATAAAAAAACCGGTAAAAGAGGAAAAAATGGTTAAAAAACGGAGTCCCCGTACAATTCAAATTTTAAAAAATGGTTAAAAACATGATTCCTCCAAGTTTTTACACTCCAAATGGAAGGAGGATCCATTATCTATGTAGAGTGTTGCCGTCCTCCACCTTCCATATTTTTAGTTTCCATTATATCTTTTGCTTCCTCATTTTCTCACCTACCCACCTCTCTTATTCACAACTTCACTCAAAAAGAAAAATAGAAAATATGTTGCTTGAATGAAATAATGATGTGATTACCAGCACTACCAAAACACCGTCGCACCCCCACCACCACCCCTGCCAACGTTTGAAGCGCGTTGACAGTAGTGGTGAAGCAACCCAGTTATATCTGAGACATCCACGAGTCCGGGACCTCTCCTCTCTCTCTCTCTAAAAACCCATTGGCCAGCACCAACACTCCTACACCTTTGTCTCTCCTGACACCACCACCATTCCTCCCCCTATCTCTCTCTAAAAACCCAGGCACCACCACCACCACCACCATAACCATACAGAAACTAATAACGGTTAAACAACCATGCAATCGCGCGGGCAACAGTTTCTGATGTAGATGGCAATCGTGGTGGTTAACGTCCGGTTGGGTCGTCGATGGTGGTTTCGTTGAGCGATTTCGTTGATGGTGGTTTCCTTGAACGGTTTCGGCAGTGGTGAGGCGTTTGGAGGTGAAACCACAGTTGAACTGATTGGAGTCAGAAGAAAGAGAAGGATGTGGGCATTAAAGATTGTACGTGACGTTGGCTGATGTAAGCAATGACGAAACTATGCTTTAAATCATTGTATCGAGCGAAATAGTGTTCTCCTCTCACATCAAAAGTTACCATCTATATATATATATATATCTATTAATATATATAAAAGAATTGAACATTGCTGACGTGGCGTGCAATGGTGCCTTCAACCTCTCCATGAAACTGCCACATGGCATCATAATTGAAAGATTTTAGTGTTTTTAAATTATTTCCTTTTTTAATTAAAAAAAAGATAAACATAAAACCCTAAATTTATCTCTCTATCACTCAATTCTCAATTCCCAATTACTAAAATTAAATTGAGTTATTTTAGGAAAAAATAATATAAAAATAAATTTAGATTTTTCTCTCTTATGTTCCTCCCATAATTTTTAAACGTTAATATCTTTTATATTCGAGATTTTTTTAAATAAAAAAATACACCAAATTAACGAACGTTTTATTATCTTTCCAACGAGTACCATAGTGCTATATAAAAAACGGAAAAAAAAACGACTATTTTTTGTGGGGTTATGTTCGTACAGAAAAAAAAACACAAAGTGTTCAGGTTATTCATTAATCATGATTTTTCTTTTAAACCAGGTTCTTATCTACGATGTTGAAATTCAGCCCAATCGTCATGCTATCATTGGAATTTTACTCTTCTAAAGATGGATAGGTATACTTCATCAAGAGAAGCTAGGAGAAAGAATTGCGCAACACTGCAACACATGGTGTCACCTTATAACAAGGTTGTTTTTTTTATTTATTTAATTACAAGAGTAATAATTATTACTATTAGTATTAGTATTATTAGAATGGTTATATTTTTCAACCCCCTTCATGAATTCTACATCTATATAAGTCAAAGTCAAATTGTAACATATTTTAAATACGTGAAGATGATTATATGTTGAAGGTTATCCTTTTAATAATGTATTATGTTTAATATGGTTTATGCTTTTTATTTTTTTAACTTTTTAAATAAATGTTTTTTAAACTAAGATTGATTATGTTTAAGTTATTTACTCTTTTCGTGATTTGAGTTTTCTTCTTTTATCATTTTCTATTAAATCATATTAAATTTTTCAACCCCGGGACCTTCCCGGGGTAATCAGCTAGTATATATATATATATATTGCAAAGGGATTAATCCTACATGTCATACTCTTATGCAATCTCTCCTTTGAGAGATGCCACATAAGATGTGATGTGGCAACTTTAAACCAATTAAAAAAAAAGAAATAAATATGATTTAACCTAATCTATTTTAATCTTTAACCTAATCCATTAAATACCTAATCTACTAAATCTAAATATTAAACCTTTATTATTTTATCTCTCGTGTTTCCTCCCATAACTTTTAAACGTTAATATCTTTTATATACGAGATTTTTTAAAGAAAAAAATTACACCAAATTAACGAGCGTTTTATTATCTTTCCAACGAGTACCATAGTGCTATATAAAAATCGGAGAAAAAATGACTATTTTTTGTAACCCGACAGGTATTGTGTCGGGTTTGAGATGTGTGCATAAATTGCAAATTTTTTTTTTTTAACACAATTATTGGGTTTATTCATTCCATGACAAAGAAAATTACATTAAGATAGCGGGCAGGCGGGCAACAAGCTGCGCCGCCACCCCTTTCTGGGTTTGAGATTATTGGGTTTGAGATTAGTTTAAAAAAAATTGTGGGTTTGGGTCGGGTATGGGATTAGGTGATACCCGACCCGATTACCCGAAACAACATACCCAAATACCCGAACTACATACCCGATCATATACCCATGAATTTTAGCGCATCACATAACCCTTAGATTAATGCGTTCGATATTTCAATAATTAACTTTTTTTTTCTTATTTCATGTTAGTTCTTTTTAGAATGATCGATTACAAACTTCCGAATTCATTTGTAATGGCACTAGATTTATACCCTGCTGCAGAGATTCGTTTTTTTTTTATATTTGAATATGATAACTTATGGCAGAGATTTGTTTAAAATAATAATAATATATTTTATTATTTTATATTAGATATTTCAACCCGGGACGCTTCCCGGGATAAAAACTAGTTTGTATATATATATAATTAATAAAAACTAAGGATTTAAGAAGAATACAAAAAACAATCATGTTTAATACCTTACTTAGACCTCATAACGTGCTACACATAGCATGCCATACATCGTAACACATTCGAATCTATTGAAAGGGATTGTGAAATTTAATGTACACAACAATTTTGAAGGCAGGCAAATTCGTTAACAAGTTAAAAGTGAATTGTAATTTTGCTGTTGATTCGCCAAACATCATGTATCCCTGTGTGACACCCGCCAAATCCACTAGTCGAGTCCGTACAATTAACTGTTTTTACTTAAATATGTGTAACGGTACGCGTCAATGTTGGAATGATCATATGGAAATAAACCTTACTCGAACGCCATTACTATCATAAGAATCCACAAGTACAAAAATATGTATATATTTTTCACATGATATTTTATAAAACCAAAACGATATTTTTTTTGTACAAATATACATGAATGGATGATAATGATTAACTAAGCTATACACCATACACATATACACTCATGAGATAGATTAAGCAATGGACTAAAAACCCATGCCCATGTGCGCGTGTGCGTGTGTGTATATATATATATATATATATAGGGTGTGGTTCATGTAGAAAGTGGTGTTTTCCTAAGAAGTGTAGGAAGTGTTTTAAGCCCTTGGATTAGATTTTTAATGGTCTAGATTAAAGGAGTGACATGATTGTAATTAGTGTTTTATAATTATTGTTTTATTAATACATGTAGGTGTACAATAGTAATTATATTCGTACTTTAAAAAGAATAAAAAAACATAAAAAACAAACACAACCGTTTCCTTCATTTTAGCACACTTTCCTCTCTTAAACCCTTTCCAAAAAGGAAACAGTAATCACGTACCTTTAATCATGGTTAAAGATAAAAACAAATTTGTGAAACCTACAAATGTAAAATTTTTAAAAACCTTCATTATCTTCATCCATCTAATATTCTTCTAAAAAAGGTTGTGGTGTTTTATTTCTTCGTATAGTGTTTTACGAGTGTTTATTTATTCGCATAGTGTTTTATCACAACTGACAGTGTCTTATCATCTGTTAATGGTTGTTAGTTGTTTTATTTCTTCGCATGGTGTTTTGTTAGTGAGTATTTCTTTGCAATGTGTTTTACCGATGTTTATTTCTTCGCATCGTGTTTTATGTTCATAAGCTTTATGTTGATGTGTTTTAATGTTTGATAGTTGATGTTGTAGTGTTTTAAAACACAATGAACGTGTATGCAAACATCGACACAAGGTAAAACACTATGATATATGTTGTTTTTGGTTGGAGATGAAGAATATTGCTGAAATCATGTGGAATTATGATGAAGATGGTGATGATATTCGTGGATTTGAATGAGAAAGAAGTGTGATAAAACTTACCATTTTCCACAGTCAATAATGGAATTAGACATCTTGATTTTTTTTTGATAAAAAGTAGCGTATGAATCTAGAATGAGAAAGAAGTGTGAATGGTGCAAGGTTAACAAGGATAAAATCATGAGTAGAAATGATGAAGATTTGAAGAGTTTGATCTACTATTGTTTTGAATAAGTAGTTGGTTAACATGAAATACGATAACTGATAACAAATATAAGCGCCATAATCAGATAATAATTATGTAATTATTTTACTTTTTTAAAACAATATTCTAGTTTGTTAATTACTAAGTTAACCTTTTCTATTACTATTTAAAATGCCACATGTCATTCATTTGTGACTTCTTACACTTCTTAGACAAATGTCACTTTCTACCCAACTCCTAACCTATATATATATATATATATATATATATATATATATAGATAGATAGACAAGACAAAGACCAAATCCATCCATATCTTGCACATACACGACACTTTATAGCACATGTGCACAATTCATTTTCTTTGACATGTCCTTTTCAAGACAACTTGCAACAATGACAACACATGACACCAAAAACCTTTTAAATGACTACCAAGTTACACTAGAATAGGCCTTCACAATGTCATGTTTCAATACCAAGTATTGGAGGCTTGCCACAAGTGTATGTTTTGTTTTTTTTTCTTTGAGTCGAAAAGTAGGAAACAAACAATGGGTCTCCATGACAACCATAACCCAAAAAAATTGATGGATCCTTCTTGTTCCTAGGCTACGGCCAAAACCAAGCAACAACAACATTCTCATGTCACTATCAACATGTATGTCCACTTCTTATACCAAAGTAGCACAAGGCAACTCTCTTAAACACTTCCCTAGATCAACTAAGCTACCCTAAATACAATTGTCCAATGATTGGAAGCCAAACTACCATCACAAGTCCCTTTCACCTATTCCTTCTTTTTAACCGAGATATCCTACACACACATACACTCAAGTGATAAGCTATCTCTAGTATGTACAAATCTTGCATCAAAAAGGAAAGGACAACTCCTCCATAGCTTACATTCACAACCCATGAACCCACCCCTTTTGTTTACAACTAATCGCCCAACATGGAACAACCAAGAGACAACTCATAAACATCAAAATGGATGACAACTTTCTACATGAAGCAACGCCCTAGAATTATCACTTGCCAAGAGAGGAGCTTTGATCACATGAAGACACCAAGCCATCGGCCTATATAAAGGGATGCACCATCACTTGAACAATTGCACCAACATCTCACCACAAAACTCACCCTCTCTCTCTCTCTCTCTCTCTCTCTCCTCTCTCTCTCTCTCTCTCTCTCTCTCTCTCTCTCTCTCTCTCTCGGCCGATCACCACACCCAAAACCACATCCATCTTTCCATTCCAAGCTTCAAGACTCAAGATTTGGAAGCTCATTTGGAGACTAGAAGGTTCAATCATTCGGTCACACACTTGCATCAACTAGGTACCTATTCGACTAACCGACACATCTAGTTTTATTATAAACCCATCGGTTATCATGTCTACCCGACCTTCAGTCGTCTAGTAATCGACCCTATCTTGCATATAAGTTAATGATTTTCTAAAGGCTTTATCTTGTTTGTTGTTAATTGATTTCCAAAAACACACATGTACACTTATATATAACCGCATGTATGCATACCACACACTTATGTGACACAAATCAATTTAGTGAATGCACCCACATCATGATTAATGTTATATAAACCGCACATAGTTGTCAAGAGAATCCGATTTTGGAACTAAACATAATGAACATACATATCTTGATATTGCACACTTACATATTCAAAACTCCCGGATTTCACAAAACAATACACTTTACAAAGGTACAATTAAGATGCGTAGTAATTATCACGTGCAATGTCCCCACATATACATGACACAAGGGTCCACAAGTCGGGTGAACAACTTGTATGGTAAATGACAGTACACAAAACTTAAGATATATTTGATGTTATAGGGAACTTTTTGTTGGGACAATAGCTACTTCAATCTTTCTGCTTTGCTAGATCACATAGCCAGACATCAGGTGAGTGTCGTGGCCCATTTTACTGTTTTACTGTTTTGCAACTTCGGGGGAGAAACATGCTACAGACCCTGATATGTACATGACAACAATATGTGTTACATGAGCTAGACACACAATTGTCACAGACAACAAATTCCTCGGACAACTATAACCATTAACTTAGCAATAAGCCGTGGATTATATGAATAGTACTATTTGGGTTGACACCCTCTTTCACTGTTAGTCGCGCTAACACATATGAATGCATATTATCCATACTTTTCAATGTCCCGTGACAAGGCATTGGGCGGGGTGCACACGAACGTCATGGTTTGGTTATAGTGCTCATGGTACCTATATTCTGGATGGACACAGACAACGAAACTTTCTGAGCAACAAACTGTTTTATCGAGTCAACAAAACCTACGAACTCACCAGCTTTTTAGTTGACACATTTAAGCATGTTTTCAGGTAACAAGTAAGGATAATAAGAAGGCGAGCTTATGAATGCCTGCATAAGTCTTTTGTTTTGTTATTTGATGTAGTTGTTGAACTCATTTGCTATGGCATGTAACTCTGTTTGACATCAAGACCTTGATTGTTATGTGAAATAAATGACATTTAGTATTTCTCATATAAACAATGTTTGTGATCACCATGTTTGTCTCACCTCGCGTTTCCGCCTTAGGCGGGGTGTGACACCCTGCAACATGCATAATACCATATACTGCATGTCAAACAGACCCATATACAACAAAGTCATTGTAGTAATTTTGTGACAAAAAAAATTATAATATTTGCCTTAATCTTGTAACCAAAGAAACAAATTACCTTATCGCCGCGTATGAAGCTGATTATGGTGGGGAACATCATACTCCGCGGTTCAAAATCCATATTATTAGATCTAAATTCCAAAATCAATCTACTATCGGTCAATAAAAGCTACTCAAAATCCGATATGATTGTGTAATTATAAAAAAAAAGCGAAAATGAATTCTAACAAAATAAGAATATACCAAAATGCAGTTTCCTATGACCATATTAGCACATGTGACATCTGATAGAGAGATCATGGAAAAAAACGATAAGTCTTATGAATATAAATTTAAATACTAAATAAAAATTGCAAAAAAAAAAAAGACGTTAGTGGCATACATGGAAATCCTTTTAAAGTAGTCAGTGTATGTCACAGGGACATATCCTTCATAAATTTTTTATGTGATTTAAGTTGATATACTCCATATAAATAATATCATTACATATCAGAACACACAGTTAATCCATATCAACTAAATAATATAAGATACAAGGCAAAGTAAGGACTACATGTTAAACCACTTGTCGTGGACCAACTTGAGATGCCACTTGTTAGTTGCAACATACTATGAACACTCTTCTCAACTAAAGAGATTGATGGTTGAGCAAAACATGTAACAACACAATCGATAAAATTAAGTTGTTAGATTAATGATAACTCATCTGTTTGTTATATAATCTTTCCAACACTAGGAACATGAAAAATCCTTTTCAAGGATGTGAAAGAACTTCCTAGTTTCATATGAGATAATGATAATTAAAATACCACCAATTATAAAAAGAAAATGGTTATTATGCATTATCAATTATACCCAGATAATTCAGTGTTATAGAGCAACAAAAAAATAAAAAAAAATAAAGAGCATCATTCCTTATCACCTGATTAGATAGAACCACAAGGATGATTAACAGATGGTTAAATAAAATATACACAATATCTATTCTGATATAATAATATTATGTGACCAATGAATGAAAAACTATACATAAGTAAAATGATTTTAAAAACTGCCATATATCATGTATCCACTAGGGCTCACCTTCTACTTCGAGACATTTCAAGAACTGGTTTACCCAAAAATTGATGAGAAAACACCATGGATTCAAGTTATATGCCTATTAATCCATGCCATGACATCTTTAAGAAATAAAGAATTATTTATAGCTGAAGCTTGAGAAACTAAAATTAATTAAGAATTTTATTGCCGCCATTAAGCACAATAACAATCTTATGAATCTAAGATATAATGTAAATTTCATTTAACCGAAAGGTTTCAAAAACAATGAAATGCTTTAATCAACAGAGATATTACTCACAATTATTATACCATTCAAAAGGGCCATTGATGAGGGTATGAGTTGAATGTTATGGTTTCAGGATCCATGGGTTGGGTTAATTTTCCTATTGCATTAGTGGTTTATACTATTGGCCTCAAAAGTTGTACAACAAAGGTATAAAAGGAAGAATTTGGTAAAAGATTAGGGTAGCGTTTGGTATGATGGAATGAAAGGGGGAATGGAATGGACCATTACGAGGTAATGAAAAATAGTGTGTTTGGTTGGTTAAAGGAATGGAATCACCCATTCCACAAGGCATTCCATTCCCTCAAAACCATTCCATCCACCCTCCATGTTTTTTTTTCATTCCATCCCTCATTCACCCTTTTACTAACAAAACCATAACTCACCACCACCACCCACCACCCACCACCATCGTCACCACCCACCACCTCTATCGCCACCACCCACCACTACCGCCACCACCAAGGCCGTCACCACCCTCCACCGCCTCCACCACCACCTACCACCGTCGTCACCACCCACCACCACCACCACTGCCACCAACCACTACCTTCACCCACCCACCACCGCCACCACCGTCACCCACCCACCATCGCCACCATCCAACACCACCCACCACCATCATCCACCCACCGTCGCCTCCACCACCTAGCACCGTCACCACAATTTCCTTTACCCACCATTACCGCCGCCACCCACCACCACCCATCACCGCCGTCTCCTCCACCCACTACCGCCACTACTCACCATCGTCACCCACCCACCATCACCCCCATCCACCTCCACCCATCGCCACCGTTGCCGCCACCCACCACCGTCGTCGCCACCACCTATCACCGCCGTCGCCATCCACCACCCCGCTACCGCCACACACCACCACCACCACCACCACCGCCATCCACCACTGCCACTACTCACTATCGTCACCCACCCACCATTATGGCCATCCACCTCCACCTTCCACCGCCGCCACCGACCACCGCCACCGCCACCCACCACCGTCGCTACCACCACAACATATCACCACCCACCATCACCGCTACTGACCACCACCCACCACCGCCACTAACCACCGATTTCATTCCTTCGTCTTTTCTTGTCTATCCAACAACACAAAGTAATGTTTTGTTTCATTCCCATATGACAACCAAACAAGACATGGAATGGTAATGATTCATTCCATTACCTTGCCCATTCCATTACCTCGTCCATTCCATTCTCTCATCCATTCCATTCCCCGTACCAAACAGACCCTAGGGAATTACACTATGGCTCTTGATATGCCATCTTAAAGTTGATGTAAAATTACCTATCTATTTATCGAGTTTCTTTAATAAGGTAATATAGAAATATAGATATAGTTTTTTTAACGGCAAGGAATGACGTGTCAACCATCGTGACACCAAGCGTTGTGCCCAAGGTCGACTACTCAACCGCCGCCAACCCCTTGGCTCTCCCAGATGCTCGAAAACTTGATCTCCACCTGCCAGAAGGCACGACAATAGAATAAACGGTAAAACCTCGCCTCTGATCCAAATCGATTCGGCTCTACCCATATTTGTTCTCCACCTGGATGTCGCAGAAAATAACTGGGAGAGTGGAAATCGAACCTTTATTACAAGGAACACCAAATATTTTCCCAGCCACTCCACCACTACCTCATTGGCAAGTATGAATATAGTTATTATTGTTTGTCTACATATTGGTAACACAATTAGTATTGCTAGTACAGAAAGTACTGATCTTGTAAAAATAGTATTTGTGCGAGTACTGAAAGTACTTGGTATAGTAATAGTACTGTACAAAATTGATACCAAACCAAAAGTACTGATCCTGAATGAAAAAAGTGGGTATCAAAAAAGGCTCGGTGGTTTAGTATTGGGTATCATTTGTTCGTTTCTTTAATGGATGATTAGTTGTTTTTTGTGTTGAGTTGCCCCGCGTGCCTTTCATGTGCGGATGTATGGGCGTTTTAACTTCTCTTTGTTAGAGTTGTATGAGTTTTCTATCCATGGAACTTATTTTATATCATAAGAGATGTCTTGTTTTAAAGAAAACGACTTGTATTATTTTCAAATTCAAATGATCATAAAAATAACGTAAAGTTGTGTTTTTTTCATTAAATAATTATGTTTTTCAGTTTTCTACTATCATGCAAAAAAAAAATTACTTACATATAACTTAACTTGTCTGATGATCAAGGCCAGCCCAAGGGTAATTAAACCAAATTAAGGGCTTAGGGACCCCACTTGAGAAGGTCCCTTGAGTTAAAAAAATATATTGTTTAATATATACCTAATTTAGGGCTAGTAAAATCAAAATGTCATGTTGGGTTAATGGTAAAATCATTCCCTAACTATAAGGATCTTTTACATGGATCCTTTGAACGCTTTGCGACTGATTCGCGGATACGACGAGTGCCCATGGATCGTTCATATTGATCATTTGTTGATGTATAGACCCTCGGCTTTATGTCTTTAGTAGGGATGATCTCGTTGAACCGGCATTTTGCTTTGGACATTTCATAGGTTCGGAATTGTTTACACTTATAATTTTTTTTAACAACCAATGTATCACTGATTTAGTTAACTAAAGTCAACTATGGATGAAGTACGGACAAAGTCAGACTCAAAATGGGTCAAAAGTTGACTAAATCAGACTTTCACACGTATGACAAGTGATTTCACACATATGAATCTTAGAGCACATGTATGAGTGATAATCCACATGTATGACTCTTAAGGTAGGCGTATGAGAGCTTCCACACGTATGAGATTCAAAATCCAGCCGTATGAGGTCATACGCCTAGAGTTACACACGTATGAGAGTCCTACACCTGAAACAGTACAGGCGTAGGAAGGCTTACAGGCGTATGACAACAGCTCAACATGGTTTTGGCTGATTTTGATGAGTTTTCGTGATTTTGAAGGTTTGGATGATGTAATTATGAGGTTATGTGCGGATTTTGATCTAGAACACGATTCCAATGCTCAAAACACTCCAAAAACACGAACTATAATCCAAAATTGTCAAAAATCACAAAGAACACAAACTTATGGGTTTTACTCAAAAACTTAGATATGGAACAATCTAACGTTGTTTATCACAATAATTTGATTCAATAAACACTTGAACAATTGCTTCAAAAAATCGGATATGATGTTATCCAATGCTAACAACACGCGTAGTATTGAGCCATAGCTGTGATAACACTTATAGGATCGGGATTTCTAGAACAATAAGAAATTTGATGATACTATGCGCGTTTCCGGATCAAAGGCAGAATTAATGATCTGGTTAGTTGTTAGATGTGATAGAGATGTATAAATGGTGTAAACAATAAACACAAGCACAAATCAAATCACAAACGGGCAGCACTTCGTCATGTATTAGAAAAATGAGCAAAGGTTTTGAGCAAGAGTTACAAAATGAAGCACCAAGGGGTCTGATGTGTGTAAATGTATATATAAATAACACAAGCTTTAATTAAAATGACTCACCTAAAAACTACACACGCACGACAAGTGTACCGGTCGCAAAGCAGTAAACAGATAAGACCGAGTATCGAACCCAAAGACGCGAATGCAACTCTAGATCACAACCTATACCGAAATACTAGCCTAAATAAATAGATACTTAAATGGGTGGTGTTTTAAACTATTAATTATAAACTTAATTAAACTAAATAGATTAAACTTAACTTAACTCGGCAACTAATACAAACTTAAAAAAAAAGGTATGTCAAGGAGACCCTCTGGTCCCTGGTATCCATATTGGATACCGATCATCCCACCCCAAAAGGGTTATGATCCCGGCAAAATACCTCAAAGTGCTGCTCACAAGATTCGAACTTTTCTTCTCTCGTGCTCAACACTTATCATTGGTAGTGGGTACCACTAGGTTATATGTAAAAGTACTGATTTCTAAGAAGATTGACATGGACCTTTGTATGACACCCTAGGCAAATCCCACATCGGCTGTGGCCATGAGAGATCCTTGGTTCATAAGTAATCCAAAGCCTCTTAAATCACCAACGCGTTTTGGGCTTAATGCTAGTGGATGAGAGGAGAACTCCACAGTTAAGCGTGCTCAGGTGGGAGTAGTATCAGGATGGGTGACCTCCTGGGAAGTCTCCACCGGGGCGACCAAAAACAAATCCGTGAGCTCTGGATGGGCAACCCATCGGGGCAAAGCGGACAATGTTGGTGGTGAGAGGGGCCGGATGTTACAAATGGTATCAGAGCCACTCCTGTGCCGTTCGGGATGGTGGGGCAAACCTCATCGAGGACGATGAGTCCCTAAGGGGGGGGGGGGGTGATTGTAACAGTACTGATTTTTTAGAAGATTAACATGGACCTTTGTATGACACCCTAGGCAAATCCCACATCGGCCGTGGCCAGGAGAGATCCTTGGTTCATAAGTAATCCAAAGGCTCTTATATCACCAACGCGTTTTGGGCTTAATGCTAGTGGATGAGAGGAGAACTCCACAGTTAAGCGTGCTCAGGTAGGAGTAGTATCAGGATGGGTGACCTCCTGGGAAGTCTCCACCGGGGCGACCAAAAACAAATCCGTGAGCTCTGGATGGGCAACCCATCGGGGCAAAGCGGACAATATTGGTGGTGAGAGGGGCCGTATGTTACAAATGATATCAGAGCCACTCCTGTGCCGTTCGGGATGGTGGGGCAAACCTCATCGAGGACGATGAATCCCTAGGGGGGGGGGTGATTGTAACAGTACTGATTTCTGAGAAGATTAACATGGACCTTTGTATGACACCCTAGGCAAATCCCACATCGGCCGTGGCCAGGATAGATCCTTGGTTCATAAGTAATCCAAAGCCTCTTAAATCACCAACGCGTTTTGGGCTTAATGCTAGTGGATGAGAGGAGAACTCCACAGTTAAGCGTGTTCAGGTGGGAGTAGTATCAGGATGGGTGACCTCCTGGGAAGTCTCCACCGGGGCGACCAAAAACAAATCCGTGAGCTCTGGATGGGCAACCCATCGGGCAAAGCGGACAATATTGGTGGTGAGAGGGGCCGTATGTTACAAATGGTATCAGAGCCACTCCTGTGCCGTTCGGGATGGTGGGGAAAACCTCATCGAGGACGATGAGTCCCTAGGGGGGTGATTGTAACAGTACTGATTTCTGAGAAGATTAACATGGACCTTTGTATGACACCCTAGGCAAATCCCACATCGGCCGTGGCCAGGAGAGATCATTGGTTCATAAGTAATCCAAAGCCTCTTAAATCACCAACGCGTTTTGGGCTTAATACTAGTGGATGAGAGGAGAACTCCAAAGTTAAGCGTGCTCAGGTGGGAGTAGTATCAGGATGGGTGACCTCCTGGGAAGTCTCCACCGGGGCGACCGAAAACAAATTCGTGAGCTCTGGATGGGCAACCCATCGGGGCAAAGCGGACAATATTGGTGGTGAGAGGGGTCGGATGTTACATTATAAGCCCATTGGTAACTAATACGAACTTAAGGAACTGGAGAAATCAGATAGGAAGAAGGCTGGTTACTTAGGTGAAATCCCTAGACACTAGCAATAAATCCTGAATCTGGTAATTAACTTGAGACCCTATTCTTATCTAATAAACCTCTTGTCAAGGATAGCTCACTAGACTCAAGGCGGGACAAGTGAAGAAATGCTAAAAATGGATCCGAATCGCCCTAGTGTACCGAAATCCCATAGAAATCTAGTTACAATCTCTCCTAGACCGAAACCTTCTAACTATGAAGCAGACTTAAACTCTACTGAAGAAAACCTAGTAAAACTCTAAACACGGACAAGTAGCGATTCCCGATTTCCCGCCCTAGCGCTAGTCAACTACCGAACAATGCCTAGTTAGTTACCTAGCAATCTCGAGTTAGATTTCTCACCCTCAAGAATGGACTGCACGTTTTAGTTAATTTATTATATTAGTTTGTTATACTTGTGTCGTACTCTAACTCCAAATACTAGCACGCTAACCTAAGTTGACGAACTAGATTGATTTCTCGACCTAGGGGGTATCTCTACATGCCTAGCTCCACAAAACCAATAAACAAACTTCAAATAAAATCAACATCAACACACATATATCAAATCCAACAATAAAAGTTAAAATCATGTAATTCTACACATCCAAATTAAAAACTGCATAAAACGTGTCTAGTTCATAAACCTAAACAACCATAAAAGTCTAATTCATGGTTATAATCAGAAACATAAATTCAAATTCTATAAAAGCAATTTCATTATGGGGCTGTTTGGTAGCCTCTTAATGAGGCTCTTAACCATTCAGTGCTGAATGATTCAGCATTCGGTGCGTTTGTTTCAGCCTCTGAATGGAATGGTTAAGGCTGAATCATTAAGACTTGGGATGTTGCTGAACCATTAAGCACTGAATCATTAAGCACTGAACTAGGCTGAACCTTAATGAAATTCTCATACCAATGTGAGACAAGAAAACTAACCATTAAGAGGTCCAACTTAATGATTCAGCACTTAACCATTCAGACCTCTTAACCATTCAGAGCTCTTAATGATTCAACACTTAATCAACCAAACACTCCCTATGTCTCTAAATAAATAAAAACGATAAAACAAACTCCCAGCCTCCTAGGTCTTCAAATAATATTCTTTAACGCTCCTCGGACCTTCTCCGTCTCCGTGTTTTTTAGAGCTGCTGTCGAAAATAATATGTTGCTGCGTCCCTTCTGTCGACTTTGGCACGCTTCGGAATTAATAATGTCTTCCTCGAAAAATAATATATTTCCCTCTCAATAAAGTGCCGCCGTCTTTTATTATTTCGTGACCTCCAAGATTGGGCTTCAAGACTTTTTTTTTCTTTTTGATTTTTGGGCCGTGGATGTGAGTCCACTTTCACATTCATGTTTTATTATTATTATTATTATTATTATTATTATTATTATTATTATTATTATTATTATTATTATTAAATTATTAGTATTATTATTAGTAGTATTTCTGACTCGGATGTTCTAGACTTGACCAAAGTTCCTCGTTTATACTCCAACGTCCATAAACACATGCTCTCAAGTGTTCGTGTCTCGATTAAAATTATTTCGTTCTGAGCTCATTTTCCACAAACACCTATAAAATAATAAAATAAATAAATAACTAACAAAAACAACTCAAAACAAGTAAAAACCTAACAAAATATTATACAAACTACACGGGAAAAGAGATGTGTTTTGCAACACATCAGGGTCCTAATAGGACCCATGTACTACGCCTGTATGTCATCCATGCGTATGACTCTAATACACATGGATTATTACATACGTTCTGAAATGTGTATTAACGACCTAAAAATGATATCCGATTAACTACCAATAACTATAAACATCATATAAAAATGCATACGACTATATAGACTTAATACTAGCTGGGGACATACACGAAGTGCACTAAGAGTTGGCATCATGTTGGTCTTCGGATTTTGTATTACACACACACAAACACACACATATATATTAGTCATGTCTTGTCATGTATGTGAGGTAGGACGAACTCCATCAATTTAACCTCTAGTATTACCATTGCATAAACCATCACAAGAACGAATCGGATGGTCATGAGTAAAAGAAATGAAATTGAATAAAATTAACTAAGTAAGCTAGTGAGGTAGGTGGAATCCAAATTGTAGGACCAAAGTCTCATTGTTCACACCATTACCTTAACTCAAATCTTTCAACATTACAAGTTTAAGACTTAGTTTGGTTTATCTCACCATGAAAATTACCTAGGGTCTTTGAAACACCAAGAGAAGAGGTATATGAGCCTTTTGTTCCTTGGATTTTACCTTAACTCAAGTCCCTCCAACATAGAGATTAGTTGGTTTGGTATAAGATAAGAATAATAAGTAAAAGAAAGCTGAAAGTTAATCAAAACTATTAAAATAATCCTACTTTTGACCTCTCAAACACGTATCTGTGGTTTATTACATATTGTGAAAGTATGATTAAACAAGATTGACATAAAATACAATTTCCCATTATGATCAAAGTCTCAAACTTTACAAAGATTGAAATTGAAATGCGAATTACAAAATAAACCCTACAAATACGAAACGTTGCACATGAGGTCGAAAATATTATCTTTAACCCCACTGTTTGCAGTGGAGACATGTGTGTTGTCAAAGGATTGGGAGCACAGTTGGAAATTTCTCAAGGGATGTATCTTGATGACAAGACTCATTTTGATCGTGTAGATCGCCTTATAATGCTCTATGACTAGCTGATGGGAGCCCTCGAAATTGAATGTTTAGATTATTTTTGCTTGCATTTCCTTCTGCCACGTATGGTCCCAACCACTTCTTGGATTTATCATGTTATATCTCATCATGTTAGGGAGCTTGACCTAGAGGTGTTTGATCTTGATCCGCGCGCAAATTTATTTTCTTATGTTGTGTCTGGTTTATCATGGATAATTGGGAGCAACTTTCATGGCATAAGGATTTAGTTGTCCATCTTCCTAACCTATCATCCTTGACACATCTGATCATTAGAATATTGGTGCTAATGTTCAAGGCCCATTGGCGCCAAAACTTGTGAAATTATCTGGTTGTTGCTTCGTAAGTTTCATTACATCTTATCTTTTAAAATCTTCTTTTTATATGTTTAACCAACATAATGACCTTTTAAATGATACTTCCATTAATTACTAAAGAAACATCAAATCACCTGGATGATTGGAATCGCTTATATAGGAAATTGAGAACCACACCTTGTCTTCTTCCACCTCGTCATATATCCGCATCATGGGCGGCCTATGGGTGGACCGGGGAGGCCAACCAGACACGGTTCGTAAATACTAGGGGCATATTTAAAAAAATCGTATATGTGTATATTTTTTAAAACACATATCTTTTAACATTTAAACTTGGGCGTAATTAAGCACATATACCAATAACAAATTTAAAAGGCCACTACCCACTACCCATTTAACTCATGTTTGAAGAAAGATAAGATGTTGATGCTAAAGAACTTTATCTAGAGTATAAATTATTTGACACATCACAAATTTTAGCGACCATATAGATGTTTTGACCATTTCAATCGCGATGGCATATGCATAAAAGAATTTTTTGAAATTAAAGTTATTGAAATCATACGTACGATCCACAATGTCCCAAGAAATACTTAAAGTTATCGAAATTTAGTTCAAATTAGTTAAGTTGTTAAAGCTTACGGTGCATATTTTTAACGGCTCGGATAGGGCATGCAAATCCTCAGGAACGCCACTGATCCGCATAACCAGAAAACACGTTTGAAGGGGGTCAAAGACTGGAGTCTCTGGACCACCCTCTGAAGCTCAAGTCAGTATTGGATTCACCATGGATATGGAGTGTAAGCATGTGTATAAGAGTATAAGAATGTAAAGAGCATTTAGGGAGGAAACAAACTGATTTATGTTGGTGAGGATCTTCTATTTATAGAAGACTTATGAGTCTAACCTTAATGGGCCTTTTAAATTGAGCTTGCCAAAATTTGACTTGTTTAATTTAGGCTCATCATGTTGGGCCTTTGCCTATTTGGGATGGTACCTCTATAAGTCCATCTAAATGCGATGTGATGTAGCCCAAGCTGCATTATGCTGGACCAATCATATGTTTTTATCAGTAGAATAGTCCTTGTGGGCTTTTAGGGTTGGATACACCTTGATTATTAGTATTTTGAACACATACCCAAAGTCCTGACAATTCGACGTGTTAGCAAGTTTTGCTTTATGCAGCACAGAGTCCAGATGATACACTTGAGCACGCTAACAATGTGTTTATATGTATAACAAACATATATTCCAGAGTTTTTTTTTTTTTTTTTGAACGATCAACTAAAGTATTGCCGGGTACTTTGTACGCGGCCCCCAATGGCCGAAAGGGGCCCCAGACGGCCTCTAGTCCGTACGGACAGAGCCCTTCGGCCCACCCGTCTCCTGTTCCAGGGAAAACCCGGCCCACAAACCCGCCCGAAGGCACGACGGTAGTGAACTGGTAAAACCTGGAGGGATCAGGAGTCGAACCCATGACCACAAGGGTCAAGGGTCTCTCCATCACTTCCCAACCACCTACCCCACCACAAGGGTGGGGGTATCCATCACATGCCCAGTTTTGACCTACGTTTTTTAAATGTGGTGCATAGCTTATTAAAAACGTGGCGCACACAACGTAGTATCAATGCGACCATGGGTGAGTAACAACATCATTTTACCATGGGTGAAGCGCATAATTCAATACCTACTTTTTCATAAATTCGGTGACAGTATTTTTGATACCGGTGCGATACCAATCTCATAAAAGAATATTGAAAATATTTCCAACACTTGTGTGAGTAATAGAGAATCAATTAATCAGTGATGAGTGGAGCAGCTTCGTATCTGGCAAGGAGAGCAGCACAGAAGGAAAGGGTGAGAATCCTGTACCGACGTGCCCTCAAAGAGACTCTTAATTGGGCTGTCCACCGTCATCTCTTCTACCCCGATGTACCCCCTTTTCTTTTAATAACTTTTAGGGTTCAAATTCTTTCTGATCTGTATCATTTATGTCTTTTATTTGGTTTTGAATCGTTGAAATTATTAATCTTTCAGGCCGATGCACTTCGTGAGCGATTCGATGCCAACAAGAATGTGGTTTGTCTCTCTTCCATCCTTTTGTTATACATCACAAATTTACCTGCTTTCTTTGCATTACGGCTTTCTTATAATAACAGTTTTTTTTTTTTTTTTTTTTTTTTTTTTTTTTTTTTTTTTAATTTCGAAACCAAAGGGCTAGGGGTTCGTTTTTAGTAGACAAGGTTTTGCTATCCAGAAAGGGGTGGCGGCGCAGCTTGTTGCCCGTCTGCGTGTCATCTTATTGTAGTTTGCCAGTTATGATAATAAAATCGACGTATGGACGATAAAAAAAATGTGTAAATTTGTAGTGCTTTACTTGTATGTGTTGTGGATGTTTCCATTATCTCAATTGTGGCTTGATATCAAGAATATGATTTGTTTGTGTGGATTTGAGTTCTATATTTTAGAAAAAAAGTAGAATCTGGTTATTGATGGCATTTGTGACCTTTCAACTGGAATTTTTACATGGAATAGAACCTGTCGTTTACGAAGATGTTTGTTTTTGTGCGTATGACTGTATGAGTGTATCTCTGGCCGGTTCTTAATCCATTGAGCTTGAATAACAAAGAAGATAAATGAGGGACCTTTATGTTGACGTGTAATGATATAATGTTTTAACATATAACTTAAAGGTCCCTCAATGCCGTCCCCGTGCATCATAGCATATAAGCTTAAAATAAGAATACCGAGTGTACAGACTTTGAAGAAAATTCATTTAGCAACTATGGTTGAACTGTAACTCATAAGTGAATCACAATGTCGACATTAGAGTGTATTTATGTTGAGGTGGCTGATTGGTCTGTCATGCAACTACACATTGTATTTCCTACGCTTGTTTAGCATCTGATGTGCATTGTTTTATGTTGGGGTGTCCAGGAAGATATAGAAACTATTGATAGAATGATCGCTGATGGTGAGGCACAGTACAATAAGTGGCGCCACCCTGATCCTTACATTGGTAAGTGCTCGCAGAATTTAAGGCAGCTTTTCTTTATGGAAAAGAAATATGTTTTGTCTGATGTAAATAATGGAATTGTATAGACCATTCTATAAATCTTATTAAGATTAAACCTTACATACATTATTTTCCTTTGTGCTGCTGATTAACAGTTCCATGGGCTCCTGGCGGCAGCAAGTTTACTCGCAACCCTACACCACCTTCTGGGGTAATCTTCTACTAATCTCATCGGTACAATTGTTTGTAATGAGTGGTTAACATTCCTACATCCACAGTCATTGCTAGGTTGTTATCTGCTCTTGAATTCTCAACACCGTTTATAAGATGGTATTTAGCAGAAAATGGATACAACTGGAAAAGTTGGCATATTACTGTTTTAATCATGCATGAGTTATATGAATCAGTCCCCATAACCAACATTTGCGTCTTTGTGCTTACGCTCTTTGTTTCTTGGTTGCTGCAGATTGAGATAGTTTATGATTATGGTCGAGAGGATCATTAGCTGAAAGTAAAACTGGCTCCATAACAATAACCAAGGTTAGAACCAAACTGATTGTGCCTTATAATAATCATTCTTTTCATAGTACATCTGGCTCATGATAATTGGGGTAAATCCTCTTTTTGTAATATCTGGTGTTATGCATTAGGTTTGTCTCATCTCTTGTGCTATGCATTTTCTTGTGTTTAACTATGATCTCATTTTAAAGTCTTTTTTATGGTTAAAATGACAAAAATAATCCTTTTAATCCGTTCTAATTATACTGGTTTCATTTTCTACTCAATTAAAGCCATGCGTCTACACTGTCTAATTGTGTTAATTTTTGTGAAAAGACCAAATGCCACACGCTCTACCCTCTCAGCACCAAGAACACAACCATGATAGAATTCAGCCCCTGTTCGCCTTTGGCATATTATAGACTTGGATTTATGATCATGATGAAGATGTACACACACTTATAATATTATTCCCATACAATACATGAACCTATTTATAGGTTGAACAATGACGGTTAAATAACCGAAATAATATACAGACACAACGTTCTGTTTTGGCGCCAAACTTCTGCAGTTGACTTTTTTTTTTACTTTTGATTTCTTGATTAATTTGATCCTAACAAACCATCCCCCCCCCCCCCCCCCCCCCCCCCCAAATTAACTTAAGTCATTAAAACCCCCACTTGCAGGCCACAATGATCTCCAGCATACCACAATCCCACTTCTTGGCCTCTGTATCTCGACATATAAATGGGGAACATTGGCGGTGGGGAGGTACCCTTTCTCGTCTCTCTCTGTTTTGGTCTTCCTTGTGATTCCAAAAAGCCCAAAACCCTCTTGCTCTCGTCACGTTAGCTTTTCTCAACAGATTGGTGCTGCATTTGCGAGCGTCAATCTGTGTCGATGTGTATACATGCAACATCGTTGGCCGTTGCCTCCCTTGTTTGGTGCTGTAGTTGAGAAGAAAATGAAACCACTATACCGAAAGGGTTATTTATGGTCAAACCACATAGGACTAAAGTGTGATGTAATCCTCATGTCTTAATAATAAACACATTTTTATAGTAAGACACTCGGAGTTGGGACGAGTTATGATTTTCTTGTTGGTAAGTTAAGCTATTTGACGATAAATCATAACCCAGATACACACGTTAATAATTCTTGTATTAATTTTATTTGTTGGCAGGTGTCTCGGAAAACAGGTGCTTTGTTATGTTTTTGTCATGGCTTTTCCTTTCACCAGCATTTCTTTTCAATTGGCAACTTACATTTATGATGAATTGTTGTGAGCTGAATATTTCAATGAATGGGTTTGTATAATCTTTTTACATTTAACATATAACAACACATATCTTTTTTTCTTTTTGAACGGCGATTGACTCCAATAGGCAAGAGGATCGCACCCTCAGGCGATAGGACACGTGGGCCCAACAGCCCCCTCAGGCAAGGCATCCGAGGTTGGCTAGGCGCTCTCAAGAAAATTTCCAGCCGTCCGCCTAACCAAAGGGAGCTTGACGTTGCAGCCTCCGCACCGAAGCCGGAGTAACCGCACTGTAATAGAAAACTCAGCTGTGCTATGGGATTCGAACATGAGACAAGTCTCTTTAGTTCTAACCCATCATCGCATGACCACTGAGCACCCATAATGGTGGGTCTTTAAAAACCGCTCAAGTTGCCTCTCACACCCAGCTAAAAACATACTCTCCTCTGTCTACTTACAAAAAACATTCTTAGAAGTTTCTCAGTAAAGACGCGTATCGTTCATCTTCCTCCACAACAACCCTATTTCTCCTAACATTATACTCTAGTGTAACTTACAAGTATGCCATTTTTTTAACACAAACATTCATTCTTATTGGTTCTAGAGTTCATTACAACCAACATTGCCAAAGATACCACTGCCACTATCGCAACCACTACCACACACCACCGCCACCATACATTCCATACCTCGTCCATTTCATTACCTATACCAAAGAGGCTCTAGATATATTAAGTCCTGAACAGTCTAGATTAGACATGGTGGATAATAATTATAACGACACTACGTGATAACGTATGGATGATTATACCCCTAGCTTGAAGTACACGTGTTGTATTCTTGTGGCGTCCTACCTTTGTATACGATGCGCCACATGTATTATGTTATGTATACACACTCAAAAGTATTTTATATATAGAGGTGCTAAATGGGTTGGGTTCACAAGTTGAGGATCCAATCTTAACACCACACTAACCCAAAAATCATGTAAACCTGAGACGATAATTATATTTGTGGGTTGACATAAACCACCCACTTAACTTGAATGTTTTTTACCCTTTTAATTCTCTTATATTATAAACTTACAAAAAATGTACAAATGTGTATTAAACAAGTACGTTTCAAGTTTTGACATATACTCGATCATGACACAGAGCACAATGTTTTAAAAAATTTTAAAGTGTTATAGGTTAAAACTTAAACGGGTCATCCTGCCAGGTTGACTCAAACACAACATGTTTAACTAATGTGTTTATGAGTTTGACCCGAAACTAATCCAAACATGTATAAATTAAACATGCACACACAATTCATATGATAGATTCCTGTCGTGTAAAAATATTCCAAGCCTCATGCATGTAGAATGGTTTATAAAAACTAAAAAGGATCGTTTTCCTAAAACCCAGGTTTTCGAGTTTAGGTTGTGGTTTTTTTTTTTCATAGAGCGGGTTTGATCTATATGGCCATATAATTCAATAGTTCCATTAGGAGGTAGAATGGAGTCATGGACTATGAAGTTTAATTTAATTAAACAGAAAGGATTTTTTTTATATATATATTTTTTTGTAAATTAACTTTCATTAACAAAAGCGACACCTCAAGAAGAGGGACGCACAACTACAACATATACAAAGGATAATGACACCAATCCTTCCATAGAAAAGGACTTGTACATCGACCTGTTCTTAAACCAAAAGAAACACAAAGACTTAACATTGCTCGCCACCTCTATAGCTTTGACATTCGATTATTGAACCTTTTGTCATTCCTAGCCTTCCAAATCAACCAACACACAATCATCACTATGCCGTGAATGATCTTCTTTCCAACTTTACTCCCGCTAGCACTCTTATAAAAGGGAAGGATTAGGTAATCAGATTTGATCTATTTTGGTGTTTTTTGTGAATTTAATATATGATGCTCGTTTTGAAACTTCCATGATTCAATAAGTTGTTTTCGTATCTCTTAAGTGGTGATCAGATCTAATAAAAATACTAAAATAATCAATTGTTAAATAATATTATATCTTTTGACCTAATGTTTGATTTGTTTAGCGTATAAAGGCAAAGCTCATGTCATAATCCAATTCATTTGATTATAAATTTTATAAGCAGCCATAAGTTACAAGTAGCATAACCTAATCTATCTATCTATCTATACATATAATAAACCAAAGTATTTTTAATGACATGTCATAATATTATGCAATGCCACATAGGATATAATGTGGCAACTTTAGACCAATTGAAAAAAAAGGAATAAATATGATTTAAATATGATTTAACATTATCTATTAAATACCTAATATACTAAATGTAAATATTAAAATTTTATTATTTTCTCTCTTATGTTTCCTCTCGTAACTTTTAACGTTAATATCTTTTATATACGAGATGTTTTAAAGAAAAAAATTACACCAAATTAACGAGCGTTTTATTATCTTTCCAACGAGTACCATAGTGCTGTATAAAAAACGGAGAAAAAAACGACTATTTTTTTTGTAACTCGACAGGTATTGTGTCAGGTTTGGAATTAGTTTAAAAAAAATGTGGGTTTGGGTCGAGCCTGGGATTAGGTGATACCCGACCTAATTACCCTTTTTTTATATTAGAATATGATAACTTATGACAGAGATTTGTTTAAAATAATAATAATAATAATAATAATAATAATAATAATAATAATAATAATAATAATTAATCATATATTGGCAAGTCATTAATTATGTTGTCATATTAGATATTTTATTATGTCATATTAGATATTTCAACCCGGGACGTTCTCCAACATGTAATTGCTATGTTTTCTTTTTCTACCATATTCTGAAATAGCTCAAATCTTATTGTATGCGGTTAAAGACCTTTGACTGAATGTATTGGTGCTAAACAATCTCTGTCCTCTTGAAGTGCTTGGAATCTTAATATTCTGTTTTAGGTGTTGATGTTGTAAGGTGAAATGGATCTTTTGTTATTTTTTTTAAGTATGTAATGTAAGTTGATACATAGATGTCATTTTTATAGTTTAAATACTTCTAATTTTATTCACTTTACTTAGATTTCTTAACCCGGAAAGCTTCCGGGGTATAAGCTAGTTATCTATATGCACTTTAAAGCAACAACCACCACTATAAACGGGCCGGTTATCGAATCAACTGTCTTACAAATCTAATGGTCAGACTAGTTTTTAATAAGGACCCAAAACCTAATTCCGTCTTATCTACATGTTATGCTATAAGACTTAGGGGCTGTTTGGTAGCCTCTTAATGAGGCTCTTAACCATTCAGTGCTGAATGATTCAGCATTCAGTGCGTTTGTTTCAGCCTCTGAATGGAATGGTTAAGGCTGAATCATTAAGACTTGGGATGTTGCTGAACATTAAGCACTAAACTATGTTGAACCTTAATGAAACTCTCATACCAATGTAGGACAAGAAAACTAACCATTAAGAGGTCCAACTTAATGATTCAGCACTTAACCATTCAGACCTCTTAACCATTCAGAGCTCTTAATGATTCAGCACTTAATCAACCAAACAGCTCCTTAAGAATCTTAGGTTGGGTGATATAGGGTAGCGCCCCGCGCCCCCTACCACCTCAGCCCAATAGCGCCCCCACACCATTGTCCGGACGCCATTGAGGAGGATTAAAGAATCATGAGTGCAATAGCGCGGGTTGACAATGGAATCTGGTGGGCCCCACTACACTTTACCTTTTCCAATAATTTAAAAAACTAAAGGGGACGCTATTATGGGGCTTTACAACATTGCTTGCATGTTAAAGGAGGGGTTCCATTGAAAGTCATTACTTACGTGGCGCTGATATGGCGTAAAGAAGCCCTTGTTGTCTCCGATCCATACCACCCGTCCTTAAAACCCAAATCTGGCAAGTGACCCAAACCCGTCAAAATCCTCAAAACATAATTGTGCATATGCATTGATGATTCAGACAGTACAATTTACCAATCTTGAGACAAACAGGTGCTCATCAATCACCACAAAAGCTACTAACCAGTTATCCTTGATAGGGTACACATATTAATGCATATAGTTCACACAAGAAGAGCCTATCTAACCAACTTTTTTTAAACTTGATGTTTGAAAGCATGAAAGGTCAAAATGCAAGTTGCCAAGTTGTTGTTCAAGTTTGTTGTCTAGCAAGCACACTCGTTTGCCTGCTAGATTTGCTTTTCAATAATATTCTAGCAATACCCTCATCATGACCAACTCCAAAACAATATTCTAAAGGCTGCAACTTTCTCACCCACCAAAAAAGAATACTAATACTAATGTAGTCACAAAGATAGGACCACATAACCCTTTGTGGTTCACAAACTGCTTTACTCGTACTTTAGACGATAAACACATGATATATGTATATCCAAAATGGATTGTTAAAGCCGTAAATGTTGAAGTGTTAAGAGTCGTGGACCAAACGATTCACAGGTCATCATCATAGAACGGGTGTCAATTGTGTCATGTTAGCATGTTGAATCCTTATAAGCTGGACATGACCCATATATTTATTCGTGTCAAAGATATCAACCCTAGCCTTCACACAGTTAAAATCATGTAACCCAAACATGACCCATGTATCTAAAGGAGTTCAAATGGGTTGGCGGTTTGACTTGTTTAATTAACTAGTTGATGGGCTGACTTGTTTAATTAAACGAGCCGACATGCTTCATTAAACAAGATTAATACGTCAACCCGAACATGACTGTTTATTAAACTGCTTCATTTGAAAACCCAAAACATGATTGTTTTTGTGTCATGTTTCAGGTATGTCAATAATCGCCACCCCTGGTTGAAGCATCCGAAACACAAATTCAACGCTTCCTGGTACATATCTCTTCAATACTACAAAACTTCGACCCTTTAACACGACAATTTGTATAGATATGGGGACATAACTTTGTCATTTCATCACAACTAAGTGACTAACCACCAAAAGAGATCATACACTTTCAAATATGATTTAACTTAAGCTAAAAGACATGGCCAACAGATACACATAACAGTAGGCAACCACAACCACATTCACAAAGAATGGATAATGAGAATCATAGGTAGCTTTTCAAGAATCTTTTTTACCTATAAAATTGCCTACATGGACATGTACCCATCACATATTATGCAAGTAGCCATCACATATTGCCTAAAAAAGCTTACGTGGACCAGCATCCATTGAACAGGCTCACAAGCTAACTAAGAATATTATGCAAGTGACGAGTACAAGTAAACATACCTTTCAACACAAGGTAGTTACGTTTTAAAGATTCAAACGTATAGACGCCGGTCATTTCAATAGCATACAATGTAACTCTGCAAGCAAGAGTTCATACGAATCCGTTTGATGTGACTTACAAACATGTACAATTGTAAATAAAGAACCAATAAGTTGTAAAAAAGAACTCATATTAATTTATCATGGATGATGAACTACAACAGCAGGATTTGGTTACATAACAATTTCCCCATATCTAACTTCATTAATGTATCAAAATGCTTTCTTGATCTTGTTCACAGAATAAAGCGAGCAAAACAAACTGAAAGATAAACGCTTTAAAAAACAGAAACATACTCGAATAGAACGGCCTCAGTGACAAGCAGCCAAACCAGTGATTCATCAATGGTGAAACAAAACAATATTGGTTTTCAGTTTTCTCAAGCGCAGACATAAGACCACGGCTCATCATCACCGGTAACTGCATCGGCTCCAGCAGTGAAATCTTCATCAGAACAATAATAATACCCATTATTACTGTTTGCAGCAGTCAAGCAGCAAGAAGACCCAACAGTCAGATAAGGCGTATCGTGGAAAGACTGAGCGATTCCATCAGCAATCATAGCTCCATCCATGTTACCGTCATCATTAACATACTCTTCAATCCTGTGCTTAAGGGTCTGAAACATGATCTCTGGCTCAAGCTGCATTGAACGGAGAACATCACTGCAGGATGGACCAGGCACGGCGCTTGTAACAGCAAAGCCAAAGGGACCATCGCTCTGAGAGACACGGACCACACTAGGACCACCAAACAAATTGTGGACACCCCCAAGGGCCTCCTCGTAAGCCCCTCCCAAGAACATCCCCAAATAGTACTTATTCATCCCGTTTTCGCCTTCCAATCCATGGAGGGGTAAACTCGATTCACCTCCAATGAACTTGTCAATCTTTCCATCACTGTCACATGTTAAATCCGATAAAATTCCCCTTTTTGTTGGGCATTCGTCTAGACGATGGATTGGAACGATGGGGAACAACTGTTCTATCCCCCAGAAATCAGGAACCGATGTGAAAACCGAAAGATTAACATGATAAGTGCTTATCGGATCAGACGCCCCAATTTCCTTCGCAACAAAATCACACAGCCCGTCAGTAGCAGCCAACTGTTCGATATCCAATGACCCATCTTTAAACTTGTCAACACATCTCTGTTTCAATTGATCAGCATAAGCCAAACACGCTTCATAATCCCCTCTAACCGCAGACTGTGACAGGTTATTGTAGTCAGAATGCGCGTCCTCCGGGAGCTGCTCAACGAAACGCTGAACATCAAACGAAGACATGGTTGGAACGGTGTACTTGCTGGACGAAACCGCCTCAAATATCAAAACCGAGTGGTGTGACACGAGTGCCCTCCCACTCTCACTACAAATCACAGGATGCTTCACCGAATTCCTATCACAAACAAACTTAACCGCCTGCACAACTGCCAACGCATACTCTTCCAAACTATACCCAACAGAAACATCCGAATCAGCTGACTTCGAACCATCATAATCAATCCCAAGCCCACCACCAATATCAATAACCTTCATCGACGCCCCAAGCCGCACCAACTCGCAGTAAATCTGCGCAGCTTCACCAACGCCATCAGCAAGCAACGCAGTCGAAGGAATCTGCGATCCAATATGAAAATGAAGCAACTGTAAGCAATCCAACATCCCACATTGCTCAAGCTTCCTCACAACACGAACAATCTGCGTCGTAGTAAGCCCGAACTTCCCTTTCTCCCCAGACGTCGACCCAAAATGGCCCGAATGCTTCGTCCTAAGCTTCGCTCGCACGCCAACAACCGGCCTAACACCTAACTTCACACTAACATCTATCACCTTATCCAATTCCTCCTCTTGCTCAAGAACAATAACCGAATTCATCGAAAGCTTTCGCGCAATTAAAGCTAATGAAACATATTCAATATCCTTAAAACCATTACAAATCAATAAAGATTCAGCACTACCTTTACATAAACAACTCATGGCAAGCAACAGCTCGGGTTTGGACCCAGCTTCCAACCCGAACCCGAAACCCGACCCGAATTTAACAATATCCTCAACAAGAAACCGATCCTGATTACATTTCACGGGATAAACACCTTGATAATAGGAAGTGTAGGATAACGACTTAACGGCGTAATTAAACGCCGTTTGTAGGCATTCCAGACGGTTTTTTAAAACGTCAGGGAACCGGATGATGACCGGCAGGTGTAGGTTTAAGCCACCGTTACATTTAGAATCAGAAACCTTTTTCACGACTTTTAACAGATCTATTTCTGGTGGGCCATGGTTTGGTTACCGTGTGGACGAACGGTAACGTTACCGGAAGAGTTAACGGAAAAGTAAGGCAATCCCCAACCGTCTATGTTGTATAGAGAATTAGAATGTGACGGCGTCCAATGACCGTTACTGTTACCGTTACCGTTTGTTGGATGAGGGGTATCCCAAACGGAGACGGTAAGGGCAGCTAAGGCGGCGTCAACGGAAAACGTTAAGGCCGGCATGTTATTGCTGAAGGGGTGGAAAGGAAGAATGGGAGAAATGTAGGGACTGGAAATGGAAATGTTTGGAAAGATAGGGGGTGTTATGACCCGCCGAGGCCGGAGCCCCGGCTACCCCGCAAAAGAAGCAGTATGAGGTATGAGTTAAAGGAGGGACAAAGGGAATATGGGTGTGGTTAATAATAATAATAATAATATTTTTAGAATGAACGGTCAGGAGATGGGGTTAGAATGCTTTAAGTGGTTGGGAAATGAAGGGTGGAGAAGGTTGGTTAATATGTGTGTATTGTATCATGTATGGTTTGAGGTAACGGAAACGTAACGGTGGTGAGATTGGAGGGGATAAAGAGAGAGATGTGAAAGTGGTTAAGTGGGTGAGCATTGCATGGGAGTTGATGTGGGTTTATATAGAGGGTGTGTTTTGTAGGTGGCAGTTGGCCACATCACATGACTCCAACTTTTTATTTAAAATCATTATAATTAATTTTCTTTATACGAAACGTATCTTGGTTCGGGCGAGAAGTAATCATGTACCAATAAATCATTTGCGGCTTGTCGTTCATGAATTATATACTTTCTACGTTTTGGTTCTGAGGTCCCTTCATCATCCACCATAGATTCAACGACTTTTTAACGGTAGCCATTATCAATTTCGCATCGTCGTCGGAAGAGGACTCCAAAGCGAGTTGATCAAACGCATCAGATGAACTTGAAGATTGGTCCGACATCTTGCAAGTATTTAAAAAAAAAATGATAGTTTGGAGAGGATTTTATAAAAAATATGAGAGTGTGGGTTTGGGTAGAAAAGTATATGGCTGTATATATATATATATATATATATAATTCAAAATTCTTTTTTTTTAACCGTTGCCAAACGGTTATATTTGAATTTTTTTTTCCAACGATCACATTCACAAACCATCCAATAATTGCTTGCCACGTGACCAACCCAATCCCCCCACACCCGGCCTAATCTCCCCGCCCAAGCTCCCCCCCCCCCCCCCTACCGGGGTGGTGTTCCCCCATGAAAGCCATCCCCCCCCCCCCCTCGGTTACTCTTATAGGTATTTCGACGATGTTTCGATCCAAATCCTTTTTATGTCGTTTTCATCATATGGGTTTTTAGTTTAATTCAAAATGTTAACCACTATTAAAGTAATTGTTAAAAGAGAGTATTTACATGTTTATTTTATTTTTCATTTTTTTCTTTAAATGAAAAAACGAAAGACTATTAAAATTCATCATTTTACTCCCCCTTTAATATTCAAAGTTAACGACTTTTAAGTTTTTAATTAAACTTACATGGTTTGAAAACGTTAGAGACAAAAATGGTAATAATTTTTTTTACTGAACTGACAATTTTTGTCAATCCACCGAGACAAAAATGTCAGTTTACTCTTTAAGTAATATTAAATCTTGCCTTTCAAAAAAAATAAAAAAAATATTTCTTTTATATTTTAATTCCAGAACTTAGGAGAACACGGGGTGTTTGCCTGTTTGGATACAAGTTACATGTTTTTTATGAATATGCTTTAATGTTTTTAACTTGTTTAACCAATATGTATTCATTGTGGATGCATTTTAAATTTCTTTGTATAATGATGATGGCTTAATGTTTTTAACTTATTTAACCAATATGTATTCGGTATGGATGCATTTTAGGCAATTCGTTGTGGAGTCGTGAGCGACCGGACGCGAGTCACCCACCAACGTGACTCTTAGATAACCCGATTACTTGACCCGTTGTGGCTGGAGGTGAGCGTCAGCCCGACCAAAGGTCAGTTTCTTCCGTTAGCCCACGCGACCACCGTCGCTTGTGCTCGATCACGTCGGGGTTCGCGTGGGGCTGTTGTGGCTAGAGGTGAACAATAGATAGTCTTAGGTGTTGTTTGTTTTTTGCTCAGAAGCACTTCTACCTCTTTTGTCTGCGCCACGCAGACGCACGCATACATTTAGGGTCTGCAGATTGTTTGTTTTTGGAAGACCTTTCACTAAAAAAGGTCTTCATGACCTTTTCTTTGTGCAGACTTGTTCCAAAGTCTTATAAAGTCTTCTCCACTTCTCTTCTCCTCACCCACCACCCACCACCACCACCACCACCGTCCACCACCACCACGGTCCACCACCCACCACCACCACCATCGTCCACCACCACCACCCACCACCCACCACCACCACGGTCCACCACCCACCACCACTACCACGGTCCACCACCAACCACGGTCCACCACCACCGTCCAATACCACCACCTACCACCGTCTACCACCACCGTCCACCACCATCGTCCACCACCACCACGGTCCACCACCACCCACCACCACCACCGTCTACCACCACCACCAACCACGGTCCACCACCGTCCACCACCACCACCTACCACCGTTCACCACCACCACCGTCCACCACCACTGTCTACCACCAAACTGCTGTAAAAAATCAGTTTATTTAAATTTCAGTTTATTTCAGCAGCCTGCAGACATTAATAAACAAACAGTCTTCTTTTTGCAGACTGCAGACCTTTTGTCCACCTCTTTTTCTGCAGATGTCTGCATATGTGGTCCGCAGACTGCATACCTTTTCCTGCAGAAAAAAACAAACAGCACCTTATAGTTCAAACCATCTTTCCTTTGTTATTTTTATTTTATTTTTATCTTTTTTTTTGCGTTATCCCTAACCTACAACAACGCACCTAAGCATTTTACTTCAAAATACAAAGTGTTTTGAGGAATGACTTGAATTTTGGGGTCCTAAGAGCATTCACAACCCGTCCCCCATCCCCAACCATATAATTTAAGGAAAAATCATAGTTTTCTAAATTTGCCTCTCACCTTTTCAAATTCTCTCACATCCCATTCCCCATTCATAACCCCGAAAGTACCGTACTGAACCATTTCCGATACCAGTTCGGTATCCATTTTTTACGTTTTTCGGGATCGGTATTTTCGGTACCGGTATTCTTGGTTTTTTACCTTTAAATATCGTACCGTACCGAGGATTTTGCGTTTTTTTAATTGGTATTCAGTTCGTTGTCGTACCGGTATTTTTGTTTTTTTACCTTTGAATACTGTACTGTACCAATGATTTTTGATACCGGTACCTATTTTATTATTATTTTTTTTGTAATATTCAGGATCTATACTTTCGTGGCAGCAGTCTTGTATTCCCAAGAAATTTTAATAATTACTAAGAAATATTTGGATCACTGTGTAGGATTCTTTATCAGTCTCTAAGAGCATTCGTAGTAGCTTCCGCATATTTTCTCCATAATTACTCTAAAAACACTACTTTTTCTCACTTCTTTCAATTAAATAATATTTACTCTATACTTTTATCATTTCATTTTCTCTCTCCTCTACTCACAACCACTTTCAAAAATATTAAAAAACTATTGAGGATGAACAGTTCCATATCAAATATAGAGATGTACAGCAACTTCTCTATATCCTTCACTCACAACCATTTACTACCACATTTCAAAATATGGAGGTTTCTCTCAAATAAATATGCATAACCTACTGTGAATGCTCTAATGAAAAAAAAAATTACATGGCTAGTTCCCAATAAAGTTACTACTTACTGATGCTAGTTCCCAATAAAGTTAAGTGGTGTGTGAATCCTAACATGACGTCATGCTGATGTCAGGTGGTGTACTAATCCTAGATCCCTTTTTGTATAGTGATGCTTTAATGTTTGTAACTTATTTAACCAATATGCTCCTTAGACCATATGTAGTGGGGAAGGGAAAAAACATAAGACCCCTGATTCTGATTGGTTCATGTGACAGCCGAGTCAGCATTGGGCTTGAAGTGAAAATGAGATGCAGTGGTAGTGAGAAAAAAGGGGCGCTAGTTATATTTTATTAAAAAAAATTGATCTTCCACTCTCTTTCTCTCTACAAAATTTTTGACCGTTCAAACTCATTCACACGTGGCTCTATTTTGTTGGTTGGTAAGGTTGGTGTCTGGCGTTATCAACATAATGCTTGGGCTTCAAATTGATGCATAGCGCCCCACCGTAGTGGTGTGTGGGGCGTGAAAATGGTCATAAATGCTTGATTTTTTTTTTTGGTTTTGAGTTTTCGGTATTTTGGGTCTAGTTGTTCGGATTTTTAGTTGGGAAAAAGTGACTCAATTATGGGAGATGCAAAGTACCTCCCGCTCGAACCACTTTGGTCCGAGCTACGACTAAAAATCTCCTAATCAACATCTCCTCGAACCTTCCCTAAAGGGACAATACATCACCAAGTCGAACGAGTTGAGGTCCGAGCTCCCACCAAAGTCTATTTCCAATCATTTCCACATCAACATCCTCTAATGGGACTCACTCCTTAACTAACTAAGATAGCGACCGGTCCGAACAAGACCACATACTGACATAACATTTCACGAAAAGGTACATTGATCTCCTATAATGCTAACTAGCTCGTACCTCCATTTTTCCTCCAATTATTCTTAAAATCACCAAACATTTATTATCACGTCGGAGTGTGGTCACAAACCCCCCTCCAAATCTTCAAGAGGTTCAATTCCTCTTATCTCAAGTGTTGGTTTTTGAGTCTTCAATAAGTAACCCATTTAAGGTTAGGTTGGTCGGGTTTGGGGTTTTAGGGTATTCTCTGATTCGAGCTCAAATGACTTTAGGTTAGGATCGGGTTCCGATAAAAAAGAATATCCATTGGCAGATCATTTGAGCTATACAAGAGGGTCAAAATGGTCTTTAAACCAGTGACATGTTGATATTCCATCCTGAAAAGCATAGGGAGAAGAAAGACTATTCAAAATCATAACAATAAAATTAAAACCCAAATAAACAATTCATATTTTGAAATTAATATAATATACAGATCATCGGAACAAATCTCCGTCAAATCACTTCCAATCTTTTCCGATCAGTAACTGAATGGAAGCGATCAGGAAACAGGCAACGAAGCTTCGAGAACAAGTTGCCAGACAACAACAGGTAACTAACTTTCCTCTATTTCACCTCTGATTCACTTCAATTCCCTTCATATCAATATTATTATTATTATTATTATTATTATTATTATTATTATTAATATTCTTCACCAACACTTTATTTACCTAAGATCTATCCAATTACTGTATTTAGTTCCATTAAATCTACCTACACCTATGCATAACTAGGACTAGAGGCTGATGCTTGTTAGAACGTTGGATCAAATTATCCTACTGGATTAGGTTAATCTAGATGAAACTGCATCGGTGTATGATTCGATAGGTTACACATAGGCTGAAATGCTTGATCCAATAGCTATGAACTTTGTAAGTTGTAACATTGGTGATTACTGTTTTGAAACAACTATCTGTACATTTCATTTCATGTTTATAGGACCTGGATAGTTTTATTTTATAATCTATCAGCATTTGATGGTTACTTTTTATCTTCGAAACTACTTATGTTATGTCAAATAGTCCTAATGTTCATGTAGATTACACATACGCTGAAATGCTTGATCCGACGACTATGAACTTTGTGCCATTGTTGTTTACTGTTTAGTAACAACTATCTACACATTTCATGTTTATATGGCCTGAGTAGTTTTATAGTTTATTAGCGTTTGACGGGTAATTTTTATTTTTTTAAATAAAATGTGTTTTGTGAAATAGTCCTAATGGTTGTGGTGTTAACCGTGTTATATTAATAGAAGCTATAGCTGGCCACAAATGTTGATTTACTTTTTTTGTTTTATTACTTGTTTCGAGAAGGACGTGGTATTAGAAATTTTGCTATGGGAAGCTTTGTAAGTTGTAACATTAATATGATTGCAGATGGATATACATGATAGTTTTTTGAGTTGGATTAGTGATTAGAAGAAGCATCTTTGATTATTATTTGTGGGTGATTTGGAGCCTCATGTGGATTAGGTGTAATTTATTTAGGCACAAGATTGCATTTGTAGGCATAACTCAAGAACCTGAAAATGTGTGGAACATACTGTGGCATGTATTACCCAATCGGACGACTCAAAGTGGCCTTATCTTGAATCTATTGAAGGCCCCTATTGAAACTATATATTGCTTCCAAGTACCAAAATGAACATGCTTGGTTGGGCACAGTTAACAACAACACCTAACATAAATGACTAATAAAATGCATTTGCTAGGATGATAGGATCTCTTGGTCATCTAGTTTGAACCTTTTTCCTGTCCTTACCGCAATCAAAGATGTTGTATATTTAATCTAAAATTTTCATTTCTGAATCACCATATTACTGAACATACCCTTTCTCGCCAACTTATAAGCCTTCTTAGTTCTTTCGCACACCTTGTATATGGTTTCCAAAAGATTTTAAGCTGACAAAAAATGTGATTCGGTAGAACTTGGTTGACAACACTACTAAATTATGTGCAACTGCTTTTGAAATTTTACAAGTGATGAATTGGCATTTTGCTTCAACAATGTTAATGCCAGACTCAAAGCCAGGAAAATGCCTCTTGTGGCCCAATAAACCTAATTATTAATCGTTAACATTATGTCCAGGTGTACAAGGTACATATAACATATTTAATCAACTTCAATTCTTAAGACGAGCCTTCATGCCTTGCAAGACTAACACATAAGAAACCAATAATTGAGAAATGTTGTTTGTGTCTCTAGTTTTAGTAATATCATATGTTCCATTGTGCGTTGGTTCTGTTATAGATAAAACAGTTAATGTAATCGCATAGCAAATGTTAATATACATACACTCATTGACATATATACATAAATGTATGTATAAATACATTCATTGACACATGTGTGTGTGCATGTTTATTTTATTAAAGTTTTGATTGGTTGATTGTGCGGTTAAGCCTTCGCTTAAAGGTCTAAGGCCTGGAGGCCCCTCTAAAACCAAAGCTAAGTACCTAACTACCTAAGTTAGTGCTTGTTAGAACAATTGTGTTTGTTAACATTTGATCTTACAAGTCTAGTATATTGTAGCAGAATGGTAAATTGGATGGTTCTTGGGGCAATATGAAAGAGTGGTCCGAGTGGATTAACATGTCCATATTATAATATGATTCTGTTTCCTCTCATTTAGTAATTAAGTTATAGACTAACCAATCAACAATTTAACATTAATAACGTAAGCTAACCATTAAAAGACAATGACATTAAGAACAATAACCATTTGCATTTTCTTAACATTATTCAGTTAACTTTTAGTGAACAAAAAAGTATTAACCATCGACATATGATCAACCTCAAGCTCCTAAATACTATATAGAAGCTCATGGTTACCAAGTAGCTTAACATGCTCAGAAACTGTATTCTTAGTTACTAATTTGATATTATACTACATAATCACAATGCACGAGACAATATAAATTTATTTCAATTTCAGGCGGTTTTCAAGCAGTTTGGTGGTGGAGGTTATGGAGGTTCAGATAATATGGTGACTGATGAAGCAGAGCTCATGCTTCACCAGAAACTCGAGAGGCTATACATATCTACACGTGCTGCCAAGGTTGCTTCCCTCACGTATTTGTGGTGTATGTTTCATATATGAAGTATAATTATGTACAATAACAGTTTTAGAGGCCTATTTTTAAGTTACATGATCACAATCAATAGTTGTGAGTATAAATCACCATAACTATTAATATTTTTCCTGAAGATGAAATTAAAAGATTTTACATTTTATCATTGCAATCTGCTGAGTTTTTACTTTTCAGCATTTTCAAAGAGACATTGTTCGTGGCGTTGAAGGATATATAGTCACTGGTTCCAAACAAGTGGAAATAGGCAAGTTTGTGATACTTCATGGTTTTGGCTTAATTTCAAGGAATAAGCATAGTTTAAGATTTTATGAATGTAATCTTTTCACAGGAACTAAGTTGTCAGAAGATAGCAGAAAATATGGTACTGAGAATACATGCACTAGTGGAAGTACGCTATCAAGAGCTGCAGTCAACTTTTCACGAGCCCGTGCCCAGATGGAAAAGGAACGAGGAAATCTACTGAAATCTTTTGGGACACAGGTTGGGAGAAATTTTTTATCTTCTCTCCTACAAGAGATTATTATTTCATTGCTCCTTTTACAGTTGTACTTCCAAATTGTGTAGGTTGCTGAGCCATTAAGAGCAATGGTAATGGGAGCTCCCCTTGAAGATGCTAGACACCTTGCTCAGCGATATGACAGAATGCGACAAGAAGCAGAAGCACAGGTTTCAATTTGTAAATTAAAATCTTTAGAATTCAATTTTTGTTCAATATTTTTGTTCATTATTTAATATTGAAACTTGATAGGTTATTGAAGTTTCTAAGCGACAAGCAAAAGTGATAGATGGAAGTGGAAACCCTGACCTATTTTCAAGACTTGAAGCAGCGGAAGCAAAATTGCAAGATTTGAAGTCCAACATGGCAGTGTTGGGAAAGGAAGCTGCATCAGCAATGGCTGCAGTTGAAGCTCAACAGCAAAATATGACATTGCAAAGACTTATTTCCATGGTAAAACATTTCCACTTAATGCTTTATGTAAATTTCACATGTTATGATATGTTATATGAAACAAGGATTTTGATAGATTGAATCAGAACGTGCTTACCACCAGAAGGTTATTCAGATTCTTGATCATCTTGAAGGGGAGGTACGCAGTTCACCCTTTGCATCTGCACATCTTTTTTCCTATAAATTTGGCATCTAAGGCAATTATATATGTATTCTGGATCCTTATACATGAGTGTGTAGTTAGAGGGTAAAAAGTAGTTGCAATGTTGCCTATGCCTTCCTCTGTTCATCCCAAGCAATTTAACAAACCTAAGCCTGACAGCATTAACCTTATTACAATTAACTGCCTAACTCGTAATTTTCTTGCATGCATTTAGAAATTTAGATCGATCAAAAGTAGATTGGAGCGTAATTCCTGGTTGTGATATCTGAAGGATAATGATATTCTCATGTAATTGTGACTTTGTGAATTAAAGAGAAGTAGGTTAGTGACAGAAAACTGGCAGGAAGTGAGTAGAGTGGTTTAATTCATGAGTTGAACAGTTATTAAAGTTAACTGGAGAGCAAGTGTTTTGCAACTAGACTATATTTATTATATAACAAAATAGGAAACAAACTTGTGTATCAAGATGCTTTGGGGCCTTTGGGCTAGGACCAAAATGACCTGAAAGTTGGTGGAACATGGTCCAAACATTTTCTAGATCAATCTAATACCTAAAGTAGCTGGTAGGTTGCTCACACAAAGACTGAGTGCCATATGTCTGGTTAGAATACCTAGTGCTCATAGGTATGACCCCCATAGGCTGGCACTCTTTGTCAAGCAAATAGTTAATAATGTATGGATTGAAGTTCTGGTTTTAAGAGTGTGGATCGTTGGTGTCTTTCTTTTCTATCCATGGTATGGCAATTTAACATGTTCAGGAGGTGAATGCAATGCTAATTTTAGTTTTCAGTTATAGTTAAAAAAAAAATCCTAGTGACCTGTCTAGAGTGTTATATTTGGTGTAGAAAATAGAAATCTATTCCCATCCATCTATTATTAAACCCATACCCAAAACCTGGGTTTTAAAAAGCGCGCCTGAGGCGCGCCTAGGCGCAAGGTGCATCAAGGCGCAGCCTAGGGCGCCTCAGGGCTTTGCGCCTATCCTTTTTCCCAAAGGCGCGCGCCTCAGGCACTTTTTTGTCAAATTTCAGGCGTTTTTTTGCCTGAGGCGCGCGCCTCATGTATTTTGGGTATTTTTTATGCATAAAAATGTTGTACCTTGGTGTTTTTGGCTTGTACATATAGGTAAAATCACATAAAAACCTTATTTATAGCTATATTTTGGGTAAATGAAGCTAAAAACTCATGGAATATATATGGGATATATAAAAAAAATTATATAATTAGTGTGCGCTTCGGGTACGAAAATCCCACGCTTTTTGCGCTTTGCGCTTCGCGCGATGCGCTTAGACCTCGTCGCTTTTGTGCGCCTAGTGCTTTTTAAAACCAAGCCCAAAACGATTCCTAGTTACAAACCAAACACCCCCTAAGTCTTAATTTCCCCACTCTCTAGTTATGTATCTGGTGTGTGGATCTTACTTGGTAAAAGTCTATCCTATGTGAGTAGTGTTTTTGTTTCTAAGCATATGTTTCCTATGTTCATTAGTTTTTACCACTTCTGACACAATCCGAACTCCAAAAGCTTGATATAAGATTTTTGCTTTCAGCTTGTAATCAATCATGTTTAATGACATCGTTTGTAAATTATTAGATGGCATCGGAGCGCCAACGAATCGAAGCAGCTCCTCCTCCAATGATGGAATCAGCTCCACCTCCACCCCCGCCCCCACCATACGAAGAAGTTAATGCTAAAAACACGCCTGCGCCTACTGCTCCAATGCAAAATGGTTCCAATTATGATGTGGATTACTTTTTAGGAGAGGTATGTTTTTTGTTCATGTGTACCTTTTTAACCAACTTATATATCGGTTTCATTACTAAATCGTTTTTAAAATGCAGGCTATGTTCACATATAATGCGGTCTCTGACGTGGAGCTCAGTTTATCATCTGGTGATTATGTTGTTATCAGAAAGGTATGCAGCTCATATATATTTTGTATTATTGTGATTATTATTTTAATTTTTGTATTGTTAATGTTTACAGGTGTCAAATAATGGTTGGGCAGAAGGTGAGTGCAAAGGGAGAGCAGGATGGTTTCCGTTTGAATACATTGAAAGACGTGAGCGTGTTCTTGCAAGCAAGGTTACTCAAGTGTTTTAGGGTATGTTCCGTCTCTAATTTGGTTATCTGTTTGTATGTATTTTTGGACTTTGGATGTAAAAAGATGACTTGTTTTTGTTCTCACAAGACATCCTTGTCTGCCCTTGTTCTGATTCTTTGATGTTGTCGGAGCTTCAACTTATATAAACTTTTGTATGTATGTATTGTGATGTTCATTTTTTTGTATCCATTTCCTTTCCCATTGGTTTGACAAACATCCACGTTGCTTAGCGTGAGGAGACATTCCTTTCATATCGTCTAACCTCCTTCAATCCTGTAATGACGTAATTTTTACTATGAACGCACAAGAAAACCGGCAAAACTCTTTTCAAATAACATATAACTTTTTTTTAGTTTTTTTTTTTCTAAATAAATAATACATTTACAATCTAAATCAAACTATTTTTATTAATTCAAATAATAATATATACCTTTTTATTATAAAAAAAAACACACACAATATAAAATAAATCTAGTGACCTTATCGTGTTTACCTAGATGATACTTTTGTATATGACAATGTTAGAACTTATGAATGATCATGTAACGACATACAAATGATTAATCAATTGAAAGACATAATTAAATCTTATTCTCATTTGGTGGATTAACCTATGAACGCGTATTTATAGAAAAAGCGAAAAGTTTAACAATATGAACTGATTCACATCTAAGTAATATTATCATACGGGTTTATGGGCTACGTTACACTATGATTCCTTGTATAAATTACTTTTTCAACGGTAAATATAAATTACTTTTCTCGTGATAATATATAGGCTAAGCGGATTAAAGTAATACGGACACATGTGATACAATGATAAACGTGAATTTATAAAGTTAGTGGCTTAGTGGGTGTTTGGCTCTCTATTTTGGCCCCTCCTTTTGACTTATTAACTTGTTAAGAGGTTAATAAGGAGAATCATAGTGCTTGTGTAATGATTTGAAAATGAGTTTTTGTGTTTTGAAAAGGAGAAAATGATAAGTTGGTTGTGACTTTTTTATTAAGGAAAATAGAAGATAGAAAAGGAGAAAACTTAGTTGGTTACCCCATGCCATTATTAATTGATGGAGGTCATGTACAAACCAATTTTGATACAAAGCAAACTAATGTTTTGACATGTTCTACAAATAGAGTCGGGTCGAAACCCATTTCAAGAAACGAGACTAGGAAATGGTATACAAACTGACAGGTTAGGTTAGGTCGGGTCTTGCCATTAGGGTTGGTGGCCCAATGGTAGAAGCATCTAAGTCGGGGAGGTCATTAGTTCAAATCTCACAAGGAGTAAAAATTTGCCGTTTCATAAAAAGGGGTTAAGTCGAGTCCTAACCAGTCTGGGCCGAACCTGTTTTATTCTGTAAAGTGGGTCGAGTCGAAACCATGTTTTATTAAATTCACCATTACTTTTGAGTGGAAGATGGACTCAAAACAGGCTTGGTCCAGATAATTTTGGTTTGGGCTAGAAGCCCATGGTTGTGAATACAATATTAAACAAACCCTACCCTATCATTTCACATCTCTATCTATCGCCGAATCAATCTTCCTTCCTTCAACATCTTTGCTTTCAGGTGCGATTTTCATTCATTTTATGCATTATTATTATTATTATTATTATCTGCTTCTGCTCCGCTATTGTTAGTATCTGCTGATACTGATGGTGAAACAGCTCTGTTGTTGTTTTAGATACTGTTTGTCTTTTTATTATTATTATTATTATTATTATTATTATTTTGTGGTAACCAACTGTAAGATGAAATTATCCTATCAGAAACATGTTAGATGGATTTTATGTTTCAGATTTATAAATAATTCAATACATACATATAGAAATGTTTAATTGACAATTGACATTCATTTGGAAGTAGAACGTGTAATGGATGTTTGATTGATTTTTTTTGAAAGAAAAGGTAAACATGATATAAATATATATTTTTTATATTTTATAGTTGATTGATATGGAACATATTTGTAGATTTTATCTGATTTGTCTTTTTTTTTTTATACTTAAAGTGAGAAATAGGAAGTTAATTTGTGGCTATGTATGTGCTTGTTTGATGTTATTTTGGACAAAAAGATTGTAAAAATGTTTGCTTTATTATCTATGAGATTATTTTTAACTTTTAAAACTTTTTTAGTGATCCTTGATTATAATTATTTGAGTTGAATCTTGATATTAAATTTCAGCATCTGTGTTCTTTGTCTTCTAAAGCCTGCTGACCAATATGGCGTCTCAATTGAGCAAAAAGCGAAAGGTTAGTCTTGTTAATCACTATGCCAGGTTTTATTTTTTATTTTTTTTTATGTTTGTGTATTTACATGGATTGTATTTTAATTTGTTTTATGCATCTCAGTTTGTAGCTGATGGCGTGTTCTTTGCCGAGTTGAATGAGGTCCTAACCAGGGAACTTGCTGAGGATGGGTACTCTGGTGTCGAAGTCAGGGTTACACCTATGCGTACGGAGATTATAATCCGAGCTACCCGTACCCAAAACGTTCTTGGTAATAAATCATTTTTTAGCGTTTGTAACCCGATTTGAATTGTCACTTGACATTATAACCATTTGGAACCTGGTTATGCAGGTGAGAAGGGAAGGAGAATCAGGGAGCTGACATCACTTGTTCAGAAGAGATTTAAGTTCCCCGAAAACAGCGTCGAGCTTTATGCTGAAAGGGTTAACAACAGAGGCCTTTGTGCCATTGCTCAGGCTGAGTCTTTGCGTTACAAGCTTCTTGGAGGCCTTGCTGTTCGCAGGTTCGAAACCTTATTGTTCCTTTTTCCTCCTACAAATTAACACTTTATAGCTCTAATAAAGCAGTAGAGCTTGATTAGTCTATCAACTGATGGTCTTTTGTTCTGTTTTCAGGGCTTGCTATGGTGTTTTAAGGTTTGTTATGGAGAATGGAGCTAAAGGGTGTGAGGTATGTTAACATATGGTTATTTTTGTGTTGTTTTTTATGGCAAACTGTTTGTAACCACTGTTAGTTCACTACCCTCAGGTGATTGTTAGCGGAAAGCTTAGGGCTCAGCGTGCAAAATCAATGAAGTTCAAGGATGGATACATGGTATCATCTGGTCAACCAGTGAAGGAGTACATTGACTCTGCTGTCAGACACGTGCTTCTTAGACAGGTTATCTCGTGTTCACACTTGAGTAAATGAGCGTTTTAGATGTTTTCTTCGTACACATCTTTCAATAACTGAAATTTATGTAAAACAAACAGGGTGTTCTTGGTATCAAAGTTAAGATCATGCTTGACTGGGACCCAACAGGCAAGCTTGGGCCAAAGACACCGTTACCTGATAATGTTGTAATTCACATGCCAAAGGATGATGTGGTTGCGCTCCCACCTAAAGAAGTCGAGGAATATAGACCTCCACTTGTGCTTGGTGACGAGCCCTTGCCCATGCCAGTACCTGTCTAAATCTATGGTGATCCAAAGACTTCCGATGGTTTGGAAGATAAATTTTGGATATATTGTTGCGTTTGCTTAAACACCACCTTTATATTCTTCACTACTATAAGAGTGTAAGGTTACTTTTAATTTTAGAACTAGTGCAATCAAGTTTTGTTAATTTGCAGTGACGATGTAAGGTTCTCTTTTGAGTTCCAATGGGTATTTTATTTTATTTAATTTGGATTGGGATTATATCACAATAGCATCATGGTTTTGCATCCTTTGCTATATCAGCCGATTTATTCAACGGTTTTAAACGTAAAATGATATGGTTTCCATGTGATTCTTTTCTTTCAACTTTCGTTTCTGGCGTAATTTGCGTGTGGGTGTGCTTGTCTACATATGTATGGGGCTACCAGTTTTGTTGAAACGGCGTAGTGAAAGCGCGTTTGGATCAGAATATAAGTAATTGTTGTATCATGCAAAATGATGGTAATATTGGTTGTATTGTTCATATTGTTGGATGAATGGATGTCGTTCAGTTGAGTGTAATCTTTTCCACTACAGTGCATCAAGCATTGACAAAACAAACAAGGACATTAATGGTTATGTTATGCAACTTGAAGACGCGCTTAGGCCAACTCAAGAAACATTGATTGGCGTTTTGAAGTCTTTGAATCATTTCATGCAAAAGGCTGAAAACAAAAGAAAGCCGTAATCTTGTTGGAAAATCTACTAGATTTGAGGGAGTAAAGAACTGACAATGATCAAGTTCAACTCTTGTTTTCCCCTTAACTCATAAACACTAAGAGCTTACCAGTAGTAAGCTTAACATCATAGCGATCACACTTCCAAATATTCATAAGAGGATAGCCCATAGCTTGAAGCATGTCAATTACTAAGAATGGATTTAAATAAAATTGACATTTATAGATTTCATTTGAATCAACCATGACTTCAACGGCGAACCAAGATTTCTCCAAGAGATATTTTGTGTTTTTTATGTTGTAGCTTTAGCGCTTTAGTTTGTTGTCATGAAGAAATATTATGGTTTTATCTCAGTAACATGGTTGTTAAAACTTGTAAAGTTCAAAGTATATCTTATTGATATGATCATAATTTTGTAAGCGTTTGGTTTTAGTTTTCATCTTTGTCAAGCGGATTGGGTATTTGGGTTATGCATAAAGTCGTTTAACTCAACTCAACTTATTTGGCAAGAGAGGCCTAGCTGCCAAATTTGAGTAAGCCTAATATTAACTTTAGTGAACATGATTAGGCCTGTAAACAAATCGAACGTTCATGAACCGTTTGACGAGAAGTTCGTTTATGTTCGTTTAATTAAACTCTACTTTATTTTTATTATTTATTTCCCTTTGGTTAAGTAACCTTAATTCATATCATATTATATACAATATATTTGATATGTTCTAAAATTTAATCCTAACCCTAACATTCTAAACATATCAGCCGCTCTTCACACTTTACAGCCTCACCTCATTTCTTCTCCACACTCCGCAACCCTACTCATTTAGATTTTGTTTTGGTTGGATTGTGATTTGGTTGATTTGTTTGTTCGTTTATGTTTATGAACTGTTTGTTTAGGTTTTAAATGAACGAACATAAACTAACACGAACACGACAAATTTCTTAATGAACGGACACGAACACAAAAACATGTTCGATTATGTGTTCGTGTTCGTTCGGTTTGTTTACTGGCTTAAACATGATCATGATACCATAGAAATTTTGATCCTATCTACTAATCCGCTTTTCACTCGATCTGATCGCCAGTAAAAGATCAAAAACTATCATCAAAGGTAGATTAATCCGACCATTACCAGGCTACATACGTTTCTGCATGATATGATGATATACATCAACTGCATTATAAATCCAAAGCAACATAAATTCAATTAAACTGTAAAAAGTATGATTACAGCAACAAAAAATCAAAAGCAAACTCAGCAAAAAAAACACAACCAAAATTTATCTTTTCTAACATGATAAGTCTATGAAAAACATAGATTTTTAATCCGATGCTGTCACCAACGAAAACTGGCATGGGCAAAGTCAAGGAAGTCTTTGGATCACCAGAATCTCTAATTTTGTGTTGTTACCGAGTGGATTTAGACGGGTACTGGCATGGGCAACGGCTCATCACCAAGCACAAGTGGCGGTCTGTATTCCTCGACTTCTTTAGGTGGGAGTGCAACCACATCATCCTTTGGCATGTGAATCACAACATTATCAGGTAACGGTGTCTTGGGTCCAAGCTTGCCTGTTGGGTCCCAGTCAAGCATGATCTTAACCTTGATACCAAGAACACCCTGTTTGTTTTTCACAAATTTCAGTTATTTCTAAAAAATGTATACACGAAAACATCTAAAACGCTAGAAATCATTTATGCAAGTGTGAACAAGGGGTAACCTGTCTAAGAAGCACGTGTCTGACAGCAGAGTCGATATACTCCTTCACTGGTTGACCAGATGAAACCATGTATCCATCCTTGAATTTCATTGACTTTGCGCGCTGAGCTCTAAGCTTTCCACTAACAATCACCTGAGAGTAGCAAACAAACACTGTTAACATATGTAACAAACTGCCATTATAAACAACAGAACGGTAACAACTTACCTCACACCCTTTAGCTCCATTCTCCATAACAAACCTAAGAACACCGTAGCATGCCCTGAAAAACAAGCCAACAGACCGACTATCAGTTGATAAAAACTTATCATGGTCAATCTACTTTATTACAATAACGATGGATTAGCGGATGCTTAGTAAGAATAAAAAGAAACAAAAAAAGATTAAAAAACCTGCGAACAGCAAGGCCTCCAAGAAGCTTGTAACGCAAAGACTCAGCCTGAGCAATGGCACAGAGACCTCTGTTGTTAACCCTTTCGGCGTAAAGCTCGACACTGTTTTCGGGGAACTTAAACCGCTTCTGAACAAGTGAAGTCAGCTCCCTGATTCTCCTTCCCTTCTCACCTGCATAATCAAATTTATTAATATCCATTAACCAAAAGGTTATAACAATGCCAATTCAAATCAAGTTATAAACATTAAAACATGATTAGAAATATACCAAGAACGTTTTGGGTACGCGTAGCTCGGATTATAATCTCGGTACGCATAGGGGTAACCCTAACTTCAACGCCAGAGTATCCATCCTCTGCAAGCTCCCTAGTGAGTACCTCATTCAACTCGGCAAAGAACACGCCATCCGCTACAAACTGACGCCAAAATAGCAAAAAAAGTTACATTATGGTGGATTTAAAAATATAAACATAATATTAACTTGCAATTAACTAAATATAAATAAATTATAATGTAAACCTTTCGCTTTTTGCTGAGTTGAGTTGCCATGTTGTCAGTAGTGTATAAACTTTAATAAACACTGAACCTAAAAATAATATCAAAAGATACAATACAATCAAGCATCATATTATTAAAAAAAAAAAAAAAAAAAAAAAAAAAAAAAAAAAAAAAAAAACCCTATTGAGATATAAGGCCTGAAAATCTTTACTATCAAATAATTAATCAAAAAAAATAGCACATTGTCATAAAGTGGTGAACTTATATACAAAACAATATGATTATATAAAGTTACAGAACAATCAAAATACAATTATTCTATTCAGTATACATAATTATGTGCTTAATACTTAGATTGAAATCAATAATCAAAACATTATGTCCGTACAATTGGCGGTAATGACGAAAATAACCTGAAAGGAAGAGGATGAAAAAAACCCTAACCTGAAAGGAAGAGGAAGAAGCAGGACGATTAGGCGGTGTAGACTGTAGAGGTGATAATAATTAGGGTTTAGTTTTGTATTGGTGTAATGGGCTTATGGTATGGTCTGGGCTGGGCTGAAGTTAGGTGGGTCTTTCTTATTTCTTAACCTTTTTTGGGCTCATATTATAAGTTAGGGTTGTAAATGTAACTATTGGTGTGTCGGTGTGAATGTGTGATATTGTGATTGGGCTTGTAACCAACACATCATCATCATCATCATACTCAGTTAATCCCACTTTAGCAAAGCTAAGATAGGGTCTGAGGAGGGTAAGATGTAGATAACCTTACCTCTACCCCTAAGAATAGAGGGGCTGCTTCCAGTGAGACCTCCTGCTCGGTGTGGTTTGGTATCAAGCCTTGGACATAAGGCACAGAACACTTAGCAACCGGGACAAACCCGATCAGTGCATCAATGTACCCCTTTGTCTTTTGGCTATCCACGCCACCACATGATGCATGATTAACCGCCTGTCGTTTTTAACGTTATTTTGACGAAATTAGTAAAATAACGTTAAAACTAGTGTAACTTTACTTCCCCCCCCCCCCCCCCCAAGGGCCACACATATATATTATATGCGCACACCATAACTGGGGCGTTGCTTGTAACCAACATAAATTAACTATTTCTTGAATAGAAGGGCAAGTGGTCTAGTGTTATCAAGGTGTGTTAAAGATGGTGTTGGTTTTTTATGTGGTTAAGGGTTCATGTCTTAAGATGGACAAAAAATGTAAATTTAGTATTAGAATTAGAGAGTGTATGAATTAGTTTAAAAAAATTGTATCTATTTTGTATTGGTTTATAACATAGTTTGTCTTAAATTGAATTGTAGACCGTATACGTATATGAGGTCTTGTGTTTGGGTTTACATCGGGTGAGATCCAGCCATAATGTGCCTCTTATTGTTGCAGCTCCATCTCAGATTCGAGAAAGGCTAGATTTGATTCATGCGGTTTCAACCCAACCCTGACAAGTGGGCATCTTTTTATATTCAAATGTATAAACTTAAATTAGAATCGTTATTTAAGAAATATAAAACCCGAAAATAAAGCAGCTTGTTCAAACTATGTCCATTTGATCTAACTCTTACTCGATTTGTCACACCATGAGCCCACCTAGCACCAATTCACAACATGCACGTCATGCCTTCACGGGGTTAGGTAATGACTACATCCCGTGTAAAAGTTATGCGTCGATTATTCCACGAAAATGTCAACGATTCATATTTTCTTGATTATTATATTTCTTAATTTATTTAAGCATCTCAATTGGCTATTGAGTAATTACGTGTACCCGTTCACATTTTTGAAAAATCCAAATGCATAGTGTTGTTCGACTTTCTTAAAATATTCATGTATAAATTTTATTAAAACCTAAATTGGTTTCACTATAAAACGATAAAGTATTCTTCAGTCTTGTATATAACTCTAGCACGTACTTATACAGTTACTTTGATGAAACATATTACCGCTTCAACTACCAAATGAACACGACTACACGAGGTGTAGACCGTAGATATTTTAACTTAGACTATTGGGTATGGAGACGGGGGTGGGGGCGGTGTTGAGACGGGAGAAGGTGATTGGTGGTTCACGCTGATTAGTGCGTCCCTCGCGTTCTTGGGGAGACGGGGAAGAAGGGGGACGGGGGAGAAGGATGGGACGAGGGGTTGCCCCGTCTGTGCACCCATCGGCCTTATTTTGTTTCTTATTCCCTTTTTCAAACAACCAAGATCATATTTTGTGTATTTTATATTTAAAAGTTACTTTTAGATGTTTTGTTTTAGTCAGTTAAAAAAAAAAAAGATGTTTTATTTTAGTCTAAGTACGGTTTTAATTACAAAATCTTAACAAAAAAAATATCATTATCCTATATGTTTAATTTGCAACTTTGATGAATAGTTCCTGCCTCATTTTTAGAAAGTATTTAAATGTTAACGGTTTTAAAGTTGAGGAGGAAAACTTTTATATAGGTCTTTGCTAAACAAGCTTGATAATTGTTTTGTTACACATTTGGACTAACTCTATATTTAATTACCGGTTATTTGTAATCATTATTTATTTTTTGTATATAAAAGAGTTATGGGTTAGATTGGGTCAGGGTGTGTAAGTTTGCCTCTTTAAAATAAAAAATTAAGGTTGGAACAAAACTTTTACTTGAAATTATGATGAAAATTAGATTCCAGGTATTTGAAATGGTTTTAGTAAAGTAATGAAACTCAGTATTTTCTTTGCAATTCTATTGACTCACTTTATGTGTTTTGTTAGCCTTTGATGTTTGGAGTGTCATGTTGATTTTTGGAATGAGTCGCCTCAAAGTATGCGTTCAACGAAATGTTAAGTATGTGCTTTTCTGTTACATGTTTCGCTTTGGCTCTGGCATTTGTTATATTGTAATGATTGTTCCGTCGCGTTGTCTATTGGGTGTTTGATTATGTATTTTGTTGTCTTTTACAATACGCATTTGGTTTGTAATGAGTTGAGGTGATCAACATGAGTCGTGAGTGGCAACAATAACGAATAATATTCAGTTAGAACATTCACACAAATAAAAAATTGAAAAAAATATGATGGGCGAGTTCTGTAATTTTGAGTTCCGTTGTACTCTGTCCTAGAGCTGATTATAGTATCTCATTGTATTTAATTGTTGGTTATTGTTTTGTGCAGGGGTCATCGTATGCGGTAGATCTTGCGGAACCAAAGGTAGTAGTCTGTTATGTTATTGTTTCGGGAATTGAATCAGGTTGTTTTTTTATTAATGTTAGTTTCTCAATAGTTTATACTTTGCAAAGAGTTGTTATATAGTCTATACATTGTTTGATATTATCTGACCATGGGCAGGGCAGGCAAAGAGTAGTTTCAATTGTTACGTGATTAATGTTAGGTCGGTCACATCAGTTAGTTTTAGTAAAGTTATACAGGCCATTATAATCATTTCATATAACACCTTATGTGATCCTATAATTTGTGTGTGTGCTGCTTATACTCTTGCTGCAGTGTCAAATAAAACAAAATATTCATAGATAATTTGTAGACATGTTGGTTTAAGGATTTGAAACAACTATAAAGATATCTTTAGTGCCTGGTCCGCTATTTTTGTATTAACGAAATGTTGAATCTGAAATTCAAGCGCATATATGTTGTATATATATTTCGATGTTTTGAGTGAGAAAAAAGTGTGAAGTAATGTTTGCACCTTTTGTTGTTGTAAGTTAATTTCACGCATTGTTTTCCTTTGCATGTTTGTTTTGAGGTTTAAATGGTTACAATAATGTGTATCAGTGTATCAGATGTGCGTATAGTTTTCAACATTCCTGTTGTGCAAGTCTTTGTACCAAACGTTTTTCAAAAACACTCTGTTTATGTGACTTAAGTTAATTTAACACATTGCCTTCCTAAGCATGTTTGTTTTAAAGTTTTATTGGTTACAACAATGTGTATCACATTCACTTCTGAATAAAGTTTTCAACATTCCTGTTACGCTACGAAATGTTTTCCTTTAGACTTAAAGATTTATGATGTGAGTCAATAAAGGAAACTTTGATATTATTTGTTTGTAGGAAAACATTAGTGGTTGTTCCACTTTCTAATCTGTGTGGTCGTTTTTTTGTCCCGTAAAATGTAGATTACACAGACTGTTTGTCTTTGCTGGATGCAGGTTAGCTTTTCTTTCGTTTTGGGATGATTCATGAAGATTGATTATTGTTTGTTGTTTAGTTTATTTCAAAAAGTTATTAACAATTTGTTCCTTTATGATTAGTCCAGTGTCTTCAGTATGGTTTGTTTACGCGTTTTAAAATTTATTTTTATGTAGCCTCCTAAAAGGCGTCGCGTACTACCTTCCTCATTTGAGGTTGGTTCTTCGTCGCGGGCAGAGGCAACTTCTTCGTCTACCACTGTATTACAGAGAACACGCAGGCAGACGATATTGCGTTCTAGAGCAGTGCGTGATGGTGGAGTTGCTTCTACTTTAGCTTCTAACTTCGCTAAATACTGTTATGTTTTGTTTCTACCTATCGCGGCATGCGCAACATGTTTATCGTATATTTTAAACATCTAACTCAAAGGTCCGATGTATGACCGCTTTTTTGACCAGCCTGCAACTTGACAGTTGCGCAACTCTATTCGCTCTCTTTGTTACTAATGTATGGTTGTTAGTAATGTATTAATGTTTTTTTCCATGCTTTTTTATCACTTTCTCAATTCGTTCACAAACATGTTAAAAAGGTTACTCCGAATCCCACTAGTTTGTAATTAAAAAATGATGTGATATAAAGTTTCATCTTATGTGTAAAAAAGACATTTTCACCACCATGATGTGATGAGATGTGAAAACTAATGTGACACTGTGGTGTTTAACTTGTTAAACTACGTTACCTGCTGGTTGAATAACCGAGTTGAGCTAGTAAGAGTCTGGAAAGACATTTCGGCTGCTGAAAGATTACTTTCTGATGTGGGTCTTTCGCTGCATAACAGTTTGAAGGTTAAGGTGGGCGATGGGTCGAAAACTCGGGCTCTCAATGTTCCGCTGAAAGATAGGTTACCGGTTTTATATCGAATGGCTGCGCTTAAAGACGGTTCTGTTGCGGACCATTCTGTTTTAGTTAATGGTACACGGGAATGGTGTTTACAATGGAGCGCTGCGGCTGGTCAGCCTGATTCTGCTGATCTGCAGACTGCAGCTGCTGCTGACTGTTTTAAATGGCCACTGCAGTGGGCCTCTAATCCGGATGCTGAGTTTTCGGTCAGATGGGTCAGAAAGGAATGGCATCAGCAGCAAGGTGCTCAGGTTCAGGAGGATCTTATTTATAATTGCAACTATTGGGCGCCAAGTAAAGATAACTATTTGACATGGAGGGTTCTTCTCGATAGAGTCGCGACTAAGGCGAACCTTGTATACAGAAGGGTGGGGCTGCAGAACTCGCTCTGTGATAGATGCGGATGTAACGTGGAAGACGTCGACCATTTGTTTCTTAACTGCCTTTGGGCGAGGAGCATTTGGTGGCAAGTTTTGGTGTGGATGAGAATACCTTTCCGTTGGATGTGGGCTCGAAGATATGGAAGAAAACGGTTGGTGCGGTGGTTGTGGCAACTGTTTCAAGATTATGGCATGCGCGTAACTCGAAAGTGTTTGATTCTGTTTTCATTCCTACTACTAAATCCGTGGACCTCATCAAAGAAGACGTGTACGCTTGGATTGCTAATCGCTCGAAGAGTATTGTTCCAAGTTGGGAGAAGTGGGCCGATTTTGATATTTATGAAATGTTGTAAGTTCTTTTTTGTTGTTTCTTGCTGATTGCGGTTGTACGTTTGTTGACACCTTCTTGGTGGGCCTTTATATCAATATATAAAGTCGTGAGAGAGACTAGACCTGGGCGTCGTGAACCATATTGACAAAGTTACCTGAACCCATCAATGATGCAATCGCCATTGTCCGTGTGTAAATTCATGCCAACTGTTGTTTATTCCAAATCATTCGTTCTCTTATATAGGCCAAAATGATGAACTTCAGCTTAATCAAGTTGGTTACCATTAAATCCACACTCAGAGACTAGATGGTCCTACTGAATGAATGAATCAGGTGTTTTGCGTTCGTCTAGACTAATCTTGTTTCAGATCGAAAATTGAATTCACTCAAAATCCCATACCGTTCATTAGCCCAGAAGCTCAAGGCGATAAACATACATTCAGACGCGAATATTAAAACTTCAATAAGTTTTTACTATTTTCTCAGTCAGTCACATATTCAAAATAAAAGAGGTAATCGTTAAACCATAAACGGAGCCAAGCATTGGTGTCTGGATGTGATTGCCATCATGAAAACCTGAAATTTCAAACAAACGAGTTCAGGGCCAAGATTTGGTATCTGGACCCGATCGCCATAAAATAAATCTCAAATGTTCGTATTGACTAAACAAGTAATCATGTGATATTGTGATGCGTAAACATGTGCCCCTATTTCAAAAGAAATATACGTAAAAGTCAGTCCTTTCACGTATTATATGTTTATTATTGCATTGAAGAACAACTAATCACACAATGATTTTATGCTGCAGTACATCAACATCAACCATGACTCATGTTAAGCAATGATTTAAGCAGCAACATTTCTAACAATCAGAATTCGGACTTCTACGAATTCAAGATGTTTGATTTAAGGAACTCAGCCTACTGTGTGCCAAAATTGTACAAAAAACATTAAATCAAGCTACCTTTTTGCCTGTTTTTACCAAGGCATAACAAAGAACGTGCGACCGCAAGAACATACTTCAGACACACTGCTAAAGTAATTTTCATCAATAACATCAACTTAAATTCCAGGGTTGAAGCAAAATGCAAATAAAGACATTAACTATAAGAAGCTACAAAAAAACCAAACAAGGATAAAAACGGATGCACCTTTAACCACTTTTTTCACCGATATATCCATCTTTTCGGCCTTCAAATCCGGGCCTCATGAGCTTCTTCTCTCTCTTAGCAATCTTCCTCATTTTCTTCTGGTTAGCCCTCTCTTCTATATTATCTCTTCTCTTTGTCTGTTTCTCTTCCCTCATCTTCTCTTGAGTCTCCACCCTGTCCTTCCATTTCCCTGCGCTCTTTTCCCGCCTCTTTTTGTCCTTCTGCAAACTCCTCTTCAAAAGCTTCGGGTCGTCATGAACCTTGACTCCCATTGCCTTGTCAGTTGCAGCCTTCCATGAATGCTTTGTAGCCACCGCCACGTTTACTTTCTTCGCTTCCTTCAGTTTCTTTGCTTTCTCCAACTCTTTCACTTTCGAAGTCTTTTTCGCTTTCTTCCTATTCCCGTCTTCGTCTCCTAATTTCACTTTCCCGAATTCAAAATCAGCCTCGATCTTTCCCTTACCACTACCACTAGCATCTTTACTGTTGGTACGATTATCCTTATCTTCCCGTTTCCGTTTCTTGTCAGTATAATCATCCCTTTTTCTAACCTCATTCATAATCATTGTTCTCTTCCCTTGTCCTCTATTCGCACGAAGCATTTCGAGCTTATGATGCAATCTCTGCTGCAACTCCTCATACGTAACAGACTTGTGACTGTTACTAGTTTCACCGTCAAATTCAGCAATCGGTTTCACTTTAATTTCAATTTCCTCCTCTTCATCGTCATCGTCCTCTTCATCCGAATCCTTATCGTCACCAGCATTCTTACTGATGCTTTTCTTAAGCAGGTCTAGGGTTGTGGTTTGTGACTTCTCAGGGTCGAGGCGATCACGGCGGGATTTCTTAATATTCTCCCGTGTTTGCTGTTTAAGAGACGCTTTCTTGTCCTTGCTAAGACCTTGAAACCAGGGCTTCGAATCTTCATCAACCGGAAGGTAGAATTTTGCAGGGATCAATTCAACCAGTTTATCAAAAAACTGAGCATGGTCATGGATGAGTTCTTTAAGATCCACTGCGGTCGTGTCAACAGCATCCGAAGATACGGAAAGCGCCGCCTTTTGCAGTTTCTTCTTCATAGCGAATACGAAATACGAGACCAAAAACGCTTATCGCAGCGTTTCTTATCTTCGGACTTCAGCAACACAACAACTGAAACCAATAAACCATATCAAAACATTAAGACTAAAGAAGCAGCATATATCATTCATAGTATTCGAAACCGTAGTATCCTTCCGTTCGACATGACAAAAGGTTAAACTTAATCAATCCAACTTAACAGCAATTATGCAATTCAATTTAACAGAACTTCAAATATAAACAATAACGATAGCTGAAAAAAACGGTATCCATTTATTCATATGAGAGGACAAAACTTGCACATGAATCAATCAAAAGCCATTGAGACGCAAAACAACAGAAAGAAAACCAAGTTTCTTTAAAAAAAAAAAAAGAGGATAAACATAAAACCCTAGACACATAATTTAACAGCATAAAAGAGAAATTGCAGGAAACGTAAAAGAAGCAGATAATATTTAATGGATTTCATATGAACTGAAGCAGATATCATATACACAGAAAAAAAAAAAGAAATCTGAAGAATTGATAAGTTGAGGGAGGGAGAAATTGAAATTGCAAACCTTAAGAAGAAAGAAAAATGAAGTATCGGCGGTTGGAGGAAGATGGTTATAGGGTTTTGTTCTTTATTCGGTTAGGGTTTAGACCATACCTTTTTTTTTTTTTTTCTTTTTTAATAAACCTCATTTCATTAAACCAAAGACAACCAATTACAAGTGATACGTAGGTAAACGGGCCACAAGTTGTGCCGCTACCCCTTTTGTATTGCAAAACCTATGTATCACTTTTTGTATTGCAAAACCATACCTTGTTCCCAATTTTAACGTTTGAGCCCTATAAGTTTTATTTTATGGTTACTAAATTTCCACATGAAATCTGCTCTAGCTTCTTCAATTTTCACCAACTAAGTTAGGCTTCATTAGTAGTATAGTTACGTTACGTAATGTATAGTAAAAGTATAAGCATGTAATGTGATCTATAATCTATAACTTATAATAAAAGAATTGAATATTGATGAGGTGACATTCAATGAAGGCCTAAAAAAGTCATTTTAATAACATGACATTCAAGGAGACATTCTCCTCCTTGAGTGTGCCACGTGTCATGCCATGTGCTAAATTAAAAATAAATAAATAATAATATAAAACCTAATCTACTAAATTTAAATTGAGTTATTTTAGGAATTTAAAAACAAATTTAAATTTTCCTCTCTTATTTTCCTCCCATAATTTTTAAACGTTAATATCTTTTATATACGATATTTTTTAAAGAAAAAAGTTATACCAAATTAACGAGCGTTTTATTATCTTTCCAACGAGTACCATAGTTCTATATAAAAAACAGAGAAAAAACAACTATTTTTTGTAGGGTTTCATGTATGAAACACAAAGTGTTCAGGTTATTCATTAATAATGTTTTTTCTTTTAAACCAGGTTCTTATCTACGATGTTGAAATTCAGCTCAATCGCCATGCTTTCATTGGAATTTTACTCTTTTAAAGATGCATAGGTACACTTCATCAATAGAAGCTAGGAGAAAGAATCGCGCAACACTGCAACATATGGTGTCACCTTATAGCAAGTTTATTTTTTTATTTATTTAATTACAAGGGTAATAATTATTACTATTAATATTAGTATTATTAAAATTGTTATATTTTTCAACCCCGGGACGCTTCCGGGATAAAAGCTAGTGATATATATTGTTTTTTAAGCAAGAGTAATTTTTACTAGATGTGTAAATTAGTCAAGTCGTATATGAGTTACTAAAAAATTAGCTCTCTAAAAGTTCTAGTTGAGATGAGTTAAAACGAGCTTTAGCCTAAAAATAAGTTTGTTTAATAAACGAATTTGAGCTTGAGATTCAATTATCGAGCTTGGGTTGGGTGGGTCACTGGGTCGTGAGGCTAAATGTGATTACATACATCTGGTTGGTGATTTATATATGGACATTGGATAATTATGCCCCTAGTTTAAAGTACATGTGTTGTGACACCCGACAAACTCAGGTTAGTAACGTTGACTAAACTAGTAAGTCTACCTTAGCGAGTCATGCATATTACGTCCTTAACGGGGTCAGTCGAGTCGGTATGATGATTCTGGGAATCATCGGGAGTCGTTATGATGATCCGCGGGGTCATCGGGAGTCGGTCCATAACTATGGGTACAAGGATCGGCGATTCGTGGAATCGCCGGGTCTAATGCACACACGAGTCTCGAGTCCCGGGAATTGGTGAACGGATGTAAACGTGTTAGTTATCATGCATTATATGTTTGAAATCATTATGTGACTTATCGGTATGTGAATACGTGTTTAAATATGTTAAAATAGTGTTTAACGCGCCAAAAACTCGTTCCAGCACCACAGGGGCGATTAGGAACCCCTAATCGCCTATATATGGGGCGAGTAGGGAGTATTATAGGCGATTGGGACCTAATCGCCTGATGTTCCATGCGATTAGGCTCCCAGTCGCGTGACATGCTCTGCTAATCGCATGAACAGCAGAGTCCGGGTCAAAACACCTATAAATAGAACCCTTAACTCCCCAAACACCTCTAGAACAACCCTAGCTGCTCCCAAACCACCCACACACCTTGAAACACCTCTGGAACTCTTTTTGCTACAAAAATCACCATCTCCAAGCTTACACACCTTTCTTTAACAAAACCCAAGGTGTGTTCTTCATCCCTAACCTTTGTAAAGTTGTTATTTTGAGTTCCCCAAAGTTCCAGACCTTGTTTTACCAAAATGTGTCTTTAAAAACCTTTCAAAAGAGTCCTAAACCAAGTCTACACCTTAATGCTTGTTATTTGTGAAGTTTACATGCATATGTTGGTCTTCTTGGTGATTATAACATGAATGTTTTCAAGATATGATTGTACTTCTGCTATGTAGAGATTATTAGGAAGGTTGTCTTAGAATTTTAGCCATTATTGTGGTGTTTTGAAGAAAATGCATATTTTGACCCATTTGTATGTTCTTGAGGATTTAGGATGATTATGGTATGATTGTTGATGCAATGTTGTTAGGATTCATACTAGGAAGATGTTAGATCAGAGGTTTGATGATTTACATGGTTGTAGAGTTTGAAATCTGATTATTTCCATTTAAGGAAAGATAAGGTTGGTTGGTGAAACCTAGTACTTTGCCATTTTAGGAAATAATTGCTTAGAACATGATAGATCAGTGATATGTTGGGGGTTTTTGCTTGAAATGGGTTGGTAAATGATTTAGGTTTGATATTGGGTGTTGTTGCATGTTTCGGATCTGATTTGGAGGGTTAAACGCGCGAAAATCCGTTACACAGCAGCAACAGGCGATTAGGCATCCTAATCGCCTGATGCCACGCGATTATGCAGACATATGGGGCGATTAGGACCCTAATCGCCTCATGCTTCATGCGATTAGGCCCTAATCGCCTGTAGGCTGATGCCTACTCGCGTGTGACCTTCCTAATCGCATGTACTGCTGTCGTGAACGCGTTTTGACATCCCGGAACACGATTTGACACCTAGGAACATGTTAGGAACCCGGGATACACCCAACGACTTAGTAAGACGTGTTCGGACCTGTTTATGCGTTAATTGGGCATTATGCTAGACTAGGTGAACTCTTGCGCGTATTAAGTGTTTAATTGCATATGTTGCATGACGTCTTGCATTTGTCTAACACGTGGAATGTCGGGTCACCAATGGGATGTCGGGTCTTGTCTGGCACAGTCGGTTTAACAGTTAAAGGTGTTTTCTGTAACACCCCAACCGATGGCGGAAACATCGGGATGTCACGTATTGATGATTGTTCAGTAGCTCATGGTAATACATATGTTTAAATAATCCTTTATTTCATTACAAAATTGAATTACATTAAAGTCTACATCAAATAATCAAACAAAGCTTAAAACTTCAAATATCTCCTCATGCTAGCTCTAGACTTCATGCATCAGTATTTCCTGTTGAGTTTGGAAAAATGGGGGGGTCAACTAGAAGTTGGTGAGAATACATAATCCATGTTAAGCATATAGTTTAAGTATAAAAGTTTAGCAATTCGTATGTCTATCGTAAATTTAAGTCTACATGAATAGTATAATATGTTGACATAATCAAACCTCCGACTAGTTTAGGTCCATCCCGTCATCTACGGTTCACCTTAGTAATATGTTGAACGATAACAATCACCCACGTTACCTATGTTGGAGGTACACGTATCCGGGTGGGGTTGTCAATCCAATAGATCTATTATTGAGTATCGCCGGCTTGGCCATAGCTAATGATTATGTAAATGTTGAAACTCGTTGAAAACTCGTTGAAACTGTTGACTAATTCATGAGGCAATAAAGTTTACTACTAGACATGCATGTTGAATTGCTTAAATAATGGTTGCAAGTACAAAGAATCGCATAAACATGGTTACGTAAACTCACCTTAGCAAAGTATTAAGTCTCGAGAAATAGAATATGTGTAGCCCCAAAGTTGCCAATTACAAGAGCTTATAATCAAAGCTTCAATTGTAGAAGTAATAGACTATAGAAGAAAGGTATGAGGGAAAGTTTAATCGGATTGAAACAATCGATTTAGAGGTGCAAAGTATAATGGGTCATAGGTGGGTTTTTATACTAGTTTTGGATTCAATTAGCCATTAAAATTGGTCAACACCATAAAGTAAGGTTTTATGATGAATTGACTATTTGACTCAAGGCTTTATTTAAATAAAAAAAAATCTTGTATGTGAAAAAAAAAGAATTTAGAATCATATTATTATTATTATTATTTATATACATTTATGTATGTATATAAGTTGTGAGTTAGGATAAATAAAGACTTAGGCACATTTGTATAATATTAATGATAAAGGTGTAATAAAAAAAAATATATATATATATATATATATATATAAGGGCTTTTTATGTATTAAAATTTTGGGGAAAATTTTGCACTGTTACATTTTCAAACGTTTATGGTCACGGTCTGGACATTCGGGGACTAGTTAGCCTGCGGGTTATTAGTCCAATACTTATACACATCTTATGATAGGTCGCCGCTATTTGGGACTATCATAACATAATTACTTAACTGTTTTCAAGTAACGCAATCCAAGGTGAGTTTCACAGCCCCACTTTTACTGTCTTGCTTTCGGGGGAGAAACATGCTTGTACGAACTATTTAAAGGTCATGTTATACTATGGGCACTTTATGTTACTATACGGCTTTTATGGAAAGTCCCAGGGGGAAACCATGAATGTGCTGGAACGCACAACGGGGGAAATGTGGATAGATCTATTGGGCCTCACAAGCCCCACTCGACGGCGGGGCCGGGCGGGTGCATATTGTCTCTACCTATCGGGTTACCGAGGCATCGGTAGCCCAGTCGTCTGGGCTGGTATCATCTTTTGGTTCATGTTTAGTAATGGGTTCCCAACCGTAGTAGTAAAAACACTTAACGTCTAGCTAACGTTCTTATGACATAGTATTAACGGAAATGATCTTTGTAAACTTGTGACAACACTTTTATAAAAGAAAACCTGTGAACTCACCAGCATTATATGTTGACATTTTTGGCATGTTTTCTCAGGTCGCTAAGGTAGCAGTCAATGGGCTAGGCGCACGGAGTCATGCACAGCGTCTAATATTTTGAAGCATATTAAACAATGTCTTTGTAAACAATGATATGTCTTTTGGTTGTAAACAAGAATGCTTCCGCTGCTGGTTTACAGCTCAAAGCATGATATTTTGGTTTTAAATATAATTATGAATGCATGTTTGTTGTATGTTTATTGTGATTGTTGACTGAGATCCTGGTGTGTCACGCGCCTCGCGGTAAAACCCCGCACGTGGAATTTGAGGGTGTGACATGTGTTATTAAATAAGTTTGTTTAAAAATGAATTTGAGCTGAGTTTTAATTATTGAGCTCAGATGTTATAAGTTGTAATGAAGGTTTAGTTTACTTCTGCTGGAAGTTGTATGAATTGTGCATGATCACCTGGGTTACGGGTAGGGTGTTACAATCTAGTCGCATCTAGAGCTGCCTGGAAGTTGTATGGTGTGATGATCATTTCCTCGAGTTAAGGGTGATATTTATAGTGATCATGACCTAGGTGCCAACTTAAGATTATATTATGGGAAACACGTAGTCAACATTCTCGAACTGAACTCCCTTGCAAAAGGAGCACTACGCTTCTTCGTGCTAACTTCGTCCATGCACTATTATTGTTCGTCTTTTATAGTTGACATTGGTCTCCTATTCACGCTTGTCTGAATGATTTGATACGGAACCGGCCTAGACTCGGTGGTACGTATCAATCCACCCACTCGAATTCACGTTGTCCTCAACGTGAAGACCGGGCTTCTCCCCACGACGGGTGCCACTCGAAACTCTCGACCGTATTCGGAGAAATAACCGCTAACCATGGCGGACGCCACTCAGCTCGCACGGTAGCATTCGAGTGGGGTGGATTGATACGTACCACCGAGTCTAGGCCGGTTCCGTATCTATAATATGTTTCACTAGTTTATACCCCGGGAGCGTCCCGGGTTGAGAAATCTAAGTAAAGCGAATAAAACTAGAAGTATCTAAACTATAAAAATGACATCTGCCAATATATGATTAATGAGTATTATTATTATTATTATTATTATTATTATTATTATTATTATTTTAAACAAATCTCTGGCATAAGTTATCATATTCTAATATAAAAAAGGGTAATTGGGTCGGGTATCACCTAATCCCAGGCCCGACCCAAACCCACAATTTTTTTTTTTAAAACTAATTCCAAACATGACACAATACCTGTCGGGTTACAAAAAATAGTCGTTTTTTTCTCCGTTTTTTATATAGCACTATGGTACTTGTTGGAAAGATAATAAAACGCTCGTTAATTTGGTGTAATTTTTTTCTTTAAAAAATCTCGTATATAAAAGATATTAACAATTAAAAGTTGTGAGAGGAAACATGAGAGAGAAAATAATAAAGTTTTAATATTTACATTTAGTATATTAGGTATTTAATAGATTATGTTAAATCATATTTAAACCATATTTATTCTTTTTTTTTAATTGGTCTAGAGTTGCCACATCACATCCTATGTGGCATTTCTCAAAAGAGAGATTGCATAATATTATGACATGTCATTAAAAATGCTTTGGTTTATTATATACTAGATTATACCCCAGGAGCGTCCCGGGTTGAGAAATTTAATATGATACTTCAATTTTACATATGAAATAGACTGATGTATAACTCTAATATTAATATCTAACCTAAAACAAATTAACAATGTACAACTCCAATGCTAACATCTAACTTAAAAGAATGTAGAACTTTAATGTAACTCTAATATTAACACCTATCCTAAAGACTAAACAAATGTACAACTCTAACATACTAATATTGATACCTAACTTAAAACAACGTATAACTCTATTAACCTATTCGGCTCTTGTTGAATTTTTTTTTTTCATATTTACTGATTTAAACATAATTAGTGACTTGTCTATACATGATTTATGATTTACCTGAACACTTTTTGTTTTTTTTTCCTGTATGAACAAAACCCCACAAAAAAATTTATCCGTTGTTTATATAGCACTATGGTACTCGTTGGAAAGATAATAAACGCTCGTTAATTTGGTGTAATTTTTTTCTTTAAAAAATCTCGTATATTAAAGATATTAACGTTTAAAAATTATGGGAGGAAACATGAGGGTGAAAAATCCAATTTTGTTTATAAATTATTTTTTTCCTAAAATATCTCAATGCCACATGGGAAGACACATGTCACACTCAAGGAAGAGAATGTCCCTTTGAGTGCCATGACATTAAAATGACTTTGGTTTATTATATGTATAGATATAGATATTTAATTATTATTGCATGTGTTTGTTTATTATAATGTTTCATATTTAATTATTGTTGTGTAGTCATGATCTCCACACGTTGTTTAGTGTCATTTTTTGAAGAAGTCATGCATAGAATGTGGTAGTGGTAGTTGGAGTCTTTTGCATATTTATATTCATGTAAGTCATTTTAGAATGCATGGAAAATAAAATTATTCAAAAAAAAAAAAAAAAAGAACACTAAACAACGTGTATGAAACATAATAATAAACAAACCACAATGCAATAATAATTAAATATGAAACATTTTATAGATACGGAACGGCCTAGACTCGGTGGTATGTATCAATCCACCCCACTCGAATTCACGTTGTCCTCAACGTGAAGACCGGGCTTCTCCCCACGACGGGTGCCACTCGAAACTCTCGACCATATTCGGAGAAATAACCGCTAACCATGGCGGACGCCACTAAACTCGCACGGTAGCATTCAGATCCCTTTCCATCAAGCGCCATGGTGGACGCCACTCGGGTTTCCCGGTTACACCTTTTAATTGGGGCTGGGTTCGATGTTAACAATACTGAAAACACTGTTTGATTTTCGGTCGGGGTTGTAGCGGTTGAAAGAGCCGATGTTGTGCGTTTTGGTGAAGATGTCGGGCTGATTTTGGTTGTGTGGCGGAAACAGAAGACATGGATGGTCGTGTGGTGGCGTAAAAGGTTGGTGGTGCGGTGGCCGAAAAGGTTGGCGGTGGAGGTGATGGTACGAGAGCGGAAGTTGGTTGTGGTGGGGCGGCAGCGGGTGGTTTAGAGAAAATGGTGGCGTAGGTTGCCCATCTTCGAGACTCGTTCTTGAGAAGATCCCTCATCTCTAAAAGCGTCGACTTGAGTAACATTCCATTCATGAGCGTCCATTGATGTGGATCAAGACCGCTCTGATACCACTGATGTGGTTCCAACAATTTATAGTTGGCCAAAAGAAGTTAGAGAGAAAGTCAGAAAAAAATAGATAAAGAACATCTGAATAATTTTCTTTTCCATGCATTTAAAATGACTTACATGAATATAAATATGCAAAAGACTACAACTACCACTACCACTACCTCATTCTATGCATGACTTCCTAAAAAAAGGACACTAAACGTGTGAAGATTATGATCACACAACAATAATTAAATATGAAACATAATAATAAACAAACACCATGCAATAATAATTAAATATGAAACATATTATAGATACGGAACCGGCCTAGACTCGGTGGTACGTATCAATCTGATGTGGTTCCAACAATTTATAGTTGGCCAAAAGAAATTAGAGAGAAAGCCAGAAAGAAATTAGATAAAGAACATCTGAATAATTTTGTTTTCCATGCATTATAAAATGAATTACATGAATATAAATATGCAAAAGACTCTAACTACCACTACCTCATTCTATGCATGACTTCCTAAAAAAAGGATACTAAACAACCGCTAACCATGGCGGACGCCACTCAACCACTGATGTGATTCCAACAATTTATAGTTGGCCAAAAGAAATTAGAGAGAAAGCTAGAAAGAAATTAGATAAAGAACATCTGAATAATTTTCTTTTCCATGCATTATAAAATGATTTACATGAATATAAATATGCAAAAGACTCCAACTACCACTACCTCATTCTATGCATGACTTCCTAAAAAAAAGGACACTAAAGGTGTGAAGATTATGATCACACAACAATAATTAAATATGAAACATAATAATAAACAAACACCATGCAATAATAATTAAATATGAAACATATTATAGATACGGAACCCGCCTAGACTCGGTGGTACGTATCACTATGGTTATGCAATAACGGTTTTGTAATTAATGGTACCACAACGTAGCGCGAGGTAGATATCCAGTATCTCCAAATATCGAACTTATGCTTGCTTTCAAAATGGTTTAACAAAATTATAACTCTTTTGGCACAAGCCACGGCTAACGTTCTGTGTCACGGTCGGGGTACTTTGGTTGTTTCAAGTTAGGCATTGCTTCATTGAACTAAATGTGTGTGGTTGTTTTGAGTCGTGTCGAGTGAACCACGGCTAGCACTATGCCACATTTCGAAACCTGCCCCGGATGTAATCTCGTAAAGCATGATGGAAGTCCGTGCCACGACTTGCTTTAGCCTGCAGTTTGGGTTCAAGTCACGACTTGTCTTGAACCCTAGTTTGAGTTCAGGTCATGGCGATTTGGGGTGTAACCCCAGTGCCATACTTGAGTGAGATTGATTTTGAGAAGGATGTGCATCACAAAGAGAAAATTACTTCAAATAATATTTTGTACATGTATTAGTATTTTATATGTAATTAGATAACATTCTTAATACCAAATTATAAAGTGTGCCAATTTTTTTATATATGAGGTGATTTATGAGTACATGTTTACAGCGTTCAAGTCTCCTCCATGCTAGTCAAGCTTGATTTGGGTAATTAAGAAAAGATAAGTTCTTGAATGTTTTATTGAAACAGATGATATACAAATAGAGCATGTACATAATCTATGATAATCAGGCTATCACAGGAACAAACTTGAATCATTCATGATGTTAATGGAACTCAAAATTCAAATACCAATTAATGTTTATACTATGCGGTGCCAACTTTCCCGAGTTCATAGCGAGTCATGTCTTCAGAGTAAAGGATGCCATTTGGTGAGATGAGACGTAGTAGAGCAATAGTGAATCGAGACTGTAAATCATCGAAGAAAAAATGTTACATTTTAAAAGTTATGTACACATACAGTTAGAAGGGCGTATTCAATACAAAACCAAAGTTAAACAGAAAACAATGAGAACCGCATAATCACTTGTACATAGTGTGACCGTATTATATAGTGTGAGAGAAAAATAGATGTTATGCGGTTACATAACTGCCTTATAAACAATTGGTACAAGTGTTTATGCAGAGATAACTTAAAATTGGTTTTGAAATGAACGACCCTCTATTGATAAATGAGGATCAAAGTTAAACTTTACCCATTGGAACAACGCTAACGTCCACCAGCAGCCAGGCAAACCAAATCCTAAATTGCTAAATAACTGAAAGCAAGATATCAGTCCATAGTAATTTAGTGATCAGTACAAGAAATTTATATAATTGATTTTGATCTTTAATATTTCCTAATTTAGAGAACAATTGAGGGGTTAGGTGGATATTCGATTCACAACAAAACAAGTTAAGTCAACCATAAAGAATCAATTTACTGCACATATTATGAGACACATGGGTTACTCTGGATCAAGAGTCTTAGTAAGCAGATAAAGAAACAAACACTAAAGAACAAAAATCTAAGTTCCTTACCATGAGGAGAAGGCCACCCAAAGTAAAGATTGTAGTCATGGATATACTTATAAAACTCAAATCGCGCCCAGCCTGCAAAAGTCAAATTACGACGTAATTCATGTTTTGCCAACAGTCAAATTTGAAAAGCATCTGCAGTTCTTTTCATCATAATATTAAAATCGCTTCACTTTGCAACCCAACCAAGAACCTGTATATGATATATCTATATGTAATACTATCAATGCAAAGGTTATAAGTAATTCCTAGTAGGTGATTCGTAGGCCGTAGCACGTAGGGCTGTGATTATTTTGAAACAGCCAAAGATTAATTTGCAACAAGAGAGAGAGAGAAAGAGAGCATCTAAAATTGAAATTTCAAGCAAAAAGATAAGCATACCAACAAAGTTCCTTCGAGGCTATGGGTACTTGCTGTCACAGATAAAGCGATAAAGTATGGAAGTAAAACTGTGTGCATCTGCATAGAAAGTAGGTAACTGTAAAATAACTCTAAAAAACAAGTAGTTCAATAATTTCATAAGAATGTATTATAAGAGTAAGTAATATCATCATCATCATCATCATCATCATACTCAGTTAATCCCACCTATAGCAAAGCTAAGGTAGGGTCTGAGGAGGGTAAGATGTAGACAGCCTTACCTCTACCCCTAAGATTAGAGAGGCTGCTTCCAGTGAGACCCTCGGCTCGATGTGGTTTGGTATCAAGCCTCGGACATAAGGCACAGAACACTTAGCAATCGGGACAAGCCCGATCAGTGCATGTACCCTTTTGTCTTTTGGCTATCCACGCCACCACATGATGCATGATTAACCGTCGGTCGTTTTTAACGTTATTTTCACAAAATTAGTAAAATAACGTTAAAAGTAGTACAACTTTGCTTTTGCCCCCAAGGGCCACACATATATACATTATATGCGCACAACATAAGTGGGGCGTATAAGAGTAAGTAATATAGAGTGACAAAAAAGGGACAAAGCTAACCTTTTGTATGACCTGAGGATCAGGTGTAAATACTTTGGGAGATAACCAGGGAACAATTGTACCAGCAACACCTAATATTAAACCGCAAGACGCACCAATTATCACCAGTGACTTTAACAGCATTCTTGCCTGTGGGAGAAGTCATCAGATTACAATAACATTTGTTAAAAGTCATATACAAATTATAAAGTATTATACTAAAAATGACTGCATAATTAACACCAGTAATAAAATCACTAACCTTTGATAGACTTCGTTTAGCACCGTATATAAGCTCCGGCATAAATGATTGTGCAGTTTGAGAAAGAGGCTCACCCCCTACGGTGAACATACTGTATATTTGGATAAGGACCTACAACAGTAGTAACTTGTCAAAGTCAAACAAATCCTGATTTGACCCTTCAGTATACTTTGACCTAAAATAAAACTAACTATCAGAGTCAAGCCAACCTGATGAGCAGCAACGGTTTGTGTACCCATTGATGTAGCAAAGTATATAAGTAGAGAATAGAATGCCACCTGAAACATCAGACAGCATAGTGTAAAAAATTTATTTCCTGGAAGTTATCTTAGAGGTGGCAACATGACACAGTCAAGTGGACAGGGTATTGGGTCAAAATAGGTTTTGGTTGAAACAGGCTATTTTTGGTATGGGGTGGGCTTGGTTTGGCCTGTAAACAGTTTGTTCATTTTTTTTTTGATAGATAACTAATGTGTTGTTCAATACTCAAATTCTTCGGAAAATAAAACAACTTAGGATACTATATGGAACAACAATATAATTTGAGTGACTTTCAATCCGCTCGGCAGAAATGCCCGAAATAAAGAAAAATAAGTTGAGGGGAGCAGTGTAAAGAGGAAAATAATTGAGGGAGTAGAATGAGAATGCAGGAGTTGGAATTTCAGTCGGAGAGGGAAAGAGGTGGCGGTCACTATTCCAGGTGGACCACTGCCCCTCATGTCCTACAAATATCCCCTCACTCTTCATTCGTCTCTCAATCACAACTGTGGGTCGAAAACTCAAAAGGTGTGATCAAGGAAGCACTAGGGATGACCGATGAATGAAGTATCTGTTTGAAGTGAAGAATTGTGTAAATCCAGCGTGCTTTACTTCTCGGAGAACCGGGGTGTGACATCAGCCCATTTGACCCATTCCCGTTCAAGATTCAAAAGAACCCATTCATACGTAAACATGTCAGAATTACCATCTCTATGTTATCTTTTGACGTATGAAATGCTAAGTTCAGCATACTAAGTATTGTTAACCTTTGACATCATCATCATAAAAACCGGAGCAGCAAGCTTGAATATTTGTAGAAGTTCATTAGCTGATGGAACAGCAATGGCATAACCATTATACCCCTTATCTTTCAGAGATTCAATCATCATAAATCCTGCAACGACCTACAATATGTGTAAAGTGTTACCCAACAAAAAATGCAACTTAACAGGAGCATGTTAAACCAATTTTCATAGAGCATACCTGAGACACCATTGTTGCCCATGCTGCTCCAGCAATACCATAGTCAAAGAATAAACAGAGGACCACATCCCCAACGCCATTAATAACACTTGCAACTGCCAAAGCCTTCAAAGGTCCCCATGAATCCTTCATTCCAAGACTGCTCAGAAAGATATATACATCTTTTTATCAGAAGTCATTAACTTGGCAGAAAAATCAATGTAAATGAGGTAATCCATACTAGATTCTACCAGAAAGATCACCAATTAGTCTAAAAGACATGTTATGTTCACCTTGCACTTTGAGCAACCCATCCAACAAGAACCGCAGGCCATGCCAAGCCTCGAATCTACTTCCATATAACAAATACATTTTACTGATTAAATGGAAACGGAACATAAATAATCAGGTTATAAAACAACGGAAAAATACTATAAGCAGTTGTCGCCACACGGACCACATATAAAAAAGATTTGAAGAGTCAATGATTTTAAAACAACTATATCAAGACACAATCTTTCTGCACAACAAAATTTCAGCCTCCAAACCAAAAAGGTCTATGTTTATAGAAATAAAGCAAGTACCCTGAAACCACCCAAGATCAAAAAGTTTAATTGTTATGCAAAAAAGCGTTGGTAGATTCCAACAAACCTGGATATATGTGTTTGCTGCTGATAACATATGTGCATTCTTAGCTCCAGAAAAGGCTGAAACATAGACAGGTTCGCAGTCAAACAACGCTGGTCAAGTTCAAATTGACACGGTTTTATTTGTGTTTCAAGATTAAGAAACCTTTTATCGCTTGGAGTCACTATATAGATGAAAATAGTAGTCTACTAGTCTTATTTTGTCTTAAGGCTCAACATAACGTATCAGTTGTCTAGTTTAAAAGGAATAATTATAACAAAGGAAGAAAAAGAACAGAAAACAAAACAAATTCTTATTACCGGTTAGCGCCCATTCTCCCTGAAACCTTGTAAACAAAAGCATCATTATACCACATGCCAATCCAACAAAAAGCAAAGTTGATATCTGATGCTGCACCTCAGATTTATCCTGCACAGCTTGACTAGTCAGATAATTCACCACTGGTCACAAAAGGATAAAATAGTATGCAACCACAATAAGCCCATTGTTGATTGCCCAACAAAGGTTTGTAACTGCTAATGATAATACTACGGCCTGTGGGTTACTCGTACAATTAACAGCGCTCCATATATGACTTCAACCGATTCGTACAATATTAAGACAAAGTGAGAAACCACTTCAAATCACTCATAATTTGACACCAAATCCATGAACTAACAAACAAATGTACCCATTATAATCCCACACATAGCAAAGCTATTAGTAGGGTCTAGCAGGGTGTGGTGAAGGCATACCTTAGTAAGGTACCGGTAGTCCCGGTACCGAAAAACCAAAAATGTGGGTACCGGTAGTGGTACCGAAATTGTTTCGGTACCGGGGATTCGGTACCCCGTACCATTTGCTCATCCCTATACCTTACCTCTCCCCCCCCCCACCCCCCCCCCCCCCCACACACACACACATTCCCAAAAACAGAAAGAAACAAAACAAAGTTTTAAAAACATAAACCAGTGCCATATACAAACAACATCAAATAACCTGCTTAGCAAGTGAAGTGGCCACCAAATTTGAAGTAGCTACAGACAGAAACATAAACCCATAACTCATATAATCACAAAGCACCGTACCCGGCCCTACAAATATTCAAACAAACACCAATCACCTCCACAAAATTCATTTAAAATCCATAACCAATAATAATAATAATAATAATAATAATAATAATAATAATAATAATAATAATAATAAAACAAACTAAAAAAAGTGAAGATACATACCTAAGGCAGCTAATTCAACAGAACTGGACTGACCAATAACAGCAGTATCAATCAAACTCATTAACGGTCCACACAACCACAACCCAGCAGCTGGCCCTGAAAACTTCATAATCTCCACCAATTGATCCCATAAACTCTCCTCTGTCATCTTACTCGCAACATTCTCTTCTTCTTCTTCTTCTTCATCTTCATCACTAATTACAGAAGTAACCGCATCAAAGCTCTCTTTATTACTATAATCCTCTTCATGTGAAAGTCCTGTGGTAGTAGGGTGGTTAACATGAGTTATAAACTGATTAGTTCTCAACAGTGGATAATTAAGTGGTGATTTATAAAGCTTAATGCACGAAGTGTAGGAGTGGTGTGAAGGATTGGATTTGAGGCAGTTGAAGTGTGCAATTAGGGTTTTAGTGTTCATGATTTGGGTGTTTTTGTGGGTTGCTCTGTATGAGTTAATGGTGAAGACGTGGTTCGATATTGACATCAGATATGCAGAAATGAGAATAATAATATTCGAACGAACGTTTTGACTCCAGTGAAGCAATATATACATAGGGAGCCGGTGACGTTCAAATCACTAGAGTTGGCACGTTTTATTTTATTTTAGAGTAAACTGTCATTTTCGTCCTTGAGGTTTGGTACTTTTTGCCAGTTTCATCCAAAAGATTTTTTTTTTCTCAAATGGCTCCACTAGTTTTCAAATTTTTGCTCGTTTCATCCAAATCGTAAACGACGTTAGTTCAACTCAGTTAAATAAGGGCAGTTTTGTTATTTTATGATTTAACTTAAGGGCATTTATGTCAATTCATTAGTTTTATCAATTCCATCTATATAAAACCTAAATCAGATCTAAACCCCCAAATCCTCATCTTCTTCAAAATCGTCTTCTAAAAACCCTAATAAATCAAAACCCAAAATTGAACCATGGTGTTGTGTTCTTATTATAGTTTCCTGATACAGAGTGACGGCCTGTGTTAGGGCCTGCGGGGAACAAGGCGAGGTCGGTTGTTGAACAGCGTAAGCCGGTTGCGAAACCGAAGAGTAAATTAGTAGGAAAACGAGAGGAGGTTGTTAAGAGATCGGTAGCTGTGACGGTTAATTCGTCGTTGAGTTCTAAGTCGGTTACTGTTACGCCTCCAGTGCCGTCGGTTTTGAGGCGGAAGGATTGTAAGGTGTTGAGGTCGAATTTGTCGATGAGTGCGTCGTGCTCGTCGGATGCTTCGTCGGATTCTTCGAATAGTCGAGTGTCGGTTGGGAGGGTTAGTAGAAGGAGTGTGACGCCGGTTCGTGGGAAGCAGTCTGGTGGTTTGAGAACAGTTTCAAAAATAGGAAAAGCTGAGAGTGTTGTGGGGAGTGATGGTTCTTTGGAAGCTTCAGGTGATGATACAATCGGACGAAAGATATTGATATATAATAGAGCTATCAAATTTCTTATGGAACTGCTTCTGACATTTTTATTTTACTTTGATTCTCTAGAAAATAATAGTTCAAATGTTAATGTTACAACTGACATACCTAAATATGGAAATCAATTAGCATCAAGGTGCCTTTAGTTTGTTCCTTCCTATGCTCAGTCTGAGTTTATTGCTTTAGGGTTTTTAGAAGACGATTTTGAAGAAGATGAGGATTTGGGGGTTTAGATCTGATTTAGGTTTTATATAGATGGAATTGATAAAACTAATGAATTGACATAAATGCCCTTAAGTTAAATCATAAAATGACAAAACTGCCCTTATTTAACTGAGTTGAACTAACGTCGTTTACGATTTGGATGAAACGAGCAAAAATTTGAAAACTAGTGGAGCCATTTGAGAAAAAAAAATCTTTTGGATGAAACTGGCAAAAAGTGCCAAACCTCAAGGACGAAAATGGCAGTTTACTCTTTATTTTATTTTACTCGGCATATCAAAAAAAAAAAATTCATTGACCCACACGTCTACAGATGGTAGCCGGTGGTATGGTTTTTCAAAGGAACGTTTAAGCCAAAACTTTGAAAACTGCGTGAACCTGAATAAGACAACATAATCTAGATAAGTGGAGCAATGAAGCTCTCCAATTTGGAAAGTAATAATATTCGAACGTTTTGACCTGCACTGAAGCAATATATATAGCCAGTGACGTTCAACTCACTGGAGTTGTCATGTTTTATTTTATTTAGGGTATAACAAAAAAATCATTGAGCCAGACGCCCACAAATGGTAGCCGGTGGTATGGTTTTTCAAAGGAACGTTTAAGCAAAACTTTGAAAACATGATGAACCTGGATAAGACAACATAATCTGGATAAAGTGGAGCTATGAAGCTCTCCAATTTAGAATGCCGTCGTTCCAAAAATAAAAACAAATAATATAATTTGGATTTTAGTTTCAAGTTATCACTTATGTATTTATGATGTATCTTAAAACGACGTTCGTATTCTTAGCTAATCCTCCACTCTCGAAAACAAAATAGGGTAGGTGCTGGAAATTATGTTTATCCTGCTAAATATGTAATTTTGCATAAATGTATTATTGTTGTTTTTAGCTTCATTGTTTATAGACCAATTTATTTGACTAAAACATAAAGTGAGATGTTAATAATAATGAATTATTAATAATATTACACACATAGATATATAGATATAATTTGTTTTATGAAATAATTACACCTTTAGTTCTTGTGGTATTCATGAAGTTTCAATATTAGGTACTAAAAGTTTAAGGTAACAAGTTAAGGTATTAGCTTTCTAATTTCTTACAATCTCAAGTACTAAGCACTAACACCTTTAAAAACTAACGGTCATGATCTTCACATGCCCATTGCCCCAACCACAAGGCTATTCTTGTCCATTCATAATTTTCATTTAAAAATACTTAAATACAAAACACACAACGTCTTCAACCTCCCACCCGCCCGACCACCTCCCACATGCCTCCACCGACTTGTCTCTGAGCACCTCCTTCATCCTTTCTCCCTAATCAACCACTTCCATCCTCCTGCCTCCGACCACCTCCCACATGCCTCTCACCAGCCCCCTCCCCATCCATCCTCCATCCTGACGAACTGACCTGACCCACAACCTATAATCCTCCCTCGTCCTTCCAACATGATGTGCAACCCATGGGCGATTCTTTTAAGGGGCGGGGAAGGGCGGCCGACCCCCCGAATTTTTGCTCAGAAGTTCCGATTATATAGTATTCGTATAGAAATTTTTTAATATATAAGGTTTCGACCCCCCGGTGGCTTTTGACCCCCCCCCCCCCCCCCGAAATTTCGGGTCAAGATTCGCCACTGATGCAACATGTAACCCTCAAACATGTCCGAACTTGAGCACAAAATCTCCGCCAACCACTGACGCTCGTCTCAATCGGACACATTCATAATCTCATAATCTCAACTTTTGACGTCAGATCTATTGTCTTCTCAAAACCAGTAGCTAAATCATACTTAACCGATTCAGGTCACAACATCTCTATTTTATAACAAAACGTTGGGCATTTAAAATACACTGCGAAGGTAGTGAGTTGACTTATTGTGTGGCAGAGGTTTGTGGTGAGGGTGTCTGGTAATGGAGATTGTGGTTAGTGGTTAGTGGTGTTGGGTTCAATTTTTAGGGATTCTAGGGAGCTAAGGTGCTGAATTGAATGAAGTGAAGAAGAAGGTAGGTTATTGTGTTTTTTTTATGTAAACGTTTTAAAATGAAAATTATGAATTGACAAAAATATTGTCACGTTTAGAGAATGTGATGGTCATAACCATTAGTTTTTAACGATATTGTTGCTTAATACCTATCATCATAAGAAGTTAGAAAGTATTAAATAAAGCAACTGGTTGCAAATGCCATCCACGAAAGGTGGACTAGTCTTTCCATAAGGACAAAAGACACGATTTCATCCAAGGACGATTGTAATCACTTGAATGTGATTAGTGATATCTTTAGTTGTGTGAATAACGGTATTTGCAAAAGTTATTTTGTTTTTAGATTTTTTTTAAATAAATAAGTAATTTGTTGCGTTACATGTCATAATTTTATGAGAGCTCAACCACATCAAGTTTTTTAACGCCGTTATTTGATAAATAATTAAAATATATATAAAGCCTTGGGTCGTGATAACATATTAACATACTATAGTAAAATTGAAAGTATATTGTACATGTTATTTTTTCTAAGTTTTAATAATATTGTTGGAGAGTAGTTTTTTCTTATGTAGGTATTATCACATATTATATAAATGACATTGGCAACAACAAAAATAAATATGTCACACTTAAATAAACAAACTTATATATCTACATGATAGGCATAAAATTTGGAAAATTTGATGTGACGTTGCATTGCTATGTTGAAAAATAGTGTACCATGATATAGTAATAGACATGAGCACATCTATGTTGATAATGCAACCAAAAACTTAAATTTGGGTTAAAATTGATAATTTTTACATGACATTGGGTTAGTATGGGCTGAAAGAAAACTAGCACTGGGTTTAAATGGGTTAAGTGGGAGAAGTGGGGGGACAACCACGGGTCAGAATGGGTTAAACATAATAAAAGAGTGAGTTAGGATGGGAGAGCCATTGCCAACATAGAGAATGCCTTAACATCAAGCTCAAGTTTTAAGAAATCTTTATTAGTGTAGTCTTTTGGGTCTTTTGGTATTTCTTTCTTAGTTTCAAGATTTATATTTACTGGTTTATGGGGTCCATACATGACAGATCTCTAACAACCAGTGTTTGTCTGTGACAAAGTATGGGCCATCCCCGTAATAAGTTATTTAAAATGATACCTAGCATATTTAGTTTTCGCTCTATATAACGTTGTATAGATTCGTTTTTAAATTTATAAAAATGTTTTCCTACACAATCTGATAACATATCAATTGCATACAAGCTTATCCGGTAGGAATAGCCTAGTGATGTTGGCGAGTTAAAAAAAGTTTAAGATAATAGGAGGTGAAAGGTTTTAATTCTCATGATATGCAAGTTTAGCTATTAAAAAAATTCCATACATGTTTAAATAGGGGAAAGATCCTGTACAAAATGTTTTTTTGGTAAGAACTTTGAGAATCAAAAGAGGGTATTTTTTTTCAAATTTTTTTTCCCATATTGTTAAACATGTATTATAGTATTATAGTATTGAAATCTAAAAAAAACAAAAAATAAATAAATTTTGGTGTAGAGTAATTACACTAAAAAAATTAAATTTTTTTTTTGTATTATTCATCTAGAAAGTATGTTTAAACACATGGGGAAAAAAAAATCTAAAAAAAAATAAAAAAGTTTTACCCCCCTTTGATTCTACAGTTCTCACCAAAAAACACTTTGTATTTGATCTTTACTGTGTTTAAATAACCACTTAATACAGTTTTTTTTTTTTTTTTTTTTTTTTTTTTTTTTTTTTTTTTTTTATCTAAGCTGGAAAGAAATTCCTATATGTACACTAGCTCTCTTAATTAAGGAACAATATTCCTTTCTTAAACATGTAACTAGCTAGTCAAATCTTAGCTTAAAGTTTAAAGATGATTTCTTCTTTATAGCCAGCTATACTCTCCCTCCTCTCCAAATAAATCGTCATTGGCAACCTTTACGAAACAAGACAGCATCATGTTCAAATGTCTGTTTATCTTCATAACTTCTGATTCTTTTACTCTTTAAGACTTTGGTAATCATTTACTTCAGCAATTTCACAAAATGTTAAGAAGATATAAGACTAAGGTTTATACTGGCTTGTCAATCCTCTTTAACCCTACAATTAGGTAAATTAAACTCCCTACCATTTGTTGATACTCGATTTGTGTTAAACTTAGAGGAAACTAAAACTTTTATTAATTGCTGGATTAATTAAAACATAGAAACCAAAAATTTATATAGGGCATGTTTGGGTGTTCATCTCGTTATCTCCTTCTTCTACCTCATTTTTTCCTTAATAAAAAAAAATCACAATTTATAACTTATGACTTATCTTCTTTTCAAAGCACAAAAACTCCTAGAAACTCATTTTCAAACCATTACCCAAACATTTTTTTTTAAAGCTTATTGACTTCTTCAGAAGTTATAAGTCAAAATGAGGTGAAAAAATAGAGAGCCAAACATGCTCATAGACTAACTATTCTAATCGTACTAGAACTTCAAAAGTACTAAACAATAATTATCAAAACAATAGGAAACATAATTCAAACCTAATACTAATACTAATGGATAATTCAAATAATAATTAAAGAAACTTAATTATTATTTTAATCGTTTAGTCCTTACTTTAGCCCTTCAAATTGATATCGCTACAATTTTTGAAGTCTGGTTGTCCAATTCAACTCCTTATGGACATAGCTTCTCGTTGACATTGATAGCAAGCGGCGCTTACAAACTATCATTCCAAACTTCTGTAATAGCGTCAATGTGGACAGTCTTTGATGCAACAACGTACACATATCTCTATACTCAAAGTAGCTAGAAAGCCCACTTTATGTTTATATTTATTTAAATATAACTACTTATATAATTATTAAAATTTAAACGAACACAATGCTTGTTCATTTAATTAAATAAACAATTTTTTTGTTCGTATTTGTTTATTTATTAAATAAATGAACATAAACGAACTTTCTGTCGAACAAGTTCATGAACGTTCGGTTCGTTTATAGGCCTACAAATAACGGTCTTCAATGTTTTCAGAATCAGACCGGACATCGAACCGGAGACCGCTCCAATGAGCCATCCCAAAAAAAGAACCAACCCTCCCCCCCCCAAAAAAAAAAAGAAAAAAAAAAAAGAAATGGTCCGACCTCTTAAATCACGGTAAGACCGTTATTTGTAGGCCTACAAATAACAGTCTTGATTCCAAATTTTCAAAAATCACATATGTAAACGTAACGCTTTTGGTCTTTGACAATAACACAAGTAAGAAATCTACTAACTTTTTATGAAGTAACTATTGTAGCCTTGTCATTAAGAAAAGTAGAAAACTAGCTAAAAAGAAAATCTTAATAATAAAAATGTTATAAAATTCAAATCAATAAAATGCGTCACATCATCGTTCGATTGCATTCCATTGCAGGCACACATGGAGCATTGCATTGTTCTGGGAGCGACAATTTAGGTTTTTTAGTTTGATTTGTTTCTAAAAATTGAATCAGAAAGATTTACAATGGGTTTGAATTTTGAGGGTTATCATGACCGGAAAGAATTTGATGTGGTTTAATATGGATTTTTGGGTTATAATGACCGAAAAGAATTTGATTTGCTTAGTGACGGAACCAGAATATTTTTAATTGGGGTTGTAATGAAAATTTCCTTAAATTTGCTAGTGTGCAACAATTTCTTTTGATGCGCTATTTTTAACAAACCTATTGGTCAAAGACTCTCCTTATATTCTCTTGAATATGAACTGTTAGCTGATATACATAACATAGAATCAAACAATTTAAAATATACAGTAGCTATTTTGAAGTGGATATTGAGACGGATGGATGTTTAATTGTTGAAATTGAGATGGGTAAAACATACCGCCGACTAGAAGATGCGCATATGCCACTAAGTTAGGTGCATTACCCGAAATTTGTACATTACGGTTTTGAGGCGGACAAGGATTCGGTGATTCCCTTCGGCCAAATGGGTTGTCTGGGTCAAAGTGATCAGTTGTTGGGATTCATTTATGCTTGGAATTGTTGAAGTTTCTTATAAAATTTGAATTAAAAAAGAGGAGATTGGTGAAAAAAATGGTAGAAAGAGGTTGGATTTATAATTAGTTGGATAATTAAATTTGTTTGACCCGTCCTTTCAAAAAAGAAGAGCCGTTGTCAAACTGCTCTTTTTCATCGTTCAACTAGGAGCTGCCAAGTCACTGAGCTCACTTGCCCACGCCGGTGAAAAATCCTATGGGTGTTGCCCTATGCTGGTCTTATCGCTAAACCCGGGGTGGTGTAGGTGGCGTAGAGGAGCTTTACATCCCTTCCACGTCCCCACACCGTGTAGTCTAATATGTGACCTTTTTATATGGCCATCCCCGTAATCCCCGTAATAAGTCAGCGTTATTTAAAATGATACTTAGCATATTTAGTTTTTGCTCTATATAACGTTATATAGATTCATTTTTAAATTTATAAAAATGTTTTCCTACACAATCTGATAACATATCAATTGCATACAAGCTTATCCGGTAGGAATAGCCTAGTGATGTTAGCGAGTTAAAAAAAGTTTAAGATAATATGAGGTGAAAGGTTTTAATTCTCATGATATGCAAGTTTAGCTATTAAAAAAAAATCCATACATGTTTAAATAACCCCTTAATACGGTTTTTTTTTTTTTTTGAAAGGCTTAGTTCAGTGGAAATCCTTGTACAACCCTAACCTAGCGGTCCCAAGTTCGAATCTCTACCCACACACCGGTGTCCTCCTTGCCTAAGCTCAAACCGTCACGGGGAATTTTTTTGTTGTGTGCATGGATTGAACCTGTGACCTACCCCCAGGATGGGAACCCCTAAGGGAAAACCCACCCTACCTCAAACCAGCTGGGCTGGAGATCATTGACATACGGTTTTTTTTTTTATCTAAGCTGGAAAGAAATTCCTATAGGTACACTAGCTCTGTTAATTAAGGAACAATATTCCTTTCTTAAACATGTAACTAGCTAGTCAAATCTTAGCTTAAAGTTTAAAGATATTCATTTCTTCTATATAGCAACCTTTACGAAACGAGACAGCATCATGTTCAAATGCCTTAATAATCATAAAAATATCAATATGCCATTTTTTTTTTCACAAAGTCGCAATTTAACATAACCTTAAAATCCCCTGACTCCTGTTTCTTAATGGCTTATGTGTCATCATGTAAAATATACTTTGTCATCACCCAAAATTATGAGACAATTGTAACACAATTTTTTTACATGTGTCACTATTCCCATAGTAAATCTTCCACTATCCATGGATTAATAAAATTCGATCAGTTAAAATAGCTAAATACTAATGGCCTAGTAGAATGGTGATCGGTTGATTGCCCATAACGAAAAGTGCCAAACGTTCAGATTTTTACATGAACAAGTTGAAAAAAGTTGATAGGTGTATAAATAATTGCTGTTGAAAGAAAATGATATACATATACACTTTGGTGTTGTTAAGTGCAATCACAAGTTCAATCATAAGCTCCAAATAGTAATTTGTAAAAAAAATGTATTTTATAATTCCACAATTTTTGTATATGTAAAATGTATATAAGCTAAAAATATGTATGTAAAATGAATTAAGTAAAGTTCTTACAAAATGTAAAACACGTGCTTTGTAAATTTACCTTCCGCGGGACCATGGCTGCTAATATTGTCCTTATAAATCATGTCAAATAAACAATTGATATCATATTATTGCAAAAGCAAAATTAAGTCCATACAACCTAGAGCCATGCACCGACAACGTTAAAACCGAATAGGAATTATTATGTGGTTAGCTAAAGTTAATACAGGTTTTTTTTTTTTTTTTTTTTTTTTTTTTTTTTTTTTTTTTTTATAACGGTAATATAGGCATGCCTTTTGTTTGTAAACATCTAAGTAACGTTTATTAGTTTTCTTCAACTTTTAATTTTACGTTGGTCTAATTCACTTTAACATAAATCATTAATGTCAAGGCTATTTAAGTGAGTTTTTTAATTATTATTTTTTTTGATAAACAAAATGCATCTATAATGCCGACACTAAATATGAAGATGTTTAAAGTATAATTGTTGTGCATTATATATTATATATATGTGCATTTCTGTATATGTTTGACTAGGTATACTAAAATTATAGCCAGATACTAGCTAGAGATAAAGGTCCATGATTGAGATTTGTTAAGAGACTCTATCTCAAACCCTACTCGATGCTAAAGCTATTCTACCTTTCGAAAGGCAGGAGATGACCATCTCGAGGCATGTGACGATGCACATGCAACATGGCCGGGAAATTAATCGAGGGAACTTGAAAAATGAAAATAGAGATCATAAATCCTCAAAACCAACAAGTTCTTACATATAAACGACAAAATCTGATGAATGATGATAGTCGTAGTCGTATTTTATATTTGTAGGCCGATGAATTGATGTAATTTTTCGCGTTTTGGTGTTAATAAAAGTGAAAATTACCTTTAAAAAATGAATTGATAACTGGGGTCTGCTAGAATATGGTGAAACTTAAACCAAGGCCACCTCCGGCACTCACTATGTTTCTCCCCATGTATTTCTTGAAATAGACAAATTAAAGGGAAACACAACATGTGACATGAATCATGGATCAAACTAATTAGTCCTCTTGTGAAATATTGTATATTATCTTGCAGTCCCCCGGCGGGTGGCGTGGCGTGGAAGTCCCCCGGCGGGTGGCGTGGAAGTGGATAAAGAGGTAGAAGCTACTCTTAAAATGGGATTTCTGTTAGGGGTTGACTTTAGCAATCATAAAGATTGGGTTCGGGAATTGATCTTGGACGAAGGTTTCATCGTAGGTTAGAGTTTTTGCTGGGGTTGAGTGTGGGCTTTGGGTTCAGGGTTTTTTAGGTTAGTCAGGGGTTCTTGGGCAAAGAGTAGAGTTTCGTGTAGTTCTCTCTCTGGTCTAGTTGTTGTATTTTGGTTTTGGGTGTTGGTGTTGTGGTTTTTGCCGCCCCGTTTTGTGGGTTGCGTTGGTTAATGAAATTTACTTTTCAAAAAAAAAAAATATTGTATATTATCTAATAAACTAAAAAAACACAGAAAAGAACATTGATATGATTGATTGATGGTGTGCATTTATAATGTTTAAAAAATAAAGTTGACGTGACATATACGTAGTGGTTTATGTTTAATAGTTATACAAGTGTGTATTAAATAAAATACGTTATAACTAAGGGTAATACACATAAGTTATATACAAGAACAAAAAGATGTTAATTTGATTATGTGTTTTAAAAGACAAAAAAGTATTAATGCATGTGATAATGTAAACAGATATAAAACTATAAACATTTTTGGGAAATAGACATCAATTATTAGAAAGTAAGAAAAAAGGCATGAATTATTAAGAATAGACTAGCTCAATTATTTGCATGTTACTGTTCGGATACTAAAAGGAAGAAGCTAAGCACGGTACCAAAATTCACCACTATTTTATATTCTTCACCTTTAGTAACTATAACTAATCCTTTCCAGCTTGCAAACAAATATTCTTTTAAAAAAATATAACAATATAAAAACCTCAACCATTCATATCATATCTCCCATATATTAATTCATGAAAATCAAATGTGCTAGTTGTTTCTTAGTGTGTTTGAAGTTTGAATATTGTGTCACTCATGCATGGGATTAGGTGAGGTAATTGACCGATTCACGTCTTACCTATAACTAATTAGTATTTAACTGAGATGATATTAATCATTAGTTTTGTGAAATGTATTTTTAATCCAGGTGTTGGCCGGACTTGCATACTATCTCTATCTGATCGATCTAAGTGTTATTATAGTAAAAGGAAGCAGGTTAATTACCAAATCCACCTTATATTTAATATTTTTCGGTCTGCAAATAAATATTTTTTAATACAATATAATGTTATAAATTAAAGCTAAACCTCATACATCTTCCACATATCCATGAATCTTATGTCATTCATGCAAGAGGATTAGTTGAGGTTTGTTTCTTTAATTCACTCATTGACATCTAGCTTTTAATAACTAATTAATAATATCAGTCCTTTTAATATTTAAACATGAGCTTGCTTACTTATTTAATTTTGTTGCATGTGTTGTAAATCCAGGTGATACTGCCTATATAATAGGTCGAAGTTTGTAAAGAAGAAGTGGGTGAAGAAAAGGCAACAAGGAAAAGAAATGAAGGGTTTTTGCTGGATTTTGGTTTTTGTAGTGATTTTTGGATGGGTAAAAGGTGATTTACAAATGGGGTTTTATGGGACTTCATGCCCCAAAGCTGAAAAGATTGTGCAAGACTATGTGAATGAGCATATACCCAATGCACCATCGCTTGCCGCTACTCTTATCCGAATGCATTTCCATGATTGTTTCGTCAGGGTTCGTTTCATCTTTTACCTTTTCTTCGTGTCATTTTTGTCACGCCAGTTTTTAAATGTTACCGGATTGTTTGGATATTATTTGTTTGTCTGGTCGGCGCATATGGTTATTTAGCCCTTAACAAAAATGATGATTTTACCCTTAACGGAACATTGGTGTTGTGAATAGGGTTGTGATGCATCAATCCTGTTGAATTTTACTTCAAGCTCAGGGAATCAAACAGAGAAAGTGGCAACACCAAACCAAACAGTAAGAGGTTTTGATTTCATTGATAGATTGAAGAGTTTACTTGAAGCAGAATGTCCTGGCATTGTTTCATGTGCTGACATTATTGCTCTCGCTGCGCGAGACTCCATTGCTATCACTGTAAGAACTCAAATTTCTTCATGATAAGAAACAAACCCGAATGTAATATAAAAAATCCCAAAAAGATGTTTTGGTTCTGATTTCTTATGTTGTTTTCGGTTTTATTAAAGGGAGGCCCTACTTGGAAAGTCCCCACAGGTCGAAGAGACGGGTTGTTATCAAATGCATCCGAGGCGTTAGCCCAAATTCCAGCTCCATTCGACAACATCACCATCCTCATTCAAAAGTTTGCCAATAAAAGCCTTGATTTGAAGGATCTTGTTTTGCTTTCCGGTACTTTATTTTCACTTCCTATGAAATTCGATGTGTTTTGTTTTAGTATGTCACATGGAACTATGTGACTTTGCCGAAATAGGATCTATAATAGAAGTGTAACATGGAAAGAGCCTAATTAGGGGAGTATATATCTTGTAATTTATATAGTTCAGTACAGTTAAAAATAATGCAATTTAGTTTGTATGCTACAAAATGCATATGTCTAACTGTCAAACTCCATTAAGATGTTACTTGTTCAAATTTTCACATATTTGTGATGTTATTTTAGGTGCTCATACTATTGGAATCTCACATTGTCCATCGTTTTCAAACCGTCTATACAATTTTACGGGTGTGGGAGATCGAGACCCCTCGTTAGATAGTGAATATGCAGACAATCTTAGATCAAGAAAATGCAGGACACAAAACGACACTACAACTAGAGTTGAGATGGATCCTGGGAGCCGTAAGACTTTTGATCTTAGCTACTACACGTTATTGCTTAAGCGTAGGGGCTTGTTCGAGTCTGATTCGGCTTTGACTAGAAACTCCAACACGTTGGCATACATTAATCAACTTCTTCAAGGGTCGCTGAATTTCTTCGGTGAGTTTGCATCGTCGATGGAGAAAATGGGTCAAATTGAGGTGAAAACTGGAACCAATGGTGAAATTCGAAGGAATTGTGCTGTCGTAAATAGCTAAGCGTGTGTAGTCATATAATGCTTGCTTTATTTGTTTCGTTCATTTTATTTTCAGATTTTGCATGGTTAGTTCTATGTGATTAGAAAATAAAGACGTGACTGTGAGTTTATTTACTCTATATAATGATGCTTATATAGTAAAAAAGGATAAATAATCGAATATAAAAGGTTTGAATATGACATTGTCTCTATTTTTTTTTTGTCTCATTAGTTGTTGGTCAATACTCAATATTGAAAAACTAAAATAGTGATTTCTGGATTGGATGATACAATTGTTTGATTACATCTATACTTACATGTTGCTTAATGAGACCATCCTCTTCTCTTGTTGTACCACGTGCCACTGTGTATGATTTTTTTTTTTTTTTTAAAAGAAGGCCGTTCGTAGGATGACATTTGGGCAAAATAAGAGAAGTTAGAAGCTCAGTTAACCTTTTGCTGATCGTATTCACATTTTGACCTTTTTGTAACAAGCAATTATATAAAACAATAATACATAGAGAATTTCTAAAGAGATTGATATGAAACTAAATGATCAAATGCAATGATTCCCCTCGATTGAATATTAGGAGACTTGCTTCATATGGTTGATTTGAATGGTCTCAGAGGTGATAATAGTGGATGTTCTTAAAGGGGGGGGGGGTAGAGAGCTAGGATTGGAAAGACACTTTGCAACACTAGATCCTTGAACAGGTGAGAGTGAGCCTTTGGTTGAGTGTAAATTGATACACCTTATACACAAAAAATAAAATTAAAATATTATGCAATTTGGTAGATTTCTTCACAATTGAAGTTTGTAGTCTAACTCATTATAATTTGAAATGTACATGGGTTTATTTACATTAATTGTATGTAGTGCAAATATGCAATCTAAATTGAGAAATATTATGGCATTTGTGGTGTTTCTGTAAGTTAAATGATTCTTATCATATGGAGATACTTACATATTTTGGACCATGATTGTTTTGGATTGAATAACAGGATGTCGTATACTCAAGAATAGGTTAATATTTGGTCGGGAACACCGGGGTTTCGTTCCGCCAACAATGAACTGAGGTTCATCAACACCGTCACCTTTGACAACAAAGAGCTTTTATTTCATAACGTGGGGGGTTTGGGTACCCACGTCATCATCCCCTAGTCAGAAGTAGTCATGACGTAGTTATGGGTGATTGTGACTTTGTATTCTTATCTCATTTTTTCTTACCTCCGGAAATTCATAAACTTTGGTGTAAGGAGTTTGTGCCTTACTTGTTTATGAATTTCTTGTTTTGAACTTCATGGTTTTTGCCTTTTCTCGTAGCTTTTACGTTTCCGGCGTTTCTTGAGAAGCTTAGAAGATGCAAAGCTTGTTGGACGTCTTGGGAAGTCTTTAGAGCTTCTAGTATCCAAGCTTATGTTGGAGCTTACGATCTTTGAAACATCTTTATTGTTTCTGAAGCTTCCAAGCTTCCAGTTTTCACTTAGCTTTCTTTTAGGCGACTTTCTTGAATTTGACTTGATATGATCAGGCACTTGGAATAAGGAAGCACTATGAGATTATGACATCTTGTTGGGTGATTACATTTTTACCCTTGAAGGCGACAACATGTGACTTTTGCTCATTGCTAGGGGATGTTTCTATCTCATGGGGATTGAGCAGGTTATACTAAGATATTATGAAGCTTCTTGGTGATAAGCTTGTAGGTGTGAAGAACTTGAAGATGTTCGTCAAGGCTGGGATCTTCTTACTATCCTTATTGGAGGGGTCTTAAAGTTCCATGAATGAATGAAATCATCTTGTTGATGGATTTTATCATAGACAAGTAGCTGCTTTGAACATATGTTTTAGCATGCTAGTACGTGCCTTTTTACCTTGTAGAGCTCGTATCCTTCAGCTGTTGTATACTAATAACGAACGATCAACATCTGCAAGCAAGCACAAAACACAAAGGATTAGAGTAGACATTATGTTTAGACTTAATTAGAGATTAGACATTATGTTTAGATTTAATTAGAGAGTGCTTACCTCATGTAACATCGCAAAATTTTTCCACAAATTCTAATACGTACGTTTTATTTGTTCATTATATAATGTGCCTAAACCTTTATTTTTCCCTACCACATAACTTATATATATATATATATATAAATAAAGGTTTTTAATAATAATGATAATAATAATAATAACAAAAAAAAAAAAAAAGAATTTTGTTTCTAAACTCATCAAAACAGCAAACCAAACTATAGCCCAAATCCCTACCCGAACCCAACAAAGAAATCAGTCTAGCCCAAAATGAGAGCCAACCCAAACACCCTGTTTCCTTTCCCTGTCCCCTGATTATTCGGCGGATATATCGACAATTATTCCGGTCAACTCGTAATCCACCCAAATCTCGTTTTGACTTCAATTTCTAGCTGCTACGCGTCTCAAAACTCAAACCCACACCCTCTATATGAGGTAATCAATTCACAAACGAGATCCTAAAATTTCGGCCGATGACCCTCTTTCAAACCAGTAAGTTTCGTGTTCCTTGTGTATAAAACCCACCTCACACACACCCATTTCGATGAACAACAACCATAGTCGCCTCACACCTTTGACGAGCCTCGTACCCTCCCACTATCAGCTCTCTAATTTCTCTAACACACCTCGCGCCACCATCTCGTACCATCGAACCAGTGCTACGTCCGTTAACAGTCGAAGCATGAGCCCACTTGGTTGCATCCCTTCTGCTGCAGGTACCAATTACTTGAAGTTCTAACTAGAGAGTGTGAGTAGGAATCGTTGTGGATTCTGTAAGTTTGTGGGTGGAAGGGTAGTTTGTATGTGAATAAAGGGATTTAAAATATGTTTGTTTGATTTTTGGGTGAGGGTTGCACTTTGAGTGTGTGTTCATACATGTGCAGAACTCTGTGTGTGTGTGTTTAGAGAAAAAGAATGGTGGGGGTAAAACAAGATAAGGTTGGTTTCAACTTTTGACTTTCATGAGTCATTTTAATAAACTTTAAAATTTTTCATTTTCATTTTATGTAAAATGGATTTAATATTACAATGAATTTGCTTGGCCAAGTAAAGCTAATGGTACGTGACCTAATATTGAAAAAAAATAATAATAATTTTGACCATGGACTTTTATTTTCAACTACATATTTTAATTTTTTTGGGGGTTTTTCTTACGCACAAGTATTGCTCATATCGTTGTCTTAAAATATATTTCACACACACATATATATATATATATATATATATTATGGTCTTTTTTTTTTTCATTTTCTTTAGAAATATTATTTATACAAGAATTGATAGTTGTGGAGTTTAAAGTACAAGTTCTACCTACGAAGCAATAAATTGAACTAACTAAATTATTGGTTATACGTACTAACGTACATATATATAATATTATCTTACCTTTAATAGAATGAGTGGTTTTGGACTATGTTATGATAATACAATTTTCGGTAATTGTATACATAGATTTTATTGAGAAATTAGAATTAAGTGTATAATGCGACAACGTTTTAGGAATTCACGACGCGATTCAAGTCTTAGGAAAACATATCAGCCATCGATAGTTCTCGTTGATGTCCGTTGAATTTCTTTTGCAAGTTCATTACAACCAAGGTGAGTTTTACATAGCCCCTTTTATTTATCACCATTTTTGGGGTGAAACATGTTATAACATCATCATTGCAATTCAATCATCAATGTGTCTATGTGTTTTCTATGTTGCATTATGTCTTGAGCATGATTAGAGTAAGCACCATTCTAGCATAATCATTAACTCCGTACAAGCCGACGGTATACATTGATAGATCTATTGGACTGACAATCCCACCCGGATACGTGCCTCCTACAAAGGTTGCGTGGGTGTTTGTTATCGCATAACATATTCAAGTGGACCATGAGCGTATGGTATGTATCATATTATAACAGTCATCAGGGTTGATTATGCACTCGATTTATTTCTAGTATGTTCTCACATATGGACTAGATTGACATGACACATGAATTGCACAACATTTTATTATCAAAAACCTATGTAATTCTCACCAACTTTTGTTGACCCAAAACCTTTTCAACTTAACATGTTTCAGGTCCTATTTGCTTGAAGATTTGAATTGATGCTTGAAGATATGTGTATAGTTTTATTAAATTTGATGTACAAAATTCTAGAACAATTGTATGTAATTCATTTGAATTATTTAATGGAATTTATTATTCACCATGAGCTACTGAACAATCATCATTACGTGACATCCCGATGTTTCCGCCATCGGTTGGGGTGTTACAGATTGGTATCAGAGCCATGGTTATAGGGAATTAGGTTATTAGAAAAAAATAATCTAGTCTATAACCATAGGATTTAATCAGTACTTGCTCCTTTTACTTGCTACACTCTATCTCCCTCCAACTTCTTATCTCTACTATCATCCCTACAAGAAGGTTGCTCTCCATCACCGGATTCACTCTTAGACTAATAAGGCAAAATCCTCAGGTTTAACCTGAACCCCCCTTGAGATCTCGTCGAAGTTCTAGATCTTAATAACGAACACGTGCAATCTGGAAGGGTGAACGCCTGTATTCTGAGTCTTCTGTCTAGGCTGGCATTGCGCATATATCCCAATCAGACGAGGGACCCGGATGCCTACCTGGGAATTCTCGGGATGAGTGTTCACTTATAGGCTAAAGCATGTCTTCATATGTTATTAGAATCTAGAATCTTTGATAAGTCAACGTTTTCGCTTATTCGTTTTAATTAATGAATAAATGATTACATTCCTTATATTACCTCATACACTTCATGCCTCATTAAAAACTTCATTGTGTCCCTTACAGATCATGTCTCCACGTCGCAGCACTCTCCTTAACAATGGTGACAATCAAGATGAAGTGAATAGCAACGACCACAACACTAACCACATTAATGGGAGTGATGCCCAACTAGCTGCGATTATTTCCCAACAATTGGCGCAACAAATCACAACTCTGGTTTCTAACTTGTTGACTCAAGACATCCAAATGGATGGGAATGGCAATAGAAATGGCGTTGGAAATCACGAAAGGAACAGGACCTTAGGCAAGAAAACAAGTATTGTGGCCGCATTAACTACCAAGAATCAGAAACGTAAGACCAGGGATCCTGATGTAAACCTCACTACACAAGCTTCTAACAAGAAACCTTACACAAGAAGCTTTCCATTGTGTATCACATGCAATCGACATCATCCCACCATTTCAGCGTGTCGCTTGTGCACCAATTGTGGTAGGTATGGCCATCTGGTCAACACATGTCGCGAGACCCCAAACCCTAATACCAACCAACCAACCAACCCTGCTCAGGTTGCTAATCTTAATCGTCTTGATAAATACAACTATGGTCAATGCTATGAATGTGGAGACCCAAATCACTTCCGTAACCGATGCCCTAAACTAAACGAGATCAAGACCCTCCAGCTACTTAACAACAAGTCCCACCATTTGAATGTTGTTTGCTTTTATTCTATGTATCGACGCTATTCGACTCAAGCAATAAAATTCTAGTATTACCATAACACTTGGATGCATGCTTGTTTGAATGTGAACTAATTGCTATATCTATAATCATACTTGCTTACTTGTACAACAATTAGTTGACTACCAAACAACCTACTCAACGATTGGTAGAGTCATCATGTCTTTCGAACAGTCGGGGAGAGGCCCTACAACCTGCTCAACGACTGGTGGAGGCTATCGAATCTGCTCAACAATCGGTAGAGTCATAGAAGGACGCAAAACCCTAATGTAAGGTAAATTGGTGATTACGGTCCGGAACGTAATAATGAATTTACAGGTACGTTAAGGTGGTGTGAAATTCTATCAAGATTTTGGTAGATAACCAAATGTAAACTCTAGTTATCTAGTAGCTTATTTAATAAATCGACCCACGTATAACACGCCTCTTACTAATCGAGACAGTTGATCCTATTCATGTCATGTTATAATCCAAATTGCAATCACTTTCATTCCTACCCGATCACCTTTAACCCTACGTTCTCAATAAACTTCGGGACGAAGTTTCCAAAAGTAGGGAGACTGTAACATCGCAAAATTTTTCCACAAATTCTAATACGTACGTTTTATTTGTTCATTATATAATGTGCCTAAACCTTTATTTTTCCCTACCACATAACTTATATATATATATATATATATATATATATATATAAATAAAGGTTTTTAATAATAATGATAATAATAATAATAACAAAAAAAAAAAAAAAAAAAGAATTTTGTTTCTAAACTCATCAAAACAGCAAACCAAACTATAGCCCAAATCCCTACCCGAACCCAACAAAGAAATCAGTCTAGCCCAAAATGAGAGCCAACCCAAACACCCTGTTTCCTTTCCCTGTCCCCTGATTATTCGGCGGATATATCGACAATTATTCCGGTCAACTCGTAATCCACCCAAATCTCGTTTTGACTTCAATTTCTAGCTGCTACGCGTCTCAAAACTCAAAACCCACACCCTCTATATGAGGTAATCAATTCACAAACGAGATCCTAAAATTTCGGCCGATGACCCTCTTTCAAACCAGTAAGTTTCGTGTTCCTTGTGTATAAAACCCACCTCACACACACCCATTTCGTTGAACAACAACCATAGTCGCCTCACACCTTTGACGAGCCTCGTACCCTCCCACTATCAGCTCTCTAATTTCTCTAACACACCTCGCGCCACCATCTCGTACCATCGAACCAGTGCTACGTCCGTTAACAGTCGAAGCATGAGCCCACTTGGTTGCATCCCCTTCTGCTGCAGGTACCAATTACTTGAAGTTCTAATTAGAGAGTGTGAGTAGGAATCGTTGTGGATTCTGTAAGTTTGTGGGTGGAAGGGTAGTTTGTATGTGAATAAAGGGATTTAAAATATGTTTGTTTGATTTTTGGGTGAGGTTGCACTTTGAGTGTGTGTTCATACATGTGCAGAACTGTGTGTGTGTGTGTTTAGAGAAAAAGAATGGTGGGGGTAAAACAAGATAAGGTTGGTTTCAACTTTTGACTTTCATGAGTCATTTTAATAAACTTTAAAATTTTTCATTTTCATTTTATGTAAAATGGATTTAATATTACAAATGAATTTGCTTGGCCAAGTAAAGCTAATGGTACGTGACCTAATATTGAAAAAAAATAATAATAATTTTGACCATGGACTTTTATTTTCAACTACATATTTTAATTTTTTTGGGGGTTTTCTTACGCACAAGTATTGCTCATATCGTTGTCTTAAAATATATTTCACACACACACATATATATATATATATATATATATATTATGGTCTTTTTTTTTTTTCATTTTCTTTTAGAAATATTATTTATACAAGAATTGATAGTTGTGGAGTTTAAAGTACAAGTTCTACCTACGAAGCAATAAATTGAACTAACTAAATTATTGGTTATACGTACTAACGTACATATATATAATATTATCTTACCTTTAATAGAATGAGTGGTTTTGGACTATGTTATGATAATACAATTTTCGGTAATTGTATACATAGATTTTATTGAGAAATTAGAATTAAGTGTATAATGCGACAACGTTTTAGGAATTCACGACGCGATTCAAGTCTTAGGAAAACATATCAGCCATCGATAGTTCTCGTTGATGTCCGTTGAATTTCTTTTGCAAGTTCATTACAACCAAGGTGAGTTTTACATAGCCCCTTTTATTTATCACCATTTTTGGGGTGAAACATGTTATAACATCATCATTGCAATTCAATCATCAATGTGTCTATGTGTTTTCTATGTTGCATATGTCTTGAGCATGATTAGAGTAAGCACCATTCTAGCATAATCATTAACTCCGTACAAGCCGACGGTATACATTGATAGATCTATTGGACTGACAATCCCACCCGGATACGTGCCTCCTACAAAGGTTGCGTGGGTGTTTGTTATCGCATAACATATTCAAGTGGACCATGAGCGTATGGTATGTATCATATTATAACAGTCATCAGGGTTGATTATGCACTCGATTTATTTCTAGTATGTTCTCACATATGGACTAGATTGACATGACACATGAATTGCACAACATTTTATTATCAAAAACTATGTAATTCTCACCAACTTTTGTTGACCCAAAACCTTTTCAACTTAACATGTTTCAGGTCCTATTTGCTTGAAGATTTGAATTGATGCTTGAAGATATGTGTATAGTTTTATTAAATTTGATGTACAAAATTCTAGAACAATTGTATGTAATTCATTTGAATTATTTAATGGAATTTATTATTCACCATGAGCTACTGAACAATCATCATTACGTGACATCCCGATGTTTCCGCCATCGGTTGGGGTGTTACAGATTGGTATCAGAGCCATGGTTATAGGGAATTAGGTTATTAGAAAAAAATAATCTAGTCTATAACCATAGGATTTAATCAGTACTTGCTCCTTTTACTTGCTACACTCTATCTCCCTCCAACTTCTTATCTCTACTATCATCCCTACAAGAAGGTTGCTCTCCATCACCGGATTCACTCTTAGACTAATAAGGCAAAATCCTCAGGTTTAACCTGAACCCCCCTTGAGATCTCGTCGAAGTTCTAGATCTTAATAACGAACACGTGCAATCTGGAAGGGTGAACGCCTGTATTCTGAGTCTTCTGTCTAGGCTGGCATTGCGCATATATCCCAATCAGACGAGGGACCCGGATGCCTACCTGGGAATTCTCGGGATGAGTGTTCACTTATAGGCTAAAGCATGTCTTCATATGTTATTAGAATCTAGAATCTTTGATAAGTCAACGTTTTCGCTTATTCGTTTTAATTAATGAATAAATGATTACATTCCTTATATTACCTCATACACTTCATGCCTCATTAAAAACTTCATTGTGTCCCTTACAGATCATGTCTCCACGTCGCAGCACTCTCCTTAACAATGGTGACAATCAAGATGAAGTGAATAGCAACGACCACAACACTAACCACATTAATGGGAGTGATGCCCAACTAGCTGCGATTATTTCCCAACAATTGGCGCAACAAATCACAACTCTGGTTTCTAACTTGTTGACTCAAGACATCCAAATGGATGGGAATGGCAATAGAAATGGCGTTGGAAATCACGAAAGGAACAGGACCTTAGGCAAGAAAACAAGTATTGTGGCCGCATTAACTACCAAGAATCAGAAACGTAAGACCAGGGATCCTGATGTAAACCTCACTACACAAGCTTCTAACAAGAAACCTTACACAAGAAGCTTTCCATTGTGTATCACATGCAATCGACATCATCCCACCATTTCAGCGTGTCGCTTGTGCACCAATTGTGGTAGGTATGGCCATCTGGTCAACACATGTCGCGAGACCCCAAACCCTAATACCAACCAACCAACCAACCCTGCTCAGGTTGCTAATCTTAATCGTCTTGATAAATACAACTATGGTCAATGCTATGAATGTGGAGACCCAAATCACTTCCGTAACCGATGCCCTAAACTAAACCGAGATCAAGACCCTCCAGCTACTTAACAACAAGTCCCACCATTTGAATGTTGTTTGCTTTTATTCTATGTATCGACGCTATTCGACTCAAGCAATAAAATTCTAGTATTACCATAACACTTGGATGCATGCTTGTTTGAATGTGAACTAATTGCTATATCTATAATCATACTTGCTTACTTGTACAACAATTAGTTGACTACCAAACAACCTACTCAACGATTGGTAGAGGTCATCATGTCTTTCGAACAGTCGGGGAGAGGCCCTACAACCTGCTCAACGACTGGTGGAGGCTATCGAATCTGCTCAACAATCGGTAGAGTCATAGAAGGACGCAAAACCCTAATGTAAGGTAAATTGGTGATTACGGTCCGGAACGTAATAATGAATTTACAGGTACGTTAAGGTGGTGTGAAATTCTATCAAGATTTTTGGTAGATAACCAAATGTAAACTCTAGTTATCTAGTAGCTTATTTAATAAATCGACCCACGTATAACACGCCTCTTACTAATCGAGACAGTTGATCCTATTCATGTCATGTTATAATCCAAATTGCAATCACTTTCATTCCTACCCGATCACCTTTAACCCTACGTTCTCAATAAACTTCGGGACGAAGTTTCCAAAAGTAGGGGAGACTGTAACATCGCAAAATTTTTCCACAAATTCTAATACGTACGTTTTATTTGTTCATTATATAATGTGCCTAAACCTTTATTTTTCCCTACCACATAACTTATATATATATATATATATATATATATATATATATATAAAGGTTTTTAATAATAATGATAATAATAATAATAACAAAAAAAAAAAAAAAGAATTTTGTTTCTAAACTCATCAAAACAGCAAACCAAACTATAGCCCAAATCCCTACCCGAACCCAACAAAGAAATCAGTTTAGCCCAAAATGAGAGCCAACCCAAACACCCTGTTTCCTTTCCCTGTCCCCTGATTATTCGGCGGATATATCGACAATTATTCCGGTCAACTCGTAATCCACCCAAATCTCGTTTTGACTTCAATTTCTAGCTGCTACGCGTCTCAAAACTCAAACCCACACCCTCTATATGAGGTAATCAATTCACAAACGAGATCCTAAAATTTCGGCCGATGACCCTCTTTCAAACCAGTAAGTTTCGTGTTCCTTGTGTATAAAACCCACCTCACACACACCCATTTCGATGAACAACAACCATAGTCGCCTCACACCTTTGACGAGCCTCGTACCCTCCCACTATCAGCTCTCTAATTTCTCTAACACACCTCGCGCCACCATCTCGTACCATCGAACCAGTGCTACGTCCATTAACAGTCGAAGCATGAGCCCACTTGGTTGCATCCCCTTCTGCTGCAGGTACCAATTACTTGAAGTTCTAATTAGAGAGTGTGAGTAGGAATCGTTGTGGATTCTGTAAGTTTGTGGGTGGAAGGGTAGTTTGTATGTGAATAAAGGGATTTAAAATATGTTTGTTTGATTTTTGGGTGAGGGTTGCACTTTGAGTGTGTGTTCATACATGTGCAGAACTGTGTGTGTGTGTGTTTAGAGAAAAAGAATGGTGGGGGTAAAACAAGATAAGGTTGGTTTCAACTTTTGACTTTCATGAGTCATTTTAATAAACTTTAAAATTTTTCATTTTCATTTTATGTAAAATGGATTTAATATTACAAATGAATTTGCTTGGCCAAGTAAAGCTAATGGTACGTGACCTAATATTGAAAAAAAATAATAATAATTTTGACCATGGACTTTTATTTTCAACTACATATTTTAATTTTTTTGGGGGTTTTTCTTACGCACAAGTATTGCTCATATCGTTGTCTTAAAATATATTTCACACACACACATATATATATATATATATATTATGGTCTTTTTTTTTTTCATTTTCTTTTAGAAATATTATTTATACAAGAATTGATAGTTGTGGAGTTTAAAGTACAAGTTCTACCTACGAAGCAATAAATTGAACTAACTAAATTATTGGTTATACGTACTAACGTACATATATATAATATTATCTTACCTTTAATAGAATGAGTGGTTTTGGACTATGTTATGATAATACAATTTTCGGTAATTGTATACATAGATTTTATTGAGAAATTAGAATTAAGTGTATAATGCGACAACGTTTTAGGAATTCACGACGCGATTCAAGTCTTAGGAAAACATATCAGCCATCGATAGTTCTCGTTGATGTCCGTTGAATTTCTTTTGCAAGTTCATTACAACCAAGGTGAGTTTTACATAGCCCCTTTTATTTATCACCATTTTTGGGGTGAAACATGTTATAACATCATCATTGCAATTCAATCATCAATGTGTCTATGTGTTTTCTATGTTGCATTATGTCTTGAGCATGATTAGAGTAAGCACCATTCTAGCATAATCATTAACTCCGTACAAGCCGACGGTATACATTGATAGATCTATTGGACTGACAATCCCACCCGGATACGTGCCTCCTACAAAGGTTGCGTGGGTGTTTGTTATCGCATAACATATTCAAGTGGACCATGAGCGTATGGTATGTATCATATTATAACAGTCATCAGGGTTGATTATGCACTCGATTTATTTCTAGTATGTTCTCACATATGGACTAGATTGACATGACACATGAATTGCACAACATTTTATTATCAAAAACCTATGTAATTCTCACCAACTTTTGTTGACCCAAAACCTTTTCAACTTAACATGTTTCAGGTCCTATTTGCTTGAAGATTTGAATTGATGCTTGAAGATATGTGTATAGTTTTATTAAATTTGATGTACAAAATTCTAGAACAATTGTATGTAATTCATTTGAATTATTTAATGGAATTTATTATTCACCATGAGCTACTGAACAATCATCATTACGTGACATCCCGATGTTTCCGCCATCGGTTGGGGTGTTACACCTCACTTGTTGCTCAGGTAGCCTGAAAACGCTGCATCGGCAATGGACCAGTGAGCCGCTGCCGCTTCAGAGTGCTCTCCTTCCGCTGGAAACTTCACAAGCTCTACTGCGATCCAACTTTTCATCGCCTCCATGCGATCATCACCTCCTCTCATTTTGATCAAAAGGCCGATCATCCAGGCAAGCTTGTTCTGTTATAACATAAACAATTAACATGATTGGCTTCAATTCAAGTTAAATAAGATGACATAAACTGATTAACATACCTCATAGTGTTTGGTTTCATGGTCCACCCCGTCGGCACGACAATACAAACAACGCGACGGCGGGCACGTCCTGCCGCCAACGCCAACATCTTGAAGGGGCATTTATTCACGTGAGATTTGAGATCTCTTTCAATGGCTGAACGACACCACTCACAGGTGATAGTCTTCAGGTCACGTTTTGAGGTCGGATCAACATCTGTAGCTTTTGGCATTTTTCTTCAATTCAAATTAATATTCGAAAAATGAAATTCAAATCGTGAGTTGAAAGGATATGGAGACTCACTCGATCTATTTATAGGCCTTAGGGCTACAAGCGAACCGAACGAACACGAACAAGGCCTTGGTCATGTTCGTTTGTTAAGAAAATTACGTGTTCACGAACAGTTCATGAACACTTACCGAACGAGATTTCTGTTCGTGTTTGTTTGTTATAAAAACACTCATGTTCATGTTCGTTTGTGTTAGTTTGTTAATTTTGTTCATGAACGCACACGAACACAAACGGGCATTAATGAACACAAAGAAGTGTTCATGAACGGAAACAAACACAAACGAACATATATTAACTTTTGAATAACATCGAATTAACATACATTAAGACATCAGTTAGATCCACCCAAAATATAACCTAGTTGTCCAAACATACTTAGTACTAGAGAGGGGCGTTGGAGGTTGATGGCCGAGTGAGTTGGATACAAAAAGTAGGTTTATTAATCTCATATAGTCATATATTCACCTCATATATATTATTTATTGGATAAAATTAATAAAAATAAAAGAATATAAAAAGTATAAAAATTAAAGACCTTAATAAACTATCAAACACAAATGAACAAGTTACCGAACGTTCACGAACATAAACGAACGAGTGCAGCCTCTGTTCATGTTCATTCGTTTAACTAAACAAGCGAAATTTTTTGTTCGTGTTCGTTCATTTATTAAATGAACGAACACAAACGAACTTCCCGCCGAACGGTTCATAAACTGTTCGCTGAAAGTTCAGTTCGTTTGCAGCCCTAATAGGCCTCAACACTCACGCTCTTACTCCCTCCCTAAAGTAACCGCTTTCAAAACCTTCTAGAAGCTTCTATTCATTGGCGGGAAATGGAGTATGGCATGCAACCAACGCGCACCATTATTGTTTTCTTTTTTCCCTTTTTAACCAATCTATTTATATTATATCGTATATACACAAATTATATACAAATAATACTAGTTAACTAATTCTAGGGAGAGAGAGAGAGAGAGAGAGAAGAGAAGAGAAGAGAAGAAGTCTTGGGTTGAGACCAAGACAGATGGGGTGGTCTTGAGTGAGGGTGTGACCCCTCTATTTATAGAGGGTGAAACCTCAAACCCTATGGGCCTTATAGTAATGGGCTAGGCTGGCCCATAAAGGTTGGACACACCTTTATTATTGACCTCGTGTAAGGAAGGTCATGTGCTAGGGAGCTGAGGAGCTGTTGCGTGTAGTTTCTCTATGCCAGCTTCTAACTACTCAGCTTCTTGGCATGAGCCTAATAGTTTCTCAAATATGTTCAAACGTGGGTGTTTGGGTACCCACGTCATCAGTCCCCTAATCATAAGTAGTCATGACGTAGTCATGGGTGCTTGTGACTTAGTATTCTTATCTCATTTTTTCCTTACCTCCGGAAATTCATAAACTTTTGTGTAAGGTATTTGCGCCTGATGTGCTGAGAAATTGATATGTTTTCACATATAATTAGCACATGTTTTACACTCTAAATCGTGCTTTTATCTTTGTTTTATCAGGATTTATCTTTCTTTGTTGATAAATGAAAGTTCAGAGGTCCGGTGACGAAAATAAGTGAAAACCCGCACAAAACGGCACAAAAAGGACGAAGATTTGAAGACTTTGAAGATCTTCCAGACATGGCACGACTGTGCTCACGGCCATGCAACCCTCCCGGGTCAACAAGTCAATATTTCCAAGTCAAAGGAGGCCAATTTCAGAGTTTTAGGAGGTGCACGGGCGTGCTCAGGAGTGTAGCACGGCCGTGCTTTACTCCAGCGTGTTTCTCCAAGGCAAAAACCGATCAAGGCTGACAAGACGGTTAGTTTTCCAGACAAGCACGGGCGTGCCAAGGATAGTGGCATGGCGTGCCAAGCAACAAACCAACAGTTTCTGCACAAAGGACTCTGCAACAATACCCGTTTTCGAGCATGGGCGTGCCAGAACATTGTCGATGGCGTGCAAGAGCTGAAATGCCTATAAATAGAGACCTTCACCCCACATTTTGAAGCATCCCTTCCCACTCGCAAACCAACACTTCTCCACGAAGTTTCTGCACCCTTAGTGGGAAGGCCTCATGAGTGTACCCATGGTGTGTAAAAACCCATGCACTTGTGAACTTAAACCCATGAGTAGTGATTAGTCCATTTGTGGGTAGAAATACACACACTTTGAGACTTAATCCTCTACTATCAAGATCTCATTTAGGGTTGGTACGGTCTTTATACTCGGTCCTAATGATAAGTCAATCCTTAATCTTACACTTTGGTTTCATGGTCTATGTGAAGCTTTGATGTGGGTTATAAATTGATGAACTCGTGTTGAAATAAAACAGTCTTTATTTTATTTCATCATTATACTGCCACACAGTTAATGATAGACTAGTCACTTTTTGATAACTTCATTAAACCAAGTAGGGGATGCACGTGTGCTGGTAACTCACGACTCCTCTATGATATTAAGTGGTGACTTTGTCGGTCATGCTCCGGCCACCGACAAGTTATTGATAAAAGTCTAGAGTAGTTTGATTTCTATATTGCAACACCGGGAGGTGGGTAATTCGGGGTTGAGTCGACACAATCTCAAGTCACTTTACTTTCAGTGTTGAGAGGTGAGCTCACCAGGTCGGGAGACCCTCATAATAACATTAAGAACACAGTCGTTTGTACAGCTTTGCGAAAACAGTCACCTCTAGAAAATACGGTTGCAATTCTAAGTTAAGCATAAGTGCGCACTCAAACGCACCACTATAAAATGAAGATAACTATTTTCATACCAGGTTCCATCCGATCCCGAAGCAACACTATTGTTTTGCTATTGATTTTTCTTAAAAGTGTTCATCTCTCTTTTTACTTTTCTTCTCGCAATTTTAAAAAGTATTTTTAAGTAATTTTAGGAAGTTGAGTAGTAAAAAATCGTGTCCACGGATTCGATACTCGGTACTTGCACATTTATGTACTATATATGATAGGTGCGCTTGCCTATTGTGTCGGGTTTAGAACGTTGAGCAAACATCGTTTTAAATTATAAATTTAAAACTTGTAAGTGTCTTTCTGTTTTCTAACTTGCTCATCTTTTCAACTAAAGCTTTTGGCATCTCCCCCGCGACTTTGCCCTTTTTGAAAAGAAGTCTAGTTTTCTTAAACACCCACACGACATTAGCGCCTTATTTATTTATGATTTTTTTGTTTTGGACTTCATAATTTTTGCCTTTTCTTGTAGCTTCTACGTTTCCGGCGTTTCTTGAGAAGCTTAGAAGATGCAAAGTTTGTTGGACGTCTTGGGAAGTCTTTAGAGCTTCTAGTATCCAAGCTTATGTTGGAGCTTACTGATGTGCCGATAATTTAATATGTTTTACATATGTAATTATCCTCCTTTTTGTACCTTTTATGCTTTTCTATTTTATAAAATATAGTTAAATCGTTCCTATGAGATAAATGTAGGTTATTGGAAACAAAACGCAAAAAGGAAAGAAAAAGGCACATCTTGAGTGGAGAACAAGCTTCTAGGGGGCAACAAGGTACATGGTACAACAACCTTGTCTCCCGCATGCAAGTTTCAAAGTCCAGGGATGAAAACGACACAAAAGAAAAGGATTTGAAGACTTTCGGAGCTGATTTAGATAAGGCACGGTCGCGCTCCAACCGTGTACGGCCGTGCACCTGTCCCGGGTCAACAAGTCAACATTTCCAAGTCAACAAAGGCCCAAAAGTCAGCTTTCAGGCACTGCACGGGCGTGCCACATTACTGTGCACGGCCGTGCTCTTTGAAACGTGTTCCCCAAGGCTGGCAACTGACCAAACTAACAAGACAGCTATTTGTACCAGCAAGCAAGCACGGGCGTGCCCACACCCATGGCACGGGCGTGCAAGACCTACACTGGGACAATTCTGCGCGAAAGGACTCTGCAACAGTACCTGCTATCTAGCGTGGGCATGCCAGGACATGAGCATGGGCGTGCAGGGGCTTATTTGCCTATAAATAGAGGCCTTCACTCCACATTTTGGGCATCCCATTTTCACACGAGTTTTTCTCACTCATCAGCCATATTTAGGGTCTTGTAAGTGACCTTTGGAGCTTGGGATCACTCCATAAACACTACTTGAGTTGAGAGCTTGAGAGAGATCACTATAAATCACCCCAAAAACCCTCTTTGAGAGAGATCACTATAAATCACCCCAAAAACCCTCTTTGGCTAGGATACTAGAGTGTTGCTAGGGTGAAGACTGCTTTGGTATGTGTAACATCACGTGTTTTTCCCAAATTGTAAATTAATAAAATCGCCATTTTATCCATCTTATACTTATTTTCATACAATTTTTATATATATATATTTTTTGAATATTTTATAAAATATTTTAAACCTCTTTTTAGGTAATGATAATATTAATAAAAATAATAATAATTAATAATAATAATAATAATGTGATTTTTAAGGTGTATTGGCAAATTTTTAACCCAACCAAGCCCATCAAGCCTTGAGCCCAATCAGAAACCCAGCCCAAACCCCATACCTGGCCCACCTTACCTCATCCTCTACGCTTTAAAAAGAAAAAAAAAGGGGGGGGGGTGACCAGACTCGAACCCGAGTCTGATCCAGGTTGGGCATCAACAAGCAGCAGCACTACCACTAGCCCACATGTTGTTGTTGGTAAAAACTAGACTCCATTTAATTTTAAGGCCTCCTGAAAGACTAAATAGGACCTGCTTTTTCTTCGCTGCACAGGCCCGACCCACAACTAGAGATTTGAATTTTTTTGACGCGTCTTGAAACGAAATTGGAAACCATTATTGATTGATTTTGGACCGACACCATCACGCATTAATTCAGCTACCATAAATCGCCCTAATCATTCCTTAATTGTATTATAGGAACGCGTGTTTGACCATGGCAGGTCAAACGATCGCAACCTTCCAATTATATGTTTATATTATAAATTGAACATACTCCTACAATCTAATGTGGCCGAAAAACAGTTCCCTACCTTTAGTTTCCGTTAATCCTTCACCTATAATCAGATCCACTCGCGTTTGACTCCGTGGGTTGACTCGCAAATCATATCAAATTCATACATGTAAGTAAACCATTGATTCGTGCTTTTGTTTATTGCCCTTACTGAACAATAGCCCCTTATATTCAGGGGCTATCATATGTTAATTTGAGCGATTAAGAACCTAGGGTTTATACATCTTAATTGGGGAAGATGACTCATTACAGTCATAATACAAATACATTTATTTCTGGTTTAATATCGTTCTCAGGGTGTGGCTCAGTGGTGAGCCACACTTGTGATAAGGCTTTGGACCGGCCCAGACGCGGGTTCAATTCCCACCAACAACATATTTTTTTTATCAACTTTTCCTTGTTTCTTTTATGTATATATTGATTTATAAATTCTAAAATATAAAATACCTAACATGACTTATAAATTCTACACAATTTATTTTATGATTTACAAATGATAAACTTTATTATACAATTTTTATTTTTATAAAAATCATCTATTTAATATATATAAAATATATTACAAGTTTATTCAATTATAAATTGAAAATTCTATAAAAATATCTAAAAAAATTTATAAAATTCCACAAAAATTATTTTGAACTTAGGAATCAATAAATATTCCAGAAATAAATTTTTATTTTAGAAAAATGTTTATTCAATATTTTTAATTAATTTTTACCATTTTAATCATAAATAATTCATAATAAATTCATTTTCCACTATTTTTACATCAAAATTTTACATAAATTATTTTTGTTCATTTAGAAGAGAAATATAAATTTTAATTTGAAACTTTATGAATTTTAATATTTTTAGACATTAATACTATATTTTGACAAATAAATATTAATATACTATATATTCGTTAATTAAGAAAATAATTTTATGAAAATTATTTTCACATTTACAACATTTAAATACAACTATCTTTAATCAAGATTTTACAAAATCCTTTTATTTAATTATTTTCTATAGTTCTTTATTTATTATTTCATTAACTATTAATCTAAATTAATTATTAAACGATTGTCAATCCCCAAATTAGGAACCCTAGAAATACTTGTAGACTAGAAAAACTTAGACTTATTTATTGCCTTAAACATATGGTAATACTTGGCAACATTTGGACCACACCTATTCCATTACAAAGGACTTGATACTTTGCTAAGGTGAGTTTACATAGCCCCTTTTTTCTGTTTTACATTTTGGGGTGAAATATGTTTAAACATCTTATACACTATCATTTATTCATTCTTACATTGTTGAAACTTGTTGATTCAATTTGACTGTAATAAAAAGACATAGTATAATCATTAACATTGATCAAGTTGCCTATTTACATTATAGCGCTATAGGTCTGACACCCCCCCCGCATAAATTCAGAGATGATCGAAAGCAGTTACACTTTTACTAACTTGCGAGTTAGGTCTTAGTCGACACAAGGTTTGATTGTACAAAAGACGCATTGTTACATGTCAGACTCATACTCTACCATTACTCATTATTATACTTCAATTTTAATTGCTATACAACATATTGTTTTCAATTATATGCAAAACCTATGTATTCTCACCAACTATTTATAGTTGACCCCCCATCTGTGACACCCGGCAAATTCTGGTTAACAACGTTGTCTAGATGAAAGTCTACCTTAGCGAGTCACGCGTATATTGCACTTAACTGGGTTAGTTAAGTCGGGTTATGGTTCGGGAACTATCGGTTTAGTCTAGAAGATCATTGGATGTTGGCCTAGAGGTTCATTAGATGTCGGTCCTTAACCAAGTGTACAAACGGTGACGATTTGTAGGATCGTCAGGGCATACGGAACATACAAGTCTCGAGTCCCGGGAATTGGTGAACGAGTGTGAATATGTGTATTTACATGTGTTATGTGTTTACAATCATTATGTGACTTGTCGGTATGTGAATATGTGTTAACATATGTTAAAATGGGGTTTAACGCGCAAAACACACGAAACCAGCCCCTATAGGCGATTAGGGAGGCCTAATCGCCTATAAGGGAGGCGAGTAGGCCCTTTAGGGGCGAGTAGGGGACCAATTGCATGACTGTTCATGCGATTAGGCCCTAATTGCATGAACTTACATGCGATTAGGCTTCCTAATCGCGTGTAAAGGCTGCACAATCGCTAGTTACGGGCTGGACGACTAAAAACGACTATAAATACCATACTTGACCTCATAAACTTCATAATACAAACCCTAGTCGTCCCATAACCCGCCCCAACACACACACAACCTCTGGAACGCGATTTTTGATCCAAACACAAGGTTTCAAGCTTAATCCATCATTCTTTCACAAATCTAAGGTTTGGTTTCCATCCATGAATCTTTATAAACGTTTTCATTCAATCCCTAATGGTCCAGACCTGTTGTAAAACGAAAAAGCTTTCTGAAAATCGTTAATAAGTGTTGTTAATCGGATTCTAACAATTATACATGTGTTATGTGTGTTTATGATTAATATCTAGGGTATTTATGATTAAAGATGAATGATCAACATGTTATTAGGTTAATTCAGAATACTAATGATATTAGGATGATAAAATCTGAGTAACTGATTATTAGGGTGATAGTTACGCATGTTAGTGTGATGTTGCATGCTATGTGAATGGTGTTTGGAATACGTGATTGCATGCAGGGCGGATAATACGAGGCAAAACGAAGGATTTTAGTTGAAACATGTTTAGGATAGTGTTTGGGATGATATTGGATGGTTACACACGTTCTGGATCTGATTTGGAGCGTTAAACGCGCGAAAAACCGGAACAGCAAGGTTACAGGCGATTAGCAACCCTAATCGCCTATGTTAGAGGCGATTAGGGGCCAATCGCCTATAAGGAGTCCCTAATCGTCTATGTTCATGCGAGTAGAGGGCTAAATGCTAGTAGTTACATGCAATCAGCCCTAAATGCTAGTAGTTACATGCAATCAGCCCTAAATGCTAGTAGTTACATGCAATCAGCCCTAAATGCTAGTAGTTACATGCGATTAGCCTTCCTAAATGCCAGTGACCAACCTAAATGCTAGTTGACTTTTCCTAATCGCGTGTACTGCTGCTGTAAGTATAAATTAGCATTCCGAGACCCGATTTGACATGTAGGAACATACTAGGAACCCCATAACATATCTAATAACTTGGTAACATATGTTTGGATGTAATTATGTGATACGTGAACTACGTGCTGTAACTTGTTGGTCGTTAACGTATGTTAAGTGTGGTGCATGATTGTATGTTTGAGAGCGTAAACATAACACGGGGAGTCTCGGGTCACCAATGGGATGTCGAGTCTTGTACTTTGGGTCAGTTAAACAGTCACGGTGTTTTCAAACGAACTTGGTTATGGTCTGGACATCTAGGGACTAATTAACCTGCGGGTTATTAGTCTAAGTACTTGTAACTGTCATATGTTAGGTCGCCGCTTACGGGACTAGCATAGCAGCTGGGTTATTCATATTACGAAAGTAACGCAACTTAAGGTGAGTTTACGGCCCCTCTTTTAAACTGGTTTCACTTTTCGGGGGAGAAAACATGTGCTAAAACTTATGTTTGGTAACTACTGTCATACTATGGGTTTCTATTGTGTACTACACGATCTTTGGAAGTCCCGGGGGAACCATGAATGTGCGGGTTTGCACAACGGGGAAATGTGAATAGCGCTATTGGGAGTGACCAACCCCGCTCGTCGACTTGTCGGGTCGGCGGGTGCATATTGTCTCAAACAGGAACAACAGGAACAACAGGGTTACTACATCGGGCACACATTTGGTTTGCGAGTTAGTAATGGTTTTCCAATCGTGGTAGTAACAAAACATACGCCTAGCTAGCGTACACTGGTTTTCGATTTGTTATAGTATGGACAGGTTGACTTGGTACTTGGATTACAAAACCTGTAAACTCACCAGCATTTTTGTGCTAACGTAAACTTTTACATGTTTTCTCAGGTCGCTAAGGTAGCACTACTGGACTAGGGCGCACGCGTCTGCACGGCGTCTAGTTAGAGTCGCATGGTTTTCATATTTTGAACATTTGGTTTACTTTTGAGATACTGTTTTGAATAAGCTTCCGCTGTAAACGGGGATTTTAAACTATGTTTTGAAATTGCATTATATTCATTTAGACTTGTTTATTGTGATCGTTGGTTTGGATCCTGGTTTGTCATGCACCTCGCGGTAAAACTCCGCAAGTGGATTTTGAGGGTGTGACAGATTGGTATCAGAGCCAATGGTTATAGTGAACTAGGACTGCATGTAGAGTTTAGTCTATAGCCGAGTCGCACACACTAGACGATCACATGGTACTAAACATTATGGTGGTTTACGTATGGTCTTGTCGGGGTGTCTCTAAATCATTCGGTCTTTCTACGTTACATCATCCGTTCTATCTTAGGTCGGGTTACTTACTTTCTAGGCAGTGTAGTATATTGGAGTAAATCGTGTACTCTTGAGATTTGTCCAAGGCTCGGACTTCTCCCTTTCATACTCCAATAGAAACCCTTGCCATAAACTACCGTAGTATTACGGTGTATAGCTAAGAGTCTATGTTCGGTGATTTGAACTTTGAACTAGGAGAACACTTGGCGGACCATGTAGAGCGGTTTATCATTTTGGGTGCACACAAAATCATAAACCGAAATGCATGGAAGCCCTAGTGAGCTCTGGGTTTGAAGGGATAGTCCTGGATTGGATCTAGCTTTGATCTTGTAAACATTAGTGGTTATCTTTAGCTGCGAAACTAAATTTTCTCGTCCTTTCTGGCAGAATCATGTCTGGAGTACGAGGAGGACGTGGAGGTGGTCGCAATGGTGGTCGCGGTGGTGCTGGTGGTCGTGGAGGTATTAACCTATCGCAGGCTGATCTGAACAACTTGCTCCAAGCTGCCTTCCAGTTAGGGCACAACGGTGGTGGTAAGTTGATTTATCCATTTTCTTTGCCTCATTGGTGAACCTTGTTTACATTCGTCGTGATTCCTCACGCATTTCATTTCAGGTGGTCCTGTTAACCCACCCCCACCCATGTGTACCTACAAGATGTTTCGGGACTGTAAGCCCCAGGAATTCTCTGGCACTGAGGGTGCGGTGAGCTTACTCAGGTGGTTGGAAAAAGTGGAGTCAGTGTTTCTGATGTGTAACTGTCTCCCAGAAGATCGGGTTAAGTATGCTGCTGCGTTATTCCAGGATGTTGCATTGACTTGGTGGAATAACATCACCCAGAATATGGGTATTGGGGAGGCGTATGCTATGCCTTGGGAGAATTTTGTGCAGCTGCTGAAACGTGAGTACTGTCTGAGGGAAGAGGTGCAGAAGCTAGAGCACGAGGTGTGGAACCTCAAGATGACTGGGTCTGAAATTGAGAAGTATACTATGAGGCGTAACGAGTTGGCAGTGCTGTGTCCTGATCTGCATGTGCCAGAGTACAGGAGGATTGAACACTATGTCTCGGGGTTAGTACCAGAAATCGCAGGGTTAGTGGCTGCGGGAAATCATCCTACATACGCAGAGGTGGTCCGATCGGCTCATAGGATGACCAACTTGAAGGTGAATGAGGGTATTTTGCCTGCTAAGGGTTCGACTGTCAAGGCCCAGAGAACAACAAGCGCAAGTGGGATAATGAAGGGAAGGGATCTGGGCCAGCACAACAGGGTAAGAGGTTTGATAATGGGGGTTCTTCTTCTTCGGGTAACAAGCAGGGTGGGTATGCGGGGAAACTGCCCAAATGTAACAAGTGTGGACGTCATCATCAAGGGAACTGCGACAGTAACCGTTGTCACCGCTGCCAGCGAAAAGGGCATTTTGCTAAAGATTGTCGGGCTACACTTCCATCGACTCAGGCTCCGACTACTAACTCCACTCCTACTACTCAAGGGACTACAGGAAGACAAGGATGTTACAACTGTGGTGAGACTGGGCATTACAAGAAGGATTGCCCAAAACTGAAGCAGGGTGGAAACAACGGAAATGGGAACAACGGGGGCGGTGGCAGGAATGCACGCGCCTTCGTCATTGGAGCCGCTGAGGCTAGACAGGATCCTGACACAGTTACCGGTACGTTCCTTCTCAATAATCGTTCTATTAGTGTGTAATTTGATTCTGGTGCCGACAAGAGTTTTGTATCCATGGAAGTTAGTCGACTGCTAGATGTAGCACCCGTACCATTAGAGACTAAGTATATTATTGAGTTGGCTGACGGTAAAAAGATTGAAGCTACTAGTGTCCTTCGGGAGTGTCAATTAGAGTTGTCGGGTTTGTCGTTCCCCATCGACCTTATGCCGGTACCTTTGGGTAGTTTTGACGTAATGGTAGGCATGGATTGGTTGTCTTTGTATCGCGCGGAGATTGTCTGTTACGACAAGATTATTCGGATTCCTCTCCCTGATGGAGAATTCCTTTCTGTGTACGGTATCAAGGGTGGTGTTCCGCTGAATATCATCTCTAGCATGAAAGCCCTTAAGTGTCTTCGAAAGGGTTATCCAGCCGTTTTGGCACTTTTATCTGTTTCCTCTGGTGATGAGAAGAAGATCGACGATATTCCAGTTGTACGCGAGTTTCCTGATGTTTTTCCCGATGATTTATCTGGTCTTCCTCCCCATCGTCAAGTCGAGTTCGGTATTGATCTTGTACCAGGGGCTGCTCCTATTGCTCGGGCCCCCTACCGTCTTGCACCTCCCGAGATGCAGGAATTGTCTAGTCAGTTACAAGAACTCTTGGACAAGGGTTTCATCAGACCAAGTTCTTCCCCTTGGGGAGCCCCGATTCTATTCGTCAAAAAGAAGGATGGAAGTTTCCGATTGTGTGTGGACTACAGAGAACTGAACAAATTGACCGTCAAGAACCGTTATCCTCTTCCACGTATTGATGATCTATTCGACCAGCTCCAGGGTTCTAGTTACTACTCCAAGATTGACTTGAGGTCCGGTTATCACCAGTTGCGGGTAAGGGAAGCTGACGTTGCAAAGACTGCCTTCCGTACACGTTATGGCCATTTCGAATTCTTGGTCATGCCTTTCGGTCTTACAAACGCACCGGCGGTTTTCATGGACTTGATGAACCGCATTTGCAAACCATATCTTGACAAGTTCGTCATCGTGTTTATTGATGACATCCTGATTTACTCTAAGAACAAGACCGAACACGAGGAACACTTGCGTTTGGTTTTGGAACTCTTGCGACGGGAACAACTTTACGCCAAGTTCTCAAAGTGTGACTTTTGGTTACGCGAAGTTCAGTTCCTAGGACATGTGGTTAATGAACTAGGGATTCATGTCGATCCAGCTAAGATCGAAGCGATCAAGGACTGGGGAGCACCAAAGACGCCAACTGAGGTGCGGCAATTCCTAGGCCTTGCGGGCTACTATCGTCGTTTTATTCAGGGGTTCTCGAAGATCGCTCAACCCCTGACCACTCTCACGCAGAAGGATAGGAAATTCGACTGGGATGAACCACAAGAGTCAGCGTTTGAAGAACTGAAGTCTAAACTGTGTTCTGCTCCTATTTTGTCTTTACCTAAAGGCCCTGATGATTTCGTTGTTTACTGTGATGCTTCTATTCATGGTCTCGGTTGCGTGTTGATGCAACGCGAGAAAGTGATTGCGTATGCTTCTCGTCAACTCAAGGTGCACGAGAAGAACTACACCACCCATGACTTGGAGTTGGGTGCAGTGGTATTCGCGTTGAAAATTTGGAGACATTACTTGTACGGTACCAAATGCACCATCTACACCGATCACAAGAGTCTCCAACATATTTTCGACCAACAACATTTGAACATACGGCAGCGTCGTTGGATTGAACTCCTGAACGACTATGATTGTGCCATTAAGTACCATCCTGGCAAGGCGAATGTTGTAGCAGACGCCTTGAGCAGGAAGGAATCAACTAAACCTCGTCGCGTTCGGGCGTTGCAACTCACCATTCATTCATCTCTACCTGATCAACTCCGTTCTGCCCAGTTAGAAGCTTTGAAGGAGGAAAACCTTAAAGCTGAGACTATGCACGGTGCCGACAAGCACCTCGAGCGAAGGCCTGATGGCCTGCACTATTTCGCAGAACGCATATGGGTTCCTTTATTCGGGGGACTACGGGAGCTTGTCCTTGATGAGGCTCATAAGTCCCGGTATTCTATTCATCCTGGTTCGGATAAGATGTACCAAGATCTGAAGGTGCTTTACTGGTGGCCAAACATGAGGTCGGATATAGCCTCATACGTGAGCAAATGCTTGACCTGTGCTAAGGTCAAGGTGGAATACCAGAAACCGTCGGGTCTCTTGCAACAACCTGAAATTCCGGAATGGAAATGGGAACGGATTACCATGGATTTTGTCACGCAACTTCCTAAATCACCAAGCGGGAATGACAAGATATGGGTGATTGTCGATCGGTTGACGAAATCAGCCCATTTTCTTGCTATTAAGGAGACTGACACCATGGATCGTTTGGCTCGTCTTTATTTGAAGGAAGTTGTTTCTAAGCACGGGGTGCCAGTTTCTATTATCTCGGATCGTGACTCCCATTTTACTTCTCACTTCTGGAAGTCTTTGCACAAGGCTTTGGGTACCCAACTAGATATGAGTACGGCTTATCATCCACAGACTGACGGTCAGAGTGAGCGCACGATTCAAACTTTAGAAGACATGCTGCGGGCATGTGTGATCGATTTTGGCAAGGGTTGGGAAGCTCATCTACCGTTAGTAGAATTCTCGTACAACAACAGTTATCACACGAGCATCAAGGCGGCTCCGTTCGAGGCACTGTACGGACGGAAATGCCGTTCTCCTCTTTGTTGGGCTGAAGTGGGTGAGAGTCAACTCACTGGGCCTGAGTTAGTGTACGAAACTTTGGAAAAGATCGTACAGATTCGTAACCGGTTGGCAGCGGCACGGGATCGGCAAAAGAGTTATGCCGATCAGCGTCGCAAACCATTGGAATTCCAAGTTAATGACAAAGTACTTCTAAAAGTCTCACCATGGAAGGGCGTCATACGCTTTGGGAAGCGTGGCAAACTCAATCCGCGGTATGTCGGCCCATTTACGATCCTGGAACGGATTGGGCCGGTGGCATATCGTCTTGATTTACCGACGGAGCTCGGTAACGTACATAACGTCTTCCATGTATCCAACTTGAAGAAGTGTCTGGCTGACGAGTCTCTTGTCGTTCCACTGGAAGAGGTCAAGGTTGATGATCGTCTTCGGATTGTGGAAGAACCTGTGGAGATTCTGGATTACAAGATTCGTAGCCTACGTCATAGCAAGATTCGCATCGTAAAGGTTCGCTGGAACTCGAACCGGGGACCAGAGTACACGTGGGAACGGGAGGATCAGATGAAGTCTAAGTATCCTCATCTCTTTCCTAAGGAAGCGTTCGAGTCGAGATATGTCTCTTCTGCAGCTGAATGAATCTCGGGGCGAGATTCCTTTTAACGTGGGGATGATGTGACAACTCGGGTAAATCTCTCTTTTTGGTTTCTATTTTTGGTTTCTATCTTTTGTTTGTTTCCTTCGTTATTCATGGTACTGGTGCAATTTTCGGGACGAAAATTCTTTTAACGTGGGGATGATGTGACACCCGGCAAATTCTGGTTAACAACGTTGTCTAGATGAAAGTCTACCTTAGCGAGTCACGCGTATATTGCACTTAACTGGGTTAGTTAAGTCGGGTTATGGTTCAGGAACTTTCGGTTTAGTCTAGAAGATCATTGGATGTTGGTCTAGAGGTTCATTAGATGTCGGTCCTTAACTAAGTGTACAAACGGTGACGATTTGTAGGATCGTCAGGGCATACGGAACATACAAGTCTCGAGTCCCGGGAATTGGTGAACGAGTGTGAATATGTGTATTTACATGTGTTATGTGTTTACAATCATTATGTGACTTGTCGGTATGTGAATATGTGTTAACATATGTTAAAACGAGGTTTAACGCGCAAAACACACGAAACCAGCCCCTATAGGCGATTAGGGAGGCCTAATCGCCTATAAGGGAGGCGAGTAGGCCCTTTAGGGGCGAGTAGGGGACCAATTGCATGACTGTTCATGCGATTAGGCCCCAATTGCATGAACTTACATGCGATTAGGCTTCCTAATCGCGTGTAAAGGCTGCACAATCGCTAGTTATGGGCTGGACGACTAAAAACGACTATAAATACCATACTTGACCTCATAAACTTCATAATACAAACCCTAGTCGTCCCATAACCCGCCCCAACACACACACAACCTCTGGAACGCGATTTTTGATCCAAACACAAGGTTTCAAGCTTAATCCATCATTCTTTCACAAATCTAAGGTTTGGTTTCCATCCATGAATCTTTATAAACGTTTTCATTCAATCCCTAATGGTCCAGACCTGTTCTAAAACGAAAAAGCTTTCTGAAAATCGTTAATAAGTGTTGTTAATCGGATTCTAACAATTATACATGTGTTATGTGTGTTTATGATTAATATCTAGGGTATTTATGATTAAAGATGAATGATCAACATGTTATTAGGTTAATTCAGAATACTAATGATATTAGGATGATAAAATCTGAGTAACTGATTATTAGGGTGATAGTTACGCATGTTAGTGTGATGTTGCATGCTATGTGAATGGTGTTTGGAATACGTGATTGCATGCAGGGCGGATAATACGAGGCAAAACGAAGGATTTTAGTTGAAACATGTTTAGGATAGTGTTTGGGATGATATTGGATGGTTACACACGTTCTGGATCTGATTTGGAGCGTTAAACGCGCGAAAAACCGGAACAGCAAGGTTACAGGCGATTAGCAACCCTAATCGCCTATGTTAGAGGCGATTAGGGGGCCAATCGCCTATAAGGAGTCCCTAATCGTCTATGTTCATGCGAGTAGAGGGCTAAATGCTAGTAGTTACATGCAATCAGCCCTAAATGCTAGTAGTTACATGCAATCAGCCCTAAATGCTAGTAGGTACATGCAATCAGCCCTAAATGCTAGTAGTTACATGCGATTAGCCTTCCTAAATGCCAGTTGACCAACCTAAATGCTAGTTGACTTTTCCTAATCGCGTGTACTGTTGCTGTAAGTATAAATTAGCATTCCGAGACCCGATTTGACATGTAGGAACATACTAGGAACCCCGTAACATATCTAATAACTTGGTAACATATGTTTGGATGTAATTATGTGATACGTGAACTACGTGCTGTAACTTGTTGGTCGTTAACGTATGTTAAGTGTGGTGCATGATTGTATGTTTGAGAGCGTAAACATAACACGGGGAGTCTCGGGTCACCAATGGGATGTCGAGTCTTGTACTTTGGGTCAGTTAAACAGTCACGGTGTTTTCAAACGAACTTGGTTATGGTCTGGACATCTAGGGACTAATTAACCTGCGGGTTATTAGTCTAAGTACTTGTAACTGTCATATGTTAGGTCGCCGCTTACGGGACTAGCATAGCAGCTGGGTTATTCATATTACGAAAGTAACGCAACTTAAGGTGAGTTTACGGCCCCTCTTTTAACTGGTTTCACTTTTCGGGGGAGAAAACATGTGCTAAAACTTATGTTTGGTAACTACTGTCATACTATGGGTTTCTATTGTGTACTACACGATCTTTGGAAGTCCCGGGGGAACCATGAATGTGCGGGTTTGCACAACGGGGAAATGTGAATAGCGCTATTGGGAGTGACCAACCCCGCTCGTCGACTTGTCGGGTCGGCGGGTGCATATTGTCTCAAACAGGAACAACAGGAACAACAGGGTTACTACATCGGGCACACATTTGGTTTGCGAGTTAGTAATGGTTTTCCAATCGTGGTAGTAACAAAACATACGCCTAGCTAGCGTACACTGGTTTTCGATTTGTTATAGTATGGACAGGTTGACTTGGTACTTGGATTACAAAACCTGTAAACTCACCAGCATTTTTGTGCTAACGTAAACTTTTACATGTTTTCTCAGGTCGCTAAGGTAGCACTACTGGACTAGGGCGCACGCGTCTGCACGGCGTCTAGTTAGAGTCGCATGGTTTTCATATTTTGAACATTTGGTTTACTTTTGAGATACTGTTTTGAATAAGCTTCCGCTGTAAACGGGGATTTTAAACTATGTTTTGAAATTGCATTATATTCATTTAGACTTGTTTATTGTGATCGTTGGTTTGGATCCTGGTTTGTCATGCGCCTCGCGGTAAAACTCCGCAAGTGGATTTTGAGGGTGTGACACCATCTTTCCAACTCAACATGTTTCAGGTTTTACTTGCTATTGGAAGTTGTACAAGTCTTGGATCACATAGGAGCTTTGGACCTAGTTAATGCAAATCAAGTTTATGTATTTATTAAATTGTATGACAAGTTTTAAATTATTTAGTAATATTCAACTTCCATTTAGTATCATGAGCTATTGAACAATCATCAGTACGTGACACCTCGATGTTTCCTCCATCGGTTGGGGTGTTACAGTATGGATTATATAGTTTTTTATTTTTATTTTGTTTAGTTGGTGTTTGTGTTGTTGTCTAATTCTTTTTACTTAAAACTTTGTTTGATGATCTAACTAACTAATCACTTAGTATTTGGTCTTGTGGGTGTCTTGATAGGAAGTGGGAGGACTTAAGAGTGTACCTATGGTGTGTAACAACCCATGCACTTGTAAGCTAACCTAATTCCGCGAGTAGTGATTGGCCTATTTGTGGGTAGAAATACACACACTTAGTGGCTTAATCCCCTACTATCAAAGATCTCACTTAGGATCGGTACGGTCTTTATACTCAGTCCTGGTGATAAGCCAAGACTTGATCTTACGACTTAGCTTCATTGTCTATGTGAAAGCTTTGGCGCAGGTCAATAATTGGTGAACCCATGTTGAAAGAAAACGGTCTTTATTTTCTTTCATTATTGTATTGTCGCACAATAAATTATAGACCAATCACTTTTTGAAAGATTAATTAATTCAAGTAGGAGATGCACGTGTTCTGGTTCGTCACGACTCACCTATGATATCAAGTGGTATCTTGTTTGGTCATGCTCCGGTCACCGGCAAGTTATCCATAAAAGTTCTAAGTAACTAGATGTCTTTATCAAAACACGGGAAGGTGGATTCTTCGGGGTTGGGTGCACACAGTCTTGAGTAGTCCGTTTTTCAGTGTTGAGAGGTGAGCTTACCGTTTTGGGAGACCCTCATTTTTATAACAAGAACACAACTAGTTATGCGAAAACAGTCACCTCTGGAGAACGCGCATGCAACTCTAAGTTAAGCACAAGTGTGCAACTCGACAGCACCACTCAACTACATAATTACTATTAATCCATCCTAAAGATTATCGGATCCCAAAACAACACTTCTTTTTGGTTATTGATTTATACACCGGTCATTCTCGCTCTCTCTTTCTCCCTCTCCCTCTCTCTTTTATCCTTTCTTTTATAAAGCAACTTAAAGCTGAGTAGTGGAAATCGTGTCTTAGGGGTTCGATACTCGGTACTTTCTTGAAGTCTATACTGCACTCGATAAGTACACTTGCCTATTGTGTCGGTTAGAACGATTAGCAAATATCGTTTTATTTTACAAATTTAAAACTTGAATCAATGTCTTAACCTAAAAGTTCCACTTAATTACCTTTTTCATCGAGTCCTGCACTTCCTTCGGGAAGTTGTCAAATTTATGAAACAGACATTTAAGTGACTTAATCCACACGACATCACTTACGAGCTTTGAAACATCTTTATTGTTTATGAAGCTTCTGGTTTTCTCTTAGCTTTCTTTTATGCAACTTGCTTGAATTTGACTTGACATGATCAGACACTTGGAATAAGGAAGCACTATGAGATTATGAAATCTTGTTGGGTGATTACATTTTTACCCTTGAAGGCGACAACATGTGAGTTTTGCTCATTGCTAAGGGATGTTTCTATCTCATGGAACGATCTGACTTTGCGGAAACAAGATCTATAATAGAAGTGTACAATGGAAAGAGCCTAGTTAGTGGAGTATATATCTTGTAATTTATATAGTTAGATTATTTTACTGAATGTAAGATTCTAATGTGAAGACTTTAGTTCAGTATAGTTAAAAATAATGCAATTTAGTTTGTATGCTACAAAATGCATATGTCGAATTTTCAAACTCTGTTAAGATGTTACTTGTTCAAATTTTCACATATTTGTGACGTTATTTTAGGTGCTCATACCATTGAAATCTCACACTACCCATCATTCTCAAACCGTCTATATAATTTCACGAGTGTGGGAGATCGAGACCCTTCGTTAGATAGCGAATATGCAGACAATCTCAGATCAAGAAAATGCAGGACACAAAACGACACTAAAAACAATAGCTGAGATGGATCCTGGAACCGGAAGACTTTTGATCTTAGCTACTACACATTATTTCTAAAGCGTAGGGGCTTGTTCGAGTCTTATTCAGATTTAACTAGAAACTCCAACACGTTGGCATACATTAATTCGAAGGAATTGTGTTGTCGTAAATAGCTACGAGTGTGTGGCCCTATAATGCTTGCTTTTATTTGTTTCCTTCATTTTGTTTTCAAATTTTGTGTGGTTAGTTCTATGTGATTATAAAATAAAGACGTGATTGTGAGTTTATTTACTCTATATAATGATTGCTGATATAACAAAGAATAATAATCGAATATAAAAGGCTTGAATATGACATTGGCTTTGTTTTCTGTCTTGATGAAACTAGGCATCCCTTGATCGAAAACCGTGCAACCAAGTTAATGCGTCACACCGCTTCTTGATTTTGGCGCCTACTTCATCCCAGAGGGCCATGTGTTTGTGTTTGGTAGATTAGGTTTCACAATTCAGAAAGGGGTGGCGGCACAGCTTGTTGCCCTCCTACCTTCTATTTTCATGTAACTTGGCAGGTTTAAGTATATAATGGAAGAAGATTCTAATCGACATGTCTTATGTTGAAAAAAACTAGCGACACAACGTGAAGCCAACTTGCAAACTGTAAGACCCTAACCCGTAATCACGCAATCAACGCCTAATCCTACGGGTTTTAACCTTACTTAAAACCACTCCCGATTAAAACTTAGATATATAAGAAAAGCTTGAATTTGTTGTGATCTAAACTTTTTTATTTCTACATTTTAACTATTACAACATATGATGAGATTTCACAATTTCACGGGAGACTCTTGAATTCTATTGCGGAAGCTTGATGAGTGTTCGGGCGTGTTCGGTTCTTCTCGTGACTTGATCCTTGCTCCGGGTCGTCCATTAAATGTTTACCTAGCACCATCACACAAAGAATGGTTAGTGGATTTTCAATAATACCTTTAAACTAGTATGAGAGTCGTTACACGTCGAAACGGAACGAACCAGGCCAAACGGCCCTTTATCAGAGAACAAACTGCTGCAACTTATGCGCAGCAGCTGTTCGGATCGCTTTTACCCCTTCTAAAACCCAAAATCCGACTTCTACTTTCAAATGAGAATTGTTCTACGCTCCGAGAGCTTTCCAGGCATATAAAGAACACCTCCTAACGATTTTTCTACGATTTTATATGGAATTTTAAAGATCGTGCTGACATGCAGGTCAAAGCGCGCGACCGGTCGGTTTAAAGCGCGCGGCCGCGCAAAGCTTCTGATCGTTTTTTTGGTGATTTTTAAGCATGGGAATCATGTCGCAACTGCATTTGATGATTCCCGAAGCCTAAGTATCGACTTGCCGACTAAATAAACCTTTGTTTGACTGAAATTGTAGTCCGGTTCATGATGCTATGACCCGGTTCAAAGTTTTAAGTGTTTATGTTGATTTTTACCCATATCGACCCGTTAAGGCCTTGAATCAAACAAGACACTTTTTGACCACACCAAATGCCTACCGATTAAGTTGTCAAGTCATTAGACACTTGATCAACAAAAGCGTTTATCCGATTTGTTTCATTATGATTTAGTTTCTTAGATTCAACCTTTAGAAATCTTTTAAATTCCTAAAATGCCCTTCATGGTCAAATATATCAATTTAGCCATTCGTGGCGAAACTTCTTGTTTCAAATCCAATGTTTTTGACTCAATGACTTGTTTAAAAACCTCTAAGTCCTTCCGGGCTTAGAGTTTCATCCTTTCTCAAGTTTTCACTTGTTTAGTAGATTCTAAGCGCGTTTGCGCGCATTAGACATAGTTAGGGAAATAACTTACTTGATTTGCACCCACGCTTCATGTGGGTAGTTTTAGTACTCTTGTTGCCTTGCCCGAAGGCGTTTAATTAGCTACAGTCTTACCGGGTGGACTTGACCATATCCATAACTTGTGCTTAGCATCCATGATTCTTAGCATCAAGCGTGTACGCGCAAGTGCATGTACCTGCGTGCTTTCTAAGTAGACACATTATTTTCTCAGAACTCAAATGGTAAAACCTTGCCATTTGATCTGTTTAACCTTATAAAGCTTAATGCTTGGAATACAAGCATCAAGTGTTGGACTCAAATGGTGAAGACTTCACCATTTGACCCGTTTAGACCCATAGTTCAAGATACTATATTACATAAGTTTTTACATATGGTTCAAGTGATACAACTTGACCCATTTAACATCATGCTTAACAATTTCATTCAATTGATTCCATTTGGATTAAAACCTCATTTTCCACATCTCATTATTGATTGACCCGTTTGATGAATTTCACCATTCGGTCACAACTCATTGTTTCGAATATATGTCATAAACCTTGTTTGTTATGAGTTCATGTGAGGCAACTCATTTAATACATTTCACCCCTTGGGGTTTTCCTCTAATACATACATGAGATTACTTAAGCCATGTTATAGACTACTAGTGTAAGTAAAACTTACTTGTATTCATTTCCATTTACTTGCACTTTAGGCTCATACCCGCTTGACCCGTTTTGTTCGTTGATCCATTCCATCCAAGCTTGCACCTAGCTTGACAAGATCAACCTTCACCATACTCATAAGATTAGTTAAGTTAGTCATCATATCCAATAACTAACACATCTCATGAGTTTATTCACACCATTATTTCGTTTTCCCAATTATCATTTGGCTAAACTTTTCATGTATGGTGTGATTCATCTTTTAAACATGTGTTTCACGTTTTATATGCGGGTAATTCCATGATTACCCAAATCAAGTTATCACCTCAATTTGCAAACAAGACTATTGAGGCATTTCATCAAACACTTGGTGTGCACCCACCAAATTCACTTGATTTTCATGAGTTTAAGTTTATCAAAACATACCCATCTACCTAATAATCATCATATCATGTTATTTAGACTTTTTAGCCTAAATTCCTCATTAAGAAAGCTCCTAAGAGTTAACTAAATCATTAAACATAGAGGGTTTCAACCTAGAGGTTAAACCCCAATTTTCACATATTAGCATAACCATATGACTAGAATCAAACATACATGTAGAATGTGATTCGTAAGCAAATTAGGTATGATTGAGGCTCCCTAAAGCTAGAGAAACCTCTAACAACTAATAATCTCACGTTTTGTAATCAAACAAGATTTTTACCCACTTCAAGCTTGAATAAAATCATCAAATTAAGGCAAATAAAAGTTACCTTTGCGTTTATCAAACTTGGGTGATTCGTTTTAGGGCTCATGCAAGAAGAACCCCTTTGATTTTTGGCCTTGATTGGGCTTGTTCTTGTTGATTAGGGTTGTAGACAAAGGAGACTTTGTCTCCTGATCATTTTCGTGACACACACCAAGTGTGTGTGTGTGTGTGTTTTTTTTTCTTTTAAATTTCATAATGATAAAACCAAGTTTATCATTTAGGCAACTATGGTCCCTCAAGTTTAGTCTCGGTTCATTTTGCTATAAAAAAAAACTAACTCATAAGCTAGTTTCCAACACCTTTTATTCATTTAGAAACATAATATTATTAACTAGGTTATTTCCATATTAGAATATAACCCATATTATATTCTCTAAGTCTTGTGTTAATATTTTGCTAATCACGCCTAATGGCGTAGTTAGGCGAACGAATGGTTTTGGGGTGTTACACAAACGAGGTGGTAGGGCGGCGAGACTAGGGCGAAGGGGGGAGTGGGTCGGGCCGCAGAGAGCAATGGCACGCGGGTGGGGTTAGCTGGGTGGTGCACTAGGGGTACAAACGAGCCGAGCCGCTCGCGAGCTACTCGAGCTCGACTCGGTAAAAAGCTCAAAACTATCAAATCTCGACCCGGCTTTGATGATAATACAAAGCTCGTCTAGTTATCGAGCCTGAGCTCAAGCCAAGCATGTGAAGCTCCCAAGGCTTTTCAAGCCTTTCGAGCCTTAGTGTATTATTAGTTATATTGATATTTAATAATATTTACCTCTCATTTAAAGTTGTTTAGTAAACGAGCCCGAGCTCATGAGCCTACACGAGTATATTACTTGTGTCATTTTTATTTAATAAAGAGTGAATTACTATTTGAGTCCCTGTGTTATAGTGGTTTTAACTACTTGAGTCCCTGGTTGGAAATTAACTAACCTATTAAGTCCAAAGTTGTAACTCCGTTAACTAAGTCGAGCCCAAAGCCCAGTAGAATTATTATTGTTTGTGGGCTTATAGTCGTTTGTGTCTGGCCCAGTCTCTTGGCCCAGTCTAGCTTATTTGCCACGCTGGCAATCCGTGGGAGAAAGTACGATCTATTTCTAGATGCTGATCTGATATTTGTGGAGTAATCCTAGTCGTTCATTCATGAGAGAGAAGGCAAGCTGTCAGATATAAAAGGCTTCGTCCTGTTCGTCTCGATCATTCAACTCACACATTTTTTCACAGATTATTACTTTCTCTTTTGTAAAACCTTTCCAGTCTTTGTCTTAGTTAATCTTGTTAGGGTTTTGATCTGTAATGTCTTGTTTCAGATCTTTGTTTGTTATTCTCTAGCTGTGTAGATCTTGTGCTTAGATTCTTATGTCATTGAGTCTGGTTGTTTAGGTTTAGAATTATTTCCCTGTATTTTAAGAGTCGTTGTATTGTTCAGAGTTTACTAATAAATCAAGTATTTGAAGTTTTGATATCATGTTTTTGACACTAATAGATTTATCGGACATCTCATATCCAACAAAGTTAATATAATAATCTTAATGGTGTTAGTTGTATGGGTTTAATTGAAAAAAAAAAATAATAATAAAAGTTTTAGAACTGTTTTGGTAAGATTTGAACAATTTGACTAAGATAATTATATGGAACAAATCACAATAACTGAAATAGTAATTTATTGTAGTTTTAATATTCAAATTGAAATGTTCTATTGTATTTTTTGTGTATTTTTATAAATCTTGGAAAATCCTGTTGTGCACTTGTCATTAAGACCAAAATTGGCCTCATATGACGCAGGATTAAACATTCTCACCAAACAAGACCATTTGTGTCAACTTTAAGAAAATCCGTATGTAATAATGTATCATCCTATATCATGACTATAAAAATAAAATTTTATAAGATGTAACGCTCATGAAATAGTTATTATTTTCTCATTATAAATAAAAAAACTTTTCTAAAAAGAAATTTAAAAACTTGTATTACTAGTTATTGATTTATTTATTAAGCCCAATACCTCTGCTTGATATGCTACTTGTTGTTGGGCCGCTCATACTAGAAAACAGCATACACACTTACACAGCAGGTAACACAGCCAGGTAGTTAGGTTTAGGGTATGTTTGGCAAAACTAGCTGGTGGCTGGTAGCTGAAAGCTGAAAGCTGCAAGCTGGTAGCTGGAAGCTGAAAGCTGAAAGCTGATAGCTGAAAGCTTTTATATTTTGGTGTTTGGCAGAGTAGTTGGAGCTTTTAATAAAATGTATAAAATTACCAAAATGGACATAATTAAAAGCTTGTAAGGAAGGTTTTTATTTTATTTTTAAAATAGAATGGGTATTTGTGTCATTTATTAATTAAAAGCTTGTAGCTAGTAGAACTTTTTCTTAAAAGCTAGTACTAGTAGCTTTTCACTATAGAGCTTTTTCTCCTAACTAAAAGCTTGCAGCTCATTCAACCAAACAATACTTTTTATTAAGTAGGAGCTTTTTCTTAAAAGCTTGAAGCTTCTAAAAGCTTGCAGCTCATTCAACCAAACATACCCTTAGTGTCGTTTGATTTTGTTTAATTTGGTTTTGTATTTTGTTGAAAAGGTTTGAATTTTTAAGGTTGCAGGTTTGCCTTGTTGGCTTGTAAAAGGTTTGAGTGAAATGTAGACGTAAAAACGGTGAACCATGCAGGGCCGTCTCCGAAAACGTCAAAAAAAAAAAAATTGGGCCTTGGGCGAAAAAGAATTTAGGCCCAAAATTTTGTAAAGAGGAATGAATTATAAAAAAAATTGAGTATAGTGCTAGAGCCAATGATTGAACTTGAGACCTCTACATTAAATTAACATGGTTTTTCCAACTCCACTAACAAGACTTTAATGTATAAAACACAAATATATATCCTAAATATAGAATTTAATATATATATATATATATATATAGGGTAGGGTTCAATTGAGAACCAACCCTTAGTTAGGAACTTTAGGAACAAATCTCATCCATCCATATTCAATGGCATGATGGTAAATATGATAAACATTAATTAACTTTTTAATTAAAGCAAGTGGTAATGTTGTCTTTTTGTATTTGAGTTTTAATAGGTTATTTAGTATACATTGTAACTGACAAAACACCACAACTAACATAATTTGTGCGATTATTCTATACATCAAACAAGGGGAAGAAATGCACATAATAACGATGATGGACAATTATACAGGTATGTATCAAGATCCAAAATTTTTTTTTATTTCCTTTAATCGATCGCTTATTGTGTATAAAATTTTATTCCTTTATAAATCGACTTTTATGTTTTTTGGGTTTGAAAAAATCTGATTAATCGTTTAAGGGTTTAATTGTTTATGTTTTAGTGTTTTGGCGATCACATTGTTTATGTTTTAATCCATATATTAAGGTTGTAAAATTGTTGTTTCTTTATAAAAGGGTTTCTGAAACCCTATTAAAACAACCTAGGTTTGTAATTTACGATCATCGAATGTGGTACAAATTTTAATATACACCATCGTATATTGAGTGTAAAAAGTTCTAATATATGCATTAGCTATACATTGATGTATACAAACATAGACTTTATGAGCACAACAGTGTGTATATAATGTAAAAATTCCTTGTACATTCTATATACACCAGTGTATATAAAATGTACACCAAATGAATACACCAAATTTTTTTACGTAGGTTTTGGGGTATTCAATTGTACACATAGAATATACATCAGTGTATATACTTGACACTAATGAATACACCAAACTTTTGTACATCAGTGTATATTCAATTGTACATATAGAATATACATCAGTGTACATTTTATATACACTGGTGTATATAGAATGTACAAGTGTATATAAAATATGCACATTGGTACCGTATGGATTAAGTATTCACTGGTGTATATAATTGACTATATGATTAAAAAGCATGTTTAAATTCAGTATACACTATTGTGAACTATATGTTTTGTGTGTATTTTATTTAGGTTTTGGTTACAAGGTGAAGTTGACAACAAGTAAATTACATAATGAATGTGCTCTAATGCTAGGACACGGAGCTTTTGAGTTTGGAGAAGGATATGTAATTTTTGGCAATGGAGCATACAATGTGGTTTATGAGTACATTAATAGGAATCCACGTTATTGTACCAACTGTGGTCGTTTGGGATATCATGACGCACGACACTGCCCTTTAAAAAAAATTGGTTTTAGTATTTGATTGAAACGATGTTCAATTTTTTTTTATTATGTATTTGTTTACCTAATAATAAAAGTACTGTTTGTTTTTCTTGATGTGTTTTCTGCTATTATTCACTGTCGTATATTTCTTCTTGCATACACAATGATGTTGAAGTTGAATATTATCATGATATACATTGGTGCATTGTTAATGGGTTGTAGGTATGTTTTAGGGCTTTTATAATAATGTGATTGTACATGCAATGTGTTGTTATGGTTTGTGCGATTTAGCCGATGTTGGTTGCACATAATGTGCGATTGTGATTCTGATTGTACACCATTGTATACCTATACATAATGTGCAATTGTGATTTTGATTGTACACATCGCATGTATATTCATACTTTTACAATTATACATCAGTGTATAGTCCAACTAGTACTATAAAAACAGTGTACTATACCATAAGATTCAACAAATATACGTCGGTGTATATTTATACTTCACAATTATACATCAGTGTATAGACCTACTAGTTATACACAGACATTCTATAGAACCATCAAATTCAACAGTATACATCAGTGTACATTATAGATTTAATTATATTAACAGTGTATACAATATATGAAATTCAACATATATACATCAAAAGTATATTACGTATCCTCATGCTTAAAATCGTTTGACATCATAAAATTCAACCAACTTTACACTAGTGCATCATGTGTATTATACATCAGTGTATAATGTGTAAAACATTAATAACTAAAAAATACGAAATAATAAATTTGCTGGACGAGGAACCTACAACAGGAGTCCAATATCTCGTCCCACCAGGAGACTCGTATACTTTGCTGGACGAGGAACCTACAATAAACAAATGCACATTAGAACTTAATTAACCGAACTTTAGTAAACAATAACGTCAGACATTACATTTTAAATAATTAATATACGCCTGTGTATATTACTGTTATTTGTTTATGTACGCTTAAAAAATCTTAGTATATCATTGCGCTTAAGCATATATACACTGGTGTATAATAAAACACTAAACTAATATACATCAGTGTATAGATGAATGTTAGTGTATCTGTACGCTTCAACATGATCTGAATTATACATCGGTGTACGTATGAAAATTGTCTAACTCTTTGTACGTATGAAAACTGCTATATCGCAACATGATCTGAATTATACATCGGTGTATAATTCCAAAAACTAAACTAATATACGACAGTGAATAATTGTATAACTCTTTGTACGTATGAAAACTGCTATAACGCAACATGATCTGAATTATACATCGGTGTATAATTCCAAAACTTTGTACGTATGAAAAATTTTTGTACGTAAAAAAAACTGCTCTGTCTAATACAAACCTGCTGTTTCGCAAAAACTGAAACCCTAATTGCGAACAAAAAGAAATTAAAAAACTAAAAAAACATTACACAAATACCTTGATTCTCAACACTATTTTGCAAAAAAGGTTGTGATTGTGTATCATGATCCTCAATATCGTGAGAAACTGATTGAATGTTTTCATGTATATGATTATTATCCATCACTTGTTTATCTTAATCGATTGAAGCTGGGTCTAATGAATCGTACGTGATGTTGATATTTTGGAGGAAGGCAATTGAGTGATATTAGGAGGAAGTTATGAGTGATATTAGGAAGGCATCGATGGTGATAAACATTCCATTTTTAAAACTTTTTTTTTAATTAAAATATAAATCATAATTGTTCAATTACAATCCTACCCTTAGATAAAGATTAAAAGATGTATGGCTCAGATTGGTTCCTAAGTTCCTAACTAGTACCTTGGTTCCTAAATGATCTTTTTCCTATATATATATGCGCATATTTTAAAAAAACGTTCGGGCCCATTTAAGAGTCGGGCCCGGAGCCGGTGACTACCCGGCTCACCCTCCCAGCCGGCCGTGGAACCATGCTCGCCCGTTGCGGCGCGTTAATGCGCAAAAATCAGTCTGAAACTTAAAACACAGCGTGACCGTTTGACGGGAAAAATATAGGTAAAAACGCACGTTGTCACATGTCAACTTGAAAATTTTGGATTAAAACGTAAAGCTAAATTTTTTTTAAGATACATGTGATAAAGTTTAAAGTAAAAAAGTGTATGGGTTAAATATATAATTATAGGATAAAAACATTGATGGAGGATCAAGGATGTGTGTCACGAACTCACGATGTTGTCTGTATAATTTCGAAGTCGAGGAGACGACCATTTCAAGGCACGTCGCGACGAACATGTAACATCTTTTTTTTTTTGAACATAAGACTTTCATAAAAACGACGAGACCTCAAACCGAGGACCGCCCAGAAATTACATCATATACAGAGGGAACTTACTCCATTCCTGCCAGTCTAAATCTTTAAATCTAGCCCTATGCTTATACCAACAAAAAGTTAAAGACTTAACCCCCGCCACAATTTCAGCGATTTGCACCTTAGACTTGTTAAAAATAATGTTGTTACGCTCCAACCAAATCTTCCAACACGTCGCCATGATGATAATATTCCTGAGCACTTTCTTCTTCCCCTTGGGCATACGGTCTGCGAAGCCCATCTTCAATAAATCTGCCATCGAAGCAATCTGCCCTGCATAAACTCTGCACCAAGCCCAAATTTTGCTCCAAACCCCTTTAGAAAAGCCACAACCCACCATAATATGCAGCGCCGATTCGTATGCCATCTCACAAAACGGACATTTCAAGTCTGGGATATTAACACTCCTGCTGATCAAAGCCAAACGGGTCGGAATACGATCAAGCTCTAAACGCCACATAAAGATGTTAACTTTAATCGGGATCCAAGCGGACCATCTAAAATCCCGATTCACAGCAGAAGTTTTCTCCTTATCCAGCCATCTACGGACAGCAGCGACATTAAAATCACCTTTACTGTTTTGACTCCAAACCCAGGAATCCGCAGCAGCAGACAAACGGACCTGAGACAGAACGAACTGCAAGTCCTGCGCCTCAGAAATAGCAGCTATCGAATCCGTATTGAACCTCCAACAATCTGCCAATCGAACTTCGTCTCCCACCTGAATTAGACGCTGATTAACCGAAGCGTTTTGCTGTTTCTCTTGACCAAACAGAGTTGGCCATCTATTCATCAACGGATTCTCCCCGAACCACACGTCTTTCCAAAACATGATGTTTTCCCCATTCCCAATCTTGCCCCTTAAACAGTTTTGAAAAGAGATACCTTCTACCACCACACCTTCCAATAAACGAACTATAGTCTTCCAACAACCCGTATTCGCATTTTTAAGAGGAAGAAAACACCACCTATTTTTACCACCATGAATGCTCACTATAAACTTCCTCCATAAGCCACCCGTATCGGATTTAAATCTATATGCCCACTTTGCAAGAAGCGCCGTATTAACTTCTCTAATATTCGCCACACCCAAACCCCCTTCCTTTTTAGATCTCGTCACCACTTCCCACGCCACCCAATGAATACCCCTACCCTCTTTACAGCCAACCCATAAGAATTTACGCATAATCCTTTCGATACTATCCACCACTCCACTCGGGGCTTTAAAAATGGACAGGTAATACACAGGAAGGGACGCAAGCACCGATTTGAGCAGCGTTTAGACGACCTCCAATCGATAAAAGCTTGGACTTCCAGCTCCCCAATCTGTTTCGAATATTCTCCAAAACCGGATCCCAATTCACCACCCTATTCATATTAGCCCCTACTTTAACCCCAAGATAGGTAAACGGAAGCTTACCTATCCTGCAGCCCAACAAAGTGGACATCCGAATAACCTCTAGCTCCTCCACACCCAACCCAGAAAGAACCGATTTCTTAAGATTAATCTTCAAGCCTGAAACTAAAAAGAAAATCCGCAATAATCTGTTAATATTCATCAGATTTTTTCTCTTCCAGTTACCCAACAATAAAGCATCGTCCGCATACAACATATGCGTAATCAGCGGCCCATCCTTACCAACCTTAATACCATCCACCAACCCAAAAGAACTCGCTTTTCTAACCAAACCATCAAAAGCCTCCATAACGATAAGGAAAAGGAAAGGAGACAAAGGATCTCCTTGCCTTAGACCCTTTTGACATTGAAATTCGAATGTAGGCGACCCGTTTACTAACACCGCCGAACGAGCGGAAGATTTGAGATAAAAATCTTTGTGATTCTAGCCTGAATAGCTGCCGGAATAGGTTTCCGGCGGAACCCTTTGCCTATCATCGAGAGCTTTTGGTAAAAAGAAACTTGACAAGTCTTTAGAAATAGGAGTTTAAGACTTCTATATGAACATGTAACATCTGATCAATATATTTCTTGGGAAAAAGGAAACGATAGATAATTAATATTTATAATATTATTAATAACTTAAATGAGAGAGTGTTACCTGCCATTAATTGAAATTCTGTATTAGAAGTAGGATAAAAACAATGACAATCTCGTAAGATATTATGTACTATTAATCCACTATATATCGAGAGAAAATAGAATAATAACACTAGAAAACTAAGCAAAATAAGTTGAGATAATTACAAAGAAAATATAATGAAATCATATCTATTGATTATAAAAGAGAGAATTAAAATAAACTTGAATTTATATCTGCTCACACATAAAAATGAAAAAGACATTGATTTGATTTATATAAGTGTCTATTTAGAATGTATAACATGATAACAAGTGTAACACCTTAAAAGTAAAGAAACAAAAATAATGTTAAGTTGATAGGTATGCATGCTTAGAAGATATATAAGGTTAACTGGTGAATGCACGTGATCATATTTTAAAAACACATGAATTATAATAATATAGACAAGCTCAATTATTTGCAAGTTCTGATTGTCTATATACTAAAAGGAAGCAGCCAGACCCCGCATGCATGTTACCAAATCCATAGTTATTTTATATTGTTCACCTTTATTCACTGTACTTGATCTTCCCACCTTGCAAACAAATATTCCTTTATAAATAAAAATAATATAAAAAAGCTCAACCATTCATACGTCTTCCACATACCCATGAAAAAGCAAATGAGTGCGTCTTTTAGTGTGTATTTGATTCTGATTTTCTCATGCATGAGGATTAGTTGAGGTGAGGTTTGTTTCTTAAGTTGACCCATGCATTGACTAATCTGAGTACTTTTAATATTTAAAGATGAGCTTAACCACTTAATCTGGTTGCATACTCTCCCTATAAGATCGATCCAAGTTTCTAGAGAAAAACAAAGAGTGCGAAAGAAGGCGAAGAAATGAAAGGCTTTTGCTGGATAATTTTGGTTTTGCTTGTGATTTTGGGATCGGTACAAGGTGATTTGCAGATGGGATTTTACAGGAGATCATGCCCGAAAGCCGAAAAGATTGTGCAAGACTATGTGAATGAGCATATCCCGAATGCCCCATCGCTTGCGGCTGCTCTTATCAGAATGCAATTCCATGATTGTTTCGTCAGGGTTTGTTTCATTTTCTACCTTTTTATTTCGTGACATATGTAAATTGTCATGACAGTTTTAAAGTAAAAGTATCATTCTTTTACTACGCCTTCCGTAGTTAATTTTGTGATGAATTTGTCTATGAATTTTGGTATAAACAAAACTCAACAATGTCACCCAAATATTAGTGTGGTCGTTAAACGATGAAAACAAGCATGGCTATTATTTGTCCCGAGAAGTTGGTTCAGCGGTTAAGAGACCTGCCCTCCCTAGTGGAGACGAAGTTAGATCCCTGCTAAGGCCATTTTCGACGGACATCTGGGTGATGGGACGAATCGGGGCTTTAATCCATGGTTCGAACCTGACGGGGGTGAGGGTTTACGGATTCCATCCAGTTCCCACGCACCAGGGGGTACAGTTTCACGGTAGTCGAGGAGTCAACCTTGGACATAGCCCGAAAGGGTGGGTTTACACGTGAGATTTTTTGCCGTTAAAAAAAAGTATGCTATTATAGTATTATTTAATATTTAACCCATCCAAAATGACTATTTTAGTCTCAACAAGAGATGACCATTCCATTGTTTAATGAATATTCCACACTTTTGATTATTTACCATTAAACAAAGATGACATGCTACCCTCAATAAAACGTTTTGAATAGGGTTGTGATGCATCAATCCTGTTGAATGTTACTTCAAGCTCAGGGAATCAGACAGAGAAAGTGGCAATACCAAACCAAACAGTAAGAGGGTTTGATTTCATTGATAGATTGAAGAGTTTACTTGAAGCAGAATGTCCTGACGTTGTTTCTTGTGCTGATATTATTGCTCTTGCTACTAGAGACTCCATTGCTATCACTGTAAGAACTCAAATTTCATGATAAGAAACGAACCCGAATGTAATATATAAAAATTTCCAAAAATACGTTTTTTGTTCTGATTTCTTATGTTGTTTTCGGTTTTATTAAAGGGAGGCCCTTCTTGGAAAGTCCCAACGGGTCGAAGAGACGGGTTGTTATCGAATGCATCGGAGGCGTTAGCCCAAATCCCGGCTCCATTCGACAATATCACTATCCTCATACAAAAGTTTGCCAATAAAAGTCTTGATTTGAAGGATCTTGTTTTGCTTTCTGGTATGTTCTTTTCCGCTTGAGTTAAGTGCTCTTCTTATCCATATGGTTTGATTAATTTTGCCATTTCAATCCAAATTTTGAATTTTATCATTTATAAATTATATATTATGTTTTTCGTTTTGTTGTCATCTCACTCCAATTCAATGTCGTCTCAAGCTTTTTAGGGCCCTAAGCGCATAATAAAATTAAGGTCATTTTCATTAAAAGTTTTGTTTTTAATATCATGATTTATATAAAATCTTTGTGTGTGTAATTATATGCCACAAACACAGGGCGATTATTTTAAGGGGCGGCTGATCCCCGCGAATTTTCGCTCAGAAGTTTCGATTATATAGTATTCGTATAGGAATTTTTCGGTATATAAAGTTTCGGCCCCCCAAATAGTAACTTCTGACACCCTGAAGTTTCGGGTCAAAATTCGCCACTGCACATACATCAATGCCAACAATTGAAAAACATAAACTTACCTACATATAGTTTGTTTAGAACTTGGGAGGCCAAATAAGATGAGGGCCCAAAGCCCTACTTTTATTCCACTCTCTTAAGCTAGTCAGCTAGACCTGCTTGCTCCAATTTGGCCCCCATGTACACGAGGGTATTCATGTCTCTTGACCTTTCAACTCATCAAGAAATGAGTTGTTGATACTTCATTAAAGAAAAACATAGACGAGAGTAATTTAAATCTAAAAAAACATAGACCATGTACCTTATGTATATCACTTATGAAAGTGAAGTTTTGAGTTAGAATCAAGACCAAGATCGTGTCTAAAGGCTCCAAGAACAATTCTTCTTCTTTTTTTTTTTTTTTTTTTTTTTTTCTAAATTAAAGTTAGACAAATTTAGGGGTTGTTTGGTAAGCATTCAACACGTTTTGTTTCAACTTCTAAATGAAATGGTTAAGGCTGAATTATTAAGACTTGGGATGTAGCTGGACCATTAAGCACTGAACTAGGCTGAATCTTAATGAGGCTCTCCTACATTGTGGGACAAGAAAACTAACTATTAAGAGGTCTAACTTAGTGTTAAGTACTTAACCATTCGGACCTAATAACCATTCAAATATCTTTTTTTTGAATGGTCGACGGTACACACCCATAACGAAGTCCCGCACCATTCAGATCTCTTAATAATTCAACACTTAATCAACCAAACAGACCATTACATAAGTAATAAATGTGACTTAGAAAAAGAATTAACGCATACATCTTTTTCTCAAATAATTTTTTTTTGAAAGGTTAATTTCTTTTTAATCCTTAATCCTGTTGTCTTTGGGACTTGAACCTAAGACTTCCCACAACCTAGGTGTTTTAAAGGCTTTGCCTTTGCCAATGGACCACCACCACATTGGTTTTTCTCAAATAATTATGAGAGTAATTAATTAATTAATTATTCATTATATATTTACATAATAATACATACGTAACTTTTTTTTTTTTGTAATTTTTTTTACTATTTTTTTTTTAAAATTAAATTAGTTTTTTCATTTCATGACTGAGAAAATTACATTAAGATAGTGAATAGGCGGGTAACAAGTTGTGCCGCCACCGCTTTCTAATGAGAAAAGTTACAAAAAAAAAGTTGGAATTATTATTATTTGATGAAATTTGATGTATTTTTGCTTTTGTAAACTTTGACGAAACCTGAGCCATAACAAAAGTTTACCATGTAACGAGCCTCGTTGGGGGAGTATAAACTTTGTAACTAATAAAGATGTCAATCCCCTGATGGTGGAGTGGCACCCTCCTTGCTTTCCTTATGGGAGGTGGGGACTTCGAGTCCTACTAGCACCAAAATGTTGCTGGTGGGCCGGGTTTTACCGCAGTGGGCCTTCGGGCGACAGGTTTACCCCAGAAACTGGTGTGAAATTACTGGTGGACCATAGTTACTCTCGAAGTACTCCATTGTCCAATGGATAATTCAAGAATACTAGGGATTGATTTATTGTCTTTCAAAAAAAAAGTGCGAAGATAAAGATATCCAAATTCTTTAGCAATTTAGTATATATGTTTTTTCTTTTAATTTTTGCTACACAATGAATTTTTTTTAAAGTTTTTATATATTTTTTACCTTATTTTAGGTGCTCATACTATTGGAATCTCACATTGTCCATCGTTCTCAAACCGTCTATACAATTTCACGGGTGTGGGAGATCGAGACCCAACACTTGATAGCGAATATGCTGACAATCTCAGGTCAAGAAAATGCAGGACACAAAACGACACTACAACTATAGTTGAGATGGATCCCGGGAGCCGTAATACTTTCGATCTTAGCTATTACACATTATTGCTAAAACGTAGAGGCTTATTCGAGTCTGATTCGGCTTTGACTAGAAACTCCAACACGTTGGCATACATTAATCAACTTCTTCAAGGACCGCTCAAGAATTTCTTCAGTGAGTTTGCATCGTCGATGGAGAAAATGGGTCAAATTGAGGTGAAAACTGGAACCAATGGTGAAATTCGAAGGAATTGTGCTGTCGTAAATAGCTGAGAGTGTGTTATGTGTAGTGTTTATTTATTTTCTTTATTCTATTTTCAAATGTTATGTGTTTAAATTTATGTGATAAAATAAAAAAGGTGATCCTTTGTATAGTTTGTAATAGCTTTGGCTCGGTAGTTCTTAGTTTAAGGGCGCCTTTTGTTTTAATGAATGTTACCGTTAAAAAGGATAAAAATAAAAAAGTTGATCGTGGGTTTTTTACTATACTTGAAAATTTGAAATGATGCTTGCATAATAAAAGAGAAAGGACCGAATAAAAAGATTGAAAGTCTATGACATTTAAGATATTCTATTTAGCAAAGGGTTTCTGCATTGTAGGGTTGTAAAGTTAGCTTTAGGAGTGTTATATGCATTGATTGAGTTGTACTCCATGCTTTAATAGTGTTTTGTTGATGAAGGACAACTCAATACTACGTGTCATCATCTGCCTCTCCTTCTCATCCATGTCCTCATTCATACCCCTTCCTCCTCAACACAATTCATTCTCTTATTGCCCTACGCCGCCTCCACCTTTGTTGTTGGTTACTGGAGCTGGATGGTGGCGATGGTGTGATTTGGGTGTTTGTTGTATGCGTTGCAACCAATCATTGACTGTTAGTGTGAAGCACGGGTTCCTGTTGCCCGGTGCCGCCTCCACCTTCATCGTTACCGGAGGTGATTTGGGGGTTTTCCTTTACGATGACCTACTATCATTGTCTTCCTTCTCTTGATCATTAATATCGGTGGATCTGAACCCTCTTCATTTATCAGCTAGCTCTAGCTTTAATCTGCATTATTTTTTAGAAAGCGTGCAGTGGTACTTTCTAGGATGTGGATGGAAGTGACTGATTTTTTTATTTGCAGAACAAACGAGGCGTGAAGATCAAGTTGCAATCAATTATAATGCTATTGTTTGAGTTTGATCATGAAGAGAAGGGAGATGCTTTGTATGGTAAGTTTTGTATTTACCTAATGTGTGTCACTGATTAGATTAGTAGTAACTTATAAAATTATCAACTCATGTTGTTTTTTTTTTTTTTTTTTTTTTTGTGTGTCACTGGTTTTCGACCCCCCGAAACCAGTGACTTCCGAACCCCGGTGACTTCCGACCCCCCGAACCTTCGGGTCAAACTTCGCCACTGCTCTCGTTGCAATTGGAAAAGTTGACGAACAAGAAACTTCTAAACCTCCATGAGGTGCGCAAAACTTTTGATTACAAAGATTTTAAATTTAGCATAACCACAACTAGATTCATGTTTCTAATATGAAAATTTGGAGTGAAAATGAGAACAATGATGTGCATTTAGCCGATTTTGTGGAGAGTGAGTTTCTTGGTATGGATCTTTTCGTTGAGGCTATGATTAAAAGTGGTTTATGGTAAATATTATTGATGATCATAGGTTACAATACAATCCCCATTATATAGGGGATGAAACAAAGAGATAAGAATGGTAACCCTAATCTATACATGGCAAATTTAAATATTCTAAATATAAGATAATACTATCTCTAAGATCCCCCCGCAGTTTGAGCGGGCGCGGAGCAAACGGTTAAACTGGAACGGAATGACTGAAAGAGCTCTCGAGATAATCCCTTGGTAAAGATATCCGCATACTGAGAAGAGGACGGAACATGTAATACACGAATGTGCCCAACGCGAACTTTTTCACGAACAAAATGTATATCAATCTCAACATGCTTCGTACGTTGATGTTGCACTGGATTATTCGAGAGGTAAACAGCTGAAACATTATCACAATAAACCACTGTGGCCCGTTGTAAAGGGACAAGAAGCTCAAGAAGTAAGTTACGTAACCAAGTAGCCTCAGCGACTGCATTTGCAACCCCACGATATTCAGCCTCCGCACTGGAGCGGGAAACAATCGGCTGTCGTTTTGACGACCACGAAAGGAGATTATCACCCAAGAACACACAGTAACCACTTGTTGAACGACGTGAATCCGGACAGCCGCCCCAATCTGCATCCGAATAAGCGACCAATGAATGAACCGCGGATTTAACAATCCGAATACCATACGTGAGCGTCCCCTGTAGATATCTCAAAATCCGTTTCATAAAATTGTAATGAGGATCGCGAGGCTCATGCATAAAGAGACAAACCTGCTGGACGGCATAAGAAATGTCGGGTCGCGTAAAAGTAAGATATTGAAGAGCCCCCGCAAGACTTCTATATAATGTAGGATCATGGAAAAGAGGGCCGTCCGTAGCACTGAGCTTACAAGACAAATCAACCGGGGTCACGCATGGCTTGCAAGAGGACATCTTGGCCCGGTCGATGATATCCTTGGCATATTGGGACTGAGATAGAAACAAACCATTACGTTGATGTTCAACCTTGATGCCCAAAAAATGATGTAGACGTCCCAAATCTGTCATGGAGAACTCTCGTGAGAGTGACCGAATAATCTCCTGTAAGAAGTCATCCGTGGATGCGGTGAGGATAATATCATCAACATATAATAATAAGTATGCCGTGTGCAGGCCTTTGTTATAAATGAACAAAGACGTATCACAAGAACTGCCGCGAAACCCCTGTGATAAAATATAAGTAGCAAACCGTGTGTACCAAGCCCGAGGTGCCTGCTTCAAACCATATAAAGATTTCTTTAACCGACACACATAATTGGGACATCGTTTGTCAACAAAGCCAGGTGGCTGGTGCATAAAAACCGTCTCCTGCAAGTGACCGTGTAGAAAAGCGTTCTTGACATCCAGCTGATGGATAGGCCAAGAGCGTGAAACGGCCAAAGATAACACGGTGCGTATCGTGGCAGGTTTAACCACCGGACTGAACGTATCCTCACAATCAATGCCAACCGTCTGAGATTTTCCATTAACAACCAGACGGGCTTTGTAACGTTCCAGAGAGCCGTCCGACTTAAATTTGTGGCGGAAAAGCCACATACAGCGTATAATGGGACTATCCGTCGGACGTGGAACTAAATCCCATGTTTCATTTTCCTGCAATGCATTAAATTCAGCCTGCATGGCCTGTGTCCAATTATTATCTGAAAATGCCTGGTTATACGAAGATGGAATGGGTGATATGGTAGCGGTATGGAAATTGGCAGGTGTGGGCCATTTTAAGGAGCCGGTTTTGGACCTGGTGTTCATTGGATGTGTGTTGGGTTGGGCCGTGGAAGATGGGATGGGCTGGGAGGCGGATGTATTGGGCTGTAATGGAGGAAAGCCCGGTGGAACGGACATGGTGTTGGGCTGTGGAGTAGATGCGGGTGTGGGTTGGGCCGGTGGGGGAGGTTTGGGCCGGCGAGTGTATGTAATGGGTGGTCTAGGGGCTGGTCTGTGAGGTGGTGAGTGATGGGCTTGGGACGGTTGGGCCGTATGAGTGTGATGGGTGGGCCGAGGTGAGTGATGGGCTTGGGACGGTTGTGGATTTGGGGCAAAGGTGAAAGAAGGAGGAATTTGGTCATCGAGGAAGGTGTAGGAAGTAAGTGAGGGTGGGATGGAGAATGGGAAGGTATTCTCATCAAAAGTGACGTGTCGTGAGATGTGGACTTTGCCCGTGGTCGGGTCAAAGCATCGGTAACCTCGGAAATCCGGGGGATAACCAAGGAAGATGCAACGGATGGCACGTTCATGTAATTTGTGGGGTTGGGTGGCAGAAGTGTTCGGGTAACACGCACACCCAAACACTCGTAAGTGGTCATAGGTGGGGTGTCTAAGGTAAAGGGCGAATGTGGGGGTAAAGAAATTGAGGCGTTTTGTGGGCAATATGTTGTGTAGGTAGGTGGCGGTGTGAAGTGCTTCCACCCAAAAGGAGGGAGGAAGTCTGGCGTGTATGAGAAGGGCACGTATGATGTCGTTGAGGCGACGTATCATACGTTCCGCACGGCCATTTTGGGAGGAGGTTTGAGGACACGAGAAGCGGAATAAGAGTCCGTTCTGTGTGGCAAAGTTTTTGAAAGCATTGTTATCAAATTCTCCCCCCAAGTCACACTGGAAGGTTTTAATGAGGCGGTTAAATTGAGTATGGATGAGGCGGTGAAATTTAACAAATGTTTGAAAGGTTTCTGATTTATATTTTAAGGGGTATACCCACACAAAATGTGAAAAATTGTCAATTAGTACCATAGAAAATGTGTAAGTATTAGAAGAATAAAAAGGCAAACGTTTGCTATTAGAAAGCTGACAAGAGTTGCAAAAATTAGACCTATGGTCTTTATTACAATGCAAAGTACGAGATAATAAATCTAAAACATGAGCGCCTGGGTGCCCAAGACGATCATGCCAAGGTTCGGTAATAGTGGTGAGGAAGCAGGCTTGAGGTGGCAGTTCAGGTGCGGTGAATGGATATAAGTCCCCAGTGCTATTGTGGCGAGAAAGAATTCTTCCATTGCGAAGGTCCTTCAAAGAAAAACCAAACGGATCAAATTCTATAGAAACCCAATTATCACGTGAAAAACGTCTAACGGATATAAGGTTTTTAATAATTTGGGGACTATAAAGGACGTTGGGGAGTATGTAGGTGCGGTTTGGTAATTTGTAAAAGGCAGTGCCAGATTTAATAATAGGAACACATTGACCATTACCGACTAATAATTTATTACACGCAGTAGATGAAGATGGGATTTGTATCATACCTTGGTCCTGTGTGACATGAGCCTCTGCACCGGTGTCCATGTACCCGGTGGGGTCCTGAGCCTGCAAATGCATAGCAGAGAAAGCAGCACTTAAATCAGAGGGGCATAACGCATTATACCCGTAACCAGCTGGAGGGGCCGAAGGACTTGGGCTGTACTGGGCTGCATATTGGGCCGAAGGGGCCTGATCAGAACCATGGGGCTGTGCCTGGGAGCCGTAGCTCTGCTGTGAGCCCGAAGGCTGTTTGTTCCCTGATGGATTGTGCGGCTGCCAAGGGACTGAAGGGTAAGGACACGGTGGTGTGTTCCACCATGCCCAATTGGGGTAGGGTTGTGGGAACCAGCCGTAGGGAGTGCGACCGGAGCCACGTCCTCTGCCACCTCTTCCTGCACCCCGTCCTCGTCCCCTCCCCCGTCCCCGCGAATATTGATACGGGTTAGGGTTAGGGCTGGGTTGGGTTGCCGGAGAAGAAGGCGGAGGGTGTGAGGTTTGTGCTTGGCTGTTATGGGGCTGTTGCTGGGTTACGAGAACAGAGGAAGAGGCCGGTTGGCGAGCCGCTAGTCGGATAACTTCATCTTGCAACATGGTGCGTGCCGAATCCCAATCTGCATTATTTTGATGGATAAGGGAAGCTGTGGTGTCGTATTCTTGTGGGAGGCCCCGAACTAATTGTAACACAAGTCTGGATTCGCTGATCGGATGATCAACGTCTTCGAGTTGATTTGCGAGGTCGCTAAGTCGTTGGCAGTAGTCGTCAACCGAAGAACAATTGGCTAATGTAAGATTGCAGAACTGCGTCTCTAGGGCAGCCGCCCGGGCAGCCTTGTTGCTGAGGAAAGTCTTTTCGAGCCGAAGCCAAGCGGCCCGGGCCGTAGAGACCTGTCCCAGCAAGCGAGGCAGATTAGAATCCGAGACGGTATTCAGGATCCATTGGAGAACCAGGGCGTCAATCTCCACCCATTGTGGGTACTCGGCAGCGGTGATAGGGGGCGGGTCAGTGCCGTCGATGTGATCGAGCACTTTGTAGGCAATGGCATGGAGCCGGAACAGTTTGACCCATGACGTGTATGTGACTGTTTTGCCGTCAAGGGTGCGAATTTTGCTTTGTATGTTTGTTACGGAGTACGCGGGGTGGAGGGCAAGGGGCTTTGCTGGACCGGATGATTCTTGAACATCGTCTTCTTTAGCCATCGATCGTAACCGATGGATATGTAGAGGCAGCAGCCGGCGATTAAGATTTAGGGTTTAGAGAGCCTTAGCTCTGATACCATAAAAGTGGTTTATGGTAAATATTATTGATGATCATAGGTTACAATACAATCCCCATTATATAGGGGATGAAACAAAGAGATAAGAATGGTAACCCTAATCTATACATGGCAAATTTAAATATTCTAAATATAAGATAATACTATCTCTAAGAATGATGAGTAAATAAATATGAATGTAAACTTGATGTGGATGTCTCCGTGGCATGGCAGGGTTCAAGGATGGCACGTCAATACGTGCAGCCTTCCTGCAGCGGGCGGTGGTGTCGTTGTTTTGTAGACTCTGAGCCTGTTTCGTGTTGTTTCCTGTTTGTAGTCTTTGGCTTATTTTATTTTTAATTTGTGGATTTGATTTGTTACCTATTTTGTCCTTCATAGACAACGCCACAGATGGCTTGGAGTTCACATGTTCTTTTACTTTTACAAACACATATCTACTTTATTACACTATTTCTTCTATTTTATGGTCACTTGATATATACATAAACTATTTGTACAGCCACTTCATACGTTTAATACCATTCATAGCAACTGACATTTACAAATTAATTCTCCTTTGCATCATCAATCAATGGCTTTCAAACCAATCTCTGCTATCAACGGCTCAGACAAAATGAAACTGATACATATACAAGTCATAAAAAAAGTGAATTCCATACAAGCAAGACACAGTGCTTTGGTACCTATTCTTGGATTAGCATGTAAGTAAGCTCCACTTATACATTTTAGTTGCCCGGAAAAATCATGCAAGTAGGTTAATACTTGCCTATTTTAAGGAACTTATTAGACATGAGAATGGGTCAAAATTTGACACTATATAGGACTTGACGGTGGTGGCGCCTAAGGGAGGATGTACTTGCTTTGTGCACAGGAAATCAATTTAGTGGTGGTGGCGAACCGAGAAAGAAAGACCGTGTTAGTGGTAACGGTTTGTGGGAAGTAGGGGGTGGCTTAATTTTGGGAGCTGCAAATGGAAAAAATTGACTGGGAACAATGTCCTTATCCACCAGTAAAGATGACGCACGTGTCAATCGCTCTACATTAGGTTCTTTGGTCACTTTTAGTACTATTATATTCGAACAGTTTGCACATTTTTGTAATTCAGGAGCTGGTTCTATATGATCTTGAAGATGGTGTGATTCACACCCAGTTCCAGTTTTTTCACTTCACAAGGAGCTTTGTTGTCTTCATCCGTTTACTTTGACAATCCTTAATTTTTTTTTTATTTTTTTTTTTGGAAAAAAATAACAATCATATATTGATATTATAAAAGACCAACAAGAATTACAAGTTAACGGCGGGTAAACGGGCAACAATCCTTAATTGATTTTGACCTTATTATTATTCTTGATCCATTTCACTCAAATTTGGGCTTATTAACTTATATCATAATTCTTTAATTGTATAATTATATTTTTCCATCCACGGTTTAGTTATTAAATTTTAACGTTGCTTAGCAAAAGGTCAATTTTACGTCGGCTTTAGTGATGAGACATCACTTGACTTACATTTTTATAATGTGATTTTTTAGTAGATCTACATTAAAATGTATGAGTTACTTTACGTTTTGACGTCACTAAGTCGTGATGAAAAGGTAAGGATGGTGTATTTAGAATCATGATCTAAAGATATCTATTAACCATAAAATATAGTAACCATAAAATATAGACCCCTTGCTCAGTCACTTCATTAGAATTTCTAATTTGTTGATTTAATCCGGTCGGTATAGTATAAATAGATAATCAGAAAAAGATGATAACATTGTTTTTGCAAAAACGAATAGAATTTTTTTAACTGTTTTTGTAAGAAAACAATTTTCTCTTTATCCCCCCATCCTAGAAGGAAAGATCCTGCTTTTACTATAATGAAAAATTTTCTATTTTTGTTGTTCGATTTGCTTTACTTATTTAGATAATCATTGTTACAAACATGATATCTTGAACAGAAGACTTAAAGATCTTTTATTATTTACCAAAAGAAAGAATCAGAACAAACTATTACTCTTAAACATACAAATAATCTCTCACAAACAAACAACTCTCAATACCAATCGACAAATCTACACAGACTAGAAATAAGAAACAGATATAAGATATATCTGATCAAGAACAACAAACCCTAGATTTGACCTAGACGAATGAGAGTGAAATACAGAGAGAATAAAAGAGAAAATGATCTCAACTACTGATACAATGCTCGAAACAATCTATTTATATGGGAGATAGAAAGCTGTCAGAAGAAACACAAAATAGAGAAGTCTTGACCATACGATCATCTCTCCACACGGATCGCCAAAATGAACGATCAGGATCAAAGCATATAAAGCAGTTGTAATAAGTCATATGAGCTTGGGCCTTGACTTATATTTGTTATAATAATCAAGCCTGCATCCTTGGAATGATCTTGGGCTCATATCTTGGACTCGTATCTTGGACTCCAGCAACGCACCTTGGGCTCGATCAATACAACAGCTTAGCAGACTTGGACTATCAGCTATCACTCTCAACATATCCAGAATTTATCATGCAAAGATAAAACAAAGTGTGTAAAACAAAATGTAATAATAAAAGAAGTGTTATAAAACTTTAACATACCTTGACATGTTTTAACACCCCCCCACCCCCACAATTCTTTTATGCAAATAGGTCAACAAGACATAAGTTCTTGCACATACCTTCATGAGCAGAGGCTAACAATCCCTTTGTGAACACATCAGCTATCTGATCTTTAGAATCAATAGCAACAGTTTTAACAATCCCTTTAACAACTTGATCTCTCAAAAAATAGAGATCCAGTTCAAAGTGTTTGGTTTTATCATAAAAAACTGGATTTCCAGCAATCGAAATTGCAGCATTATTATCACAATGAATATCAATTGGCACTTTAACTTTAATGGCCAATTCTTCCAACAGATTTCTTAACCACATGACTTCACATGCAGCCGAACACAAAGCTCGATACTCAGCTTCAGCTGATGAGCGAGACACCGTTGACGGTTTCTTGCTTTTCCAAGAAACCAAATTGTTCCCTAGAAAAACATAGAATCCATTCACAGACTTCCTGGTACTAACACATTTCGCCCAGTCAGAGTCTGAGAAAGCAATAAGATCAAATGGGTCAGACCTTTTGAATCTTATGCCCTTTCCAGGTGAAAGTTTTAAGTACCTTAGAAGTTTAAAAGCCACTTTTACATGACCATTTAATGGAGCATGCATAAACTGGCTTAGATAGTGGACTGCATATGAAATATCAGGCCTTGTATGAGCTAAATAAATTAGCTTGCCTACAAGTTGCTGATAACTAGTAATATTAACAACAGGTTTAGAATCTGTGCTCAACAAATTTGTTAACACATGATTTTGGTCAATAGGAACATTGATAGGTTTACACCCTATCATTCCATATTCAGACAAAAGATCTGTACAATATTTTCTCTGGGTTAAAATAAGGCAATTATCATCCCTTGTAACTTCAATTTTCAGAAAATATTGTAATATTCCAAGATCTTTAATCAGGAATTTAGACCTTAAACACTGTTTAATATTCTCAATTTCTTCCCTAGAATTACCGGTAACAACTATATCATCCACGTATACAAGCAATATAACAACCACAAAATCAGTTTGTTTGAAAAATAAGGAATGATCACATTTGCTTCTTTTAAAACCAAAGTCAAACAATACATTTACTAATGTCTCATTCCACATCCTTGGAGCCTGTTTAAGGCCATACAAGGATTTGTTTAACCTACAAACTTTATTACTTTCATTATTAAAATATCCCTCAGGAAGTTTCATAAACACATCCTCATTTAGATCACCATATAGAAAGGCATTGTTTATATCTAATTGATAAAGTTTCCAATTATTATAAACAGCTATAGCTAAAACACACCTCACAGTAACAATTTTTCCTACTGGGGCAAAGGTTTCATCAAAGTCATTTCCCTCCTTTTGACTGAAACCTTTTGCCACAAGCCTAGCTTTATACCTTTCTACCTCACCATTAGCCCTATACTTGATCTTAAATATCCATTTACACCCAACAATATTTTTATTTTTGGGAATATCAACTATAGACCAAGTATTATTTCTATTTTGGGCTTCTATCTCATCATTCATAGCCTGAATCCATTCAGGACTATTAGATGCTTCTTTGAAACTTCTAGGCTCAAAACTCTTAGACAAAGAAGATGCAAAACACTTAGAATCAAAAGACAATTTAGTGAGATTAACATATATTTCTATACCATATTTAACCTTTCCTTCTACAATATACTCATTATACTTAGAAGGAAAAACAGAACTCCTAGATGATTTTCTAACAGAACCAAGATTATCAGGCTCAGAAGTATCACCCTCAGATTGAATATTACTATCATGTATAGTACTCACATGTTCTGCCCTATCAGGTTCAACCCCTTCATTTTTTATTGCTGATAACTAGCCAAGTCAGAACCAATATGAGGTTGATCAACTGATTGCTGATTTGCATGTGTTTCTATATCTAACTCACCTTGACCCTTTCCATCATCATCGGGCTCATCTACTTCAAAACTATTTTTAGAGCCTGTTTTTTCAAAAGAATCAAAAAGTTTAAACTATTAATATGTTTTTCAGGATTAGAATCAAAAGATTCAAAAAATTTTGTTTCTTTAAAAGGAAAACAGTTCTCAAAAAATTTAACATCCCTAGGATATCCAACTGTTTTACTATCTAGGCTAAACTTTGTATCCCTTTTTTTCATTAGAATACCCAATAAAAACACATTTTTTAGATTTGCTATTAAACTTATCAGTTTCATTTAAAATTGTACAAAAGCACAGGCATCCAAACAGTTTTAGATGGTCAAGAAAGGGTTCAAATCCATGAAGTAACTCATAAGGTGTTTTGCCTCCTAAGACTCCTGATGGTGTCCTATTAATCAAATATGTTGCAGTTAATATACATTCAGTCCAAAACCTAATAGGCAGATTACTTTGGAAAAGTAATGCCCTCGCAACATTCAACAAATGCCTATGCTTCCTCTCAACAATCCCATTTTGTTGAGGAGTATAAGCACAAGTAGTCTGATGTATTATTCCTCTTTCTTTACAAAAAATGGCCATTTGACTGTTTACAAATTCAAGTCCATTATCACTTCTGAAACATTTTATGTGTTTATTAAACTGAGTTTGAATAATATTAGTAAAATCTCTTATGTTTTCAAAAACTTCAGTTTTATTTTTTAACAAACACACCCAAACAGCTCTGGAATAATCATCAACAATGGTCAAAAAGAACTTAAAACCATCTCTGCTAACAACTCTATAAGGACCCCATACATCTAAGCGAACCAATTGACCTAAGTCACTTGATTTGTGATCACTTAGAGGAAATGGCTCCCTATGTTGTTTAGTTTAGCCTTATGACAAACCTCACAAGGCTGAGATTTATCATGTTCTCCTATATTGAGTCTAGTTTTAAGAACTTTAACAGCTTGTTCAGAGGGATGACCTAATCTAGCATGCCATGTATCATACATTTCAGTACTATTAAAACACACCTTATCATGTAAATAAGCATTTCCACATAGATACAGACCCTCAAGCTGTTTACTAGTCACCAGGACTGTCTTGGTGGACTGGTCCTGTATATAACCAGTATCTTCATCAAACCCAACATATAGTTTATTATCCCTAGCTAGTTTGTGTACAGAAATCAAGTTTACTTTGTAACCAGGAACAACTAATACATCTTTTAAAATAACTCCATTTGCCAAGTTAGCATTACCAATTTTAGTAACCTTAGCCTTAGTTCCATTAGGATGATTCACATGTATGTTTAGATAAGAAACCTTAACATAATCAGTCAACTCAATATCATTTGTTACCATATGTTGACTAGCCCCTGAATCTATAATCCATCCTATTTTAAGTTTATTCCATATTTTACTTGCAAAACCAAAAATTGGTTTACCATAAACATTGGCACAAAAGAAGCTACCTGAAACATTGCAGCTCTGTGGTGTTTCCTTTGCTTTGTCATTTAAAAGACTCAAAAGTTTAGACAACTGTTCACTAGTCAGAGAAGGTGTATCAGTATCAACAGTAGTATTATTACTATTTCTATTACCCCCCCCCCCCATTTTCTTAGCTTGATTCCCTCTGGACCTCTTCTATGGGGGATAACCAATGATTTCAAAACATTTTTCAGCAACATGACCAGTTTTATTACAATGGGTGCATTTTAAAGTAGACTGCCCTGTAGTTTTATTATCAAATTTCTTGCTAAAATCTACAAACTGATTAGTTTTAGCCATAAAGCCAACAGTTGTTTGTGTTTTCTTACCAGCTCCACTAGAGTTTCTATGAGATTCCTCTCTAGAAACTATAGCATAAGCTTCCTTTACAGAAGGTAAAACTTCTCTAGTTAACAGATTAGTTCTAACATTTTGATAATAACTATCTAATCCCATTAAAAACTGCATTAGTTTAATCATTTGACTGAAGTTATTAAAATCTTTTGAAGAATCACATGTACATGGAGGCAGTTGGAGAATTTGATCCAATTGCTTCCACATAACATTAAGTTTTTGATAATACTCAGACACAGAAGACCCATCCTGACTAAAATTGTTTATTCTTTGATAAAGATCAAACACCACAGAACCATCTATCTTATTATATGTTTCTTTAAACTCTTTCCACACATCAGAAGCAAGTTTAGAGAATACTTGTCCTAGATATAATTCCTCAGACATAGAATTTAAAATCCAAGTAAGCACAATAGAATTACACCTATCCCATTGCCTAGCCAGTACAAGATCATCAACAGATTTAACACATTCTCCATTTATAAAACCAAGTTTGTTTTTAACTTGCAAACCTAGAATCATAGCATTAGACCAAACACTGTAGTTTTCAATTCCTTTTAGTTTTATATTAACTATAGTTAAGTTTGCAGAATCACTTGGATGAAGGTATAGAGGATCACTTGCATCTAGTTTGTTAACTTGAGTTACCAAACTGATAGCAGGATCAACAATAGGTCCAGAATTTGGACCTGTTTGTGGTACAGATCCTGGATCATCAATATCATCAACCATGATTAAAAATAAAACCAAGAACAAACACAGCAGATCATGCACAGAGAAACACAGAGATCACACAAATACAAACAAATTGCACACAAAACAATCTTAAACCAAATAGACACTTGGCGAAGCTGTACTGGTGATCCAGATCACTGGTTCATCACTCAAAGGTGCTAGTGCAGGTCCTCGTACAGGAGCCTCCTAGAGACCTAAACAATTCTTAAAGCTATAACAGGTATCAATTTCCCTGGCAATGACTCCTTAAGACAAACTCTAAGAGAATACAGGAAAGATCTCACCGAGAGGGTTGCCCAAGTTAGGGTTCGCCAATAACTCGTAGTGAAACAATCTTCACTTAGGGTTGTTTCACCAGCGAGCAAAAAAGTGCCTACAAATGATTTACAGATCTTGAGATCAGATCTGATTCCTCACTACTGGTACTATATGCTTCTTGAAATCAACCCTAGATCTATGAAATTAGATCTACTGGTTAAATTTCACCAAGAACTTCAAGATCCCCAAATAATATCAAGATATCCAAATACTCAACTCAGATAAACCCTAATATATGCGGAAGACGATGAAGACTCACAAATCAAAGCCTAAAGCTCTTATATCATGTTACAAACATGATATCTTGAACAGAAGACTTAAAGATCTTTTATTATTTACCAAAAGAAAGAATCAGAACAAACTATTAACTCTCAAACATACAAATAATCTCTCACAACCAAACAACTCTTAATACCAATCAACAAATCTACACAGACTAGAAATAAGAAACAGATATAAGATATATCTGATCAAGAACAACAAACCCTAGATTTGACCTAGACGAATGAGAGTGAAATACAGAGAGAATAAAAGAGAAAATTATCTCAACTACTGATACAGTGCTCGAAACAATCTATTTATATGGGAGATAGAAAGTTGTCAGAAGAAACACAAAATAGAGAAGTCTTGACCATACGGTCATCTCTTCACACGGATCGCCAAAATGAACGGTCAGGATCAAAGCATATAAAGCAGCTGTAATAAGTCATATGAGCTTGGGCCTTGACTTATATTTGTTATAATAATCAAGCCTGCATCCTTGGAATAATCTTGGGCTCATATCTTGGACTCGTATCTTGGACTCCAGCAACGCACCTTGGGCTCGATCAATACAGCAGCTTAGCAGACTTGGACTATCAGCTATCACTCTCAACATATCCAGAATTTATCATGCAAAGATTAAACAAAGTGTGTAAAACAAAATGTAATAATAAAAGAATTTTTATAAAACTTTAACATACCTTGACATGTTTTAACAATCACAATGTTTAAACAGATTACATTGGGTATATGGGATGCATCAAAACACATGTTTTACATGGGTGACATATTACACTAACGCTTGAACTCACCCATTCAATGTTTGCAATGCACCAATGTCGCAACGCACGACTTAATATATTAAACACGATTACCAGATTACCCCGCCGCAACGCGCGGGGGATCAACATCTAGTTGTTTCTATTTTATATTTTACTAGATTATATTTCGAAAGCTTCGAGATAGATAAATCGAATATGAAGTGATAAAATATGTGTTATGATTTAACATAGAAATTAATGTACTATAATATAAGAAAACAACAATTTTGATCATGTGAATAAGAATGAAAATGTATATTAAAAAGAAGATATATGTTTGGATGAGGAGCAGAGCTAGAAACAACCATTGCATGGCGTGATTGAGACGATGTTCTTGAAGGTGTGATTTTTTTTTTTTTTTTTTTTTTTTGAAAATGGGTGGTTTTATCCTATTCGGCTCTTGATGAAGATAGAATTCCTAGTTTGAACATGATTAATGAATTAGCTGAAAACATTGTGTTTTTTTTTTTTTTCATGATTAATGAATTAGCTGAAAAAAGTTGTTTTTTTTGTTTTTTTGTATAGCACTGTGGTACTCGTTGGAAAGAAAATAAAACGTTCGTTAATTTGGTGTATTTTTTTTAAAAAAAAATCTCATATATAAAAGTTATTAACGTTTTAAAATTGTGGCAGAAATATGAGAGAGAATAAGACTTTTTGATGAAAATAAATAGGAGAATGTCACGTGGCACACCCAAGAAGAGGATGACCTCTTTAACTGTCATGTAGGATTTAATACTTTGAAATATTAATATATATATATATATATATATATAGATATAGATATATAGATATAGATTAGTTGTTACTAAAATATGGGTTGAGTTATTCTACAAAGGCTACAAAAAATGAGAAGGGTGGGAAAGATACAAAAACACAATAGATCATGAAATATGACACAATGAGCCACAAAATATAACACAATACCAAAAAATATAACACAATGATGAAAATAAGAAAAAAAACCACAATGGTACATAAAAGACACAATGATATAACGCATATTCTAAAAACTACAAGCTAAAACCCCAAAAAACGAAGACCTAAAAACTAACGTCGTAAGGTTCGATAAGACGATTCCAATGCCGTTTGAATGAGTTCAATCAGAGTCCGTTTGATACCAAACCTACAACTTCCTATTTTTCTTTCACTGTGTATTTGATCCAATATGCCCCCACGTACGGTGTGTACATATAATGTATATATGTGTGGCCCTAGGGGGGCAAAAGTAAAGTTGCATTAGTTTTAACGTTATTTTACTAATTTCGTGAAAATAACGTTAAAAACGACGGACGGTTAATCATGCATCATGTGGTGGCGTGGATAGCCAAAAGACAAAGGGGTACATGCACTGATCGGGTTTGTCCCAATTGCTAAGTGTTTTGTGCCTTATGTTCAAGGCTTGATACCAAACCACATCGAGCCGGGGGTCTCACTGGAAGCAGCCTCTCTATTCTTAGGGGTAGAGGTAAGGCTGTCTACATCTTACCCTCCTCAGACCCTACCTTAGCTTTGCTATAGGTGGGATTAACTGAGTATGATGATGATGTGTATTTGATCCTAACCCACTAAAATATATAATTTTTTAAATGGCAACCTTTTGAATAGCATTTGAAAACATGTTATGCCTTGTTTCACAAGATAAAAGATCGCGGGCACAGAATGTTTTGTAGATACAGATTTAAACATCCTCGTCATTAGCACAATCATGGGCGGTTCTTTACTAGGGCTAGACCAGGCCTCGGCCCACCTAGTTTTTTCGTTTCGTAGTGTAAATTTTATCGAAAATTTTTATATGTATTGAGTCTGGCCCTAATAGATTGAGCCCCGCCCTATCAGGTTTTTCGTTCAGATCCACCACCGAGCACAATAGCACCACCCTTGGTGGAAGCTCATGTCCTTGTTCGAACTCAAGGGGTTTACTATACTTGGAGTGGTTATGTGACTATTCATCCTAGTTACACTACTAAAACATGATTATCACTAAAATCCACCGGTAAAATATTTGAAACCGTCAAGCTCCTTTAGATAATCCACTGGTAAAGGCTGTTTGGTAATCCGTTGGGAAACAAACTACCCACAACAATAGTTAACACAAAAAAGTAAATAGAAGATACACATATGTTTAGTAACGTTTAAAAGCATCTAGAAACTGATATAGATCACAGTAGAGATGTGTCCCTTGTTGTGTGAAGGTTTAGTAGGTCAATTCCAAGGCACCAAAGAGGAGTGACGTTGTGTGGAATGTATTTAAATAATGGTTATTTTAGCCGGTTTTTGCACAGAATCAAGTCTTAAATTTATAAAATATGATAAGATACAATCACTTAAAAGATCACGTTGGGACAAATGCACTCATCGTTGGTGAAATATGGTGATGGTAAGATTAAGATTTGCGTATTCTTGGAAATTTTTGGTTACACGGTTGTTTCAAATGCAAGAAGAAAGAGTGATTTTAGCATTAATAACTCCTCCCTTGAACTTTAAGTTTTTTTTTTAATTTTTTTTTATTTTTTTTAAGACTTAGTTCAGTGGAAATCCTTATACAACCCTAATCTAGCGTTCTCAAGTTTGAACGCTTACCCATTATCCAGATGTAACTTGGTTTATTTCGTAATTTAAGTTTGAATCCCTGCCCATACACCGGTGTCCTCCTTACTTGAGCTCAAACAGTTACGGGGAATTTTTTGTGGTGTGCATGGATCGAACATGTGACCTACCCCCAGAATGAGAACCCCTAAGGGAAAACCCACCATACCTCAAACCAGTTGGACTAGAGATCATTGACATTTAAATTTTAAGTGAATAGCAAGTTTAATTCGTCTAGGCCGAGCTGCATTTTAGGAAACCTTCACGTTACAACACTAAATGATTATTAATAAACGTCATGCATGGGGTCGCTAAGTTACGTTTTGGGTTGCGAACTTGTCAACCCCACTTGATGGTGGATGCGGTATCCGTTTTCGATGATGGCCTCCGGGAGGCTATTGAAGATATAGTTGTGTGTGGTGGCCCCTTCTTCGGGGACCTCCAGTGGCGATTGGCATCCTTGCCGATGCGTTTAGGTGGTTTAGGCCTCCTTTCAGCTCGAGATGTTGGGGTTTACGCCTTTGTGGCGTCTAGAGCTCAGTCTTGGAAACTTCAAGATCATATCCTTCGAAACAGTGGGGTCATTGGGCTAGACCCGGACTATCAACAGGCGCTCGAACGCTTAAATGTCTATCTCCCGGACTTTGATATTGGCGGTTTTTCTAATAAGGACATCGCCCCTCAAAGCCACAAAAAACTTTGGCGAATGCTCTGTTTAGCAAAACTGCTCAGAGCATGGGAGAAGTTTTTGAGCTGTCTTCCCGCCAGATGACGGTGTTTGAATGCCTGAAGGGTCCTCATGCTCAGGATTTTTTGACTGTTATCCCGATTGAGAGGTTGGGTCAATGCATGTCCGCAGTGGAGTACAAGGCTATACTCAAGTATCGGTTAATGATCCATATGTATCCGGAAGACGAAATATGCCCCGTCTGCCGTAAAGCTTGCATGGATAAATATGGGGAGCACACAATTCATTGCAAAGAGCTCCCTGGGTTCAAATACCGGAATGACTTTGTGAGGGACGTTTTGTGGGACATCCTGAGAAGAGCTGGGATTTTTGCCAAAAAAGAGGCCCCTGTAAACTTTCTCACAGACCATGCGGAAGGGAGATCCACCCTGCGACCAGCGGATCTGCTTGTCTTTGGTTGGGAGAGGGGGAAGCATGCTTTCGTGGATCTCACAGGGGTATCTCCTTTGGTTGGGTTAAGGGAAACAAGGTTTGTAGCTGGGCAAGCATCGAGAAAGGCGGAATCGAAGAAAGTAGATAAGCATGCTAAAGCTTGTATAGAGAACCAACATGTCTTTATCCCATTGGCCTTTGATACCTTTGGCTCCCTAGCGCCAGACGCTATTCGTTTCTTAACCAGGGTCCAACGGGTCGTCCACAGCAATAGTTCATCTCCAGGGGGCAAGGATTTGTCTTTGGTAGACTAGGGTTCGCAATTCAAAAAGGGGTGGCGGCGCAACTTGTTGCCCGTCTACCTTCTATTGTGATGTAACTTTCGTATTTCGTTTTAATGAAACTAATGGTACTTTAAAAAAAAATATTTTTATATCTATATTTAAGTTAGCCTATAAATAATATTTTTCTAAGAAGTATAAGAAGCCTATGTAGGCATCATATTTTGAATTTAAAAATGATGGTTTGAATTATTTTGGCTTAGTATTATATAGAAATACACCAAGCATAACAATTTAAAACATAATACAATGTATTATAGGCATGGAATTTAAGACACAAACACACAGCTTTAACACACTACTTAATTTTCTTGGTGTGGTGTTAAGTTATAATCCTATAATACATTGCATTGAGTATTTAAAGTGCTTTTGGTCATAAGTGCTTATTGGCTTATGACTTTTTGAAAATGAGTTTTAAAAAGAGTGTTTGGATTAGCTTGGGATGAGAAACATCAAAAAGTCAATAAATTGTTTTTTAAGTGTTTCGCTTAACTTATTGTGAATATTGGTTGTATAGGTGGTAGATTTGTAATTTTTTTTTTCCAAAAGCCAGGATTTCTAACTTCTCAAAAACAGTTTTTCCACCCTTAAAAGTCAAAATAGAAAGTGCTTTTGGGTTATACCATTGTTTTGAAAACCGGACCGGACCAGCCGGTCGGACCGGTCGGACCGGGCTACGGGGCCTGGACCGGTCCGGTTCGGGTAGTCGGACCGTTTTTGCAGCGAACCGGGGTTGAACCGGTGAACCGGCCGGTCGGACCGGAAACCGGACCGGTTGGACCGGATTTTTTAATTTTTTTAATTTTTTTTTGTTTTTTGGGCCGGTTCGTCGAACCGGTCGAACCGGTCGGACCGGTCGAACCGGTGAACCGGCCGGGGGTCCGGTTCGACGTCCGGTCCGGTTCTGAAAACCTTGGTTATACAAACAGTTTATTGACTTATTGGCTTCTTGGAAAAGCCAATAAGTCAATAAGGTTTTTTTTGAAACTCAATCTCATACACCCTCTTAGTTGTTTTTTTGGCATTGTGTTTTAAGTTATAATATCATGCCTAAGCTCAATACATAATGTCTACGTGTCAATTACTATACCTTCTTAGCCTTCTTAGGATTTCATCCATTGTAGGCAAACTCTTACCTATAATATATATATATATATATATATATATATATATATATATATATACGCACACACACTAGCTTATACATCGGGAGCGTCCCGGGTTGAGAAATTTAAGCAAAGTGAATATTATTATTATTATTATTATTATTATTTGAAACAAATCTCTGCCATAAGTTATCATATTCTAATATAAAAAAAAGGTAATTGGGTCGGGTATCACATAATCCCAGGCCCAACCCAAACCTACAATTTTTTTTTAAACTAATTCCAAACCTGACACAATACCTGTCAGGTTACAAAAAAATAGTCGTTTTTTTCTTCGTTTTTTATATAGCACTATGGTACTCGTTGGAGAGATAATAAAACGCTCGTTAATTTGGTGTAATTTTTTTCTTTAAAAAATCTCGTATATAAAAGATATTAACGTTTAAAAGTTATGAGTTGAAACATGAGAGAGAAAATAATAAAGTTTTAATATTTACATTTAGTAGATTAGGTATTTAATAGATTATGTTAAATAATATTTAAACCATATTTATTCTTTTTTTTAATTGGTCTAAAGTTGTCACGTAACATCCTATGTGGCATATCTCAAAAGAGAGATTGCATAATATTATGACATGTCATTAAAAATGCTTTGGTTTATTATATACTAGTTTTTCCCGGGAGCGTCCCGGGTTGAAATATCTAAATTCTAATATGACATAATAAAATATATTATTATTATTATTATTATTATTATTATTATTATTATTATTATTTTAAATAAATCTCTGTCATAAGTTATGATATTCAAATATAAAAAAACGAATCTCTGCACTGGGTATAAATCTAATGCCATTACAAATGAATTCGGAAGTTTGTAATCGATCATTCTAAAATAACTAACATGAAATAAAAAAAGTTAATTATTGAAATATCGAACGCATTAGTCTAAGGGTTATGTGATGCGATAAAAAATTCATGGGTATATGATCGGGTATATAGTTCGGATATTTGGGTATGTTGTTTCGGGTAATCGGGTCGAGTATCACCTAATCCCAGACCGACCCAAACCCACAATTTTTTTAAACTAATCCCAAACCCGACACAATACATGTCGGGTTACAAAAAATAGTCATTTTTTTCTCCGTTTTTTATATAGCACTATGGTACTCGTTGGAAAGATAATAAAACTCTCGTTAATTTGATGTAAATTTTTTCTTTAAAAAATCTCGTATATAAAAGATATTAACGTTTAAAAGTTATGGGAGGAAACATGAGAGGGAAAATAATAAGGGTTTAATATTTAGATTTATGGTATGTTTGGCAAGGAGCTTTTAAGAGCTTCAAGTTTCAAGCTTTTAAGAAAAAGCTCATACTTAATAAAAAGTCTTGTTTGGTTGAAGGGGCTGAAAGCTTTTAGGTTAGAGACAAAGCTCTACAGTGAAAAGCTACTAGTAGTAGCTTTTAAAAAAAAGTTCTACTAGCTACAAGCTTTTACTTAGTAAATGACACAAATACCCATTCTATTTTAAAAATAAAATAAAAACCTTCTTTACAATCTTTTAATTATGACCATTTTGGTTATTTTATACATTTTATTAAAAGCTCCAGCTACTCTGCCAAACACCAAAATATATTTAAAAAGCTTCCAGCTAACAGCTTCCAGCTACCAGCCTCCAGCTAGTTTTGCCAAACATACCCTTAGTAGATTAGGTATTTAATAGATTAGGTTAAATCATATTTATTCCTTTTTTTAATTAGTTTGCACTTGTCACATCACATTATATGTGGTATCTCTTAAAGGAAATCTCGTATATAAAAGATATTAACGTTTAAAAGTTATGGGAGGAAACATGGGAGAGAAAATAATAAAAGTTTAATATTTAGATTTAGTAATTAGGTTAAAGATTATAATAGATTAGGTTAAATCATATTTATTTATTTTTTTAATTGGTTTGCACTTGTCACATTATATCCTATGTGTCATCTCTTAAAGCAGAGATTGCATAAGATTATAACATGTATGATTAATCCCTTTGCAATATATATATATATAGATTATTCAAACAAAATACAGTAACAACGTGAATATATACTCAACTCATCCTTTAGTAACACCCCATAAAGAAAAGAAAGAAAAGAAAACGAAGGAATGGAACGCTTGCCGAGATGATGGGGGATTCAAATAGTTTTCTCGATAAGTTTATGGAATCATTTACATAAGTAGTTGATTTATTTTTTTAGAAATTACTTTTGGGGGGTATTGGGGAAAAAAACTGATTTTGGTGATGTGTGGAACCTGTTTGGCGGCATCTAAGAAATCCAACATTGATGCCGCCAAATGGTAACTTAACATTGAAGCCGCCAATTTTAACCCTCTTGATGCCGCCAACCAAGTTTGAGGCATCAATGGTGATGCCGCCAATTCAAATATGATGCCGCCAACCAAGTGTGAGGCATCCCTTTGATGCCGCCAAATGATAATGAGGCATCCCTCATATAAATATAATCCCACCGGATTACCATTCTCCATCCACATCCAAACCCCACACTCAAACCACACATACTTAAATGCCACCTATCGTAGAAAACCAAAGAAAATACCAATTGTTCTGGAGGGAACGATTTTTTATTGATATTAGGTCGATGTTACATTCACATGGAGTTTACACTGTTTTCTGCGGGGATAAGCCATACTGTGGCTTCCCTCTTTCTGGGGTCCAAGAAAGCTCGGTCTTTGGATCGGTGTTACATCCACATGAAACTACTTGGATCGATGTTACATCCACACGTGGTATAACACGTGTTGAATGCAACGTTGTCTTTGTAGTTTATAATATTATAAAGTCGGTTGTCGGTGGTGCTCTCAATCTCCAGTGTACCACCTCTATTAATGGCAACAGACTCTTTAGGGGGGACAACCTTCCAGGCAAAGCCTGTAGCACAAGGCCATCCTATGTTGAAGAATCACGGTCAGTCATTAGCGACGTTGGCGACAACGGATGATGCGATTCTTCATCGTGCTACTTCGGTGTGGCAGCCTGGGTTGATCATTAAGTACCTGTAGATCTGGTACCAATGTTCAACATATTGATATGCTTCCCCTGCCGCATTCAGATGGGTTTGAATCTGAATGTGGTCCTTATTTACCGCTGACTGGAAGAACGCCTTTCTGTGCCCACAGCTACAGGTTTGCCTTCAATAAAGCAATTATTGATGTCACTGAAGCAATGGAGATGGAAGGCGCAAAATAGAAACTTAATGAAGCAGCGGTAGAATATTGGGATTGGTGATCTCGGGAGACTGGAATAGTGATGGCATGACTGAAATGATCAGAAACATTCCAAATAACTGTTCAATTTCAGCTTTTGTTTAACTATTCTAGCAACTTCCATAGAGAAGTTATCAATCTGACTGTACCTGTGTCCAAAAGAACTAGGCTTCAAACACTACGGGCTTGGTTTCTTTTAGATAAGGAGGTATATGTACAATGATGTCTTTACGTAGCTTCCAAAACACGACGTCATTGTAGCTCATATGTTATTATCTCTTCTCTTATTCTCTGTTTCTCAAGTTCTCGATGGATTATTCCTCTCATATCATGGATCAGAGATATTTAAGCTAATAAAACTTACACACAAGCTATTGGAATTGGTGATCTCGGAAATAGATTGTCTTGTAACTCGGTAGATTGTATAGTTTGTTCGGTTGACTAGTTTGGAAAAATAGTTGTTAAATAAATTTGTATTATGTGTTTTAAATAAATCTATCATTACTACATGTATTTATTTACTTTTATTTTAGAAAAGTTCTGATAATAATAGTAGTGGTATTAAAATTAACAGTACCATAATAATTCTGCCATTATTAAATAAAGCTAGTACAGAACATGATGAGATGAGTCACCCAACTCATCCATGAAAGCAAAAGGTGATTGACGATACAGATAATAAAAAAGTAAACAACATAAAAAAGATGACCGTGATGATAGGACTGACACAACCCTGTAGGGTCATTCACTGATTTCGTTGACGCCTTGCATTTCCACAACTCTTCCTGTTATGGCCTGTTTCTCCACATCGAGTGCATGCATGACGCCTCGGGCGATCGTCATAATTCACATCCATCTCATTTTGCATTCTTCTCTGACGTACTCTGCCTCGGTGTGTAGTAATCATCGACGGGTCCCCTTGAATTCTCCACTCTGCCGCCGGCCATTCAGACTTATGCCCCAAGGTGTAAAAATGACTGTTGTACTGTTGAATGTACGTGTCTGTGTGGAATTTCCAACTAGTAATACTGTGAGGGCTTTTACCCAACCAATTGCAAACAGCAATTGCATGTGAACATGGAAATCTTTGCATTTGCCATTTTCCACACGAGCATACCCTTTTTTTGTACTCTACGGTGTAGTCATTTCCGCCCCTGTCATTTGTCTCAACCCTTGAAAGAACATTGCACCTTAACGCATTCGCATCGTACATCGTCACTTCATGCTGCATAGCAACTCCCAAAAGGCTCTCATACCTGCTCCATATGCGAGGGGGTAGAGGTGTGTTGCAAACGCTCGAAATTTGAGTGTGCTTAACATATTGTTCGACGTCTCTGCGAAAGGTGTAGTCAATGAGAGCTGTGATAGGCAGTAGTCGCGCTTCACGCAAGACGTTGTTCATGGACTCCGAGATGTTCGTCGTTAGGTTACCCCACCGACGACGCTCTTTATCATACCTAACCGTCCACTTAGTCTTATCAATGTTGTTAAGGTAGTCCCATGCCTCTTGATTTTTCAGCCTCATTTCGCTAACAGCCCAGCGATACTTTAGGTTCTGAGATGTGCTACCAATTGACCAACACAGTTTCCGTAGGGTTTTGTTTCGGAACCTCCCGCTGAAATTGCTTCTGATGTGACGAAGACAGTAACGATGGTAGGCGTTGGGTTCCTTCCACTGTGGAAGGTTTTCCATAGCATTAATTATGCCGTTGTGTCTGTCTGATATCACACACAAAGGCCCCATGCTATCAAGGGTAACGTACTCAGAAAGGTTTTGGAAAAACCAACACCAGCTGTGTACAGTCTCTTCGTCAACGACAGCATACGCCACAGGCAGGATGTAGTTGTTTGCATTCTTTGTTACCGCAAGGATCAGCTTACCCCGGTAGGGTCCTTTCAGATGAGTCGCGTCCACCGATATGACAGGCATGCATCGATGGAATGCACGGATACAAGGAGCGAACGCCCAAAAAATATATTTAAACGTGGGGTAATTCGGATCCCCGTTCGGATGATTAAAGAACGAAACAATGGTACCTGGGTTCCTCGACTGCAGCCGCATAAGGTATGTGGGTAACTCCTTGACAAGGACAACGCGTCCGAAGGTCCGGTTACCTGACTGCCAGGCCCTGCCAGACTGTATAGAGAGCCAAACACGTCAGCCCGGGCCATTTTCCACTTTGTGGGTTTTTTGAAAAATGACCTCCTGGCCGTTTTCGGGCCGCCTGGATCAGGCCCCGGACACCCGAAAACGGCCCGGACATGGGGCGACACCCGTGTACTAGCCAAGGACAACGCGTCCGAAGGTCCGGTTACCTGACTGCCAGGCCCTGCCAGACTGTATAGAGAGCCAAACACGTCAGCCCGGGCCATTTTCCACTTTGTGGGTTTTTTGAAAAATGACCTCCTGGCCGTTTTCGGGCCGCCTGGATCAGGCTCCGGAGACCCGAAAACGGCCCGGACATGGTGCGACACCCGTGTACTAGCCAAGGACAACGCGTCCGAAGGTCCGGTTACCTGACTGCCAGGCCCTGCCAGACTGTATAGAGAGCCAAACACGTCAGCCCGGGCCATTTTCCACTTTGTGGGTTTTTTGAAAAATGACCTCCTGGCCGTTTTCGGGCCGCCTGGATCAGGCCCTGGAGACCCGAAAACGGCCCGGACATGGGGCGACACCCGTGTACTAGCCAAGGACAACGCGTCCGAAGGTCCGGTTACCTGACTGCCAGGCCCTGCCAGACTGTATAGAGAGCCAAACACGTCAGCCCGGGCCATTTTCCACTTTGTGGGTTTTTTGAAAAATGACCTCCTGGCCGTTTTCGGGCCGCCTGGATCAGGCCCCGGAGACCCGAAAACGGCCCGGACATGGTGCGACACCCGTGTACTAGCCAAGGACAACGCGTCCGAAGGTCCGGTTACCTGACTGCCAGGCCCTGCCAGACTGTATAGAGAGCCAAACACGTCAGCCCGGGCCATTTTCCACTTTGTGGGTTTTTTGAAAAATGACCTCCTGGCCGTTTTCGGGCCGCCTGGATCAGGCCCCGGAGACCCGAAAACGGCCCGGACATGGGGCGACACCCGTGTACTAGCCAAGGACAACGCGTCCGAAGGTCCGGTTACCTGACTGCCAGGCCCTGCCAGACTGTATAGAGAGCCAAACACGTCAGCCCGGGCCATTTTCCACTTCATGTAGAAGCCGCTTAACCATTTAGCGGCTTCAACTTTTTATGATGCCGCCAAACCATTACGAGGTATAGAAGCCGCTAAACCATTACGAGGCTTCATGTAGATGCCGCCAAACCATTACAAGGGTTCACCTCTTTAAAAGCAAGCAGGTAGCTGATTCACAAACAACACTCACTCAACTTCTTTCTCTCTTACCCACTCATATTTGAAATATATAACAATGGAAAACAATGGAGACGGCTTTTACTGTTCACAACCAGCTCCTAAAACGGTAAAATCGACCGAGCACATTTGGAGGCGTTTACGCAAGCCATCAACAACATTCACGGCTGGTTCGACTTCAAGTAACCCACAAGTGAAAGCAGCCGAAAACGACCAAGACAAGCCCAAAGAAAACCCGCAAGAAAACCAACAGTGCAGAACCAACTGGTCTGCTGATGTTGTCGACTTTTATACAAACGGGGATGCCCCATTTTGCTACACTCGCTTCATTTCCGCCAAACTAGACAGAAATTTTTGGGGTACACTTCTAGGGTGCCAACCCAACAGGGCGCTATCCGCAACGGTAATTTTCACGTTAATTTAACTTGAAAGTAAATTGATTTGCTTTGCTTAACTTAATAACGAACCTTATGCATTATTATGATTTCAGCACGTTGAGGCGTGGACGGTAAGACTGATGCGACTTAGACAAGCAAAGCTTTTAAGAGATCCTGCTTCACAGCTACGTTGGACAGTTTTACCCCCTGCCTTCTATGATGAAATGAAGGACTCGAATTCTTCAGTTGCCCTCGACATGGCTGGAAGAATGGAACCCTACCCGCCATTCTGGGAAGTTGACCGCATTTACCTTCCTTTATCGATGGGGGTGGGAGACTGGCTGCTTATCCTAATTGATCTAAGAAACATGGTAATTACCCAATATTGGACTGATAAGAGATGGAGAAACGAAAGGCGACGCGAAGTTTCTCACTATATGGAGATGATTAGGCTTTTTTTCGAATGGTTTCTAAAACGTATTCGTTACTGGCTGAAGTCTAATCGCGTGGACAAAACACCAATTTCTGTTGGTTTAGTTGAATTAGATGTGCCCCAAGACAAGGGAAAGGTTGATAATGCTGGTGTCTTGGTTTGTATGATGATGGATAGGCTTGTGAGAAAAAAGTCGTTGTCGCTAGAAATCGACGTCGAAGATGCTTGTGTGAATTATCGACGACACATGGCAGATGAGCTATACAAATGCCGTTGTGAAGCAACTTCTCGTCATGTAACTTGATTATGTATTGTTGTTTCTCCTATTAATGTTTAACGATGTTAGTGATTTACATTTCCATCCCCAGCATAATGATGGGTACGGGAATCAAGGACCACCACCCAACGATTGAAAACGGGCAAGTTAATAATGATAGCTTTATTTAAAACAAATATTACAAATTTAGTTAACAACTATTTTTCCAAACTACTCAATCAAACTATACAGCCTACCGAGTTACAAGACAGTTTATTTCCGAGATCACCAATTCCAAACTACTCAATCAAACTATACAATCTACCGAGTTCATTAAGTTTCCGTTTCTCACATTCCAGGGGAACCCATCTGAATCAAACAGGGGAACATAAATCAATCAGTTGAACATGTGTACGAAATCTACAGGTACCCAATGGTTTCCGTTTCTCACATTCCAAGATCGATCCCATCTGAATCAAACAGGGGAACATCAATCGATCTGTTGAACATGTGTACGAAATCTACAGGTACCCAATGGTCAACCCAGGCTGCCATACAAGAGTAGCACGGTGAAGAACCGCATCATCCGATGTCTTCGACGTCGCTAATCACATGGTGTGATTCTTCAACACCGGATGGCCTTGCCCTACAGCCTTTGTCTGGAAAGTTGACTCCCCTAATTATGCCGTTGGAATGTCCGGGTTTGGTAGACTGGAGATTGAGAGCACCACCGACAACCAACGGCAAAATATTATAAACTACAAAGACAATGTTGCATTCAACACGTGTTATACCACGTGTGGATGTAACATCGATCCAAGTAGTTTCATGTGGATGTAACACCGATCCAAAGACCGCGCTTTCTTGGACCCCAGAAAGAGGGACGCCACAACATGGCTTATCCCCGCAGAAAACAGTGTGTTGTAAATGGGGGTTTTATTGTGGTTATAATGTATTTGTTTAGGTGTGGAATGTGATGGAGAGAATGGGCAGAGGCTCGGTTTATATAAGAAATGAAAGTGAGAAATCAATTGGCGGCATCAATGTGGACATCTTGGTTGGCGGCATCAATATGGCCATCTCATTTGGCGGCTTCAATGTTAAGTTACCATTTGGCGGCATCAATGTTGGATTTCTTAGATGCCGCCAAACAGGTTCCACACATCACCAAAATCAGTTTTTTCCCCCAATACCCCCCAAAAGTAATTTCTAAAAAAATAAGTCAACTACTTATGTAAATGATTCTAAGTTTATGACCTTGATGGCAATGGATCTCAACCCTTCCATGGTTCGTCTTGCGTGCACCTTCTTCGATTTCTTTCTTCTCACTGTCCTAACCTTCGATTTAATCGTCTTGAACAAATTCGTCGTCATAAGGTTTGAAAAATATAGGAATGTAGATGATAGTAAGGAAACAGTTGAATGAATGATTTATGGAATCAATACGTAGACTTGGTAAAGGGGATGAGTTGATATAGGGGGTGGAGAATGTTGAGGGTATGAGATATGGATGGGAAAATATACAATTTAATAGTTGTATATTTAGGGTGGTAAAGGGGAAAATATTACATTGTATTAGTTCATCACTTCTACAATGTATTTTTATTTTAGGTGATGAATAAAAGTAATTTGCCGTTAAAAAAAAAATATGTAGACTTGGTCTCGATTTTGATTATTTAATAAAAACACCAATATGTCTCGAACACTCGTTTTCTTTAAAGTAATTGTTAAAGAGGTATTAAATTATCTATAAATGACAAATTAACATTTCTTCACTCAAAACAACTTTTTATTAACAACAAATAAATGCCCCGTCGAAACACTGGCTCAAGCTTGTTAATGTATAATTATGAGCATCGTTATTTAAGTTTTTTTAATTTTGCCTATCCCGGTTACAATTTTATTAACAATTAATGGTTAAAAAAACATAACAGATAAAAAAAGTGATTCGCATAAAATTAAAATCAAACTGAAATTGAAATTGGTTTTGGTATGGTTTTGAACAACCTAAATTCCTTAGCCGAAAAGATTTTTTTGAAAGGATCCTTAGCCGAAAAGATAGAGGTGGTTTGTTTTAGTGAAGATATGTTTTGGATAAGCTTTAATATTTTATAATAATTAACGTACTGTGATCGCCCAGATACAAAAAATATACATATTTTAAGTTACGGGGTAATTACTTAAAAGTAATAATGTTGTAATTTGGGATAAGTTAGATTACTATGTAACATCAAATTGACGGTACAGCTACGGTTTAAACTCCAATAGGGAATTTTATTAGCATCTTTGATTATTCCTCTAGAGACGACTAGGGCTGTACACGAGCCAAGTCGAGCCGAGCCAGGCCCAGCTCGAGCTCGAACTTAAACCGACCTAGCTCGGCTCGGTTCGTTTTTCTGGTCGAGCTGAAAAGTCGAGCTCGAGCTCGGCTCGTAAATGTTCGAGCCGAGCTCGAGCTGGCTCGAGCCAGCTCGTTATATTTTTTTATTATTTTTTTTTTTTTTACAAATATTTATTAAATAAAAAACAATAAAATTACACATAATCATGTATATTTTTTTTTATTTTTCCAAGTTATGATTTATTTATTATGAAAAGATGAGGTAAATAGGTAGTATGAGCGGGATTTTCAAATTTTGAATTTTAGAATTGGGTTTGGAGCCAAAATATATTAGTTTCATCTATATATTAATTACACATACACAAACCTAAGTCGAGCCATATGTCGAGCCATCGAGTCGAGCCATCGAGCCGAGCCACGAGCTGAACACCCCTGGCTCGAGCTCGGCTCGATTACAAAACGAGACAGCTCGGCTCGGCTCGAAAACAAAACGGGCCTTTTCGAGCCGAGCTTTTTTCGAGCGAGTTTCGAGCGAGCCTCGAGCCGCGAGCTTTTTATACACCCCTAGAGACGACATAGCACAAAACTAAATTTGAGTATGCATACATTATTAATTTTTAACTCATTTTGAATTGTTATGACTTGGACCATGTGTAGTTGTGTACTGGTTTACGTCTAAGAAGGGGCGTTTTCCATCATGCCATTGCCAACTCAGCATCACTCTTTTAGCTAAAAATATTTGTAATTGTTTAATGCCCCTTAATGCCTTTGCAATAATTACTCCAATACTTATATGTGAGTACTAGTTTATACCCTGTAAGCGTCCCGGGTTGAGAAATCTAAGGAAAGTGAATAAAATTAGAAGTATCTAAACTATAAAAATGGCATCTGCCAATATATGATTAATGAATATTATTATTATTATTATTATTATTATTATTATTATTATTATTATTATTATTATTATTATTTTAAACAAATCTCTGCCATAAGTTATCATATTCTAATATAAAAAAAAGGTAATTGGGTCGGGTATCACCTAATCCCAGGCCCGACCCAAACCCACAATTTTTTTTAAACTAATTCCAAACCTGACACAATATCTGTCGGGTTACAAAAAATAGTCGTTTTTTTCTCCGTTTTTTATATAGCACTATGCTACTCGTTGGAAAGATAATAAAACGCTCGTTAATTTGGTGTAATTTTTTTCTTTAAAAAATCTCGTATATAAAAGATATTAACATTTAAAAGTTATAAGATGAAACATGAGAGAGAAAATAATAAAGTTTTAATATTTACATTTAGTAGATTAAGTATTTAATAGATTATATTAAATCACTAGATTATACCCCGAGAACCTCCAGGGGTTGATAAATCTAATATGACATATTAATATTACATATAAAATAGAATTATGCGATTTACAGTTACATGTAGGAAAGCTTCGGGTAACACCTAACCTAAAACAATTAAAAATGTATCTCCAATGTTAACGCCTAACCTTAAACATTGTATAACTCTAATATTAATATCTAATTTAAAACAATGTATAACTCCAATGCTAACGCATGTTGAAAATAGAATTCATATTTACCGAAACATAATTAGTGACTTGCCTTATACATGATTAATGATTTACCTGAACATTTTGTGTTTTTTTTTCCCTGTATGAACAGAACCCTACAAAAAAATAGTCGTTTTTTTTCTCTCCGTTTTTTATATAACACTATGGTATTCGTTGGAAAGATAATAAAACGCTCGTTAATTTGGCGTAATTTTTTTTCTTTAAAAAAATCTCGTATATAAAATATATTAACGTTTAAAAATTATGGGAGGAAACATAAGAGATAAGAGAGAAAAATCTAATTTTGTATTTAATTTTTTTTTCCTAAAATATCTCAATGCTACATAGGATGACACATGGCACACTCAAAGAAGAGAATGTCTATTTGAAAGACATGTCATTAAAATGGCTTTGGTTTATTATATGTATAGATAGATAGATATAGATATAGATATAGATATACATAGATTATAACAAGTTGAGTTAGGGGCTGTTTGGTAGCCTCTTAACAAGGCTCTGAACCATTCAGCTCTGAATGATTCAGCATTCAGATTGTAGCCCCTTAGTTTTTCCGTTAAGATTCAATCTCATTGCAAGGTAATAAGTAGCCTAAAATTTGACATATTAATACGATTTAATTATTTTAGGGTTTTCAAATTTTCGTATGGTACATTCACATTGACGGTGTATATTACAAGACTCGTAGTTACAAAAATTATGATGAAAGTTACACTTGTGACTCAATGTTAGATCAAGGCAATTGAAGGCAATTCTCAGTATCATTCTTTAAGATTCATTGAAATTCTCAACCCTTTTGATTCATAACTAAATGATAAGGTGAGTTGTAACTTTGATAGTGGAGATGGACTTTTGTAAAAAAAAAAAAAAAACAAAAACAAAAAAAAAAGTATGATGTTTTTAAGGTCCTTGTCATGCAAAGCCGCGATCAATCATACACACAAAATTATAATTATAAGGATAGAGGGAGTGGGGCGGGAAGGAGGTGTGGGAGTGGCCTCCACCGGCGGGAACACCGCCCCTTAGGGGCATGGAGGGCTGGGCGGGAAGGGGGCGGGGAGAAGAAGCTTGGCGTGAGGGAGGGGGAAGCCACGTGTCGAAGTGCGATTGACCGATTTTTTTTTTTGTTTTAACTTTAACACAATATAATATTATTCCTTTCACCCCCTCCCCCCTACATGGGTCCCACAAATATCACATGACGCTTCACCCCCTCCTTCCCGCCTCCACTCCATATAGTCTAAGGTGTACAAAAGATGAGTGTCATTATTCAGTAGTGGTGTTCAGAATCTACTAATATATATAAATAAAAATAGTTTAGGGACACTTGGCATTATGTGAGAGCTTCCCTTCTCTTTTTCCCGCTCAAATTGATGGGTCATGAAATTGGGTTATGGATACTTTAATGGGTTATGGATAGTCCTAAGAAATCTGGTCCATTAAAATCGTGGGTTTGTTAAAGTCTGCGTATCCGCTCTCTTCCCCTTCATCATACGTTTCTTTCCTTCAATTTTTTTTCCAAACCCTAATGCTGGATGGTTTAACTGCTTCCGCTCTATCCTCCAATAAACTTGGTCAACGATTTTCACTCATATGTGGGATTAATCTACACCTTATTGGTAACTTCTTCTTTGTTAGATCCGTTTTTCATTGATTTGTTTGATATCAGAGATAAAATTAGGGTTTTTGGTTCATCCAATCGGTTGGAACCAAGTTTGATACACATCTATTTGCTGTTCGTTCTTCTACAATTCTTTCATTCAAGGGTTCAGTCTTCAAATCGACTCCAACCCAGGTTCGTTGTTCCATCAATTTCTAAACTGACGATGGTTTTCCTTCAAATCGATTCAATATTCTTGAGCTTATCAAAATTAGGTTTTCTTGAAATTGTTCAAATGGGATCTACTAATATGGGATCTGTAACGCTGGCCATGGATTTGGTGAACTAAATTAAGTGATCATTTAATCATAAAGGCATGTGACGTCTTTGTGACTGTCCATGTGCAGAACCAATAATATTTCTTGTGGATTTATGATTCATGCACAACTAGACTTAAATTTGAACAATATCAATGCACATTGTTCACATTATAATTTTGAGTTGACATGACTTCAGCAGGCGTTGGATTTGCTATCCCTTCTTCAACTGCGGTCAAGATTGTAATCAGGAAAACAGACTTATTTGTACATAAATGTAACGCCGATATTGGTAGCAATCCAAAAATCAGATGAAAAAGGTAACATCTTTAGGTAATATGATCATTGTAATTAGTAATGTGGTTTTGTCGCTTTAGTAAATGTTCATTGGTGTTTGTTATAGCTTTGAAGATCGTCATGTTTGGGTATGAGTCGAATCGAGTCAGTTCTTCTGATTGTTCAAATTATGATTATCAAACGTTCTTTCCAATTTCTAAATCTACTATAATATATAAATAAAACTAATTGTGGGACAGGTGTCACATGTTTAGGCCATCTATTTTTATTTTTCCCGCTCACATCATGTGCTCCTTCCTAAACACGCTACATTGTTTTCTCATAAACCCTAACAAGATAATCTACCCTTTATTTCTCTCCTTATATTACTCACAAACCCTTACAAGAAGTTTAGATCCTCTCTGTTAATCGATGTTGCCAAATCTTCCTTTTTCGTTTTGAACTGGTAAGTTACGATTAACTATCTATTTATTTACTATTTGATGTTATATCATTACTACTCTATCGATTTTTTTGATTTTGATCACTACATAACCTATTTTGCAAGATTGGAATGGTTTCACGACTCAATCAATCCTTATCCAAGCCTTCCATGCCTAGCATTTTCGCTAAGCAATCTGCAATTGAAACCCAAATTCCTGGAAGGTCAGAATTGATTTCCCTCAATTTTGATTATGCATATGATTAGATTTGGTTAGGTATTGTTAGTGTTGCTACGTACAAGGTCTTCCTCAATGCTTTCGAACAAGGCTGTCGCACTTCCGTTTTTAGAGTTATTGAAATCAAAGGGGTAGATTATTACATTGAAGATGTGAGTATTGAGGTATGTGCATTTGGATTTTTGATTAATTTTTGTTTCAATTTCGGTCTCAGCAACCCGATTTTTTTTATCAGTTTTGGATTTCTTTGATGCGGATAATGAGTGATGATGTTGAAGACAAGGAGGTTGATTTGAACAACGATGCAGATATTGAGAAGAGGTACAACTATTGGTTACTTTTTTTTTGTGTGATGTTTTGTGTGATGTTTTGAGAAGCATCAATTTTGAGAAGCATCAATTTTGTGGATAAAGTGATTAATGATCAATGATCTTTAATTGCGATCTCAAACCTACATTTAAGCGTTCTTCATTCGCGATTTTGTGGGATTGCTTGAGAACGGAATTTTCAGGTTAATCGTAAGGTACTTATCAATGATTATTTAGGTTTGATCTTATGTAAGGTTTTGTTATCTATTGGAAGATCATTGTGATTGTTTAAAAGGCACTTAATAATAGTACTTTTGTTTGCAGAAATGTTAAAGCTCTTTGAATGAGGAAAAATGTATTTTTTAACCCCCCTTGCCAATGTTTTAAAAATCGCTATATACTGATGTGCAGCCGGTATGAAACACACCGGTAAAAAGGGAAAACGGCATATGAATTGTAGTGCCAGTAAATCGGTGAATACCGGTTCGAACAGGCATTCATGCCGACCCAAGGTAATTTTGATTTTGAAATTTTACAATTTTTATGGCACATCTATTGTCTACTGACTCACTCCTCAATTTTAACCTAAAGCCTTTTAGTCTTTTATTGCATACATGTATCCAACCGATCATTGATCATTAATCACTTTATCCACAAAATTGATGCTTCCAGTTCATGCATGTACCATTGATTCGAAACTTAAGGTTCAGTTGAAAACATAGGTAATGTTAAGTGAGTCAATTTCTTTTTCACTGAGTATATTAAGATTATCAACGGGGGTCGCTCTGAATATGTTAATCTTATTGTTGTCTAATTTTTTTCTTTTTTAAAATTGACATGATACTTATGATTGAAAAAAAAAAGGTATATTAAGATTGAACGGATGCAGATGCATAATATTGAAAAGCATATAAAAATAATAATATAAAAAAGAGATGAGTTGGTTCGTTTACTTTTAGTTGCTGTTGAACTCAAAATATGTCTTTGTTATGTTAAAATTAGTGACTATGAAATGACTCCAAGTTCATCCATATTTTTTTCTGTCTTAATCTTCAGCAAGTGTTATTTTCATATTACAGTTCATGTTTACTTTTGGTTGTCGCTGGCAAATGCTATCTTTAACCGGTGCAGTGTTTGACATGGTTATGCAGGCCCTTGGAGACGTGTTATGCAGGAGGGGTCAAGGGTCTCATAGGCAAGAACCAGTTACTTTGGGTGGTTAGGGCCACTACTAGATCACATGATTACACAATGTGGTCCATATGTTATAGTTTGTTACAACTTAATACTAAATTATTTAATTATAATCTATAATTATTCAAATTTAAATCATCTTTTTCTAGATTCCTTATTTTATTTTAGGGGTTTTAAGAGAGATTTGTTTATGAAAAAAATAACAAACATGATCAGTGGAGGTTTTACGAGGAAATTCGACATTGATGGATACATTGCGTGGTTATTAAGAGGTGTTAAGAAAAACGAAAAAGGGAAATTTTGGTTTGATAGTTAAGAACAAGTTAACGATATATGATACCAAGATAGTGTAATTTGCAAATTAGTTAGACATATAAATACTGACTGGGACCTGAGCACCAGGCAGGCATATGTATGTATGAAACATTCCACATATTTTGCCATTTTTTAAACTTAAAATGTTTTTGTTAAAAAAACAAAGAAAAAAAATACTTATGTCATTATGATTTTAAAATACCCGGCCACCGGACGGGTATAAAACTAGTTCTTTTATAAAAATAGATGTTTTATAAAAGTGAATATTTTGTTTTGGGAACATTGTTGAAAAGTGATTACTATTCTTGTAACACCCCGCCCCTCTCATCACCAATATTGTCCGTTTTGCCCATCTAGAGCTCACGGATTTGTTTTTGGTTGCCCAAGTGGAGACTTCCCAGGAGGTCACCCATCCTGAAATTTCTCCCACCTGAGCACGCTTAACTGTGGAGTTCTCCTCTCATTCACTAACATTGAGCCCCAAAACGCGTTGGTGATTTAAGAGGCAAGACATTACTTATGAACCAAGGATCTCTCCTGGCCACGGCCGATGTGGGATTTTCCTAGGGTGTCACATTCACCCCCTGTTAGAGTCTCATCGTCCCTGATGAGGTGTGTTCCTGGGGTGTCACATTCACCCCCTGTTAGAGTCTCATCGTCCCTGATGAGGTGTGCACCCACCATCCCGAACGCCACAGGAGTGGCTCTGATACCATCTGTAACACCCCGCCCCTCTCATCATCAATATTGTCCGCTTTGCCCATCTAGAGCTCTCGGATTTGTATTTGGTTGCCCAAGTGGAGACTTCCCAGGAGGTCACCCATCCTGAAATTTCTCCCACCTGAGCACGCTTAACTGTGGAGTTCTCCTCTCATCCACTAACATTAAGCCCCAAAACGCGTTGGTGATTTAAGAGGCAAGATATTACTTATAAACCAAGGATCTCTCCTGGCCACGGCCGATGTGGGATTTTCCTGGGGTGTCACAATTCTCAATTATTACAAAAAAAAAAAAGATGATGGGAAATATTTAGAATTGAAACATCAATCTATCTATACTTTCCATAATAGGATAGGAGAAGCGTGAGTGACGTCAGAAAGCTGATGTGTCAGCCGGAGAGACTGGCCACTAATGCGTGTATTATGCAAAAACTATCGTCATTAATCGCATTGAAATATTCAAAAAAAAAGGCGTGGACCATGTGAAACCACCGCTGTCGCCCTCAACAGCGGTTCTCAATCCTTGGGTCTGCCAACCAACAGCAGACGTTATGCACATATCCTCTCAGCTGTTTAGGCCCTAAGTTTGAATTTTAAGGGGGGAAATTTAAATCCACGTAGGGAAACGTGTCTCATCAGCTCCCTATATATAAACACATAACCAATGCACCCATTTCTTATATCAGCTTTGAATTTTCTAAAAAAGATTTTCAAATTTCCCTATTAAAATTTAAAACAATGTCCACCTCAATGTACGATGAAGAAAGCCATTGTGATCTGAATCCAGCCAAAGACATGTGATACACGAAGGCTCGAGTTATAAGAAAGTGGAAGAGAGCTTATCCATTGCGGATTGATGTTGAAACAAGAAGAAGAGTGTGGTTGTACTTCTCAAACCATTGGAACACAGAAGAAGCATGTTGATGAACTCATTGTTTCAAGAATTCAAGAGGTTTCAATATTTTATTCGTAACTTTTATATGTCTTCACTTTACTATATTTTTGTATTGTTTAAAAGTGTATGTTTAATATACATTGTGTTTGCAGCCGATGTCTTTTGTTGTGGTTGCCACCATAAAAAGTGTTGAAGAAATCTATGGTTGGTTTTATGCTTCCTGCCGTAATTGTAACAAGAAAGTTTTAAGTAAATTTGAGTTTTTGCAAAATGCTGAAGAAGTGTGTGAAGCAATTCTCAAATTGCCTGCTACTGCGTTGGGTTGTGGAAAATGCGAGTGGGAATGTACCTCCATTACCACAGAGTATGTAAATCAGTAGATATATACACTGTTTATTTTTCCAGATTTTTCATTTCATTTCATTCAGTTTTTTAGATAAAGTATGTTTTATTTGTTTTAGGTTCAAGTTGCAGATAAGGGTACAAGATGAATCAGGCGGTGTATCATTTGTGATGTTTGGTAAAGATGTGATGATCATCATTGGAGCTGCTGCATGGTATATTAGGGAAAGGGTGTTGAAGCAAAACAACACAAATAGTTTGCCGCTTGCGTTGTCTCTAGTCGTTGAAAACAAACTGACTTTCAATATTGAGGTTTGTGATTACAGTCTTGTAAATGAGTAACATGTCTACACTGTCGTTAAGATTAATTGTCATCGTATTATAATTGAAGAGTTGGTTGATGGATATGAGAATGTACAGGGTACTTCTGGCGAGGTATTTATTCTATTTTTTTTTTTTTTGGTAATAAGCATTTATTTTTAGTAAACGTTTAAATTTGTTATTTTTCTTTATATTTGACCACTTTTTAGGTCATTCATGAAGTTTCTCGAAAAGTGTCTGTTAAGCGTTCAGAATCTTCGCAAATTAGGTTTCAAGTTACTTCTAAGGTATTTATACCTTTGTGCAAGTATGTCTAGGTTGTTTCTACATCTTGTATTGTTATGTAACGTTTTATTAGCTGTTTCATGTTTTGTTTGAAGGATCTTGTATGTGTTGATACGTTTTTTAATACTGCCACAAGTCCCAATGGAAAAAGAAGTCTTGAAGATTGTTGTAATGTAAATTTTGGTGATCAAACTTCTAGGGGCAAAAGATTGAAGATGAAGGCAACTAGATTTGAAAGTTAAGAACTTATTATTAACGTATTCAGATGTTTGTTAAGTTTTTCGAGTTGTAAGTTTTTGTTAACATCTTTGAAGTTCAAAGTTATGTATGTTAATTTTGTACACAATGCTTTAACAACTTGGTATGAATATATTTTAGTTAACAGCTGTTGTTTAACATCTGTTGTTGGCGTGGATGTTATGTTATTTTGTTATCCTCATCTTTTTTAACTTCTGTTATCCAATATCTGTTTAAACAATAATTTTGCAAAGTCTGTTTTAAAACTCTGGTGATATCATTCTTTAGTTGAAAATTGTAATTGATTACAGTTGTTTGATAACATCCGTTGACAACTCATGAAATATTGTATAACTTGTAGTTAGAATAGGTTTCTATACCAAAGTTATTATTAGGATATTGAACATAATGATAATATTCATATTAATAATTTAAACAGATGGTTATAATAACTTAACTTAGTTATATGTAACTATTCAGTTTACATATATAAAAATATTAGTTACGGTGAGTATATTTCATGTCATTTCTTAAAAAAGTTTGTGATAGGAATATTATTATTTTATTAAATATAATAAGTCGTCAATAAAAACTATAATTACACGTTTTATAGCTGGTTATATTTTTATAGAATTTCTGTTTTCGTAAAATATATATTTAAAGTTATAGGAACAATAAAAAATTTCAAATCATTTGTAAGAACAATAGTTTTAATACTTTAATTAATATAAAAAATAATAATGTTTAAATTTATGATATCTTTCCATCTAGATCCTTCGTTTGTACAGTTGTCATCAAAGACATTTAGGGTTGTGACGACAGTTTGTAATTATGAATTTGAAAATACTGATCTAATTTCAATTTATAGTTATTTTGTTAGATATTGATTACAAGTTAAGTTTTGCAAAGTCTCTTTTAAAAGTCTGGTGACATCATTCTTTAGTTGAAAATTATAATTAATCAAAGTTGTTTGATAACAGCCGTTGACAACTCATGAAATATTGTATAACTTGAAATTAGACTAGGTTTCTATACCAAAGTTATTATTAGGACATTGTACATAATGATAATATTCATATTAATAATTTGAATAGATGGTTATAATAACATAATTGATTTATATGTAAATATTCAGTTTACATATATAAAAATATTAGTTACAGTGAGTATATTTCATGTCATTTTTTAAAAAAGTTTGTCATGGAAATATTATTTATTTAAAACATAATAAGTCGTCAATAAAAACTATAATTTCACGTTTTATAGATGGTTATATTTTTATAGAATTTTTATTTATATAAAATATATGTTCATTCTTTAAATATATAGAAACAATAAAAGACTCCAAATCATATGTGAGAACAATGTTTATATTTTTGTAGAATTTTTTTTTTTCATAAAATATATATTTAAAGTTATAGGAACAACAAAAGACTTCAAAACATTTGTAAGAACAATAGTTTTAATTCTTTAATTAATATAAAAAATAATAATGTTTAAATTTATGGTATCTTTGCATCTAGATCCTTCGTTTGTACAGTTGTCATCAAAGACATTTAGGGTTGTGACGACTGTTTGTAATTATGAATTTGAAAAGACTGATCTAATTTAAATTTATAGTTGTTTTGTTAGATATTAATTACAAGTTAACTTTTGCAAAGTCTTTTTAAAACTCTGGTGACATCATTCTTTAGTTGAAAATTGTAATTGATCACAGTTGTTTGTTAACATCCGTTGACTACTCATGAAATATTGTATAACTTGAACTTAGAATAGGTTTCTATACCAAAGTTATTATTAGGACATTGAACATAATGATAATATTCATATTAATAATTTAAAATGATGGTTATATGTAAATATTTAGTTTACATATATTAAAATATTAGTTATAGTGAGTGTATTTCATGTCATTTATCAAAAAAATTTGTCATGGAAATATTATTATTTTTTAAAACTTAATAAGTCGTCAATAAAAACTATAATTACACGTTTTATTGTTGGTGATATTTTTGTAGAGTTTTTATTTTCATAAAAATATATATTTAAAGTTATAGGAAAAATAAAAGACTTCCAATCATTTATAAGAACAATAGTTTTAATTCTTTAATTAATATAAAAATAATAATGTTTAAATTTATGGTATCTTTCCATCTAGATCTTTTGTTTGTACAGTTGTCATCTAAGACATTTAGGGTTGTGACGACTGTTTGTAATTATGAATTTGAAAAGACTGATCTAATTAAAAAATTTTAGATGGTGATATTTTAGTAGAATTTCATATTTTATAGATGGTGATATTTTAGTAGAATTTTTATTGATATAAAATATATGTTCATTTTTTAAATATATAGGAACAATAAAAGACTTCAAATCATATGTGAGAATAATAGTTTTAATTGTTTAATTAATATAAAATAATAATCTTTAAATTTAAGGTATATTTCCATCTAGATTTTTCGTTTGTACAGTGCTCATCAAAGACTTTCATGTTATTACTTACAGTGAGTATATTTCATGTTATTTCTTAAAAAAGTTTGTCATGGAAATATTATTTATTTTAAACATCATAAGTTATCAATAAAAAGTATAATTACATGTTTTACATATACTGATATTCCTTTAGATTTTTTTTTGGTTTTAAATACATGTTCATATTTTAAAGTTATATGGAACAATAAAATATTATAAAACATTTTTATGAAAAATAGTTTTAAGTGTGTAGTTAATATTAAATTGATAATGTGTAAAGTTATGTTTTATTTTTTAGTCGTTTAATAATATTAAAAAGAAGTACATTTTGCATTAATTATGGTTGTATCTTCTGTAAGTTTTCATCTATATCTTTCGTTTGTGGAGTTGTCATTATAGACGTTTAGAGGTGTAGGCTGTTTTGTAATTATGAATTTGAAAAGATTGATTTATTTTAAATTTACATATATCAAGATTTTAATTATGACTTGAAAAGGTTTCTGTATTTTAACTATATATATATATGGGTATAATTTAATAATAAATTTAATTATATAATAAACGATTTTATACTCAGTTTTTTCACATTTAACATTTACAAAGTTTTGTTTAATAACAACTGTTGGGATGTTAACAGATATTATACAAAGGTCCAAAAGTAATGATTACTATTTTTAAGTTACTTTATTAACAATATTATTTTATTATTATTGTGTTGCAATTTTTTTCCACTCTATTGAAAGGACCCACAGTAGTTTTCTGTAACACCCCAACCGATGGCGGAAACATCGAGGTGCCACGTAGTGACGATTGTTCAATAGCTCATGGACTAAAGTGTAAATTTGAATACATTGATTAAATAATTTATTACATTGAAATGAAATACAACGATTCTAACTGCCAACTAAATTGTAATACAATGAATCAAAATCTGTAACGCCCCAAAACCCGAATAATTATTTATTAGCATGTTTATTTTATACTATTGCAAAGAATACTTAGCTAGAATGATTAACCTAGTTAAAGAATCGAATGATTAGCTTCTTATGAAGGTTTGAAGAATGAATGATAGAAACCATGTAATAGAAGAAATAAAGGGTGGTTGATGATTTTATGTTGTTAAAAGATCTCTAACTAACATGTAGAAATGTATGTTAGATGAAATTCATGTTGAAATATAGCTTAATGGTATGATTTTGTAGAACTATGCATTAAGAGATTTTACTCTATACTTGATTGGTAAGATGTCTATCACGTGTTGAATAAGTTACTTAATTGTGAATTAGAAGTACTAAATGTGGAGCATATTAATTTACTAGTAAGAGGTAATGTTGGAATTATGTTATATTTGACACATTTCTAATATCAACAAAGTGTATGGACTTGTTTACAATCTTTTAGAAGTTAAAGGGTTAGGTTGTTTAATTGGAAAACTTGTAGTATAAAAAGGGAGGATGCATTTCTTTGATGCATTCAGATTCCACAACCAATTTTTAGAAAGAGAAAGTGTGAGAGAGAAAGAGAGCACCATCTAAGTTCAAAATCCCGTTTTTAGGTTTTCAGCCTGTCATGAAGTGTGATTTCCCGAAGATTGCACCGTTGGATCGTTCTCAAATTTTTACAGAAGCTTTAACACATATAGACGATCATATCCAACGGTGGGTTTTTGATTTAGAGGCCTGGAAGAGGGGTTTTTACTGACCAGAACACATCAGCTCGAAAATGGGTAATCTAGCCACTGTTTTGCTGTTTCAGCAACAGTGGTGGCTGTTTCAGGCAGTAAAAACTAGTAGGTTTCGTAGATCTCGGCGAGACGGTTCCATGGACTCCTAAATCATCTCAATCGGAGTTCGTTTGGTATGGTTTCGACCTCTACTCACATTTGTAAGTAATTCACAAACTTAACTTCCATTTATGTATTTGAATTTTTATGTGTATGAAGAATGGTAACAATGAATGGATATATAAGTGGGTATAATCTTGATGTTAACTCATTGGTGGATTTAATTGTTTTGTGTTAACATAATGTCATGGAATTGTTAAGTATGTCAATAATGGGAGAATCACCCAAACGGGTCAATTGGGTGAATGGATTAAATGCGTTTGATTAACCCAAAACTTATGTATATGGGTTAAAAGTAAGATGTCATGGATTTATGATGAAAATGAGCCATATGTTTTCATTAGACATAAATGGGTGATTTCGGGTCAAATGGGTGGGGTTAACCCAAATTACTAGTATGAATGATAAAATGATTATGAACACGTATAATGGGATGGGTGGATAATACTTAGGTATTAAAGGTGGCGAATGACCCGTTATATGTTCTAACGGTTTGCAAGTTGACTTGTTAAAGTAGGAATAGGAATGGCATGGATTGGATTGGAAGATAACGGGTCAAACGGATGGAATGGACGACAACACTCATACGGGCAAAGGTAAGTGGCTCATGAACTAATTTCTCGGTTAGTACATTTTATTCGTGTGTAAGTATAGAATGAAAAACATGAATGGATAGGTAATTTATAGTTGATGAGATTATAGGATGTTGATTAGTGAGCATGAATGGTGCTCTATGAAACAATGTAGGCATACGAGACAATCGGATCTAAGTTGAAAGAAACAAGAGGTTGAAGAATACCCAGTTATGTAACAAATGTAATGGAACGGTAACATATCCGTTTAGGGTGTATTATACATGGTTGGAAAGCTATTTGAATGTACTATATTTCATATTGAAACATCAAAAGATAGTTTGGAGTTTAAGCGGGTCAAAACAGCATGTTAAGTTAAAAATTCAGCCTTGATAGCAAGCTGGAATGTGTTAGCTTCGAATCTGTCCTGATCTTGCAAAAATCATATAAAATCATAGAAAATTCCGATGTAGACGAGCCTTATATGCTCGGAAAGCTCTACGAGAGTACTACATGTTATGTTCAGACATAAAGATCTGATTTGGACATCTAGTGGGTCAAATAAGCCGGTGAACTCAGCTGCGCAGAAAAATGCTGCACATTAATAATCTGATGAATGCATGGAAATTGGAGGATAGGATCTGAAGATTGGATCTGAACTTGCAAAAAGGCGCAGGACTTGATCATTAAGTATTGTTGATGTTATTTCCATATTGTGAATATTTGCATGATGTCACTTAATGAACTAACGAAATGGTTATGTGATGGTTGCAGGTTTTCTAGTCTATCTCACCAAGCAAGAAATGGTTGGAGGTCGAGTGAGGACATGGATTGTACGGGGTCGCGGTCATGTAAACTAATAAAGATGAGTCGTATATGATGTAATAAGAAACAACAAAAGATGAAACACCTATAATATCTTGTAGAAATGGGTTCCAAATATACGAGAATGTTTTTATAAAGCAAGAAATTTTCTAGCTCGTAATTCCGCTGCGTATTTCCTGTTAGAAAGGTTTAGGGTGTTACAAGTTGGTATCAGAGCCCTGGTTTGAGTGAAATCTTGTACAAGGAAGTAAGTACATGAACTCAAACTTGTGTGCTCTTGAAATTAGTGACCCGTACAATCCAAGACTCGATCGGGACCTAAAGGTAGATTTTATTAGTACTTCATGTGATATGAAAGAACTAATTGAGTTGTTTTGTTAAGGTGAGTTATAGTGGATGATGAAGAGTCCTCTAGGGCGTGGTCCAAGGTATGTGAAACAGATGGAAAGGTCATCTATCATAAATTCCTACTTCAGGAAAATGAAAGAAGGAAGTCACAAATCAAACTTGGCACGTACATGAAGACATATTATACACGTTGGAAGGAACGCATGAAAGGTAAGATTTATTAGTTTAGTAAGTAGTAAGTAGAATGTAGACGTAATGAAGTTGAGAATATGAATGTAGATAAAAGTATGACAATAGGGAGGATAGATATCTAAGTGAAAAACAACTCAATAAGTTGTCTAAGGATGGGTAAAGAAATAAGACATGAGTTAAAATTCATCTTTCTCATAATGTGACGTAGTGATTTATGGGACGTCGTGTGTACGGTAGGGTTTACTAATACACTGGCCATGTATTAGCCCCTACCATACATATGGATTCTTATAAATTGACAAATTCACATATGGGGTCAGAATGAATGATAAGTAGGTATGGTAGAACAATTGTAGCATACCTTATTGATAATTGGACGAGAAATGATTCATTAAAAGATGCAAATTTAATTGATAAGAAATTGATTTTGTGGCAAGATGCACAAGTCAAAGTATGGAAATTGACTTTGTGGCAAGATACCCAAGTCAAAGTGTGGAAATTGACTTTGTGGTAAGATGCACAAGTCAAAGTGTGGAAATTGACTTTGTGGCAAGATGCACAAGTCAAAGTGTGGAAATTGACTTTGTGGCAAGATACCCAAGTCAAAGTGTGGAAATTGACTTTGTGGTAAGATGCACAAGTTAAAGTGTGGAAATTGACTTTGTGGCAAGATGCACAAGTCAAAGTGTGGAAATTGACTTTGTGGCAAGATGCCCAAGTCAAAGTTTGGAAATTGACTTTGTGGTAAGATGCGCAAGTCAAAGTATGGAAATTGACTTTGTGGCAAGATGCGCAAGTCAAAGTATGGAAATTGACTTCGTGGCAAGCTGCGCAAGTCAAAAATGTGGGAAATGGCTTCGTGGCATGATGTGCGAGTCAAGAGGGGTATATAATTAACTTCTTAGCAAGAATCATATATACACGTGGGACCGTGAGAATCATCACAGGTGTACCTAGCAAACTGGAAAGGTAGAATAACCCACATGATGGGTCAAATTGCTAGAAAATTAGTAGAAATGTAAAATGACCCATGTGAGGGGTCAAATCGGTGGAACATTGTTGATATGTAGAATAACCCTTGAAACGGATTGAGTTGTCCATAGGTAAGTATGGATCAAACATGTGTTGAATGAATAGTTTGAGCCCATAGATAAGAATGGATCAAACATGTGTTGAATGAAAGGAAATAAGTCCATAGGTGTGTATGGATCAAATGTGTGTTGAATGAAAATGTTTGAGACTATAGGTAAGTACGATTCCAAACGTACATGAATAAAAGGTAAAATCCATCAACAAGTAGTATCGGGCGAGAATGAAGAAGGGAATACGTTTCCGTCTCTAACAATGATAGATTTAAAAGTTGTAAGTACGTAGTTTAATAACCTAGTTGGATACACATGTTATGTGACCAATTGGATGTATATATATATGTATTACATATAAGAGTATAGGTAGGATTAGACAATATATAATTACGGAAAGCTAGTTAATAATGAATTGCCACTTTGACTCTTTGAAAAGTCAAACGAGTTGAAGGGGTAAGAGTAACGCAAGTATTAATAAGGTTGCAAGAAATGTTTATTGCATTAACTGAACGAAACCAATTGCGAAAAATTTGCAAAGTATTCAACTATCCAATAAAATGTAAAGATTTGAGAATGAAAGATGTGTAACTTGGTTGTGTATTTTAATGGGAATTTTATGAAAGAATTTTAGACAGTAAGACATGCAAGTGAAAGAAATTTTGCATGGACTATTGAAAGATAATTGTTATGAATGTAAAGTTCATCTCTAACCAATGACTTTGTAGATACGAATGGTCGAATTTTGGATTTAATGAAATATATGGGAAGGGTGATATGATGCTACGAGTTGGAACTTGTCCTGTGAATGAACTAAACCAAGCTAGATATGGCATGGACTTGTGAAGGAGCAGGTCAATCTGACATACGGATGGTTGGTTAACGCCGTGAAAGGAAGGTTAGTGACTTTGGTTATTTTATGATTGCTAAGTAGGAAATTGGTAGATTGAATAGTACCCCCCGTATAAACGGATAAATTAGCATGAATGAAATGACTTAAAATTTATCTTAATGGGTGTACACCGAAAATTTAATGGTAGTGGGTTAGAATGAGTTTTAGCATTTGAATTAGTGTGAATAAGTAGGGAAGAGATAGTAACTACAATATGATAATGATACCATGATCGAATGTTTATGATATACATATGTAAATAATGGTTTGCTTGTTATGAAAGGACTTAGAAGACATATTAATAGTAGAATGGAGTAGTATGCTTGTGATGAGCGCCATGAAGACTAAAATGTATGGAAAAAGATCAAGTATGGTTAGATAAGTTGAAAAATGACAATGATAGATTTAACAAGCTTGTAATTGCATGAATGCCCCTTGTTAACCTAAGGGGGTAGGAACAAACCTTTACTTATTTCTGTTCACGGATAAAGCATAATATCAATTATGAGTCAAAAATAAGCATTAATGATGTTCGCTATGGAACTAGCATTACGCCAGAAAATGAGTTTTGATACGATGGAACGAGTTCCTAAGGGTTATAATGTATAGGGGATCGGGATATGCATTGTGAATATATGGTAAGAAGTTGATACACAATTGACAAGGTATGCATTCTAAGTATGTCATTTGAGTGTATGAATAACCGAAAGGTTAGAGTAAACATGAGTTTAAAAAAAAAATGAATGAAATGAAACAAGTTTCGGGGACGAAACCTTCTTTAAGGGGGGTAGACTTGTAACGCCCCAAAACCCGAATAATTATTTATTAGCATGTTTATTTTATACTATTGCAAAGAATACTTAGCTAGAATGATTAACCTAGTTAAAGAATCGAATGATTAGCTTCTTATGAAGGTTTGAAGAATGAATGATAGAAACCATGTAATAGAAGAAATAAAGGGTGGTTGATGATTTTATGTTGTTAAAAGATCTCTAACTAACATGTAGAAATGTATGTTAGATGAAATTCATGTTGAAATATAGCTTAATGGTATGATTTTGTAGAACTATGCATTAAGAGATTTTACTCTATACTTGATTGGTAAGATGTCTATCACGTGTTGAATAAGTTACTTAATTGTGAATTAGAAGTACTAAATGTGGAGCATATTAATTTACTAGTAAGAGGTAATGTTGGAATTATGTTATATTTGACACATTTCTAATATCAACAAAGTGTATGGACTTGTTTACAATCTTTTAGAAGTTAAAGGGTTAGGTTGTTTAATTGGAAAACTTGTAGTATAAAAAGGGAGGATGCATTTCTTTGATGCATTCAGATTCCACAACCAATTTTTAGAAAGAGAAAGTGTGAGAGAGAAAGAGAGCACCATCTAAGTTCAAAATCCCGTTTTTAGGTTTTCAGCCTGTCATGAAGTGTGATTTCCCGAAGATTGCACCGTTGGATCGTTCTCAAATTTTTACAGAAGCTTTAACACATATAGACGATCATATCCAACGGTGGGTTTTTGATTTAGAGGCCTGGAAGAGGGGTTTTTACTGACCAGAACACATCAGCTCGAAAATGGGTAATCTAGCCACTGTTTTGCTGTTTCAGCAACAGTGGTGGCTGTTTCAGGCAGTAAAAACTAGTAGGTTTCGTAGATCTCGGCGAGACGGTTCCATGGACTCCTAAATCATCTCAATCGGAGTTCGTTTGGTATGGTTTCGACCTCTACTCACATTTGTAAGTAATTCACAAACTTAACTTCCATTTATGTATTTGAATTTTTATGTGTATGAAGAATGGTAACAATGAATGGATATATAAGTGGGTATAATCTTGATGTTAACTCATTGGTGGATTTAATTGTTTTGTGTTAACATAATGTCATGGAATTGTTAAGTATGTCAATAATGGGAGAATCACCCAAACGGGTCAATTGGGTGAATGGATTAAATGCGTTTGATTAACCCAAAACTTATGTATATGGGTTAAAAGTAAGATGTCATGGATTTATGATGAAAATGAGCCATATGTTTTCATTAGACATAAATGGGTGATTTCGGGTCAAATGGGTGGGGTTAACCCAAATTACTAGTATGAATGATAAAATGATTATGAACACGTATAATGGGATGGGTGGATAATACTTAGGTATTAAAGGTGGCGAATGACCCGTTATATGTTCTAACGGTTTGCAAGTTGACTTGTTAAAGTAGGAATAGGAATGGCATGGATTGGATTGGAAGATAACGGGTCAAACGGATGGAATGGACGACAACACTCATACGGGCAAAGGTAAGTGGCTCATGAACTAATTTCTCGGTTAGTACATTTTATTCGTGTGTAAGTATAGAATGAAAAACATGAATGGATAGGTAATTTATAGTTGATGAGATTATAGGATGTTGATTAGTGAGCATGAATGGTGCTCTATGAAACAATGTAGGCATACGAGACAATCGGATCTAAGTTGAAAGAAACAAGAGGTTGAAGAATACCCAGTTATGTAACAAATGTAATGGAACGGTAACATATCCGTTTAGGGTGTATTATACATGGTTGGAAAGCTATTTGAATGTACTATATTTCATATTGAAACATCAAAAGATAGTTTGGAGTTTAAGCGGGTCAAAACAGCATGTTAAGTTAAAAATTCAGCCTTGATAGCAAGCTGGAATGTGTTAGCTTCGAATCTGTCCTGATCTTGCAAAAATCATATAAAATCATAGAAAATTCCGATGTAGACGAGCCTTATATGCTCGGAAAGCTCTACGAGAGTACTACATGTTATGTTCAGACATAAAGATCTGATTTGGACATCTAGTGGGTCAAATAAGCCGGTGAACTCAGCTGCGCAGAAAAATGCTGCACATTAATAATCTGATGAATGCATGGAAATTGGAGGATAGGATCTGAAGATTGGATCTGAACTTGCAAAAAGGCGCAGGACTTGATCATTAAGTATTGTTGATGTTATTTCCATATTGTGAATATTTGCATGATGTCACTTAATGAACTAACGAAATGGTTATGTGATGGTTGCAGGTTTTCTAGTCTATCTCACCAAGCAAGAAATGGTTGGAGGTCGAGTGAGGACATGGATTGTACGGGGTCGCGGTCATGTAAACTAATAAAGATGAGTCGTATATGATGTAATAAGAAACAACAAAAGATGAAACACCTATAATATCTTGTAGAAATGGGTTCCAAATATACGAGAATGTTTTTATAAAGCAAGAAATTTTCTAGCTCGTAATTCCGCTGCGTATTTCCTGTTAGAAAGGTTTAGGGTGTTACAAAATCTAAATATAAATCCGAAAGCTTAAAGGATGCATCTCAAAACAACCTGAAACATGTACGAAAACGTTTTGGTCAATACAAAATGTATTGGTGAGCATACCCTGTTTAAATAAATATAGTAGAAAAGTGTTTAGCAATTCATGTGTCGTATACTGTTTGCAATTATGTAGTAAGTGGTATCCAGGTCAAATCAACCCTAAGAGAAGAAAGCAGATATATATAGTATGCGCTAGTAGTAATGTAATACATAGCAATGACGAGGACTCTCAACAGAGTCACAAGGGTATATACCATAGTACTATTCATTGAAATGCCAGGCCGCAACGGTTAATGATTTGACAGGTCATAGATACACGAAATAACATAAGCAAACACACATAAGAATTGCTATTCTAGTAAAAGGAAATATAAACTTGATAGTAAGTACATGAGTCACCCCAAAATAGTAAAACAGTAAAAAGGGGAAAGATATACTCACTGTTTGCGAAAGCGAGCAAAATCCAACTTAAGCGGTCGTGAGCTAAGTAATGGGAATTCCGAGGAATTCAACCTATAATGTGTAAAAATACTAATAAGGAAAATGTCTAAAAAATCTAAGGTATCTAGGGTCTAAGGCATTAGGGTTTGTCGATTTGGGGAAGTAAAGTTTTTATGATAAGTCGCGTTAATGTAACAGTTATATATCACAAAAAATATATGAAAGGTTGTAAATGTGGTTTAAATAATATAATTATTACCAATTGAGTATGTAGTTAAAAAAATATGTTTATATAATTAAGACAAAATAATTTAGTTAATTACTTTAACTAATTATTGTAAATAAATACAATAATCATAAATATTGAAATAAATAATTATGAGTTCCTCAAAGATCCATTAACGATAATAAAGACTTTCAATCATAAGACATTTCTATTTTATAAGAAAATATTTATAAAATAGATGTTTAAATAGTGTAAATAAATAAATGTTTAATTATATCTAATTAAACATAAATAATGTTAATAATACAAGACATGACTCAAAAATACTATTTTTATAGAAAATGGATGCTTTCTGATGTAAAGTAATGAAAATAATTTTCTCAAAATTTTTATAAACTTATTTATATTTAAAACTGATTTAATAGGATTAAATCATGTTTAAATGGTTAAAAATAGGAAAATCCATAAAAATAAATGTTTTCTAAACCAATAATTTTTATTTTAGTTCAAGATCATTAGAAATAATTTATCAAAAATTTTGAGACTAAAATCATTAAAAATGAATTTTTAATCAATTAAATATGATTAAAAAAATTAAATTAATAAAAATAAGAAAATAAAAATATTTTTCAGAAACTAAAAATATGACAATTTTCTATGAGGTATCAAGAAGCTACATCTAAATTTTCATGATTTTTGGAGTAAAAATGAATTTTCTATAAATATTTTAAGATTTATGTGTTTATATATTATTATAATATATCAAAAATCTGGAAATAAAGGGAAAGAAAAAGGAGGAAAAGTGGTGGGCATGAGGTTCGAACCCGGCCCTCCTCATTCTATAACACACACACACACACACCACTAGGCCAGATCATGATTTGTTGATTTCTTTGGAAACAAATAATATATATCCTAATATTCATACTCATCTTCTTCCCCAACCTTCACTAGCCAAACCCTAACCCTAGCCCTTTTTCAATTGTCACGATAACAACCAGATCGCGCCTAAGACTATGGGGCTTTTACTCCTAAACAATAACCTAGTAAAATGGCATCAATAAAACATACTTACAAACCCGTTTGAAGTCGCAAATGTGAAGAAACAGAGTCGCACCTAGATTGGCGATTGGAGGTCTTCTGGTCACGTTTTTTGGTTCGTTTTGTTGTGGGTTAGATGCGAATAAGGTGCAGGAATGAATGGTAAGGCTGGTTTATATAAATGTTCGAAAAAAAAACGCGTCATTAAAAATTCCGATCGGTTACAATATAACCGGGTTAATACTCGAATTATAGTGTGTTTATGATAGTTATAATGATGGGAAATACGTTACAACGCGTGGAGAAACGTTTAGGAATCATATAAAGGGACTAACACACATTAAAAATGGTTATTAGTTGTCGCCGGAAAAGGACTCCGGCCGCCGGAGCTGTTGGCCGGAAACGAACAGGGAGCACAAGGGGAGGGAAGACTTTTAAAACTTTTGTTAATTGTCAGAAATAGTCCCTGTAGTTAGATTTGTTAAGTTTATTAATATTTTGGTTATATTTCTTCTTATAAAAGTTAACTAAGTTACATAACTTAACTTAAAAACTTTAAAAACTTTTTTTTAAACTTGGATTTTTTTATAGAAGTTTTTTTTACGAACACATGTCCACATACGCATTTGATTAAAATTCATACCCGAGCCATAATAAATATAAACGATAAATTTTAGTTCGCTCTAAAATTAAACTTGAAAACGACGAAATTTACAGGGACTAAAATGGAAATATTTGAAGGGCTATTATTGTCAATTAGGTGAAAGACGAGGGTGACGGATGTCACAGTCTCCCCTACTTTAGAAAATTTCGTCTCGAAATTTCTTTCAAGTGGAGGTTACTATGAAGCAAAAGGTGTTGTAAAAGCTAAGTAGGTTTTAAAGGTAATTTCATCATTTATGATTTGACAAAATTTAAAATAGTTGTCTAATATCCAAAGTAAGAGTTTCAAATCCTTTTGACAGTTATCTAAAGTTAGAAAGTTAAGAGTTTAAATGAGAAAAAAATTGGGAATGTGTAAAGGGTGAGGGCATAGGTACTAATGAAATAGTCTCCCCTACTTTAGAAAAGTTTCTGACTAAATGTTATTAGAGTATGCAGCAAGCATCCAAAGGTTCGTGTTTTCTGTGCGGGTGGTCAATAGAAGAACCCTAGGAAGACGTATCGAAGCTCGTGTAAGAACGTTCTTGTCACACCCCAACCGATGGCGGAATCATCGAGGTGAGACTTAGTGGTAGATTGTTCAAAGACTTCATGACACTAGATTTTGTGACAATATAGTTTAAAGATAGAATTTCATTTATTGTCTAAAAATAGAAATACAGGTAGTTCATATAACGAAAAATACAACAACAAGAATATGATAACTTGAACTAGAGTGAGTTTCTATGTCCAATCCTAAGTAGTTTTCTTGAATGTCCTGCAATAAATATTTCCTGCAACATGTATAAAATATCCGTCAACACATAAAGCATTGGTGAGCATACTAGTTTTGACATACATACATAGTATAATAAAGTTTTGCTTATAGGCATATGCAAGAGAACCATACAAACGGCGACTAGCCACGAAGAATTTTGCTTAACATGACCCATGTAGGGGGCGGATAGCCAATCCTATAGCGCTATACATGCAAGGTGGGTTGTCAACTATATGAACATTTGTATGTTAGAGTAAATAATTCTACATAGCATAGCGTACAAGCATATAATAGACTTTAGATTGCGCATGATAGAATATGATAGACTTTAGACTAAGCATAATAGATTGTAGAGTTTAAAATCGTTTGAGTTTTGATAGTGATACATGTTGAGCCCCAAAGAATAAAGAATAAAAGGGGGACAAGTATGAACTCACCTTTGGGTGCGTTTGATAGAGTTCCAAAAAGGTAAGTCTTGGTAGGTTTAGCTTTAGCCTTGGTTATCTAGAATTAAAGAATAAAGGGTCTTAGTTTCGAGTTTAGGTTATAGATTCAAGAGAGTCAAGCAAGCCTTTTAGGCGAACCAAAACACAAACCACCATGAAGGTGATTCGGATGGTCATAAGAGTCAAGCAAGCCTTTTAGGCGAACCAAAACACAAACCACCATGAAGGTGATTCGGATGGTCATAAGAGTCAAGCATTGGTAAGGTAGGGATGTATCCACAAACCTTTCCGAGTTTATATAATTTAGTATTTATATAATATAACTTAAGAAGTAGGGTATGGTGACTTAGTTTGGATGAGCCTTGGCCTTCCTTTTGTCAACCATGAACCATAACACAAGTCCCTCCATCATTGAGTTGTTGGTAAACTTGGTTGGTATTATTAACAACTTAGTGCATAAAAGATAATAGAAGATGACCACATTTGAGGCCTCAAATTGGTGCCCTACTCATGTTTATTTGCCATGGCAAATAGGAGAGAGGTCCTAGAGGTTTCCTCAAAGGGTTTGAAGAAGAGGAGAGTGAAGAAAGTAGAAGAGAGGTTGAAGGTGAAGTGAGAAACTCACTTATTCTTGAGAGAATTCTTGAGAGATTAGGGAGGATTTAGAAATGAGCAAGTGTTAGAATGGGTAGGAGTGGTGTATTTATAGTTGGGGTGAAGGGGTTGGGTATTTAATGAATTAATTAGGGTGGTTAGAAGTTAATTAGTGGTAAATATATATTTAAAAGAAAAAAAATAACTAATGACAAAAAAAAAGTGCACGGCAATCTTACATAACATTTAATGTTATGTTTTTTTTTTTTTTTTTTTGTATTATTATTATTATATATATATGTTTTATTAATAATAAATATATATTAAGATCTTAACTAAATAAGTTTCTTGTTATAAAGTCTAAATTGAATAGGATAAATTATAACGACGACCCGTCAAGAATTAGTAGGAGTAACCTAAACGAAACGAATAAAGGCGAACTTAGAATTTGTTAAATATAGCATTTATAATACAACAAAATTAAGAATCACGCGACGTTATATAAAGTTTGCGTCGCGTAGAATTTATAGAATAAATGAAATAGATTAAGATTAAATGTAATTGATAAAATACTTTTCCATTGATCATAAGCTCGGGATTACAAGGGTACAAAATGGAAAGATACAAGAATACAAGGACTAGAATGGAAAATACGAAAAATACGAATGTTACAGTCTCCCCTACTTTAGGAAATTTCGTCTCGAAATTTAGTTAAGAGTCAACTTTTGAAAAGTAGGTAAGTGGTTTGATAAGGGTTTAATAAGAACAAAACTTGTTAGTTTATTATGTTTAAATCAAATACGGTATCTAGTCACTTGTGCGATAATTATGCTCGTAAGAGAAGTAGTTTTAAAATTTTAACCCAAGGCTATGCGTAGAAATTTGAAAACTTAACCGATTAAAGCATTTTTGTAAATAGCGAAATAGAGGAGTTCATATAAGTAGGTTTGTGTATGGAGTTAATGCAGCAAACTTTGGAAAAATAGGTAGATATACGATATGACATACATGAAATAGTAACGATATTGGGAAAATAAGTATTTATATTGTATAACATATATGAAGTAGCAATGGTTTGGAATGATAAGTAAGTATACGGTACAAAATAGTAAAAATCTTGTGAAGATGGGTAAATATACTATGTATAAGAAATAGTTAGAATTTTAGAAAAATTAGTATTTATACGTTATGAAATTATTAAAATTGAAGATAGGTAAGTATATTTGTATAACATATGGAAATTTTGGGAAAATAAGTAATTATACGGTATATCATATATGAAATAGTGGAAATTGTTGGCTTGTAAAAGATGTATCATTGGGTAATTTGAGTGGAATAGTAAATATGTGAGCATTATAAGTGTCTAGATGTGGGAATGAGTAGTTTTTAATAAAAAATATTTGATTTGCACAACGTCGAAAATTTTTATAATATATTTTTTTTTTAAAAGGCGATTAAATAAACGATAAATTGGACTAGTTGAAAATAGTTTTTTTTTTTTGGTGATATAAATAGTATTTATTTAGTTTTGAAATCCAGTATATAAGTAGTCAAGAAAATATATGAAAGTGAGAGACGAATCTTGTTTTACATGTATAAATGCTTTTAGAGATTAAGGCCAGAGTTTACGAAATTTAGAAATAGATTCTTGATAATGGGAGGATTGCAGATTAAGCAAAGAAAGGCACGAGGGAAGAAACGAAGTTTGACGGAGATTGTAAGTATAGTTTATTCATGGCAAAGGATAATGTTGCATAGTAGAAAGTGTGGTTCAAAACAAGGTTATATTATGCATAAAAGATAATAATGCAAGCGTAATTAGACTAGTAAACTATAACATAAACGCTATCGCAAAAGATAACTAACGTAAGTGTTGGTCAAAATTTTAACTCGACACCCAAAACTTCTCATGGCTCGAATAACTCTACTTTTGGTAGTATGACAGGACATTTATGTATAGGATGTACCGGCGGCGTATCCACCATGTCGTTATCATACCTCACCCGTGTTGTTATTCAAGTCATGATAGGTTACACACACTGGGACTTGTTATGTTTTCCATGCGCCCAATTTTTGTAATTACGTGTGCACCCGTAATTAGTCCAATTGTCGTATGGTCCACATAATTTGTCTTAGTTATGTGTGGGTCACTAGTGGACACAAAATAATTATACACAAAGGAAAAGACAATAGGCTAAGGCGTTAAACAGTTTTGATGTTGTAAACATAGCAAGCAACATGACATGCAAACACATAATGTGAAAAGGCATTAAGCAAGTTTTAGATGTTGTTAACCGTACGTGTTTTTTGGCGTAGATGTATTGTTTCATGACATAACGGTGTAGACTTGTGCATATGTGGTTACGTTCAAATGTATAAAATCAAACAAAAGAATGGACAATTGGATTCCTAATGGAAACGTGTAAAATGTTTTGACTGAGGGTAACATAAAATTTGAGTTCATTACAAATTGAGTTTATGGGTACGCGAGCAATTTTAGCTTTTCAAGATTAAGGGTCAAGTTTGATGGTAGAAGAATTTAGTCTGTTGGATGTTAAAGAAAAAGATATTTAATTGAAGTGGGGAAATTTTAGTGTAAAAGTTTTATCGAAGATGGTCGTTTGATTTATAAAAAAAATCCATTTTATTAAGCGAGAAAAAAATAGTTTATTGACAATTTTAGTTTGGCGTTGATGAATATTTTGACTCGTGATACGATTTTAAGAGAAAAAGTTTTGGGATTATAAAGAAGTAGATTATTTAATTTAGCTTGTCTTTGCTCATAAGTCCTGTTTGCTAAAAAAAAAAATCTTTTGTCATGGACGACAATGGGCATTCTGAAAGCAAAATTTATTTTAAACACTTTTACCATTTAAAATCTCGTTCGTCATACCGACTTGACACACATTTGTTAGTGGTTGAAGGTTTCAAGTGAGGATTTTATAGTAGAATAGGCATCCTCATAGGATTAGTAGGAAGAATTTTGCTCAAAGATTTTGAAAAAGATTGTGCGTGAGAAGAAAGGGTTTTGCGATACTTGAATTTTGTCGATAAATTATGATTGTAAACTAGGATAACGATGGTAAAAAGAAAATTTCACATCCGAACAATTTCTTGAAAGCATTACATAAGGAAATTCACAATTTTTTTTTTTTAAGAAAAGAAAGTCAATCTTCTTTAGTGTGGTGAGTGGGTCTTCCAGCATCGTAGATCACCATGGCAAGTCTTGGGCATTGGTTGCGCCCATGGGTTGGGTCGTTGCACTTAGAGCATATCCATCCATTAGCTTTAGTGAATAAGGTAGTGCTAGTAGGTGTTTTCGAGTTGTGGTTTAGTGGTGTGGCGACAGGTTTTGGCTAAATGACCATATGCACCACAGTTGGCGCATATGTGGCATGGTGTGTGAGTGGGATGGTGGAATTTACAACTCTTGCATAACGGATGGGTTCCACGGTACTGATTTTTGTTGGGGATCGGAGTCTTAGGGGTTGTCGAAGTGTGGTTTCATTTGAGGTTTTTGCGTTTCCGGTTATCCTTTTTCGTTTGTTTGGTAGGGGTATGGGTAGATGGTTTAGTATCTACATGGTTTGTGTTTTCCTTGGTGGTATCGCTAGAGTTTGGAGTTGGGTTTGTTGGTGTCTCTAGGTTAGGGAGAATCTTGATCAGTTTTTTTTTTTTTTGGCAATAAGACTCGCCAGTTGGTTGAGATCGATGATGTTGAGACGGGAAGACATGTTCGAGAATCATACATAAGAAAATTTGCATAAGCGTTTTTTTTTTTAAGCAAAGTGACTTTTGAATTTAGGAAAGGAGTTATTAGAAGATTTTTTTTTTTTTTTTTTTGGTTAATAATGAAAGCTTGTGGGTAAGATTAGATCGGTGAAATTGATGCAAATTTAGATAAACAAAATACATAAGCTCCAGTTGTTCTAATAGATTTAGTATGCAAGTTCAAGTTACACGTATAGGACGCAAGTTTCACATTGTTCAAATAGCGTAACACATAATTATGAGCAAGTATAGTGCACTTAGTTAACATGAAGGAGTTTTGATTTATGTTGGTTGCGATTATTAGTATTGTTTGGAGATCGATAGAGTAGCTTGAGATGCGAGTCTTGAGTGCAAGTGTGTGTATAATAAATCAAATATATATAGTGAAAACATAGCATGAAAACAACATTGAAAGTAGTATTAACATAAAAAGAGAGGCTTGTTTTAAACAAAACAATTGGAGTGTTCCGGAACGGAACTAAGACTAACCAAAGTGATTCGAATTTACCTCTGAGTTTGAAAACATGCTTTGGCCTAATAGGTGGAAATACTCTCGCCGAAACTTTCGGTTAACGGTATTCACCCTTCCAGTTACTACATGTTTCTTGTCATTAGTAAATTTCATACTTTGGCGAGATTTAAAAAAAAATATCAAGGATTGAAACTAGTCGCTAAGTTGCGGATTTCACTCCTATCTTAGCGAGGTCGTTTCTTTGAGTGTGGTTTGTACACTTTGTCTAACGTGGTAAGAAAATTAATTCTAACCTTCGATTGGTAAGTGTCCACTAGAACGACAATTGTGAAATTTCCACCAAGGTGAGGATATCACTCCTATCTTGGTGTAGTTTTTTAAAAAAAAAAAACACAAAGAATTTACGCGGATTGAAAGTTATCACCAAAGTGAGGGTTTCACGCCTATTTCGGTGATTTCCTTTCGTTTGTGATATACGAGCGTCTTCGAGTGTAGAATAATCCACCAAATAGGTAGGTAAATTTTAAGGACTAAAAGAATTGAGTAGAATCAAGATAGGGAGAACAAGTATATTAAGCATGATAAAAGGAATGGTCAAAAAGGTTCTTAACTATAGTCTAGGTCAAACATGGCAATTTTTCCTAATTCCCTATAGTCATGGCTCTGATACCAATCTGTCACACCCCAACCGATGGCGGAATCATCGAGGTGAGACTTAGTGGTAGATTGTTCAAAGACTTCATGACACTAGATTTTGTGACAATATAGTTTAAAGATAGAATTTCATTTATTGTCTAAAAATAGAAATACAGGTAGTTCATATAACGAAAAATACAACAACAAGAATATGATAACTTGAACTAGAGTGAGTTTCTATGTCCAATCCTAAGTAGTTTTCTTGAATGTCCTGCAATAAATATTTCCTGCAACATGTATAAAATATCCGTCAACACATAAAGCATTGGTGAGCATACTAGTTTTGACATACATACATAGTATAATAAAGTTTTGCTTATAGGCATATGCAAGAGAACCATACAAACGGCGACTAGCCACGAAGAATTTTGCTTAACATGACCCATGTAGGGGGCGGATAGCCAATCCTATAGCGCTATACATGCAAGGTGGGTTGTCAACTATATGAACATTTGTATGTTAGAGTAAATAATTCTACATAGCATAGCGTACAAGCATATAATAGACTTTAGATTGCGCATGATAGAATATGATAGACTTTAGACTAAGCATAATAGATTGTAGAGTTTAAAATCGTTTGAGTTTTGATAGTGATACATGTTGAGCCCCAAAGAATAAAGAATAAAAGGGGGACAAGTATGAACTCACCTTTGGGTGCGTTTGATAGAGTTCCAAAAAGGTAAGTCTTGGTAGGTTTAGCTTTAGCCTTGGTTATCTAGAATTAAAGAATAAAGGGTCTTAGTTTCGAGTTTAGGTTATAGATTCAAGAGAGTCAAGCAAGCCTTTTAGGCGAACCAAAACACAAACCACCATGAAGGTGATTCGGATGGTCATAAGAGTCAAGCAAGCCTTTTAGGCGAACCAAAACACAAACCACCATGAAGGTGATTCGGATGGTCATAAGAGTCAAGCATTGGTAAGGTAGGGATGTATCCACAAACCTTTCCGAGTTTATATAATTTAGTATTTATATAATATAACTTAAGAAGTAGGGTATGGTGACTTAGTTTGGATGAGCCTTGGCCTTCCTTTTGTCAACCATGAACCATAACACAAGTCCCTCCATCATTGAGTTGTTGGTAAACTTGGTTGGTATTATTAACAACTTAGTGCATAAAAGATAATAGAAGATGACCACATTTGAGGCCTCAAATTGGTGCCCTACTCATGTTTATTTGCCATGGCAAATAGGAGAGAGGTCCTAGAGGTTTCCTCAAAGGGTTTGAAGAAGAGGAGAGTGAAGAAAGTAGAAGAGAGGTTGAAGGTGAAGTGAGAAACTCACTTATTCTTGAGAGAATTCTTGAGAGATTAGGGAGGATTTAGAAATGAGCAAGTGTTAGAATGGGTAGGAGTGGTGTATTTATAGTTGGGGTGAAGGGGTTGGGTATTTAATGAATTAATTAGGGTGGTTAGAAGTTAATTAGTGGTAAATATATATTTAAAAGAAAAAAAATAACTAATGACAAAAAAAAAGTGCACGGCAATCTTACATAACATTTAATGTTATGTTTTTTTTTTTTTTTTTTGTATTATTATTATTATATATATATGTTTTATTAATAATAAATATATATTAAGATCTTAACTAAATAAGTTTCTTGTTATAAAGTCTAAATTGAATAGGATAAATTATAACGACGACCCGTCAAGAATTAGTAGGAGTAACCTAAACGAAACGAATAAAGGCGAACTTAGAATTTGTTAAATATAGCATTTATAATACAACAAAATTAAGAATCACGCGACGTTATATAAAGTTTGCGTCGCGTAGAATTTATAGAATAAATGAAATAGATTAAGATTAAATGTAATTGATAAAATACTTTTCCATTGATCATAAGCTCGGGATTACAAGGGTACAAAATGGAAAGATACAAGAATACAAGGACTAGAATGGAAAATACGAAAAATACGAATGTTACAGTCTCCCCTACTTTAGGAAATTTCGTCTCGAAATTTAGTTAAGAGTCAACTTTTGAAAAGTAGGTAAGTGGTTTGATACGGGTTTAATAAGAACAAAACTTGTTAGTTTATTATGTTTAAATCAAATACGGTATCTAGTCACTTGTGCGATAATTATGCTCGTAAGAGAAGTAGTTTTAAAATTTTAACCCAAGGCTATGCGTAGAAATTTGAAAACTTAACCGATTAAAGCATTTTTGTAAATAGCGAAATAGAGGAGTTCATATAAGTAGGTTTGTGTATGGAGTTAATGCAGCAAACTTTGGAAAAATAGGTAGATATACGATATGACATACATGAAATAGTAACGATATTGGGAAAATAAGTATTTATATTGTATAACATATATGAAGTAGCAATGGTTTGGAATGATAAGTAAGTATACGGTACAAAATAGTAAAAATCTTGTGAAGATGGGTAAATATACTATGTATAAGAAATAGTTAGAATTTTAGAAAAATTAGTATTTATACGTTATGAAATTATTAAAATTGAAGATAGGTAAGTATATTTGTATAACATATGGAAATTTTGGGAAAATAAGTAATTATACGGTATATCATATATGAAATAGTGGAAATTGTTGGCTTGTAAAAGATGTATCATTGGGTAATTTGAGTGGAATAGTAAATATGTGAGCATTATAAGTGTCTAGATGTGGGAATGAGTAGTTTTTAATAAAAAATATTTGATTTGCACAACGTCGAAAATTTTTATAATATATTTTTTTTTAAAAGGCGATTAAATAAACGATAAATTGGACTAGTTGAAAATAGTTTTTTTTTTTTGGTGATATAAATAGTATTTATTTAGTTTTGAAATCCAGTATATAAGTAGTCAAGAAAATATATGAAAGTGAGAGACGAATCTTGTTTTACATGTATAAATGCTTTTAGAGATTAAGGCCAGAGTTTACGAAATTTAGAAATAGATTCTTGATAATGGGAGGATTGCAGATTAAGCAAAGAAAGGCACGAGGGAAGACACGAAGTTTGACGGAGATTGTAAGTATAGTTTATTCATGGCAAAGGATAATGTTGCATAGTAGAAAGTGTGGTTCAAAACAAGGTTATATTATGCATAAAAGATAATAATGCAAGCGTAATTAGACTAGTAAACTATAACATAAACGCTATCGCAAAAGATAACTAACGTAAGTGTTGGTCAAAATTTTAACTCGACACCCAAAACTTCTCATGGCTCGAATAACTCTACTTTTGGTAGTATGACAGGACATTTATGTATAGGATGTACCGGCGGCGTATCCACCATGTCGTTATCATACCTCACCCGTGTTGTTATTCAAGTCATGATAGGTTACACACACTGGGACTTGTTATGTTTTCCATGCGCCCAATTTTTGTAATTACGTGTGCACCCGTAATTAGTCCAATTGTCGTATGGTCCACATAATTTGTCTTAGTTATGTGTGGGTCACTAGTGGACACAAAATAATTATACACAAAGGAAAAGACAATAGGCTAAGGCGTTAAACAGTTTTGATGTTGTAAACATAGCAAGCAACATGACATGCAAACACATAATGTGAAAAGGCATTAAGCAAGTTTTAGATGTTGTTAACCGTACGTGTTTTTTGGCGTAGATGTATTGTTTCATGACATAACGGTGTAGACTTGTGCATATGTGGTTACGTTCAAATGTATAAAATCAAACAAAAGAATGGACAATTGGATTCCTAATGGAAACGTGTAAAATGTTTTGACTGAGGGTAACATAAAATTTGAGTTCATTACAAATTGAGTTTATGGGTACGCGAGCAATTTTAGCTTTTCAAGATTAAGGGTCAAGTTTGATGGTAGAAGAATTTAGTCTGTTGGATGTTAAAGAAAAAGATATTTAATTGAAGTGGGGAAATTTTAGTGTAAAAGTTTTATCGAAGATGGTCGTTTGATTTATAAAAAAAATCCATTTTATTAAGCGAGAAAAAAAATAGTTTATTGACAATTTTAGTTTGGCGTTGATGAATATTTTGACTCGTGATACGATTTTAAGAGAAAAAGTTTTGGGATTATAAAGAAGTAGATTATTTAATTTAGCTTGTCTTTGCTCATAAGTCCTGTTTGCTAAAAAAAAAATCTTTTGTCATGGACGACAATGGGCATTCTGAAAGCAAAATTTATTTTAAACACTTTTACCATTTAAAATCTCGTTCGTCATACCGACTTGACACACATTTGTTAGTGGTTGAAGGTTTCAAGTGAGGATTTTATAGTAGAATAGGCATCCTCATAGGATTAGTAGGAAGAATTTTGCTCAAAGATTTTGAAAAAGATTGTGCGTGAGAAGAAAGGGTTTTGCGATACTTGAATTTTGTCGATAAATTATGATTGTAAACTAGGATAACGATGGTAAAAAGAAAATTTCACATCCGAACAATTTCTTGAAAGCATTACATAAGGAAATTCACAATTTTTTTTTTTTAAGAAAAGAAAGTCAATCTTCTTTAGTGTGGTGAGTGGGTCTTCCAGCATCGTAGATCACCATGGCAAGTCTTGGGCATTGGTTGCGCCCATGGGTTGGGTCGTTGCACTTAGAGCATATCCATCCATTAGCTTTAGTGAATAAGGTAGTGCTAGTAGGTGTTTTCGAGTTGTGGTTTAGTGGTGTGGCGACAGGTTTTGGCTAAATGACCATATGCACCACAGTTGGCGCATATGTGGCATGGTGTGTGAGTGGGATGGTGGAATTTACAACTCTTGCATAACGGATGGGTTCCACGGTACTGATTTTTGTTGGGGATCGGAGTCTTAGGGGTTGTCGAAGTGTGGTTTCATTTGAGGTTTTTGCGTTTCCGGTTATCCTTTTTCGTTTGTTTGGTAGGGGTATGGGTAGATGGTTTAGTATCTACATGGTTTGTGTTTTCCTTGGTGGTATCGCTAGAGTTTGGAGTTGGGTTTGTTGGTGTCTCTAGGTTAGGGAGAATCTTGATCAGTTTTTTTTTTTTTTTGGCAATAAGACTCGCCAGTTGGTTGAGATCGATGATGTTGAGACGGGAAGACATGTTCGAGAATCATACATAAGAAAATTTGCATAAGCGTTTTTTTTTTAAGCAAAGTGACTTTTGAATTTAGGAAAGGAGTTATTAGAAGATTTTTTTTTTTTTTTTTGGTTAATAATGAAAGCTTGTGGGTAAGATTAGATCGGTGAAATTGATGCAAATTTAGATAAACAAAATACATAAGCTCCAGTTGTTCTAATAGATTTAGTATGCAAGTTCAAGTTACACGTATAGGACGCAAGTTTCACATTGTTCAAATAGCGTAACACATAATTATGAGCAAGTATAGTGCACTTAGTTAACATGAAGGAGTTTTGATTTATGTTGGTTGCGATTATTAGTATTGTTTGGAGATCGATAGAGTAGCTTGAGATGCGAGTCTTGAGTGCAAGTGTGTGTATAATAAATCAAATATATATAGTGAAAACATAGCATGAAAACAACATTGAAAGTAGTATTAACATAAAAAGAGAGGCTTGTTTTAAACAAAACAATTGGAGTGTTCCGGAACGGAACTAAGACTAACCAAAGTGATTCGAATTTACCTTTGAGTTTGAAAACATGCTTTGGCCTAATAGGTGGAAATACTCTCGCCGAAACTTTCGGTTAACGGTATTCACCCTTCCAGTTACTACATGTTTCTTGTCATTAGTAAATTTCATACTTTGGCGAGATTTAAAAAAAAATATCAAGGATTGAAACTAGTCGCTAAGTTGCGGATTTCACTCCTATCTTAGCGAGGTCGTTTCTTTGAGTGTGGTTTGTACACTTTGTCTAACGTGGTAAGAAAATTAATTCTAACCTTCGATTGGTAAGTGTCCACTAGAACGACAATTGTGAAATTTCCACCAAGGTGAGGATATCACTCCTATCTTGGTGTAGTTTTTTTAAAAAAAAAAAACACAAAGAATTTACGCGGATTGAAAGTTATCACCAAAGTGAGGGTTTCACGCCTATTTCGGTGATTTCCTTTCGTTTGTGATATACGAGCGTCTTCGAGTGTAGAATAATCCACCAAATAGGTAGGTAAATTTTAAGGACTAAAAGAATTGAGTAGAATCAAGATAGGGAGAACAAGTATATTAAGCATGATAAAAGGAATGGTCAAAAAGGTTCTTAACTATAGTCTAGGTCAAACATGGCAATTTTTCCTAATTCCCTATAGTCATGGCTCTGATATCCAAAGTAAGAGTTTCAAATCCTTTTGACAGTTATCTAAAGTTAGAAAGTTAAGAGTTTAAATGAGAAAAAATTTGGGAATGTGTAAAGGGTGAGGGCATAGGTACTAATGAAATAGTCTCCCCTACTTTAGAAAAGTTTCTGACTAAATGTTATTAGAGTATGCAGCAAGCATCCAAAGGTTCGTGTTTTCTGTGCGGGTGGTCAATAGAAGAACCCTAGGAAGACGTATCGAAGCTCGTGTAAGAACGTTCTTGTCACACCCCAACCGATGGCGGAATCATCGAGGTGAGACTTAGTGGTAGATTGTTCAAAGACTTCATGACACTAGATTTTGTGACAATATAGTTTAAAGATAGAATTTCATTTATTGTCTAAAAATAGAAATACAGGTAGTTCATATAACGAAAAATACAACAACAAGAATATGATAACTTGAACTAGAGTGAGTTTCTATGTCCAATCCTAAGTAGTTTTCTTGAATGTCCTGCAATAAATATTTCCTGCAACATGTATAAAATATCCGTCAACACATAAAGCATTGGTGAGCATACTAGTTTTGACATACATACATAGTATAATAAAGTTTTGCTTATAGGCATATGCAAGAGAACCATACAAACGGCGACTAGCCACGAAGAATTTTGCTTAACATGACCCATGTAGGGGGCGGATAGCCAATCCTATAGCGCTATACATGCAAGGTGGGTTGTCAACTATATGAACATTTGTATGTTAGAGTAAATAATTCTACATAGCATAGCGTACAAGCATATAATAGACTTTAGATTGCGCATGATAGAATATGATAGACTTTAGACTAAGCATAATAGATTGTAGAGTTTAAAATCGTTTGAGTTTTGATAGTGATACATGTTGAGCCCCAAAGAATAAAGAATAAAAGGGGGACAAGTATGAACTCACCTTTGGGTGCGTTTGATAGAGTTCCAAAAAGGTAAGTCTTGGTAGGTTTAGCTTTAGCCTTGGTTATCTAGAATTAAAGAATAAAGGGTCTTAGTTTCGAGTTTAGGTTATAGATTCAAGAGAGTCAAGCAAGCCTTTTAGGCGAACCAAAACACAAACCACCATGAAGGTGATTCGGATGGTCATAAGAGTCAAGCAAGCCTTTTAGGCGAACCAAAACACAAACCACCATGAAGGTGATTCGGATGGTCATAAGAGTCAAACAAGCCTTTTAGGCGAACCAAAACACAAACCACCATGAAGGTGATTCGGATGGTCATAAGAGTCAAGCATTGGTAAGGTAGGGATGTATCCACAAACCTTTCCGAGTTTATATAATTTAGTATTTATATAATATAACTTAAGAAGTAGGGTATGGTGACTTAGTTTGGATGAGCCTTGGCCTTCCTTTTGTCAACCATGAACCATAACACAAGTCCCTCCATCATTGAGTTGTTGGTAAACTTGGTTGGTATTATTAACAACTTAGTGCATAAAAGATAATAGAAGATGACCACATTTGAGGCCTCAAATTGGTGCCCTACTCATGTTTATTTGCCATGGCAAATAGGAGAGAGGTCCTAGAGGTTTCCTCAAAGGGTTTGAAGAAGAGGAGAGTGAAGAAAGTAGAAGAGAGGTTGAAGGTGAAGTGAGAAACTCACTTATTCTTGAGAGAATTCTTGAGAGATTAGGGAGGATTTAGAAATGAGCAAGTGTTAGAATGGGTAGGAGTGGTGTATTTATAGTTGGGGTGAAGGGGTTGGGTATTTAATGAATTAATTAGGGTGGTTAGAAGTTAATTAGTGGTAAATATATATTTAAAAGAAAAAAAATAACTAATGACAAAAAAAAAAGTGCACGGCAATCTTACATAACATTTAATGTTATGTTTTTTTTTTTTTTTTTTTGTATTATTATTATTATTATATATATATGTTTTATTAATAATAAATATATATTAAGATCTTAACTAAATAAGTTTCTTGTTATAAAGTCTAAATTGAATAGGATAAATTATAACGACGACCCGTCAAGAATTAGTAGGAGTAACCTAAACGAAACGAATAAAGGCGAACTTAGAATTTGTTAAATATAGCATTTATAATACAACAAAATTAAGAATCACGCGACGTTATATAAAGTTTGCGTCGCGTAGAATTTATAGAATAAATGAAATAGATTAAGATTAAATGTAATTGATAAAATACTTTTCCATTGATCATAAGCTCGGGATTACAAGGGTACAAAATGGAAAGATACAAGAATACAAGGACTAGAATGGAAAATACGAAAAATACGAATGTTACAGTTCTTATGGAAAATTCTAGTTATTAGCCCACTGTTCTAATGGAGAGATAAGTATAAAGTAATGGATAGGTTCTTGGTCAGACTCCTAGTCCGCTCCCGCAGTATCGTTTATGCTTATATATAGGGTGTACCGCAGCTGACCCACCACACTCCCGATACTTTGGATTCGTACTAATTGTCTACCAATAGCCTAAATAGAATTACACACCACCCTCATGTACCTGTAAACCCATGATTGCGTTCCGGACCGTAATCATCGATTTACCTTACACTAAGGTGTTATGCTTTTCCATAATCATATCTTAAGTAATGCGTGCAATCAATATATGATAAGTAATCGATACTGCAATGAAACAATGACATGGTCAGAGGTCCTTCCCTTTCGGGTTTACCCTTTAACCGTAATGAGAATAACATGTAATAGACATGGTTAGAGGTTCTTCCCTTTCGGGTTCACCCTTAACCAGTAGCTTCTGTTCACATCGTTGGCTCTAAACACCCATATTGATAAACTCCGAGATTTACACCGTTCCCCTCGAATTAAAGGAATACTCTAATCCGAGTCGTACGTGGGCACTGACTTAGATCTCATACGAGTTATCAACTAGTATATTCGTTGGCCATGACGATGAACAAAATAATGTAAAGTATAACAGGGTTTTGCTCAAAATAGGAAAGAAAATATGCATACCGAATATGCGTTCAAGTAAGTATATAAGTATAGCATAAAATTCCGAGAAAGAATAATATAACATAAATCGAGTAAATCACACAATTGCACAAAATGAAAGTAACGAGTTAAGTTAATGCTCAAAACCAGTGTTGTAAGATTGACTACTAATAATTAAGGCGAGAATAATTGTAAATAACGCGTGGGGATAGCCACCAATAAAATAATAATACGAGAATAATCATAAATAAGATAATATGCGAATATAATAAAAATAAAATGATGTAAGAATAAGATAATGATATTTACTGCAATTGGGAGTGGACGGAACATACGTATAATCTACTGGCCATGCGGGTTTAAAATATATGCACTATATGTTAAAAGACATTTAGCAACATTTCGATAAAGATATGTCCAATAATTAGACCAAAAGTTTTTGCGACTGAAAGAGTGTAAGTGTAAAAGATAAATTATTGTTTATAAAACAAAATGTAGTTTTACTCGAACTTTGTGATATAGTTGAAAGTATATCAGTGATGCATGAGAATAACTTTTTAGATTCAAAACAGCTTCAAATGAAAAGACTTCGTAAGTACATACTTTCATGTGTTTACAAGAAGTCGAGTTTGAAAAATGTTATAAGGCTTATTATTAGTTGCAAGTTTCTTTCGAAAACATATATTGGTTACGTCATATGAAAACAAAAGATTTACATTTTATTTGTAAAATATGCACTACAAGCTTATAAAATGCAAAATGAAACCATTTTATGAAGTATGTGTAAATCTAATGTGTTTTTAAAAGACCAAGATTTAAAATGACGTGAATGATAAATTAACGTATGTAATAGATTACCAATATTTAAGAAAATTCATAATCAACGAGATGTAGAAATAGATCCTTGAGATGTGGATTTTACTCCTAACTCAAAGATGTATTTCAAAATTGAAAACGATTGTGGGATGAAACCAATCACTAAGTTAAGGATATCACTTCCAGCTTAGTGGTTAAGTTTCTTTTTGAAGGAAATACTCTTTGAGGTGTGGATGTCACTCCTATCTCAAAGATATATTCCTAAGATAAATAACCTATAGAGGAGTGGAACTAATCACCAAGGTATGGATACCACCCCTAACTTGATGATATCGTTTCGTTTGTGAAATACGAGCGTCTTCTTCGCCAAGCAAAATATCGAAAGAATAACGAGGAATAATCATAACGAAAATATCGTGAAAGAAAATAATAGGAAATAAGAGAAATATAAACGAGAGGACTCGTGAAAGTAAGCTTAGTTATAGACTAGGCTAAAAGGCATTCTAATAAGCTAATTCCCTATAACCATGGCTCTGATACCAATCTGTAACACCCCAACCGATGGCGAAAACATCGAAGTGCCACGTAGTGACGATTGTTCAATAGCTCATGGACTAAAGTGTAAATTTGAATACATTGATTAAATAATTTATTACATTGAAATGAAATACAACGATTCTAACTGCCAACTAAATTGTAATACAATGAATCAAAATCTAAATATAAATCCGAAAGCTTAAAGGATGCATCTCAAAACAACCTGAAACATGTACGAAAACGTTTTGGTCAATACAAAATGTATTGGTGAGCATACCCTGTTTAAATAAATATAGTAGAAAAGTGTTTAGCAATTCATGTGTCGTATACTGTTTGCAATTATGTAGTAAGTGGTATCCAGGTCAAATCAACCCTAAGAGAAGAAAGCAGATATATATAGTATGCGCTAGTAGTAATGTAATACATAGCAATGACGAGGACTCTCAACAGAGTCACAAGGGTATATACCATAGTACTATTCATTGAAATGCCAGGCCGCAACGGTTAATGATTTGACAGGTCATAGATACACGAAATAACATAAGCAAACACACATAAGAATTGCTATTCTAGTAAAAGGAAATATAAACTTGATAGTAAGTACATGAGTCACCCCAAAATAGTTAAAACAGTAAAAAGGGGAAAGATATACTCACTGTTTGCGAAAGCGAGCAAAATCCAACTTAAGCGGTCGTGAGCTAAGTAATGGGAATTCCGAGGAATTCAACCTATAATGTGTAAAAATACTAATAAGGAAAATGTCTAAAAAATCTAAGGTATCTAGGGTCTAAGGCATTAGGGTTTGTCGATTTGGGGAAGTAAAGTTTTTATGATAAGTCGCGTTAATGTAACAGTTATATATCACAAAAAATATATGAAAGGTTGTAAATGTGGTTTAAATAATATAATTATTACCAATTGAGTATGTAGTTAAAAAAATATGTTTATATAATTAAGACAAAATAATTTAGTTAATTACTTTAACTAATTATTGTAAATAAATACAATAATCATAAATATTGAAATAAATAATTATGAGTTCCTCAAAGATCCATTAACGATAATAAAGACTTTCAATCATAAGACATTTCTATTTTATAAGAAAATATTTATAAAATAGATGTTTAAATAGTGTAAATAAATAAATGTTTAATTATATCTAATTAAACATAAATAATGTTAATAATACAAGACATGACTCAAAAATACTATTTTTATAGAAAATGGATGCTTTCTGATGTAAAGTAATGAAAATAATTTTCTCAAAATTTTTATAAACTTATTTATATTTAAAACTGATTTAATGGGATTAAATCATGTTTAAATGGTTAAAAATAGGAAAATCCATAAAAATAAATGTTTTCTAAACCAATAATTTTTATTTTAGTTCAAGATCATTAGAAATAATTTATCAAAAATTTTGAGACTAAAATCATTAAAAATGAATTTTTAATCAATTAAATATGATTAAAACAAAATAAATTAATAAAAATAAGAAAATAAAATATTTTTCAGAAACTAAAAATATGACAATTTTCTATGAGGTATCAAGAAGCTACATCTAAATTTTCATGATTTTTGGAGTAAAAATGAATTTTCTATAAATATTTTAAGATTTATGTGTTTATATATTATTATAATATATCAAAAATCTGGAAATAAAGGGAAAGAAAAAGAAGGAGGAAAAGTGGTGGGCATGAGGTTCGAACCCGGCCCTCCTCATTCTATAACACACACACACACACACACCACTAGGCCAGATCATGATTTGTTGATTTCTTTGGAAACAAATAATATTTATCCTAATATTCATACTCATCTTCTTCCCAAACCTTCACTAGCCAAACCCTAACCCTAGCCCTTTTTCAATTGTCACGATAACAACCAGATCTTGCCTAAGACTATGGAGCTTTTACTCCTAAACAATAACCTAGTAAAATGGCATCAATAAAACATACTTACAAACCCGTTTGAAGTCGCAAATGTGAAGAAACAGAGTCGCACCTAGATTGGCGATTGGAGGTCTTCTGGTCACGTTTTTTGGTTCGTTTTGTTGTGGGTTAGATGCGAATAAGGTGCAGGAATGAATGGTAAGGTTGGTTTATATAAATGTTCGGAAAAAAAAACGCGTCATTAAAAATTCCGATCGGTTACAATATAACCGGGTTAATACTCGAATTATAGTGTGTTTATGATAGTTATAATGATGGGAAATACGTTACAACGCGTGGAGAAACGTTTAGGAATCATATAAAGGGACTAACACACATTAAAAATGGTTATTAGTTGTCGCCGGAAAAGGACTCCGGCCGCCGGAGCTGTTGGCCGGAAACGAACAGGGAGCACAAGGGGAGGGAAGACTTTTAAAACTTTTGTTAATTGTCAGAAATAGTCCCTGTAGTTAGATTTGTTAAGTTTATTAATGTTTTGGTTATATTTCTTCTTATAAAAGTTAACTAAGTTACATAACTTAACTTAAAAACTTTAAAAACTTTTTTTTAAACTTGGATTTTTTTATAGAAGTTTTTTTACGAACACATGTCCACATACGCATTTGATTAAAATTCATACCCGAGCCATAATAAATATAAACGATAAATTTTAGTTCGCTCTAAAATTAAACTTGAAAACGACGAAATTTACAGGGACTAAAATGGAAATATTTGAAGGGTTATTATTGTCAATTAGGTGAAAGACGAGGGTGACGGATGTCACATTTTCAACTTCATATTTACTTGAAATGCAACTTATCAAGTTGAAAATTAACTTTCCGTATAGTTACTTTCTTACTTTTTTATTCATCTTATATGATAAAATAATATGAAAATAATATTATTAAAAATTTATTATTAAATTATTATGAATTTGAAAAGAGTGATGTAATTTAAATTTATAGTTATTTTTATCAATTTATTATGATAAAAATGTTATTTTTATTAATTTTCAACCGATGATGACTGTTTGTAATTATTATGAATTTGAAAAGAGTGATGTGTTGGATCAGTTTGCTCTTTTTGCTAAGTAAGAACTTGCTATCTTGACACTTAAGTGTTTAGCAAGTCCTTGTAAATCAGATTATAAGCACAGCGGAATGTTATAAGTTAAAGCAACACTTTTTACACTAAGGCAGAGTTATAACTCCCCCTTGATGTTTGAAACTAATAAATGACAAAGTATTTATTATGAATCTAAGTTGTAAATGAGAATTAGATACTTAGAGAGATTCACAATAAATACAGAAATGGAATATAACAATGAGAGTGTTTGAAGGATTTTTCTGTTGAAAATCAATGTCTAAAATAGAAGGTTGAAGCCTCCTATTTATAGACGATTACATGCATGTATCTTGCCTAAAAAGCAAGCACAGAAACTACAGTGACAAGTTGCACAAGTTGCAACATTGAAAGAAACAAATACAGCTAAAAGTAATATTAAACAATAAACTACTGATGCAAAAAGGCGGTGGGAAATATCTATTGCTAAGTGCTGATGAAGGACAACTACTGAAGAGTAGTTTTGTCTTCAGTACTTCTGAAGTGAACTTGTCTGGTTTGGACTTCAGAACTTCTGCAACTTCAGCACTTCTCATATCTTCTAATCAGCAGTTTCTTGTCTTCTCTTCAGTACTTCTATACTTAGCCAAAAATGACAGAAGTGAATTAGACTAAGGTTTACAAAAGTGGTTTCACCAATCCTCTTTGTCCTAACAATCTCCCCCTGGATTGATGAAGCCAAAACCTTACTAATTCCTTATGTGTTTCTTCTGTCTTGAACAATCTTCCATATCTCCTTGTACATGGTGTTCTTGAGCTGGTTGTACTGACCATCAGATAGAGATCCTCTCTGTGGTTCTAGATGTTGAATTGTGAGCAAGTCTTGTGTTGACAGTTTCTTCAGATCACTGATCTTCTTGTAAGCCCTGCTTGAGAGGTCTCTTCTTGTCAACAGTACTGAGTTGTTATCAGTAAGTGACCATCTGATGATAGGGATCTTTGACTTGTTAAAGTCAGAAGAATAGGGAACCAGACTTGTCCCTTGGGTTGATGGTCCTGAGTGCTGGATGTCTTCAGTTTCAGATAGCCTCAGGTGGGATTCTCTTCCTTGTTGTTGTTGCATATCAGGCATCTGAACAGTTGGGAGATGGTGTTCAGTCACTACTCTGGTATGCATCTTTTCTTTGATGGTCTTTTGTATTTGATAAGCAAAAGTGGAAGGATCCCTGAATTGTGTTAACAGAGGTTTCTCCTCAATGTCAAAATCTGAATGGACTATTGAACTTCCTTCAAGTAGTACCATTTTGAAATCAGTTTTGACATTGTCCTCTGCCTTCTTCTTCTGAGTAGCAGATCTTCTAGATACACCAGAAGTTCTAACTACTGATCTTGAAGGATCAGCAGTTTGAAACTTCTCAGGATTTGCAGCCTTGGCAGCCAAGTATTTTCTATATGTATCCATTAGTCTTTCTTCTTTCCATCTGGATACAGAGGCTTTTGAACCATATCCTTCTGCTACTAGCTCTTCTATTATCTGGGCTCTCTTGGCCTTTCCATCTTTGCTTGTGGCCATTTTGTCTGCAAGCAGTTGTGCTCTTCTTGTCAGCTCTTGCATAGAGAGTCCTTTGAGTGTAAAGGCTTTAGTCTTGCTGTTCTTGGTAATATAAGACACTAGTTGTTGTCTTTTATCCTGTTCAGCAATCTCATCAAGGCTAGCCTGCCTTTGTAGTTCAGCTGCATAAGCCTGAAGTTTTTCTTCATGGCTTAAGTCCAAATCATCCCTTTCTTCCAGAGATTTCCAAATCTGATCTTCTCTGGCCTTTTTGTTGGCTGCAATTAAGCTCTTCTCTAATAGTTCAGCTGATTGAGAGATAGGAGAAGGGTTTAATACAGTCATTGTTGTAACAGATGTAGGCCTGATGGGATCAGATGTTGGTTGAATGGGAGCAGTGGTTCTGGAAGGTTCAGTTGTTTGAGGTTGGGAAGTGTTAACTTCTGATGTGCTGACAACTGCTGATGGTTTGTCAGCTACTGAAGGATTGTCTTCAGTACTTTCTGATTCTTCATCAGAAGTTTGGTCATCAGAAGTTTCTTCATTATGCCTTAGGGAATCTTCAGAACTTTGGGTCTCATCTTCTTTCTCAGCAGCTTCAATTTCTTCAATTGAGACACCAAACTGTTTGGCCAATTTTTCTTTCCTGGCCTGATCTTTCTGATCTCTTTCAAGGAGTGCCACTCTTGCCCTTATCCTGGCTTGGAATGACTCCTTAGGTTCCCTGATCTTCTCCCCCTTTTTGGATTCATCAATTTTAACCCTTGAAGCAGAGGGTTGGGAGAATTGTCCTTGAAGATGAGCAATCTGCTGGCTGTTGAAGTCTATTTTGTTGGACAGATCGTTCATCTTGGTCTTGATCACTCCAAATTGGTTCTTGATGGACAGCTCCAAGTCAGCTGTATATGTTTGGAAGTGATTTCTGATGAGTGTATTCATCATGTGGTACAGGGGACCCTCTGGGCTGCATAGCTGGTTCAGGTCTATGCTTGTTTGCCCAGGGAATTGGGTAGGCATTTGCTGTGAAGGGGGTGTTTTTGGGAGATCCTCATGTTGTACAGAGGATGCCACTCTAGGGGTTTTAGGGATTGAGTGGGCTTTAACCTGTGCAGAGGTGACTGGCTTCTTGAGCCTGGATACCTTTGCAGCAGGACCTTCAGAAAGTGCCGTCAATTCAGTAGTTTGAGTTTGTGAAACATCATCCAAACTAATGGAATCATCTGAATCCCTGATGTTGCCCTCAGTGAGGACTGTCTCAGTTAAATCATGAGCTGAGCCCAACTCAGTTCTCTCATGAACCTCTTTTTCTTGGTACTGAGGATTTCCTACTTCAGGCATTAAGCCTTCATCAGTAGTTGCCACATCTGAGGTCTTAGCTATGTTACTTCTGTCCTCAGATCCACCACTGGGTGGTAACTGAGTAGTAGCAGCCTCAGATGCCCCAAGAGTCTCTAAAATTGGGCTTAAAGACTCTGGTCCACCCTCATCTCTTGGGATAGGGCTAGTGATGTCCACATCCATGTCTAATGTAGTAGTTATGTCCCCTGTTTGTTGTGGTTGATGGGGACTGACATGATCAAATGGGACATTCTCTTTTAGCCCAGAGAGAAGTTTGGCAATTTCTATTGCCTCTTGTTCAGAAATTTGTGGGGTTGGTTCAGTAGTTTGGGCAATAGGTTGTTGTTCAGCAGTTTCAAAAGAAGAGTGTGTTTGATATGTTTTTCTAAGTCTTTTTCTTTTGAATTGAACAGATATGGGTGCTCTTGGTGGGGTTTGAGATGGATGAGACTGAGAGGGTGTTTCAGTCTCAACTATTTGAAGAGCAGAATGCTCATGAGCATGTTCAGGCATCTCAACCTCCTGAACAGCTTTTCTTTTGGGTTGGTGGGGTGCAGTTTTTGTTGGCTTGGGCTTTTTGGCTTTTGGTGGTGTGAGTTTGGAAGATGTGGGCTTCAGGGGGATTTGTTGTTGTTCTCCCTGATCATCTTCTGGCCAGGCAGCCGGTTTGTTAAGTCTTGAGTATGCTTGTGATGTTAAAGGGTTTAAAGTTGAAATTTTTCCCACAAGCACCTCATTACCCAGTTCCCCTATTATGCATTGCATAATGAACCTTGGGTACAACAAAAACTTTTTCTTGGTATTATTGTGATGTAACACCAACTCATTGAAAAATAGTTTTGATGCCCTGAATTTAGTTTCATTCACAATGGAATGAAATATTGGTTGAAAAGTGGAGGGCATCTGGTCATAAGACCCTGTTTTTGGACTCAAACACATAATAATATAATGAAACAAAAGTTTGTATTTTGGTTCAAAATATTTTTTGAATATTGTAGCATGGGAGAGAGTACCTTGATAACCACACTCAGTCATGGTTAGATGAATATCAGTGTTAGCAACATGGTCAGGGACAGCTACATCATCCAGACCCAGTCTTGTTGCTAGTGTGGCCGGTGTGATGGTCAGTTGTTTCCCTTTTATCTTTGAGTTGAGGGAAATGACCTCATCACCCATTGTAACCGTCTCAGCATTTGCCCAGAACTCATTCAGAGTTTCAGTGTGAATTGGTGGGTTTATTGTGAGAGCAGTAAAGTATTGGGATTTGACGACAAGATCAATGATCTCATCGTATTGGGACCAGCCTTCTTGTTTTTCAAGAAAGGCTCTTTGATTGTGTCCCTGTTTTAGAACTAGAGCCATGTGGTTTGGGTTTTTGATCGAACAGTGGATTTTGCAGGTATAGGTTGAGAGAGTTTTGAGAGAGAAGGAGGGATATTTTTGAGTTTGAAAGGATAAGAGTGTAGAAAAGGTATTTATTAGAAGTTTTAACCGCTTGAATCTTCTTTATTAGAAGTTTTAAAACCGCCTTTGGTTAAAAATCTCTTTATCAGAGGTTTTAAACTGATTAGGTCAAACCTCTGATGATGGGAAAAGTCAGATTTGCCCTTTTGACTTAAACTGCTGATGAAGGATTACTTCATCAGTAGTTCCCATTTTTCTCTTCAGCAGTTTTAACATCTGATGAGAAATGTTTTTATAAATACTTTATTCATAACTTCTGAAGGTTATTTTATCAGAAGTTACACACTTTTTCAGAAAGTTATCCCCATACTGATGATTTTTGTTCATCAGTAGTTTCTCTCAAATTGATTTTGTTTTTCAGAAGTTTTGTTTCAGACTTTTGACATTTTGTAAGTGAAAACCAGAAAAAAGATAAAAAGGTTAACTTGGATTCCACCAAGGTAAACAGGATGGAATCAAGGATGGAAAAAGGAAAAAGAAAATTTTGATGCATAACAGTAGTGATTGATGTAGAAGTTTGATGTAGAGTTGGGTAGAATCAAGTGTTAACTTGGATTCTAACTGATATGCAGAAAAAAAAATAAAAATAAAGTAAACACTTACAAATTTAGCATTCCAAGCATGGATACTAACTTCTGAAATGTTGATGTGTCAAGGGGCTTAGTGAAGATGTCAGCTATTTGATTAGCTGTTGCTACATGCTTCACCTCAATCTTGCCTTTTTCATAGCAATCTCTTATGAAATGGTACCTGATCTCAATATGTTTGGTTTTTGAGAACTGTACCGGATTTTGAATGATGCTAATGGCAGATTTGTTGTCTACAAACAAAGGTGTCTTGGTCTCTTTGATTCCATAATCAAGAAGTTGATATTGGAGCCATTGTATCTGTGATGTACAACTTGCAGCTGCAATGTATTCAGCTTCAGCAGTTGAAGTTGCAACAGATGTTTGCTTCTTTGATTGCCATGACACTAGACAGTTACCCAGGAATTGACAACCACCAGATGTTGACTTTCTTGTCATCTTACACCCTGCATAGTCACTATCTGAAAAAGCTGATAACTTGGTATTGCTTGAAGCAGGATACCAAATTCCCAGTGTTGGAGTTCCTTTCAGATATCTAAAAATTCTTTTGACTGCAATAAGGTGTGATTCCCTTGGTGCTGATTGATATCTAGCACAGACACATGTTGAGAACATAATATCTGGTCTAGAATCAGTTAAATATAAAAAGGAACCTATCATGCATCTGTACATGGTTTGATCAACCTGTTTTCCTTGATCATCAGGTTCAACTTGTGTGATTGGTGTCATGGGAGTGGAACATGATTTACAGTCATTTAAAGAAAATTTGTTCAATAATTCTTTAACATATTTTGATTGATGTATAAAAGTTCCATTTGTTTGTTGTTTGATCTGCAGTCCTAGAAAGTACTGCAGTTCTCCCATGGTACTCATCTCAAATTTTGATTGCATGAGTTTCTTAAAATCATCACACAATTTTGTGTTTGTTGAACCAAAGATGATATCATCAACATAAATTTGAACAAGTAAGACATGATTTCCAACATGTTTAATGAAAAGTGTTTTATCAATGGCACCTCTTGTGAAGTTATTTTTGAGTAAAAAGGTGGAGAGTGTATCATACCAGGCTCTTGGAGCCTGTTTGAGCCCATAAAGAGCTTTGTCCAGTCTGTACACCCACTCAGGATGAGAAGGATCCTCAAACCCAGGTGGCTGACAGACATACACCTCCTCTTTGATTTTTCCATACAAAAATGCACTTTTCACATCCATTTGATAAACTTTAATTTTGTTGGAAATGGCATAGGCCAGAAATAACCTGATGGCCTCAAGCCTTGCAACTGGAGCAAAGGTTTCATCATAGTCAATTCCCTCTTCTTGAGAGTACCCTTGAACTACCAGTCTTGCCTTGTTCTTGATTATCATACCAGCTTCATCTTGTTTGTTCCTGAAAACCCATCTTGTACCAATTGGTTGCTTGTTTTGAGGTAAGGGACAGATTTCCCAGACCTGTTGCTTGTTGAACTGAAGTAGTTCATCTTGCATAGCTTGCACCCAATTATTGTCTTTGAGGGCTTCCTGGTACTTTTTTGGTTCCAACTGTGAAATAAAGGCTGAAAATAGGCAAAAGTTGGAGAGCTGGTTTCTGGTCAGAACACCTGTAGCTATATCACCCATGATTTGATCAAGTGGATGATCTCTGTGTTCAATCAGTTGTTGTAAACCACTGACAGGTGTAGGTGGCTCTTGTTCTTCAAACAAACTACTGAGGTCTATAATATCTGGTTCAGCAGTTTCAGCTTCTTCAGTAGTTGTAGGTGCTGAAGCAGATGTTTGAGTTTGGCCTTCAGTATTTGTTTGATCAGAAGTTTGAAAAACTTCTGATGGTGTTGTAGTTGACTTAATGACTGTTTGAGGAGTCCATGGTGCAGGATCCTCATCTTCAAACCTTTGATCACCATAATAAGTAGGTTTGGAAGAAGCAACAGCCTTTTCAGGTCCAAAGTGAAAGTTGTCAAGGTCAAAGAGTTCAGCAGGATGTGCTGGAATAAGAGTGTGTTTTGGCTCATTGAACTTGACATTCAATGTTTCTTCTACTATCCTGGTGTGAGAATTAAAAACCTTGTAGGCTTTTCTAGTTGAAGAGTAACCAAGAAAGTAACCTGAGTCAACTTTGGCAGCAAACTTTGAAATAGATTCCTTGATGTTCAAGATGAAACATTGACACCCAAAAGCCCTGAAAAAGGAGATAAGGGGCTTCATGCCATGAAGAACTTCATAGGCAGTCTTGGAATGTCTCTTGACCACAAGAACTCTATTCTGAACATAACATGCTGTGTTAACTGCTTCTGCCCAAAAGTACAATGGCAGTCCAGAATCAGCTAACATTGTTCTTGCTCCTTCTATCAATGTTCTGTTCTTCCTTTCTACTACACCATTTTGTTCAGGAGTTCTGGGAACACTGTATTGTCTAATAATCCCTTTAGACAAACAGAATTCATCCAGAGTTTTGTTCCTGAACTCTGTCCCATTGTCACTTCTAATGGTTTTGACAGATAGAGAATATTGTTTCTCTACTTGTAGAATGAAGAACTTGATGATTTCAGCAGCCTCATCCTTGGAAAATAAGAAGAATACCCATGTGAATCTTGAGTAGTCATCAATGATGACTAAGCAGTACTTCTTTTTACCAAGGCTCATAATCTTGACAGGTCCAAATAAGTCCATATGGAGTAGTTGAAGACATGCAGTTGTTTTTGATTCTTCAATAGACTTATAGGAGGACTTATGTTGTTTTCCCTTTAAACAGGATACACAGTGTTCTTGACACTGGTATACTTTCAAAGGTAGACCTCTGACCAAGCCCATTTTTGTGACTTTATTTATGGTTTTAAAGTTCACATGGCCAAGTCTCCTGTGCCAGAGATCTGTTTCTGAAGTTGATGCCCTTGAGAAGAAACAGGCAGTGTTGTTCAATACTTTGTCTTTCTCAATGTCCACTGCATAGACATTGCCACATCTTTTGGCAATCAGCAAAGTATGATCTTCTATAATCTTCTCAATCAACTTCTGGCCTTCTGGTGAGATGATCTTGCAAGCTGTCTTTGTGAAAAAGGAAGAATATCCTTTATCACACATTTGTGACACGCTCAGCAAGTTGTATTCAAGGTTTTCCACCAGATTGACCTTGTCAAACTGTATTTTGCCAGAGGAGACATTGCCATGTCCTAGCACATATCCCTTAGCATTGTTCCCAAAGGATACAGATCCTTCTCTTTGGCTGATAAAATTGTTTATCAGGTATCTGCATCCAGTCATGTGCATAGAGCCTCCACTATCAACATACCATATGCTGTTTAAGCCCCTGGAAACTCTCTGCACATAAAAGCAAATTAGTTAGATTTGGAAACCCAAGCCTGTTTGGCTTTGGGTTTGCTCTTGAGAACAGTTACAGTTTGTTCTTGACCAGGTTGAGAAATCCATGTCTTTTTGGCAATGGATTTTTCATTAAGAACCATGGTGGTATCCTTTTTAGGACCACCATCAACCTTGGTCATCAGTAGTTCTACCATGTTCTTTAGATTTTGAATCTCAGCAGTTTGTGAAACTGCTGATGATTCTGGTCTAACTACTGACAAGGAATTTTGAGAAAAAGATTTTGGTTGAGATTTTATCTTTTTCTGAGAAAAGGTGTTTTCAGGTTGTTGTTTCTTGGGTTTAAAGACTCTTTCATAATCATTTCTGATTTGATTTCCCACAACCTGTTGTTTAAATTTTTGATTGAACTGAATTCCTTTTCTGTATCTACAAAATTCTGTTTTGTGGTTGAACAGGCCACAAATTTCACATTCTTTTGCCTTTTGTTTTTGATCTAAAGGCAAATTTCTGACAGTTGTGAAAAGATTTTGCTCATCAGTAGTTTTCAGGGTCTCAACTCCTGAAGTAGATGAAACTACTGATGGCTTGTTGTCAGTTTTTGTAAATACTTCTGAAGTACTTTCTTTAAAAATGCCAGGATTTCTGTTTAGAAAGTTTTCATGGAAAGATGTGCATTCTTTCCCTTCAGAAGTTTCATTTGAAATAATTCTTCTCCCATCTTCAGTAGTTTTGGGAGAAAAATCTGTTGGTGTTTCAACATGATGGTATCCTATGCCAAACTTAACATTTGAAGCACTTTGTTTGTTTAGCAGTAGTTGATACCCCCTACAAGATTCCACCCATTTTTCACAAGTGATCCTGGTGTCAGCAAGCTCTTGTCTGACATCTCCCAGGTCATTTAGCATCATTTTGATTTGTGCTTGGGTTTCAATAGCAGAGTCAGTTAATTTAGAAACCTCTTTTGTTTTAGCACACAGTTTTCTTTCTAAATCACATTTTATCTGTGTGTATTTTCTTTCTAAATCATTGGCTTTGCCTTGTAGGTGCACGTTTGTCTCTCTTATGAGAGCAAAAGTTTCTTTGCAAGAGTTTGAGCAAAGTTTTGTCAAATATTCTTTTGATACCTGAGACAATGCAGATTTTGAGGTACAGCCTTCAAATGCCATTAAGGCAAAGTTCTTTCTGCCATTGTCTGGTTCTCCCCAGTTGATGTCAAACACTTTGTTGTCTGCATCAGGATTGCACTCTGTGGTGTCATAAGGGAGACTGCTCCAGTCAACATACCCCGAGGTAAAGAGACTTTGTTGAGGGGGTTGTTGAGGCTGTGGAGGAAGTTGAGCAGCTGGAAAGGGAGGGATTGATTGTTGGCTCTGCATCTGTTGAGCAGGCACTTGAACATATTGTACTTGAGGCATATATTGCTGTTGAGGAGCTTGTGCCTGTACAAAATGAGCACTCCCTTGAGTTCCATTGTTCCTATTATAATTGGGGTTATAGTTATTTCCAGATTGTGATTGGTTAAAGCTAGAGCTTCTACATTCTCTAGCAAAGTGTCCCAACTTCTGACACTTGTGACATCTCAGTTTAGATTTGTCAAAACCAATTTTTGTATTACTGGTCAATCCTGGAAATTTCCTTCCTGACCTTTTATAAAACTTGTTAGTTTTAATGCTTAGCATGGCCAGTTGGTGTAATATGTCCATTTCTTCTAAGTCATCACTGCTAAAATTTTTCAAATCATCCATGATAAAACATAGATTATCAGCAGTTTGACTTTGGTCATCATTGTCATAACCTGGGAAAGATCTTTCTGATGAGATCCCAGTGGTTATGTCAATATTGTCATAAGATCCATAGGAACAAGTTGGTGAATCTTGTCCCAAAAGTGCTGTACTACCTGGTAGGTAGTCATCAGCAGTTTTACCAGAAGTTTGTAATTTCTTCTTTTGATCGATTTCTCTCTCAAAAGTAAGTAATCTCCCATGGAGTTTTGTAAGAGTGAGGGAGCTAAAATCTGGTGAGGATCTTAAGACAATGGAGTAAGTTTCCCATTTGTCAGGTAGAGACCTTAAAAATCTATGTAACATAGATACTGTTGTATAGGTCTGACCATTTAACTTTAGCTCAGAGATTAATGAGGAGAATCTTTCAAATTGTTGTGTCAAAGTTTCCCCATTAATATAAGCAAATGTTTCATATTGTTGAGCCAAAATTTCTCTGGTGTTGGCAATCACCTCTTCAGTTCCTCCAAACTGTTCTTTAAGACAGTCCCAAAGTTCTTTGGCACTTTCACAATGTAAAAGGCCAGAGTATATTTCATTTGGGAGAGCCATTGCCAACATAGAGAATGCCTTAGCATCTAGCTCAAGTTTTAGGAAATCCTCATCTGTATAGTCTTTGGGATCCTTTGGAATCCCTTCTTTAGTTTCAAGATTTATGTTTACTGGTTTGTGTGGACCATATATCACAGATCTCCAACAACCTGTGTTGGTTTGTGACAAGGTATGTGCCATTCTCTTTTGCCATATATTGTACTCATTTCTCACAAGCATGGCAGGTTTGGTGGCAGAACCAGTATTATGTGGATCCATTTTTAAAGAGTATAGATTTGTCAGATGACTCTTTTAAGTGATGGATATTGATAAAAAGTGAACTTTTGATCTTTTTATTGAATATCAATAAGAGCTTTGTGTCTGATTCTCAATTTGTTAGATTGATATGTGATCAGATAAACCAATGCTCTGATACCAATTGTTGGATCAGTTTGCTCTTTTTGCTAAGTAAGAACTTGCTATCTTGACACTTAAGTGTTTAGAAAGTCCTTGTAAATCAGATTATAAGCACATCGGAATGTTATAAGTTAAAGCAACACTTTTTACACTAAGGCAGAGTTATAACTCCCCCTTGATGTTTGAAACTAATAAATGACAAAGTATTTATTATGAATCTAAGTTGTAAATGAGAATTAGATACTTAGAGAGATTCACAATAAATACAGAAATGGAATATAACAATGAGAGTGTTTGAAGGATTTTTCTGTTGAAAATCAATGTCTAAAATAGAAGGTTGAAGCCTCCTATTTATAGACGATTACATGCATGTATCTTGCCTAAAAAGCAAGCACAGAAACTACAGTGACAAGTTGCACAAGTTGCAACATTGAAAGAAACAAATACAGCTAAAAGTAATATTAAACAATAAACTACTGATGCAAAAAGGCGGTGGGAAATATCTATTGCTAAGTGCTGATGAAGGACAACTACTGAAGAGTAGTTTTGTCTTCAGTACTTCTGAAGTGAACTTGTCTGGTTTGGACTTCAGAACTTCTGCAACTTCAGCACTTCTCATATCTTCTAATCAGCAGTTTCTTGTCTTCTCTTCAGTACTTCTATACTTAGCCAAAAATGACAGAAGTGAATTAGACTAAGGTTTACAAAAGTGGTTTCACCAATCCTCTTTGTCCTAACATGATGTAATTTAAATTTATAATTATTTCGTTAGATATTGATTACAACTTATTTTATTTTTATAAATTATGTCTTAATCTTTTAATAATTTATATGGTAACTTTTTTTTGTTGTTTAATAATAGTAAAAATAAGTACATTTAGCATTAATTGCAGATGTATTTTCTGTCATGTTGTATCTAGATCGTTCAGTTGTACATTGTCCACCAAAGACTTTTAGGGCTGTAGCGACTGTTACTAATTATGAATTTGAAAAGAGTGGTGTAATTTAAATTCATAGTTATTTTGTTAAATATTCATTACAAAGTTTGTTTTAAAAATCTGGTTATATTATCGTTCAGTGGATAATTGTAATGGATTACAGTTGTTTATTAACGTCTGTTCATAAGTCATCAAATATTGTATTAATTTAAATTAGAATAGGTTTTCTATATCAAAGTTTTTTAACATCTGTCATGTAATAATAAATGTAGTTATTAATTTTGAAAATATTACATTTTGAATAATAAAAAACTATAATTACATATTTTATATATTTATGGTAACATTATTTAGTAGTTTAATAATAGTAAAAATAAGTGCATATACCATTAATAATTGTCGTATTTTGTAAGTTACAACTTAGACTGTTTTTAATTATGAATTTGAAAAAACTGATATAATTTAAAATTTTTAGTTCTTTCGTTAGATATTGATGTCAATTTAAGTATTACAAAGTCTGTATAGATATCTGGTTATATTACTGTTAGATTGGTTTTAAAATCTTGAGTTCCTACAACATCTGTATCAACTCTATGGTTTCAAAATTGTAATTGATTACATTTTTTTGATAATATTTGTTGACATGTAAAGAGATATTTATAATTTTCAACTTCACAATGTCTCGAATACCTAAGTTAATTATTATGATATTGAAATTTATTTTATTATTTTTTCGTTTGTTATTAATTGTAGTAGGTATATACCTATTTTTTCAGTCTATAAAAGGCCAAGAACTCTTCATTTCAATTTGCAAGCTTGTAATACATGAACTCTTGAAAAGCAAAGCAACCATTTATATCTTCAGTATATAATGTTATTTCATTTAAATTTTGTACCCTTAGTCTTCTCAAAAGTTGTGGCTTGAAAGAAAAATGTATTACCAATAACCATTGCTAATGAAGTCAGAATTGGTGTTGTTGGAAGATTCCACCGGATGCACCACTTGTCGTTAAAAAAAAAACATGACTTGGTTCAGTTGACCAATAAGTCCCCATGACTACACCTACCAATGATTGTCATTATGGACCCGAACACCTTTCAAATCCATGAAGTTTGGAATGATAGGTTGTAAGCAAAGAAGTCGGATGCTACACCTACCAATGTCAACAAGAAGCTATGTTCAAAAGGAGTTGAATTGGATGACCAAACCGAGTATCAACAAATGGTAGGAGTTTAATGTACCTAACATTGTCAATATCAAAAATTGCTTTCACAATGTGTATGTTAAGCAGGTTTAGGTAGAAACCGAGAATGCTACACAGATATGCTATGAGGCAAGTTCTGAGGTGTGTGAAGACTAGAATTGGTTTTGGTCCTTGACTACTTGTGATGCCGATTATGAAGGTGGTCCGAATGGATGAAGGTGACTATTTGTGTTTGGTTCTAATGCGGAAAGAGAGACCATAGTATCCAAATATAAATTCACTGTTAATAATATCAAAACCAAAGACCTCTAAATGTGAGTACCGATACCGAACACCCTCGATTCGGTATGCTCATCCCTAGATTTGATTTCTTTGAAAGACTGAAAAGTTTAGCTGAAGCACAATTCATTTTTTTTTGTGTGTGTGTTAATATTATTGCTCTTGTTCCTAAAGAATCCATTGTTGTTTCCTAAGAATTACAGTTTAATAATAAAAAGAAGCTAAAGCATAATGTAGTGTAAACATTTGAAAAAAATGTTTTGTTTCTCGCTTGCTACAGAATCGACTCCCCCGAAACATTCGCAAATACGCAGCCCTTTGATATGTAGAATAAAGCAACAATAATGACATTCAATATTATAGCATATCACAAACGGGGATGATTTTGAAAGTCTAACCATCATCGATAGCTCACAATTTTTTCCAAGCACAGCGTCAATTCAAAACCATTTTGCCAGGTAATCTATTTATGCAGCAGCAAGTATACTCTATAAAAGAGCATTTACAAGTTTAACTTTGTTTACCAAAGTCAAAAGTGTGAGTAACTATGTATCTTAGAACAACTTTATACCATGTTTCATTTATTTACCATATATCTAAAATGTAAGCGCATCTGAAGATCAGCAGCAACCTGAGACGGAGACATTACACAAAAACATCGTATCAACATTTACATTTACATTTACAGATCAGGACATGATAGCTAAACTAGAAAACAAACTGGAAGCTAGTTTCAGAAGTTTACTGCTTTTTTTAATTGAAGTATTGAACTGTACCTACAAATATTAAATCAGCTTCAAGTCTAAGAACTAATAACACATCAGTTCTATGTTGACAAGTATTTTTTTAACATATAATGAACTACACATAAACCATTACATGAGAATGTTAGATCAAGCAATTTTAAAGCTAAGAATACTTTTTGGTTTTTAATAGTCGGCAAGAAGTCATCCAAAATAAGCAAGCCAGATGCATAAACCAACTTTAGTTAGCATACACTACTCTGGGCTAGTTTTTTTCAATTGAAGGGTTTCGTGCACCTAATTTACCTATTGAATTATGGGACATGACTTCTATTTATAGAATGCTGAGTTGAATTGGTAATCCTTTAGTCCTTACTGTTTAATAAAATTACTTCGTTGGTTTTCAAAAGCGAGAAGAGCACCGAGGCGACGCGAAACGCAAATTGATTATATAATTTATTTGTTTATATACATTTCAAAGGTTTTTAGCATCCCCTAACTAAAATATAGTTATAAATAGTGTAATGTTATATTTACTATTGTCATAGTTTATGCATTTTGAATCTAATTTTTTGGTATGGACCCATAGTTTCAAAATGTTTTTTTTTATAAATATTTTAAAAATATTTGATTTATCTTCGCGCATCCCCTTGAATTATCAACTATACAATTATATTTCTACTTGTAGATTGTCCACCCCGCCGCATCGTGCGGGCTCCTCACTAGTTAGTTTCTAGTTGTAGTTGGAGTTTATAACTCTAATTGTACTTGATAATTGCACCTCGTCTTAAGAGTGTTTTATATTAAAAAGAAAACTAGAAAATAAAAATAAAACGTTTTTTCTTGAAGAGAAGTATGACGAGCATCACGTCTTTAGAGTGTTGTCACGTGACTATTACTTGGACCTTTCATGTGACCCATAAATATGTTTTATGTATAACCTTTCACGTGATTTGACATAAACTCAAAGAAACTATAGTAGTTAACTTTATACATTTTAGGCCACCCGAGTCACCACCTATCGAGGAACACCACTGTTGGTGTTCCGGGTGGTGAAACCGGGTTCTAGGCCACGAGCATTGAAGGTGTGTGGGTAGGAGAGAGATAGAGAGAGATTGCTGTAAAAATGTGAGACTCATATTTAGGGAAGTTTAGATTCCAAATAAGGGTTTTGAGGTAGTGGATTGAGGTAGTGAGGTGACACTGCATAATTGGACGGGAAAATAGTACACCCAGATAGTGCCCCACTTGGCCTTACAAGGTTGCTTTGTGGTACTTTTATGTTGGTTAGATGGTTTGCAAATGGAGTTGTTCCCTATATTTATACTATTACAATAGTTAGTACGCTATCTCTGTATCCTTCATAATACAGAGAATTCCATACAAAATCCATACAAGAATTTTAGATATTTTTAAGACATGTCTATACAAAAATCTTTACCATTTATATAAGAAAATCTATGATCTTTCTAAGGCATTTCTAGAATTTTTTTCCCTAGGACCCTAACTTCTAGACTACGAAGTTACGGGGATCAAACCTCACGATAGTGGTCCAATGGTAAGGAAGGGATAATCTATTGTGGAGGCCCTACGATCAATACTCGGCACCACCAGATTTACTTTGAAACACGCGATTTATCTCTCTTATGCTAGCCATCAGACCTTAGAAAACTGAATGTTGTCAATCACCTTTAACATATATTCCTATTATACAGCTTGGAAAAATGAAGGTCATTGAACAGGCTGCTAAGGGAGTGACCAACTGTTGCTATCGTAAGAAAAAGTTTCAAAGCCGGAAAAAAACATGATTGTAAGGTTAGTAGTGAGTAGTGGCTTAAATATTATTGTTAAACGTTTATTGCTTTCAGCTGAGTGGTGATCAGTGTTATTTCTAAAATTTGTTGTCAAAACACATTACAAATTGCATATAACGATGTTACAGGAACGCATAGCCAAGCTAGTGGACCACTTTTTGAGACAACCATGTTCTGAGTGGATGAAGGGCTACACCATTCATGAGGTTTTGGCCTTCAAGCTTGCTAATGTTTCCATAGGCGCAAACAGTAATGATAAGGCTGTAGTGATCCCCCTAGCAATCGTCACTCGAATCAAACCTAATGCTTGGAGATATGTTTTATTAAAGCTGATATAAATATTGTAGGTCTATTATTCTTACCCACTGCATTGTTTAAAAAAACATTTGAGGTTTAAGTCTCATGGGGGTCAATTTATGAGGGTCAATTTATACATACGTTTCTAACGGCTGAGGGGCTAGAAAAACATGTGCCATGGCCAAGCCAACTCAGTTGTTGATTTGAACTCACAGCCATGGCCAGTTGCAACTTGCATATACACCAAAGAAACTTCCTTCCGAGCCACTAATTTAATGATTTTGTCATGCTAAAAGGTACTAACCATACATCAACAACCATCGGTAATTAATATTCATTGTTATTAGTATAATTATTATAGTTATAAAGAATCGACGTATTACTTATAGATATTTATGTCAGTAACAAAGTTATTTTATCTAGTAGGTAATCCTTCGGCTTTTACTTAATTGACCTTAATACGTATTACTGATGGAAACCTATAATTTTTTTTTGGCTTTCCTTCGGTATTTACCGACGCATTACTAACGGATACCCATATTTTTTGGTTTCTTTTTACTTAATTGACCTTAATCTCTACTACCTTATTAAGGAGGAGAGATGGGTAAGAAGGTAATTTCATCATCATTTTAAGATGGCATACAAAAGGTCTCATGCATAAATCTCTAACTTTTACCATTTTCTTCCATCTATGCCCTTATGTACAAGTCACTAATACAAATCAATTGCACCATCCAATACATTTAGTTCATGTATTAACTTTTTGTTACCTAGAACCATTACCAAGTAATAGATTAATTCATGTAACTTTTTTTTAATGGATTAACTTTTTGTTACCAATGACACTTTGTAACCAGTAGGTTAAAGGCTCTTTGGTTCATGTGTGTAACTAAATGTTGCAAATAAAAATCAAGCACGGATCGGATTGGATAAATGACAGTATGGTGTATAAAGTTTTGGCATTCAAAAAGTGAATAAAAATACATACCCGCGGCAACGCGCGGGGCATTTCACTAGTACGTTATTATATGTTACACAAATGGATGATATGCTAATACAAGTCAATGTGACGCAACTTATCCTTGTGTGTGGGTACTTGGCACTATTGGGCCTTAATGGGTCCTACGCAGAGCGGCAAAACAAGCCCACATTCGGCATTAATGAATTGTCTTAAATTTAACAATAAGTGCATTAAAACTATACTAGTGAGAAACCCACGTTGCAGCGGGGTCAATACACCGAACATAAAAGTAGATAAAAAAACATTGAATCACGCATAAGCATGGCGGCAAGTTTACTTGCCATTTTAAAAAAAGTTAAAAATTATTATAGAAAAAGCTAAGTAAGTCGAAACCGTAACAAATCCACATAAAAAATGAAAATAACAAACTAAAAAAATTGTAATGTCTTGTTCGTCTATTCTTAGATGACTTGTATTATCACACCCAACTCTGTTTTAAACTAACCTTACATTGAAGCGTATATAAAAATAGAACAAATAAAGAAACTTCTTATTTCTCTTTCTTCTAAACATACGATAATATTATAAAAAAAAAAAAGTTTGACCCATGTCATATAAAAGGATTTAAAGAAAAATATAAAAACACGTTAGTCTATCAATAGTGCAACTTTACGTTGTTTAGTAGGGTAAGCTCTCATGATGTCAAATTATTCAAAGTTTTATAAGGTATCTAATTCTATATAAAGGATTTTAACAAAACATGTAGCATTATAAATTGTTTTTTATATGTTTTTTATTTCATATGCTCAAAGTAATTGTAGAAATAAATGTCATGAACTATCATAAACATCTAATGACTCTTAAATTCATTTAGATTAAATATGGTGTTTTAAAGACCAATTTGCCCTCAAAATGTAGTTATTATGTGCATTGTATGTTGTACCATAAGCAAACTAACTTTTCCCCCAATTTGCCCGCGCGATGCGGCGGGTGTCGCCGAGTCTCTTTTAGAAAGTGTTTTTCTAACTTGATATGTCTTTATGCTCAAAGTAATTGTAGAAATAAATGTCATGAACTAACATAAACATCTAATGACTCTTGAATTCATTTAGATTAAATATGGTGTTTTAAAGACCAATTTGCCCTCAAAATGTAGTTGTTATGTGCATTGTATGTTGTACCATAAGCAAATTAACTTTTCCCCCAATTTGCCTGCGCGATGCGGCGGGTGTCGCCGAGTCTCTTTTAATTAGAAAGTGTTTTTCTAACTTGATATGTCTTAAACACTTATTATATTTTGGTACCACTACCACTACTATATCTAAATAAGATGATACTAAATTTAAATAATATTTACTTATAAAAATTATTAATATTATCATTTACAACCATTTAATATTACTAATGGATTAATTATAAAGACTAATGTAAAGTCTTTGATATTACTATGGTTAGTTAACTATAATGTGGTATAATTAAAGACAAGTTTAAAAGACAAATTTGCCCTTAAAAAGTAGTTAAGATGTGTATTATGTATTGTATGATAAGCAAATATACTTGTACTTCTTATTTTTTACGAAGTCCTTATCAAATGCTTTATAATATAATATAGATAAGTATTTATGAAAATATATTTTTTTGTTATACATATAAATACTTACATACTTCTATTTATAAAGTATTATAGTTTAATTTATGTAGCACTTTTTATAATGTCTTAAATGTCTGAATTATCCACAATAAAATAAATAATACCCGGTATCTTTCTTTATCAATTCTATTTCTTTGGGCATACAAAAACTAGTGTGCTTAAAGGCACGCGTTGCGCGCCTTACAATTTTGTCGTATCCAAAACACTAAGAAGCTATTATCAACCAAGTAACTACCAATTTTCATATCATAATTTAAGAACGACATCTCACACAAACATGTTAGATACAAATTTCAAAGATATATCATCATATTATGTCCTTTCAAAACGTTGAACCAAGAACCCAACACTTACAATTCAAAACTTTGTTGAACGTTATATCAAGTATCCGATCTGCATCAAAACACTCTAAACAAAAAAAAAAAAGAACTCAGTATATAGGGTTATAGAAGAAGAAGAACGAACATGTGGTTAGGTTTATAGGGTTATCAATACATATTGAATGAAGACGGATGTAGACGAAGTTGAGTTAAAGATTGGGTGTTGCAGACGAACGTCAAAATCAGCTAACCAACGGCGGCGACGATACGTGTTTTGGCACGTCAACTGCTCGTACCTCAAGATTGGAGGGGTGAAGGTGGCGGAAGAAAAAATGGTGTAAAACCAAACCTAACAAATCTCCTATAAATATATCACCCGTCAACAAAAAAATCGAACTTGAAACCTCAAACAATAGAAATGCACCAGAAACCACTCTACCACTAAGCCAAATTGTGATTTATTATGAAATCATTTGTGTATTTGTATTTATTACTTAATAACACGTTGTGAATGAAAAAAAATGAAGCCGCCCCTTGCCCTTCCCATGTTTCAAACTTGTGGCACAAACCATATTTATTACTGAAAAAGTGTTTTAACCTTAAAAAAATGGAAAAGTCAATGCATTAATTGAAGTTACCGTTCAATTTGATGGTGTATAAAGTTATTTATAATTAGAAACATATGGAAGTTACATTTAGAAGAAAGCAGAACTTAAGCATATGAGGATTCATGTTTTTGTAATAACACACACAAAAAAAAAAAAAAAAAAAAAAAAAAAAAGCAATAAATTAGCTAGGACCAAGTTGGCTGAATCCAGGAGTGGGAGTAGACATGTTTGATTCCAAGTCCATGAATTTGTTGAATGTTTTTGCCATTGAAGGTGTGATAGTTGCCTGTTTCAAGTGAATAAAACACTATCTTCCCATTCTTTGAGTGCAGTCTCGGAAAAAAGATCTTGTTCTCCAACTCTGGTGCTTTAGCTTCAATGCACACACATGTGGCACCATCAATGTAAATCATGTACCTTCCTAAGCTCTCTACTTTCTCCCACTCTTTGTTACGACAGTTTAACTTCAATACCTCCACATCTTCTCCGAATTCGCCTAATACAACCAGTAAAAAGTGTTGATCGCCTTTCACTAGAAAACATTCTCCTCCTCCTTGTTTTCTCGAAACTGCAACTTTCTTAAAACAGAAATCTTGTAATTTGAATACGTTTTTAAAAACATATAATTCGCCCTTGTCACATAAGGCATAAACATCTCGGCCGCAGAATGTTGGAAAACAAAGGCGAGGTGGAGTGGCACCACCAAAATCCAAACCAATCACACGCCATCTTTGTTCCGAGTGGATGTAAGCATTTGCATCCTTACCTCTTGCTCTAAATCCAACCACCATATAATCACGGGAAGTTGGAGGCGCTGAGAAACATAAGCTGTCAAAACCATCAGATGCATTCACATATGGAAGCTCACGGATAACACTTGTGAAAGGGTTAAAGAACACTAATGAGGAAACCTCGCTACATGTTGGATATTTTAGTGTAATTGGATTGACTGTGTTGACCAATATGTTCATAATAATACATCATATAGGTATGGTGGTGCGGAGTGCACGCCTATTTGAATTTATTATGAACTTAGGGGCGAAGCCACTAAGGAACGGGGGGTCCGGGGGCAGCGCCCTTGGGAGCAGGGTCCAAGGGGCAGCAGCCCCTGGCTGGGGTTGCTTGCTACAGAATCGACTCCCCCGAAACATTCGCAAATACGCAACCCTTTGATATGGAGAGTAAAGCAACAATAATGACATTCAATATTATCGCATATCACAAACGGGGATGATTTTGAAGGGCTAACCATCATCGATAGCTCACAATTTTTTCCAAGCACAGTGTCAATTCAAAACCATTTTGCCAGGTAATCTATTTATGCGGCAGCAGCAAGTATACTCTATACAAGAGCATTTACAAGTTTAACTTTGTTTACCAAAGTCAAAAGTGTGAGTAACTATGTATCTTAGAACAACTTTATACCATGTTTCATTTAAAAACCAAATTTAGTTAACATACACTACTCTGGGCTAGTTTTTTTCAATTGAAGGGTTTCTTGCACCTAATTTACCTCTTGAATTATGGGACATGACTTCTATTTATAGAATGCTGAGTTGAATTGGTATTCCTTTAGTCCTTACTGTTTAATAAAATTACTTCCTTGGTTTTAAAAAGCGAGAAGACCACCGAAGCGACGCAAAACGCAAATTGATTATATAATTTATTTTTTTATATATACATTTCAAAGGTTTTTAGCATCCCCTAACTAAATATAGTTATAAATAAGGTTTATACATGTTTTTGAAACCTCGATTTTCAGTGACATACCGCTCGGCTCCGGTATCCATGACCGTGTATTGAAGCTGCATGGTATAAAAGGCTGCATTGAGATCCGAAGGACAAAGTGCATCAAAACCCGGTGGGACAGCAGAGCCGTGGATTCGGTCTCGGGTTGGGTATAACATCAAAGTGGGATGCTGTGTTTTGTGTTTGAGGCTGAAAAGTGGGCTGGTTTGGTCTCCAATTGGCTGTGTAGGGTAAACGACACAGTGATGTGGACCACCAAGCGCACTGTGGGAATTGTTGCTGGCCAATTTGTTGAAAAGACCAGGCCTTGTTTGGAGGTGAGCCCCTATAACTGCGTCCTCGTCCACCGCGGCCTCCACGCCCCCTGCCTCGATAGTAATTAGACTGGTTGTAGGAAGAGGAGTTAGGGAGTTGCTAATGGTTGTCTGCAGGTAGCAGGGCAGCAGCTGAAGCTGGCTGGGAGTTTGCTGGTGCACCAGATAGAGCCACGAGGACGGAAGATTTTTGCTGTGTTCTAGCCTCAACGCGTATAACTTCATAATGCAGCATTGTACGAGCAGTGTCCCGGTCAGCCTGCTGGGAGTGAATAAGTTGGGCTGTTGTGTATAATTTCACATAAAGACCCCGGACCAGCTGCAACACAAGGCGTTTATCGGAGACCGGCTGGTCCACATCAGCCATCTGATTAGCGATGTCCTTCAGCTGTTGGTAGTAGTCGTCGACTGACGAGCAGGCAACAAGGGTGAGATTCACGAACCGAGTTTCAAGAGCAGTACCCCGTGCCTGTATGTTGCTAAGAAAAATCTTTTCAAGCTCCATCCATGTGTCTAGCCATAGCAGCAGTGTCCAGGACCCGAATCAAAAGATCGTCCGAGATTGTGCTATAGATCCATTGAGAAACTAAGGCATCAATCTCCATCCAGGTAGAGTATGATGGGCAGTATCAGCAGGAGGTGCACTCCCATTGGTGACCCAAGAAAAGTAGGTGACCTTGGTGCCATCAAGGGTTCTGATTTTTAGACTGGACATTGGTAACAGAATAGGCATGGTGGAGAGGGGTGGGTTTTGGATTAGGGTCGGCGGCACCACTGCTGGTCGCATTAATTGTCTTGGTCATGGTTAACGGCTAGAAGACAGGTTATCGGCTGGGATATTGAAAACAAGGACTGATGACCAGTATTAAAAAGAAAAGAACGGACAACAAGAAGAATAGTGATGCCGATCAGGAAAAGAACAAGGCCCTTTGCGCCTAGGCGCACTTTTTAAAACCAAGAGTACTGTTGAACGATGTGGGAAAAAAGAAGGAAGGCCAAGATCTTGGTTTTAAAAAGTGTGAGGCGTTTAGGCCTCGAAAGCCAAGGCGTACATGAGGCATTGCTCTATGTACAACCAAATAAGCCATATGGACAATCGAAAGCTAAATTTGTCTCATTTTCTTATGTCTCGGCCTTTTTCATCATGTAAAACATTCATAATCGGTTTATCTCTTCCGTTGTTTCAATGTAATACCCTTGGTTTAAAAAAGCGTGAGGCGCTCAGAGGCGTTTTGGTTCCAAAATCCGAGGCACGTGGCTTAAAGCGCGAGGCAAGAGCTTCACGTATGCGAGGCGCTTAATATTAAAAAAAATTATTTATATATGTTAACATGACATATTTTACCTTATAATGATATATTTATATAATTTTCGAACTTATATATAATATTTACACATTGATATGCATAATACTTCAAGGTTTACATAAATATATAGTTAATTTTGTTATAATATATATATATATATATATATATATATATAGGGGACGATTATTGTACAAAGTAATGAAAACGTGCGAAGTGTCACTTTGTACATGATAATTACGTAATGTTTTTGTATGTTCATTAAAGCATTACGTAATTATCATGCACTTTGTACATGATAATTACGTAATGATAATTACGTAATGATAATTACGTAATGCTTTCATGAACATACAAAAACATTACGTAATTATCATGTACAAGTGACACTTCGCACGTTTTCATTACTTTGTATTTGAACCTGCCCCTATATATATATATATATATATGTATATATATATATATGTATCTAATGCAGTGTAGATATAATAAAAATCTAAACATTTTTTAAATTTATTTAATAAACTAACAAAGGAAATGTTAAAAAAAAAAAAAGTTAATATCCTAGTCAAAGAAACAAAATTTATAAGGTTTCTAACGTTTTTAAACTAAATTTAATAAACAAAAATGGGCTGCTTTTTTGTTAGGCTTAACTTGGCCCAATGGGCTGTGGTTTTTTATAAGACTTTCGTGATATTAGGGTTTCATCCCTGCATTTTGTTTCAGCCACCTCTTCTTTTACTTGAGCTATGCTGTTGCCACTTCTTTTTCTTTTCCTTCATTGATTCAATCTCACATCTCATCAATCCCACTTCTTTTTCTTTTCCTTTGACATCTCATCAATCGACATGCACCCAACGGTGATAATTTTAGGGTTTAGGACCCCCCCCCCCCAGTCCTATTATCAAGCTGCCTGTCCCCAAAAGGTAACAAATAAAATTCGATTTTGGCCAAATATATGAAGATCCGTCTCAAATTTTGACCTTTTTTTACTGAAGCTCCGCCTCATACAGCTTAGCGCCTCTTGCCTTAGGTGCGCCTCACAACGCTTCTTGTAGATCTGCGCCTCTGGCCCAAAAAAAAAAAGTTTTTCCAATCGCCTCTAGCGCCTCACGCCTCAGGCGCGCTTTTTTAAACCAAGGTAATACCCTTCAACGAACTCCAATCTTGACCAATGTTGACAAATTTTGACCAAGATGTCATGAAGCGCCGCCTCAAGGCCCAGAGGCGTTTTCCTGATCGCCTCGAGGCCTCAGGCGCCCCTCAGGTGCTATTATTTTAGATCAAGGACAGGATTTTCTAGGGTTTTGGTTGATAAATCTGATCCGAAAACTCTCAAGTTTTGAAATTATTTATCTCCTACGGAGGAGTTTATTCCTATTTTGAAGGATGTTTTGGACAATGTATCACGCCTAGCGTCCGATTAATCGCTAGTCGGAGGTCCACCGCGTAATTATCATCTAATCGGGTAATTAATCGCTACGCTGTCAATAGTGGTCAAATAAGGTTCTAATCGTCCAAAAACTAGTGTTAGTCTAGCGATTCCAGCCAAATTCTGGCCAAAACATGTAAATTCTGACCAGGCTCATTAGGGTTGTTTATCAATGAGCCTGGAAACGAATGTTTTAGTGATGAAGATGATGCTTATATTAAATCTTATAAAGATGCTTTACTTGATGAGGAATAGTTTCTGAAGCAAAACTCTGGAATAGATTGGCTAAAACTTAAAAGTTGGTGATCAAAATAAAAAAGTATTTTCATCAATCTATTAGTTAGTATAGGGAAGCAGGACACAGGCTACCTCAGATTATGCATAAACCAAATTCATTTATCACACACTAATCATTACAACTCTACAAGTAGACAAATATTTAACAACAAATTGCTAAGAGCTATACCTTCATTCAGATGGTTTTGCAGCAGTTAGGATTGTTTTGATAAGATCACTGTGATCTTCCCCATTACCGACAGCAGTGTTAGATTTGTAACTCACTAGAGTGTGCATAATGTAACCTTTCATCCACTCACTCCATGTTCCTTTCGCGAGAATCATAAGCAGGATCTCAATCTTTTTCTGGAAGTGAAATAAACATTCATAATCATAATGTGTTTACAAATATATTTAATAATATAAGTCACTACTAACCAAACACGGGTGATCATACAGATCTTTCTTTTTTTTAAACTTCCTGTCACAGAACAAACATGTATCTACTCCCATGGTAGCATGCTCAATAGATTTCATCTTTCCAATCTGTATAGAAGCGATTTAAAAGCTATCGGATAGAGTCTAGGTTAAGAACGTATTTAGGTATATAATGCAGTTGTTTTGAAAGCGAATTCTTCAACTAAACATAGCGATTAGCTTCAATTAAAGTTATGAAAAACTTACCGGACAGAGATCTTCGTGGTTGATGAGCAATTCAACAGATTTGAACATGCCTATACAGTGTCTGAAGTAGCAATTGATTTTCAAGCTTGAAGTCATTTTTTTAAACCCTAAACTCAGGAAAGCGGGAAATTAGGAAATGAAATGATACTACTGATGATGATGAGACCAGACGTCTATTTATATTGTTTAACTTTTTTTTTTCAAATAGTTAATTGCCATTTTAGTCTCTATGATTTGTCAAAAATGCTACTTTAGTCCAAACAGTTTATTTTTCTCATATGTGTCCCTAACTTTGTTATTTTTTGTCATTTTCATCTAATCCACTAACTCCATCCAATTAAGTCAACGGTGTTTTGGTTAATTTATAGTTGTCTTTCCTTTTTGTTATTTTCCTACAAAAAAAAAAAAAACACTTTTTATATTGTCTTTCTTTTTTTCTTTTATTATATATAAACTACCTCTCACTCTCTCTTAATCTGCTTTATCCATACACCACCTCAATCAGCCACACTTGCAACCACCCACCATCTTCTTAGATGTGCTCTCAGTCTTATGTGTTCTGGTAGTTTCAACCCAAACAGAAACAACTGACTATGATTAGGTCCATCGTTGTGCCTAGCTCCGGTGACGATGGATGGGTTTAAGAGAGATTTGTTGGTGACCGCTTCAAACACCACAACCGTAACCACCACCGCACCACCATTGCAACCACAACTGCACCACCATAGAAACACCACTACATCGGAAACAACCACCATCACAGCCAACAAGAAGATACTCGAGAACACCTACCACCAGTCAAAACCACACCTCCACCTATCAGATCTGAAAACCTGCCACACCGCCACTCTCGTACTTGAAACTGAATCTTTCTATTTGTCTCAGTGGTTGCTGACGGTGGTGGTGGTTGGAGTGTTTTCACAGTGTTTGGTTCATGATGATAATGGTGGTGTTTTGTTGAGGTAGTCGAAGACGGTTGAAGAACATCTTGGCTGGTGGTTGTGACGGTGTGGTGGTGGTGGTGTGGGTACCAGTGGTGGTTGTTGGCGGTGGTGGTGCGGGTGTGGGTACCGGTGGTGGTGGCGGAGGTGGTGTGGGTAACCGGTTATGGTTATTGGTGGGGATTGTAGAGAGAGAAATATATTAGAGAGATAACGGGGGTGGGGTAGGTGTGTAGGTTTATGTAAAACAAAAAAAAGATTTTGTTTTATTAAATTTAAATAAATAAAGTCAAAAGAAAAGAAATAAGATAAATGACCAAAATATCATTGATTTAACTGGCTTTTTGGATGAAGTTAGGGACGCGAATGAGAAAAAAAAAAAAAAAAAAAAAAAAAAAAAAAAAAAAAAAAAAAAACCTTTTGGACTAAAGTTCTTGACAAACCACATGGACAAAAATGGTAATTAACTCTATTTCAAATTACGGAGTATATTATATATTTAGAGAGAAATCCATGGTTCGTCCATGTGCTTTTCAGAAATTGCATTTTTGGTCCTAATGATTCAATAATTACAAAGTTGGTACCTAGGTTTCCAAAAAGTGCACTCATTAGATCCCCTTGACTAACGATTGTCATTGCTAGTGAAGTCCACATATATGTTTCCCATGTGGGGGTATTATAGTCTTTTTAAGTCTGACCCATTATATAAACACCCCCAAATCATTATTTCCCACGGTTTCCATTCACAACATCATCATCATAATCGTACTCAGTAAATCTCATCAATAACAAAGTTACGGTATGGTTTGAGAAAGGTAAGATGTAGACAACTTTACCTTTATCTCGTAGGAATAGAGGGGCTGCTTCTAGTAAGACCCACGACTCATTAGTAGTTTTGCATAAAGACTTGGACATAAGACACATACCACTCAGAAATCCGGACAAGCATGATTGGTGCATGTACTCCCCCGTCTTTTGGCTATCGGCGTCACCACATGATGCATGATTATCCTTCTGTCGTTTTAACGTTATTTTTATGAAATTTATAAAATAACATTAAAATTAGTGCAATTTTAATTTTGACCCCTGAAGGCTCACGCATATATACGTTATATACGCACTCCATAAACGGACTTCTCAATCCACAACGTAATATCATTAGTACTAAAAATGCTATAACATAATGATTTATATATATATATATATATATATATATATATATATATATTTTTAACAACTAATTTCCTCCCTCATTTTTTACACCTTTTTTCATCCATTTTAAAATTGTCTCATATGAGGCTTGAACTTCCAACCTCTCCTTTAACATGGCTTGATAAAAATAATATATTTAGGTCTACTCCAGTTTAGGTTTTGCTATTTTCAATTTTTCTTTTATAACACTTTTTGGATTCTCCTATTTATTTTCTCATTATAGTATTAAAAATTCCCTACATCTCCCATTCTACTGCGAAGCCTTAACCACAAAGACAATCAAGATCGTCTAAAAAAATTGAGGTCTCGACACATGGTTGCCAAAGTCGCTTCTTTGTGTCTAAAATTGGAAAAAAAAAAATGGTCCTAAAAACCTATAAATATATACAAAAAATTATCTAATGACCTTGCGCCTCGCTTCGGAAATCCCGCCGCTTTTGCGCTTCGCATACGAAGAGGCTGTATTATAGCTTATAAAGAGACTCAACTTGATGAGGAATAGTTTTTGAAGCAAAAATATAGAATACACTGATTAAGACTCAACATCATAGGAACTCCAAAAAACAAGATCAGTAAGCCAGATACATAATTAAAACTAAAGGTCGTCATCATGTGATAAGTGCTAAGTTCTAGTTCCTCTCTCTATTTAAAGTATCATATAGTAAGGTCATAAAGGTCGTCATCATGTGACACGTGGCTTGTTGGATAATCCATAGCAGACACGGAAATTGTTTTATCTTCCACGTCGTATGAGTACATCATTTTTCCCATTTCGTCACGAATGTGTATATAGCCCCCTATCTTGGATTCAATTGCTTGGTTGTAATAAACAGAGTAATCATGAAAAAGATCTATATAAAATATAGTGTCTTCAATGGCTACCACTTCTTCCCAACTCATACTAGCCATGACCCACTTAAACAAATACACTTTACCAAGTGTTTCTTTGGTAAAAGCTAGTTTAATATAGAACAAATCTGTACCAGATCCTTTCAATAATGAAATCCGGGTGGGAAAACCAGTACAGTAGGAATATAAAGGGCATCTCCCCAATAGGAATAGTTTTATCGATACGTCTCCATCCTTGACTATAGTGTCAATCTGCATGACAAACTCACCACTACAACACATGGCATACACTTTACCATTGTAAGAGGTTAGGCATTTTATGTCTCCGGTATAATCCACGTTTTGAGCTTATTTTTTGTTATTATTATTTAGTATTTACTATTGTAATTTGGTAGAAAAGAGTTACCTTAACACCACTTCTAGATGCACGAAGTTTATTATCGGTTGGGCTCTTTCTCTTCTAGTGAATATATCCACGACGCGTTTGTCTTGCAACTAAATTAATGAGATCTACGAATACTAAAGATATGTTGGTCTTATGCCATTACTAACAACTCATAGTGATCGTATCGTATGGTGTCCTAACCTCCTGGCTATGGGTATCAACCACTACATAGACATAAATCTTATCTTCCTTTAACAATATAAGGATCACACAGATATGTCCTTTGTGTATTTCCTTACTTGGGGTAGATAAGACAATTATGAATTAATTGAGGTATAGTTCAAATATTTGGTTCGTCAGATCCATAAAAGTGCCTGGTGTGTTAGTGACATCGAAAGGCATCACTAGCAACTCATAGGGACCACGTCTTGTCCTAAAATCAAGCTTAGATATGTCTTTTGCTCGTACCTCCAGCCGATGACATCCAGACCTAATGTCTATTTTTGAGAACTAGCAGGTGCATTGTAGTTGATAAAAATCACTCATCCTTAGGAACGGGTATCAATTCTTTACTGTGGTTTTACTCTGAACTACAACTGATATACATCCTTAATTAGCCATCCTTATTCTTGACAAATATCCATGGCTACGAGCTGGAATATATATATATATATCCATTGTCGAGTAGTTCGTGCATCTTGTGTCTTAGTCCCTCCATTTAAATCAATATGGGGTATTCCATGGCTTTAGCAATAAAGTCACCCCGAGATCCAGTTGGTTCTAAATTCAATTTTCTTCTCGGGTGGTAGTCTGGAAATATCCTTATTGAATACCTTATGAAATTCGACCACTACTTTCACATCCTATGAATTCTTGTCTTCCTAGTCTTTAGTGCATACACTAGTTGGGCTAGGTGACCTTTCAGATACACTTAGTTGCCTATATCATAGTAATGATGCTTATGGGATTACTAAATTTTTTTTATTACCGAGAATTAGTGAAGTTTCCCTTCAGGTCCTTGATTTGAATTTGCTTCTTATCACTCAATATACGGGTTTGGCAAACTAACCATTCCATCCCTAGTACTATATCCAGCAATCCAAGTTTCATTGATAGTAAGTCTATAGGTATCGAGGTATTTACTAATTTAGATGGCACAACCCTTGATATGGCTCCCAATTTCTTATTTCCTTCCATTCGCTACTATTACTATAAATGGTCCATCTAACTTGTAGAGAACCTAGTTAAACGAAACTCTAAAAGGTTCACATATCAAACTTCTATCAACAGCAGTATCTTAGCATAGAAGTTGTTTACTAGTATCAACCCATTATCACGTCGAGGTTCATATGGATTCTTCAGTCTTTTTGTCAAAAGTTCTACATCTTGCTTTATCGAGTTCTTCATTCTTTTATTTCTTAAGGCAGTAATCCTTAAAATCTTAAAAACACTAACAAGGCTCTCTACATTTATACCAGGTGTGCATGTGTTTCTTATGATTTCTACAAACAAACTTGTGACATGAACAAGGATATCTTTTTCCACATGTTAGACATTGAAGTGCGGGTCCACCTTTCCTTTTATAATCCCTAAAATTGGATCTCCCCTGATCCTGATTATTATCCCATCTTCTCGTAATAATAGGGTCTGCGGATTTCTTCTAACGTATCCCAAAAGTGATAGTTGCTTTGGTTTCTAATTCCTCAGCTTGCAAGGCCTACCGTCCTTGTACGTGCGCCTGGTTGATTGAATATCAACCACTGACACATTAACCTTTTCTAGAGTTTTCTCAGCTAATGCACCTTTGATATTTCTGACTAAACTCCTAAGAGAGTTTTATACATCACCGAGTAGAAAAATAAAACATTGGCTTCAAATGCCCTCCTTACTCCACTACAATCTGTCCTTGGGTCACTTCCGAACCTGGTTCTAATTAACTATAATGGGAAAGTGGAGATACCAAGTTTGGTTGAGTTCCCTACTTGATTACACAACTAACATGTCAAGGGTATTCTATTCAAGCCTTATATTGCTCTATCCACTTTATGTATTCTATGGTTTCATTTAACACCCACAAATATGCATACTCACCTATGCTACACATAAACCGTTGGCATACTTTGAGACATGCGCTCGTATAGCTAGACTATGTATACAAACTCCACTAATTACCTCGGACACATAAAATCAGCTCTTATTATCCTATCAATCATTGCCACCCTAGAAAACAAATGGGGATAAGATAAGCACAGTACGCTCCCATAGATAAACCTATATACACAAGTTTTAGCAGGAAAGTACTAGAGCTCAACCACATTCTTAAAACTCTGCCTACTATTTCTTGATTTCAGTACAATATGATGTTTGCGAGATCATAGTGGTATCATTCATTAACCTTCATGTTGGCCAGGCATGAAAGCAATCTATGATACACACCATGATACTCTCAACTACCATATGGTCCTTCCATCATAAAGTTCGGTATACCAATCTTATAGATCCTCTACTATACTATCCTCTGCCTATCAAGACTGGCACTTCTACTTGGCTTACTACTCCTAGTTTAAGTCTAGATACTTCATTGAGTACCTAAATCTCTTAAACTAATGCTCTGATACCAACTTGTCACACCCCGCCCAGGCCGGGGCACTTACAGTGACCAGTCGGCGCAAACTTAAAGCGGAAACGTAATCTCATTACATAACTTAAGTATTTATTACAAGCCAGTGCGATCCAAGTACCACCAAGCTAAACAAAGCTTAACTATAATAAGATGAACCGTCTAAAGTATTCCAAATCTCAGCTAGGAACTCCCATTCCTTACACCATCAACCTGTGATACATGCTCGAGTAATAAAATACGTCAGCACACAGCTGGTCAGTCACATAAACCGACTCATCAGTAAAACAACCACATAAACATTTTATTGATCAAGTATGAGCTCCTTGCACGTCACCATAATCATAATCCGGACTGAGCATTATATATTCACAAACATGGTCTACCAATTCCACAGCAGACCCACCCGTGACCTACCAATTCCATAGTAGGCTCACACAGTCTACCAATTCCTCAACAGACTGTAAGTGTATGTCCCCCCATGGGAAAATATAATGATCATTATAATATATATATATATATATATATAACACCCTGGATGCCACACCTATGGTTCGATGCATATACATGATCAATCACCACCAAAACAATTTTATGAGCAAGTATCACGTTTTGAAAATAGTTTAAGTAACTCACCTTTGTTGTATAGAGGTTTAGTCTAATCAATCCGACTTGGTTATCTGATCAAGACCAGAACAATCTTAGGTACTAATTAAACAAGGAGTGTGGTACTAGCTAACCATCACTTTGATTGGCTTTGGATAACCTACCCTAGTTTAAGCATAGCTGATCGGTCTATGCATAAACTAAGGTAAAGTTACTCAACACCCACATTGGTGATAGCCTTAAATTCTATGCTTAATATTATGCCTCTACAAATGCTATTGTAGAATATTAAATTTAATTTAAAAATTAATTTAAGCTCGATAGTAGAAAACATACCTTTATATGAAAGACGAGTTGAATTTTATAAATTGAATTTTGTGAACTCATGTTACTATTTATAGGAATTCTTGATTTTCGTTTTAACCGACTCGATATTGTTGGTTCCTTAAGGCTTCGTTCAAAGGAATTGTTGTTTGGACAACAGAGCACAAATTCTTTTGGTGAAAACTTAATGACGGAAGATTTTTTTTATTATTATTACTAGCTGATTACCCCGGGAAGGTCCCGGGGTTGAGAAATTTAATATGATTTAATAAAAAAATCATAAAAAATGATAAAAGATGAAAACTCAAATCACGAAAAGAGTAAATAACTTATACATAATCAATCTTAGTTAAAAAAATATTTATTTAAAAAGTTAAAAAAATAAAAAGCATAAACCATATTAAACATAATATAGTATTAAAAGGATAACCTTCAACATATAATCATCTTTACGTAATTTAAAATATGTTACAATTTGACTTTGACTTATATAGATGTAGGATTCATGATGGGGGTTGAAAAAAATAATCATTCTAATAATACTAATACTAATAGTAATAATTATTACTCTTGTAATTAAATAAATAAAAAAATAACCTTGCTATAAGGTGACACCATGTGTTGCAGTGCACCATGTGTTGCAGTGTTGCGCGATTATTTCTCATACCTTCTCTTGATGAAGTATACCTATTGATCTTTAGAAGAGTAAAATTCCAATGATAGCATGACGATTTGGCTGAATTCCAACATCGTACATAAGAACCTGGTTTAAAAGAAAAAACATGATTAATGAATAACCTGAACAGTTTGTGTTTTTTTTTTCTGTATGAACATAACCCCACAAAAAATAGTCGTTTTTTTCTCCGTTTTTTATATAGCACTATGGTACTCGTTGGAAAGATAATAAAACGCTCGTTAATTTGGTGTAATTTTTTTATTTAAAAAATCTCGAATATAAAAGATATTAGCGTTTAAAAATTATGGGAGGAATAAGAGAGAAAAATTTAAATTTGTTTTTAAATTATTTTTTCCTAAAATAACTAAATTTAATTTTAGTAATTGAGAATTGATAGATAGAGAGATAAATTTAGGGTTTTTTGTTTATCTTTTTTTTTTAATTAAAAAAGAAAATAATTCAAAAACACTAAAATCTTTCAATTATGATGCCACGTGGCAGTTTCATGGAGAGGTTGAAGGCACCCTTGCACGCCACGTCAGCAATGTTCAATTCTTTTATATATATTAATAGATTATTATTATTATTATTATTATTATTATTATTATTATTATTATTATTATTTAATTCAGCTGCTTAACTCGTTTATCTCTTATAACTTCTGAAATATAACGTATTACAAAATTCCGACTATACTGCTAAGACGAGCTAATTTTTCTCTACGTTTTGACCTAAGTTTCATTAAAAACGGAGTATAGTCAAATATATAATATAATATATTATATTATTACTAAACGATCTCCTATAATACTAATTACTCGGCTAAATTTCATATTTCAATTAATCCAGTTATTCTTTACTTGCTCGTTAACTTAATTTAAATACACAAATATCCATCTCACTTATTATTGGTTCGTTTTGACGGTTAATAACCTGTTTCATTCGCTAATAAATATGAACCAACACCTTTTATTTATATAACAAAAAAATGGGATGTTACACACAAAATCAGAATAGAAACTATTTTCAGGTCATAAATATCATCTAGAAGCTAAGGTTAGAATTTCATGATTTTTAGATAACATATGAATTAGTTATGAATTTTACAAATTAATTATACTTTTAACTCCAAAATCCCAAATTGTTCATAAACACCCTAAAGCCCTAACTAGCAATTGAAACCCTAAAGTGTATGAATCATCAAATAAATATAATGCTATTGAAGAAATATATATGCAAAGGAAAAATAGTTAAAGTTGATTGAAAATACTTACGGTTTTGCTTGTTCGATTAAGAAAAATAAGAATATATGAAAACCAAAGCAAAAATCTTCAAAATTCTTGAGGATGATGATGATATGAATTCAAAAGATGATACAAAATGAGAGAAGTGAGAGTGTTTGTGTGTGAAACTCGTGTTGGGATATTGAGGAAAAGAATGCCTAATTAGAAAGATAATGAATGGTGTTTAATATAATAATCAATTTTGTGAGTAATACTAGTAATTAGTTGACTAGAAAACTCATGAAACTTATTTTTGAGGTAATATAATTAGTCATAAAGTTTAAAAGAAATTGGTAATTGTTTAATTGTGGTTAAAATATATGATACAAAAAATAATTTTTGGCATAACTAACCTCCTGACTTGGTATCCTATAAAAGTCAAATTATAATAAGTTTGAAAAACGTTTCAATATACGTATTTGATTAAAACGTAGACTATCAGTAAATATGTAATGATAAAAAGAAACTCCAGCTTTTTATTAATTTGAGAATAAACAAAAGTACATGGACTGGATTTGTAAATGTGATAATATAGGGACTACATTTGTAATCTTGGCAAAAATATAAGGAGCGGATGTTACAGCATGTGTCATGCAAAATTTTTACGCATAAAATTGTGTTTTTGAGATTGTATTTTAATAATAAAGACAAGTGTAAACTTTTTTTTTTTTTAATTTGAATGGCTTTAGATAGTATTCTCGTAGTTCGCACGAATATATGTGTTCTCAAATTAACTTTCCTGTATATATATATATATATATATATATATATATATATATATATATAGGTAGATGATCCTATAGGAATATTGGTTTGTGTGAGTGAAGAAACAATAAGTATACCAGAGATTAAGACTAATCACTGGGGGTTAATACTCATGTTACTATCAGATTAATCCTTTACCCAAACCGTAATGGTAACCCGTATGAGCGTTAATGTAAGTGAATGTGTATACGAAGTGTGTGAAGACACGAGAGTTAAGTGGTTCGGTCGTTAATGACCTACGTCCACTGTAAGTACACCGGAATATTATTGATAACTAAAGAGATTACAAAGAGTAAGTGTAGTCGAGATGATTATTTCTGAATGGATCTACAAGGGTTGCATGTAATCCTATTTATAGGCACCACAGTGGGCTTCATGGGATGGCCCACGGATGATACCATTGGTTTGGGCCTCACCGAGGCCCAAGCCCATGGTTCTTCTGAGAATGGCGGGAAAAGGCAGATCACTGTTGATGACGTCATGCTATAGTGTGGTCGTTGTTGTAGCCGGACACGTGGCGGATTTCTGGTGGTGCACAGTAACGTCGTACCCGCTGCAGTGTTCAGGCTATCCATGCTGTCTGATGTGACACCTGACAGTTGGCGAGGTAATGCCTCCTGGTCACTATTCACGACAGCATGCACAGTGCAGTCGTTCGCCTTTTGTACTATCTGCCACATGTCCTTCTCCTGCTGGTGTGTGCTCTGACATGGATCTTTATGAATCTTCCTTCTGCCGTTCTTTGTACTTCATATGAGAGGTGCCAAGGGAAGATTCCGCGCGTGGTGACACGCGCGTATCAGGTGTTGTATGTTGCTTATCGTATGCTTTGGCGGATAAGTGTAGGAAGGATTAAAAATTGATATATATGCATTTTTTTGATGTATTCATGATGTTTTGGATTGTTTTGCTTAGAAAAACACCAAACATAACAAATTAATAACCGAAAACAATGTATTTTAAGCAGAGTGTTTTAAGTAATTACTAGGGTGTTTTATCTGTAATTTAAATTTAATGGCTATAATACATTGGTTTGTGTTTTAAATTTTTGTATATTGTTGTGTTAAGTGTTTTTCAAGCCAAAACAACCCAATACATCATTCCAAAATAAAAAACATGATGCCTACATGTCAATTCTTAATCCTTCCTACACTTCTCACACAAAAAAATATTCCTACAGGAACCTTACCCTATATATATATAATATATATATCTATATATATATATATATATATATATATATGTATATAGTTATAGTGAAAACTCTAGAAACTCTAACTTCTGAGCTTTTTTTATATGAAAATTTTAGGGTATGCAATATACATGATTTTAAGCATTTTGAGCAAAAAAAAATCAAAAAAGCGTCGAGCACTTTTTTCTTAAAAAAATAAATAAGTTTTCGGGTAACACATTGTTAATGCATGTTAATTTCGCTTAACATGTGTTACCCGAAAACTTATTTTAAAAAAAAAAAGTGAACGGCGCTTTTTTGATTTTTTTTTTTTTTTGGCTCAAAATACTTAAAATCATGTATATTACATGCCCTAAAAAGCTCGGGAAGTCAGAGTTTCCAGAGTTTTTTAAATAAGGAGGGTTCCTAACCCTATATATATATAGGAAGGTTCTTGTACGAACTGTTCTTATCCTATAGATATCCCTTAACGTGAGAAATGAAGGAGGGTATTTTTTTGAATTTTTTTCTCATATTGTTAAACGTGCATTTTAGTACTAAAATCTAAAAAAAATTAGTGTATAGTAATAACGTAATTACTATTGTATTACTATAGTGTAAACTACTGCAAGTACTCTAATGATGTAATTACGCTAAAAATGTTTTTATTTTATTTTTTTATATTATTAATCTAGAAAGCATATTTAAGCATATGTGAAAAAAAAAAATCAAAAAAAAATATCTCTCTTCACTTCTCATGCATATTAGGTTAAGACTATTTGTATTTGATATTTACTCTCTCTCTCTATACACACACACACACACATAGGGGAAGATTCAATCCCCCAAGCGTTATCGTTACGCCAAGCGTTATTCGTTTTGAATCTTGAATCTTAACGGCAAGGAATGACATGCCAGCTATCGTCACGCCAAGCGTTATGATCAAGATCGACTACTCAACCGCCGCGAGTAGCTTGTGTCATCGTTAGAGCATTCACAGCCCGTCCACCAAATCTCTTTCATCAAATTACACTAAAAATCACTACCCACCCCTAAATCTTCTATCTCCTAATTAAAATAATAATATTTTGAGTTAATAGCCATTTTCGTCCCTGAGGTTTGGGCCAGTTTGCCACTCCAGTACAAAAGTTTTTTTTTTTGCAATTCCTTCCCTGAGGTTTGGATTTTTTTGCCAAATTCGTCCTTTTCACTAACTCAGTTAAAAAAACTCGTTAAGATCAAGGGTATTTTTGTTTTTTTACTTACAATTTAAAATTTTAATTAAAATCTTACCCCACCCCATCCCTACCCCACCCACCCCACCCCACCCCACCCTATCCCCACCCCACCCCTCTCTCTCTCTCTCTCTCTCTCTCTCTCTCTCTCTCTCTCTCTCTCTCTCACACACACACACACACACACACACACACAGAGTTGATAGTTGAAGCAAACCCTATCAGTATCATTATCAGGTAAGGTAATCCATTTGCTTAACCTAATTCCAATCATCATCACCACTGTATCTCTAATTCCATTTCCTTTCTAGGGTTTGCTATCTAAATCGAGACATGGAAGGTTCCGATGCAAAGAACAACAACAACAACGGATCTCAATCGGTTCGAGTCGCTGTCAACATTCGACCCTTGGTCACTCCCGAGCTTCTCGTCGGCTGCTCCGACTGTATCAGCGTCACTCCTGGTGAACCTCAGGTACCTTCTTTTCAATTCAATTTCCTTAGGGTTTACTATATCACTTTCCTACTAAATCATTCATATTCGCTTTGAAACCATTTAACAAAACACAGTATAAAAACCCCAAAACCATTCTTGTGTTCCTTGTTTGTCTGCCTACCGAACACCCTCTCAGACGAGAGAGAGAGAGAGAGAGACTGGCGGAGAGAGAGACAGACGAGGGGAAGAGAGAGAGAGAGAGAGAGAGGAACCGGAGAAGGGGTTCCGACCACCGTCCTCGGCGGGGTTCCGATCACCGTCCTCTGTTATCTAAACACACACACACACATTCACAGATCTGCTAACAAAAAGAGAGAGAACCAAGAGATCTAAAGAGAGAGAGAGATAGAGAGAGAGACAGACAGATGAAGAGGACGAAGGTTGTGGTGGTGACAGGCGGCGGAGGACCAGGTTCCAAGGGGTTATTGGGATTTATTAATAGAGATAGGGAGAAGGTTGTGGTGTTTACCGGTGATGGCTTACCGGAGAAAGGAAGCCGGCGGCGGCCGGAGGTGGCTGTCTGGTTGAGCTCTCATCTCACACACACATACTGTGTTTTACTCGTGGGTTTTGTGCAGGAGTACAAGGGAAGAAGAGGTTTATAAAGGAGATAAAATATAAAGGGGGTGTTTGGTAACGGGTATAAGTCTGCACAAATGGTGTTTGGTGCTGATTTTAATAGCAGGATAAAATATAAAGGGGGTATTTTTAAACTTTCATCATTAGGCAAATTCAGTCCCTCAAGGTTAACTGAATTTTAAATGCCAAATTCGTCCCTGACTGGTAAAAAGACAACCCTACCCCTGACACTAACGAGATTTTTTAACTGGGTTAGTGAAAAGGACGAATTTGGCAAAAAAAATTCAAACCACAGGTAAGAGATTGAAAAAAAAAAAACTTTTGTACTGGAGTGGCAAACTGGCCCAAACCTCAGGGACGAAAATGGCTATTAACTCTAATATTTTTCATACTTTTATCATTATATTTTCTCTCTCATCACTCACGACCACTTACAAAAATATTAAAATATATATAGGGGTAAACAATAGTTTTTCAAATATAACAATGAATAGTGCTTTCACTAAATACTCTCTCTCCTCCACTCACATCCACCTCATATAATTTGAGGGAACCCCTCACATAATTTAATGGATGGACTGTGAATTCACTTGCATCTTTACATCTAATCACGGTCTCCTAATCCGGCCCAAAATAATAATAATAATAATAATAATAATAATAATAATAATAATAATAATTGGGGTGGTGTTCTCGGTGTGGGTTAGGTTCCCAAGCTAGACCCCCACCAACTCCCTTCAATCTTAGACCATGCGTAGTGGGGGGCTTTATTTATAAAGTCCCCTTCCTGATTGGTCCACGTGGCTGCTGAGTCAGCGTGGAGAGAGAAACTGAAAAAGGGGTGTAGTGGTGGGCTTTATAAATATGTCACAAAACATATGCAAAAGATGTAATTATGAGCCGGTTTTAGTAAGGATCAAAACCACTGATTGTGATTGGTTGATTTTTTTATTTTTTTTAATCTTTTAATTCAAAATAATTAAAATAAAATGAAAATAAATATAAAAAAATACAAATAATAATAAAAACACCCAAGTAAATATTAAAAACACACAACTGATATTAAAAAAAAAATTACAACTAATATTAAAAAAAAAAAGTTACACACTTCCTAAATTCCTAAATTACTTATTAATCCTAAATTACTTATTAATATTCCTAAATTACTTATTAATCCTAATTTTCTCCACTATGGAGAGTAGTTGTCCCATTCCCCGAGGAAGGTGATGCACTCGGGTGAGACGGAACGTGAGCTATCCCGTCCATCAGATCTCGCATCTGAGGGGAAGTAGTAGTACTCACGAGGAGGGGTAGGTCGGCTATAGTAGAGTTCCTCATCCTCAATCTCCCTCAGGGCTTCCAAGTCCCCCTCAGTTGGGGAAGTCCCATGGTAGGGGTGGGGGTAGCCTAGTGTTGGGGGATGGGGATGGGGGTAGTTTGCTGTTGGGGGATGGGGGTGGGGGTGGGGGTAGTCTGGTGGTAGGGGACTGAAGCAGCCCAGGGGGTAGGGGGCGACAACGTTAGTCGCTCCATTTGTTGCTGGGCCAAGACATAATCCATGGCCCAGACCATCTCCTCATCCGTCCAGTCATCATTGGTTTGAGGAGAAGGAATGGTTGGTTGTGCAGCAGCAGCAGGAGGAGGGGGAGGTAACCAATGTTGTGGAGGAGGAGGAGGAGGATAAAGAGGAGGTTGTGCAGCAGTAGGATGAGGAGATGAGGTGAATGGTAGTCTCCGGGGGCGGCCCCGTCCCCGGCCCCGGCGAGAGTACTGTCGGACGTTAGACGGTCCGGCAGCTCCTGGTTGAAAACCGGACATATTATTCATTGAGGAGGAGGATGAGGAATTGGAGGTGTGACTGAAAAATCAAATTTGGTGTTGTATTTATAGAGTTAGCAAATTTTGAAATTCAAACTGTTTGGGGGGAAATTTTGAATTTCAAACGGTTTGGAACAGTAACCGTTTAAAATTCAAAATTTTCAATTATTATTATTATTATTATTATTATTATTATTATTATTATTATTATTATTATTATGTTTATTATTATTATTATTAAAAATAAAAAAAAATTGACTTTGACCTTGCCACATGGCAAGGTTTAATTGGTTGGGCAAATGATCATCAGGCGTTATAAAAATAAAGCCCCAACCCACTTTTAGCATATAGCGCTTCCCTGTAGCGGTGTGGGGGGCGCTATTTTTTAAAAACTTTGAAAAATAAAGCCCCACTACGGGGGTCTTAATATTTGTTTTGAATCTTGAACATTTTTTTTTTTCATCTGAGTTACATCTATCTTTTTTTTAACTGCAAGGAACGACATGTCAACTACCGCGACACCAAACGTTATGATCAAAATCGACTACTAACCGCCGCCAACACGTCTTGTGTCTTGGTTACATCTAATCACGGTCTCCTCCTCCGGCCCAAAATAATAATAATAACAATAAAAGAAATTCAAAAGACCTTACCAATTAATATATATAGAATAAATCGAAGGCAACATGAATGACAGAATCCAAATTACAAACCCTCCCTCCCCTCCTTTGCCAATTGCCATTGCCACCGCCCACATAGGTGACGGCTCTAGCAGGTAAGTGTTTCGATTTTTGTTGATGCTACTTGTACCTATGTTTGCTGATTGTTTCTAGCATGGCGGTTACGTTATATTTGTTTATCATTGTTTCTTGTATCATCACATGAGTCGATTACACTTAGTTTAATCTACACTTAGTTTAATCTTTTCTTTTCTTAAGATCATCATCAACTTCTAACCCGATTACAATTAACTAGTCTTTTCTTAAGGAACAGTTGGAACTTTTTTTTTTAATCATCATCATCATCAAGTTTTAATCTTTTTCATTAAAAAACAATTTTCACAATGTATATATAGATACTGATTTTCAACCAGAGTTCCAACCTTTTCAGACAAAAGATCAAATCTCTTTCCAATTTTCACAATGTATAGATACTGATTTTCATCTTCTCCTTCAACCTTCAAGCTTTCAAAGTTGAAAAAAAAAAAAAAAAAAAAAAAAAAAAAAAAACCTGCACTTAAAGAATTAGAGAGAGAGAGAGAAAGAAGAGACTAAAACATAAAAAATAATAAAATTGTGTGGTGACGGGACCACTACCAGCATGGGTGGTGACGGTGTTACCGTGCTAGTAGTGAGGTACCCGTGACCAATTCTGGTAGCGCCCCGTCCCCCTTATTACAGGCTGCCTAGTTGTGCTGAATTTTATTTGGGAATAAATTCTTCACTTTGTTATTATATATCATGTCTGGTCTGGTGTACTTTTTATTTGTCTTATGTATAAATGACAGTTTTTGGTCTTTCTTTTAAACTCCTAAATCTGATTTTGTAAGGTCTTCTATACCGTTCGTTATATAACTTTCATCTGATTACATACAGTGTATACTTTCTCCATAACAAGTTTAATAATATCAGATGGAGCAAAAGCTCAATGATTTATCAACATAACTTTCACTAATTATGTTTGAAATATTATCAGATGAGATGGAGCAAAAGCCAATTGCTTGTGGTAACCGATTGCCTCCCCTATCTTCAAACTACCCATGGCTCGTTGCTCAGAACCCGGATGGTACCGGAGACCAGACTTTTTACACCATACACAACCAACTGTGTCCTCCTTATCAGTGTCGAATACCCAAGCTACTTGGGAGACGTATTCGAGGCTATTCCCATGGTTGGGTGATTCTCTCCAAAAACAATGTCTGGTCTGTTTGGAACCCAGTGACTTCTAAGCTCATAAGTCTTCCCCCTTTAATATTAAGCAGTTCTGAATCCGTTGGCCAATTTTGTTTGCCGTTTCCTCCTGATGATCCCAATTCACTTCTCCTGCTGCTGATAACCGGCCAACCTGCCTTTGTTTTTTGTCGGCTTCGATTTAAAAGATGGACAAGAATGCCCTACACTAGGCAGCTAAAGGAAGTAGTTGGCGGATATGGTTGTTTCTTAGAATGCCCAACCTTTTACAATGGTAAATTATATGCTTTGTGTTACAATGGTGATCTTGTCATACAAATTGACATTATAGTTAAGGATGGACAAGTATCAATAAGATTATCACCATTTGGGAGTTGCCCTTGTTCTTTGTACAATGGTATTCCATTACTGAAAGGATCTCCTACAGAATTGTTCTATATTATAGTAACTTATAATGAGGTCGCACAAAGAACGCTTGGTAATGTGTCTTTATATAAATGGGTCATGACTAGTATGAAGTGGGAGGAAATGGTAGACATCAAAGATTCAATATTTTTTGTAGATCTTGCTCATGATTACTACTCTGTTTATTACAACCATCCAATTGCATCCAAGTTAGGGGGTGGTTATATACACATTCGTGACCAAATGGGCAAAGTTATGTACTCGTACGATGTGGAAGATAAGACAATTTCCCTGTCTTCTTCTATGGCTTATCCAACAAGCTATTTGTCATTGTGGGAAGCGGATAAAAATAAGGATTCTGAGTTAGCACTTGATTTTGAAAAACAAGAGGATAAGACAGTTGTAAGATCAGTCACAGATGATGAGGTTGAGTTGAACGAGTCACGCCTGCTTAATCTTCCGTTTCATCTTTTGGAAATGATAATGGATCACTGTATTGGCGTTGAATACATGTGCTTTCGTGCAACGTGCAAACAATGTCATCTAGCAGCACCTTTGATACAATGGAACAACAAAACGAGATTGCGCAAATATTCATTAGTTTCTCCATGGCTAATGGTGGTAGATAAGAATCGGGACAGGATCAGTTTTACAGACCCGGTGTTTGGTGACAAATACTTTATGAAGAGATCAGATACATCAATCCGTCGTTACAGAATACGCTGTTCCAGGTTCGGTTGGTTGTTGTTGTGTAGCAAGGTTTCTTCCATATTGGTGTTCTTTAACCCTTTCACAAGTGTTAAACGTGAGCTTCCATATGTGAATGCATCTGATGGTTTTGACAGCTTATGTTTCTCAGCGCCTCCAACTTCCCGTGATTGTATGGTGGTTGGATTTAGAGCAAGAGGTAAGGATGCAAATGCTTACATCCACTCGGAACAAAGATGGCGTGTGATTGGTTTGGATTTTGGTGGTGCCACTCCGCCTCGCCTTTGTTTTCCAACATTCTGCGGCCGAGATGTTTATGCCTTATGTGACAAGGGCGAATTATATGTTTTTAAAAACGTATTCAAATTACAAGATTTCTGTTTTAAGAAAGTTGCAGTTTCGAGAAAACAAGGAGGAGGAGGAGGAGAATGTTTTCTAGTGAAAGGCGAACAACAGTTTTTACTGGTTGTATTAGGCGAATTCGAAGAAGATGTGGAGGTATTGAAGTTAAACTGTCGTAACAAAGAGTGGGAGAAAGTAGAGAGCTTAGGAAGGTACATGATTTACATTGATGGTGCCACATGTGTGTGCATTGAAGCTAAAGCACCAGAGTTGGAGAACAAGATCTTTTTTCCGAGACTGCACTCAAAGAATGGGAAGATAGTGTTTTATTCACTTGAAACAGGCAACTATCACACCTTCAATGGCAAAAACATTCAACAAATTCATGGACTTGGAATCAAACATGTCTACTCCCACTCCTGGATTCAGCCAACTTGGTCCTAGCTGCTTAATTTATTGCATTTTTTTCGTGTGTATAATTATTACAAAAACATGAATCCGAGTATGCTTTCTTCTAAATTTAATTTCCATGTTCCTAACCTTTTTTATGCCCAAAGTAATAGAATTGATAAGGAAAGATATCTGGGTATTTTGTTTTTTTAACAAGTTGCTGTATGCACAATACGCCATAGGACAGGAAGAATAGAAAATTGGGTACTCCACGATACGTCCATGAGTTTTGAATGAGGCTTCCTTTATCTCCTCTCAGTTTGTACCCAGATGAGCAGCATACTCCTTTTCCTGTGTACACTTTGGTATATTTAACCATGTGAAAACCTGTGACCAAACCCCGTCTGCCACAGTGCAATGGACTGGTGTGTGGTCAACCGTTGCTTCCCCGCCTTTCCAATTCCCCGTTTTATATTTATCTTTTGAAGAAACATGTACTTTTATCATAGATAGATAGGTATATATAAATTCTTGGTTTTCATGGAACTTTATTGTTATCTGCTTATTTTGCCTTTAAAATTAGAATAACACTTCCTATATGCATAAAGCAGAATCTGTTTATGGGTGTAAACGAGCAAAGTTATCCGTGATAAATCAATACCAACCGAGCTTAAACCTTAAACAAGCACAAGCCCAAGCCCAAATAGGCTCACAGGCTTAACGAGCCCCATTATTTATTTATATTTGTTTCAACTTTCATTCGTACACACACAACACATGTATGTAAGATAGGTATAATTGTTATGTAGAAAGTATTAGATAATAGAACTATAATAAAAATTATAATTATAAATACACACACACACACACACACACACACACACACACACATATATATATATATATATATATATATATATATATATAGGGGAAAGTTAATTTGAGAACACCTATATTTCGTGCGAACCGTGAGAACGGCATCTAAAACCATTCAAATTCAAAATTTATTTTTACACTTGTCTTTATTACTAAAATACAATCTCAAAAACACAATTTACGCGTAAAAATTCAAACGTATACGAAAATAATTTGTTTTTACACATGTGTAAATTTACTGTTTATACATGTGTAAACTGTTTCATTTACACATGTGTAAAAAGTTAATTTGAAAGTGTTTTTGCAAGAAAAGATGAATTATTTGGAAAGAACATTCATTTATTAATGTTGCATTTTGATTATAATGAGGTTTGTATTAAAAAAATTTGATTTTGATTGATTTTTTTACTTGTTCTCACGGTTCTCACAATATTTAGTGTTCTCAAGATAACCCTCCCCTATATATATATATATATATATATATATATATATATATATATATATATATATATATAAATAATAAACAAGCCAAGCCTAAGCATAGCTTGAAAATCACTCACTAGGCAAGCACGGCTTGCTTCGCTTACACCCCCTAACTCTGCTTAAATAAGTGTTTCTACTTTAAAATAAATCAACTCAAAACGCTTTGAATATAAGACACATAAAAAAGGCCATTGGCAGGCTAGTTGATAACAAGTTTAAGTGATTAACGTTATTTTGTAATGTTGTTTTGCCAAGATAAAAAAGACACAAATATGCAATTTGTTGCTAATATAGACATCAAAATGGTAGTACCATCAACAAGGTTTATCAAATGATAATATCTTCAAAAGTGTAAGCTAATTACGCAAGTATATTATCTACCAGAATTTACAAGTTTGACTTTGCTTATGGGACTCAAAAGTTTAAGCCGACTATGGAAGTTTCTTAGAAGTTAGAACAGCAGAATATACGAATTACCATTCATTTTATTTACTAAATCTGAAACTGTAAACTTTTGATGATCAGCAGCACCTGAGGCAAAGACATTACCACCAAAAACATGGCATCAGATACATATGGAAAAAAACTATGACATACATAAAGAAAAATCAGTGTGGACAAATTTTGAATATAGGAACTGGTTATTAAGAATTTTGTTGACTTTGCTGCACATAATGATTAGAAGCATAACAGTAGTGTTTTCCTTATAAAGCTGGCAGATTTTGATGGAAATCAATCACAATCTATTTACTCTAAGGAAGCCTTCTTAAGAGTTCGGAAGTGGACCAAGAAAGTGAATAATTTTCAAAAAGGGTCACATTTTTAACCTTGTTGACTTTAGGTTGAATTGGAGTTTGATCATCACTTGTAATTGAGGCGTTTTCCCTTCGCCTCACAAAGCCTTGAGGCGGAATAAAAAAATAAATTTAAAAACTATATATCTTACAAAAAATAAAATAAATGACTAAGAAAAATATAAAACATCAAAAAGCACACATCAAAAACAAAAACTATCGACCCAAAAAGTCTAAACATAAAAAAACACCCTAAACCCCCTGAGGCGCACTTAAGGCACAAATCTTTTTAACCCCTCAACCCTTAGCGGCGTATGTATAAACTGATCCCCATGAGGCGATCCGCAAACTCGTTTTCTTACCGCCTTGTTTCTAGGCGAACGCCTCAAACCTTTTTAAACTATGCAGTGGGTAAGAACAAGACCTACAAAATTTATATAAGCTTCACTAAAATATACCTCTAAGCATCAGGTTTTTTGACAGCTGTGAGAATTGCTTGGGAGATCACTAGATCCTTACTGTCTGGGCTGGTGGAAAACTCTGCAGACTTAAAGCCCAAAACCTCATGAATGATGTAGCTCTTCATCCACTCAGAACATGGCTGAGTCAGCAAGTGTTGCACTAGCTCGGTTATGCGTTCCTATCACATAGTTATATACAATTTGCAATGCGTATCAGAAGTAAATTTTAGAAATAAGTCATTAACATTGATCACCATTCACTTGAAACTGAAACACATAGGGCTGTACATGAGCCGAGTCGAGCCGAGCTAAGCTCGAGCTTAAACGAGCCAGCTCGGCTCGGCTCATTTTTCTGGTCGAGCTGAAAAGCCAAGCTCAAGCTCGGCTCGTAAATGTTCGAGCCAAGCTCGAGCTAGCTCATTATTTTTTTATTATATTTTTTTACAAAAAAAAATATAAAAAAAATAAATAAAATAAAATTACAAATATACATGTATATTTTTTTAATTTTCTAATATTTTAAAGAATGCAAGGCATACTAAAAGTATATATTATATGTATAATTTGTGTTTTTTTCTATTAATTTTCATATTTTATTGATTAATTAAACTTAACATGTTAACACTTTAATCTCCCTTCACACATTTTTTAATTTAAATATTTAAAAATAAAACTAATACATATAAATAAAATAATTCGAGCCAGCTCGCAAGCTCGTTTACAATCGAGCCGAGCTGGCTCGCTTTTTTCGAGCGAGCCACGAGTTGCGAGCTTTTTGTACACCCTTAGAAACACATTTATATTGTTTTGCAAATGCATTTAACACTTAACAGTCAGAATCAAATCATTACTAACCTTACAATTATGTGGTTTCAGAGGTTGTAACTTTATTTTACAATAGCTACACTCAGTGACTCCCTTATTAGCCTGTTCAATCTCCTTCACCTTTCGAAGCTGTATAATACGAATGTATGTTAAAGGTGATTGACAACATTCAGTTTTCTACTGTTGATTTAGAATACTAACGTTGAACTAACTGATATATAACTAAATTGAAATGCAAACACTACAGTGATATGATTACACATTTTTACTTACAATTAGATGTATAACACAATAACTTCAATGATCTAACATTAACTAAACAAGAAGAAAACTGATTACCAGACATGTTTCTTCATGAGTGGTGAGAGATTCAACTGATTTGAAATCAGTAGAACAGTATCTGCACAACGAGTTGATTTGAAAACTTGAACTCATATCGAAACCCTAGTTTTGTGGGAGAGAAGCGGGAAATTAATAATATGAATGACTAACCGTTATTTATAGTTGAAACTGAAAGTGATAACCATTGTGTCTCTTTCTAGCGCGCGCCCAATTTCAGCTTCCAATGCTTTTAATTTTACAACTGGTAATCGCACCGTGCGCGTTGCGGCACGGATAAATTATAAACACTAGTACAAACGTTATATGATGCGTTAATAATATGAAAGTATGGTTATTGACGTATTCGATTTAACTACGGTTGGATGAAAACCTAAATTAATCGAATTTAGACTGTACAGTCACAACGTATCTATATGTATATCTGACCCAACTCATACATAGGAAGTGTATAAAAAAGCACAAACTGTGTATGAAAGAGAAACATACATGTATAATCAAAAGACAGTCACATCAAGGGTTGAAATTTTACATATAGGCTATAGCACGTTGCAACAGGGTCAAAACGTAGATTAACTATAATATATACATCGAATGAAAACGTATTATATTTGACCAACCTCGACACATAAACCTACTCGTATCCATAACGGCACGTACATGAAAACATGAGCGTTAAAAATAGAGGGTTAAAAACACAAACTTTCATAGTTAAGGGGTGATGACGTAATGGAAAGTTTGAAACATAAGGTGTGTAAAGTGAATTAATAGTGCAAGGACCAAAATGTAATTTATGAAAGTAGAGGTGTTAGAAGCGTAAAAGCCACCGGCAGTTCTAAATAGGATATAAATAATTTTAAGACGTGAGGCCCGGTATCCGGATGTCTTGCTCTACGAGATGTTGTCAATTAGAGACTTAAGAGTTTTGTTTGTGGTTAAATGTGATGCGCGAGCCAGGGTATACCACAGAGAACCTTCAGAAAGTGAGTTTCCACTAGAAATAGTAGCAGCAGGTCAAGTCACTAGGTCTTTCTACGGAGCCTTAACCTTATACATTAAATACTTGTTCCTTATATCTTATGCATTATAGCATTGTGCATAGGTGTAAAATGACATAAGTATTCGACGTTACATAATTGGACTAAAATGGTTAGAGAATTTTGACTTTGGACTCTAAGGGGGAGACGAGGCACTACACTTGAATTTGTTCAACTTCACTGATTTACACAAATCTTGCACTTTCACGTCACTTTACTAAAACACAATTTTGTAAACAACACTACCCTGAACTACCCTAAAAAAAATTCCCACAAGAGGTTGAGAATTTTAATACCCAAACCCACTACCCCTGCAGCGGTGTTCCAGTGGGGGTAGTGAGGTACCGGCTTCATTTGTTGGTTACCCCCCCCCCCCAAAAATATATATATATATATATATATATATATATATATATATTGAAACCGCTATAGGGACAGAATTTTAATAAAATTCGTGTTTTTACATCATAATTTTTAAAATATAAAACAAGATCAATAATAAAAAAGAGTAATGTATCTAAATAAAAATACATGCATAGTTGCCCTTTTTATAAACGTACTTCATTCCTTTTTATGTAGCATTTTCTTACAGTGTATTAAATGTCGAGCTATGCTTAACGATGCGGGTAGTGATGTTTGTGTGTATAGGTGAGAGAGAAGTGGGTCGTCTTGTCACCCACTCCACCCACCCTAATAAAAAACCAGATGACCAATTGAAGTTTTTTTTGGCCGGCAAACAACACTTTATTATATAACAATCCCAAATATGTTTTACAATCTCATACAGCAAGGTGCTATAGAGAGCCCAAAAATAACAACCCAACCCTCCCAATTACAACCCATATCATACCCAGACATAACATGAACTTTAACATATTCTAGAACTCAAACTTTTTCCAGCTATCCCAATCAATCTGTGCAAGATTCCCACGGCTACGCACCCATGTATACGAAAGCGATTTGATGTCACCAAGTATGTTTTCCAGCGATACTCTTTTCCCGTTGAATATCTTTTCGTTTCTGCACTTCCATACGACCCAGCAAGCAGTTAGGATAATTTCTTGTACCGTCTTTTTCTTGACTCGATCCAAATCATTAATCTTGTGAACATTAAGGAGGTCCCGAACAGTGAAGGCAAATATAGGAGGAATTTTACACCATTCACTAATTTTGTTCCAAATGTTGCACGCCACAAAGCAAGAGGTGAATAAATGAGTTGCTGATTCGGTAGTCTCCTCGCATAATCCGCATGAGTCCTCGCCATTAAGAATATTTCTTCGCTTCAGCCCATCCCTCGTAGCAAGCCGATCTTGTTCCGCCCTCCATAACATGATATTAACCTTCTTAGGAACCCACTTAGAACCCTTGAAAGGATAGTACGGCACCGCATAACTATTCATCAGCTTTTTGCACGAAGCCACTGAGAATTTTCCATCCACTTCCAGCATCCACTGATCATTTGCGAAGTTCAGCCCGGCATTCAGCAAAGTGTTTTCCAGTTCTTGCAGTTGGTTCAGCTCCGCATCAGAGTTGATTGTTCTTCTCCAATTCCAGCGCCCAACCCATGACCCACCCTCCCTCTGCAGCCTGTCAGCGACCAAGACTTCTTTGGTTGCTTCCAACGCGAACAATTCAGGAAAACAATTCTTCAACGGTTCATTCCTAACCCAACAATCCACCCAAAACCGAATTGAAGTACCATTACCCAACCCCCCTTTTATTAACCCAGAGATGCTTGAATTGAACATGTTAAAGTCCTTATCAACCTTGATTATTGAATTCCATACCCCACTAATCGAGCTTTTGATTGGTAGATACGACCAAGACCTCGGAGATGTGTGTATTGCTTTAATTACTTTCCTCCACAACCGCGTGTCTTCCACCTTGTACCGCCACCACCATTTGGTCAATAGACTAATATTCATGTGCTCCAAAGAACCCAACCCCAACCCCCCTTTATTAGTTGGCCCAATCACCCTATCCCAACAAATCCACGCCGTTTTGCGTAGGGGTGTAAATGACACGTAGCGGCTCGGGATCGACTCGGGATCGGCTCGGTAAAAAGCTCGAACGAGCCGAGCCTTAACGAGCCCGAGCCCAAGCCTGAAATATGGCTCGTTTAGTTATCGAGCCCGAGCTCGAGCCCTAGATACAAAGCTCGATTGGGCTCGCGAGCCTAATCGAGCCTTAACGAGCTAGAGCCCGAACCCGAGCCCGAGCCTAAGTTACAGCCGAGCCTAAGTTATAGCCTTAACGATTGGGTTCGCGAGCCTAAGTTATAGCCGAGCTTTTCCGAGCTTTTGAGCTCGTTTGAGATTCTCAAATCACCTCGAGCCGAGCTCGAGCTTTGGATTTTGCTAGCGAGCCGAGCTTGAGCTCAAGATTATAGGCTCGAACCGAGCCGAGCTCGAGCTCGAGCTTCACAAAACCTAAACGAGTCCGAGCCGAGCCCAGTCAGGCTCGGGCTCGGCTCGGCTCGTTTACACCCCTAGTTTTGCGTCTCTCGTCATCACCACCCCAAAAGAATTGCCTCTGCAATTTTTCCAGCTGCTGTAATACACATTTAGGGGCCCTGAAGATAGAGAAAAAAAAAATAATGGCAAGCTGTCAAGGACAGCCTTAATTAGAACAACCCTGCCGCCCATAGAAAGCGTTTTTGCTTTCCATTTGGACAGCCTCGCCTTACACACCCCTATCACTGCATCCCAATGTCTCTGTTGATTCATAGCAAATTGAAGTCAAATGTAGCGCTAGCCCACTTGTTAAAGGCGTATGCCTCCTCTTAAAGGAGAGGTCAAAGGTTCAATCCTTGACAACAATGTATTTTAGTATTATTAGTGTATAGTATATGAGACATAACATTCGCCATTAAAAAAAAATAGCAAATTGCAATAGAGCCGTTAGATATAAACACACATGCATACTCTCTATTGCTACAGAAGTCCCTGCCAAAGACTAAAAGGTTAACAGGCATTTAACATGAAAGCATATCAAAATAAAGTTGTTAAAGATACTACTGCAAAAAACAAGAGCCACTATGAATACAATATTTCTGAGCTAGTAATAAGGGTTAAACAATGTCAACATCCAGCATCTCGTCTTCATCAACATCATCACCATCATCGTTAACTGCATCCAGAATCTCATTTTCACCCTTGTACTGCAAGCAAATTTAAAAAACCAAATCATACATCTCACGTGTCAAAATATTGATGAAATCAGTGTTGTAGAACTCGCTAGGCGTTAGTCGGTCGGTGGGGTACCGACTAGGGATTAATCGGGATTAATCATGATTAATCGGGATTAATCAGATTGGATTTTTATATATATTTTTCCAAATCTATGCATATATAATGCTAATTTTATGCCTTATATGTATAAATTTAGAAGTTTAGGGGCCAAATATAAACTAGAGAATATAGAAGGGGGGTTAAATATTAAAATACCTAAACTTAAATAACCCAAATCGCCTTCATCGTTCACCATATCCCATTTTTCCTCGCTGTTCCTTCTTTCATCGTAAGGAACCATCACACGCAACTAGGGTTCATGGAGTTTCATCGATTTTGCTTCTAAAACATGGATTATGATTCAATTTTGAGTTAAGAACTTGTTTTATTTAATCGATTTGCTCCAGTTTTGAACCGTTCGAATTCATTTTTAACCTAATTTTGAGTTTTTTAGGTTTGACTAAGACCAATTTGGTCCGATTAATCGGTGATTAATCGCGCACTGATTAATTGAGTGATTAGCCCAAAATTAATCAATAAAGTGAGGACTAGCGATTAATCAACGATTAGTCGGTGATTAATTGGGATTTTTACAACCTTGGATGAAATGGTGTCAAATTCGAGAATTCTACTTGAAACATCTTACACAAAGTAGAAAGTCTTCAAATTATATATATATGAAAGTGGGGAGATCTTGATTTAGATATCAGTAATATTTTAAGACTCGGAAATTTACCAAAATGGAAGTAGTTTACTTTCAAGGAACACTAAAATATGATATTGCTGCTATATAGAGACAATATTACTTCATACTCCTCTGCTGTCTATTAAATTTCTTTAATTTAACCTTAAACTCATATATAGTACTTTTAACATAAGCATTGACATGAGTAGCGTTTATATCGAAGGAACAGCGAATGACCATTTAAGAAAGCATTTAGCTTTCTATGTGTATATAAAAAAAGTTGGTTTTAAAAGTATAAAAGAATAAATGAGAACTATGACTAATAAAGACAGTTTCGATAGTTCCACCAAAATGGGAACTGTCTCCAAACCAAGATGCCTCACTAATTGCAGGTTCGGTTTTATGGAAAATTCTCAACTCGTAAAGTCGTAATTCTTAAAAAGTTGACCAGAAGTAGGGATTCTAAGTAAAATTATGTGGTTAACCCTAGTCATCACATAGAAAGTCTTCAAGACTTCAACTCAAAATCATAATCCTACCGAACTTGACTAATAACCAAACACTCCCAAGTTGAGAAATAACAACAGTATAAAAAAATCTCTACCAAATTGATTGATAAAATAAACTAACCTGTAAGTAAGCATTGGGGGCAATCGGAAGAGGAGGTGGAGGGGGCAAAACTGTACTGTTGTGTGTAGTAGAGCCTCCCTCAACTCGAGTAGAGGTTTCTTGTGCTTCAAGTTTTTCATTCAATTCATCCACTTCAACAACTTCATCCACCGCATTTGCAGCCATTCTAATTGACTTCAGATCCTTATACTGCCCATACAAAGTATTTCAGCATAAGAAAAATAACATCTAGCAGCTGGTTCATAATCTTAATATTAGAAAATCATTCCAATCTATTTTAGAGACAATGTCAGTGACTAGTGAGTGAACTAGGCCCCAGTAAAGGAAACAGAAATAAAGTGTTGTCATTTACTTGTGGCTGTTGAAAACACTAAGGCCTAACAGTGATCAAGTGTTGTCTGCAATTACTCTTTTTTTCAAATGTAGAGAACACTATACACATGTGGTGAAAATGTGAAGCTAGGATTAGCGTGTAATTTAGTTGCTTTTATTTACTACACTGTAAGAAAATGCTACATAGTAAGGAAGAAAGTATGATTATAAAAAAGGCACCCTGTTTCCCGAAGCAGAGCTGCTAAAATTGCTATTTCTTCTTATCAGCTTGCGCTTGCCATCGCTGCCCAAAGGCCTAGTGCTGCTTGTTCCATTATTCTCTGTCCTCAATTCACCAGTGTTTTTTGCTTCAGCAAGGTGTGGGTCCCATCTAGAATGCCTTTCAGATCTCATATTTCCAAAACTTGTCCGTTCTCCTGCAGCAGAACCTGATGATGCACCAACAAGATATCAATATAGCAAATCTAAAAAAACGTGCTTTCATACTTCTATGAAATAGCTACTAATGTCCTTACTCCTTAATCCCAAACATCATATAGAATTCTTAAAGAAATAGAGCAATAAATCAGGGTAGCTTCAGCAAACGATATGCAAAGATACCTTGTTTTGATCTTTCATCAGCTTCTACCATGTGGGACCTCATCCTTTTCTTGCTTGGAGAAGCATTATACTGATCCTTCCGTGGGACCATTAAATGATTACCAGTTGTCTCATTCTTCCTTGGTGAACCCTTGTTAATTCGGGGGCTCATTAAGAGATTGCCCATAGTTTCTTCATCACTTAATATACTATTGTTGATATCATCATCATTAGCAGCAGCTCTAGCATCTGAACCAAGTTGATCCCCAAGCCTCTGAAGACGAGCTTGCGACCTACATAATGTAAAATGTGTCTGGAGAGTTACAGATGGAAATCAAATGGTATAAAATAGAATAACTCCAACTAATGTGCAAGTTGACAATAAAGCAACAGATCTTTGCCTCTTAAGTTCCTCTTGTATCCTTGTATGGCGATTATTAGCCTTGACAAACTTCCTAATTTTGGAAGAAATTCTGGCAGAAACAAGAAAAATTATAAGACTAAAAGCACATAAAGAGGGTGTAAATATAAAACTTGAAAGTACAAAAGAAAACTATCATAATGGATGTTACCCATTGAATACCTTTTGCATTCTTCTTTCTCAGTGGATAATTGCATCTCAAGCTCTTCAATTTTGGAACTTAAACTTTCTGCTTCTTGAGCACTTTCTTCCAAATAGACCTATGAATCATTGCATTGATTACAATAATGCTCGAGAAAATGTAAAAACGGAAATAAATAATGATATAAAGGCCCAGGAAAACCAATATTTTGTGTGTGATTTAAAATAGTTTCAATGAAATGACAAATTATCAAATTCTCATGCAGTCTGGATGTGTCTCCAATATACAAAAGAAAAGAAATTAAATCAGCATTACAGAAATGCACAAGAAATTGGTCACACGCACCTGTAGTTGCTGCTTGTTATCTTCTAGCATGTCAATTTCGGATTGCGCTTGCTTCAACTGCACCATGGATTTAGAAGAAAATACAGATAGGTAAGCAGCAAGAACATTACCTTCATACTCAACCAAGATAATTAGCAATAACGATGTACAATATAAAAAATCTAACCTGCTCATCATGTATATCATCAAACTCTGGAGATAAGGGTTTTCTATCTCTGACTTTCCGCTCAACTCCATCCGCTAATCTCAAGCTTCCAGAGTAATCATTTTCACCATCAAAGTGCTGTCTTTTTCTATGACCCCAATCACTATAAGACAAGTACAAAATACATAGATGAATAACAAAAGTGATTGCTGAAATCTCAGACAGAAATTCAGTAAGCATCTTTCTTAAAATATAATCACTACCAAATTATATGTTCTTGTTGACTATATGCAAATTAAAAGAAAAAAAGGGCAAACTGAACGGACAACTGACTTCAGAAACACACCTCCTTTTCCCATATCTTGGAGATGGGAGTGGATCTCTTGCATCTCTTTCAAGAGAGTTTCTCCGAGGTGGGGACCATTGCCTTCCTATCTTATCTCTTAAATCAGCAGCATGGTTGTCCCGCCTCGCTGCAAAATGTGAAAATACTATCTTCAGTAAATTGAAAACCAGCATCCCCTTGTTTTAAATTCAAAGTAACCATATGGGCCATAGTCAGTATTCAACAACAAAGATACGCCTTACCATTAGATGGATCCACATCTTAACAAAATGACGAAAAGTTAGGGTGCCTTCTTTCGAGTGCCAAAGAGAGCCACAGATGATAGAAACTACAGCCCTCATATAAATATGGGAAATACTGAGAAAACGTTTGCATGTCATGGTATGTATAAAATTGTAGATATTTCTCTTCTTGAAGAATATAACTAAAGAATGGTGTTCTGAAGTCATAGCATAAACATATAAGCCGATCTCTCATGGTAATAGATATATAATTTGGTTGTTCTGTATTCCATTCAATAGATTCTGTGGCAGTGTCATATTCAAGGAGTCAAAAGTAATAAAGTTGCACAGACCCCATCAGCACACAAGTGAAACACAACAGAAAAGTGTGAATGTTTGAAAATATGCATCTCGTGAAGTCTAAGTGCAAATGATGATGAAACTTCCAAGAATAACACCACAACCAGCAATAATATGAAGTATCATGTTCAAGGAGTCAAAAGTAATAAAGGTTGCACAGATTCCATCAGCACACAAGTGAAACACAACAGAAAAGTGTGCACATTTGAAATATCCATCTGGTGAAGTCTAAGTGCAAATGATGATGAAACTCCTGAGAATAATACCACGACCAGCAATCAGACAAACCAACTAGTATAATTCCTTCTGACAAAGACATACTTGGCCGATAGAATGATGTCTTTAAAAATTGATAATGAGCAGCGCAACTGCTGATACGATTATGTATCTCAAGAACTTGATGACATAAGAAATTGGCTGTCATGAATAAACCCATAAAAGCATTATGGGCACTGTGTAGCACTGTAGCAACCTGTTTGACTTAAGTAAAACTTAGGAGTTGAGACAGATTCACACTGTAACATAAAAAGCTGAAACAGTACCATAGAAGTCCTAGAGCGTAAGACGGATATAACAAACCACTCAGAAAACCACAATGCAGATATGAGCGCACTTGAGTAGGTTAGATATTGAATCACATTTTCAAATACAGATAGTTAGATACGAAATTGATTTAAATAATATTTATGTAAAAGTTTCAAGAAATGATAACATAGAACATTCAACCAAACCAACCAAACAAATTCATCATCGGTATACGATGCTTGAGCAGGCAACCCATCCTATCAAACTTCCATAACGTGGCACTAGCCTTTTGATCAACACAAAACAAATATTTTATACGTTCACTGTGGTAATGATATGGGATACGACAAAAAAACGGTTCATGTTGACTAATCACTTAAGCAAAAGTTGGAAACCATAGGATTGTATGATTGTATCTAACTGGAGAGATGGTTGTTATCCTTGATGAACGTGAACCTTGGGCCTATGCAAGTCTTACCAAGTATTACTAACTTCAACCAAACATACTTCAACAACAGAGTACTAATAAATCTGGAAGATAAATGTATGATGAAATTATATACACTTAAACAAGTGAGTGTCTCCTTTTACACAAGATAATGACTGACAACATAAGGTTACATCATAGATGATAGATCATAGTCCTACTCCACTAATCCTTGGAGAAAAAGTGTTGTCTAAGCTCTACAGAAACAAATCACTCAGTGTCATTACCCGTGCACGTAAACAAAACCAAAGAAACATAAAGGTAACTGATATTCCCATGAATATACCTTCACCCTATTTGAAAATTCAAATTCCTAATCCAATGATCAAATCATTGCAGTCAACAAATGTAACACTTTGTAAACACTTTTATTTGTTTATAATATTAGTAATACAGGGTAAACCTAAATATAGAGCTAGGCAGTTAATGCGGTCTAAAATCAAATATCGATCAAGGGCCGTTATTTGAGATATATAGGTTATCACGGTGGGATATCAGTAATTTTAATATCATGAAGAATCTACATATGTATATATAACGTAAAATATATATAATATTAATAGTAATATCAAAAGTCAAAACTCAAAACTCCAAAAGTGTTTTTTGTCAAAAGTGTTTATTGACTTATGACTTTATGAAAATGAGTTTTTAAAAAAAGTGTTTGAATTAGCTCTTGTGATGGGAAAAGCCAATAAGTCACTAAGTTGTTTTTAAAAAGTGTTTGGCTTAGCTTATTGTGAAGATTGGTTGTACGGGTGAATAGATTTGTAATTTATATTCCAAAAGCCAAAACAAAAAGCCATGATTTGTGACTTCTGAAAACAGCTTTTCAACTCATATCAAAAAGCCAAATAGCTTGTTGATTTATTGAAGAAGCCAATAAGTCAATAAGTTGTTTTTCAACCCAATCCCAAACACCCTCTGACATCAACCAAGGCATCCAAAATACCGGCCAAATATCAGCCAATATCGCCGATAATATCGGAACCAATATTTGACACCTATATTTTGTAGAGGGCCAATAACCGATATCAACCGTTACTTATATATAGAGAGAGGGACACTCACACTAGCACCAACTTATGTTCTATGTAGTCACAGATACAAAACCCTAACCTAAACTATACGCATAAAATTCTAAAAATATATACTAACCCTAACTGAAACAAAATTCGTGCTAATAACACCAACAATATACAGAACATCTTATATAATGACATAAATTAAAACGCAAACAAAACAAAATTAAAAAAAATAAAGTGAACAATATATATTCTATATTTGTATACCATTAAATGAGGAGGAAGGATTATTATTATATCGACGGAGCTCAGCATCGCCGTGTGCAAAAGAACAGGTCTGACGATGACAACGGCCTTTTCTATAGAGAACGCATATCCTTGTTTTGAACATACTCCGTCCCACCATTTTATCGATTCGATTGTAGAAATAGATTGATACAGATGAAGATGATGAAGAGAGTTACGATTAATCACTATACGACGCTCGTTGAAGATGTGAATAACGTGAACCAAGAAGAAGAAGAAGAAGATGAGCTGCACCGAATGAAAAGTTGACCTTTCGATGTGGTGCTCATCAGTCGGACCCTAGAAAGTAAAAAATATCAAACGAATCGACCATGGATCAGTCGGGTATATATTTTTTTTTGCTTTACCATCCAATCGAATCGACTTTGTGTTTTGGATACGCGAGCAGCCACAACCGCCCCACGCTAACCTGATCTGAATAAGGTAACGCGAGTAGGCTCATGCAAACTCACGAGCCACGGCACGCAGAAAGAAATTTGTGTTGGATTTGTAGGATGTGGTCGCGCCAGTGCTCACCCCAGCCACAATAGTCTGGCGTGACCGGGTTACTTGAAAGTCACGTCGGTTGCTCACCGTGAGCCACAACGTACAGCCTTAGATTACACGGTGCAATATTGAGCGCCATTTAGGGGCGCTATTCTTCGTCCGTGAGCAAGATGACGAGGGCCAATGGAATGTTTGGTGGAATTTAATTTAATATATAGTTAAAACTAGGTTAGAACCCGTGTACTACACGGGTTGAACAAAAAAGCGATAAGAAAAATGAAAAAAGTAACAAACGATAATGATTGAGATTTACATATTCGTCCACGTACAATAATCCACTATAAAAAGTCGCAACGATATTTCATAAAGGAATGATAGATGTGACTGAATTCTATGAAGCCGGTGGTAATACAAAGCTCGATCCTCTCGACCTTATCTTCTCAATGTGATCCTCCTAGCTTGTGCGTGTGTATAAAAGAACTAAAGATATATGCCCAAGATGAGTCTTAAATCAACCTGGTCTCATATCGTCTGAATCCGAGCATGCTAAAGCAACCAAGATGACTTTGTTAGTATGTAGGAATAAGTTGTAAGATAGACCACAATAACGTGCAACGATAGCTGCCACTGATTTGAACATGTATTAGAGTTGCATCCAGGTTATAGAGTACTTGCCTTTCTTGTGCAAATAATAATAAAGTGCATTTATTTGGTGTACTACATGGGTTGATCATTGATGACCTTAGCATTTGGACCTCAGAAAACTACATAAGTAAAATGGATGATGCAAAAAATGATGAACAATATGAAATAAGATTGACATATATATATATATAAATTGCAAAAGATACACAGAAGTTGAACCTCCAGTTTTCTTTAGGCTTGCAACCAAAAGCAATGTATCCCACAAGATCTTCTCTTGTAAGTGGCTCTACAGAAATTGATGCATTATCCATGGGAGGACTTGCAACAACATTTACATTGGTGCCCATTCTGAATTTTACACCAATGACGTCTAAATGCATACCTTTGGGAAAACTTGTAGAGATGCAACGTTTGTATTATGTCTAAATGCACTAATGTTGTATGATCCATTAAAAAGTGAAGCTTATCCAAATTTAGATTGTTAAATCTCAGTACAAATGGCACGTGACACAATGCAGACTCACCTGACACATTGATACAATTTTGTTATGCAAATAAGCCATAAATTAGTGCTAGTAAATAATACAAGCGACACAACAAATCAAAATAGTAACCTTCAAAAATGTTAACTCATCTTACTCGTTTTTCATACAATTTTTTGATCTCCATATGCTATATACTAAGCAAATATCCGTAGGCAAAATTTCCAGCCATGGAGCTTTGAGTCCTGTTTTTTACAATAACTAACCATTCCATTGTATTTAATTCTGTAGCCAACTATAACAACCAACCCTTATTAATTTCAGTACTGCAATTTAGTGTTACTAATAATGAGTCAGTTATAACCTTCAAAAATGTTAACTTGACTCATTTTCATACAACTTTTTGAACTCCATATGCTACATATTAAGCAAATATTTGTATGAAAAATTTCCAACCATGGAGCTTTTAAACCATTCCTATGTATTGTAATTCTTAGGTTAATTATAAAAACCAACCATTATTAATTTAACGACTACAATAAATTTTACAAATAATGATTGGTTTGCCCCTAATTTTTCTAGAGGTATTGGATCTAAATAATCTAAAGTTTGGCCCATTGGCCAATAATAATCCAAACTTTAACGTTGGACCAATTTAATCTCAACCGGACATGTGGGTGTCAAAAATGAACCTCCACATGTCAAAAATAATCCGAAATTTAACGTGGCGGTTCATTTTTGACACCCACATGTCCAGTTGAGATTATCCTGGTCCAACGTTAAAGTTCGGATTATTATTGGCCAATGGCCAAACTTTGGATTATTTAAATCCAATACTCCTAGAAAAATTAGGGGCAAACCAATGCATAAAGATTTTCCAAATTCCCCCGGCACCCAATACGGTTTACCAACAACCCATATTAAAATAAAAAAACTTATATCATATAACTTTTGTAAGAAAGCAAATTCTTAAATCAAACAATATTTACAAATGACTAACATAACAGCCAAAATAAAAACAAACAAAATTAATGACTATATATTATGATAATGAACACAAATATCAAGTATATGAGATAAATTAAGCCATAAACAGACACAAATAGGGTTTAGAATTACTATTGATGGAGTAATTGTATTCTGGAGATGTGAAGAGAAGCAATCAGACTAAAGAATCAAAAATACCAATCACAAACAGAAACTTACTTGAAGATAAGCAATAAAAGCCTTGATTGTGGAAATAGTGAGAATAAGCTTCGAAAAAACCCTAATTGATGAACAAAGAAATGATTAAGATAAAGATGTAATCTATTTGTGACTAAGTTATGGACATTTATTTCACCTTAATCAGTTCAGCTTATTCAACAGGGAACCTTCTTTACCTTTTTCATATATAATTCTATTATATATAAAAAATTAGGAACAAAATTTAGCAAATATATAATGTATCTGACAAAGCATACCCTACTAACGATTAAGCTTCAAACCCTCCATTTGATATAGGATGATTAATTAGGAAATGTTAAGCGTACAATGCTTGAATAAAAATCCGTAATCTCCCAAACATAAATCATGAAGATGAATTTTGAGAACTCAAATAATGAAAAATACAAACACAGAACGTATACAAACCTTGATTGCAGCCACAATGAGCAGAGAATAGGCAAAATCATAACCAATCAACAGTTCACTGGCTTCAAAAGTACTATTACAAAAGACACTCTCATCTTTCCAAACTTTCATCGCTTTTGGGTATTCTTTACTTAGCATCCTCATCAGATCTTTTATCTTGAAATTGAGAGGATAAAGGGTATAAAGAATGCACTTTTTAATCATAAAAGAAATTAAAGAGAAAGAAAGATGTTGGTAATCAGGAGAGTCGACAGGAAAAGAAAGAGGAGGGATTGAAGCCTTACTCTTAACCACAAACGATGATTGAGATTGTGGAGGGAGGATAAGGTTTTTCTGTTAGCATTTGTGAGGAGAATTAGGAAAAGAGGAAAAGAAGAGTGTAAGGGAAGTAGGCGGGAAAAGAGAATGAGAAGGCCTGAGAGCAGGACAAGTGTCCCTCAAGTACTTTTATTTATATATTATAGTAGATGATTTGACCGTTTTAAACTGTTATAATTTAAAAATAATAATAATAATAATAATTCTCTTTATATATCCACCCACTTCATTTTTTAAACCAAATCACTCCACATACATTCATATTATCATTCTTTTTTATAAAATCTTCACATGGCAAACTAGGGCCGGCAATTTTGTATACGAACACGATTACCTGACAGGCTGACACGAACCTGAACGATCTTAACAGGTACAGGTATGGCCTTAACAGGTTTAGTGTCCTAAACAGGTAGACACGAATTTACCTATTAATTTTCATGTCTTAACAGGTAACATACATGTTTACCTGCATGTACCTGTTAATACCTGTTTAGAATTTATTTAAAATTAATAATATATTTAAAAAGCTTTACCCAAAACCTTTAACCCTAAATCTCTTCTCACTCCAAAAAGGGATTAGTATAATGTTCGCAAACATGTATTAACAGGTACGCGGACAGGTATTAACATGTACGTAAACAGGTATTTACAGGTACGCAAACAAGTATTATATAGGTCTTTGGTGAACTTTTGGAAATTTTCTCTCACTAAATAGGTTCGTAAATATGCGATTAGTATAATGTTCGCAAACAGGTATTAACAGGTACTTTTCGTGTATACCTGTAATAGACACGAAAAATTTTCGTGTCGTGTACAGGTAGTCAGGTTTCATGTATCGTGTCTTAACAGGTTCGTGTCTTAACAAGTTAGGTATACACGATTTGCCAGCCCTATGGCAAACCCAAACCCAATCCCGCCCCTACAAAACCTAAACCCACTCCGACATTGGACTGTTGAGAAAGAAATTGTCTTGACCAACAGTTATATTACCACATTTTCAGGAAACTGGACATGACGATTTGGCACAGTTTTGGAACACAGTTGTGACTAGATTCAGTCAACAAATGGGTGACAACCATCGTACCAAGGATGCCTTAACAGGAAAATTTATCGCTATGTGAACAAAGTGCGTTGAACTGCAATGCGGGTTTAAACGAGGACAAGACGATTAAGGAGGCCCGTAATGGGTATCGTATCCTGCAAAATGATAACTATCCAAACGTTGCGGTTTGGAGAGTTATGAGACTCCGCTTTGAACAATAGTCAGAACTTTAATATTTATTTGTGGTGTTTAATATTTTAATGTTATGTTTTTGTATGTGATGTTTTTTTATGCTATGTATTTTTTTAAATGGTATGTATTGTTATTTGTTTTATGTTTTTTTTTTTTTTGTTAAAATTAAACACAAAATAAAAACAAAATAAAAACAAAATAAAAAATAAAGAAATGATTGGGTAATGATCGAGGGGGTTTTAGTCTATACAAAGATGTTACATGAATCATAGGATCTAAAGCAGTTTTGTATTACGAAAAGAGCTCATGTTTGTTATCCGCTTTGGGCCTCCAAGTTTTTTAGCCGGCCCTGTATGTATGTCAAAATGTTTACACTTCTCAACTCCTCACTCGTTAGAATTTAAGATCGCTTATCTGATGAGACAACTCGAAACTAGTGAACCTTAATCATACATGGCATAAAATGAAGGTTTAGGCGGATCTCAAGAATAGGTTGTTGACTTCTTTTAAGACAAGTCCATAACATTTGTATATGAAAGGTTGTCAACTAATTAAAATTTAGAAAAATGGAAATAAATAATCCCAACTATTCACTATTGGCCAATAACAGTCCTAACTACGAAAATCACCAATATTGGTCCCAACTTTCGACATATTGGAAACCAATGGACCCAAACTAACGGAGGCTAACTCCGTTAGTGTGATGCTGACGTGGCATGCCACGTAGGATGCCACGTAAGATCATTTTGCCACGTGGCATGCCACGTAGGATGCCACATAGGATTATTTTGCCACGTGGCATGCCACGTAGGATGCCACGTAGGATCATCTTGCCACCTAAGCATGCCACGTCAGCATCACACTAACGGAGTTAGCCTCCGTTAGTTTGGGTCCGTTGGTTTCCAATATGTCGAAAGTTGGGACCAATATTGGTGATTTTCGTAGTTGGGACTGTTATTGGCCAATAGTAAATAGTTGGGATTATTTATTTCCATTTTTCCTTAAAATTTAGGAGACAATAGAATGAGTGAATTAGTTGAAATGAAAATTAATAGATGATAGAATGAGTGGATGCATAATATGATTTGTTAAGTTCCCGATGATATTTCATTGGTATGTAAAAAGAGTTATTCAAGTGTGTTTATTTGATATGTATAATGTGTTTATACTTTATGTTTTTACCGTTTTCTCAAATCATACTTAACGTATTATAAAATATTCCTTTATTTTGTATTTAAAAAATGGCTATTATAAAAATCATAAATGAGAAATACAAAGGAATAACAATACTCTGCCGAACAAGAGGGATCCTCTTCTGCTACTTGATGGCAAGTATCATTTTTGTTTGAACTTTTAGATTGATTACAATAAAAAGAAACAGAAAGTTGTCATACATATCAACAACATTCAGTATTAAAACTCATAATTATTTGAATTTCAGTTTGCATTACAAGTGAGCAGTGATTATTCTTATTCTTTCAAAGATATTACACAATTCTCTTATATTGCCAACACAGTGTTTCATTTTTAAAATATACATCAAACAGTTGAACTTTATATTAGTATTTCTTTTCATAAAAAATATATTTAGTTTATAAAACTTAGTATACAAGTTAATGTCTACTAAAATTAAAGTAACTAGAGCATTCACATTTTTATCCTTATTCATATAATTTAACTAAAACTAAATACTAATGATCTATGCGGTTTACCACAATTTTGGATTTCGTCTATAGCTTTCCAAAGAATGCACGAATGGTCATGGTGTTTTACACTTTGTAACACATTTAGAGTTCTATAACATTAAAAACTGTTACAATAAAACTTAGTATACAAACATTAATGTCTACTAAAATTAAAGTAACTAAAGCATTCACATCACATTCTTTATCCTTATTCATATAATTTAACTATAAGAGTATAGCATACAGATAATCACTACTGCGGTTTACCACAATTTTGAATTTGGTCTATAGCTTTTCAAAAATACACAAATGGTCATGGTGGTTTACACTTTGCAACACATTTCGGGTTCTACAGCATTAAATACTGTTACAATAAATTCAATACCGTTTTTTCCAATATTATTCATCATACTATTATAGTGTAATGGCCTAGTGCCAACTTTAGATTACCTTTTATTTAACACGTCTTTACTATCAATTTAACGTTTAAGCTAATATTTTGTGTTACTAATATTCAAAATTAAAACATACCTTTTGTAGTAACAACTAGGTTATCATTTTTTTTAAACTTTGGACCACCATGGTATAAGTATACAACATTTTGAAGTAAATAATGTGAAAGTTGCCAAAAATGTTACTCCGGCATTAACTATACCTATGTATGAGTATAGTTTAACGTTTAAGCTAATGTTTTGGTTGTCATTTTCATGGCATTGTAAATATCATATGGTCCATGACAAATGCCCAAACTCAAAGAATTTGTCTTCTATATTCCAATTCCATAACTTTATATCATCTTATAAGTTAGTTTGCCAATTTTAAGAGGGAGAAGAAGAAAGTAAGACATCATGGGTCTAGTAGCAACTAGTGTTTTATGGGTTGCGATTACGTCGATCATTTGTATCGATGCAATCAGAACCCATGATGGATTTGTCTCATGTATGAATAATGTCATCCCATTCGTGAATACATCAAGTTATGTGTTCACGCGTGACATGCCAATGTATTCATCCCTTGTGTCGTCTAAACACAACCCAAGATGCTCGAATTCTACAACGTATAGAAGGCCGATCGGAATTGTTACACCAAGTAACATAGCCGAGATACAGGCGAGTATTATATGTAGTCAAGAGCATGGATTGCAAGTTAGGGTTCGAAGCGGAGGTCATGACTATGAAGGGCTGTCTTACCTTTGCAAAACACCATTCGTGATTATCGACATGAGAAACCTTCGCTCGATTAACATCAATGTTAAGCAAGAATCCGCATGGGTCGAATCAGGGGCGACACTAGGCGAGCTGTACTATAGTATAGCACAAGAAAGCCAAACTCATGGGTTCCCTGCAGGGGTATGCCCAAGTGTTGGCATTGGTGGGCACTTTAGTGGTGGTGGCTTTGGTGCTATGGTTAGGAAATATGGCCTAGCCGCAGATAACATCATCGATGCTCGCTTAGTTGATGCTGACGGCCGTTTCCTTGATAGGGAATCGATGGGTGAAGATCTTTTCTGGGCCATTAGAGGTGGCGGAGGGGCGAGCTTTGGTGTTATAGTCTCGTGGAAAATCAAGCTCGTTAGAGTCCCACCGAAAGTCACAGTTTTTAACGTCTACAAGAACATGGATCAACACACCATCGATATCATCCATCACTGGCAACATGAAGCGCACACGCTGAAAAGCGAGCTCTTCATCAGATTACTCATTCAATACGTGCGTGGTGATACAAATACTTCGGTTCAAGCGTTATTCAACTCGCTCTTCTTAGGGGAACTCAAAGAACTAATTCCACTAATGAACGAATCGTTCCCTCAATTAGGTTTAAAAGAAGAAGACTGTACCGAAATGAGTTGGATAGAGTCGGTTGTCTACCTTGCAGGCTTAAAGGAAACCGCGGAACTGTTACAAAGTAACAAAACCGACCCTTACGTGAGCTACTTCAAAGCAAAGTCCGACTTCGTGACAAAACCTATGCCACAACACGTGTTTGTACGAATCCGAGAAAAGTTTCATCAACAGAAACTCATTTTCATGATAATGGATCCATACGGTGGGCGGATGAGCGAGATTTCAGAATCGCACATTCCATTCCCACACCGAAGAGGGAATTTGTACAACATACAATACTTGGTCAAATGGGAAGTCAACGGCGTTCGAGCAACAAACAAGCATATACATTGGCTCAGAGAGCTGTACAAGTATATGCAGCCTTATGTCTCAAACCACCCAAGAAGCGCGTACCTGAATTACAGAGATTTGGATATCGGAACAAACCTGCAGGCGAACACGAGTTACTTGGAAGCCAAGGTATGGGGGGAGAAATACTTCAAGGGAAACTTCAAGAGATTGACAAAAGTTAAGAGCAAAGTAGATCCAGATAATTTTTTCAGAAATGAACAAAGTATCCCTCTGCAAAACTAATAAGTATACAGTTATAAATTATGCATAGTAGAGGTGTATACTGTATACAATCACAATTATAATTATGCATCACGAGTAGCAAAACTATCGCTCAATAACCAAACGATCGCTATACTAGTTTCACTCATCACGAATCAATGGCTTTGCTTCAGATTTCATCAAGTGAGTGCACAACAATTATACAGCATAAAAAATAAAAAATAAATAAAAAAAATCTTGTTGCAGTTAAACACAACAGGCCCTTACTGTTTCGACCCTCAGTAATATTATGATGAGTCTCAAACCGAACCAGTTTTGACACGTTACCCTGACCGTCTCATCTTGTTACCAATAATTGTATATTATGAGTAGCACAAGATGACGAACAAAAATAATATTCCTCTTTGGTCTATGAACTAAACCAAGTAAACCGGGCCATACCATTTGAGCAACTATGTCGAATAAAGCTTGTAAACAATTGCAAAGGGCGGTAAAAAAGCAAAAGCATAATAACCAACTGCCTGAAACGATTAACCTACAAAAAAACTCGGCTAGATCAATTGCAAAATAGCTACAAAATTGATTGGTCTCAACTACAAAAAGGCACTTTAAAGTGTAGTTGAAGTAATGATGGACTATACACTTCAGCAGCTAAGAAGCATCAGCAGTTAAAGAGTCTAACTGACAACGACTTATGCTCATCACTCAGCAAAGAAAACCATCTTTGTATACAACCAGTTGCAGTTGCAGAACTTACTGTTGACGGCGGCACTTCTAAGCTGTTCTTGCAAATTTCTTGGAAACTGAGAGGTGTTGTACCCAGTAAAGCTGTTACAGCAGCAAACTGGACCGGTAAACTGATTTTGCTTGAGGTGATCTTGGATATAAATGAAACTAATTTGACTCTAATACTCTCAACTTCAACATCTTGGAATCCATTAGCAACAATACCAAGTCTGCAATATAAGGAAAATTGATTAATAGAATAATGGGTATAGAAAATGATGGGTCAAAATCGAAATGAAAGAGAGACGCTCATCTCTAAAACATAGGAGTGTAAACTAGCCGAGATCGGCTCGCTTGAATCGAGCCAAATTAAACAAGCTCGAGCCTAACTTGGAGCTCATTTAATAATCGGGCTTGAGCCCAAGTTTCAAATACCAACTTGACAATGCCCGCAAGCCTAAACAAGCCTTTTAATTATATAAATATAAAAGTTCTTTTATAATAAATATAAATACATAAGAAATATTATTATACATATGATGATAAAATTATAACAAAAGCATCTAGATAATATATATTTTGTTATATATAAAATTATAACAGATAACTTATATAAGTAATAATTACGATATGCATATAAATAAAAGAATTAACCAGCCGAGCTTGGGCTCCACTCGGCTCGTTTACACCCCCACTCAAATGTAAGACATGCTCACCTTGTCATTTGGCCTAGAAGTACAAAAATGGAAGTCAAAGGAGTTTCCATAACACATGATTCCGCCATCTTCAACAACTCACTGACTATGTTCTTGCAGACCCAACCCCAGCTCTGCATGTCAAGTATACAGCACAATAAAGTTTAGTTACAACCAAAGACTAACGCAAACAGACTAAAAGATACACAGTAATGTATTAGATATACATACATAAAGTAAGCGATAAATTTCATACCATCTTAGTTGCCAACAGCTCCAACAGGGACATAACATCACCCAAATCAGACAAAGCATCATCAGGAACTGTTAATGATTTGTATGTCATCATCCCACACATGTGAATAGAGCAGTCACCAAGTTTCTTCAAGAGAAGAGATGCAAGTTCTTCCATGGAAACCGCACCACTTGAGAATGGACACTTGGCGCATGAAGGGAACCCTGATGACACATTTTCCTTCTCACAGAATATAACTAAAGATTGTATTACAGTCATGATCAAATTGTTGTCACCATGTTTTAACAACTTTTCTCCACATACATAAGCAAACACGTGTAGAAGAGTCAAAGTCAAAGAACTGGTAATGCGAGAAAGGGTGTATGACATTTCACATAAATAGTCAACACGGTTAAAAGCATCACAAATAGAAGCTAATAAAACTGCCCCGGACACCAGCTCATGCGGTGAAGCTTTGGAATCAGGCAATGATAGTGTCTCATAACTTGTTTCAGTACTGCAAACCAGTATTTCGCCATTAATAAGAAAATTTTGAATGAGAGTGATAAGTTCTTCCAAGTCGCATACTTTCACAAATTGTGTTCTTGTCTCTACATCAGACATCACTGCAAAACAGGATAATGAATGACATTATAAAACTAGAAGAAAATCTGAAACAATGATATGCGATTTGACAACACTTACCATTCTTCAATTGTCCAGAAAAAAATATGTATGCTGCTCAAAAAGCTCCCATCGTTAGCATGGTTAAAACTGGTCAAAGCAATTCTCGAGAAGCCTTTCAAGAACAAAGAGAAGAACACACAAACTTTTTCCCTGATTAAAAGAAAATGAAAACATTTAAGCACATATTCAAATAATTCAAACGATTTGATTTTGTAACAGGGTACTTACTTCGGTGATAGAAATTCATCTGCAGAAAGAGTTGATATTATATTTTTAACCACCGTGTCACTTTGAGAAAACGCACCGCAATGACCGCTAAAAGCTTTTGTGATGTGAAATATCTTAGAGAAGCTCGCACCGTCTTTGATTTCCGGAAACACGACAATGGACCAAGATTCTACTGCAATGACAGGGATCTCAGATACAGATGGCCTAGAATAATCTAGATCAAACAGACTGCTTTCGAACTCGATGTTTGGAAGAGTAGGTGAAAGAGGCCTTTCAACTGCAGCACGATATCTTTCTTCCTCAGCTTCACTATCAAAATTCAGCAACTTCATGCAGTCACCATCAAACATTTTCTTAAAATTCTCAAGATCAACATTTTCAACTGTTTGTGTTCCCTCATCTTTGTTATGCTCAATAGCCAATGGTTTGTCATTGTGTCCTAACACACCATGCAATTTAGACACATTTTCTGATATTTTTGCTATTTTTGCAAGCTGTGTTTTACCGTCGGTATACAAATGCTCGATAGAATCCATCGCATTAAGAAGGCGCTTTCGCTTCTTGGTGTTTCCATCTTTGTTCCTCACTTTAAGAGGGCTTTTAATATTATTATCCGCCACCTCAGCATTCACACTGGACAGCCCAGAAATAGGCAACTGTAGATTTTCCTGTGTGCTCACCACCAACTGTCGATCAGAAAAAGATGCCATGCTTGAAACAAGAGCAAAACTGTCTAATTTTTTTATGTTACCCAGAGGCTCCATTTTAAAGGCAGTACCTGAGGTGGACTCGGTACAAGTCCAGATATAGGAAGTGATGGTGTAGAAATATCCACATTCGGTTTATAATATTCAGGCGGTTTTGTAGGGTTTGCAAGTTCTTTTCCACTCCCAGTCTGCATAAATTTCCTCTTCGAATTCACATTGTCATTCTGTGAACATACAACAAACAACAGTTTTATCAAGATAATGCAATGACAAAAGAAAATTGCACAACTGTAAGACAGTAAAAGAAAAAAAGCAAACCTTCTCAAGGCAAGATTTACCACCTACATCGCAGATGTCAAAACAGTTGCATAGTCCTACCCGACTTGAAAACCGAGCAAACTCGAGCTTTAGTCTATGAAGTTCTTCTTCAACTGCTTTTTTACACTTCTTTTCATGCTCAGCTACTTGATTGAAATGCTTTCTTCTTTCCTTTTCAAGCTTCAGTCTCTTCTTTAAAAGTTTCATTTCAGCAGAGTTTGCGTTCATGGTATCAGTTAAATTTTTGGAAGAAGCATGATCCTGGACTTTATGTTCATTTTTAGTCCGCTTCTTTGTATCTTCTAGCTGCTGTGCTAACTTATCAGCACGGGATTTTTCTTTCATGGCCTGCAGTTTATACATTTTCTGCAGCCTTTTTATTCTCTGTTTCTTTATCCATATTCAAATCTGCACCGTTTTCCACAAGATTTGTCGTCTGCTTTACTTGCCCGTGAATTTTCATATTTTTTTCATAGTTTTCCATTTCTTTTTTCAGCTTATCATACTTGTTTTGACAATCTTCTAATTGCTGTTGAAGACGAACAGCATTCTGTTTCTCTTCCAAGGCATGTTTTGTACTCATTTCTGCAATCTTTTGCTGGTCTTCAGCTTTCTTTTTCTCTTTGATTGATTTTTTCTTTCAGCTTCAAACTTCTTGTTTGCCTTTTTAAAATTTAAGCCCTCTGAAACCAACTTTGATTTTGCTTCATCTGCCTCACACTTTAACCTTTGCAGCTGGTGAGCAAATTCCTCGGATTTTTTCCTTTCAACATCAAATAACTTTCTTTGCTCATCAGCTCTACTTTGCTCAGCCTTCAACATTTCTTTAACTTTATGAGTGTTTTTCTTCTCGGTTTCGGCTTTTTTAGCCTCACAATCCGCTCGTTTTCTCTCATTTTCTAGAAGCTCTTTGAACCGGCCTAATTCTGTTTCCAGATTCTGATGCTCAGATTTTAGCACACGTAAATCATCATTCTTTTTCTCAGCCTTAAGAACTTCAACTTCCGCCTGCTTGGTTTTTGCAGTTTTCGACATTTCATCAGCTCTACTTTGCTCAGCCTTCAACATTTCTTTAACTTTTGAGCATTTTTCTTCTCGGTTTCGGCTTTTTTTGCCTCACAATCTGCTCGTTTTCTCTCATTTTCTAGAAGCTCTTTGAGCCGGCCTAATTCTGTTTCCAGATGCTGAGGCTCAGATTTTAGTACACATAAATCACTATTCTTTTTCTCGGCCTTAAGAACTTCAAATTCCGCCTGCTTGGTTTTTGCAGATTTCGACATTTCATCAGCTCGTTTTTTCTCCGATTCTGATCTAGCTCTCTCTTTCTGAAGATCCTGCATTAGTTTTTTCTTTTCTGTTTCTACATTGAGCAACTGAGTTTTAAGATTACTTAATTCTTGCTCGGTCCTGCTTTTCTCAGCCATGGCTCTTTTCTTTTCTTCTTGTAGGCATTTTATCTCCTTCTCTTTGTCAAAAACACGTCCTTTAAGAAGTATAAGTTCTTCATTCGTATTTTCCGACACTGAACCTCCTTTTTGACTCAATGATAAAATCTCAGCCTTCAGGGCAGATATTTCATTCTCCATAGAAACTCGTGCAGACAATTCCTTCTCTTTTTCCTTCCTCTCATGCTCAGTCTGCAGCTTCTCTTCTTCATAAGCTGAAAACCATGCAATGTTCAAGATAATACTATTAGTCAATCTGATGTAGTAATCCGATGTAAAATCTCAATAAATAAATACCCGTCAAACTAGAAAAAAGATATCGTTTAGAGATTATTAATTTATCAATGGTATTTTTATCCCCTGCCCAAGATGGGACCGGAAAAAATTACCCATTTATCAAACATTCATTTATGGAGGTTACATTGTACAGTTGTATTTCACAATATGTTTTAAAACTAGGCGCTACAATTCTCTAAACAAACAAAATTTAGCCATTTATTTTTGTGATGAAACGTTTTTTTATTAGAAACTCAAATGAGATTATATGATAGTAAATAGCTCAGTCTATACACAATGATATTACTATCAACCTCAGTTATCTGGTTTTCAAAAAGTTATTTCTTTTCAGTCAACCCTAGAAAATCAAGATGCAATGTTCCCTCTGTCCTTTTGATTTCCTATATAAATCCAATAATCTATCTAGTCGGAGGTCTCTCTGGAAGCAGCCTCTCTATCCCTAGGGATGGAGGCAAGGTTTGCCTACATCCTACCCTCCCCAGACCCTATCAGTGTTGTAAAAATCGGACTAGGCGGCGCCTAGGCGGTGACCAAAATCAGAATAAGAGGCGAGTCGAAGATCTAGGCGTTTTGGCCATTAGGCAGGCCTAGGAGGTGGTTTTTTTAATTTTTATTTTTTTAATTTTTTTTTTATTTCTAAGTATTTCTTAGTATTATGTGTATATATCTTAACATATTTTCAAAAAACACCTAAATTTGTGTGTGTGTGTATATATAATACGTATAAAAATACCAAAACGCCTAATTCCGCCTAATTTCGCCTGACTAGTCCCTAGGCTAGACCTCACCGCCCGCCTAGCGCCTAGAGCCTTCTGCAACATTGGACCCTATCAATAGTTCGGCTATTTGTGCGATTTACTGGGTGGGTATGGTTGTTTTTGTTGCTTATCCAATAATCTATCTCCTAAATTTCCTATACATACAACAATGTATCCAACATACAATTGCATAAAATATATATTAACCTAAATGTCTATAAAGAATTCACATATCACATATTCTTACCCTTCTTCAGTTGCAGCTTCTCATTCTGCATCTTCTCAAACTGCTGCTCATATATCCCGACCGCCTTCTTGAGCGCAAGCCGCCCATCTTCCGTCTTCTTTAACTTGTGTTGCACTTTCAAAAACCTATCTTCCCACTGACCCAACATTGTAATTAACTAATTATCAGTACCCAACCACAAAGAATCAAACATAAACTTAAAAAATCAAATAAATTACAAATAAATAAATAAAAATAAAAGAAATTACCGCTTTACAACAAGGGTTGGTTGTAGAATCATCTTTGATGGCCGCCATAGATGGTAATTCTAGGGCATATGCCCATCAGCAGCTACCACATCTATATTGGTTTTATTAATGGATCTTACTGTTATCTTGTGGTGTTTTATTGTGCTAAACCCTGGTCGGCTGCCTGTGTAAAACCCTTTTTGTGTGTAGGTACTACACAGTCTCCACCTTCAAACGATTCATTGTTGTGAGATTATACTTTTAACCGCCATCAGCTTTGGGTTTTAATCAAATTGGACACTCTAGGTTTTTGGATTTTGCAAAGTGGCCATGTAATTTTGTTTGTTCAAAACTTATAAACAAGGGATTGGCAAATGGTATCCGGTACCTGTATTGAATCGATAATGTACTGGTATCATATTGGTACCAAATTTTTCGTATCTAATTTTATTTGGTACCGAATTTTTAGTGTTTTGATACATGTTCGATAGGGTACCGGTATTTTACTGATTTAATATTTAAATACTGGTGTCGTACCGGTAGGGCTGTAAACAAACCAAACATTCGGCGAACAGTTTGTGAACTGTTCGGTAGGAAGTTCGTTTGTGTTCGTTCGTTTAATAAATGAACGAACACAAACAAAAAATTCAGTTCGTTTAGCTAAACAAACGAACATGAACAGAGACCGCGTTCGTTCGTTTATGTTCGTGAACGTTCGGTAACCTGTTCGTGTATGCTTGTTTTTGTTCGATAGTTCATTAAGATTTTTAATTTTTTATATTTAATTTAAGTATTTCAAATTTCCCAGTTGTAGATTATTTAACATATATTAGCGTATCACATGTTAATATTACTTTAACTATTTTGATTAACTGTTATTTTTGGTGGATTAAACGAGGATTTCAAGTTTAATAACATACCTCTGTATTTTTATAAGACAATATGTGATCAAGATTATGTCACGTACATTTGATTAATTGGATTAGTATATTCTAGGCGGACAATGTTAGAGATGAAAAATGCGAATTTTCAGAATTTAATGTCTTGGTTTGTGCTCGATTTGGTTCACTAATGCCTATTTTTGTTCATGTACATTCATTTGTGTTTGTTGTTGTCTGACACCTAAATTTAGCAAATAAATACAAGCGAACACGAATAAAAATCTCGTTCGGTAAGTGTTCATGAACATTTCGTGAACACGTTATTTTCTTAACAAACGAACACGAACAAAAAATCTCGTTCGGTAAGTGTTCGTGAACAGTTCGCGAACACGTTAATTCCTTAACAAACGAACACGAACTAGACCTTGTTCGTGTTCGTTTGGTTCGTTTACAGCCCTACGTACCGGTACTAAATCATATCGATCATTTCCAGTGTCGGTGCTTTTGGGGATCTTTGAAACCGGTATCGATCACTTCCCTACTAATAAATATAAATATAACTCAATGTTGCGGAAACTATTTTTAGAATTTTGTTCTTTTAGGTAAAGTTATGCACGATGTAATACCATATAAAGTAATGT